>LR991081.1:10547500-15347500 GCA_905163515.2 Lymantria monacha | reverse complement strand
ACATGAGGACTGAGGTGTCTCATGTCCAACATGTCATCGTTATTACAGAGATTTATTTACAATATAAGTTATTAAATATTGATCCCCCATTCTGACACATTTTTTTGTACTGGCAATGAATTTGTATTAGGGTGTGAGTGGTAATATTCAAGTTTGTATAAAATTATAATAGAAATATTATGAGTTTAATTAAGTATTGAACTCACATCCAATCATTGTAGCATACCTATAGAATAAGGCAGTAATTTATATTTAAAAAAAGCACTTATTCCTTAAAAAATTTCATTTCTATTTACATTCCAAATGCTAAATCTTAAGTATTCAATTGACTAACAAATACATTTAGAGACTGGACAGTTAATCAAATTTCGACACTTCGATATTCGGGACAGAGAGGCGGCTCTATAAGTGCCGATATGTAAATGAGCATTCTGTTAGCAATGATTCAATTCAAAAAGTTTCCTCTCTGTTAAATAGAGAACAAAATGGCAAATTGATATGTTTCTTTAATATTTAATTTAATTCGTAATATTTATTAGTATATAACTTTTACTAATGTATTATTTTTCTCTACAATCGCGGGTTAGTTCATCCGAGATCTTACCATATTCTCACAGAAGAATGCTTACTGCTCAGATGTCGAATTTCTGCGAGAGTGTGGTACTAGCCCAGATGAAACGCAGTTATAATCAGAAATATGGGACATATTTCTGATTACACAGACAATGTCATTTAGTTGATGAATGCATGGAATAAAAATAGATATTTTTGAAGTGAAAACTTCTTTAGGCGCGTTGAGCGTTTTTGGAGGGGAAAAACTTATAGGTTCGCGTCACCGACATGCTAATGCTAATAGTATATCTATAGCTATGAGTAGTCAAACTGGCGCACGCGCAGTGGCCATTCATATCAATATTTGCATTTAAAAGTATGGCATTATTTATTTTTAATTGTATTTTTAATATTTAACCTTTATGTCATGAAATGAGTATCATTGTGGTTTAAAGGTTATCTTACTAGCGTGGTAAAACCGATTCCTAGATGTTCGATAATATTTTTTATTTTTATATAAAAATAGGAAAATTATTATTATTTCAATTAGTCTTAAGTTAATAGTTTTCACTTCTATCGGCAGTCCCCATGACTGCTTGTTTTATTCATTTATTTAAATACGAATATATAATTAAAGCAGACAAGTCACCCCCAGACTCAAGACAACAGTTTGTGGATCGCACAAAATATTGTCCTGCGTAGGAATCGAACTCTCAAACCCATCCACTGGCACGGCAATTACATTTCTTAACCATTACGCCATCAGCGCAGTCAACTTGATTTAGGAGAACAAATATTAATTATTTATATGAAATTTTAAATAAACTGATCCGTACCGATTTTGACTTTCGTGGCCAGTTGTTGGTTATCCTTTAAAGTACCATCCCCCGTAATAGTAGACATCTAGGGGCAGATGAATGAATATATTGAAATTTCATTAATTTAACACATCAAGTAAGTTTCAACATGAACATCTCACACATGTTAATAATAAACACTCTAAGGTATATCAACTACAAATAAACTATTAGAGTTTGACCTTTCAATAACTTTGCTGAAACGTGTAAGCCTGGGAATGAATGAATGGAAGGGAATGCTCCGATGGTTCGGACATGTGGAAAGAATGCCGAACGAACGTCTGGTTAAGAAGATATACAATGCGAAAGTGGAAGGATGTAGGTACCGAGGGAGACCGAGACTAACCTACCTAGACCAGATCGGTCAGGTACTGAAGGAAGGTGGAGTCAAGAGTCTCCGAAACCGGCGAGCGTGTATGAAGAGAATTATGAATGTTGAGGAAGCGAGTGAAGTATGCAGAGATAGAGTTCTCTGGCACTCTGTTCTCTCTGCCTACCCTGCAAGGGATATGGCGTGATGATATGTATGTATGTATGTAAGCCTGGAGTTTGGATTAAAGATTAACCGTTTTAACAGTGACGGTTGTTGACCGCGCCGACAAGTAATATGCCAGAAGTAACTCAGATCGCGTATATCATTCGTGTCGATCATCGAATTCAATTGTAAAAAAAATATTCCTGCCAATTCGCCTAGAGTTTTCTCAGTATGTTTCTATGGTTGCCATGATATAGACTAATAGACCAGTAGTTAGTAGATACTCGTACATTGTATCTTTAAACTATCATCACACAAGTTTAAAAAATATTTTTTTTAACACAGAAGTGTGTAAACATTGTCCGATAGATGGCATACGTCACCTTTAAGACGTAAGATATAATATGAATCGAAATTTGCATGTCCTAAAATAGTTCACGATGGTGTAAGTGGCAGCACGGTTGGGCCGGATTCCCAATAGGTGCGGGTTCGAACCCCGCTTGTGACATCATTTTTCGTTTCGTAATCGGGTATTTATAAATAACACACAGAATAAATAATTGCGAAAAAAATGTGTAAAATTAATAATTCTAAATTACTATCAACATCACAGTTCATATACGGTGCTGGATTCCAGTCTTCTAAACAGTGGGAGAGAAATTGAGAGAATTGCAGGTAGTGACCTGCTAGGTCAATTTAATTTTATTTATTAATAAACTATATACGAACCTGCTTAACCAGCATGTTACAGTTGACACGCTGGTTAAGCAGGTTCGTATATAGTTTATTTCGAGTTTTCCTTCCTTCGCATAATTATATCCCTGCATAATTATTCTCTCTGCTTCCTTCGCATAATTATTCCCTGAATTGGCTTGCATATTATATCCCTTAGTCGTCTTTTAGAACACTCACGGGTAAGAAAAGAGTGGTAAAATATTATACATACATACATATCATCACGCCATATCCCTTGCAGGATAGGTAGAGAGAACTGATTGCCAGAGAACTCTTTCCTTGCATACTTCACTCGCTTCCTCAACATTCATAATTCTCTTCATACACGCTCGACGGTTTCGGCGACTCTTGACTCCACCTTCCTTCAGTACGTGACCAATCTAGTCTAGGTAGTCACCTACCTTGAAGGTAGAATTGAAGGATGTAGGTACTCACAGTACCTACATCCTTCAATTAAAATATATTATAATTAACAGAAACAGTATAAAATTAAAAAATCTAATATACAACCAGAATATAATACGATGCGAGAATTGAATGTCTTACAATAGTACATGGTGGTGTTAGTTACAGCAGGATTGGAACGGATTTCCATTAGGTGTGGGTCCTAATCCCCCTTGTGACAATCATTTTTCACCCGTAATCGGGTTTTTTATAAACAATCAAGCATATTAAACGCTATATTTAAGTAATTTGTGCAACCAGAAGAAAAAATTCTGAACATAAAATAAGATTATATTTTATGTTCTGAATTTTCATATAAAACAACGCAATGACTTGACTCAGCTTGAGTGGATAAAAATGTTTTGAAAAAGGTTAGTCAACAAAAGCCTTTTATGAGTGAATGATGAACGTGTGCAATTAACGGTTGAAAAATTTTATTATATCTGAACCCAACGAGTTCGTGTACGTGACTTTTAAAATTATCATAATTTACTTTGGACTTGGGCACGTTGACCGTCTCCCTTATAAATTACAATGGATTTATGTCGACAGCGTCTTTTATCCAAAAAAAAACCGGTCAAGTGCGAGTCGGACTAGCGCACTAAGAGTTCCGTAAAATATTTTTATTATATAATGTTACTGAAAAGTGACACTTTTCGCAATTTTTCCTTTATCTGCGATATAAGACGTTGCTTCATACCAAATTTTAAGATTCTGAGTTCTCGGGAAGTACCCTGTAGTTTTTGATTCTCTTGAAAGTGTCAAAAATTTGCAGCGTAATCGACTTATCTTTTGATTGGGTTGCGTTGGCTTAGAAGTTTGATTTCACAGCTCCAAAGGGAAAAGATAAAAAAAGATCTGAGCATTTTATATGAATTTCAATTTGATACCAATACGCGTTCCTGAAAAAAAGGATTTTGACAAACAAAGAGACAGACGAATAACAAAGTGATTCTATGGTATAATGGTTCCGTTTTTCTTTTCGAGAACCTTAAAAAGTAATAATGTAAAATCTAGTAAAAGTTTAAATTAATAAAAACTTGTTTTACAAATTTAATATAATAATTGTTGCTTAGAGTCGTTGGATGCGGACGGCACAAGTCCGCACTTTATGGCGAAATATAAGGGAGGCCTACGTCCAAAATTGGATGGCAAAAGGCTAAATTATAATGATGGTCATCATCATCATCATCACAGCCCATAAATATCCCACTGTTGGGCTCGGGCCTCCTCCACAATGGGAGGGATATTAACCTACTATACCGCGCTGGTCAAACGTGTTGGTATAGGGTTTTGTTACGAGTTTTTCTTTTTATATCCCTTAGTCGTCTCGTATGATCACCCACGGGTAAGATATGGGGTGGTGAATAGTATTCTTACTCCGTCTCCACACGGAATTGATGTGTATGATGGTAATGAAGCTTTAATAGTGGTAGGCCCACACTGTTAACCATTTTCTGTCTATAGCCAAGAGTCAGTCCGTCCGGAGTAGTACCACACTCTAGCAAAAAATTAACGTCTGAAGAGTGGCAATGTGCTCTTGTAATTCATTCGGTGTGTGAGAAAACCAGTAGCTCAAATTTCTGAGTAGATTTAGGGATTTCGTTGGTAGGCAGCGGCCTAGTTGTACCCCTGGTATTGAAAAGATCCATGGGTGGCAGTGGTACTTATCGTCAGGTGTGCTGCTAGCTCGTTTGCCCCCATAAGCAATAGAAAAAATTGTCACATCAATCAATTTTCTTATGTAAAACAAGTTTTTTTTATAAATAACCTAACATGATAAATATTAAATTTCAATAATTTAGAAAATTAAAAATTAAGAGTACCGAAAAATTATTTGAATCTTTTTGCCTAGGTGACAGACAAGCAAACAGTACTGATAGTAAATGGTAGCTCATTGTTCTTTAGCAAAACCAGGAACACGACCAAATCACTACTTATCGTAACAAGAGAAAGTGCAGGATATGGAGAAATAAATAAGATTAAGGAGGGAAAGGAGTAGAGTTTGGATCTCCGACTCTCTTGCTCACTTCGCAAATTTATTACAGATGACAATTTTTGCAAAAGTATTATAATAACCCGTACCAGCTTATCTACTTGGAGCTGAAATGTCAGCAGCGTCACCTACTACCCAGGGTAAGTACAAAATATATCAGGATTTTATTTATATTAAACTAGCTTCTGCCCGCGGCTTCGCCCGCGTAAAAGGTTACTTTCCTAAAGTTTTTGATCCCTTGATTTTTTATTTTTGACCGTCGGTAATACAATGCAACGGTATTACAATACTCAGGGTTGAAACTTCATTACTGGACTGCTAGATGGCGTTGAAGAAGTTAGATTTTGAGATTTTTTGACAAACATTTTTTTTTATTTTTCATATAAAAGATTTGATTTTTTTTAATAAAAAGTATCCTATGTTACTTTTAATACCTCCAAGAATATGTGTACAATGTTTCATGATGATCGGTTGAGTAGTTTTAGCGTGAAAGCGTAACAAACAAACTTACATTCACATTTATATATTAGTAGGGATACTATGTTTGTGTAGAGTACGTAATATATAAGCATTTTATATTAAAAACTATTTTTGAGTCATTCTTTGTTGTACATTTATTTTTATAAGCTAATAATTTACAGTAACTATTGTCACGGAAGAATTTTTATGTTGGGCTACGATCTGATGTCGATCTATCGCCCAAAATATTATTCTTGCTTTTTGAGTGAATATTGGCAGTGAGGTTATTTGGCTTACTCTTCAATTCATCGTTTTGGATATCTAGCTGTTAACCGATGCATTTATAGTCACAGAGATAAATAAAATATTCAAAAATATTACGTATATAATAATCCTTACTAATATTATAAATGCGAAAGTAACTCTGTCTGTCTGTCTATCTGTCTGTCGCTCTTTCACACCAAAACTACCGAACCGATCTAAATGAAATTTGGTACACGGATAGTTTAGAACTCGACAAAGGACATAGGCTACTTTTGAAAGCAAAAAAAAAAGAGTGTTGTAAAGGTGGATGAAAAGTTGTAAGGAAGTATCGTCATTTTTTAGGTTAACATATAGAATACTTTTATCCGAATTGTACACTGTTCTTTTAAAATATAAAACGAATTGTACACGCCGATATCTTGTAAACGCTGCTGCAAATTCGCTCTAATAATGAGCATCGAATGTACTCAAAACTGGGTCGACGTAATCGATCCTAGCATGTGAGTATATTGTCGTTAATATCATTATCGTCATTCTCCTCCTGCTCTTATCCCAATTACTTGTAGATGACGCAATATTGCATTCGTACATATTGTAAAAGTTATTTGCAACAGTTTTATGAATGGCCGCCTGATATTAAACACTCTTTGGGAATTTTAGTTAACCAAACGGTATCAGATATAGTTAATATAACTCTTAGTTGTATTTTACGACATACACGAACAAAATAAGGGTTGGTAGTATTCGTAGCCACTACCATACAGTACATTGCTAGGCTCAAGGCTCTTTCAAACTAGAAGGGAAATTGACCTTATTCCAAAACGGTGCTCAGACGACGTGGTACATATTGTTTTATTTCGAGGTTTCTGATATTATTTGCATATCCATATCTCTTACTCGTCTTTTATGATATCCAAAGGCAAACATGATAGAGTGAATTATTATATTCTTACTCCGTCTCCTTATAGAAACTTTAACAGTAAACTAATAACATTATTATTACAATTATATATCGAAATATGATATTATTATTAAAATTTAATACTTATTTTTATACTCTAATTATGTTTTAATTTCAATTTTGAGATTTTTATATTTTTAACGTCTGGTTAAGGAGATATATAATGAAAAGTGGAAGGATGTAGGTACCGGGGGAGACCGAGACTCACCTACCTAGACCAGATTGGTCACGTACTGAAGGAAGGTGGAGTCAAGAGTCTACGAAACCGGCTAGCATACGCTATTCTCTTCATATACATGAAGAGAATTATGAATGTTGAGGAAGCGAGTGAAGTATGCAAGGATAGAGTTCTCTGGCACTCTGTTCTCTCTGCCTACCTTGCAAAGGATATGGCCTGATGATATGTATGTATGTATGTATATTTTTAAAAGTCATAATCTCGACTGCGAAGCTATGCGGCTTTATCATGTTTTTTTCGCCTTTATTATGTTTATTATTATTTTATTTTTATTTACTTGTTAATATAAAGTAAACTAATAAAAATTTTACACAAACTAAAACAAAAATAAAACTACCACTGTAAATATTTTAAACGAACAGCCAATATCAATCTTCACGATCTTAGGAGGCGGTTTTGTAATAGCCAATATGTAAATGAATCCCTCGTTTCACTAGACATATCTGTAGGCAGCTGTCGAATAGTAAGTATGCTTTTTTCTATCAAAGGCACTGTGATATGTCCGTAGAATGTAAAACAGTGTTATTTCTTCAACTGATAACGTTTATTTTATACAATTTCTTTTTATGAAGTTAGTCTTAGAATATTAAATAGTAATTGAATAATATCTGGGCTCGAGTCACCTCTAAAATGAGAAGGCAATTGGACTATTAGATCATACTGGAAAATGCGGTTAGTATAGTTTTTTATTTTGAGTTCAAAGAGAATTAAGGTCGAGAAAGAAGGTCTAGCAGTGGTCGAAAAGAAAGAAGGTCTCGTTAAAAACGAGTTATCGATGCAAGAATGTAACATACTGTCTTGCATCGACTAAAAAAAGTAATATACTTTTATTTCGATTAATTCTCTTTAACGATCACCCATATAAATTATCATTTCATTTCATTTCAACTTATATACGTCCTACTACCGGGCTCGAGCCACTCCATAATGGGATGGAAGAGGAGTTTTCTTTCTCTTGTATAGATTTTATATCAATTAGTCGTCTATTACGATTACCCACGAGTAATATAAGGGATTGTGAATTATATTCTTACTCTTTTTTTATTGCTTATAGTGCCAAACGAGCAAGCAGCACACCTGATGGTAAGTGTCACTGCCGGCCACGGACCTTTGCTCTAGCCAAGGCTATAGCTAGGCCGCTGCCTACATTACAATCCCTAAACCCACCCAGATGGGCTTCCGGCTCTTTCGCTCACCGAACGAAGAGCAATAGCACATTATCATTACTCAGACGTCGATGAGCGAGAGTGTGGTACTACCCCAGACGGACCGGCCTGCGGTTGGGGACAGAAAACTGTCTACAGCATGGTCCTACCACAAATAAAGTCCGTCAACGCACGGAAAAGTTCCTTTACTTACTTTTAATGGTGCAACATTGTTTTCTTACTCTATCGTTACACGGATAAACTATTATTTGCTACAATACTTGTAGAATATAACACGTCATACCGTAAACGTTCAATGTTGAATGTCGTTAACAACTATGTCTTTATTGAGAACCAGGTAACAGGTGCACAAGATATGACAACTAAATAGTTCTATTTATAGTTAGAGTATAAAGCTTACAACACTGCAAGAATGTATAAGGATTTCTGGAGTGGATATTACGCTCTTAAATTTCATTCAATGTCTTGTTTTATTGTGTTATATTGGAAATTTTTGCTAGTATTTTATATATTACTAGCAGACCTGGCCACGCGTTGCTGTGGCTAAGGTAGCATCAGTAACACGTGGTGGTTATGCTAATAAATTGTAGCTTATATGAAACGTTTCTACGTTTAACATAGCGCCATCTATTAAATACTTACTCAATCCAGTCAACAGATACCGCCATCTGTTAGAATAGATCGAATCGATAATCGAATCGATAACAGATAATTGTGACTGTCAAATAATAGACAAATAATTTGCAATAAAATAATATTGTGACTATAAATTGAGATATAAGCTATCCTATCTTTTAAGTTGGATCAAACTACACATATTATGCAAATTTGATTAAAATCGGTTAAGTACTTTAAGAGAGCATGGATGATATATGGGCTGTGATGATGATGTGATGATGATGCGGCGAAACTACTGGGATGTAGTGAATTTCATATAAAAGTGATTTATAACGTTTTAGTTTTTCATTAAAATTCCCACAAGATACCATTGTGTGGCTATAGCACTGTTGATGGTGACATTTTGACTTAGATAATGACTAACTTGAAAGACTAAAAACGTAAAAATTATTATAACTTGACACTGACACCAATAGCTCGTATAAGTAGCTGATTGCCAATACACAAAGAGAAGAAGAAGAACGTTTATGTGACATCAACCTTTTTAGAGTTCCTTACCCAAAAGATAAAATAGGACCCTATTACTAAGACTCTGCTGTCCATCCGTTGCTTCGCCTGTCTGTCACCAGGTTACTCTCATGAACCGTGATAGTTGGACAGTTGAAATTTTCACAGATGATGAATTTCTTTTGCCGCTACAATGACAAATACTAAAAAACAATAAAATAAATATTTAAGGGGCTCCCACACAAGAAAGGTAATCTTTTTGCTGGTTTTTGCTTGATATTGATAACAAAAATAGGTAGACGTTTGAAATATTCACAGAATATTTAGTAATATATTCCCTTTAGAAATAAATAATTAAATTAAAATAAAACAAAAAGAGAATTTAAGCTCCTATACAACAAACATGATTATTTTGTCATTTATAGATATTGGTACGGAACCCTTTGTTCGCGACTCTGAGTAGCGCTTAGCTGGTTTTTGAATATAATCGAATTAAGTTTTCAAACATGTGTCAAAATAAAATGTCTTTTAAATCAAAATCACTAAGAAGTATTGATATCAACTATAAAGCAAATCGCCCCTAAAATAACTTTCCACCCCTTTTTAACCCAGTTAGGAGATAAATCTCAATAAAATATGAATCACATCTTTCATCAATTCTGTTAAAGAATGTTTATGCAAAATTTCAAATAGATTGGACCAAGGAATCACGTTATCCCATACAAACTTTGCACTGCTTTTTCACCCCTTTAGGGATATAATTTCATAAAATCTGTTCTTAGCTGACCTCCACTCGGCAAAAGAAATATTCCTACCAAATTTGAGGTTTGTAGGCCTTATGATTCCAGAGATATCGTGATGAGTCAATACATAGGTGGAAATCTCTTATATATATATATATATATATAGAATATAGATAGATAATACAGAGAAAGTGTTAAGGTGAATATAACGTAATAATGGTTTACGACTACAAGTAGAAGGGTTTCACTAATAACAAGACTACCAGCGCCAAGAAGAAACCCCAAAAAGACATGTTGTCACTTAACATCTATGACACATGAATTGCGCTCTTAAAGCTTTAACCAACTGTTATAAAACCACTTCAAGAAAAATAATTTTGTAAACAAGCAAACCACCATAACAAATAAATTAAACATAAAAAGAGCACGGACAAAAAGTCTGTGGAATAGCTTAAAATAAATAAAAAAAATATAATGGTTTACGTCTGTTTTCATGTTCTGACAAAATGCCGAAAGGAATTTATTATGAGCTTGCTTTTGCCCGCGACTTCGTCCACGCAGAAGTCATCTCTGACAGAGTTTAATAGAAAAAGTAATGCAAGGTGTTGAAGGTTTGTCGTTAGGACGATAATCAACAGCGTCAGGAATTAGGATGCCGTCGCCGCCTTCTGCCAGTTAGTTGTCTAATGGAATTAGGCAATAGGGTGGGTCCGAGAGAAAATACTCTAGGTTGACACGCTCTACCGTCGGTGCTTTGGGTGGCGCAAGCGTGAGTACCTGTATTGAGGTTCGCTGCATGAGGGCTTCGACTCGAGATGATATCCGGTTGCGGTGGCCCGCCCGCACAACGTAGATGTAGGTACGTGTACGGAGCGCGTGTGTCTATATACCATAGCCGGTCACTAAGGAAAAAGGTGGTTCAAAGTTCTATTCATTCTACAAATTATATTCCCATTAATATACTATTTACGGTATGACCATGGGATAAAAATATAAATATCGCCACCCTTTATTTGACTGTTTTGTTTCACCTGCAGAGTTGCGACCTCGTTAGATATGATTTCTTATTTGAGTTATAGAGTGAACTTTTTTGAAGCTAAACTATACCTGTATCATAAACCATTAGGCAAGAACTTATTGCCGTCTACTATGTGTATCGTGTGAGTTCTCACTCCGGCACTGGTCGCCACAACGTCACTGGTGCGGGGTTGATTGAGAGGGAGAGAGAAACATGTGTTTATTTATTTTTACCAAAGAATATTTGTACGTAATTTAAAAATTATCGATAAAGAAATTTTCTACCCATACACACTTTGCCACTTTGTTACACCCCCTTAGGTTCGGCATTCATAAAGTCCTTTCATATTGAATCTCTATGTCATAAATAGAAACATGCTTCAAAATTTAATGTTTCTAGCTTTAATAGTTTCGGCTTGGCGGTAATGAGTCGTTCAACCCGCTTCACAGGCCTAATTTACACAACCAAAGGATGGAAATTGACAAATGCCGGATATTACTCTAGAATATTTGATTCGACTCGTAATTTGAAAAGAATCAATAAAGATTTTTGTCTCCCCATACAAACTTTGCCACTCTGCTCCACCCCCTTAGGGGTATAATTTCGTAAAATTCTTTCTTAGTAAATCTCCAAGTTCTAGAAAGAAACCACTGTCAACATTTCAAGTTGCCAGCTTCAATAATATCGGCTTGGCGCTAATGACTTAATGAGTCGTCCAACCTGTTTCGCAGGCCTAATTTACACCCCCAGAGGGTGAAAATTGACAAATGCTGAAACACGTGTTTATTTATTTTTACTGAAAAATATTTGTACGTAATTTGAAAAGAATCGATAAAGATTTTTTCTCCGAACATTTTTTAAATTGACATAACTTTTTTATTTATAAAGCAATTGACATAAAATAAATGACGTTAAACGTTTCTAACGAAACTACTTAAACGAAACGTTTCTGAGATTAGCGTGCACAAACGCACAGACAAACAGATAAACAGACAAAAATTTAAAAAATCAGTGTTTTGAGTTCTATACAATCAAGTTGTCTCAGCCAGAAGGCACGTGTAGCAATACATAACGCAGTGCTTGTCCCAACATTACTGTATGGAAGCGAGAGTTGGGTATGCAGAAAACAGTATGAAAGTAAAATTAATGCGGTCGAAATGCGATCTCTGCGGAAAATCTGTGGAGTTAGGCTGACCGACCGCATTCGTAACGACGACGTAAGAGAGCGAGTAGGTATGAAAGAGAGTATTGGTGTAAAGATGCGAAAGGGAATGCTCCGATGGTTCGGACATGTGGAAAGAATGCCGAACGAACGTCTGGTTAAGAAGATATACAATGCGAAAGTGGAAAGATGTAGGTACCGAGGGAGACCGAGACTAACCTACCTTGACCAGATCGGTCATGTACTGAAGGAAGGTGGAGTCAAGAGTCTCCGAAACCGGCGAGCGTGTATGAAGAGAATTATGAATGTTGATGAAGCGAGTGAAGTATGCAGAGATAGAGTTCTCTGGCACTCTGTTCTCTCTGCCTACCCTGCAAGGGATATGGCGTGATGATATGTATGTATGTATGTTGTGCTGTATGGTAGTTTGTAGCGACTACGAAAACTACCAGTACTACCAACCCTTACTCTACTCGTGAATAACGTAAAAGACGACTAAGACCTTTATAGATGTGTGGGCCAACTAAACCTGAAACCTTTTGGTCAAACAGTGATATTCTTAAGAAGAATTAACGTCAGGCACGCGGCTGTGTCATAAAACAATAACTTTCGACCCCAAGTAATTGGGTTAAGAGCATAAAAATGAATAAAAAGATAAAGTAAAAACATTTTCATTCCACCAAAAACAAATGTAAAATGTCACCGCGATAAATCGCTTGTGGTTAAAATGGGAAAGCGCTTATTTATTTAAAATTTGTAAGAGCGGTATGTTTATTTTGGATATGTAACATTTTAAACTCGAAAGTGCTCTGTTATGATTCAGGTAACTGTCATTCTATATATGATACAGTAGTCTAAATAACGCATTGCCTTGTTGAATGCTTGGTGTAGGTTACCAGGTCATCATTCTCCTACTCTTACCCCAATTACTGGTAGTTATTGGCAATAGTTTTATGACCGTCCACCTGCCAGACGTCAATCTTTCTGGGAATGTAATTGTTGACCAAACGACATCGGATGGAGTGGCCCTTGGTCGTTATGAGGCTCTAGGTGCTAAGTTATCTTTTACGATATCCACGAGCAAAGTAAGAGTTGGTAGTATTCGTAGCCGCTACCACACAACTAAGTAAGACATTTTTATTGTATCAGCTGATATACATTCTACAAAGGTCGACTCTCCTCCAAAACCGAAGGGATATTGAAATGCTATACTGAAGTTATCAGACAAAAGTAATTAAAGTTATCAGATTGTTATGTTGCAATATTATTTCTCTTTCACAGATGTTATGTATATTAAGTTTACGTGTGATTCTTTGTTCAATAAAGTTATTATTATTATTAGTATATTATATCCCTTAGCCGTCTTTTACGTCATTCACGGGTAAAAAAGAAGGTAATATTTGTACTTTTATTATGTCACCATATGGACTTCTGAAATCAGATGAGAGTAGCGAAGTCATGTAAAATTCAAAGCATATATTATAGTGTGTATATGTGTGTGTGTGTGTGTGTGTATATGTGTGTGAATATATATGTGTAGTGTGTACATTTGTGCCTGTTTGCGTGCGTCATTGTGTGGGTGCTTGTATGTGTTTGCGTGCGTGCGTGCTTGCGTTAACAAAAAAAATACAAATACATTCTAAAGACGTATACATATATACCAACCAGCCAGACCAGAGTGGTATAATAGGTAATTTTCCTTCTTATTATGAAGACAGGCTCGAGCCTAGTTGTGGGAAACTAATGAACTGAGATGATGATGATGTTGATTCAAAAGACAAAAACCTTTGCTCAAGCGTGGTAGCTTTTCAATTCAATTTTAACTGAGTGATAAATTAAAATGTTGGTGTGCATAGTCTTACGACTAGCCTTTTATTGACCTTCCAAAGTATACACAAGAAGGTATATATACCAAGTGACAGATATTAGTAAATTTTGTAATAAATTCATTTAAAATGAAATTAATTCTTGTGAAAGAATATGTCATTTTACCTCTAATAGAGGATCAGACGTTCGTAGAGACGTGATTTGTAAAGACCCAACATAAGGATCAAATTCTTTAGCAGAATAAAGCTTTCGAATGACATTAAATCTAATTTTCGTTGAGCCTCAAATATTAGGCAGTATATTTTAAAGCCATTCAAATTTCTGTAAACCACTAAGTATATGAATTGAATTAATTTTTTTAGGTATAGGTATTAACTTTTATTCCTTTTATACTTTGACATTTTATTATACCTACTTAATCTTATTAATATTTGCAATTGACATGTAATAATCTGTTGTATTAATTAACCTAATAAGTAAGTAGAAACAGCAAAGAAACCTGTAATAGTTAAGTTATTATGTGGCCATAATAGTAAGTCTGAAATAAATGAATTATTATTATTATTATAGGGTGATGTATATTTATATTCAGGGTTCTTTACTAACAGTTGGATAATATAAATAGCACTCAAATTTAGAACTTTTATTAATCTTACGAAGAAAGTATGGTGGCGTAGTAGGAATAAAATTCACTATCTCCTTTCTTGGCCCTGAGTTTGAAGGGTTTTACGACTAAATTATGACAAAGAGGTATATAATATGTATACAATGTCATGCAAGAAGAGAAGAACTGTTAATAAAATCCTGATCTAATCAGATTTTAGATTTCTCTCTTATCGTGGAAGAGACTCGAGGCCATATGATAATGATGATAATAATAAAGAAATTACTGCTACTTAGATCACAATGCCTTCTACGTTTTCTAAAAAAAAAACATAAAAAATGATTTCTAATATTTAAGCGGATATTACACATTTGAAATTAAACTACCTTTACGGATTTTATCGCGTTTGTGTTATATTTTTATTATTTATTATTTATTATATTATATTTTTTATTTCTCGATGTTTCGAACACTTTACAGCGATCATTCCTCCTGTGACCATGATCACTTTAAAGTGTTCGAAATGTCGGGAAATTAAAAATCAAATACGAACGTGATTGAATCCGTAAAAATAGTTTTATTTCAAAAATAAATGCAACATATTTAAAGATTATTTAACATAATTCGTACAGAATTGTTATATATATTTTTATGTATATGACGGCAGAAAATACACATATAAAAAACCACCTTTATTTCATACTTAAAAGTAATGTAGGTACTTTACAACATTTCACCAGTTGCAGGGTAATAATGTGGACTATAAAATGTACGTGTTATTTAAATTACTGAAATTTAGCATTTAATATGCTTAATTAGTAATTTAAATAACAAGGTTGTGTCATCGCTTAATACAATTCTAACTGTAAAGTTTCAAGTATTAAGCCTATAACAATGTGTAAACATTGTCGGATAGATAGCATACCGTCACCTTAAGACGTAAATATGATACGAAGTGAAATTTGCATGTCCTACAATTAGTTACGGTGGTGTAGTGGCAGCACAATTGGGCCGGCATCCCAATAGGCGCGGGTTCGAATCCCGCTTGTGTACGTGTTATATTTCAAGGCTTCTTTAAAAGGTGAAGAGTGCTCGGTAGATTATAGTACCTCGTTGCACTGCTATAACCCGGACGGTCAGCCTATGACCTCTCGCTCATGTGCCTCAAATTTCATTGCTAGAATTATTTAATTATTTGTTCGATCGAGTGATTATGCCGAGTTTAGAATTAATTATATTATTTAATTGCACAGCTATGAAAACCTCCTCTGAAATAAGATCCCATACCAACCAGCGTGGCATAGCAGTGTCCCTCCCATTTTGTAGGAGGATCAAGCTCCGGCGTAAGATATATATGTGCTGAGAAGATGATGATGATGAAGTACTCCAGGATATAAGGTTCGCACAAAGTATTGTCCTACGTTGGAATCGAACCCATGAAGCTGGCAAGGAAGGTCGGTATCTTAACCACTATGCCATCTGTGCAGTCTAAGTCTAAGATATTTTTAATTTTATTACAATAACAACATTTTAAGAAACACTTCGTTGGTGCAACTGCATGGGTACCGGTGGTCCGCTCGCACGGCGAAGAAGAGATGCTTGCAGGGTGGGTTGCGCGCCGCCTCTTCCGTCCCCCCGGACCGATGTGGCGGGGTGCGACGTCCATAGCCCACCGCAAAAAAAGAAATATGGTGTAACTGCATAAGTATATGTTTGCTGGTTCAAAGGTCTTGATTTCTAATCCTAGGTCAGATAAAAAAAATGTTACTGTATTCTTGCAAATTGCTTGAATTTTCGAGTATTTTCCTAAGTAATTTGAAAGTTAATTATGATGCCCGATAAATAGTAGTAGATATTAATTATAGCGAAAATTATATGAAGGAATACATAATAAATATCTTTGTTAAGGTCAACTTTCTAGGTAGGTTTGGGATTTTTATTGGTAGGCAGTGGCCTAACTGTACTATAGCCGATAGTAACACTTACCATCAGGTACTGCCTACTCTTTTGCCACCAAGAACAATGAATAAGGCTATAAGATTTTAAGGCATCATGGTTTTATTTTGTGCTAAAAAAAAGTGTTTATTTCCTCATTTCTTATTCGTATCTATTATTATTAAGCGTAGGCTATCATCACAATGTTAAGAATACATACATACATACATATCATCACGCCATAGCCCTTGCAGGGTAGGCAGAGAGAACAGAGTGCCAGAGAACTCTATCTTTGCATACTTCACTCGCTTCCTCAACATTCATAATTCTCTTCATACATGCTCGCCGGTTTCGGAGACTCTTGACTCCACCTTCCTTCAGTATATGACCGATCTGGTCTAGGTAAGTTAGTCTCGGTCTCCCTCGGTACCTACATCCTTAATGTTAAGAATTATTTAATATAATGACAACTTTTGAATTTCTTTAAACATAACTAAGGGGAAATTTAATTCTTTGAAACTTAAACGCATAACGATGGAAATTATGTTCAGTAAAAAGTAACTAGTAGTCAAATGCATACTATAACTCTTGTCAATTTACTAAAATATGTTTCGTTTAATCATGGATGAATGGATTTGCCAATAGATTATCTCCACGGATTTTATATATAATTGCATATAAATTACTGTGGTAAATTTTAGCTCTAACTGATTGTCAACTGATTTAATTGATTGAATTAGACATACATGGCGGCAATCTATAATTATTCTAAAATGAATAATATAGAAAGGAAGACCTACTACTTTTCCACAATTAATCAATATACTGGATACCTGAAGAGATGAAGGAATACAGGATTGGACTAAGGTGGAATAGGATATAAACAAATCTTACTCCTATTATATAGAGCAGAGTGACGGGTGGGCACGTGGAATGTAAGAGGTTGTGTGGAAGGTAAGTTGCACGAGCTGATATCCATCATAGCGGACAAACAGCTAGACGTGCTCTGTGTAACAGAGACCAAGCGAAGGGGCAGCGACGCCTGCGATCTTCCTGGTGGCGGGATGGCTCTGTGGTCTGGTGTACCACAGAGCGATCGAGCCAGCATGGGGGTAGGAGTGCTGTTGTCCTCTCGCTTGGCCTCAGGTGTGAAGGGTTACGGAATGTATGATCCCAGACTTCTCTGGGTCCGTATAAAACTAGGTACCAAGGTATTCATGGTTGTAGCATATGCTCCCGTAGGATCCTCGGTGGCATCAGACCTAGAGAAGTTTTGGGACAATGTCAGGGAAGTTCTGGATATGGCAGAAACCAGTGAACGCTTGATTGTATGCGGAGATTTGAACGGATGGGTGGGAACCAAGCGTCCCGACTATGAGGACGTACTTGGTCCATTTGGTGATAAGAGAGTGAACGACGCAGGTAGGCTCATAGCGGATGTATGCGTGGAGAGAAACCTTATTGTGTCAAACACATTTTTCCAACATAAGAACATCCATATGTATACATGGAGAAGGAATGAACAGAAAAGCATAATAGATTTAATTTTGGTAGACAGTCGCCTCCGAAGCAAAATATTGGACGCAAGAGCCTACAGGGGCCCCACAGTCGATACGGACCACTATCTCGTTATTGCGAGATTTAGTGGTCTGTTCAGAAAGTGGAGGCAACAAGACGTGTTAAGCCGATGGAGTGAATATTTTGGCGATATGTATGCGGATGCTACGGTTGGCGCCGGTGTTGGATGTGGTTTAGTAGATCAACATTCGACAACGGCGTCCTCCGACGGCATCAGTATGGATGAAGTTGAATGGGCGATAAGAAGTTTGAAAAATGATAAGGCAGCGGGCATTGATATGGTGTCTGCCGAGATGATCAAGCTTGGTGGCTCTTGTGTCTGGGAGGCGTTCCTGTTGCTCCTCAATTTATGTTGGAGCTCGGGAATGGTTCCCAGGAACTGGAATAGCGCAGTCATCGTGCCTTTGTTTAAAAACAAGGGTTCACGTTATGACTGCGCAAATTACAGGGCCATAAGCTTGACCAGTTTGGCAGCAAAAGTGTATGGTAAAATTATTGAAAGGAGATTGAGGATGGTGTCCGATGGTTTACTGTGTGAGACACAAGGAGGTTTCAGGAATGGAAGGGGATACATGGATCAAGTGTTCTCTCTGCGCAACATTGTGGAGAAGCATCTGGCTCTAGGTCAGAGGGTTTTCTGCAGTTTTGTGAATCTGGAGAGAGCATTTGACACGGTTGTACGAAAGGAACTTTGGGACATTTTACCGGAGTATGGTATTAGCGGTAAACTGCTACGGGCTGTGCAGTCCAGTTACATAGGCTGTAGAGCCTGTGTGCGGCTGGATGATGGAATGTCGCCTTGGTTTGACGTCAATATCGGCGTTAAGCAGGGGTGCGTTCTGTCAGCCAGGCTGTTTATCATATATCTGGATAAATGTCTCCAAAGGTTGAACGATATGAATGTGAGAGTCCAGATGGGCGACTCAGTGGTCACTGCCCTGCTTTATGCAGATGATGCAGTTCTGCTGGCACAGTCAGCGACTGACCTGCAGACCCTAGTCGACACAATGACAGAAGATTGTAAGAAAAGGGGTCTACGCGTGAATGTGAGCAAAACCAAAATAATGGTCTTTGAAAGAGATAAAACCAGAACAGATGTAAGAGTAACAATAGGTAATGATGTACTAGAGCAAGTGGATGAATTTGTATATCTTGGATGTGGATTTAGCCGAGATGGAAGGTACACCACTGATATAGAGCGAAGAGTGAATGCGGGAAATAGAGTGAACGGAGCGTTGGGGCAACTTCTCGGCAGCCACCACCTCAGCCAGAAGGCACGTGTAGCAATACATAACGCAGAGCTTGTCCCAACATTACTGTATGGAAGCGAGAGTTGGGTATGCAGAAAAGAGTACGATAGTAAAATGAATGCGGTCGAAATGCGATCTTGCGAAAAATCTGTGGAGTTAGGCTGACCGACCGCATTCGTAACGACGACGTAAGAGAGCGTGTAGGTATGAAAGAGAGTATTGGTGTAAAGATGCGAAAGGGAATGCTCCGATGGTTCGGACAGGAGGAAAGAATGCCGAACGAACGCCTGGTTAAGAAGATATACAATGCGAAAGTGGAAGGATGTAGGTACCGAGGAGACCGAGACTAACCTACCTAGACCAGATCGGTCATGTACTGAAGGAAGGTGGAGTCAAGAGTCTCCGAAACCGGCGAGCGTGTATGAAGAGAATTATGAATGTTGAGGAAGCGAGTGAAGTATGCAAAGATAGAGTTCTCTGGCACTCTGTTCTCTCTGCCTACCCTGCAAGGGATATGGCGTGATGATATGTATGTATGTGTGTTACTCCTATTATGAGCAGCCTCTAGAACTTTAACTCACAATTTTGCATAGAAAAGGGAATAATAATTCGACACGTGTTTCTCTTCTAAACGGGACAACCAGAGGTTTGGCTTTAAATGCGCATTTGAAGCCGAACCGTCCTGAGGATGCTTTGTTTGGAGGCGAAATATGTGACGAATAATTGTTCGCATCTGCGGTAAATTTAATTTTTAGTGTACAATGAACCGTAGTCTAAAAATTATCTCTTAGTTGACAAGAGCCGATTTAATCGAACGAGTATTACGTAGCAGAATATGATGACTCAGTCTCGTTCTATACCCTCGAAATAAGGTCACAGCGTGCCTAAAGAAGTTTTGCTTTCAATAAATATAGATATAAGCACGTGTCAAAGAAAAGTCATTTGATTATAACTTACAGCCATTTCCACGTGACTGGGGTATTAAATCTCTATTAAAATATTGATATCATGAGTGGCGGCAATTAATCGGTACGAGGAATATCTTCAATCTCCTAATTGTCAGTAAAAACAGGTTTCATTGATAGCGATTTTATATAAAACGCTCAATGTTAAAATTATGAATACTGTGAGGTTCAGTGTTCATTTCCGTATCAGACAGAGTTAACAATATGTGTTACCCTTAGAATAATAATACACAGAAAACAAATTTGCATGTAAAATTAGAAGCAACTAAATTGGAGCCAGGAATGACTCCCTACGTCATCGTTCCTTAGTGTACAAGATCACTGTGCTTTGAACGCTTCCATAGAAAATAAATAAATATCATGGTTTATTCTAAGGTGTTACCAATCCTTATTTTCTCTTATGTCATCGCCAACCCGCCGCGAGAGGGAAATTGACCCACTATATTACGCTATTCAGACGTGTTGATATAGGATTTTATTTAGAGCTTTCCTTCTCTTGCAAAGATGTTATATGTATTTTATATCCCTTAATCGACTTTTACGATCACCTACAGTTAAGATAGGGAGGTGGTGAATTGTATTCTCACTCCATCACCACACGAAGAGATAATAAACCTGTGTCTGTATTAAATTTCCTTACATGGCATATTGGCTTCAGTAACACTGTGAATGGCAATGCTTTGTGAAATGAACAAATAATTACGTTGAATTCGGGTGTTATTTGTAACAATTATTTCATTATCATCATCATTTCAGCTCATATATGTCCCACTGTTGGGGCTCGAGCTCGAGGGAGTTTCTGCAATAGTATTCATTCAATAATATATAGAATTCTAGACCACCGGAAATCTAAGTGCTTGTTTTATTCTTTTCAGTTTTTTATTGCGTACGTAATTTGGCTCACTTTTTCCGCAGTTGGGTTTTTTGCTTTTTTTAATAAATTTTTTTTTCAACGTAATCCTATCAGTTTCCACATAATCCTATCAGACCTTGCGCGTCGTCTCTCAGTTTACTTCTTTTCAATCTATATAATGATAAATCGTATGATAAATTATTGGGTGGACTGCGTAAACGCAGTCGGAATTTTTCTATGACCATTTCTAACCCCTAAAGCCGAAAATTTCAATATTCTTACATAAATCTTTTCTTAGAACATTACTCCCGTTTCAAAGTTATCATATAACCATACCACGTTGAACTTTTATGTCACTAGCGCAACTTTAAAATTTTATCTAATATGACATTTGTTTATTTTACCATTATCTTGCATCTCTGCTACATGCAGTCGTCCATCGCATTTGTAGACCAAGATATTGATCTATTAAGTACACCAGGTCTCATTTTGAAACTAGTTTTTTACACCACTCTGCACTAAGAAAATAATCTTATAATTAACGCAGACAAATTACATCCACATTCAAAACACCACTTTGTGGATCATAAAAAGTATAATCCTGCGTAGGAATCGTACCCATGGCACTAGCATAGAAGGTATCTTAGCCACTACACCATCTATGCAGTCAAGAAACTAGGTAAACAAAACATTTTTATTACAACTTACCTTATATTGAAATCGCTACTTAAACGATTTACGACCGCGTACTTATACAAATATATTTACTTCCATTAGCGAACGCCCTTGCTCATTTTGACTGGAAGTCACAAAGATTAAACTGATGTAAACTTGATGCTAAATTACTCTTATATGTCTGCTGTAAAGGAAGGTAAGAGAGAAGAAACATAAAACATTGTAGAAGCACGTAATAGTAATTTTAAAGTTAGTATTACATTTTGTATCAAAGTAATACAATTTATTACTCCTGTTTTCCCTGTGAGTGTAATAAAATGTGACTTAAGGGGGGCAGGTAGATGCTGCTGATCGAATAGATAGATGGATAGCACTGGGTTCTTTATTTTCGATTGCTGTATTGCCTACATAGCATGGTTACTTCGACAATGCTGCAAACGATCATGAGCGAACTCTCTGATACTAACATTGCGCTGTTCATCATCATCACAGCCCATATATGTCCCACTGTTGGGAATGGGCCTCCTCTGTAATGCGAGGGAAACTAGCTTACTATACCACGCTAGTCAATCATGTTGATATAGGGTTTTGTTTCGAGATTTCCTTCACCTTCATAGATGTTTTTTTTAATTTATTTTAACCCGTGGTCATGGGGGTCGAAAAGTGTTACACGGACGTGGGTGGGTCTCACAGACCCATTCATTGGATATCAAATTTATTGATACTTTATAAATACTAAAGTTAATATTTATTTATGTTTAGGTTTTTAGGTATTTACGTAAATAAGTGAAACACAAATATTATTTAATATTATTTTTTAATCATATTTATTACAGCTTTAAAAAAAGAACAACAAATATTAACGAACTGTTTCTCGTCTCCTTAAGTATAATTCTATTATTAATTAATAATTACTCTTAATGTTTTAATGCAACTTTTTTGTAGGAAACTAAATCATCTTTAGAAGAAAATAACAATGAATTATTGCGAAACATTATCTTTGGTACAGTCAGCATAGAATGGTACAATATGTGCCAAACAAATATATTTATTGCAACTGTCGCAGGTGTAGTTTGTTTTACGGCCTTTCTTGGCTGGACACATTTGGTACCTTTTGCGAAGATTAGCCTTTTTTTGCCGGAGGTTCTCTTGAAGATTCACAAAAAATATTTTTTTTTTACAACACGTAGAAGCTCTGATACATTATGGGGTACGATGTCAGAAACCTCCACGCGGTGTACCCTGGGTGCGGACGGCGGTCCCCAGTTCTTCTGTTGTACTGTCGTCCGTAGCGAATATCTGGCGCTTCGCTCCTAGCCTTCTATCCGTAGAAGGTGACCGGACGCGAATCCGCGACGGGCTCAGTCACTCATTCATTTGAGGGCTGGGCAGGCATGTGCCACCGCCACCGTCGTCAAATCGTAAACCTGATTCTTTGCTCGTCTTAGTTTCAGGAGCGAGGGTCTTGGCTTAACCGCCCGGACCGCGAGGAAGACAACCTCTATAAAGAATTTCGAATGTACATTCGAATTCGGAAATCACCCACAATCTTAAGTTTTGGCGTGCGGCGAGAAGATGCATGGCAGATGGGTTGTTCTGTTCTTAGCACGCTCCAGCCAGGGTACCGGCTGCCCCCCTGGTAGGTAAATGTAGGCTTGCCCGGGTACAGGGATCTCTGCCCGGGTCGACGTAATAGTATCTCCCATGCTCGTGGGATCATTATGGATACTCTAAAATTAAAACTCATTAACTACGTGGATCATAGTGATTCCCACCTCAAGGCCCGGTCATGCCAACGGAAAACTGACCGAAACGACGCCTCGTCCTCGGGACTCGAGGCGTCCGCCGAGGGTCCGGCACAACACGCAGAGGCCCAAACAACATCGAAGCGGAGGTCGCCCAGGAGGAGCCGGGGGAAGACCTCCAGCTTCAAACGGCGTTTGGAGGAGCGGCGAGCGCGCAGAAAGGCTGCCGCCGCGGAAGCGAGGAAGGACGGCGGTAGAGCCGAAACGGAGCCGTCGACGGACGAGGGCGACAGCGATGTCGCAGAGCCGTCCGGAGAAGACGGGGGTGGCGGTTCTACCGCCAAAATGGACGAGGGCGGTGACATTCCCGCAGGGCCGTCCAAGAAGGATAGCAGGCCGGCTGTTGAAGCCCCTGCCAGGTCGTCAGCGCGTCTTGTGGCAAAGAGCCCGGCGCCGACAGCGACAACGCTGACGACCAAGGAGAAGGCCCTCCCCTCGCAGAGGAAGCGCCGCCTGAGTAAGGGTGGCAGCTCGGGTGCCGACTCTGAAGGGAGCGTGGCCAACATGCCGCCACCTAAGGTCGCCTCCCGAAGAGGGCGAGGGGCCTCGGGAGAGGAAAGGGCGGCGGCGGTTGCTGCCCGCGCCAACGGCGACCCCCCCGACCTGCGGGCCGAAAATGCCCGCCTTAATGGCGAGATGTCCGCCATTCGGACCCGGAACCGGCAGTTGGGGGATATGCTGGCGGGGATGCGGCGGGCAAACCGCCAGTTATTAAAGGACGTGGCCGACCTAAAGGCGCAAATGGCGCTGCTCGCGCCGCCTGCGCCAGTTGCGCCACCGGCCAAGGCCGGCCACTCAGCGGCCGCTGCAGCGCCAAAGCCGCCTCGCGCCGCGGTGCCGACGACGTTGGGCACTGGTGTGACGGTAACACCCGTGCCCATGGCGAGAAAGACGCCAGCCGCTGCGAAGCGCGCGTCGCTGGCTGGCGCTGGCCCAGCCGCCGCGGCGAAACTGGTCCCCGTGGTGAGGATGACGCCTCTCGCTGCGGACCGCATGCCACTGGCTAGCGTCCCTGCGGCGCCAAAGCCGCCAGACGCTGCGGAACGGGCCCCCGAAGAGGCCCAGCCGACCCCGATACTTGCGGTGGGAGGCCTACCGGACGAGGCCCTGCGCCAAATCATCGACGCAGTCGGAAAACTCGTCGATGCACGCATGGCCGTTCTGGAGGCAAGGTTGCCTCCGGAACCACGTGTCCGGCCGCCTCTCGCCGCGGACAGGCGGCCGCATGTGGCATCAGCCCCCGCCCCGCTGCCTTGTCAGGGTGGCCGCGTGGGGGGCAGCTACGCCGCGGCCGCGGCGGCGCCCAGGCCCAAGGGGCCCGCGCCAAAGCCAAGGAAGAGGACGGTACCGGCTCCTGCCGGACCGCAGTCGTCGTCAGCAACAACACCGCCGGTGACGACCAGCGCGTCAACGACTGCGCCTTCCGCGCCTGTCGCGCCTGCTGCGCCCGAGGGTTGGCGGGTGGCCGAGCACGACCGGAAGAGTCGCGGTCAGAGGAGGAGAGCGGAGGCCAAGCGCGCCGCTGAGGTCCCCGCTCCCGCTCCACAGGCAGGAGCCGGTAAGAAGAAGAGGCCGCGTAAGGGGCTCAAGTCGCCGAAGACAGCCGCAGTGGTGATCACTGTGCTGCCTGAGGCGGCTGAGAAGGGCCTCAGCTACGAGGCCGTCTTGAGGAAGGCCCGGCGGGAGCTAGACGTCTCCGATATTGGAGGCGTCGAAGCCAGGACCCGCAAGGGCCGGACAGGGGCTCGAATCCTCGAGTTCCCCGGGGCCGAGGGCTCCAAGACGGCCGACAGCGTAGCTGACAAGCTGCGAGGTTTGTTTGCCGAGGAGGGTGGCATCAGGATCGCCAGGCCCGTCAAGTGCGCCGAAATGCGCATCGCGGGTCTGGACGACTCCGTGACGGTGGAAGACATCCGGGAGGCTATTGCCTCGAGAACCGGGTGTCCCATAGACACCGTCCGGGTTGGTGTCATCCGCCCCGGTCCGGGCGGCGTAGGTGCCGCCTGGGCGCAGTGCCCGGTGGAGTCGGTCAGGCAACTGGCCGGCTCAGGCAGGCTCCTCGTGGGCTGGAGCTCGGCGCGGGTGACCGTGCTTGAGCACTGGCCTGCGAGGTGCTATAAGTGCATGGCGGTCGGACATACTCGACCGACGTGCACTAATTGCTTCGACTGCGGCGGACTGTGTTTCCGCTGCGGTCAAACCGGGCACGTGGCGGCATCTTGCGCCGCCCCGCCCCACTGCCCCGCGTGTGCGGCGGGCAATAAGCCCGCCAAGCACCGCATGGGCTCTGGGGCGTGCAAACCTCCAGCTTCGGCCCCAAAGGGGCGGGGCGGCCCTCCGACCACGGCCGCTCCCGCTCCTAGCGCGGTCCGATCGCCCGCCGGCGAGGGGGAGGTCATGGATACAGCCCGTTAATGGCTACACCATCCATGCACCACCTCTTGCAAGCCAACACCAACCACTCCGCCGGTGCGCAGGACTTACTCCTGCAATCCATGGCGGAGTGGTCGATTGGTGCAGCCGTAGTCGCGGAACCGTACTGCGTGCCTGATCGCCCCAATTGGGTGGTCAGCCGAAACGGTACTGCGGCAATCGTCGTCTCTACGCAGCGGCACTTCCCGTCCTTGTCTCTTTTGGATAGGGGCGAGGAATTTGTCGCGGCGGAGTGGGGAGGGGTCACGCTCTACAGCGTATACCTCTCCCCTACCAGGAGAATGGACGATTTCAGGGCCTCCCTCACCAACTTGGAGGCCTCGATACGGCGACTGGCACCGGGCCTCGTCCTGGTTCTGGGGGACTTCAACGCCGAATCCACGGCGTGGGGGTCCCCTATGACGGACGACCGCGGGCGGGTGGTCATCGAGTGGGCGGCTTCACTGGGCCTCTGTGCTCTTAACAGGGGCTCAGTGAACACGTGTGTGCGGCAGCAGGGCGGGTCGATAGTGGACTTGTCGTTCGCTAGCCCCGCTGTCGCACCACGGGTGAGGAACTGGAGTGTCCTGGAGGAGGCGGAGACCCTATCGGACCACCGGTACATCCGGATGGAGGTCTCCCCTCTCCAGGACCCCGGTAGGGGTCACAGGGCGGACGGAGCTCACGCGTTTCCGCGGTGGGCTGCTGGCGGAGGCGGCCATCGTTCACACGTGGCTGTCCTCACCGCCCCCAGTGGACGGGGTGGACGCCGAGGCTGTCCGCATCCGCAGTGCGTTAACGCAGATCTGCGATGCGGCCATGCCCAGAGTGCGGCGGCGTCTACCTCCGAGGCAGGGGGTCTACTGGTGGTCCCCAAGATTGGCGGACCTTCGTGCGGCATGTATCAGAGCCCGAAGGTCCTACACCCGCAGCCGGCGGCGTCACCGCGACGCTGAGCGGGAGGGCCAGCTGTACGAGGCGTACCGCGATGCGCGGACGGCCTTTCGGCTGGCCATCCGAGCCGCCAAGGGTGCGAGTTGGCAGGAGATGCTGGACGGTCTCGACCGTGACCTCTGGGGTCGCCCGTATCGCGCGTCGCTGAATAAGCTTCGCGCGCAGGGCCCCCCCCTCACCGAGACCCTCCAGCCCGACTTCCTCTGTAGGGTGGTCGAGGAGCTGTTTCCACGGCAGTCGGACACACGCCCCCGGTCATGGCCTCGCCAGAACAAGACCGGGAGGCTGACGACGAGAGTGTTCCGCCCGTGACGGAGACAGAAGTGGGAGCAGCTGTGGCGCAGATTCGTTCCGCGACCACGGCCCCCGGCCCGGACGGAATACCAGTCCGGGTGCTGACGTCGCTCCTCGAGCACCTCGAGCCTCGCCTCAGGCAGCTGTACAACGCCTGTTTGGCGTCTGGACGGTTCCCTGAGTGCTGGAAGGAGGGGAGGTTGGTTCTCCTGCCAAAGCCGGGACGGCCCCCGGATTCGCCGTCGGCCTACAGGCCCATCGTGCTCCTCGACGATGTGGGTAAGCTGCTGGAGCGCATCCTCGCTGCCCGCATCGTCCAGCACCTGGAGGAGGTGGGACCCGATCTGTCGGACGCTCAATTCGGTTTTAGAAGGGGGCGTTCGACCATCGGGGCCCTGCTACGACTGAGGCAGACGGCCGCGGAGGCTGTCACCGGCGGGGGAGTGCTGTTGGCGGTGTCGCTGGACATCGCCAACGCATTCAATAGTCTGCCATTCAGCTGCATCAGGGAGGCGCTCCGATTTCATGGGGTGCCCTTGTACCTGAGGCGGCTGGTGGCGGACTATTTGGAGGGGCGCAGTGTCCTCTGCGCGAGTCCCGCAGGGGACATTGTGCGGACGTCCATGTCGTGCGGCGTTCCACAGGGGTCGGTTCTGGGGCCGACTCTGTGGGACATCGGGTACGACTGGGCGTTGAGAGGTAGTCTCCCCCCCGGGCTGAGCGTGATATGCTACGCTGACGATACGCTCGTCACAGCCCGGGGCAGGACACTCGAAGAGGCGGCGAGCCTGGCCACTCTCGGCACCGAGGAGATGGTCGGGCGAATCGAGGCGCTGGGGCTCAGGGTGGCCCTAAATAAGACGGAGGCCCTATTGTTCCATGGGCCACGCGTAAGGCCGCCAATCGGCGTCTCGCTAGTCGTCAACTCCGTCCACATCAGCATCCAGGCCCATATGAAGTACTTGGGTCTGGTGCTCGACGGGCGATGGTGGTTCCGGGAGCATTTTCGCCGAATTGCTCCCCGGCTGGTCGGCGCGGCGACCGCCCTTTCGCGGCTCATGCCGAACGTGGGCGGACCCAGCTTCGAGGGCCGACGGCTGTATGCGGGGGTGATCCGTTCTATGGCCATGTACGGCGCACCCGTGTGGGCGAGGGCTCTGAACGTCCAGCTCAGGGCTGTTCTGTGGAGACCCCAGAGAGTCATGGCGGTCAGAGCCATTCGCGGGTACCGCACGGTATCGACCGAGGCGGCATGCCTACTGGCCGGGACACCCCCGTGGGACCTAGAGGCGGAGATGCTCTCCGACCTCTACCGGCGGGTGACCTCACTGCGCGACGAAGGTGGCTCCCCATCGCTGAGCGAGATAGCCACCTGGCGCGAGGACGCCCGCCGAGACGTCATCGCCCGTTGGGCTACGCGGCTGGAGAGACCTAGACACGGTGTCGTCACCGTCGAGGCTCTCCGGCCCGTATTGATGGAGTGGATGGAGCGGCGGCACGGAGTCCTCTCCTTTCGACTGGTGCAGGTGTTGTCGGGGCACGGATGCTTCGGCTTTTACCTGCACACGGTCGCGTGTAGGGAGTGGACTTCGTTCTGCCACCATTGCAGCAGTGACGAGGACACGGAGCAACTCACGCTGGAGGCGTGTCCGGGCTTTGACCGGCAGCGCCGTGACCTCGTCGCTGTTATCGGTGCCGACCTGACGCTGCCGGCTGTCGCGAGAGCGATGGTCTACAGTGTCAGGAACTGGGACGCGGTCGCCGCCTTCTGCGAGGCTGTCATCTCGCAGAAGGAGGCGGCGGAACGAGTCCGCGAGGAATCCCGCGACCCGGGCCGCCGTCAGCGGCCGGGTCGGCGCAGGCGCGAATACCTGCGCCTGATGCCGCCCTAACCGAGGCCTCGGGTGATCGGACCGGGGAATTGTCCGGTCACCCGACGTGAGGCCACCGCGTGAGGGCGACGCCCCGACGGCGAAATCTGTCGGGGCGTCGACGAGAGGAACCCGCGAGGGTAAACCGCCGGGCGGGCCACCGAAGTTAAAATCGAGTACCGGTGGTCCGCTCGCACGGCGAAGAGAGAAGGTTTTACGGTGGGTCTATGGGGTCACGCGCCGCCTTTCCGTCACCCCGGACCGATTCAGCGGGGCGAAACGCACCCATAGCTCACCAATGAAAATTTTTAAGCTCTGATACATTATGGCGAAATTCTAGGTGTTGCATGACAAGACCGATGCGTAAGATTTTTAAAAATCGCATTCAAATCGTTTTTGAAAAATTATTATTAATTTTGTTCATTACTAGGCCTGCCAGAATCAGGCTCGAAAATCGAAGTCAGACTCGTAAGGTCGAAAAAATACACTGTGTTTCTACTTTTTCTTGATGCATTTTTTACTAAGTACCTGCAAAATAACATAAATAAAATACATTAAACTGTATATCAGCAATTTTAATTGTAAATAACAACAAAAAATAAATACAAAAGGATAAATTCACGGATAATAATTACAATAATATCTATACAAAATGGCGCGAAATTGTGACACCAACTGCGGGGATGGGTCTCACATACCTTTTTCAATTTCGTGCACGTGTATCTCCCACTGTGATTGTCGCACGACTATCCTGTTATGTGCGACACATAGAACAGCTCAACAGCTCCAGCTATTGAGAAGAACGGTAAATTTGCACGCTTAGTAAGCGAACTATAAGCGAAATAAAATGTGACGAGTCTCACAGACCCAACCCCCATGACGCCGGTGTAATAGCTTAGCTTAGCTTAGCCACAGACTTTTTGTCCGTGCTCTTTTTATGTTTAATTTAATTGTTATCGTGGTTTCTTTACAAAATTAATTTTCTTGAAGTGGCTTTACTACAGTTGGTTAAAGCTTTAAGAGCACAATTCATGTGTCATAGATGTTAAGTGATGTCTTTTTGGGGTTTCTTATTGACGCTGGTGGTCTTGTTATTAGTGAACCCCTTCTACTTGTAGATGTTGTTGTGTAGACATGTAGTTATGATGATAATGGTGTGATTGGTTTCTTGTATTGTTTTCTCCCGCTTTCTTTGAGTTTGTGGTGTTATATTTTGTGATGGGTTTAATTTGGATGTCTATTATGGTGGTGGTTATGGTGGTGATTAAATCCATGCTTGTTGATTTCAGTTTATTGGGATAATAGACCAAGCTCTTTCATTACCATCTCGTCTCTATGTTTTACTGCATAGATGTTATATATAGCAAGTTTTTACGATTCCTACGGGGAAATAATGATGATTCATCATATCATCATATCAGCTTATCGAGTCCCATTATTGGGCTTGAGCCTCCTTCAAACGGCAGAGATATTAATTGACAACGCTGGTCAGGCATATTGGTATAGGGTTTTGTTTTGAGTTCTCTTTCTCCCGCATAGATTTTATATGTGTTTTATATCCCTTAGTCGTATCTTACGATCATTCACGGGTAAGATAGGAGGTAGTGAACTGTACTTTTACTCCTTCACCACACGAAAAGATGATTACACATTGTATTTTTAATTCCTTATTATACGAAAAATATTATACATACATACATACATATCATCACGCCATATCCCTTGCAGGGTAGGCAGAGAGAACAGAGTGCCAGAGAACTCTATCTCTGCATACTTCACTCGCTTCCTCAACGTTCATAATTCTCTTCATACACGCTCGCCGGTTTCGGAGACTCTTGACTCCACCTTCCTTCAGTACATGACCGATCTGGCCTCGGTAGATTAGTCTCGGTCTCCCTCGGTACCTACATCCTTCCACTTTCGCATTATATATCTTCTTAACCAGACGTTCGTTCGGCATTTTTTCCACATGTCCGAACCATCGGAGCATTCCCTTTCGCATCTTTACACCAATACTCTCTTTCATACCTACTCGCTCTCTTACGTCGTCGTTACGAATGCGGTCGGTTAGCCTAACTCCACAGATATGCCGCAGAGATTGCATTTCGAAAAAGAATATAATTATACATATTTGATAATGTGAAACTTTAATGAACTCTGTACCGTGTAGATCACACAGAAAATATAGTTGGTACTTATAAAGTTTTATTTTATCCTTTTATTGTATCGATTTTATATGCATATTATATATTTTAGTTGTTTTTTACGACGCACGGGTAAAAGAGAGGGTGGAATAACATCAATATTATGTGTTATTAAAATTACGTTATATGTTACCTAATTTTTAGGGGACGTGACATACATAAATATCATCACGCCATATCCCTTGCGGGGTTGGCAGAGAGAACAGAGTGCCAGAGTACTCTATCCTTGCATACGTCATTCTCTTCCTCAACATTCATAATTCTCTTTATACTTTTTTATACTCATACACGCTCGTCGGTTTCGGAGACTCTTGACGACTCCACCTTCATTCAATACATGACCAATCTGGTCTAGGTAGGTTAGTCTCGGTCTCCCCCGGTACCTACATTTTTCTACTTTCGCATTGTATATCTTCTTAACCAGACGTTTGTTCGGCATTGTTTCCACATGTCCGAATCATCGGAGTATTCCCTTTCGCATCTTTACACCAATAATCCCTTTAAATAGGTATGAAATGGGGAGGTCACTAATAGTAATCCCTCATATTATAATTAAAGTATATGAATGCAAAACAATCATGTATTTTTATCACTCTTTATTGCTTGCTATTTTTACGACATTAAATTTTGCAACAATAATTAATTATATTTAAACATAAAAACATTATTGAATATACACCAAACTAATTATTTTTAACAACTATTATTGCTCATATTGATTTCATTAATAATTTAATATTATTTTACATAATATACATTTATTCTAATTTATTTTAAAAGCGTTTTATGGAATATAGAAGTAGATTTTTTTTTAAATTATATAAAATAATGAATTCTTAAAGTAAATATATAATGACTTTTAAAATAAAAATAATTCTTGTTCTGCTTTTGTTATATATAAATAGGATCAATTCTCGTTATTAATTGTAAAGTTACCTAACAAATTTTGACTTCACATTTTAAAATAATTATAAGCTATAATTGAAATACATGTTACAAATGAAACTATACAGGAAATATAATAACAATTAATTACAATGACCTTTATATAGATTAATGTAAGATTAAATTTTCAACCATATTGGAATATTGGATCAGAGCAACCAAATGAGATATTTTTGTCACGTAATATATTAGTTTTACAAGACAATTAAACGAAATTTATATGGTCAGATGCAAAATACACTTCAGATTGTAATGTATTAAAATAGAGATAATATAATCAATCACGAAAAATATTTTTTTTTAATTAACTTACTCATTAAAATAATATTTTCATATTATGCAAATTAATAAATACATATTATTTACAGATGTACATATTATTAAACCATAGTTTTTTCTAACTATTAGAAAACATTAATGATACACAAGTCTACGCAATCTAAAACTTCTAAGAGTATCAATCTACATTTTTTTTAATACTTATTACAATTAGCGTATAGGCCTTCCTATTTCAGATAGTAATATTTACAATATCATATATTTTAGACAAGCACGCTTATCTTAACATATAAGATTATTTAAAACACTACATCTAACCAAATTGTATGTCAAATAATATTTTTTAAACAATTATTTCGTTAATAATTATTGCTATCATTTTTAGTAATCACAGTTCTATATTTTCTCATTTAATAACATTTTTTTTTATTTCGTAAATAAATTTAAAATAATAAGCAATGATCATGATATTATTTTTAATCGCTGATGGCAACCGATAATTCTTACTAGCCGATGGTAAGTTTCGCTATTTATTACAACAAGTGAAATGACTAACTTAAGAATAACTAAGTATGCCGTGATTGAAAAATATAAATTAAAGCCTAGATTCAAAATAGAAGCTCAAAACATAATAAAATAGCTTTAAGATTGTATAGGACTATTTGGATGATAGCATAGGAGAAAGAAGAGATGATATAACACACATTTCAGAGAGACTCGAATATATTAATTGAATATTGAGTAATGTTTAAGCTAATATCAATGAGAGACGGAGATTTTTGTTAAGAATGACAGGACGACACGTTACATAATTAATAAGTAACATATGTGCTAAATATTATAATAAAGTATTTATTTAATTAGATAAGGGAATAAGAAAGGGTTTCTGTCACATCTTAGTTATCAACCTCGTGAACAATGCTTTCAAATGATACAACAGTACGATATTCGAGATTCGTCATTAAGAAATGTGATCAGATTTGATCCTGATTTGACGTCAATAATATCGAGTCAGATTGTTTTAATATAGGGAATACGACTTCTCTTTTTATTAGGCATTTAAAGCAAAAGTTATCAACAATAGATATATTAGTAAATAATAGCTTGTTTAGAAAGAAAATCTAAGAACAGGAAAAGAAGATACATATTCTGTGTTAACTATCTATCTATCGTGAACCGATGTGAATATAGTGTACTTTTATAAAAATCGAATACGATCGAAAAATGTCACAAATGGGATTCGAACCCACACCTATTGGAAATCCGTCCCAATCGTGCTGTGTAAGTAAGTTACACCACCGTGAATTATTGTAGGACATTCAATTCTCGTATCGTATTATATTTACGTCTTTTAAGGAGACGTGTGCCATCTACCCGAGAATGTTTAGACATTGTACAAGCTTAATACTTCAAACTTTGCATTTAGAATTGTATTAAACGATGATACAACCCTGTTACTCAAATCACTCAAATTTGGCATTTAATATGCTTGATTATTTATAAAAACCGAATATGAGCGAAAAATGTTACAAGTGGGATTTATTTTTTCGCTCGTACTCGGTTTTTTTTAATAATCAAGCGTATTAAATGCTAAATTTCAGTAATTTGAATAGAGTACTTTATTAACATTGAATGTAATTTTAACATGTGCGAAATTCTTATCAAGATAATTTTTATATTCTAAAAATCAAAGCAAAAGCTTATATATCTTATAAATATTTATTATATATAATATCATAATTAAGGACAAAAATTTTACATCAATTATTAATTTTAAACTACAAAATATTGAACTATTTGAAATAAAATCTCAAAATCTTATTTATCTATAAAAAGCGTTAGATTACAACCGATTCATTTAATAATCTATATAATACAAATTAATATTTATATAATACCTATGTACGTATTTGTTTTCCCCTTTTCAAAAGAAACTTTCTAAGGGTTGATTGTACCAAACTTTAAGTTTAATTACAAATTTTAACTGCAGTTAATAGTTTAAGTTTGTTGATATTAAATAAATCTTCTTATCTTGATCTCGCAAGAAATGAAAATTTAAGTGTTTAGGACAATTTATAATATTTTATGATTTTTGAAAGATTTATATATTTGAAATAAAACTACTTTTACGGATTCTATCGCGTTTGTATTTGATTTATAATTTCCCGACGTTTCGAACACTTTACAGTGATCATGGTCACGGGAGGACTGAGGTGTCTTACGTCCAATATGTCATTGTTATTACAGAAATTTATTTATATCTACCCTATAAGATATTAAATTTTGACCCACATTTTTATACAAAATTAATACAATTCATTGCCAGTACAAAAAGAGAATGATTCTATATATAAAATTTATGTTGTTTATGATTAGATAGATATAGATTATTTTCATTAATCGATTTTTATTGCTAATGGTGGCAAACAAGCAAACAGCACACTTGATGGTAAGTGTTACTGTCGCCCATAGACCTTTGTAATACCAAGGGTATATCTAGGCCATTGCCTACCAATACAAACCCCAAACCCACCCCGTTGGGCTTCCGGCTCTCTCGCTCACCGAACGAAGCGCAATAGCACATTGCCATTACTTAGACGTCGATCTTCTGCGAAAGTGTGGTACTACCCCGGACGGACCGGCCCGCGGCTGTAGACAAAGAACTGTCAACAGCGTGATCCTACCACTACTAAATTACTGTTACTATGCTAATTCTTAAAAAAAAAAATGTAAATATTTCTAAAATACACATCGAGTATATTTGAAACATTTTAGAAGATTTTTTATTAGTATATAATTATAACTCATCGTGTTTTAAAATATGTATTTTTTAATTAAATTATTTTTGTTATTAGTTTTTTTTTGTCCGACATTTTCTAGAGTTAATGATCACAAGAATGCAATTAAAAATCAAATTTAAATGCAACAAAAATCATATTATATAATCATAATATAAGTTGTATTTGCGTAAACCACGTCAATAATTAAATATTATTTTGACTAAATAAACAAAATTATTGTTAATATTTTTATATTTAAATAAATAATATATCAATTAAATATCACTATTAATTTAGTATTATTAATAAGTGTTTTAAATAATAAAACATTGACTTAAAATTACATATAATATAGGCCATATCGAATCTTACGTAAACTGTAGATATCAAGAGCAGTTATAAGATTTCCCAATAAAGTTTGGTACAACTAACCGCAAAAGCCACTAAGATTAAACATTAATTCACAATTTAATCACTTAAAGCTTATGGCTTAACCCTTAATTTGACTAAATAGACGATTACATTGCGGTTTTAAACGTATAAATTTTATATTAACCTTAGCACTAAATAATAGGAGATTTATTTAAATACATAATTATATTATATATGTATAGCCATTTATAGAAAGTATTATATAGCAAAAAATAGATATATTAGATTAAGTAATCCTCCTTACAACACGGTGCTCTTACCATTTTCATATTACGCGATTTCAATCTCTCATATAACGCGGGTATTCCCCCATATAACGCTAGGATATCACACGTTAAATGTACATATTTTGTTCCTTGCATAGTTTTTTTTCTTAATCTTCGATTTAATACCCTATTAACGAAAAAGTTAAACATGAATCATTTGTACAAAACGTGTTATATCGAATCATTCAAGCGCGTTATACGAGAATACACTTACAACGCGTTTTCTATAACGCAGAACCAATCTACCGTATTATAGAGGGATTTACTTTTAATATTTGTATTTTATTTAATTAAAAAAATACTGTCAACTTCAAAATAACCATTATCTTATAAGATGATCAAGAAAATTATTTATTTTATTTACATTATAATAAATATTTAAATACACCTAAAAATAATATCACAATCAATTTTAAATATTAAGTTCCAGATTATGTTTTTTTAAGACATTAAGAAAGCAATGAAAAATGTTGGCTGTACGAATGACTCTTTTTCAAAGCCTATTTTTCGCCTTTTGAATTCTATTTTGTTCTTCTATATATCCCACTATTGGGGTGTATGCATTAGTCTCCTCTAGACGAGTGAATGCGATACTAGTGGGACATATACTTATAGGGCCGAGAGAATAATAGTTATACTAATGATAAAATTTAGAGTATAAACTGTAAAACTACTTCAATGTCTTCTTCATTTTCAATGATAACTAATTTCAAAAATCAGCTTTAATGTATCATAGATTTGTAGGAATAGTCATTCCGCGTCTAGGCGTGACGTACTTTAATAGCCTATGGTATTTTTTTTTTCAAGGTTGCTCTTGTCATTTAATTATTTAAATTTATATTTTAAAGAAAAAGATGACAAATTATCAGTTTTCTCGGTCTCAAAACAGAAAGAGTACAATATAAACTAGTGCTCTACATACTGTACGTACAAAGGAGAACATGGAATACCTATGAATATTGAAAACATACTCTCAAAAATCTATATTATATTAACATTTTTTATTACACCATAATTTTTATTTATATCTTGTCACGGTTATGTAATTAAAAACTAAATGATGGTTAATAATACATTTTCAAATATATAATACATTTCAAATATTCTCAAAGCATTCTCTGTAAATCAAAGGCACAGAGAGATCGCATACCGTTGCATAGAATCAAGTAAGCAGTAGTAAGTTGAGCGTGTTTGCTCAGAAATGTACGTGGCATTGCACCTATAGATACACATATATTATATCATGCCATTCGCCAATTCACCATTGTATTTCAATAATTATCAGACTGGAATTAGTTAGAAATATTGACGTTTACGAAGAGAAAAGGATAGTTGTATTTTTCCATTAATGAGATAAAAATATCTATTAAAAGTAAATAATGTTATATTTTTGCTTAAATTATGAAGCTTCTGAGATATAATTAAAATTTATAAAAATGGATTTTACGCCAGACACCGTGTGTGCCTTAAAATAAACCGTTTAAAAATTACACCCCGTTAGGTCCCTATTCAGTACATTAGCCAGTTGTAGTCCGATACTTTCCGATTCACGCTACAGTTGCTGGGACGCCTCAGTGCGTTTCAAGTTCTATTGCATGTCAGTGAAACGGAATGTATAGCGATGGAAGGATTAATTTATAAGTCATGCATATTATTTTATTACGCAATTTTGAATGTTTCATTTAAAATATTTTTAAAGGGACAGTTTAAGCACAGAATCCACTCCATCCATCAGCCCATAAATGTCCACTGTTCGACATAGGCCTCTCTATAAGAATGTCATTCGAAACAGCCCCGTGCCACCTACATCCAACGATTTCCTGTGACCTTCGTAATATTGCCACTTCAACGTGCTAATTCTTCGGGTTATGTCGGCTACACCCTTTCTTCTACGGATTTCCATGTTTCAGATTTTATCACGTAAAGAAATACCGAGCATAGCCTTTTCTATAGCACACTGAGCGACTTTGAGCCTTTTTACGAGGACAACATTTAGAGATCACGTTTCACTGCCGTTTAAAATAAAAGAAAACTGCACAGTCAAACTTGACAGTCCGTGACCTTAAAAATTATAAAGTGTTCAAAACGTCAAGAAATTAATAATCCAACACAAATGCGATAGAATTCGTAAAAATAGTTTCACGCTAAATATTGTCGTGACATTAAAAAGTTATGATACTCCAAGGGGTAATATGCTGGGAGATCATTAGAGCTAAGAAAACGCTTCAGGTGACCCACCACTTAATTTGTGTTAAAGGGAAATAAGGGGCGTATGATGCCATTTGTACTATTCAGCTATGTAGTTTGGGCGGAGGTTAACAGGACCATATATATATATATATATATATATATATATATATATATATATATATATATATATATATATATATATATATATATATACAATTTTGGGAGATAACTTGGTTTCTGACGTAAGATAACACATTTAACCGATAGAGATAGGAATTTGAAGTTTCATACACGAAAATGTTCTCCATCTTAAAGTCAAGAGTACCGTTTAGTGCTCTCCTGCAGTGGGCCCGCAAAATTAAAACAATTTCAGTACGATTTTCAAAAGTCCAAATTCCAATTAACGAAATTTGAGAGTACTCACACCTCTAATTCTAGTTACGTCTATATATTTGCCTAAATGTATCTTGGAGTTGACTATATTCACAAGAAAGCGATCATAGCTATAATCATTTTGGTATAAGCAGACGTTGATAAGCCTGTTGCTGTCATTATGAATGGTCGGACGAGACTTGGTCTGACCATGACCTATCGTTTAAAACATAATGCGTACATTAAATCGTTATAAAAAAGGGCTATTTAAAAACTGATGACCTTTTCATGAAATTGAAAGTTCTTGATTGTGAAATAGCATGTTTACTTTTATATTATTAGTTAAATTATGTTATCTACTAATGTTTTTATTGATTGAAGTTATTAAATTTATTTTTAATAGCGTTTTCAATTATTCTTTCAATTTCCATTGATATTTCTACAAATTACGTAGAATATGTTTAAATTACACGAATTTTGAAATGTAATTATCCCCACAAGTGGATAATTACATTTCAAAATTCGAAGAATTAATATTGAACTTCAGCATGTCCTAATAGGTCAGTTATTGTCGATTTTCATGTGTGATGATAGGTCAAGAAAAGGATAGGTCATCATCACTTAGATTTTCGTAGATGCAAATATCAGCTAAGTGATTATCAGGAGAAATGGGCACTAACATTCCCCTGGAGAAATTGAAATATAAGCTGCGATAATTATCTCAATTGCCAATTGTGGTGATAATAGTTTTACCTATTCTTGAAGAGGTTCATATCCTGCATAGGATATTAATAACCTGATGTATGTAATTGACTCAGTAGCTGTGTAGTGTGTAGTATCGGCTACGAATACTACCAACCCTTACTTTGCTCTTGGATGTCGTAAAAGACGACTAAAAGTCTTATAACGACCTGGGCCAACTCTATCTGATGCCGTTTGGTCAACAATTACATTCCCCAGTACGGTTGACGTCTGACTAGCGGCCGGTAATGAAACTATTGGGATAAGTTTAGGAGAATGATGTATGTATGGACTCAATGACCATATTAGAATATTTTTTTTACATAGGATTTCAAGCTAACATGATCATTAATACTCGGGATTTTATTACTTACAAGTAGATGCTATTTCAGAGCTGTAGCAAGTGCAATGGTCAAGGAAGAACTGACGATGTTCATCAAATCACATTACTCTAAACACAATAACTATAATTTTGCGAGAAGATCTACAAACAGTTGTTTATTTAGAAATTTAACTAGTGACTTGCCCATTATTCGATCGCTCTTTCCTCTTATTTTAAATCTCTGAGAACATATAGAATATTCATTTTAATGATTTGCTGTTAAAGGCAATTTTAATTTTCATTAAACGCAACACATATTTAATGTATTTAATTGGATAAGAAGTAATCATCATCATCATCACAGCCCATATATGTCCCACTGTTGGGCTTGGGCCTCCTCCGTAATGGGAGGGAAATTAACCTACTATACCACGCTGGTCAGACGTGTTGGTATAGGGTTTTGTTTCGAGTTTTCCTTCTCTCGCATAGATGTTATATGCGTTTTATATCCCTTAGTCGTCTTGTACGATCACCCACGGGTAAGATATGGGGCGGTGAATAGTATTCTTACTCCGTCACCACACGGAAAAAAATATAATTATAGATTATTATTTTATAATTATATATATATAGATTATTATGTTATAATGAAGAACAGAAGTTGTTTAAAAAAGAATATAATCTTTTCACCTACATATGTTTAATGAACGAGGTTATGCAAAATATTAACGCGCTATTAGGTACCATGTCGAAACGCGGCCATGTGTGAAATGGAATTTTTCAGACGTGAGTTTGCTAGATGCGTGAAACGGAACGGTTGGTGGAAGCGCAATTACTTTAAACGCATCGCTTAGATTTTTATTGCTGAATAAATCGGATTTATGCGATCGCCATTTTGCAAGTTTCCAGTTATATATTGCCTGTTTGCTTTTACGAAATTGTTTTAATAATAATTTATTGTTATCCGTGTGGTGAAGGAGCAAGAACACAATTTACCATCCTCTATTTTATCCGTGGGTGATCGTATGAGACGACTAAGGGATATAAAACGCATATAACATCTATGCAAGAGAAGAAAAACTCGAAACAAAACCCTATACCAACACGCCTGACCAGCGTGGTATAGTAGGTCAATTTCACTCCGCTTATGGAGGAGGCTCGAGTCCAGCAGCGGGACTTAGATGAGCTGAGATGTGATGAGATGAATAATTGTTAAATAATTATACTATTTATAAAATTTATTGCGATCGGTAATCCGCATGTCAGGACCGACGACTATTACCGTCATTTCCCCTCGTGAGGAGGCCTATATTCTAGAAATAGTATAACATCAAAAGTACCGTTTAGCATTTAACATACTAGGCTGGTTAGGAGGACATTTATTTATGAGTGAATAATATTCGTACCATACGTGATATTCTAAGTTTTAAACCCGTTGCAAAATTATTATAAATCTATATTTTCAGTAAAATTTAGTAGAAGTAGGGGCCACATTGTGGATAGTTTTCTGTCTATAGCAACGGGTCGTTCGGTCTGAGGTAATATAAGAATTCTCAGAAAATCGAGGTCTGAGTGGTGGCAATGTGTTGTTGCGCTTCGTTCGGTAAGCAATAGAGCCGGCCGCCGAACTTTTTGGGTGGGTTTTTCTTTCGTAGGCCGCTGCCTAGCTGTACTACTTAAGTAAATAACACTTCCCATTAGGTACACTGCTTACTCGTTTGCCACCATAAACAATAAAAAAAAAGGAATGTATTAAGAATCGAATGGTTAATCACCCTTACAGCCTATTTACTGCGTTACACGACTTAATTTTAGCCTCTTGGCCTCAGTCTATGAAATTTCACGGTTAGATAAATGTTTCTACGGTAACAAAAAAGGTTATAATCATAATTTCTGAGTCAATAGTTGTTGCTTATTTATTTCACCATTGTCAGTTTTTACGATTTACTCAATAGGCAGAATATAAATTGCACTGCTTTCTATTCCATCATTTAAAAAAGTAACGTGGCATAAATGAGCATAATATATTGTGTGAAGCAAGAGTTCATTTCATTACAGCTTATTTATTTAATTTTATAATTCTAGATTTCATTATTCTCATTTATTACTATTCAAATGTAATGTCTACTTAGACTATTCAACAAACTAATTTATCTAGCCAGTTATTAATAAAATAAAATAATAAATAAGTAATTCTTTAACTAGTTACTATGATTTCCGCACTAAAAAAAGGTGTAATAACATATTAAAAAGGTCTAAGTTTGTCGCCTTTATTAAAAGAACTACAATCATATATTGAACAACACCGTTAGCACAGCTTTATATAAATCACGTTACGTGGCATGTTATTAAACAATTGTGATTGCTAACAAAATTATTATCGTTATACATGGCGTGTTTTTTCATATTAATTACAATATCGTACATATTGTTGCTCTGATATTTTTAATCTTTACAAAGATAATGCGAATCTTTACGACTTGTGTTCTCTATTTTATTGCTAACCCTAACTCGAGTGTTTTATGGCTACGAAAGTATCGCTGCCCTCCAATTTAGGTTCATAAAATATCAAATTTTAACGGCCTTTATACGATAATGGATCCTCCATTCTTATATTATAACTAAATTGGCAACAATTATGGTTGCGTGTAGATTTTTAATGATTTGTTTTTATTTTTGTTGCTTATGGCGATAAACCTGATGGTAAGTGGTACTACCACCCATGGACCATTGCAATACCAAGGGTATAGTAAGGCTAGGCCGCTGCCTACTAATACAAACCCCAAACCGAGAGTCTGAGTAATGGCAATGTGCTATTGCGCTTCTATCGGTATTACTCAGACGTCGATCTTCTGTGAGAGTGTGGTACTACCCCGGACGGACCGGCCTGCGGCTGTAGACAGATAACTGTCAACAGCATGTTCCTACCACTAAAAAAATTATGAGTATAGTATGAGCAAGACATATTTTTTTATTAGTGGCAACAAAAAATAAACAAAATTTGCGACAGTTATGAATACCAACCAGATCTTACATTGTTTTTGAGTATTGTAAACGACAAATAAAAGCTTTATATACACCTGGATGAACTCCATCTGGTGCCGTCGGGTCAAAAATTATATTCCCAAGTTGGGTTAACGTGGTCAGTCATAAAATTATTGCCTAAACTATTTACATTTGTTACGAAGGGTATATCGACTCGAGTAATTAGGATAAGAGTAGTATACCGAATTGGACGTGAAGAGGCCCCTGGATGCCATGAGTGTGGCGCGCAAATCGATGACGCACGTCACACCCTTTTTTTTTTTGGTGGACTTTGGATACGTCTCGCACGTCACACCCTTTTTTTTTTTTTGGTGGACTTTGGATACGTCTCGCCCCGCCAAATCGGTCCGGGGTGACGGAAAGGCGGCGCGTGACCCCATAGACCCACCGTAAAACTCCTCTCTCTTCGCCGTGCGAGTGGATCACCGGTACTCGATTTTTGACTTCGGTGGCCCGCCCGGCGGTTTACCCTCGCGGGTTCCTCTCGTCGACGCCCCGACAGATTTCGCCGTCGGGGCGTCGCCCTCACGTGGTGGCCTCACGTCGGGTGACCGGACAATTCCCCGGTCCGATCACCCGAAGCCTCGGTTAGGGCGGCATCAGGCGCGGATATTCGCGCCTGCGCCGGCCCGGCCGCTGACGGCGGCCCGGATCCCACCGGGTCCCCGGGTCTCCACAGAACAGCCCTGAGCTGGGCGTTCAGAACCCTCACCCACATGGGTGCGCTGTACATGGCCATCGAACGGATCACCCCCATATACAGCCGTCGGCCCTCGAAGCTAAGTCCGCCCACGTTCGGCATGAGCCGCGAAAGGGCGGACGCCGCGCCGACCAGCCGGGGAGCAATTCGGCGAAAATGCTCCCGGAACCACCATCGCCCGTCGAGTACCAGACCCAAGTACTTCATATGGGCCTGGATACTGATCTGGATAGAGTTGACGACTAACGAGGCGCCGATTGGCAGCCTTACGCGTGGCCCATGGAACAATAGGGCCTCTGTCTTATTACGCGCGACACACCCTGGAGGTATGTCCCGCCTGGGGGCCCCAGCGCCACGACCTGTCGGCGGTCATTGGAGCGGACCTGTCGTTGTCGACCGTCATCAACAAGATGCTTGACAGCGACAGGTACTGGACATCGATGGCCTCCTTTTGCGAAGAAGTCATCTCTGCAAAGGAGGCCGCGGAGCGGGAACGCGAAGCACTCGCGTCTGCGAACTCGCTCCACCAGCGGCGATCAGGGAGAGGGAGGCGCCGCTACGCGCACCTCCTCCCACCGCCTTGACGGCTGACTGGTCGTGGCCAGATGGCCAAGCGTAGGGGTGTCGGGGATAGAATGTCATTAGACGATCTCGCCGGCATCCCGTAAAAGCGCGGAAGGGACCGCTGCTGGCTTTAGTGTGTATTCCGGCCGCCAACATCTATGGCCGGCGAGTACCAATAACCATCGGATCATACCCTTTCGCATCTTTACACCAATACTCTCTTTCATACATTCTTTCCAATTTAGTATAGTAGTCTAATTTATCTTATCTGAAGATTGCTACACCCAACAATGGCGTATATAAATAAACTTTTTAGGAAGAAAGAGGACATAAGGGCAATATACGGTAAGATAAATAAGGAAGTCATTTCCTTTATATAATATCATGATCATCTTAATAGCGAGGTTGAAGAATATTTTATATTTTTTAAAGACAAAAGTTTCCTTGTAGGTACTAAGATTATACTAAAGAATAGATCCATGTGTTGAAAATATTAAAGTGTTTATTTAACGGATTGCCGTAATGGTTTGCAATATTGAGATTTGATTCTTAAGTCGGACAATAAATAGTTAGTTTTTCTTTTATAATATTGGAAAATTTTCTCGGGAGATTTTAATTTGACTACAAAGCTATCTGTTATGTTGATATAATTTATAAATCAGGCTATCAAAGTCCACTGTTGGACACAAACCTTCCACTGTTATGGATATAATTTCATAATCGCTAAACTTTAGAGGTGAAGTGGCGATAGCAGTTGATATAATAAGTACTAGTAAGGTTAAAAACCTGGTTGTGAAACAACCAGCTTTTGTAATTCATTCAAAGTTTAGATTGCCGGTTTTGATTCTATACAACTTAATGATTTTAACTATTAAAATAATTATGACTATATTTAGCCACTCACGGTTCAAGAATTCTGTACTTAGTAATAAAGAGTTGATAATAATCTATACATTTAATAAAAACACTTTTTTTCTCTTTGTTCGTTATAGAACTTGAAACTATTCAGCCGTGACTGCAAACCGATCATTAGAAAGAGAACAAAGCGATGATGATTTTAGATCACTAAAATAATGGATTAGAATGTAGGTGAACGTCACCTACATTCTAATCCATTATTTTGCGATCGATTTCAAGAAGTTTATTTTGTTTTCTTCGGTTATTGGGTCCGCCAGTATGATATACAGGGTAGAAGTGGACCGCTCCCGAAAACAAAGACAGGTGACCCTACTGGTGCTACTTGTAATGATAAGCTAGAAAAAAAACGATTCGGAAGAAAATTATTTTTACACAACGAATTTTAAGTTTTTTTCACATATTAGGACAGTGCCATGTTACGATAATTCTATAAAAATACGTAACTTTACTAAGATGAGAAAAAACGCAATCTATTCAAAACTCACGATCATATCTCCAAGAGTTCAACGACCTCTCGCAGTGAAAATAAAAATTTTTTTTTCATCCGTATCGATTTTTTTTCTAGCCTATCATTGCAAGTAGAACTAGTAGGGTTACCTGTCTTTGTTTTCAGTAGCGGTCCACTTCCACCCTGTATATTATTTATTTTATAAATTTTCTACGAATTATACTTGTCAAGGTAGTGGCTGCGTTCCGATCCGGAAGTAGTTTATTGGATTAATTTAAAATGTTAAAACTGACAATAGGTACAAAAGTGCTCGTATAGGGTTTATACATAATAAATAAATTTTATTTGGTTTGATTGATTTGAAAAAACATCAGTGATCATAAAAACCTGATTACGAGCGAAAAATGATTGTCACAAATGGGATTCGAATCCACACCTATTGGAAATCCGTACCAATCGTGCTGCCACTTACACCACCGTGAAGTATTGTAGGACATTCAATTCTCGCATCGTTTTATATTCTCGTCTTTAAGGAGACGTGCGCCATCTACTCGACAATGTTTACACATTGTATGGGCTTAATATTATATGTAGTTCAAACTTTGCAGTTAGAATTGTATTAAACGATGACACAATCCTGTTATTCAAATTACAAAAAATTTGCATTTAATATGCTTCTTTGTAGGTAAAAACATACCAGTGAAAACTATATCAGTATGCTTTGTATAATGAAGTAGACTCAAGCCCAACAATGGGATATACATATATGAGGTGAAACTAACGAGGATATGCTACTATTAGATTGAAATGATAATAATTAGGCATGAAAAAAAAAATACAACCTTTTCTGTTTTGATTACCAAAATTTTTCATATTTTACAGTACATATAGTGACGGATGGGAACTAAGATCATCTCAGCTCATAATGCCCCACTGTTGGGCTCAAGCCTGCGCCGTGATGGAGGGAAATTGACCTATATTCCCACGCTAGTCAGACGTATTGGTTTGGGATTTTGTTTTAAGTTTTCCTTCTCTTGAATATATATTTTGTGCTTTTTATATCCCTTAGTCGTCTCTTACGATTACCCACTGGTAAGATAGGATGAGGTGAATTGTATTCTTACTTTTTCACTACACGGATTAAGATGATTAATAGATATATATGTATATAGAAAAAAAATCAATAGAAAAAATGTTATAGTAAAAATGAAAACGCTACTTATATTATTTTATAAGCATTCCAAAGATGCTTTGATTTAAAAAAAAAAAACTATAAAATTTAATTACAACTATACCTTATAGGATTCCTTTTTTTAATTTTTATTACACTAAATGAATAATAGAATCCAGCCGAACGAAGATTGATTGTAAACTTGGAATGTTTTTTTAATTTCCTCTACACTAAGTAAGGTAATCTATAAGTATTCCTTCACTTACATATAATGTAATATTTCATTAGAACATTAATTAAGTTATATATATATAGCCCATAGATTTTATTTTTATTATAATAATTCAAATATTATTGCTATTAATTTTTATACTACTATTGCATAATAATTTATTATTTATTACAAATAATTGCATCACTACTAGTAAATTTACAGCTTCTATCATCAGTACTGGTTTAAATCCAAGTTCTGATTATTAACTTACACTAATTTAAAGTATTTACTTTAGTAATCAAGTTATAATTCAAGTTAGAAACGCATTAGTTATGTCAACCATTAAAAATAAAATTACTTAATAAAAAATACATTTAAATATCGTAATGAATAAAATCGTTACCATTTTTAAAACAAACCTTGAGACATAATTGAAGAAATAATTGAAAACTATCACGAAAGGGCGGTGGAGGAGGCAATTTTATTTCGATTTGAACATTATTTTTAACTTTTTTTGAACTTCTAAACTTTATTTTTTTGAATTTATTTTAAATTAAAAATATTTTTTTATAGTGTTGAAGAAAATTAACTATATATGTAGTCTATCCATAAATTATGTGTTAATATTTTTCTAAAATTAAATTAAATATTATGCTAAGTGCTGCAGCACTGCTGCTAAATAACTAAAGAACTAACACATCATACAAAATCTTCGATGCTAACACACATTACTGTCCTTGCGATTTTTAGTCGCAGCTCTTAATTACTACACGAACTGAGCTGTACCCGTGTCCTTCCAACAACTGAAACAGCAAGGCAGCGCGCACATGAGCGTATTTTTAAATGCGTCTCGGAAGTCACGATTGAAATACGCATAGATCAATGGGTTGAGTGCAGAGTTGAAATATCCTATCCAAAATAATACGCCAACGACGACCGGAGGTGGTTCACATGGCTCGCCGCAAACATTTGTAGTAACATACCTGTAAAGAAAGCGTGTTTAATTATAATAATTCTATGAAATTTATTATTATTTATATTATTTCAACCTGGGCCAATACCACCTGATGTCATTTGGTCAACATTCTCAAGAAAGTTTGACGTCAGGCTGGCGGCCAGTCACAAAATTATTGCCAATAACTTTTGCAATATGTCGGAAGAGGAGAACATATTGCGTCGACCTCAAGTTATTGGAATAAGAACGGGAGAATGATGGTATAAATTCTATGAAATATAATTTAAATGTTTTATAATTATAATAATTGATACAATGATGATGTAGATTGTTCGAAAAACGATTAACATAAAAATATTTTATCTGAAAATAATACGATTTTTCCTTAGGTGAAATAATGGGACTTTTGTTTTAAAAAAATTAGGTCATGATAAATTAAGAATATGTTTCACTACCTTCTATCTTATACATGGATTTCGTAAAAAACGGCTAATCGTTTTGATATACAAGTGAAAGTAAATTTGATAAAAAATCCTATAGTGTTTTATAGTGGTGACGGAGTAAGAATACAATTCACCACCCCCTATCTTACCCGTGGGTGATCGTACGACACGACTAAGGGATATAAAACGCACATAACATCTATGCGAGAGAAGGAAACCTCGAAACAAAACCCTATACCAACACGTCTGACCAGCGTGGTGTAGTAGGTTAATTACCATCCCATTATGGAGGAGGCTCGAGCCCAACAGTGGGACATATATGAGCTGAAATGATGATGATGACAAAATATTACAATATTCAACATGAATAATATTAGGGCCCTTTTATTGTGACAATTAAACAAAAATATCGCCTATAACATCTGTTAGGCATTTAGTCTTTTTACTGTTATATTTCATATTACAATGTATAAATTTCTTATACCTCTTCCTCTTAAGCTTATATACAGTTGGCTTTATCAGCCACAGCTGCGACTTCTCTCGACAGCGGGAAGACATTTAGTCTATTACACCAACTGTTGTATATAGGATTTTATTTTGAAATACCTATACTATTCTTATATTATGCTATTCTTGTATTAATATTATTTACTTAATTTCCTTAGTAATTTCAGCGCTGCGTGGTAGTGGCCACGAATACTACCAACCCTTACTTTGCTCGTCGATGTCGTAAAAGACGACTAAGAACCTTATAACGACCTGGGCCAACTTCATCTGATGCCGTTTAGTCAACAATTACCTTTGTAAGGAGGGTTGACGTCGGGCAGGCGGCCGGTCATAAAACTATTGCCAATAACTTTTACAATATGTACTATGAAAGAGGAGTACATATCTTATCGACTCCAAGTAATTGGAATAAGAGTAGGAGAATGATGACTTAAAGTCTTTTGTAATTTCATATGCCACAGGCAGGTGTTTAAAGAAAACTTATCAACTGTATATCTTGCTATACTTTATAGTTATAATATTATTGTAATATGTTAAAAAAAAGCTCAGTACTATGTCTTTTAACCGTATATTGTAGTATATTCCGTACATTTAATAAAGTAACCTCAAAACTCTGTGCTTAAACATAACAAATTTAACAAGATCATAAAATGTCGGATTTATCCGGATAAAGCATTGGAGGATATAAAATCATTGAAGGAAGTGTTTTTCGTTAATAAAGATAAGAAGTTTAGGAGGCAGCCATCTTATTATTATACGGAAATGTAATCAGACGTAATACTGTATAATGAAAGTAAAGTATATTAAATTTTTTTTTGCCGCAAATGCCATAAATTTTAATACAGATTTTTATTTGGGTACTGTTTGATTGAGAACATAAATGTTTATTTTGTCTTGTGGATACATTTTGACAAAATAATAAAAGCATTTGGTAATTTTATAGGAGACAAAGAAATAAGAAAAGAAACCACACCGGAGGCTTAGTAATAAATGGATTTTTTGCTAATAACGAGATCAAAACGTACTGATATGCAGAAGATAATAAATTGATGTTACCTTACTTGATATTTCGTCTATATTTATAGAAGTGTGGATTTTTATGGTTATAGTTTAGCTAAGTATTTAGTAACAAATGTGCAGTCAGCGGCTAGACCTGATTCGTTTACCTTTTTGATTAAAACACAAAATTTTTATCTATATAATATTTATTTTTGCATGTTTTTTGAATGTAAATCATTCATGTAGTTTAATAATAGTTTTAATTAGTTGTTGTTAATTACATTTTTTTTTCTGTGTGGTGAAGGAGTAAGAATACAATTCACCACTCCTTATCTGACCCGTGGATATCGTAAAACGACGATTAAGGGATATAATATGCATACGTCATCTGTGAAGGAGAAGGAAAACTCGAAATAAAACCCTTTACCAACACGTCTGACAAGCGCGGTATAGTAGGTCAATTCCCCTCCAGCGCGGCAGCGGCACTTCCCGTCCTTATCCCTCTTGGATAGGGGCGAGGAATTTGTCGCAGAGGATTGGGGAGGGGTCACACTGTACAGCGTTTACCTCTCCCCTAACAGGAGAATGGACGATTTCGGGACCTCCCTCACCACCTTGGAGGCTTCGATACGGCGACTGGCACCGGGCCTCGTCCTGGTCCTGGGGGACTTCAACGCCAAATCCACGGCGGGGGGGTCCCCGATGACGGACGATCGCGGGCGGGCGATCGTGGAGTGGGCGGCGTCACTGGGCCTCTGTGTCCTAAACAGAGGCTCAGTGAACACGTGTGTGCGACAACAGGGTGGGTCGATAGTGGACTTGTCGTTTGCTAGCCCCGTTGTCGCACCACGAGTGAGGAACTGGCGTGTTCTGGAGGAGGCGGAGACCCTGTCGGATCACCGTTACATCCGGATGGAGGTCTCCCCTCTCCGGGACCCCAACAGGGGTCACAGGGCGGCCATGCCCAGGGTGCGGCGTCTACCTCCGAGGCAGGGGGTCTACTGGTGGTCCCCAAGACTGGCGGACCTTCGTGCGGCGTGCATTAGTGCCCGAAGGTCCTACACCCGCAGTCGGCGGCGTCGCCGCGATGTTGAGCGGGAGGGCCAGCTGTACGAGGCGTACCGCAGTGCGCGTACCGCCTTTCGGCTGGCCATCCGGTCCGCCAAGGACGCGAGTTGGCAGGAGATGCTGGACGGTCTCGACCGTGACACCTGGGGTCGCCCGTATCGCGCGTCGCTGAATAAGCTTCGCGCGCAGGCCCCCCCCCCTCACCGAGACCCTCCAGCCCGACCTCCTTCGTAGAGTGGTCGAGGAGCTGTTCCCGCGGCAGTCGGAGCACACGCCCCCGGTCATGGCTTCGCCAGATCACGACCGGGAGGCCGTCGAGAGTGTTCCGCCCGTGACGGAGTCGGAAGTGGGGGCAGCCGCGGTGAAGATTCGTTACGCCACCACGGCCCCCGGCCCGGACGGAGTCCCAGTCTGGGTGTTGACGTTGCTCCTCGAGCATCTCGAACCTCGCCTCAGGCGACTGTTCAACGCCTGTCTGACGTCTGGACGGTTCCCTGAGTGCTGGAAGGAAGGGAGGTTGGTTCTCCTGCCAAAGCCGGGACGGCCCCCAGATTCGCCGTCGGCCTACAGGCCCATTGTGCTTCTGGACGATGTGGGTAAGCTGCTGGAGCGTGTCCTCGCTGCCCGCATCGTCCAGCACCTGGAGTAGGTGGGGCCCGATCTGTCGGACGCTCAGTTTGGGTTTCGGAGGGGGCGTTCGACCATCGGGGCCCTGCTACGCCTGAGGCAGATGGCCGCGGAGGCTGTCGCCGGCAAAGGAGTGCTGTTGGCGGTGTCGTTGGACATCGCCAACGCCTTCAATAGTCTGCCATTCAGCTGCATCAGGGAGGCACTCCGATTCCATGGAGTGCCCCTGTACCTCAGGCGGCTGGTGGCAGACTATTTGGAGGGGCGCAGTGTCCTCTACGCGAGCCCCGCAGGGGACATTGTGCGGACGCCCATGTTGTGCGGTGTTCCGCAGGGGTCAGTTCTGGGGCCGACTCTGTGGGACATCGGTTACGACTGGGCGTTAAGAGGGAGTCTCCCCCCCGGGCTGAGCGTTATTTGCTATGCTGACGACACGCTCGTCACAGCCCGGGGCAGGACACTCGAAGAGGCGGCGAGCCTGGCCACTCTCGGCACCGAGGAGATGGTCAGGCGGATCGAGGCGCTGGGGCTCAGGGTGGCCCTAAACAAGACGGAGGCCCTACTATTCCATGGGCCCCGTGTGAGGCTGCCCATCGGCGCCTCGTTAGTCGTCAACTCCATCCACATCAGTATCCAGGCCCATATGAGGTACTTGGGCCTGGTGCTCGACGGGCGATGGTGGTTCCGGGAGCATTTCCGTCAAATTGCTCCCCGGCTGGTCGGCGCGGCGTCCGCGCTCTCTCGGCTCATGCCGAACGTGGGCGGACCCAGTTTCGAGGGCCGACGGCTGTATGCGGGGGTGATCCGCTCAATGGCCATGTACGGCGCACCTGTGTGGGCGAGGGCTCTGAACGCCCAGCTCAGGGCTATACTGTGGAGGCCACAGCGAGCCATGCCGGTCAGAGCCATTCGCGGGTACCGCACGGTGTCTACCGAGGCGGCATGCCTATTGGCCGGGACACCCCCGTGGGACCTAGAGGCGGAGATGCTCTCCGACCTCTACCGGCGGGTTACCTCAATGCGCGAAGAGGGTGGCTCCCCATCGTTCAACGAGATAGTCACCTGGCGCGAGACACGGTGTGTAGACACGGTGTGTAGTCACGGTGTGTAGACACGGTGTAGACACGGTGTTTTTACCGTTGAGGCCCTCCGGCCCGTACTGATGGAGTAGATGGAGCGGCGGCACGGAGTCCTCTCTTTCCGGTTGGTGCAGGTCTTGTCGGGGCATGGTTGCTTCGGCAAGTACCTGCACACGGTCGTGCGGAGGGAGTGGACTCCGTCCTGCCACCATTGCAGTAGCGACGAGGACACGGCGCAACATACGCTCGAGGTATGTTCGGGCTGGGACGGGCAGCGCCGTGACCTCGTCGCTGTCATCGGTGCCGACCTGACGCTGCCGACTGTTGCGCGAGCGATGGTCGACAGCGTTAGGAATTGGGACGCGGTCGCCGCCTTCTCCGAGGCTGTCATCTCGCAGAAGGAGGCGGCGGAACGGGCCCGGGAGGATGCCCGTGACCTGGGCCGCCGCCCGCGGCCGGGGCGGCGCGGGCGCGAGTACCTGCGCCTGATGCCGCCCTAACCGAGGCTTCGGGTGATCGGACCGGGGAATTGTCCGGTCACCCGACGTGAGGCCACCGCGTGAGGACGACGCCTCGACGGCGAAAGCTGTCGGGGCGTCGAAAAGAGAGGAGCCCGAGAGGGCATACCGCCGAGCGGGCCACCGAAGACAAAACCCACCGTAAAAAAAAAAAAAAAAAAAAGGTCAAATCCCCTCCCATTGTGAAGGAGACCCGAGCCCAACAGTAGGACGTATGTGGGCTGAGGTGAATAATATTTTTTTATTGATGTAAGTTTTTATTTTATTGTAATATTATAAAGGCATCATTGCAATACAAGCTAATAATTAGACATAAATCTTTTGCGTAGTTGAAGAAATACTACGCTAGGCAGACAAGATTTGTTAAAATATTATTTTATTACTAACTTCTACAGGTGGCTTCGCCCGCACAGAAAGTACTGCCGCACTTTTCCAAACTTGAACTATTATTCCAAGGGGAACCATTACTGAGATAAAAGTATCCTATGGGTTAATCCAGGAAATGGTCTATCTATATGTCGATTTTTATCTAAATCTGTTCAATGATTTACGCTTGATTGAGTAACAAACATCTAAACATCTTCACAAACTTTCACATTTATAATTTAAGTAGGCTAGATATCACAGTTTGATTTCATATTATTTACTAAACATCTTTATCCATTTTAAAAATAATGTTGAAACATGAATCCTTAGTTAGTAATAAACTATATTGCTAAAAATATACTTACCAAAGAAAAAATGGTAGCCAACACAGCAAAAACGCTCCCACTATGATACCCAGTGTGCGTGCGGCTTTATGCTCCGCCCGCCATGACTTGCCAGCTGCTCGTAGTGACGCACCTGCTAAATAATATCGTATGAATAAATGAATATCAATATTACAACTGTTGACAAGTATCAATTACATTCAAATGCCATATATTTGAACGCAATTGCTATTATTTTGTCAACACTTATTTGTAAAATAACTACTATTATTCTGTGAACATTTATTTGTAAAATAACTACTATTATGATATTGATTTACAAAAATAACATAACGTTTTAAAAAGTGAATATAAATGAATATGAATTCTAAAATTAAGAATATCAGAAATTTGCTGGGAGAAACAGAAGTAAAGGAGGAAAAAAATAATTATAGTGAAAATATCATAAAAGATTTCCAAATCCCAAATACCAACTGAATATTGTGATAATGTGTTTTGTGTTTTCCGTGTGGTGACGGAGTAAGAATACTATTCATCACCCCATATCTTACCCATGGGTGTTCGTACGAGACGACTAAGGGATATAAAACGCATATAACATCTATGCGAAAGAAGGGCAACTCGAAACAAAACCCTATACCAACACGTCTGACCAACGCGGTATAGTTAATTGTCCTCCCATTACGGAGGAGGCCCGAGCCCAATAGTGGGACGTTTATGGGCTGTGATGATGATGAAGGAAATAAGATCATTTTTATTCTGAACAATTTATACGCTAATGTATGCGTCATACATAAAATGTTTTACAATAATTTAACATACAAATATGCTATATTACAAGAGAATATCATTAAACATTTAATGTTACTTAGAGTTCTGAAATTATCTTGTAGCAGGTGTTTGGCAACAACGCGAAAGGGAGTATAATAAATAGGCTTTTTTATTGCTATTTTAAATATGGCGAAACTGTTAATTATTTATTTAAATACGATAATCTTATGAATTTATTTGTGTAGTGATGGAGTAAGAATACAATGCCCTCCTCTTTTGACAATGGGTATCGTAAAAAGCGGTTAAGAGATAACATCTTCTGCAAAAGAAGGAACACTCGAAATAAAAGCCTATAGCAACGCCTCTGGCTATACCGATATAATAGGTCAATTTCCTTTCCACGTTAGAGAAGTTGCAAGCTCAGTACTGAGGTGTATAGTAGCTAAGATGATGACGATGAAACCTCTTGAATTATTAATAAAATTTTAATAATTATTATAATTACTGAAGTTGAATCTAATGATCCATTTAAAAGATAGAGAGCAGGCGTTGAGCTACTTATAGAATCGCCTTGTTTGTTTTTTGAGAAGGTATGGATTTGACTCATTCTTTTTGAATTAAATCGTAATCTGAAATCTATCACAGACCGGGCATATATAGCCAGCAACAAAGAAGCAATAAATATGAAACTAGTTTCAGTGAATTAAAATGTTTGTCATTAGATAATGCTTGAGAAGTGAACTACAAAAATTATAAAATAATAATCATTCTCCTACTCTTATCCCAATTACTTGGGGTCGATACAATATGTACTCTTCTTTCTAGTACTTATTGTAAAAGTTATTGGCAATAGTTTTATGATCGGCCACCTGCTAGACGTCAACCCTCCTTGGGAATGTAATTGTTGACCAAACGGCATCAGATGGAGTTGGCCTAGGTCGTTATAAGGCTCTTAGTCATCTTTTACGACATCCACGAGCAAAGTAAGGGTTGGTAGTATTCGTAGCCGCTTTCACACATTTTAGATTATAAAATAATATTTCAGATAAAATATTTTTATGCATTTTATCGCATTTGTATTTGATAATGACTTTCCTGATGTTTCGAATACTTTGCTGCGTTGATAGTCAAATATTTTTTGGCTATCAACAAATCAGCTCACAAAAACTAAAAATCACGCATCTTCAAAATAGATTTATTGTAAAAAATGTATTTCTTGCGTAAACATCACAAATCGTTTTAAAGGTGATCATACCTTTGGGATGGAAATGGGAGACATGAGCAAAGAGTTAAAGACAAAATCAAGTTAATTTCTCTCTATTTCAGCCATTTACGGGTAAAGGTAACAACATCAGTTAAACTCGATTTTTTTTGACAAATTTATATACACAGAATTTTTTGACCGGTGACTTGCCGCGTAAAATCGGAACTTGTTTTACTTTGTTGGTGCCACAGTGAATTTCGTATGTTTGCGTGTTTGAATAATGGATTAGGATTGGTTTAGGGCAGACAAACGTTCAGGAATGATTTGAAGCTATAACACATAGTATCATCACACGTTATTTTTGCTTTGAAAGCATAAGCGCTGGTTCTAAGATCATCAGGAAAGTCATCATTTATCATCATTCAGCTTCCCTCCACCCCCTGTAGGATGGAGGAATCCGCCACAGATTGGCGAATGGCGTGATCATTAATCCGTGTGGTTTTTTTTTTTTTTTTTTTTTTTTTTTTTGGGGGGTGGGCTACGGTCGGCGCACTCCTCGCACCACTCCATCCGGGGTGACAGAGGGGCGTAAGTGCGCACACCCGTAACCCACCCGTGACGTCGCCTTCGTCGATGGGCCGACCACCGGAGCAGAGTGACTTGACGTCAGTGGTCGGCCCGACGGAATACCCCTGAGGAGTACCCTCTCCTCGACCGACATCCCCCCCTCGGGTAGGATGTCGGTCTTTCCTCATGCGGTCGGCCTCTCGGCGGGTGACGGACTAATTCCCCGATCCAGTCACCCGCGGCCTTGGCTAGGGCGGCATCAGGCGCAGGTAATCGCGCCTGCGCCGCCCCAGTCGCCGGCGGCGGCTCGCGTCGTCGAGGAGACGCTCCTCGCGCACGCGCTCCGCCGCCTCCTTCCGCGAGACTACTGCCTCGCAGAAGGTTGCGACCGCGTCCCAGTTCCTGACGCTGTCGAGCATCGCCCTGGCGATGGTCGGCAGCGTCAGGTCGGCACCGATGATTGCGACGAGTTCACGACGCTGCTCTGCCCAAGCGGCACAAACCTCGAGCGTATGCTGCGCCGTGTCTTCGTCGCAATCGCAGTGGTGGCAGGACGGTGTACTCTCCCTCCTGACGACCTTGTGCAGGTATTTGGCGAAGCATCCATGCCCCGTCAAAACCTGCACCAGTCGGAAGGAGAGCACCCCGTGCCGCCGTTCCAACCACTGCATCAGCACCGGCCGGAAGGCCTCTACGGTCCGCACACCGAACCGAGGCCTCTCCAGCCGGACTGCCCAACGGGCAAAGACATCTAGGCGGGCGTCAACGCGCCAGGCGGTGAGTTCCCTCAAAGAGACCACACCGCCCTCCGCGCGCACCCCCGACACCCGCCGATACAAATCGGCGAGCATTTCCGCCTCCAGGTCCCACGGGGGACTCCTGGCCAACAGGCACGCTGCCTCCGTCGCCACCGTGCGGTACCCGCGTACAGCCCTGACCGCCATGGCCCTCTGTGATTAATCCGTGTGGTGACGTAAGAATACAAATCACCATCGCTTATCTTACCCGTGGGTGTACTGATAATACCTGAGATTACCGTTTTCATACAAAGAAACTCTTTAGTTTTTTGATGGTCTATATTAAAGACTAACACCACTCCAGAAACTATTCACCACCCCATATCTTACCCGTAGGTGATCGTTAGAGACGACTAAGGGATATAAAACGCACATAACATGTATGTGAGAGAAGGAAACCTCCAAACAAAACCCTATACCAACACGTCTGACCAGCGTGGTACAGTAGGTCTATTTCTCTTCTATTACGGAGGAGGCTCGAGCCCGAAAGTGAGACATATGTGAGCTGAGATGATGATGTGATCATTAATGGCGTTATTGATGTAATCGCCACGTTCGGCGAGCCAGTTAGCGATCGCAGGAGCGCACTGCTGTCCTTTCTTCTAGTAATCCATCTAAAAATTTTTACTACTTCTTCGGGCAAGTGGTGAGGAGAGCAGGCAGTAGTCCTTCTCATCCTCATTCTCGTCCTTCATACGAGACTATGAGTGTGACTCGTGACCAGCAGTGGACTGCAATAAGGCTGTAATTATGAAATCTGAAGTATTTTTTATATGTATTTTTGTTTGTATGCATTAATCTCAGAAATTATGAGTATGGATTCTAAAAAAGCTAAGTATCGGATAGTTTAGTTATCGAGAAAGATTATAAGGCTTATAATACGCAACACGGCGACAAATAGAAGCAGAGCAATATGTACAAATGTTAGCACAATGGCAAGTGACCTAGAAAGTACTCTTGCGTAATCGCCGTCATCATAGGAACTATTGGAATAACAAAAAAGTATTATTATGTGATATTATTATTTATCACAAGACTATGAGATTGTTCTAACACAGTAATAATATTAAGTGGAAAAAAAAACTTCTAAGTAAAGCTGCTAGTATACTAGTACAATAACTTTATTATTTACTTATATAAAGAATCTTAAATTTTTACATATAGCTGTATATTTTTGAAAATAAAACATCATTCTCCTGCTCTTATCCCAATTACTTGGGATCGACACAATATGTACTTTGTTTCTATTGTACATATTGCAAAAAGTTATTGGCTACAGTTTTATGACCGGCCGCTTGCCAGACGTCAACCCTCCTTGGTAATGTAATTGCTGACCAAACGGCATTAGATGGAGTTGGCCCAGGTCGTTATAAGGTTCTTAGTCTTTTACGACATTCACAAGCAAAATAAGGGTTGGTAGTATTAGTAGCCACTACCACACAGCTACAGCTTGAAAATAAATATAAACTGAAAATAATTTTATACACAAAGTTACAGCTACGAAACGAGTACATTAATACCATTTAAGAAAATTGCTTGTTTTAACGTAGTTGTAACAGATGTAAGATTTTATAAATAGCCAAGCATATCAAATGCTACGTCTAAATAATTTAGGTTATCTGATCGTGTTATCATTTAAAACAATTCTAACTTAAATTTTAGAATATAATACGTAATAATACGCAAACATTTCATGAAATGATGGCATTTGAAATGATATAGATAACAATGCGAGTTATAATTTGATTATTTTACGTAGAAACGTGTGGGGGTTAGATACCCACGCTTAATTGGTAAGACGGTTGGAATGGAATTCTTAAATATGGATATAAGTCCCAACAGTGGTAACTATTATTTGCCCCTAAATATGTGTTTATAAATAGCTTAGCATGTTAAATGCTAAACTCAGTAGTTATAGTATATTACTCCAGCGGCCAGCAAAAGAGTCATTGATGGACGAACGTGTAAATCATACGTAAGTTCATCAATTCCCAGTTGTGGCCAAGGCTTGTATACTGCTTTCCTCAAATAATGCACGGCAATTAAAACTATGTAGTACTTAGTAGAACTGTATACATAACGAACAACATTTTTCACGTGCTAAAGGGTTCATTTGCTTTTTTTTCATTATCAAACAGGTTTCTTTTTCAAGCCAGTTCGAAATTGAAATAAAACTCTTTGAAGTTGCCTCGTTAGTTGCAATATTTTGAAGTAACAATTCGTTCTATTTTTAAAATACACGATAGATATGAATTTACATATATATTTATTTGGCCGCTAAAACACGACAGATATGGCTTTTCATACATTTTTTGTCAGCCGCTGCTCGCGTGTATTTGGTTAGTATCAGCGGTATCGATTTATCTCGAAGAAGGTTGTCAAAATAATGCTCAAATTTCCAAGCATGTTTGAGAAAAGATTTTTTTTTGATGTTTTCCTGTGTATTACACATTGGAAAACACTCAATGAGTACAAGAGGAAAAACTGGAGTCCTCTTGTGAGCATTAAATTGATTAAAACGACGGGAAAGTAAAAATCAAATACAAATACGATAGAATCTCGAAGAAGAATTTTATTTCAAACTATTCTTTATATATACCTTTATTACGTACTATCCATTAGACGCTGTAGAAATTTAAAAAAAATCTGTTGAAATAGTTCGGTGCACCAACTAAGGGGTCTTAAATGCATTGATTTAATGGTCTATATATATAATATATTCATATTATTGCCTTTATAATGAAATCAGTTTATGGCACATCGATGGGATGAATTCTATAAAGGGCATAAATTTATAAGTAATTTAGGAGAATATAAAGGGTGTAAGGGGACCGCTCCCGAAAACAAAGACAGGTAACCCTACTAGTCCTACTTGTAATGATAGGCTAGAAAATAAATCGATTTGGCAGAAAAAAAATTTTTTTTCACCATGCGAGGTCGTTGAACTCTTGAACATATGATCGTGAGTTTTGCATAGATTGCGTCTTTTTTCATCTGAGTATAGTTACATATTTTTTATGGAAATATCGTTACATAGCACAGTCCTAATACGATGGAATGTGAAAAAAACTTAAAATTCTTTGTGAAAAAAAAAAAAAATCATCCGAATCTATTTTTTTTCTAGCCTACCATTACAAGTAGGACTAGTAGTGTTACCTGTCTTTGTTTTCGTGAGCGGTCCACTTCCACCCTGTATAATTTAGGTTAAATAAAATAAATTAAATGGAAAAAAGAAATCATGTGCCTTGCAACTGTCCCAAAAAGGGTCTCGCTTATCTTTTGCCAGACAAAATGCTGGCGCTGGTTTTCACCTTAACTCTGCTATGACCTACGAATATGAAACTAGTGATTTACCTAATGTTAAATTTAATGGTAAAAAATAGCAATAAAATAATTATCTAATACGATTTCGAATCCATAAGCTTGTGTTCTATCTGTATTAGGATTGGCCATCGAATACAAAGACTGAGTTCCGGTGGTCCGCTCGCTCGGCGAAGAAAGGTACGTGTAGGACGGATCTAAGTGGTCGCGCGCTGCTTCTTCTGTCGCCCCGGACGGATTAGCGGAGCGTGACCAATTCAATACCAGCTGCCAAAAAAAAATTCTGTATTAGGATAAACATTAAAGAATAGAGAGGCCTCCAACTTTGTATGGTACTACATTAAAACAAGAAATATGTTTAAATATCTATTGTTCAACTATTCTAGGTGTGGTGGTGGGGTTAAGAATGCAATGATTTATTGCCTATGATATTTCTGTAGGCATCATAAAACAGGAATACAAAGTATTACCAAACCTTATTTTTTTCTGAAAGTCTTTAAAGTCGCCTGAGGAATCATCGGAGGAATTTGTAATGGAATTATCTTTCAAAATTTATGGCGTTGACAGTGATCGCCGTCACGCTTATTAAGCGTATTGATTAAGGCACTATTCATCCTTGAGGAGATCTAAGATTAAGAAGTGAACATTGATAAGCTAATGGAGGTATCGGACTGAATCTATCGAACGTAATCAAGTTTTATTCAACTTAATGATTTCTTCTAAGCGAAATATAACTATTTTTACGGATTTTATCGCGTTTGTATATGATTATTAATCTTGATGTCTCGAACACTTTACAGCGGTCATTATTACGAGAGGAATAAGGTGTTCCACGTCTAACAAGTCATCGTTATTAGTGAGAATCTACCCGGTACATTATTAGTTATTTATTTTATTGCTTATAGTGGCAAACGAGCAAGCAGCACACCTGATGGTAAGTGTTACTGCCGCCCATGGACATTTGCAATATCAGAGGCACAGCTAGGCAACTATCTACCAACACAAACCCCAAACCCAACCAGTTGGGCTTCCGGTTATTAAATTTAGACCTACATTTTGATACAAATTCATTGACAGTACAAAATTTGTACTTCAAATAGTCTCATTCAACTATTTTAACGAATTTTATCACACTCATATTTAATTTTAATCATGTCCAATAAGTCATCGTTATTACAGTGATTTTTATCTACTTGCCGCAGTATTAATTATTAAATTTTGACCTATATTTTGATACAAATTCATTACCAATCGCAAAGAAAGTGATTCTTTATAAAAAATCATCATTCTTCCACTCTTATCCCAATTACTTGGGGTCGATATGTACTCTTCTTGCATAGTACATATTGTAGAAGTTATTGGTAATAGTTTTATGACCGGCCGCCTGCCAGACATCAACCCTCCTTGGGAATGTAATTATTGACTAAACGGCATTAGATGAAGTTGGCCCTGGTCATTATAAGGGTCTTAGTCGTCTTTTGTATTGTTATTGTCTACGCGTGAATGTGAGCAAAACCAAAATAATGGTCTTTGAAAGAGATGAAGCCAGAACAGATGTAAGAGTAACAATAGGTAATGATGTACTAGAGCAAGTGGATGAATTTGTATATCTTGGATGTGGATTTAGCCGAGATGGATGGTACACCACTGATATAGCGCGAAGAGTGAATACGGGAAATAGAGTGAATGGAGCGTTGGGGCAACTTCTCGGTAGCCACCAACTCAGCCAGAAGGCACGTGTAGCAATACATAACGCAGTGCTTGTCCCAACATTACTGTATGGAAGCGAGAGTTGGGTATGCAGAAAAGAGTATGAAAGTAAAATTAATGTGGTCGAAATGCGATCTCTACGGAAAATCTGTGGAGTTAGGCTGGTTGATCGCATTGGTAACGACCACGTAAGAGAGCGAGTAGGTATGAAAGAGAGTATCGGTGTAAAGATGCGAAAGGGAATGCTCCGATGGTTCGGACATGTGGAAAGTATGCCGAACGAACGTCTGGTTAAGCAGATATACAATGCGAAAGTGGAAGGATGTAGGTACCGGGGGAGACCGAGACTAACCTTCCTAGACCAGATCGGTTATGTACTAAAGGAAGGTGGAGTCAAGAGTCTCCGAAACCGGCGAGCGTTTATGAAGAGAATTATGAATGTTGAGGAAGCGAGTGAAGTATGCAAGGTTAGAGTTCTCTGCACTCTGTTCTCTCTGCCTACCCTGCATATGGCGTGATGATATGGATGTATGTAGTCGTCTTTTACGACATTCACGAGCAAAGTAAGGGTTGGCAGTATTCGTAGCCGCTACCACACAGCGAAAAAATATGTTTATTAATATGAACCTTACAAATCTAATTGTGTTAGATAACCTTTTTTTTCCGGCGGGCTATGGTCTGATTATTAGTTTTAGATCATTCATCCATCCATCCATCAACCCGTAAACGTCCACTGTTGGACATAGGCCTCCCCACGAGAATGCCATCTGTAACGGTCCTGTGACACCAACATCCAACGGTTTTCTGCGACCTTGATGAGGTCATCAGTCCACCGAGTGCGGGGTCGTCCTATGCTGCGTCGTCCGATTCGTAGTCGCCACTCGAGAACCTTTCTTCCCCAACGGTTGTCGGTGCGTCGAGCGATGTGGCCTGCCCATTGCCACTTCAACGTGCTAATTCTTCGGTCTATGTCGGTTACACTCGTTCTTCTACGGATTTCTGTATTCCGGATTTTAACACGTAGAGAAATACCGAGCATAGCCTTTTCCATAGCACGCTGAGCGACTTTGAGCTATTTCATGAGGCCGACATTTAGAGACCAATTAAAGACAATAGTTTTAGATATACCTACGTTGTATTGGAACACAGCCAAACAAATAATGATCCGGAAAGAAAGCTCAGAGGACATAATACTAATTATTGACTCATCCCGATTGATTTTATTACACAATTTCTTTATAAATTTGATAGTATTTCAGTTTCATCATATTAAATAGCTTGTTCAGAGGGCAGTCCGGAAGTAGGTAAAGCCATTATCGTTAATTGAGTGCTATATATGCAATTAAACGGTCAGGTTAACCTGCCCTTATAAAGAAAGAGTAATTAACTGAGATTTGACATATTAGGGTATTTATAAGAAAAAACATGTTTGTAAGCAAAAAATAATTAACATACGTGGAATTTGAACCAATCTTGGAATTATTTCCAAACGTCTGCCGTAAAGACAATAATATTTATTACAGTTTTGTTATCATACGTATCAACCAACCCACACTGGCCTAATTAGTAAGGCTGTTAAAAGGGATTTGCTGTGTGGTAACGGCTACGAATACTACCATTACTTTGCTCTTTGATATCGTAAAAGACGACTAAGAGCTTTATAATTACCTGGGCCAACTTCATTTTATGCCGTTTAGTCAACAATTACATTCCCAAGGAGGGTTGACGTCTGGCAGGCGGCTGACCATAAAACTATTACCAATAACTTTTACAATATGTACTATGAAATAAGAGTACATATTGTATCGACTCCAAATAATTGGGATAAGAGTAAGAGAATGATGATGTTAAAAAGGATTTTCAATATGTCCAAAGGCTAATAGGCTAGTGTTTGGTAATCATTTTTCGCTTGTAATTGAGTTATAAAATTACAAATTCTCTTTAAACTAAATATTACGTAGAAATCTAGCTTATCGCTCCACTCGAGTAATAAAAACTACAAGTACGTACGCCTGTAAATTACCACTTCAACATTTTTCAGCTACAGTAAAAGTAAAAAAAAAAAGTATGATAAATTATTTAATTTATCTTGAGTAGAGCAAAATAATGTTTTAAGATCAGAATAAATCTATGTTATGAAAGTTTGTGTTTAAATTTATATAGCTTTTTGTAAATGAAAGATAGTTTTATATTCATTTACTCTGTTTGTTCTTTAAGTAAATACTAAACTGTATTGAATAAATTTCTATTATTTAGTTTTTTGAATAAAACGTCTATAATATTGAAGCCATTAGAAATAATGTGCTTATATTTGAAGTTTATTCTTATAATTTAGTTTAATAGTGAAGGACCATACTATTACTACAAAATTGAGGTCTGAACTGTGAAAATGTGCTGCTTCGCTTTGTTTGGTGAGCGAGAGAACCGGCAGCCCAACTTTCTGGGTGGTTTTGGGGTTTTTCTTAGTAGACAGCAACCTAGTTTTATCAATGGTTCATGGGCGGTAGTAATACTTACCATCAGGTGTGCTGCTTCGTCGTTCGCCACCATCAGCAATAAAAAAAAGTTATAGTAAAAAAAATATTTTTTTTTTTGGCGGCGGGCTACGATACTTTACGTCCCGTTAATCCATCCGGAGCGACAGAGAAGCGGCGCATAACCCCGTAGACCCACCCTACAATATACGTCTTAATGCCGTGCGGTCATTGGAACGTGGTCTTTGTCTTCAATGGGCCACCCGGCGGTCTACCCTCACGGGTATCCTCTCGAGTCGACGCCTCGACCGCTTTCACTGTCGGGGCATCATCCTCACGCAGTAGCCTCGCACTGGGGCGACATGACTAATCCCTGGTCCGGTCGCCCATTGCCTAAAGAAAGTATAGGCATCTGTTCTTCAGGACAGTCTTAAGTTCAAACTCTATACCTCCATCACCTTATCAACATCCATTGTTAAATATACCTTCAAAATAGATTATAATCGTGCTGTAATAGTCACTTTTGGCAGGCGTTTAGGCAATCGCAGTTGTTATAGCTTTCCCAGGAGAGCACTGCTACTGCTCAGACTACCAGGCTGCCGGTTTTTTATGACTCGTAAAAGAAAAAAATGTGTAGTGACATAATATATTTTATATTAACCTGAGTTCAATCAATTCTTGAAATTTGTAATTATCTATTTGTCTCAACGGTGAAGGAAATATTGTAAGAAAAAAAACCGGAGGTGTCAAGGGACACCCGGATGGAACGAAGTTCTATTTTAATTATATAATTTTTTTCTGCCTTAAGCGATTTTTATCGTTATATTTTAGCCAATTTGCAAAATATCTTTATAAATTATAGCCTATGTGTTATTCTGATGTGCAAGCTATATTACTATAAATTTCATCAAAATCCATTCAGTAGTTTTTACGTGAAAGAGCAACAAACATGTTCACATCCATACATTATTACAAACTTTCACGTTTATAATATTAATAATAGGATATACAATTCCACTAGACTACCAAAACTTTTCGGCCCCGAGCTCGAACGCGAGCCGGCCACGCGGCCCGGTCAAGGGCGAAAATAATTTCGTTGCGCATTATTTTGATTTTGCTATATCTCTTAAGGTATTGATTTAATTTGCATGGTCTGAAGGAAAAAAAATATCTTCATGAAATGCTCAAGCCAACTAATGTATTTAAAATGATAAGGATTAATACAGTATTTGTGTAAATAGCTTTTCAATTACCGTTTTATAATAGAACATTTTTTAAAGTATTAAAATGGATATAGTATGTTATCCTTAAGAGATAGATATATACCATCGCGGACTTTTTTGTAGGCCTTTTTAAGCTGTATAATACTGTAGTACTTTATTTTGATCTATTTCGTAGGGTTCAGCCAGCGTTTGCAATGTAAGCGCAAAATAATGTGTTTATTTACGACATCACATTAGAAACCTCTAAAATTATCAGTGTTTCTCTAGTACATTATGCATATATTATACATATAAACCTTCCTCTTGAATCACTCTATCTATAAAAAAAATCGTCGCGACACCACACTGTTCAATGCGAAATAGAAATGAAAATATCTGGCTTGCTTTCTATAAGAGTGCCGACGAGCGACGCCGCACAGCTTACAATAGCTTACTATAGCAAAAAGTGTCGTGACAACTTTTCGTAAGAATTTTTTCCGTCTAGCCCCCTTTCACAACGCGCGATAAGGAACTTCGTTCCAAAAATTAATGTTTGAGTAAAATATTCTTGGCCTCTCTTGTGTTATAACCTCAAGCATTTTTAATAATATATCCGTAACTATTATTATTATTTTACAAGTGTAAATAATCAATCAATCGCTTTAATACAAATAAGACTTAGGAATACAACTACAAGAGGAAGGAACTCAAAATATAACAATCCAACTTTTTTTTTATTGGGACTAATCCCACCACACATTCCCACCATTGTAACTCCTGTAAGCCAGGATCCACAATGGTCTCCATAAATGACACCGAGGTTTGATCCTCAGGCAGGTTACACGGCTACGATAAGCGCAGTAGTACGGCACCACGGATAAGGAAGAGCTTAACGGGGCCTATATGTGAGCGTTAAGATTTATTGCTACACTAGGTACAATCCAACCTTATGACTAGAGGACTATATCAATTATCCTCTCACTGTGGAGGATTCCGTAGCCCTTTTTTTTTTTGGGGGGGTGGGCTACGGTCGGCGCATTCCTCGCACCACTCCATCCGGGGTGACAGAGGGGCGTAAGCGCGGACACCCGTAACCCACCCGTGACGTCGCCTTCGTCATTGGGCCGACCACCGGAGCAGAGTGACTTGACGTCAGTGGTCGGCCCGACGAAATAGCCCCTGAGGAGTACCCTCTACTCGACCGACATCCCCCCCTCGGGTAGGATGTCGGTCTTTCCTCACGCGGTCGGCCTCTCGGCGGGTGACGGACTAATTCCCCGATCCAGTCACCCGCGGCCTTGGCTAGGGCGGCATCAGGCGCAGGTAATCGCACCTGCGCCACCCCAGTCACCGGCGGCGGCTCGCGCCGTCGAGGAGACGCTCCTCGCGCACGCGCTCCGCCACCTCCTTCCGCGAGACTACTGCCTCGCAGAAGGTTGCGACCGCGTCCCAGTTCCTGACGCTGTCGAGCATCGCCCTGGCGATGGTCGGCAGCGTCAGGTCGGCACCGATGATTGCGACGAGTTCACGACGCTGCTCTGCCCAAGCGGCACAAACCTCGAGCGTATGCTGCGCCGTGTCTTCGTCGCAATCGCAGTGGTGGCAGGACGGTGTACTCTCCCTCCTGACGACCTTGTGCAGATATTTGGCGAATCATCTATGCCCCGTCAAAACCTGCACCAGTCGGAAGGAGAGCACCCCGTGCCGCCGTTCCAACTACTGCATCAGCACCGACCGGAAGGCCTCTACAGTCCGCACACCGAACCGAGGCCCCTCCAGCTGGACTGCCCAACGGGCAAATTCCGTGGCCCTGGCTACTGAAGACAAAGACTGAGTTCCAGTGACCCACCCGCATGGCGTCGAGAGTTCGTTGTTGGTTGGGTCTACAGGGTTGTGCACCGCTTAAAAAAAAAAAAAAAAAAAAAAAGCACGGCAGTATCGTAACACTGCTTGTGCTGTAAATAAACTGAAATAACGATGACAATAATGACTTATAAACCAAGTAGTGCATAGTTAATTTCTTCAATAAACTCCTATCAATTTTCAATTGGCATTCTAATTAGAATACCTTTAACAGCAGTAAAGGAAAATAAAACCAAGTTAAGTTCCACTCCAGCCACGCTAACCTAAGCTCGTAAGCGTTGAAATAGGGAGATAAATCAATTGAAAGCTGCACACAATAGCTAGCTGTGATCTCCAAACACGATTACGGTACAAAAGCGATTTCCTTGGCTCGTATTTTACCGGATAAGAAAACTAAAGATACGTATTTTATTCTGAAAGAAACTGCCGTACAATTCTTTTCTTCTTTTCTCTATTCTAATTAGTCAATTCTCGCAGCATGACATTATTTTTTAATTTGATATTTATTTAAAAATACATAATACTATGCTGCAGGTATAACGTGGCAGAAGAATTATTTCTAGGTTCTGCGTCTCCGCTCATATAGATCACACTGTTGGAACTTGCCTGTTAAATAAGGAAAGTTGGCAACTGTTTCACGCTGCTTGGAATGGTTGACATAGGATTTTATTTAGAAGTTTTCTTCTTTTACAGTGATATTTATTTATTTTATTTCCAATATTCTTAAAAAGTAAATCTCACCAATATAATAAACCGTACCACGTAAACCACGGAGGGTTTATCTGGGTTGCGGTGAGTCGTTGTTATTACAATTTATATGTATCAATATTATCTATTATTATTATTTATTACTTACATAAATTTTTTTGAGTTGGTATTTAAAATGTTTAGGATTTGAGTTGTAAATTTGTTGTAATTTATCAGGAAGATTATTTAACAAGAAAGGAAGTAAATATCTTTCGACTCTTTCTCCATTACAATTATTCGTCCTTGGTAATATGTAATAATCTCTATTAGAAATTATTTTTAGATAGTTGGGTCTGTTTTTCTCTACCAACAATGAGGGTTTATTAATTTCAGAGAGAATTCTAAATTTAAATTTGTCACAGAAATCACTTTACAATATTTAAATATTTCACTGCTTTACTTTATATCCTTCAATTATTTTTTAATATACCTATGGGAAAATACCTATAACAATTAACACAAACAAAATATGTTGCGTTATGGTGGCTATGAATATTACCATCCTTTTTTTTTTTTTTTGGCGGCGGGCTACGGTACGTCAAACCCCGCTAATCCGTCCGGGGCGACAGGAAAAGCGGCGCAAGACCCCGTAGACCCGCCCTACAATATACCTCTCGACGCCGTGCGGGTGGGTCACTGGTACGCGGTCTTTTACTTCAGTGGCCCACCCGGCGGTCTACCCTCACGGGTATCCTCGCTGTAATGTCGACGCCCGGACAGTTTGCACCGTCGGGGCGTCGTCCTCACGCGGTGGCCTCGCTCCCAGGGTGACCAGACTAATCCCCGGTCCGGTCACCCGCTGCCTCGGCTAGGGCGGCATGAGGCGGAGGTATTCTCGCTTCCGCCGCCCCAGTCGCCGGCGGCGGCGCGAATCCTCGAAGAGAAGCTCCTCTCGGATTCGCTCCGCCGCTTCCTTCCGCGAGACGACGTCCTCGCAGAAGGCGGCGACCGCGTCCCAATTCCTCTCGCTGTCGACCATCGCTTTCACGACGGCCGGCAGCGAGAGGTCGGCACCGACAGCAGCGATTACCATCCTTACATTCTTCCTGGGTATTTACTATACCTATATAAGATAATAATGAACTTTACGAAAAACAAAACCGACTCCATCTAATGCGGCCTGGTTAAGATGTGTTGACGTCAGGCAGGCAGACGGTTATAAAATAAGTCATTTTTTTTATAATATATATACGATAGAAGAATAATACCTACATATTACTTCGAACCTATATAATTGGATAGGATTACGAGATTACGATGAAAAACAAATGATACTTATTCTCAAAAGAATTATTTGTGGATTGAACAAAAATATCCTATGATGGAATCGAATCAATAGCACAAAAGTGATCAGTACTAATACCATTGCTTCTATGCAATCAAAGACTTACAGTCATACTCGTAAACAAGTACTTGGATCAGGTAAATGTAATAAATTACCGTATTTTATATATATTGTGTAAAAACAATCCACTTTTATTCCCTAAAGCGAAAGTATGCAGATTAATAAAACAAACAGTTTATTTGCGAATTTGATTACTTTCTACCCTTTTCTTCTTATGAATGTCGTTAAGAAACATTTAGGCAGACAATATTATTGAACGAGAAAGAAAATTCTATAATTAGCTATTTGCACTGCATAGTATATATGTATGTGTGTGTATGTGTATAGGTTTATTTTTATCCCTTTATGAGAGAAGCTTGAACCCACGATTTATATATTTAAAAAAGAAGTCTTTTGCTTTGGATTTTTTTTAAAGACTTGGTGTCTTTGCATTAATAATTCTTGTTTTGCCCCACTTTACAAACATGCAATTAACGCAGACAAATTACATCCAGTCTCTAAACAACACTTTGTGGATCGCACAAAGTATTATCCTGCGTAGGAATTGAACCCAAGGTATTAGCACGGCAGGTCGGTATCTTAAACACTAGACCATCTATGCAGTCAAAGTAATGTAGTGAAACGTATATTTATTTATTCTCTTGACTGCGAAAGTTCAAGCATATTCTTTAACACTATAGAGAAACAATTAACCCCTATTTTAGCCGTATTGTAGAGCAAAGCCCCTTATTGCCCCTGGAGCGCACGTCTAAGCAACCTTATTGCTGTTAGATGCGATTTATAGGTAAGTAATGAATCGTGTTTGGTACTTTCTATCTAGAATTATTTTCTTGGGGATATTTCTTTGTTGGTGACAGAAATACTATTAAAAGAAATAATTTACCGTACGTAGATGTCTGACCACGAGACGTCTTCCGTGTTAGATATGGGTTTGAATATCGTTTGAATCCATCCAAATTTAAAATTCCTATTTTAGAAATATCAGTAGTTGCCTCGATTTCCATGATCTTTTCTGAGGTTAATTAGCGGTAATTCTTAATGGCAGGACGATTGAAACTTTAGCTTATTAACACTATGCTGCCATAATATATTATGACAATGTGAGATTAAGTTCTATGCGACAACTCTGTTTACTATTTTAAAGAAATCTACTAATTCAAAGATATCTAATATTTCAAAGACCCTCTACCAATCCAAAAACCTCTACTGCTTGAAAGGTAGACTTTGAAAAAAAAGGAAAACTAAAAAAAAACTGATTTTAGCATATTTTTAAGAAATCCCTATATTATCATTATTTTCCTATTAAATTAATACGGTCTATAAAAATTGAGCATATATGCGACTTATCAAATATTATTGAATCTTTACTCATGGAAGTAGCTATAAAAAATGGTAATCAAATGATTAGATGTGGGCATATATTCAGTATTAGTAGTCCATCCAAAGGAGGGAGACACAGGGAGACTAGAGTTTAGCGCAGTTATTCATTTTTTTAGAGCCTGGCGAACTGTGCTCACACAATAGCTTAAGAGGAAAGAAATATATAAAAGTATCGTACAGTTTTGCCCTAAATCCGTTGAAACATTGCGACTTACCTATTCACTAAATAATTGATGATCAGAAACTTTTGCTCGTATTTTAAGCTATGTAACTAATTTAATCCATCCATCCATCCAGTAATCTATCGAAGGTTACTGTTGTACATAAGTTCCCTAAGGGAGATATCAAGTATCAGCACCATATCAGCCATTTCGTAGTAGGTTTTGATTGCAGTCAAAAAGTTTCTAAAGAGCGCGCTTCTGTCAATTATCTTAGTGATCATTCAATCGATCATTATGATTACTAGGGGAATATAAGGAATGATATCATATTGAATTCTTAACACTTCACTAAATAATTAGAGCAAACTAATGAAAATAACTTATCTGTGTGATGACGGAGTAAGAATACAATTCACAAGCCCCATTCTCACCCGTGGGTGATCGTACAAGACGACTAAGGGATATAAAACGTATATAACATCTATGCGAGAGAAGGAAAATACGTTTCACCACCTCCCTATCCTATCCTACTCAAAGAAAACTCTAAGAGTACAATGCATCACCACCCTATCCGATCCTACTCCTAATCCTAACTATCTTACCCATAGGTGATCGTAAGAAATGATTAAAAGACATAAAACTCATATAACATATATGTCACAAAAGGAAAACTCGAAACAAGACCTTATACCAACACGTCTGACCAGATTATTAGGTCAATTGCCCTCCCATTATGGAGGAGCCTCGAGCCCGACAGTGGGACATGTATACGCTGAGATGATGAGATGATGATGAATGAAAATAACTATGACTATAGTCTATCTAATCTAAAAAGTGCACTTTGACAGCTGTCAGAGTAAGTTGTCTAGGTATGTGAACCAAATAATCGCTATTGAAAATATCCGATTTTAATGAGAAATCGATATTAATTCTTTGTAATTAATAATTAGTTTATTTTTTTATTTTGCAAAAAGGAGATGAAATATTAAGTGCTAAATTAATACTAAACAAATTTAATTATTTCATCATAAAATCTATTCATCATATTTAGTAGGATTAGGTTAAGTAAAAACAAAAACTGGATTTGAAAATAGCTATTTATTCAGAATCACTACTATTACTTGAATTATCATCGTCACGAACATTAATAATTATTTTCTTATCAATAAAATTGTCGAAACGTACATCTCTGTCAAAATCTTTATTCGATTAAATATAATAATCTAATATTTTTACCGATTATTTAGATATTCGTGAATGGAAGTTGTCAAGCGTAGTGCTCGTTTAGAACGTTATGACGTGATATTGTAAGATCGTCAATAATAATTACTATTTACTATGTTATTTTAATTTTAAATTAGTTTTGCGAGTTTCAACATTACATTATTGTACAAGAAACTCATCCGCAACGTTAATTATGTAAATAACTTAATAGTTCTTTAAAATTGCAGATTTATTGTTTGCAATCATGTGTATACGTTTGACCAAGGTTATTGTGTATTAAAAAATGCGAAACGTCATAATGCACTTCTTAGATTAGATGAACTATAGTTATTAAGCCAATTTATATTTTAAGTGTTTTCTATTCTCCATCCGCAAAATACAAAATGATGAACGGATTAAGAAAAGGGAAACAGTAATGTAATTACGAAATATCCACTTCCAACCCACGTAAACTTTCCACGCCTTAAAATTCAATAATCCAACTTGACCTCCTTCAGTAGGCCTTTGAAGGTAGTGAATTAATCTTAGGATTGTTTGTACAACTCCGAGGAGTTTAATCTAAAGCTGAAGATTGACTTTATGCAATCAGTTAAGTCTTTAATCACTTGCGTCTTAGATTCATTAGGACGACATCGAAATGCTCGATACGTTTTAAAGAGGCTGTGAAATGCAAATATTCAAGCTTATCTTACGATTTTCGTATATAAAGTTTCTGCTATTTCCATATAATCTAAATTGATAAACTGTACATAAGACTGATGGTGACAGATGACGGAGCAGATTAAGTGCTAATCTTCCGTGTCCTCAGATGAAGACTTTGACTGCACAATGATTTTTTTGTTAGTGCGAAGGACTAAGGATTTCACTTACGTCGTGGGGGGTTTTAAAAATAATTTGGAAAATCCAAAAGTGCACGCGTTATAATTTTAATATTGTTTATCATTTACTATTAGTCAATGCCATAAATGAAAATGAAACAATAGGCTGTATGGGATTTGTTACCTTTACCTGTCCGAATGGACGAACAAAAAAATTTAAACGAACCCAATTTTTAGGTACATACATTAATGACTAAGCAGTTTAGTTTTTTAATAATTGCAATTATACGACAAAGAATTACCAAGTCCTTTTCGAAAGGAAATAGCGCGTTGCGATTATGAAGTTTTTAAAAAAGAAATAGTTTGATACATTAATTTTTACGGTCGTAATCATGCCAGATCCAGAATAAATATTCCGACGTCTTCGAATATTTTTTTAATCAACTATTTTCTTACTTTAAACAAAATAATTGCTTTTTAAAAATATTAAATACGTATAAACGAATGTTTTTTTCTTGACAAATGTATTATAATATTATCCTATAAGTGCAATGTGAGTAAAATACAATTATTTTTAGGTTTGAAAAGTTCTTGATTTTCATATATCGAGAGTAGAGCAAGACCTCAACGCTTCGCTTATGAGACGTGCAATATGCGCTTGATGGACCTAAATTACACGCTGACTCAGATTAATAATTTGATTACAATAGAATTGACCTATGAAAATCTAAACCATGATCATGTCATCATTATCATCACAGCCCATACATATTTGGGACATAGTCCCTATTGGGCTCGGGCCTCCTTCTTAATGGGAGGGAAATAAACCTACTATACCACGCTGATTAGACGTGTCGGTATTCCTATACCAAGTTATATTATAGTATTTTGTTTCAAGGTTTTCTTCTCTGCCATAGATGTTATATGCATTTTATACCCTTAGTCTCTCACGATCACATATGGGTAAGATACCCTATCTTGTGAATTGTATTCTTACTCCGGCACCATACGGAAATCTTGTATGATCATATACGATATATCCACTCAATGTTATGATTTTGTATGTGATTTGTGTTCATTAATTGTGTGTTTAAATCTTCTGTGATACACGAATTTATTCTTTAATAAAAGGTGCATCCTGTGCTCTGAAGTAAGGAATAAATAACTTTGATCTACGAATTTAAAAAAAAATCCTCAACGTTGGTGGGTTTTTATTAATACAAGATTCTGCATATCGAAAAATATTTCGCAGCAGCTTATTTTTGTTCCAAGAGTTTACAATATGTAGTTATATTTAAGCAATTTTGCATTCAAAACTACTTTTTTTATATTTATAGTATCTTTATGTATTATTTATCTGATGTGTATTTTGTCGCGCCATCTTTCAGTCGCCTCGGACGGAATGAACGGCGTGTATCCAGATCAAAGTATGCCAAGAAAAAGAGGTGTATTTTGTAATTATGAAATATTTCCACAATGCTGCGTCAATTTTAATATTCGGTACAATATATTTAAGGTTATTTACTACTATCATCATCATCTCAGCTTATAAATGTCTCACAGTTGGGCTCAAACCTCTCCCATAAGGGGAGGGAAATTGACTTGCTATACTACGCTGGTCAGATGTGTTGGTATAGGGTTTTGTTTCAAGTTTTCCTTCTCTTCCATAGACGTTATATGCGTTTTATATCCCTTAGTCGTCTCTTACGATCACAGATGGATAAGATAGGGGGTGGTGAATTATATTCTTACTCTATCACCAAACGGAAATACTTTAACAACTAAAAATAAGTAAACACCATGAATAATTTCATTAAAAAAAATCAAGATCATCAAATAGTTACTAAATTATAGTTACATACGTAATAAATCCTCTATTAATAGTGCAAAGTTTCACTTATGCAGATAAGTAATACGGGTCTTCTAGTCAATATAATTAAAGTCTAAGTAATAATTTAGAATGTATATTGAGTCGCTCATCAATCAATCAAGATAGAATAGAAACTGACCTTAATTAGCAAACCTCTAAGACTTCTATCTAAACAATAAAATACAACTATATACAAGTTTAGATACATTGTGAAAACTTGAACACAACAAGGGTATCTGCCAACGAGTAACTGTCAAACTGATCTTATCTATATGACAAACAGTGTAAATGTTAGTTTACCAGCCTTAAGGAATGAAATGCACTGGAAAACTTGCTTTTCATTTCCGTCAAAACGTTTGGAACAACATTTATTTTATCGGCTATTACTTTTAGCAATTTTTTTATTTACAAATATAATAATAACAATAACTTATACTGGACTAGCTTCTGCCCGTGGCTTCTCCCGCGTAAAAGGTTACTTTCCTAAAGTTTTCATCCCCTTTTTTATTTCACCCCTTAAGGGATTTTTTTTTAGGAAATTTTAATGTCATATTTATTCATACCTAATCGATAGCCTAAAAATAAGTTTCAAAAATGGCGATAATTCATTACAAATTTTAATCCTCCTTTACAACCCTTTTTTTGTATTAAAAAGTAGACTTTGTCCTTTATCAGGCTCTAGACTATATGTGTACCAAATTTTATTTAGATCGGTTCAGTAGTTTTGGTGTGAAAGAGCAACAGACAGACAGAGTTACTTTCGCATTTATAATATTAGTAAGGATATCACAAGCCATATAGGTTCATTATATTTATCATCTTAGTTTACATTCAAGGGCACAAGCCCCCTCTATAATGGAAGGGAAATTGACTCACTGTATACTACACTGGTCATTGAGTTAATGTAGGATTTTATTTCAAGTTTTCTTCCTTTGCAGTGAAATTAACTGTTTGCGTCTCTCAATGGTCTTTAACGGTCACTTACGGGAAAAAAAGTGGATGGTGACAGTTATATCTTAACGGGTAGTGATTAAGATACCGATTGGCAGTACAAATTGTTGTGGATTCAATTATCACGCAAAACAATACTTTGTTCGAGCTTTGTTGTTCTGATTTCGAGCTATAAATTGTTGTTCCGAGTTTGGGTGTAATCTGTACCCGTTATTTATATATTTGTATAGTACCTCACAATACAAGGATTTGTTCGTTAGGGTTTTGTAAAATACCGCGGTTCAGTGGCCCGTCCGCACCGTGTAGAGAGAGGTATGTGAATGGCAGTTTATAGGTTCACATGCCGTTCCTACTTTCGCCCCGGATCGATTGATAGGGTTGTGAATATCTTGGGCGGCGGGACGTCACTCAAGGAAAGAGTACTCCTCAGGGGCTATTCCGTCGAGCCGGCCACTGACGACAAGTGCACGCTGCTCCGGTGGCCGGTCCAACGACGAAGGCGAGGTTCACGGGTGGGTAACGTGTGCGTGCTTACGACCCTCTGTCGGCCCAGACGGAGTGATGCGAGGAGCGCGCCGACAGTAGCCCAACCCTCGAAAAAAGAGGTGTGAATATATCATAGCCTGCCCCTCCCAAAAATGGCTGTTGTTTTTTTAATAAATAACAAAAAAAAACATATATTATTCAAGTAAATTTGATACAGCAAATAGACAATCAAGATATAATAGGATAGGATACGGTGCTGAATTTAATAAGATACAGCGGTTTACGGTATGGGTCCCAAATGTGGGCGGTGATTAAATAGGATTAAATGAATGAATGATTACTATTCGGTATGAAATATTAGGGTACTGTATACAATTAGGCGTGGACTGTTTTAATACTGAACGAAATATATTGTTCTCTGAGCCATTATTATTTTCAATCTCATTGTCGTTGGATTACTATTATAGTAATAATTTATCGATGAATTTAACATGCTAGTTGAGTTATCGGTTTCTTATATCACCTTTTATATTCTATATTTATAAAACTATTATATATATAGCTGTGTGGTAGCAGCTACGAATAATACCAACCCTTACTTTGCTCGTGGATGTCGTAAAAGGCTCTTAGTAGTCTTTAGTAACGACCTAGGTCAACTTCATCTTATGCTGTTTGGTCAACTATTACATCCCCAAGCAGGGTTGACGTCTGGCAGGTAGCCGGTCATAAAACTATTACCAATAACTTTTACAGTATGTACTATGAAAGAAGAGTACATATTGTATTTACCCCAAGTAATTCTTTTCTCTTTCATATTACATATTGTAAAAATTATTGGCAATAGTTTTATAACCAGCCTCCTGCCAGACGTCAACCCTCCTTGGCAATGTAATTGTTGACTGAGAGAGGTCTGCCCAGGTCGCTAAAAGGCTCTTAGTAGTCTTTTATTCTTATATATATATATATTGATTTTGAAATCGGTTAAAAACAGCTTTAATTTAAATGCAAACACCAGGCGGGTTCGTATCCGCATCAGATGCATACGAATCTAAATTGCTCATTTGTCATTCATCAACGTCACACACGTCAACTGGAAATGGGCCACTCACACTGGAGAATTATCGTTAATTAATCTGGATGCCTCATTTGTGAATTGCTGAATATTCGCGAATACTGTAATGAATGCAGATCAATAAAATGTTGACTGTATTATCACAATTCCAGGTAATATGCATAACCGAATTGCGTTTTAGTAATTCTAAACTTAAGTTTATTCGTGAATTCATTTGGAAATTGACATTCTATTTTAAAGCTAACTAGATGACTTGTGAAGATTTCTCTGTGTAAATTAATATAGCGCTATGTGAGAAGTACCCTTGGTAATGTAATCGTTGACCAACGGGCATCGGGTGGAGTTGACCCAGGTGAAAAAAAAGCTCTTTTTTTTATGGGGTGGACTACGGTCGGCGCACTTCTCGCACCACTCCGTCCGGGGCGACAGAGGGGCGTAAACACGTACACCCGTAACCCACCCGTGAACCTCACCTTCGTCGTTGGACCGGCCCCGACAGAATACCCCCTAAGGGGTACCCTCCCTTTGAGCGACGTCACCCGCCTCGGGGAGGACGCCGGTCTTTCCTCGCGCGGTCAGCCGCTCGGCGGGTAACGGACTAATTCCCCGGCCCAGTCACTGTCGTTTTTTATGACACCTACAAGCAATATAAAATTCGTAGCTACTATCACACAGTGCTAATAATTATATACTTTTAAATTATGAGATTTAGCAGCTAACATGCTGGGCTATTTATAAAAACTTATTTAACTAATGAAACCAATTGCAACACGTAGGATTTGAAGATTTAGCACTTAACATTCAAAGCTATATATAAAAACTTATTTTACAAATGAAAAACAATTGCAAGGCGTGGGATTTGAACCCACATCTATTGAAAATCAGTTCTAATCGTCTTACCATCCATGAACATCTTTCACGTCACAAACGTGGACAAAATAGTTTTTGTATATATCTATAAATGAGGATGTTTGTATATATGACATCGTTAAATTTAGGAACTATTTAACCGATTATTTTTTTACGGAGAAGGTTTATATTCTTATTGATGTAACTCACCACCAGGTGGCGTTGTGATATATCTACTACTATAAACAAATCAACGGGCTGAGTTTGCTAGTTTTAAATAAATACTACACACATTATATCATCATCATCTCAGCCCATATATGTCCCACTGTTGGGCTCGGGCCTACTCCATAATGGGAGGGAAATTGACCTACTATACCACGCTGTTCAACGTATTGGTATAGGATTTTGTTACGAGTTTTTCTTCTCTTGCATAGATGCTATATGTGTTTTTATATCCCTTAGTCGTCTCGTACGATCAACCATGGGTAAGATAGGGACAGGTGAATTGTATTCTTACTTCGTCACCACACGGAAAGTCACCACACATTATATCACTTTAACTAAACATGATTTAAACCAATAGTATATATACATATAAAACTAAATACAACTTTGCCTTGTCGAAACTTTATTATTACAAGAGTATCCCATATACAGCAACTGTCAAACTGATTATCCCTATAAGTCAAATAATATAATGGACGTTGCCTTACCCACAGAGATTTAGATCAAGTTTGTTCATTTGATTTTAAACTGGTATTAAACTATTTTGATTCTGCTCTAGTTATTATTTTTACACTTTATATCTATTTAATATTATTTACTTTCCGTGTCGTGACGGAGTAAGAATACAATTCACCACCCCTTATCTTACACGTGGGTGACCGTACAAGATGACTAAGGTATATAAAACGCATTAATATCTACGAGAGAAAAGGAAACCTCGAAACAAAACTCTATACCAACACGTCTAACCAGCGTGGTATAGTAGGTCAATTGCCCTCCCAATATGTAGGAGTCTTGAGCTCTACAGTGGGACGTTTATGAGCTGAGATGATAATGATGATATCTCTTTACATTTATTCGTATAATTATGTGGTAAGAGTGAGTATGTGTTGTGTGGTAGCAGCTACAAATGCTACAGACCTTTACTTTGATCAAGGATGGCGTAAAAGACGACTATGAGGTTCACATCGATTTGGGCGAACCTCACCTGATACCGTTTGATTAACAATTATATTACATTTCCAAGCAGGATTGACGTCAGACAGGCGGGCGGTCGGTCATAAAATTGTTGACAATAACTTTTACAATATGTACGTCCGTACATATTGTGTTGACCTCAAATAATTGGGATAAAAACAAGGATATGATTATGAATGACGGAGTAAGAATATAATTTACCACTCCCTTTCTTACTAGAAGTGTCATAAAAGATAACTAAGGTATATATTGCGTCACCAGGCGGGCCATTGAAGACAAAGATCGGGTACCGGTGGCCCGCTCGCACGACGAAGAGAGGGCTCCTTGTCGGTGGGTCTGTGGGGTTGCGTACCGTCTCTTCTGTCGCCCCGGACCGATTTGGCGGAGCGCGACCACATCCATAGCCCCCCGCAAGGGAAAAATAAAATAAAAATAATAAAAAAGGTATATATAGTGCAGATAAAATCTTGCAAGAGAAATTAGACTCGAAATAAAAGCCTATACTAATCTATTAGACTAGAATAGTAAAGTAGTTTAGTTTCCTGTTTATCGCAGTTGAGACTTGAGCTCAGATGATAATGGCACATCTATTAGTAAATTGACATCCACTGTTGGATATTCTATTATCATTGCACTGCTATCCGCTATTCTGTTGTCCTTCGGCCAGTTTTCCGATTCTTAAGCGGAAGGCCCTCCTAACCTTTAATTAAGCCAAAATCAATTAGATTGGTGAAAGGTTATCCTTTCTAGGTAATGCTTATGCATTTGGTGTTATTAATTTCTCAATGTACAGCTGCTCAGTGTCGTGGTTATATCTTTGCTGATTTTTATGATTCCCATGAAGAGTTAAGGGGCCGAGGTCTACTGCGTTTTAACTACAATACCATAAAGGTGATACAGCTTTGATTTTAGTAATAAATAAATTTATTATTTTTATCTAAGGATTTATTTTGTAAATTAATAATGTTCTCTAAAAGTTGTAATAAATTGTCCTCCATTTGACGAATGGTGTCAGAATCCATGCTGATGATGATAAGAGTGTAATACAAAGTCTTACTCCAAGTTAGAATAGTTATAAAAGCTTAAATATCAATGAATATAAAATGTTGTATATAAAAATGTTAGCAGAGAAGCCATGCAAAATATAAAACAACAGATAAACTTTTCGAAGACAATAAAAACAAAGAGTATATATTTTTTACCTTGAGCATTCAATTCTGTTGCTGCTCTTGCTAAATCCCGTGACGCCACAGCTGAAGAACAACTTGGTCTCCATCCCGAAGGTGGTAGACCACTCGAAGATCTCTTATTTGACCCGCCAGAGCAATATCCAGAACTTGTTGTATCACAACTGACATTCACAGACTTCCTTGGACTTGCTTCTTTACTGGGGCAAATGTCTCCAATAGACATAACTACTTCTCCACCAAATTCTGTTTCTTCTGGGCCTACTTCTGTAAACGTGCTATAATTTGGACTGATATCTGATGGTCTTCTATCAGGATGTAAGTAATGAGAATGATGAGCTGTGTGGGACGTATGCTTCATATGAACAGAATTCAAAAGAATATTTGATGAAGTTCTTGTCAAAGCTTCACGTTGCCTGATAGCTTCTCTGAATATACGGCAATACATTGATATCATAACCACACTTGGTATCCAAAATGATACACTTGATGAAACAATAGCGTATACTATATTGACTTTGAATATACAAACATCAGGATGTTTTAATCTGAAATGTCGATGCTGTTCAGTTGTATACCATCCCATAAATATTGGCACAAAGCTTATGAAAGCAGGCCACAACCAAACATTTGCTAGCATAAAACATACAGTTCTATGCGTCATTGTGACTGGATACTCTAGGGGTCTCACAATAGCGTAATACCTATCAACTGATATGCAACAGAGGTGTAATATTGATGCGCTGGAGAAGTATACATCAAGGGAATTGAAGATATCACAGACTATAGGACCAAATAACCAGGCATCAGTCAATTCAGCGCTTGCGTTGAATGTCATTGCACATAATGCGACAAGCATGTCAGCTACAGCCAAACTTACAACGTAATAGTTTGTTAAAACGCGAAGTTTTCTATGTCTGTGTACTGAGATTATAACGAGTGCGTTTCCAAATAGAGCTCCGAGTATGATGATGATGAAAATAAGGCCTTTGAATATGAGTGTGACGGTGTGCGGCCAGTCGTGTTCGGGCGCGGCAGGGGGCGCCAGCGTCGAGTGTAGCTCGTGGAGAAACGCTGACTCCGTACCGCGCCCACGCGTTTCTACCTCGTTCCTGAAGACACCATCTGCGAACAAATAGAAAAGAATTAGCGCGGTCGAAGTCAAACCATTCTAAAAACGTTACGTGGTAATTAATAGTCACTTGAAACATATTCTATAACTTAAGTTATTTTGTAATATTATAACGATCACCTACCAAGTACGTATGGCGTAAGACTAAACTTAAACTTCCTCCAAAATGAGAGGGAAAACGCTTATTATATAATCAAATTGATTGGTAAAGGGTTTTATGCCGAGTCTCTCTTCTTTTGCAATATAATATTATATTCGGGCAAGAATTCACTTTTCACTTCATAATTGGGTTTTATAAATAATTAAGCATATTAAATGCTAAATTTCAGTAATTTAAATAACTAGGTTGTGTCATCGTTTAATACAATTCTAACTGTAAAATTTGAAGTATTAATTAAGCCTATAACAATATGTAAACATTATCGGGTAGATAGCATACCGTCACCTTAAGACGTAAATATGATACGAAGTGAAATTTGCATGTCCTACATCAAGTCACGGTGGTGTAGTGGCAGCACGATTGGGCCGGAATCCCAATAGGCGCGGGTTCGAATCCCGCTTGTGACATCATTTTTCACTTCGTAATCGGGTTTTATAAATAATTAAGCATATTAAATGCTAAATTTCAGTAATTTAAAAAAGAGTACATTTTGTAACGACCCAAAATAATTGGGATAAGAGTAGGAGAATGATGATGATGATGTAAAACCTGACTGAGAAATTAGTAAATAAACTAGTAGATTTATAGCATAAACGATTATCATGATTCTGCCTCTTGTGTGATAGATTTTTGCTCAACATTGGACAGAGGGAGATGGTTGAAATTAAAGAAAAAAAATACTATTTAATATAAAACATGAATTCAAATTCAAATTAATTTATTATGCATAAACCCTGCGAGGGCACTTACATATTGTCATTTTTTTTACATTTAAAGTTAATCTAATAAACTACCACCGAATCGGAATGAGACCGCTACTGAGAAGATCCGGCAAGAAACTCAGTGGGTTTGTCTATTTATATTTTATCTATGTTATTATAATTTTTTTCATTTATTATATAAAAAAAATAGTTCATGTTTATTATTTAATTAGCTTCAGTGCGATGATGAATCAGAGTAATAACCACAGATATATCCGTGTGACGGAGTAAGAATACAAATCACCACCCCCTATTTTACCCGTGGGTAATCATAAGAGACGACTAAGGGATATAACACGCATATAATATCAATGCAAGAGAAGGAAAACTCGAAACAAAACCCTACACCAACACACCTAATCAGCGTGGTATAGTAGGTCAATTTCCCTCCCGTTATGGAGAAGGCTCGAGCCCAGCGGTGGACCGTATATGAGCTGAAACGAATGAATAATAATAGACGTAAGCATATACCATTACTGCAATAGAAAGTATCAGTATAAACTCAAAATACAACCCTATGCCAATCCATCTGGCCAAAGAGATATTGTACGGTAATTAAGAATTGCAACTAGTATTTTATTTAATTATATTTATCACAAAACTTCTTTTATTTTTAAGGCTACTGTTAGGCACAGGTTAGATAGACCTTAGGGCGGGTCTATGGGGTCATGCGCTGCTTCTCTGTCGCCCCGGATGGATTACCGGAGCGTGACGTACCGTAGTCCGTCACCAAAAAAGAAAAAGGCACAGGTTAGATCAAACTCTTTTTTTTTTTGCGGTCGACTTTGGATGTGGTCGCGCTCCGTCAAATCGGTCCGGGGCGACAGAAGAGGTGGCGTGCAACCCTATAGACCCACTCTGTAAACACCTCTCTTCACTGTGCGAGTGGGCCAGCGGTACCCAATCTTGAGGCGGCTAGTGGCAGACTATCTGGAGAGGCGCAGTGTCCTCTACACCAACCGAGTAGGGGACGTTGCGCGAACGCCCATGACGTGCGGTGTCCCACAGGGGTCGGTCCTCGGACCCACCCTGTGGAACATCGGCTACGACTGGGCGTTGAGAGGGAGCCTCCCACCCGGGCTGGGCGTAATCTGTTACGCCGACGACACGCTCGTCACAGCCCGCGGTGGGACGCTGGAGGAGGCGGCAAGCCTGGCGACTCTCGGCACCGAGGAGATCGTCAGGCGGATCGGGGCGCTGGGGTTGAGGGTGGCCCTGGACAAGACGGAAGCCCTCTTGTTCCATGGGCCCCGCATGAGTCCTCCCATCGGCGTCTCGATCACCGTCAATTCGGTTGACATCAGCATCCGGGCCCATATGAGGTATTTGGGCCTGGTGCTCGACGGGCATTGGTGGTTTCGGGAGCATTTCCGCAGGCTCGCTCCGCGGCTCGTCGGCGCGGCGTCCGCCCTTTCGTGGCTTATGCCGAACGTGGGCGGACTGAGCGCTGTACTCGAGGGTCGTCCGGTCGATGGCCCTGTACGGCGCACCGGTGTGGGCGGGATCCCTGACCGTCCGACTCAGGGCTCTTCTGTGGCGACCACAGAGGGCCATGGCGGTCAGGGCCGTACGCGGGTACCGCACGGTGGCGACGGAGGCAGCGTGCCTGTTGGCCGGGACTCCCCCGTGGGACCTGGAGGCGGAAATGCTCGCCGATTTGTATCGGCGGGTGTCGGGGGTGCGAACGGGGGGCGGTGTGGTCTCACTGAGGGAGCTCACCGCCTGGCGTGTCGACGCCCGCCGAGACGTCATTGCTCGTTGGGCAGTCCGGCTGGAGAGGCCTCGGTTCGGTGTGCGGACTGTGGAGGCCTTCCGGCCGGTGCTGATGCAGTGGTTGGAACGGCGGCACGGGGTGCTCTCCTTCCGACTGGTGCAGGTTTTGACGGGGCATGGATGCTTCGCCAAATACCTGTACACGGTCGTCAGGAGGGAGAGTACACCGTCCTGCCACCACTGCGATTGCGACGAGGATACGGCGCAGCATACGCTCGAGGCGTGTGCTGCTTGGGCAGAGCAGCGCCGTGAACTCGTCGCAATCATCGGTGCCGACCTGACGCTGCCGACGATCGCCAGGGCGATGCTCGACAGCGTCAGGCACTGAGACGCGGTCGCAGCCTTCTGCGAGGCAGTAGTCTCGCGGAAGGAGGTGGCGGAGCGCGTGCGCGAGGAGCGTCTCCTCGACGACGCGAACCGCCGCCGGCGATTGGGGCGGCGTAGGCACGATTACCTGCGCCTGATGCCGCCCTAGCCGTGGCCGCGGGTGACTGGACCGGGGAATTAGTCCGTCACCCGCCGAGAGGCTGACCGCGCGAGGAGGGAACGACGTCCGCCCCGGGGGGGGGGGACGTCGCTCAAGGGGAGGGTACCGCTCAGGGGGTATTCCATCGGGCCGGCCACTGACGACAAGTTCACGCTGCTCCAGTGGCCGGTCCAACGAAGTAGGCGAGGTTCGTGGGTGGGTTACGGGTATGCGTGCTTACGCCCCTCTATCGCTCCGGACGGAGTGGTGCGAGATGAGCGCCGACCATAACCAACTCCAAAAAAAAAAAAAAAAAAAAGCGGTACCCAATCTTTGTCTTCGGTGGCCCACCTGGCGGGTTAGATCAAACCCTACCTAAAAAATCCGTGGAGCGTGCCAAGAATGGCCTAGAATTTCACTACCTACCATATTATCACTTTCCAAAAATTAAAAGGGCTACTGTAATAGATTCTTTAACATCACAAAATCTGCTAAATTATATAATTTATACATCAACAACCAACGTTTACACTTAAATTAATTTAATTTACTACCATAAAGTCAGATCACATCATTGCAGGTATAGTCACAAAGACAAAGACGTTATAAAGCTCTTTACTAACTTCAGAACTAAGAGCTCCGTATAAATTTGAGCTCTATTTGAAAAGGAATATTGTAAGTATATTAAAGTTTGTCGTGAATTTAAAACAACATCGGATTTAAAATTATAATATAATAGTAATTGAACATAGCTAAGTGTTGTTTTGTAAATGTTAAGTTATACTCGTACCCCTTTCTTTCTCTGTTTCTTTTAGATAGATTCTTTATTTTCTATATAATAATTGTAGGGCCACATTGCTGTGTGGTAGCGGCGACGAATACTACCAACCCTTACTTTGGCTCTTGGATGTCGTAAATGACGACTAAGAGCCTTATAACGACCTGGGCCAACTCCATATGACGCCGTTTGGTCAACAATTACATTCCCAAGCATAGTTAACATCTGGCAGGTGGCCGGTCATAAAACTATTGCCAATAACTTTAACATTATGTACTATGAAATAAGAGTACATATTGTATCGACCCCAAGTAATTGGGATAAGAGTAGGAGAATTATGATGATGAGTTGTAGAGCCACATTTTTAATAGTTTTCTATCTATAGCCGCGTGTCGGTCTGTTTGGAGTAGCACCATTTTTTCACAGAAAATCGACTTGTATGTAATGGCAATGTGAGCTTCGTTTGCGAGAGAGCCGACAGATCTACATTCTGTGGTATACCTTGGTTTGTTAGCAAAAAAAAAAATTAGTAAATTTAAAGCAACAACGATGTCATTGTCTTTCTGTGATAGATAGCCTAGCTGTACGCCTGGTATTGCAAAAATCTATCAGCGGCTGCAACACTTACAAGCGTAATTTTTAGTAAATAGTGGCGCTGACAAATAGTCGTCGCTAAATCCGGCATATTTCGTCTCGTCTGAGAGGTATTTATGCGTAAAAAGTGTATTTTTGTACGCGTATAAAAGCATAAATCAATAAAAATGTTTATGCGTAAACTCAATCATTTCATACGAAATCAAAACTGAATCATTTAATTTTCTACTAGTAAATAGTTTAGTATAAAAATGTAGATAAAATCAAATCAAATTTAATAACTATGTTAAAGGCTTCATCGATAGTTTTTAATGTTTAAGCAAGTATTATACACTTTGAAATAAAACTACTTCTACGGATGCTATCGCGTTTGTATACGTTTTTTAATTGCCCGATGTTTCAAACACTTTACAGTGACTATGGTCACGGGTGGACTAAGGTGTCTTACGTCCAATAAGTCATCCGACGACGATGATCAGAATAAAATCTAATACAAACGCGATAGCATCCTTAAAAGTAGTTTTAATTCAAATGCCTTATTGATTACGTCTACATAAATGTTGATAAGGATTTTTAACGTCAGGATAAAAATCCAATTAAAATGTTATAAAATTCATACAACAATTTTATTATGTATGACAATTTACTATTAGAAGCAATATTTAGTAGGTATATGTAATACCTACTAAATATTAGATTTACAATCCAATTAATTTGAGTAAATGTAATCAACTTTGCTAATATTACTAGGACCTAGAATAATTATATCAGACTTAGATTTTGGAGCGCCATTTTATAACTATAAATTAGTTTAAATAATAGATTTAGACCAAATGCCCATAGATCACTCGTAATGTTATTTATTTAATGATATTTAGATATTTTTGAAGTGAAAACTTCTTTTGGCGTACTGCGCACAGATTTTTTCGTAGGCTGTGAGTAAGGCTGATCCGTCACGCTCTGAGTTGAAAGACGCGATCGTGTGAAATCGGGACCGCCGAGTGTTTACGAGTGCGCAAGATACAATCAGTTGCTCTTCACCGCTGTGTCGCTCTGTGCACTATATGCAATTTATATGTAATAATAGTTATTATTAATTATTATCAATTATTCAATAGTATTTTTTTCACTTCTGTCGGCAGTCCTCATGACTACTGTGTGTTTTTTTTTATTATTTAAATTTGAAATGAATAATTTATTATTAAAATTTAAATTCTTAATTCAATTAGCAATTGAAATCTATGTAACAAGAAGGCTCAGGCGAAAACTATTTGAAGTCAAAAATCGGGTACCGGTGGCCCGCTCGCACGGTGAAGAGAGAGGATTTTACGGTGGGTCTATGGGGTCACGCGCCGCCTTTCCGTCACCCCGGACCGATTTGGCGGGGCGAGACACATCCATAGCCCACCAATAAAAAAAAAAGTCGAAAACTATTTATTAAATTGTTGTCTAAACATTCAGCTCTGGCTAGTACCTTCTTTAAAGTCGACCATTCGTCTATAATGTCATATACGTTAAAACTGTAGGTGAGTATCCAGATTAGTGATTATACATTAGAACTTTGTGCTGCCATCCAGCCAGGACGTACGCGTAGTAGCATATAGCTCACGAAAACTTTGGATTATTCTTATTAAAATTGGATAGCTCTATGAACAGACACGTATACAGAAATAAAAATAATAAATTCAAGCAATCAATTATTTGTAAATATGGGTGTAAATATGATCTTATAATTAAAAATTATAATAAAAATTCCGTGTGGTGACGGAGTAAGAATACACTTCACCATCTTCTTACGCGTGTGTGATCGTAAGAGACGACTAAGGGATATAAAAAGCGCATAACATCTATGCGAGAGATGGAAAACTCAAAAAGAAAAGCCCCATACCAACACATCTGACCAGCGTGGTTTGTGGAGGAGGCTCGAGCCCAGCAGTGGGACATACATGAGTTGAGATGATGATGATGGTGGTGAATAAAAATTAGTTTTTCTATATTATAAAAAATAGTTTTCTACATACATACATACATATCATCACGCCATATCCCTTGCAGGGTAGGCAGAGAGAACAGATTGCCAGAGCACTCTATCTTTGCATACTTCACTCGCTTCCTCAACATTCATAATTCTCTTCATACACGCTCGCCGGTTTCGGAGACTCTTGACTCCACCTTCCTTCAGTACATGACCGATCTGGTCTAAGTAGGTTAGTCTCGGTCTCCCTCGGTACCTACATCCTTCCACTTTCGCATTGTATATCTTCTTAACCAGGCGTTCGTTCGGCATTCTTTCCTCATGTCCGAACCATCGGAGCATTCCCTTTCGCATCTTTACACCAATACTCTCTTTCACACCTACTCGCTCTCTTACGTCGTCGTTACGAATGCGGTCGGTCAGCCTAACTCCACAGATTTTCCGCAGAGATCGCATTTCGACCGCATTAATTTTACTATCATACTCTTTTCTGCATACCCAACTCTCGCTTCCATACAGTAATGTTGGAACAAGTACTGCGTTATGTATTGCTACACGTGCCTTCTGGCTGAGGTGGTGGCTGCCGAGAAGTTGCCCCAACGCTCCGTTCACTCTATTTCCCGCATTCACTCTTCGCTCTATATCAGTGGTGTACCTTCCATCTCGGCTAAATCCACATCCAAGATATACAAATTCATCCACTTGTAGTCCACTTCTAGTACATCATTACCTATTGTTACTCTTACATCTGTTCTGGTTTTATCTCTTTCAAAGACCATTATTTTGGTTTTGCTCACATTCACGCGTAGATCCCTTTTCTTACAATCTTCTGTCATTGTGTCGACTAGGGTCTGCAGGTCAGTCGCTGACTGTGCCAGCAGGACTGCATCATCTGCATAAAGCAGAGCAGTGACCACTGAGTCGCTCATCTGGACTCCCACATTTATATCGTTTTCTATATTATAAAAATTAGTTTTTCTATATTATAAAAATTAGTTTTTCTATATTATAAAAATTAGTTTTCTATATTATAAAAATTGGTTTTTATATATTATAACAATTAGTTTTTCTATATTATAACAGGAAAATACTTATTTTTTTATTTTTTTGTTTGCTCGTGGATCTCGTAAATACAATTATTGCTAGTATTAATTATTGGCAATAACTTTTGTAATATATACGATGGAACATGTGATGACTAATCCCCGGTTCGATATATCTACTTCCCTTAATCCAGTTTTAAGACACGCCACAGTAGAAGAAAAGATAATGGACCAAAACAAATAATTTATTTGTTATTAAATCCTTCGAGGATTCTTACTTATTGTCTGAAATTATTCCAATGATACACCACCGGCACGAAATACTAAGACAATCTGGTAAGAAACTCAGTGGGATTCTTCGATATTCGAATAATTTCTTTTAAATAAAATTGTACACATATAATATATTTGAACTAGAGATTTTTTTTTTAATAATAATGTAAAAAAATATGGCTGGTCCAGAGACACTAAGGAAATCTGGCAACAAACTCAGTCGGCATCCAATTTTCAAATAACTTCTTCTAAATAAAATTGTACTAAACATTTTCGAACAAGAATATATTTGATATTTTAAAATATAATGTATAAAATTATGGCTGGACGCGATGTCAAAAGCTACACTCAATCACGAGTTACCTTCTAGCTTATTACTTGTATATTCTAAAAAAAAAACATCTCTGTTTACACATACATACATACATATCATCACGCCATATCCCTTGCAGGGTAGGCAGAGAGAACAGAGTGCCAGAGAACTCTATCTCTGCATACTTCACTCGCTTCCTCAACATTCATAATTCTCTTCATACACGCTCGCCGGTTTCGGAGACTCTTGACTCCACCTTCCTTCAGTACATGACCGATCTGGTCTAGGTAGGTTAGTCTCGGTCTCCCTCGGTACCTACATCCTTCCACTTTCGCATTGTATATCTTCTTAACCAGGCGTTCGTTCGGCATTCTTTCCACATGTCCGAACCATCGGAGCATTCCCTTTCGCATCTTTACACCAATACTCTCTTTCATACCTACTCGCTCTCTTACGTCGTCGTTACGAATGCGGTCGGTCAGCCTAACTCCACAGATTTTCCGCAGAGATCGCATTTCGACCGCATTAATTTTACTATCATACTCTTTTCTGCATACCCAACTCATCTCTGTTTACCTCTTTACTCATCTCTGTTTACCTCTTTGAAAATGAGATAAAAATAATTAAATTGATACCGAATATGAGCTACGAGTAATTTAATAAAAATTAAGGAAGAAAGAAAAGAGAGAGAGAGAAAGAGAGAAGTAAAGAGAGTTAATAAAAATTAAGGGACAGAAATATAATAGATATCTGTGGACTACATACATACATGTTGATGTTTTTTATATTTGATTTTTATTTTGCCTGTTATTCGAACGCTTTTCAGCATATGGTCAAGGAATGAATAGTAAAAAGACTCGGTGGAAATAATTTCATTTCATATACCTATGCAATATTCCCGTAAACATTAGAAATCATTAAATAATACTTGCGATATATAAGATCCAAATTATACACTCCCATTTTTATGTTAACATAATTTTACTTAAAAAATATCAATTAGATTAAATACCTAAAAGCCAGCCCCAGTTTATCAATTACTGTTTAAATTAAAATTAATTAGCACATTATTTTAACCAGGCCACATCGTAAAAATAGAATTCAAGGTAAAAATTATAAGAAAATTTCAATCTACCTTCACCTTTATGATTTTAATATTCACATAACCGCTTTGAAATAAAACGAAGGCGTCTCAATGTCTACGATCGAAGGCACGCAAACACAATACCCAAGTTCATGTAAGTGCAAGGTCACCAACATTTTATTGTCTTTGGCATTCATCCAATAGTATTTATATCCGTTTCTATTCTCAGCAATTTATCAAAAGAAGAGAGGCTCTTATGGGTGACTAATTATAATGTTTTCAAGCAATATACATACATACTATTTAATAGTGGTAGGGCCATAATGCGTCGAGAGGTATGTTGGAGGGAGGTCTATGGGGTCGTGTGCCGCTTCTCTTGTCACCCCGGACGGATTAATTAGCGGGGAGCAAACATACCGTAACCCGCCGCCAAAAAAAAAGCCATACTGTGGACAGTTTTTTATACAACCACGTACCAGTCTATCTGGGGTAGCAGTCCGTACTTTCGCAGAAAAACGATCTCTGAGTAGTGGCAATATACTATTGCGCTTCTTTAAGGGAGCGAGAGAGTCGGAAGCACAACATTCTGGGTGGCTTTTGGTTGATAGGTTGCAAAAATTCATTGGCTGCACTAATACTTACCATCATGTGTGCTGAATGCTTATGTGCTATTATAAACAATAAAAAGTACATACACAAGAATATAGCAAGAAAATTTGTTTATTCAAACTGTTCATTCAGGTCAGGATAGCTATATTTCGCTCCGATACCACGGAGTGCCAGTTTACCTGAGGCGGCTAGTGGCAGACTATCAGGAGGGGCGCAGCGTCCTCTACACCAACCGAGTAGGGGACGTTGTGCGAACGCCCATGACGTGCGGTGTCCCACAGGGGTCGGTCCTCGGACCCACCCTGTGGAACATCGGCTACGACTGGGCGTTGAGAAGGAGCCTCCCACCTGGGCTGGGCGTGATCTGTTACGCCACGCTCGTCACAGCCCGCGGTGGGATGTTGGAAGAGGCGGCAGGCCTGGCGACTCTCGACACCGAAGTGATCGTCAGGCGGATCGAGGCGCTGGGGTTGAGGGTGGCCCTGGACAAGACGGAGGCCCTCTTGTTCCATGGGCCCCGCATGGGCCCTCCCATCGGCGTTTCGATCACCGTCAATTCGGTTGACATCAGCATCCGGGCCCATATGAGGTATTTGGGCCTGGTGCTCGATGGGCATTGGTGGTTTCGGGAGCATTTCCGCAGCCTCGCTCCGCGGCTCGTCGGCGCGGCGTCCGCCCTTTCATGGCTTATGTCGAATGTGGGCGGACCGAGCGCTACGTGCCGACAGCTGTACACGGGGGTCGTCCGGTCGATGGTCCTGTACGGCGCACCGGTGTGGGCGGGGTCCCTGACCGTCCGACTCAGGGCTCTTCTGTGGCGACCACAGAGGGCCATGGCGGTCAGGGCTGTACGCGGGTACCGCACGGTGGCGACGGAGGCAGCGTGCCTGTTGGCCGGGAGTCCCCCGTGGGACCTCGAGGCGGAAATGCTCGCCGATTTGTATCGGCGGGTGTCGGGGGTGCGCGCGGAGGGCGGTGTGGTCTCATTGAGGGAACTCACCGCCTGGCGCATCGACGCCCGCCTAGACGTCATTGCCCGTTGGGCAGTCCGGCTGGAGAGGCCTTGGTTCGGTGTGCGAACCGTGGAGGCCTTCCGGCTGGTGCTGATGCAGTGGTTGAAACGACGGCACGGGGTGCTCTCCTTCCGACTGGTGCAGGTTTTGACGGGGCATGGATGCTTCGCCAAATACCTGCACACGGTCGTCAGGAGGGAGAGTACACCGTCCTGCCACCACTGCGATTGCGTTGAATACACGGCGCAGCATACGCTCGAGGTTTGTGCCGCTTGGGCAGAGCAGCGTCGTGAACTCGTCGCAATCATCGGTGCCAAACATCGCCAGGGCGATGCTCGACAGCGTCAGGAACTGGGACGCGGTCGCAACCTTCTGCGAGGCAGTAGTCTCGCGGAAGGAGGCAGCGGAGCGCGTGCGCGAGGAGCGTCTCCTCGACGGCGCGAGCCGCCGCCGGCGACTGGGGTGGCGCAGGCGCGATTACCTGCGCCTGATGCCGCCCTAGTCGAGGCCGCGGGTGATTGGATCGGGGAATTAGTCCGTCACCCGCCGAGAGGCCGACCGCGTGAGGAAAGACCGACATCCTACCCGAGGGGGGAATGTCGGTCGAGGAGAGGGTACTCCTCAGGGGTATTCCGTCGGGCCGACCACTGACGTCAAGTCACTCTGCTCCGGTGGTCGGCCCAACGACGAAGGCGACGTCACGGGTGGGTTACGGGTATGCGTGCTTACGCCCCTCTGTCACCCCGGATGGAGTGGTGCGAGGAGTGCGCCGACCGTGGCCCACCCCCAATAAAAAAAAAAAGGATAGCTATATTTCCTTAGTACCTTCTACTGTTTCATGTGGTGATAGAGTAAAGATACAATTCCACAATCTCTGACTTACCGGTGGCTGTCATAAAAATTGACTAAGGGATATAATATGCATATAATATATAAATATATATATTTATCATTGTGATGTTTTTAGCTGTTAGTTTCCTTTAAAATAAATAAATAAATAAAAATAAATGAAAGAGAAGAAAACTTGAAATAAAACCTTACAACAAGTTTCTCACTAACGTGATATATTATAGAAAACTGAAGAATCTCTTTTCTTTACACTACCTCCACACTAATCAACAAATAGAAATTTTTAATAAATTTGCTATGAGCATAATAATAAATAAGAATTACACTTATTTGAAATATAAAATTAAAAGTTTACATATCGTCGAATAAATAGAAATGTGATATTAATCAAAAAGACTAAATTTTAAATTTGAAGATATTTTTTTACAAACAAAATGGCGGTTTAACATAGAGTTTTTTTTTTTTGGTTCTGTTCGTCCATTCAGACAGGCAAAGGGATCAAAGCCCATACAGCCAAGTCTTATTTAATTATTTTTCATACATGTTCATCATTTCTTCATATTATGTAGCTTTAATAGTCATTGTCTGTCAGTAAGTCAAATCGTTACCATTAATCGGGTGCTGATAACCTAATCAATGGTTTTCTTTGGGAATTTTGGCAAAATATGATAATACACGTAAACCACTATTATACCATATTCACTACACTTCAGCACTTTAACCGTACCATATTGCATAAAATACCAGCAAAATTATTCAATATTACACTACAAAACACTAAAAAAATGAATATAATACAAGAGCGTGACATGACATTTCCACATTCGCGCCAAAACTCCCTTAACATAGAGTATCAAAACGACACTTGTGACAGCACAGAGTTTTTGACGTTTAATTTAATGATCTGTCATTTTCTATTAAAACACAAACGATAATAATGTGTTTTAATAAATAATATAATATTTCAAAATGTTCGAAATATGTCGCTCTTCTTTTTAACCACGATATGTACCAGGCTATATATCGCTTTAATAAAACAGTTTTTAATCTGAATTATTTTTCCAATGGTACCTGAATGAGAATACAACATATACCTATAACTACTCCATGTTTTCTCACTGATATCATCAGAGGCAAACAATAAATATATTACATGTATATAGATTTTGTTATTTAGGTATAGTTTCAATTTTCGAACTTATTGTTGAAAAGTTTGCAAGAACATGTTCGAAAATGAAAAATAATCTCTAGAAAACTACAACGATATTATTTTTCTAAGCAATCAAGAAAATTAAATGTTCTTATATATATTTATACAAAATTATCTAAAACATATATAAGATGTATAATCAGTACATAAGTTTTTGATTAACAATTGATACCTTAATATAATCAGTTTAGTCGCAGAAGCTTTACGACTAAATTAACATAGGCCTTAAACATTTGCCTAACACAAACAGCTGTTTCGAATCTGCATGTACTTTGTGTTTGTCGGTTGTATGTTTGTGTAAGCTTTGGGACACAATAATTTATTCCTCAGTAGAGAAGATTTCATGACATGCAAACAAAATTCAATGAACAAGTTAACTGTTGCAGTTTCAATTAAGTCATCATTCTCTTTCTCTTATCCCAATTACTTGGGGTCGATACAATATGTACCCTTCTTTATTAGCACATATTGTAAACGTTGTTGGTAATAGTTTTATGACCGGCCGCCTGTCAGACGTATATCCTCCTTGGGAATGTAATTGTTGACCAAACGGCGTCAGATGGAGTTGGCCCAGGTCGTTATATGGTTCTTAGTTGTCTTTTACGACATCCACGAGCAAAGTAAGGGTTGGTAGTATTCGTAGCCGCTACCACACAGCTATTTTGTGCAGTTCATTTAAGTACTGTAGAAAATAGATAATGTGTGGTAATAAGATAAAAATCCAATGTGTTCCATTACTCCTTAATTGGCCGTGGAATTCGTAAAAACCGACTAAAAGAATCGACAGCAGTTTTCTAGGCAACTTTTAGTACGATCTGTGATCACCAACTGACTTATCAGGCCTAATATTTATAGTACCTATGATCTCCCTTGGGATAGCTAAGTTTAATATTGAACGTTGACAGCTTGATGTAGATAGATCACATAATATTCGGTTTATGGTATTTTTATGTAAAGAATAACACATTTCTTGCGGGTGTTGTACCAGCAAGAAATCGGTCATGAAATAAGACATTGAAGTGTGATTAATAAAAATAAATTCATCATCATCATCATCATAGCCCATATATGTCTCACTGTTGGGCTCGGGTCTCCTCCGCAATGGGAGGGAAATTAACCTACTATACCGTGCTGGTTAAACGTGTTGGTATAGGGTTTTGTTTCGAGTTTTCCTTCTCTTGCATGGATGTTATATGTATTTCATATCCCTTAGTCGTCTCTTACGATCACCCACAGGTACGATAGGGGGTGGTGAATTGTATTCTTACTCCGTCACCACACAGATATAAGGCAATTTAACCTAACATTTATAACAACCCGTGTGAACGAATAGTAGTTTAATTTCGCTCAATAGATTAATTCTATCTGACCAATCGACTCAATATCAACTTTCTTATTGTGGAAGACGCTTTTACCCTATTATGTGCCTTATATGGGCCAACGAAAAATATTTTATAACTAAATAGTTAATCCAACCTGTTAACAGATTTAGCCTGCAGCTATAAATGTGTCGGCTTGTCCGGGATGACATCACTCTCTCAATTTGTAGCGGTCTTTCGTTCGATAAGTGGGAGAACTGAAAAATGTAATCTCTCTCCTTCCTTTCTGTCCTCATCTTATCACCTCCAATCTTTACCTCGTTACTATAGGCAGTAAGGCAAATATGCCTTCGGTACTACTGAGGTATATAAGCCGCAGTTACCACGTACCATCATCAAGTGTGGCATTAAAAATAATAAAAGTAACGGTACATTTGTGTGAAACTTATAAAGTTTCAACTTTGAAAACATGGCGCGCACCTTTGACTTTTCGAAGTTGTGTATGTATTTTCGAAGTTGTTTGTGTAAGTTGTTAATTATCGCTAACTTTAACGGTAAAGTAAAGTATTCTTAAGAAGCTTGTTTTTCTAAGACCTCTATTATACATTTAATGTGTAGCAATAATTAATTGACTGAATTCAGCAGATTAGTTTATGGGTTATCAGATACATGGCAATCCATTATTATTTTGAAGTGTAGAATAAAAATGAAGACTCACTACTTTTCCACGATTAATTATTATGCCGCATACATGTCAATGTTCCACACCAAACTGCGATTTTGAAGAAACAGCTCATCGCATTCTCTGGGAGTGCAGTCTCTGGCAAAACAAGCGCGATCTTATGTAAGACAGTCTGCAAGTCGTGTCTGGGGTTATAAATTATACGGACCTTGTAGCAACTCAAGAAAATTTTCGTGTATTACTGCTACGCTTCACGTATCAGTACATTCTCTTATCTATTGGCCCATTAGCCAAATTTGCTTCATGTCTCCCGCTTTGCATAGAAGGGAAAGTGGAAATTCTTCAATTCCTCCTGTTTTTCTTTTAAAAATAAATTTGTTGCGGGTCCCAAGATAATTAAAAGCGTTTTCCGGGACGTCCTGAGGGTCAAACCTCAGTGTCTTTTATGGAAACCATTGTGGATCCTGGCTTACAGGAGTTACAGTGATGGGAAAGTGTGGTGGGATTAATCCCATTAAAAAATTCGCATACATCTAGAAAGAAAGGAATACGTAAGTGGATCAGGATGGACTAGTATATATAGGTACTTTCAAAAATCACTATGTAATTTTCCACAGAAGTTTGAATATTCGACAGATGAAGCATACATAGTTCTGAATAAGGCCTTTAGACAGTTTGGTATCTAATGCCCTTTTTCCATTTGGCCTCAAATAAACCTGAGTGCAATATATCGATTAATTGTGACAAAGTAATTGGATCTCGTCCTAAGTTCCATTCCAAAATATTAATTTATTTTATATATCATGGAACCTAGTATCCTAGTATCATGGATATGGATCCTAGTATCATGGATCCTAGGATCCTATTAATTAATTACTACTATGTGTTATCTACGTATCATATTTATAATACTGTTCTTTTGGTGACCACCGACGGCCACTGAAGAAAAGAACGCGTACCAGTGGCTCACCCGCAAGGCGTCGAGAGGTATATTGTAGGGCGGGTCTACGGGATCATGAGCCGCTTTTCCCGTCGCCCCGGATGGATTAGCGGGGCGTGACCGCTCCGTAGCCCGCCGCAAAAAAAAAACATTGTTTAAAGTAAGAAAAAAGTAGATAAAAAAAAATTCAAGAACGTCCGGAAGTTTGTGCGTATAGATCTGGTACTCTCACGACCGTAAAAATTAATGTATCGAGGTATTTCTTTTTTAAAAGCTACATAATCGCAACGCGCTGTTTTCTTTTGAAAATGGCTTGGTAATTCTTTATCGTTTAATTGCAATTATTAAAAAACTAAACTGCTTAGTCTTTAGTATATGTATACTTTATCAAAATTGGGTTTATTTACATTTTTTTCGGTTCTGTTCATCCATTCAGACAGGCAAAGGAAACAAATCCCATACAGCCATGGGTTCGTTTACAATGCTGCAAGCTATGTTTCGCGCTACGTAAATTTCAAAAGCATTTTTTTCTTTCATTTATGATATTGACTAATAGTAAATGATAAATAATATAAAAATTATGAGGCGTGGACTTTTGGATTTTCCAAACAATTTATTATTATCAGGGATTGCTATAATTGTTAAATAACTCCAACAACCTTTCACGCGATCGGAATGACATTTAATCTAAATTAGCTAAATGGCAAATCGATTTGAGCTTAAAGTTTAATTACTAGTATCCAACTAAGTCTTAACTATATAACAAAGTTTATATGTAAGCCAAGTCGAAGTTCTGTAGACTGAAAACTGTATCTCATATTTACGTGAGTTGTATATCTATAAAATAAAACAATTTTTATTGCTTTTATTGTTATTTAATTGTGATTTTAATATAACATTTCAGTCACAAAAGTTGACGTAAATAAGCGATATAAGAATACAGTATTATCAACCGTTACCTTCCGGGGAAGTTGAAGTTGAAGAAGCTGTATGGTAGCGGCTACGAATACTACCAACCCTTACTTTACTCGTGGATATCGTAAATGACGACGAGCCTTATAACGACTTAGGCCAACTCCATCTGATGCCGTTTGGTCAACAATTACATTCTGGCAAAAAAGTCTGGCAGGCGGCCAGTCATAAAACTATTGCCAATAACTTTTACAATATGTACTATGAAAGAAGAGTACATATTGTATCGACCCCAAATAATTGGGATAAGAGTAGGAATGATGATGACCTTCCGGGGAAGTTGTATAAACATCATCATCATCATCATCATCCTGCTCTTATGTCAATTTATTTAGGATTGATGTAATGTCTCCTTCTATAGAATCATATCAGATGTCAAACTCAGTGATCACTCCTTGTCTATCTATGTTATGCTTTACGTACCTATCTTTTATTCGGTCTTCCCTTACCCCCAAAGCTTAAACTTTGAACATGCATACTTAAAACTTTCCTCACAACATTACTTTCATCCCCTCTGATCATATTTCCATAGAATGTAAAATGGTAGTTGTAAGAACATATGAAAATGTGAAAAAACATTCTCTTGGAGAACTTGAAACACCAGCTGTGATCCAACTTACCAAGCATGGTGATTATTTTGACTTGGTTAAGCCTATGTACAATAGTGAACATCGTTAGGTAGGTAAATAGATGGGTGGGTGGATTAATAGAATATCGCTCTCTTTGGGATACGAAAACAAAATGAAATCTCTATAGAAGCTTTAAAACTTTACTTGTTTTAAGACAGTACTTATGTGTGTGTATGCGTGCTTGTGTGAGTAAATGTGTAAACATGCATACATTTGTGTGCGAGTGTGACTCTGTTTCATTTCATTATTATTTTATGATAGTTAGCTAGCTACTTATACTTACGTAAAAGTTTGTAAGAAAGTTTTTTTTTCTTATATCCTCCACGGTCACTTGGTGGTGGTACTTATATATTCAAGAAACAGAAACATGTGAAAGTAGAAAATATTTATCCATAATCTTGTAAAAATTTATATCTATATATCAATTTTATCCATCAGCCTATGCAAATATCTACTAAGGGATCAGACCCACAAAAGAAGGTAATATAGATACATTATTGTTAATAAATGTCAAAATTAGTTTACAAGGCTGTTTGGCTAATTCAGCTAGTATTAATATTTTTTCCGTGTGGTGACGGAGTAAGAATATTATTCACCACCCCATATCATGCCCGTGGGTGATCGTATGAGACGACTAAGGGATATAAAACACATATAACATCTATGCGAGAGAAGGAAAACTCGAAACAATACCCTATACCAACACGTCTGACCAGCGTGGTATAGTAGGTTAATTTCCCTCCCATTACGGAAGAGGCCCGAGCCCAACAGTGGGGCATTTATGGGCTGTGATGATGATGATAATAATTTTACGGAAAATACGAGTTTTGTTATTAGTAGTAGGAATATACTGTACATAGTTATTTATCTACAGCCACGGATTGGTCCGTCCTACTACGGCATTCTCGAAGAAAATCGACATCTCAGCAGTGGTAATCTGCTGTTGCACTGCGTTCGGTGAGCAAAAAAGTCAGAAGTCCATCTTTCTGAATGCGTTTTGGTTGTTTGGCCACCGTCTAGCTGTACCCCTGATATTTCAAAGGTCCTTGAATGGCAGTACATTTACCATCAGATGTGTTGCTCGCTCGTTTGCTACCATAAGCAATAAAAAAGGGTCTTGACAGATAGACAGACGGACGGACGGACAACAAAGTGAGTCTATAAGGGTTCTGTTTTTTCCTTTTGAGGTACAGAACCCTAAAAAGACCCCTGTTGTCCATTCTCCTCCTCAGCTAGTTCTACGACTCTTACGGTAAAGAAAGGAGTGCTAACACTTTGTGACCTCAATCGATCAAGACATGAGAGCCAATATCTATATAGATGTACTAACTTTTACAAATATGTAACACTGAGAAGTCGTAAAATTTTATTATTTGACCTTAAAATCTATATTGCTAAAATTGTACAAGCCGTTAACTTTTATCTGACATTAAACATCAAGTCTGGCCATAACAATATCTAGTATCGATTGCAAACATACGAAGGTCATTATCTGACCGTCATTTGGCAAACAGTCTTGGAAACGGGCCAGCAGCTGGTTGCGGACCATAATTCACTACAGGGTGAATTTTTACTGGCCCAATAGTAGAAAAGTAAACTATTCTTTTGTGATTTTTTTTATATAAACATTATATTCTTTTTTGTAACATATCCGTTTCCTGACACAATAAAAAAATACGTCTGGTACTCGGGGACTACTACTAATAATTTATTTATTTTTTATTTATGCAGTATTTTTTTTATATTAATTCAAGTTACACCTATTTATTAAAACTACTAATTTATTAAAACATTTAAAGTATACGTTTTTAAACGCTGTTTTATTTATAATATTATTGAATTATTATAAATAAATTTTGCAAATCTAAATTGCAAAAAGAGTTTGACGGCGGTGAGATCCGAACCCACGCCTACGGTACCTAAAACCAGCGCCTTAGACCACTCGGTCACGCTGTCTGCGAATATTCGACGCAAAATTAATTGCTGCTTTTCAACTATACAATCTTAGATTTTGTTTTCGTTACGGAATTTCTTGATTCGGTCGCCGCGCTAAAAGCCCGCGATAAAAGCTTTGCAATAGCTTAAAAACATTTTTTATCTCTTTCCTTACTATAAGTATTGTTAAAAACTACTAAAGAACAGTACAGACCGATAAATTCAATCTAAGAAAAGGAAACTTTGAAATTAAACCCTATCTTATTCTCGTTTGAGTGACGTAGTATATTAAAACAGTGTCGGCAGTAGTGAGTTCGCAACTGCATCACAGAATCAATAGACGGAATGGCAACTTGACGTTTAGATTAATGGAGGTACCTATCGAGCATAGTTGCAAATTATAAACCTTTGCATCTTGCTTTGAATATGGCACGTCACACTCATGAAATATCTCACCCGGAACAACACAGCCTCTGTTTGACAGTGGTAATGCCCAGAGACTTGCTGTTGAGCAGGCACTTGAGGCAGAATCACATTCTAATGTGCTACGCACGTCACGCATAAGATGGCAGATAATACACAATACACTACTCTTTTCCCTCTTATAATGGAACGAGAGCTATAAGTCCACTGCCCCAATGTCATAGCCGAATGACAAAAACCGGAACTTCCTTGAAAAAACTTAGTTGAAAAATGGGGGCGCTTTAGTTTTAGCAGTAGTATACTGAGTTAACGGGTCCTATATAACCCCTGCCGTTAGAAGTAGGAGAATTTATAATTTACATTTTTGACAGCGAAAAAAAAACCCAAGAAAAAATGTCTTAGTATACTAAGGCAATTTTTCTATCCCTTTGGGGTTGTTCGACTAATAGTAGAATGTAGATAAGAGGAATAAACGTAATTTTATGTTTGACATCCAATTGTGATTATATTTTACTAAATTTTTTAATTACAAATTCTGCATGCAAACTACGTGATTTAATTTCTGCAAACCCTTTCCACTCTCGTATAATCAAATTAATGGCGGATTTCCATTCGTATATTGTAGACACTTCGTCTGTTCAAATTTTATGTATGATATTATTCTTTATAAATTGTACAACTAACTGTGATGTCTAAGGTCATGGCCTTATCTACCCAAAAAGCTTTAAGAGATCCGTAAAATATGCGTAATACCTATGTAGTTCCATATAATGTCAGTGAAGCAACCTCCTAATTTTACCCTTTCAAAAATCACCTAAAAAGGTTTCAGACCGAAAAAATTATCTTGAGTTAGCTTAGTACCTCGCTACCGCGTCGCATCGTTAGCTAACAATAAGAGTTATAAGTTATGTGATGCGTGGCTTAAGTGAGGTTTCAGGTGATATTACTAGAGATCACTCGTTTCACCGCTAAGTAAAGGCGGAAAGATGATATTTGTGAAAATAGAAACTTTGCGTTTTACGGTTGAGAAAAATACTTTTATTCTTAGAATGTAAAAGGTTGAAAGGGTTAAAATGGCATATAAGTTGAAATTTTATTTGGTTTTCTTTAGTATTTTGATTATGCATGCTTTGGTCTAAGTAGCAATCATGCAGTTAATTCTGGTGAAGGTGATTCTTTGTACAAATCAGAAATTATTGTCCTGAAGCATTGTGAGTTCTAAACCGAGTCTGTTCTATTGCAAAATATTACTTGATTATAAAATAAAATAGTCATGATAGAGTTGAGGCGATACAATCCAATTTTGATCGGTTTTACTCCCTTTCAAGACACGAGAAAAGTAGTCAATTATTATATCAACCTGAAAGTACAGCGAACTGTCAGGTTGTCAATAGATATGATTTCGAGATTTCTCTCTCTTACAATATTTTAATGTTAAAATAGTCCTACATTACATTGTATTTATAAGTTCATGTTGTATATTATTATAATATACTAAAAGGATTGTGTAAATACTTTGCACTGTCACTCAAAGATTTATTACGTATGTAACTGTAACATATCATAACAGGTGGAAAATTTTGATAGAAATGCGTGTTAAAAGGTAGCTTGCGAAAAAATCTATTGCCAGTCAAAGCCATCTTAAAAAGTCAGATTAACTGTAATTTTTTTAAAGAAAATATTATTTTTAGAATATTTCTCTCATTCGATAGTAAAATAGTCTATGGTATAGAGTTATGCTGTGTGGTAGCGGCTACGAATACTACCAACCCTTACTTTGCTCGTGGATGTCGTAAAAGACAACTAAGAGTCTTATAACGACCTGGGCCAACTCCATCTGATGCCGTTTGGTCAACAATTACATACCCAAGGAGGGTTGATGTCTGGTAGGCGGCGGGTCATAAAACTATTGCCAATAACGCTTACAATATGTACTATAAAAGAAGAGTACATATTGTATCGACCCCAAGCATAAGAATAGGAGAATGATGATGGTATTGAGCTTATAGGACTTGTAAATTGTACTTGCACCTTTTGTCTTCTTCTTTTTTTCATATTGGCAATCAGCTACTTTACGAGCCATTTTTGCCAGAGTTACAACTTTTTTTACGTCTTTAATATCTTTATGCTAGTCATTGTCCGTCAGTAAGTCAAATCGTCGCCATCAACAGTGCTATGACTACACTGTTAATGGTAAATTTTGGGCATTTTGATGGGAAACAAAAACGTTGTAAAGCACTTTTATATTACATTCACTACATCCCAGCAGTTCCATCACATCACATTACATAAAATGCCATCAAAATTATCTAATATATCACGTTCAAACACTAAGATATCGAATATAATACAAGAGCATCACATGAAGTTTTTAGATTCCCGCCAAAATCCGCCATCTTTCTATTTGTATAGTGAAAAAAATATTTAGAGTCCAAAATTTAAAAATTAATGTTGAATAAAAAAATATAGTTATCAGAATTTTCAAATAAAGTGCATCGTTCAACAATACGTGTTTGTCCAAAAGAGGCGCACTGCGTCAAATTACCGTATTGCTCCCCATCTCCCATCGGCTGACATGAATACTAAACAACTGAATGTTGGTACCAGAAAATTATCGTAAAGTATTTTAGAGGAAATTAAGTGGTTTAATTTTGGAACGACGTAATTTAGAAATTGGGTGATAAACATATTATGAAACAAATGTACAATGAGAATAACTTATAATATCAATATTTGTTTTTAGTGTGGCAACATTGTTGCTGCTTTAGGTTGCGGTTGAAATTGTTTAATGAAAAATGTTAGAAGGGTATAAATAACGGACTTAGATGTTTAGACTGCATTTAAAGTAAATATTTTGTATGTTTGTAGATATAATTATTGAAAGTTACGTGCCAAGTAAATAAATTTAATATGGGCTGTTTTGTTAAATTGTCTAATAAATATTCTAGTTATTTTCAATGCTCACTTAATGAATAAAGATAGAAAAAAAAGGCCTAAATGTATTTTTACAATACTAAGAAAATAAATTATTTCTGTGTGTTGACGAAGTTAGAATACAATTCACCATCCCCTATCTTACCCGTGGGTGATCGTACGAGGCGGCTAAGGGTTATAAAATGCATATAACGTCTATGCGAGAGAAGGAAAACTCAAAACAAAACCCTATACCAACACGTCTGATCAGCGTGGTATAATAGGTCGATTAACCTTCCATAATGGAGGAGGCCCGAGCCCAACAGTAGGACATATATGGGCTGAGATGATGAGATGAAGAAAAAAAAATGCAAAAAAAATTACCAAAAAAAATCAAGATGAAGGCAACTTGTAACCAGGAATGCAGATGCACCCCAATAATTAATTTTATTTCAAGCAAAGCTTATATATTAAACAAACATAATATCACTTCCCCCCTAAACACAAAACAGTATTTGTGTACTTACTTGCTAACTAGTAATATACCGTGGCTCGAGTAAGAAAACATTTCAAAATTACCCGACGATAACAATGTTCTTTGAAAATTAAATTTGAGACGGAATATTTTGGTTGTAATAATTCCAACATTAGGAAGCGGCAATTCTGAAACGCTCCGTCGTCTTGGCTAGGGAGTGTGTTGTTGGGGTATAAATAGCCAATGATTACGTGATCATTCTCTTCATATATAAATTGAAAATAATATATACTCATTATATAGTTTTACTTGGCTAAAAGGACATTATCTAAATCATATAATGTCCTTCGGTAAAAAAACCCAATCATAAATGTTTCTCAGTTATTTACATATCCTTCAGATAAGTAAATAACTGAGAATGTAATATGAGCTGTGTGGTAGCGGCTACAAATACTACCAACCCTTACTTTGCTTGTGGATGTCGTAAAAGACGACTAAGAAAGAGTCTTATACCTGGGCCAACTCCATGTGATGCCGTTTGGTCAACAATTACATTCCCAAGGAGGGTTGACGTCTGGCAGTTGGCTCGTCATAAAACTATTGCCAATAACTTTTACAATGTTTACTATGAAAAAAGAGTAGACATTGTATCGACCCCAATTAATTGATATAAGAGTAGAAGAATGATGAATGATGATGAACACGATATGCTTCACCTAACCTTTAGGTACTACCTTCAGATCCTTGAAGAGCTATGTTTTTTTTTTGTATGATAAGAAAAGTAACTTCTTACTTTTGCTTAAATATTATATTCTTAACTTATTACCACATGAATGTCTGTCATCACATTACACAATTAACGAATGTCATCTCAGCTCATAGACGTACAGCTGCGGAAGTTAAAACTCCCCCATAATGGGAGAGAAATATTATACCAAAATATCTAAAAAAGACCGAAAACTAGTTGTAAAAGATTTTATCTACCATTCTGACTAGCGGTCAGTAGATTAAGTAAATTTTCCGAGGGATTCTGTACTCAATTGACCAGAAAGATGAATTTGATCGAATCGTCATAATAATCATTATTATTTTAACTCATATACACCCCACAGTTCTGTACTGGTCTTGAGCTTCATCAAGAGTGGATGGGAGATTGACCAACTATACGCTTAGACATGCATGCATATATTAGAAGTAGAAAATATTATCACAGGACTACAAAACTATATATTATATAGTTCACAAATAAATGTAATATAAGCACGTATGTTTCGATATTTTCCTCTTCTCAGTGACAGTTCTAGTTTATGCGGCTGAGAGTTTTATTAGCTCCGTAGATATAAAAGTAGAAATCAATAGTTACGTGACTAGAATGAAAGTCGTGATGTTAGTATTGTTATAGCGAAAGAAACTGACCCCAAAACTGGGTTATAACGTAATATTTTTATTTGATACACTGTTTAGTACTCAAATATTAATACACTGTTTAGCTGAGTGGTAGCGGCTACGAATATTACCAACCCTTACTTTCCTCGCTGATGTCGTAAAAGACGACGAGCCTAATAATGATCTAAACCAACTCCATCTGATGCCGTTTAGTCAACAATTACATTCCCAAGGAAGGTTGACGTCTGGCAGGCGGCCGATCATAAAACTATTGCCAATAAATTTAACAATATATACTATGAAAGAAGAAAACATATTGTATCGACCCCAAGTAATTGGGATAAGAGAAGGAGAATGATGACACTGTTTGATACTCCAAAAGATGTGATAATATTATTACCCGACTGCGCAACGCAAAGGAGTGTTATTGTGTTTAACAGTCTATGTATGTATGTATGTATGTTTGTATGTTCCTTTGAAGCACTATATAGACCAAACGCCTGTTCCGATTTTTATGATTCGCTCGTCAATCGATTGCTCTTAATCCGGCGAGTGTCACTAAAGATATGACGTTAATGAAAATTCAATATGGCGACTACTGGACGCCATATTGTGAAAATTAAAAAAAATAAAGTCAACAAACTATATCGAGTGGGGTATTGTTGAAAAGGTATTTAAAAATCATTATTAGTTTTCTCTCAACATTTTTCGATTTGACCGTTCGTTTAGGATCTATATCGATTTAAAGTTTCATAACAACCTTTCTCACATATAGGTTTTTTAGACAGTAAAAATTTACGATGAAAATACGAAAAATTCATATAACTGGATGTGAATGGACATATACTAAAGTATCTAGTAGGTATATTGTCCAATATACCATAGGTAGTCCTACCTAAAGTATCTAATGTCATACGCGGTCGCCCATCTCCAATTTCTAACGATTTAGTACTCAACTTCCGTCGAAAAACTATATATAGTTAGGTACTTATCTACATATTATTAAATAAGATAACTATAGCTACCTAGGTATTCATAACTAAAAAGTATAAAATAAAAAAAATGATTAAAGAAATCAAAAAACCCGACTGTATAAAAAGTAACCAAAACTACGTACATAATAAAAAAAAACTGAAAAGAAAAAAACAAGCACTTAGATGTCCGGTGGTCTAGAATTCCATAATATATTATTGAATAAATACTATTGCAGAAAATAAAATATATTTTAATAATAGAACATGGCAACTGAACAGTCGGGATCCATTATTCGACAGCAAATCTAATTATTCGACAGCAAATCTAATTTTTCAGTGGATCCCGGTTTTGGTTTTTTTATTATGTACGTAGTTTTGGTTACTTTTTATACAGTCGGGTTTTTTGATTTCTTTAATCATTTTTTTTTTCTAACTAATAGTTTATTTTTATAGCTTAGTCTTTTTATCTTCTTATATGATATAAGATATTGATTGCACAGATGGCACAGTAGTTAAGATACCGACCTTCCGTGCTTGTTCCGCGGGTTCGCTTTCTACGCAGGACAATACTTTGTGCGATCCATAAAGTATTGTTCTGAGTCTGGGTGTAATTTGTCTGAGTTAATTGCATGTTTGTCAAGTTTCCCCTAATACAAGGATTATTTCCTTAGTGCTGGGTAATCTTTAAAAAAGAAAGTAGGTATATTATATACGGGCGCGTTTCAAGATAGGTTGAAACCAAAAGAGAGGGAACTCGTTAAGAACCGTATTAAATAACATTAATTAGACTACCATTTTGGGTCTTTTTTAACACACACTGGCACTGCTTGCTCGTTAGCAATAACAAAAAAATAGTTTTTGAAATATGAAGGAAGGATATTTCAAAAACTATTTTTTTTTTGTTATTGCAAACGAGCAAGCAGTGCCCCTGATTGTAAGTGTTATTGTCGTTAGTGGATCTTTGTAATACTAAGAGTACAGCCAGGCCCTTGCCTGCCATCCGAAATTCACCTAAGTTAAGCATCCGTCTTTCTCACTCACCGAACGAAACATAACAGCATATTGCTACTAAAATCGTAGTAATCGGGTTTTATAAATAATTAAGCATATTAAATGCTAAATTTTAGTAATTTAGATAACAAGGTTGTGTCATCGTTTAATACAATTCTAACTGCAAAGTTTGAAGTATTAAGCCTATAACAATGTGTAAACATTGTCGGGTAGATAGCATACCGTCACCTCAAGACGTAAATACGATACGAAGTGAAATTTGCATGTCCTACCATAAGTCACGGTGGTGTAGTAGCAGCACGATTGGCCGGAATCCCAATAGGCGCGGATTCGAATCCCGCTTGTGACATCATTTTTCACGTCGTAATCGGGTTTTATAAATATTGCTACTACTCAAACATTGATTTTCTACGAGTGACCTATTCCGGATAGACCTGCCCGTGACTGTAGACAGAAAACTGTCAACACTGTAACCCTACTATTCTTTAGGAATATTTAATATAAAGAAAAATAAATAATACAAAGACACTCAAAGCAACTCAAAAACTATTTAACATAAAGACACCTTTCGTTTGTATATTATGATTGTCTGAGATATTACATACTAGCTTCTGTCCGCGGCTTCGCCCGCGTAAATGGTTACTTTCCTAAAGATTTTCATCCTCTATTTTTATTTTACCCCTTAAGGGTAATTAATGTCATATTTATTTATATCAAACCGATGGCCTAAAAATAAGTTTCAAGCTTCTGGCTTTAAAAATGACGATAATTCCTTACAACTTTTCATCCCCATTTACAACCCTTTATCAGGTTCTAGACTGTCTGTGTACCAAATTTCATTTAGTTCGGTTTAGTAGTTTTGGCGTGAAAGGGCGACAGACAGACAGACAGTTACTTTCGCATTTATAATATTAGTAGGAATTATAATCATGGCTTTAACTATAATAAAGATATTAAAGTTCAAAAACGTTATTTTTCCGATTGATTGACTCGCATGCAGTTCAAAAACCTAACCCACTTCCAGGTTATGAAAAATCTTTATGTTTATACACTTGCTGAAAGCTCAAAATATTATTTATTCTGTAGTTAAATATATATAAAACGGATTTTTCGTGTGGTGACGGAGTAACAATTCATCACCCCCTATCTTACCCGTGGGTGATCGTAAGAGACGACGAAGGGATATAAAACGCATGTAACATCTATGCAAGAGAAGGAAAGCTCGAAACAAAACCCTATACCATAACGTTTGACCAGCGTGGTATAATGAGTCAATTTCTCTTCTCTTGTGGAGGAAGCTCGAGCCCTACAAGGGGACATATATGAGCTGAGATGATGATGATGAAATTATATATAATAGATAAATAATAAATAAACAAAATATTCAAATTACTGAAAATTAGCATTTAATATGCTTGATTATTTATAAAAACCCGATTACGAGCGAAAAATGATTGTTACAAGTGGGATCCCAATTGTGACAATCATTTTTCGATCGTAATAGGGTTTTTATAAACAAAATATATTTCTTTATTAGCGTTACTACGTTAAAAAGATTTAAGTACTAACTTCTTATTTTTAATTTTAAGATTTTAACGTAAAATTATCAATTTAGAACTATTCCCTTATTATATTGTGAGGTATAATGTATTGATTTATGATATAACTAACATTTTATACCATAGGTCAAAATACAGCGGATACTAAAACTATTTAATAATGCCATCGCCAATCAATAGCCGATAAGGTCGCTGCCTTTATAAGTATCATAGCCAGTATTCGAACGTAAACATGAGAAGAATTTCATTAAACTTATAATATCTAAACCATTACATAAATGTGCGACTATCCTAAAATGTGTATATATTTTTGTCGTTATCATTATAGGATATGGGTATTTAATAGTATCCCCGGATCTAAAGTATCTTTTATAATACAGGATTTAATTATTGGGCATTCAGTCCCAAATATATATAACAAATGCTGAGGATATTTCTATATTAACATTTCGTGCTAATTATGATGCTTTGAACTAAAAATTTTCATGTAGTTACTAAATAAGTTTACAATTCACTATTATCTTGCCTATGGATGTTTTACAAGCAGATTAAGGGATATAATTTAATAGTGGTAAGGTCACACTGGCCGAGACATCGGATGATCGGAATGGGGACTAGTCCGTTCACTCGAAGTGAGGCCACCGTATCGATTCGAGAGGAACCCGTGAGGGTAAACCGCCGGGCGGGCCACCGAAGACAAAGATCGCGTACCGGTGGCCCGCTCGCACTGTGAAGAGAGGTGTTTGCAGGGTGGGTCTATGGGGTTGCGCGCCGGCTCTTCCGTCGCACTGGACCTATTTGGCGAAGCGTGGCCACTCCATCGCCCAAGGCAAAAAATAAAAAAAAGGGTTCATCTGGGTAGCATCACGCTCGCAGGAAATCGGCGACCATAGTATATAGCTAGCTGTCATAAAAATAATTATTAAAACTATTCAATAATTAATAATAACAATTATTAAATATAAATTGAATATAGTAAACACAGTGACACAGCAGAGAAGAGCAGCTGTATCTTTCTCGTTTAGGTACACTCAGTGGCCCCGAGTTCACCCGATCGAGCCTTTCACCTCAGAGCGTGACCGATCAGCCTCAGTTGCAGCCTACGAAATAATCTATGTGCGTGGGCCAAAGGAAGTTTTCACTTCAAAAATATATAAATAAAATAGTACATGCTTAGTAAAAATTAGCTCCAGTGTTACATATAAATTGAATATAGTAAACACAGCGGCACAGCAGAGAAACCAGCTGTCTGTATCTTTCTCGCTCGGGTACACTCGGCGGCCCCGAGTTCACCCGATCGAGCCTTTCACCTCAGAGCGTGACTGATCAGCCTCAGTTGCAGCCTATGAAATAATCTGTGTGCCGTGCGCCAAAAGAAGTTGTCACTTCAAAAATTTATAAATAAAATAGTACAACATGCTTAGTAAAAATTTGTTCCAGTGTCCTTCGAACTCAATTGTTCAAATACAATGTATAAGACTATGGCTGGACGGGATCTCACAGGCGGCACCTGATCACGAGTTAACTACTAGAGCAGATGATACATACATACATACATATCATCACGCCATATCCCTTGCAGGGTAGGCAGAGAGAACAGAGTGCCAGAGAACTTTATCCATGCATACTTCACTCGCTTCCTCAACATTCATAATTCTCTTTATACACGCTCGCCGGTTTCGGAGACTCTTGAATCCACCTTCCTTCAGTACGTGACCAATTTGGTCTAGGTAAGTTATTCTCGGTCTCCCGGTACCTACGTCCTTCCACTTTCGCATTGTATATCTTCTTAACCAGACGTTCGTTCGGCATTGATATATATATATATATATATATATATATATATATATATATATATAAAATAGTGCAACGTATATGAACTAAGATAATTATAATGAAATTGCAAAAATATTGAAATACGCGTGACCTTAGTGTGCTATAAAAAATCGATTGCTCAAGAAAGTCGCAAGGACAGAGCGTACCTATGCATTTTTAATGGTAAGTACTATTGATTTCAATTTTTATTTTTAATCGCACTAAGTAATTATGTAAATCACAATATTGTGGCTAGCTATGAATACAATATGTCCCTCATATTTTAACTTGGGAGTTATAACAACTGGTTGAATATTTTGAACGGTTAAACTTGAGGGTTTTGTACGAAATAAATAATTTCATTTACTTTAAAATATGCACTTGGAAAGCTTTCGTCGATATGCTAGTTAATGAATAATAGAATCTCAATCTTCATCATCATCTCAGCTCATATATGTCCCATTGTTGGGCTCCAGCCTCCTCCATAATGGGAGGGTAATTCACCTACTATACCATGCTGGTCAGACGTGTTGGTATAGGATTTTGTTTCGAGTTTTCCTTCTCTTGTATAGATGTTAAATGCGTTTTATATATCTTAGTCATCTCGTACGATCACCTACGGGTAAGATAGGGGGTGGTGAATTCTATTCTTATTCCGTCACCACACGGAAGAGAAATCTCAATAGTATCTGTCAAATAAATCTATACATATAATAAAAATGTAACGGATCGCTGTCTGTACATGGAAGATATATGAAAAAAAATATTACTGGGACCTTTATCACCACTAATAGAACCCAAAACAATGATTTTTAAAATTTTTGTCTGTTTAACTGTTTGTCTGTGCTTTTGTGCACGCTAATCTCAGAAACGGTTTATCCGATTTAGACACGGTTTTCACTCGTATATTGTGGTAAGCTTCACTTAACATTTAGGCCTTATTTTATATCAATTGGTTTATAAATAAAAAAGTTATGTCAATTTAAAAAATGTTCGGAGAAAAAAATCTTTATCGATTCTTTTCAAATTACGTACAAATTATCTTCTTATTATTAACAATGCGGCAAAGTGTGTATGGGAGAATTTTTTTTTATCGATTCTTTTCAAATTACGTAAAAATATTCTTCGGTAAAAATAAATAAACACGTGTTTCTCTCTCCCTCTCCATCAACCCCGCATCAGTGCCGTTGTGGCGACCAGTGCCGGCGTGAGAGCTCACACGATACACATAGTAGACGGCAATAGATTCTTGCCTAATGGTTTAAGATACAGGTTAAGTTTAGCTTCAAAAATGTTCGCTCTATAACTCAAATAATAAATTATATCTAACGAGGTCGCAACTCTGCTGGTTAAACAAAACAGTCAAATAAAGGGTGGCGATAATTATATTTATATCCCATGGTCATACCGTAAATAGGATATTAATGGCAATATAATTTGTAGAATGAATAGAACATTCAACCACCTTCTTCTTTAGTGACCGGCTATGGTATATAGACACACGCGCGCCGTACACGTACATCTACGTTGTGCGGGCCGGCCACCGCAACCGGGTATCATCTCGAGTCGAAGCCCTCATGCAGTGAACCTCAATGCAGGTACTTACGCTTGCGCCACCCAAAGCACCGACGGTAGAGCGTGTTAACCTTGACTATTTTCTCTCGGACCCACCATATTGCCTAATTCCGTTAGACAACTAACTCGCAGAAGGCGGTGACCGCATCCCAGTTTCTGACGCTGTTGATTTTCGTCCTAGCGACAAACCTTCAACACCTTGCATTGCTTTTTCTATTTAACTCTGTCAGAGATGACTTCTGCGTGGACGAAGTCGTGGGCAAAAGCTAGTCTATAATACGTACTAACACTGATGATATATTAATGTGAGTAGTGTCTTTGTTTAGATTCATACATCATCATCATCATCATCATCTCAGCTCATATAAGTCCCACTGTTAGGCTCGAGCTTCCTCCATAATGGGAGGGAAATTGACCTACTACACCACGCTGGTCAGACGTGTTGCTATTGGGTTTTGTTTCGAGATTTTCTTCTCTTGTATAGATGTTATATTCGTTTTATATCCCTTAGTCGTCTCTTATGGTCACCCATGGTGAGATAGTGGGTGGCGAATTGTATTCCTACTCCGTCACCACACGGAAACGGTATTTTTTAAATACTGATTGATATACTTATTCATAGAAACAAATAAAAAAGTAAACAAATAAAGCATGAATTGTAATTAAAACTTTGTTATTAATTTATACTTAGAATAAATCTAAAAAAAAAATTAACGTATCTGAAAATCCTAAACAATTTAATTGAATGAAACAATTTCATTTAATTATATCTGTTTATTTTACATTCCGAATGTTGGAATTCTCCGACAACTTTCGTGCTATATAACTTTTTAACTCAGTAATACGAAATGTAAAATAATACGAACAGTAAAGCGAAAATGTGGAGTAAGAATACAATTCACCACCCCCTATCTTGCCCGTGGATGATCGTAAGTAAAAACGCATATAACATCTATGCAAGAGAAGAAAAACTCGAAACAAACCCCTATACCAACACGTTTGATCAGCGTGGCATAATAGGTTAATTTCCCTTCCATTGAGGAGGAGGCCTGAGCGCAACAGTGGGATATATATGGGCTGTGATGATGATGATGTGGAAGAGTCTCGGGTCTATTAGTGGGACGTAGGAGCTGAAATAATGATGAGGATATCCAGCAATAGACAAATATGGGTTAATGGATAGATAATGAATTTATACCTAATTTAATATGAAAACCCAACCTTACGTGTTATATTTTCTAAGGGATTAGTTCGAATTGCTTATTATCTAGACAACCTAGCTTATCTGATCGAGATAACGGCTAAAATATTAAGGACAGAAATGTCTTCCCTAATTCCCATTTTATCTAATGTGCCTAATCTGTACATTAAACCTCGGTCTTTATATATAACCACATATTATATATATATTTTAGAGGGCAAACAATAACTGTTTTGTTGAAGATTTCTAGTACTGCCAAATTTGTATTTGGGTAACATTTTGGTATTATATACTAGAGATGTGAGTTAGGTTGTTTTGGAAACTAACTCCAACTAATAGTTTAATTATTTATGTAACGAGTTCCTGAGTATTCTGGATTCGAATATCACGTGTTATGGTTTTTTTTTAAATACTAGAGCACTTTTTTGTTTTTTTTTTATTGCTTATGGTGGCAAACGAGCATACAGCACACCTGATGGTAAGTGTCTCTGCCGCTCATGGACATTTGCAATACCAAGGGCATAGCTAGTCCGCTGCCTACCAATACAAACCCCAAACCGGCTTCCGGCTCTCTCGCTCACCGAACGAAGCACAATAGCACATTGCAATTACTCAGACGTCGATCTTCTATGAGTGTGGTACTACCCCATACGGACCGATCCGAAAATCGAATCTCATCTGTTATGGTTTTTCCCTTATAAACTACACAGTGCGTTTTGAAACTAATCCTGGCATTGAGATAAATATTCTACCTCTTCTATAAAACTAACAATTAACGAATTTAAAATTAAACCCAGACTCAGCGCACGCAACTTATTCAATTCCACCCGATAGGGGCAATCCCATTCATGCGAATTTATCTGTGGTTGGATACACTACCATCAACTCCTCATACAGGGTGCAACGTTGGGACTAGCAGAAGACAAGCCCCACTGTTGACCCGTCCCACTGCTGCAGGCACATATTCACCGGGCCCCTATTCAGCACACAGAGGTACAGCAAAGGTGCCTATTTTTTGATACACCCGCGATTTTTCGTCCTACGAATCATACCTAAAGTAGGGTTTTCAACTTTTGGGTATGAGATTCTAATATCATCATTCTCCAGCTCTTATCCCAACTATTTGTAGTCGACGCAATATGTCCTCTTTTTTCATACAACCATATCAGACGTTATCTCTGTAGTCACTCGCTCTTTATACATATCATGCTTCACACAGTCCATCCATTTTTCTTTGGTCTCCCTTTACCTCTAGAGCCTTCAACATTCATACCCAAAACTTTCCTCGCAACATTATTTTCATCCTGTCACATCACATATCCATACCAGCTCAAACGTTCACTCCTTAACTTATCCGTCACTGGCGCTATTTTCAAACATTCTCTTATACGCTCATTCCTTATCTTATCCATTCTCGTCACGCCGTACATCCATCTCGACATTCGCATCTCCGCTACATGTAATCGTCTCTCATCCGTCGTTTTTGTCACACAGCACCCTTTATGAGATTCCAATATACTACAATATAATTACATAATCCTAAGTACTCTATATTAACAATTAAACTTTTAGTGTTAAGTGAAAATTAAGATCGTAATATAATTTTAGTAACGTAGTTTAATCGATTAACGTACGTAATTGCTGTAAGTTACAGCTCCATTTAGATAATGATAAGTGATACCTACCGTTACCATTATACGTAATACGTCAAGATAAGAGGGGAATCAAATTCGTTTTGACCGACTACGGTGAAGCTAAGAGGGTTAGGATTTTGATCGCCATAAATGTATATATATTTCTTTGATGTCTCATTACTTTTAAAAACTTTATTATTATAAACATAATATGGGGCCTTTTAGTCTGTATGAACTTTGATTAAAATAAAATAAAAAACAGCTGTTTGTGGTATCTAGACTATATAAATTGAGTAAAAAAAGCAAACTTATTCCTTGTGGTAACAAATTAATGAGCTTATTTAGCATAAAACTATGGCTATGCTCTAAAAATTGTTATATGGAAAGTAATCTTGTTCTATACTTTTTGAGCACTTTTTTTTCATAGCCTCGTTTTACGTGTTTAGTAAGACTTAGCTCTAAAATAATACACTACAAACTACGATAAAATATAAATTACAAATATTAATAAAAAGATTATGGCTGGATTCCAATAGCCGCATCCGATCACGAGTCAACTACTAGAGCAGCTATTACTGCTCTCAACCACTTTGGAGGGAATGAGGAAGCCCGTTCCAAGCAGCTACCGCAAGCAGGCTGCTGTCATTGAAACACCAATTCCTTCCGTGCTGGTGAAGTGCTCAAAACATGAGGCAAGTAAAAAACAAACAAAAGCGTGATAAATTTCGAAAAAAAAAACATAATTATTCAATATTCGCGTAAATAATATAAAGCATTCTGTAAATTCATTTTTATTTGTGTACTAATTTTAAAATTCCATTACGCGTTGAAATGACTTCTATTTCTAACTCAATTAAAATTCAAAATTTAATATGCTTCATTATTTATAAAAACCCGATTACGAAGCGAAAAATGATGTCACAAGTAGTGTTCGAAAGGATTTCCAATAGATGTGGGACCTATTGGAAATCCGTCCCAATCGTGCTGCCACTTACACCACCGTGAATTATTGTAGGACATTCAAATCTCGCTTCGTATTATATTTACGTCTTTAAGGAGACGTGTGCCATCTACTCGACAATGTTTACACATTGTATGGGCTTAATATTACATGTACTTCAAACTTTGCAGTTAGAATTGTATTAAACGATAACACAACCTTGTTATTCAAATTACTGAAATTTAGCATTTAATATGCTTAATTTTTCTCTTCGTAATCGGGTTTTTATAAATCGATTAAAATTTCTATGGTGATTATAATTCAGAGTAAAAGTCATAGTATATAGATTAATTCGGATTAAAGTACATCTTAAATATCCTTACATTGAAAATAGATTCAATGAACATATTTACTGTTTAATTAACTTTAAAATTAATTAAATTAATGTTTCAACATTTAAACAAAAGGCTAAGGCCACCCGTTAGTGGTTTTGGGTAACCCATAGCTACTCAAACCACTAATTACGTTCCATCTAACTCCTGCTCAATCTGCTTGTGTATCTTGCTTTGAATGAAACCACAATTTATAACCGTTGAATGAGAAGGTCTTCTTAATTAGTCTTAAAGACTTGAATTGGTCAAATAAGGTACTTTATGGCTCGTATTTCTATAGATTTAATTTAAGCCTAAAAGGCCTGTCCGTGCGGTGATGGAGTAAGGACAACTTATTTCTTGGCAGTTGATATCGCTGCGATTTTATATAATAGTTATTAAGCTTTTCCGGGTGACGTAATAAGAATACTATTCACCACCCCATATCTTACCCGTGGGTGATCGCACGAGACGACTAAGGAATATAAAACGCATATAACATCTATGCGAAAGAAGGAAAACTCGAAACAAAATCCTATAACAACACGTCTGAACAGTGCGGTATAGTAGGTTAATTTCCCTCCAATTACGGAGGAGGCCCGAGCCCAACAGTGGGACATTTATGGAATATGATGATGATGATGATTTCGCTTAGAGTTGTTATTATCATTCTCTTGCTCTTATCCCTATTACTTGGGGTCAACGCAGTATGTATACCTCTATCTCTCTTCTTCTTTTACAATGTGTAGAATATTGCAAAAGTTTTACATATTAAGTAGGCCGCCTGCCTGACGTCAACCCTCTTTGGGAATGTAATTGTTGACCAAGCAGTATCAGGTGGTGTTGGCAGGTCATTATAAGGCTGTTAGTCGTCTTATATGACATCCAAGAGCAAAGTAAAGGTTGGTAGGATTTGTAGCTGCTATCGCACTGCCTGCTGTAGGTAAGAATTCTAGTGAAATGAAAAATTGATTAGAATAAAATGACGTCATATAGATCAACTATAATTATTCATATCTATAGCCATCAATAGCAATAAAGAATTTAATCAAAATGCTATAGTTTTTTTAATAAAAGCCTTCTGTTTTAATTACAGGGCAGAATATTAACTAGCATTCATTGATACTTTACAACATTTCTTTTCTTTTTAAGATTCCTTTATGAAAGAGTTAAAATTAATTATAGTGTTATTTTCAGGTTTCCGTACCCAATGGGTAAAACAGGAACCTATTATTGAGACTTCACTGTCCGTCCGACCGTCTGTCACAAGGCTGCATCTCAAGAACAGTGATATGTAGCTAGACAGTTGAAATTTTCACAGATGATGTATTTATATTTCCGCTATAACAACAAATACTAAAAAATAAATATTTAAGGCCCCCCCTTAAATATTTATTACATCACATCACATCATCCTTAAATATTTATTACATCACATCACATACAACAAACTTGTTTTTTTACCGATTCTTGCTCGATACTAATAACGGTGACAGGTAGACGCTTTAACTATTCACAGAATATTTAGTTTTATGTTTTCTTTAAAAATAATTTATTAAAATATAATAAAATAAATAATTAAGGGGGCTCCCATACAATAAAAGAGGTTTTCGCCATTTATTTGTATATATAATGGTACGGAACTCGTCGCGCGTGAGTACAACTCGCACTTGGCGGATTTTTTTATGTTTTCGTCTGTCGATATTTATTTTGTGTCTCTGATTTAATAATAGTCTCGTGATTAATGCTAATTGAATGGAATACTATAATTGGAGTTTTATTTATTGATTTACAGTTGATATATACCCAGCTGCTGAGCAGGGTTGACCTGATTCATCATCATCATTGTCCTACTTTTATCTCAATTACTTGGGGTCGATACAATATGTACTCTTCTTTTATAGTACATACTGTAGAAGTTATTGGCAATAGTTTTATGACCAGCCGCCTGTCAGACGTCAATCCTCCTAAGGAATGTAATTGTTAGCCAAACAGCATCAGATGGAGCTGGCCCAGGTCATTATAAGGATCTTAGTCGCCTTTTACGACATCCACGAGCAAAGTAAGTGTTGGTAGTATTCAAAGCCGCTATTACTCGGAAATGACCTGATTATTTAAATAAAAAAAAATTGATAACATAATTAAAAAAGCAAACTTAAATAAAAAAAAATGATTAAAGAAATCAAAAAACCCGACTGTATAAAAAGTAACCAAAACTACAGACAGAAAATAAAATATATTTTAATAATAGAACATGGCAACTGAACAGTCGGGATCTACTGAAAAATTAGATTTGCTGTCGAATAATTAGATTTGCTGTCGAATAATGGATCCCGACTGTTCAGTTGCCATGTTCTATTATTAATATATATTTTATTTTCTGCAATAGTATTTATTCAATAATATATTATGGAATTCTAGACCACCAGACATCTAAGTGCTTGTTTTTTCTTTTCAGTTTTTTTATTATGTACGTAGTTTTGGTTACTTTTTATACAGTCGGGTTTTTTGATTTCTTTAATCATTTTTTTTTATTTTATACTTTTTAGTTATGTATACCTAGGTAGCTATAGTTATCTTATTTAATAATAAGTAGATAAGTACCTAACTATATATAGTTTTTCGACGGAAGTTGAGTACTAAATCGTTAGAAATTGGAGATGGGCGACCGCGTATGACATTAGATACTTTAGGTAGGACTACCTATGGTATATTGGACAATATACCTACTAGATACTTCAGTATATGTCCATTCACATCCAGTTATATGAATTTTTCGTATTTTCATCGTAAATTTTTACTGTCTAAAAAACCTATATGTGAGAAAGGTTGTTATGAAACTTTAACCCTAGAACACTAAGCTTCGTCGAATCGACGACGCGAATTCGAAAAAAGTGCCGTAAATATTGAGTGCGCGATCGCACCTATTTCAGCTTCCGTGTAATCTCAATTGACCCTTTGCCCCCTCGACGGACGGTAGTGTTTCTTGTGCAGGAGGCCTGTGAGCGCCGGACCAGCGATCATGGCTCGTCGCATCGACGAAGGTTAGTGTTAACGTTATATTTTGTACTATTGTGTTTCTCTATATTTTGTAATATTTTAAGTTTATTTTTTAGTTTTTACAGCAAAAAGGTGATGTATATTATTTTTTTTTATTTTAGATTCGATTCTGCATGCATCTCCATCAATTGAAGATCAGACCTGGCACTTCGGCACAGGAGCGTAACGAATTGATTATTATACCATCGCGTAACATACTTCGCGGCAAAGATAAGCACAAATGGTCATCGCTAAAGCCAAGGACTGAAGAAAGAGAAGCTGCAGGTCATTCTATCGCAAAAAAAAAAGAAATGTTTGTACCATATGCCCGTCAGCAAAACGAAGAATGACGAAATCTAGTTGCTACAAGTGCAATGAATCATTGTTTGGCGAACACAAACTTGATGTGTGTCACAAATGTCTTAGTTCGTAGTTTTTTTACCAAAATGTTATTTTTTTCGTTGATTCTATACGTTAATTTTGATTATTTGAGTTTTTTTCAAAGTACTGTGTTCTAGTTTTTAATAGGTAGGCACTTAAAAAAACAAATATCTTTATTTGGAGCGAAAAATATGGTCTCAGTAAAAAGGCTGATTAAGTAATAAATATGATATTTAAATAAATAAAAATGTTATATTTTGCTTAATAAATGATTATAATAAAAAAATAATGTAAAAGAAATAAATATTTTATTAAATAAAACCTTATAAACCTACTTTTTTGACAGCGTAGTCGAAACGATGAAGGTTAGTAATAAGCGTTGAAAAATAAGGTTAGTGATCTAGGGTTAAATCGATATAGATCCTAAACAAACAGTCAAATCGAAAAATATTGAGAGAAAACTAGTAATAATTTTTAAATACCTGTTCAACAATACCCCACTCGATATAGTTTGTTGACTTTATTTTTTTTAATTTTCACAATATGGCGTCTAGTAGTCGCCATATTGAATTTTCATTAACGTCATATCTTTAGTGACACTCGCCGGATTAAGAGCAATCGATTGACGTGCGAATCATAAAAATCGGCCCAGGCGCTTGGTCTATATAGTGCTTCAAAGGAACATACAAACATACATACATACATAGACTGTTAAACACAATACCACTCCTTTGCGTTGCGCAGTCGGGTAAATAGGAAAATTAATAAAAAAGTGAAAGTCAATAATCGAAACGGGGCTATCTAAATTTCTTAATCAAGTCAAACAGTAGCTAATTATTTCATTTTCTAATATTTTTCTTCTATTAGCTGAAAACAGAGACAAAAGGAGATTTTCCATAAATGAAACTTAGCTAGATCGATTGAAACATGAATTCTTCTGCATACTAAATTTCATGGAAATCATTCCAGCCGTTTTTGAGATTGTAAATTTTGTAAATGCACGATATAAAATTGAATGCACAGGTGGCGAAGATTAAGAATAAGATACCGACCTTCGGTGCCAGTACATTTTTTTTTTTTGTTGAACTATGGATGCGTCTCGCCCCGCCGAATCGGTCCGGGGTGATGGAAAGGCGGCGCGTGACCCCATAGACCCACCGTAAAACTCCTCTCTCTTCGCCGTGCGAGCGGACCACCGGTACTCGATTTTTAACTTCGGTGTTCCGTGCCAATATCATAGGTTCAATTGTCATGCCGGAATGTATATATACTTCAATAAAAAATTTGTTTTTCTGTATTTGGGTTTAATTTGTCTGCGTTAATTATTTATTTGTAAAGTCACCTCACAATACAAGGATTATTTCCTTAGCGCAGGGTAGTGTTTCTTTAAAAAAAAATAGGTTAGATAGATAGATTTATCGCCCACAGTACTGTAGTATGTATTTACTATTTTGTGCAATTTGTAGAGTAAAAGTCGAAATATGCCAGCACCGCTTGGTGACGACTTACATCAATGAGTATATAAACCTTTTCCGTGAAAAAATACATACCAATTTTCATAATGATCGGTCAAATAGTTTCTGAGTTTAGCGATGTAATATATTATACAAACGTTTTCTTATATAGATTATGTTTATTACAAATCTTATTAAGCATTAAAGAGAGTGTCATAAGAATTTATTTGAAATTAAAGCTGTTTAAAAGATACTTAAAGCTCGTTAATATTTAAAAGGTTAAAACAATATTAACGTTGATTTATCAACAAATTGGTTTCCCGTTTCGAATTAAGGCTATTTCTCTTTGTTAGAATTTCTTAAGTATATTTTCTTCGTTCGTTTTCGTTAATGGCATAAAATTTGTTGATGTATTAATACATGTATTAATGCATTGAATGTATTTTATAAGTGTTCATTGATTTGATATATAATTATATAGATTTGTGCTGTGTAGTAGCGGCTACGAATACTACCAATCATTTATCTTACTTTGCTCGTAGATATCGTAAAAGACAACTAAGAACTTTATATCGGCAAGGGCAAACTCCATCTGATGCCGTTTAGTTAACAATTGCATTCCCAAGGAGAGGGTATATACAGCGTTCTGTTTCGAATTGCCCTTCTGTAGGATATATATTATATGCGTTTTATATCCCTTAGTCGTCTTACGATCACCCACGGGTAAGATAGAGGGTAGTGAATTGTATTCTTATTCCGTCACCACACGGAAAAGTTTTTAGGTATCTTATTTAAAAGTAAAGAGTGGTGACACATCGTATTTATAATCGGTCACCACATGAGCATATAATTCTATATTATCGCCCAATGATTAATACTAACTACATTTTTTTTATATTAAACATCATTATCTGCGAGACGAGCGTGTGAGTAAATGCGTCAAAACGAATAAGATTAGCTTACCTTTAAATAAATTTTGTAGGGTATCCAATATTTAAAAATATTTATGGAAAAATATCTGACTTAAATCATTATTATAACGACCTGGGCCAACTCCATCTGATGCCGTTTGGTCAACAATTGCCTTCCCAAGGAGGGTTGATGTCTGGCAGGCGGTCGGTCATAAAACTATTGCCAATAACTTCTACAATATATACTATGCAAGAAGAGTACATATTGACCCCAATTAATTGGGATAAGAGTGGGAGAATGATAATTTTCTATAAAGAATCACTTTTTTTGCGATTGGTAATGAATTTGTATCAAAATATAGGTCAAAATTTAATAATTAATACTGCGGCAAGTAGATAAAATCACTGTAATAACGATGAACTATAGCCAATAACTTTTACAATATGTATCTACTATGTAAGAAGAGTACATATTGTATCGACCCCAAGTAATTGGGATAAGAGTAGGAGAATGATGATGATTTGACTTAAATCATTAATATCTGGATGATAGAGCTTAGCTCGGTTTACGTAATGATTTTTTTGGAAAAAATATTTAAAAAAATAGATTAAATAATAAAAAAAAATAATGAATAAAAATTATGGAAACATATTTTTGTCTTTTTACATATTCTTGAATTTTAAATAAAATTATTTAAATGTCTTTTTACATATTCTTAAACTTTAATTTTAAATTGTTTGATGTCTTTTTACATATTCTTAAATTTTAATTTTAAATTATTTGAATGTCTTTTTACATATTCTTGAATTTTAATTTTACATACATATATGTTCTTTTGATTGATGATAAACTCAAATAAAACGCCACATCATTAATAAATTGATGCTAATTATATAAAGTATTAGTATACATGAATAGCGTCTCTACTTACACTGTTTCCGGTGAAAAGCGGCAATAGTCTAGTTACATTCAACTTAATAAAGCCAAGCAAATGACGTAATCTTACTCAGTTACATTACAAGATGAAACTAAAAACAAAAGCTAAGCTTTCATACTTTGTACCAGGTTTTTGATTATGTGTAGTGGAATAAATAACTCAATGCTGGATATATAATCTATTTAAAACAATTTCTAAGTCAACCAACGCACTTTTCTCTTCAAGTGACCTTGAGTGAGTTCACCTTGGTCATGGTTGATACTAAGGGATATAAAATGCATAGGAAAACTCAAAAGTAAACCATATATCAACACGTCTTTTTTTTTAGCGGCGAGCTATGGAGTGGTCACGCCCCACTAATCCGTCCGGGGCGACAGAAGAAGTGGTGCACGACCCCATAGACCCGCTCTATATGCACCTCTCCACACCGTACGAGCTGGCCACTGGAACCCGGTCTTTATCTTCGGTGGCCCGCCCGGCAGTTTACCCTCGCGGGTATCCTCTCGAGTCGTCGCCCCGGCAGTTGTCGCCGTCGGGGCATCGTCCTCACGCGATGGCCTGGCTTCGGGGCGACCAGACTAATCCCCGGTCCGTTCATCCGCTGCTTCGGCTAGGGATACCAACACATCTGGCCTGAGTATTATAGTAGATCAATTTCCTTCCCATTATGGAGAATGCTTGAGCCCAACAGTGGGACATATATGAGCTGAGATGATGATGATAATGACCAAAAATTGCGTAAAATTTGACACAAAATTTCTTTATATTTACAATCATCATCGTCATTATTATCATCCATCTGTTCTTATCCTTACTATTTGAGGTCGAATCATTATATACTCTTCGTTCATTGTACGTATTGCAATAACTTTGGTACTAATTTTATGACCGGCCGCCTGCCTGGCATCAACTATTCTTGGGAATGTAATTGTTGACCAATTGGCATCAGGTATAGTTGATCCAGGTCGATGTAAAGTCATCTTTCATGTTTTTATATTTACAATGGAGGACTTAATTTTTTCTGAGGAGCTGTTGGAATTGGTACCAAATCTCCTTAATTGTACCACTCGACATCGTAGTAAGATCCACCCTGGAAATTATATCATCCTTGGCGGCACATTTTCAGGGTTCATATCGCCCACGAACGTGCAGGTGCAAATAAACTACCTGCTTTGATGTTGCTCGAGTGCTATGATCTGTCTTTCTTTGAACGAGACATAAGAAAAGCTCTTTTCTCGCAATAGATAATAATTATGCTGTTCTCTTGATTTGGAATTTTAATACTTATAACATTAATAACTCTGATGCCTGCGCTTGGTAAGTGTGGTGATTATGACGTTAGCTTTGAGAATACCTAAATCCAACTATGTCAGTAAATTTATAAATGGACTACAAATAAATATGTAAGCGAGTTAAAAATAATATAAAGATATGCTTACAACCAGCATCAAAAGTATATTGACTTAAGATCGTTATCCTGTTTTAATCTAAACGACGTTTGGTTACCCTAAGCTAGCGTGTACGTGCTACGTTAATGAGAACACGGAAAACGAGTTTTTTCCAACGTTTGAGGGTTAACGTATTAAAACGATTTCTTGCTGGGATATGTGGAGAGTAAAAGACGTGTTGATATGACGTGTGTTTTCGATTAACGCGCAACATTTTAATGTCTCTACTTTATTCTAAACGTCTTATATTTATTATATATAATCTAATTTCTATAGTTTTATTCTTTTCAATGTTAGGTACTAGCCTACTTTAAAATGATAAAAAAATAGATGGGTCTAAGTAGGGAATGATATAACTTAGGATGACCGTCAAAAAGATGGTGGGCCCACTGTCTCATGTATTCTGTAACAGTCCATCCACCGATACCACAATCACACTTAATGTAGTCTCCATCAGTTTTGAGCCAGGATACTTTTAAACTCAAAAGAAGTATCTGTACATGGACCCATATCTCACTTAGCGACTTGGCTGTTTTACGACGTGATGTCCCTCTGAAATGTCATCACGGATTGGGCTATCTGGCTGTAGATACCTCGATTCAGTATTAAAACCGTTGAAGTCTTGTTGATTCATCCCCGTGCTACTCACTTTTCAACTAATATAAATTTTGATTTGAAGTCTAGCTTCTAGCCTACTTTGTCAAGTATCTGTTGTATACATTTTGGTTGTATACTTTATTGTGGTAGGAACACGCTGTGGATAGTCCTCTGTCTACAGCCGCGGGCCGGTCCGTCCGGGGTAGTACCACACTCTCGCAGAAGATCGACGTCTGAGTAATAGCAATGTGCTATTGCGCTTCGTTCGGTGAGCGAGAGAGCCGGAAGCCTAACTGGGGTGGGTTCAGGGTTGTATTGGTAGGCAGCGGCCTAGCTATACCATTGGCAAAGGTCCATGGGCGGCAGTGACACTTACCATCAGGTGTGCTGTCTGCTCGTTTGCCGCCATAAGCAATAAAAAAAAAAAAAAAAAAATACAGATAACAGCAGGGAGATGGTTTTTCGGTGATACCCTATAATTATTTCAAATTTAGATGTTATTAATATCTATTCATTATATGGTGATTCTTTTTAAGACTTGTAATTGAAACATACGCAAATGAATAGTCCAGCCTGTCAAACGCTAAAAAACTGTTTAGAGTGTTCTTAAGATTTTAAAGAAATTGCAATATCATTCATTTTTCTACTCTTATCACAATTACTTGGGGTCGAAAAAGTATGTACTCATCTTTCATAGTATACATTGTAAAAGTTATTGGCAATAGTTTTATGACCGGCCGCCTACCAGACGTCAGCCCTGTTTGGGAATATAATTGTTGATCAAACGGCATCAGATGGGGTCAGTCCAGGTCATTATAAGGCTCTTAGTCGTTTTTACGACAGCCACGAACAAAATAAGGGTTGGTAGCATTCGTACCCGCTACCACACAGCAAAAAGAAATTTTAAAGAAATTGCAATAAATTACTCTTAAAATATATCTAGCGTATTATTTGAAACTAGGAACGAACTGTAACTAAAGTAATGAAGCGAGTAGAATATTATATTATTTAAAGCCTTTAGCAAAGGGAACTCACATTCTACTATTTGCGCTCCATTTCTCAGAACGAAACACGAAGTAATAAGGCTTGGTGTATTTACAATGGTTGAAACCCAAATACAATGTTCTCTTTCTAAAGTTTTCGCGAAAGTCATTTGGTAAATAAGGAATTGAATATCCCAGATAAGGTACGCAAGTCAGATTTTCCTTACCTAATTTGGAGATTAGGAGATTATATAAGCCTGTTCCTCTGAATCCAATTTGACTAAGCTTTAGATTTTTTTTCTTCAAACATAAACATATAACTCTGACTTTTGTACAGCGTTATTTGGGCTTAGAATTTCTTGTAACGGATTAATATATATTGTGAACATATTCTTTCTTTTTCTTGTAGGTGTCCTATAAAACTAAAATATACTCAGCGGACTTTAGCAATACGGGACGGCTAAATCTCTGCCTACTACTACTATATGCAAGAAATTGAAGGGAATGAAATGAGTGCAAGAGGGTTTCGGTCGGCATCTCTTTCGCTCTCTAAACGAAGCGAAGTAGCCAACTAATACTATTTAAACGTAGCTTTTTTTACTTAAACGTTGTTCTTTTGTGAGAGAGTCAAACTTGGACGTCATGGCCCGCGGCTGTATACAGAAAACTCTCAACAGTGTGGTCCAACTATTATTATTAAAGTTATAAATTAAATAAGTTACCCGAAAAAGCGTTGTTACCCCTTCTCCTGGTAATCCTCAGCCGGTTTATACTCCAACGGAACGCTAACAATTCCTCATCCATCTTTATTTCGGAATCCTCTTGCTAATGCTTCTATTAAATATTACACAAACATCATAGATGTTATAACACTGTATACTTTTTCAAGGAAAAAGCGGCTAAATAAAATGTTCTAAATTCATGGTCCCATGTGCGTAATCGTTTTCCTGAACAAAGCATATTGTTTTCCTGCTACAAATTAGGATAAATGGTTGTCGTTTATTGTAAATTAGCTACGCGTGTTGAACGCTTTGGGGAAAGGTTTAGGCTATTGCAATATATTTATTTACTTTTCCTAAGATTGGGTCAGGCGATTTAGGATTATAAATATATAAGTAAATGTGCAAAGAATTTAAATACGTTTATAGTTCATACTTTTGTGTTCAAAAATAGAATGGTTGAATGTTTAAAATATCTACCTATGGTTAGTCCTTATCGTTTACTTGCTCTTATCCTAATAACTTGGGATCGACGCGTTGTATACGCTTCTTCCATCGTACATATTGTAAAAGTTTTTGCCAAGAGTCTCCGAAACCGGCGAGCGTGTATGAAGTGAATTATGAATGTTGAGGAAGCGAGTGAAGTATGCAAGGATAGAGTTCTCTGGCATTCTGTTCTCTCTTCCTACCCTGCAAGGGATATAGCGTGATGATATGGATGTATGTATTGGCAATAGTTTTATGACCAACCGCCTGCCTGACCTAAAGCCTTCTTGGAAATGTGATTGTTATTCAAACGACATCTGGTGGAGTTGGGTTAAGTCGTTATAATAAAATTCTTAGTCATTTTTACGAGATCGATGAGCAAAGGTTGGTAGCATTCGTAACTGCTACAACACAGCAGATCTGCCTATGCTTAGTATTGTGCCGAATCAAGTTTTTGATAAGATAGTTGACCACAATCCACCCAATGATTCAGAGAGACCACAGGTTTGCATTTGAAAGAACCACTGGAATCTTCTGGAGTAATATAGGCTCGCGTCTTTTTGATAGTCTGATTAACATCGCAGAACAACATAAGGGTTATATGGGCTCTTATGATTTGCCGTATTATCTCCGTTTCCGTTGCAGTATTATCCATCGCCTCCGTTTGCTTAGCTATTAAGACCATTTTGTTTGGGCCGGCTACAGTCCAGACTCAGGTTATCCTGTGCGGTCTAGATAGGTTTATATTTTAATCAAGTGCACCGTATTTTCATTTACTCATGGTAATATATATTAATTATAGAGATTTGTCTTCATATACTATTGAATATTGGACTAGAAGATTCTTTTAAGTTTGACATAAGTTCTTAGCTATCGCGCTATTTCTGCACCACCCTTGGTCGACTGGCAGAGAATGCTTATGGCATTAAGTCCGCCTTGTAATATTTTTGTGCATAAGTTATAAATAAATAAATGAGTCACCGGAAATGCTGCTCATTTAGGTTTAGTTCATAAAGCTATGTATTAAGATCCTGAGACATCTTGTACAATACTCGGGTAACAGCAGTGGTGATGTTGCAATAAATTTCAGTCAAATAAGATGTATATTCCACAATAATTGAATACATATTTCTTTGTGACAAGGAGTGAAGGCTGTTCGAGCCCGATAGTGGGGCTTATATCAGCTAAGGTGATATATAATACACGCTATAGAGAAGGAGAAATAAGTGATTATAATAATGTATCATCTAATTTTCCTCGTAGTGACGGGTAAGAATACAATTCATCACCCATCTTACCTATGGGTGATCGTAAGAGACGACTAAGGGATATAAATTGCATATAACATCTATGCAAGAGATGGAAAACTGAAAACAAAACCATATACCAACACGTCTGACCAGCTGCAGTATAGTAGGTCAATTTTCCCTCCCGTTACGGAGGAGGCTAGAGTCCAACAGTGGGACGTATATGAGCTAAGATGAAAAAAAGACATCTGATTCATTCAATTATCTACATACATACATACCCTCACGCCATGTCCCTTGCAGGGTAGACAGAGAGAACAGAGTGCCAGAGAACTCTATCTCTGCATACTTCACTCGCTTCCTCAACATTCATAATTCTCTTCATACACGCTCGCCAGTTTCGGAGACTCTTGACTTCACCTTCCTTCAGTACATGACCGATCTGGTCTAGGTAGGTTAGTCTCGGTCTCCCCCGGTACCTACATCCTTTCACTTTCGCATTGTATAATATATCTTCTTAACCAAACGTTCGTTCGGCATTCTTTCCACATATCCGAACCATCGGAGCATTCCCTTTCGCATTTTTACACCAATACTCTCTTTCATACCTACTTGCTCTCATACGTCGTCGTTACGAATGCGATCGATCATCCTAACTATTCTAACAGATTTTCCGTAGTGATCGCATTTCGACCGCATTAATTTTACTTTCATACTCTTTTCTGCATACCCAACTCTCGCTTCCATACAGTAATGTTGGGACAAGCACTGCGTTATGTATTGCTACATGTGCCTTCTGGCTGAGGTGGTGGCTACGGAGACGATGCCCCAATTGTTTAATTATCTAAATTAATTTTAACTTGACCGACTCGTTGGGCCGTTAGTATAACAATAATACTGCGATCGTGAAAGTTCTAAGATTAAACCATTGCCCACAAATAAAAATATATCCCTTAGTCGTTATGATCACCTACAGGTGAGATGGTGGGGTGGATTGTATTCTTACTCCATCACCACACGGATAATAATGGAACCATATATATTATACTAGCTTCTGCCCGCGTAAAAGGTTGCTTTCCTAAAGTTTTTCATCCCCAATTTTTCTTTTACCCCTTAAGAGTAATTTTTTTTGAAATTTTAATGTCATATTTATTTATGTCTAATCAATAGCCTAAAAATGAGTTTCAAGCTTCTCGCTTTAAAAATGACGATAATTCCTTACAACTTTTCATCCCCATTTACCACCCTTTTTTGCATTAAAAAGTAGCCTATGTCCTTTATCAGGCTCTTGACTATCTGTCTACCAAATTTCATTTAGATCGGTTCAGTAGTTTTGACGTGAAAGAGCGACAGACAGACATAGTTACTTTCGCATTTATAATATAAGTAAGGAAGTAAGGATATATTAACAGATCGCTAATAAATTGTTACAGGCATACTGCTAGATTTGTAAACTCTATCAACTTTATTCCGGTAGTCCATTCAATGGCCGGTGAAATACGGTAGGGTTTGTTGCCTTTATGTAGCCACTTAAGGTTAGATAGTGTGTAACTAGATCGTAAATTAACAAAAAAAAACCAACACAACAAAATATTAGCCTTCATCGTTAAAATAGTCATCAAAATAGATCAACGGCACCCCTAACATTCAAGGTTATCCGGCCAAGGCCAAAGTTAGCGTGTCAGTAATTTCACTAACCTTTTCTACTGTTGCTATTTTTACTTTTTTATTGCTCTGTTTCAGGTCAACATGCAAGATTGCGAAATAGTAACCACGGTATACGTATCTAATGCCTATTTAAATAGAATTGTATATCATTATCATTCTCCTGCTCTTGTCCCAATTACTTGGGGTCAACGCAATATGTACCCCCTCTTCCTACATATTACATAGGTTATTGGCAATAGTTTTATGACCGACCGCCTGCCTGACATGAACCCTCCTTGGGAATGCATTTGCTGACCAAATGGCATCATATAATGTTGGCCCAGGTCGTTATAAGGGTCTTAGTCGTTTTTTAAGACATCCACGAGCAAAGTAAGGGTTGGTAGTATTCGTAGCCACTACCACACAGCAATTGTCAATGAAGATTCGATTGAAATATGTAATTCTTTGAACGTGCTAATTATTGGTCACACATACGTTAAAAAAAACAGTTTCTATTCATGTGTTGTTAGAATAAGACTACAATGACCACAACTGGACAAGACATATAGCCTCGGATCTGCCGTAAAATTGTTTATACTTATATTTAAATAAGTAAAATCTATATAATGGGAGGCATATTAAATATAAAATCCTATACCAATATAGCTGGTCAGCATTATGATAACATAATGGCTTGCTAACGGAGGAGGGCCAAAGCTAATGTTCGCTTTTGGAGGTGGGCCAAGGCATAACATTGCAATGTGTATAGAAGCTTCTTCTAGGTAGAAAATATTCTAAATCAGTTATCCTGGTTGAGTATATATATCTATATATATATATATATATATATATATATATATATATATATATATATATATATATATATATATATATATATATGTGTGTATATATATATATATATATATATATATATACATATATACATATATATAGAGTATTATTTACAATAAGAATTTCTTACTTATGTATCTCCAGCTTATCGACGTCCATTATAGCATTGGCCCAAGAGGGCAATTCTCGTCATTTGAATTTTATCTCGATTTGTAATTCAAACTTTGCTCAAGTGGGATTGTCTCGGAGACTGCGAGACTGGACCAATCCCGCTTGTGTAAAAGTTCATCTTTAAGTTTTTATCTCGATTTTGTAATGTATTAATTTATTCGTATAATAAGAATGGCTCTCAAAGAGCAAATAATATTCGCATCGCTTTTCATACGGATTAGTAATCGCCATTAGAGTGATACATATAGCCATAACTTATAAAAGTATTCGAGAGTACTGCTCTTCATTTCCTTAGTGATTTCTTTCTTGGCTTTCATATATCCCACTAGAAAGTAAGACATGGTGTTATATTATATTGATAACTTATTATAATAATATATTTTAATTACTTTGTGGTAGAGCCATACTATTGACAGACCGTTGTCTGCAGCCGCAGGCCGGTTTTTCCGCGCAGTACTCTTGCAGAAAATCTATGTCAGGAGCAGAGAGCCGGCGGCCCAATTTTCTGGGTGGGTTTGAGATGGTAATCAGACAGTTTGGTAGGCTAGCTATATATTTGGTATTACAAAGGTTCAAGAGCAATAAACACTTACCAACAGATGTGCTGCTGGCGCAATTGCTACCGTGAACAATAAACACATATCAGAAATGAAACATTGGCAAACTATTTTTTGAATCGCGTCTACATACATCAACCAATAGCGGATATTCTCTCTCTCTCTCTCTATCTCTATCTCTCTCTCGTACCGCGTTTCTCGTGTCGCGTTTTACCTGTAAAAATTGTACTCTCATGCAGCGCAAAAAGTTTCTCTTCAAAAAAAAATGGCGCGTAACGGCAAAATGTGACTTAGAAATAAAGATGGCGGCATAACACAAAAAACGTTTTTGTGTTACGCAATAAACAATATGAAATTTCTTCTATACGTCGATAAAAAGTTTCACTTAAAAAATATTTCTCATCACCTGGGGAGATTATTCCTTATCATTTCGATGAGTAACTACAACTGTAGATGTTGAAACCTAAGGTCAAAGTCACTATAAATAAAATATGAGCCAGTATATATTCAACTGACAATATTGAAGGTTATGAATGGTATTATTGTATAATAACTACGTACAAATGGATTGTTCCAGTCAAGAAATCAATATAAGAGTTGATAACGTTTTTGTATTATAAGTATTTTATCGAATAAATATACAGTTATAGGCGTGGGTTTTGATATTAATTATTCTTAATGTTTGTTTTTCGATTTCTTTCATACATATATTATCTATATACATCCTATTATTACTTAAACAAGGTTGAATTTGGCGGTCTGTCACGATGACTGGAAATACTCGTTTTGATGGCTCCATTTCAGTTGTTATTTTTCTTCGAAGTGTGAATGATGATTATTAATCGACATTTGCATAATTGTGACAGTAGGACCACGCTAATTACAGTTTTCTATTTGTAACCAAGAATATATTTACTTTTTAATTTGTTTTTCTTTAACTTTTCTTTACTTTTTTTTATAATTTGACTAGCCGACTCGGCACACTTCGTTCTACCAAACAGTCAATGAATGAGCAAATTTCAATCCAAATTTTCTGGCTAGGTCTAGGGTTTTATTGATAGGCAGCAACCTAGTAAGGTCCATGGGTGGCAGTAACGCTTACCACCAGGCGTGCTGCTAGCTTGTTTGCTACCATCTGCACTAAAAAAAACGGATTCTATGGCGTTTGTATTTGATTTTATGTCAATTGAAAAGTAGTTTTATTTCAAATTATTATTGATCTTTAAGATTTGCTCGACGATTTCGCATTGTCAACTAAGCAATTTCACGGGCTGTCTCACTTTGCTCTTGTGATTTAGAAACACGAAGTCGCGCCATAGTAACGTGGCGCTCTTCATGTATCTTTCTTCTTCAGTTGTTTCATTCGCGATGTTTAGAATCCTAATTTCATTACGGCTTTGTAGGGAAAGATTAGATCTTTTTAGTGAAAACTTTGTTAATAATAATTTCGACACAATGACATTTATTATAATAATGCTCGTAAAGACTCGTAGCACTCGCAACTCGCACTCACAAACACATCGTCCGGTCAAATTTAATTTCAAAGTTTTGCGTATATTTAAAAATCACAGTCACAGTTTTCTATTTACAGCCGCAGGTCAGCCCGTCCGATGCAATACCACACTCTCGCAGAAATTCGACGTTTGAGCAGTGGCAATGTTTCGTTCGGTGAGCGAGAGAGCCGGAAGCCTAACTTTCTGGGTAGGTTTGGATTGGTAAGCAACCAAGTTGGCTGGCCTATCTGTACGGTTAATATTGCAAAGATCCAAGAGTGCCAATTAAACTTACCATCAGAAGAGAGATCATCAGAGGAAAAAAAGAAAATTAATGTCTGAAGTAATTTTCTTTTATGTTTCGTTCAGTGAGCGAGAGAGCCGGAGGCTTAAACCCCACCTTACGGTAGGCTTGAATGTGCCACTGATATTGTACATGTCTACGAGTTGCAGTAACACTTGCCATTAGATAAGCTGATTGTTCGCCCTACCAATAAATGAAATAAAAATGTGTTATTTAATTTAAAAAAAAAAAAAATATTACATAAGGTTAACTAACCAACTGGAGAAGATATTCGGACCCTTATAAGGCTTATATTGGGACTTGAGTCCTAAATACAGAGGCTTTTGGGAACATTAATCTCTAAGGAAGAATGGACAACCGAGGTTAATGAATTATAGTATTATATTCGTACAACGGAATCTCCATAGTAGATTATGGAGTTAGATGTTTCATAGGTATATATAATATGTGGCGACATAAATGTCGTAATCGTTGAAGTACTGACTTTTGCATCAAATATTATACATTTTCGTGTGGTGATGAACTAAGAATACAATTGACCACCCCCGATCTTACCAATGGGTGATCGTAAGAGACGGCTAAAGGATATAAAATGCATAAAACATCTATGCAAGAGAAGGAAAACTCGAGACAAAACCCTATACCAACATTACCAGCGTGGTTTAGTATGCCAGTTTTCCTCCCATTGTGGAGGAGGCTCGAGCCCAATAGTGGGATATATATGAACTGAAATTATGATTATAGGTTTGATGTTATTCAAGACATTTTTTTTTATTGCTTATAGTGAAAAATGAGCAAGCAGCTCACCTTTGCAAGAAGTACAAGTAGGCTGCAGGAAATTGAACTGCCGGCTCTTTCAATCACCGAACTAAGCGCAACAACACATTGCCACTGATCAAATGTCGATTTTTTGTAAGAATGTGGTACTACCCCGGACGGACTAGCCCACGGCTGTAGATAGAAAATTATTAACAGGGTGACCTAACCATTAATATTCAATTACTACCCATCAATCATTCTTTCCGTTCCGTGTGGTGACGGAGTAAGAATACTATTCACCACCCCATATCTTATCCGTGGGTGATCGTACGAGACGATTAAGGGATATAAAACGCATATAAAATCTATGCAAGAGAAGGAAACCTCGAAACAAAACCCTATACCAAAACGTCTGACCAGCGCGGTATAGTAGGTTAATTTTCCCTCCCATTACGGAGGAGGCCCGAGCCCAACAGTGGGACATTTATGGGCTGTGATGATGTGAAGATGAATCATTCTTTAGTTTGTTTTCATCATCATCATTATAGTCAGACAGGTGCTTCCTCCGTGATTATAAAAAAAAATATACCATAATATTGAGCTATATATGTGTGATTTGATTTTTATTTTTTTTAATAACAAGAAACTTTAATTGTAATTATTACAAGCAATTTTATAGCAATCAAAATACTCAGGGTCATAGTTCTTAAAATAATATGTTTATATATATACGAATAACCTTGCTACTATGAAAGCGATCCTACATTCGATAGGCTTATCTGATCCAATTTTCTGCCTACGAATAAATGACCTAGAGAAAGCCAAGAGGGGCTACTAAGAAACAATATACAGAGTGATATTTCACCGTATTTCTTTCATCCCCGAGAGTGAAGCGAAATAAACTAAGGAAATAACTTATACAGGTAAAGAAAATCTTGAATCGATAGAGAGAGAATTGACCCAGGTCTGTTATAAATAGAGATCATAACATCCGCTGTTTTTTTTTTTACTTTATCATTGACAATTTCTATCAATATTACATCGATAAAAAATTTGTAAATAATTTTAGAAAATAAATAACCCGTTTATCGAGAAAGCTATATAACACTGCAACAAATAGGAGCAAATTAGAAAGAAGTAAATAATTATATTCCAGCAAAAAGACACACTAAAATAAAGAACTTAAAAGAAAAACTAATGATCATATTATAAATAATAAAAGAAGTGTCTTACCAGAAATGGTAGCCAGCTCAACATAAGTTAGTTGATAAGTCATCTAGCGCTGATAGAATGTTTAGACTCGCTGTTTCAAACTCAAGTAATCAATCTCCTACTCTTATCCCAATTACTTGGCGTCGATACAATATGTACTCTTCTTTCATAGCACATATTGGCAAAGTTATTGGCAATGGTTTTATAACCGGCTGCCTGCCAGACGTCGACCCTCCTTGGGAATGTAATTGTAAACTAAATGACGTCAGATGGACCTCCATCTGGCCTAGGCCAGGTAGCCTAGATAGATGGAAGGCTCTTAGTCGTCTTTTACGACATCCACGAGCAAAGTAAGGGTTGGTAGTATTCGATGCCGCTACCAGACAGCAAACTGTTTCAAACTCAAGTAATATATTAAAAATAAATCCTGCAAGGATATTTTGAGATTGAATATTAGAAATATTATATTTTATCTGATACATACATATGTATGTATGTACATATCATCACGCCATATCCCTTGCAGGGTAGGCAGAGAGAACAGAGTGCCAGAGAACTCTATCTCTGCATACTTCACTCGCTTCCTCAACATTCATAATTCTCTTCATACACGCTCGCCGGTTTCGGAGACTCTTGACTCCACCTTCCTTCAGTACATGACCTATCTGCTCTAGGTAGGTTAGTCTCGGTCTCCCTCGGTACCTACATCCTTCCACTTTCGCATTGTATATCTTCTTAACCAGACGTTCGTTCGGCATTCTTTCCACATGTCCGAACCATCGGAGCATTCCCTTTCGCATCTTTACACCAATACTCTCTTTCATACCTACTCGCTCCCTTACGTCGTCGTTACGAATGCGGTCGGTCAGCCTAACTCCACAGATTTTCCGCAGAGATCGCATTTCGATCGCATTAATTTTACTTTCATACTCTTTTCTGCTGAAGAAGAAGTAAAACATTACACAAATAGTCTCAAATTGTGCATCGAAAACAGACTAGTAGGTATCAGAAGCGTACAATCTTATTATGATGTGCTGGAAGAAGCTATAACAAATAGTTTAACCAATAAAAATAATCCTAGAAAAGAAAAACGACACAAAATATTTTGCGAAGAAACATTAGCATTAATCAACAAACGTAGTGAACTATCAATAAAAAAGAATAAAGATATAAATACGAAAAAAGAACTAAGCGAATTATTTAATAAAACTAGTAAAGCGATAAAAAGAGATTATAGCAAGCACAGGCAAGGCATAATAACTAAAAGTCTAAACAAATTCAGAAGCACAAAAAGAGCATTTAAAGAATTAAATTTACGTAAAACTTGGATACAAAAACTAGAAGGCCAACATAAGGAAATGAAAACAAGGCAAGAGATCATAGATCAGGCAACCTCTTTCTATCAAGAACTGTACAAAAGTAAAGAAGACAGCACCAAGGAAGTCAAAGATATATACTATTCTAATAGCACAGGAACAATCAGACCTATAGATGAGAAAGATGTATATGTACAGTTGAAACAATTAAAATCTGACAAAAGCCCAGGTCATGATGGAATTACCAATGAAGCCTTGCAATTAGGTGCACCAGTTTTACTTGGTCCTTTCACAGAATTATTCAACCTAATACTAGGAACAGAAATCGTACCAATTCAATGGTGTACGTCAGATATCATTCTACTATATAAACAAGGAAACCCACTGGACATCAACAACTACAGACCAATTAGTCTACTGGCAAATATATACAAAGTTTTCTCATCTTTAATTCTAAAACGTATAACACAGGAGATTGATAATGCACAACCAATAGAACAAGCCGGTTTTCGCTCTGGCTTTAGTACAATAGACCATATACAGGCACTGGAGCATGTCATAGAAAAATATGAAGAGTTTAACAAGCCACTGTATTTAGGTTTTATTGATTACAGCAAAGCATTTGACAGCATAAGCCACAGTTACATATGGACATCATTAAAAAATCTAAAAATCAACTCAAAATATATAAATATCATAAAATATATATATAACCACAGCACAAGTAATATCAGACTGGAATCCAGAGGCGACGCAATAAATATTGAAAGAGGAGTCAGACAAGGTGACCCCCTGTCACCTAAATTGTTTATTGCTGTATTGGAAAATGTATTTCAAAACATAGACTGGAAAACTAGAGGCATAAAAATAAACAATAGCTATTTAAGTCATCTCAGATTCGCTGATGATATAGTTATATTATCTGAAACAGCAAAAGATCTACAAGACATGCTCTGCTCACTTGATCAAGCAAGCTCGAAAGTAGGATTAGAAATGAATGCTTTAAAAACTAAATTAATGACAAACAGCATCAAGAGGCCCATCAACGTAAAAGAAAATTCAATAGAATATGTCAACAGCTATGTCTACCTAGGTAAACAAGTGTCGTTTATGAAAACACACAACGAAGATGAAGTTGAAAGAAGAACGATTATAACCTGGAAGAAATTTTGGTCACTCAAAGAAATCCTAAAAGGAGACTACTCGATAAACCTGAAAAAAATTATATTAGATACTTGTATATTGCCCTGCCTTCTGTATGGTTGTCAAACGTGGATATTCACGACAAGAACAAAACAAAAGATCAGAGTAACACAAAGAGCCATGGAGAGAAGTATTCTTAACATAAGAAAAATAAACAAAGTCAGAAGTGAAATTATTAGACACAAAACAAAGGTAACGGATGCCCTCACACAAGCCCTAAAATTAAAATGGCAATGGGCTGGCCATGTATCACGATTTATAGACCACAGGTGGACAATTAAAACTACAGGGTGGAAAGGGCCAATGGGAAAAAGAAGAGTAGGCAGGCCGGAAAGAATATGGGCTAACGATATAATAGACATAGCAGGAGATGAATGGCAAACTATTAGTAGGGACAGAGACGAGTGGAAAAGACTGGAGGAGGCCTTCACCCGAGGAGGGGTCCATATCCAACAAATGAACTAACCCGTACTAACATTAAATTAACAAACGTAATACTAACAACCAAATACACTAACAACATTTGAAATGTAAATTTAAGGATAAGGAAATAAAAGGCTTTTTATTTTATTATTTTTATACTCTTTTCTGCATACCCAACTCTCGCTTCCATACAGTAATGTTAGGCCAAGCACTGCGTTATGTATTGCTACACGTGCCTTCTGGCTGAGGTGTTGGCTGCCGAGAAGTTGCCCCAACGCTCCGTTCACTCTATTTCCCGCATTCACTCTTCGCTCTATATCAGTGGTGTACCTTCCATCTCGGCTAAATCCACATCCAAGATATACAAATTCATCCACTTGCTCTAGTACATCATTACCTATTGTTACTCTTACATCTGTTCTGACTTCATCTCTTTCAAAGACCATTATTTTGGTTTTACTCACATTCACGCGTAGACCCCTTTTCTAACAATCTTCTGTCATTATGTCGACTAGGGTCTGCAGGTCAGTCGCTGACTGACTTTTATCTGATATTTATCTATATATATCATCAATCTATCATCGGTACGAAACGCGAGCATAACTTAGAAAATTCAAAAAGAAACTCAATGCGCTCAAACTCAATGTACGCTTTACTGGCGCATTTAATTAGTGATATGACCACGCTATTGACAGTTCTCTATCTACAGCCGCGGGCTGGTTCATCCAAGTAGTACCACACTCTCGCAGAAGATCGACTTCTGAGTAATGGCAATGTGCTATTACATTTCGTTCGGTGAGCGAGAGAGCTGGAAGCCTAACTGAGTGGGTTTGGGGTTTGTATTGGCAGCGGCCTAGCTACATCCTTGGTATTGCAAAGGTCCATGGGCGGTAGTGACACTTACCATCGGGTGTGCTACTTGCTCACTTGCCAGTATAAGCAATAAAAAAATCTATTTATTTTTTTTATTTATTTTTATATAAAATATTACATATATTTTCGTGTGGTGATGGAGTAAGAATATAATTTATCACTCCCTCTCTTACCTTAGGGATATAAAACGCATATAAAATCTTTGCAAGAGAGGGAAAACTCGAAACAAAACCCTATACCAACAACACAACAGCATGGTCTAATAGGTCAATTTCCCTCCCATTATTGAGGAGGCTTGAGCTTAAAAATGGGACTTATATGAGCTGAGATGATGATGAAATATTACATATAATATTTAATAAGCATTAGTTCCTACTTTTTACCCTTACCGGGCCGGCAACAGATGTCAAGGAAGCGATATATATATATATAGCGCCAGTGGTCGACCTAAATGGCGATGGGGAAAGAACGCGGTGGGTTATGGAGTCGCACGCTGCCCTTCTGTCGTTTTCGACGGAATGGATAGGGCGTGTCCACGCCAAAGATTGATAAAAAAATCTTCATGCCTCTAGACTCATATATCTTTTTTTTTAATATAATAAAAAAAATATAATAAAGGAATAATTGTTGAACGGTTTCGCTAGCGTTCATGTTGATTTTATTTATCAAATCTATGCCACGAGAATTGTACACCGGTTATACCAGCGTACAATTCAAAAGTGATTTATTAACTAGAGTACATTTATTCCGGTATAAGCTGTGTGGTAGCGGCTAAGAATACTACCAACACTTACTTTGCTCGTAGATGTCGTAAAAGACGACTAAGAGTCTTAAAACGAACTGGGCCAACTCCATCTGATGCCGTTTGGTCAACAATTACATTCTTAAGGAGGGTTGACGACAGGCAGGCGGCTGGTCATAAAACTATTGCCAATAACTTTTACAATATGTAATATGAAATAAGAGTACATATTGTATCGACCCCCAAGTAATTGGGATAAGAGTAGGAGAATGATGATGATTTATTCCGGTATAAAAAGTTGCCTATGTACTATTCCACTTGTGATCGCTTAAGGGTATAATGTAACGCCATATCACCTGTTAAGAGCAGCGATTATTGTATTATTAATGCATAGCTCCAAATTTCGAGTTAATTATTTAGAATATAATATTCATATTTTGAACTGGTAAATTTAATAACTAATACTTTAAAGGGTAGATGTAAATCATTGTAATAACGATGACTTGTTGGATGTAAGACACCTGAGTCCTCCCTTAACCACGTAAAGTGTTCGAAACGTCGGGCACATAAAAATTGAATACAAACGCGATAGAATCCGTAGGAATAGCGTTATTTTAAATTATATAGATTTTTTTTCCGTGTGGTGACGGAGTAAGAATATTATTCACCACCCCATATCTTACCCGTGGGTGATCGTACGAAACCACTAAGGGATATAAAACGCATATAACATCCACGTGAGAGAAGAAAAATAAACCAATTGTATGTAGAATAAGAGTAGGAGAATGATGATAATAAATTGTATTTTTAGCCATATAAATAAACTCTGATAATATTAAGGACCAAACTGTTAACATATCAATTTGTAAGCAAGCGTTTAAAGGTTAGATGCGACATCGAATATCATCAAGGTCAGTATAATAACTTAAATACCTTTATTTCATATCATTTAGAGTTTTTCTGATATAAATATTTATTTTTTTGTTAACTTTACATAGTAATAATTACATAGTAATATAATGTGGATCGCTGAAAATAATCCTTCACGATAGATTTATCTTTTCGTATGGTGACGAAGTACAGAAGAAATCACGGACAACTAATCTTTTGCGAACTATACAATGCCGTGATATAAAGAAAAATGATATGTTGTTAAATTTATGTACACAGATCATCATCCCTTACTCAGTACATGCCACCTTCATTATTGTCAATTATAGAATCATCAGAGTATGAAAGTAAAATTAATGCGGTCGAAATGCGATCTCTGCGGAAAATCTATGGAGTAAGGCTGACCGATCGCATTCGTAACGACGATGTAAGAGAGCGAGTAGGTATGAAAGAGAGTATTGGTGTAAAGATGCGAAAAGGAATGCTCCGATGGTTCGGAAATGTGGAAAGAATGCCGAACAAACGTCTGGTTAAGAAGATATACAATGCGAAAGTGGAAGGATGTAGGTACCGGGTTAGACCGAGACTAACCTACCTAGACCAGATCGGTCATGTACTGAAGGAAGGTGGAGTCAAGAGTCTCCGAAACCGGCGAGCGTGTATGAAGAGAATTATGAATGTTGAGGAAGCGAGTGAAGTATGCAAAGATAGAGTTCTCTGGCACTCTGTTCTCTCTGCCTACCCTGCAAGGGATATGGCGTGATGATATGTATGTATGTATGTATAGAATCATCATTCATCATTCTCCTGTTCTTATCCCAATTACTTGGGGTCAACACAATATGTACTTTGCTTCCATCGTACATATTGTAAAAAGTTATTGGCTATAGTTTTATGATCCGCCGCCTGCTTGAGGTCAACCCTCCTTGGGAATGTAATTGTTGACCAAACGGCATCAGGTACAGTTGGCCCATGTCTATATAAAGGTCTTAGTCGTCTTTTAAAACATCCGCGAGCAAAGTAAGGGTTTGTAGTATTCTTAGTCGCTACCACACAGCAAATATTGTCAATTAGGTATAGAATATAAGCTTAAATCTTTAATAACTGTAATAATAATAATAATAATATACCATACCGCCGGGCCAGTCGTTACCTCACCATGAGGCTAACGCAAAACTCGGAGGAACATTATTTGGCTCTCTAAGTTCTTTTGATATAAAAAAAAATGTATCACAAGATTTACAGGAAAGCCAATAAACCGCAGGGCAGCTTGTGGCGAGTTGAATGTGGGTGGCGACACTGCGGTCCTGAATACTCCAGGGAGTCGATCAGGGACTCGTCTCCAGCTGGCCTTCATTGACTGGCTAGAGTAGAAACCGAAGAGTGCCCGAAGGACTCTCAGCTCTGGCTTGCCTTAAACAGCTGGTCAGAGAGGGGTCGCTAGTCACTCCCTGTCTATCCATGTAGTCCATCCATCTTTTCTTTGGTCTTCCTTTACCCCTAAAGCCTTCAACATTCATATTTAAAACTTTCCTCACAACATTACTTTCATCCCGTCTCATCACATGTCCATACCATGTTAACCTTTCACTCCTTAACTTTTCCGTCATTGACGCTACTTTCAAACTCCCTCTTATATGTGTGTTAACTGTTAACTGTATGAGAAGTAAAACCTTAAATTTATAGCGGTAGGGTGGTGGTCATTTAATAGTGATAGGTCCGCACTGTTGACAGTTTCTTGTTTACAGCCATAAGCCGGTCCATCCGAGGCAGTACTAGACTCGCAAAAAATCGACGTCTGAGCAATGGCAATGGCGCTTCGTTCGGTGAGCGAGAGCATGCAAAATTTTTTGGGTGGATTTGGGGCTTTCATTAGTAGGCAGTAGTCTAGCTGTACCTCTGGTATGTTAAAGATTCAGGGGCGGCAGTGACACTTACCAATAGAGTGCTGCTTGTTCGTTCGCAACCATAAGCAATTAAAAAAAAGTAATAAACGTATTCGTTCAAGATTGGTGATTGATATTTATGTTCAAGATAGAAGGTGGTGAATTGCATTCTTACTCCATCAACATACGAAGATTTGGATGTATGCCTGCCTAAATATATAACAGTTTGATCGCTAGTGCAAAAGGTATAGCTATTTCATTTGTTGTTATAAGGTCTTCAGATAAAAGATTCAGACAGTGCTGTCGCCCATTTCCCGAGCGATCTCAAAGTTGGTTTTAATATCTTGCATTGGAAAAAAAAGGAGTGATACTTTGTATTCTTAATTTAATCGAAGCATATATTTTTTTTTTTTACAATACTTACTATTTTTGATATAGATTGTTAGATATTAAGCAGTTATATTATCACGGCCACATGCCAGTAGAAATTTTTTTAGTATTTTATGTTCAAAAAATGAAGAACGTTATAAGAGATTTTATCTATTTATACCTATTAGCTATTTGAGGATTATACCTATGATAAAAGGTTAAAAACGTGAAACCGATACTAGAAATATTAGCATGTCGGTCGGATGGCTACCGCCAATAAAAGAGAGAGGACGAATGATTTTGTAATCATAACATTGAGAAAAATATACATTAATATATGAAGCCTACATGTGTGCGTTTTTAAATACTACCTTAAGCTTGTGAATCTTACAAGATAGATTTAAAATTCAAACTCATTATTCGTATTCTCTTTATACCTAAGATAATTGTCAATAATAGAAATCTACAGAAGCTTTTAACGACACATTTTATACAGCTGTTTTAATATTTTTGTAAGTTTATTTTTAACTTTATTCTCAAATAATTCAAATAATTTTCCGTGTGGTGACGGAGTAAGAATACTATTTACCACCCCATATCTTACCTGTGGGTGATCGTACGAGGCGACTAAGGGATATAAAACGCATATAACATCTATGCGAGAGAAGGAAAACTCGAAACAAAACCCTATACCAACACGTCTGACCAGCGCGGTATAGTATGTTAATTTCCCTCCCATTACGGAGGAGGCCCGAGCCCAACAGTGGGACATTTATGGACTGTGATGATGATGATGAATTCAAATAAGTTCGAAGTTATTTATTATTAATTATAAATTAGTTGCAAGTTTATACGCAAAGTCAATAGTGAAATATATTTAAAAATCGTCATAGAAAGTTTAATTTTAATATCTAACAGATTAGTGGCTTGCCAAAGTAGTTAAAATTAAATAATGCAAGCCGTATTAAATACTTCAAAAACATTTTACAATAAGTAACTTAAATTCAAAACAAATTCCCAGCTCCAATCGACCACAAGGTTGACCTAGATGAAAGTGCTACGTTGAACTAGAATCGTATAAATAGTTGACCAAATGAAATTGTCCAGCAGTATAGAAATTAGGTCTTTGTTCAGAAGTGGAACAAAAACATATAATAACATAGATAGTTATCCAATTATATAAAGATTTAATTTTGCAGGAATAATAGGATCATATTTATATATATGGTGATGAGTTCAGAATTCAATTATCAGTACCAGTATTTGCTATATTCGAGTCAAAAAAAAGCCAGCTACGGGAGGACTATGATCATCATAGTCATCGCAGTTCATATATGTCTTAATTCTGAGCTCGAACCTCCTCCAAAACAGAAGGGATTTTTTTTAGAATACACCACCCTGCACTAAGGAAATAATCCTTGTATTCTAATATATTCTATTATTTTTATTGTGGTAGGACCACGCTGTTGACAGTTTTCTGTCTGCAGCTGCGGGCCGGTCCGTCCGAGGTAGTACCACACTCTCACAGAAGATCGACGTCGAGTAATGGCAATGTGCTATTGCGCTTCGTTCAGTGAGCGAGAGAGCCGGAAGCCCAACTGGGTGGGTTTGGGGATTGTAGTGGTAGGCAGCGGCATAGCTATACTCTTGGTATAGCAAGGGTCCATGGGCTGCAGTGACACTTACCATCAGGTGTGCTGCTTGCTTGTCTGTCACCATAACCAATAAAAAAAAACTTGCAGGGGACTTTACAAACATATAATTAACGCAGACAAATTAGACCCAGACTCAGAACAACACTTTGTGTATCGCATAAAGTATTGTCCTGCGTGGGAATCAAAACTACGGCACTGGAACGGAAGGTCGATATTTTAACCACTACGCTATCTCTGCAGTCATAATTGAGCTTAAGATTCCTCCACACCATGATAGAATTATTAACATAGTATACCATATTGGTCAGACGGGCTGGTACAGGGTTTTATTTCGAGTTTCTCTTCTGTAACAGATATTATGGGTATACCCCTTGGTCGTCTTTTACGAGCACGGGTAAGATAGAGGATTTTAAATTGTATTCTTACTCCGCCACTATACGGAAAAGCACCAAGATAATGGATAATGATCTCTTGAGAATCTTATAACACTCATTATAATTACTATGCGACGATTGTGGTGATTATTTTCTTCTTTAGAAGTCAAATCCAATAATTGCAACTCACAGGCTGTTTATGATGTTGATATTCTTTTTATACATAAACAATTATTTTTAACACAGTGTTCTTAAAGAAAAAAAAACTTATTATGTGGTGGCTACGAATATTACCAACTCTTATATTGCTGGTGAGTATTGTAAAAGACGATCAAGAGCTTGACATTCTGGGACATCTGGGCAAACTCCATTTGTTGATCATTTGGTCAACCGTTACATTTCCAAGCAGAATCAACATCAGGCCTGCAATCGTTCTTAAAATTATTGCCAAGGCTATTATATGTACGATGGAAGAAGAGTATTTTTGAAAGTAAGATGATGATGATAAATCTTATTAAAAAAAAAGTGTTGAAAGGCAATATTTTCGCATAAAATAACTCATTGCTGCCTCAAATATTAATATTATAATCCAACGCTATTGCTGACGAAAATTTTATCCTAAAAATTCAGAGATAAGCTATCTAAATATAGCGTCCGTAATATTATATAAAGTCAGCAATTTTTCGCCATATGTCTCCGCTGTGTTTTCCAAGTAAATGATGTGGGCCACTTATCTTGGGTTCGAAATTTACATCCGTGTCGAGCCTTGGCTTTTGAATTTAGTACGTGGTATCACCTGGTGAGGGTATTTGGCATTTTATGGCTTTAGACATTTATTTTACTTATTACCTACATATATTTCTCTTATTAAATTTCTGTGGGATTTTACAAACATATAATTAACGCAGACAAATTACACTCAGAACCAGAACAACACTTTGCGGGTCGTACAAAGTATTGTCCTGCGTAGGAATCGAACCTAGAGCACTGGCGCGGATATATAAGTCACGTCTATGCATATGATGAAGCTCTTGCAATAAAATGTCATACCAAAACGTTTGACCAACGTGGTATAATAGGTCAATTTTGCTCTCAGAAAAAGACACGCACTCAGAAGTGGGATGTATAATTATGAAGAAATAAGCTACATACTTTGTTAAACATAATAAAGTTAGCTACATACTTTGTTAAGCAAATGACATACAGATCTATAATCAAATTAAGGTATCCATTGTGTATCGAACAAAGCTAGTCCCTAGTGTATTACGCTTGTCAATCGTAATTGACGGAGGGTACGTAGGCGAATAGGTAAGGTTTTGCCTCCCTTTATATAACAGACAATACTATCTTGGTATATTTCACCCACGTTGTAACTCAAAACTTAAAAAGTTTTATTCTATGATGTTCTTATCATTATAACATAATACATATATTTCAATGGGTTCTTGGGTGGTTCGAATATATATGTGGACCCGGCAGGTGGCGCTGCGGTACACATGTTACTGTTTATTTTCTGTACAATTGAAAATATTATGAAAATATATTTTAAATGTGTTGCTGCTGTCTCAAGGAGTTTTCTTTTATTATTTATAGTGGCAGACGAACAAGCGGGGCACCTTATGGTAAGTGTTACTACCGCCCATGGGTCCAAACAAATCTCACCCAAATTGGACCTCCGGCTCGCTCGCTCACTAAATGAAGCGGATGGATCGGTCCGTGGCTGTAAACATAAAACTATGAACAATATGGCTCTAACACTACTAAAATTAAAAAAAAAATACAGTAGAATATAGAACTGGACTGCTAAACGTGATGCAATTATTGAAATTGAAGAGCAGTATGGCACAATCCCCAATTTGTTCGCTTAATTTCAACAGGATTATCAGTCTAATGGCGGCTCTGATAGTTATTATTTCTTTATTATTGCTTGTGGTGGCAAACAAGCAAGCAGCACACCTGATGCTAAGCATTACTGCCATCCATTAACCTTAGCAATACCAGACGTAGTTACTGCCTAACAAAAAGTTAGTAAAAGAAATAAATATGCCTAGAAAAAGTTAGTAAAAAAATAAATCCTAGATTACAATGTTTTTGTTCTTTACATAGTTGGAGCGAGATGAAAATAATATTCGTATTTTTGTATGAAGCTCACGTCATCCCGGTAGTATATTACTAAGAAAGAATTTGAAATGAGCAAAGGAGCTTCCCATTTGTTCCACGTACAAGTAGATTACCAATATAGTATTTTATGAGGAAAACACGATGTATTTTATGTTTTCCAGGTGAAGGCATCGTTTTTTTTTTTAATGGATGAATATGTATATAACGTTTTTACTTTTTTTTTGTCAACTTTAAGCTATCTAATATATTTAAAGTAGCAATTCTTGTATATTTCTTTATATTCGTATATTTTCAGAATTTCAGCTAAGCAATACCAGCGCTTTTCATAAATTTTAGTATGCAGTACGTTCTCCGAGTAATAAATCGATTTAACTGGATTTTATTTAAAGAAAATACTGTTTTGTTTTCCGTGTGGTGACGGAGTACGAATACAATTCACCACCCCCTATCTTACCCGTGGGTGTTCGTAAGAGACGACTAAGGGATATATTGCATATAACATCTTTGCAAGAGAAGGAAAACTCGGTACAAAACCCTATACCAATACGTCTGACCAGCGTGATATAGAAAGTTAATTTCCCTCCCATTATGGAGGAGGCTCGAGCCCAACTGTGGGACATAAATATATGAGCTGAGATGAGATGACTGTTTTGTACCGACAAAACAGTATTTTCTTATTTTATAACTGAAAACACCGGTTTTCAGCTAATAAAAAACATGACATGACATTTTTATTGGCTGAAAACTATTAGAATATGAGGGCAAATTTGGCCCCTGTCATTGAGAATAGGCATAGCTTAGTTGGGAAATCGAGCAGTCTAATTCAAATAGCAACAGCCCGATTCAATTATTGGCTTTCCCTTTTTTTTTATTATTGCTTTCTTTATTTTTATATTATTTTTCATTTTTTTATCAATTATATTTAAATATGCTTACCGTATAACAATAAAAATAAAATACTGAGCTTAGCTCAGTCATCCAGATATTATTAATTTAATCTAACAATCCATTAAAGTATCGAGCTGTATGGTAGCGGCTAAGAATACTACCAACCTTTATTTTGCTCGTACATGTCGTAAAAGACGACTAAGAGCCTTATAACGACCTAAGCCATCTCTATCTGAGCTATTAGTCAACAATTATATTCCCAAGGAGGGTTGACGTCTGACAGGCGGCCGATTATAAAAATATTGTCAATAACTTTTACAATATCTACTACGAAATAAGAGTACATATTGTATCGACCCAAGTAGTTGAGATAAGAGTAGGAGAATAATGAATCCATTAAATTATCGGCGTTTACTATTGTAAATAAGCTTTAAAAGAAGAGGGAATATTTCATGAGCACCATGCTTAGCAAGCGGTTGACAATTGCAGATGATATGCTGAGTTTTCAAGGAGAGCGTTACTAACCACTCTCCTCGTACGCCCCATAGCTGATTTTCACAACCACTTCGAAGAAGTAAGGAGAGAGAGAAAAATTCTTCTTAAACTGTCAACACACTAAGTGAAAGAAAAAGAATTGAATGCCACACTTAGGCTCATCGCTAAAAGGAGACTTAGGCAGAGTAATTGAAATGCGATTTAAAGAGTACTTCTTTCCTCTTCGCTTTCTCAGTTCAAAAATGTCTCGCATTAAAATTAGACTGCTATACCAGCTTGCCCAAATGTGTGGTACAACTACCCATTTAGCTTTTGTTTATAGTATTACAGTTATAGTATTTGTTTATAACTGTAACTAGCTTTTGTGTATACTATTACAATTCTAACATCCATAAAATACAGGATGGAAGTAGACAGCTCCCGAAAACCAAGACCCCTACAAAAGACAGGTCACCCTACTAGTCCTACTTGTAATGATAGGCTAGAAAAAAAATCGATTCGGATGAAAAAAAAAAATTTTTTTCACTACGCGTGGTCGTTGAACTCTTGAACATATGATCGTGAGTTTTGAATAGATTGCGTCTTTTCTCATCTGAGTATAGTTACGTATTTTTTATGGAATTATCGTTACATGGCACTGTTCTAATACGATGGAATGTGAAAAGAAACATTTTTTTCATCCGAATCGATTTTTTTTCTAGCATATCATTACAAGTAGGACTAGTAGGGTGACCTGTTTTTGTTTTCGGGAGCGGTCCACTTCCACCCTGTATATTCCTGTTTGAGATAAAACTATTTTTAAGTGTTCGAAACGTCGGGCATTTAAAAATCAAGTACAAATTGCGATAGAATCCGTAAAAATAGTTTTATTTGAAAACTCGCTTAAACATTTGAAATCGTTATATGTTACTGTTTTCAGTCTATTATGGAACCTTGTTCATAACCGAACTATATTAAAGATCCATTAGGAAATATGGATTTCATGCGTGACGTTTTTGCAGGTTCAAAATTTAATTTTGAGTGCTCGAAATGTATATTCAATATTTTTTTAAAATACTACCCTGAACTAAGGAAATAATCCTTGTATTGCGGGGGATTTTAAAAACATGCAATTAACGCAAACAAATTATACACAGTCTCAGAGTAACACTTTGTGGATCGCAAAAGGTATTGTCCTGAGTGGTAATTGAATCCTCACCTGAAATAGAAGGTCGGTATCTTATCCACTACGCCATCTGTGCAGTCATTATATTAGAAATTATATTACAAAAATTAAAAAGAATTCAAAGCAGTCATTATATTAGAAAATTGTAAAACATTCAATATAAAAATTTTCTTAGTACTAGACTCAATTTTAGGACTTTTTCAACCTCATTGATATGATACTGGGAGAAATACATATTAATTCTAAATATAATCCTTACTAATATTATAAATGCGAAAGTAACTCTGTCTGTGTGTCGCTCTTTTACGCCAAAACTACTGAACCGAGCTAAATGAAATTTGTACTTATAACGGACATAGGCTACTTTTTATTGCAAAAAAGGGTTGTGAAGGGGGATGAAAAGTTGTAAGGAAGTATCGTCATTTTTAAAGCCAGAAGCTTGAAACTTATTTTTAGGCTATTGATTAGATGTAAATAAATATGACATTAAGATTTGGTAAAAAAATACCCTTAAAGGATAAAATAAAATAGGAGATGAAAAACTTTAGGTAAGTAACCTTTTATGCGGGCGAAGCCGCGGTCAAAAGCTAGTATATAATATATTTACTTCTAAATCTCATATTTTACCTCGAAATTTTGTAGTGGGTTACATTACTATTAGTAATATTTTTAATGTAGTCCTTATCGTTAAGTACAAGTTCAAGTTCGACAAGTGAATAGCTTAGGGTAGAATATATAAGCCACACATTGACATTAAGTCAAGCCTCTTCAATTATTATATTCGTAAATTGAAAAACATCAAAAAAAAAGTTGTGATTAAAAAGATATAAATATATTTTCAATTTAGGTTCTGTGTAGTAAAAGAGTGAATGATAAGAAATGAATGAGAATTACGAAGCTCTTACACTTAATAATCCGATTAGGAAGATTTACCTCAATTTTAGTTGATATTTTAAGTGTTAAATACTGCTTCTTAAATAAAATAAAAAAATACTAAATAACTTTTGGTCATCCGCTACTGGGCAATGGCATACTCCCAAAATGAAGAATAAAAAAAAAACCGGAGGTGTCAAGGGACACCCGGATGGAACGAAGTTCTATTTTAATTATATAATTTTTTTCTGCCTTAAGCGATTTTTATCGTTATATTTTAGCCAATTTGCAAAATATCTTTATAAATTATAGCCTATGTGTTACTCTGATGTGCAAGCTATATTACTATAAATTTCATCAAAATCCATTCAGTTCAGTAGTTTTTACGTGAAAGAGCAACAAACATGTTCACATCCATACATTATTACAAACTTTCACGTTTATAATATTAATAATAGGATATACAATTCCACTAGACTACCAAAACTTTTCGGCCCCGAGCTCGAACGCGAGCCGGCCACGCGGGCCGGTCACGGGCGAAAATAATTTCGTTGCGCATTATTTTGATTTTGCTATATCTCTTAAGGTATTGATTTAATTTGCATGGTCTGAAGGAAAAAAAATATCTTCATGAAATGCTCAAGCCAACTAATGTATTTAAAATGATAAGGATTAATACAGTACTTGTGTAAATAGCTTTTCAATTATCGTTTTATAATAGAACATTTTTTAAAGTATTAAAATGGATATAGTATGTTATCCTTAAGAGATAGATATATACCATCGCGGACTTTTTTGTAGGCCTTTTTAAGCTGTATAATACTGTAGTACTTTATTTTGATCTATTTCGTAGGGTTCAGCCAGCGTTTGCAATGTAAGCGCAAAATAATGTGTTTATTTACGACATCACATTAGAAACCTTTAAAATTATCAGTGTTTCTCTAGTACATTATGCATATATTATACATATAAACCTTCCTCTTGAATCACTCTATCTATAAAAAAAATCGTCGCGACACCACACTGTTCAATGCGAAATAGAAATGAAAATATCTGGCTTGCTTTCTATAAGAGAGCCGACGAGCGACGCCGCACAGCTTACAATAGCTTACTATAGCAAAAAGTGTCGTGACAACTTTTCGTAAGAATTTTTTCCGTCTAGCCCCCTTTCACAACGCGCGATAAGGAACTTCGTTCCAAAAAATCAAATCATAATTACTAAGCGTGGCAGGCGGATTGACCATTGCAGTATATTTTATGAGTTTAAAGGAGAGCGCCAGGAGAACGTTGCTACGTAAGTAAGCTTTAGTGACTCCCACGGGACATTAAGGCGTAATGACACATTCTATTCTTACTATTCTCTCTACCGGATAAGGGCATTAATACGCTATAAACAAAAATAACACAGCTAACTGTCAATGTATTTTCATGAAATAATTTGTACCCCACTACCCAGCTATTAAAACATATATTCAACGGGACTATCGCTACATGCATTGCCTACGCACGCTAATCATCATTCAATCTTTAGTTATTTGCTATTAGCCCTAAAGTCGGCCCAAGGTAGGCCCTAAGGTGTTATATATTCCAAGAGAGAGCACCTGCCTATTCTACTGGTTAGATCCTTTGTAGATTTTTACAATTCGTGCGGATAAATAAGAGGACCAACTTTTCCTAATTGCAATTGCTAGCATTTTGTTCAATTCCTCTGTACATCTATATAACAGTCATTTCTTTGTGCAATGATTATGCCCGAATAGCCTAAGAAATCTGAGAAATCAAGAATAATAATCGTTCAAATATGTTTGGAGGTGATTTTTACCTGCATTCGGTTCCAGTCAATCAAACTTTGATAAAACGCACTAATAATGTTATCAACAGGCAGCGTTTTCTATAAAATCATCATCATCATGGACCCCAAGTAATTGGGATAAGGAAAGGAAAGAACCTTATCCCAATTACTTGGGGTCGACGGAATACGTACCCGTACATATTGTAAAAGTTATTATATCCGCTGATCACAAAGCAATAATTTTACGATCGGTCACCTGCCTGAGGTCAAATATCTCTCAAATTGCTGAGGAAACGTCATCACATAGAGCTGACTCAGAACGATCTAAAACTCTTAGTCGTCTTTTACGAAATCTAAAAGCAAAGTCAAGGTTGGTAATATTTGGGCCGCAGCACAGCCCGATAATATTTTCTGTAAAACATATAACACAATGTATCCTTTTTTTTTTTGCGGTAGGCCATGGACGTCGCACTCCGCCAAGTCGGTCCGGGGTGACGGAAGAGGCGGCGCGCAACCCCATTGACCCACCCTGCAAGCACTTCTTCTTCGCCGTGCGAGCGGGCCACCAGTACCCGATTTTTGTCTTCGGTGGCCCGCTCGGCGGTATGCCCTCTCGGGCTCCTCTTCTGTCGACGCCCCGACAGCTTTCGCCGTCGAGGCGTCTTCCTCACGCGGTGGCCTCACGTCGGGTGACCGGACAATTCCCCGGTCCGATCACCCGAAGCCTCGGTTAGGGCGGCATCAGGCGCAGGTATTCGCGCTTGCGCCGCCCCGGCCGCTGACGGCGGCCCGGGTCGCGGGAATCCTCCCGGACTCGTTCCGCCGCCTCCTTCTGCGAGATGAGAGCCTCGCAGAAGACGGCGACCGCGTCCCAGTTCCTGACGCTGTCGACCATCGCCCTCGCGACAGCCGGCAGCGTCAGGTCGGCACCGATAACAGCGACGAGGTCACGGCGCTGCCCGTCCCAACTCGGACACACCTCCAGTGTGTGTCTCGCCGTGTCCTCGTCACTGCTGCAATGGTGGCAGGCCGGAGTCCACTCCCTATACGCGACCGTGTGCAGGTACAAACCGAAACACCCGTGCCCCGACAATACCTGCACCAGCCGAAAGGAGAGGACTCCGTGCCGCCGCTCCATCCATTCCATCAGTACGGGCCGGAGGGCCTCGACGGTAGCGACACCGTGTCTTGGCCTCTCCAGCCGCGTAACCCAACGGGCGATGACGTCTCGGCGGGCGTCCTCGCGCTAGGTGGCTATCTCGCTCAACGATGGGGAGTCACCTTCGTCGCGCACTGAGGTAACCCGCCGGTAGAGGTCGGAGACCATCTCCGCCTCTAGGTCCCACGGGGGTGTCCCGGCCAATAGGCACGCCGCCTCTGTCGACACCGTGCGGAACACGCGAATGGCTCTGACCGCCATGGCTCGCTGTGGCCTCCACAGCACCGCCCTGAGCTGGGCGTTCAGAGCCCTCGCCCACCCGGGTGCGCCGTACATGGCCATTGAGCGGATCACCCCCGCATACAGCCGTCGGCCCTCGAAACTGGGTCCGCCCACATTCGGCATGAGCCGAGAAAAGGCGGACGCCGCGCCGATCAGCCGGGGAGCAATTTGGCGAAAATGCTCCCGGAACCACCATCGCCCGTCGAGCACCAGACCCAAGTACCTCATATGGGCCTGGATACTGATGTGGATGGAGTTGACGACTAACGAGGCACCGATGGGCAGCCTCACATGGGGCCCATAACACAATGTATCCTAGAAGTGGGTCAAATTTGAAAAAGGCTCCGATAAAGAACATAATTATGTCCGAGACTTACTAATATAAGGTATAGTAGTAATTTGATAGGTAGAGCTAGCAACGCAGACGTGTGAACGGCTAGAAGCTATATATCGACCCGAGACTTTTCTATTTTCATTTGTCATAAATATAAACTCTTATTTTCTTACCTTGTGATTTTTGGTATTTTAATATACATATGTATATGCATATTAATTATAAGAAATTAATTAATATAAATATGAATTATACATTTATATAAATATAAATTATACGTTTAATATAAATATTAATTATAAGCATTTACCATATTAATAATCAAAAAAGATTATTAATATGATAAATGCGGCAATTTTATTAGAAGCGCTTTATCTGTTAATGTAAATTATTCCCTATCTTCCAGTGTGGTGACGGAGTAAGAATAAAATTTACCACCCCCTATTTTACTCGTGGGTACGAGACGACTAAGGTATATAAAAAGCATATAACATCTATGCAAGAGAAGGAAAACCCGAAACAAAACCCTATACCAACACGTCTGACCAGCGCGGTATAGTAGGTTAATTACCCCTCCATTACGGAAGAGGCCCGAGCCCAACAGTGGGACATATGTGGGCTGTGATGATGATGGTGATGATGAATAGTTAGATTATTAATATAGTAAGTGCGAAAATTTTATTGGAAGTGCTTTATCTGTTAATGCTGTTAGTCACCACTGCTGGATATAAGGCTTCCAATCACCAGATGCCCACTACTGGATATAGGGTTTCCAAGAATAAACAACGATACTTTTCATAATATTTCTATGCCATTCTTGTCCAATGGTTTTCTGCGATTTTTAGATTATAACTCTGACACCGTGTTATGTTTGTCGTTAGTGATATAAACGCAATGTTGATAATGATATTTTATTATATTTTGACACACTTTACAATATACACGGTGACATTTATGTCGTCTTACAAAAGCAGTTCAGTTAACGTATTCAGTATCTACTATTCATTCGTATGATTAAAAGGTTAAAAAAAATATACTGGAGTATCTTTTACTAAAAATTATTATAAATAATTACTAATTAAAATAGTAAGAGAACAGCATGTAGCGAGTGTAGGCATTTGATGTAACCTACATACTGTGTAGGCACTACGATCGTTTACCACGCTGCCTGCACCGATCATTCACCGTACAGGTGATCGAGACATCGTAACGGACCTAGCGTAGCGTAGGTATGTTTTGGGATAGTAGTCCTAGTAGACATCGTAGCTATGATTGGCTAATGTAATTACGTTAGCCAATCATTATCATGCGGAATGACGTATGATTTCTTATGTTTAAAAAGTAAACATTATTTATAAATACCCGATTACGAAACGAAAAATGATGTCACAAGCGGGGTTCGAACCCGCACCTATTGGGAATCCGGCCCAATCGTGCTGCCACTTACACCATCGTGAACTATTTTAGGACATGCAAATTTCGCTTCATATTATATCTTATAACCGAACCCCGCTTGTGACATCATTTTTCGTTTCGTAATCGGGTATTTATAAATAATTAAGCATATTAAATGCTAAAAATTTCAGTAATTTGAAGTAAACATTATATACAGATTGTTACAAAATATTAACTTTAATTTATTTTATTTAGTTACATTTTTATTACTACCAATATTGAACAATTAAATATGTTAGATATATTTCTTTGGTCGGATACTTCTATGGCACTTCTTTTGTAAGACGATATAAATGTCACGGTGTATTATATTAAGATTACAATGTGGTTGACTTGCTTATTCGATGACGACATGATAGAGATCGGGGCAAAGTGAGATGACGGAATCGGAGGTATTGTTGCCAGACTTAAATACTATTTAATAATAATCAGTCCTCTTAGTGCTCCCACTAAGTCGTGATATCTATTAGAAGGTTGCTATGAAATTTTTAGTGGTGGTAATATTAGGTTTGAAGTACAGTGTAAATATAAGGATTTACTCTACTTTTTTTTGGCGGCGGGCTACGGTATATCACACCCAGCTTATCCATCCGGGGCGACAGAGAAGCGGCGTACGACCCCGTAGACCCGCCTTAATGTACGTCTCGACACCGTGCATTCCAGTGATCCACCCGGTCACTGGAACGCGGAACACTTTTTCTTCAGTGGCCCGCCCAGCAAGGCTTAACTCTACTAAGCATTTGAACATAAAGTAAGCATTTTTTAAATGTCAATTTAATCAAGACGAGTTTTGGCTTGTAAAAACATTTTTCTCAAACACCCAATGAACGTTCAGATAATACAATCGTATCGGATAACAGACTTCGAACTCTGGTTATTTATGAGTGGATTATCCTCACAAAATATTCGCCATTACGTTTTCAAGCCTATAAGTAAAGGATTTCTTACCCTAGTAAATTAGGATAAATACAGTGGGTGCTATTTCTTTCAACATAAAAAGAGACGTTTTTAAACAAGATTATAAAGTAATTTATGTGAATGAATGCTTTAGTAGATTTATACGCAGTTAAGTTATACGAGGCAAGGGCCTTGTATAACGATATTATAAAAATATTTAATTGCACAGATAGGGTAGTGGTTAGATGCCAACTTTCTGTGCCAGTGCTATGGGTTCGATTCCCACCCAGGACGATAGTTTGAGTGATCCACAAAGTATTATTCTGAGTCTGGGTGTAATTTGTCGTCAATTGCATATTTGTAAAGTCCTTTGTAGTACAAGGATTATTTCCTTATTGCAGGTGGTGACTTTTATGGTGCCGAGGCAGCGTGTCTGTTAGCCGGGACCCCTTCATGGGACCTGGAAGCGGAAATGCTTGCCGGTTTGTATCGGCGGATGTTAGGGGTGTGAGCGGAGGGCGGTGTGGTGTCGTTGAGGGAGCACACCGCCTGGCGCGTCGATGCCCGCCGAGACGTCATTGCCCGTTGGGCAGTCCGGCTGGAGAGGCCCCGGTTCGATGTGCGGACCGTGGAGACCTAGCGACGAAGGCGACGTCACGGGTGTGTTACGTGTGTGCGTGCTTACGCCCCTCTGTCGCCCCGGACGGAGTGGTGCGAGTAGAGCGCCGACCATAACACACCCAAAAAAAAAAAAGAAGGTGACTTTTTGAATGAAAAAAAAAAGATTGGTAAAATGTATGTTGGTAGAATATTTGTGTTTTAATGATGAGAAGACATCAACAAGAATTCTTATAGTCTTATGCTCATTTTCGTCTGTAATATCTAAATTTTAAGTAACACCTAAGGGAATAGATTTAATAGATAAAACGATAAATATTATGTGTCGTTTGTATTGTGTCATGTGTTATATTAAATTTTCATCATCATCATCACAGCCCATAAATGTCCCACTGTTGGACTCGGGCCTCCTCCGTTACGGGAGGGAAATTAACCTACTATACCGCGCTGGTCAGACGTGTTGGTATAGGGTTTTGTTTCGAGTTTTCCTTCTCTCGCATAGATGTTATAAGCGTTTTATATCCCTTAGTCGCCTCGTACGATCACTCACGGGTTAGATATGGGGTGGTGAATTGTATTCTTACTCCGTCACCACACGGATTAAAATTTTATTTATTTAAAATTATTCATTTAAAAATTATTATAAATTAATAGATATAAATATAAATTATTATTAATAAAAAATATTATGTAAATGTGGGTATGGAAACGAACAATTTTTTTTTGCGAGTAACGAAACTTAATATAATAAAATTGGTGGGTTATATGAAGTAACGACGCAAGATGTATTTTAAGTTTAATTAAATTAAAATATTAATTCAACAGTGTTTAATTTATTTGAAATCGATACCCAAACGTTAAATTAAAATAATCAAAATAAAATAATTTAGATCAACTTATAATTAATTACACAAATTTTATGTACAATTTATATTCATTTAGGTGTGTCTTAAAATTCAAGTAACTCTTATTACAACGGACTTTAGTCGGTCTAGATTGATATTAAATGTCGTCTCTTTGTCGTCTTTTACTACATCGACGAGCAAAGTAAGGGTTGCTAGTGTTCATAGCCGCTACCGTACAGCAAACTTTATTTAAAAGAAATGAGTTTCTTGCCAGATCTTCTAAGCAGCTGCCATTCGAGCCGGTGGTAGTTAATTAGATTAATTTAAAAAAAATCAAAAACTAATAATACATTTTATTAACAAGACACTTCTTGTTCTTCTTCCTTTAATGGCTATAGCAGCTTCAATAGGCCACCATTTTGCCAATGAAGAGATTAACAAGACACAAAACAATAATGTATTTTAACTTGTTATTATCAGACCGTTCGATAAAAAATCATATTACTTGAAAATGTCAAATATGTCAAAAATAAAAACAAATTTCATATTACTCCAAAAAGTCAGATGTGTCAAAAAACTTCTTCTTCTTATGTTTTGGCAATCAGCTACTTATAGGTACAAGCTATTGCACGTTTTTAGTCATTCAGGTTAGTTATTGTCTAAGTCAAATTGTCACCATCAACAGTGCTATGGCTACACTGTTAATTGTTTCTTGTGGGAATTTTTATGGAAAACAAAAACGTTGTAAAGCACTTTTATATGATATTCACTACATCTCAGTAGTTCCGCCGCATCACATTACATAAAATTCAATCAAAATTATCTAATATAACACGTTAAAACACTAAGATATCGAATATAATACAAGAGCACCACATGACGTTTTCAAATTTCCGTCAAAAGTCCTCCAAAAAACTTCTGTTCAAGTTAAATCGATCTAACAGCTTAAATACACGAGTTAATTGCTGAATATAATCCAATTATATTTCACTGTATACGACCGAGTAAAATTCACGTTTTCCGTGTCGTGTTTTGGAATTTTCTGTGTTATATGTGTTATAATGACGTTAAATAGGAAAGGTTTATTGTAATCACTAGACAGATGCTGTCATTTTATTATACTATTATATTTTTTGAACATAAATTACTGAATTTTTTGGGACTCATGTCTGTCATGTGGTGCTCTTGTATTATATTCGATATCTTAGTGTTTTAACGTGTTATATTAGATAATTTTGATGGCATTTTATGTAATATGAAGTGGCGGAACTACTGGGATGAAGTGAATATCAAATAAAAGTGCTTTACAACGTTTTCGTTTTCCATCAAAATTCCCACAAGATACCATTAACTGTGTGGCCATTGCACTGTTAATGGCAACAATTTGACTTAGACAACGACTTGAAAGACTAAAAACGTGAAAATATTTATAACTTGACACTGGCACCAATAGCTCGTATATGTAGCTGATTGCCAATATATAAGAAGAAGAAGAAGAACTGAATTTTTGCATTTATTGCTTATGGTGGCAAACGAGCAAGCAGCACACCTGACCCATGGACCTTTGCAATACCAAGGTTATAGTTAGGCCGCTGCCTGCCAATGCAAACCCCAAACCCACCCAGTTAGGCTTTATTTAACATACTAGGTTTTTTTTATTTGGCACTAATCCCACTATTGTTACTCCTTCATACGTCATGATCTACAATTGTCTCCATAAACGACACCGAAGTTTGACTCTGAAGCAGTCCTGGGAGATGATTTTAATTGTCTTGGAACTCGGTACAAATTTAATTTGAAAAGTTAAAGAGGAGGAGTTGGAAAAGTGTGATTTCACATCTCTCTTAGGTAATACGGGAGACAGGAAACAAAATTTACTAGATAGTCAATAAGCAAAGGAGTGTACAGCTATGTAAGGACATAAGCAAGGGTGCTTATGTATAAAAAGGTAAATTCTATTACGCATATGCATATTATATCCCTTAATCATATTGAAACCCACGGGCAAGAAAGAGAATGGTAAATTGTATTCTTACTTCGTCATCAGACGAAAAAATGTTAAATTAAACTTTAATATTACAAGCACATTGTATTTTTCATTTATAACACCTTTTCCATTATAAAGCAACAAGACCTTTTTAGCCATAAAGTTATTTTTTTTATACCGCAGATTACTAAAAATAGCAACTCAATCGGGGTTATTAATCGCCAAAGACTCTTAAGCGAGGTAAAGCTAAAAAGCCTTATACCACATTGCTACATTTTTTTTGCATCTATATTTGGGAGGTTTTATTATGTTTTAAACCTTTTTGTGATTGAGTTAAGATCTACATTCAGATGTTATTGTTGGTGAGGGATAAAAAGGTCATGATTTATTATGTTCGGGAGTAGCCAACTGTGAATGAGGAGGGTGCACCTATTGTAAAGGAGTAGAGAAATTTAATTTGATGGTATGTGGTTTCAAATAGCGCAAAGGAAATTAATTTGATTGAGATTTATGTGGGATTATAAAGACGCTGCTTTAGTCAAAAAATTACTGAAGTTCCTTGACTTTATTTAAGATTAGGATGATTTCCCTTTCTTTTATTTTGAAAGTCGTGTGCTATTTATAGATGAAATCTATTCCACAATACCTATCCGTTTATTTTTTACTTTTCATTTTATTATGATAAATATAAATTGCTGTATGGTAGCGGCTACGGCTGCGGCTACGAATAACGTCCGCGTCACGTCCTCAACGACGATGATGACGTAATAACACTCGCCCAAACAAAAGCCTACACCGCCCGCGAGGCCATCATACACAAATTGCCGCGATTTCGTCCTCGCCGTCGAGGTGCGAAATCACGGCGCGCAATAATCACCAATCCTAAAGTGGACGCGTCCACGTCCACTTTGCCTTCAGCGACGCCCTGAGCCGAGGTCCGTTCCCCACAGGGGGAGCCCTCGGGCGATGTAGCTTAGCACACTTCTATAGGGTTGAGAGCCTTCGGGCTCACCCATTGTCCGCGTAAAGCTGTAAAAGCCATCTGCGGCTAACAGCTATCGCAGTTGGTCTTTTCAGTGGGTATTCAGTGTCCCATGGGAGTGGGAAGTCCATGGGGGAGACTGGGCCTGCGAATCCCACATACCCCGTACGGGCGGGTATACGAAAAATGCATTTTTAGCCACTGCGTTACCAAAAAAAAAAGCGGCTACGAATAATACCAACCCCTACTTTGCTCGTGGATATCGTAAAAGACGACTAAGAGCCTTATAATGACTAACTCCATCTGATGACGTTTGGTCAACAATTATAATCCCAAGGAGGGGTGATGTCTGGCAGGTGGCCGGTCATAAAACTATTGCCAATAACTTTTACTTTTGAGATGTCATCAGCCACCCAGTAGACAGTACATAAATTATATTTTTAAATTATTGCTTTATAATTTTCAAATATATACAATAATTATGTAGGCGATAGTTAGGAGAACGAATGGCTACCGGTTCGTAAGTGCTGTAGGTGTCGTACAGTATATCCCCACCCCTGACACCCCTGGCCTCGCCTCTTAGACTTAATAAAAGTATAATATATCACTACTCTCTCGAAATAGTACAATATAGAGCCACAAGATGGTTGCTACGCATAAAGCTACTAGACGGATGGACGGATACAAGATGTTATTTTATTATCAGTTGCAAGTTTCCCTCACGGATTACTTATCATCTGTGTATCCATAAACCATCAGAGAATACGAGTTACCACAATGTCAGTGATGCGTGATCGTATGAAAGCAACGAATTGTAGCAATCGGATTTTATACATGATCACTGCCAAACGAGAACGAGCTTATCTATTTTAGCCGTTGTATTATCGAAGAATATAAGCAATTATTCGTTAAATTTATATATTCTCTAAACGAAATGAGAAGATAGAAGAAAAAGAGAGAAACAAAATTATATTTATTTTGTTCACAGTATCAATAATATAGAACGCTCAATCTTGTTTGAATATGTAATGAGACGAGATGAAAGTAATGTTGTGAGGAAAGGTTTAATGTATGAATGTTGAAGGAGATGACGTCTAATACGGCTGTATAAAAGAAGAGGATATATTGGGTCGACCCCAAATAATTGGTGTAAGAGAAGAATGGTGATGAGTATCAATAATATAAATTAGGCTTAAATTGAGATAGCTAGATTTTTATTAGATAGGTAATAGATTTTGCCACCGAAGACAAAGATCGGGTACCAATGGTCTGCTCGTACGGCGAAGAGAGGTGTTTGCAGGGTGGGTCCATGGGGTTTCATGCCGCCTCTTCTGTCGCCCCGGACGATTTGTCGGGGCGCGACCAAATCCATGGTCCACCATGCGGGAAAAAAAAGAAGTTAGGTAGTAGATTAATATGGAAACAAATTGGGTTTTGAATTCAATTACGAGTACTTCTTATTTTCAAAGTTTCTATTGAATGATTATTTCTATCATTAATTCCATTTTAATTTCAGTGTTCCATCTCTCGCATGGACGTTCTGAATATTATATCCCTTAGTCATCTCTTAAGATAGCGGGTGACCGGGGATCAGTTTATTCGCCCGGAGCGAGGCCGCACCGCGTGAAGATGATGCCTCGACCGCGACTCGTAAGTCGAGTTGGCGAGGCGTTGACTCGAGAAGATACCCGTGAGGGTAGACCCCCGAGTGGGCTACCGAAGACAAAGACTGGGTTCCGGTGAATCACTCATAAAGCATCGAGAGGTACATGCAAGATGAGTCTATGGGCTCACGCACTGCTTCTTCTATCGCTTCGGATGGATTTAGCAGAGTGTCATCACTCCATAGTCCGATGCCAAAAAAAAATAGTCATCTTTTACGATAGCCATGAGAAAGAAAGAGGGTGGTGACTTCTAAATATAAATACCATGTGATAGCGTAATGCTGCGGGGTGTTACAATTCCATAGCCAGCGGCCAAAATAAAAAAATTAGCGTAATGCTGTGTGGAATGGATAACCAAATCTTATGTTGCTCGTGGGTGTCACAACAGACGATTAAAAGCTTTATATCCACTATCCACTTGGGTCAATTCCATCTAATGCCGATTAATCAATAAGTACATTCCTAAGAAAAGTTGACGATAGCCCGGTTACATATATTGGCAACAACTTTTTCGATGTGATGATGGAAAAAGAGTATACCTATATATTGCATCGACCCTAAATAATTGATATAAGTGATTGATAAATAATTGTAATAAGTGATTGATAAAAATGATTATAATAAAAGATTATAATATCCGTGTGATGACGGAGAGATTTTATGTTTTTTGTATGGTGAGGGAGTAAAAATACAATTCAGTACCCCTTTCTTACCCGTGGGTGATTGCACGAGAAAACTAAGGGATATAAGGCGCATATAACATCTATGCAAGAGAAAGAAAACTCGAAACCGTATACCAACACGTGTGATCAGCGTAGCACAGTAGGTTAATATTTATTCCATTATAGAGGTGGGTCGAACTTATCAGTGAGATATGTATGAGCTGAGATGATGATCACTTTTTTTTATAATAAAATAGACACCATCCTGTACTTTCTATGAATATATATATATATATATACACGTGCTTAGGGCCCTAAAAAGCTGTTTTCTAAAACTTCAAATCTTCACAAATTGTAACTCCCATTCGCTAAGACGCATAATTTACTTTGTATGACAAAATTTTTTTAGCTAGGGAAGAAAAATACTTTTATTTGTCTTGAGACTCGCAACAACTTAAATTAGGAAAGATAAACAAAGATCTCACAGAATTTTAGGTTCTATATAGAATCTATTTGGTATACGATTTGCATCATTTGATGGCTCAGGCTTTGTTCTTTTTTATTTTAGATCTGGATTTCTATGTTCTGTCCACAGCAACAAGGGCCACCATGCAGTCTCATAGTCTATTGTATTAACTGCCTATCGTTATAGAGATATATTGTTTAGAGATAGTTTAGTATTTACTTTTGCCTATATTTCCTATTTATTTTTTCACTATTTAATATGTTTCGGATTTGTGAGTAAACTTAATATATAAGTTATTATTTTATTACACAAATTTTGTCCAGTTTTATCTGAAACATAAGGTTGTCTATTTCAGATTTATGTATCTCATCTACTTTGGAATTAGGTTTCATATTTTGTACTATAATCTGTTATGAAGAGGTTAGTTAAACTAGATTGCACAGATGGTGTAGTAGATAACAGACCAACCTTCCGTGCCAAGGGCGTGAGTACGATTTCCACGCGCGAAAATACTTTGTACGATCCACAAAGTATTATTCAGAGTATGGGTGTAATGTGTAATTAATTGTATGTTTGTAAAGTCGTCCGCAATACAAGAAATATTTCCTTAGTGCAGGAGGGTGTCTTTAGAAAAAAAATATATATTATAATTATTATTTGGACTGATAGTCGATTCCGATTCATTGGCATCAGTAATTGCTCGAGCTCATCCATCAACTTGCTCTTATCCCAATCACTCATGGTCGACTTAATATATCTTCTTCCTTTATACAGTCCTATCAGGCGTTAATTCTGTATTTACTCCCTGTCTATCCACGTCATGTTTCACGCCGTACAGCCTTCTTTTCTTTGGTCTTCCTTTACCCCTAAAGCCTTCAACATTCATACTTAAAACTTTCCTCACAACTTTATAATAATAATTCTCGATAGTAATTGCTCAACGTAAGTGGATGATAATAAACTAGGCATGAAATCCTTTACCCAGTACTGTTCACTTGCATGGCGAGTAAGGGACTATTTAGTTCATTGTGTATAATGCTCTATGGGAACAAGTAGGGAGGACAATAATTCCTACTTTATTCATACTCAGTGGTTTGCACTGACACAAATGTGTAAAAATAATTTGGACAATCCAAAAGTGCACGCTTCATAATTTTTATATTATTTATCATTTACTATTAGTCAATGCCAGAAATAAAAATAAAATTAAAGAAAAAATCATTTTTTTTAAAAGCAAGCTGTTTATTAATTGCTAAAAAATGCAACACACTTTTATTTATAAAATTGGGACTGTGATAAAAACGGGAAGATTTACTAATTATGGTGTTAAAAATATATAATTATGTACGATATGGAATTATTTTGTTGTAGACGAAGAAACTTAATTATCGTTAAAGGTTACAATGAACTTATAACGTATAACGTTACAAATGTTATATGTCTGATTAGAGTTAATTTATTTTTAACTTTTTAGTTTATTTTATTACCAATAAAAGCTTGTTTTTAAAAAAATATTTTTCTTTAATTTTATTTTTAACTAGTTATTTAGTAATTTTATTATTCGGATTGTTCCCACAAATATAGGACAAAAACGGTTCATCACCCCAGAGGTCCATTGTGGAGGGAGAAAGGCTTCAGTATAACAGGGCTCGCCCTGGTACTCTGAGGCGCAACGTAAGCGATATGAAATGTTTATACACTCCATACCATTCAGCCCTCGGCACGTGCTTACTTTGGCATTGGGTCATCTATCTAATCAATCAGACATAATCCACATTCATAATAAGCGGAACGAACTTTTTCCCCCAATTTGTTGGAGTTGCATATTCACGCCAACCAAGATACTCGTCAAGACGAATCAAACGAGCCTAAACTCGGTGGGGTTGCGTCTTTTAATTACGGAGTACCTATAGCCAGCTTCTAGGTCTATCATCAGAACCTAGTTACCATATAGTATCAAAGTACTCCTCAAAACGAACCAAGCGAGCCCAAACTCGATGGGTTTTTGTTGTTTAATTACGTAGTTCCTATGGCCAGATTCCAAAGTCCATCGTCAGACCCTGGTTACCATATAGTCTCAAAGTATTCGTCAAGACGAATCAAACGAGCCCAAACTGGATGGAGTTGCATCGCTTAATTACGGAGTTCCTATGAACAGCTTCCAGGTCCATGATCAGACCCTGGTTTCCATATAGTTTCAAATTACTCGTCAAGACGAATCAAGTAAGCCTAATTTCGATGGGGTTGCGTCGTTTAATTACGGAGTTCTTATGGCCAGCTTCCAGGTCCATCGTCAGGTCAGCTCTATGTCACAATAATATTGCATTGTCATCTAATTTATACATGCATGCAAAATTGCTTTAGCTCAATCGGAAACCGGGAAAGGGATCAAATTTAACTTGCAAGATTTGATTACAGACAACGGGACAGGTGAAACTAAATAAAAGCTTGTACATAGGTACATACTCGTAATGAAAGAAAAGAAACTACTTTTGAAATTTCGTGCCATTCTCGACGTAGAGCTAAACATAGTATAGGCTGAATGGGATTTATTTCCTTTACCTGTCTGAATGGACGAACAAAAAATGTAAACCAACCCAATTTTCATAAAGTATACATACACTAATGACTAAGCAGTTTAGTTTTTTATTAATTGCAATTAAACGACAAAGAATTACCAAGCCATTTTCGAAAGGAAACAGCGCGTTGCGATTATGAAGCTTTTAATAAAAGAAAAACATCGATACATTCATTTTTACGGTCGTGATAATGCCAGATACTTACGGTAATATCCGGACGTCCTCGAATATTTTTTTAATCAACTTTTTTTTACTTAAAACAAAATAATTGCGTTTTAAAAATATCAAATACGTTTAGACAAATGTTTTTTCTTGACATGTGTATAATAATATTATCCTATAAGTGCAATGTGAGAAAAATACAATCATTTTTAGGTTTGAAAAGTGCTTGATTTTCATATATCGAGAGTAGAGCAAGACCTCAACGCTTCGCTTATGAGGCGTGCAATATGTCACAAATCTTTTACATTGACCATTGACTACAGTGACCATTAAAATAAGAAAATAATTCTATATGTTTTTTTTTAATACATATAGAATCGTTTTCTTTTTGTACTGGCCCTAAAGTATTAAAATGTGGGTCAAACTTTTTAATAACTGATATTAGAGCGGATAGATATACATTTCTGTAATAACGATGACTTTTGGACGTAAGACACCTTAGTCCTCCCGTGGCTATAGTTACTGTAAAGTGTTAGAAATATCGGGAAATCAAAAATTAAATACAAACGCGATAGAATCCGTAAAAGTAGTTTTATTTCAAATGTGTAATACTCGCGTAACATCAGAAACAATTATTTTTAATATTCTTTAAGGATATGCAGAGATTTAAAAAAATTCATCACCGCGAATCTCAGTCATGGATATCTTAAAAGACAATTCATTATTATCATCATCGTCATCCTTCTCTTATCTCAATTATTTGGTATCTATGCAATATGTATATTTAAAATATTTTTTTTATTCTATTGCTCTAATCTTTTCCTTTAATATCTGTAATGCAGAGCTATCTGCAGAGCATATAGCTCTGCAGACAGCAGAGCTAAATGTTATTATTTATACATTTTATTTCGTAGTAATTGAATTAAAATTTAATTTTGTACTAAAAATACCTAATACCTTTAACAAAAGTATTGAAAAAATCTTTATAGATTGACATATCAATGTATTGTACTATACACGTCAATTACGCGCCATTTATAAAAAAAAATACACGTCAATTATTTAAATACTTCAAACCCAGCTTAATATAACCAAGATAGATTGCAGAATATCTTACTGGACATTGGCAAAGTGGCTGTTAATCGCTAACAGAAGCCATTCATTAAGAAGAAGAAGAAGAAAACAATTATATTGTATTAGCTGAAAATTAAGATTTTAAACTATAAAGCAGGTACTAAAATTAATACATTAAAAAATACATTTTCTATACATATACATTTTGTTTAAACTGTTTTATTTTAAGTATAGATGTAATATTACAAATGAAACATTAATTCTAAAGTTTCTTGCCACATAACTAAAGTTTTAATAGCTTCAGATACGAGTAAGAGCTTCGACTGGTAAATGATAAGAGAGAGACAAAATTAATGGTGATTGTATTCTTATCTTTATAGCTATAATCATTTGAAACGAATACCAACAGAATTTCTATAGACCATAATATATTTATTTCAAGATTTACATCTGAATGTTTATCTCAGAGGTTTAAATATCGACGTTTCGTGTTACGAATATGTTCGATTTCATAGCAGAATATTTTTTTCTAGGATCTATAAAAGATTGGTTTGAGAATTGGTTTAACTTGTATTCTTTAATTGTATGTTTGTTAATTATTCCTCGATACAAGAATTTCTTTGCTGTCATCAATGATTTCTTTGCATATTTAGTATGCACGAGGTTTCGACGCCAATAAATTCATCTAGCTTTTTTTTTTTTTTGGGTGGGCTACGGTCGGCGCACTCCTCGCACCACTCCATCCGAGGTGACAGAGGGGCGTAAGCACGCACACCCGTAACCCACCTGTGACGTCGCCTTCGTCGTTGGGCCGACCACCAGAGCAGAGTGACTTGACGTCAGTGGTCGGCCCGACGGGATACCCCTGAGGAGGACCCTCTCCTCGACCGACGTCCCCCCCCTCGGGTAGGATGTCGGTCTTTCCTCACGCGGTCGGCCTCTCGGCAGGTGACGGACTAATTCCCCGATCCAGTCACCCGCGGCCTCGGCTAGGGTGGCATCAGGCGCAGGTAATCGTGCCTGCGCCGCCCCAGTCGCCGGCAGCGGCTCACGCCGTCGAGGAGACGCTCCTCGCGCACGCGCTCCGCCGCCTCCTTCAGCGAGACTACTGCCTCGCAGAAGGTTGCGACCGCGTCCCAGTTCCTGACGCTGTCGAGCATCGCCCTGGCGATGGTCGGACGACCCACGTGTACAGCTGTCGGCACGTAGCGCTCGGTCCGCCCACATTCGGCATAAGCCCTGAAAGGGCGGACGCCGCGCCGACGAGCCGCGGAGCGAGCCTGCGCAAATGCTCCCGAAACCACAAACCCATCTAGCTAGGTTTTATCTATAGAAAATATCTGTATATCAATGTTTTCAGCCAATGAAGAAAATATAATTACAATATGAAGTAATAAGTAAATTTGGTCACTGTCATCATTAATAGAAATAGCTCAGTTGGTAAATCGAGTAATCTTATCTAGTTCCCAGAGCCTCAATTCGGTAATTGTTTACCCTTTTTCATTATTTTATCAAATATTATATAATCATCACAATCATCATCTCAGCTCATATATGTGCTACTACCCCAGCCTGCTCAATAATGGGAGAGAAATTGACCTACTATACCACGCTGGTCAGACATGTTGGTAAAGAGTTTTGTTTCGAGGTTTCCTTCTCTTGCATAAATGTTATATGCATTTTATATCCCTTAATCGTTTCTTACGATCACGCACGGGTAAGACAGAGGGTGGTGAATTGTATTCTTACTCCATCACCACACGGAAGTACATAATATTTAAACATATCTTCTTAAATACACAATTTCCTAAGCAAAAATACCGAGCTAAGCTAGATAAAAAAAAATATAACAAGCTAAGAAAGATTCAATTTACTATAAATAGTTAATTGTATTTTTTTTATTGCTTATGTAGTAGTAGTAAGTAGCACATCTGATGGTAAGTGTCACTGCTGCCATTGGACCTTTGCTATACCAAGGGTATAGCTAGGCCGCTGCCTACCATTACAATCCTCAAACCCACCCAGTTGGTCTGCCAGCTCTCTTGCTCACCGAACGATGTGCTATTGCGCTCATTGCCATTACTCAGACGTCGATCTTCTACGAGAGTGTGGAACTACCCCGGACGGATCGGCTCGCGGTTGTAGACAGAGAACTCTCCACAGCGTGGTCCTAGCACTATTAAATTTTGTTTTTAAGATTTAAAAGCATAATAGTTTATTTATGACCATGGCATTTACATCAGTTCTGAAATATCAGAAACTCGTAATTAATAACATCTTCATCACTCAACACTTCTGAGGTGAGACTCCGCCACAATATTCCCAGTGACATACTATACCATGCTAGTCAAGCGCATAGGGTTTTATTTCCTGTTTTCTTTTTCTTGTGTAGCTGTTATCTATACATCATATCCCGTAGCTGTCTTTTACGACATCCATAGGAAAAAGCAGGATTGAATTATATTCATAATCCTTCACCACAGGGAATAGTAATAATATAGTAATATAATACATGATTTAAATCTCGTTAAACATATTTTTATGAAATATTTATTCTTCAGTGTGTGATGTTTTATGATGAGAAGTTAAACGAGTATATGGTTTTCCCCTAATCATACAGATAATTTATTTTATTTTTAATATATGTATTTTAGTGCAAAAATAATTCGTTATTATAATTATCTAAAAAAAATCATTTATCTTTTCTTCGGTTTTCTATAGCCATTGCAATTCATATTTAAAACTTTCTTTCAAAACTTCCCTCATTGGTACAACTTTTAAAATTTCTCTTAAATGTTCATTCCTTATTTCATCCATTCTCATCATACCGCACATCCATTTTAATATGCTCATCTATGCAGTCGTCTCTCATACATTACTTTTGAAACTTTTTCATATGATCATTTTTACTTTCAGTTTATATATTTTTTTTCAATGTGGTTTAACATATCTATTTATCATACTCTAATAGTTAGTGTCATAGGAAACGGCTAAGGAATGTAATCATCTTAGCTATTATATACCGCGCTACCAGTCTCGAGCCCGGTAGTTGGGGTTCGGTGTTTATTTTGATGTACATATGTATATTATATATGTATAAAACGTAAGTAATATAATATTTAAATTCCTGAAATTTACCATTTAATATGGTTAGTTATGTATAAAAACCCGATTACGAAGCGATAAATGATGTCACAAGTGGGATTCGAACCCACACGGATGGAAATCCGTCCCAATCGTGCTGCCACTTACACCACCGTGAACTATTTTAGGACATTCAAATCCCGCTTCGTATTATATTTACGTCATTAAGGAGACGTGTGCCATCTACCCGACAATGTTTATACGTTGTATGGGCTTAATACTTCAAATTTTGCAGTTAGAGTTGTATTAAATTTATTGCAAGAAAATACTCTAAATAATGTAATGGGGTGGATATCGACCTGCATTGTTCAGACAAGTAGGCATAGTTATGCCTACTTGTCTGACCATTGCAGTTAGGAGGTGAATATCCTTTCCATTACGTATAAGTTTCATACACAAGTGGCACTTTAAACCCTTAAATATGTAGTTTAAGATCACCAAATTCATATATTATTACTTAAATGCTAATGCCAAGAAATTGAAAGTTATAACGTTAAAATCCGACGTGACCGAAAGATAATATTGAATAACGAGAAGGTTTAATATTTTAATATGCCGCTTAGATATTTACTTTGCATGCTACTTCCATTTTATAATATTTCTTATTTTACAGCATTTCATTGTAAAACTGAAAACGTTAATACTTTGATACTTACTCAAATATTTTAGTAAGTTATATAATATTTTTTAAATATATGTCATTCTTCAACCTTTAGCTTTCACTGAAAGTAAACTCCTAAAAGTAATTAAGAAATAATACCCTGTATATTTATCATCATTTATTTATCATCTGAACGAACGTCTGGTTAAGAAGATATACAATGCGAAAGTGGAAGGATGTAGGTACCGGGGGCGACCGAGTTCCTAGACCAAGAAAACCAATTGTGCTTGGCACCTAGAAAACCAATTGTGCTTGGGTACACAACGATAACAACAATAAAATGGACTTAATAAAATTTCTAATTTTAATTCTCATAACTGAGTGAAATGTAACTATTCTTTAAGATTATTTTTTGCTGTTTTTGGAATTCGTGACCAATATTCTTTTATTTATATATTTTTTTTAATACAACACTGCAATAAGGAAATAATCCTTGTATTGCGGGGGTATTGCAGACATTTGTAATGGTATTTAATTTATCGTAGATACTTTCTAAGAAACCTGCGCGCTGTGACGGGATAGAAGTACAGTTGATTTTTGCTTGTAAGAATCGTAAAAATTGACTGAAATGTTACCAGAAGAATGAATAGTTGTTTTCTTGTATTTTGGATAATGTTTACTGAGAAACTCAACATCTCACTGCTATCACTAATTTGCTTGTTCACATATGTAGTATTCTATAGAGAAGGTTTACATCTAATATTGGACGACGAAAGACTGAGAAAGGGGTCTTCTTCTTGAGGTCGACGCAATATGTCATCTTTTTCCATACAGTCCTATAAAAAGTCATCTCTGCAGTCATTCCCTGTCTATTCATGTCATGCTTCACGCAGTCCATCCATCTATTTTTTTGGTCTTTCTTTACCCCTAAAGCCTTCAATATTCATACTCAAAACTTTCCTCATAATATTACTTTCATCTCGCCTCATCACATGCCATGTCAACCTTTCACTCTTTAACTTTTCCGTCATTGGCGATACTTTCAAGCTTCCTCTTATATGAGTCTTCTCTGTAAAAATATTTAAAACATTAATATATTGCCTTCTTTTTTTAGTTCATTCAGTACTAGAGCGCTAAATATAGAAATGTAACGTATTATTTTTAATTCTCTCGAGAACAAAGGCGTGAGAGATTAGAAAAATAAAAACACAAACGCTGACAATGAAAAATAAATTTGATGTAAATATACCCATGTACATTATTTTTATACTGAACGAATAACAATTCTCTGTCGGTCTGGCTGTCCCAGGAGAGTTATAAAACTAGCAGCCAGCTTAAACAAGTCCTCATTTATTTGTTAGTCGAGTGTCTTCTGGCATTCCGGCTATTTATTCATTACACTAAGTTAAACACAAGGAAAACTGTTGTGTATTGTATTACGCATTCTAAGTAACTATTACATTTTATCCTTAAGATATTATTGAAACTATAGATATTAGTTTACACAGATAGTGCAGTGGTTGGATTAATCCCATACAAAAACTATCTCATCATTCTCCTACTCCTATTCCAACCACTCGGGGTCGATACAATGTGTACTCTTCTTTCATAGTACGTATTGTAGAAGTTATTGGCAATAGTTTTATGACCGGCCGCCTGCCAGACGTCAACCCTCCTTGCGAATGTAATTGATAACCAAATGGCACAAGATGGAGTTGGCCTAGATCCTTATAAGGCTCTTAGTCGTCTTTTACGACATCCACGAGCAAAGTAAGGGTTGATATTATTCGTAGCCGCTACCACACAGCATAAATCCCCCCCATCAAAAACTATGTATGATTCGAAAACGATTATACTGAATGTGTGTGTGTGAATACCGAATGTGAATGGATGTATTTGAATCTAATACTACTTATTAAGCAAAGTACTTTGTGACATAGAGATTTACTCTTTAGCAATGTACAAAAAATGCTATTTGCAAATTATAGGTTCATTCAGATTGAATAAAAATAGAAATCTTAAAGCTTGGGACTATATATTCTGAATAAAAATCTTTGCGACTTTTATATAATAAGTATATAATAAGTACTTTTTTATTAATTTAGATGGAAGATATGCAGCCCACCTGTTGGTAAGATGGTAAAAGATAATTGCAGCTAATGGACCTCGGCAATATTGAGAGCTAGGCACTCAGGCCTTCCATGAGGTCGTATTTAAGCTTTTGACTCTAGTAAAATATATTTTTATAATATTTTTTACGTAACTATAAAGGAGACGAAGAGAGAGTTCTCCATTTGGTGACGGAGTACGAATATTATATATCCTTTTTTTTGTGTGTGGGTGTCGAAAAGACGTCTAAGATATACTCGTATTATGCGTATATAATGTTATAATGTAAGAGAAGGAAATCTCGAAATAAAAACGTACCAATATAACTAGCGTAATGTGTCAAATTCCTTTCTATTGTAGTGGAAGCTCTTGACCAGCTGTTTATTTATTTATTTTAATCAACTGTTTATTACATTTATAGTTGCCCAAAACGTGCATTGAGCCATTACAATTACAAAATTTAAAAGTATTTTATATTTTTTTATTTCCGTTGGTGGCAAACGAGCAAGCAGCACACCTGATGGTAAGTGACACATCCGCTCATGTACCTTTGCAATATCAGGGCACAGCTAGGCCGCTGCCAACCGTGAAGAAAGAGCTCTTCTTATACCTCGTTTAAAAAAGGACATGTCGTAGCGCTCGGGAAACACGGCAGCAGATAGTTCATTCCAGATCTTGCACGTACGTGGTAGAAATGATCGCTGAAAACGTACAGTAGATGTCCGTATCGTTTCCAGGTGAAATGGATGAACCCTGCTGCGGTGTCGAGTGGTACGGTGATAAAATGGTGACGGTGGTACCAAGTCAAATAGTTCTTCAGAGCACTCCCCGTGAAAGAGCCTGTAGAGTACACAGAGAGACCTAAAGTCTCTCCGGCTCCAGTGTAATTGTAGGATAAAAATATAAACGTAATTTTAAAAATATATAAAATTTTATGAAGAATATGTCAACTTCTGGATAGTGAGCAATCAGAGAGTTAAGCAGTGCAACAGCCTGACTCGTAGGTGCGGTATATATACGCACCTGAGGTGCAGCGAGCAGACGGCGCGAGCGAAGTCGTGTGTATTGGTACAGTGCTGATAGGGAATAGCACGATAATACACTAGGATTGTCGATTTTATTGTTAAATAATAAATAGTAATATACCTAATAATAGGGCATACCCTATCTTGCCCGTGGGTGATCGTAAGAGACAACTAAGGGATATAAAACGCATATAACATCTATGCAAGAGAACGAAAACTCGAAACAAAACCCTATACCAACACGTCTAACCAGCGCGGTATATTACCTAGGTTAACTTCCCTCCCAGTACGGAGGAGGACCGAGCCCAACAGTAGGACATATATGGGTTGTGATGATGATGATGATGAATTTAGTATAAGATTAATTGAATGTTTTCCTTTTAATGTAGCGATATTTCGCAGTCGTTTTTACGACAGTTTCAAATGTTTTAGTATCGAATTTATTTCAAGTTATTGGTCATTAAGTTATATCCTTATTTCTCTCAACCTGTTATGGTAGTTAACAAGAAGATAGAGGTAATAGATTTTATTCTTATTACACTGGTAAAATTTGTATTTTACCTAGCTATAATAAGCTTTTAATTATTCTTATAAATAGAATTGTCTAAGGTCATAAACTTAGACCACCGAAGACAAAGACCAGGTACCCGGTGGCCCGCTCGCAAGGCGAAGAGATGCACTTTGCAGGGTGGGTCTATGGGTTCGCGCGCCGCCTCTTCCGTCGCTCTGGACCGATTTGACGGGGCGACACTACACCATAGCCAATCGTTAAAAAAAAAACAAAAAAAAGGTCATAAACCTAACTAAATTAATAATTATTCTAATTAATATCATTTTAATTTAGTAATTTAATAGAGATTGGTATTTTGGTAGTATAATTGTCTTTAATATTAAATTAATTTATTAATTATAGATTTCAAATTGTTCATTAATCCTGATATTCTAATTACATAACATCTATTATAAGACGTTCTCTTATTTCAAATGACATCTGTATGAATAATGGCATTTATATAGAACTTTGTAAATCCAATGTATCCAGTAAATGATAGATGTAAACTTAATTGTCTTGTTATAATCTAAGTTAGAAGGATATATCTCATCAGGCTGATACGTATTTAATTAATTTGAAAGTTGTAAATTTTATTTATTAATTATATTGGCGTATTCTATAATAAATTAATTAATATCTAAATGACAGAACTTAGCTCGGTATTTTTTTTATAATGCTTTTAATGGAAAATATAATTGGATATTAAAAAAATGATTTGATAAAATAATGAAAAAAGATATATAAATTTATATATATATATATATATATATATATATATATATATATATATATATATATATATATATATATATATATATATATATATATATATATATATATATATATGTGTGTGTGTGTGTTTGGTGAGTTTACTAGTCTCCTAGAATGTAAAATTTTCCTTACAACAGAATTTTGTCTCGGCACTTTTATATTTATATTTTTAAAGATATAATATTATCAACCAAACAAGTTTCTTGATGGTATGAAAAAAATATACAAAAGTTAAAACAAATTTTCAGATCTTAATTATTTTATTTCAAATTTCTTATAGTTTTGTAGCTGTGTGGTAGCGGCTACGAATACTACCAACCCTTACTCTACTGCTCTTATTGCTCGTAGATGTCGTAAAAAACGTCTAAGAGCTTTATTTCGACTTGGGTCAACACCATCTGATGCCGTTTGGTCAACAATTACATTCCCAAGGAGGATTGACGACTGGTAGGCGGCTTGTCATAAAATTATTGCCAATAACTTCTGCAATATGTAAAAAGAGGAGTACATATTGCGTCGACCCCAACTAATTGAGATAAGAGCAGGAGATTGATGATGATGATTTCTTAACTTGCTTAACTTTTCTTTGTACTGCTGTTGGGTCTTTTTCAGAATGATAAAGATTTGCCATTGATAAGGATTTAATTAAGATACCAACCTATCGAGGCAGATATTACGCAGTCAATTCCTATGCGTAAACTGTAAAATGGCAATGCAATCTATAAATTGGTGTGGTAAGTCTGGGTATAATTTGTGTCCGTTTAATTATATATTTTTAAGCTACACGCGATATAAGGATGATTTTCTTAGTGCATCTTTAAAAAAGCTAGAGAGGCGGTTTCGTAAAGTAATATGTATACGCTATATGTGAATATGCTATAATTTTCTAGCCTATCATTATAAGTAGGACTAGTAGGGTCACCTGTCTTTGTTTTTAGGAGCGGTCCAGTTCTACCCTTTATAATGGGGTGTAATTAATTAAAAACAAAAAATAATATAAGACCGCCAGCTATACAATGAGGCACTTAAATGTAAATAATAAGACATTTTAAGAAGTCGATGGCTTGGATAGATTAGCTAACAGTTTATACGACCAAAATATATGAAGTCCGTGCCTTGGATAGATTAGCTAGGTAGCAATTTATACGACCAACAACATTACGTACCTAGTAGTTTATAGCCAGCACTGTTTTCATAAATTGTAGGTATTTTTTTTTCCGTGTGGTGACAGAGTAAGAATACATCTCACCACCCCCTATCTTACCCGTGGGTGATCATAAGAGACGACTAAGGGATATAACATCTATGCAAAGAGAAAGAAAACTCGAAACAAAACCCTATACCAACCTGTCTGATCAGCGTAGCGTATAGTAGGTCAAGTTTCCTCTCATTATTGAGGAGGCTCGAGCTCAGCAGTGGGACATATGTGGGATCCCCAAACACCACTAACACAGCACTAGCATTCTCACACATACTCACATACAGTACACACTCCATACACCACATAAGTAAACTTAGCACATACACGCATATAAACATGCGCGCTCACACGCACATGAACAGTATACAGTAACTATATGTAAAAATTATTAACCTTAAATTCTATTCAAATGTTTGCGAATTAATGCTCATTTACATGTATAAAATATAATCATCTTTCGGCTGAGCACTGTTTCCCATAATACAGGCCATGGCCTAGTTTGGGAAGGAGTTTCAGTATCTTTTGCAACAACCTTATATTCTTTAGTTTTAAATTTTAGTGTGTAACATTACTCTGTATCAAATAAACTTAAATTCTTTAGTTTTAAATTATAGTGTGTAACTTTACTCTGTATCAAATACATTTTTTTTTTTTTTTTTTTTTACATATAAGCTGAGATGATGATGATTATGATTATTTTTACATTTTAGTGTCCTGGTTTTTTTTAAAGACCAGTTTTTAGTTAAAATATTTTATAAATATTTATCATCATCATCATCATCTCAGTTCACATATATCCCAGCAGGGCTCGAGCCTCCTCCACACTAGAAGGGAAATCGACCTACTACACCACGCTGGTCAGACATATTGGTATAGGGTTTTATTTCGAGATTTCCTTCTCTTGTTATTATAACCTATTATATATTTAATTTATTCTTTATTATTATTTATTCAAATAAAATATGTTAATTTACCTATATAATTAATACTTCAAAAGTGTTTAATTTAATGAAGTACCTATTTCGATTCAATGACCCAGTAGCTACTAATAAAACGTTTTATTGGCTTGCGTGTAAAAATAACTGAATATATTAAGCTATATTATAATCAACCATCACAAAAATTAATTCAATAAATAATGAATTTAGCCCAAAAAAAGCTTTATTCGGCGATATTTGGCAATAATTTTCGTGGCTTGCGTGAGCTCGTAAATACCGAGGGAGCAATAACCGTTAAGTAGTATTGATAGCCAGATCACTCGGCACTGTATTTAATCATGGTTCGACTTGCCGTTCTTTGAATTATATTTTTTTAACGTCTCATATTTTATCCGAATACAGAGAAGTGTAATTTATACATAATTATTCATCTAAGTTATTAACTTTTTTTTTCTTTGTAAAAAGACACCACTAAGGAAATAAAAATGGGCAGGCCACATTGCTCGAAGAACCGTCAACCGCTGGGGAAGAAAGGTTCTGGAGTGGCGACCACGTATTGGACGACGCAGTGTAGGATGCAACTAGGTGGACATTCGACCTGGTGAAGATTGACCTGGTGAAGGCGTCGTTGGAGGCAAGTGGCGCAGGACCGCACTCTGTGGCGTAATATGGGGGAGGCCTACGTCCAGCAGTGGATGGCAATAGGCTGAAATGATGAAAGAAGTAATCCTTGTATTGCGAGGGAATTTACAAATATGCTATAAACGCAGACAAATTACACCCAGACTTAGAACAATACTGTTTGAATTGCAAAAAGCATTGCCTCGCATGGAAATCGAACCCTCGGCACTGTCACGGAAGGTCGTTACTTTACCACACCAACTGTGCAGTCATAAATTTGGAAATACAAGTTTTATGGAAATGCCCAAGATTTTAATAAAAATTAACATGCTATCATCATTATCATCATCAACTAAGCTTGTATTCGACTCTATTGCTGGTAACTCATCAACTCATTCTCAGTAGGAGGGAAATTGACCTGCTACACCACGCAAGGCGGACTAGTTCGTATAGGGATATTAAGTTTTCCTTCTTCTTTACACATTCCATGTGTTGAAGTAAGAATACAATTCATCACCCCCTATCTTGCCAAGGGGTACTGTAATAGACGACTAGGGATATAATATGCATATAACTTCTATGCAAGAGAAGGAAAACTCAAAGGAAGACTTTATGGCTTGCGTGATCAATACTACTTAACAACTCGTTTAATCAGCGTGGAGTAGTTGATCAATTACCTTCATATAGTGGACGAGGTTCGAGCCAAGCAATAGGGCATACATGCGTTGAGATGACAATGATGATTTTTTTATCATCTATTTACCTTCGCAGATAGACGTATTAGCAGTTTACTTGATGGTCAATGATAACTGATTTCTGCAACACTGAGGGGCACAGAGTTGATATTTGTTTTAGGCTGCCAACTTTCTTACTCAACAAATGATGCACACGCAACTCTACCCACTAGGAATTAAAATTAATTTAGTAATTTAAAAAAAAATGCAAGCATTCTTAAAACAATTATTTATCTCGCAAAGAAGCCTTTTTACTTTTTTTTTGCGGTGGGCTATGGTCTGGTCACACCCCGCTAAATTTGTTCGGCCCGTGACCCCATAGACCCGTCTCGCATTGTACCTCTCCACACCGTACGAGTGGGCCACCGGAACCTGGTCTTTGTTGTCGGTGCTCGCGGGTAGGATACTCCAGTCGACGTTCTATCACCTCGATCAATAAGTCTTGATGTCAAGGCATCGTCCTTATGCGGTGGCCTCACACCAGGCGACCGGACTAATCTCTGATCCGGTCAACCGATGCCTCGGTTAGGGCATAATCAGGCGAGGCGGTGCAAGACATTTCGCCTCCTTCTGCGAGATAACTTCCTCGCAGAAGGCGGCGACCGCGTCCCAGTTCCTGACGCTGTCCACAATCCCTTTCATGACAGACGGCAGCGTCAGGTCGGCACCGATGGCAGCCATGAGACCATGGCGCTGCTAAGCTTAGGTCGTTCAAACCTCGAGCGAATACTGCGCTATAGCCTCGTCACTGCCACACTGTTGGCAGGACGGAGTCAACTCTCTACTTGCGACTGTGTACAGGTACTTACCGTAGCAACCATTCTCGACAAGACTTGCACCAGCCGGAAAGAGAGGACTCTGTGCTGTTGCTCCATCCACTCTAACAGTACGGGCCGGAGGGCCTCAACGATATGAACACTGAATCGAGGCCTCTCCAGCCATGTAACCCAACGGGCAATGACCTACCGGCGGGTGTTTTCACGCCAGGCGGCCAGCTTGCTGTGCGATACAACGCTGGACCCGTCGCGTATTGCAGACACCCTCCAGTAGAGATCGGAGAGCATCTTCGCCTCTAGGTCCCACGGAGGAGTTTCGGCTAATGCACACGCCGCTTCGTTCACCACCATGCGGTAACCGCGGATGATCCTTACCGCCATGACTCTCTGTGGACGCCACCCAAGAGCCCTGAGCCAGACGGTCAGACAAGAGGTGCAACGTCAGTAACCTCCTCGTGGTGCACCCTGGGCCCAAGGATTGCACCCGGACCAATTGTTTCGGGAGCGTTCGCTAGTGGCAGATAACTAACATGGGAGTTATGTCTACGAGTGTCTTGCGACAAAAGCCGTAGACGTAGGAAGGGAGCCAGAAATGGCGGCAGGATCTGGTCGGCATCTCGGACTTATTTCGAGTAGTGGCGACGCAGGTCTCAAGCGACGGATACCACTGGTTGTGGAGACACTACCAGGCGTAGAGGCTTCGAACACCGTCGCGAACTCGTCGGAAGGCGAGAGGCTTGCCTTAATTGGCCGGCCCGCGTGGAGTAAACCACAATAAAAAAGCCTCAAAGTGTTTAGGTGTCGACCGTTCCGCCCAGGGGCGCCCCTTATGGGTGGTTGGTGGAGAGCATCAACCTGCTAGAGGTCCACCATGGATACCTCCCGACCTCCGTGAGTAACAAATCGGATTGCCTGGGCATCGGGGTCCCTGCACTGGTGGAGTGTTAGTTACCCTGCACTCGTGGGATCAATATGGATAACTTATTTACTAATTTAACATATGATTTGATGAAGAGAAGGAAGCGCATAGCACAGAAAACAAAAGACAAAAGAAGATTAAGCAGAAGGGCAAGGCAGAAATGCCTCCACCCGCAGCACCTCTGGCCAAACCTAGCCTATCTGGAAGCAAGAAACGCCCTGCCTCCAAGGCGTTACAGCGAAATTGCACGCAGCCTGAGATGGACTCACAAGATAATGTGGACTTCCAGCCTCCGCCCAAAATTAATACAGCGGGTCGTGGGAAGGTTCAGCCGAAGGATATTTCTGGGGCTTGGACAGAGCTCGAGTGAGTCTTGAGCGCCTGGACCAGGCATTTGAGGATGGTGACGAGATAGATGATTATGACGAAACTGAAGGTTCGGATTCGTCAGCTTTGGGCGAACTGCTCCCCGTCGATCTGATTCCCATGACGGATGAGAACATCAACTTCATAATGCTCATGAAGCAATCTATCATTTTGAAGGCCTTATGGGAGTTCAAAAACATAAAAGGGACTCACGTTAAGATTATTAAGGACGCAGCGGAATATATGACGAAGCTTCACGCCGCGCTTCGGCTTAAAGTTGATAAGTCTTCACTGGCGAAGAAGAACAGACGGCTCCAAAAAGAGAAGAACATACTCAAGGCAACAGCCCGAAATCCTCAGACAATGTGCGCCAGCTGCTCGAAGGTTGAGGATCTCCGGCGAGAGTATCAGGAGAAGATCTCTTGTTTTAAATTTTATGTAACACCCAAAACGATATAAATGATTCATAATATTAAAATTATTTTATTTATATCGCATTAGGTTACCTAAACTTTTGTGATTGTTATAAAAAACCACCATTAAATTCTCCTATCAAGTAGAGATGTTTGGTAGGGTATTGGTTACGAGTAGTAGTTACGAAAGGAACCCGCGAGGGTAAAACCGCCGGGCGGGCCACCGAAGATAAAGATCGGGTACCGGTGGCCCGCTCGCACGGCGAAGAGAGGAGTCCTTGCACGGTGGGTCTAAAAAAGGCCGATCTATTCAGGTCCAAAGGCGATATGATGTCGGCCAGGTTTGCGGCATTAGAGGATCGGCTTCTTCCTGCGAAGAACGTCCATCCACCGTTGGCAGCTAATGAGAGGAAGGTTGCAGAAAAGAGCATCCCGGAGGTGCATGATTTGACGTCTGCCACATCCCTGGCTGATGGGATGTCTGCTCAGCCTGAACCTGCGGAGAGCTGAGTAATAGTCGCCAGGAAGGGCAAGAAGAAGAAGACTGTCGCTTGTGCTGTTCCTCCTGTAGTTGCACCTGCCACTCAGGTACCGGATTCTGCTGCGCCAGTGGCAGCTTGTGTACCACCGGCGAAAGAAGAGGTCGGCGCTTGTTGCCCCCCCACTCACAGGCGGTGATTTTAAAATTACTGCCTGAGGCCGAAATGAAGGGGGTAATTTACGCGGACGTGCTGATCAAGGCCGAGGGTGAAGTAGATCTACCTGGTCTAGGTATTACGGAAGGCCTCAAGATACGGTGTGCGGCGACTGGGTCAACGGTACTTCAGTTGCCTACGACCCAGACGCCTGAAGTGGCCGACTCACTGGCAGCCTCCTTGCGCATTGTGCTTGAAGGATTGGCACATATCGTCCATCTGGTAAAACGCGCGGATGTGCAAATAACTGGATTGGATGACTGCGTCACGGCGGATAAGATCCAGATGGCAGTGGCAAGTACAGGTGGTTGCAGTATCATGGAGGTGCAGGTTGGTACAGTCCAGCGTGGACCCCGCGGTGTGGGTATGTCGAAAGTGCAGTGCCCCATCTCTACCGCCAAAACTCTCGCCGAAGCCGGAAGGCTTTCAGTTGGCTGGAGCTCGGCTAGCGTAGAGGTACTCGAAGCCCTCCCTTTGAGGTGCTTCCAGTGGCTAGAGTTGGGGCACACCGGAGCACTGTGCTCGTCCCCGGTTGACCGCACGGAGCTCTGTTTCCGATGCAGCAACCCGGGACATAAGTCAGCCGCATGTGGGGCTGCGCTGCACTGTGCGGTTTGTGAGTCCACAGGCTATCCACCAGGGCACACCATGGGGGGACACTTGTGCAAGGCGTCACCCAAACAGGCCAAACGGGCCGACAGACCCGAGGCCATGTCCTCTAACTGAGAAGGCGTTCAGCAAACGAGGGCGCTTACGTCCCAGATCCGCCGGCGCAAACGCCCACTCTGAGTCGGACGCGAGTCCGCTGTAGTTTTAGTGGGTATTCCGGCCGCCACCATCAATGGCTGAGTCCTACACACCCCCACGTCCGTTACCGGCGGGGGACAGTGCGTAAAAGCATTTCCACAGCGAAAACAAAAAAAGAAAAACCGGTCAGACAAAGAATTAGCCTACGTGGGGATCGAATAAATGGCATACAATATGAAACCATATAAATCTAACTCTCTGCATTACTTAGATCATTATTCCGTCACATTATGACTACTACTCCTCTCCTTAGACCACACGCCATCTGGATATTTAGCCCACTTAAACAACAATATTTTTTTTTGTTTAGAATTTCTTTTAACTTTTTATTTATAAAAAAATTGTTGGTATCAATTCCTCATAACATTGTAATTACTTGTAAACATCTAGTCTATCTTTTTTATCTTGGTATCTTATTCAATATTTTGTAGATCTAAGATATTTTGCTATCTAAATTATAAAAGTAATTAATTTTAAATAAAACACTTTTTTGACCAAATAAATTTAATTTTTCATGGTAATAATAATTGCTTTAATTTTTTTATATAATTAGGAAAAACTAAATATATCTATATCCGTGTGGTGACGGAGTAAGAATACAATTCACCACCCCTATCTTACCCGTGGGTGATCGTAAGAGACGACTAAGGGATATAAAACGCATGTAACATCTATGCAACAGATGGAAAACTCGAAAGAAAACCCTATACCAACACGTCTGACCAGCGCGGTAAAGTAAGTCAATTTCGCTCCTATTACGGAGGAGGGCCGAACCCAACAGTTGGACATATATGGGCTGTGGTGATGATGATGACGAAATATATCTAAAAATATAAGTATGTCAGTATGTATATTTGAATGTATCTCTTATGTAATAATCGTAGATTTAACAAATACAACCCGTTAAAAAATCCACAAGAAAAAAGTTTTACCCCATATTTGCATTTCCGCAATATATTAATATAATTAATCTATATCTATAAAAGAGGATGTTTGTATATATGAGATCGCTAAACTCAGAAACTATTTGACCGATCTTTATGAAAATTGGTTTATATGCTATCCCCATTGATATAACTAGCTACCAGGCAGCGCTGCGATATATCGACTTTTAAAAATAAACCAACGGGCTGGGTTTGCTGGTATAGTAATGAATATGAATCATCATCATTCTCCTACTCTTATCCCAATTACTTGGGGTCGATACAATATGTACTGTTCTTTCATAGTACATATTGTAAAAGTTATTATCAATAGTTTTATGACCGGCTGCCTGCCAGACGTCAACTCTCATTGGGAATGTAACTATCGACCAAACAGCATCAGACGGAGTTGGCCCAGGTCGTTATAAGGCTCTTAGTCGTCTTTTACGACATCCACAAGCAAATCAAGGGTTGGTAGTATTTCTAGCCGCTACCACACAGCTAATAGTAATATATAGATAATAATAGTAATGAATATGAATAAATGATAAATATATAGCTGATCGATTGCATTCGTAACGACGACGTAAGAGAGCGTAGGTATGAAAGAGAGTATTTGTGTAAAGATGCGAAAGGGAATGCTCCGATGGTTCGGACATGTGGAAAGAATGCCGAACGAACGTCTGGTTAAGAAGATATACAATGCGAAAGTGGAAGGATGTAGGTACCGGGGGAGACCGAGACTAACCTACTTAGACCAGATCGGTCATGTACTGAAGGAAGGTGGAGTCAAGAGTCTCCAAAACCGGCGAGCGTGTATGAAGAGAATTATGAATGTTGAGGAAGCGAGTAAAGTATGCAAGGATAGGGTTCTCTGGCACTCTGTTCTCTCTGCCTACCCTGCAAAGGACATAGCGTGATGGTGTGTATGTAATATGAATAAATGAAAAATAGTAACGAATGTTAATCATATAAAATGTAATTCCCTTACATTTACATTTCATTTCTTTCCATCACCAATCTCTACGGAAGCATAACTTATATTTATAGTCCAAAATACATTCCTTTCAACAAATATAACCGCTATTTTCACTACGTTTTATATGAATTATTGATCAATGGTCCGAACCTCTTGTGCTTTTATGCAAGGAGGCCCCCGAGTCCAATAGCGACGGTCCAATAGGGCCTAGATATAAATACATTTTTTTTCTTTATACCTTTCCTCAGGGGTCGAGTAAAAGATTCTATATTTTGCTTATGGCATAGTGACGAAGCGAACGTGGTGAAATCTAAAAAGGTTTTGTCACGTTCATTGAATTATTTCACTTGGGAAAAGTAATACCTAAGATGTTTTTTTTTATAGTCTCACGACATTATTATAAAATAAAAGGATTAAAACTAATAATGATTCACCTTTTTTTTTGTGGTGGGATATGGAGGTGGTCACGCCCCGCCAAATCAGTCCGGGGCGACGGAAGAGGCGGCGCGCAGGCCCATAGACCCACCCTGCAAACATCTCTCTTCACCGTGCGACCGTACTCGATCTTTATCTTCGGTGGTAATAATGATTTACCATCATCATTTTCCCACTCGTATCCCAATTACTTGGGGTCGATACAATATATAGGTACTCTTCTTTTATAGTAGGTACATATTGTAAAAGTTATTGGCATTAGTTTTATGACCGGTCACCTGCCAGACGTCAACCCTCCTTGGGAATGTAATTGTTGACCAAACGGCATCAGTTGGAGTTGGCCCAGGTCGTTATAAGGCTCTTAGTCATCTTTTACGACATCCACGAGCAAAATAAGTGTTGGTAGTATTCGTAGCCGCTACCACACAGCTCTAATAATGATTTGACCATAGAAGTCATAAAAACTGCCTATGGTATCGCTAGAAGAATGGAAAACAGCTTTTACTTGGTGAATTTATAACTAAAATACTTTATTTAAATTATATTAACCCAAAGATGATTTCGTAAGAAAAATGAAACAAAAATATCTGATAAACCTAATGCGTTATATAACCTTTTTCAGATTAAAGGCTTAACCCAAAACTCTGTTCGTATAAATTTAAATTGAAATAAGCCTCCATATTGAAAACGTGCTTCAGTATCACAGTTTCTTCTTATACATATAATTAAATATCATGAAGGCAGTTGAAAGGCAGTTTTATATATCTCGAAAGTATTCTCGAGAAAAGCAATTTTAATGTTCCTATTATCTTCAAAAAATTTTTGCAATATAAAGTATTTGTACTAAGAATTGACTGCACAGATGGCGTAGTGGTTAAGATACCGACCTTCCGTGCCAGTGCCGTGGGTTCGATTCCCACACAGGACAATACTTTGTGTGATCCACAAAGTGTTGTTCTGAGTCTGGGTGTAATTTGTCTGCGTTAATTGCATGTTTGTAAAGTCCCCGCTATACAAGGTTTATTTCCTTAGTGCAGGGTGGTGTCTTAAAAAAAAAAAAAAGAATGTTATTATTGCTAAAATTAATATATAGCATTTCTTTTGTCAGGGTCTGGACACACGCCGTCTGTTGCGTCCGGGGCGATGGAAGGGCGGCGCGTGGCCCTATAATCTACCTTATTCCCCATCGTCATTGGGCCGGCCATTAATACCAAATCTTTGACATCCGTGGCCAAATATACAGCCATAAAGTTATTTGGTAAATATAGAGATTTTATTTAAGATTTATCATCATCTCCGCTCTATATATGTCCCACTGTTGGGCTCGAGCCTCCTCCATACTAGGAGGGAAATTGACCTACTACACAACGCTGGTCAGACATTTTGATATAGGGTTTTATTCAAGTTTTCCTTCTCTTGCATAGATATATGCATATTTTATCCCTTAATCGTCTCTTATGATCACCCACGGGTAAGATAGAGGGTAGTGAATTGTATTCTTACTCCGTCATCACAAGGAAAAAGAATTAATAACTTTTAATAAATGTGTATTTATGAGGTAGTAAGTTGATATTTCATGTATTTCAACTTGCATTTTTAAGGATACCAAAGCCAAAACTTTCTAACTTTTGTTAGATATAAGTTTGTGTAATAAATGCTTATGTTTTATTTCGTGAAATACCTACACGGCGAGTAATTTGATATCTATATTATTAAGGAAGATTCATTTCAATAATTTAAAAATATTATTGAAAAGAATTTTCCTTAATGACCTTAAAATTAAGTATACCGTATTATTTTAGCTTCTTGTGAATTTGGACACATTCAGCTTAAACCATCAAAAGAAGGGTTTTTTTTTTTTTTTTTTTCACCAAACTCAATCTGTATTCAAGATATTAATATTTGGCAAACGCACGTAGGCTACTAGTATATCGAAAAGTCTAAAACGAACGAAAAATAATATGTAGTGATGAAAAACTAGATAAGATATATTTTAACTGATTCCAAAATTAAAATTTTAAGTCTCGTTGTTAGCAATGGAAGCTAAGAAATCTGCTTCGCTAGCTCACTCAAGAGGCGGAGCGGTAAAATAAGGGTAGACTATGATTACTCTATAAAACTCTTCTGTTACCTTGAAAGACTTAGAGGGCTACGATTGAACCAAAGCCTGTTAATTTAAAAAAGTCATCGACGTCGTCATCATCAACTCAGCTTATATACTTAGTACTACTCGAATCTCCTATACAATATGAGGGAAATTAGCCTACTGTAACACGCTCACCGAAGACAAAGACCGGGTTCCGGTGGCTTAGTCGCTCGGCAAAGAGTAGGGATGAATCGATACTACCGAGTACTCATATGGTATCGAGACTCTCCAATCGATACTACTACTTGTAGTATATAACACTAACATCCGATACTGAGTAGTAACGATGGGGATAAATCGATACTACTAAGTACTCATATGGTATCGATACTACTACTATGGTATCGTATAGGCAGTGACTCACCCGCACGGCGTTGAAAGGCGTATATTGACAAGCGCAGACCACCAATGGTACACGGCACGACCGTACTATTTCCTCATTGTAAATACGCCTCCATTGTCTAAAGTATGGCAATACTCTCTTGTTTACTTTGTGTATTGCAAAATTATGAGTACTCAAAAGTATCGATACTTTGTTCTGATAATACTATCAAGTACTAATATCGAAGAGAGAATAGTATTGTTTCATCCCCAGCTATCGATACTTTGAATCGATACTACTATCGAGGACTAGTATTGAAAAATAATAGTATCGTTTCATCCCTAGCAAAGAGAGGTACATGTAGGGCGGGTCTATGTGGTCGCGCGCCGCTTCTTCTATCGCCCTGGACGGATTTAGCGGGGTGTGACCATTCCATAGACCGCCGCCAAAAAAAATCTATAACAAGCTAGCCAGACGAGTTCACGTAGAGTTTTAGTACGAGTTTTTCCTCTCTTGCACAAAAATTATCTGCATATCATATCCCTTAGTCGCATTTTACGATGAATTGTACTCTTACTTCATCAACACACGTAAAAATAAAGTACATACATACATACATATATACATATCATCACGCCATATCCCTTGCAGGGTAGGCAGAGAGAACAGAGTGCCAGAGAACTCTATCTCTGCATACTTCACTCGCTTCCTCAACATTCATAATTCTCTTCATACACGCTCGCCGGTTTCGGAGACTCTTGACTCCACCTTCCTTCAGTACGTGACCAATCTGATCTATGTAGGTTAGTCTCGGTCTCCCTCAGTACCTACATCCTTCCACTTTCGCATTGTATATCTTCTTAACCAGACGTTCGTTCGGCATTCTTTCCACGTGTCCGAACCATCGGAGTAAAAAAATAGTAAAAAAAAAGTAGCAAAAATAAAGTATCTATGCTTATTCACAAACAATTCATCGAAGCGGTGTAATCTTAAAAATACAAAAAAGTCCGTGCGATGAAATCATTTTTTAGCATTTATGTATCTGATCTTAACAGCGATAACGCAATTCGTTATGGTTACCGTTTTATTGTGAGTACGCACGCTAATGGTTCGTTTCTCAGTCCCCTTTTGGGATCACGCAAATAGGACAATAAAGTCGCAATAATTGTTTCTATTATTATTGCATGTCATTTATCAGTAATGGCTTACGTTTGGGATTTCAAGCTTGCTATTGGAATATTTATTATAATTAGCGCCTTATAATAGGTGTACGAAGTAGAAATATAAATAAAACTTGAACAAAATTGCTGAAAATAGAGACAAATAATTTGGAAAATCCAAATGTGCACTTGTAATGTGTGCCTTATAATTTTTATATTATTTATCATTTACTATTAGTCAATGCCATAAATGAAAATGAAAGATAAGAAGATACTTGAGAGATGAAGAAGAAAAATGACTACTATAGATAGATGAAGATACTTTTGAAATTTGGTGCCATTCTCGACGTAGTGCTGATCATAGCTGTTCGTTTACAATAGGCTGTATGGGATTTGTTTCCTTCACCGGACCGAATGGATGAATAACAAAATGTAAACGAACCCAATTTTCATAAAGTATATATACACCAATGACTAAGCTATTTAGTTTTTTAATAATTGCAATTAAACGACAAAGAATTACCAAGCCATTTTCGCAAAGAAACAGCGCGTTGCGATTATGGAGCTTTTAAAAAAATAAATATTTTGATACAATAATTTTTACGGTTGTGATCCAGCCAGATCCAGAATATTTTATCCGAAGTCTTCGAATATTTTTTTAATCAACTATTTTCTTCTTCACTTTAAACAAAATTATTGCTCTTTAAAAATATCAAATACCTTTAAACGAATGTTTCTCCTTGACTTATGTATCATAATATCATTCTATAAGTGCAATGTGAGAAAAATACATTCATTTTTAGGTGTGAAAAGTACTTGATTTTCATAATAATATATCGAGAGATGCTCTACTCTCGCTAGATCTCAACGCTTCCCTATCTTACCAGTGGGTGATCGTAAGAGATGCTTAAAGGATATAAAACACATATAACAGCTATGCAAGGGTAGGAAATTTCAACTTATCAACACGTCTGACCAGCGTACTATAGTAGGTCAATTTCCTTCCCGTTATGGAGGAGGATCGAGCCCAATAGTGGGACATATATGAACTGAGATGATGACAAACATACAGTACATATTTTGTTACAAATTATTTTAAATTAATTCTCTGTAAATTTTATGCGTTTAAAATAGTTCGTTGGTTTAAAATAGTTGGGTATGCAGAAAAGAGTATGAAAGTAAAATTAATGCGGTCGAAATGCGATCTCTGCGGAAAATCTGTGGAGTAAGGCTGACCGACCGCATTCGTAACGACGACGTAAGAGAGCGAGTGGGTATGAAAGAGAGTATTGGTGTAAAGATGCGAAAGGGAATGCTCCAATGGTTCGGACATGTGGAAAGAATGCCGAACGAACGTCTGGTTAAAAAGATATACAATGCGAAAGTGGAAGGATGTAAATACCGGGGGAGACCGAGACTAACCTACCTAGACCAGATCGGACATGTACTGAAGGAAGGTGGAGTCAAGAGTCTCCGAAACCGGCGAGCGTGTATGAAGAGATTTATGAATTTTGAGGAAGCGAGTGAAGTATGCAAAGATAGAGTTCTCTGGCACTCTGTTCCCTCTGCCTACCCTGCAAGGGATATGGCGTGATGATATATGTACGTATGTAAAATAGTTCGTGTTTGACTATTGAATTATTCATGTTAAGCCATGTAATAGGATGAAGATACTCTTATTTATTTGTAAATGTGTTGAGGTTTTAAATCGTTAATGTGAGATTATAAATATTTAAAAAAATAACTATTATAAAAATAAAGGGTAATGTTTTTTTGATCATATTTATCATAATCTAGCTTTTATTCACGACTGCGTCTGCGTAAAAACCAAGTGTGATGGAGGTAAACAAAGAAAGCTGTGCAGGGTATTCAAAATATCACCCTAGCCGAGATCGCGGGTTTTTGGGCCGGAGATTAGTAGCAGAGAAGACGACCACGTGAGGGCGATGCCCGATGTTGTTTGTAGTCGGGGTGTTGGCGGAGACGATATCCGTAGGGCTCGCCGGACCGGCCATGAATGTCAAGGAAGTTGTACCAATGGACGACCCGATGGCAATGGGGAGGGAATACGGTGGGTTGTGTAGGCCACATACTACCTTTCGTCTCCCTAAAAAGAATGGGCGGGGTGTGTCCAGAGCATAGCCTACCAAAAGAAAAACAACAGGCAGTCATAGGGACTGCCGATAGAAGTGAAAACTATTAACTTAAGACTAATTGAAATAATAATAATTTTCTAATTTTTATATAAAAATAAAAACCTATAAGTTTTTCCCCTCCAAAAACGCTCAACGCGCCTAAAGAAGTTTTCACATAGCTATAGATATACTATTAGCATTAGCATGTCGGTGACGCGAACCTATAAGTTTTCCCCCTCCAAAAACGCTCAACGCGCCTAAAGAAGTTTTCACTTCAAAAATAATGTATTTATGATCTATTAATTCTGTAAACTCAACCCGCTTAAAGATTTCACTTTAAAAAATATATATATATATATAAAACACATACTTAATGTGACAGATGTTAAGTCTAACTTATATTTTCTATGAAATCACTGTCGATATTCGCAGAAACCTTTTATTGGTTTCGAAGTTTAAACACAATTTTACAGCGAATTTTATGGTATCGTTTATCTGAAGAAAATTGCAATAAATATATTTATGAACTATTCTTTCACTTTCTGAATTACTAATATTCTTAGCTGAATGATTTTATTATCAGCTAAAGATTTTTGTTTTTTATTTTTATTTTAAAAGCGATTCTCACATTATATAATTACTTTGTAGCTTTAAAAGCATAAAAAAAACATGCATTTAAACATTGGTAATTCTATGGCATTGTTGATAGTTTTCTGTCTACAGCCGCGGTTTAAACCGTCCGAGGTACTGCATCTCGCAGAAACTCGACATCTAACCAGGGGCACAATGCTGTTGCGCTTCGTTCGGTGAACGTCAGAGCCGGTAGCCCAACTTTCTGCGTGGTTCTGGAGTTTTCATTGGAAAGCTGCGGCTTAGCTGTAACCCATATATTGCAAATGTGCATGGTTAGTAGTGACACTTATCTACCACCAGGTGTGCTACTTGCTCGTTTGCCTTTATAAGCAATAAAAAAAAAAGCAAATTCGTCTCAACTCATATATTACCCACTGTTGGGCTCGAGCCTCATCCATAATGGAAGGGAAGTTGACATACTATACCACGCTGGTCAGACGTGTTGGTATAGGATTTTGTTTCGAGTTTTCCTTCTTTTAAATAGATGTTTTATGCATTTTATATCCCTTAGTAGTCTCTTACGATCATTCACGGGTAAGATAGGAGGTGGTGAATTCACCACCTCCTATGTGGTCCTACTTTGTGGTCTTTAACTGCATTTTCTTCCGTAGGGTGAAGAAGTGAAAATACAATTGTATTTTCACTTCTTCACCCTACGGAAGAAAATGCAGTTAAAGACCACAAAGTACATATATAAATACATACATACTTACAATAGTTATTTTTGCTTCGTATAAATAATTTGTCATGCATAAAATCGAAGCCGTGACAATCGGCGCATAAAGTCACTACCTACTCATTTTATCTTGGCCCTTATATGTCCCATTACTGGGTTCGAGCCTCCTCCACAATAGGAAGAAAATCGACTTATAACTCGCTGGATAGACGAGTTAGTACAGGGTGTTATTTCGAGATTTTTCTTCGCTTGTACAGATGTTAGATCCATATTAGCGCAAGTATCTAATGAATATATCCCTTTGTTGTCTTTTGAGATACCCACGGGCAAGATCCAAAGGATAATGAATTGTATTATTACGTCGTTACCATACGGAACTAGTCATAGCTAGTTTATAAACATCATCATTACTATAGGCTACTATAGGCTGACCGACCGCATTCGTAACGACGACGTAAGAGAGCGAGTAGGTATGAAAGAGAGTATTGGTGTAAAGATGCGAAAGGGAATGCTCCGATGGTTCGGACATGTGGAAAGAATGCCGAACGAACGTCTGGTTAAGAAGATATACAATGCGAAAGTGGAAGGATCTAGGTACCGAGGGAGATCGAGACTAACCTACCTAGACTAGATCGGTCATGTACTGAAGGAAGGTGGAGTCAAGAGTCTCCGAAACCGGCGAGCGTGTATGAAGAGAATTATGAATGTTGAGGAAGCGAGTGAAGTATGCAGAGATAGAGTTCTCTGGCACTCTGATCTCTCTGCCTACCCTGCAAGGGATATGGCGTGATGATATGTATGTATGTATGTATCATTATCATTCGCCTGCTCTTATCGCAATTATTTGCAGTCGATGCCATATGTACTCTTCTTACATCTCGTACATACTGCAAAAGTTTTTTTTTAACACCAACCAGCACTAAGGAAATAATCCTTGTATTGGTTTTTACTTATACAACATTACTTTACAAACATGCAATTAACGCAAACAAATCACACCCAGACTCAGAACAACATTTTGTAAATCGCACAGTGTTGTTTTGCGTGGGAATCGAACACACGGCAATGGCGCGGAAAGTCGATATCTTAACCACTACGCCATCTGTGCAGTTATTGGTAATAGTTTTATGACCAGCCGCCTGCCTGATGTCGACCTTCCTTGGGAATGTAATTGTTGACCAAACGGTATCAGATGGAGTTGATCCAGGTCGATATAGAGCTCTTAGTCGTATTTTACGACATCCATGAGCAAAGTAAGGGTTGGTAGTATTTGTAGCCGCTACCACATAACAATACTAGCACTAAGACTACAAGAATACAATACTACTAGTTTATAATAAGATACAATTACTAGCAATGTTTACGTAATTAAATATAAAAAGAAAACATCTCAAATATAGAATCTTGTTTCCCAAAATAAACAATTAAAAGGAAACGTTTCTTCGAATTAATAAATTACAACCATTAAGGCAAAGACGTTTGAAATAAAATTGTTAATTGCACTTCAAAATGAAACTAAAGAATTCAGATTAGATTAATACAAAAACACAGTTTAATTAATTTTAATGTTTAAATACATAAATATAAATAGGGTGATTCCATTACGACTGAATTGTTTGTGGTTTTATGTCTGTTTTTATTAAAAGATTCTTAATTTTAGGCTTTTTAATTGCTTACGTGCTTATTATAGATGGCGAACAAGTAAGTAGCACACCTGATGGTAAGTGTTACTACTGGCTATGGACTTTTGTAGTACCAGGGGTACATCTAGGTTGCTGCCTACCTATGAAAACCCCAAACCTGCCCAGAAAGTTGGGCTGCCAACGCTTTCGGCCATTGAAAGAAGCGCAATAGCACATTGTCCCTGTTTAGCCGCCGAAACCGAAACCAAAGTGTGGTACTACCCCAGACGGAGCAGCCCACGGTGTAGACCGAAAACAGTCAACAATATGGCCGTACCACTATTGGAATAACAGGTAACACTGAAGACCATTTAGACACCAATCTCATATGTTAAATGACACAGAACATTAAGCTTTAGATGTATTCCAAAATTTAGGGGTTATTGATAAAAATAGGCAACCAAATCCTTGGTTAGTTTTTGGTGACAGAAGAGCTAGCCGTCCACTCAAGTGGTAAGTACTGCTCATAAACTTTAGCAGTGTCAGCGGTATAACCAAGTTTCTGGCGTAAAAAGGAAACATGCATGATTAAAGGGGATGAAATGAGAACAGGAAGAGAGTGGTGAGGATTTGTATCTCCGGCTCTCTCGCTGATTGAATGAAGTGCATTAGCAAACTTCTATTAACAAGACGTCCAGTTTCCTATGTGACATACCATTAAATAAATATGTTGGAATTACCTCCACATTTCCTTTAATTTCGAGAATTTTCTTAGAATAATTTCAGCAGAAGAAGCTTAAATTTAATTTTTTCTTTACCCCATCATTCATATTTATTTCTTCTTCCACACAAAGTATGTATAGGACAGTAATGGGAATGGGTATCCTGATGAAAGAAATTAGCATAATATATAAAGCTGGTTAGACGTATATAGTGTTTAAAGTAAATTATCTGCCTTTAGCCATCCACCCATCCACTTGCCTGAGTTACTAGTACACTAACTATTGAAAATAATTCTCCTTATAAAAGATGAAAACACACTTGGTAGGCAGGGTAGCGTCGAAATTCATCCCTAGGCTCGAAAGGTCAACCGCGGCACTAGGAAGGCTTCTATGGAACACTGGCGGTCCTCGGTCATCCTGTCAGCGTCTCTATGTTGGTATCCTGCAGTCCATGGCACTATATGGTGCCCCTATCTAGTCGAGATTCCTCACCGCCCGCAACAAGGCACTTTTGTGACGATTGCAGAGGACCATATTATCGGTGAGAGTTTATCGTGCGGTGTCCTGGATTGGAGCGACACTACTGGAAAGCGATCCCCCTTAATAGCTGGAGGTGGAGGAGTTAGCGGAAATGCACCGGTTCCATAACATACCGCGAGGCAAAGGTGAGCAAGTCTCCGTAAGGAGAATGGGCAGAGCCCAGGAGGAGACCCAAGCAGTCACCCGGGGGTAGAGAGAGGACTTGGTGTCCCCCATAGCGAAACGGGGAGAATGGGAGTGGTTGCACCGCATCTTCACAGCTAGCTCAGAAGAAACCACGGCAACCGTATATTTGGGATGGTGCATTTGCTTAACAGACATAGGTCGGTAAGTGACTGTACAAAATTGGAAGCAAAGTGGTCGCAGGATGCCGTAAGTATGTGCCTTATGTTGCAAGTTTCTCAATATAAATTCTGTTTGTTTCTTTCTTTCTTTTATAGCCAATTACTACATGGAATTTTAAAAAAAAAGTATCGATGAATTGTAAATACACAACATTATGAACAATCTGTGATAAAATAAGTAATATAAATGGTGCTAATAAAAAGAAAGCAAACTTTTGCTCTGATAAAATTATTACTCTGACAGTTCAACTGAAAACGGCAAAAGTCAAATAAAATATGTTAATTTTATTGCCAAATGACTTCAATAACGAAAGTTAAGTTGGTAATCCACTTAAAAGTTTTTCAAACTTAAATTTTTCTTAAGTTTTTTTACATTTATATTATCATATTAAATGTAAGTGAATTCGAAAAACAGTATGAGTATTAATCTATTCTTTTAGAATCTTTTTTCACATCTATTTCTTGTTTTCTGTTTATATAGATCCTGTACAACAGGATTCTCAGGGTCTTGAGTCATAATTTGCTTGCCCTCTTTCCACGCTAAGTAAGGTCGGCACAACATGTTTTAGCTTTCTATGAGTTTCTATCAGACGTCATATCTGCACTTACAACTTTCATACGCATATCCTCTTTCACACAATCCATCCATGTCTTTTTAGGTCACCCACGATTCTTCCGTCCATCTACAAACATATTGATAACCCTCTTCGTCACATGCCTTTCGTCCCTCCTCATCACATGTCCATACTAAGACAATCTCGCGCTCCTAAACTTCTCTATCACTGGTGCCACTTTCAAACATCCCCTAATTTATTCATTTCGTATCTTATCTAATCTTGTCACTCCATATGTTATATATGGTTTTGAGTGAGTTTCCTTTATGAGAGAAAATTGATTCTTCTGTAATGCACTGTTTAGATTTCATGTAGAGTTGTTAAGTTGATGTCAAGTTTTCTTTAATATTATAAAAATCCTATTTCTAAGTCATATATTTATCTATGCAGTATGTAATGCTACGCCATCCTCTTCCTTTCTCATGAATGGTTTGTGACGACTAAGGAAGTAATCAAGCGACATATCGGCAAGAAAGGAAATTTGAAAAGCTACTGTACATAAAATCATTTCATATATTTGACTAACGTTATTATGGAAAAAGCTCTTGCATAATAAAAGGTTACGCGTGGTTATTTTATCCTATCACAAATTTTCATCACTTAAAATCAAGATCCACAATAATTGCCGTAAATAATACCGTGTTTTGACACTCAGGCAGCCCTGGGAAACACTTTCAATTATCTTGAAACTCAAAACAATTTTAATTCTAAAAAGACAAGTGAAATTGGAAAAATCTTATTCCCTCTAATGCAAAACGGGTGACAGGAAGCAAAAAAGGCAAATAGGCTAATAAATAAAATATAATTTATATTCTTCGTATATTATATGCGAAATAGAGGCAGTGGTGACAGTAGATGAAGTCAGGAAACCATTTCCTAATGGAGAGCTCTTGTTTTCACAAATGTATATCCACAAAATTTAGTAAAAGAAGTTGCTTATGGAATTACATGAATAGTCCATTATAAAATAAGCTATTAATATATTGTTTCATATTGTTTCATATTAAATATTTAAAAAAGTTAACACATCGGTTTATAAACCTTTATTCAAAGTTAGAACGTATTAACTTAAAATAAATAGAAATGTAAATATAAATTACTATAATACTGTGTGTTTGAAAAAATATATATTTTTCTTAATAAACATCAAAAATAAAACTACTAAAATAATGAAATATTTTGAAGTACAGTAAAATAAACATTAAGCAAAAGTTTATAAAACACGAAATGCATTTCATACCATCGTCCAATCCGAACAGGCTTCCGCTACCATTCACTTTCACTATTATATTGTACGTTGAACTATCCAACAAAAACTTATCCACTTTTTACATAACAATATAACTCACGAGGAAAAAAAATACTTTTACTACGCTCACAGACATAATTTATTTTAGTTACAAATTACGATCTTCACTGCGTAGGCGTGCTACGACAGGGGTCTACGAGCCGACTGCCGTAGCTGACGACCGTAGCCAACAAACTACATCTTAGGATCTTCCGTTTCGTTCTCTCTTTGATGATGCTATATTTCCGTCTCGCTCTTAAATACGGCATCTCAAATAAGAGTAGACTGTTTGGTGAAAGCTTGAACTAAAATCATTGTTGCCATTTTAACGCTTAGAATTTTTCTTTTTATTTATGATCCCAGTGTTTCGTCCTCGCGAGGTGTGAAAAGGGTTTATGTAAATTGACAAAGTAAAAGGGTTTTGTTTGAAGGTATTTAGGTTTTAATACGCGGGTCGCGTGGACTGATGACCCGTATTTGAACCCAGCCAGATTATTTTGTAAATCCAAAGGTGGTTCATAATTATTTTAAACGAATTAATTTCGGCGTTATCATATTTTCTGGTCTAAATTTGGGTTTTGAGTAAAATATTGAGGGACTTTATTATATTATTTTGTACACATTTTCCAGTTCGGGTTTATTTGGGTACTATATTTAGATGTTATCTTATGTATAACTAGGAATATCCTCATAAAAATAATGTCAATAAGAATAACCGAGTGAGAACTAAAACTATTGCCACAAATAGGTTTGAAGTACCCATCACATGTTATACACTACAGACTTTTTGGAATTATCGATATATTAAATTCAAAATTATTAACCATCACTTATTTTAACTCTGAAGTAAAAAATCATGAGAAATCTGTATATCTAAGAATTGTCTCAACAATAATCTCGAAGCTTTGTGAAAGACCTACTCCAAAGACCAAGTTATGCTGTCTGCCTGGGCATCATGAATATCTATAATAGTTAATATGTAGGGCTACCCACTGCTGCAATCATATATGGTTATAACTAGAATATATTTGTCTCTTTGGTTATTTTAATTTTTTAAATAATTAACACTATGATATCTGTTGTTTATGCGACTATTACACATTTGAAATATAAACTATTTTTACATATTTATTTCTTTTGTATTTGATTTTAAATTTACTAAAGTTTCGAACACTTTACACCGTTCAAGGTAGTTCCCGTTTTAATTAATTTATTTCCATCAGCCTATCAGTTTATTGACGTCCACTGTTGGAAATAGGCTTACTAAAGGGGGCATAATATCTTAATAGTTACGCATGGTGGACTTGTTGGAGAGCGTAGTTATTTTTTTTAAATTTTACCAGAAGAATATTGTAGTCCAATTTCCTGGTCCCTTAGCCGATTTATGACTCTTATATTTTTAACTTCAGTCATTACACAGAAAGTAATAATTTAATTAAATGTCCGATGCCAACAACGTCGGCAGAAAAAAGCATACACCAGGGTGTCTTTTTCTGTACCGAGGAGATGGTCAGGCGAATCGAGGCGCTGGGGCTCAGGGTGGCCTTAAATAAGACGGAGGCCCTATTATTCCATGGGCCACGCGTAAGGCTGCCAACCGGCGCCTCGTTAGTCGTCAACTCCATCCAGATCAACATCCAGGCCCATATGAAGTACTTGGGTCTGGTGCTCGACGGGCGATGGTGGTTCCGGGAGCATTTCCGACAGATTGCTCCCCGGCTTGTCGGCGCGGCGTCCGCCCTTTCTCGGCTCATGCCGAATGTGGGCGGACCCAGTTTCGAGGGCCGACGGCTGTATGCGGGGGTCATCCGCTCGATGGCCATGTACGGCGCACCCGTGTGGGCGAGGGCTCTGAACGCCCAGCTCAGGGCGGTTCTGTGGAGGCCACAGAGAGCCATGGCGGTCAGAGCCATTCGCGGGTACCGCACGGTGTCGACAGAGGCGGCGTGCCTATTGGCCGGGACACCCCCGTGGGACCTAGAGGCGGAGATGCTCTCCGACCTCTACCGGCGGGTTACCTCAGTGCGCGAGGAGGGTGGCTCCCCATCGTTGAGCGAGATAGCCACCTGGCGCGAGGACGCCCGCCGAGACGTCATCGCCCGTTGGGTTACGCGGCTGGAGAGGCCTAGACACGGTGTCGTGACCGTCGAGGCCTTTCGGCCCGTATTGATGAAATGGATGGAGCGGCGGCACGGGGTCCTCACCTTCCGACTGGTGCAGGTGTTGACGGGGCACGGGTGCTTCGGGAAATACCTGCACACGGTCGTGTACAGAGAGTGGACTCCGGGCTGCCATCATTGCAGTAGTGGCGAGGACACGGCGCAACATACGCTCGAGGAATGCTCGGGCTGGGACGGGCAGCGCCGTGACCTCGTCGCTATTATCGGTGCCGACCTGGCGCTGCCGGCTGTCGCGAGGGCGATGGTCGACAGCGTCAGGAATTGGGACGCGGTCGCCGCCTTCTGCGAGGCTGTCATCTCGCAGAAGGAGGCGGCGGAACGAGTCAGGGAGGACTCCCGCGACCCGGGCCGCCGCCAGCGGCCGGGGCGGCGCAGGCGCGAATACCTGCGCCTGATGCCGCCCTAACCCAGGCCTCGGGTGATCGGACCGGGGAATTGTCCGGTCACCCGACGCGAGGCCACCGCGTGAGGGCGACGCCCCGACGGCGAAATCTGTCGGGGCGCCGACGAGAGGAACCCGCGAGGGTAAACCGCCGAGCGGACCACCGAAGACAAAGATCGGGTACCGGTGGTCCGCTCGCACGGCGAAGAGAGAGGATTTTACGGTGGGTCTATGGGGTCACGCGCCGCCTTCTCCGTCACCCCGGACCGATTCGGCGGGGCGAGACGCACCCATAGCCTACCAATAAAAAAAAAAAAAAAAAAAAAAAAAAAAAAAAAAAAAAAAAAAGGGTGTCTTTTTCTGTATTACCGATGTTAAAACATCCATTATCAACAGGAAGAGGTACAAATATAGTATCCGTTGTCCCACGACCCGACATAAAACGGAGCTGGTTTTAGGTGCCCTCACTTTCTTCTCGCAATTGCTTCTCAATTAATTTTTCCACACTTTCATTGATTAGATGATGATTCATTGTATGACATGAGCTTTATTCCCCGATAATTGCCACAGTCTAAAAGAGGATGTTTTTATTTTTAAAAATTGGCACTAACGCGCTATTGCACCACTCATCGGGGGTTTCTTCTTCCTGCAGCAACTTATTGCAGAACAAAGTCATCTAGTCATAACCACGCTATCCCAAAATCTTCCACACTTCAACTGGCCATTCGGCCCTATAGATTGCCCACTTTTCATACTGATCATTCATACACACAAATACACACACACACACACACACACAAATAAAAGCGATCTTTAGAAAAAAAAACAAATTTCATAAGACGTCTTAGAATTGATTTTCTACCAAAAATTGAAAAAAAAAATTTTTTTTTTTGCACTCTATGTTCTGACAATACCGAATGCCTCGACAGTTTTAGGGTCAGTGTAAAAAAACATGTAGCGGTCTTAAATTTTATTCAAATTATTTTGTCTTTTATTGTGTTAAATTGAATAATTTTGCTGATATTTCTGTAATAACAGAGTAAGTGCTGAAGTGTAGTGAATAAGATATAATAATAGTTTACATGTATTTTCATGTACAGCTAAAATTCAGTTAGTATTTATATAAATCTTTGACTGCATAGATGACTCAATGGTGAAGATTCTGAGCATCGATTCCCAAGCAGGATAATATTTGGTGCCATCCACAATCTGTTGTTCTGAGTCTGGGTGTAATTTGTTTGCGTAAATTATATGTTTGTAAAGTTGCCCGCCATATGAGGACTATTGCCATAGGGCTGAGTGGTCTTTAAAAAAAATACTAACAACTTGACTTACTGGTGGACTCTTATTATGAACAAGCTACTCAGCATGAATAAGAATATAATGTTGAAGTTATGAAATAAAAGTGTTTAAAATTTATTCAGTTTACTAAGATAACAATGTATTCGACTAAAGAATTTTGTATCTATGGTTATTAATAAAAGTTATTAAAAAAAAATCGCTGGATAGATTAATATACCTAGTGTTCTATAATTTTACCGCCTTTTGGGTGAGGTTTTGTATTTAAGCACAATATATTCCTTATTTTTAATGAAACGAGCTTACAAATATGCATGATTCATGCCAAAATCAAGGCCCATTCGAAGCTATATATCACCCATAAAGTGAGGAAATTATATAGCGCATTATTTTTTTCAAGGTGACCAAATGTTTCGACAGCATTTACCTAAATTATATATTTAGGTAAACGTTGCCATTTAAAATCCAAATTCGTGTGGTGATGGAGTAAGAATACAATTCACTACCCCGTAACTTACCCGTGGGTGATCGTAAGAGACAACTAAGGGACGTAAAAGGCATATAACATCTAAGCAAGAGAAGGAAAACTCAAAACAAAACCCTATACCAACATGGTCGCCTGCCTGACGTCAAACTTCCTTGAAAATGTAATTATTGACCAGACGGCATCAAGTGGAGCCCAGGTTAATATAAAGCTCTTAGTCGCCTCGATATCCACAAATAAAAAAGGGGTAGTAGTAATCTTAGCCGCTATCACACACACAAAATTATTATTTTTTAAATATATCATATATTATTCTAAAAGATACAATGAGTTAAATGATCTTCTTTATTAAAAATTGTTTACACTGACGTCAACCCTTCTTGGGAGTGTATATAGTATATATTTTTGTAAATGTATATATATTTTTTTATTAATATGTATTATACATACATACATATCATCACGCCATATCCCTTGCAGGGTAGGCAGAGAGAACAGAGTGCCAGAGAACTCTATCTTTTCATACTTCACTTGCTTCCTCAACATTCATAATTCTCTTCATACACGCTCGCCGGTTTCGGAGACTCTTGACTCCACCTTCCTTCAGTATATGACCGATCTGGTCTAGGTAGGTTAGTCTTGGTCTCCTAATATGTATTATCCTGCGTATTATACATTTTGCACATTACGCGGCTGTATATGGATGATTTACTTATTTTCAAGTCAGGCCGTTTTTTCACTTCTTTTTATGTAAAGCCACAATATCATTGATATGTCCTTGCCCTATGGTTGATGGTATTCACAATATAGTTCTTTTAAAGTTATCATAAAAGAGTGAAAGTTAGAACTTGGCCGTGACACGATTATAACAAAGAGAGTGTGTCCGAGGCAACGAGGCTTGTGCCAACATGTTATGATGTTTACAATGAAAGCGCTTTAGTATATATTTTTGAAAGCGATATGCCAAGTTTTTTATCTGAAATATTTAGGTAGCGTAATGTTTCCATGTTAATCGTTCCAAACATTCGCGTGAAAGCTGTAAAAATGGTTAAGGCTATACAGGAATGGACAGTAGTGATCATATGCAAACCATATAAAATCTACTACAATCGCCAATTCACCAATCACCTAATAAATAATACCATTATAGCATTATCGCTCCTAATGGAGAAGACTACGTGTTCAAGCGCCTTCTTGAATATCACCCGCAACAATACGCAGTTAAAACTTCGGGTATTATAAATACTCAAGCGCATAATTATTTTCACTTACTTACTCTCATTGTCGGTAATGTGCTGTACAGTCGCAATATACGCAAATCAATTTACAAAGCTTTTTATTTAATTATACAAACTTAAAGACCCCACCATATGGTCCAGCGATCCGGATTAATTGCTATATATGAAGATTAGCGCAAATAATCAAGGGCATTAACAATTGTTGGCATTTTTCTACACGTTAACTGAAACACGACGAAGTTACCAGTGGACGTTAAAAAGTGGTTTGGCCATTGGATCTTATTAAAATTAACTTGAAATTAACCCAACACTCTTTAAAGTTTGTATTTAAAGCTTTTATGTTCTTAATAAGGTCAGTATATACACTTATATAACGTAATTAACTGCGAGCCATAGTGTCAATCTGCAAGTGACGGTGAATTTATATAAAATTTATGTTCTAGTTACTATTTGTAATTATTATTTCAGTTAATTTAATTTATAATTATTACAGTTGTTATTTAGTCAACATAAATTAACTAACTTCCATAGTTTTATTTCGTCCTTGCTCATTTATATCTCGACAAATAGGCCCATGTAAGGTATTTGTTAATTACATTTATATTTTATTTTAACGAATCTTATTAATTTATTTGTGTTATTGCATTGTATTTATTAATTATTCAACGTAGATAAACTTAATATTTAATTAATTTAATTGTAATAGTTTCCATTTCGATTCCAACACACATTAGGTACCTGACGATTATTATATTATAATTATTATTCAATTGCTCCTGTATATAATTCCAGGATTTAGCAGTTGTCTCCCATAATGTCAACAAAGGATGAATTTGCAATGGAAGTGCTCAAGGAAATTACCGATCTCACTAAAAAACGCAGTAGCTTCAAAGGTCGTATTACAATATTTAATAGTTATGTAAATTCACTAAATCTTTCGTCTTTAACGTCTAAGGATGTAACCGAATTACAGTTACGTTTAAGGAAGCTTGAATCATTGTATGCTCAATTTGACGAACTACAAACTCGTCTGGAATGTTTATCAGATAATCTCGAGGCTCAAATGGCTCATAGGGAGGATTTTGAGTCCAAATATTATAAAATTCTCTGTCAGGCACAGGAGTTAGTGGATAGTCACAAACAACCTCTAAGTGCAGCACCCAGCCAGTGTAGTTCTCGTAGTGGTAATAAACCCGTCAAGTTACCTACCATACAGCTCCCTAAGTTTAGTGGATCTTATTCTAATTGGCTTGAATTTCGCGACACCTTTGATAGCCTAATACACTCTAATGAGGATATAGATGTAGTAAATAAGTATCACTACTTACGTGCCTCATTGGAGGGCTCAGCTGCTGTGATAATTCAATCCATTCAGTTCTCTGCGGCTAATTACAACATAGCTTGGGCATTGCTGTGCGATCGGTTTGATAATAAACGATTATTAATACAAAATCACGTCACAGAATTATTTAACATAGAACCGATCGTACGTGAATCCTCTAGCAATTTAAAACGTCTATTGGACCAATTTAATAAAAATATTCGTGCACTGGAATCCTTAGGCGAACCTATACATCACTGGGATACACTTCTCATTCATATCCTTACACATAAGCTGGACAACAAAACGTTCCGTGAGTGGGAAGAGTTTAAAGGTCGTTTAAACAAGCAAGAGTCCATTATTATTAAACACTTTATTGAGTTCATAAAGGTTCGCACTGACTTATTAGAAACTATTGAATTATCACGTTATACACAGCACAATAACATTACGTCAAATAGTAAACCGACAAAATATAAGGTGATGGTTTCGTTGGATAATAATAACGCTTCTCTCAGTTCGAGTTCGACTAGTTCATGTCCTAAGTGTAGTGGCGATCACAAACTTAACCATTGTCCTCAATTTCTTGCTTTAAGTAATGAAGCACGACTTCAAATATTACCTAGTTTTAAGATTTGTTTTAATTGCTTTCGCAGTGGTCACTACGCGAATAAATGTAGGAAGTCTGGATGTAAATTATGTAAACGGCGTCATAATACTTTAATACATGTTGCAAATAATAAACAAACATCAGTAGTGCATAGCGGGCGAGCTGATAGCAGCGCGCTCCCCGCCACCATCGATACGAATCATTCTTTATCTCTGTCGGCGAGCGTCGCGGCCTCAGGTAACCCGGGACACGCTCATCGTGTAGACGTCCTGCTATCGACAGTATTAATTAAGTTATACGATTCTCATAATCGCGAGCATATAGCGCGCGCCCTTCTCGATAGTGGTAGCACATCTTGTATTATGACAGAAGATTTGTTCTGTCGTTTAGATTTGCCATGTATTCGTATAGATAAATCTATACTAGGCATCAATAATGTCATGTCACACATAAGTAAAATGTGTCATGTGCCTATGAAGTCATTAGACGAAACATTCACAACTAATTTGCGTTGTTTTGTTTTGCCGTCGATTGCAGGCGACTTACCGAGCAGTTCAGTTGATTTGTTGAACCTTAACATACCTAGTTATGTATGCTTGGCCGATCCCAACTTTCATACGCCCGCGTCAGTAGACATGATAATAGGCGCTGATATCTTTTGGGATATATTGGGATCGCAAAGGATTATATTAGGCACAAGTAAACCAATTTTACATGAAACTAGGTTAGGTTGGATAGTTTCTTGCCCTATGTATAGTAATACTGCGCATTCTGTTAAATGTAATTATGTACATGTCGATTCATCGACTGATAACTTTAATGAGCAGATTCAGCAACAACTCTCACGGGTTTGGAGCTTAGAACAGGTGAATGATTGTTCTACTTATTCACCAGAACATAAATTATGTGAAAAACATTTTATAAATAATACTGAGCGTTTAGGTGATGGTCGTTTCTGTGTGAGGATTCCATTAAAAAAGTCTCCTAGCGTATTAGGTGAATCTTTACATCGCGCTAAACAATGTTTTCTTTCTTTGGAACGTAGACTGATGGGTCAGCCACGTCTTCGCCAGTTGTATCGTGAATTCATGTGTGAATACAAGGCGTTAGGTCACATGTCAGACTGTGAGCTTAGTTCCAAGAATAATGCTAATTTTATTCCTCATCATGGTGTTCTACGTGAAAGCAGTACCACTACAAAATTAAGAGCAGTATTTAATGCGAGCAGCCCTACTACTACCGGTGTTACTTTGAATAATATTCAAATGGTAGGTCCCGTTGTACAGGATGATCTGTTGTCAATTTTGTTGAGATTTCGTCAACATAAATACATTTTGATGGCAGATATAAAGAAAATGTATAGGCAGATCCTCGTTTATCCTGATGATAGATATTTACAACGAATAATATGGCCGGATGATATAAAGAAATCATTAAGAGCATTTCAATTAAATACAGTTACTTATGGGACAGTTAGTGCCCCGTTGTTAGCCACTAGATGCCTTAAGCAATTAAGTCTTGAGTGTAAGAATAAAAGGATTGCCGAAATCATTCTCCATGATTATTACGTCGATAATTTGTTGAGTGGAGGGGATGACTTTTCTGAAGTTCAAGTCTTACGTAATAAGCTTACTTCAATTCTTGCTTTACCTTGCTATCCAGTCAGAAAATGGAAGTCAAACGATCCTCGGCTAGTCTAAGACTCGTATCAATATCCTCTTGGTTCAAATATAAGTTGCGATGAGCATATTAAATCTTTAGGCTTAGGATGGCAGACCGTATCTGACAAGTGGTATTTTCCAATTAATACACATAGTGATACCACATGTATTTCTAGCACAAAACGTTATTATTTTGAACGTCGTTATTAGTTATTAAGCTTTCAACAGTATGTCAAGTATTTCATCTCCTAGCTCTTGCTTCCCCTGTAGTCATTAAAAAAAATATGGCTACACAAGTTATTCTGGAATGATTCGTTAACACCAGACATTGAATTGTTTGGGTATAATTCGTATAATAATTTACATTAATTTATTAAATATTATTATTAAAATATCTCAATTCGAATCATTTATGTAATATAATTTATTAATTAAAGGACAAAACTTACCAAGTAGATGTCCGTTGTTTAAATTTCATGTATTTTAGATATTCAAAATATAATGCGGGTAGGTGGTCGTCATGAGAATTCCGCCTTTGCTCATGACAAAGAGCATCCTATTATAATACAGTCCACACATCGATTTACTAAGTTGCTTTTTGAGTATGAGCATGCGAGACTCATGCACGCTCGGCCACTATTATTATTAGATTCTATTAGAGAAATGTACTGGCCAATAGGAGGCCGTAATTTAGCGAAGGCTCGTTACCGTCACTCCATTAGATGTTCGCGGATGAAAGGAAAGGTTGTGATACCTTTGATGGGTAATTTACCACAGCAGCGGCTCAAGCCTGGTGGGTTTCCCTTTGAGACCTTTCGTTGGTGTAGACTACGCGGGACCTATATCTTCTGCTAATCGTCAAGAACGTGGTTGTCGTATTCTAAAGATGTATATCACATTATTTATTTGGTTCACTACCAAAGCGATACATCTGGAGTTGGTAGGTGATTTGACGAGCAATAGTTTTATATTAGCCTTAAGTAGGTTTAAGGCTCGTCGCGGTAAACCCACTGATATTTATTCCGATAACGGTACGACGTCTGTCAGGGCATACAATGATCTTGCTAGGTTCTTAAAAAATAATTGTGACTCAATCTCCAGCGACCTTTCAAGTGATGGTATTAGATTCCATTTTATACCAGCATATTCTCCACACTTTGGTGGCATATGGGAGGCGGGTGTGAAATCCGTAAAATATCATTTGCAAAGAGTGTTGGGACATTGTCATTTGAGTTATGAAGAACTCAATTCCACCCTAGTACAGATTGAAGCCATTTCAAATTCCCGGCCACTTACACCACTGTCATCGCAGCCTGAAGATATAACACCGTTGACACCTGGTCATTTTTTAATTGGTCGTCATTTAAATTCATTGCCAACAAAGGACCTCCGGGACTACGACACTTCGCACATTAGCCGATTTCATAAAATCGAACTACTTCGATAATATTTCTGGACAAGGTGTATCTCCAGATGGATCGCCAGCAAAGAAGTAAATCTCCAATGAGTCATTGAAGCTTGACACTCTTGTCCTGGTGAAGGAAGACTCCTTGCCACCTCTTAAGTGGAAGCTTGGTCGTGTCGTCGCAATTTATCCTGGGCTAGATCAAATCGCTCGTGTTGCGGATGTCAAAACTACGACTGGAGTCGTTCGACGGTCCTTCAATAAACTGTGTCTACTGCCTATTATTGAAGATTAATATACCTATATCTGGTTTGTTGAAAGGCAAGCATTCAACGCCCGGGGGCATGTTCAAGCGCCTTCTTGAATATCACCCGCAACAATACGCAGTTAAAACTTCGGGTATTATAAATACTCAAGCGCATAATTATTTTCACTTACTTACTCTCACTGTCGGTAATGTGCTGTACAGTCGCAATATACGCAAATCAATTTACAAAGCTTTTTATTTAATTATACAAACTTAAAGACCCCAACACTACGTCATTAATTATATATATATATATATATATATATATATACAAGCAGACCTGGCCACGCGTTGCTGTGGCTAAAGTAGCCTCAGTAACACGTGGTGGTTATGGTAATAAATTGTAGCTTATATGAAACGACGTTTAACATAGCGCCATCTATTAAATACTTACTCAATCCAGTTAACAGATACCGCCGTGATATGTGCAAATTTGATTAAAAATAGGTTACGTACTTTAGGAGTCTATATATATATATATTATATATATAAGCTGAGAAAATCCGGCAAGAAATTCAGCGGGCTTAGCGCGCTTGGTATTTACCCAATTGGGCGAGTGCAAATTGCGATGGGAGGGAATATGGTGAGTTACAGGACCACACGCTGCTCCTCCGGAATGGGCGATGTGTCCAGAACATATCCCACAAAAGAAAATTAAGAAAGTGTGAAGTAATTTTAACGAGGTTACTTTTTTTTAAATATGCGTATTAATACGTATTTCTAAAATCATGTTTTATATTAATATTACACATAAATTATGCAGATGAAGTCACAGACTTAAGCTTTTTGTATAAATAAACAAAAAAAAAAGATGTTGAAGTTTTGTTTTTAAAAGTTCACCTGATCATTGAAAAGTGTACCGTATGTTTCAAAAGTCCTCAAGAAAGAAGGATTTATTTTTAGGACGAGCCTTCTAACTCTTTGAGTACATACATTACTTAGAAACTTTTAAATCAACCCAAAGTATTACTTTGACTTCGCTCCAAGTAATAAGAGTTACCCAACAACCTTATTATACTTAGGAATACTTTGCAAAAACTTGTAAAGAGGTCAACATATATTTATAATAGAAACCAAATCACGTTACTAATGAAATTGACCCACTATGTCCACTGCATTATTAATTTTCAAAGTATTTCTTTGATATCCTAGTTAATCCCGTGTGGTGACGGAGGAAGAATACAATTCACCACCCCCTATCTTACCCGTGGGTATTCGTATGGGACGACTAAATGATATAAAACACATTAATATCTAAGTGAGAGAAGGAAAGCTTGAAACAAAATCCTATACCAACACGTCTGTCTGATCAGCGTGGTAGAGTAGAACAATTACACTCCCATTATGGAGGAGGCTCGAGCCTAACAGTGGGACATATATGAGCTGAGATGATGATGGTGATGATGATCCTAGTTAATAATATAATTGCCATGTAATGAAGTAGTCAGAATGTAATTCATCACCTGTTATCATGCCCGTAAGTATCGTAATAGACGACTATAGAATATAATATGCGCATATGGCGTAGTAGTTAAGATATCGAGCTTCCGTACCAGTGATATGGGTTTGATTCCTACGCAGGACAATACTTTGTACGATCTACAAACTGTTGTTCTGAGTCGACCCTCTAAATTCCCCGCAATACAAGGATTATTTTCTTAGTGAAGATGGTGTAAAAAAAATAATAATATCCTGTGTGAGAGAAGAAAGCCTTTAAATAATACCAATATAGTTGGTTAGCGTGTGGTAGCGGCTGCGAATACTACCAATCCTTACTTTGCTCGTGGATGTCGTAAAAGACGACTAAGAGCCTTATTTCGACCTGGGCCAACACCACCTGATGCCCTTTGGTCAGCAATTGCATTCCCAAGGAGGGTTGACGTCAGGCAGGCGGCCGGTCATAAAATTATTGCCAGTAACTCTTGCAATATGTAGTAAGAGGAGTACATATTGCGTCGACCCCAAGCAATTCGGAAAAGAGCAGGAGAATGATGATGAGTTGGTTAGCGTGGCATGGTAGACCAATTTCTGCTCTTATTGTAGAGGAAGCTCGAACGCAATAGATGAGCTGAGAAGAAATAGTACCATATATGATTTTTTTGTAATTGCACACACACACACACACACACACATGCACGCGCGCACATTACATGCGCGTATATTACATATTTTAACCGCGCACGTATATACAAATTGTCTATCTGTCGTTAGCTATTTTGTTCATGCGGAAAAAGGGTAAAAAAATAACGTAAAAAATTACAATGCGCGACGTAATGAATTCAATGGTTTTGAGTGCATATTCATTTACATTTTTCTCTGTGTAGTGAAAAGTTAAGAATATAATAAGCCGCCACTCCATACTTTACAAAAGAGTCATTAAACTAGCTAAAGAAATATAGGGAATGGATAGCAGCAGGTTTCATTACTGCCATCAGTCTTAAGGCTCACATATAGCCCCCGTTTAGTTCTCCCGTATGCTTATTGGCTGACTAGTCAAAATTTATTTTTAATCTCCCTCATCGCCCTGAAGGAATGTGGAATCATTTTATCTAACTCCTCCTCTTTAACTTTGTTGTTAGTCCCAAAATACATCTCCCGTGAATGTCTGAATGTCAAACCTCGGCGTCATTTACGGAGACCATTGTGGATGCAGGAGCATAATAGTAGGTATATGCGATAGGATTGGTGGCCTTTTAGTCGCCTCTTATCCCACCTACGAGCAAGGCTAAGATTAGTAGAATTCGAAGTCACTACTAAGATAGCACGAATGTAATGATCGTTTTCGGATATCCTAATTACTTACCATATTACTATATATCAGCTAACAGATTGAATTACGCGTTATCGAGATTGAACATTCAGGTCATTAGTAATATAATTAGTTTTACTTTGGCCCACTTTAATAGTTTATTAGTTGACGATAGATTACGTAATTGATTGAGGTGTGGAAATATCTTCTATCTTAATTTATCGTTGTAATAACAATAAATTAACAAAGAAAATCTAAGGAAATAATGTATTACATTCATCTATGAACCTGTTAACGTTGACTATTAAATATAAACCTCCGTTAGGGAGGGGGGAGATAATACAATAAGAGAGGACGGAAAAAGAAGAATAAGAAGGAAGAAGAATAAAAGTAAAAAAAGACAAAGACTTAACGAAAAGAAGGAAAATAATAAGGGAGGAAGATATTACAATAATCGCCTTGTTTGGCATGTGAGTTCGTAAACGCAGATGGTGTTATACCATTCCAATTTGCTGGTCATTCTACTGACGACCCTTCGGGTAGTTTTTATGATTCTCAAGGGACACCTGTTAACTTTTACTTAGTGGTGGTATTAAACTCACAACTAAAATGTTCCCTGATAGAACTGGTAGCAATTGTCCTTATTTTCTTCTTTTTTAGGGTTTTGTACCTCGAAAAATGGAACCCTTAAAGGATCACTTTGTTATCCGTCCGGATGGACAGATGGACGTCTGTCCATCCATCCGTCTGTCCGTCCATCTGTCTGTCCGTCTGTCAAGACCCTTTTTTCAGGAACGCGTGGAAGTATCTTCTTATATCTTATTGTATATCTTCTTAACTGGTTAAGAAGATATACAATGCGAAAGTGGAAGGATGTAGGTACCGAGGGAGACCGAGACTAACCTACCTAGACCAGATCGGTCATGTACTGAAGGAAGTTGGAGTCAAGAGTCTCCGAAACCGGCGAGCGTATATGAAGAGAATTATGGATGTTGAGGAAGCGAGTGAAGTATGCAGAGAGAGAGTTCTTTGGCACTCTGTTCTCTCTGCCTACCCTGCAAGGGATATGGCGTGATGATATGTATGTAGGTATGTATGTACGTGGAAGTATCAAACTGAAATTTATATCAAATACTCAAGTCTACTGTTCCTTGGAGCTGTGAAAAAATCAAACTTCTAAGCTAACGCAATCAAAATATACAGCTGTTTATATCGCAAATTTCTGCAAATTTTCGACGCTCGCAAGGGAATCAAAACCTAGAAGGTACTTCCCGTGAATTCAGAACCTTGAAATTTGGTACAAAGCAACGTTCTATAGCACAGATAAAGGAAAAATTGTGAAAACCGTAAATTTTTAATTACATCATATATAAAAAATATTTTAATAATTTTAAACTCACTACCCCTTTCCTCCCGAACGTGTAGAGGTATTAAATTGAAATTCATATCAAATACTCAAGTCTATAATACCTTTAAGTTGTAACAAAATGAAACTTCTATGTCAATGCAATCAAAAGAAACAGCAATTTAAGCCGCATATTTTCAAACTAGCAACTACTTGCAAGGGAATCAAAACCTAAAGGATACTTCCAGTCGACCTATAATCTTGAAATTTGTTATGAAGCAATGTTTTATAATATATATAAAGGAAAAATTCAGAAAACTCTAAATTTTTAGTTACATCACATTTTTTTTTGTAGTTTTACGGAACCAGTCGTGCGCGAGTACAACTCGCACTTGGCCGATATTTTGGTAGACATCTGGATACGTCCCAATTCATCCAAGGTAATGAAAGGGCACTTAATGATCATGACCTACCTTATTAGTTAGCCATTATCACCGGGCTGACCACTGGTGCCGCATCCTTGATATTGGTGTCCAACCCGTTGAACTGGCATTCTCCTGTTAAACATAATATCGCCAAACTGCATGCCAAATGGGTATAGCGATTATAGCATAATGATGAAATATAAAGCTGCAGTATTTGTATCTTCTTCTTTTCGACACATTAATGTCGCTATTGATCATGGGTCTCTTTCATATTAGTTTCATTCCATTAACCTACATCAAAGTAGGAAGGCGGTTTGATGTAGAATTTTATTCAGAAACTTCTTTAACTTGCATTTATGTTCCTTGCTGAGGGGGCGCGCCTAAAAGGCTTTAGTTGTCTTTTACAACACACATGGGCAAATATAGTACTATATATTAAAAACTTAATCCATTACCATAAGTAGTAAGCCATAAGTAGTAAGCCATAAGTATTAAGGCTGAGGGTACTATGGAATATGGTCTCCATAATCTTATAAACAAATAATCCTCTAAGAATCCTCTAAAAATTGTGGTTATGAAAATAAAAGTATATCATAACTTTTATTATATTTGAATCTTCAGTCTAGACCGTCTGTAAAGTCAATTCAGCAAAGTTTTCTTCATCATTTTGTTCAGTAAAAATAAAAAAAAAATATTACTAAAACTAATTAGAATAAACATTAGGCGTTAGTGAACACTGGCAATCAATTAAAAATTAAACAAATATTTGGAGACTATGAAGAATAGAACAAATTTTTAGTGAATACTTAATTGGTAGTTTTAATTAGTAATTTATTCAGCTAACTTTATTGAAATAGGCAATTTCTAAATTAAAATGTATAAAAAAGAAAACGAATAAAAACAATCTTTTGTCTTCTTGGTAGACTGCCATATTGAATTCAGTTTAACGTTATTCTATTTTCAAATTCGTTTCCGCCAACTTTTTATACATATACCATGTCGTTACATAAAAAAACTGGTCGCTATTCTGAGTACGCCATATTGGATTTCTGATGTCATTATAATTCCAATATGGCGACAACACATGGCAATGTAGAATCTGCTAGACCGTATTGTCAAGTTAACCATGCCCTGTTATTTCAGGTCATCCATTAAAATTTAATTGATAGAAATTCATAGTGAAAATAAATTCAAATATAGTGTGTCTATATGTGTGTGTTTGAATTTATTTATATATGCCACACACGCGCATCTTGTGTGAACACACACATGGTGACTAATGCAACCGTACATGTCTTTTTTCTTTTTTTTTGTGCTATTGAAAGTGATTGTTAAGGGTTTAACTGTAATATATCTATCAGGATTAACAGAAAATACTATAAAGTCTTTATTACACAAAGATTTATTATTCAGTATAAATAAACATTATGTCTTTAAAAAATATTTCAGTAGTTTTTATGACAACGCTTTTATATATGTAACTTTGCATAAAAGTTGTGTTGTCATTCAAAAATTTATCTCAATCTACTAACAATTACTTACTATTAATATAGATACATTTAATATCGTTATATTGAAACTATCCTTACTAATATTATAAATGCGAAAGTCACTCTGTCTGTCGCTTTTTTACGCCAAAACTACAGAACCGATCTAAATGAAATTTGGTACACAAATACTCTAAAACCTGACAAAGGACATAGGCTACTTTTTAATGCAAAAAAAAGGGTTATAAATGATGAAAAAATCATTGTAAGGAGTTATCGTCATTTTTAAAGCCAGAAGCTTGAAACTTATTTTTAGGCTATTGATTAGATATAAATAAATATGACCTTTAATAGTAACCCTTTACGCAGGCAAAGCCGCGGGCAGAAGTTAGTTCTTGATAAATTGAGATAGCTAAAAACGATTTCTTCAACTTTGAATTCGATACATTAGTGATTTCAAAAATTAAAAATAATCAACTATTTATATTTATTATAATAATATAATATAAATATGAGGCCCAAAAAATATTACTTAGAAAATATCTGCCAAACATTTTAACAATTGATTCATTTAAAATAATATTATATCCTTTAGTTCCTTTCTACTTCCTCCACAGATAAGTGGTACTGAATCAAGCAGGGTAGTGAATTTACTATGATTTACCGGTGTGCCCGCTCGTACAGCGAAGAGAGACGCTTTGCAGGGTGGATCTATGGGCTTACGGGCCGCCTCTTTCGTCACCCAGGACCAACTTGGTGGGACGCGACCACATCCATAGTCCAACGCACAAAAAAAGAAGAAAAAAAAAGGTAGTGAATTTATTGTTACTTAATCACTACACTGAATTAGTAATTCAAATTAATTCTACTAATTGTTGTCTTCAGAAAACTCGTATTTTATTTCCACTTGAATCTATAGCTATAAAATAGGATGTTTGTATATATGACATCGCTAAACTTAGAAACTATTTGACCGATCATCATGATAATTGGTATATAAATATATTTTTTCACTGAGAGATTATATGCCCATTAATGTAACTCGCCACCAGACGGCGCTGCGATATATCGACTTTTACAAACAAACCAACGGGCTGGGTTTTCTAGTATAAAATAGATAATGTATTAGATCTAAATAATAATAATAAATAATGATCCTTTCATCATCATTATCTCAGCTTATATATGTTCCACTGTTGGGCACGAGCCTCCTCCACAATGAGCGGGAAATTGACCTACTATACCACAACGTGGTACCACCCGTTTTGTGTTGAGTTTTCCATCGCTTGCATAGATGTTATATGCGCTTTACATTCCTTAGTCGTCTCTTACGATCACCTACGGGTAAGATAGGTGGTGAATTGTATTCTTACTTCGGCACCACACGGATAATATAATATTTCCGTTAGTTTATCGTGATCAAATTAACTTACCCATTCAAAAAGAAGAATGAAGGTTTTTATTAAAAGTAGCTCGTCTTAATAAGTTTTACTCTTTTTATAGTACGAAGCTTTTATCTCCGTTAAGTTAGACAATATAATTAACAAAGAAATTGCAAATGCTTCTAGATCGTTATACGATCTTTCTTAAACTTAATCAATATTAAAGATTAAGAACGACACCGAATTAGAAATATTAACTATATTTTAGTCTTTATAGCGTTTGATTTTGTTAATTTTAACGTTAAATAAAACGCAAAATTCATGATTGTAGGAAGACTAAACAATACGAGACTTTTAAAATATCGTTATTTTATTTTTCAACAACAAAGGAATACATAGATACACATTTTGGATCCCTAACCCTGTATAACAGGATTCTTCTATTGATTCTACGTAATATAGAACCTTAGCTATGATTGTTATTGCAAGGAATATACGATACTCTCGAAGTATGTGTAATCTGGGTAGAACAAGGTCAAGAACTTGATACGTTTATCGACTCTGGCTGTATTAGACTGATGGACTTAATGGTCAACAGCGTTAGAAACTTGAACTGCTGCTCCATGCAGTTCAACCATATAGTATACTGACCTGCTGCCACCAGCACGTAGAGAGACGTGGGTTCAAGTGAACCTTGATGACGGTAGGTATCCAAAAGGTGGGCCACCGAATTTGGGAAATCGGTTTTGATAGCCTGCTCTGTATATCAAAATGGTTATGGTTACTGTACGGTAAGTAATGAACCATTACGGTTACCTTTCCTCACCCAAAACGGATGTGGATTAAAATCTTAATAGTGGTAGGACCACGCTGTTGACAGTTTTCTGTCTATAGCCACGGGCTGGCCGCGGTTAGTACCACACTCTCGCAGAAGATCGACGTCTGAGTAATGGCGATGTTCTATTGCGCTTCGTTCGGTGAGCGAGAGAGCTAGAAGCCCAACTGGGTGAGTTTGGGGATTATATTGGTAGGCAGCGGCCTAAGCTATACTCTTGGTATTGCAAAGGTCCATGAGCGGCAGTGACACTTACCATCAGGTCTGCTGCTTGCCCGTTTGCCACCATAAGCAATAAAAAAGTTTTGCGTATGATAATAATTATTCAGTTCACAAATTTTCTTTTACGAATGAGAAAACTATATCATATGTGAAGGAAAACATAATGAGGATTCTTCTAAGTTTGAAATGCTACCTCCATACGTTTCTTAGTTAAATAAATCTTCTTACTACTGGGTAATATATTTCAGTTCACTAATTAGTATAACGGCATACTAATTAGTGAACTCAAATATATTACCCAAGTACTAGGCGAACATCAATACGAAGCGGTAAATTGTTACAAAGCAAGTAAAATAAAAGGGTCTGTGTAGCATTCCGCTAACAATGCAGTTATATTTTGAAATGCTTGTATTGGATAAATACAGATATTTATTTGAAATTCCACTGTCACTTTGCACAAAAGATAAAGACGTCTATTACCTTTGTGAATCATACTTTTATTAATTTTAATGCAAATTCAGGACTTTGGCTTATTAAATTAATAATTAATTAATGTTTATTTTTGGAGTTTACTCGTTAAGAATCGATTTTCATGTAAGGCGCTCGGTATGAGAAAAATTTGAGGAGTAAAATCTAGTGATCGAATGACCTCGTTACGTTTTTGGTGCGCAACCTCTTCTGCGCACCTTTCACTTTTTATAATAGTTTCTAAATCAGTATAATTATTTGTATCATCATCATCACAGCCCATGCATGTCCCACTTTTGAGCTCGGGCCTCCTCCGTTATGGGAGGGAAATTAACCTACTATACCACGCTGGTCAGACGTGTTGGTATAGGGTTTCGTTTCGAGTTTTCTTTTCTCTTGCAATAGATGTTATATGCGTCTTATATCCCTTAGTTGTCTCTTACGATCACCCACGGGTAAGATAGGGGGTGGTGAATTGCATTCTTACTCCGTCACCACACGGATTATTTGTATAATTCTCAAAAACTGTATTTCAATATATTACATAGCTAGAATACAAACACACTTATATACATACACATCTACTCAGCTACAAAGCTGGTATTTTTGTTCGGTTATACTGCGGAAACTACTGAACCGATTGGAGTAATACTTATACCACAAGATGCAGCGTGTTTCGGAGAAGGCATATGATATGTTGTTGATTACTTATCCGCAAAGGCGAGAAACGGGCGGAGAACTATCTAGTGAACACGAATGGATAACACAATGAATATAACATGAAAAATAAATTAATTAATTTAAAAGAAATTTTCTGATTTATTTTTATATATTTAGAATCTTATAAAATCCGATTACGAAATGAAAAATGATGTCACAAGCGGGATTCGAACCCGCGCCTATTGGGATTCCGGCCCAATCGTGCTGCCACTACACCACCGTGACTAATTGTAGGACATGCAAATTTCACTTCGTATTATATTTTCTAATGCCAATTGTTTTCCGATTGCCAGCTACTAATATGAACCCATTATTGCTAGAGTTGAGTTTTATGTGGCAAGTCTTTTTCACATTGTTAATGGTAATTTCTGCCTAATTTTGGTGGGAAACACATATGTAAAGCACTGTTATATAATATTCATTACACCCCAGTACTTCTTATGCATTACATAGAATGCCATCTAATTATTTAATATAACACGGTTAAACACTAATATATTGAATAAAACACGAGACCACCACATGACGCTTTCACATTCCCATCAAAGCTCCTTCGTGAAACCTCGTCTAACAGTGGATGTCAAGGCTGCTAGATGTCTAGCTTATTTATTTATTTATTACTTTTGCACAAAAATAGCACAAGGCGGACTTAATGCCATAAGCATTCTCTACCAGTCGACCTAGAGTGGTGCAGAAATAATGTGGTACAATACAATGTAGAGAGATAAAAGATACCAAAAAAAAAAAGAAACTAAGTTGTTAGGTATATGTGGGTGCACTAAACATGCAAATAACTAATAAATATGATTATATTCCAAAACATATACATATATACAAATAAATACATATATAACAATATACATACATATACCTACAAATAAATATATTACTATATACTTACATATACATACATATATACATACAAGTAATTACGTAAATTATAGATGAGAACAATTACAGGTGTGTTGACTCCGCTAGAAAGTCTAAATAAAATCGTTTAACCCTGGCTTTGAATATGTTACGGTTTGCAGCCATTTTGATTTCCAGAGGCAGCGAATTCCAGAGAAGAACAACCTGGATACTAAAGGAAGAGTGTACCAGACTGGAGGAGTGAGAGGGACAGTGGAGAAGAAGATTATTGGAAGAGCGAAGGTTACGGTCGTGAGTGGTGCTAAGAAATTGAAACTGTTTAGTGTTAGTTTTGTGTTTGTTAGAAATTGAACTGCTTATGCATTTATAGGTCGATTAGGTCAGTTGCTACCCATCACTAGCCTTACTTTTACATACATACATACATATCATCACGCCATATCCCTTGCAGGGTAGGGAGAGAGAACAGAGTGCCAGAGAACTCTATCTCTGCATACTTCACTCGCTTCCTCAACATTCATAATTCTCTTCATACACGCTCACCGGTTTCGGAGACTCTTGACTCCAACTTCCTTCAGTACCTGACGGATCTGGTCTAGGTAGGTTAGTCTCGGTCTCCCTCGGTACCTACATCCTTCCACTTTCGCATTGTATATCTTCTTAACCAGACGTACGTTCGGCATTCTTTCCACATGTCCGAACCATCGGAGCATTCCCTTTCGCATCTTTACACCAGTACTCTCTTTCATACCTACTCGCTCTCTTACGTCGTCGTTACGAATGCGGTAGGTCAACCTAACTCCACAGATTTGCCGAAGAGATCGCATTTCGACCGCATTAATTTTACTTCCATACTCTTTTCTGCATACCCAACTCTTGCTTCCATACAGTAATGTTGGGACAAGCACTGCGTTATGTATTGCTACACACGCCTTCTGGCTGAGGTGGTGGCTGCCGAGAAATTGCCCCAACGTTTCGTTCACTCTATTTCCCGCATTCACTCTTCGCTCTATATCAGTGGTGTACCTTCCATCTCGGCTAAATCCACATCCAGGATATACAAATTCATCCACTTGCTCTAGTACATCATTACCTATTGTTACTCTTACATCTGTTCTGGCTTCATCTCTTTCAAAGACCATTATTTTTATTTTGCTCACATTCACACAGCCTTACTTTTATATTTTAAAAATGAATAAGCTCTTGTCAAAATGTCATTTACCTTCATGACTATAATCGGATATACTTCAAACACGTTAAAGTGAATACTGGAGACGGAAATTCAAATTTTCCTTTTATAAAGATTTGAGGTGTTATGTTCAGCGATTTAACTCTGCGTATGAAATAAAATGTGTGATGAATTTTTATTATTGACATCAAAAGTTTTAGTTATTTAAGGTTATTTTTAGCAATTCGGTTACCATTTAGATAACAACATATTATTAAATTTATAAAAACTTGATTACGAGCGAAAAATGTTTGTCACACATGGGATAAATATTTTGCGCTCGTAATCAAGTTTTTATAAATAATCAAACATTTAAATGCTAAATTTCAGTAATATGAACGTATTGTTATTTTTTCTGTCTTTTAGCCGCAAATGGCTGTCATAGCTTAACCCGGCCTATGGGTGAGCGCTGAGGGCTCTTAACCCAGTAAAAACTTTAAGCGACATCGCCCAGGGGCTCTTCCTGTGGAGAACAGACCTCGGCTTGGGGCGTCCAAAGTGGGCGTACCCACGTTTGATTTAATAACTTTTTCGCGTCGCGTCTTCCGACCCCGGCGGCAGAAGCGGAAGCGCGGATATTTGTGTTATGGCCGCGCGGGCCGTGTATGCTATTTCTTGCGCGATATATGCATTATCCTTTCTTCGTTAGGAGGCCTACATTATATATATTTAACTTTTTTACTGATTCACTATTCAGATGACTCATCAGTTAAAATATTATGTTATAGTTATTATTTGCCTAATGTTTATATTATTGTAGTAGCAAGTGTAGCTCAAAATATTTCTCACCAAGATCGACCATTATATTTACCTCAAACAGTACAGTTACGTAGATCAATTTTGAGAACGCGGTTTGCTAATAAAATCATCTCTGTTGTACGTACCGGAAACTTTATAATGTCTCTTTGATAAAACTGATAGCCTGATGACTAACTGATAAAAAAATTAGTATATTTTATTGTTTTTATATTTCTTTAATAATTAGCATTGAGGAAGGCTGATAGTATTACAGTAATATCGGAGTTCACTTCGCATCTTCCTGACACATAAGTTAGACCTACAGCTGAGATACGGCCTTTTTTACACGTTGGCTGGAAATGGTTAACATAAGGTTTAACTTATATGGGATCGCGTGCCGATGGTTCTTTTTTTTTGTGTGACTTAGTTGTTAGCCTCAGATGGCTATGACAACTTTACCCGGACTGTGGGTGAGCGCTGAGGGCTTGTTCTGTCGCCACGGACGCATTTAGCGATGTGTGCCCACTCCATAGCCCGCCGCTAAAAAAAAAGAGGGTTTAACTTCGAGGTTTCCTTTCCTTATGCTGATGTTACCTGCTAATCCGTTAATACATAATAGAAAAATGTTTTAAACCACAATAATATATATTCACCCGTTAGGATTAATTATATTAGGTTTCAGAAATATGCAATGCTGAGTATGCAGACTCAATTGCGAGTCCTCGACGGATGCACCACGCGTGATTCTATTGCCGTTGCTATACATTTGTCTAATACGTGTCAAACTAACGATAATTCAATACATAAATCCCGTAATAGGTCTTTTTTTTACAAAACCCACAAAGAAGGAGGAGATGTGACTATTACTTCATTATTACCTAAAATTCAACACATACACAGATTCATTAATGTCATCATCATCATCATAGTAAAGATGCGAAAGGGAATGCTCTGATGGTTCGGACATGTGGAAAGAATGCCGAACGAACGCCTGGTTAAGAAGATATACAATGCGAAAGTGGAAGAATGTAGGTACCGAGGGGAGACCGAGACTAACTTACCTAGACCAAATTGGTCACGTACTGAAGAAAGGTGGAGTCAAGAGTCTTCGAAACCGGCAAGCGTGTATGAAGAGAATTATGAATGTTGAGGAAGCGAGTGAAGTATGCAAGGATAGAGTTCTCTGGCACTCTGTACTCTCTACCTACCCTGCAAGGGATATGGTGTGATGAAATGTGTCTATCATTATCACCATCTCAGCTCATATATGTTCCACTGTTGAGCTCGAGCCTCATCCATAACGGGAGGAAAATTGATCTACTACACCACGCTGTTCAGACATGTTGGTATAGGGTTTTGTTTTGAGTATTCTTTCTCTGGCATAGATGTTATATGCGTTTTATAACCCTTAGTCATATCTTACAATGACTCGCGTGTAGGATAAAGAGTGGTGATGTGTATCATTACTCCATCACCACACGGAAAATAATCAATGTATATTAAACTATTTTTTTCTTTTTTACTTTAAAGGTTATATTTATACAACCGGACTGATAATTTTGTTGTAAAGAAAAAAAAAAAGATGTTGACTTTTTCAGTTTCAATAATGCAATTTGTTATCTTGAAAAAGGTATTTTATCGCAATATTCCTATCGGATACACAAATGAGAGTATCGTAATTTGACGTAGTTTTCAGTCAATCAATTTTAACAATAGTAGTTAGTAACAATCATTAACAAAATAATTAATGAATGCACAAATCGTAACTTTGATAACACTTCATTGAATAAAGATTGATCAAAGAAATTGACAGGTGTTTGAGCAAGTTCAAGGGATTTGATTAGATAAACAGTTTTCGTAATTTGTTCAAAGTTTTAAATTGAATTTTCGAGTAAAAGCTTGTTCCATTTAATCTGTCTATTATGTTTAAAGTACGTCATCATAATTAATATACCCTCATTAATGCTCTTGTTTTGGAATCATATGCTCCTAAAACTTTCACCGTTTAAGTTTCAGGTACCATGTTATCCCAGAGCATGTTAGTAAACGTCGAAAGCAAATATTTACAATTAAACACGTACATAATTCAATAGCTATAGCTTGCAGTATGTTAAGTAAAGTTTCATTGTTTGAATACAATCACCATTTACTTTTTAAGGTTATTAGTATATGAAAACGAAAATTATTAAGCCTCTCTATTTTCTTAGTTGCTTGCTGTCTAGCTAGATTTGAGCCTACTCCACAGTGGGAGAGATATTTACCGCGCTGGTGAGACGAATTGATTAACGGGTTGAGAGCCCCCAGCGCTCACCCACAGTCTGGGTAAAGTTGTCATAGCCATCTGAGGCTAACAACTAAGATACACAAAAAAAAAAAACGAGTTGATGTTTTTTTTTATTTTTTGTATTTGGTGGCAAACGTGCAAGCAGCACACCTGATGATACGTGTTAATGCCGCCCATGGACCTTTGTATTACCAGGAGTATAGATAGGCCGCTTCCTAGTAATACATATCCCAACCCCACCCAGTTGGGCTTCCGGCTCTCTCGCTTACCGAACGAAGCACAACAGCATATTACCATAGATCAGACGTCGATCTTCGGATGTCGGACGTCGTACGGACCGGCCCGCGGCTGTAGATAGAAAACTGTCAACAGCATGGTCCCGCCACTACTAAATAATATAAAGTATAGTATAATGGATTTATAATAAAGTTGTTATAATGGATTTACCTTTAACGAAACACAAAGCTATTAGGTAAAATGATAATCATAATCATCATTCTCCTACTCTTATCCCAATTACTTGGGGTCGATACAATATGTACTCTTCTTTCATAGTATATATTGTAGAAGTTATTGGCAATAGTTTTATGACCGGCTGCCAGCCAGATGCCAACCATCCTTGGGAATGTAATTGTTGACCAAACAGCATCAGATGGAGTTGGCCCAGGTCGTTATTAAGCTCTTAGTCGTCTTTTACGACATCCACGAGCAAAGTAAGGATTGGTAGTATTCGTAGCCGCTACCACACAGCCAATATTGGGCAAATTTTTAAATGCTAAAGATGTATTAAATTCAGACATTCTTAACGTTTAACCTTGACAATTTACTAGTAATCCTCGGTTTAGTACTGAAACATTTAGTGTAATAAGAGAAGTTTTATTCTAAAAACTATAATAGTTCCTAATTGTTAGCGCCCATCGAAAGACAAATAAAAAATGAAATGTATTATTAATAAAAAAATGAAAAGCGACAACATTAGCATTACGGTTGAGTGGTTTCATGGCAAAAACGGGTATAAATAGCATTTATAGATGCGTAGACAGGATTCTGTTGTGATATCTAATCTGTGGTAGAAAGCCTTTTAATAAGTTATATGTAGTTATGGAGGTTTAGTTGTATATCTTTGTCAGTTGTTTGGTGCTACTCTTTCATAATTCTATAAATCTTTCTTCTCTTTTATATGATGCCTTATTAAGTATAGGTATGTTTGATAATGAGGGTATGATTTGGGATCCTTTATTTTCCGAGGTGAAAGAGTAAATATATATTTCACTACCACCTTTCTTGCCTATGGGTATCGTATCATTTCGACATAAAACCTCATGCCAAACTTTTTAACTGAATCGGGTCGGTAGATCAATTTCCCTCTCACTATGGATAAGTCCGAGCCCAATAATGAGAGGTGCATGAGCATAAATAATAATAAGAAGATTAAAATTCTCTTTGCTTTGCGGTTATATCATCTGCTTAAGGTCGTAAGTCTACTTTAATAAAAGCTGTGAAAGAAGAACAGACGATGAAAAATTCTATTTTTTTATCTATATACATAGACCTTCCCAAAAATGGGATAAGAAAGTAATCGCTACGTCTATGATTCTCTCAATTTTTCTCTCGAAAGGAAATTAACGCTTTCAGGTTGGTAAAATAGATTTTCTTTCGGGTTTTACTTACATTGCATACACACGCGCACATACACACATGAACACACACACACACACACACATGCACACCCGCACGCATGCACACGCACACACGCATGCATACCCACACACGCACGCAGCAAAAGGATTTGACTCAGCTTTTGCTGTCATGTAATCTCTCTGTATTTTTGTATTGTGTACGCTGGTTGTATGTGCATGTATATGTTTGTGCGCGTGTGTATGTAAGTGGGTGCGAACGAGCGCGGCCATGTAACCAAACCCACCATATTTCCACTTCGCCATTGGGCTGACCACTGCTATCGAATCCTTGACGTCTATTGTCGGTAAAAGTGGTATTGATCACAACACGATTTCTATAAATTTTTCAATAATTCATTATCAGAAAAAAATGCCAAGAAAAGTTTTAATATACATTATTATATTGAGTAGATCCCAAGTATAAAGTTATTCCTCAGACTATATTTACAAAGCAACCCTTATTATTTGAAGTGTCTGTCCATCTGTCCATCTGTCGCTCGTTATTTACTCATGTAGATTATGTGTAAAAATGGATGCCGAATGACTTGTGGGATTCGAGGGTTTGTAAGTAGTACCGACTTTGAAGGGTAAAGTGGACTTCTGTTATATTAAGGGCACGTGTATTAGGGTAATTTATTTTTAAACAAAACATGATTTATAATACTTTATGTTAGATATTTCAATTCAACTACATAAATGAATGACAGATTACAAGATTATGGTTAAAATGTCAATTTATCGTACTATGTGTCGCCGGTTCGATTTCTGAGCACTATAAAATTTTGTACGTTCTGGAATTCAATCTATTATTCAATCTAGATATAATTTGTGTTCGTTAATTATATTTGTAAAGTCCCCCACAATACAATGATTAATACTCTAATGCAGTGTGTCTCTTGTTTTAATAAAATGATACATAGATTGCTTAGTCACAAAACTGACTAAGATCACCAGGAGAACGCGTTCTCTCAATGAACGCCAAAGAGGGTGCCAACTCACCTATCAATAAGGACGACGCCTTGAACAATGTTATCCCTTCCTTTTTCTCTTATTCTTAACAAGCTGTATCATACTCGCTCACTATGCTGAGTAGTAGCGGCTGCGTATACTAATAACTACAATTGCGTATATAAAAAAAGAACAAGAGAAAGACTAAGAATTCTATATTGACCTGCGCCGTTTCCATCTGATACCCTCTGGTTTGCCATTACTATCTAAAGCCAGTTAACGTTAAGTTTTACTAACCAAAACTCAACAATAAAGTTGCGTACTTTGAAATACGCAAGGTTCAATTAAACTTTTTAATAGACTATAGATAAACATATAATTTAGCGTAAAATAAAATTCAACCCTATTAATACATAATCTTGTCAAATAAAAATGAATAAACTTATTTATTTTATACAAAGTGCACAATACAGACTGTAATAATAGCTATATAAATCAAGCTTTGTGTCCAAGTTTAAGCAAACTCAGTGAATCCAGACTTTCAAAAGAAGATAAAACCATAATTAAATAGGTTTTACTTTAATCTATAGTCTACTATCTGAATGGTTAAAGGCATTTTATTAAACATAGTCTAAATCAGGGCTACCAATAAGCAGTATTTTTATTTTTAAATATAACGTAATGAATAACTACCGAATTTTCTTTAGTACCGAGTTTAGCATCATCATCATCACAGCCCATAAACGTCCCACTGTTGGGCTGGGGCCTCCGGCGTAATGGGAGAGAAATTAACCTACTATACCGCGCTGATCAGACGTGTTGGTATAGGGTTTTGTTTCGAGTTTTCTCTCGCATAGATGTTATGCGCATTTTATATCTCTTAGTCGTCTCGTACGATTACCCACGGGTAAGATATGGAGTGGTGAATAGTATTCTTACTCCGTCACCACACGGAAAGTTTAGCATAGTTTTTTTTATTGCTTATGGTGGCAAACGAGCAAGCAACACACCTGGTGGTAAGTGTTACTGGCAGCCATAGACCTTATTAGGCCGCTGTCTACCAATAAAACCCTAAACCTACCTAGAAAATTAGGCTGGCTTGGTAAGTGTTACTTTCGGCCATGGACCTTCGCAATACCAAGTGTATAGCTAGGCCACTGCCTATCAATACAAACCCCAAACCCACCCAGTTAGGCTTCCGGCTCTCTCACTCACCAAATGAGGCGCAATAACATATTACCATTACTCAGACGTCGATCTTCTGCCAGAGTGTAGTGCCACCCCGGACGGACCGGCCCGCGGCTGTAGATAGAGAACTGTCAACAGCGTGATCCTCCCACTTTTATTTAAGATTTAAAAATATATTGCACACTTCAAAGTAGAAGGAAATACGGGCTGTGGTTAATTAAAGTTCTATAAAGGAGAAAATTGTTTGCAGTCTCCATAATTGGATCTTACATTTTCTTCGCAAAACTTTGACACCAGTTTCGCTTTTGATAGAGAAATCAGAATGGGAAAAACAAATTAATGTTTATTTTTTGTTACACCTTAGATAGACAGCCAATTAGGTTGGCACAAGGGCAATAAGCTCTTTAAGCCACGATGATACCAAATTTATTTTTCTTTATTTAGAAACTAAATTTACTCTACTGTTGGACGCGTGTTTGTCGAAAATGTAAAGGATAACTGGATTATGGTATACCACGCTAACAAAATGAGATATTATATTTTATTTTTCAAGTTTTACATACATACATATCATCAGGCCATATTCCTTGCAGGGTTGGCAGAGGGAACAGAGTGCCAGAGAACTCTATCCTTGAATATTTCACTCGCTGCCTCAACATGCATAATTCTCTTCGTACACGCTCACCGGTTTCGGAAACTCTTGACTCCAACTTCCTTCAGTGCGTGACCAATCTGGTCTAGGTAGGTTAGTCTCGGTCTCCCACGGTACCTACATTCTTCCACTTTCACATTGTATATCTTCTTAACCAGACGTTCGTTCGGCATTCTTTCCACATGTCCGAACCATCGGAGCATTCCCTTTCGCATCTTTACACCGATACTATCTTTCATACTTACTCGCTATTAATTAATATATTGTTAATGGTTTAATTAATTCAGTACCCATTTATAACACTCCCAAAGAAGAAAGAGTTTGACATATTTTCTTCTAATTCTATTATACATTTTTTCATGATTATAAAAAAAAAACAAAAAAAAAAAACAGCCATTTGCTATCAATGTCAAATATTGAAAATTTTTAATAGACAAAAAAACACAAACCCCGTAGAGGAAAGTCTTATACAACTTTTTCACGAAATATTTAATAACCATTCATATTGAATAGCTTATTCATAGTCATCAGTAAGTCAAGTTATTACCATTAATTGAAACTGAATATTAAATTAATGATTTATATGGAAGTTTTGGCAGAACATGAAAATATATATAAATCACTATTCCTATCATAATCACTACACTTTAGCGCTTTGTCTGCATTATATTACAAAAAACTACTAATAAAATGATTCAACCTAACAGTACAAAATACTAAACATATAAAAATATCTCAAGAGCGTGACATGACACTTCCCTATGGCTACCATAACTCCCCCTGGACATAGAAATATGCAAAGGGACAAACGGAACAATAGTCACGCATGACAGGCAGGTTAGCGATGGCATTTTGTATTGTAAATTTGATGTCAACCATTTTTTAAATCCCGCGGAAAAGTAAGGGTGGGTGATAAATTATATTTCTCATTCTTCTCTTGAGTGGTGTCTTATATTTTACATAAAAATAAAAGAATATTTAAAAAAAAAAAATACATTTTTGTCAACCCTAGTATAAAATTAATTCTAGCTAAATCTCTATATTTAAAAAAAACGCATTTAACAAAGATCAAGATGAAACTCATCTAGTTTAAAAGTAATATACATTTAAATTAAAAACTTTAATATACACATATATATAAATTAAGCTCGAGATTAAGTAAAACCGTTTTATTGGAATTATTTTCGAACACATGATAATTATTCTACGGTTGAGTTACACAATGTTAGAGTTTATTTTTTTGGCGGCGGGCTCCGGCACGTCAATTCCCTCTAATCCGTCCGGGGCGACAGGAAAAGCAGCGTAAGACCCCGTAGACCCGCCCTACAATATACTCTCTTCGCCGTGCGGATGGGTCATTGGTACGCGGTGTTTTTCTTCAGTGGCCCACCAGGTGGTCTACTCTCACGGGTATCCTCTCTAATGTCGACGCCTGGACAGTTTGCACCGTCGGGGCGCAGTCCTCGTGCAATGGCCTCGCTCTCAGGGCGACCAGACTAATCCCGAGTCCGGTCACCCGCTGCCTCGGCTAGGGCGGCATGAGGCGGAACACAATATTAGGGTAAAGTTACCACAGAATCGGCCTAACTTGGAATTATCTGTAAAAAAATATGGTACTTTATACATACATACATAGCATAGCTTCACGCCTGTTTCCCAGAGGGGTAGGTACTGATTGCCACAAACCACGTTCTTGACGTACCTCCATCACTTCATGCACATTTATCACATTCTTCATGCATGCTCTACGGTTACGTGTACTCTTAATCTGACCTTATATTTATATTCAATAATATTATAATTCAGCTTATCCGAGTGGTGATGAAATAATCATGGACTTTATCACCACCTATTTCTACTTTCAAGTGAGCATCGTGAAAATTGATAAAACAATCACCTTTTTTTTTTTTTTTTGTGGGGTGGGCTACGGTCGTCGCGCTCCTCGCACCACTCTGTCCGGGGCGACAGAGGGGCGTAAGCACGCTCACCCATAACCCAACCGTGAACCTCGCCTTCGTCGTTGGACCGGCCACCGGAGCAGCGTGAACTTGTCGTCAGTGGCCGGCCCGACGGAATACCTCCTTAGGGGTACCCTCTTCTTGAGCGACATCCCCTCCCTCGGGGAGGACGTCGGTCTTTTCCTCGTGGTCAGCCTCTCGGCGGGTGACGGACCAATTCCCCGGTCCAGTCACCCGCGGCCTCGGCTAGGGCGGCATAAGGCGCAAGTAATCGCGCCTAAAATAATCACCTGGAAAATGAGTGATTTGGAAAACTGATAACACCAGATGTTTACTTAGCGTAATGTTTGTGGCATTGTGTCGCCTATGGGGAAGCGTATATTCTACTATTAGTAGTGATAGGAAGACGCTGTCGACAGTTTTCGGGCCATAGCCGCGGGCTGGACGTTTGGTGTAGTACCATACTCTCGCAAAAAATCAACAGTGGTAATGTGCAGTTGCATTCCGCTCGGTGAGTAAGATGCTGGAAGCCGAATTTTCTGGGTGGGTTTTCGTTGTAATGATAGAGTAGAAAAAAATCGATTCGGATGATTTTTTTTTTCTCAACGAGATTTAAGTTTTTTTTCAAATGCATCGTATTAGGACAGTACCGTGTAACGATAATTCCATAAAAAATACGTCACTTTACTCAGATGAGAACAGACATTGTATCTATTCAAAACTTACGATCATATGTTCAAGAGTTCAACGACCTCGCGTGGTGACAAAAAATCATTTTTAATCCGAATCGACTTTTTTACACCTATGTATTGACTCATCACGATATCTCTGGAACCATAAGGCCTACACACTTTAAATTTAGTAGGAATATTCCTTTCGCTGAGTAGGGGTAAGCTAAAAACGAATTTTACGAAATTCCACCACCAAGGGAGGTTGCCAAGGTGTAAAATCACATTTTTTTTAATATAGCTCCTACAGATTTGAATTTCGGTAGGCATATTTGTGTTACGATACAGAGGTAAACTAAGAACGGCTTTTTAAGGATTCATTTTTATGGAATCCTTAAAAAGCCGTGTAGGTGTTAACCCAAAATATCGTCATTTTTCAATGCTGCCCCTACAGACTTGAAGTTTGGTGTTCTTTCTGGCCTGTAAGCGTCAGATGAAGTAGAATTGGAAATTCGCGAACGAAAACTACACAACTGAACTGACGTAACCGAAGCGGAGCGAGGGCGGGTCGCTATTTAACTGATAAGTGATGATTTACTGTATAACTAATTTTCTTCATTAATTTGGTGTTTTTCTAGTTTATTGAAAGAAATCGGGTGATCGGACAGGGGAATTGTCCGGTCACCCGACGTGAGGCCACCGCGTGAGGGCGACGCCCCGATGGCAAAAGCTGTCGGGGCATCGACGAGAGAAGAACCCGCAAGGGTATACCGCCGGGTGGGCCACCGAAGACAAAGATCGGGTACCGGTGGCCCGCTCATACGGCGAAGAGAGGTGCTTGCAAGATGGGTCCATGGGGTTGCGCGCCGCCTCTTTTGTCGCCCCGGATCGATTTGTCGGGGCGCGACCACATCCATGGTCCACCCTGCAAAGGGAAAAAAAAAAGTTTATTGAAAGAATGTTAAAATATATATTCAACTGCAAAACTTGTGTAAATTTACTATATAGTCGTAAATTTTCGCAAACTATATATTCTACTCGCAAATTTTCACAAACGCCTGAATCATTTATTGTTGTTGAATAAATTTTTAATGCTGTTAGTTTGATATTAAAAATGATGTGGTTTTTTTATGGAAATATTTACAATATCTTGTCGACTGTGAAATGTTATTGATGATATGATTTAAAATGTTCAAATTGACTACACATATGGCGTAACGGTTAAGATACCGACCTTCCGCGCCACTGCCGTGAATTCGATTCACACATAGGACAATACTTTTTTCTATCAACAAGCTATTGTTCAGAATCTGTGTGTAATTTATTTTCGTTATTGTTGAAGCGCAATGGCACATTGTCATTACTCAGACGTTAATCTTCTGCGAGAGTGTGGTACTACCCCGGACGTACCGACCCACGGCTGTATACAGAGAACTATCCACAACGTGGTCCTACCATAATTCAACTAAATTCTGCTTGAGTGCGGCGCCAAAAGAAGCGCTAAACAGATTTTTTTCTAGGTATAAAGAGAACACTCTGCTCTAAGAAAATAAACCTTGTATTGTGGGAAACTTTACAAATATATAATTAACGCAGACAAATTACACCCAGACTCAGAACAGTTTGTGAATCGCACAAAGTATTGTCCTACGTTGGAATCGAACTCACGGCACTGATACAGAATCTCGGTATCTTAACCACTACGCCATCAATGCAGTCAGCTCTACTTGATACTTTAGTAACCTATGAAATTATGAAGAAAATATTTCTGTATTACTTCAAGTATTGATATATTATTATTTAAAATACTAATTCTTGTTATAATTTATTATAGAAATTATTCATGAAAGTATGCCGTGAAAGAAAAACATCATTCCGAGAAAGCAGTGAAGGGCAGAGAAACTTGGCGATAAATTTATTGTGAATCTATTTTAGTTACATAACTATGAAATCGGAACGAGTGCTTTGTATTAGCAGTTACAAATAGTACCATCCCTTACTTTGCACGTGGATGTCGTAAAAGACCACTAAGAGCATTATAAAGACCTGCGCCAACTCTGCCAGATGCCGTTTGGTCAACAATTATATTCCCAAGAAGGTTGGCGTCAGGCCAGTCATAAAACTATTACCAATAACTTTAGCCATATGTTTGAATACATATTGCGTTGTCCCTAATTAACGATGATGATGAGAGCAGGAGAATCATGATATCGGAACGTGGTCACCGATAAAGATCCGGCAAACAAATTTAACATTACGTTAAAAAAAATCAATTGACATTAACATAGATAGCACATATATTGTAAAAGTGAAAGGAAAAGGATTATATCGCGTTTGTATTTAATTTTTATATAACAAATCAAATACAAACACAATAGAATCTGTAAAAATAGTTATATTTCTAATTATTTAAAAAGGATAGAGAGGATATAACTAGACAGCGGAACTATTTACTTTCGTTTCTTTAAACTTTATGGCTTTTGAATAACACACAGTAAAAATCTTTAATGTAAAGTCTTGTTTATAGTAACTTAAGCCTTTATATAGATCAAGGCTGAAATAATTAGTATTTATTCCTCAAAACAAAGTTACCAACATAAATTTGCCTTCCGTCGAGATTAGTTAATTAGGTAAACAATTTAAGGTTGTCGTTAGAGTAAAACAAGTTTCTCTTAGCTTATTATGTAATGGAAGCGTAGGAGGAAGGGTGTTTCAGCGTATTTACAATTATATATTAAGTTTTTAAATTACAATTTTTTTCTTTTGAAATAAAAATACTTTTACGGATTCTATCGCGTTTATATTTGATTTTTAATTTGCCGAAGTTTCGAACACTTTTCAGTGATCATGGTCACGGGAGGAAAAATCAAATATAAACGCGATAGAATCCGTAAAAGTAGTTTTATTTCTAATGTGTAATACTCGCGTAAACATTAGAAATAATATTTTTTTCTTTTTTTTACTGCTTGCCACTGTATATTATAATACGTTGGCCAGATATATAGGCATAGGATATACATATAATAATGTAAGAGAAGGAAAACTCGAAACAAAACCCTATACCAACACGTCTGACTAGCGTGATATAGTAGGTCAATTTCCCTCTCATTTTGGAGGAGGCTCGAGCCTGATAGTGGGACATACCTACTCATAAATGTATATCCCACTATTGGGCTCGAGCCTCCTCCAAAATGAGCTGAGATGATGATACATAGAAATAAACCCCAGTTGCCATTCAAAAGGTGTAGCTCCACGATTTATTCAAACTTTGAAATTAAACAAACATAATTAGTATTCTGATTCTTTTTATTAACTCTGAAAAAGAGGATTAAACAAATTAAAATATGACTTGTCTGCGTATCTGTGTGTTTATCTATTCTAAATGAATGGATTGATTATGATACGGTTTTTTTTTTGTTTAGAGACTGACACATTGGAGGTGGTTCTGAGCTACAATTTGTTCAGGTTTTTCGAGATCATCAGCTTATTTTGTTTATTTGCTGTAGGATTCTTAGACGCATAATAAGTATTTCACTTTCAAATATATATAGGTACTTATGTTTTGTTTTTAACGGATCCGTTTATGATGTTACTATTAAGTTACTCTGTTACTGGAGCTTCAAGGTAGGTGACCAAATCTTAGATTGTACTTAGTAAACCTATTAAGTTTAGACTCATTGGATTCGTCCAAACTCGTTTTGACAGTCAGTTAGAATTTAGTTTGGTTACCTTTTTTGTGTTAATGTTTTTAAATTACGTCCCTCTATTATGATTGCTCTGGAGTCAAAGAACATAATTTTTCTATTATAGACTGACTGATAGATACCCACGCGAGACAGTTCTGGTACTCAGTATAAATGATATCTATGTTGGTCAATAATATGTTTGTAAATTCCTCCGCAACAAAAGAATAAAAAAAAAATCATCAACAATTCCGTAATGCACGGTTGTCTTTTAAAAAACAAAAAATAACACTTAGTTACATTTTAAATATAACAAAGAAAGTAATCTCACCTAAAGAGCTTCATTACCGAATTTCCTGTTACATTAAGTAAATAAACGAAACATTGTAAGAGATAAAAGACAGCTCTACCTTGTAAAAAAGTACTTATCAAGTGCAGTGTTTTTATGTTACAACTTAGTTCAGTTTTATTACATTACTAGTTGACCTTCTATCTTCGCTTACATTGATTTTTTTATAAAACTAACCTTGCACTGAGACAATTATTATATTGTTCTCTTTTTGTATTGTATTGTCGCTGTGTGGTAGCGGCTACGAATACTACCAATCCTTACTTTGCTCGTAGATATAGTAAAAGACGTCTAAGAGCTTTACATTGATCTAGGTCAACATCACCTGATGTCATTTGATCAGCAATTGAGGGTTGATGTCAGGCAGGCGGCTGGTCATAAAACTATTATCAATAACCTTTGAAATATATAGGAAGAGGGGTATACTTGTCCCAATTACTCGGGGTCGACGCAATTTTTTTTTTTTGTGACTTAGTTGTTAGCCTTAGGTGGCTATGACAACTTTACCCACAGTCCGGGTAAAGTTGTCATAGCCACCTGAGGCTAACAATTAAGTCTCAAAAAAAAAAATGCGTCGACCCCGAGTAATTGGGACAAGAGCAGGAGAATGATGATTGCTATCTATTTGTATATTTTTCTATATCATTAATGAAGATGATAGGACCACACTATTGACAGTTTTCTGTCTACAGCCACGGGCCGGTCCGTACAAGGTAGTACCACACTCTTGCAGAAAATCGACGCCTGAGCAGTGGCGATGTGCTATTGGGCTTCGTGTCGCGAACAAGAGAGACGGGACCCCAATTTGGGTGGGTTTTGGTTATCAGGTAATGGCCTAGCTGTACCCTTGTAATACAATGGTTCATAGTTCACAGTGACACTTACCATCAGGTGCAGTGTTTGCTCTTTTGCCACCAAAAGCAATATAATCTACAGGGGACTGTAATAATAATGTAAAATAATGTAATAGTTATTTCAACAGTCATTATGTTTTTTGAAGTGAAAACTTCTTTAGGCGCGTTGAGCGTGTTTGGAGGGGAAAAACTTATAGGTTCGCGTCACCGACATGCTAATGCTTATAGTATATCTATAGCTATGTGAAAACTTCTTTAGGCGCGTTGAGCGTTTTTGGAGGGGAAAAAGTTCGCGTCACCGACATGCTAATGTAAAATGTAAAATAGTATATCTATAGCTATATGAAAACATTGTAATGGTTTAATTAAAGGATTACTGTTCAATATAAAAGTAAGTATTGAACATTTTAATGTTTTATATAGATAAATGAATAATGAAAATAAAGAATTTATTTTCAATATTCATATCAATATTTGCATTTAAAAGTATGGCATTATTTATTTTTAATTGTATTTTTAATATTTAACCTTTATGTCATGAAATGAGTATCATTGTGGTTTAAAGGTTATCTTACTAGCGTGATAAACCGATTCCTAGATGTTCGATAATATTTTTTATTTTTATATAAAAATTAGAAAATTATTATTATTTCAATTAGTTTTAAGTTAATAGTTTTCACTTCTATCGGCAGTCCCCATGACTGCCTGTTGTTTTTTTTTTAGTGGCGGGCTACAGTACGTCACGCCCCGCTAATCCGTCCGGGGCGATAGGAAAAGCAACAGTGCACGACCACGTATACCCGCCCTACAACATACCTCTCGACGCCGTATGGGTGGGTCTTAATGAAACGCGATCTTTTTCATCAGTGGTCCAGTCATTATGATAACCAATATTTGCTAACAAGAATGATCACGTTTCATATCCTATTTATTATATCACACATACATATGTACACACATACATAGCATCACGCCTGTTTCCCAGAGGGGTAGGCAGAGATTACGGATTGCCACAAACCACGATCCTGGCATACCTCCATCGCGCATACTCTTAATATAACCTCTCGTTAACAAATCTCCAATTTGCTCCAGAAAAGTATGACGTGCTCTTTCTCAGGACCGTTTTGAGTAGCATTCTCGTGGGTAGACCTATATTCAATAGTGGACGTCCCCAGCTGATGCGTGAATAGGCAGTCTGCCCTTTGTATTCGTTCCGCTCACGCTTGTTTTATTAAATTGCTTCCTCAATTTCTTCTTACTCATTCTTTCTACGTGTCCAAACCAGTTCAGCATACCTTTATTGATTTATTCTATAATTATATTACAATAGCTTAAAATAAGCTGTATATTGCATTAGATTAGCACGTTCAAACAAACAAATCCTTTAGCTTTTTATAATAAAAACTTTTAACAACTTTTAGAATAAAAGTACATATAAATGTATCTTTTAACGTACTTTTAAAGTACAATGTACATTTGAAAAGTATAAATACAATTGTTAAATTATTATAAAGCTATCAGGGCCTAATTAAGAATAATATCTAAATAACCAAGCTTGGATCGGCATTTTCTTTTTTTTTCTTCTTGAATTTTTTTCATGTTTTTCTTGGTGGTAAGCGAGCAACCACGCCTTATGGTAAATGTTACTGTCGCCCATGGCCCTTTGCTATATCAGAGTATAGCTAGGCCACTTTCTACCAACTAAAACCTCAAACTCCCCCAGAAAGTTGGACTTTCGACTCTCTCGCTCACCGAACGAAGCACAGCAGCATATTGCCACTGCTCAGACGTCGATTTTCTGCGAAAGTGTGGTACTACACCGGACGGATCGGCCCGGGGATGTAGACAGAAAACTGTCAACAGTATGCTCCTACCATTATTTAATTACATATAACAAAAAAATTAATAAAGCGAAAATAAAAAAATAAATTAAAGCCAAGAATGGAATATTGCCTTTATATTGTAATAGTTTTGCATTTAATGACAAATATATTTTTTGATTAACTGGTAATACTGACAAAACGATATTTTCTTCTATAAATGAAACCTAGCTGGGTCGATTTATCACCATTGGAACTTACTGCGTACTAAATTTCATGGAAATGGCTTGTGTTATTGGTGAAATTCTGAAAATATACAAATACATAAAAATAGAAATTACTCGTATAGTGAGTGAGAGTGATAGTAAGAGATGATTAAGGGATATAAAATGCATGTAACATCTAGACTAATCTAACAGGAAGTGATGTAAAACTCGAAATAAAACCGCGTTTGACCAGCACGGTTTAGTAGGTCAATTTCCCTCTTATTATGGAGGTGGCTTGAGCCCAATAGTGGGACATATAGGAGCTGAAATGATGATAAATATAGAAATAACAAGAATTGTTCATTTAAAGATATTAGATTAGATACTGTTACTGCACATATCTTTTTCGTAATTAAATCATATGATTAGTATGTTAATCCATATAGATCTGGTTACTGGTATGATTTAAGGTTACACGATGAAATATTAAAGAGACTTTCAATAGTGACAGTTATAAGTGTTCAGCCAATTAAGCTCCCATGTCGCCGGATCTTTCTCAGTGTGGCCGTGTTCCGATCCGGTAGTAGCTGAATAGTTTTTGTTAGTTTTGTAAAAATTGTAAAATTGCCACAATAATAATTATCATAAATTAAATACCTTAATAATAACAAGTCATGAACAACATAAATTTTATATATATCATATTTTATATATTATATATATATATATATATATTTTATTTATTTATTACCAGTACAAAAGAAAGTTACAATGATATAATATTAATGACATTTAAAACCACTAAGATTTGTTTTTAATGCCATTGACAGTAGCGGTTCACAGTATAGATATAAAATGCGATTTCAATTTATATTTTATGTTTAAAGGTGTAATAATATTTCTAACTTCGGGTAGTAATTCATTAATAATTCTCGGTATCATATAGGTAGCCGTGCGTTCGCCGTAAACATTGTTGGGCCGACTCACACACAGTCGGTTATTAGCAACAGCTCGCGTATATATAGGATGTTCAATTTTGTCTAGAATATTTCGATTAAAAAAGTGCTCTTTGAGTAGTACGTATTTAATTTGTAAAAAAATAGACAAGACTTTACAGTATTTAAAGAGACCCATTTCGTTATCATGGAACATACTTTTAATTTTGAAAGGGACTATGTTCTTTAGGATTTTAAACTGTAACTTATAAATATCTTGTAGATACGATTTATATGTACGACCATAGCTAGTAAGGCCATACTGAATATGCGATTCAACTAGTGAATTATATAACATTAGTTTAACTTTAAATGGGATGCGATTTTTTATGATTATAATATTCGCTAAAAAATGTCTAAATTTGTTGCAAACATGGTTTATATGGGCATTCCAATTAAATTTATTATCAATCACTAGTCCTAGGTATTTTTGTGTGTCTGTCAGTTCAATCGCAGTACAGTCACAATTCAAGTGGTGACCATTATGCAGGCAAGTATGATTATGGGCTATTATATAATTAGTATTTGAGTATTTCAAATACGGAGATTTAATTATTAGCAATTTAGTTTTATTTGAGTTAATGACTAGACCTGCATCATGGCACCACTTAATCAAACAATTAAAGTCAGACTGCAACTGTTCAAATGCAAGGAGTGGGTCCTGGCTCGCTACCAATAAGCACGTATCGTCTGCAAATTGGTAACATGAAGAGTAACTTAAACAAAGATTCATGTTATTTACATAAGTCAGAAAGTATAATGGGCCCAAAACCGAGCCCTGTGCTGTACCTACTGTTGTTGTTATGGACCTACTGAGCTCATCGCCGATTTTAACTACATATTTACGGTTGTTAAGATAATCTTTGCACCACTTTAGCAGGGGGCCACGCACTCCACAACAATCAAGTCTATTAATAATTTGCGTGTGATCCAATGTATCGAAAGCGCGTGTGAAATCAATAAATAATGCCAATACTATATTTTTTTCGTTAAGATATTCGTTGACCTTGTCTGTGAATTGAGACAATAGTCCATTTGTGCTTTTGCCTACTTGAAACCCATATTGATTCTTATAGATAATGTTATTGTTTGTGTAAAATTTATTAATTTGTTCACAAACATATTTTTCCACTATTTTATCTATGGTAGAAAGAATTGTTATAGGGCGATAATTAATATAATTATCACGTTTTTCATTTTTATGTATTGGTCTAACACTGCCAATTTTTAAATCATCAGGATATATACCTGATTTCACACTACAATTGATTAAATTAGCAAGGGCTAAAGATATATCTTTGTCTATCATTCTTATGTCAGTTACTCTTACATTATCAGTACCTGGTGTCTTCCTACAATTAAGATTTTGTATAATCTTAAGCACTTTTGGACCTGAAGCTTTCTAAAAATATAGGCTTTTATCAATTGACTTACTATGGCTATTTAAGTTTAATAGTTTATGGCTACAATTAGGAATAATGTTCTTAACAGCTCTGTCAAAACTATAAGCAAAATTATCAGCAATACACTTGGAAGTAAGTCCTTGAGAGTCAAAAGCCGTAAGAATAACTTCATCAATAGTTAAATTAATCCTTCCTAGTATTTGGTTTATTATTTTGTACGTTTCTTTAATGTTATTGAAATTCATTTTTATTTGATTAATATAATAATTGTTTCTTCTTGATTCTAATATTTTGTTTATTTTATAGCGTAGTTTGTTATAATGTAGTCTTATTTCGGGATCATAGTTACCTTTTATAATCATTACCTTTTATAATTTTATAATCATTCTCTTTTTGTACTGGCAATGAATTTGTATTAATTTTTGTATAAAAATGTGGGTCAAAATTTAATATCTTATAGGGTAGATATAAATAAATTTCTGTAATAACAATGACATATTGGACGTAAGACACCTCAGTCCACCCGTGACCATGATCACTGTAAAGTGTTCGAAACGTCGGGAAATTATAAATCAAATACAAACGCGATAGAATGAGTAAATGTAGTTTTATTTCAAAGGTATTAAATGGTTCTACTTCAGTTCTTCCATTTCAAAGTGGATGATGCAGCTTTGACCACTATGCCATCTATGCCTTTATCCAAATAGTTGTTTCGCAAATATTAATAAATTAGTGTCCACAGAGAAAACAAAACTCGCAGCTGTTGTCCCTTTGTTTTATGCCCTTTAATAACTAAAGCCATTAAAATGTTTTTGAACAGAAATAAATCATTTTGAAATATAAATTGTCCTAAAAGTTTTTAACTCAAGACTTATCTGGACGTGCGACCTTTCTCGTTTTATTAAGTGGAATCAATTTTATTTCTGACCTGGAGTTAGCTTAATTAATGGGGTGCACATTAAAATAAATTACACTGCATTACCGGCGAAAATTAGTGTGAATCATTAAATTCTTTGAAATAAAATAGGACTAAGATTATTTTCGTGATAAATTGTATACTTATTTAATTAAACAGATAAGAATATTAGGTTTTAGATTATACAAAATTAATAATAACAGTTTTATGTGAATCATTATAGTCCTCATCGTTCTGTTGTACTATCCAATCCGAAGTCTTTATAGGCTTTTATGGGGATCTGTAATTTTATTCTAGCAACAAACCAATGGATCTAACCTTTTATGAAATCAGCTATCACTGCAATATTTACAACCTCATTAAAGTCCGAATATCAACGATAGTCCACCTGATGATAAATCGTAATTTTATAATATATCGTAATTTTAAATAAAAGCAATTTTGCTGTCTTTCGTCATAAATGCAGGGTTGTAAGGAATGTTAGCATAATGAATGATATGTAAGTTGCTACTATTCGGATCTAGATTTTCTGCAAGAATTACTAAGGACAAGCCGACCCAAACTGCAGCTAGCTGCAGACGCAATACTATGAGCACCGTGCCTCTATTTAGACTTGAAATTACTTGAATAAATTATCGGACACAATTCAACCATAATCTTTTTTTTTTTGTTTATAAACTATTTTTATAGAAAACCTAGAAAATTCTTAACAAATAATATGCAAATCGTATTGAAATATTATGTAAGTATGTATTATAAGTAAGCGGCAATAAATATTTACGTCGATCATTGGATAGAAGCGATCAGTTAATTACGGCAAGGCATCGGTCAAAACCGTCAATGCCAAATCCGCAATAATTCAAAAAATTATTTAGTATTAGTTTCTGGTGTTTACGCGAATATTACACATTTGAAATAAAACTAATTTTATGGATTCTATCGCGTTTGTAATTGACGGGAGGACAGTTCTCCCGTGACCATGATCACTGTAAAGTGATCGAAACTTCGGGAAATTAAAAATTAAATACAAACGCGATAGAATCCGTTAAAGTAGTTTTATTTCAAATTTATTTAATAATAAAATATCATCATTGTTTTAATAGTTCTTACTCGTAATTGATACCAGAATGTCTGTACTTCGTGTCACATAAAGCACTCACAAATATTGTGTGATAGATACGACGCCCAATCAAGTCGAAATTAGTCGAGTATCTCTTTCCTAGGGGTGATATGTCATGGCCACCGATGACAAAAATCGGGTACCGGTGGTCTGCTCGCACGGCGAAGAGAGGTATTTGCAGGATGGGTCTATGGGGTTGCGCGCAAAAAAAAGATGTGATATGTCATATTTATTGATAGATACTGTAAGTATTTAAGCAAATACAAAAAAAAAATCTTACCTCGTTTCATTTCGTGAAAATATGTAAATACAATGTACAATTTTTTACATATATTTACAATATCATATGTTTGCCCGTGTCGTGACTGAGTAAGAATACAATTCACCACCCTCGATCGAAAGAGACGACTAAGGTACCCCGCTTGTGACATCATTTTTCGTTTCGTATCGGGTATTTATAAACGACTAAGGTATATAAAACGCCAATAACATCTATGCAAGAGAAGGCAATCTCGGCACAGAATCCTACCTACAACAACATGTCTGACAAGCGTGGTATAGTAGGTCAATTTCCCTCCTATTATGAAGAAATCTCGAGCTCCAACAGTGGGACATATATCAATTAAATACATTCAAATGACACTCATTGTTGCGAGTATTTTAGAAGCGCTTAAAACTGGTATTCTCTTTTTGAAATATAACTATTTTTACGGATTCCATCGCGTTTACAAACGCAGAATCCGTAAAAGTAGTTTCGTCCGTAAAATGTGTAATAATCGCGTAAATATCACAAATCGTTATTGGTATTCTATGTTGAAGCCGTACGATATGCATTTTATAAAATCAATAAATATATTAAAGCTCTTTAAATTCATCCATTGTGACTCGTAAAGCCACATAAGTATTGGTAGAGTTATTATCTATGTATATTAAGCGAACCAAAAGTTAAATATTCGAAGAGTTCAAAGTCTTGATTGTGAATGCTCGATGCATTTTAAAAGGGATATTACTGAAATCCATTTTAGACATTAGTCTAGTAGTAGTTATTTTCTATATGTCTGAACGAGTTAAATTTATCGAATAGATGAATTTAACTCGTTCAGACATATAGAATTTTCAGCAATATTTTTGTACTAATCTATTCTTTGTCATCGACATCGTTTAAGGCAATTTCTATCAAAAAAAAATAATTGACAATTTATACTAGCTACTGAGACAATTTAATAATACTTTTAGTAAGTATTATAAATGCGAAAGTAACTCTGTCTGTCTGTCGCTCTTACATCCCAAAACTACTAAACCGATCTAAATGAAATTTGGTACACAGATAGTATAGAGCCTGATAAAGAATATAGGCTACTTTTTAATCCAAAAAAAGTTGTAAATGGGGAAGAAAATGTGTAAGGAAGTATCGTCACTTTTAAAGACTTGCTTGAAACTTAATTTTAGGTTATTAATTAGATATAAATAAATATGACGATAAAATTTTGTGAAAAATAATCCTTAAGGTGTAAAATTAAAATAGGGGATGAAAAACTTTAGGAAAGTAACCTTTTTCGCTGGCGAAGCCGCGGGCAGAAGATAGTGTATTATATTTTATAAAAAAAAAGATAAATATGGAACCACTTCTGACTCTCTCCCTTCTAAATAGCATAAATAATTCCATTTTCATTAAGGACCCCTGAATTTTAGGTAGCACTTAACAATGTGTAAACTGTACAATGTTTAAACATTCTCGGGTAGATGGCACACGTCTCCTTTAAAGATGAAAGTATAATACGAACCAAAAATGGAACGCCATACAACAGCTCACGTTGGTGTAAGTGGTAGCACGATTGGAACGGTTTTCCAATAGGTGTGGGTTCGAATCCCATATGTGTCAATCATTTTTCGCTCGTAATCAAGTTTTTATAAATAATTGAGAATGTTAAATGCTAAATTTCAGTAATTTGAATAACAGGGTCGTGTCATCGTTTAATACAATTCTAATTGCAAAGTTCGAGTATTAACTCTATACAATGTGTAAACATTGTCGGTTAGATGGCACACGTCTCCTTTAAAGACAAAAATATAATACGAAGCGAAAATTTAATGTCATACAACAGCTCAGCTGGTGTAAGTATTACCATGATTAGAACAGATTTCTAACAAGTGTGGGTTCGAATCCCATGTGTAAAAATCATTTTTTGCTCGTAATTATTTTTTTATGAATAATCCAGCATTTTAAATGCATAATTTCAGTAATTTAAACACTTAAGAGAAAATAAATGACAAATAACAACAATATTAATTTATATGGCTTCATATGTTATTTAAAATTTAACTAACATGAATATTAACCTATCACTTAAACCATTATTTGCAGATCATATCCCTCAGTCGCCTTTTACGATATACACAAGCGAGAAAGTGTGTGACATATTGTATTCTTACTCTGTCAGCACACTAAATAAATTATTTATATCTATCTGTCCCCACGCCCGCATCTCTCTTTTTATTAATTATAGAATTAGTAATCACCAAAATCATCATTCTCTTACTCTTATCTCAATTACTTGGGGTCGATATAATATGTACTCTTTTTTCATAGTACATATTGTAAAAGTTATTGGCAATAGTTTTATGAACGGCCGCCTGCCAGACGTCAACCCTCCTTGGGAATGTAATTGTTGACCAAACGGCATTAGATAGAGTTGGCCCAGGTCGTTATAAGGCTCTTAGTCGTCTTTTATGAAATCCACGAGCAAAGTAAGGTTTGGTAGTATTCATAACCGCTACCACACAGTAATCACCAAATTATCATATACTAAAACCTCCAAAACACGCTGTATTTTATGGTATAAGTATTATTCTAAACGGTTCAGTAGTTTTCACAGTATAACTAAATAAAAAAAATAGCTCTCCATTTATTAATATAGACTTTATCTTTGCGGTTGTGATTCGTTTTTATGGACGTAAAATTACTAGAAAATATTTAAAGTTGCGATTTTTGCTATTTCTATATTTTATGTTTTTTTTTTTTCAATAACTGTAGTGCCACTCTGTTGACAGTCTTCCATTTACAGCCGCGGGCCGATCTGTACTAGGTAGAATTACACTTTCGCAGAAAATCGATGTGTGAGCAGCGTCAATGTGCTACTACGCTTCGCTCGGTGAGTGACAGAGCAGCCTTTGTAGATTAGGTCTTGGTGAATAGGTAACGACCAAGCTGTACTCCTGATATTGCAAAGGTCTATGAGTGGCATCAACACTGAACATCAGATGCACTGCGGGCTTATTTGCTAAGCCATAAGTAATAAAAAAACATCTATGCAAGAGAAGTAGAACCCTATACCAACCCGTTTGATTAGCGTAGGTCCTATTGTGGAGTCGATCGCAGTACCACTTAGCGAATCTAACTGCTAATGTAAACCATTTTTAAACACACGCAAAAAATATCATCAAAATTTAGAAGGGTCCAATTACATACAAAACAGAATTATTAAACATAAAGATTAGACATATATTTTTTAAATATTTTACTAGAGCACGCGAAGTTTTAGCTGTTATAAAAATATGAGGAGTTATTAACTCTGAAATATCGAAACATCTATTTTAATATAGAATATTTCAATCTATAATTTGTTAGTGTCTCTTTAATCAAAGATATCATTACTACTTGTACTGTTATTTTATTATTGAAGTTAGCTAACAATAACTCTATAAAAAATGTTATTCTGTTGAAACTGCTGATATTGGATAACTAGCATAATAAAACTAATACTAATAAAGATATCTTAATAAAATATGAGAGGTGTGATCAGATCTTAGCTTGTCAACTAGCAAAACTAAATAGATAAATAACTAATTTATTTATGAAACGAAAATAATTGTGTGGTAGCGGCTACGAATACTACCAACCCTTACTTTGCTCGTGGATGTCGTAAAAGACGACTAAGACCCTTATAACGACCTGAGCCAACTCCATCTGATGCTCTTTGGTCAACAATTACATTCCCAAGGAGGTTTGACGTTTGCCGAGCGGGCCACCGAAGACAAAGATCGGATACCGGTGGCCCGCTCGCACGGCGAAGAAGAGGTGCTTGCAGGGTGGGTCAATGGGGTTGCGTGCCGCCTCTTCCGTCACCCCGGACCGATTTGGCGGGGTGCGACGTCCATAGCCCAACGCAGAAAAAAAAGGAGGTTTGACAGCCGCCCCGGTCATAAAACTATTGCTAATAACTTTTACTATATGTACTATGAAAGAAGAGTACATATTGTATCAACTCCAAGTAATTGGGACGAGAGTTGAAGAATGATGATGATTTGTGAAATGAAAAAAAAATCAGCGGACACTACTTTCAACTGTATCTATAAGAAATACGCTTATATGCGTTCATATTTTTACATTTTAAATTACTGTGTAGCAACACATGGTATTAAAAATTTTATATGCGACGTTTTCTCATCTTTATGATATATATTTTATCACTCAATCAGAAATGTTAACACTTTGTACTATACTATGACACGACATAGTGGTAGGACCACGCTGTTGACAGTTCTCTGTCTACAGCCGTGGGCCACTCCGTCCGGGTTAGTATCACACTCTCGCAGAAGATCGACGTCTGAGTAATGGCAATGTGCTATTGCGCTTCGTTCGGTGAGTGAGGGAGCCGGCAGCCCAACTGGGTGGGTATAGGGATTGCTATAATAGGCAGTGGCCTAGCTATATCCTAAGTATAGCAGGGGTTAATGGCCAGCAGTGACACTTACCATCAAGTGTGCTGCTTACTCGTTTGCCACCATATAAGCAATAAAAAAAAAATATTCTAATTTATTTATTAATGAAATTTGATTAGTATAAATCTCAATATCAGGCTGCATTTCAAAGGAAAAATTTAATTCGCCTTTTTGTTATAGTACAATATTTCATCATCATTTCAATTCATATACGTCCCACTATTCGGCTCGAGCCTCCTCCAAACGAGAGCGATATTTAACTTCTATACCACGCTGGTCCGGCGTGTTGGTACAGGATTTTGTTTCGAGTTTTCTTTCTTTTAGATGGTATATGAGTTTTATATCACTTAGTCGTCTCTTACGATCACCCACGGGTAAGATAGGGGTGGTGAATTGTATTCTTACTCTGTCACCACACGGAATATTGTATATACAATATTTAGTATTTCGTATGTTATTGCCATTAAAAGTGTATGCAAAGTTTCAATACAATCGAATATTGAGAAATGAATCAATATTAACGTGCAAAATTTGATTACAGATTAGACACAGACGCAAAAGTGAGAAATGAAATAAAAAAACTTGTAAAAAGATACATTTTGGGCTTCATTTAGGAAAAAAACGACTATAACATTAGTAAACATACGACAAAGTCTATCGCTTACAAATCTGAATATTCTGCTAGTCATTCGTCGGCCATTTTTTACATATAATGGTTGATGAGCAAATAGCTAGCGACAGATGGATAGACACTTCCAATGACAAGGGTTTTATTGTAAATAAGATTGACGGTATCCTTTTAATCTATGTCACACTATATACATATACTTCATTTAGAGTTATATTAAGCAAAAGCTTACATTTTTATTTAAATCAATTATAGATATTTCTAAGATTGCTACGAGTATTACCAACCCTTACTTTGCTCGTGAATGTCGTAAAAGACGACAAAGAGTCTTGTAACGACCTGGGCCAATTCCATCTGATGCCGTTTGGTCAACAATTACATTCCCAAGAAGGGTCGCCTGCCAGATGTTTCTGGCCTGGTCATAAAACTATTGCCAATAACTTTTACAATATGTACTATGAAAGAAGAGTACATATTTTATCAACCCCAAGTAATTGGAATAAGAGTAGGAGAATGATGAGATATTTCTAAAATCAAAAAAGTTTTTTTAGGACAACATCCCGCACTGACATATAGGTTATTATGTCCTGGACGAGTTTACATGATCGATTAACATACACAAAATAAAACAATCAGAATAAGAAAATTTTTTTTTGTGCATTACTTAGTTGTTAGCCGTAGATGGCTATGACACTTTCACTCGAACTGTAGGTGACCGCTGAGGGCTCTTAACCCGATAAAGTTAAGTAGAATAAAAACAATCATTTCACCCTATTTTATTCATTTAGACTATGGTACGGACACACGCCGTCCGTCGTTCGTCAGGGGCTACGAAAGAGCGGCACGTGGCCCCATAATTCACCGTATTCCTTTCCCATCGCTATTGGGCCAGCCATTGGTACCGAATCTTTGACGTCCGTGATCAGCCCGGTGGATTACTCTTTCCAGTACGCTACTCCGTTGACGCCTTGCCCTTTTTTTCTTTTTTTTTTTTTGCGGTGGGCCATGGACGTCGCACCCCGCCAAGTCGGTCCGGGGTGACGGAAGAGGCGTCGCGCAACCCCATTGACCCACCCTGCAAGCACCTCTTCTTCGCCGTGCGAGCGGGCCACCGGTACCCGATTTTTGTCTTCGGTGGCCCGGTTGACGCCTTGCCCTGGCTTACTGCCGTAGCGTCGCACCATCGCACCTCGAAGATTTACACGAGTATTACACATATGAAAAAAAAAACTATTGAAATATGTACACATACAAAATCATCCGCAGGGGCGCATAATTACATGATCACCTGCACGCACGTACACACACATGCGTCTGCATACATACGTGTGTGTATACAAACAAAAAATATAATATATTATACTTAAAAAAATATATTATACTTATTTATATTCTTTTTTTTTTAAAGAATATAAGCAACGTCCATAGTAAGTGGAGAAAATCTCGAAACAAAACCCCATTCTAACAATATTTTAATTCATTATGCACATTAAAATGCATGAATACGCCATATTACATTTTTTAATCATTTTAGTCAGTTGTACCTTCACTACCAAACTATATCTAATCACGTATAATTTATTAAAATCAAATGAGCCATTGAGTAGTTATAAGCGGACAAAGAAACGAATATTTATAGATATTGGTCACACAAATAGCTACTTGGTTGGGTTTGCGAATTAAAAAGAAAGTGGAAAAAAATACTCACAATAGCACAAACTCAGAACATAGTTACTTAAATAAAACGTGTAAAAAAAGAAAGAAGCTTTAAAAAAACATTATGATTAGGTGCTAAAAGCATTCTTAAGTGCAATCGTGAATACAGAAAAAAAAGTTGTTTTAAAAAGTCAATACTTGTTCTCTTCGTTTTTTCAGACGCGCTGTTTTTATTTAGTTTGAAGTTAATTGATGGAGATTCACGTAAATATATAAAACAACGGGTGTAACCGACATAGCACGAAGAATTAGCACGCTGAAGTGGCAATGGGCAGGCCACATCGCTCGAAGAACCGATAACCGCTGGGTATAAAAGGTTCTAGAGTGGCGACCACGTACCGGACGACGGAGTGTAGGACGCCCCCCCACTAGGTGGACAGACGACCTGGTGAAAGCTGCTGGGCGTCGATGGATGCAGACGGTACAGCACCGCACTCTGTGGCGTACCATGAGGGAGACCTACGTCCAGCAGTGGACGGCGATGGGCTGAAATGATGATGATGATATAAAACAATAATATTAAAACACGATTATTGTCAAATATTGTCATCATCTAATGATGATGACAATATTTGACAATAATCGTGTATAACCTAAGAAATTAGAATAAGAGTAGGCTAATGCCTACTCTTATCCTAATTACTTAGGTTTGACGCAATATATAGTTTAGATACATCGCACATATTATAAAAGTTATTAGCTTCAGTTTTACGAACGATGGAATTATTAACGAAATGTCATCGGGTGGAGTTGGCCCATAATTCTTAGTCGTTTGTTGTTTTTCCTTAGTAATATATTATCAAATGATGTAAGAAATCTAATTATATTTTAGATTTTCGTCGTTGATATATCAAACAGCTTATGAACGTCGAGTATTGCATTAAGTATATATGTTTCTCCAACATAATGATTCTGCGCCTGAATAGTTGAGCAATGGTGGTTTTGGAAGCATTTCTGTAGACTTGTTTCGTGACCTGTGGGCACGGTGTCCGCCCCATCTTGGCTCATGCCGAATGTTGATGGACCCAACGTTATGTACGTGGTTTGGCCGATCAATGGTCCTTTATAGCGCGCTCATATGTGCGAGATCCCCGACCGTCTTAGCGCTCTCCTGTGGTGATCACAGAGGGCAATGGTGGTTATGGCCATACGCGGAGATAGTGGCGACGGAGGCAACGTGCCTGTGCCGGACCTTCCGGGACCTAGAGGTAAAGATGCTTGCCGGATTCTACAAGCGGTTGTCGCCAGCACTGTCTAGCCCAGCGAGATGGTAATATTATTGCTGGGTACTATAGTTATCATTACTTATTTTATTGTAAGACGGTAAGTTATGGGTTCGTACGCCATTCCCTTGTGTACCCAGACTGTCCTATCAAAAGCAAATGGTCATACAATATCATGATGACATATTACATAAGAAAATATATTATCTCCGCGTATGTTCATGCTACTAGTAGGCCTAAACTTACTGCATTAAATGAGGGAAATTCACTTACTTATACCATGGTGGTCAGATAGTTTGGTATAGTTTTGTTTTGACTCTTGCATATTATATTTCTTAGTCACCTTTTACGATACCCATGGGCAGGAAAGGGGGTTGTAGCCGGGCGGGCCACTGAAGACAAAGATTGGATACCGGTAGCCCACTCGCACGGCGAAGAGAGGTGCTTGCAGGGTGGGTCTATGGGGTTGCGCGCCGCCTCTTGCGTCACCCTGGACTATTTTGGCGGGGTGCGATCACATTCATAGTCCACCGCAAGAAAAAAAAAGGTAAGAGGGTTGTGATTTGTATTCTTACTCCATCATCGAATGGGGATAACTATGTATGTCTAACAGTGGACATCTACGGCCTGACATATGGATAATAAATTTAATCTAAAATCTAATAAAATAGCGGAAGATTATAAATAATATAAGTAATGCATTTTAAATAGATGTCGGAGAAACAACATGCGAATTTTAAAACGAAATATTGCCTTATAAAGTTTCGTAGCAAAGCATTTTCTGCGCCGAGATTGTAATATCGCGAACGCTGCATCGGCGCTACATTTCGCATACTTTATTTTTAAACTTATTCAATATTAAAATATTCTCATGAAGTAAATATATACCTTCTTTTAATTAAATTATTTTGAAAATTAATATATCTACGACATCCTTTATTCGTAACATCTATATCCGTATTCTTTGACAGAATTAAAAAAAAAAGAAAACTGTTGACAGTTTTCTGTCAGCAACCGCGGGCGGTACTCCAACAATATGAACTAATGTCTAATACAAATAACAATTACAGCATAATCTTCTTATAATTTAACTGAAGAAGCAGTCAAGGAAAGAAGGTATATATAATTATATATATACTTTTAATGCTTGTGGTGGCAAAGGAGCAAGCAGCACACCTGATGGTAAGTGTCACTGCCGCCCATGGAATTTGCAAATATCAAAGGTATAGCTAGGCCGCTGCCTACCAATAAAAACCCCAAATCCACCCAGTTGGCCTTCCAGCTCTCTTACTCACTGGACGAAGCGCAATAGCATATTGCCATTTCTCAGACGTCGATATTCTGCAATAGTGTGGTACTACCCCGGACGGACCGGCCTGCGGCTGCATACAGAGGACTGTCAACAGCATGGTCCTAATTGTTGGCAATTTTCTGTCTACAACAGCGGGCTGGTTCATCTGTGGTATATTAATACTACGCTCTCGCAGAAAATCATCGCCTGAGCAGTGGTAATGTGCTACTACGCTTCGTTCAGTGAACAAGGGAGGCGGGAGCCTAATTTTCTGGGTGGGTTTAGCTTTCTTTATATTGCATGGATGTTATTTGCTGGTGTCTAAAATCTATGGATCCCAGATTGATGAATCGCAAAAAGTATCGTTCTATAGGACTTTAAAACCCACAACATTGGTAAGGAGGAGTGGAGTTAGGCTGACCGACCGCATTCGTAACGACGACGTAAGAGAGCGAGTAGGTATGAAAGAGAGTATTGGTGTAAAGATGCGAAAGGGAATGCTCCGATAGTTTGGACATGTGGAAAGAATGCCGAACGAACGTCTGTTTAAGAAGATATACAATGCGAAAGTGGAAGGATGTAGGTACCGAGGGAGACCGAGACTAACCTACCTAGACCAGATCGGTCATGTACTGAAGGAAGGTAGAGTCAAGAGTCTCCGAAACCGGCGAGCGTGTATGAAGAGAATTATGAATGTCGAGGAAGCGAGTGAAGTATGCAGAGATAGAGTTCTCTGGCACTCTGTTTTCTCTGCCTACCCTGCAAGGGATATGGCGCGATGATATGTATGTATGTATGTATATTGGTAAGGTATGCAGTCGCAATAGTTTGTGAGGTGATGAATTAGAAATACAAGAACATAATAATAGAATATGTCCCCACGTTATAAAAATCAGCTGAAGAATCACCAGGATCATGGGTAGCAGTATCCTTCTGGGAAACTTACAGACTGCGATGCTGCGTCCAATCACCTGTCAAATTATCTTCTTCTTATGTATTGGCATTCAGCTACTTAAACGAGTTATTGGTGCCAGTGTCGAGTTATAAATGTCTTCACGTTTTTAGTCTTTCAGGTTAGTCATTGTTTAAGTCAAATTGTCGCCATCAACAGTGCTATGGCCATTACTGTTAATGGTCGGTATTACGTTGTAAAGCATTTTTATATGATATTCACTACATTCCAGTAGTTCTGCCGCATCACATTACATAAAATTCCATCAAAATTATCTAATATAACACATTAAAATACTAAGATATCGAATATAATACAAGAGCACCACATGACGTTTTCAAATTTCCGTCAAAAGTCTGTCAAATCATTACGACATTATTTCTTCTTGAAGAGGCCTATGTCAAAAACTAAAGTTATGGATAGACAGAAAAATGGTGTTTATAAATACCCGATTACGAAACGAAAAATGATGTCACAAGCGGGGTTCGAACCCGCGCCTATTAGGAATCCGGCCCAATCGTGCTGCCACTTACACCATCGTGAACGGTGTGATAGGTGCGGGTTCGAACCCCGCTTGTGACATCATTTTTCGTTTCGTAAACGGGTATTTATAAATAATTAAGTATATTAAATGCTAAAAATTATAAAATATAGATTTTTTATTGATATTGTAATATCCGAATAAAATTGACCTCATTCATAAAACCTTCACTATATCCTTGTAAAAAGTATTTATACAATAAGGCAACACTCCAAGGTTAGCGGTTGAGCCAAATGCTTACAAGTTCAAGTTAGCAAGGCCCTTCGCGTTATATTTGGCAGACAGCGGCGGTGCCGATCTGTCTGGCCATCCAAGGCTGAACAAACAAATGATGTGACGTTCAGTACATATATGAAAGTTATCTGATAAGATAATTTAGTACATCGATGCTTTAATGGCTTATCCGGATAAAGGATTAATAATATTTTGGTGCCTATGCGTCTCATTTTATCAAGGTTATTAACAAGTTGGAAGGAATTTAATATATTATGATTTTGCTGGGGAAATACTATTTAATTTTTCGTTTTATTAGTTATAGTAGCAAACGAGCAATCAGCATACCTGATGGCAAGTGTTATTGCCGCCCATGGACCTTTACAATACCAAGGGCATAGCTAGACCGTTGCCTGCGAATATAGACCCCAAACTCATCCAGTTGGGCTTTCAGCTTTCTTGCTCATCGAACAAAACGCAAATATTATTTTTTAAATTTTGCTAGTAAAATTATTAAAATATAATTGAACGCATCGAAAGAATTTTAATTTTTTTTATGTAATGCCTCTAATAAGTTTTATATATTATATAATGAGTATAAGCACAAATAAATAATTATCAAATAAGATCGGCCCATTACTGGGCTCGAGCTTTCTTGATATTTGGAGGGCAATTGGCCTATCATACTATGCACAATGGGCACAATTATACAATTTATTTCGAACTTACGTTCATTTATATATATGTTATATGTATATTATATTCCTTAGTCGTCTAACCAAGACGCGGGTTGGTGAATTGTATTCTTCTTCCGTCACCATCTGAAGATTATATTTAAGTAAATCGAATAAGAGTAGGAGGATGATGATCATAAACTTTACAAAGTTCCACATAACGTTTCACTTAGTTTAGTTTCTTTTAAATGGGAAGGAAAAATAACCATTTATATTATGCTCTCTCTCCCCTCCTCTCTCTCTCTCTCCTCTCTCTCTCTCTCTCTCTCTCTCTCTCTCTCTCTCTCTCTCTCTCTCTCTCTCTACATATCTAAACTCTATGAAGGCATTTACCTTCATCATTATCACCACAGCCTATATATGTCCCACTGTTGGGCTCAGGCCGCCTCCCTAATGGGAGGGAAATTAACCTACTATACCGCGCTGGTCCGACGCCTTCTCTTGCACAGATGCCATATGCATATTATATCCCTCAATCGTCTTTTACGATACCCACGAGTAAGATATGGGGTGGTGAATTGTATTCTTACTCCGTCACCACACGGAGAACCATTTACCTTATTGTCAATTTTATATTTTGTCTAAAATTATTCAAATAATCTACCACAAGATTAACATTAATAAATCTTAAGGTCATCTTCAAAGGTGATTCTATATCAACATAATACCTATGGCGCTTCTATTCAATAGCAGTCCTAAATTTAAACTTAAACAATAATGTTTAACTATTTGCTAACTTTCAACCCCAATGCAAAATACCAGACGTATATAATTTATAGTCTCGTTTGGGAATGAAACTAGTCAGGCAAACTTAGTATACATACAATGTAAAATTTTCATCCGAATTAAATGGTTCAGAATGAAACTATGGAAGCAGAGAATTTCCTTATAAATAAAATTATTTCCAACTAAAAAGATTCGCTGCAACTAATAGTGCCATGGATTTTATTGCGGTTTAGTATGAGATATTTTTTTTTCGTTATTCAACTTTCTCTTATTTCTTTTGCTGCAAATATTGCAGAAATAGGATATTCTAAGTGTTTTTATAGTATTTTAAGTGCAGTTCTTATCAAATTCATCACTAATAAACAGATTCTAAATGAAAAAGTTTGACTAATCAGTAAATAGTTTTAGCTTTACGAAATATTGGCCAATTTTAAAAGCCTATAAATACAGAAATAGTTAACCAATTTATTTTGATTACGGAGAAATAATACAATATGTATATATTACAACTAGCAGACCCGGCCACGCGTTGCTGTGGCTGAGGTAGTCTCAGTAACACGTGGTGGTTATGCTAATAAATTGTAGCTTATATGAAACGTTTCTACGTTTAACATAGCGCCATCTATTAAATATTTACTCAATCCAGGCAACCGATATCACCATTTGTTACAATCGTTTGGAGATAACAGATAATTGTGACTGTCAAATAATAGACAAATAATTTGCAATAAAATAATATTGTGACTATAAATTGAGATGGAAGCTATCCTATCTTTTAAGTTGGATCAAACTACACATATTATGCAAATTTGATTAAAATCGGTTAAGTACTTTAAGAGTGCATGGATGATATATGGGCTGTGATGATGATGCGGCGGAACTACTGGAATGTAGTGAATATCATATAAAAGTGCTTTACAACGTTTTCAAAGATACCATTAACGGTGTAGCCATAGCACTGTTGATGGTGACATTTTGACTTAGACAATGACTAACCTGAAAGACTAAAAACGTAAAAATAATTATAACTTGACACTGGCACCAATAGCTCGTATAAGTAGCTGACTGCCAATACACAAAGAGAAGAAGAAGAACGTTTATGTGACATCAACCTTTTTAGAGTTCCATACCCAAAAGATAAAACAGGACCCTATTACTAAGACTCTGCTGTCCATCCGTTGCTTAGCCTGTCTGTCACCAGGTTGCTCTCATGAACCGTGATAGTTGGACAGTTGAAATTTTCACAGATGATGAATTTCTTTTGCCGCTACAACGACAAATACTAAAAAACAATAAAATAAATATTTAAGGGGGCTCCCACACAATAAAGGTAAGGTTTTTGCTCGATATTGATAACAAAAATAGGTAGTCGTTTGAAATATTCACAGAATATTTAGTAATATATTCCCTTTAGAAATAAATAATTAAATTAAAATAAAACTAATAGAGAATTTAAGCCCCCATACAACAAACATGATTATTTTGCCATTTATAGATAATGGTACGGAACCCTTCGTGCGCGACTCCGAGTCACTCTTAGCCGGTTTTTTGAATATAATCGAATTGAGTTTTCAAACATGTGTCAAAATAAAATGTCTTTTAAATCAAAATCACTAAGAAGTATTGATAACAACTTTAAAGCAAATCACCCCTAAAATAACTTTCCACCCCTTTTTAACCCAGTTAGGAGATAAATCTCAATAAAATATGAATCACACCTTTCATCAATTCTGTTGAAGAATGTTTAAGCAAAATTTGAAATAGATTGGACCAAGGAATCACGTTGTCCCATACAAAGTTTGCCCTGCTTTTTCACCCACTTAGGGATATAATTTCGTAAAATCCGTTCTTAGCTGACCTCTACTCGGCGAAAGAAATATTCCTACCAAATTTGAGGTTTGTAGACCTTATGGTTCCAGAGATATCGTGATGAGTCAATACATAGGTGGAAATCTCTTATATATATATAGAAGATATGCTTATATACTGTAATCAAGAGAAGGAAAACTCGAAATAAAATCCTATACTAATCCATCAGATCAGCAATTGTCAGGCAATAATGGACTCAAAAAAAAAGAATTATCCAATATGGTGCACTTGTTCAGAAGTTATGTGCGTATATACATTTCAACTATACATTTTTATTTCAATAGATAATACACCGTTACTATGCAATTCACTCATACTATTAATAATTAACATATCACCATCTCAGATATATATCCCACTATTGAGCTCGAGCCTCCTCCATTATAGGAGGGAAATCGACCTACCACATCACTGTGGTCAGACGTGTTGGTATAGGGTTTTGTTTCTAATGTTCCTTTTCTTTTATAGATGTTATATGCGTTGTAATTATCCTTTCCTCGTTCTGTTACGATCACACATGGGTAAGATAGAGGGTGGTGAATTGTATTCTTACTCCATCACCACGAAGATAATTCACATATAAATAGATTAAAACAATCAAGTTATATTGACGATATTATTTGAAATAGTTATTATAGTCATCCTCGCTATCATCCTGCTCTTTCACCAAATACTTGGGGTCGATACCATATGTACTCTTCTGCCATCATACATATTGCAATAGTTTTGGCAATAGTTTTCTGAACCTTCCTTGGGAATATAATTGTTGACTATATTGCAATACGTTAAGTCGACCCTTTCCGTGTGGTGACGGAGTAAGAATACAATTCACCACCCCCTCAACCTTACCAGTGGGTGATCGTAAAAGACGACTAAGGGATATAAAATACATATAATCTATGCAAGAGAAGGAAAATTCGAAATAAAAGCAACACGTTTGACCAGCGTGGTGTAGTAGGTCAATTTCCCTCCTAGTGTGGAGGCTTGGGACCAGCAGTGGGACATGTATGAGCTGAAATGATGATGATGATGATGACAGAGTAGCAGTAAGACAGTTAGTAGTAAGGTCACACAATTATATTCTTACTCCATTATCACAAAAAAAAAAATAAAAAAAAAATTTAAAAAAAAAATAGCTATTACAGTATATAGTTAGTTTAACTTCAATATTGTATAATGTACAACGTAATTCACCCGAAGCCGAAATAATAACAGCGTCGCACAAAATTACAAGCCCAACTCACCTTCTATTTTTATTTTCGTTTTCGTCCCTTAATCCCTCAATGTTACCATTTATGTTCTATATAACTGAGCTTACTGTCCCAAACCTTTTGGGAAATAAAGGAAAAAACGATGTTGTTTCAAATTTTATTATCGTGAACAGTTTCTGTCTCGAGTATATTACTAGTGTACATACTTATCTTGCAGTTAAATTAAACTTACAAAGACACCTTTTGCTCTAGTGTTTGTGAAACTGATGATAATGTTTATCGTATATCGCTATGGAAAGAGTTGTCATTTTATAAATACCCGATTACGAAACGAAAAATGATGACACAAGCGTGGTTCGAATCGAATTCGAAAAATTAAGCATATTAAATTCGAATAATTAAGCATATTAAATGCTAAAAATTTCAGTAATTTGAATAACAAGGTTGTGTCGTCGTTTAATACAATTCTAACTGTAAAGTTTGAAGTATTAAGCCTATTCAATGTGTAAACATTGTCCGGTAGGTAGCATACGTCACCTTGAAGACGTAAGATATAATATGAAGCGAAATTTGCATGTCGTAAAATAGTTCACGATGGTGTAAGTGGCAGCACGATTGGGCTGGATTCCCAATAGGTGCGGGTTCGAACCCCGCTTGTAACATCATTTTTCGTTTCGTAATTGGGTATTTATAAATAATTAAGCATATTAAATGCTAAAAATTTCAGTAATTTGAATAACAAGGTTGTGTCGTCGTTTAATACAATTCTAACTGTAAAGTTTTAAGTATTAAGCCTATTCAATGTGTAAACATTGTCCGGTAGGTAGCATACGTCACCTTGAAGACGTAAGATATAATATGAAGCGAAATTTGCATGTCGTAAATTAGTTCACGATGGTGTAAGTGGCAGCACGATTGGGCCGGATTCCCAATAGGTGCGGGTTCGAACCCCGCTTGTAACATCATTTTTCGTTTCGTAATTGGGTATTTATAAATAATTAAGCATATTAAATGCTAAAAATTTCAGTAAGCCGTCATTTTTTTTTAATAAATCTCATATTATGGAATATTTCATTGTATTCAAATTCAGTTATCCGTGTGGTGACGGAGTAAGAATACTATTCACCACCCCATATCTTACCCGTGGGTCATCGTACGAGACGACTAAGGGATATAAAATGCATATAACATCTATCCGAGAGAAGGAAAACTCGGAACGAAACCCTATACCAATACGTCTGACCAGCGCGGTGTAGTAGGTTAATTTCCCTCCCATTACGGAGGAGGATCGAGCCCAATAGTGGGACATTTATGGGCTGTGATGATAATGATTCAAATTCAAATGCAAATTCAAATTCATTTATTATGCATAGACCCTGTGAGGGCACTTACATATTGTCAGTATTAACATTTTAATTTAATATAATAAACTATCGCCGGCTCGGAAATAGATCGCTACTGAGAAAATCTGGCAAGAAACTCAACGGGTTTGTCTATTATTGTTATTTCTTTTATTTATTTTTTTATATAAAAAAGTTTGTCAGACTTTTGAATCATCATTCTCCTGCTCTTATCCCAATTACTTGAAGTCGACACAATATGTACTCTGTTTCCATTGTACATATTGCAAAAAGTTATTGGCTATTTATAACCAGCCGCCTGACTGACGTCAACCCTCCTTGGGAATGTAATTGTTGACCAAACGCCATCAGGTGGAATTGGCCCAAGTCGATATAAAGCTCTTAGTCGTCTTTTACGACATCCACGAGCAGAGTAAGGTTTGGTAGTATTCATAGCCACTACCACATGCTAAAAACAGGTTGTCAGACTATCGAATAAAGTTCATAATTTATATTAAACTACCTGTCCCCCTCCCGCGTCCCTCCTTTCCGGATAAGTAATCTTTTTTTTTTTTTTTTTTTTTTTTTTTTTTTTTTTTTTTTTTTTTTTAAAACACCACCCTGCACTAAGGAAATAAACCTTATAAACCTTGTATTGCGGGGGACTTTACAAACATGCAATTAACGCAGACAAATTACACCCAGACTCAGAACAACACTTTGTGGATCACACAAAGTAATGTCCTGCGTGGGAATCGAACCCACGGCACTGGCACGGAAGGTCGGTATCTTAACCACTACGCCATCTGTGCAGTCAATCACTAACATATCATATACCTACTAAAACCTTCTCCGAAAAACGCTCCATCTTATGGCATAAGTTATATTATGGCATTTACTAATGGTAGGACCACGCTGTTGACAGTCTCTGTCTACAGCTGCGGGCCGGTCCGTCCGGGTTAGCACCACACTCTCGCAGAAGATCTACGTCTGAGTAATGGTAATCTGCTATTGCGCTTCGTTTGGTGAGCGAGAGAGCCGGAAGCCCAACTGGGTGGTTTGGGGGTTATATTGGTAGGCAGCGGCCTAGCTATACCCTTGGTATGGCAAAGGTCCATGGGGCGCCAGTGACACTTAACACTAGGCGTGCTGATAGCTTGTTTGCCACCACAAGCAATAAAAAAAAGTATTACTACGACCGAACCAGTAGTGCAGTATAACCGAACAAAAAAAAACTTCCATTTATTATTATAGAAAGAATATACATACAGACAGATTTATTGCGTGATAACGAAATGAGAATATAATTATCATTTCTTTTCTTGACAGTGAGTATCGTAAAAGACGACTAAAGAATATAAAATGCATATAACATCTATGCATTTAATATGCTTGATTATTTATAAAATACAGTAGTTACTGTATTTTTTTCCATGTGGTGACGGAGTAAAAATACTATTCACCACCCCATATCATGGCCGTGGGTGGTACGAGACGACTAAGGGATATAAAACACATATAACATGTGTGCAAGAGAAGGAAAACTCGAAACAAAACCCTATACCAAAAGGTCTGCATGTTAATCTTGTGGTAGCTAGTAGGTAGTTATTGGAATAATTTTAGACAAAATATAAAATGACAATAAGGTAAATGGTTCTCCGTGTGGTGACGGAGTAAGAATACAATTAACCACCCCATATCTTACTCGTGGGCATCGTAAAAGACGATTGAGGGATATAATATGCATATGGCATCTGTGCAAGAGAAGGCGTCGGACCAGCGCGGTATAGTAGGTTAATTTCCCTCCCATTATGGAGGAGGCCCGAGCCCAACAGTGGGACATTTATGGGCTGTGTTAATGATGATTATGACTGTATTTTATAAATAATCAAGCATATTAAATGCTAAATTTCAGTAATTTGAATAACAGGGTTGTGTCATCGATTAATACAATTCTAACTGCAAAGTATTAAGCCTGTACAATAGACATGTGTAAGTAATGCGAGTGATGCATCACACGTAATAGGTATTACCCGACCGCGTACTGTCATATTAACACATTGCGCGACTAAACATAACATGACATTAAACATCACACATCACATTAAACATGACGCCGAACACTCGTGTACTGTTTTGTATGTCTACAATGTTCGGTAATTTGGTAATGGTTATCTATCTTTCAAACGCGCCGTGTGTCTTTTCGGGGGAGTGAGAGGGATAGGACGACTGGACCGCGCTGCGCCTGCGGTCGATAAATATTTAATTTGAGCTCTATTTGTAGAACATTAAGGCTTATATTAAATGAAATATCATGTGTGATGTTTGAAGTGATGGTAACATGTAATATTACTCGGCACGAAATGTAATGCCATATAACATCACTTCGCGAAGTACTGTTTCGCGCATGTCTACTGTACAATATGTAAACAATGTCGGGTAGATGGCACACATCTCCATAAAAACGAAAATATAATACGAAGTGAGAATTGAATGTCCTACAATAGTTCACGGAGGTGTAAGTGGCAGCACGATTGGAACGGATTTCCAATAGGTGTGGGTTCAAATCCCACTTGTGATAATCATTTTTCGCTCGTAATCGGGTTTTTATAAATATGCAAGAGAACTTGTAATAAAAGTTGTATGACTAGCGTGGTATTATAGGTCAATTTTATGCCGGTTGTATATATGTTTCGAGCCTAGCATTGGGTAATATAGGAACTGAGATGACAAAACTGATTAGATATGATATAATCGAGATATTAGATTTTCTAACAGGGTAACAAAGGGATTTTTCTGAAGCACAAAATATTTTGTTGGATATAATTTATTATTTTTACTATTTTTTTATTGCTCTTGACGGCACAAGAGCAAGCAGCACACGTAATGGTATGTATTGTCCATGGACCTTTCCAATACTAAGGGTACAGTTAGGCCGCTGCCTATCAATGCAAACCCAAACCCATCCAAAAAGTTGGGCTGCCGGCAAAAGTTGATTTGGATTTATTATGTCACGTTGTATGTATGCATGTAACATTGTATTGTATTGCACAGATGACGTAGTGGTTAAAGTACTGACCTACCGATTCCGTGTCGCGGGTTCGATTCCCACGCGGGACAATACTTTGTGCGGTCCGCAAATTTTTGTTCTGCATCTGGGTGCAATTTGTGTCCGTTTAACTATATGTTTGTAAAGTGCCCCACAAAACAAGGATTATATCCTTAATCAAGCCAGCCGGGCAGGCCACCGATGACAGTGATCGGTTACCGATGGCCTGCTTGCACGGCAAAGAGAGGCGCTTTGCAGGGTAGGTCTATAGGGTTGCGCACTGCCCCTTCCGTCGCTCCGGACCGATTTGGCGGGGCGTGACCGGGGCGGGGCACTATGACCCGCTACAAAAAAAAAGGTGTTGTACAAAAAAAAATATAATAAATACTAGCTTCTGTATTATAAATACTAGCTTCTGTCTTCTGTTTTTGATCCCCTATTTTTGTTTTTGACCGTCGGTAATACAGTGCAACGGTATTACAATACTCAGGGTTGGAACTTCATTACTGGACTGCTAGATGGCGTTGAAGAAGCTAGAATTTGAGATTTTTTGACAAACAATTTTTTTATTCTTCATATAAAAATTTTGATTTTTTTTTAATAAAAAGTATCCTATGTTACTTTTAATACCTCCAAGAATATGTGTACAATGTTTCATGATGATCGGTTGAGTAGTTTTAGTGTGAAAGCGTAACAAACAAACTTATATTCACATTTATATATTAGTAGGGATGGGGATATTTTTCAGAGACTGACGAGAACTAAAGTGTTATTATTATATTCGAGCTTTTATTCTCTTAATTTGATGTTATAAAGTTATTTAATTCAGTAAGCTTTTACGACCCGCTGGAAAAGAGACAACAAGTCAGTTAGTGGTATTCTTAAGCCAACTACCGTACGTGTGCGAGTTCATTTATTTTGCACGAGATGAATTCATTGTAATTGTAGTGTAGACACGAAATATATTTTAATTAATTAAAATTCTTTCTGTAACTGCTTTAATGAAGGAATAGGTAGGGAATATGTATAAAGGAAACCTATTAATTATAAATAAATCGAGAAATTTATAAAGAATAATAATTATCTTTCGTGTGGTGACGGAGTAAGAATACAATTCACCACCCCATATCTTACCCGTGGGTGGTCGTAAGAGACGACTAAGGGATATAAAATGCATAAACATCTATGCGAGAGAAGGAAACCTTAAAACAAAACCCTATATCAATACGTCTGACCAGCGTAGTATAATAGGTCAATTTTCCTTCCATTATGGAGGAGACTCGAGCTATGATGAAAAATTATCTTCATGAGTTACATGGCAATGGGTTTTATAAAAACCGTCTCAGGGATCACTGTGAGAGTGAATAGTAGCACGAATCTGGAAAAAAATCATAACGTGAAACTGTTTGATAAGGGCGAGCATGGGACTAGCCATATTGGCAAGGCCATAGCCCAACGTTGCACAAAGTTGATGCCTATAAATAAATACACGAATTTACATTTCACTTTCTTTTATTGCTCTTGGTGGTAAACGAACAAGCAGAACACCTAATGATAAGTGTTATTACCACCCATGGACCAATACTGTGGTACAGCTAGGCCGCTACCTAACAATAAAAAATCCCAAACCCACCCAAAAAGTTGGGCTTCCGGCTCTCTCGCTCACCGAATGAAGCACAGCAGCACATAGCCATTACTCAGACGTCGATTTTCTGTGAGATTGTGGTACTATCCCGGACGGACTAGTCTGCGGCTGTAGACAGAAAAGTCTCAACAGTGTGGTCCTAACGTTATTAACTTTCAAATAATAAAATTATTTTAAATTTTAGAAAATTAACTTTTTTTTTTTTATTGGTGGACTATAGATGCGTCTCGCCCACCAAATCGGTCCGGGGCGATGGAAAGGCGGCGCGCGACCCCATAGACCCACCGTAAAACTCCTCTCTCTTCGCCGTGCGAGCGGACCACCGGTACCCGATCTTTGTCTTCGGTGGGAAATTTTAGAAAATTACCTACAGTGATTTGTGTAAATCTGTAAAACGCAATCCTTTGCCGAGATTAGATTTTAAGTTATAATAAACAAGCTGTGTCTGAGAATTCAGCTATGGTGACACTTATATATTGTTGCAGAAAATGAACTAAAATTATAGTATTAGGTATTCATGAAATTCTGGTCAACATTTTTTGCGTGTAACGCGAAGAAAATCACAGAAAGTAGTGATAGGATCACGCTATTGACAGTTTTCTGTCTGCAGCCACGAGGGTCGCTCCGTGCGGGGTAGTACCACATGCTCGCAGAAAATCGATGCCTGAGCAATGGCAATGTGCTGCTGTGCTTAGTTCGGTGACCAAGAGAACCGACACCCCATTTTTCTGGGTGGGTTTGGGATTATTAGTAGGCAGCGGCCTAGCTGTAACCTAAGGTATTGCAAAAGTCCATGAGTGGCAGTAACACTTACCATCAGGTGTGTTGCTAGCTCGTTTGCCACCAAGAGCAATAAACACAAAAAAAAATAATAAGAACATTCATGAAATTCTGCTCAACACATTTTGCGTGATTAGCGATGCAAATTATAGAAAAACCATTGTAAATTTAAAAAAATATCGGAATGTGTTCTGTCAATGATTATAACACGTCCATATTGTTTTTCTTCAACATCAAATCACATAAAATCAAATCAAGGTGACGCAATATGTACTCCTATTTCATCCTATACATTGCAAACGTTATTAGCAATAGTTTTATGACCAGCCGCCTGCCCGACGTCAACCATCCTTGGGAATGTAATTCTTGACCAAACGGTAGCACATGTAGTTGATTCATACATATACATATCATATCATTACACCATATCCCTTGCAGGGTAGGCAGAGAAAACAGAGTGCCAGAGAAGTTGATTCAAGTCGATATAAAGCTCTTATTTGTCTTTTACGAGTTCATGAACAAAATATGAGTTGGTAGTATTCATAGCTGCTACAACACATCTCTGTACTTAAATATAGATTTAAATAGCCCGGCTTTTTTTTGGGGGGTGGGTTACGGTCGGGGCACTCCTCGCACCATGACAGAGGGGCGAAAGCACGCACACCCGTAACCCCTGGCACGTTGCCTTCGTCGTTGGTCCGAACACCGGAGCAGAGTGGCTTAACGTCAGTAGTCGACCCGATGGAATAACCCCTGGGAAGTACCCTCTCCTCGACCGATGTCCCCCCTTCGGAGAGGATGTCGTTCTTTCCTTACGCGGTCGGCCTCTCGGCGGGTGACGGACTAATTTCCCGATCCAGTAAACCATGGCCTCGGCTAAGGCGGCATCAGGCGCAAATAGCCCGGCTTAAAAATGCTTAAAGACATTTTGATTAAATTTTTCTATGAGATTTATGGGTTCAGTAATGAAGGGCACGAAAATTTAATTAATTAAGGAGACAAGATAGATAGCGGAATTAAATTTTCAAAGAAGTTGGCCTCCTTTATCAATTTTCTTACCTGAAACCGATGTAAATAAATGTTAATTTTTTGAAATTGTTTTGCAAGTAATGATTGTTTTTTCTATAAACGATTTAATCAATTATATGAGTATCCTTATTGTTGCATCTTTTGCTAAATATTCAAAAATAATAATAGGTAGCTAAAAATTTTTTACATGCTGTGTTAGCGACTAAGAATTATTACCAACCCTTACTTTGCTCGTGGATGTCATAAAAGACGACTAAGAGTTTTGTAACGACCTGGGCCAACTCCATCTGATGCTGTTTGGTCAACAATTTCATTCCCAAGAAGTTGGGTTAGGTTAGATTCTCCTACTCTTACCCCAAGTAATTGGGATAAGAGTAGGAGAATGATGAAAGAAATTTGACAAGAAATTTAATTCGATTTCGATTTGAATTAATTGTAATAGAAAACCAAGTCACATCGAAATTATCGTAAGTTTGACACATATTAGACAAATATATTTTACGGTAATATTAACGCGTTAGAGTCGATTATGTTGATCCGGGTTTCGAGCATATCTGATGCTCGTTATCAACGCGAGTGGATAGCTGCGTCTGCGACTCGTCGAGAGCTCGCGTGAGTATTGCCGTAAAATACATTTGCCTAAATCACATCGGTTAAAAAGATATATGTCACAGGTATATTTCAAATACAACCCTACACAGCTGTCCAACTAGCATATATAGTACGTTAACTTAACCCTCTTAAGGGAAGCTATTATCTAATAGTAAAATGCATCATCATCATTCTCTTGCTCTTATCTCAACTACTTGGGGTCGACGCAATATCTTTTTCCATACAGCCCTATCAAACGTCATCTCTGTAGTCACTCCCTGTCTATCTATATAATACTTCACGCAATCCATCCATCTTTTTTTTAGTCCCACTTTACTCATAAAGCCTTTAACGTACATACATACCATCACGCCATGTCCCTTGCAGGGTAGACAGAGAGAACAGAGTGCCAGAGAACTCTATCCTTGCATACTTCACTCGCTTCCTCAATATTCATAATTCTCTTCATACACGCTCGCCGGTTTCAGTGACTCTTGACTCCACCATCCTTCAGTACATGACCGATCTGGTCTAGGTAGGTTAGTCTCTTTCTCCCCCGGTACCTACATCCTTTCACTTTCGCATTGTATATCTTCTTAACCAGATGTTCGTTCGGCATTCTTTACACATGTCCGAACCATCGGAGCATTCCCTTTCGCATCTTTGCACCAATACTCTCTTTCATACCTACTCACTCTCATACGTCGTCGTTACGAATGCGATCGGTCAGCCTAACTCCACAGATTTTCCGTAGAAATCGCATTTCGACCGCATTAATTTTACTTTCATACTCTTTTTTGCATACCCAACTCTTGCTTCCATACAGTCATGTTGGGACAAGCACTGCGTTATGTATTGCTACACGTGCCTTCGTGGCGTACCGTGGCTGAGGTGGTGGCTACCGAGAACTTGCCTCAACGCTCCATTCACTCTATTTCCCGCATTCACTCTTCGCTCTATATCAGTGGTGTACCTTCCATCTCGGCTAAATCCACATCCAAGATATACAAATTCATCCACTTGCTCCAGTACATCATTACATATTGTTACTCTTACATCTGTTTGAGAGACCATTATTTTGGTTTTGCTCACATTCACACGTAGACCCCTTTTCGTACAATCTTATGTCATTGTGGCGATTAGGTTCTGCATGTCAGTCGCTGACTATGCCAGCAGTACTGCATCATCTGCATAGAGCAGAGCAGTGACCACTAAGTCGCCCATCTGGACTCCCACATTCATATCGTTCAACCTTTGGAGACATTTATCCAGATATATGATAAACAGCCAGGCTGATAGAACGCAGCCCTGCTTAACGCCGATATTGACGTCAAACCAAGGCTACATTCCATCATCGAGCCGCACACAGGCTCTACAGCCCATGTAACTGGATTGCACAGCCTGCAACAGTTTACCGTTAATACCATACTCCGGTAAAATGTCCCAAAGTTCCTTTCGTGCAACCGTGTCAAATGCTTTCTCCAGATCCACAAAACTGCAGAAAACCCTCTGACCTAGAGCCAGATGCTTCTCCACAATATTGCGCAGAGAGAACACTTGATCTATGCATCACTTTCCACTCCTGAAATCTCCTTGTGTCTCACACAGCAAACCATCGGACACCATCCTCATTCTCCTTTCAATAATTTTACCGTACACTTTTGGTGCCAAACTGGTCAAGCTTATGCCCCTGTAGTTCGCGCAGTCATAACGTGAACCCTTGTTTTTAAACAAGGGCACGATGACTGCGCTATTCCAGTCCCTGGGAACTATTCCCGAGCTCCAACATAAATTGAGGAGCAACAGGAACGCCTCCCAGACACAGGAGCCACCAAGCTTGATCATCTCGGCAGTCACCATATCAATACCCGCTGCCTTACCATTTTCAAACTTCTTATTGCCCATTCAACTTCATCCATACTGATGCCATCGGAGGACGCCGGTGCTGAATGTTGATCTACTAAACCACATGCGACACCGACGCCAACTCGAGTATCCGCATACGTATCGCCAAAATATTCAATCGGCTTAACACGTCTTGTGTTTGTGTAACCTTTAGACCTTTTTTAATTCATTCTGAAGGCTGACCAACCACTCTGAGACTTCTTCACTTACCTCCAAAAGAGTTTGGTGTTGCCCTCGAAGTTTTTATTAGTCAGCCTATCTTCTGCACTCATATCTGCTCTATCACGTTTCTCTTTCACTAAGGCCTTGGTGTCATTCTTACATTGCCGATATATTTCTTTCTTCTGTTCAGTCATACTGTCATTCAGATTCAAAGAAGAGACATAGTCCAGCCACGCTTTCTTCTTTTGCTCTACGGAAGCTGCCACCTCCGCATCCCACCATGCATCACCATTTGTTTTTCTATGCTTCTTTGAGCTTCCACATACTTCTTTGGCTGTATCTGCCATACTCTCTTTCAATATTCTCCAGCATTCTTCAATGTCCGATTGCGGTTGGCTTGCCATCATCAGTCGTTCTCGGACACTGTCTGCATACTTTTCTCTTACACACTCTTCTTGCAACCTTTCAACCTTTATTCTTTCAAGCCCTCCGAAGTGGACACGCTCTCGCCAGTGCCTCCACTTTCTGAACAGACCACTAAATCTCGCAATAACGAGATAGTGGTCTGTATCGACTGTGGGGCCCCTGTAGGCTCTTGCGTCCAATATCTTGCTTCGGAGGCGCCTGTCTACCAAAATTAAATCTATTATACTTTTCTGGTCATTCCTTCTCCATGTATACATATGGATGTCCTTATGTTGGAAAAATGTGTTTGAAACAATAAGGTTTCTCTCCATGCATACATCCGCTATGAGCCTACCTGCGTCATTCACTCTCTTATCACCGAATGGACCAACTACGTCCTCATAGTCGGGACGCTTGGTCCCCACCCATCCATTCAAATCTCCGCATACAATCACGCGTTCACTGGTTTCTGCCATATCCAGAACTTCCCTAACATTGGCCCAAAACATCTCTAGGTCTGATGCCACCGAGGATCCTACGGGAGCATATGCTACAACCATGAATACCTCGATGACATCTAGTTTTATACGGACCCAAAGAAGTCTGGGATCATACATTCCGTAATCCTTCACACCTGAGGCCAGGCTCAGAGGAGAACAGCACGCCTACCCCATGCTGGCTCGATCGCTCTGTGGTACACCAGACCACAGAGCCATCTGGCCACCAGGAAGATCGCAGGCGTCGCGGCCCCTTTGCTTGGTCTCTGTTACACAGAGCACGTCTAGCTGTTTGTCCGCCATGACGGTTATCAGTTCGTGCAACTTACCCTCCACACATCCTCTTACATTTTACGTGCCCACCCGGCGCTCTGCTCTCCTCGACTCGCCTGACTGGGCAAGGCATGATGGGTGGCGGCCCCCATCGCCCCATCTGCCGATGTTCGTACCGACGGGGGCGGGACAGTATGCGTCGCCTCCGGGGGACGCCCTAACCCGCACTGCGGTACGCATTTTTCGAGCTGGATTAGCAGTCTAACTGGACTGGCAGGGGACGCGACGAGCACGCTCCGGACTATGCCCCCAAGCCTTTAATATTTATACTTAAAACCTTCCTAATTGATTACTTCCAACTGTTCCTAATAGTAAAATGCATATGAGATGAAAAAATAAAATAAAATGTATATGGTGCTTATATTTTAATGAAAAAATATTTATAATATCGAAACATTGATACATCTTAATATATATAAGTTACGCGTCACGTTGTTTGTCCGCGATGGACTCCTAAAGTACTTAACCGATTTTAATCAACTTTGAACAGCATGTATAGCTTGATCCAACTTAAAAGATAGGGTAGCTTCCATCTTAATTTATAGTCGCAATATTATTTTATTGCAAATTATTTGTCTATTATTTGGCACTCACAATTATCTGTTATCTCCAAATGACTCTAACAGATGCCGGTATCTGTTAACTGGATTGAGTAAGTATTTAATAGATGGCGCTATATTAAACGTACAAACGATTCGTATAAGATACAATTTATTAGCATAAACATCACGTGTTACTGAGGCTACCTTAGCCACAGCAACGAGTGGCCGGGACTGCTAGTAAAATATAATTTTAGGTTGATGTTACAGATATTATAGACATTAAAGAAAAACTATTATGAGTGGTCTTTATTACAACAACAGAAGTCTAAATTTATTTTTTTATTTTTATCAGTCGGCTTGTTCACGCATCATGTAAAACGTACTGCATAGAATTGAATGTATTGAATTAAACTTCTGATTTGTTTAATTACAATATTAAATTACCGTTAACTTCAAGAGATATGCAAATAAAAATTCTAACCAAATATATATTAATTAAATTTCAACCGAACCGCAAATTTAGTATCAAGAGTTTGGAATACAGTTAATTGAAATACATTTAAAGAATTTTTAAATTAATTTCTATATCATCATTCTCCTACTCTTATCCCATTTACTTGGGATCGATACAATATATACTCTTCTTTCATAGTACATATTGTAAAAGTTATTGGCAATAGTTTTATGGACGGCCGCCTGCCAGACGTCAACCGTCCTTGGGAATGTAATTGTTGACCAAACGGCATCAGATGGAGTTGGCCCTGGTCGTTATAAGGCTCTTAGTCGTCTTTTACGACATCCACGAGCAAAGTAAGGGTTGGTTACCAATATTGTCAGAGATTAAATAAGATTTTTTATACCATCAGCTAGAAAATCGTAAACAAACATTATTCAACTGAAAATCTGCGAACACACCTTACCAACCATTCATTTCGCGACCTCGAAGTAGAAAAACATCCATAAATAATGTAACTTTTACAACAGAAACGTGACCTATGTACACAAATATAAGATTGGATAGAAAAACAAGTAAATACTCGTCAAGGTCGTGAACGTCGCGACTGCAGCCAAATTATCCCCTGAACGTGATATACAGTTCTGTTGGCCTTGGCATTATTTCTGCACCCCAGGCAGGGCAGGGTCGTTTACCCTATTATTGATCTCTGCAACCGCCTAGCTCACAGCTTTAGCAGCGGGTGATACGTATGATAGAAACGCAGTTATATTTAAAGGCACTATTGCATCAAGATAATTCACGTATATACACTGATTAAATGTATAATGTAATCATAATTAAGAAATACTCCTTCACGGGTTACTATTTTGTCATAGTAGATTAGAATATAGTTGTCACCACATGCTCTAACTAAAGTTTTTGATCGCCTAAGCGTGCTAAGAATGATGCTACCAAACGTCTCTTGAGCGAAACTCGGCTATTGTACGCCTCATAAGCGAAGCGTTGAGGTCTCAGGCTCTCCTCTCGATATATGAAAATCAAGGACTTTTCAAACCTAAAAATGATTGTATTTTTCTCATATTGCACTTATAGGATAATATTGTCATATATATGTCAAGAAAAATATTCTTTAAACGTATTTTATATTTTTAAAAAGAAATTATTTAGTTTATGACAAGAAAAAGTGGATTAAAAGATATTCGAGGATGTCCGGATAATAATTCTGGATCTGGCACGATGACAACCGTAAAAATTAATGTATCTAAATATTTCTTTTTTTAAAAGCTTCATAATCCCAACGCGCTGTTTCCTTTCGAAAATGGCCTAGTAATTCTTTGTCATTTAATTGCAATTAATAAAATCTAAACTGCTTATCTAAACTGCTTCATTAGTGTATGTATGCCTTATGAAAATTGGGTTCGTTTACATTATTATGTTCGTTCATTTGGACAGGCAAAAAAAACAAATCCCATACAACATATTGAAAATAGCTATGTTTAGCACTACGTCGAGAATGACACGAAATTTCAAAAGTATTTTTTTTGAAGTGAAATCTTCTTTAGGCGCGTTGAGCGTTTTTGGAGGGGAAAAATTTATAGGTTCGCGTCACCGACATGCTAATGCTAATAGAATATCTATAGCTATATGAAAACTTCTTTAGGCGCGTTGAGCGTTTTTTTTGGCAAACTTATAGGTTTTTATTTTTATATAAAAATTAGAAAATTATTATTGTTGCAATTAGTCTTAAGTTAATAGTTTTCACTTCTATAGGCAGTCCCCATGACTGCCTGTTGTTTTTTTCTTTCATTTTCATTTATGGCATTGACTAATAGTAAATGATAAATAATATAAAATTATGAGGCGTGCACTTCTGGATTTTCCAAATTATTCTTGAATTATAGCGGAGTCTCAACTTTTATTAAGCTTATTAATTTGATTTACAATTATTGATTTTGAAGTAAGTCTTAAAAATATCTTTTTAAAAAGTCCCAGACATACTTTATAGGAGTCAAATCCGGTGACCTAGCGGTCACTCCATTATTAAAACTTCATTTAGGAGTACTTGAGTTGAACAAGCGTATGTGTGTAATGTATGTGGCCAAGAATTTTTGCATAAATATGAAATCGTTACATGTTCATATTTGTTACGTGCAGTCATGAGGACGTTTCCCTCAATTAATCACTACTAGCGAAGCTGACCAATATAGGCATTTCAGCTCGTATTACGCCTTTATCTGTTTTGTCCTAGTCTTCTCACAAAAGAATTTGTCTCCATATGCCATTTGATGCGAAGGGTTGGAGCAACTTCTCGGTAGCCACTACCTCAGCCCGAAGGCACGTGTAGCATACATAACGCAGTGCTTGTCCCAACATTACTGTATGGAAGCGAGAGTTGGATATGCAGAAAAGAGTATGCAAAGTAAAATTAATGCGGTCAAAATGCGATTTCTACGGAAAATCTGTGGAGTTAGGCTGAGCGATCGCATTCGTAACGACGGCGTAAGAGAGCGAGTAGGTATGAAAGAGAGTATTGGTGTAAAGATGTGAATGGGAATGCTCCGATGGTTCGGACATGTGGAAAGAATGCCGAACGAACGTCTGGTTAAGAAGATATGCAATGCGAAAGTGAAAGGATGTAGGTACCGGGGGAGAACGAGACTAACCTACCTAGACCAGATCGGTCATGTACTAAAGGAAGGTGGAGTCAAGAGTTTCCGAAACCGGCGGGCGTGTATGAAGAGAATTATGAATGTTGAGGAAGCGAGTGAAGTATACAAGGATAGAGTTCCCTGGCACTCTGTTCTCTCTGCCTACCTTGCAAGGGACATGGCGTGATGGTATGTATGTATGTATGCCATTTGATATTGCGATGAATTTTGAAAACAGGTCTATGAAGAACTCTAGAAATCTCTTTGTAGATTTGTTAATTTCTTCGTATCTATAGTGCTCTGTCAATATCGGTCTGGGTCAAATCAGGCATAATAAAGTTCCAAAATAGTTAAAAAAAAATATATTGAAAAATGATTCAAACGTTAAAATGGTAATAAATTCTACAAGTTTTCAAATTAATATTATGAAATAGCTTAGGAAGGAATTTTGTTCTGTATCTTATAACTTGAAAAAAAAGAAAAATCTGAATAAATAGAAATACAATATATTTCATCATCATCATCATCTTAGCTCATATATGTCCTACTGTTAGGCTCAAGCCTCTTCCATAATGAGAGGAAAAGGGACGCTGGTCAGACGTCTTGATATAGGGTTTTGTTTCGAGATTTCCTTCTCTCACATAGATGTTATATGCATTTTATATCCCTTAGTCGTCTCTTACGATCATTCACGGGTAAGATAGAGGGAGATGTATTGTATTCTTACTTCGTCACCACACGGAAAATATATTTATATTTAAAATATTTTGTTAAAAACTAAATTGATGAAAATCTAGCTAGTAATAAGGCAAGAAAAAGGTTTTAATCTGTTTTCGGCCTTATTATATTCTCCTAATTGTTCTGGTATACATATACCAATCTATATACATATCTTAAAATAAATATACATATATTTATTACTTGTTTAAATCATTATTGATACTAGGGTATGTATAATTAATTACTGAAATTTAGTATTTAATATGCTTGATTATTTATTAAAACTTGATTACGAGCGAAAAATGATTGTCACGTATAGGATTCGAACCCATATTTATGGGAAATCCATTCCAATCGTTCTATCACTTATACCAACGTAAACTGTTGTATGATATTCAATTTTCGCATCAATGATGGAAAATTTCGGATTGAAAGATTTGCGGCTTTCCAATAGGTGTGAGTTCGAATCCCATATATGACAATCATTTTTCGCTCGTAATCAAGTTTTTATAAATATGTATAATTATAAATTATATCATGCGAGTGATAAATATTTATTACACACTCCAGTACACTTAGGAGGATATAAAAATAGGTTGCAAACAGGTATGAAACTATTTTTATAAAGATTACATTAAGTTTGCCAAATTATTGCGTATTTTTTTTTTTTAAACTAATACCACCACACATTCCCACCATTGGAATTCCTGTAAACCAGAATCTACAACGATTTTCATAAATGAGACTGACTGAGCTGATGTTAATTGTCTTGGGACCCGCAACAAATTTAATTAGAAAAAGTTAAAGAAGAGGAGTTCGAAAGAATGATTCCATTTACCCTGCTAGGCAAAGCGGAAGACAGTAAAACAAAATTGATTAGTCAGCTAATTGTAAGTATAGAGATGTACAGCTACGATAAGCGCAGCAGGACGACACCACATATACAGAAAAGCTTAACGGGGCCAATATGTAAGCTTTAAGAATGATCGCTATAGTAGGTACGTCAGAAACACAAATTTATGCACAGAAATTTTCTCGATTTGCTACAAGGTCTGTATAGGCTACTCCGCATCGGTCTACTGTAATAGATTTTCCTTGGAATAGATCCTAAATATGATTGATGCATGATGGTTCTATCTATCGTTCTATCGACTTCCACTGTTAGAGATAAGTTTTTTTAATGTAATGTAATCGTCATCGGGTTTTATAAATAATTAAGCATATGAAATGCTAAATTTCAGTAATTTAAATAACAAGGTTGTGTCACCGTTTAATACAATTCTAACTGTAAAGTTTGAAGTATTAAAGCCTATAACAATGTGTAAACATTGTCGGGTAGATAGCATACCGTCACCTTAAGACGTAAATATGATACGAAGTGAAATTTGCATGTCCTGCAATAAGTCACGGTGGTGTAGTGGCAGCACGATTGGGCCAGCATCCCAATAGGCGCGGGTTCGAATCCCGCTTGTGACATCATTTTTCACTTCGTAATCGGAGTTTATAAATAATTAAACATATTAAATGCTAAATTTCAGTAATTTAAAGTTTTTTTAAGTTTGAAATGTAATGTCTTAAAAATATGTCTATGACAAACCGTCTTACAAGCGTAGGTTAATATCACTCCACTCATAAGCCTCGAGCCCTGCAGTGTATATGAAATGAGATGATGATTATTATAATATAAAATTGAAATACATCGCTAAAAGTTTCTCTCTTATACTTTTGTCACGATGTTCTAGATTTTCTACAATGACCTAGTTGTGACTTCACAGATTCAATATGGTATAACACAATTGACGATATTCATAGCATTCGAATTCACCAATAGAACTTATCATTGGACATTTTATTTGAGATTAGCTATACTTGAATGAATTAAGTACATTAGGTATTTGTTAAACATCCTATTTATTATCTCACTCCTATGTAGCTGTGTGGTAGCGTTTACAAATACTACCAACCCTTACTTTGCTCGTGGATGTCGTAAATGACGACTATGAGCCAAATAACGACCTAGGCCTATTGGCCTCACCGAAGTCAAAAATCGGGTACCGGTGGCCCGCTCGCACGGCGAAGAGAGATGGTTTTACGGTGGGTCTATGGGGTCACGCGCCGCCTTTTCCCTCACCCTGGACCAATTTGGCGGGGCGAGACGCATCCATAGTCCACCAAAAAAAAAAAAAAAAAAAAAAAGAGACGACGAGTGTGTATGAAGAGAATTATGAATGTTGAGGAAGCGAGTGAAGTATGCAGAGATAAAGTTCTCTGGCACTCTGTTCTCTCTGCCTACCCTGCAAGGGATATGGCGTGATGATATATATATATAGTAGGAGAATGATGAATGATGTCCTGTCGTAAAATATTACTAAAAGCTTTACATCTACCTGGGCTAACTCTATCTGATGCAGTTTGGTGAACAATTATATACATTCCCAATAGTTGACATGAGGCAGGTAGTCGGTTATAAAACTATTGTCAAAAGTCGTTTACTACAGTTATTTGTTTGTTTTTTATTGCTGATGCTGGAAAATGAGTAGGCAGCCCTCAAATTCCATATGATAGTACTTTCGGCAGAAGGGCCCCGTACCCTATCGAACGCGTTTGTGATATCTAAGTTGAAATGCCCTTGCCCTTCAAGGTCTCTGCCCTACCTGCAAGGTTAAACATCTACACTAACATACAGAAATAGTAATAATATCAAGAATATTAATATTAGCAGTAATCATCTATTTTTATCGGCGTCCTTTGTAGGGTACTATACAAGAGGAATAATACCGAAATCACCATGCTTAATATATAATGCTACAATTTTCTCAAAGTGCTGCCGATCACTCAAGACTGGCAATCCATTATCATCTCAGCTCATATATGTCTCATTATTGGGCTCGAGTCTCCTCCATAATGGGAGGGAAATTGACCTATTACACCACGCTGGTCAGATGTGTTGGCAGTGGCCAGCCGGAAAAAATGGGAGGTAAATTGTATTTTTACTCCGTCACCATACGAAAAGTAGACTTATTATGAGTTTATTGTAATACAAACTGCCTCTTTCCCAAATAGATCTATGGACGCCTTAGACGATATTAAAATATTGTGTATTCTCAAAAGGTTACGTAATAAGTAATTCGTAACAGACATATACAGACATAGGTATTTAATTAAAACTTTCATGGTTGGAGTTTTCTGGCAAAGTTTAGTATTCATGTCAGTAGCTTCTAAGTAATTTATTTATTTCTAGCTACGCACGTTGCTTGAATCGCATTAATATAGATTTTTCAATGAACTTTTCTTACCAAATAATTTTTATTTACTAAGTGTCTTTTATTATCGAAGAGTTAGCACGCTGAAGTGGCAATGGGCAGGCCACATCGCTCGAAGAACCGACAACCGCTGGGGAAAAAAGGTTATTGAGTGGCGACCACGTACCGGACGACGCAGTGTAGGACGCCACGGACGCCACGGACCCACTAGATGAATAGACGACCTGGTGAAAGTTGCTAGGCGTCGTTGGATGCAAGCGGCACAGTACCACACTCTGTGGCGTAACATGAGGGAGGCCTACACCCAGCAGTGGACGGCGATATGCTGAAAATGGTGATGATGAAAGTGCCTTTTTCTGTGATCATTATCATCATCAAAGCTAGGTTCGAGCCTCCTGCCTAATAATAGGGCAATTGACTTACCATTCCAAGCTACTCAAGCGAGTCACTATAGAATTTTGCTTTGAGTTTTTCTTCTCTTTTATAAATATTGTCTGAATTTAACATCCCTTAGTCATTTTTTACAACATGGTCAAGAAAAAGAGTTATGAGTTGTATTCTTACTCCATTATATTTTTTTATTATTTTTGCAACGGGCTATGGAGTAGTCGCATCCCACTAAATCCGTCCGGGGCGACAGAGTAAACGGTGCGCGGCCCCATAGACTTCTGTGCTTCGGTGGCCCGCCCAGCCGTTTACCCTCACGAGAGTATTCTTACTCCGTATAAATCATTTCTCGTAATAATGTTCTATGATAATCAATAATTACTACTTACCTACTTACTAATCATCATTCTATTCTTCATCGTCAACAGTTAGATGTTGGTCTCCAAATAGAACACCATATGACGCATCAATTCATTTAAAATGAGTATTACTATAATCGCCACGCTTAGCAATTACAATATTCGTAGTAGTTACGTTTTTAAAAACAGTTCTGATTCCTCTGGCGATTTTTGCGATTTCCGCGGCCAGTAAGGATACGTTCTTTATGCGATTTTATTATTATTTCATCGCTATAAGGGGAATTTATTTGATATTACAATAAATACTTCCACGCGATTTCACACATTTGCTTTACTTACTCATCCTAAAATTTTATTCCCATTATTATTGTTTCATAATACGCCTAAATGAGGGTAATTTTATAAAATAAAAAATGTATGAGTACGGCTCAGTGTAGACATTACAGTAAATTGCTAGGATTTACGGGCTACGGTTACAGGAAAATACTATTCGCTTAAACGACATTTTGCGACGTTAAAATTATAATCTTATGAAAAAATATTCAATGATTATTATTTTTGAAGTGAAAACTTCTTTAGGCGCGTTGAGCGTTTTTGGAGGGGAAAAACTTATAGGTTCGCGTCACCGACATGCTAATGCTAATAGTATAATCTATAGCTATGAGTAGTGTTTTTATATAGATAAATGAATAATGAAAATAAAGAATTTATTTTCAAATATTTTCAACATTCATATCAATATTTGCATTTAAAAGTATGGCATTATTTATTTTTAATTGTATTTTTAATATTTGACCTTTATGTCATGAAATAAGTATCATTGTGGTTTAAAGGTTATCTTACTAGCGTGATAAACCGATTCCTAGATGTTCGATAATATTTTTTATTTTTATATAATGATTAGAAAATTATTATTATTTCAAATAGTCTTAAGTTATATATATATATATATATATATATATATATATATATATATATATATATATATATATATATATATATATATATTATAGTTTTCACTTCTCTATATATTATAGTTTTCTTTCTCCCCATGACTGCCTGTTGTTGTTTTTTTTTTTAATTATACTCATATAGCTGTGTGGTAGCGGCTACGAATATTACCAACCCTTACTCTGCTCGTGGATGGCGTAAAACACGGCTAAGAGCCTTATAACGAGCCTTATAACGACCTGGGCAAACTCCATCTGATGCCGTTTGGTCAACAATTACATTCCCAAGGTGGGTTGACGTCTGGCAGGCGGCCGGTCATACAACTATTGCCAATAAGTTTTATAACATGTACTATGAAAGAAGAGTACATATTATATCGCCCTCAAATAATTGGGATAAGAGTAGGAGAATGATCATGATGACTAACAACTCAGGACAAAGATTGGTTTCATATCACTGATATCTGCGATTGTCTTTTCAAGATGATAATACTAAAGCTTAACTAACATGGTATTATTATTAAATCAAGGAGAGGAAAGAAAACCCACCACTTTCCCACGGTTAATCAATATACCGTACACCTCAAGAAAGGAAAGAATATTGGATGGGATCAAGGTGGAATAGTATATAAGGAAATCTTACTCCTGTGATGAGCACCGCCTCCAGAAATTCTACTTGCAATTTTCCGCAGAACTTCGAATAAAGATTCTTCACTCCTTCCTTTATTGAGGTGTACGGTATATTGATTAACGGTGGGAAAGTGGTGTGTCTTCCTTCCTCTCCTCCATTTTATAATAATAATGGATTTTCGCCATGTATCGCCTAATTCAATCAATTATAAAATGGTATTAATACAGCATGGTAAAACACTATTAAATTCAATTAATAAAATATCTTTTTCTATACGAGTAGAAGAATGAGAAAAACTCACAAACTCGATTTTTAATCATCATCACCTCAACTCATATATGTTCCACTTTTAGACTCGAGCCTCCTCCATAATGGGAGGGAATTTAACCTACTATACCACGCTGGTCAAAGGGTTGGTATAGAGTTTTCTTTCGAGTTTTTCTTCGCTTGCAGAGATGTTATATGCGTTTTATATCCCGTAGACCTGTCTTACTATCACCCACGGGTGATATAAGGGTGAAGAATTACATTCTTATTCCGTCACTACACGGAAAACCTATGTTAATTTACGATTACTACATTTTTACGTATTCTCTGCTTCATCTCATCACATATGTAGTGACACAAAATTATACTTTATATTTACGCATTTTTATTTATCAACTAGCTTCTGCCCGCGGCTTCGCCCGCGTAAAAGGTTACTTTCCTAAAGTTTTTGATCCCCTATTTTTATTTTTGACCGTCGGTAATACAGTGCAACGGTATTACAATACTCAGGGTTGGAACTTCATTACTGGACTGCTAGATGGCGTTGAAGAAGCTAGATTTTGAGATTTTTTGACAAACAATTTTTTTATTTTTCATATAAAAAATTTGATTTTTTTTTTAATAAAAAGTATCCTATGTTACTTTTAATACCTCCAAGAATATGTGTACAATGTTACATGATGATCGGTTGAGTAGTTTTAGCGTGAAAGCGTAACAAACAAACTTACATTCACATTTATATATTAGTAGGGATATAAAGAAGAAAAATAATATAAAAAGAAAGACTTTTTTTGCGGGGGGATTTTACAAATATTCAACCAAGTGCCACAAATTAATTTGAAATATAATTTATATATTGAACAAAATATTATTATTGCGTTGGAATCAAACCCATGACATTAGTATGTTAGACCGTTATCTTAATCACTATGAAATCTGTACACTCGATTATACAAAATTGATTCTTATTCTTCTATTCAATATTAAAGTATTTAATATGATATGAAACAGCTTTACAATGTCAGCAGATTCCTGATAAAACTCAGCAGGAAAATGTAGACAGACATGTCCACATTTCACACAAATATTAACAAAATTCAGAAAAAAAAATGGATACATTTCACACAAATATTAACAAAATTCAGAAAAAAAAGTTCCAAGTTAACGCTCATTTTGTATGTGCGGAAACGGAACTGACGGCACTCGGCATTGAATAACGTTACTTAAAATACTAAGCTAGCTGTGCACTTATATTAGTATTCATTCATTTGTTTTTAAAATATATTCAACATATTTTGTATTTTAATAATTATTTTGGAAACACTGTTTTTTTGTATCAAGAATATACTGTTTCAATGAATTCTCAATTGTATCAAATTTAAGTGGATTAGTTGTAAGGAAAATATTATTTCAATATTACGAGATAGATTTTTTGGTTTCACGTTTCCAATTATAATGATATCGTACAACAGTGAAAACGAAAATGTAAATTCATTTTAAAAATAAATAATAAATCTAAGCTCGAGATAATCTTAGGCAAATCTTCTCATACGATATCCTTGTCTGAAACCATAGCTCTATGATCAGTGTTGACTTATAGCACGGAAACATAATCTCGTAATATCGGCTTCATATCTAAGCTCAAAATAAGCGTATTAAAGAGCGGACTTTGTTAAGGATTCTTCTACAAGATACGAATCAAAATTCAGCAATCCATAGAAGAATTAGTATTAGAGATATAGCAAGAGATATAGTTATTTGTGGTAGGACCACGCTGTTGGTAGTCTCTGTCTCCAGCCGTGGGCTGGTCGGTCTGGGATAGCACATTCTCGCAGAAGATCGACGTTTGAGTAATGGCAATGTGCTATCCTTCGGTGGGCGAGAGAGCCGGAAGTCCAACGGGGTAGGTTTGGGATTTATATTGGTAAGCAGCAGCCTAGCTTGGTATTACTTGGTATTATTATTATTATTATTTCTGTGATTATTATTGTTGTTATTGCTTTATTATTGTCTTGTTTTTGGTTATTGTATTATTATGATTAATTGCTATGGATATATGGTCCGAAATAAATCATTATTATTATTATATTGTATCTCCTTTTATTCACGGGATCTTCCGTAGGGAAGATACACGGTCCTTTGGTAGGCTTACATGGGGATAAGGATCCAACACGGAGAGGCCTTTAGAGAAATTTAATCTAAATATTGGGATGGGACACCTACCGATGACATTCCACGTCTGCACATAACATACGTGGAATGCCAGCAGTAAGTGTAAAACTATTGTGTGATGATGGTATCTAATATATGAATATGGGAGTAGGTGCTTAGTGGACTGGTTCATCTTATATCTATGAAATTATAAACTGTCGTCTGCCTTCAAACCCATGTTAAGAGATGAACGGTGGCAGACGGTGACTTGCCAACTCACTGAATGGGCCCCCTAAATAGTCGCCACAGACACTAGTCATACGGGCAACAGAGGGTAACATTGGTGTAAGTAGCTAGGAGTGTCGAGCGGTGCGGCGCCGGTTTCACCATTGAGTCTGCGATAAACAGACCCTTGGTTTCCCCGTAATAATGCCCTTGAAAATGACACTTCCACCCCCGAGCATATAGCTCTGGCGACCCCTCTCTGACCAGCTGTTTAAGGCAAGCCAGAGCTGAGAGTCCTTCGGGCACTCTTCGGTTTCCACTCTAGCCAGCCAATGAAGGCCAGCTGGAGACGAGTCCCTGATCGACTCTCTGGAGTATTCAGGACCGCAGTGTCGCCACTCACATTCAGCTCGCCACAAGCTGCCCTGCGGTTTATTGGCTTTCCTGTAAATCTTGTGATACATTTTTTTTTATATCAAAAGAACTTAACGAGCCATATAATGTTCCTCAGAGTTTTGCGTTAGCCTCATGGTGAGGTAACGACTGGCCCGGAAGTTTTTTTATTATTATTATTACAAAGGTCCATGGGCGGCAATGACACTTAACATCAGGTGTGGTACTTGCTCGTTTGCCACCACAAGCAATAAAAAAAGGAAAAACAAAACGAAGAATTAGCATTGGTGTGGTAATGGAAAGGCCATATCACTCGATGAACGGATAACCACTGAGAAAGAAAGGTTCTCGAATAATGACTACTCATTCGATGACACAGTGATGAACTCCTACCACTAGGCGACGACTTAGTGAAAGTTGCTGTCAGTTTTTGGATGCGAGTGGTAAAGAACCGCGCTTTTTGAAGATCTGTGAGGGAGGCCTACATCCGATAGTGGGCGATAAAAAGCTGATGATGATAAACTAGAATATAGGAAGGCATATTTTGCATTGTTACTATAGGCAATATAACGCACCCGTCATTCATCTGCACTTATCATTTACCTGGACTTATCATGTACCTGTAAATTAGTATTGGTAATTTTATATACTGATAAACATTTAGTTTTTAGGTTGATTGATTCACGTCCACTGAAGTCAAGTAATTGATCTCAGTGATCAATCTAATAGCGATGAGGAGTTGAAACGACTATGAGGCCACATGCCATCTTTCCGTTGCTCCGGCTGGTTCCAACGAGGCGCACTTCTGAATAATCTGTGGTCTGCCACAGCTTGCTACAGATAAAAAAGAATAAAAGTTTGTAAATGAAAAAAAAGCTGATATTCATTTTTCAAAATTGTCGCAATTGGCATCGGCATTTGAATCAGCGTCAGTTTTGATGTTAGCATCGCTAAAGGCATAGGCGTTGGCATCAATATTGGTAGAGACAGAGGCAGAAGTATCGATATCGACATCAACATAGGTATAGGGATATGCGTAAGCAAGGATATGACATAAGTGGTGACATTAGGGAGATAAATACTAATATACTTCTTTTTCCTAATCTATCATATATTAATATAATCATTTTAATGTGAAATGCCTATGAATGCATGCAATTTTTTATTCTTGTGCAGTGACGCTTGCTTTTTTTTTTTTTGATAACGAAGTGGTCCGAAATGCGTTACGCACTTACTCCCTGGATGGGAAATGTGGGACTCCTAGCCTAGGGCTAGGTTACCCACTAAAACGTAACCACTGCGATTGCTGTTAGCTTGGGCTATGACAGCGTAACCGGACTGTGGGTGAGCGCTAAGGGCTTTCAACCCGAGGCGCTTGCTAATAGTACCATCCCTTATATTGCTCGAGGGTGTTATGCAAGGCTGATTCACAGCTTTTCATCAGTCATCTGATGACGTATAATCAATCACAATTAAATTTTCAAAAGCGGTTGACATCAGATGGGTAGCCGATCATAGAACTATTGCCAAAACACGTCGTTTATCTACGTTTCAGCAGTGGCTATATGCTGCTGCGCTTCGTTCGGTGAGCGAAAGAGCCGGGAGCTCAACTTTCTGGGTGGGTTTAGGGTTTTCACTGGTAGGCAATAGCCTAGCTGTACCCTTGGTATAGCTAAGGTCCATGGGCGGCAGTAACACTTACCATCAGGTTTACTGGTCGCTCGTTTGCCACGATCATTCTCCTACTTTTATCTTAATTACTTGGGGACGATACAATATGTAGCTACTCTTTTTTCGTGGTACATATTGTAAAAGTTATTGGCAATAGTTTTATGACCGGCCGCCTGCTAGACGTCAACCCTCCTTGGGAATGTAATTGTTGACCAAACGGCATCAGATGGAGTTGGCCCAGGTCGTTATAAGGCTCTTAATCGTCTTTTACGACACCCACGAGCAAAGTAAGGGTTGGTAGTATTCTTAACCGCTACCACACAGCTTTTGCTCATTTGCCACCATAAGTAATAAAAAAGAACACAATAGTGTGAAGTGTAAATATTGCGTCGACTTCAAATAATTGGTATAAAATGATAATTATAATTCTATAAATTTTTCAATTGAAATAATTCAGATTATGTTTATGCGTATTTATTTATTCATCGTTTTCCTTCATAAAGCTAACTGAAATGTCCATAAGTGTCATTGGCAGTAAACAGGGGCCGTTTTCAATTAACGCTAGCTGTCAGTGCCTGCATTAAAATTGAAAATAAAGACTCGGTCACATAGATTTATTAAATCTAAACTGCAGCATTTTTTTTTAAATATTTATAAATATTTAAAAAAAATGGGTATAATTACAACTTTTTGAAATTTATATAATAACATTTTTTTTTTTGTGAATGTGAGCAAAACCAAAATAATGGTCTTTGAAAGAGATGAAGCCAGAACAGATGTAAGAGTAACAATAGGTAATGACGCACTGGAGCAAGTGGATGAATTTGTATAGATATACAAATTTCATACACACACCACACATCCAAGATTGGATGTGTTGTGTATCTGTTGTGTCTTGTGATTCTGTATTGTGATGTGTATCTGTTCTTGTGTGTGCCGAGATGGAAGGTACACCACTGATATTGAGCGAAGAGTGAATGCGGGAAATAGAGTAAACGGAGCGTTGGAGCAACTTCTCGGTAGCCACCACCTCAGCCAGAAGGCACGTGTAGCAATACATAACGCAGTGCTTGTCCCAACATTACTGTATGGAAGCGAGAGTTGGGTATGCAGAAAAGAGTATGAAAGTAAAATTAATGCGGTCGAAATGCGATCTCTACGGAAAATCTGTGGAGTTAGGCTGATCGATCGCATTCGTAACGACGGCGTAAGAGAGCGAGTAGTTATAAAAGAGAGTATTGGTGTAAAGATGCAAAAGGGAATGCTCCGATGGGGCGGACATGTGGAAAGAATGCCGAGCGAACGTCTGATTAAGAAGATATACAATGTGAAAGTGAAAGGATGTAGGTACCGGGGAGACTGAGACTAACCTACCTAGACCAGATCGGTCATGTACTGAAGGAAGGTGGAGTCAAGAGTCTTCGAAACCGGCGAGCGTGTATGAAGAGAATTTTGAATGTTGAGGAAGCGAGTGAAGTATAAAAGGATAGAGTTCTCTGGCACTCTGTTCTCTCTGCCTACCCTGCAAGGGACATGGCGTGATGGTATGTATGTATTACAATTTTTTACGCAAAAAAGACAACTTTAAATAACTACCATGTTTTGAAGATGTAAAGCTAAACATGTTTTCTATTTAATTTTACTGGATAAATACCGTAGTATTATAATATCCTAAGAACTAGGTTATTGTTTCAACAAGGATTGTAAACAAAGCATATATATATATATATATATATATATATATATATATATATATATATATATATATATATACATGCAGGTAATTAAGTAAAAATAATTCTTATATGTAAAACTTTCGTTGAAATGATATTTAAAAAGGTATAAACTGCTCTGACACGATACATAGTCTCTTCTCACCGCTTCGCTTATTTGTTTCCTTTACTTGCATCTTTTAGCGTAAAGAAATATAAAATCTGATGTCTGAATCTCATGTTTACGCGAGTATTACACATTTGATGAAAACCAAACCAAAATAGCCACATTTGAATCGTCCAAGAACGATAATGACTATTTTTTTAACTTAATGATTTATATTTTACTAGCTTCTGCCCGCGGCTTCGCCCGCGTAAAAGGTTACTTTTCTAAAGTTTTTGATCCCCTATTTTTATTTTTGACCGTCGGTAATACAGTGCAACGGTATTACAATACTCCGGGTTGGAACTTCATTACTGGACTGCTAGATGGCGTTGAAGAAGCTAGATTTTGAGATTTTTTGACAAACAATTTTTTTATTTTTCATATAAAAATTTTGATTTTTTTTTAATAAAAAGTATCCTATGTTACTTTTAATGCCTCCAAGAATATGTGTACAATGTTTCATGATGATCGGTTGACTAGTTTTAGCGTGAAAGCGTAACAAACAAACTTACATTCACATTTATATATTAGTAGGGATTGTGCTATACATTTTTGTTTTTGAAAATGTAATAACTATTAGGAAGGTTAAAATAATACATGCATATTTTCTATTGGTGCAGTAGATATTATAACTGTGCCATAAGATTACTCATATTACCTACTACTATTTAGGTTTTTGAGTTCCACAATAATTTTAACCCACATTTTTAATACAAGTTGATACAAATTCATTGCCAGTACAAAAAGAAAATGATTTTAATATAAAAAAAATATATATAGAATCATTTTCTTTTGTACTGGCAATGAATTTGTATTAAAAATATGGGTCAAAATTTAATATATTATAGGGTAGATATAAATTTCTGTAATAACAATGAAATATTGGACGTAAAACACCTTAGTCCTCCCGTGACCATGATCACTGTAAAATATTTGAAACGTCGGGAAATTAAAAATCAAATACAAACGTGATAGAATCCGTAAAAGTAGTTTTATTTCAAACGTGTAACACTCGCGTAAACTTTATAAACCATTCATCATCATCATTTCAGCCTATTGCCGTCCACTGCTGAACGTACCACGCATGTTAAATTCTAAATTTCAGTAATATGTAAATTCTTACCTTTTTTTTATTGCTTATGGTGGCAAACGAGCATGCAGCACATCTGTACCTGATGATAAGTGTCACTGTAGCCTATGGACCTTTGCAATACCAAGGGTATAGCTTAGGCCGTTGCCTACCAATAAAATCACCAAACCCACCCAGTTGGGCTTCCGGTTCTCTCGCTCACCCAACGAAGCGCAATAGCACATTAATATTACTCAGACGTCGATCTTCTGCGAGAGACCCCTACCCCGGACGGACCGGCCCGCGGCTGTAGACAGAAAACTCTCAACAGCGTTGTCCTACCATTATTATATTATTACTTCGTCACAATATAAAAATATATTACCACACTAGGTTACAATGAACACTCAATTAAATCTATAAAAATAATTTTAATTCGTACATGAATATGAGGTTTTTCCATCTCTGTGCAAATTTCAATAGCGTTTAGAGCGTCAATTGTTCATAAAAGGGTAATTAGAGTAATGGCCCAGAATATATGTCGTCTTTATAGATGAAAATGAGGGCAGAACAGGTGGTACAGACAGCTTCAGTCGACAATACATCCATTAAGAGTAATAAGGATTAATTAGTCTCAAATATGATTATTATTTCTACTTTTAATATGTTGACGGTGTAAGAATACAAATTACAATTCACCACGCCATTTTTTGCTTGTGGGTGATTGTAAAAAACAAATAGGGGCTATAATATGTAGATGATATTTATAAGAAAAGGAAAACTCGGAATAAATAACTTTAAAAAGTTCTCTAAACACTAAAAAAAAAACTTAACTTTCTAATGTGCAGAAATCGGACTCTAGCAGTACGACATGTATGAGCTGAAATGGCGAAAACAGTTTTTTTTTTTGGGTGTTTTAGTTGTTAGCCTCAGATGGCTATGACAACTTTACCCGGACTGTGGGTGAGCGCTGAGGGCTCTCAACCCGCAGGCGATGTCAGGTTACGATAGAATATGTTACCACCTATTTTCTTGATGTCATGCAGAGATGAGCTAGCGCGCTGCTGGCTTTATTTTTCATAAATTTATAATTTTAACTTCGATCTTTAACATATGTGAGGCATTTCAATCATGACATTGGACTCACTTCCTCCATTCCACATTTAGGCTTTGTTTCATGTCAATTAGTTTATGAATAAAAAAGTTATGTCAATTTAAAAAATATTTGGACAAAAAATCTTTATCGATTATTTCCAAATTACGTACAAATGATCTTCAGTAAAAATAAATAAACATGTGTTTCAGCATTTCTTGATTTTCACCCTTTGGGGGTGCAAATTAGGCCTGCGAAGCGGGTTGGACAACTCATTAAGTCGTTCTCGCCAAGCCTATATTATTGAAGCTGGCAACTTGAAATTTTGACAGTGGTTTCTTTCTATAACGTAGAGATTTACTAAGAAAGGATTTTACGAAATTACACCCCTAAGGGGGTAAAACAGAGTGGCAAAGTTTGTATGGGGAGAAAAAAATCTTTATTGATTCTTTTCAAACTACGAGTCGAATCAAACATTTTATGGTAATATCCGGCATTTGTCAATTTTCACCCTCTGGTTGTATAAATTAGGCCTGTGAAGCGGGTTGAACGACTCATTACCGCCAAACCGATACTATTAATACTAGAAACATTAAATTTTGACGCATGTTTCTTTTTATGACATAGAGATTCAATATGAAAGGATTTATGAATTCCGCCCCTAAGGGGATACATCCCCTGTACTTTGCCACTTTGTTACATGTAACAAAGTGGCAAAGTATGCTTGGAGAGATTTCTTTATCGATTCTTTTCAAATTACGTACAAATATTCTTCGGTAAAAATAAATGAACACGTGTTTCTCTCTCCCTCTCCATCAACCCTGCACCAGAGCACCAGTGGCGTCGTGGCGACCAGTGCCGGCGTGTGAGCTCACACGATATACATAGTAGACGGCAATAGGTTCTTGCCTAAGGGTTTAAGATACAAGTTAAGTTTAGCTTCAAAAATGTTCACTCTATAACTCAAATAATAAATATTAACTAACGGGCTCGCAACTCTGCTGGTGAAACAAAACAGTCAAATAAAGGGTGGCGATAATTATATTTTTATCCCATGGTCATACCGTAAATAGTATATTAAAGGCAATATAGTAGAAGGAATAGAACTTTGAACAACCTTTTTTTTAGTGACCGGCTATGGTATATAGACACACCGCGCCCAATCCGTCCGAGGTGACGCGTGACCCCATAGCGCGCCGTACACGTACATCTACGTTATGCGGACGGGCCACCGCAACCGGGTATCATCTCGAGTCGAAGCCCTCATGCAGTGAATTTCAATACAGGTACTCACGCTTGCGCCGCCCAAAGCACCGACAGTAGAGCGTGTCAACGTAAAGTATTTTCTCTCGGGCCCACCCTATTGCCAAATTCCGTTAGACAACTAACTTGCAGAAGGCGGAGACCGCATCCCAGTTTCTGACGCTGTTAATCATCGTCCTAGTGACAAACCTTCAACACCTTGCATTGCTTTTTCTATTTAACTCTGTCAGAGATGACTTCTGCGTGGACGAAGTTGCGGGCAAAAGCTAGTTTATAATATGTTTGCAAAGTCCCCGGCAAAACAAGGATTATTTCCTTGGTGCGAGGTGAGGTCTTTAAAAAGTAAAAAACCGAAAATAATGATATATTAATAACGGATACCAGGCAAGCCGACAAAACAGTCAAACTATATGAGATGAGAACTTTTATAAATCTTCTGACAATATGAAAGATTCGTTCTAACAAGTGTAGTGAATACCCCAAGGAAATCATTGGAGTAGTTTAAAATATGCGGTTCCAACTATAATATTTTTATAGAAAGGCTTATACCCAATACTGCAATGCTATGAGATGATCGTAGCAGGTATAATTTCTTTCAGAAATATATCATTATCGAATAAATATGGAATTCATTTTTGACAAGTATTCAATTTCTTTTTTCTGAATTTTTCGAGCCGTATGTATATTTTTTCAATAGGCTATGGTCTGGACATAACCCATTCAAACCGTTTGAGGCGACGGCAGGACGCGTTCGACCATATAACTCACCGTGTTCCCTCCCCATCACTATCGAGTTGAGAACTCTCAGCGCTCACCCACAGCCCGGGTAAAGTTGTCATAGCCATCAGAGGTTAACAACTAAGTCACACAAAAAAAGAAAAAATAATCCAATCACCATTGCACTGACCACTGGTACCGCTTCCTTGACGTATCAACGTCCATTGTTGGATTTAAACTGTCCCAAAGAGGATACCGCAATATTCGCCACGCTTTGTATGTCAATTGGATAGTTTCCAGTATAAGCATTTCAGGAGACTGCTGATGCTCACTTTATTTGAGATTTCTCTATCGATGTATATAGCTCCCACGGGCCAGAAAGGATGATGGCATATCATATTTGTTCTCATCACCACACGGGTTGTCTGAAAAACTATTACCTACAATTAACAGCCTCGAAATTCTAAAATTACGTTACAACAAAGTAAAATATGACTTAATGATTTCTAATGTTTACGCGAGTATTATACGCTTGAAATAAAACTAGTTTTACGGATTCTATCGCGTTTGTATTTTTTTTTATTCCTTATGGTGGCAAACGAGCAAGCAGCACACCTGATGGTATGTGTCACTGCCGCCCATGAACCCTTTGCAATACCAAAGGTATAGCTTAGGCCACTGAGTACCAATAAAATCCACAAACCCACCCAATTGAGCTTCCCGCTCTCTCGCTCACCGAACGAAGCGCAATAACACATTGCCATTACTCAGACGTCGGTCTTCTGCAAGAGTGTGGTACTACCCTGAACGGACCGGCCCGCGGCTGTAGAATGAGAACTGTCAACAGAATGGTCCTGCCACTTTTGTATTTGATTTTGGAAGGTTCTCCCGTTAACTTGAACGCTGTAAAGTGTTCGAAACGTCGGGAAATTAAAAATCAAATACAAACGCGATAGAACCCGTAAAACTTGTTTTATTTCAAATAAATATGACTTTATCTTAATGTAAGTGATCAGAGGGTGACCTATATTTTGCACAAAAGGTTGGCATTGTCATTCAACGTGGTAATGCTGCCTGGGTACATTACCGGTGGACAGTGAAGCGGAGTATTTTTTTTGATGCCTGATTGTGCCGTTTGTTTTTATTCCGTAGGTATTTTGCAAATATTTTAATTTTAATATTTAGTGTTAAATGTATATACTTATTTTTATATTAGTATGAAAATGCATCAATTATAGTTAATTAATAAAATATGCCTTTCTCGTACCGTATTTTTTTATATTTTATATTGCTGGATATATCGTGAATGGGATGATTCACAAAATTTCACACACCATAGAACACTGTTTATTACATTATTAAATCAATCGTTAAAAAACGTAAACAAAAATAAAATTATCATGTAGGTATGTCGTCCGAGAATTTTATAGCAAACTACATACATCGTTAGAATCAGCACATCCTCCTCAATCTATATTTGAAGATCCACATGATATTCTATTAATGAAGGCGTTAGCGAATGCATATCTCAATTTACGTTTAACTCAATGCAAAATTAGAATCAATGAAACATATTATTAGCTTAGCTTATTCCTTATAAGCTGGGTTTGCGGCAGAAACTTCACAAGACTGTCTTATTTAGCAATGTCTGATTTAGAATTAAACTTAAATGTAAACTTAACTGTTTTTTCTTAATTAAATATACCACACACCACCTTATCGTAATTTTATCTCAGTCCAGCTGCATGTCGTGTCCCACAAGGACCAGTAGATAAGTACCTACCTATATGACGCGAGTGTGAAAAGCAAGCAAAAACAGGAAATGTATAGTGCCACAAAGGGCAAGTTTATAATTAGCATCTTCGATTAAAATCCATCTGAAGCAATGATCTGCTGACGTCAGATCACAAATATTTTTTATAATTATTGTCCTTAAATAATATTTCAGTATGGTCACCATCGCCAGAGAGTGATAAAAGGTACAGTTCTGAGCTCTCGCTCAGCTTCAATTTTGCGACAACAGCTCATTCCTGTTGTACAGAGTACTTATTACTTCCATGGACATACTACATGAATGAATAGGTAGGTATATATAACTCACAATATAATTAAGAAAGAGTTTGACGAAAGAAGATACATTAAGGATTTTAATCTTTAATTTACTTTTAATATAAATATTTTAATGTAAATTACTTTAACTGACTTAAACTAAATTGTATTATTTTTATAAATATGATATTTTTAATTTTACTCACGATGTTGAATCACATCATTGGAATTTTTCAGACAGGAGTTCCGAGTTCCATATTCATAAAGGCCAATGGTTTGGATGATAGTTAAATAACTGTTCAAAAAATCTGTTTGACACTTCAAAAAAAAATATAGGTACTATGAAATGCTGTGCGACAAAAAAATCATAATCTATTGTTATTTTTTATTTTACTTTAAATAAGCACCATCTATTTACTGCTAGTGAAAATAGTTTACTTGCTTGTATTCACTTTTGCTACATTTTTTTTAAAGAGAATTTATCATATCTTACTTTCAAATGAGATTCGCAATGACAGCATAGATGGCATTGTATTCCGAATGTGAAATTTTATTAAAAAAGATAACAATGGAGGAAATCCTAGTATAAAACTTATTAATTTGAAAACATAAAAAAACTTAATCATTACCATTCTTCCTAAAATTTTGCAAAAGACTAATATTTTATATAGAAATATTTATTACTGCCATCTATTAATACTTAAACGAATTATTAAAACAACTAAAACATTCAAATTAGAAAAACGTCGTAGTATTTCTATCAAGATATAGATGCCGCTGTTATCAATTTGTAATTACGTATAAATTCTTGCTCGAATAAAACAAAACTATGGTGTTAATTGTATAAGAAATTCAACACCGACCAGGACGTAATTTTATTGCTCTCATTCGGTAAATTATTATTTCATAAGGCCAAAATTCGATTAAATAACATAATCTCATCATTTATGACAGACATCTGAGCAATGGCAATGTGCTATTGCACTTCGTTCGGTAAGCGAGAGAGCTGGCAGCCCAACTGGGTGGGTTTGGGATTTGTATTAGTAGACAGTGGCCTAGCTATATACCTTTGGTATTGCAAAGGTTCATGGACGGCAGCAACACTTACCAACAGGTTTGCTGCTTATTTGTTTGCCACCACAAGCAATAAAAAAAAAATCTCAGCTCACGTGTCCCACTGCTAGGCTCAAAACCCCTTCAGTTTGAGAGAGAAATTAATCTACAATAGGTACCACACTGATCACACTTTTACTCTTTTTAGTGGTAGGATTATCGTTGTTGACAGTTCTCTGTCTACAGCCGCGGACCGGTCCGTCGGGAGTAGTAGGACACTCTCGCAGAAGATCGACGTCTGAGTAATAGCTATATGCTATTACGCTTCGTTCGGTGAGCGAGAGAGCCGGAAGCCCAACTGGGTGGGTTTGGGGTTTGTATTGGCAGGCAGCGGCCCAGCCCTTGGTATTGTAAACGCCCGTGGTATTAGGTGTGCTGCATACTCGTTTGCCAACATCAGCAACAATAAAAAAAAAAACGTTGGTACAGGGTATGGTTTCGAGTTTTCCTTCTTATGCATAGATACTATATGCATATTATAACTCGTAGTCGTCTTATAAGATGTGTCTTAGGGCAAGATATGGGTTGATGTATTCTATTCCTATTGCAAACGGGTAAATGAATGACACATATATAGTATAAAGTAGGGATATTTCAAATACGATGATTGGGATCTAGATACGGATAAGGATATAAGAATATCACTACCAACAGTTTTGAATACGGTTACTTATATGAAATTATTTCGAGTTATCCGACAGTTTTGGATAGTTTCGGTTACAAATATTAGATTTTTAGAGATTTTTTAATGGTAAGACCACGCTGTTGACAGTTTTCTGTCTACAGACGCGGGCCGGTCTATCTGAGGTATCACACTCTCGTAGAAGATCGATATCTGAGCAATGGCAATGTATTGTTGCGCTTCGTTAGATGAGTGAAAGACCCGGCAGTCCAATTGGGTGGGTTTGGAGTTTGTATTGATAGGCAGCGGTCTAGTTATACCCCTGGTATTGTAAAGGTTTATGGACGGCAGTAACACTTACCACCAGGGGAGCTGCTCACTCGTTTGTCATCAAGAGTAATACAAAAATGCTAAGTTTGTGGTGATTATTAGAGGAAAGGAAGGTAATATGGAATATGCAGTTAATATGGGATACCGAGATTTTATAAAAACTAGTAGTGCCACCTATGCCGCGATGTTGTGAATTGAAGCATCAAGTGAACCTATTAATCTGTGCAAGTGACAGTAATCCGCCATATTGTTCTTTTCTTTTTGAGACACGATCAACTAGAAGGCTGTACAACAAACATTTTTTGGTACATTTTAAATCTTTTGTTATCGTAACGTAAAATTACTTTATTTTTTATAACTGGTATTCAAACAATGCTTAGGGTACTAAAGTTTAAGGATGTGTATTGATTTTCATCGTATATTGAAAGCCCTAAATCTAAAATATTTTTTTTGCTTATGCCGCCATGTTGCTAATATGGAATACTGTTAGTGCATATAATATGGTATGGTATATATGGTATGGAATACCATATTATATGAATTATATGAGCCATGGCATATTATATGAGCCTTGAATTGCTGCAGTTCAAAAAATCTGCAGATTTTAAAAGAAATTTAAAAAGCACAATAGCTATAAGTCAAGTGAAGGGGAAATAAAAAGTGCAGAAACAGAGCAAAGGGAAAGGCAAGGGTAAAACGTCAAAAAGGAGATCAAGGGAAGTTTACTCAGTTAGCGACTCTTCAGATAATAGGCATGTCTTCATGACAAAGATGACAATTACCTCTTCTCATATGACGAGACTATAAGCGAGGTACCGCCTCAAAATTATTCAGAATGCTTTTTTTGCAATAGAAAATACAGCCAAGATGATAAAGGAGAAGAATGGATTCAGTGCCTTATTTGCCAATTGTGGTTGCATTGTGACTGCGTGGGTTATGAATTTGGTAACTACGTTTGTGATTAGGTATTGCAAATAATTTACATTTTTAAATTCTGATCTTTTTTTATATCGTTCGGCTAATATGATTTATAATTAGTTTGATTTTTACTTATTCATATACCTAAGTTATGTTGATTTTTGAACATTTTATTAATTCTAAGATTGCCATACAAAATACTGTGATTAATAAAATTACTATTATAAAAAGGATTTTGTTTGAGTTAATAAAACAACTGTTAAAAGTGTGTACGATTTTGGTGCAGATAATATGGAATACTATATTCCATATTATCTGCATCTTGGGTCTATTATCATTTTACAACATTTTTGATTTGTGGTTGTTTTTTGTCAAGAAAATATAGTTATATTATTTTTGTAATGATTATTATTAAAGCTAATTAATGTTCCAACAAATTAGTGTGTGTATTTTAATTTTAACTCTGGGGACAATTTTTTTATACTCAAAAAAGAAAATGGTATTCCATATTACCTTCCTTTCCTCTATATTATTCCATTTAGGAGAGGTTTATCTGTCTTAAAGCATAGGTTATCAGTTAGGCTGGTTGAATGAGCTCGCTTGCACGGCGAAGAGAGGTGCTTGCAGGGTGGGTCTATGGGGTTGCGCGCCGCCTAAACAGTCGCCCCGGACCGATTTGGCGGGGCGCGACCACCTCCAAGGTCCACCGCAAGGGGAAACAAAAGGCTGGTTGAAAGAAAATCTACCATAATATGTCTTATATAGACACCGAAAATATTTGAAATTATTCGAAACTTTTATATTCGATTTCGATTAAGATTTCAGATATATTATAATTACGGTTATCAGATAATTTCGATTGCGGTTAACGCCCTCCATAATATCACTAATATAAGGTACATCTCAAAACAGAAGGCACTGTATCTGAATTGTCCTAAAGATAACTCGTTCAGAGTCCAATCACGTAACGGATTAATATGCATATCATACGGATGGAAGAATTTTCCTTATCTGCTATCCTACCTTGATCCTATTAGATATTCCCTTCTATTTTGACATATACATTATATTATTTTAATGTAGGAAAGCGGCAAAACCGCTTCAATATCAAATAAAATTTTGAATATTTTCTTAGCAACGGAAGGGTTATAGCCGATCGATGCGCATTTGATGTTGAATCGTATTCATCATTATCATTCTCCTGCTCTTGTCCCAATTACTTGGGGTCGACGCAATGTGTACCCCGCTTCCTACATATTCCAAAGGTTATTGGCAATAGTTTTATGACCGGCTGCCTACTAGACGTCAACCCTCCTTGGGAATGTAATTGTTGACCAAACGGCATCAGATGAAGTTGACCTAGGTCGATTTAGAGCTCTTAGTCATCTTTTACGACATCCACAAGCACAGTAAGGGTTGGTAGTATTCGTAGCCGCTACCACAGAGCAATCGATGATGCCGAATCGTATTATGCCATATATACCTATTAAGAGTTCTGCAATAAATTGCAAGTTCTGATCAACACATAGAAGTTAGACTGCCTTATATTATTTCCTTATGTTTTCCTTCAAATGCGGTTTATTGCGGCGAGTGATGGGTTCCCCTTCGTTCCTCTATTTTTAAATAATAATGGATGCCACCATGTATCGCCAAGTTCTATCAATTATTTAGAACGTTGATCAATAATGTTTGAACCCATATAGTGTTTTGTAGACAAAAATAAATGAGATTAGTCTTCGTGAGAGAGGAATTGATAAACAAGGTACCTTTATATAATGGTTTCTGATGTTTACGCGAGTACCTATTACAGATTTGAAATAAAACTACTTTATAGACTACAAGCCCTTGGAAAAATATAACCTGTGAAATGAACCAACGTGAATAACGCTTAGAAGGCTGTTACTATATCATAAAATAACTCTGAGCGCTATGCCGTCATTTCTGAGTGGTACAGGTGAGTACGTGAGTAAATGGAATTTCTCAAGTACAAGTGCGGAATTACGACTAATTATTAATGTACGGCTTTTTTATAGCTTAGGTATAGATGATTAAAAATAAATGTTGAAAAACTTAGTGCCGTACTAAAATGGTGGTGCCGGAAGTTAGTGCAAATTTTTAATTCACTGGTAATTTTAGAAGCAATATAGGTAATTTATTACTGTACGGCATTTGTGTAATTCTTTTTGTATACATATACAGATACTTTACCCGTGAACGCCGTACATATTTTCAGTGCAGGGGTCGAAAGCCAAGGGTCGCAACTCTTACTGATTAGCATATAGGTGAGGATGATATCGAACAACATAAAATTAAATGATCTTCAGAGTACTTCATGAGTGGATAATATTTATCAGTATGCTGTACATTTTTTGTGGGACACATAGGTGTATGGGGTAAATTACTTCCCTCTGAAAAGAGGGACTTTCCGCTGATTTTTTTTTCTGTACGGCAATAACACATGTTTCTAACTCTTTAAAGGACAAGTACTTGAGAAATTCCATTTACTCACGTACTCACCTGTACCACTCAGAAATGACGGCATAGCGCTCAGAGTTATTTTATTATATAGTAACAGCCTTCTAAGCGTTATTCACGTTGGTTCATTTCACAGGTTATTTTTTTCCAAGGGCTTGTAGTCTATTACGGATTTTATAGCGTTTGTTTCCTGACATTTCGAATACTTTACAGTGATCATTGTCACGGGAGGACTGATAGAATCCGTAAAGTAGTTTTATTTCAAATACTTATCCTTCCTTTTTTTCTTCAGTCTTGTGAATCTTGAGTTTTTACTAGATTCCATGCTATTTTAAACAAATCGTGAAATTGTATTCCATGAATACAGAGTATTACATAGATTGCTTATACGTTACTTTAAATAAACACCAATCGAAAGGAAGCAATATGTTTCACTCACATTGTGTCGTGGCGCTCCACACTCAGTTAAATGGTTGTGCTTGAAAACGAGACATTAATTCTGCAGTTTAAACTGAGGTTTTTGGCTACTACAAGTATTACAAGTACCTTCTTATTATTATTCTTTACAGTTTCAGAATAATATTAGCAAATAATAAATACTTTTAGAAAATATTGCCGTGGAATTTAAAATGCTATACATAACGAGATTCAGGTACCGGTAGTACGCCCACAAGACATTGAGTGGGACATGTGCGGTAGATTATGGTGTTACACGTCCTTCTGTCGTCACAAACGGATCGGTTGAAGTGTGATTATATTATGGCCTATATCATATCTATGTTGTTGATTATCTAGGAAGTAAGTGCCCTAGATTTAAGACTTAAATGGCCTGTAATTAAAAAGTATGGAAATAACAAACCTTGTGGTACCAGAATAAAAATAAAAATCATCATCATATTCTGTAGGTTTTGCATAAGATGCCCGCTTTCACTAACAATCCCTAAGTTTAAAGAAACATCTAAGAAATAACAAATGCTACATAAAATAAATGTTACGTGTCAAATATATCCAGTTATATTTTGCATAAAAGTTAAATTTTATTTAATTTAAATTCATCATCTCAGCTCATATATGTCCCACTGTTGGACTCGAGCCTCCTCCATAACGGAAGGGAAATTGATTTACCATACCACACTGGTCAGACGTGTTGGTATAGGGTTTTCTTTCGTGTCTTCCTTCTCTTGCATAGATGTTATATTTCGTTTTATGTCCCTTAGTCGTCTCTTACGATCACCTACAGGTAAGATAGGGGATGGCGAATTGTATTCTTACTTCGTCACCACACAAATGGCAATTTCAATTAATGTCACAAATTTTATTAATAGATATGTATGACTTCATATTTGGAGAAGTAAAAATCGAAATAAAACTATATGCCTATCCACCTGACCAGTATAGCATAGTAGGTTAATTTGTCTTTCAATTTAACGCAGACTAGCTCGTACTCACCGAACACAAAAACTCAATTCCGGTGGTCGCACTGCGTCGAGAAGTACGTTGAAGGGCGGGTCTATCGGTCTAGTGGTCTTCTTTCTATCGACCCGGACAGAATTAATGAGATGTGACCACACCATAGCCCGCCAACAAAATAAAAGCCTAACTCGTACTAATGGAACTTAAGTGGACTGAGAAAAATAAAACAACAATCGACTCTTCTATTTTTTTAAGACTATACCTATACAATATTTGTATTACATTTCTGACAATTTCTTATCAGGTTTAAAATTTAAAACACTATTCTTTTACTTTTTATATTCTGCCTACCGATTTCTATACAGACGAATGGTAGTAATAATATGAAAAACAAATATATTAAAATTTTCTTTTTCGTATCAACTGCCGGTATACTCATAAAGAAAGGTCTGTTTTCATATGAATGCACATTGTCACGTCTATATCAAACTATATTTAGTGTAATTTTATGGTGCCGCGAGCACTTATCTGTATTCAAACCTTTTTTACAGTATGTGAATATATTATAAAGCTCTGGGTTATTTGACTTGATATCACTTCTAAGTTTATGGGGTTTTATGCTGTTTTGCTGTCACCATAGATGGCTGAACTTGTGTAGGATGTTCGTAAAGATAGACAGACTAGTGTAGTGAAAATTTTGTATTACAACGATACTTTTTATTTATTTGTCAATTAATTTTGAATAATAGGTATAGATTATGTTTATCATTCATTTATTTAAATAACTTAACATGAGAAAACCTTATGTTTGAGACTCCTCAGATTTTCGAAAAGAAGAACTTAAATGATTTGCTACATTGAGTACTTAAGCAAAGAAAATTTAAGTCACAGTATGTAACAAAAACAAAAACCCACAAAACACATACAAAAACACACTATACTACACTTGCAAAAAGTGCTGCATAAGAACTGAATGCATTTTTCAATGAATATAGTTGACAATATCCACCCTTTTTTTTGCGCTGGGCTATGGATGCGTCTCGCCCCGCCAAATCGGTCCAGGGTGACGCAAGAGGCGGCGCGTGACCTCATATACCCACCATGCAAACTCCTTTCTTCGCCATGCGAGTGGGCCACCGGTAACCGATCTTTGTCTTCGGTGGCCCGAAAATACCCACCCTGCTACTGTTATCCTAATTAATTAGGTTGCGAATCCTAATTAATTAGTTTTATGACCGGCCGCCTACCTAACTTCGATCCTCCTTAAGAATATAGTTTTTCGGCATCAGATGAAGTTGGCTCAGGTTGTTGAAGAGGTATTAATAGTCTTTACGCTATCCGCGCATAATATAAGGGTTATTATTATTCATAACCGCTACCATGAGAGATCCTGAGATCAAAAATAAATCTCAAAACAATAAATATCTCTGTAATTATCGCCAGCAAAAGAGTAAACACAACTAGAAGTTAATAAAACTGAAACTTCAATTATTATAGTGAAATAAGGTATCGGTGTAAAGATGCGAAAGGGAATGCTCCGATGGTTCGGACATGTGGAAAGAATGCCGAACGAACGTCTGGTTAAGAAGATATACAATGCGAAAGTGGAAGGATGTAGGTACCGAGGGAGACCGAGACTAGATCGGTCATGTACTGAAGGAAGGTGGAGTCAAGAGTCTCCGAAACCGGCGAGCGTGTATGAAGAGAATTATGAATGTTGAGGAAGCGAGTGAAGTATTCAAGGATAGAGTTCTCTGGCACTCTGTTCTCTCTGCCTACCCTGCAAGGGATATGGCGTGATGATATGTATATATGTAAATAAGGAATCAAAAGCTTGTCTAACTCTTTCCAATAATAGAATACTTATCACCATCATCATCTCAGCTCATATATGTCCCACTATTGGGCTCGAGCCTCCTTCATAATGGGAAGGAAATTGAATTGAATTGAAGAAAATGATGATGATGATGATGAAGATAAGGGGTGGTGAATTGTATTCTTACTTAACTGAATATATACTATTCTGTACCTACAACTCAATAAAAGATACGTAGTTACAAAATATATAAAAAACTTACCACAAAAAGTGTGAATAAAATATTCTCTATAAATTACAAAGTTTGCTCAGAGTAGCTCTTTTAATAATCTTTGCTTTATTTTTGGTTGTTTCATTGCATTTCTACAGAAGAACTTCGCCCGCGTTCATTGCGGTCAAATAATTAGCTTCAGCAGATTCTCTAAAGTAAAGAGTTTTAGCATAAATATGCCCTTTTCATTTCTTTATTTAAAAAATGAGGGACCTAATAATAATTATTATATTACAGTGAGAGAGTAAGAATAAAATCCATCATCCCTTTTCTTGCTGCTGGCTATCTTAAAATACCATTAAGAGATATGACATATAGATATCATTTCTACACGAGAAAAAAAACTCAAAATAAAACCCTATACCAGCCTGTCTGATAGTACAGAAGGGAAAGTAACCTAATATTCCAATATTGGACTACTTTCACTTCTATTGTGGGTAAAGGTTCCAGCCAACAATGAAACGTGTACGAGAACTGAAAACAAGCCAGACCGCCACACCGACCGTATATCAAAGATCGGGTACCGTGGGCCCACTCGCATGGCGAAAAGAGGAGTTTGCATGGTGGGTTTATGAGGTCATGCGCCGCCTCTTCTGTCACCTCGGACCAATTTGGCGGAGCAAGACGCATCCATAGCCCACCGCAAAAAAAAGGAAAGACCGACGTATACGACAGGCTCGCCACACAAAGTTTTGCGTTCAGGATGCTAAAATCTAGATCCAGATTCATCAGTTCGCAGACCTCTAATGTTGGGTATAGACCGCTCTATGATAATGCCACTAAGAACCAGCCCATGCCACTTGCTTCCAACGGCTCCTTGCAACTTTCGAAATGTGGCTGCAGAAATTTCATTGAACACTTTTGATGAGATATAATAGTCGATAAAACGATATTAATTAATAATTCTAAATATACCTATGTATTGATTAATTAATTCCGTGTAATGATGGAGTAAGAATACAATTCACCATACCCTATCTTACCCGTGGGTGATCATAAGAAACGACTAAGGGATATAAAACGCATATAATTTCAGAGAAGAAAACTCGAAACAAAACCCTATACCAATACGTCCGACCAGCGTGGCTTACTATAGTAAGTCAATTTCTCTCCCACTATGAAGGAGGCTCTAGCCCAACAGTGAGGTATATATGAGCTGAGATGATGATGATGATTAATTAATATAAAACGGTATAGTGCACGACAAAAACAACCAGAAAAAAAATATTTAAAGTCAGCTCAATAAAATAAAAATGTTCGTAGCAAACGAAATCTCTTAGTGAAGTTTGGAATTTAAAAATCATTTCCCTTCTTTGAGAAAGCATAATAATATTATATTTGCATTACGGTTTCAAAAGAGTTCAATTAAAAATATTGTGAAGGTGAAATCGCTTTTTACGGCTGAGGTTCCGTTGATATTACGTCCCTTTGAAAAGAATTTGAGATCATCCATCATCCATCTATCAGCCTGTAAACGTCCACTGTGTTGTTGGACATAGGCCTCCCTACGAGAATGCCATTCCCAACGGTCCTCTGCCACCTCCATCCAATGGTTTCCTGCCATCTTGATGTCGTCAGTCTATCTAGTGGATTCAACGTGGATTTTTTTAAAATTTAATTTTCTATATGAGACCATGAAGTCCAAAATATTAGTAGTAATAAAGTGGACCATATTCTATTTTTAAAGTTTATTAGATATATCTTCTCAGCTCAAAATTTAGCTATTCCTACGTAAAAGTAGAAATAGCATTTTTGTCGAAATATTCTAATTTAACAAAGTTTTATCTAAAGGTCTTCTTGTGGTTAATACGAATATTCTGTTTTAATGGTTGTGACTCTTTTAGAGACCCAAATGGCTGCCACACTACTTTCTATAACTAGTTTAGTCATAATATTTCGATATTGAATAAACTTTTTTATAATTCACCACGATCTTTTGTGTAATCTTCTCCTTTTTAGTTCATAATTGTCCCACTGTTGAGCTCGGGCTTGCTCTAAAATGAGAGGGAAAACGACCTAGCATATCACATTGGTCATATGAGTTCGTTTAGATTTTTTCTAGCTGAAGTGATTTAAATGATTATTTTTGTTTCAAAGTTAATGCTTTTCATGTGAATCCATTTAAATTTGATCAAGATGTGTAAACAAATAGCTCTAAGTTATTCTAAATCCGCGTTTGGTTGACCTCAACTACATTATTTTCAATACATACATTAAGTTATTTTTTTTAAATAAAACTTTATTTATGAATTCTATCGCGTTTTTATTTGATTTTAACTTTCCCGACGTTTCGAACACTTTACGCGTCCTTCCGTAACCATGAACGCTGTAAATGTTATTTCAAATGTACAATACTCGCATAAATATCAGAAATCATTATATATTTTTTGATATATATTAAGAGTTCCTTGTCTTATATATGTATATGCTATCTGCTTATCATATCCTTTAGTAATCTTTTACGATGCCCACGGAGAAAAAAAATGAACTGTATTCTTACTCCGTCAACACACAGAAATCGTTTGTATTTGTACTGAAAATCTCAAAAATTGTATAATGGTATCTATTAATTAATGATAATTCATCCTTTCGTATTAATTTTATATCAGCGAAAACACTAAGTTTAAGCTCTGTTACGCTACAAATTTTGCCTTGGTTCTCAATAGCTAGCGGAACTCTAAAAATGCGAAGTTTTTCGTAGCAGTAGGGATCATTATGGATTTTAAAATGGCTGCCGATAGAAGCCGCATCCCAATTAAGGAAAAACCTTGACTTTTGTGAAGCGACGTTGAATAGGGAAAATATGGAGTGGGGATAGTTTTAACATCTTTTCTTATCCGACTGCTGTAAAATCAAAAGCGAAGGAGAATTGTGATTTCGTTTTTCTCTATTGACAGCCAAGAGCTTGATCACAACTTTACCTAAGTCGTGCGAGGTATATAAGGACCGGTGAGCCCCAAAACTCTGCTAACTGAGCGGACCATTAACAGCGATCCGTTAGTTTTGGTGCCTTGCCCGGCAGGTTACTCTTTTGATGCCTCGAAAACCGGGTGTCCCATAGACACCGTCCGGGTCGGTGCCATTCGTCCCGGTCCGGGTGGCGTAGGTGCTGCCTGGGCGCAGTGCCCGGTGGAGTCGGTCAGGCAACTGGCCGGCTCAGGCAGGCTCCTCGTGGGCTGGAGCTCGGCGCGGGTAACCGTGCTTGAGCACCGGCCTGCGAGGTGCTATAAGTGCATGGCGGTCGGACACACTCGACCGACGTGCACCAATTGCTTCGACTGCGGCGGATTGTGTTTGCGCTGCGGTCAGACCGGGCACGTGGCGGCATCTTGCGCCGCCCCGCCCCACTGCCCCGCGTGTGCGGCGGGCAATAAGCCCGCCAAGCACCGCATGGGTTCTGGGGCGTGCAGACCTCCTGCTTCGGCCCCAAAGGGGCGGGGCGGCCTTTCGACCACGGCCGCTCCCGCTCCTAGCGCGGCCCGATCGCCCACTGGCGAGGCGGAGGTGATGGATACGGCCCACTAATGGCTGCAGAATCCATTCACCTCCTGCAGGCCAACACCAACCACTCCGCCGGAGCGCAGGATCTCCTCCTGCAATCCATGGCGGAGTGGTCGATTGGTGCAGCCGTAGTCGCGGAACCGTACGTCGTGCCTGATCGCCCCAATTGGGTGGTCAGCCGAAACGGAACTGCGGCAATCGTCGTCTCAACGCAGCGGCACTTCCCGTCCTTATCCCTTTTGGATAGGGGCGAAGAATTTGTCGCTGCGGAATGGGGAGGGGTCACACTATACAGCGTTTACCTCTCCCCTAACAGGAGAATGGACGATTTCAGGGCCTCCCTCACCACCTTGGAGGCTTCGATACGGCGACTGGCACCGGGCCTCGTCCTGGTCCTGGGGGACTTCAACGCCAAATCCACGGCATGGGGGTCCCCTACGACGGACGACCGCGGACGGGCGGTCGTTGAGTGGGCGGCTTCACTGGGCCTCTGTGTTGTTAACAGGGGCTCAGTGAACACGTGTATGCGGCAGCAGGGCGGGTCGATAGTGGACTTGTCGTTCGCTAGCCCCGCTGTCGCGCCACGGGTGAGGAACTGGAGTGTCCTGGAGGAGGCGGAGACCCTGTCGGACCACCGGTACATCCGGATGGAGGTCTCCCCCCGGGAACCCGGTAGGGGTCACAGGGCGGACGGAGCTCCCGCGTTTCCGCGGTGGGCTGTGGGTCGTCTTGATAGGGACCTACTGGCGGAGGCGGCCATCGTTCACACGTGGCTGTCCTCACCGCCCCCAGTGGACGGAGTGGACGCTGAGGCTGTCCGCATCCGCAGTGCGTTAACGCAGATCTGCGATGCGGCCATGCCCAGGGTGCGGCGTCTACCTCCGAGGCAGTGGGTCTACTGGTGGTCCCCAAGACTGACGGACCTTCGCGCGGCGTGTATCAGTGCCCGAAGGTCCCACACCCGCAGCCGGCGGCGTCACCGCGACGCTGAGCGGGAGGGCCAGCTGTACGAGGCGTACCGCATTGCGCGTACTGCCTTTCGGCTGGCCATCCGAGCCGCCAAGGATGCGAGTTGGCAGGAGATGTTGGACGGTCTCGACCGTGACCCCTGGGGTCGCCCGTATCGCGCGTCGCTGAACAAGCTTCGCGCGCAGGGCCCCCCCTCACCGAGACCCTCCAGCCCGACTTCCTCTGTAGGGTGATCGAGGAGCTATTTCCACGGCAGTCGGGACACACGCCCCCGGTCATGGCTTCGCCAGATCAAGACCGGGAGGCCGACAACGAGAGTGTTCCACCCGTGACGGAGTCGGAAGTGGGGGCGACAGTGGCGCGGATTCGCTCCGCCACCACGGCCCCCGGCCCGGACGGAATACCAGTCCGGGTGTTGACGTCGCTCCTCGAGCACTTCGAGCCTCGCCTCAGGCAACTGTTCAACGCCTGTCTGACGTCTGGACGGTTCCCTGAGTGCTGGAAGGAGGAGAGGTTGGTTCTCCTGCCAAAGCCGGGACGGCCCCCGGATTTGCCGTCGGCCTACAGGCCCATCGTGCTTCTCGACGATGTGGGTAAGTTGCTGGAGCGTGTCCTCGCTGCCCGCATCGTCCGACACTTGGAGGAGGTGGGGCCCGATCTGTCGGACGCTCAATATGGGTTTAGGAGGGGGCGTTCGACCATCGGGGCCCTGCTACGCCTGAGGAAGACGGCCGCGGAGGCTGTCGCCGGCAAGGGAGTGCTGTTGGCGGTGTCGCTGGACATCGCCAACGCATTCAATAGTCAGCCATTCAGCTGCATCAAGGAGGCGCTCCGGTTCCATGGAGTGCCCCTGTACCTCAGGCGGCTGGTGGCAGACTATTTGGAGGGGCGCCGTATCCTCTGCGCGGGTCCCGCAGGGGACATTGTGCGGACGCCCATGTCGTGCGGTGTTCCACAGGGGTCGGTTCTGGGGCCGACTCTGTGGGACATCGGGTACGACTGGGCGTTGAGAGGGAGTCTCCCCCCCGGGCTGAGCTTGGTGTGCTATGCTGACGACACGCTCGTCACAGCCCGGGGCAGGACACTCGAAGAGGCGGCGAGCCTGGCCACTCTCGGCACCGAGGAGATGGTCAGGCGAAACGAGGCGCTGGGGCTCAGGGTGGCCTTAAATAAGACGGAGGCCCTATTATTCCATGGGCTACGCGTAAGGCTGCCAACCGGCGCCTCGTTAGTCGTCAACTCCATCCAGATCAACATCCAGGCCCATATGAAGTACTTGGGTCTGGTGCTCGACGGGCGATGGTGGTTCCGGGAGCATTTCCGACAGATTGCTCCCCGGCTGGTCGGCGCGGCGTCCGCCCTTTCTCGGCTCATGCCGAATGTGGGCGGACCCAGTTTCGAGGGCCGACGGCTGTATGCGGGGGTCATCCGCTCGATGGCCATGTACGGCGCACCCGTGTGGGCGAGGGCTCTGAACGCCCAGCTCAGGGCGGTTCTGTGGAGGCCACAGCGAGCCATGGCGGTCAGAGCCATTCGCGGGTACCGCACGGTGTCGACAGAGGCGGCGTGCCTATTGGCCGGGACACCCCCGTGGGACCTAGAGGCGGAGATGCTCTCCGACCTCTACCGGCGGGTTACCTGAGTGCGCGAGGAGGGTGGCTCCCCGTCGTTGAGCGAGATAGCCACCTGGCGCGAGGACGCCCGCCGAGACGTCATCGCCCGTTGGGTTACGCGGCTGGAGAGGCCTAGACACGGTATCGTGACCGTCGAAGCCTTCCGGCCCGTATTGATGAAATGGATGGAGCGGCGGCACGGGGTCCTCACCTTCCGACTGGTGCAGGTGTTGACGGGGCACGGGTGCTTCGGGAAATACCTGCACACGGTCGTGTACAGGGAGTGGACTCCGGGCTGCCATCATTGCAGTAGTGACGAGGACACGGCGCAACATACGCTCGAGGAATGCTCGGGCTGGGACGGGCAGCGCCGCGACCTCGTCGCTATTATCGGTGCCGACCTGGCGCTGCCGGCTGTCGCGAGGGCGATGGTCGACAGCGTCGGGAATTGGGACGCGGTCGCCGCCTTCTGCGAGGCTGTCATCTCGCGGAAGGAGGCGGCGGAACGAGTCAGGGAGGACTCCCGCGACCCGGGCCGCCGCCAGCGGCCGGGGCGGCGCAGGCGCGAATACCTGCGACTGATGCCGCCCTAACCCAGGCCTCGGGTGATCGGACCGGGGAATTGTCCGATCACCCGACGCGAGGCCACCGCGTGAGGGCGACGCCCCGACGGCGAAATCTGTCGGGGCGTCGACGAGAGGAACCCGCGAGGGTAAACCGCCGAGCGGACCACCGAAGACAAAGATCGGGTACCGGTGGTCCGCTCGCACGGCGAAGAGAGAGGATTTTACGGTGGGTCTATGGGATCACGCGCCGCCTTCTCCGTCACCCCGGACCGATTTGGCGGGGCGAGACGCACCCATAGCCCACCAATAAAAAAAAAAAAAAAAAAGGTTACTCTTTTGAGTGCCTATCCTTCGATGGCTATGTTACAAAGCAATGCATCACCCTCATACGGTTGATTTGCCTGCGGGTGTTGAATTTTGAATTTAGCCTTATATAAATATATAATTATATATGTACATCGGTTTCCATATAACTTTTAGATAATAATTTTGTTATTCCTGCTTATCCCGGCTTATTTTCATAAAGGCTAGACTAGTTTTGACGGTTTATTCATTCTCAGATATTTGATACTATAAGGATTTAAAAAATATTTTACTTAGGCTTACTCATTTCCTGACCTATTTAAAAAAATAGGCTTCAACTTCAAGCAGGGAATTATAATTTTTATATAATCCATATAATTTAATTCAATACAAAAAAAATATATATATTAATAATTTTTAGTAAATTTCTGAATTTTTTGTTTATTATGTCCATGATATGATAAACAAAAAAAAAATACAGAAATTTACTAAAAATTATTAATATCTATACCTATATTTTTTTTTATATCCATGATTTATCTGTGTGGTGACGGAGTAAGAATACAATTCACCACCCCTATTTTACCCGCGGGTGATCGTACGAGACGACTAAGGGATATAAAACGTTTATAACATCTATGCAGGAGAAGGAAAACTCGAAACGAAACCCTATACCAACACGTCTGACCAACGCGGTGCAGTAAGTTAATTTCCCTTCCATTAAGGAGGAGGCCCGAGCCCAACAGTGGGACATATATGGGCTGTGATGATGATGATATCCATGGTAACGAGTGATTTTTAACTTTGATAATATGAACATGGTCAAGGAATAATAATGATCTTAAGCCACCTTGATTTATGGTTTATTGCTGTTTTATCTTACTGATAACATCATATCATTATCATCCCGTTTTTATCCCAATTACTTGAGAACTTTTAACCATCTTTTACGACGTCTATAGATAAGAGAGGGAGTAGTAAAATGTATTTTTAATCCATCACTGAACTGAAAATTATTTACATTAAAAAAAAGCTAAATGTTTAAGTTTCACTTTTGGTTCAGCTTATTATTAGGGGCCTTCATTTGTAAAGATTGTATCTTCATCTTTATTCTAAGGCTTATAAAATTCGGACGCTACGTTGTTGGAATATATGGCGTATTCCAACAACGTACCATTTTTATAGGGAATTTAAAACAAACGAGTTTATTTGGTTGTTTTATGTTTTAATAAAAAAATACGCTGTATAAATAAATAATGGAAAGATGTCACATAGTTGTAAATAGTCCTTTCGTGTTTAGTGTTAGTGATTTGATTCCCACGTCAGATAAATTTTGTAAACTTTTTTTTTAAAACTAACACTGCATCAATGAAATATTTGTCAAACTCAGAATAATTGAATAATTCTCAAACTCTAAAACTCAGAATAAGAACTTATGGATCGCATAAAGCATTATCCTGCGTGGGAGTCGACTCCGCGGCACTGGCACAGTAAGTCGGCATCTTAAACACTATGCCATCTTTGCAGTTGAAGTTCGGATGTGATTTGTGTCCGTTAATTTTAAAGTCCTCCAACACAAATCTTATAAAAAAAATCATGTAGTTAAAAATTACTATCATGCTATGGAGACCAAAAGGATATCATAAGTCTTAATTTTTAGTTATCTAATTTGACTATCTGTAATCGCATTGCAGTAGTGACGAGGACACGGTGCAACATACGCTCGAGGTATGTCCGAGCTGGGACGGACAGTGCCGTGACCTCGTCGCTGTTATCGGTGCCGACCTGACGCTGCCGAAAGCGATGGTCAACAGCGTCAGGAATTGGGACGCGGTCGCCGCCTTCTGCGAGGCTGTCATCTCCCGGATTCCCGTGACCCGGGCCGCCGTCAGCGGCCGGGGCGGCGCAGGCGCGAATATCTGCACCTGATGCCGCTCTAACTGAGGTTTCGAGTGATCGGACGCGGGGAATTGTCCGGTCACTCGACGTGAGGCCACCGCGTGAAGGCGACGCCCTAACGGCAAAAGCTGTCGGGGCGTCGACATGAGAAGAACCCGCGAGGGTAAACCGCCGGGCGGGCCACCGAAGACAAAGATCAGATACGTACAGCCAATATGCATAAGGCGAATAGAAGAAGATTGCTATCTATAAACATCTTTGTTTAACATACTCGTAATATAAATTTTCATCAAATATCATTCTACTCTTGTAATTTAATTAAAGTAAATACGTAACAAAATAAGTAAACAAAATAAGTATTATTTTGTCAAACAACATACAAGAGAGATGTCACGACTCAGATTCTTCATAATGATTACGTAAATCACACACCGTGTGCGTTCCTGTAACATTTTGGACTCGTATTTCGTATAACATCATTCAAGTTTACGTTTACCATGCCCCAAGGCTTCACTTTAACGATATTCGTCAACTCCATTTAAATGTTATTAGCTATTACGTGTAGGTAATTGGATTTTGGCAGTAATGTTAATGACTTGGAAGATAAATATTTGATTTAACATCTTATGATGAGCTCCTGTTTTGATTTTACTAATAGGTATGCTATTAATAATACAGTGTAATATATTGTTGTATACTTAATACTTAGAGGTCACAAAATTAAATAATTTTACAATAATGCTGTATTTACAACATACTAAAATTACTTGACTGTTAGATACATATATACATACATAGCCTCACACCTGTTTCCCAGAGGGGTAGGCAGAGACTACGGATTGCCACAAACCACGATCCTGACATACCTCCATCGCTTCATTCACGCTCATCACAGTCTTCATGCATGCTCTACGATTACGCGTACTCTTAATCTGACCTTTCACTAACACATCTTCAATTTGATCCAGGAAAGTACGACGTGGTCTTCCCCTTGTAATCGTCCCACTTACACTCGCTTTGTATACTTGTTTCGCCAACCTTTCTTCACTCATTCTTTCCACGTGTCCAAACCACTGTTAGATAACTAAGCTAATATGCTATACTGATGCACGTTAGTCATAGAATTACTTTTAGTAATTTATAAGAATTACTACAGTTTTAGTAATTTAATTAATTAAACATTTAAAGGATGTAGGTACCGGGGGAGACCGAGACTAACCTACCTAGACCAGATTGGTCACGTACTGAAGGAAGGTGGAGTCAAGAGTCTCCGAAACCGGCGAGTGTGTATGAAGAGAATTATGAATGTTGAGGAAGCGAGTGAAGTATGCAAGGATAGAGTTCTCTGGCACTCTGTTCTCTCTGCCTACCCTGCAAGGGATATGGCGTGATGATATGTATGTGTATGTAAAAATTTAAACTAGATTTTTGTTATAACTTAAAATCTTTAGTCATCCCACATCCTATCAGCACCCAGTATTAGAATTGGCTTTGCCAAGTCGGTTTTACAAGTACATGGGGTTAATACAATATGTTTTCTTCTTTCATAGTACATAATTGTAAAAGTTATTGGCAATAGTTTTAAGACCGGCCGCCTGCCAGACGCCTACCCTCCTTGGGAATGTAATTGTTGACCAAACGTCATCATATGGAGTTGACCCAGGTCTTAGGTAAGGCTTTTAGTCGTCTTTTATGACATCCACGAGCAAAGTAAGGGTTGGTAGTATTTGTAGCTGCTACCACACAGCACGTGGCTTGGCAATCATAGTTGATAATATATCTTGTAATATCTTTCCCAGGACAGTATTGCTGTCCATATTTTTTGAAGTGAAAACTTCTTTAGGCGCGTTGAGCGTCTTTGGAGGGGGAAAACTTATAGGTTCGCGCCACCGACATGCTAATGCTAATAGTATATCTATAGCTATGTGAAAACGTCTTTAGGCGCGTTGAGCGTTTTTGGAGGGGAAAAACTTATAGGTTTGCGTCACCGACATGCTAATGCTAATAGTATAACTATAGCTATGTGAAAACGTCTTTAGGCGCGTTGAGCGTTTTTGGAGGGGAAAAACTTATAGGTTTTTATTTTTATATAAAAATTAGAAAATTATTATTATTTCAATTAGTCTTAAGTTAATAGTTTTCACTTCTATAGGCAGTCCTCATGACTGCTTGTTGTTTTTTTTCCCTCAGCTATTTTTACAAATACCACGGCAGTAAAATAAGAAGTGGAGACACATTGAATTCTTAACGACTTCCCACTGTAGGTATAATATTTCTCGTACAAAATAGCACAATTTATCAGAAGGCGAGTACATTAACCGGGTATTTCGTCTAATTGCAATTGGGAGTGTTTACTGGCTGTTATTTATCTTAAGCAATTTGAATCAACGTGATGATGTGGATTGTGTTTATGTAGCTACTTGCGACAATTAAGTGCTACTTATAAATGAAAGTGTTATAGCATTGTAATAAATAAGAATTTTTGTAATTAATATAATTTATTTCTGAATACAAGAATAAAATTCAACACCTATCTCGAGTCAAGAGTCTCCGAAACTGGCGAGCGTGTATGAAGAGAATTATGAATGTTGAGGAAGCGAGTGAAGTATGCAGAGATAGAGTTCTCTGGCACTCTGTTCTCTCTGCCTACCCTGCAAGGGATATGGCGTGATGATATGTATGTATGTATGTACCTATCTTGAACCTGGATGTGTATATAACCATCATCATTCTCCTACTATTATCCCAATTAAGGTCGATACAATATGTACTTTTCTTTCATAGTACATATTGTACGGGTTGAGAGCCCTCAGCGCTCACCCACAGTCCGGGTAAAGTTGTCATAGCCATCTGAGGCTAACAACTAAGACACACAAAAAAAAAGTACATATTGTAAAAGTTATTGGCAATAGTTTAATAATAATAATATAATAATAATAATAATCTTTATTGGGTCGAAAAAATAGGGTTACAATAATCTCCTTATGTTAGACATTTGAAAAACGCAGGAGTGCTTTGGCATTCGTACTAGGATACCCTGTGTCACGAATGCCGTCACCTTCCCTCGTAATCCAAGTAAACATACCTTAGACATTTTAATTATATTACATTTAATATTTGCATAGAAATATAAAATAAATAATAGTAGTAGGTGTGTGCGTATGTGTATGTGTGTGTGTGTGTGCGTAGGTGTGTGTGTGTGTGTGTGTGCGAATGTACGTGTGTGTATGTGAGTGAATCAGTGTACGTGCGTGGGTGCATACAGGTGCATTATGTTTTAGTTTTATGACCGGCCACCTGCCAGACGTCAACCATCCTTGGGAATGTAATTGTTGAACAAACGGCATAAGATGGAGTTGGCCCAGGTCGTTATAAGGCTCTTAGTCGCCTTTTATAACATCCACGAGCAAAGTAACGGTTGGTAGTATTCGTAACTGCTACCACACATCTTGGATGTGTATATAACCGTGGTATAATTATTTAAGTTTACAAGAACTAAGAATAAATTATGGTATGAACGCATTTCTAGAATAGACCTACGGGTTCCATTTGTTAGTCTAAACCATCCCTAAATTCACTTAAATATATACAACAATTACATCAAAATTGAATGTCGTTTACCACAAGGTGCTTGAATGAAAATCCCATTAATGAATTAATCCGAGTGTATTCCAATCTGCACAAAATAGTTTTCAATATTTTTTTTCTGAAATGAGTTTGAATGACTTAATTATTATTATTTTTTTAATTTTTATTCTCATTCTGTATGTTTTCATCATCATTCATCATAATAAAATACTTTTATGTTTCTATCTATATTAATATTATTTTGTATCATTGTATTACGTTCATCAAAGCCTAAATTAGTTCAGCTAAAAGGTAACACGACATTCATTGACTGTTAGGCGGTACGAAGTTCGCCGGGTCAGCTAGTTGTATATAAATGTAGGTATCGGGGGAGACCGAGACTCACCTACCTAGACTAGGTTGGTCATGTACTAAAGGAAGGTAGAGTCAAGAGTCACCGAAACCGGCGAGCGTGTATGAAGAGAATTATGAATGTTGAGGAAGCGGGTGAATGCAAGTATAGAGTTCTCTGGCACTCTGTTCTCTCTGCCTACCCTGCAAGGGATATGGCGTGATGATATGTATGTATGTAATATTTGGATCAGATACAATATAACTTCTATCAGCTATGTAACTAGTGATAAATGGATCTAAGACATAACATTTACCATCAGGTGTGCTTCTTGCTTGTTTTCCATCATAAGCAATACAAAATGGTTCTATCAGAATATCTTTTGATTAGGACCACACTGTTGACAGTTGCTGTCTATAGTCGCAGGCCAGTCCGTCCGGGTTGGTATAGAAAATCGACGCCTGAGCAGTGGCAGTGTGCTGATGTGCTTCGTTCGATGGCTGAGAGAGCCGGAAGCCCAACTTTCTTGGTGGGTTTGGGATTTTTAATGGTAGGCAACGGTCTAGCTGTGCCCCTAGTATTGCATAAGTACATTGGCAGCAGTAACACTTACCATGAGGTTTGCTGCTTGTTCGTTTGCCACCAAAAGCAATAAAAAATATCAGGATATTATTTTTTTTCAAAGCCAGATACTCATATCAGAGTTTTGAAAAAAAAATAAGAGCAGTCGGTTTTGTTACTAATTGACAATGAAGATTAATATTTTTTTCAACAGTTTTCTATGATTCCTTGCGTATTCTCGTAATATTTATCTGTACATCTTTATTAAATTTAAATGACCCGTTTTATAAGAATATAAATTCATAAAATCTCTCAACTCTGAGAAAAAACTGAAAACCTAATTTATTACGACCTATTATCTCTTTTTATTGCGTGTACCAACAAATCTTTGGATCGCGTGTAATGTGTGGCGTTTTTATTTAATACAGGCCATCAATTCTGGAAATATACTAAAGACATGATTTAATTGAAAATATGGTGCAGTGGTCAAGTATCTGACCGAAGACAAAGATCGGCTATTCGCTCGGCGCAGAGAGGTACATCGCAGGGCAGGTGCATAAAAAAAAAGTGGTCAGGTATCTCTTATTCCCAATATACTATGTTTGATACCTTAGCATCATCCGTATGGTAACGGAGTAAGAATACAATTCATCACTCCATTTCTTATCCGTGGGTGATCGTACGAGACGACTAAGGGATATAAAACGCATATAACATCTATGCAAGAAAATGCAATCTCGAAACAAAACCCTATACCAACACGCCTGACTAGCGTGGTGTAGTAGGTCAATTTCCTTCCCTCCCATTAAGGAGGAGGCTCGAGCCCAACAGTAGGACATATATGAGCTAAGATGATGATGAGAGCAATATAATTCTTTATGCTTTCCGCAAATAATATATCACCGTTAATTTTATATTTACAAAGTTTAATTTGTAAAGTACCATTACTTACTATCACGTGGGGGCCGTAAAATTGTTTAGGTGATCACCAGATAAATAGACCATAAGTATTGATATATTTTCTTACCACAACTGTGTAGTTGATAATAATAAACCTGTCATCAAATAGGTGAGGACACTAGTTCCTACAACACAGTATGCAACTAGCGTAGGAACCAGTGAACTCGAAATATTTTATGTAAAAAAATTTTACGTCGAATAAACTATTATTATTATTCTCCTGGTATAAATATAACCTCAACTATTAATACCAACCCGCCTGCTAAGCGTATGAATTATAGCATTATACATACATACATACATATCATCACGCCATATCCCTTGCAGTGTAGGCAGAGAGAACAGAGTGCCAGAGAACTCTGTCTGTGCATACTTCACTCGCTTCCTCAACATTCATAATTCTCTTCATACACGCTCGCTGGTTTCGGAGACTCTTGACTCCACCTTCCTTCAGTACCTGACCGATCTGGTCTAGGTAGGTTAGTCTCGGTCTCCCTCGGTACCTACATCCGTCCACTTTGGCATTGTATATCTTCGCATTATATATATAGCATTATGCCCCTACGTAACGCGGATAGGCTGATAAATGGATGGATCAACGTCTGTGTGAGAGAGCCGGAAGCCCAACTTTCTGGGTTGGTTTTGGTTGGTAGGCTATTATAGCAAAGCCATTAGTAGTGCAAAAGATAAAGAGCGGCAGTAAAACTTACCCTCAAGTGTGCTACGAGTATTTTATACCGCCGAGCGGGCTACCGAAGACAAAAATCGGGTACCGGTGGCCCGCTCGCACGGCGAAGGAGAGGTGCTTGCAGGGTGGGTCAATAGGGTTGCGCGCCGCCGCTTCCGTCACCCCGGACCGACTTGGCGGGGTGCGACGTCCATGGCCCACCGCAAAAAAAAAAAAGAAAAAAAAAGTGTGCTACGAGTATTTGCTCGTTTGCTACCATTTTTTTTTTTTTTTTTTTTTTTTTTTTGGTGGACTATGGATTAGTCTCGCCCCGCCAAATCGGTCCGGGGTGACGGAAAAGGCGGCGCGTGACCCCATAGACCCACCGTAAAACTCCTCTCTCTTCGCCGTGCGAGCGGGTCACCGGGACCCGATTTTTAACTTCGGTGGCCCGCCCGGCGGTTCACCCTCGCGGGTTCCTCTCGTCGACGCCCCAACAGATTTCGCCGTCGGGGCGTCGCCCTCACGCGGTGGCCTCACGTCGGGTGACCGGACAATTCCCCGGTCCGATCACCCGAAGCCTCGGTTAGGGCGGCATCAGGCGCAGGTATTCGCGCCTGCGCCGCCCCGGCCGCTGGCGGCGGCCCGGGGCGCGGGAATCCTCCCTTGCCCGTTCCGCCGCTTCCTTCTGCGAGATGACAGCCTCGCAGAAGGCGGCGACCGCGTCCCAGTTCCTGATGCTGTCGACCATCGCTCTCGCGACGGCCGGCAGCGTCAGGTCGGCACCGATGACAGCGACGAGGTCACGGCGCTGCCGCTCCCATCCCGGACACACCTCCAGCGTGTGTTGCGCCGTGTCCTCGTCACTCCTGCAGTGGTGGCAGGCCGGAGTCCACTCCCTATACACGACCCTGTGCAGGTACAACCCGAAACACCCGTGCCCCGTCAATACCTGCACCAGCCGAAAGGTGAGGACTCCGTGCCGCCGCTCCATCCACTCTATCAGTACGGGCCGGAGGGCCTCAACGGTCTCCACACCGTGCCTAGGCCTCTCCAGCCGCGTAGCCCAACGGGCGATGACGTCTCGGCGGGCATCCACGCGCCAGGTGGCTATCTCGCTCAACGATGGGGAGCCACCTTCCTCGCGCGCTGTGATAACCCGCCGGTAGAGGTCGGAGAGCATCTCCGCCTCTAGGTCCCACGGGGGTGTCCCGGCCAACAGGCACGCCGCCTCTGTCGACACCGTGCGGTACCCGCGAATGGCTCTGACCGCCATGGCTCTCTGTGGCCTCCACAGAACCGCCCTGAGCTGGGCGTTCAGAGCCCTCGCCCACACGGGTGCGCCGTACATGGCCATCGAGCGGATGACCCCCGCATACAGCCGTCGGGCCTCAAAACTGGGTCCGCCCACATTCGGCATGAGACGAGAAAGGGCGGACGCCGCGCCGACAAGCCGGGGAGCAATCTGTCGGAAATGCTCCCGGAACCACCATCGCCCGTCGAGCACCAGACCCAAGTACCTCATATGGGCCTGGATGCTGATGTGGATGGAGTTTACCACTATCGAGGCGCCGATGGGTAGCCTCACACGGGGCCCATGGAAAAGTAGGGCCTCCGTCTTGTTTAGGGCCACCCTGAGCCCCAGCGCCTCGATCCGCCTGACCATCTCCTCGGTGCCGAGAGTGGCCAGGCTCGCCGCCTCTTCGAGTGTCCTGCCCCGGGCTGTGACGAGCGTGTCGTCAGCGTAGCACACCAAGCTCAGCCCGGGGGGGAGACTCCCTCTCAACGCCCAGTCGTACCCGATGTCCCACAGGGTCGGCCCCAGAACCGACCCCTGTGGAACGCCGCACGACATGGGCGTCCGCACAATGTCCCCTGCGGGACCCGCGCAGAGGATACTGCGGCCCTCCAAATAGTCTGCCACCAGCCGCCTGAGGTACAGGGGCACTCCATGGAACCGGAGCGCCTCCCTGATGCAGCCGAATGGCAGACTATTGAATGCGTTGGCGATGTCCAACGACACCGCCAACAGCACTCCCTTCCCGGCGACGGCCTCCGCGGCCGCCTGCCTCAGGCGTAATAGGGCCCCGATGGTCGAACGCCCCCTCCGAAACCCATACTGAGCGTCCGACAGATCGGGCCCCACCTCCTCCAGGTGTCGGACGATGCGGGCAGCGAGCACACGCTCCAGCAGCTTACCCACATCGTCGAGGAGCACGATGGGCCTGTAGGCCGACGGCAAATCCGGGGACCGTCCCGGCTTTGGCAGGAGAACCAACCTCCCTTCCTTCCAGCACTCAGGGAACCGTCCAGACGTCAGACAGGCGTTGAACAGCTGCCTGAGGCGAGGCTCGAAGTGCTCGAAGTGAGCGACGTCAGCACCCGGACTGGAATTCCGTCCGGACCGGGGGCCGTGGTGGCGGAACGAATCTTCGCCACGGCCGCCCCCACTTCCGACTCCGTCACGGGCGGAACACTCTCGTCGTCGTCGGCCTCCCGGTCCTGATCTGGCGGAGCCATGACCGGGGGCGTGTGTTCCGACTGCCGTGGAAACAGCTCCTCGACCACCCCACGAAGGAAGTCGGGCTGGAGGGTCTCGGTGAGGGGGGGGGCCCGCGCGCGAAGCTTGTTCAGCGCCGCGCGATATGGGCGACCCCAGGGGTCACGGTCGAGACCGTCCAGCATCTCCTGCCAACTCGCGCCCTTGGCGGCTCGGATGGCCAGCCGAAAGGCAGTCCGCGCACTGCGGTACGCCTCGTACAGCTGGCCCTCCCGCTCGACGTCGCGGTGACGCCGCCGGCTGCGGGTGTAGGACCTTCGGGCACTGATACACGCCGCACGAAGGTCCGCCAGTCTTGGGGACCACCAGTAGACCCCCTGCCTCGGAGGCGGACGCCGCCGCACTCTGGGCATGGCCGCATCGCAGATCTGCGTTAACGCACTGCGAATGCGGACAGCCTCAGCGTCCACTCCGTCTGCTGGGGGCGGTGAGGACAGCCACGTACTGACAATGGCCGCCTCCGCCAGTAGATCCCTGTCAAGACGACCCACAGCCCACCGCGGAAACGCGGGAGCTCCGTCCGCCCTGTGACCCCTACCGGGTTCCCGGGGGGAGACCTCCATCCGGATGTACCGGTGGTCCGACAGGGTCTCCGCCTCCTCCAGGACACTCCAGTCCCTCACCCGTGGCGCGACAGCGGGGCTAGCGAACGACAAGTCCACTATCGACCCGCCCTGCCGCCGCACACACGTGTTCACCGAGCCTCTGTTCAGAACACAGAGGCCCAGTGAAGCCGCCCACTCGTTGACCGCCCGCCCGCGGTCGTCCGTCATAGGGGAGCCCCACGCCGTGGATTTGGCGTTGAAGTCCCCCAGAACCAGGACGAGGCCCGGTGCCAGTCGCCGTATCGAGGCCTCCAAGGTGGTGAGTGAGGCCCCGAAATCGTCCATCCTCCTAGTGGGGGAGAGGTATACGCTGTAGAGCGTGACCCCTCCCCACTCCGCCGCGACAAATTCCTCGCCCCTATCCAAAAGGGACAAGGACGGGAAGTGCCGCTGCGTTGAGACGACGATTGCCGCAGTACCGTTTCGACTGACCACCCAATTGGGGCGATCAGGCACGGCGTACGGTTCCGCGACTACGGCTGCACCAATCGACCACTCCGCCATGGATTGCAGGAGGAGATCCTGCGCTCCGGCGGAGTGGTTGGTGTTGGCCTGCAGGAGGAGGTGCATGGCTGGTGTACCCATTATCGGGTTGTGTCCATGACCTCCTCGCCAGCGGGCGATCGGACCGCGCTAGGAGCGGGAGCGGCCGTGGTCGTAGGGCCGCCCCGCGCCTTTGGGGCCGAAGCTGGAGGTTTGCACGCCCCAGAGCCCATGCGGTGCTTGGCGGGCTTATTGCCCGCCGCACACGCGGGGCAGTGGGGCGGGGCGGCGCAAGATGCCGCCACGTGCCCGGTCTGACCGCAGCGGAAACACAATCCGCCGCAGTCGAAGCAATTAGTGCACGTCGGTCGAGTGTGTCCGACCGCCATGCACTTGTAGCACCTCGCGGGCCGGTGCTCAAGCACGGTTACCCGCGCCGAGCTCCAGCCCACGAGGAGCCTGCCTGAGCCGGCCAGTTGCCTGACCGACTCCACCGGGCACTGCGCCCAGGCAGCACCTACGCCACCCGGACCGGGACGAATGGCACCGACCCGGACGGTGTCTATGGGACACCCGGTTTTCGAGGCAATAGCCTCCCGGATGTCTTCCACCGTCACCGAATCGTCCAAACCCGAAATGCGCATTTCGGCGCACTTGACGGGCCTGGCGATCTTGATGCCACCCTCCACGGCGAATAAACCTCGCAGCTTCTCGGCCACGCTGTCGGCCGTCTTGGCGCCCTCGGCCCCTGGGAACTCGAGAATTCGAGCCCCCGTCCGGGCCTTGCGGGTCCTGGCTTCGACGCCTCCAATATCGGAGACGTCTAGCTCCCGCCGGGCCTTCCTCAAGACGGCCTCGTAGCTGAGGCCCTTCTCGGCCGCCTCGGGCAGCACAGTGATCACCACTGCGGCCGTCTTCGGCGACTTGAGCCCCTTGCGCGGTCTCTTCTTCCGTCCGGCTCCTGCCTGAGGAGCGGGGACCTCAGCGGCGCGCTTGGCCTCCGCTCTCCTCCTTTGGCCGCGACTCCTTCTGTCGCGTTCGGCTACCTGCCAACCCTGTTCGGGTACGGCAGTCGTGCCGGACGCGGAAGGCCTCGTCGCGGCCTCGCTGGTCGTCGCCGGCGGTGTTGTTGCGGGCGACTTCAGCGGTCCGGCAGGAGCCGGAGCCGTCTTCCTCCTCAGGGCGGGTCCCTTCGGAGCTGGGCCGGGGCCTTTGGGCTTAGGCCCGGCCGCGGCCGCGGCGTAGCTCCCCACGCGGCCACCCTGACAAGGCAGCGGGGCGGGGGCTGGTGCCACATGCGGCCGCTTATCCGCGGCTAGGGGCGGCCGGACACGTGGTTCTGGAGGCAGTCTTGCCTCCAGAACGGCCACACGCGCATCAACGAGTTTGCCAACTGCGTTGATGATTTTGGCGAGGGCCTCGTCCGACAAGCCTCCCACCTCCAGCGTCGGGGTCGGCTGAGCCCCTCCAGGGGCCCGCTCCGCGGCGCCTGGCGGCTTTGGCGCCGCAGGGGCGCTAGCCGGCGGCAAGCGGTCCGCGGGGAGAGGCGTCAACCTCACCACGGGAACAGGGAGTTTCACCGCGGTGACCGCGCCAGCGTCAGCCGGCGGCGCGCGCTTCGCGGCGGCAGGCGTCTTCCTCGCCGCGGGGATGGGTGTGACGCTGACGCCATCACCCAACGTCGTCGGCGCCGCAGCGCGAGGCGGCTTTGGCGCCGCAGCGGCCGCCGAGTATCCGGCCCTGGCCGATAGCGCGGCTGGCGCGGGTGACACAAACAGCGCCACCTGCGCCTTGAGGTCGGCCACGTCTATCAACAGCTGGCGGTTTGCGCGACGCATTTCCGCCAGCATGTCGCCCAGGTTCCGGTTTCGGGTCCGCAGGCCTGACATCTCGCCTCTAAGGCGGACATTTTCGGCCTGCAGATCCGTGGCCTCGCCGGCGCGGACAGCGACCGCCGCCGCCCTTTCCATGACCGAGGTCCCTCGCCCTCTTCGGGAGGCCTGGATCTTGGGTGGAGGCATGTTGGCCACGCTCCCCTCGGTTTCGGCGCTCGAGCTGCCTCCCTTACTCAGGGGGCGCTTTCGCACCTGCGAGGGGAGGGCCTCCTCCTTCTTAGTCGCGGTCGCCGGCGGCGTCTTTGCTGCTAGACGCGCCGACGACCTAGTGGGGCCTTCACCAGCCGACCCACTGTCCTTTTTGGACGGCCCTGCGGGAATATCACCGCCCTCGTCCATTCTGACGGTAGATCCGCCGCCCTCGTCTTCGGACGGCTCTGCGACATCGCTATCGCTCTCGTCCGTCGACGGCTCTGCTGCGAGTCTACCGTCCTTCTTCTCTTCAGCGGCGGCAGCCTCCCTGCGCGCTCGCCGCTCCTCCAGCCGCCTTTTGTGGCTCAGGCCGTTGCCCCGAGACTTTCGAGGCGACCTCCTCTTCTTCTTCTGGGCCTCCACGGTTTGTGCCGGGCCCTCGGCGGACGCCTCAAGTCCTGAGGACGAGGCGTCGTCTTGGTCAGTTTTTGATCGGCTTGACCGGGCCTTGGGGTGAGGATCACTACGATCCCCGTCGGTTTTTAAAGTATTTAAATTTTGCGTATCCATTATGAATCCCACGAGAATGGGAGATACATTACGTCGACCCGGGCAGAGATCCCTTTACCCGGGCAAGCCTACATTTACCAACCAGGGGGGCAGCCGGTACCCTGGCTGGAGCGTGCTAAGAACAGAACAACCCATCTGCCATGCATCTTCTCGCCGCACGCCAGAACTTAAGATTCTGGGTGATTTCCGAGTCCGAATGTTACTTCGAACTCTTTATAGAGGTTGTCTTCCTCGCGGTCCGGGCGGTTAAGCCAAGACCCTCGCTCCTGAAACTAAGACAAGCAGAGAATCAGGTTTACGATGTGTGGGCGGTGGCATGTGCCTGCCCAGCCCTCAAATGAATGAGTGACTGAGCCCGTCCCAATATTTCGCGTCCTATAACCTCTACTACGACTGTAGTAGAGTGAGGAGCGAAATCGCGCAGATATTCGCTACGGACGACAGTACAACAGAAGAACTGGGGACCGCCGCCCGCACCCAGGGTACACCGCGTGGAGGTTTCTGGGATAGTACCCCTGCTCGTTTGCTACCATAATAAATGAAAAAAAATAATCATTTATTATTTATTTTACTTTTGAAAAGAAAAAAAGTAAATAGAATGGTTTTATATACTCTTATCATGGAGATCATTAATTAGAATTTCTTTTGTCAGTGTTAGACGAAGCAATTCTTGCGTTGTAAATAAAGTAAAGGATATAAATTACGTTAAATGTTAAGTATTGCGAGCCATTCATTAGTTTATAAACTAGTACCTTTATTCTTGTATTCTTTTTTTATTGATTATGGTGGCAAACGAGCAAGACCTGATGGTAAGTGTCAGTGCTGCCAATTGGCCTTTGCTACCAAGTGTATAGCTATGCCGCTGCCTACCATTACAATACCCAAACCCACCTAGTTGGGCTTCCGGCTCTCTCGCTCACCGAACGAAGCGCAATAGCACATTGCCATTACTCAGACGTCGATCTTCTGTGAGAGTGTGGTACTACCCCGGGTGGACCGGCCCGCGGCTGTAGACAGAGAACTGTCAACAGCGTGGTCATACCAATAATTAAATATTCTTTTATAGAATATCTGTATTGAAATTGTCAGTACGATTTACCTTGAAATAGTTAAATTATTTGGCATTGAATGCTATGTGCAGTATTAACATAATTTCTTATTCCAATCTTAGCTCATAAACGCTCATTAATATCTCAGCAGTGGGATTGCTGGACTCAAACCTCCTTCAAATCAGCAGTAGAGAAATTGACTTACTATACTGCGCTGATCAGATGGAATGGTATAACGCTTTATTTTGAGTTTTATTCCTTTTTATAAATATTATCTGCATTTAATACCAGTTAGTCATTTTTTAAAACACCTACAAACAAGAAAGGGAATGACAAATTGTACTCTTACTTCGTCACCATAAGCACTATTATATCTCAAAAATTAAAAAAAAAGAGTACATAATAACAACAGGAACGGCATAACTTTGAGATTCCTTATAATGATGACGTAAAGATATTATTGACCTTTCGCACCAAAAAATAATGAATTACAAATACTGGAACGCTAATGAAATCGACGTACGTCGTTTAATCTTAATTGGAACCACAAATAATGTAATCAAATATAATTGAAATAAAACTATTTATACAGATTCTATCGCGTTTGTATTTGATTTTTAATTTCCTAACATTTCGAACGCTTTACGTTCATGGCCACGGGAGGACCATAAAGTCCTCCTGTGACTATGAATACTGTAAAGTATTCGAAACATCGGGGAATTAAAAATACAAACGCGATAGAATCCGTATAAATAGTATTATTTCAAATGTGTAATACTTGCGTAAACATCAGAAATCATTAGTAAAATATAGCCTCCTCGCGTTCATCGTTCCAGCCACCGGAGCAGCGTGAACTTGTCGTCAGTGGCTGGCCCGACGGAATACCCCCTGAGGGTTACCCTCTCCTTGAGCGACGTGTAGAGGGAGGATGTTGGTCCTTCTTCGCGCTTGTTATGTCATCATCATCATCACAGCCCATAATGTTCCATTGTTGGGTTCAGGCCTCTTCCGTAATGGGAGGGCAATTAACCTACTATACCGCGCTGGTCAGACGTGTTGGTATAGGGTTTTGTTTCGAGTTTTCCTTCTCTCACACAGATGTTATATGCGTTTTATATCCCTTAGTCGTCTCGTACGATCACCCACGGGTAAGATATGGGGTGGTGAATAGTATTCTTACTCCGTCACCACACGGAATGCGTTATGTACCCCCATAGTAATCATTAAGTCAAATTTAAAAATTAACATGATTTAATTAACAAGACTTATTGCATTGTGAATAGCTATCTTTATCGTCTTAATAAGGTGGATTAATTTCACTCGACATAGCAGGTATAACTTTACGGATCGCTAATTTGTTTTAACAGTGAATTAAGCACGATGAGACAATACAAGAGAGAAATATAGTTTTACTTAATTAAATTCTATCATGATACAATATTTAATCGGGGAATTTCCTTGGAATGTTGTGAATTTATTACAACGCAGAAATATTTCATCTTATTATGATTTATCTATATTGATTAAATATTAATAATATATTAATATGTAATCATAAAATTAAGGTTTTTGAAGTGAAAACTTCTTTAGGCGCGTTGAGCGTTTTTTGAGGGGAAAAACTTATAGGTTCGCGTCACCGACATGCTAATGCTAATAGTATATCTATAGCTATGTGAAAACTTCTTTAGGCGCGTTGAGCGTTTTTGGAGGGGAAAAACTTATAGGTTCGCGTCACCGACATGCTAATGCTAATAGTATATCTATAGCTATGTGAAAACTTCTTTAGGCGCATTGAGCGTTTTTGGAGGGGAAAAACTTATAGGTTCGCGTCACCGACATGCTAATGCTAATAGTATATCTATAGCTATGTGAAAACTTCTTTAGGCGCGTTGAGCGTTTTTGGAGGGGAAAACTTATAGATTCGCGTCACCGACATGCTAATGCTAATAGTGTATCTATAGTATCATTGTGGTTTAAAGGTTATCTTACTAGCGTGGTAAAACCGATTCCTAGATGTTCGATAATATTTTTTATTTTTATATAAAAATTAGTAAATTATTATTATTTCAATTAGTCTTAAGTTAATAGTTTTCACTTCTATCGGCAGTCCCCATGACTGCCTATTGTTTTTTTTTTTATATTATTGGTTGTGGTGGGAAACGAGGAAGTAGCACACGTAATTGTAAGTGTTACTGGCACCCATAGCTAACTAACCTTTTTTTTTTGGCGACGGGCTACGGTACGTCAAATTCCGCTAATCCGTCCGAAGCGACAAGAAAAGCGGCGCAAGACCTCGTAGACCCGCCCTACAATATACCTCGACGCCGTACGGATGGGTCACTAGTACGCGGTCTTTTTGTTCAGTGTCCCACCCAGCGGTCTACCCTCACGGGTATCATCTCATGTCGATAGCTAACTAAACTAACCTAACCTTTGCAATACCATGCTATAACCAGGTCACTGCTTATCAAAGAAAACCTCAAATCCACCCAGAAAGTTGTGCGGCCAGTTCCCTCATTTACCGAAAGAACCGCAACAAAACACTGCCTCTGCTCAGACGTTGATTTTCTGCGTGAATGTGGCACTAGGTACTCTAGACGGCTGTAGACAAAAAAAAGTCAACACTGTGCCCTGCCACTACTATAGTATATAGATATTTACATATATAAGTAAGCATAAATATGTAATAATTTTCGTATGACGACGGAGAAGGAATACAATTACCCTCCCTTTGCTGTGCCCGTGAGTATTGTAAAAGACGGTACGGACGGACGATGGTATTGGTCATGCTCACTGAAAGGTCTACTTGCGGTAGCTGCGTCGAGCGGGTCCCTCCCTTCCCTTCAAGGTGGTTGAGGGGAGTGATGGCTGCTCTAGTAGTTAACTCCTGATCGGGTGCCGCTTGTGGGATCTGGTCCAGCCATTGGCTATTTTACATTGTATTTAAACTATTAGGTTCGAAGGGCATCACACTGGAGCTATTTCTTTCATGTACTATTCTTTTTATATTATATAAAAAATGAAAAGAAATAATAATAGACAAACCCGCTGAGTTTCTTGCCGGATCTTCTCAGTAGTGGTCTAGTTCCGATCCGGTGGTAGTTTATTAGATTAAAATTAAAATGTTAATACTGACAATATGTAAGTGCCCTCACGGGGTTTATACATAATAAATGAATTTGAATTTGAATTTGACGACTAAAGGATATGATATGCGTATATATTTGTGCGAGGAAGAATAACTCGAAACTAAAACTTTATCAACTTAACTGACCAGCGTGGTATAATAGTAGGTCAATTTCTCTCCTGCTATGGAAGTAGGTTTGAGTGCAGCAGTGAGACATATACCTATATATCCTGTGATGTTTTTAATTTCGTTTTATAAAAAGGCAACGCCTAGGTCTGCTTGGAAGTAATGCTTGTATTGCGGATGACACAACATGCAACGCAAACATGCACAATTTAACGGACAAAAATTACGCCTGCAGTCATAACAATAAATTATCGATCGCTCAAAGTATTATTCTGCGTGCGACTCGAACGCATGATAGAAATCTAAAAATATTTCACCGTTGTTAAGGTAAAGTTCATTCAATGTGGTGAAGAAGTTACAATACAGTTCAGCACCCCCTTTCATGCCTTTTGGTGTGGTAAAAAATTACTAAGTGATATAATGTACAAAAAATATTTATGCAAGTGCAGGTAAACCCGAAAGAAACCCTATACTAATTTATTGAACTAACGTGGACTGTAGGACAATTTCACTGTTGTTGTTGAGGCGTATCTAGCTCAGCAGTGGGACATATATGAGTTGAGTTAATGGTAAAATTTCTATTAAAAGTCAACCATGGGCAAATTTATTTCTAATTAATAGCTTGTTAAAGTTCATGATTTTTTTTAACAGGCTACGGTATGATCTATGGCATGGTATATGGTGCAGACCCCGAACCTACCATATTAAAGGTGACCCAAATGGTAGGATATCCTTTTAGATATATTTATATAAATATTTATATATATATATATATATATATATATATATATATATATATATATATATATATATATTATTTAATTATTTATATAAATATTGACATTACTTTATTTCTTTTGTCATTGTCATTATTTGAACTCGTATGACCCACTATTGGGCTCGAACGTCATTGAAAATTGGAGGAAAATTGACTTAATATACAACGCTGTTCAATTGGGTTGTTATATATTTAGATTATTTAGTTGTCTTTTAAGATATCCACAGCTAAGAAAGGCGTCACCCCCTTTCTTTCATTCCATTCTTATTCAGTTATCACAGAGTATATAATAATATTATTTATATAATAATATATATCGACCGCATTCGTAACGACGACGTAAGAGAGCGAGTAGGTATGAAAGAGAGTATTGGTGTAAAGATGCGAAAGGCAATTCTCCGATGGTACGGACATGTGGAAAGAATGCCGAACGAACGTCTGGTTAAGAAGATAAACAATGCGAAAGTGGAAGGATGTAGGTACCGGGGGAGACAGAGACTAACCTACATAGACCAGATCGGTCATGTACTGAAGGAAGGTGGAGTCAAGAGTCTCCGAAACCGGCGAGCGTGTATGAAGAGAATTATGAATGTTGAGGAAGCGAGTGAAGTATGCAAAGATAGAGTTCTCTGGCTGACTCTGTTCTCTCTGCCTACCCTGCAAGGGATATGGCGTGATGATATGTATGTATGTATATAATAATAAAAATCCATTTATATTAATAAGTTGGACCAATAATATAAATACGCATTCCTCTCGTATACATATATTATTGTACATAACGGTTAAAATTTACGTGAAACGTAGCATAAAAATATAACTTATATTATCTGTACCATATGTACGTAATAACCATGTCTATGGCATATTGTGCTGTGTGTGCGTCTGTGAGATTAGCTACAGCGAATATTGGTTAAGGTGCGTTTAGTTGCTTTGTATTTCACCCGTGACCATGGACGCTGTAGTGTTAGAAGTGTCTAGAACTTTAAATTCAATTAATCCGTAAAAATAATTTTATTTCATATTACTTAAAAATTACACAAACATATTTAATGTTATCCGTGTGGTGGCGGAGTAAGAATACAATTCACCACCCCCTATCATACCCGTGGATGATCGTAAGAGACGACTAAGGGATATAAAACGTATGTAACATCTATGCAAGAGAAAGAAAACTCGAAACAAGACCCTATACCAACACGTCTGACCAGCGTGGTATGGTAGGTTAATTTCCCTCCCATTATGGAGGAGGCCCGAGCCCAACAGTGGGATATATATTGGCTATGATCATGATGACATATTTAGTGTTTCTTTATGAAAATACATATAATTATTGCTGTTATTTACATATTTTAAGTAAAACTATTTTTTTATGAATTCTTATCGCGTTTGTATTTGATTTTTAGTTTCCTGACGTTTTTACAACGTTCTTGGTTACGGGAGGACTGTCATCTCCCGTTAGTCCTAACGTGACCATGAATGCTGTAAAGTATTCAAAACGTCGGGCACTTAAAAATCAAATACAACCGCGACAGAATCCATACAAATAGTTTTATTTTAAAAATATATTTATTAATTTTGCTTATGCAATTTTTTGAATTTTTCTTTATGTTAATACAATTTGATTGAATGTTTGATGCGCTATTTTGAAAATGATTTTTCACACTTATGACAAATAATAAGTAAATATTTAACAATCAACGTTTTCATAATAAAAAAAAAGAAGATATGATTTACGTTACAACACGTCATGGTGATTATTTATTCACTTTAACTATTAACACGTATAGTGTTACCGTGACATTTATATCGTCTTACAAAAAAAGTGCCATAAAAGTATCCGACCATAGAAACATATCTAACATATTTAATTGTTCAATAGTGGTAAAAAAATAACAATATAAAATAATCTAAAATTAATATTTCGTAACAATCTGGTTATAATGTTTACATTTTAAACAAAAGAAATCATACGGCATTCTGCATGATAATGATTGGCTAACGTAATTACGTTAGCCAATCACAGCTACGAAGTCCACGTGGACTGCTATTCCAAAGCGTACCTACGCCTAGGTAGTACCCTACACAGTACGTAAGTTATGTCGAGTAGGTAGTCTAGCGCTCGCTACATGCTGTTCTCTTACTATTTTAATTAGTAATTATTTATAATATTTTTTAGTAAAAAATATTACAGTAAATATTTTTTAACGTTTTAATTGTACGAATGAATAGTAGATACTGGATACGTTAATTGAACTGCTTTTGTAAGACGACATAAATGTCACCGTGTATTGACTGTAAAATTACGTGAAACATAAGATTCAAAAAATTACCAAAGCCAATTCTAACAAACGTTGTGTTTTCACAAAAACTTAGTACTTATTCATAAAAATGAACAAATAGCTACGAGATAGAGTAAAAATAAAACATATTTTATAACGGGGCAAAGTATTTGCACGACTATTTTTTAAATATTTATTTATGTTCAAAGCAAACATTTCGCAATTATAATGATGAATTGGTTTAAAGAAGCTTAAACCTAAAATTAGTAAGAAGTTTTAAAACAATAATATTTTTTCAAGCTCCCTCTCTAGTGACTCAACATAAATTAAAACTTAAAATTGTGCTAAGCTTTTTTTTAAATCTAATGTTCAGATTTTAAAATTTATTATATTATTAACAACTAAAAAAACATCTATTTTAAATTAAAATTGTTGACATTAATTTTTATATCAATTGTCAGTCTTTGCTGTCAATCTTACCAAAAAGCGCAACCCTTAGATTATATTTATCAATACTGCAACTGATTATGTGTCAATTTTTTTTTTTTGAAGACTCCACCTTGCGCTATGGAAATATATTGCGAGGGACTTTACAAACATGCAATTAACGCAGACAAATCACACCTAGACTCAGAACAGCACTTTGTGAATCACATAAAGTATTGTCCTGCGTAGGAGTTGAACCTACGGCACTGGCACGGAGGGTCGGTATCTTAACCACTACGCCATCTGTGCAGTCGATGTGCGATATTTATTTTTGCCTCAAACCTCGATTCAAATTTCCTTAATTTTATTCTTACGCTCTAAAAGCATAACTATTGATATAATTACATATAAATTTCAATCTAAAAAGGTTTTTATTATATAAATAAAAAATACGAGGTTCATTTATAATTAATCAAAATATTTTCTATGTGGTAACAGAATGAGAATACAATACGATATCCACGGTACTTTTCTTTCACTCGCGTAATCGTAAAAGACGATTGCAAACGCATGCAGAGAACGCAAGAGTTTGCAATACCAAGGGTATAGCTAATCCGCTACCTACCAATACAAACCCCAAACCCACCCAGTTGGGCTTCCGGCTTTCTCGACCACCGAACGAGGCGCAATAGCACATTGCCATTACTCAGACGTCGATCTTCTGCGAGAGTGTGGTACTACCCCGGACGGACCGGCCCACGGCTATAGACAGAGAACTGTCAACAGACTGGTCCTACCACTTTTAATAATCAAACTCACCTGCCTGATCAGGGTGTATCAATATTTGTTTTTATTTGTATAAATTACTGAAATTTAGCATATTTTAAAATACTATGATTAAAGACGGTAGCTGAAGTTATCCCAAGCTGATGTAAAATTCTTAATGGTCTTTTAACCACGAACAATGTAAGTGTTGGTTGTATACATAACCAAATAGTAACTATTTTCATATCAACTTAATTTACAAGCTTGCCTAATTTTAATATTTTACTAGTCCATTTGAACGAAGCATCAAATACATATTTGAGTAAGCTCTGCTAACATTGATATTAATACAATAGTACGTAAATGTTTGTATCTATGTTCATAGAATTTTAATTAGAATTTTAGAACGTAATATATGTTTGATAATAAAGTGGCATCAGTGATAGAGAAGATTACGAACGCGAGATTGTCTTGGTATGAACATAATGAGAAGGGATTAAAGAAATGTGACAAGGAGGCTTGTCACACTTGTTGCACATATGATTTTGGATGTAAGAATTACTAGGGACACAAAATAGATATGAAAGCATTGAGTGCAGATATTAGCGTTAACAGGAGTATCTGGAAAGTAAGAACATATTGTGCCGACTCCATCTAGTCTTGGATAAGTGCAGGCTAATAATGATTAATGACATAGTTTATAATTATTCAATTATTTTGCAAGGGTAAGAGGATCAAGAATTATCAGTATGAGGTCACCATCCTTTTGTTCAAAATGTTATTAAAACGGTAAGCAATTAATATTGTAGAAGTAAAACTTAAAATAAAACCAACCCTTACGTTACTTGTGGGTGTCGTAAAAGACGACTGAGACCTTTATCTATGCCATTCGTCGAGGGTTGACGTCAGCCAAGCGGCCAGTCATTAAACTATTGCTAATAACTATTGCAATATGTAGAAAGAGGAGTACATATTGTGTTGACTCCAAGTAATTAGGATAAGAGCAGGAGAATGATGAGGTATATTTAGAGATTTGAAAAGCTTCATAAGTTGACTTTAATTAAAAATAATATATCCATGTGCCTAGCTTAGTGAAGGAATATCTCCAAATTCAGTTACATAATAACCATATAATCACGTTTGTGCTATATATTATTTTATATTCATCCTCCATCTTGTATTTTTTTTTGGGCAATAAAATTCACTTACTAATATTATAAATGTGAAAGTTTGTAAAGATGTTTGGATGTGTGTTCAATCACGCGTAAACTGTTGAACAGATTAGGATGAAAATGGCACATATCATTATCATCATTCATCATTATCCTAGTAATGTGCGCCCATGGGATAATAGTTCAACTTAGGGAAAGTTAGTTTTTTGAACAGAAATTACAGATAGCACTTAATTATGAGTAATCTTAATTTTAAGTAATCATGACTGCACAGATGGTGTAGTGGTTAAGATACCGACTCTCTAGGACAGTACTTTGTGCGTTCAACAAAGTGTTGTTCTGAGTCTGGGTGTAAGGGGCCATTCATAAATTATGTAAGGCGTTTTGGGGTTAGTTTTACTGCATATTATAACTTCTTACTATAGGCAGGGTGGAGGTGTAGTAAACCTGACAATACGTAAGTTATTAAATTGAAAATTACGAATTTTGATCAAAACTGTGATAGATTATTATTAAGATTCATGCTATTCCAGTGAGTGAATGATACTTGTAGTAAGAAGATTGTAATAAAAGATATTTTTAGAATAAACAGAGATATATTTGATCAATAGGACCTTTTCTTACAAAAAAATCTTATAAAGGGACATGGTGGAGTAGTTGCAATCTTATGATGTCTTACGGTAGGGGGGAGGGAGTCAAATCATTCTTCAAAATCCTTTACGTAATTTATGAATGGACCCTAATTTGTCTGCGTTAATCGCATGTTTGTAAAGTCCCCTGCAATACAAGAATTGATTTCTAAATGCAGGGCGGTGTATTTTTAAAAATAAAAAAAAATACTTCCATATCTAAACCTTTTCTTTTTTTTTTTCGGTGGGCTATGGATGCGTCTTGCCGCGCCAAATCGGTCTGGGGTGGTACTCCACGGTGCCGGACCTCATAGACCCACCATGTAAACTCCTATCTTCGCCGTGCGAGAGGGCCACCGGTACCCGATCTTTGTCTTTGGTGGTTCCATATCTAACCTTATGGTTAAAACTTTTGTAATATAAGCATTATATTTTTCTTTTGAAAATCTTAAACTTCAATATAACGTTGACTATAAAGATAATAAACCTTTTAAAATTCAGAAATAACAATAAAGTCTTGAAGTACTGGTCATTAGCTAGGTTTATGATACACCATCAAACTTTCCTGCGTAACGTAAAGCAATAATCCGACCTTTTGCCGGTAAATCGCCTCTTTAGATAAAAGCTTCAATTCACAAACCCGAAATAGGCCCAAATATGGCCACACTTAACGAACCAGGCCTAAAGTAGGTACTTAAAAAACTGGAGTGGACTTTGTAGTGTGTACCTCATACTGCTCGAGGGTCATTGGTTCATTTAATAAAATTTACCGTGATATAATTGGTTTTTATTTTAAGAGAGAAAGAAAACTTTAATGTTTTTCTCTATATCAATTATTTTACTAGTTTGTTTTTTTTTAAATTTTGCAATATGATGAGTCGTGAATAAAATTTTATTGAAAATTATTAAATAAAGATTAAAAAATTAGTAAAGACCGGCCATAATATACCTGTGATTTTATTTATTATTTTTTTTTTAATAAATTTGTAAATACATCTTATGAAATAATCATCATCATCTCAGCTCATATATGTCCCAATGTTGGGCTCGAACCTCCTCTATAACGGGAGTTAAATTGACCTACTATACCAAGCTATTCAGATGTGTTGGTTTTCGGTTTAATTTCGAGATTTCCTTCTCTTGCATAGATGTTATATGCGTTTAATAACTTTTAATCGTCTGTTACGATCACCCATGGCTAAGATAACTTTGTCATCATACAGAAATGTATCAAATAATATATGACTAATACAGAAGACTTACTATTGAACTCGTAGCTACTTCAGAATGCTAAGAAAATTGGTTTGGCGACGATCTTCACATAGTTTTAATTTATCCCTTGAATGTTTCTTACAATAAATACCACGGGAAAAGAAAATAAAAACTATTTTAACTTATTTCTATACAGTTGTTTCAACCATATATCAAATTATTTAATCACATGATTTCAATGTTCCAAACTTTTTAATAAAATTTGAACATTAGAAAAATCTTTATCAAATATAAAATCTAATTCATTACGTACATATTTCATAATAAAAAAAAATAAGCTAATGAATAGCAATTGAGAAAGTTAGTAGCCGAGAACGTGGGCAAACAGAATTATGTTTGCAATAGCTTAGTCAAATACAGAGCGGAGCAGGATGAAGATGGAGTGCAAACAGTACCGCAAACACGATCTCGTAGTGCTAAATGGGAGACCCTACTAAAGGTTTCAGTGTCAATAAAAATCATCGGAGAAAATGGATATATAAATTTGCTTTCTAACTGAAATCAGTTATTCAAATAATTATACAAAAATAAAATCATATTATTTTTACACATTTTAAGGTTAATATCAAATATCTGGAAGAGAAGTGAATCATCTGCTTGCCGTAATGTTTCTACCGTTGAGATGCGACATTCTGAGCTGAAAGTTCCTGTTGGCATTCATACATCTGATGCTTAAACTATTTTTGGCTAATGGTCTCGCCGTACTCCAATCAGTTGTCCAAAGCGACTAGAGTGTAGCATGAGGCTCAATTACGTGTAGTGTACTTGTATCTGACGTTAGAATGATGATTTAAATAACGGTTTATATTATTACATATCTACGACTTTAGTAACATTCCAGTAAAATGTGGGATACATTATAAGAGGTGCAGCTAGCTGCAAGTAGCATATTGACTTCCAGTACTTCTAACAGCGGTTTGTTTGTGGTTCTATGCACAGATACGGACGCTTGCACTGTCAACGCGCTCAACGTAAAGGACCTCTATGTTAGTAGTAGGTCCACCCATGGACCTTTGCAATACCAAGGGCATAGCTAGGCCGCTGCCTACCAATAAAAATCCCAAACCCACCCAGTTGGGCTTCGGTCTCTTTTGCTCACTGACTGCAGCGCAATAGCACATTGCCATTATTCAGACGTCGATCTTCTGTGAGAGTGTGGTACTACTCCGGACGGACCGGCCCGCGGCTGTAGACAGAGAACTGTCAACAGCGTGGTCCTATCACTATTAAACGTACACAGCCACATTCCGCTAGAATCTGCAGTAGTCGAATGAAATGACTCAATTCTATTATCCTATCCAGTTTATCAGCATCTAACCTTACTACCTAATGGATGACAACGAAGTGTCTCAAGTTACTGTAGTAACTTAGTTAACTTAGTTAACTTGTAGAAAGAAAGAAAACATATAGAAAATCTACAAAATTTTAGCACTGTTACCAGGGTTATATTATTCTCACCAGATGTTACAATGACGTGCGAATCTTAATTAAAAATCAGTTATTAAAAGTTACAGCAAATATCTATAAAGAATTTTTTTTTTGTGAAATATATTAACGTAACTTTTAAAGTACTTTTTATGATTTTTTTAATTCAGCCAGGGAAGTGTGCTAATTATCGTTAAATTCATACTAAAACTTGATATAAAAATTTTCTTTCTTAAAATATACTTTAACATGGTCTTTGAATTGGAGATTAAGTTTTTTTTTTTTCAATTATCATCATTATCTTACCCTCATCATTAGTTTGACTTGATGCAATATGTACTTATTTTCATCGTACATATTGCAAAAGTTATTAACAGTAATTTTATGATCGACCGTCTGTCTGACGTTGACACTCCTTGTAAATGTAATTGTTGACCAGACAGCATCAGATGGAGTCAGCCCAAGTCGATATAAAGGTCTTAGTCGTCTTTAACGAGTTCCATGTGTTTATTATAACAGTGTACACTTGATAGTATGGCATACTGGCAGGCAGCCGGTCATACAACTATTGCCAACAACTTTTACATAATGTACTATGGAAGAAAAGTACATATTGTATCGACCCGAAGTAATTGGGATAAGAGTAGGAGAATAATGATGATTTAAAACCCAGCTAAGACGCGATCACTATGATTATGGGCAACTGCAATTGCTTAAGAAAATTATTACACCAACAGCTATTGCCAATCACATGCGTTTAATAAATGTGTTTTTCATACATACATATCATCACGCCATATCCCTTGCAGGGTAGGCAGAGAGAACAGAGTGCCAGAGAACTCTATCTCTGCATACTTCACTCGCTTCCTCAACATTCATAATTCTCTTCATACACACTCGCCGGTTTCGGAGACTCTTGACTCCACCTTCCTTCAGTACATGACCGATCTGGTTTAGGTAGTTAGTCTCGGTCTCCCTCGGTACCTACATCCTTCCACTTTCGCATTGTATATCTTCTTAACCAGACGTTCGTTCGGCATTCTTTCCACATGTCCGAACCATCGGAGCATGCCCTTTCGCATCTTTACACCAATACTCTCTTTCATACCTACTCGCTCTCTTACGTCATCGTTACGAATGTGGACGGTCAGCCTAACTCCACAGATTTTCCGCAGAGATCTCATTTCGACCGCATTAATTTTACTTTCATACTCTTTTCTGTGTTTGTGTGTTTTTCTTCATACCTTAATAGCTTTACACCTTCTTAGGGACATTTGTTGAGATATGTGTATTTATAACATTCGTTATTAAATATTAATCAGTGTTTTTTCTTAAATAATAATCGACATTTATTGTGAAATTTTTATAAATCTATTATTCAAGTCATACGGCGTAAATAAAAATAGATGAACGCATAGAATATAACATTCTATTTTGTTTTGACGTGATAATGTCTTATAAATCACTGAACGCCAGCTGCAAAGTGTCTAAGCGTTCATAAAGTGAAGTGAAAAGCTAATATGTTTTCCATTGTTTGTCTGTTTAATTCATAAAAGTATGAAATTTTCAATTAATGTTTCTATCTCATTATCACGTAAAATTATTGGTCTTAAACTGAGCTTACAGACAACCATCTGTTTTTATTTATTTATATTTTTAAATTAAGTTTAATCCATAAACCATGTTAGAATATTATTCCAGAGTAGAGTATAATGCAATTATACTTTCTTCTCTTTCAGTCTTTATGTTTTTTTGAGCTTATTGTACAATAGGAGGTAAATTGAGATGTAGTAGAATTTCACTGCCGAGTTTTCCTTCTCTTGCAATGATATTAATTATTATATTAAAATAATTAATAAGTCATGCAGGATTATTAGTCATTTTTGACGATTTTGTAATAAGGGGTAGTTTTTTTTTTTATAAAACCCAATTACGCATATTTTACGATTAAGCATATTAAATGCTAAATTTCAGTAATTTGAAGGGGTAGTTTATTATATTCTTAATTCGCCTAAAAAGGGTTTATTTATTGTTTTATTATTAATTAATATCTGGATGACCAAGCTTAACTAAGTATTTTCTTTTTAATACTTTTTCTGAAAATATAATTTAAATGTTTAAAAATAATTAATAAAATTATGATACATAAATTAAATAAGGAAAATTAATAAAATAGGGAAACCAAGACTTATAGTTCTGCTCTATCTAGATGAGTCTACTTGAGTTCCCAATTTAACTATTCCTATTTTTACTGTCAGTGGCCAAATTTACTTTCGTATTTCAATTATATTATTATACTTTTATTGTCTGAAAATAATATTTAGACAAAGAAATATTTTCTATAAATGAAATCTTGTTAGAGCGATTAATCGCCCCCAAAACCTGCTTTATACCGAATACCACAAAAAAAATGGTCTAGGTGTAATAGTGGTAGGACCACGCTGTTGACAGTTCTCTATCTACAGCCGATGCCTGGTCCGTCCGGGTTAGTACCACACTCTCACAGAAGATCGATGTCTGAGTAACGGCAATGTGCTATCGCGCTTCGTTCGATGAGTGAGAGAGCCGGCAGCCCAACTGGGTGGGTTTGGGGATTGTAATGGTAGGCAGCGGCCAAGCTATACCCTTGGTATAGCAAAAGTCCATGGGCAGCAGTGACATTTACCATCAGATGTACTGCTTGCACGTTTGCCACCATAACAATAAAAAAAAAAATTGGTGCCGTTGCAGATATTTTGAAAATAAAAAAAAATTAAAGACTCACGCTTACATACGTCTTCCTCAATTTTACAATATCATTTTGTGGCTTTGAGCCTTGTGAAGAATTTATTACGGTTATCGGCGTGTATGGAATGAAATTCATTATAACTAATTTTATAGGAAAGTGACTTTTTATATTATTATATTCGTTTTTACTAAGTATACTTAAATAATAAATAGCATATAAGACATTTAAAATATCATCGTTGCATTATATATATATTTTTTTCTTTTCGCTTACGCAAACGAGCCAGCAGTACCTGATGGTAAGTGTTACTGCCGCCCTTGGACCTTTTCAATACCAAGAATATAGCTAGACCGCTGCCTACCAATATAAACCCCAAACGCACCCAGTCGGGCTTCCAGCTCTTTCGCTCACCAAACGAAGCGCAACAACACGTTGCTATTGCTCAGACGTCGATCTTCTGCGAGTGTGGTACTACCCCGCACAGACCAGCCCACGGCTGTAGACAGAAAACTATCAACAGCTTGGTCCTAACACTATTAAACCACTGAACCATTAATGTTGTGTTGTAAAGATTCCCATAGGCTTTACCTAAGCTAGGACTTGCCTAATTAGGCTTAACCCTAAAATTTACTGCATTGAAGTCGTAGTGGTTAAGATCGACCTACTGTGTCAATATCGTGAATGTTTGTAAAGTCCTCAGCAATACAAAAATTTTATTTAGCCTATAGTGTTTAGCGGGGCGTGACATAACTAAAAAAACTGTAAACAGTTCACAAGACTCCTTTATGAACGTTACGCAATATAGGAGAATTAATCGAGTCATTATTAAACTAAAAAAAATTACAACTTCCATATACCCAAGGAAAAAGAGAAAGAGAAATTAAAAATAAAATAATTAAAAAATAACTTTTGCACGAAAGAGCTTTATATGAGTATTAAAACATATGATTGTTTCGTAATCGGGTATTTATAAATAATTAAGCATATTAAATGCTAAAAATTTCAGTAATTTGAAAAACATATGATTTTAACTAAAATTCTCAATTTAAATTACTGAAATTTAGCATCTAATATGCTTAATTATCGGGTTTTATAAATAAAATTCTCAAGTTTTCTGCAACAACTATACAATGTACTATAGTCTATCTAATCTAAGAAGTGCATTATGAAAGTTGTCGGAGTAAGTTGTCTAGGTATGTGAACCAAATAATCGCTATTGAAAATAGCCGATTTTAGTGAGAAATCGATATTGATTCTTTTTAATTAAGAATCGGTTTTTTTTTTTTTTTTAAATGGAGATGACTAAATTAGATGCTAAATTAATACGAAACAAATTTAATTATTTAGTATAAAATCTATTGGTCATATTTAGTAGCATTAAGTTAAGTAAACACAAAAACTGGATTTGAAAATAGCTATTAATTCAGAATCACTACTATCACTTGAATTATCATCGTCGCGAATATTAATAATTATTTCCTTATCAATAAAATTGTCCAAACGTACATCTCTGTCAAAATATCTATTCGATTAATTATATTGTTCTAATATTTTTACCGATTATTTGGATATTCGTGAATTGGAAGTTTTTAAGCACTACTGTATAGAACGTGATGACAGGACATTGTAAGATCGTCAATAATAATTACTATTTACCATGTTATTTTAATTTTAAATTAGTTTTACGACTTTCAACATTAGATTATTGTACAAGAAAGTGACCCGCAACGTTAATTATGTAAATAACTTAATAGTTCTTTAAAATTTCAGATTTATTGTTTGCAATCATGTGTATACGTTTGACTAAGGTTATTGTGTATTAAGAAATGCGAAACATCAAAATGCACTTCTTAGATTAGATGAACTATAATTTAGTTGAAATATATCATTATAAACTAATTCCTTACGACAAAGACTTTTAGTTTATCTCTAATTAAAGATGTCGTTACGAAGGTTTCTACCTAAAAGTGGAATTTTCGCTATAAATAAGAAGTATTAAAACTCTTTTGATCTCTCTTTCGATAAACTATCGAGAAGTTGTGTTAGTAACTCGAACGAGAGTACGCGGACTAGGCACTTGAGTTTATTGAATAGAGTGATGCATTACTAGAACTAACTTTTTCAACGCCAATTACTATTAATTAAGATTTATATTTACGAAATTGCTTCGTTTGAAGAATGGTTTATATTTGCTGATTGTGACGTTTGAAGTCAAATCTTTTGGTTTTTTATAAATACCCGATTACAAAACAAAAAATGATGTCACAAGCGGGGTTTGAACCCGCACCTATTGGGAGTCCGGCCCAATCGTGCTGCCACTTACACCACCGTGAACTATTGTAGGACATGCAAATTTCGCTTCGTATCATATTTTTACCTTGAAGACGTAACGACGTACGTTCGAACCCCGCTTGTGACATCATCATTTTTGGTTTCGTAATCGGGTATTTATAAATAATTAAGCATATTAAATGTTAAAAATTTCAGTAATTTCAAATCTTTTGGTATTTCTCGTATATCTGTATTCTCTATTAAAAAAAACGAGACTCCAGAATTTCTGGCAAATGTTAAACATCGAAATTATTTTCTAGAAATAATGAGTATAAAATTTAGTTTATGAAAAAAAATTAAAAATATAATTATCATATTTTTTTAAAGAAAATGTATTTGTTTATTTTAAAATATATAAATTACGAGTCACGTTGTTTGCCCGCCATGGACTCCTAAAGTGCTTAACCGATTTTAATCAAATTTGCACAGCATGTGTAGTTTGATCCAACTTAAAAGATAGGATAGTTTAAATCTCAATTTATAGTCGCAATATTATTTTATTGCAAATTATTTTAGTCTATTATTTGACAGTCACAATTATCTGTTATCTCCAAACGATTCTAACAGAAGGTGGTGTCTGTTGACTGGATTGAGTAAGTATTTAATAGAAGGCGCTATGTTAAACGTACAAACATTTCATATAAGCTGCAATTTATTAGCATAACCACCGTGTTACTGAAGTTACCTTAACCACAGCAACGCGTGGCCGGGTATGCTAGTTTTATATAGATTTATTTAATATCCAATATTTTCAAATGTTTTATTGCAGCAATTTTTATATAAGTATTTGTATATTTATACATTTCTAAATATTTTCAGAATCCTGCTAATAGCATAACCGATTTTCATAAAGTTTAGTATGCAGAAGATTTAGTGGGGTGATAAATCAATCTAGCTAAGATTAATTTATAGAAAAAACCGTTTCATCAGTATTTCAGCCAATGACGGCATATAATTAGAATATGAAGGTAAATTTGGTGTCTATGATCAATACTAGCTTAGTTAAGTAATCGAACAGTCTGATTGAGACAGCTCTTTTTTTTCATCCTTAGTTTCTCTTTTTCATTTTTATGTTTTATTATTTCTTTAATTGTTTTTTTATAACCAAATATATATTCCAAGCAATAGAATTTACTAATACAAGAAAATACCGAACTAAGCTCGATCATCAGATATTAAAAATTAAGTGGACACAACTCAATGCTCTTCATTAGTGATTTCGCTTGAGGAGACTTCATCACATTTCAATACAAATTATATATACTATCAGTTAACATAGCAACGAATACCGTAATTTTGAACAACTGAGTTCTTCCTTCTTAGCAGATATTTCACATCAAAAATAAGCCAAATTTATTAATATGTATCTTAAAAAAAGTCAAATAAAAAGGATTATTTGTAAGTCACTATAAATAAATTACATCAGTAATAAAATTATATAAAACAAGGGATTAAATATGTAATTAAATAAGGTATAAAACAAAGGATTAAATATAACGACAAAATGCTATGCAATTTAGAAAAAAAAAATGTATTTTTGAATAACACACTGAGAATATAAACAAATTTAAATATTAATGACTAAATTATGGATAATATTGAAATCAAACAATTAATAGAAACAGAGTAATTGGTCATGAGATAATACGGTATGAATAGTATTTACCACCCTCTATTCTACCCGTCGGTGCCTTAAAAGATGACTAAGCGATTTAATATTCATACCTCTACAAAAGAAAAAGAAAACTCGAAATAACACTCTATGGTACTCTTTCTGACCAATGTATATTAATTTCCCCGTATATTATAGTAGAACAATTTCCTTCCTTATTGTGGAGGCTCAAGCCCAACAGTGGGACGTGTGAGCTGAGTTGTAAAATTGAAAGAAAAAAACAGAATAGATTTCAGACAATAGTGACAAGGTATTAACGAAATAGTATTACAGCGCCACCTATTTTAATTTACATAAAATTAAATAATAGATTACAATTGCGAAGATAAAAGGATCAATAGGTACCCAATATCAGATTAAACCTCATATTAACTCAGTAGAACTAATTGAATATGTTTGTAATACGAATTAAGGTTCTCGTATAATATTCTATTGATTTCGTCCATCCTATAAAATTATCTGTGATAAGCGACAAATAGGCGTATAGGGTACGTAATGACTACCCTTGTAAGGCTTAAGTATTGATAATGGCGGTATATAATCACTTAATCCGCTATCGGAAACATTTTCGTCTTTAATTAGCCTTCCTTTCCTACGAAAGGTACCTAGTAAAGGTATAGAAGAAGTACGTATATTAAATAGAAGGCGAGCTTATTTTTTATTTTTTACATGCTTTTTACCCGACTGCAAAGGAGTGGTATTGTGTTTAACAGTCTATGTATGTATGTATGTAAGTATGTATGTATGTATGTATGTTTGTATGTTCCTTTGAAGCACTATATATACCAAACGCCTGGGCCGATTTTTATGATTCGCACGTCAATCAATTCCTCTTAATCCGGCGAGTGTCACTAAAGATATGACATCATTGAAAATTCAATATGGCGACTACTGGACGCCATATTGTGAAAATTAAAAAAATTAAAGACAACAAACTATATCGAGTGGGGTATCGTTAAATAGGTATTTGAAAATCATTATTAGTTTTCTCTCAATATTTTTCGATTTGACTGACCGTTTAGGATCTATATCGGTTTAAAGTTTCGTGACAACCTTTCTCACATATAGGTTTTTTAGACAGTAGAAATTTCCGATGAAAAGACGAAAAATTCATATAACTGGATGCGGATGGACATATATTGAAGTATCTAGTAGGTATATTGTCCAATATACCATAGGTAGTCCTACCTAAAGTATCTAATGTCTGACGCGGTCGCCCATCTCCAATTTCTAACGATATTGTACTTTACTTCAGTCGGAAAACTATATATAGTTAGGTACTTACTTACTTATTAATAAATAAGATAACTATAGCTACCTAGGTGTTTATAACTAAAAAGTATAAAATGAAAAAATGATTAAAAAATCAAAAAACCCGACTGCGTAAAAAGTCACCAAAACTACGTACATAATAAAAAAAAACTGAAAAGAAAAAAACAAGCACTTAGATGTCCGGTGGTCTAGAATTCCATAATATATTATTGAATAAATACTATTGCAGAAAATGAAATATATTTTAATAATAGAACATGACAACTGAACAGTCGGGATCCATTGAAAAAATAGATTTGCTGTCGAATAAAGGATCCCGACTGTATACATATTGAAATTAAATATAACTTTATTAAAGAAAAGTATTATAAAAAGATAATTGTATTACAGTTTGTTGGTAGTGATTGACAATTTGCAGATATACTTACAAGAGGATTGTTTAAAGATAAATTTCAATATTTAAGATCAAAGCTTGGAATGTTATGATATAACATAGATTTCAACTGATTTAGTGCTTATTTGTGAAGTTAAAAATTGAAATGGTATTATATAACTTACTTTTGTATTATTATAATATTTAAGATCTAAGCTTCGAATGTTATTATAAAACATATGTAGTTACTAATGCAGGAATAATGTAAAACTTAGTTTTTTAATTGTTCATTTGTGAGTTATTGTCTAATTTAAAAGAAGTACTGGTTTCGGCCATCTTAGTACCATTTGTGACTACTTCAAATTTTAATTGATTGTTAAATACAGTCAAAATTATATTTTCATATAATTTCAAAACGTTAACATTTATATGAATTTAAATTTATAAATATTTGCATTTTTTTGTAGTAGGTAAGTTGGATAGAAAATAGCCAAATATGGAACTGCTGAGAGACGAATGTTGCCATTGACATTCTGAGTTGGGCATCAAGCGTCCACAAGATTCAAGGCTGTACTGTTGATCATGCAGACATTTATCTAGGCTCTCGACTGTCTGCTGCTGGACAAGCTTATGTAGCACTTAGTCATAGTCTTCGTAATCGAATCATTTCATCTAAAGCTTCTCTGTTACATAGCATTTGATGCAATGTTTCGATTATCAAGTAACAGGACGACAATGTAAAATTATTTGAATGAATTTTAAAAATCGAGATTTCACGATTAATACAGCTGTACATATTTAATGATTTGGATAATAATTATAGTTACCGATAGTAGTCATGGAATCATAGTAGATTAAAATATATAAAATCGCGCTTCTTTATTTAGCGGAACTAAAAAATAGAAAATAAATAATAGTTTAAAAACTAAAAAAACATGCTTTTATATATAAACTAAACTAAAAAGTAGAAAATAACTTTTTTAATCATTCAAGTTAAGGTAGAGTGAGAAACAAAAGAAATTATTTTAATGTAAAAAAGCGTGGGGTTGTCTTCTGAAAATGTTTCGCAACATACCCACAGTGCCTACTTACCCACATAACTCTATCAATGGAATGTTCACATCAGGCACCCCACGCTTTTTTACACTAAAAGAATTTCTTTTATTTCTCACTTGTGTCTTGTCGACACAATGACAGAAGATTGTAAGAAAAGGGGTCTACGTGTGAATGTGAGCAAAACCAAAATAATGGTCTTTGAAAGATATGAAACCAGAACAGATGTAAGAGTAACAATAGGTAATGATGTACTAGAGCAAGTGGATGAATTTGTATATCTTGGATGTGGATTTAGCCGAGATGGAAGGTACACCACTGATATAGAGCGAAGAGTGAATGCGGGAAATAGAGTGAACGGAGCGTTGGAGCAACTTCTCGGCAGCCACCACCTCAGCCAGAAGTCACGTGTAGCAATACATAACGCATTATAACTTTAACATAACGCATTATAACGCATTATAACGCACTTTAACTCTTTATTTTTCCTTAACTTTAGCTTTCCTCAATTCTATTTTCTAATTACTATTTCCTTAATCTGTTACTTTTCTCTTCTTAACTTGTTATCTCTATTGTTATTTACTCTCTTGTAGTATAATTTGTATAACTTGTCTTCACCTAAATTTTAGCTTGTTGTAACATTAAGTTAGTATTATTATTTATTATTTTTATCTAATTTTAAGTTTGTACATAATAATATTTTTATTTAGCACTGCTAATTTAAGGTCCCTGATCATGTCAGGGGAACCGTATGCCCAAACAATTAGAGTTTGGAAAATAAAAAAAATAAAAAAATACATAACGCAATGCTTGTCCCAACATTACTGTATGGAAGCGAGAGTTGGGTATGCAGAAAAGAGTATGAAAGTAAAATTAATGCGGTCGAAATGCGATCTCTGCGGAAAATCTGTGTAGTTAGGCTGACCGACCGCATTCGTAACGATGACGTAAGAGAGCGAGTAGGTATGAAAGAGAGTATTGGTGTAAAGATGCGAAAGGGAATGCTCCGATGGTTCGGACATGTGGAAAGAATGCCGAACGAACGTCTGGTTAAGAAGATATACAATGCGAAAGTGGAAGGATGTAGGTACCGAGGGAGACCGAGACTAACCTACCTAGACCAGATCGGTCATGTACTGAAGGAAGGTGGAGTCAAGAGTCTTCGAAACTGGCGAGCGTGTATGAAGAGAATTATTAATGTTAAGGAAGCGAGTGAAGTATGCAGAGATAGAGTTCTCTGGCACTCTGTTCTCTCTGCCTACCCTGCAAGGGATATGTCGTGATGATATGTATGTATGTAGTCGTCTCTTACGATCACCCACGGGTAAGATAGGGGGTGGTGCATTGTATTCTTACTCCGTCACAACACGGAACAATGGCAATAAGTATGGTCTATAAATAAATTTATATCCATTCATTTACAAGTACAGCTAGACGTTGACGAGGAAAAATATGAAATAATAAAAGAAATTAACTTTATTATATTTAAGAGAGCAAACCTTAAAAATACATTGACCTAAATAGCAACTTACCCAAAAGAAAACCATTCAAATGTAATTTGATAAATTGACTCTTCTCCTTAATAATTACAGTAGGGTTCTTCAACGACAAGAACTTCGCTCTCGAATAAAGAAAATAATATTTAAGACCACATCATAATTTTACCTGCTATTGACAAAAATGAGTAAAGAAACCATTAAAAGAAACAAAGTCAAAATTAAATCATATAATCAATTCAACAAGTTGTCCTGTTTCGTATTGCGTTTGAATTTCTGTTATATTTCAATGGGTGGGGATTAATTCGACTCTCGTGCTCTCATTCAACTCACTTTCCCTTTGTTCGTATAGCCATTTCAGTTGCTGTCCAGTCTTATTGTTCGTAAAGGTTATTAAGATTAAATTATACAACCTTTATATATTTACGTATATATAGAAATGAAAAGCATAGCTGTGTCTTTACTTTATATATACATATATTTGGTGTTATATTTTTGATATTTTATATGTTTGCTAGTATTTATAATATCAATATAATTAATTTCAATATAAATAATTTTTTAGGTGCGCTGTGAACTCTATTTTATTAGGATTGAATGAGACTGAGCCGTCACCCTCGGTTTTGTAACGTAAATTCGACTCTCGTTGGTTAAGGGAGATAATTTCTACGATACAAATGACAACCAGTAAGAGAATACTAGAATAATTTGCACAATTATGTTTATTAAAATGTTATAACTTTATGACAGCAAAACAAAAAAAAATTGTTTTACAAGTCGCCTTGACAAGAACTCGCCAAAAATTCATCATCATCATCATCTCAGCTCATATATGTCCCACTTTTGGGCTCGAGCCTCCTCCATAATGGGAGGGAAATTAACCTACTATACCATGCTGGTCAAACGTATAGGGTTTTGTTTCGAGTTTTTCTTCTCTTATTTAATTATATAAAAATTCATATTTTCACTTATTTCGTGTCGTTTTAAGCACTCACTAATATATTTTTTTAACGAATTAATATTTATATTTATGTATTTATTTGTTAGTAGGCGATGAGATTTGTGGTAGATTCGCACTACGGAGAGTTTTCTGTTAACAGTAATAAATTTGGTAGCTCGGCTTCGGTATTTTCATATTTATATAGAAATTTAATTCCTCTGTAGTCGTAATTTGCTACAGATGGATGCTCAACCGCACCGCATTACCTGGATATGCCCCTGGCATTGTAGGGATCCAAAACTGAAAGTTACAATTTACCATCAGGTGGGCTGCTTATACTTGTGCCATCAAAGACAATGTAAAAAAAAACACAAATATCCGACAGCAGTGGTAGAGCCATACTGAAAGTTTTCTATCCACAGCCGTAAGCCGGAGTAGAGTGAAACTACTCCGGACGGACCTGTTATTTCGTAGAATATTGACGCTTGAGAAGTGGCAATACCGAAAGCCCAACTTGAGTAGGTTTTAGTTGGTAGACATCGGCCTAGTTCCACCCGTGGCATTGCAAAGGTCAGTAGTAATATAACCATTAGGTGTGCTTCTTGCGGGTAACTGGACCGGGGAACACTCCATCACTCGCAGAAATGCTGAACGTGTGAGGTTGATGTCCTGGCCGTAGGCTGTGGCGTCGACGGGGATAGTGATACCCGAAAGGGTAACCCGCCAAGCTGGCCATGGATGTCAAGGAAGCGGTACCAGTGGCTGGCCCAATGGTGATAGGGATGAAATACGGTAGGTTATGTGTTAGGGCGACGTGTGTCCACACCATAGCTTACTTAAAAAAAAGGTGTGATTCTTGCTCATTTGCAACAGTAAGCAATAAAAAAATTACTGCACGCCTGCTAAAAAGAAATTGATTTGATTATGTTTGGAAAGCAGGTCATTATACTTCTTTTAATCATCTTCGTCTTTTATAAAAAAAAAATCTAACTGATTTATGGCCATCAATAATCGGATCCCTTGATGCTGGTGAGGTATTAATACCATAAATATGCCTTTTTCAAAATGAGAAATATTTTTGAGATAGACATCACAGAGCGTGAAGCAAAATATTATAATATTTGAATAATGTTGTCAAGATACATACAACGTTACCTTCTAGCTGTACGAACATTAGTCTCCGTCGTTGATATTATGACAATATGTATATCAAAATAAGACATTATTTCACGCAGGATAAGTAAGTGAGTGAAATCATATTACTTCAGCTAACATCATTTAGACTTTTGACGGGAATTTGAAAACGTCATGTGGTGCTCTTGTATTATATTCGATATCTTAGTGTTTTAACGTGTTATATTAGATAATTTTGATGGCATTTTATGTAATGTGATGGGGCAGTTCTGGAATATAGTGAATATCATATAAAAGTACTTTACAACGTTTTCCTTTTCCATCAAAATACCCACAAGATACCATTAACAGTGTGGCCATTGCACTGTTAATGGTGACAATTTGACTTAGACAATGACTAACCTGACAAGACTATAAACGTAATAATAATTATAACTTGACACTGGCACCAATAGCTCGTATATGTAGCTGATTGCCAATATATAAGAAGAAGAAGAAGAAGAAGAAGAACATCATTTGTCAAAATATTATTTATCTGGAGATTTATTTTAAATAAAGGAATATAATTCTAACACCAATTCGGACTTTCCCACATATTTGGACGCTGGAGTTGAGATAGACGTTATTGCAAGAAACGCTAATATCATAATAAAAAACAAAAAAACAAAAAATAATATCATCATTCTCCAACTCTTATCTCAATTACTTAGGGTCAATACAATATGTACTATTCTTTCATAGTACATATTGTAAAAGTTATTGGTAATAGTTTTATGGGCGGCCGCCTGCCAGACGTTAATCCTCCTTGGGAATGTAATTGTTGACCAAAATCCATCAGATGAAGTTGGCCCAGGTCGTTATAAGGCTCTTAGTCGTCTTTTACGAGATCCACAAGCAAAGTAAGGGTTGGTAGTATTCTTAGCCGCTACCACACAGTGAAACACAAACAAAAAAAAATAATACTGGAAGAAATCGGACGATCCACCACTAGGTAAAATAACGACATCTAAAAAATTGCAAAGAGCCGTACGTAAATCTGTGTACATATACTAATCTATGATTTGTAGTATTTTCGCTTTTGCTAGTAATTTTGTCTTTTGGGTGGAAAATATTCATAAAATATCAATTTCATTGTTTGTATTGTAAGGTAAAAAATATCAAAGCAACATTTGCCCCTTATATCAGACCTTTAGGGAGGAATTTATTAAAAATTAATGAGTCTCTGTATCATAAGAGTAAGGCGCTGTATGATACTCATTTCTGCAAAAAATATTTAAATAGGATATTAAGTAAAAGTTTCACTTAGAAATTTAAGCCCTGAATGTATACTCTTAAAGTATAAAAGATAATAAATGCTGAAACACAGAATTATTTATTTTTAATGAAGAGTATTTGTGCTTAATATGACAATGGGCAATGGTTGTTAAATTTTTTCCATTCAAACTTAGATATTGCGTTTGACTCCCTTTTAGTTCGAATTTTATAAAATCCTTCTTTAGTAACTCTTTACGTCATAAAAAGATACTACTGTCACGATTTTATGCTTTTAGTTTCTGTAGTTTTAAATATTATAATGACATAATAGTAGAACCACGCTGTTGACAGTTTTCTATCTACCGCAGCCGGCTGGTCCGTCCGGGGTAGTACCACACTCTCGTAGAAAATTGACGTCTGAGAAATGGCAATGTGCTATTGCGCTTCGTGCGGTGAGCGAGAGAGCCGGAAGCCCAACTGGATGGGTTTGGGGATTTTATTGGTAGGCAGCGGCCTAAGCTATACCCTTGGTATTACAAAGGTACATGGGCGGCAGTGATACTTATCATCAGGTGTGCTTCTTGCTCGTTTGCTACCATAAGCAATAAAAAAGAAAATAGACAAATAAAGTGCTCATCATTATTTAGCTCTTACCCCGATTACTTAGCTTCGACGCAATGTGTACTCTGCTTCCATAGTACATAACACAAAAGTTACTGGCAATAGTTTTATGACCGGCTGCCTGCCTGACGTCAATCCTTCTTGGGAATATAATTTTTGACCTGACAGCATCAGCTTGAGTTAGCTCAGGTCATTAAAAAGCTCTTAGTTGTCTTTTAAGACATCCACGGACGAAGCAGAGAATAGTAATATTCCTCGCCGCTACTATACAGCATTAGAAGTAAAGTACTACATAATTTAAATTTCAAACCACTATTACTGGCGTTAGAGGAATTCTTAATTTATTTTATAAAACTCCAGTCTATAGCTACAAATAATTAGAAACAAGAAGAAAAATGACGTTCTTTAAAAAAAAAAAAAAACCAGATAAATTGTATTTTACGAAGCGCTTAGTGACGCAAAAAAGTTAAATGTCGTATAGTAACGATGTTTTTAGGAATTTTAACTAAACTTTTTAATACTTACTTTTAATTAAAATATAAACCTATATCAAACCATTTGGTAAGCCTAGACCTAGGCCTATTCCATCTGCCACCGATGACAAAGATCGGGTACCGGTGGCCAGTTCGCAAGGCGAGGAGAGGTGTTTGCAGGGTGGGTCTATGGGGTTGTGCGCCGCCTCTTCCGTCGCCCCGGACCAATTTGGCGGGGCGCGATCACGTCCATAGCCAACAGTAAAAAAAAAAGGCCTATTCCATCTGATGTCATCTAGTCAACAATTACATTCCCAAGGAGGGTTGACGTCAGGCAGGTAGCCCGTCATAAAATTATTGCCAATAACTTTTACAATATTTACGTTGGAGTAAGTATATATTGCGTTGACTCAAGTAATGCAGATAAGAGTAAGATGATGATGATATATAGCTGCATACGGAGTTACCGTGTGGTGATAGAGTAAGCATATAAGTCACTACCCATATCTTGCCCTTGGATAACGTAAAAAATTACTAAGAGATATAATAAAAATATAACATGTATACAAGAAACTTGAAATATAACCTTGTACCTATACGTCTTTTTAACCTTTTTTGACTATACATCTTCACCATTCCGTGTGGTGACGTAGTAAGAATATAATTCACCACCTCCTATCTTACCCGTGAGTAACCGAAAGAGACGAAACAAAAACCTATACTAACACGTCTGATCAGCGTGGTATAAGTAGGTCAATTTCTCTCCCATTATGGAGAAGGCTTGAGTCGTATAGTAGAACATGTATGAGCTGAGAAGAGATGAAGACGACCCATACGTCTGCCAGCGAGGCATAGTTAGTATATTTCTCTTATATTTTGCAGGAGTCATGAGCTCAACAGTAGAACGTATATTAGTTGTGATGAAGATATGTTGGTGTCTACGCGAGATAGGTGGACGGATTGGAGATTATTATGCCACTATTATAGCAGACGCTGACTGGGTGTGGACGATGCTGCAGGAGTTTATGCCGAGGGCCTCAAAAGAAGATGGTTTCTAAAATGGTAAATTTACACGCGGTCAATTGGTAGCAGGGAATCGATAACGGTGCTCAGCCCAAATGACGATGGAAAGCTAATATGGCAGATTCTAACATCACCCTTCTGTTGTCCCGAATAGTTTAGTTCATCACCACCATCACCACAGCCCATAATGTCCTACCGTTGGGCTCGGGCTTCCTCAGTAATGGGAGGGAAATTAACCTACTATATCGCGCTGGTCAGACGTGTTGGTATAGGGTTTTGTTTCGAGTTTTCCTTCTCTCGCATAGATGTCATATGAGTTTTATAATCCTTAGTCATCTCGTACGATCACCCACGGGTAAGATTTAGGGTGGTGAATAGTATTCTTACTCCGTCACCACACGGAAAGTTTAACAGTTTAGTTGTAAACTGTATATTTTTCATAAGAACAATGATTATACGATTTTCGTGAGTTTTATTTAGTGAGCTTAAAGCGAGAATAATCTTGAAAATGTCGTATCAAATATTAATATTGATACAGTATTATCAAAAATATTTCAGAACGACAAAAAAATACCTTAAAGAAATAATATGTATATAGATATCCTGAATATTTTTCTCACTGAGTTGAATTCTTAAACAGAGAAATATTTCTTTGGCTCTGAATATGTGAGGGGCTTATCTTTTGTATTCTAGGTAATATTCACGTTGTGAATCTCCTTGCTTTTGTACGGTGAAATGAGTTTTTTTTTTGTTCAAATATTTCTAGTGTAACTCAAGACTAGTCAAGTCTTGTTGCGAGTTTTGTTGTAGTTCTTATATTACACATTGAGCATACAAATAACTTATTCTACACGGTATAGATGTTACATAAGACTTAAGAAACGCAAGTATTTCAATTACATATTATCGAAACAAATCTAAATCCATTATCTACATTAAAAGAAAACATATTACAAAATCATAGCCACCTTCGACACGTATGTAACGCTTATTAAATTAGGATATGATATTATTTACAAATATAATAATAATTAAACGTGTATTCTTATTACTATATGGTGAAAGAGTATGAATAAAATTCACCAGCAATTGCCTTCTTCCAAATAAATAATATTACTGTAAGAAAAAGAATGTTTAAAATAAAACTCTATGCCAGCTCGTTTTAAGGTTTTAAATTTAGGACATGTGATGAGACGGGATAAAAGTAATGTGCGAGAAAGGTTTTGAGTATGAATGTTGAAGGCTCTAGAGGTAAAGGGAGACCAAAGAAAAGATGGATGGACTGCGTGAAGCATAAAATGTATAAACAGGAAGTGACTACAGAGATGACGTCTGATATGGCTGTATGACCCCAAGACCCCAAGTACTTGAGATAAAAGCAAGAGAATGATGATATCTACATAGGTTGAAAAGTATTTGTCGGGATCTGCCAAAGTCAGTTGGGCCTTTCAACTATAAGTCATAAAAACTATATATGTATATTATTGCTGCAGTCCTTATAATCTATGAGACTGATGCGTGGACTCCGGCAACTAAAAATATTAATTTTTGTAGTTTTTTTTTGTTAATTTATTTATAAGACCTTATAAGACCACCCTGCACTAAATAACTAATAAACTTTGGGACTTTACAAATATATAATTAAGGGACACAAATTATATCTAGACTCAGAATAATGTATGTGTGAGAAAATGGAACCGAAATTAAGGATAGAAAATTATGTTTGGCTTCTTGCTGTTCAATCTACGAAGCCGAATTGCTGACTATATACCTGCTAGCGAGGATAGTAGACCAAGATAATTAAATACAGTATTCGATAACATTGCAAGTAATTATTTCCTCTAACTATGGCAGCAGAAGCTTAAAATTATTTAGACGAAGTTCGTTTCTAACATATACAGTACATTTCAATTGTGGTAGGACCACGCTGTGGACAGTTTTCTGTCTACAGCCGCGGGCCGGTCCGTTCGGGGTAGTACCACACTCTCGCAGAAGATCGACGTCTGAGTAATGGCAATGTGCTATTGCGCTTCGTTTGGTGAGCGAGAGAGCCGGCAGCCCAACTGGGGTGGGTTCGGGGTTTGTATTGGTTGGCAGCGGCCTAGCTATACCATTGGCAAAGGTCCATGGGCGGCAGTGATACTTACCGTCAGGTGTGCTGTCTGCTCGTTTGCCACCATAAGCAATAAAAAAAAAAAAAAAAAAAAAACGTAAAGTAGGAAGGAAAACGTGCACGACTAAGTGGAAATGAGATAGAATGAAGTTGCAAAAATCCACAGCGCTATACGGTAAAACTAGACCACGTTCTAATAAATATTCTATTTTATTCTGTTATTACTTTATTTTTATTTAAGATTATTGAAATTATTTTTTAGATTTTAGTTCGGTTTTTTTTGACGATTATATAAATCGTGTATATAAGTCGTGTTATCTATCTATCTAATATCTTTAGACGAGCAATTCTTGCATATATATATATATATATATATATATATATATATATATATATATATAGATGAGAGAGAGATGAAGCCAGAACAGATGTAAGAGTAACAATAGGTAATGATGTACTGGAGCAAGTGGATGAATTTGTATATCTTGGATGTGGATTTAGCCGAGATGGACGGTACACCACTGATATAGAGCGAAGAGTGAATGCGGGAAATAGAGTGAACGGAGCGTTGGGGCAACTTCTCGGCAGCCACCACCTCAGCCAGAAGGCACGTGTAGCAATACATAACGCAGTGCTTGTCCCAACATTACTGTATGGAAGCGAGAGTTGGGTATGCAGAAAAGAGTATGAAAGTAAAATTAATGCGGTCGAAATGCGATCGCTGCGGAAAATCTGTGGAGTTAGGCTGACCGACCGCATTCGTAACGACGACGTAAGAGAGCGAGTAGGTATGAAAGAGAGTATTGGTGTAAAGATGCGAAAGGGAATGCTCCGATGGTTCGGACATGTGGAAAGAATGCCGAACGAACGTCTGGTTAAGAAGATGTACAATGCGAAAGTGGAAGGATGTAGGTACCGAGGGAGACCGAGACTAACCTACGGACTAACCTACCAGACTAGACTAACCTACTGGAGTCAAGAGTCTCCGAAACCGGCGAGCGTGTATGAAGAGAATTATGAATGTTGAGGAAGCGAGTGAAGTATGCAGAGATAGAGTTCTCTGGCACTCTGTTCTCTCTGCCTACCCTGCAAGGGATATGGCGTGATGATATGTATGTATGTATGTATGTATATATATATATATATATATATATATATATATATATATATATATATATATATATATATATATATATATATATATATATATATATTAGGGTGATTCATTTCCGCAATTTTTTTTTGTTTTTTCGTTGCTCATGCAAAATATTAATCTACACATAGAAAAAAACATTTTCACCAAATTTGAGATCTTAATATTAAGTTTAAGTACTTGCAATTTAAATTTAAAGTTTTACTATTTAACATGCATGTAAAAAAAATTTTTTTTTTTCAAATTTTTTATGCTTACCCGGCTTTCACAATATCGCAAATCAGTTTAATGGACCTTGTGGGGAATTTCACGCTCTTCAAAATAGCCTTAGAGTTTTTTTTGTGTAACTCGCACTGTTTCACCAGTAGGAGTCGTCAAAGTACAGTTTTTAATAAAAATATATTTTTTTTTAATTTTTTGAGCAAACCGCCAAAATTAGCAAGAAAAAAAGGACTGACTCATAAAATAAAAGTTATCCAACCAATATTTAATGAATTTACAGCCATTTTTATACCGGAAAATGTAAGAAATTGATAAATATTAACTCATAGTGTCATTTAGATTCATTTATTACCATTATATTTCTTTATACTAAGAACTTTTTCAATGAATGATTTTTACTTATACAAAGTTGGCGTGTACAAAGTTTACGATGAAAAAATTAAATTTTTACTAATTTTGGAATTTCGCTATAAAAAATTGAATAATCTTCATTTTCATTTTTTTGCTAAACGACAGAAATGTTGAAAAATTGCAATATCTATGTTACAATTTTATTCTTGTAGTTTTTTTATGAATTCATGTGTTGTTTTTGTATTCATTATGAGTAAAAAATCATACTAATTTTGAAAAAGTTCGTAGTATAAAGAAATAAAGTGGTAATAAATAAAAAAAATGAATGTAAATAACATTATGAGTTATTATTTATCAATTTCTTACATTTTCCGGTATAAAAATGCCTGTTAAATATTGGTTGAATAACTTTTATTTTATGAGTCAGTCCTTGTTTTCTTCCTACTTTTGGTGGTTTGCTCGAAAAATTAAAAAAAATATATATTTTTATCAAAAACTACTTTGACGACTCCTACTGGTGAACCAGTGCGAGTTACACAAAAAAACTTTGGATATTTGAAGAGCGCGTGAAAAAGGATATTTTGAAGAGCGTGAAATTCCCCACAAGGTCCATTAAACCGATTTGCGATATTGTAAAAGCCGGGTAAGCATTAAAAATTTGAAAAAAAAAAAGATTTTTTTACATGCATTTTAAATGGTAAAACTATAAATTTAAATTGCAAGTACTTAAAATTAATATTAAGATCTCAAATTTGGTGAGAATTTGTTTTTCCATGTGTAGATTAATATTTTACATGAGCTACGAAATATATATATATATATATAATTATATATATATATATATATTATTTTTTCTAATTCGAGCAGTGTAATCGAGGCTGGTTCGGACCCTGTTTCTCTTTTTTATTACTTTTTTAATTTTGAATTTTTATTATTATTTAATTAATAATTGTTTTTATTATATTTTAATATATCTTCAAAACATACTAAAGAGAAAATACCATCATGGTCATCCAAACATTGTATAATATAACTAACATAATTAGAATTAAGATGTCATGAATAATGATAAGTGGCTGTACGGCCAGCCTATGTTAATTTAAATGTAGAACTAATTAAGGTCTGTGATCTTATCGTAGGAACTCCCAGGTCTTTGTACTAAAAAAAGAAAGAATAATACATTCATGTACCCTCTATTAATTTATAGACCCGGGCAATTTCTATCAGTTTATTTCATAAAAGAAATTATTACATATTATTAACAATATAGAAAGTGGATAAGACTGAACAGCTTGCGTAGTGGTTAAGAGGTACCGATCTAAATATACATATCTGTTATATTATTCCTTCTGTAATCATATGTATTAAAATTAATATCAGTTATTATTTCAACGCCTGATTGAGTGAGCTGTTGATACCTATAATTTCGCTAACATCTATGTATAATAACACACCCGGTAATATGCATCTTCTTCGGCATCTGCTTTGACGTTATGTCAAAGATGATGGCGAAGAAGATGCGGGCAGATAAAATGCAACGACAATTGAAATAAAACCTATATTAACCCTTTGGGTCAGCGCACTAAAGGTCAAACGTTTGAACAACAGTTAGATATAAATTACTTGAGAGTAAAAGGAATACATGACTTAGCATAACATGACTTATATTCCTATTTTAGGTAAAATACATAGATCCAGCGATGACGTAATGATTAAAGTACCAACCTCCCGATACCCATTAATGAATAAGCGATGAGAATCCAGGACAAAAATTTGTACAATAAATATTTTTTTCTTTCTTAATATATATGTAATTTGTTTCCGCATGGTGATAGAGTAAGAATACAATTCACCATTCCCCTACCCATGGATGATCGTAAGAGATGATTAAGGGATATAAAATGCATATAACATCTATGCAAGAGAAGGAAAATTGGGAACTAAGTCCTATACGTCTGACTAGCGTAGTATAGTAGGTCAATTTTCCTCACGTTAGACGAGGCTCCAGCCCTACAGTGGGACATATATGAGCTGAAATAAATTTGTTTCCAGTAATTATTATTATCTATAAAGTTCCTCACATGATAAAATTTAGTACTAAGTATGACATGATGATATGACAAAATAATCTGGTACATTATTCTCTAAACATGTTTAAGCCTTTTAATTAAATTCGCGGAAAGTTTTTGCATTTTCGTAAGACCTAAATCTTTCTTTGAAGTTTAATCGATGTATATCATAAAGGGTACTTCACTCCACTTGAACCTTTGATTATCGTTTTCCATTAAAGTTTGTCAATTTATGTATAATTCATCTTTAACCATAACAGTTGATGAACGAATTGAATAGTAATTGATGTTTAACTTTAACTACGTAACATGTTTACGGAGTCTACGGTTTAAGATATAAGCGAATTGGGATAATGATATTTTTTTTTATAGCTAGTAGCGGCTACTAATATTACCAACCCTTGCTTTGCTCGTGGATGTCGTAAAAGACCACTAAGAGCCTTATAACGACCTGGGCCAACTCCATCTGATGCCGTTTGGTCAACAATTACACTCCCAAGGAGGGTTGACATCTGGCAGGCGACCGGTCATAAAACTATTGCCAATAACTTTTACAATATGTACTATGAAAGAAGAGTACATATTGTATCGACTCCAAGTAATTGGGATAATAGTAGGAGAATAATGATGTGATAATAATATTTTATTTTTTCATTTTTATTTTATAATATTATTTGAAATAAAACTATTTTTACGCATTCTATCGCTTTTGTATTTGATTTTTAACTGCCCTACGTTTCGAAAATTTTACAGCGTTTATGGTTATGGGAGGACTAAGGTGTCTCACGTCCAACAAGTCATCGTTATTACAGAGATTTATATCTCCTCACTACAGTATCAGTTATTGTTTTATTAAGTATTAGGTCATAATTTAGTAGTCCGCGACCATGAACGTTTTTTAAACAATATTGCTGTTATTTCTTTGAACTCTGTAAAATTAAACATTTTAATATATTTTATTATTTAACATAGTTATATTTCTCTATTCAATATCAATTATAATGGTTTATATAATAAAAAAATAAATAAAAGTCATATAATAATTTTACAACTTAAATTTGACACAGTGTACGATTATCTTAGCGCTGTGAAAATTATAGGAATTATGTTATTAAAGATAACTTAATAAAATATAATATAATAAGAATGCAATTCACTACCTACTCCCTATCTAACCCGTGAGTGTTCGTACGGATGAATAAGGGCTTTAAAATGCATATAACACTTATTCAAGATAAGGAAAACTCGAAACTAAATCCTATACCAACACGCCTGACTAGCATGACATAGTAGGTTAATATCCTTTCCATTTGGAGGAGGCTCGAGCTCAATAGTGGGACGTCAATATGAGATGAGATGATTTAATAATAGTTTTGTAAATATGAAAAGACTCGACAACTATTTATAATTATTCATCGCAATTAAAAAACTAAAAAAACGCTATCACTTATAACTTATAAATAAAAACATTTAGCATCAGTATTCTGAAGGGGTAACGCAATTTTGACGGAGTCTGCGCCAGTCGAGTTCATGATTTGTATTCGCAATTTAATGAAATCGTATCTTCAGTAAATGGCGGTAAACTAAGCGCTTTCCTCTTTCAGAAACAAATTATATTTAAGCAAATCTCTGAATATACTTTAAGCCTCACAACACTTTCTCCAGTATTGACTGACTGCGAAAATTACACTCAACATTGCTCTTAGATATTGTAAGGTGTCTAAGGATTCTGAGTGAATAATCCTAAGCTTTTTGACCTGATTGTGTACTGAAAAGACACGTTGACGGAGTAAGAATATCACAATTCACGACAATTTTACCTTACCCGTGGGTGATTGTAAGAGACGACTGAGGGATATAGAATGCATATAACATTTATGCAAGAGAAAGAAAACTTGAAATAAAAACCTATACCAACACATCTGACCAGTATAGCAGGTCCATTTCCTTGCCATTACGGAGTAGTATCAAGCCCAACAGTAGAACATATATAAGCTGAGATGTTGATAATAACTATTTCATTGACATAATCATTTCATAGTATATTTTGAATACTATTAATTGTGTGTTTGTGAAGTTCTTCGCGATTTAGTCCTTTAGTACATGGCGTTATCAATAAAAAATCTACGGTATTTCTAGATAATTATAACATATATATTCTTCTTTCAATGATGCTTATTGTTAATACAGTCAAGTCTCCTATACCCTTATATGCACCCTCTTTTTCTTTTATAAAAGACGATAGCTAATACTAAAAAATATAGGTATTTATATCGCAGAACAATCATTAGTTGACCGCAAAAAATAATTGCTGTACGTAGAGATTGAACCCATTTTTATTTTGCGGTGGGTTATGGATGCGTTACGCCCCGCCAAATCGGTCCGGGGTGACGGAACAGGCGGCGCGTGACCTCATAGACCCACCATGCAAACTCCTCTTTTCGCCGTGCGAGCGGGCCACCGGTATCCGATCTTTATCTTCGGTGTAGAGATTGAAACCACAACAACCGTTACAAGAGCTTGGGACTTAGATCACTCCGACAACTGTACAGTAAGTTATTATAGTTCATGTTTTTTAACTATTGTACAATGATTGCTTACCATAACGTAGACTGCTTACTTCTACCACCAAAACTTTCTAGCGCATTAAAACGAAAGCCATAACCTCCTCAGTTTTTCTAATACAGATAATAGGTTAGACAAAGAGTTATTAATATCTTTGACTTTTAAATATAATTGAAAATCTTCATTTAACTTAAAAGACCAGCGTTCATTTGAGAGCGGAGCACTTTAGCGACACTTCGTGTTGAGTAAATGAAATTCCTTCTCATTCTTTTATTAAATGTACTTTAATTTTTCTTCCCGTTAATAAATTACTAACTGCGACAGATTTTTTTACTTGTTTTTATATTTCATATACTGGTTCTTGCAATTTAATGAAAAATTCATTCTTGTGCTATATATATATATATATATATATATATATATATATATATATATATATATATATATATATATCTATACTAATATTATAAAGCGGAAGAGTTTGTTTGTTTGTTTGTTTAAACGCGCTAATCTCAGGAACTACTGGTCCGATTTGAAAAATTCTTTTTTTGTTGGATAGTCCATTTACAGAGGAAGGCTTTAGGCTATACAACATTACGCTGCGACCAATAGGAGCGGAGCAACAGAGAAAATGATGAATGTGTAAAAAACGGGTTTTTGTTTCCTTTTGAGAGCTTCCGCTGCGTAAACGGTTAAAGTTGCGCAAAAATTATGTACTATATAATTTTTTCCCTTTTAAAGTTCTAAATAAAAGTCCGTGACAGCATATATCTATCTTTTAAGATTGGCTCACTATAACCTTTTTTATGCTAATCAAATTTATTTTAAAATAATGTGATATTTTCGAAGGTGTTTTTATAAACATAATATTAATCCTTATCCAAATAAATGAGTTATTCATCACAAGTATTTAATTTAAAACAAAATTGCTCTTTACATTATTTGATTTCAATGAATATCTTAGGAAATATCGCAGTTTAAAAATAACATCGCAGCAAAATAATGATCAAGTACTGGGCGCGCATTTACGATAAAAATACTGGGTCTTATAATCTTATATTAAAAAAAAACTCAAACTAATGTTATTTCAAAGTACTTCTCCACACACTACATTTTTAGTTTTCTTCTCATGACGGTCGGCTTTGCACATCCTAAATAATAATAATAAGTATAGGAAGTATTAGTGCCTGCCCTCATGTATGGCAGTGAAAGTTAGATTTGGCGGAGAAGACATGAAAATAGAATAAATGCTGTAGAGCTGACAGCTCTTCGTAACGTGTGTGATGTAAGTCTGAAAGATAAAATTAGGTATAATGTTATAAAAGAGCGCTGGTATGCTGAGGTGAGTTGGACACGAAGTGGAAGAAATAATGAGTGGGCAGAGGTTGACGAAGCAAACGTATAAAGCAATCGTGAATGGGACGAATACAAGGGGAAGACCACGTCATACTTTTCTGGACCAAATTGGAGATTTGTTCACGAGAGGTCATCATCATCATCATTCTCCTACTCTTATCGCAATTACTTGGGGTCGATACAATAAGTACTCTTCATTCATAGTACATATTATAAAAGTTATTGGCAATAGTTTTATGGACGGCCTGCCAGACGTCAACCCTCATTGGGAATGTAATTGTTGACCAACGGCATCAGATGGAGTTGGCCCAAGTCGTTATAAGGCTATTAGTCGTCTTTTACGACATCCACAAGCAAAATGAGGATTGGTAGTATTCGTAGCCGCTACCACACAGCGATGTCATAGACATTAAAAGTATGTGTAATCGTAAATAGGCGTAAGTGTATGTATGTATGTATAATATACATACATTGTATATGGTATATCTATAGAAAGTATAGATAAGACCCAATACTTTTACTTAAGGTTTAACGTTCTACTCTTATTAATAAAAGGGTCATGTAGGTACCTAAAACAGCTTTAACGTATGTATTATTTAAAAATATTTCCACCTTTTACGTAAACGAATTCGCGAGTTGAAGTTAACGTTAGCCCAAAGTAACCATTCCACGCGGACGAAGTCGCGGGCGGAAGCTAGTATATATATATACTAATAAATGGAGAGCCGGTTTTTTTGTTGGGTTATACTGTGAAAACTACTAAACCAATCTGAATAATACTAAGAAGGTACTTCGGAGAAGGTTTTAATATATGATATGGTGGCGATTTCTTATCCGGAAAGGAGGGAAGTAGGCGTGAGACAGTGTACAATTAATTGGTAGTTTTTTTTTTATGATTTATAAATACCCGATTACATGTTACTACAAATAATTGAAAATGACAAAAATTACACAGGTATCTTCTATTTTAATATAAATTCTGTATATATTATTATATTATATATTATTTTAATATACCCTTTCACCTATTCAATTGCTTATTTACACCAACTGTTGGTTCCCTCAAAATGGATAATGATGTGATCGCTGCACTCGGCAGGCAGGATACCTTACGCAATTGACGTTACAAATTTCGGAAGAGGGCATTTACTTTATCGAGAAAAATAATGGATATAAGTAGTAATACAGTAATATGTGTTATAGACTCTTCAAAGCAACAACTTGATAAAAAAATATCAGTACGAAGGGTGCTATAACCTAATAAAAACAGGCAATGAAGTATTCCCCTTTAAGACGATTATTTCTTAACTGTATTGAAGTTCATAGTGACATATCAATATAATACATATATTATGTATATCATGTGATTATGGGATTAGAATACACAGGCCTGCAAATAATGGGCTCATGTCAATTAATGAAAAGTGAAAGTTCATTTCCGAAGTAATTTTTTGTATAGCATCCGAATCCGGTCAGAATTGGCCCATCACGTCAGGATTTTGACATATTTGAGGTTATGTACCCAAAAAATATCGTTTTTGGATACTTTTGAGGTTATGTACAGAAGACACAGAACTTTTTGGGGTTTTTTATTTCGTAGTATCATATAGTACTACTCTTCTTCTTCATTGAGTTGCAGAGTTCAATTACGATTTTTCTTCACGAAGTTACGCCAATGAAGAAGAAGAGTAGTACTATATGACACGACTAAAGAAAAAACCCCAAAAAATTCTGTGTCTTCTGTACATAACCTCAAAAGTAACCAAATACGCTATTTTTGGGTATATAACCTCAAATATCTCAAAATCCTGACGCGATTGGCCAATTTTGACTCCGAATTCGGATTCTACGCAAAAAATTACTTCGGCAATGACCCTCCTGTTTCCAACAACAAAACTATGTTGGCCTGTTATATCATATCGTACGAACAGTAACTTGCCAATGGAAGTTGTAAAAATAAGTTATTAGAGGGAATGGACTGATGATTCATTCGTTGACAGTAGGCAATTCTTTTGGCCGTGCCCTTGACCTTATTGATTTATATAAGCGATAGTTTCAACGTCTATTAATTATCTATTATCTTGGCTCATATATGTTAGCACATAGTTGTGAACACGGCCTCAATTCGCCTCCATAATAGGAGGGAAAACGACTCATTATATCATGCTGGTTAGACGTGCTGGTATATGGTTTTAATTTGAGTTTTAAATCAATATTATATGCGTATTATATCCCTTAGTCGCCTTTTACGATATACAAAGGGTAATGAATTGTATTCTAAATCCATCACCATACGCAAAATTTTAACACGATTTGAACATTTACGATTACTTGAAAGGTTTATCGTTTAACATCAAAGAAAGAAAGAAATCCACACTTAATTAAGAAACTGAAGAATTTTTACACGCGATAACAATGTGATAAAACAATTTTCCATTCTTTTCCATCGCGTTTGTATTTGATTTTTAATTTCCTGACGTTTCAAACATTTTACAGTGATCATGATCACGGCAGTCCTTCTGCGATATAATCCGTAAAAGTAGTTTTATTTCAAACAATGTACCGTTTTATTATTATGAGCATCCGAACTTTTTTTTTAAATCAAGTGCGTCTTCTATTTGAAAATATAATTCAAAATCATTATCATCATCATGCTCTTATCCCAATCACTTGAAGGCGATGCAATATGTACTCCACATATTGTTAAAGTTATTAGTTTTAGTTTAATTACCGTTTAATGTCAACCTTCTTTGAGAATGTAATTGTTGACCAGATTACATCAGATGGAGTAGCCTGATCTTAATCATCTTTTACGACACTCACGAGCAATGTAAGGGTTGGTAGTATTCATTGCTGCTACTATGCTACTGCTCTTTCTTTCAATATTATGATATAATTCTTATAATATGCAGAATGTAGGCAAAAGAAGGAAAATTCGAAAGAAAACACTATACTAATCCATCTGATCTGCATGGCATCATCATCATCACAGCCCATAAATGTCCCACTGTTGGGCTCGGGCCTCCTCCATAATGGGAGGGCAATTAACCTACAATACCGCACTGGTCAGACGTGTTGGTATAGAGTTTTGTTTCGAGTTTTCCTTTTCTCCCATAGATGTTATATGCGTTTTATATCCCTTGGTCGTCTCATACAATCACCCTGGGGTAAGAGATAGGGTGGTGAATAATATTCTTACTCCATCACCACACGGAAAGCTTGGTATAGTTGATCAAATTCGCTACCATTTTCGAAGAGACTAGTCTAGCGGGTGATGCATAGCTATACTGATGATGACATACATACTCTTTTTTTTGCAATTTAATTCAAACAAGTATGTGGGATCAAAACACAAAATACTCTAGATATCACATGAAAAGCCATTTCACAAAGGCAAGAAGGTGTTTTGGTAAAACAAACGTTTTCAGATCACTTTGTCGTACGAAAGTGCTTCGAGTATAAAATGTCAACGTTTTCTTATTCACAATCGTATAAATAATATTGGTCTTCTCGTATTCGTAACATTCGATATGAACCTCAGCGAAACATAATGTGATCAAAATTTTCTATGTATTTAACATATTGGTCAAATACTGGCAATAAAATTATTTATAAAGTACTGGCAATAATTTACTTAAAATAATATTAAAAAAAAATGGCGGGGAGTTTTGGCGCGTATATGGAAGTGTCATGTCACGCTCTTGTATTATATTCATTTCTTTAGTGTTTTGTAGTATATTGAATAATTTTGCTGATATTTTCTGGCATATGATACAGTTAAAGTGCTAAAATGTAGTGAATATGGTATAATAGTGGTTTACGTGTATTTTCGTGTTTGGCTAAAATTTCCAAAGAAACTATTAATTTGGTTATCAGCGCCCAATTAATGGTAATGACTTGACTTACTGACGGACAGCAGTGATTATTAAGAAATAATTACAATATGAAGAAATGATAAATAACATATGAGGAAAATTAATACGCATGACAAGGCAGTAAGGTCGATTGACTATATAGCCTGCCCATAAGGCTGATAAATTAATTCCCTGGCAAGAAAGAGGAATTATACTCTGTTACCATATGGAGATGCGCATACTATTTTAAATATTTTGCATATTATTTTTATATAGATGCAGTATAGTAGCAGCAATGAATAATACCAACCCTTACATTGCTCGTGAGTGTCGTAAAAGATGATTAAGATCAGTAGTAGATGGAGTAGCCATCTGATGTAATCTGGTCAACAATTACATTCTCAAAGAAGGTTGACAATAAACGGTAATTAAACTAAAACTAGTAACTTTTGCAATATGTGGAATACATATTGCATCGGCCTCAAGTGATTAGGATAAGAGCACAATGATAATAATGATTTTGGATATCATTTTCAAATAAAACACGTAATTAATTTAAAATAAAAGTTTGAATGCTCAAAATAATAAAATGGTTCATTATTTGAAATAAAACTACTTTTGCGGATTCTATCGCGTTTGTATTTGATTTTTAATTTCCCGACGTTTCGAAAACTTTACAGTGATCATGGTCACGGCAGTCCTCGCGCTATAGAATCCGTAAAAGTAGTTTTATTTCAAACTAGCGGACCCGGCACACTTCGTTCCGCCTAACAGTTAATGAATGAGATGAGCAGATTTCGATTAATTCAAAATTATTAAGTATTTTTTTTAATATGACAATAAATATGAATAATAATATATGAATAATGTATATATATATATATATATATACATATCCCTACTAATATATAAATGTGAATGTAAGTTTGTTTGTTACGCTTTCACGCTAAAACTACTCAACCGATCATCATGAAACATTGTACACATATTCTTGGAGGTATTAAAAGTAACATAGGATACTTTTTATTAAAAAAAAATCAAATTTTTTATATGAAAAATAAAAAAATTGTTTGTCAAAAAATCTCAAAATCTAGCTTCTTCAACGCCATCTAGCAGTCCAGTAATGAAGTTCCAACCCTGAGTATTGTAATATCGTTGCACTGTATTACCGACGGTCAAAAATAAAAATAGGGGATCAAAAACTTTAGGAAAGTAACCTTTAACGCGGGCGAAGCCGCGGGCAGAAGCTAGTATATATATATATATATATATATATATATATATTAATAATAATATATATATATATATATATATATATATATATATATATATATATATATGAATAATAATGAATAGACGAAGGAGGAACCAATCATGACGCAGGAGGCACCACCATTGTATTTTTAAAAGGTGTGACGTCACCATTGCCGACGTCACTGTTGTTAGTTGCGTGGATTACTCATGGTACAGTTTTGATCTTCGAAATAAAACTCCACAAGTAGCTGTTTAAATATTGTATTCTCAACGAGTAGCGTAACATCGCCCTAGAGAGCTCCGCACGGTACAAAGACTCGAACACGCATGAATGTATTATGACAGTGTGTCCGTATTTATAGGGCTCGGCGCACGTGCACGCGCACGTGTTTACAATTTAAGTATATAAATTTCAATGAGAGAACTAATCACATGTTTGTTAATGTTAATTTAACATCAAAATAATCTTTAAGTAATCAATTGATGATTTATGTAGTAATTAAACTATGCAATTAATTAGTCTAATTATTTATAGTAGGTGTATTATTGTATTTGCGCCGATATATACAAATTCAAAAAATCAAGTATTTTAATAACATGCCAGCAAGACAAAGAAGTACCTTGTGTTATATGAAATTTTTCTTCATACGCGTTAAAAATGATCTAATAGTTGATCTCTGAGATTTGCTCGACTATTTTGCATTGTCAACGGCACGGGCTGCCTCGCTTTGCTCTTGTGATTAAGAAGCACGGAGTTGGGCAATATTAACGCGGCGGACTTCCCGTGCAATAAATTGTTCTTCTGCCATGGTTACATTAGTGATGTTTCGAATTCTAATTGCGTTACGGCTTTGTCGGGAAAGGTTAGATCTTATTGGTCGCGGCATTGTTGATGACAATATAGACACAATATGATTGATAACAATATTCGTAAAAAAAATAAAAAAAAATTCGTTTAAAAAAACCGACTTCAAAAACTGAAAAGTACAAAATAACTTAAAATACTATCATCTGTATGTGCTATCTATTGATAGGTTTGAAATCGGTGCCAAGCCCTAAACAAAATTATAAACAGCTTAGGTACTTACAGTAATGAAATTCCTACACTAAAGATACCAATACCGGCACCAACTTCAAACCTATCAATAGATAGCACATACAAATGATAGTATTTTAAGTTATTTTGTACTTTTCAGTTTTTGAAGTCGGTTTTTTTATTATTTTTTACTTTTTGGTGTTACAGACACACATAGGTTGTTCTATTAGTAGCGGGGCTTGAGCTACTCGTACATTTGTCGCACTCGTTCTTAATACTAATTTTGACTTATATGGTTTTCTCATGGATGGCATTGTCAGAACTGGAATAAATTGAAATGGGACCACACGGGAAGCACCAGCTTTCAAATAAAGGAAAGGATCATTAAAATCGCTTCGCCCAGTCGAAAGTTATGAGGTAACAAACAAAAAAATACAGACGAATTGAGAACCTTCTCCTTTTTTGAAGTCGGTTAAAAATTCGTAACACTCGCACAAAACGAAATCTGACCGGTCTAATTTAATTTCAACTTTTCGCTGTATTTTCCAACCATTAGACCACGTAATGACGTGAACTGTTTAGAACTGATGTTTTTTTAATGATGTTTTTTGTTTATTAATATCATATTTTAATACTATATCCTATTCCCGGCGACAACAAACTCAAAAACATAAAAATCATAAAAATTGGTGCAGCCGTTCTCGAGTTATAAGTGTTGTAACTAACACAACTTTCTTTTATATATATATATATATATATATATATATATATATATATATATAGATGTGTAATACTCGTGTAAACATTGGAAATCACCGTCAAGTAAAGATGGTTTCTAAATTACTATAATAAGTAATATGTCGTCACTCGCTAGAAACACAATTGTGTAACTATTGAAATATCTTATATTATTTATGATTGCCAATGTTTCACCTGGACACTTTCCAATTTTCATGAAAATTATGTTTGCGCTTAAAGTAAGGAGTACCATTTAGAGCTCCTCAATGCCTATCTCGACCCCAATTGCTTCCGAAGGGTGCACGCAATATTAAAATATATTATTCAAGTATTTTCAGGAATACGAAACGTTAAATTTTCTATGTGATTTCAATTGGATGGTAGGCCCTTGAAATAAATGGTTTAATAACAAAATTTCTAAATAAAATAAATAATTTAAATCATAATTAATTTTTGTCGATATGTTATTATTTGTTTTAGTGCACAGATAACGCCATGGTTTAAGTGCTGACATCTTTTGGCAAGTGTCCTGGTATCAATTCAAATACAGAATAATTCTTAGTTCAGTTTACAAAAGATTTTTTTGAGTCTGGATATAATTTATAATCGTTAATTGTATGCTTGAAAATTCATCTGCTATATAAAGACTCGGCATCAACTTTAATGGCGAATACATCACTCACCTTCGATTATGGCAGAATCTATGGAGGACCTTGGCACCATGCTCAACGATCTCAGCAGGGTATCCCAACTAGTGGGTTTACGAATGAACATGGACAAGACCAAAGTCATGTCAAATGCCCATGTCATTCCTGTAACGGTCATAGTTGGCAATGCGATTCTCGAAATTGTCGATCATTATGTTTATCTTGGGAAAACCGTCCCGTTACATAGATCCAATTTCGAGAAAGAGTTCAGCCGACGAATTCAACTCTGTTGAGCAGCGTTTGAGAAACTTAAGAGGATCTTCTCATCCAACATACCTCAGTATCTGAAAACTCAGGTCTACGACCAGTGTGTATTACCAGTGATGACTTACAGCGCGGAAACGTGGTCCCTAAATGTAGGCCTCATAACCAGGCTCAAAGTCGCTGAGCGTGCTATGGAGCGGGCTATGCTCGGGATTTCTCAGCGAGATAGAATCCGAAATACGGAAACACGCAGAAGAACGGGTGTAACCGACATAGCACGAAGAATTAGCACGCTGAAGTAACAATGGGCAGGCCACATCGCTCAAAGAACTGACGACCGCTGGGGAAGAAAGGTTCTAGAGTGACGACCACGTACCGGACGACGCAGTGTAAAACGAACCACCGACCCCCCTCCCCCCTTAAGGTGGACAGACGACCTTGTGAAGGTTGCTGGGCGTCGCTGGATGCAGGCAGCACAGAACTGAACTCTGTGGCGTAACATGAGGGAGGCCTACGTCCAGCAGTGGACGGGAATAGGCTGAGATGAATGAATATAAAGACTTATACGTAAGTGTAGGTTTTTTAATAAAACATATATGAGTGTAATTTGTTTGTGTTAATTATGTTTGTAAAGTCCACGGCAGTACAAGGATTATTTCCTAAGCTAATGGTGGTGCCTTTAAAAAAAAAGTTAGCTCTATTCAAGGCTAATTATAGAATCTCAGTTTTGAACTGAAATGATTAAAACCTATACTTGTTGGAAACCCATTCCAATCTCTGTATCACTCAACTAGTGTTTTTCAGTATAAGCATTTTTTGTTTAAAATGATTAATAATCCTTACTAATATTATAAATGTGAAAGTCTGTCTGTCTCTGTCTGTATGTCTGTCTGTCGCTCTTTCACGCCAAGCTACTAAACCGTTCTAAATGAAATTTGGTACACAGTTAGTTTAGAGCCTGATAAAGGACATAGGCTACTTTTTAATGCAAAAAAGAGTTGCAAAGGGGGATGAAAAGTTGTAAGGCAGTATCATCATTTTTAAAGCCAGAAGCTTGAAACTTATTTTTAGGCCATTGTTACGCTGGGTATAGGTAACATAAAAAAAAATTAAATAGAATTAAATATTTAAATACTTATAATTAAGAGAAGAAGATAAGGTAATTAAGAAGAAGAACGGGAAGTGGGTTCGTTGGCCTTTCTAGCTATTCTCTAGGCTCTGCACTGATATGAACAGGAAAACAGTAGGTACTCTCCTGACGCTTCTTTCCCGCAGTGATCCGTAGTGGAGAAGATGGGCAACTGCGAGTCTGCTTCAGAAGATTGACTGTTGAGTCTAATCTTAAAACCCTGTAATAATTTCAGGGTGCCCAATAAATATATGTCCTCCATACGATCACCTTGACTGTAACCCAACGATAAGCGAGAAGTCACTGATTCCGTCATAAAGTGTTTGTACATCAGTAATTCAAGATGAGACAGTCAAGGTGTATAGCAAAGCGGAAGGACATGAACAACACAATTAAAAGTAATTACACTATATGTTTAACAAAATTTATAACATGAACATATGATGAAAATATTCTACATATAATGACTGAGCAAATATGAATGATGTAGGTATACGTTAAATGATTGCTAAGAAACTATTAATATAAAATAAGAAAGGGTTAGTTACATTTAAAATCTACATACTGCTAATTACTCTATGGCTAGGCAGGGCTTAGTTTCTAAGATTACCTATTTGCATTAACTATTAAACCAGTAAAAGCACAACTCACCCTATAACGGGGTTTTAATATCCACACACACACACTTAAATATAATGAGATTATTACCTAGGGATGATCTAGTAATTATTGACTTTAAAATAAATAATAAGATTATATAAGGATTAATATTGAAAACATTTGTTAACGGACGCACGAGTAGTTGAAGCGTTCGTTGGTGTGAAGTGAGCGACGAAGCGGCCAGCGCGGTAGGTGTAACCAACGTGAAGTTCTCGCAGCCTCTGCGTTTAGTTCCTACTCACGAATATGATTATTACAGCAATGTAACACCATTGATTAGATGTAAATAAATATGACATTAAAATTTTGTAAAAAATTACCCTTAAGGGGTAAATAAAAATAGGGGATGAAAAACTTTAGGAAAGTAACCTTTTACGCGGGCGAAGCCGGGGGCAGAAGCTACTGATTCATAATTAAGACGCAAGTTTTTAAACAAATGTTCACAATATCGACGAAATAATCGTTGATTGGAAATGAAGGTAGAAATTATAAGCAAGAAACCATGTTAACCAATTTTAATACTATTATAAGATCAATTAACGCAATTATTGTGCCTGTAAGCTTCTTAGCCCAATTATTTCGTACAAATCGAAATATCAGTGGAATATTATATTATAAATATACATTTTCATAGTCAATATAAAATTAATTAAATTTTAGTACTTTAAAGCCGAAATTAGTTATATCCAATTTATGAGAAGATAGTTATTTGAATAACAAATAACTTTTTTATATCACCATTATCATCATCTCATCCCACACACGTCCCGATGCTGGGCTCGGGCCTCCTCCACAGTGGAAGGAAAACTGACTTACTGTACCACGCTGGTCAGACGTGTTGGTATAGGTTTTTATTTCGAGATTTCCTTCTCTTACACAGATGCCATGCGCATATTATATCCCTTAATCGTCTTTTCCGATAACCATGGGTAAGGTAGGGGGTGGTGAATTGTATTCTTACTCCGTCACCACGCGGAAAACACGGTTTTTTTTTTCAGTCATCTTATATTATGTTGATAGGTGAGCTGTATGGTAGCGGCTTCGAATACTACCAACCCTTGCTTTGCTCGTGGGTATCGTTAATGACGACTAAGAGCCTTCTAACGGCCTAGACCAACTCTATCTGATGCCGTTTGGTCAACAATTACATTCCCAAGGAGGGTTGATCTCAGGCAGGCGGCTGGTCATAAAACTATTGCCAATAATTTCTCACTAACCTCAAGTAATTGGGATAAGTGTAGTAGAATGATGATGAGGTAAGACAGTGTGTGGTCGTTTCTATTCTTATTCTGTCATCATACAAAAAAAATGCATTCTTTAGCGCTAATATTCTAGTGGTATATTACTTTCAATTATTTGTTTAACATAACGATATTAAGAGAGAGAGAGCCGGCAATTCAAGTTGGATGGGGTTTGGTTGGTAAGCAGTGGCCTTACTTATCTCTGGTATTGTAAAGGGCCATGGCCGGCATAAGCATTACCACTAGGTGCGCTGCTTGCTTGTTTGCCACCATAAGCAACAAAAAAAGGAGAGAAGTATTTACAAACGCTTCTGGAAGATTAGTGGCTCTTTGTTTTAAGTTTAGACTTTATCCACTCCAGCTAGGCTTTTAATACGGGTTGTGGATAGCATTCACTTAAATATTTCTACTTGCACCACTCCACATCAGTTTGGTGTCCGTTTGAGTTATTCTGCTATCACAAAATCAACTATCTCAAAGAAGATATTGACCGCATTTTTTCCTATTACGATTAGCCATTGCTTTGAAGAGAGTCGGCGACAATAATACTCCAGTTATTGTTGCAAGTTTATAATATTCTTCTGCGTAAATCAGACTAAACGTAAGTATTTTCTGGGTCATAACTTCACTGTTATTATAACGACGGCCACACGTAGCTAAAAAACTAGCCACTGTCGCAGCCACATTAGGACTTTTATTGACCTAACCATACCCTAACAACATGACCTGCAATTAATATGAGCATAATGAGATATTGGGCCTTATTAAGGACTAGCTAACTGATTTATTACCCTAAGTTACACCCATACCCTTTGTATAAAGATTGAATACATTTGAATCGAGTGGATTACACTTTTATATCATACTTACCAGAATATTACTGAATATAAGACCTTTGACTTACCTTACCTTTGGTAAATAAATAAAAATGAGGGTAAAATAAAAAACAGCACACCCTTAGTTTGTGAGATAGGACCGCCGAGATTGTTGGGATGCATACTCCTTCCTATTTTATACGAGTGCGTAGAGTTTACAATAAGTTATACATCTTTGGACAGTGCATATTTTATTTTATTTTTTACTTCGTATTTATTATTATATGTCCCATTACTGGCCTCGTGCTTACTCCACAAGGAAATTGGCCTACTATATTAAGCTGCTCCACTTTTCCGTGTGGTGACGGAGTAAGAATACAATTCACCACCTCCTATTTTACCCGTGGGTGATCGTAAATCGTCTCTTATGGTAAGGGGTAAAAAAATGCATACAACATCTATGTAAGAGAAGGAAAACTCGAAACAGAATCCTATACCAACACGTCTGACTAGCATGTAGGTCATGTGCATAGTAGGTCGTTTTCCCTCCCATTATGGAGGAAACTTGAGCCCAACAGTGGGACATATGCAAGCTGAGATGATGATTACGCTGGTCAGACAGGTTGTTGTAGGGTTTTTTCGAATATACCTTGTCTTGTATAGATAGACAAGGTCTATCTTTTATCTCAAGGTTTATCCTTTCGTTCCTTTGTTGTACGAAAGGAACTTTGGGACATTTTACCGGAGTATGGTATTAACGGTAAACTGCTACAGGCTGTGCAGTCCAGTTACATGGGCTGTAGAGTCTGTGTGCGGCTGGATGATGGTATGTCACCTTGGTTTGACGTCAATATCAGCGTTAAGCAGGGGTACGTTCTGTCAGCCAGGCTGTTTATCATATATCTGGATAAATGTCTCCAAAGGTTGAACGATATGAATGTGGGAGTCCAGATGGGCGACTCAGTGGTCACTGCTCTGCTTTATACAGATGATGCAGTCCTGCTGGCATAGTCAGCGACTGACCTGCAGAACCTAGTCGACACAATGACAGAAGATTGTAAGAAAAGGGGTCTACGCGTGAATGTGAGCAAAACCTAAATAATGGTCTTTGAAAGAGATGAAGCCAGAACAGATGTAAGAGTAATAATAGGTAATGATGTACTAGAACAAGTGGATGAATTTGTATATCTTGGATGTGGATTTAGCCGAGATGGAAGGTACACCACTGATATAGAGCGAAGAGTGAATGCGGGCAATAGAGTGATTGGAGCGTTGGGGCAACTTCTCGACAGCCACCACCTCAGCCAGAAAGCACGTGTAGCAATACATAACGCAGTGCTTGTCCCAACATTACTGTATGGAAGCGAGAGTTGGGTATGCAGAAAAGAGTATGAAAGTAAAATTAATGCGGTCGAAATGCGATCTCTGCGGAAAATCTATGGAATTAGGCTGACCGACCGCATTCGTAACAATGACGTAAGAGAGCGAGTAGGTATGAAAGAGAGTATCGGTGTAAAGAGGCGAAAGGGAATGCTCCGATGGTTCGGACATGTGAAAAGAATGCCGAACGAACGTCTGGTTAAGAAGATATACAATGCGAAATTGGAAGGATGTAGGTACCGAGGGAGACCGAGACTAACCTACCTAGACCAGATCGGTCAAATACTGAAGGAAGGTGGAGTCAAGAGTCTCCGAAACCGGCGAGCGTGTATGAAGAGAATTATGAATGTTGAGGAAGCGAGTGAAGTATGCAGAGATAGAGTTCTCTGGCACTCTGTTCTCTCTACCTACCCTGCAAGGGATATGGCGTGATGATATTTATGTATGTATGTATGTATTGTATAGATTTTATCTGCATATTATAGTCCCTTGGTCGTTCTTTTACGATAAGATAGGGCTGGTGAATTGTTTATTTTATTTATTATATACTTACGACTCTATACTATTCCCGTGTGGTGATGGAGTAAGAATACAGTTCACAACCCCCTTTCTTACCTGTGGGTATTGTAAAAGTCGATTAAGGGATATAAAATGCATATATCATCCGCGCAAGAGCAGGAAAACTCGAAATAAAACCCTATACCAATACGTCTGACCAGCGTGGTATAGTAGGTCAATTTCCCTCACATTGTGGAGGAGGCTCGAGCCCAATAGTGGGACATATGTGGGCTGAGATGATGATGATGATAATTCTTACTCCATCACTACACGAATTGAATGCCTTTAAAATCGTACTTAATTAGTATCGTAAGTCTATCGGACCTTCAATTTCGGATATAGACTTAATAAAATGGTATATTGCCATAATTACAACACTGAGCCGAAGAATTGGTGATTGCAGTTGATGCTTAGCTGAGTTTTACGAGACCTACGGGAAGGAAAACAATATGGGACCTCCGTTTTGTTCCTTATTCGTCACTATAAAGTAATTTATCTCAAAATCTTTGAAGAATTATCTGATAAATTAAATTGTATTCATTTAAATCTACCTAGATCAGATTGGTCACGTACTGAAGGAAGGTGGAGTCAAGCGTTTCCGAAACCAGCGAGCGTGTATGAAGAGAATTATGAATGTTGAGTAAGCGAGTGAAGTATGCAAGGATAGAGTCCTCTGGCACTCTGTTCTCTCTGCCTACCCTGCAAGGGGTATGGCGTGATGATATGTATGTATGTATGTAAATCTACATACCCCGTTTGGAGAAAAAATCAGAATACAATTGTTGTCACCCCTTACTTGCCAGTAGTCGTTAAAAACGGCTGAGGGTTTCACCAGAAGGATGAGCAAACTTATGTCTTGGGATATTTGTAACACTTGAAGGAAATCAATAATACGTGAATATATCGGGTTTTTTTTTTCTTGTGAAAATGCGAACTCATGTAAAGGGCTATTATTTCATAACAGTAAATTTTTTATCTGTGTAGTTTATGTTCTCTTAAGGGAATACAGGGATAAAATATAATGTATGTTACTCAGTGATAAAGTAACTTTTCATGGGTGAAAGTATTTTGAAAATCGATAAGGCGATTTCGTTGTGACAAACAAAGAAACAAACATACATTCGCATGTATATTATTAGTTAGAATTTACTACACTTTAATATATTCCCGTCATTACCCGTATGGTAACGGACTAAGAATACAATTCACCACCCCCTATCTTACCCATGGGTGATCGTAAGAGACGATCTACGCAACTAAAGGAAAACTCGAAACAAAACCCTATACCAACACGTCTGACCAACGCGGTATAGTAGGTTAATTTCCCATTACCGAGGAGTCCCCAACAGTGGGACATATATGGGCTGTGATGATGATGATGATAGTGAATATTTTCCCTGCATTATATTACGTATCGAATTCAGGTCACTCAGCATGGGAGGTCATTACTTTGATCATTATTCCATTCTGTATAAGTTTATACAGTTGTTCAGTATCACCGCATCCATTTTTTTTGTAGGAAAGTTACATTTTTCTAAGCCTACCGTCTCGCGAGATGCCCTGTTCTCATTTAGGCCAAAACCTCTTGCCCTCATTTGACAAGTTTACGATGCTTGATAAAACTACATTCTACTTGTACATTTATACTATGTATATTGTTTTATATAAACATGTCTGCATGTAGCAGTAATACGAAGGACGAGATGGAAGTACGGCATGACGAGAATGGACAAAATAAGGATGGTATGAACACGTGATGAGAGAGAATCAAAGTAATTTTGAGAGGAATACTTTCAATATGAATGTTGATAACTTTAATGTGTAAGAGAAGAATGAAGAAAAGATGGATGAATTAAGTGAAGTATGGCATCGATAGAATGAGAATCAACGCAGAGATGACATCCGATAAGGTTGTGTGCAAAAATAATGTATTGCTTTGACCGTAAGCATTGAGAGAAGAGCAGGACGATGATGATGATCCTTTGGCATAAATTCCATTAGGTAATCTTATGAAGAGCCTAGGCCTACAGCAGTCATCATTGGAACTCATACACGAGTAAGAGTATACTAGGCTCAAGCCTCAAAAGGATGGAAAATTGACCTACTATACCGCGGGTCAATATAGGGCTTTATTTCAAGATTTTCTGCTTTTGCAATGATGCTATCTACTCATCAACATCATCATCAATGTCATGCTCTTATCCTAATTACTTGGGGTCGACGCAATATGTACTTCTCGTCCTACATATTACAAAAGTTATTGGCAATAGTTTTAGGACCGGCCTCCTGTCTGAGGTCAACCCTACTTGGGAATGTAATTGTTGACCAAACGGCATCAGATGGCGTTGGCCTAGGTCGTTATAAAGCTCTTAGTCCTCTTTTACGATATCTATGAGCAAAGTAAGGATTGGTAGTTTTCGTAGCCGCTACACACAGCTATATATATATATATATATATATATATATATATAGCTGTGTGTAGCGTGTGTGTATATATATATATATATATACACTAGCAGACCGGGCCACGCGTTGCTGTGGCTTAGGTTAGCCTCAGTAACACTTTTTGTTTATTCTAACAAATTTGGCCCGTGTGGCGACGGGAATAGAATACAAAGGTCGTCACCCCTTACTTGCCCGTGGGAGTCGTAAAAATCGGCTGAGGGTCTCACCGGGAGATTGGGCAGCGGCTATCTCCCGGGAAACTTAATAACATCTACCGCGATCGCCAATCCGCTCGCCAAGCGTGGCGATTATGGCATTATTACCCCCCCAAAAATAAATATGGATGCACAAATAGTCACGGCCCCCAGTCACGGCAGTTCCGCTGTTCCACGGGCTCATTTTGGTAGCGGGCCTGTTGGTGGCGGGGCAGGGGGTGCTAGGAATCTCCGGCCACGATCCGGCTACCAAAAAAATCGACCCTTGGCCCTGGTAACACACAACGTTCGGACGCTTAGGACCGACGAGAGGGTCATCGAACTGGAAGAGGAATTGAGCAAAATCCGATGGGACATTGTAGGATTATCAGAAGTGCGAAGAGAGGGGGAGGGCACGATAATCCTCCGGTCTGGCAATTTGCTCTTCTACCGGGAGGGAGATCACCCATCCCAAGGCGGTGTAGGGTTTATCGTTCGTAAGTCTCTCGTAGAGAACGTGGAGAGGATCGAAAGTGTGTCAACAAGGGTAGCGTACCTTATACTCAGAATTACCAAACGGTATTCGTTGAAGGTCATACAGGTTTACGCACCGACTTCGACATACTCCGACGACGTAGTGGAGGCCTTGTACGAGGATATCTCGAAAGCCATCCACACGTCCAAAACCCACTTCACGGTAGTTATGGGAGACTTCAACGCAAAACTAGGCAAAAGGACAGACGATGAGTTGAGAGTGGGGCAATATGGATTTGGACAGAGAAACCAAAGGGGCCAAAAACTGGCCGACTTTTTGGAGAAGGAAGGCCTCTTTATGATGAATTCCTTCTTCAAGAAACGGCCACAAAGGAAGTGGACCTGGATTAGCCCTGATGGATCCACTAAAAATGAGATAGACTTCATCTTGACGGACAAACGACAAATATTCACTGATGTCTCTGTGATCAGCAGGATTAAAACTGGGAGTGATCACCGGATGGTTCGAGGCACATTGAATCTTCGTACGAAAGTCGAGCGGTCCCGCTTGATGAAGTCTACACTCCGACCTACACCTGTCCAATACCAGAACCCCGATAGCTTTCAACTCGAATTACATAATCGCTTCCAATGCCTGGAAGAGTGCGAATCTTCGAACGATATGAACAACAGGTTCGTGGAAACTGTCCACGCGGTCGGGTCAAAATTCTTTAAGGCCCGTCGCGCTACTAGAACAAAAAAGCTTTCTGACCAGACTCTTCAACTCATGGAGAGGAGAAAGGAAATGACGGTACAGTCTTCAGCCGATTGGTCCGAACTCAGGCAGCTTAATAGACAAATCTCTAAATCTATGCGACGCGATATTCGCCGATTCAATACACTGCGTATTGAAGAGGCGATAGAGCGAAATCGAGGCTCCAAAGTGTTCGCACGAGATTTGTCTATCGGGCAGAGCCAAATGACTAAGCTGAAGACCGATAACGGTACTGTCATTTCATCCCAGAGTGAGATCTTGGGAGAGGTCGAAAGATTCTATGGGCAGTTGTACAAATCATCCCTGAATCCTGTTGTCAGCTTGGTCCAAGACCCCAGATCCAAGCTAACTCGGCACTATACCGAAGAAATCCCAGACGTCAGCTTGTACGAGATCAGAATGGCTCTAAAACAATTAAAGAACGAAAAGGCACCGGGAGATGACGGAATTACCACAGAGCTCCTGAGGGCAGGCGGCAAGCCAGTTTTAAAAGCCCTACAGAAGCTGTTTAATTCTGTCATTCTCGGGGGCGACGTTCCAGAGTCGTGGACCAGGAGTGTGGTGGTGCTGTTTTTCAAGAAGGGCGATAAAACGCTCTTAAAGAATTACAGACCCATCTCACTCCTGAGCCACGTGTACAAACTGTTTTCAAGAGTCATTACGAACCGACTCGCGCGCAAGCTAGACGACTTCCAGCCGCCCGAACAAGCCGGTTTCCGAAAAGGTTATAGTACCATAGACCACATCCACACGCTACGCCAGATTATACAGAAGACCGAGGAGTATAACCGGCCTCTGTGTCTAGCATTTGTGGACTATGAGAAAGCCTTTGATTCTGTCGAAACTTGGGCAGTGCTGCAGTCCCTTCAGAGGTGCCAAATTGACTATCGATATATCGAAGTGCTGAAGTGTTTGTATAAAGACGCTACTATGTCAGTCCGCATCCAGGATAAGAGTACGAAACCGATCCAGCTGCAGAAAGGCGTGAGACAGGGAGACGTTATCTCTCCGAAACTGTTCACCACTGCGCTGGAAGATGTCTTCAAGCTCTTAGACTGGACCGGACTCGGCATCAACATCAATGGCGAATACATCACTCACCTTCGATTCGCAGATGATATCGTAGTCATGGCAGAATCCCTGGAGGACCTTGGCACCATGCTCAATGACCTCAGCAAGGCAAAGTTGAGAGCAACTAGTAGGGCTGAAAATGAACATGGGCAAGACGAAAATCATGTCTAATGCCCATGTCATTTCTGTACCGGTCCTGGTTGGGAATGCGATTCTCGAAGTTGTCGATCACTATGTTTACCTAGGACAAACAGTCCAATTAGGTAGATCCAATTTCGAGAAAGAGGTCAGCCGACGAATCCAACTCGGCTGGGCAGCGTTCGGGAAACTTAGGAGGATCTTCTCGTCTAATATACCGCAGTGTCTGAAAACAAAGGTTTATAACCAGTGTGTGTTACCAGCGATGACTTACGGCACTGAAACGTGGTCTCTAAATGTCGGCCTCATAAAAAGGCTCAAAGTCGCTCAGCGTGCTATGGAGAGGGCTATGCTCGGTATTTCTCTACGTGATAAAATCCGAAATACGGAAATCCGTAGAAGGACGGGTGTAACCGACATAGCCCGAAGAATTAGCACGTTGAAGTGGCAATGGGCAGGCCACATCGCTCGACGAACCGACAACCGTTGGGGAAAAAAGGTTCTCGAGTGGCGACCACGAATCGGACGACGCAGCGTAGGACGACCCCCCACTCGGTGGACTGATGACCTCATCAAGGTCGCAGGAAACCGCTGGATGCAGGTGGCACAGGACCGTTATAGATGGCATTCTCGTGGGGAGGCCTATGTCCAACAGTGGACGTTTACGGGCTGATGGATGGATGGAACAAATTTTAGCTTATATGAAGCATTTGTACATTTAACATAGCGCCATCTATTAAATACTTACTGAATCCAGTCAACAGATTCCGCCATCTTGTAAAATCCTTTTGATATAACATATGATTTTAACTGTCAAATATTAGACAAATAATTTGCAATAAAATAATATTACTATGATATGGCGCGATGATATGTATGAGATTTAAGCTATCCTATCTTTTAAGTTGGATCAAACTACACATGCTGTGCAAATTTGGTTAAAATCGGTTAAGCACTTTTTGAGTCCATCGCGGACAAACAACGTAACACGACATCATTGGTGACACGTAATTTATATATATTAAGATCAAGAAGAGCTTGTTTGTTTAATAAAATATGCTGATTCTTAAGAACTACATGTTGATTTAAAAATTAAATATTTTGGTCAAAGATTCGATACCAGTAAGCTCACTGGCAATAGAAATACGGTAAGTTACGTAGCTGCCAAAAAAAATTCCTGAATGTCTATTATATTATTAAAGGATTTTTTTTATAATTTAGCTTGAAATTTGTATTCAGTCAAACGATAATATACACTCATTTGCAAAAAAAACGGGCACCTAACTAATGAACCATTTCAAATGTTAATATTTCTTTGTTTGATAATTATAGGTAGTTTTATCCACACAATTTGGTAAATTAATAAGAAAATAATCGTTTTCATCAGTATTTCATAAAATTTAGATACAATTTATGGGAAATAATGCTAAACCTCGCTAGTAGTGTATATTCGCTAGTAGTGCATATGCTCATGAAGTAAAAATAAAAAAGTTTTTTTGTTTGTTTTTCTTTAATAAAGTAAAAGCAGATAAATGTTTAGTATCGAGTGTGACCCCCTCTAGCTAAAATCACAGCTTGAATTCGTCTGGGCATGCTAGCGAGTATATCCCGGATACTTGCTTACGGAATACGTTCCCACTCCGCAGTAATCACATTCTTCAGCTCTCTGATGGTCTGCGGAGCCGGGTGTACTGATCTCACACGCCGTTTCAGAACGTCCCAGACATGCTCTATGGGATTGAGGTCGGGACTTCGAGCTGGCCAATCCAAACGACGAATGCCGACCTCTTGCAAATACGCATTAACATCGCGGGATCGGTGGGCGCGAGCATTGTCGTCCATAAAAATCGAGTCTTCACCTAGAGCGGCCAATGCGGGTTGTGCATGAGAAATTAGAACTTCCGTTATGTATCGATGCCCAGTCAGTGAGCCGTTTTCAATGAAGACTAACTCTGTACGATCCATTGAATTTATTCCTGCCCAAAACATAACAGAGCCCCCACCATAAGGTGTGATTTCTTCGAAACATGCCTCTGCAAAGCGTTCTCCTTGTCTTCTTAGCACTCGCCGACGTCGACCTTCACCGAACAGAGATATCCTGGCTTCATCAGAGAACAAAACCCTATTCCAATCGTCTTGAGTCCATGATTCACAATTTCTAGCGAACCTAAGCCTGTGAACTCTGTGCTCACGGAGTAATTTTCACGGTGGCGTAAGTGGTAGCACGATTGGCAAGAATTACCAATAGGAATGGGTTCGGATCACATGTGTTACAATCATTTTTCGTTCGTAATCAAGTTCTTATAAATAACTATTTGACCGATTATTATGAAAATCGGTATGTATATGTATTTTTTTCCGGAGAAGGTTTATATGTCCACGTAACTCGCCACCAGGCGGCGCTGCGATATTTCGACTTTTGCAATCAAACTAATGAGCTGGGTTGGCTAGTATAAAATATAAAAATATAAAATATAAGCGTCAAATAAACGTTTAATTTCCAGCGACGTTATTTGAACGTACCCTTAGATGAATGTTTGAAGTAAGGAGAATAACTGCATTGTCATTATCGATCTCATTACTTTCTAGCCATTATCTAATAGAGCAATATCGTTCTAAGAATTTAATTTAACTGTTATCTATAACTCGTATTATATTTTTGTCTTTAAAGGAGACGTGTGCCATCTACCTGACAATGTTTACATATTGTACAGATTTAATACTCTAATTTTGCAGTTGGAATTCTTTTAAACGATGACACAACCCTGTTATGCAAATTACTGAAATTTAGCATTTATCATGCTTGATTATTTATAAATACTTGATTATCCCTTGTATGACAATCATTTTTCGCTCGTAATATTTTTTTTATAAATATTCAAGCATGTTAATTGTAATTCTAAATTTCAGTAATTTGAATAACAGGGTCGTGTCATCGTTTAATAGAATTCTAACTACAAAGTTAGAGTATTAAATCTGTATGATTGTAAAGTTTAGCGGGTAGATGGCACACGTCTCCTTTAAAGACGAAAATATAATACGAGGTGACAATTGAATGTCATACGACTGTTCACGCTGGTGTAAGTGGTAGTACGATTGGAACGGATTTCCAATAGGCGTGGGATCGAATCCCGTCTGTGATAATCATTTTTCACTTGTAATCAAGTTTTTATATATAATCAAGCATGTTAAATCCTAAATTTCAGTAATTAGAATTTATATTGTTCGAAGAATTTAAAAGAGAAGGAAAACTCGAAATATACCTTATTCCAACACGTCTGTCCAGCGTAGTATAGTAGGTCAATTTCTCTCCCATCGTAGAGGAGGCTTGAGCTGAACAGTGGTATATATATATAAGTTGAGATGATGATGATTGTTCGAGGAATTTAGTATAAACTACAAGTATATAGTTAGCTTAGTTGTTTCCTTTTTCTTGACCGTCCGTGATGATAAAATGATATAACGTTAAAAGTGAAGTAGTCTCTAGCCCAACAGTGGGACATATATGAGCTGAGATGACGATAACGAACAAAATTGCAAAAAAAAAAAATGTTAACATTTTATCGTGGCAAATGTGATTCCATGTCGTTTCTTTGCAAATATCACAAATATGACGTGACTAGGTTACATATGTTTATATAAATAGATAATAAGAGACCCGATTTTGTACTGAAACAAAGCTTTCATATGATTCCCAAGCGTACTTGTTAGTACAGCGTTATTGTTCTAAATCCGACTGTCATTGGAATACAACATTCACATAATTATGTTGAATGTACATTGTCTATTTACCTAGAAGTATATCTATATAATAATGTCAATTTTGTATAAAAGTATTTTTCTCAAACATGCTTGGCAATTTGAGCATTATTTTCACAACTTTCTTCGAGAGAAATCGATACCCTTTAGCACGTGATAAATGTTCTTCGTTGTTCGTCAGGTATACAGTTCTACTTAGTACTACTTATAACCTATATAATCTAAGAAGTGCACTTTGACAGCTGTCGGAGTAAGTTGACTAGGTATGTGAACTAAATAATCGCTATCGAAAATATCCGATTTTACTGAGAAATCGATATTGATTCTTTATAATTAATACTCGGTTTATGTTTTATTTTTCAAAAAGGTGATGAATAAATTAAGTGCTAAATTATTACTAAACAAATTTAATTATTTCAGCATAGAATCTATTCATCATATTTAGTAGGTTTAGGTTAATTAAAAACAAAAACTGAATTTGAAAATAGCTATTTATTAAGAATTACTACTATTACTTGAATTATCAGCGTCGTGAACATTAATAATTATTTCCTCATCAATCAAAGTGTCGAAATGTACATCTATGTCAAAATCTCTATTCGATTAATTGTATTATTCTAATATTTTTACCGATTATTTGGATATTCGTGAATTGGAAGTTATCAAGCACTACTGTATAGAACGTGATGACGTGACATTGTTAGGTCGTCATTAAAAATTACTATTTACCATGTAATTTTTATTTTAAATTAGTTTTACGAGTTTCAACATTAGATTATTGTACAAGAAAGTCACCCGCAATGTTAATTATGTAAATAACTTAATAGTTGTTTAAAATTTCAGATTTAGTGTTTACAATCATGTGTATACGTTTGACCGAGGTTATTGTGTATTAAAAAATGCAAAACGTCAAAATGCACTTCTTAGATTAGATGAACTATAGTTTTAATTTTCGCGTATTATTTGAGAAAACTACTATACAAGCCTTGGCTACTACTAGGAATTGATGGACTTACGTATGTATGCCTCGGCTACGCTTCGGCCCACATTTACACGTTCGTCCATCAATTCCTATTTTGCTCGCTGCTGCAGTAATCTACTATTTCTCAAACGTTCTTGGAATTTTTTTAGCATTCTTTTAACAACTTTCTTCGAAACCCGATTACGAAACGAAAAATGATGTCACAAGTGGGATTCGAACCCACACATATTGGGAATCCAGCCCAATCGTGCTGCCACTTACACCACCGTGAACTATTGTAGGATATTCAAATCTCGCTTCGTACCATATTTACGTCTTTAAGGAGACGTGTGCCATCTACCCGACAATGTTTACACATTGTATGGGCTTAATAGTTCAACTTGTTCGTCATGTATCTATATACATGACGAACAACGACCAACATTTTTAGTTCTACTTAGTACTAATTACTTTTAATCTCCGCGCATTATTTGAGAAAAGCACTATACAAGCCATGGCCATAACTAAGAATTGACGGACTATACACGTTCGTCCATCAATAAGAGGCTTGCTGCTGTAAAGTACTATATAAGGATTTGTTTAATTTGTTTATTTAATAATTTTATACGAATGCACGTGTAGCAATACATAACGCAGTGCTTGTCCCAACATTACTGTATGGAAGCGAGAGTTGGGTATGCAGAAAAGAGTATGAAAGTAAAATTAATGCGGTCGAAATGCGATCACTACGGAAAATCTGTGGAGTTAGGCTGATCGACCGCATTCGTAACGACGACGTAAGAGAGCGAGTAGGTATGAAAGAGAGTATTGGTGTAAAGATGCGAAAGGGAATGCTCCGATGGTTCAGACATGTGGAAAGAATGCCGAACGAACGTCTGGTTAAGAAGATATACAATGCGAAAGTGGAAGGATGTAGGTACCGAGGGAGACCGAGACTAACCTACCTAGACCAGATTGGTCATGTACTGAAGGAGGATGGAGTCAAGAGTCTCCGAAACCGGCGAGCGTGTATGAAGAGAATTATGAATGTTAAGGAAGCGAGTGAAGTATGCAAAGATAGAGTTCTCTGGCACTCTGTTCTCTCTGCCTACCCTGCAAGGGATATGGCGTGATGATATGTATATATGTATGTTATACGAATGAATTTATGTGTGGTAATGGGTTAACGTTAGGTTAGGTTAGGTTATTATATATTAACCAGGATATGTTAACCATCAATACTGTTCGAATTATCTTCCTTTAGCCTAGGAGGCTTACCTGCGCCTGGTGCTGCCCTAGCCCAGGCAGCGGGTGACCAGACCGGGGAGTAGTCTGATCACCCGAGGAGAGACCACCGCGTGAAAACGATGTCAATGCAAAGCTGCCGGGCCATCGACATCGGCCATCACCAAAGAGAGGCACATTTAGGGCAGATCTATATGGGGTCGCACGCCGCTTCTTCTGTTGCCCCGGACGGAGTTGGGTGTGGCTAAACCATAGCCCGCCGCCAAAAATAAATGGCTGGGAGGCATATTAGCTATACTGGATACTATTAACCTGTTTCACACATAAATTAACGATTGGAAGGAGTGCTCTACTTTCAAGGCTGCACAAATGATATAGTGGTTAAGATACCGACCTAGAGTGCCAGTACCCTGGCAGACAATTCAGATGCAGGAAAATAGTTTGTGTGATCTACAGTTAGTTGTTTTGAATCTGGGTGCAATTTGTATCTGTTAAGTTATTCGCAATATAATGATTATTTCTTTAGTGAAGGGTGTTCTCTTTCATTGAAAAAAAAACGAAAATAAAAAATAATAAATTTAATAGTGTAATTAATAAAAAAATATCTGGAAGACCGAGCTTTTGCTCGGTATTTTCTTTTCAGTGTGTTTTGAAGCTGTATTTAAATATAATAAAAATAATTAATTTAAAACAATAATAATAAAAAAATTAGAACGTCAAAAAGTAATAATAAAGAGAGACAGGATCCAAACCAGCCTCGATTAGACTGCTCGAGTATCCAATTGAAGTGTTTTAATGACAGCGTCAAAATTTGCCTTCATATTTTAATAGTTGTCAGCCAACGCAAAATTATATTTATTCATTGTCTGAAAATATTGACAAAACAATATTTTCTAGAAATGAAATCTAGCTAGATCGATTAATCGCCCCCGAAACCCCCTACGTGCTAAATTTCATGAATATTGTTGGTGCCGTTTCCGAGATCCAGAAAATATATATATTCTTACAAGACAGTTGGTTTCCCCCCACCCGGCAGCAGCCGAAACGTATGAATAGCCGGCGCAAAGAGAGTAGCGGGTCACGATGAAAAGTCCGAATGCCTGGCCGACTGTCTGGAACTTCAGTGCACGCCAAGCATACTATACCCCGACGACACAATTCATCACCGTACCATAAATAGTGAAGTGGAACGTCGTACCACTATCTCTCGCTCCTCTGAATACGACAACCCAGACGTACCTATTCCAGCAGTGACCAATGACGAGGTCAAATCTCTGGTCAAGGGTCTACACGCCAAGAAAGCCCCCGGTTCGGACGGTATCTCCAATAAAGTCATTAAGTTATTCCCTGCTCACCTCATTACCATTCTGTGCTGTATCTACAATGCAGCACTGAACAATAACATCTTTCCCTCGCAATGGAAAGAGGCCGTGGTAATCGGAATCCACAAACCCGGCAAGCGACGTACCGAACCCAGTAGCTGCCGCCCGATAAGTCTACTAAAAGGATTAGGCAAGCTTTATGAGCGCATAGTCCTTAGCAGACTTAGATCATTCGCCGAGGATAACAACCTCATTCCAGACACGCAATTCGGCTTCCGTGCGAGGCACAGTTGCGTACAACAGGTCCACAGATTGGTGGAATACACAAGTGGTCAGTTCATGATGAACAGATACACCGGTGTATTATTCCTAGACGTAGCGAAAGCATTCGATAAAGTGTGGCACGAGGGCCTCATTCACAAGCTTTATCGTCTAAAGATCCCAGATTATTTAATTTTAATTATACACGACTACTTGAGTCACCGCAGCTTTCGCTACAGGGTGGAAGGTACGCTGTCTACCTCCCACCCCATCAAGGCCGGCGTCCCTCAGGGATCGGTCCTCCCCCCATTCTTATTTACGCTATATGCTAGCGATATGCCCCAGTTTAACAGAGTCCAAAAAGCGCTTTACGCTGATGACACCGCACTCTACTGTGCAGGCAGGACCCCGACAGCAGTAGTTAAAACTCTCCAAACAGCGGTTACCGCCCTAGCCAATTGGTTCAGGAAATGGAGAATCGAAATCAATCCAGAAAAGAGTCAGGCGGTCATGTTCACTCGCAGAACTGCCCGTTCCTACTCTATAGACAACATCCCACCCCTCCAGCTATTTAGCAAACCTGTCTCCTGGAGCAGGCAAGCTAAATACTTGGGTGTGACCCTTGATGACCGACTTAGCTTCGCACCCCACATAAAGATTGTACGCGATCGTGCAGCCTTTGTGATGGGACGCCTCCACAGCCTACTCCATGCTAGGTCGAAACTACCCTTGAACAGCAAGGTCCGATTATACACCGCTTGTATACGGCCGATCATGACCTATGCAAGCGTAGTGTTCGCGCACACCAAGGCACACAGGATCCATAGGTTACAGACCTTACAGAATAGGTTCATGCGCCGAGCTACGGGAGCACCGTGGTTCATTCGTAACGTCGATCTTCACATCGACCTCGAACTGCCGACCATCAGGCAGTTTATGAAGCGGTGCTCCCAGAGCTACTTTGACTCTGCCACGACACACCCCAACCAACTAGTGGTCGGGGCGGCTTCCTACACCCCATCGCGCATCTCCAAAGTCCGACGTCCACGTCACGTCCTCAACGACGATGACGACGTTATTACGCTCGCCCAGACCAAAGCCTACGCCGCGCGCGAGGCCATCGCGCACAAACATCCGCGTTTCCGTCCTCGACGTCGAGGTACGAAAACACGGCGAGCAAAAATCACCGACCCCAAGATGGACACGTCCACGTCCACCTTACCCCCAGCGACGCCCCGAGCCGAGGCCCGTTCCCCACAGGGGGAGCCCTCGGGCGAAGTCGCCTAATTCATGTCTATCGGGTTGAGAGCCTTCGGGCTCGCCCGCAGTCCGGTTAAGCTGTAAAAGCCCCTTCGGCTAACAGCTCGCAGTTGGTATGTTTTAGTGGATATTCAGTGTCCCCTGCAGGGCCTGTGAGTCCCACATACCCCGCCCGGGGCGGGTATGCGAGAAATGCATTTTTAACCACTGCGTTACCAAAAAAAAAAAAAAAAAAAAAAAAAAAAAAGAGTAGCGGGTCATTCTCGCTATCGGATTCGGACCGGCTTTAACTACCTCTTGTCGTTATATTTAATTTAAATTCATGGTGTCATTTGTTCATTTGTCAGATTTCTTTATTAAAAGTGATTTTCCCTTAGCTAATATTATCCATCTTTTTAAAAAATTAAATCTAATTCTGATTCGTAAAAATATGAATCTACAAGAAATACTGAAGGAAGGTGGAGTCAAGAGTCTCCGAAACCGGCGAGCGTGTATGAAGAAAATTATGAATGTTGAGGAAGCGAGTGAAGTATGCAAGGATAGAGTTCTCTGGCACTCTATTCTCTCTGCCTACCCTGCAAGGTACATGGCGTGATGGTATGTATGTATGTATATACAAGAATTGCTCGTTTAAAGATATTAGATAGATAGATAGATATATCCGCATAGAAACGGATTAAGAATACAATTTACCACACCCTATATTACCCGTGGGTGATCCTAAGAGACGACTAAGGAATATAAAACGCATGTAACATCTATGCAAGAGAAGGAATACTAAAAACAACCCCTATACCAACACGTCCGACTAGCGTGGTAAATTAGTTGAATTTCCATCACATTATGGCCCGCTCGCACGGTGAATAGAGGAGTTTTGCATGGTGGGTCTATGGGTCACGCGCCGCCTCTTCTGTCACCTCGGATAGGTTTGGCGGGGCGAGACCACATCCATAGCCCATCTCAAAAAAAAAAGTATGTACAAATATATTTTTATTTATAATAAAATTTTATATCTTTATTACTCCTAGAATCTGCTAAAAATATTACAGGAATAAAGTTCAATAAAATGTACAAATTGTATTACACATACAGAAAATAATATTGGCGTGAGGAAACTGTGTAAATGCTCTGGAATCCAATAAATGTCCGCGATGGCATGAAATTTTTTACTGAATTTAGTTCACTTTTGACGAGGAAATCGTCTCTCAAAATACGTATAAAGGAATAAATGAACGTTCTTTTACCTGTGAATGTACGGTTAGAAAAAAACATGTTTTTAAATATAAGATGTCTGTAAGAAAAGGGGTCTTCGCGTGAATGTGAGCAAAACTAAAATAATGGTCTTTGAAAGAGATGAAGCCAGAACAGATGTAAGAGTAACAATAGGTAATGATGTACTGGAGCAAGTGGATGAATTTGTATATCTTGGATGTGGATTTAGCCGAGATGAAAGGTACACCACTGATATAGAGCGAAGGAGAATAGAGCGAACGGAGCGTTGGGGCAACTTCTCGGTAGCCACCACGTCAGCCAGAAGGCACGTGTAGCAATACATAATGTAGTACATTGTTACGTCTTAACATACAAAAAATTGAATTTAAAAAAAGAAACAATAATGATATAAACTAGTGTAATTTAATAAGCATATTATAGGTTTATAAGGAGTAGAAATATAATTAATAGATCTCGGGAGGTGGGTACGTCACCCTTAAACGTATTCCAGGTCCAACGGCTAACCGAACTCAGCACGCCCCTGATAGGTAATATCCAGTGGTCCCGCTGGGTTCACTCCACGGAGTCTAGTTAACTCAGCTGCAGCTGTGACCAGTCCTCGAAGGCGGTAGTTTTGAACCCTGGAATCACGTAGGTAGGGTGGACAATAAGCAGCCATCCTTGAGGGTACCGTGACTGTAGCGAGACGGATAATGCTAGCAGAAGCGACTGGATCGGTTACAATGTTCTAGGTGAGGCAGTCACGGTATTATTAATATAATACTAAGCGGAAGGACTTACAATAATATTAACGGTTAACTATAATTTAAATTAAATAATTAACATACCTACTTTGGAATGTGGTCTAGTTAATTCTACGTGATATACATATACTAGGTATATGGCTAAGTAACGACGTGAAGCATTAATGGATCACCAAATGTGTCGTTAGGAGAATTTTAATTGTACTAGTACAATACAATCCGATATTATGTATATTGTTCTACTTATCAATAAAAGCACAACTTAACCAATACGGGGTTATTATAATTTACTTTAACTTAATTGCATATAAATATATATTATTATATTTATTATTTCTTCCGTGAAGGTTGGTGGTTGCAGTGTTAAAGATATAAAATAATAGTAAATGATAAATATAGTCGCGCACGAGTAGCGTGTGCGAGCTACAGGCTCAAGTGAAGTGCCGCGCTCGGCACTCTCCGGCCGCCGATCTCAGGATACCCTCTTTGATTTTACGATATCGTAACAACATAATACATTACTGTATGGAAGCGAGAGTTGGGTAAAAAAGAGTATGAAAGTAAAATGAATGCGATCGAAATGCGATCTCTACAGAAAATCTGTGGAGTTAGGCTGATCGATCGCATTCGTAACGACGACGTAAGAAGAGCGAGTAGGTATGAAAGAGAGTATTGGTGTGAAGATGCGAAAGGGAATGCTCCGATGGTTCGGACATGTAGAAAGAATGTCGAACGAACGTCAGGTTAAGAAGATATACAATGCGAAAGTGAATGGATGTAGGTACTGGGGGAGACCAAGATTAACCTACCTAGACCAGATCGGTCATGTACTGAATGAAGGTGGAGTCAAGAGTCTCCGAAACCGGTGAGCGTGTATGAAGAGAATTATGAATGTTGAGGAAGCGAGTGAAGTATGCAAGGATAGAGTTCTCTGGCACTCTGTTCCCTCTGCCTGTCCTGCAAGGAATATGGCGTGATGGTATGTATGTATGTGTATGTAGATGTCTGTAGGATTTTTTTTTTTCTAATCACTATTAATACAAGGTGGAGATAACAATATGACTATAAATGAAAACACTGGAAATACTAGTATATAGGAGTATTTTGAAACTATTCAAATGTCCTCACATAAATATTAAAAAAAAAAAATTTCAAATAAGCTTTTTATTATAAATATTGAAACAAAATAGAACATCGTTTGTAAATGTTAATTCACTGACTTTTGGTCCGACCGAGCAGGTCTCCTTTCATTATGCGGTATGTCATAGATAATATTATGGGCAATTCCTGAGATATAACCTAATTTTAGGATATTTTTGTTCCTTTAGCTTTTGGAGGTCAGGCTGCAGTTACTTTGTGAAAAAAATTGTTTTGCCGTAGCTGGTTAAACTAAAAAGTCGACCCTAATACCATTTAGTATAAAAAAAGACTTCGAGGATATCTTTTAAATTGCCCCAACTAATTTGTTGTCTGTACGCAATAAAGTCGGTGCTTGTAGCATACATGTATTTTCATTTTTGAACTCTTTGATGGGACGAACTGAGTATGTAAAGCGACGCGAACACAAATAGACAAAACGTATTTACGCGAGAATGAGTAGCTATTGGTATGGTAATATATTAAAAATATAATATGTTAAAGAAAGAAGGGCTTGACCTTTCTTTGACGAATGTTTTTTTAATACTTTGATTTTGCAAAAATATAATTCATCATCATCATCATCATCATGATCACAGCCCATAAATGTCTGACTGTTGGGCTCGGGTATCCTCCGCAACGGAAGGGCAATTAACCTACTATACCACGCTGGTTAGACGTGTTGGTATAGGGTTTCGTTTCGAGTCTTCCTTCTCTCGCATAATTGTTATATGCGTTTTATATCCCTAAGTCGTCTCGTACGATCACCCACGGGTAAGATATGGGGTGGTGAATAGTATTCTTACTCCGTCACCACACGGAAAAAAAATATAATTAACCGAGACAAATTAAACACTGACCAAGATTACAATTTGTGAATCGTATGAATTGTCTTTTTTTTTGGGGTGAGTTACGGTAGGCGCACTCCTCGCACCTTTCCGTTCGGGGTGACAGAGGGGCGTAAGCACGCACACCCATAACTCACCCGTGTCACGTCGCCTTCATCGTTGGGCCTACAACCGGAACAGGGTGACTTGATGTCAGTGGTCGGCCCGAAGGAATACCTCCTGAGGAGTACCCTCTCGTGTGGGATTCAATCCCGTGATATTTGGCATGATAAGATGATGCCTTAACCGCTTCGCAATCTTTATAGTCATGTTAGTTGTATGTGTTTAATAGTCAATAGTACTTGAGTGGCTATTTCACTAGCTAGCTTACTAGTACTTGAGTAGCTAGCTACTATATAATTTCTTAACGTGCAATGTTTGTCGCATTTTTCGTAAATCCTTTTTGTGTACACTGATTTAAATCTAACCTATGAACTAATTATAAACCGTATTACTTAAAATTATGTATCATTAAAATAAACTTAGTTATTATATTGAAACATATAAGACTGCGAGTAAAGTTATTTGAATCTGTAAAATTATCATGACACACGAGACTTTTACTTCCAAAATAAAAACAATATAAAACAAAACCATACGAAAACTTTCGACATTTAATGCGTTATAACTGTGAAAAAGAATATTTATTATTAAACAAAATCAGTAATGTATTATTTAGTCCAAAACAGTCACCAGCGTAGCATAATATTCTGTCGTGACTAAAGGTAGTTTTCGTCCTATTGTTATAAATTAAAACACGCCACGTAGACTTGCAAAAAACTGAGAATTTCTGTTCTCCTTTATTTTTGATACGAAGGCAAAAGGTAATCTATTACTTATTTTCGCCGTAAATAAATCAAATTGATTAATATAATCAAATTTATTGCATAGATGGCATAATGGTTAAGATATTGACAATGTAATGGGTTCAATTCCCACGCAGAACAATATTTAGTGCATCGAGAACTTTTGTTTTGATTCTAGATATGATTGATATCAATTCATCGAATAGATATCTAATATAATCGTTTTGACAGTATAGATGACGCAGTGGTTAAGATACCGACCTATCGTGCTAATGTCGTTGGTTCGATTTATATATAGGTGCAAGTGTGAGTAAAATCTGCGACTGTCAATTGTATGTTAATTGTATGTCCGTATGGTGACGAAGTAAAAATACAGTTCACCAATAATAAAGAATGCTCTAAGTCTAGTCCCTTAAATGACAAATAATTTATTAATAAAAAAAACTAACGTTCACAAAGTATATATACTTTTATTTCATATTATGTTACATTATTTTGCATTTGAAAAGGCCACTGTATAAATATGTTATTTTTTTATTAAAGATAACACCCACTAGTTAATTGAACCCATGGCACAGTAGGTCGGACCTTAACCACTGTGCCATCTATGCAATCGAATTATATTTTAATAGAGCATTCCTTTTCCGTGTGGTGACGGAGCAAGAATACAATTCACCATCCCCTATCTTACAAGTGGATGATCGTACGAGACGACTAAGAGCGGTTACGCACTACGTCCGATCCGAACCCGTGAAAATATGGATCTAGAAAACTCGCACCAAATTACGTGATTTTATGCGGAGCTACAGCAGAGTGTTCACGTCGTTGATCATGAGTCCTTTAAATTGACGTCAACTTCTGGCAATACCATTGTACGTACAAAGTACGTTCATACAAATAATTCTATAGCTACATCGGTCCGGCATGGAGATTTTAGAACGACGGCAAGAAATCGGATGAGGGAGATCGGATGTAGTGCGTAAATTACCATAGAAATAGTTCTACGGCTACGACGGACCATATTTTCACGGATTCGGATCGGATGTAGTGCGGAACCGCTTTTAGGGATATAAAACGCGTACCAACACGTCTGACCAGCGTGGTATAATAGGTCAATTTCCCTTCCATTATGGAGGAAGCCCGGGCTCAACAGTGGGATATATGTGGACTTTCTTTTTTCCGCAAGGTGGACCATGGATGTGGTCGCGCTCCGACAATTCGTCCGGGCCGACAGAAGAGGCGGCACGCAACCCTATGGACCCATCCTGAAAACACCTCTCTTCGCCGTGCGAGCGGGCCACCGGTACCCGATCTTTGTCTTCGGTGGCGGACCCGGCGGACATATGGGGACTGAGATGATGACAGCATTCCTGTAATAAAAAAAGGATATATAAATTGCCTGCATCAGATTTCAATATACATAATATGAGCAAATAACTTTGTACGTGCTCAAAATAAGTTTGTAGTCCACAGACACAAACATTTCATGTCATTTGCAAACAAACTTTGTATTGGGTTTAACCGCTGAATAAACCATTATACTTTTTGTTTCCAGTGTAAAGATTACTTTGTATCAATAGATCTATTTGTTTCGTGAAATAATATCAAATTAAAGACTTTATTGTAAACAAATAAAATCATTACATGGAAAAAGAAAATACAAGAACTTTGTTAATTACTACCTATTCGTTACAGAAGTCCTCCATAATAGATGGTTTTTTTTTTTACTACAGCACGCTGATCAGATTGGCCTTTTTTCTCAAGTTTCTTGCACAGATATTATGTGAATATACCGTGGTAGTATTTTGACATCCACAGTTAAAAGGGAGGGAGGTTGCTGTATGGTAGCGGCTACGAATACTACCAACCCTTACTTTGCTCGTGGATGTCGTGAAAGACGACTAAGAGCCTTATAGCGACCTAGGCCAACTCCATCTCATGCCGTTTGGTCGACAATTACATTCCCAAGGAGAGTTGACGTCTGGCAGGCGGCCGGTCATGAAAATATTGCCATTCACTTTTACAATATGAACTATGAAAGAAGAGTACATATTGTATCGACCCCAAGTAATTGGGATAAGAGTAGGAGAATGATGAGTTACGAGGGAGGTAGTAACTTATATTCCTACTCTATCATCACACGGAAATCCTTCATAATGTGTGCTTTATAATGGAAAATTGTCTATTATCGCTAACCACATAGGTTGGCATAGATTTCCATTTACATTATTTCTTCCCTTGAAATAATATTATTAGTTTATATCCCTTCACCGAAATTTACGACATCCATGGGAAAAGATGCTAAATTGTAATCTTATTCGTTACACATACGAAAATATTTATAAATAGGTATTTCTAGCAAACCCAGCCCGTTGGTTTGTTTGAGGAAGTCGATATATCGCCTGGTAGCAAGTTACATCAATGGCGAATAGCATATAAACCTTCTCTGTGAAAAAATATATATACATACCAATTTTCACAATTATTAGTCAAATTGTTTCCAAGTTTAGCGATATCATGTATACAAATATCTTCTTTTATAAATATAGATTAGATATACATATCGACGGCGGAAAGCGAAAACGTAGTAGTCCACAAAAACGAAAATGTTCACCAGAGCCAAGAAACTGTTTCACTTTTTTTCAAAAAATCATAACTAGCGTATTTTTTAACGTAGACTTACGATTTTTGGATATTAGATTTTTTTTTTTAATATAATTTTTAGTCTCAAATCTCATTCTAACAATTATTTATCAAAATTTTGTTGTCTACGACATTTTGAACTATTTTTATAGAACGTTAAAACGCTGTAATTGCACTATTGAGTTGTATGGAGCGGGGTCAAATGCATTTTTTTAAGGAAAACGAAAACGTGGTAAGCAGCATTATTTGAATTAAGGCTGCCCAACTGTATGTCGTAAACGTAGTTATTCTATGAAACTGATATCTTAGAATAGGTGTAAACTAAAATAATTGCTTATTTGGGGTAAGACAAAATGTATGTATACATGTAAAGCGATTTAAATTTGACAGAATATTAAAAGGTAGAGTTCAATAAATAATACACTGCAAATTATATTACAAATGTAAAAACATAATAAGCTTAAAAAAAAATAAAGTTAAAAATATATGAATAAGTAATTTACTTAATTACTTTGTCTTTAACCATAACAGATGTCATATCTTCTGCTGACTACACACCAGCACGGATAACAGGTAGTGGTTGAAGCCCCTCTTGAGTCATCTGACCATTGCTTGTTCCGTAGTAGTGCCCCTATTGCGAAGCTTTTTCGTCATGTTCGATCAGCTGACGATCTTTTTGTATACTTCATATATCGTTGGCCATAGGCCTTGGAGGGCAAGTGTGAGGCACTAACGTTCAGCCTCTTTTTTTTTTTTTTTTATTGGTGGGCTATGGGTGCGTCTCGCCCCGCCGAATCGGTCCGGGGTGACGGCAAGGCGGCGCGTGACCCCATAGACCCACCGTAAAACCTTCTCTCTTCGCCGTGCGAGCGGACCACCGGTACTCGATTTTAACTTCGGTGGCCACTAACGTTCAGCCTAGATATCGCAAAAGCATTCGACAGGGTCTGGCATAGGGCCCTTCTGTCGAAGCTACCATCATATCGAATCCCCGAAGGACTTTGTAATTGGATGACCAGCTTTCTGGATAGTCGGAGCATAAAAGTAGTCGTCAACGGCTCCTGCTCCGGCCATGATGATGCTGGTGTACCATAGGGCTCGATGCTCCTCGACGTTGTTTATCCTGAATATCAATGACTTGCTCTCTATAGAGAATATATGTTGCTATGCGGATGACAACACGGGTGACGAGCGATACACCGAGCATCAGAATGTCCCTCGGAGTATGTTACAGGAAAGAGGGGCTTAATTGGGGTCTGAAAATGAGCGCTCTTTGGGGCGAGCCTCGGAACGGGGTGAACGGCACTAAAACCAGTTCAACCCCACTAAGACACAAGTTTGCACTTTGACTGCGACGAAGGAACCGTTTATCACGGCGCCTTAGTTCCAAGGAGTAACTCTCTAAATTGCCGAGAGTATTGGTATCCTCGACGTCGAACTATAGAGCAAAGGCCAGTTTGGTAGTCATTTGGAAGGCAAAGCCAAATTGGCAAGCAAAAAGTTAGACGTGTTAAGCAGAGCTAGGCGGTCCTTCACGCCGAGACGTCGTCTTGTGCTATACAAAGCACTAGTTCGTCCTCACGTGGTGTACTACTCTCATCTTTGGGCTGGCGCGTCTAAATATCAGCTAGACCCACTTGACTCCCCGCAAAGGCGTGCTGTTCGAATCGTCGGTGATCCCAATCTCACGAACAGATTGGAGTTTACGGGAGCCGCGGAGAGACTTTGGGTCTCTCTTTGTACTCTACCGGCTCTTTTACGGTGAGTGCTCTAAAGAACTGTTTGACCTGGTACCATCGTCACCATTTTACCACCGTACCACTCGTCACCGTAGCAGGGTTCACTCATTTCACTTGTATTTACCCTGTTCCTAGACTACGTTTTCAGAGATCATTTCTCCCACGTACGTGCAAGATCTAGAATGAACTACCTGCTGCCGTGTTTCCAGAGCGTTATGACATGTCCTTCTTCAATTGAGGTTTAAGAGCATTTTCTTCAAGATAGACAACGGCCTGGCTATACCCCTAGTGTTACTGAGGTACATTTGCAGCAGTATGTATCACTTACCATCAGATGTGCTGCTTGCTTGTTTGCCACCATAGGCAATACAAAATGTGTCATAAAAATATTAATAGTAATCTTTTTATTATCACAATACACTGACAACATCGTACCCGTACTACCAGTAATACAAGCAAGAACAACTGTTTTTGCTCCCATAAATACGTAGTATTTATTGTAATGATTTACGAAAATAAGTACCTCTTTACGAAAATATTTGCATCTTATTATATTCTTATAATATTTGCATCTTATATATTCATTACAACAAAAAATAAGAATATAAAGTACATACTTTAGTTTTATGTAATTGCACCCATTGTTTGTAATTATAAAATCACTGAAAACATTTACTTTCAACCACTTAGATGCTCGATGCCTACTGAGCAACAAATAGAGCGACGACGCAATCAACAAACGATGCCACTGCGGCTTCGTTTAAGGGCGGTAAATCGATGAAGTTTAAATCTGCATCACTATTAAAATGGTGTATAGCTGTGTACTTACTTTAAATAAGATAATCTAAATGTCATAATTTCCAGAGTGCATTGTACAGAAACCTTACCGAAGGTAGTAATAGACTCGATTCCTTGTACCACTGCCCGCTAAAACGTCGTTAATGAGCAAAAATATTTTTTTACGGAAAGCGAATTGCTGTAATCGACATAGTATAAGTTATTACTAATTTTTTTCTGTAACGTACAGCGTTTTTGAAATAAGGCATTTAAGTGTAAACCTGTTTTTTTTTAAATGTTAATTTCATAACTATTCATCATAGAATTTTGTAACCCGGACCATTTGAATCAGTTTATTTTTTTCTGATTCGAACAGTGCAATATTTTTTTTTTTCATAATTTGTGGACTACGACGTTTTCGCTTTCCGCCGTCGATATAAGCAATGCTATATATATTGACATAAAAATTGAAATTAAAATTTACCTCTTAAAGTCGATTTATGAATGTTTATTTATGTATATACAAATAAATATAAAGAAAATAATGATTATTAACTCAATTCATATACATACATCCTACTTCTAGGCTCGAGTATCCTTTATAATAGAAGGGAAATTGAACTACAATATCACGCTGTTCAGACGTGTTGGTAAAGGATTTAATTGGATTTCTCCTTCTCTTGCATAGATACTGTATGAGTATAAAAAATCTAAGGCTAAAATAAAAAGTGTAAATAAAAAAGGAAATAAAAAGTGTAAAAATAAAAAGTCTTTCCGTGTGCTGACGGAGTAAGAATACAATTCACCAACCCTTATCTTACCCGTGGGTGATCGTAAAAGACAACTAAGGGATATAATGCGCATAGATGTTATATCTATGCGAGAGAAGGAAAACTCGAAACAAAACCCTATACTAACACGTTTGAACAGCGCGGTATAATAGGTTAATTTCCCTCCTATTACGGAGAAGGCTCGAGCCGAACAGTGGGACATATATGAGCTGAGATGACGACGATGATAATGATGAAAATAAAAAGAAATGGTTGCGTGTACATGTACGCGCGTGAAAAGTTATAATTCTTTGGCACCACTAAAAATAGTTTTTGATTCCATGCAAATAATTAATAATTTGGAAAAGCCAAAAGTGCACGCCTCATAATTTTTATATTTTTTATCATTTACTGTTTATTAGTCAATGCCAGAAATAAAAATAAAATTAAAGCAAAAAGCCTTTTCTAAAACCAAGCTTTTACTATTTACTAATAAAATAAAATAAAAAGGTAAAAATAAATTAACTCTAATAAGACATATAACACTTTATAAGTTCATTGTAACCTTTAACGATAATTAAGCTTCGTCGTCTATTACAAAATAATTCAAAACCGTTCATAATTATATATTTTTAACACTAAAACTTTACACCATAATTATTAAATCTTTCCGTTTCTATTACAGTCCTAATTTTATAAATAAAAGCGTGTTACATTTTGATGGCATGATTAAGAACATTTAGCACCTTCTTTTTCCTATGGCCATCTTCCAGGTCCAACATCAGACCCTGGTTACCATATAGTATCAAAGTACTCGTCAAGACGAATCAAACGAGTCCAAACTCGATAGAGTTGCGTCGTTTAATTACGGAGTTCATATGGCCCGCTTCCAGATCCATCGTCAGACCCTGGTTAGCATATAGTCTCAAAGTACTCGACAAGACAAATCAAACGAGTTTAAATTTGATGAGGTTGCATCGTTTAATTACGGAGTTCCTATGGGCTAGCTTCCAGGTCCATGGTTAGACCCTGGTTTCCATGTAGTATCAAAGTACTCGCCAAGACGAATCAAACAAGCCCAATTTCGATGGGGTTGCGTCGTTTAATTACGGAGTTCCTATGGCCAGCTTCCAGGTCCATCGTCAGACCCTGGTTAGCATATAGTATCAAAGTACTCGTCAAGACAAATCAAATGAGCCTAAACTCGATAAGGTTGCGTCGTTTAATTACGGAGTTCCTATGGCTAGATTCCAGGTCCATGATCAGACCCTATTTTCCATATAATATTAAAATACTCGCCAAGACGAATCAAATTAACCCATTTTCGATGGATTTGCGTCGTTTAATTACGGAGTTCCTATGGCCAGCTTCTAGGTCTATCGTCAGACCCTAGTTACCATATAGTCTCAAAGTACTCGACAAGACAAATCAAACGAGTCTAAACTTGATGAGGTTGCGTCGTTTAATTACGGAGTTCCTATGAGCTAGCTTCCAGGTCCATGGTCAGACCCTGGTTTCCATATAGTATCAAAGTACTCGCCAAGACGAATTAAACAAGCCCAATTTCGATGGGGTTACGTCGTTTAATTATGGAGTTCCTATGGCCAGCTTCCAGGTCCATCGTCAGACCCTGGTTAGCATATTGTATCTAGGTACTCGTCAAGACGAATCAAATGAGCCCAAACTCGATGGGGTAGCATCGTTTAATTACGGAGTTTCTTTGGCCCGCTTCCAGGTCCATCGTCAGACCCTGGTTATCATATAGTATTAAAGTAGCCATAGGAACTCCGTAATTAAACGACGCAACCTTATCGAGTTTAGGCTCATTTGATTTGTCTTGACGAGTACTTTGATACTATATGCTAACCAGGGTCTGACGATGGACCTGGAAGCTGGCCATAGGAACTCCGTAATTAAACGACGCAACCCCATCGAAATTGGGCTTGTTTGATTCGTCTTGGCGAGTACTTTGATACTACATGGAAACCAGGGTCTAACCATGGACCTGGAAGCTAGCCCATAGGAACTCCGTAATTAAACGATGCAACCTCATCAAATTTAAACTCGTTTGATTTGTCTTGTCGAGTACTTTGAGACTATATGCTAACCAGGGTCTGACGATGGATCTGGAAGCGGGCCATATGAACTCCGTAATTAAACGACGCAACTCTATCGAGTTTGGACTCGTTTGGTTCGTCTTGACGAGTACTTTGATACTATATGGTAACCAGGGTCTGATGTTGGACCTGGAAGATGGCCATAGGAAAAAGAAGGTGCTAAATGTTCTTAATCATGCCATCAAAATGTAACACGCTTTTATTTATAAAATTAGGACTGTAATAGAAACGGAAAGATTTAATAATTATGGTGTAAAGTTTTAGTGTTAAAAATATATAATTATGAACGGTTTTGAATTATTTTGTAATAGACGACGAAGCTTAATTATCGTTAAAGGTTACAATGAACTTATAAAGTGTTATATGTCTTATTAGAGTTAATTTATTTTTACCTTTTTATTTTATTTTATTAGTAAATAGTAAAAGCTTGTTTTTAAAAAAGGCTTTTTTCTTTAATTTTATTTTTATTTCTGGATACAAATGAAATGAGCCCAATCTCGAAAGGATTGCGTCGTTTCATTACGGAGTTCCTATGGCCAGCTTCCAGGTCAATCATCAGATCAGCTCTATGTCACAATAATATTGCCTTGTCATCCGATTTATATATGCATGCTAAATTTCAGCTCAATCGGAAACCAGGAAGTGGATCAAATTTTACTTGCAAGATTTGATTATAGACAACGGGACAGGTGACACTAAATATAAGGGTGTAATGAACGAAAAGAAATACTTTTGAAATTTCGTGCCATTCTCGACGTAGAGCTAAACATAGCTGTATAGGCTGAATGGGGTTTATTTCCTTTGCCTGTCCGAATGGACGAACAAAAAAATGTAAACGAACCCAATTTTCATAAAGTATACATACACTGAAGACTAAGCAGTTTAGTTTTTTATTAATTGCAATTAAACGACAAAGAATTACCAAACCATTTTCGCAATGAAACAGTGCGTTGCGATTATGAAGCTTTTAATAAAAGAAAAACTTCGATACATTCATTTTTATGGGCGTAATCCTGCCAGATACAAAAAAAATATTTTATCCGACGTCCTTGAATATTTTTTTTAATCAACTATTTTCTTACTTTAAACAAAATAATTGCTTTTAAAAATATCAAATACGTTTAAACGAATGTTTTTTCTTGACATATGTATTATAACATTATCCTATAAGTGCAATGTGAGAAAATTACAATCATTTTTATGTTTGAAAAGTGCTTGATTTTCATATGTCGAGAGTAGAGCAAGACCTCAACGCTTAGCTTATGAGGCGTGCAATTACAATAAAATAATAACATACATACATAAATATCATCACGCCATATCTTTTTCAGGGTAGGCAGAGAAAACAGAGTACCAGAGAACTCTATCCTTGCATACTTCACTCGCTTCCTCAACATTCATTATTCTCTTCATACACGCTCGCCGGTTTCGGAGACTCTTGACTCCACTTTCCTTCAGTATATAGCCGATCTGGTCTAGGAAGGTTAGTCTCGGTCTCCCCCGGTACCTACATCCTTCCACTTTCGCATTATATATCTTCTTAACCAGACATTCGTTCGGCATTCTTTCCACATGTCCGAACCATCGGAGCATTCCCTTTTGCATCTTTACACCGATACTCTCTTTCATACCTACTCGCTCTCTTACGTCGTCGTTACGAATGCGAACGATCAGCCTAACTCCACAGATTTTCCGTAGAGATCGCATTTCGACCGCATTAATTTTACTTTCATACTCTTTTCTGGATATCCAACTCTCGCTTCCATGCAGTAATGTTGGGACAAGCACTGCGTTATGTATAACACGTGCCTTCTGGCTGAGGTGGTTGTTGAATACTCTAATGAGGAGTATGTAAATAAAACTGTAGACTAATATAATGCTGGTATATTACGTGAAATAAACAGAAAATTAAAGAATATAATATTAAATAAACGTGCGTGCTGTGCGCTCAGAAAGCGAGAATGCCCGAACCGCCGTCGGCTGTAGCTCGCCGCCACCGGCCCCCGCGCAGCTCCGCACCGCCCAGACGGCGCCTACACGGCGCCAACAGTGGTGGCTACCGAGAAGTTGCCCCAACGCTCCATTCACTCTATTGCCCGCATTCACTCTTCACGCTATATCAGTGGTGTACCTTCCATCTCGGCTAAACTATACACTAAATAAAATAATAAAGTAACTGGAAAAAAGATAGAATATTTTTTTGAATTAGAATATTCAATTTAAATCACTACTGAATATAATTTATTAGCACATATAAAATTTGCACTTGTATGAAACTAAAACACGTGTTGTGAATGTAGAAACTAGAGAGAGGTTCTATTTCTATTTTGTTGGTAGCTTTTTTCGAGACTTACAGTGATGCGCGCGCATCTTATATACGGCCAACTTCAACCGGTTACTTTTCTGTTACAGTGATGCGCGCGCATTTTAAAATGTCACTCTCATCATTTTCATAACGCGCCTAAAAAAGTATAACTTCAAAAAAGTTTTGAGGCAGTACACACGAAAAATTTAGTCTATTTCAGAACCTCAACCTTTTTTGGAAATTTTGAAGTTGATTAAAAATTAAAATCAAAGTATTCACTTTTGTATATAAATGTACAATGTCTAAATAGTTTACTACTAGTACTAACATCGTTTTAGTTAACAAACTATGCCCGTATTTACTTAAGAGCGTACTTAACCCGTGTCAGCAAAATCATGCATCATAAACTATGGCACATATTCAACACGAACCACTGCAAGGGGACCTCAATTAACCACAACTCACAAACTTCGAACGAGAATCTTTAAGTAGAGCAAGATTCAATTAAATTTTGTATTAATAACTCATTCAATTAATAAGAACACTCAAGAGAATGAAACCGCTTCAATAATTCATTATAATCTCAACTCGAAGATATAGAGAGGTTAAACTGAGTCCCCGTTTTGATTCATGTGACTTGCTAAAAACTCATATTCTGACTTTCAATGTTGTTTCGGAAAAATATTTCTATTTTTATAATCATTTTTATGTCTACGATTATATGGCGGCTACAAATACTATCAAACCATACATGACTGCACAAATGGCGTAGTGGTTAAGATACTGACCGTCCATGCCAGTGTCGTGGGTTCGATTCCCAACCAAGACAATACTTTGTGCGATGCACAAAGTGTTGTTCCGAGTTTGGGTGTAATTTTTTTGCGTTAATTACATGTTTATAAAGTCCCCCGCAATACAAGGATTATTTCTTTAATGCAAAGGAGTCTTTATAGAAAAAAATACATTTCTCGTGGGTCTTGTAACGACTAAAAGTTTACATTGAACTGTTTTTGGTATTTTTGTTGCTGCGGGCTATAGTCTGGTCACACCCTGCCAGATCCGTTCGGGGCAACAGAAGAGGCGGTGCGCGACCTCATAAACCCGCTTGACAATGTGCTTCTCTTCGCCGAACGAGCGGGCCACCGGAACACGATCTTTGCCTTCGGTGAGCCGCCCGGCGGTTTACCCTCACGGATTCCTCTCAACTTGATTTCCTGACAGCTTTCGACATCGCGACCTGACAGTATCAGGACGGTATTATTGGCAGCGACGAGGTCACGCCGCTGCCGAAACCAGGCTGTACAGAACTCGAGTGTATGCTGCGCCATCTTCATCACTGTCACACTGTTAGCAAGACAGAATCAACTCCCTCCCTGTGATTGTGTACGGGTGTTTGCCGAAGCAACTGTGCTCCGACAAGACCTACACCAGTTGGAAAGAAAGGACTCCGTGCCACTGCTCCATCCACTCTATCAGTACAGGTCGGAGGGCCTCAATGGTAACAACACCGTGCCGAGGCCTTTCCAGCCGCGTAACCCAACGGACAATGACATCCCATTGGGCGTCCTCGCGCTAGCTCACTGAGCGATAGGAAGCCACCTTCGTCACGTATTAAAGCCACCCGCCAGTAGAGATCAGAGAGCATCTCCGCCTCCAGGTCCCGCGGTAACCGCAGATAGCTTTGATCGCCATGACTCCATGTGGACGTCACAGAAGAGCCCTGAGTGGGACGGTCAAAGACATCACCTACACGGGTGCGCCATTGAGCGCACAGCCGTGGGCCTCCCAAGATGAGTCCATCCTCGTTCGGCATGAGCCGTGATAGGGCGGACGCCACGCCGATCAGCCGGGGAGCAATTCTGCGGAAATACTCCCGAAACCACCAACGCCCGTCGAGTACCAGGCTCAAATACTTCATATGGGCCTGGATACTAACAGGGATGGAGTTGACGACTATCGAGGCGCCGGCAGGCGGCCCCATGCGGGCCCCATAGAACAAAAGGGCCTAGGCCTTATTTAGGGCCACCATGAGTCCCTGTAGACACAAAATTGTTTGATCTGAAAGGATGTTATAAGTTTATCATATACCCTATTAGTTTTATATTGTAATATGAGATAAGGGGTCGTGAATTGTTTTCTTACTCCTTCGCATGGGATCTGTCAGAGACTAATAATATTCAATCATTATTTTCAAATATTGATCCGTCGATGCAAAGTAAAACCAAAATAATTATTTTTAAAGATTACAGCGGGTTTATTAAGTAAATAAACCACGATCATCGAAAACTTCGTTAATTAACGATTGAAAAGAGGTGGTCAAACTTCGCTGAAGTATCCAAGGATTTTAAGGCATAAACAAAATTCTCTTCATTGAAAATCTTTTTATTGATTTAATTTACTTGTTGCTTTAATTATGTGTTAAATAATTTTCTAATTTTCTCTTTATTTAATGTATCGGTGAAGTGTTATGTGTTATGTATTATCCGTGTGGGGACAGAATAAGAATACAATAAACCATCCCTTATTAAAATAAGGGGGTGGGTGATCGTGATAGACGACTAAGGGATTTAAAATGAAAATAATATCTATGCAAGAGAAGGTAATCTCGAAAGAAAACCCTACACCAACACGCCTGACTAGCGTGGTGGTCAATTTCACTCCCATTGTGGAGGAGGCTTGACTTGCTGTGTGGTAGCGGCTACGATTACTACCAACCCTTACTTTGTTCGTGGATGTAGTAAAAGACGACTAAGAGCCTTATAACGAGCTGGGCCAATGTTGTGAGGAAAGTTTTAAATATTAATGTTCTTATGGCTTTAAAAGTAAAGGAATGGCTTGGCTTTAGGGGTAAGGGAAGACAAAAGAAAATATGGATGGACTACGTGAAGCATAACACGGATAGACGAGGAGTGATTACAGAGACGACGTCTGATATAGTTGTATGGAAGGAGAGAATAAGAGCAGGATGATGATGATGATTAAATAAACATTATCTTTATTTAACTTTTCAAACTTTAATAAAATAACTTCAAATATTTTTTTTTAATAATTTCATGGGAAAGTATTGAAGATCGAAGTTTTATTAATATTCTTGCAAAAATTGGAATTATTAGACATTTGCTAACTTATAAATTAGATTTTAATTTCCAATATTGCCTTTACGTAGCATAACATAGTAGTAGCAATAGTAGTAGATAGTTGAATGAATAATTAAAATTGGACTGTGTGGTAATAAAAAATAACTTAAAAACACCACATAATTTGCATTGATACTCATCGAATAGGCTCATCTTAACCATTTAATCCGCATAACCGTCGCCGTTATTCTACAGTTATGTGGCATTTAAGAAGTTATATATTAATGGATTCTACCTTTATTTACCACTTCTAGAATAATTATGTGAAACTATAAGAGTTGGAACATTACTACACATTAAATCAAAGTAAATATTAAAAAAAAAATTGATAGTATTTTTGACGTACTCCTTGGGGCATACAATAGCTTAATATACCTACCTGGCGTTCATGAAGATTCGTGACTGTCAACGAGGAGGAGTTGAACAGCCTATGGTCTCGCCACGCAATAGTGGCGTGAGGTATAATAACCTAATATATTATCCCTTACCAATATCCGAGTGGGCTACTAATCATGAGGGTGCTCCCCTCATGATTAGTGGCCCACCATCTTAAAATATCGCATTAAAATATCGTTTCCTCTGCCAATATCAGATAGTCCTTCCATGAATAAAATTATATTGTGCTAAAACTAATAAAATTGTAATGTTGAGCATAATATGATGATAAAAATTAAGAGTTGTGTATGTTTATGTCATAATTCATCTGCTCTTTTTCCAGTTATTTGAGGCCGACGCTGTACGTACGAGTACATATTTCAAAAGTTATTGGCGATAATTTTATGACCAGTCGCCTGCCAGACGTCAACACTCCTTAGGAATGTAATTGTTGAACAAACTGCATCAGATGGAATTAGCGCAGGTCGATATGAAATTTTGAGTCCTCTTACGACATTTATGAGCATAGTAAGGGTTAGTATTATTCGTAGCCGCTACCACACTGCACATAATGTTTAAGTATCAGATGAAAATAACTTATTTTTATACAAATTAATATTGCACTCACCTGAAACGAAATCTTAAACGTTCATTTTGAGAAATTTTCTTTTGTCTCATAATATGATATCCATATGATTATTTCTACGTTGTAATATGTGACTTTTGGTTTCTCATATAGGAGTTTCACATTTCTTTGTAGTCCATTTTATTGAAATATATGCGTAACGTTTGAAGTACGAAATTAAATTATAAGAAAGAATAATAGTCTATTTTCTGCGTCTTTCTGTAACCCTCATGAGCAGTTTGACAAGGTAGCGTCGCATTATAAATAAGTTTTATGACACATTACGAGAATAAATTTTCATAATAAAAATCCGTTTTATTTCGTCGAGAACAGAAATTCATCTTTTTTTTTTATTGCTTATGGTGGCAAACGAGGATGCAGCACACCTAATTGTAAGTGTCATTGCCGCCCACGGACCTTTGCAATACCAAAGGTATAGCTAGGCCGCTGCCTACCATTACAAACCCCAAATCCACCCAGTTGAGCTGTCGGCTCTCTCGAATCTACGAAAGGTATGCAACAGGGTTATGCTAATACGCAACACAATCGAAGTAGTACAACTTTATAACCCACTATGCGCTTGCTTGCTACCCTTTAATCAATTAATTGGTGTTATGAGTATATACATACATACATATCGTCACGCCATATCCCTTGCAGGGTAGGCAGAGAGCACAGAGTACCAGAGAACTCTATCCTTGCATACTTAACTAGCTGCCTCAACATTCATAATTCTCTGAATACATGCTCGCTGTGTTATGAGTATGTAACCTTTTATACTTGCAATATCCATGTGGTATTCATAAGTAGCTAGACTTTAATATTTTCTCTACCAGGATATGTAATTGGAGTCTCACAATCATAAGTCTACCGGTTGATTGAAGGACGAGTCTATACATTTTTTTTTCTAATTAGTGGCATTTAAAGAAACCCAAATCAGTTCATATAAGCCCCACGTGTGGGCTCGGGCCTCCTCCATAATGAGAAAAAAGAAGTAACTACTATGCCATTTGCTGATCAGACGTTTTGGTATAGGTTTTTATTTCGAGTTTGCCTATTCTTGCATAAATATTATCTGCCTATTAACCCCTTAATTATCTGTTACCACACTTATAAGAAATAAACGAGGTAGTGGAAAAATTAAAAAATAATGTTATTCTAAATTTGATGATAATATTAAGGATCGACTTTAAACTTAAAACCAAACTGGACTTAAAATATTTGCCATCAAAAATCCACCAGTCTTGCAATCCTGAGATTATCTTGACAGAAAAACTCAGTTCTCCACATAAAAGCAAGTACGTACAAGATTTACGGCATGAATATTTTCTAGAGCACAAAAGATAAGCCGCTCACATATTCGCTGCTAAAAAAAGTCCTTTCCTGCTTAACAATTCAGGCAAGGAAAAATATTGGTTGAACTTTATTCTTGAACATTTGAAATGCACATATGGATGAATACGGTGGTCGATTATTAAATCATGAGTATTTTAAAAAAATACACGGAAGGATGAGAGATTCATATTTTTATATTATTTTTTATTTATAGTCTATATATAGTTCTGTGTAGTAGGAGCTACGAATACTAACAACTCTTACTTTGCTCGTGGATGTCGTAAAAGATGACTAAGAGCTTTTTCGAGCTGGGGCAATTTCATTTGATGCCGTTTGGTCAATTATACAATTATATTCCCAAAAAGGGTTGACGTCAGGCATGCCGCCGGTAACTAAAACTATTTCCAATACCCTTGAAAATATGTTCGAGTATATATTGCGTCGACCCCAAGTAATTAGGATAAGATCAGAAGAATGATGATTATAGTTTCAATATTATCAGGAAGGTTTTGCGTATAATGGCGGAGTCAGAATACAATTCATCTCCTTATCTTATCCGTGGGAGTTATGAAAGACGACTAAGGGGTATAATATGCATATGGAATCTATGCAAGAGATTGAAAACTCAAAATAAAAGCTTAGAGTTTTACATATGTTTTACATATCATTAGGGGTTGTCCAGTATAGTACAGTAAGTCCCTCTTATTATAGATGAAGCTTGAGCAGTAGAATATATATATGAGCTCAGATGATGAGATGACCCTCAGAAGTAGTAAGGTTATATATCGTCCTGTGTCAACTTCGTCTGATATTGTCTGGTCAACAATTACATTCCCAAACAAGATTGAAATCAGGCGGACGTCAGGTTATAAAACTGTTTTCAAAACTTTAGCAATATATACGATGGAAGAAGAACATATATTGTGTCGACCCCAAATTGTACTATCTATCGGCTGATTTGACATAAGTCTTTGTACAAATAAGGATGTAGGTACCAGGGCAGACTGAGACTCACCTACCTTAACCAGATTGGTAACGTACTGAAGGAAGGGGGAGTCAAGAGTCTCCGAAACCGGCGAGCGTGTATGAAGAGAATTATGAATGTTGAGGAAGCAAGTGAAGTATGCAAGGATAGAGTTCTCTGTTTTCTGTTCTCTCTGCCTACCCTGCAAGGGATATGGCGTGATGGTATGTATGTATGTGTATGTATGTACAAATAAGGATATTTCAAATAAAAATATTTTTACGGATTCTATCGCGTTTGTATTTGATTTTTAATATTCCGACATTTCGAACACTTTACAGGGATCATAGTCACGGGTGGACTGTCCTCCAAATGTATTATACTTGCATAGATATTTGAAACCAAATAAGAACAGTTCCATAATCAATACGCTTTAAAGTGAATTGATAATTACAGTTCGTGTTTTAAATTTCCTAAAGAATGTTGCTTGGTCAGCCTAATAGGCGATGAAGATATCTCAAAGTACGGCAGTTTATGAACCACTTAATGCCCTTTCATTGCCCCGGATAGTTAGGATGGGGAGTTTCCAGTCCATTTGTTCAATCTTATGCTGATACTTAGGTCGATTTTTTTTAAAACACCCAAGCAGAAGTAAGGCTTGACACATTGTATTGTTAACGTCGTCTCGCCACACCACACGAGGCAAAATTATAATTCACACAAATTTTACAGTGCAATTTTCAGTTTCACGTATAATTCAGTGAGTCTATTGCTAATCGCTAAAAATTCCAGACTTCGCCTTTTCTTTTAGAAATTTACCAACAAAGTTCTCGAAATTCATGTAAATCTATACAAGATTTTTTTTTTTTTTTTTCAAGCTTAACCCTGGAGCCACATAGTATAGTATATAAATGTACTTATTCTGATAAACCAACTCAGAAATTACGTATATTTTAATAGAGTACTTGAACTACGCAATATACGAGCTTCTGGTATCTCAATAGATAGAAGTACGAAACCGCTATATGCTTTTAGTAAGAGTGCCGACGTACTTTACTACTAGTCGTGTATTCCCCTATAATTATATATACTAAATGCCTAAGTACAGCCCGTAGGAATCTAGAACGTTAGAAAAAATAATGATCATATTCATAGAGTATATTTCCTACATCTAATTAAAGGATATCTTCCTCAAATGTATTGCCACTCTTTTCTTATAGTGGGGAATAGATGGACATCAGACATTGACTGCACAGATGGTGTGATATGTAGTGGTTATGATAACGAGCGGAAGCACTGGCACGTGGCAGTGCCGTGGGTACGATTCCTATGCAAGGCATTACTTTTTGCGAACCACACACTATTGTTCTGATTCTGGGTGTAATTTGTATGCATTAATTGTATATTTGTAAATTCCCCCGCAATACAAGAATTATTTCCTTAATGCAGGGTTTTTTTTTATATATAAATATATGATTAAGAATCGATTTTTAGCCATGAAATGTTAATTATAGAATTTTTCAAATAAATTAAAGTTAAAAGCCAATATATTTAAAGTGATTATTTTATTTAAGACTAGAAACTCGATTTGAAACCCGCCCTCGCTTCGCTTCGGTTTCGGTCGCTCTGACCCGCGTTTTCAATCTCTGATACTTTCAAAGATATTTAATATTAATGCTACTTTAATAATTGCCTGTAAAAAACCATTTTGATCTATATTAAATTCACCGCGTTTAAAGTAAGTAGTTAAGTGGATAAGAAATAATACTGTATTGTTTAAAATAGCTTCGTAAATAATATATTATATTTTAGTAATAAATATATAAAATATAGAAGCTGTGTGGTAGCGGCTACGAATACTACCAACCCTTACTTTGCTCGTGGATGTCGTAAAAGACTCTCTCTCTGCGCGTCGCCTCTTCCGTCACCCCGGACCGATTTGGCGGGTTGCGACGTCCATAGCCCACCGCAAAAAAAAAAAAAAGACTTAGTTGAAGGTCAGCTGTAGGGGCGTTTTTTATTTTTAATTACGCAGTGGTCCAAAATGCGTTACGCACTTACTTCCCGGAGCAGGAAGTGTGGGACTCCTAGCCTAGGGCTAGTTTACCCACTAAAACGTATCCACTGCGATTGCTGTTAGCCGAGAGGGCTTTGACAGCTTAACCGGACTATGGGTGAGCGCTGACGGCTCTCAATCCGGTATAAGTTTTAAGCGACATCGCTCGAGGGCTCTCCCTGCGGAGAATGAAACTCGGCTCGGGGCGTCGCTGATAACAAAGTGGGCGTCTTCACGTTTGAAGTATTGATTGTTGCGCGTCGCTTCTTCCTTCCCCGGCGGCGGAGGCGAAAGCGCGAGTATTTATGTGTTATGGTCGCGCGGGCCGTGTTGGCTCTTTCTTGAGCGATTGTGATTTCATCGTTAGCGTCGGTCAGTGCATGTCGAGGACGTCGGATCGCGGATATTTTTGATGGGGTGTAGTTAGCCGCCTCAACCACTAATTGGTTGGGGTGAGTCATGGCAGAGTCAATGAACCTCTGGGAGCACCGTTTCATGTATTGCCTGATGGTTGGCAATTCGAGGTCGACGTGAAGGTCGACGTTTCGAATGAACCACAGTGCCCCCGTGGCTCATCGCATGAACCGGTTTTGTAGTGACTGTAACCTCCTTGGTGGATTAACGTGTGCGCAACGCTGGCATAAGTCATGATAGGCCGTATGCAGGCAGTGTATAATCTGACCTTGTTCTTCAAGGATAGTTTTGATTTGGCGTTTAGTAAACAATGAAGACGGCCCATCACAAAGGCAGCGTGCGCGCGAACCTGCCTTATGTGTGGTACAAAGGTGGTGAGTCGACTGTCAAGGGCTACTCCTAGATATTTGGCTTGCCTGCACCATGTGACAGGCTTATTATTGAATAAAGTAAGGGGAGGGATGTCATCCGGAGAGCAGATGCGGGCATTTCGTTTAGTGAACATGGCCACTTGACTCTTCTCGGCATTTATTTCTATTCTCCATTTCCTATACCAATTGGCAAGAGCGGTGACCGCTTTCTGGAATGTCTTAGCTACGGTTGTCGGGGAATAACCTGCACAAAAGTGTGCATCATCGGCATAGAGTGCCGTATGTATACGAGTGAATTTGGGTAGATCGCTAGTGTACAGCGTGAAGAGGAACGGAGAGAACACCGATCCCTGAGGGACACCGGCCTTGATAGGGTGGGCGGTCGACAACGTCCCGTCCACCCTGTAGCGAAAGCTGCGATGACTTAGGTTGTCATGTATGATTAGAATTAAATATTCTGGGACTTTAAAGCTATATAGTTTATAAATTAGGCCCTCATGCCAAACTTTGTCGAACGCCTTCGCTACGTCTAGGAATAGTACGCCAGCGTACTTGCCTCTAACGAACTGACTGCTGGTGTTCTCGACTAATCTATATACTTGTTGGACACAGCTGTGCTGTGGACTAAAGCCAAACTGCGCGTCGGGTATTAAGGCGTTAGCCTCAGCGAATGAACGTAGCCTACTGAGTACTATCCGTTCGTATAATTTGCCTAAGCTACTCAGTAGGCTGATAGGGCGATTGTAGGGGCGAGCGCAGAGGCGGTTTATATACTATAGTGGACCCGCCCTCACTTCGCTTCGGGTACTATTTTTACCCCCATAGGAGTTACTTTTCAAAACACCTATGTCCTAAAAGTTAAAACTTATCTACCTATACCATACTGGTGCGGTGAGAATTTTGAAGTTTTTTGAAGCTGCAAAAAGCCTACCCAGGAAAGACACGGTCAGCAAAATGATTCCCAGGTCAATGCACAGACACCGACACTAACATCGACTACGCAGTCATTATGCGTAGGCTGCATAGATTGTCTTTATGAGGATCTTAAAGTTGTTAATGATGAAAATATTTAAATGTAACTAAGTTTTCACTTCTGCCGGCAGTCCCGGAGCGCAACCCGTTGTTTTAGGATAGATAACTAAATCGATTATTGTAGAGCTTCTCTATAAACAACATTTGACGTTAGATTATTTTCAGGTAACAAAATATACTGATGGTCGGGAGCCCCGGCCCGTGATAGGGCAACGTAAAGTTGTCCATGCGTAAAACATTCTTTTCGTAAATCAATTCCTACTAATTTGAATGTTTGGCCCTGGGATTTGTTTATCGTTAGTGCAAAAGAAATTTTTACTGGAAATTTGAGCGTTTTAAAGGGTATAGGCAAATCAGTAGGAATCATGGGTATTCTTGGTATATGAGCTAATTCACCAGCTGCAGGGCTGGTGATAATCTTCGCTACTATTAAATTATCTTTTAGCTCTTTTATAAGAAGTCTCGTGCCATTACACGTGTTTTGGGGCTTAAATGTTTGAGAAGCATTATCGGCGTGCCAACTTTTAACGACAGTTCATGAGGTGGTAGCCCAGCGGGGTTCAGAGAATTTAAAAATTCCTGGGGGTAGAGCACTGCGTCCTTGATGTTAGTGACGGTGTCTATGGATTTATAGCACTTAACTTCACACGGTACTTTCTGCATAATTAAATTGTTTATTTCGTTGACTGTTTCATTCCTGGGAGAAACTATTGTTCTACAAAATAGCCAACAAAAATCATTTTGATGTAAGTTTTCGATGTCAGGATATATAACATCTATAAGACTATCTAAATTATGGACTATTTGACCTAGAGACTCATGCAAAGTAACTGCATAATCGGTGCTCAAATTTAAAGATGGAAAAATTCCTTCTCCAAGTTTCAGCAGTTGTTGTGGAAAATTGCTATGCGTATTTTCATATAGATGAGCTCTCATATTGGTGCGCAAATTCAAATGTTGAACAAATGTCCAAAATTGAGACGATTTTAAATATGCCTTCATAATATCTGCTCGCATACCTCTGTTGACGACTGGAAGCGTTTGTCGGAAATCTCCAGCAAATACAAAAGTGATACCACCCATGACATTAGCAGAGCTTCGGAGGTCTTTTAAAGTACGGTCCACGGCCTCCACATGAGCTCTATGACTCATGGTGCATTCATCCCATATTACCAACGACGCGTCTTACAGTAACTTACCAAGAGGCCCATTTTTTGAATAGAGCACGTAGACCGTTGATCTAAAGATACGGATAGCGGGAGTTTAAACGTAGAGTGAGCAGTTTTTCCTTCGTTCAAGGGAGTTGCAGCAATTCTTGACGAAGCAACTGCAATCGCTATCTTCCCTGAATGCCGTATATTAGCAAGTATCAAATTTGCGAGAAAAGTTTTTCCGGTGCATCCTGGTGCGTCCAAAAAAAATAATCTCCACATGTTATTGTTCACGCTATCTACAATAGTCTCATAAGCATGTTTTTGATCTGGTACTAATTTTGGCACATTGTCATTTACAAACGCTGTTAGATCATTTCTGTTATACTGTTGTACCATTGTGTCAATAGTATTATTCTGGGTACGAACGGGAGAAGGTAATCCAAAATCAGTTAAATTTTTGTCGTTTAATTCTTGAAGTTTGTTTTCTATTTCAATTAATCCTTCATTATAATGACTTCAGTGAAGGGTAAAGTGTTATCCTGATTTTGTTGTCTGATACGATGTCTAATATCTTCACAGAACTGATCTTTGAAAGTATCCCATAACTTCAATGGTTCCGATGGTTGACAAAATAAAAATATGTCTACGAACAACTCCCTCTAGTTTTTTTGGACAATGTGATAACGAAGCTTCGCTTAAAGTGTTACCCCAATGGTCATCGTTTTCAAGTAAACCTCGGTCACGGCAAGCTGCTTGATACGTCTCTTTGACAAAACCGTTTACAGTTAGGTTAGGTATGCAAATGAGGTCGGACCGCGTACGTGGTGCAGTAGAATCCTAAGATAAAAACACTCTGATTGTGATGGATGTATCCCGTAGAATCTACCTAAAGCGGCATCTTTTTTTATCCCCGGATATCCAACTAAATCTTCCCCACGCCTCCTTCTGGTGAATTTATTATTTGCCCATGTATAGTATTGCGGGACTTCACGATACAGAAGAGTTTTCGCGAATTCATCTTCATTACAGAGAGCAAAAAATGCCAGTAATGTGGTATTGCGTGGGTTTTGGACAACTCGATGAGCTGTCCCTGGTGTAAAATACACCCTTTGACCGTTCTCTAGATGAACGGCCAAATGCACTACAGTAGGATGCCGATAGTGAATGGGAAATTCAAATAAGCGCCAGACAGCTTCAGATGTGCTTATGTACCTGCCATTTAAATAGTTTTCGACCTCATCGTGTGTGTTTCTAAGGCTAAAAGTTGCCTGATCTGAACCTTTATTTATATACTTACATATATATTTAATGGCTTGGATAGAGTGGCAATACTCCACGTTTATATGAGCGTTAAAAGTCTTACATAGTAGCGGGGAGTATGGAACAATCCACCTATTATCTATCGTCACCATGTTACCCCTGATTTGTAGCGTAGTGCTCCGACCGCCATTTCCTGTACCGCGCCTACGATAAAATGGATACCTATCCTCTCCGATCTGGGTATCGTTTATGAAACGGCGAGGGTATTTTTTTATTCAGACACCGTTCTTCATGCATGGTGCAGCTAAATTATGTTCTCCGCAGGGTTTCATCTGGTTGTATTTTAGTTTCTAGCCAGAACAGCAAATGATAATGAGGTAAACCGTGCTTTTGTCACTCCACACTTGCCATATAACATTTTATTTTACCGAATATCTGTTCTTTGATAAATAATTTGATGAATTTCTTCATCTTTAAATGGAATACACGTGACGACGAATGACGATGGCAATATGACATGTTGACCGATATTTGATGGGTCAACATTTGCGTCATGATTTAAGGCATCTCTGAGATGAATGTAGTCATCAGCCCTCAGTCTTTGTTGATTCCGAGAAATATAATTTAATCTTTCCGATATCATTTTCGCCATCATGTCAACACAATACTGACTAAATAAGTCTCTGTTATAATGTAACGGATTTTTCAAATTCAAATTAATTTATTATGCATAAACCCTGCGAGGGCACTTACATATTGTCATTTTTTTACATTTAAAGTTAATCTAATAAACTACCACCGGATCGGAATGAGACCGCTACTGAGAAGATCCGGCAAGAAATTCAGTGGGTTTGTCTATTTATATTTTATCTATGTTATTATCATTTTTTTCATTTTTTATATAAAAAAAAAATAGTACATGTTTATTATTTAATTAGCTTCAGTCCGATGCCCTTAAAAAGTCAAAATTCGTCAGGTAACACACGCTACGCTTTACAAGTATGTATAATTATTAAAAAGAAATAGTAACTAAACAGTTTAAAAAAAATAATGTAATTGCTGAAAGAGGAGCTGCTTATAGCCAGTCTGAACTATCGCTTAGATAATTCGAGATTTTATAATAACCTTTTTTACAGAGTCTGTTCTTGACAGCCCTTTTAAACTTGTTCACAGTCATATCTCGGATATCTTTTGGTAATTTATTATAGAAGCGTTTTCCATTGCGCATTGTCCCATGAAAGACCTATTAATTCTTTCAAGACGCGTACTGTGTACAACTAATTTATCCTTATTCCGAGTATTCACACAATGAATGTCACAATATCTTTTAAAGTTACTGAAATTTCTTTTTACATACAAAACATTTTCGTATATATATTGTGATACAATAGTCAGAATATTCACCTCTTTGAATTTCTCTCGAAGTGAAACTCTTGGGCCTAGATTATAAATTGCGCGGACAGCCCTTTCTTGCAGAACAAAGACACTGCTCAAATCCGCGGAGCATCCCCACAGCAATATGCCGTAGGACATAAGACTATGAAAATAAGAGAAGTAAACTATTCTAGCTGTTTCAATATCGGTCAATACTCGAATTTTTTTGACCGCATAAGCCGCTGAGCTAAGCCTGCTGGACAATTTTTCAATATGCGGGCCCCATTGGGGTCTAGCATCTATAGTGATGCCTAGAAAAACGGTTGATTCCACAAGGTCTAGAGCCACACCATTCATTTGAACATTGGTTCCCACTTGTCTTACATTAGGTGTGGCAAATTTAATACATTTTGTTTTGTTCTCATTAAGAACTAGATTATTTGTGTTGAACCAATGAACAACGTTAGACAGTGCGTTGTTCACATCGTCAAAATTAAGCATTTGTCTTTTAATTTTAAATAACAAAGATGTGTCATCTGCGAACAACACAATGTTTTGATTGTCTCCTATATAGATCCTAGATTGAAAGAGTTAGTTCTAAACATTAATCTAAATGCATAAAATTGCATACACGAAACAGTTTTATTACGCGCAGAACCCTGCTGAGGGATAGTCAAATAATAACCGTCTTCTCTTGTCACAAACATTATAGGATACTGTAGTGGATCATAGGACCGATGTAGCTCAGAAACTCTTTTGAGCTGTCCGTCTCTACCGTGTAGGACTATATCCCTGGGACCTTTGTCTTCATCGACCAAGAGAACGGCTACCTCGTTTACAGTAGGAGCATTATATCTGCCTCTGTGTGCTGTCTGTGGAATGCGATCTGAGGAGTTGAGTTCTAAGTTTTGTTTAAAACTTCGTATATACACGTTATGATTATTCAGAGCGGTCTGTAATTCTCGAATTAAATCCATTTTGAAGGTTGGTGCGATGCTTGATCGCAACGATAACTGGTCTGCATCCGAAATAAAATATATTTGCAAGAACTGGGGGTTTTGGCCTGTGGTAAAAGGCTACCAATGGGATGATATACCTGTCCTTCAATTTTAAAAGTGGGCATAAAATTACCTTCCCTGATTTCTTTTGCGCCAAAAGAAGTCATTTGAAAAAGACTATTGTATTTACGTATATTTGTTAAAAAATGACCAGATAATGGATGGTTATTAGTTAAAAGATTTTTTATTAGTTGTGGCGGCTCCTGAAGGTTAGGAAGACAAACTTTACCTGAAGCACAGCACATACCATTAGGTTCGCCCGCCCATTTCTTGGCAGAGCAGTTAGAGCAGATCTTATTCATGACTCCGATTTGGACGGACGCTTGTTTTGCATAATCAACCTGCTGATCATATTTGAAAGCCAGTCTGTTGCTGTTAGCTAAAATTCGATTGCGAACTCTATTTGTGGACAACTGCTGTCTCTCTGCCTGAGCTCTAAGTCGCTGCAAACGCTCGACACTCGAGTCTTTTTCGCGCAACTGAAAGGTCCTTATATTTTGTTCATGAAGACGTTGGGAACGCTCCAGCCTCGACTCTTGAGCGCGTAACTCGGAGGTTCTCAGACTTTGTTCGAACGCAGCAATTCAGACTTTGTTCGAACGCTCGACAGTTGACTCTCGTTCGCGTAAGTCAGAGGTCCTTACATTTTGTTAATGAAGGCGTTGGGAACGCTCCAGCCTCGACTCTCGTGCATGTAACTCAGAGATTCTCAGATTTTGTTCTGCAAGGCGTTGCGAACGTTCGACACTCGACTCTCGTGCGTGTACCTGAGGGTTTCTCTGATTTTTTTCAGCAAGGCGTTGTGAACGTTCAGGTGAAGATTCTCCCATACGACGTATTCTTGCTGCCCGTGCTTGAGAACTATGTTTAGAAAGTTGAGACCTGGCTCTCTTAGGCATTTTCAAATGTTTAAGAAAATGTTAATAGCGTGTAATATTCTAGCTCTGAAAAGAACTATTGTTTAGCCCTGAAAAGAACCATTATTTAGCCCTGAAAAGAACTGTAGGTTAGCCTTGAAAAGAACTGTTGATTAGCTCTGAGAAGAACTGTTGTTTAGCTCTGAGAAGAACTTTTGCGTAGGTGTAGTTTTAAGTACGAAATCTAAAAACAATCGCATATAAATTATTAGACTTCGTGCACGACTGCTGCGTAGGGAGCCGACCTCACGTCTGAGCCGCGCGGGTACCTAACTCATAGATCTAAACTTACCTCCCGCACGCACACCCCCACCTTGGTGACGCTCACTTCGCAACGGGCCGTGCAGCAGAAATCGTAATGGTGGTACCACACTTCGTTATGCGTTATTTGTTCTGCGACTACTATTTATTTGCTCAAATATTTGACAAACATTTTATGACGAACATGCTACTCCACACTTCGTGCCATCATGCCATCATGCCAAATATTTGGCACACCTTTCGCTGTACATGTGGGTTCTCCCATATTATTTTTTATTTCAATCCAGGCATCGTTTATCTTTATTTTTACCTTATGGCAAGCATTTTTTGGGTCCTAGATGCAAGGTTGCATCTGATACAACTCTAGAAACTGCATAACCTTATCGTTCGTCCACTCTATTTTCTCACACTAGACTTTAGTTATGTCTCGACGTGAACTCCGTGACCATAGTACCTACGCTGTACACGTCGAGATATGACCGCGCCGTAGCGAGTGAACATAACGAATGAATGAACGAAGTGTGGGCAGTCGACACACATATTCGGCTTATTTGTGTCCTTTGAAGTGTGTGAAAAACCGACAAGTGGATGGATACGCGTATTTGCTATTCGTGCTTATGCGTTATGTGTGCGCGTAAAGCAAATACAGACGAATGAGACCTCCACACTTCGTCGCATGCGGCCAATAAGGCGCATAACGAATGGCACATAGCGAAGTGTGGTGCCATCATAATATTTTAATTTCGCCATAACATCAAAACCAAACGTCCAATTTTAATCATTTAAAGACCAAATATTATCTACATAAATTGTACTTAGTGATGAAATAATTTATTTTGATAAGGATTAATAGCATGAGTAAAATAAATGCGTTTAAATGTAGTCCAAAAAAAATTCAAGATTTTTAAATTAAAAAATGGTTGTTGTGCCTCACTCGACATAGATAGGTATAGTGTGTTGCGGACTTTTTGTAGATATTTATAAGATCTACAATTAATTAGAATATTTTATGGTTCTATCTTTTATAGTTTAGGCAGCGTACGCAAAATAAATAACTTTTCTGGTTGATTTTTTACACCTTGTGTCCCAAAAAAAAATATATTTTACGCAACCCTATTTTTTTCCAAAATTAAATTTAGCCTATGTTACTCGTGGATAATGTAGTTTTCGAATGGTGAAAGAATTTTTAAAAATGGTCAAGTAGTTTTTGAGCCTATTCGTTACAATCAAACAAACATACAAACAAAGTTTTCCTCTTTATAACATTAACTGGGCTAAATTGAAATGGGACCACACGGGAAACACCAGCTTTCAAATAAAAAAAAAGAATCATTAAAATCGCTTCGCCCAGTCGAAAGTTATGAGGTAACAAACATAAAAAAAAAATACAGACGAATTGAGAACCTCCTCCTTTTTTGATGCCGCTTAAAAATTCGTAACACTCGCACAAAATGAACTCTGACCGGTCTAATTGCAACTTTTCACTATATTTTCCAAACAAAGATTAGACCACGTAAAGACGTGAGCTTGTCAGTTGCCATTAGTTACATCATCAACAAATGAATATGGACTTTTGACGGGAATTTGAAAATGTCATGTGGTGCTCTTGTATTATATTCGATATCTTAGTGTTTTAACGTGTTATATTAGATAATTTTGATGGCATTTTATGTAATATGATGCGGCGGACCTACTGGGATGTAATGAATATCATATAAAAGTGCTTTACAACGTTTTCGTTTTCCGTCAAAATTTCCACAAGATACCATTAACAGTGTGGCCATTGCACTGTTAATGGCGATAATTTGACTTAGACAATGACTAACTTGAAAGACTAAAAACGTGAAAATATTTATAACTTGACCCTGGCACCAATAGCTCGTATATGTTTGTTCTTCTTCTTCTTCTTCTTCTTATATATTGGCAATCAACTGATTGCCAATATATAAGAAGAAGAAGAACAAATGAACATTTAGAACTGATGCTTTTTATTTTTTTTATTTTTATTAATATCATATTTTAATATCCTATATCTTATTTCCGGCGACAACAAACTCAAAAACATAAAAATCATAAAAATTGGTGCAGCCGTTCAAGTTCGAGTTATAAATATTGTAACTAACACAACTTTCTTTCATATATATAGATGTCGTTCTTCTTACTCTGGACGATTTGGGTGGAGTATGGTCAGAATATAGGACGTTAAAAAAGTCTATTGGTCTCTTCAATTATCAATACTATTTGTGGTACGAAAGGGAAACAATTTTCTTTAAAATAATAATCATCATCATCATTCCCTTACTCTTTTATCCCAATTACTTGGGGTCGATACAATATGTACTCTTCTTTCATAGTACATATTGTTTTTTTTTTCTTTTTTTTCTGCGGTCGGCTATGGAGCGGCCATGCCCAGACGTCAACCATCCTTGGGAATGTAATTGTTGACCAAACGGCATCAGATGGAGTTGGCCCAGGTCGTTATAAGGCGTCTTTTACGACATCCACGAGCAAAGTAAGGGTTGGTTGGTAGTATACGTAGCCGCTACCACACAGCGATACTTTAAAATAAGTATATATACTTTAAAATAAGTATCATCGTTAACTATGTAAATTTAAAATTCATTGTAAGACATTTTGCTTACGAAATGAGCGCAAATCCATATTACTTTGCTCCTGTGTACGAAACTTCATGTAAGCCTTTAGTCTTATAAGAGTGTGGAGTTCAAACAAGACAGAGACCTGATAGGAGCTCAAAACTTTGTCTTGCCAAACTTAGAAGCAATTTTGTGAAGAGAAATACGTATATGGATTGACTGGTGTTATAATTTGTATTAGAAGTTACAGTGGAGTGAATATTTCTTAAAATGTTTATTTGGATGACGTGCTATAAGTTTTGAGATTTTATTTTGTATAATTTAAATTAGTATATCTATGTGCTGTTTGTAAAATTAAAGTAAAACATTGGTCATACATAATTTGACTCCATCTATCCATGAGCTCGTAAACGTCCACTGTTGGATATAGGCCTCCCCACGAGGATGCCATCTGTAACGGTCCTGTGCCACCTGCATCCAACGGTTGCCTGCGACCTTGATGAGGTCACCAGTCCACCGAGTGAGGGGTCGTCCTCCAAGTAAACCATTGGTCATACATAATTTGACTATTGGCTGTAAAACCCGGGTTCGGTTTTTTTTTCTTTTATGGGACTAATCCCACCACACATTCCCACCATTGTAACTACTGTAAGCCAGGATCCACAATGGTCACTATAAATGACACCGAGGTTTGACCCTCAGGCAGTCCCGGAAAATGATTTTAATTGTCTTGGAACCCACAACAAATTTAATTAGAAAAGTAAAAGAGGAGGAGTTGGAAAAGAGTGATTCCACTTCCCTCCCAGGCAAAGCGGGAGACAGAAAGCAATATTGACTAGTCAGCCAATAAGTAAAGGGTTATACAGCTATGATAAGCGCAGCAGTACGGCACCACGGATAGGGGATAACTTAACGGGGCTTATATTTCGGTTTTTCTAAACGCAGGCCAGCGGCCTTTATAGCGTCGACTGATTCCAGAATAATCTGTCTCTCATTAGTAACGCGAAGGACGACAACCGATTTCGCGGCTTTTTTGACGCCTACTATTTGGAAACCATATTTGGCAACCGTCATCGATAGGTTTGATTGCCTTCAGTAACGCTGGTTTGGTAGCTGAAGATGACGCGTAATCAGCTGTACGTTCGGCCGTGGGATATGCAATTACACAGGGTGCGCGCGACTGGCGAACCTCCAACTGTGGCACCACATTTGAGAGTTTTAATTTTTCCGGCGTAAGATGGTTTTTTAATATGGTTTGTAGGGAGTTTAGATTGACATACATACATACATACATACATATCATCACGCCATATCCCTTGCAGGGTAGGCAGAGAGAACAGAGTGCCAGAGAACTCTATCTCTGCATACTTCACTCTCTTCCTCAACATTCATAATTCTCTTCATACACGCTCGCCGGTTTCGGAGACTCTTGACTCCACCTTCCTTCAGTATATGACCGATCTGGTCTAGGTAGGTTAGTCTCGATCTCCCTCGGTACCTACATCCTTCCACTTGCGCATTGTATATCTTCTTAACCAGACGTTCGTTCGGCATTCTTTCCACATGTCCAAACCATCGGAGCATTCCCTTTCCCATCTTTACACCAATACTCTCTTTCATACCTACTCGCTCTCTTACGTCGTCGTTACGAATGCGGTCGGTCAGCCTAACGCCACAGATTTGCCGCAGAGATCGCATTTCGACCGAATTAATTTTACTTTCATACTATTTTCTGCATAGCCAACTCTCTTTTCCATGCAGTAATGTTGGGACAAGCACTGCGTTATGTATTGCTACACGTGCTTTCTGGCTGAGGTGGTGGCTGCCGAGAAGTTGCTCCAACGCGTTGCAACGCTCCGTTCACTCTATTTCCCGCATTCACTCTTCGCTCTATATCAGTGGTGTACCTTCCATCTCGGCTAAATCCACATCCAAGATATACTAATTCATCCACTTGCTCTAGTATATCATTACCTATTGTTACTCTTACATATGTTCTGGCTTCATCTCTTTCAAAGACCATTATTTTGGTTTTGCTCACATTCACGCGTAGACCCCTTTTCTTATAATTTTCTGTCATTGTGTCAACTAGGGTCTGCAGGTCAGTCGCTGACTGTGCCAGCAGGACTGCATCATCTGCATAAAGCAGAGCAGTGACCACTGAGTCGCTCATCTGGACTCCCACATTCATATTGTTCAACTTTTGGAGACATTTACCCAGATATATGATAAACAGCCTGGCTGACAGAACGCACCCCTGTTTAACGCCGATATTGACGTCAAACCAAGGTGACATTCCATCATCCAGCCGCACACAAGCTCTACAGCCCATGTAACTGGACTGCACAGCCTGTAGCAGTTTACCGTTACTACCATACTCCGGTAAAATGTCCCAAAGTTCCTTTCGTACAACCGTGTCAAATGCTCTCTCCAGATCCACAAAACTGCAGAAAACCCTCTGACCTAGAGCCAGATGCTTCTCCACAATGTTGCGCAGAGAGAACACTTGATCCATGCATCCCCTTCCACTCCTGAAACCTCCTTGTGTCTCACATAGTAAACCATCGGACATCATCCTCATTCTCCTTTCAATAATTTTAACATGCACTTTTGCTGCCAAACTGGTCAAGCTTACGGCTCTGTAATTTGCGCAGTCATAACGTGAACCCTTGTTTTTAAACAAAGGCACGATGACTGCGCTATTCCAGTTCCTGAGAACCATTCCCGAACTCCAACATAAATTGAGGAGCAACAGGAACGCCTCCCAGACACAGGAGCCACCAAGCTTGATCATCTCGGCAGACACCATATCAATGCCCGCTGCCTTACCATTTTTCAAATTTCTTATCGCCCATTCAACTTCATCCAAACTGATGCCATCGGAGGACCCCGGTGCCGAATGTTGATCTACTAAACCACATGCGACACCGGCCCCAACTCGAGTATTCGCATACATATCGCCAAAATATTCACTCCATCGGCTTAATACGTCTTGTGTTTGTGTAAGAATGTCTCCACCTTAGTTTAGTTTGAACTTGGCTTAAATCTCGTCCGACGTTGGCCAGTTTAGTCTCATTACAAGATGATTTTAATGCTAAAATCGATACAGTGGCCGTAATGCGTTGGGTGTAATCCATAATGGCAGTTTTATTTACGTTATTCATACGTGAACCTTCATCATTTACGAGCTCAATTATTTTTGACAGAAAAGTTGTTACCTCGGAAACCAGCTCGCAATAATCGGCTTTGCCCGTGTCACTAAGTGGAGACAAGTTATTAGTAGTAGGTACCGTTAAGAATTTCGTCTCGGGTGTAACGTATGCCGGAGACGGCTTATTGTAAAGGGCATGTCTGCTGTTACCGACTGGTGGTGAGCGAGGTGTTAACTGACTCAAACGAAATACGTCGGCGCCACGATCAGGCGGTTCGCTATCATTATAACATTTAGGAATTTTAAGAACAATGATATAAATTAAACGAAGAAAATAAAATTAAATTCCAATGTCAATAATAAAATAAACCTACCCACTACTTAAGAAAAATGAAAAATACTTACCGATTTTAATACTATTAAAGCATAAACAAGAACTAATACCTATCGTTATACACGTAATCGCGAACAAAACACAACAAATCACAATTGGAAACACTGCATAAGCCGATAGAATATCCTTAAAAGGACAAAACTATTTTTATTCTGCGCGCGAATCAACTTCGCACTGTACTAGGCTAAGGCGGGGAGGGGAATGAGGGGTTCGGTGACCAGTTTTTTTTTAAGCACTATCTTACACTTTCTTTTTTCGGTGGACTATGGATGTGGTCATGCTCCGCCAAATCGGTCTGGGATGACGGAAGAGGCGGCGCGTGACCCCATAGACCCACCATGAAAAACTCCTCTCTTCGCCGTGCGAGCGGGCCACCGGTACCCGATCTTTATCTTCAGTGGACACTACCTTACATTAAGGCTTTAAAACACTACCCTTTTTTTTTTTTTTTTTTTTAGCTGTGGGCTATGGACGTCGCACCCCTCCAAATCAGTCCGGGGTGACGGAAGAGGCGGCGCGCAACCCCATTGACCCACCCTGCAAGCACCTCTTCTTCGCCGTGCGAGCGGGCCACCGGTACCTGATCTTTGTCTTCGGTGGCCCGCTCAGCGGTATGCCCCCTTGGGCTCCTCTCCTGTCGACGCCTCGACGGCGAAAGCTGTCCTCCTCACGCGCTGGCCTCACGTCGGGTGACCGGACAATTCTTTAAAACACTACCCTGAACCAAGGCAATAATCCAACACTAAACGCTTTTTTTAAAAAACTATACTGAACTAAGGCTAATAATCTTTGTATTGCGGGGAACTTTAACATACAAACATGTAATCAACGCAGACAAATTACATCCAGACTTAGAATAACAGTTTCTGGATCGCACAAACTATTGTCCTACGTAGGTATCGAACCCATGGCACTGGTACAATATCTTAACCACTACGCTATTTGTACATCATAGGACATTAAGTATTGTTCTGAGTGTAGTTTGTATTAGGGGACGTCCATTAATCACGTGATCTGTTTTAGCATGTTTATAACCCCCGTTCCTGTTGGTGATACGTGGTGAGGTTTAAGACTATGACGCCCCCTCCAGCACCAACATCACGAGAATATTTAGTACCTACAAAGAAGTAGCCCACAGCTCATTATATTCTCAGTTTTTGCTTTTTTATACTTCGCAAAAAGGTCTTTATATAGATCATCTACTTTAAACTTCGTTTTTGGCAAGTCAGAGTCACACTACACGCCGCTTTTCAGTTCAGAAATCGCAGCGTTTGACGAAAAAATAAATACACATGATATCTTACTACACCCCTCCCCCTTGTGATATTTCGTGATTTTTTTTTTGTCAAACTCCTCCAACTTCGCTTTCAAACCTCACGTGATTAATGGACGGCCCTTAGTTAAAGTATGCGCAATTCAGAGATTAGTTCCTTAATGAAAGATGTCTCTAAAATAACCTAATATTTTTAGCTTAGATTAATTTACAGAAATTATTGTTTTGTCAATATTTACAGGCACGAAAATATACAGTTTTTCATTGACTGAAAATTATTAAAATATGAAGGCAAATTTTGACATTGTCATTAAGAATAGGCATAGCTCAATTGAAAAATCATGTATTGCATAATCGAGACTGCTCCAGTTCAGCTCCTTAGTTTCTCTTTTTTATTATATTTTACCTTTATTATTTTCTTTTTTTTTGTATTTTTATATATTTATTATATTTAAATATATCTTCTAAAACACACTAAAAAGAAAATACCGCGCAAAGCTCGGTCATCCTGATATTTAACCTTAAACTAGGCTAAGTAAATTATTATATCACGCTGACCAGATGTGTGTATTATAGTGGTAGGGCTCACATATATATATATATATATATATACAAGAATTGCGCGTTTAAAGGTATTAGATTTACCTAAAATAGTGAAAGATACTGGTGTCTTATATGTAGATGAGAAGAAGAAAAATAGATTTAAATAATTTTGGAATCGATCGTTTGAATCAAAGCAATCTAAATAGAAGTATTTCAGTACAAATAATTCGTATTAAAATGACATTGTACCACAATTTCCACTTCCCACGAATAAAAATGCAAATAGATAATGCTGGGTACGTTTGGAATGGTCCAACTTATGAATTATTTAAGCCACCGAATGAAATTAAGGTGCTACCTGTGAATTGTGGAATTTACAGTTGATTCTTAGAATAAGTTTTGTCTCTAATATTACTTTTTTTTTTTTTTTTTAAATAATTTGTATTTATTGGATTTGACATAATTTCATTAGAAAAATTTCCTTCAAAGAATAAATTAGATTACAAAAATTGTTTAAACTGAAGCCTTATCTCAGATAAAACATTCTAAACACTCTAATTATACTTTCTTTGTCATTCATCATCATAATCATCTCAGCTCATATATGTCCCACTGTTGGGATCGGGCCTCCTCCGTAATGGGAGGAAAATTAACCTACTATATCACGCTGGTCAGACGTGTTGGTATAGGGCAGGGGTCAGCAAGCTGCGATTCGCGAGTCACATGCGGTGAAGTTGCGGCTCTTTAGTTCTATACGCAAAAAAAAAATATTTTATAAAGAAAAAAATAAAAAATGGTTCCGAATTGATTAATGAGGATTAGGCACAAATTATTGTTGGTAAAAAAATTGTAGCTTTTTAAAAATTTTAAACCTTTATAAATTCTAATTTTTGGCTATTCAGACTCAAAGGTTACCAACCCCTGGTCTATACCATACCCTATGGTATTGTGTCGAGATTTCCCTCTCTTGCATAGATGATGTAAATAATAACGAATTAGTATAACATACAAAATATCTACAAACAAAATCTCTGAATTAATATCAGAGGTATTCGCAGACTGGGTTATATACCTGAATGGACTTATAAAATAAAATATGGTATTCTTAACTCGTTAGAAGACGATGAAATAATCCTTTTCATCAATTCAGTTGAAATTATACGTAACTTAATATAATTTTATAACTTGAAATCCTAAAACATTAATCCCATACAAAATGAAACGGCTAAACAACTCAACTTTGATTAATCCATAAAAGAAAATACTACGGACAGACACACACCCTTGAAATAACGAAATATAAAAGCTACCCCAATAAAATGTCCCCAACAAAGTTTTCCTTAGAGGGAACCATATAACTCATGCCTTTTGTTATATAAGATCCGTCATTGTTTCTCCAGGCACTTAGGTAAGGGACTATATAAGTAGTGAGTACGTAGAATATCGTTAGAAGGAAAACTCGTGTAATGTGATAATGGTATTTTTTTAATATTATTATTCCCCTTTGACCTTGAATTACATTAGGACCTTGAAGTTCGTACGGAGGAAATCTAAAAATAATACACTCAATTCATCTGTAGAGCAGATTATATTCATCATAATCTCAGCTCATATACATCCCATTCCATTTTTTTCCATATTTTCTATATTTTTTAACGGGTAATAATGCCATAATCGCCACGCTTGGCAGGCGGATTGGCGATCGCGGTAGATGATATGAATTACACCCAGACTCAGAACAATACCTTGTGTAGCCCACGAAGTATTGTCCCACGTGGTAATCGAACCCACGACACTGGCACAGAAGGTTGCTATCTTAACCATTGCGCCATCTGTGCAGTCGTTCACACGGTCAGTCACATTTATTTCCTTAGTGAAGGGTGGTGTCATTTAACATACATACATATCATCACGCCATATCCCTTGCAGGGTAGGCAGAGAACAGAGTGCTAGAGAACTCTATCCTTGCATACTTCACTCGCTTCTTCAACATTCATAATTCTCTTCATACACGCTCGCTGGATTCGAAGACTCTTGACTCCACCTTCTTTTAGTACGTGACCAATCTGGTCTAGGTAGGTGAGTCTCGGTCTCCCCCAGTACCTACATAATATGTATCATTTAAAAAAAATATATCTTTTAAATATTGAGTTATTACGGCAACATATTTTATTCGATAGAGATACTTTTGACTTAAATTAACGATACTATACATTATTACGTAAACGAAACTGCTCAAACAGTTATTTTTATTCATCCCCAACAATTTGATACAAAAAGATATACAAAGGAAAGACGAGTTTCGTAAAACTTTTTTTAACTAATAGAACTCGAGTTGTTCCGATAGTTGTTGCCAAGTATATTATTTTGAGTGTCGTACGCGAGTGTTTCATCATAAAGCAGTTGGGAGTTCGTGGATAGTTTTTAGTTTTTGTTATAGCAACTAATATTTCATCATGAAATATCTTACTGATGTCTATTCATTTTCTAAATGTAGATTTTTGTTATGTTATTATTTATATATAAACATTATTTTTTGTTTATAAAAACCCGGTTACGAAGCGAAAAATGATGTCACAAGTGGGGTTGGAACCCACACCTTTTAGGAGTCCGGATCCCTTGCAGGGTAGGCAGAGAGAACAGAGTGCCAGAGAACTCTATCCTTCCATACTTCACTCGCTTCCTCAACATTCATAATTCTCTTCATACACGCTCGCCGGTTTCGGAGACTCTTGACTCCACCTTCCTTCAGTACATGACCGATCTGGTCTAGGAAGGTTAGTCTCGGTCTCCCCTGGTACCTACATCCTTCCGCTTTCACATTGTATATCTTCTTAACCAGACGTTCGTTCGGCATTCTTTCCACATGTCCGTACCATCGGAGCATTCCCTTTCGCATCTTTACACCGATACTCTCTTTCATACCTACTCGCTCTCTTACGTCGTCATTACGAATGCGATCGATCAGCCTAACTCCACAGATTTTCCGTAGAGATCGCATTTCGACCGCATTAATTTTAATTTCATACTCTTTTCTGCATACCCAACTCTCGCTTCCATACAGTAATGTTGGGACAAGCACTGCGTTATGTATTACTACACGTGCCTTCTGGCTGAGGTGGTGACTACCGAGAAGTTGCCCCAACGCTCTATTCACTCTATTTCCCGCATTCACTCTTCACGCTATATCAGTGGTGTACCTTCCATCTCGGCTAAATCCACATTCAAGATATACAAATTCATCCACTTGCTCCAGTACATCATTACTTATTGTTACTCTTACATCTGTTCTGGCTTCATCTCTTTCAAAGACCATTATTTTGGTTTTGCTCATATTTACGCGTAGACCCCTTCTCTTACAATCTTCTGTCATTGTGTCGACTAGGGTCTGCAGGTCAGTCGCTGACTGCGCCAGCAGGACTGCATCATCTGCATAGAGCAGACCAGTGACCAGTGAGTCACCCATCTGGACTCCCACATTCATATCGTTCAACCTTTGGAGACATTTATCCAGATACGTGATAAACAGTCTGACTGACAGAACGCACCACTGCTTAACACCGATATTGACGTCAAACCAAGGCGACATTCCATCATCCAGCCGCACACAGGCTCTACAGCCCATGTAACTGGACTGCACAGCCTGTAGCAGTTTACCGTTAATACCATACTCCGGTAAAATGTCCCAAAGTTCCTTTCGTACAACCGTGTCAAATGCTCTCTCCAGATCTACAAAACTGCAGAAAACCATCTGGCCTAGAGCCAGATATCTTCTCCACAATGTTGCGTAGAGAGAACACTTGATCCATGCATCCCCTTCCACTCCTGAAACCTCCTTGTGTCTCACACAGTAAACCATCGGACACCATCCTCATTCTCCTTTCAATAATTTTACCGTACACTTTTGCTGCCAAACTGGTCAAGCTTATGGCTCTGTAATTTACGCAGTCATAACGTGAACCCTTGTTTTTAAATAAAGGCACGACGACTGCGCTATTCCAGTCCCTGGAAACCATTCCCGAGCTCCAACATAAATCGAGGAGCAACAGGAACGCCTCCCAGACACAGGCGCTGCCAAGCTTAATTATCTTGGCAGACACCATATCAATGCCCGCTGCCTTACCATTTTTCAAATTTCTAATCGCCCATTCAACTTCATCCAAACTGATGCCATCGGAGGACCCCGGTGCCGAATGTTGATCTACTAAACCACATGCGACACCGGCCCCAACTCGAGTATCCGCATACATATCGCCAAAATGTTCACTCCATCGGCTTAACACGTCTTGTGTTTGTGTAAGAATGTCTCCACCTTTAGACCTAATTTTATTCATTCTGAAGGCTGACCAACCACCCAGAGACCTCTTCACCTCCCTCCAAAAGAGTTTAGTGTTAGCCTCGAAGTTTTTAGTCAGCCTATCTTCTGCACTTATGTTTGCTTTATCATATTTCTCTTTCACTAAGGCCTTGTAGTCATGTTTATATTGCCGATATATTTCTTTCTTCTGTTCAGCCATACTGTCATTCAGATTCAAAGAAGAGATATAGTCCAGCCACGCTTTCTTCTTTTGCTGTACGGAAGCTGCCACTTCCGCATCCCACTATGCATCACCATTTGTTTTTCTATGCTTTTTTGAACTTCCACATACTTCTTTCGGTGTATCTACCTTACTCTCTTTCAATATTCTCCAGTATTCTTCAATGTTCGATTGCGGCTGGCTTGCCATGGTCAGCCTTTCTCGGACACCCTCTGCATACTTTTCTCTTACACACTCTTCTTACAACCTTTCAACCTTTATTCTTTCAAGCCCTCCGAAGTGGACACGCTCTCGCCAGTGCCTCCACTTTCTGAACAGACCACTAAATTTCGCAATAACAAGATAGTGGTCCGTATTAACTGTGGGGCCCCTGTAGGTTCTTGCGTCCAATATTTTGCTTCGGAGGCGACTGTCTACGAAAATTAAATCTATTATACTTTTCTGTTCATTCTGAGCTGTACTAGCAGTCTAACTAGTCTGGCAGGGAACGCGACGAGCATGCTCCGTACCATGCCCCCCACCTTCTCAATTTCTTGAAATTTAATGTATAGTCTATATGTAATACTTATATAGTACTTTCTGTGTGGTAGCAGCTACAAATACTACCGAACCTTACTTTGCTCGTGGGTGTCGTAAAAGACGACTTAGAGCCATATATCAACCTGGGCCAACTTCATCTGATACCGTTTTATCAACAATTACATTCCCAAGTAACATTGACGTCAGGCTGGCGGCCGGTCATAAAACTATTGTCAATAACCTTTTGCAATATGTACAAACATATTGCGACGATCCCAAGTAATTGGGATACGAGCTACAGAATCATGAATGATGATTAATACTTGCGTAACATAAGAAATCATTGTAATATTCACAAAATAAAAAAAGTAACATTCAAGGAAACCTAAGTTAATCTAGGCAACATTCTATAAATTAAATTCTAGAGATTTGCTGAGCACGTTCGGTCGCTGAGAAAAAGTGAAGTTGGCACCGAGAATAATGCCGTCATCATCATAAACTTTGTTTTTTTTTTTGAACGATTAAGGGCAACTACAAATGGAGCTAAAATGAAACAATTTTATTTATTGTTATGTATGCATAAGCTTTGTATGATGACTTGTTTAAAATATAAGGAAGAAATAAGTTCAGCTAGGGTAAATCAATTGTTGGAGTACGGGGTCGGTTGACTGGACCGGGAAATAGTTCAGGGAATAGACTAGCGAAGAAGCTTTTTTTTTTTTTTTTTTTTAGTGGTGGGCTATGGGTGCGTCTCGCCCCGCCAAATCGGTCCGGGGTGACGGAGAAGGCGGCGCGTGATCCCATAGACCCACCGTAAAATCCTCTCTCTTCGCCGTGCGAGCGGACCACCGGTACCCGATCTTTGTCTTCGGTGGTCCGCTCGGCGGCTTACCCTCGCGGGTTCCTCTCGTCGACGCCCCGACAGATTTCGCCGTCGGGGCGTCGCCCTCACGCGGTGGCCTCGCGTCGGGTGACCGGACAATTCCCCGGTCCGATCACCCGAGGCCTGGGTTAGGGCGGCATCAGGCGCAGGTATTCGCGCCTGCGCCGCCCCGGCCGCTGGCGGCGGCCCGGGTCGCGGGAGTCCTCCCTGACTCGTTCCGCCGCCTCCTTCTGCGAGATGACAGCCTCGCAGAAGGCGGCGACCGCGTCCCAATTCCTGACGCTGTCGACCATCGCCCTTGCGACAGCCGGCAGTGACAGGTCGGCACCGATAATAGCGACGAGGTCGCGGCGCTGCCCGTCCCAGCCCGAGCATTCCTCGAGCGTATGTTGCGCCGTGTCCTCGTCACTACTGCAATGATGGCAGCCCGGAGTCCACTCCCTGTACACGACCGTGTGCAGGTATTTCCCGAAGCACCCGTGCCCCGTCAACACCTGCACCAGTCGGAAGGCGAGGACCCCGTGCCGCCGCTCCATCCATTTCATCAATACGGGCCGGAAGGCTTCGACGGTCACGATACCGTGTCTAGGCCTATCCAGCCGCGTAACCCAACGGGCGATGACGTCTCGGCGGGCGTCCTCGCGCCAGGTGGCTATCTCGCTCAACGATGGGGAGCCACCCTCCTCGCGCACTGAGGTAACCCGCCGGTAGAGGTCGGAGAGCATCTCCGCCTCTAGGTCCCACGGGGGTGTCCCGGCCAATAGGCACGCCGCCTCTGTCGACACCGTGCGGTACCCGCGAATGACTCTGACCGCCATGGCTCGCTGTGGCCTCCACAGAACCGCCCTGAGCTGGGCGTTCAGAGCCCTCGCCCACACGGGTGCGCCGTACATGGCCATCGAGCGGATGACCCCCGCATACAGCCGTCGGCCCTCGAAACTGGGTCCGCCCACATTCGGCATGAGCCGAGAAAGGGCGGACGCCGCGCCGACCAGCCGGGGAGCAATCTGTCGGAAATGCTCCCGGAACCACCATCGCCCGTCGAGCACCAGACCCAAGTACTTCATATGGGCCTGGATGTTGATCTGGATGGAGTTGACGACTAACGAGGCGCCGGTTGGCAGCCTTACGCGTGGCCCATGGAATAATAGGGCCTCCGTCTTATTTAAGGCCACCCTAAGCCCCAGCGCCTCGATTCGCCTGACCATCTCCTCGGTGCCGAGAGTGGCCAGGCTCGCCGCCTCTTCGAGTGTCCTGCCCCGGGCTGTGACGAGCGTGTCGTCAGCATAGCACACCAAGCTCAGCCCGGGGGGGAGACTCCCTCTCAACGCCCAGTCGTACCCGATGTCCCACAGAGTCGGCCCCAGAACCGACCCCTGTGGAACACCGCACGACATGGGCGTCCGCACAATGTCCCCTGCGGGACCCGCGCAGAGGATACTGCGCCCCTCCAAATAGTCTGCCACCAGCCGCCTGAGGTACAGGGGCACTCCATGGAACCGGAGCGCCTCCTTGATGCAGCTGAATGGCAGACTATTGAATGCGTTGGCGATGTCCAGCGACACCGCCAACAGCACTCCCTTGCCGGCGACAGCCTCCGCGGCCGTCTGCCTCAGGCGTAGCAGGGCCCCGATGGTCGAACGCCCCCTCCTAAACCCATATTGAGCGTCCGACAGATCGGGCCCCACCTCCTCCAAGTGTCGGACGATGCGGGCAGCGAGGACACGCTCCAGCAACTTACCCACATCGTCGAGAAGCACGATGGGCCTGTAGGCCGACGGCAAATCCGGGGGCCGTCCCGGCTTTGGCAGGAGAACCAACCTCCCCTCCTTCCAGCACTCAGGGAACCGTCCAGACGTCAGACAGGCGTTGAACAGTTGCCTGAGGCGAGGCTCGAAGTGCTCGAGGAGCGACGTCAACACCCGGACTGGTATTCCGTCCGGGCCGGGGGCCGTGGTGGCGGAGCGAATCCGCGCCACTGCCGCCCCCACTTCCGACTCCGTCACGGGTGGAACACTCTCGTCGTCGGCCTCCCGGTCTTGATCTGGTGAAGCCATGACCGGGGGCGTGTATCCCGACTGCCGTGGAAATAGCTCCTCGATCACCCTACAAAGGAAGTCGGGCTGGAGGGTCTCGGTGAGGGGGGGGCCCTGCGCGCGAAGCTTGTTCAGCGACGCGCGATACGGGCGACCCCAGGGGTCACGGTCGAGACCGTCCAACATCTCCTGCCAACTCGCATCCTTGGCGGCTCGGATGGCCAGCCGAAAGGCAGTACGCGCACTGCGGTACGCCTCGTACAGCTGGCCCTCCCGCTCAGCGTCGCGGTGACGCCGCCGGCTGCGGGTGTAGGACCTTCGGGCACTGATACACGCCGCGCGAAGGTCCGCCAGTCTTGGGGACCACCAGTAGACCCCCTGCCTCGGAGGTAGACGCCGCACCCTGGGCATGGCCGCATCGCAGATCTGCGTTAACGCACTGCGGATGCGGACAGCCTCAGCGTCTACTCCGTCCGCTGGGGGCGGTGAGGACAGCCACGTGTGAACGATGGCCGCCTCCGCCAGTAGGTCCCTATCAAGACGACCCACAGCCCACCGCGGAAACGCGGGAGCTCCGTCCGCCCTGTGACCCCTACCGGGTTCCCGGGGGGAGACCTCCATCCGGATGTACCGGTGGTCCGATAGGGTCTCCGCCTCCTCCAGGACACTCCAGTTCCTCACCCGTGGCGCGACAGCGGGGCTAGCGAACGACAAGTCCACTATCGACCCGCCCTGCTGCCGCACACACGTGTTCACTGAGCCCCTGTTAACAACACAGAGGCCCAGTGAAGCCGCCCACTCAACGACCGCCCGTCCGCGGTCGTCCGTCATAGGGGACCCCCATGCCGTGGATTTGGCGTTGAAGTCCCCCAGGACCAGGACGAGGCCCGGTGCCAGTCGCCGTATCGAAGCCTCCAAGGTGGTGAGGGAGGCCCTGAAATCGTCCATTCTCCTGTTAGGGGAGAGGTAAACGCTGTAGAGTGTGACCCCTCCCCATTCCGCAGCGACAAATTCTTCGCCCCTATCCAAAAGGGATAAGGACGGGCAGTGCCGCTGCGTTGAGACGACGATTGCCGCAGTTCCGTTTCGGCTGACCACCCAATTGGGGCGATCAGGCACGACGTACGGTTCCGCGACTACGGCTGCACCAATCGACCACTCCGCCATAGATTGCAGGAGGAGATCCTGCGCTCCGGCGGAGTGGTTGGTGTTGGCCTGCAGGAGGTGAATGGATTCTGCAGCCATTAGTGGGCCGTATCCATCACCTCCGCCTCGCCAGTGGGCGATCGGGCCGCGCTAGGAGCGGGAGCGGCCCTGGTCGAAAGGCCGCCCCGCCCCTTTGGGGCCGAAGCAGGAGGTCTGCACGCCCCAGAACCCATGCGGTGCTTGGCGGGCTTATTGCCCGCCGCACACGCGGGGCAGTGGGGCGGGGCGGCGCAAGATGCCGCCACGTGCCCGGTCTGACCGCAGCGGAAACACAATCCGCCGCAGTCGAAGCAATTGGTGCACGTCGGTCGAGTGTGTCCGACCGCCATGCACTTATAGCACCTCGCAGGCCGGTGCTCAAGCACGGTTACCCGCGCCGAGCTCCAGCCCACGAGGAGCCTGCCTGAGCCGGCCAGTTGCCTGACCGACTCCACCGGGCACTGCGCCCAGGCAGCACCTACGCCACCCGGACCGGGACGAATGGCACCGACCCGGACGGTGTCTATGGGACACCCGGTTTTCGAGGCAATAGCCTCCCGGATGTCTTCCACCGTCACGGAGTCGTCCAGACCCGAAATGCGCATTTCAGCGCACTTGACGGGCCTGGCGATCCTGATGCCACCCTCCTCGGCGAACAGACCTCGCAGCTTCTCAGCTACGCTGTCAGCCGTCTTGGCGCCCTCGGCCCCTGGGAACTCGAGGATTCGAGCCCCCGTCCGGGCCTTACGGGTCCTGGCTTCGACGCCTCCAATATCGGAGACGTCTAGCTCCCGCCGGGCCTTCCTCAAGACGGCCTCGTAGTTGAGGCCCTTCTCGGCCGCCTCAGGCAGCACAGTGATCACCACTGCGGCTGTCTTTGGCGGCTTGAGCCCCTTGCGCGACCTCTTCTTCTTGTCGCCAGCTCCTGCCTTGGGAGCGGAGACCTCAGCGGCGCGCTTGGCCTCCGCTCTCCTTCTTTGGCCGCGACTCCTTCTATCGCGCTCGGCCACCTGCCAACCCTCTTCGGGTACGGCAGTCGTGCCAGACGCGGAAGGCCTTGTCGCAGCCTCGCTGGTCGTCGCCGGCGGTTTCGTTGCGGGCGGCTTCAGCGGTCCGGCAGGAGCCAGCGCCGTCTTCCTCCTCAGGGCAGGTCCCTTCGGAGCGGGGCCGGGGCCTTTGGGCTTAGGCCCGGCCGCGGCCGCAGCGTAGCTCCCCACGCGGCCACCCTGACAAGGCAGCGGGGCGGGGGCTGGTGCCGTATGTGGCCGCTTATCTGCGGCAAGAGGCGGCCGGACACGTGGTTCTGGAGGCAGCCTTGCCTCCAGAACGGCGAAGCGCGCATCGACAATTTTGCCCACTGCGTCGATTATCGCGCGCAGGGACTCATCCGGCAATCCCCCCACCGCAGGCAGCGGGGTTGGCAGCGGGGTTGGCATCGGGGTCGGCAGCGGGGTCGGCGCCTCCGGTTGAGCCTCCACCGGGGCCCGCTCCGAGACGCATGGCGACTTCTTCGCCGCGGCGCGAGTCGTCCTCCTCGCTACCGGGACAGGTGTCGGCTCGGTGGCCGTGACGGCTTCAGCCGGCGGTGTGCCCTCCGCAGCGGGGGGCGTCCTCCTCGCCGCAGGGACGGGTTTCACCGCGGCAGCTGTTTTGCGCGCCTTGGCCGACGGCTTTGGCGCAGGCGGTAGCGAAGAAGCTGATCGCGTGAATGTGACGCCCCTTTAGCAAGCTGGAGCGTCATTGTCGACGAGGTGCAGTACCCGAAAGGGTAACCTGCTGGACTAGCTACGAACGTCAAGGATTCTGCAGGAGCCGGCCTAATGGCAATGTTGAGGTTATACCATGACCGAAGAAACGGCGTATGTTCAGACTATTACTGAATAAAAAAGGGTGTACGCCGTGGCAAACTTTCTATAATATTTTTATGCAATTGTTTTATACGAATACTCGTAATATTGTAAAGACTGGCACTGAACCATTAATATAATATTATAAATTTTTAGCTCTTCGACATAAAAAATGTGTATTGAATTGGCTCATAGAATATCTTAACTAGTTAACAAAAAAACCTATGAGCCTAAACTTGATGGATATACTAATAGGCAATCCACGATTTCGTCTTCCACTTCCGAACTCCATCATTAGAGGAGCTCAGTAGTGGTCATTATATATTATTTTATATACCAAATATATGTAATATATTTGAAAGTAAGTGGCCATTCTATGTCTAAGATGTCTACGGCAGCTAACAAAAAGAGCTGATAAACTGATACTCATAAATTGTTAGCTAAGAACATTTCAATCACGTCAGCTTTCAAACTAAAAAAAACCGCTTGACAATCGTTCCACTTGTTTAAAAGCTACGATGCTACAGACCAACACAAAAATAGACATATACATAGACGCACAGCTACGTCAAACTTATAACACCTCTTTCTTTTGTCGGCGATTAAAAAGTATTTTGTCTTTGATAAAAATCGTTAAAATGTAAACAGCCTAAAAACTTCTTTCTACAAGTTTAAGAATTGTCGTAAATTATATTTTTTTTTTCACGCTGCAAAGTTACTTTTACCTTATCAAAAGGTCTTTTAAGCCGAAAATTGAGCCGTCTCAGCTACTTAATTCACGTCACATACAAATGTTGAAGTTATGACAGTTGGCAACATTGTTCGTGTTCCGAATATTGAAACGTTATTGGGAAATTGATTACAAATCTTTAATCTGACATCAATGATTGTAAAGAAAATATTATATTATGATATCGTATTCAAATTAAATATTTTAAAGCCTCGAAATCTATAATGAATTATAAACATTTTATATTTCAGAGACAAGTATTATCTCTTATTTATTAATTTAGAGAATTAATAATTGATATAGTTTTGCAAGTACAATAAAGTATAGGATATAAAAAAAAAACGAATAAAAATAAAAGTAAAATATAATTAGAAAGAAAACAGAAGCAGAAATAAAAATATCTATTTTGACCATAAATATGTTGAAAACTTCAGTTTTTTTTTTTAATCAAATTTAGAACGCAATTATAATGTTAGAAACTTTAATAATTCACCGCCATTTCATATTTTTTCGAAGTATAATATAAAATCAAATATAAAATTTTATTATAATAATTTGGAAAATCCAAAAATGCACTACTCATAATTTTTATATTATTTATCATTTACTATTAGTCAATGCCATAAATAAAAATGAAAGAGAAAATAAATACTTTGAAAATTAGTGCTATCGCCGCAAAAAGAAGGAAATTGACTGCTATATCATTCTGTTCAAACTTATTGTATTGGATTTTTTTTCTCGCATAAATGTTTTACGCATATTATAGACCCTTAGTCGCCTTTTACGACATTCATGGGCTAGAGAATGTATTGGCTTGTATTCTTGGTGTAGTGACTGCAAATAAGGTCAAGCTCCCTGTATAACGGGGCAAGAGAGGTCTGTGAGGGGCTCGTATTCTTATTCCGTCACCACACGGAAAATAAAATCAGACTTCCTGTAAGAATAACGTATTACTACACCGCGTTGGTATGATGGGTATAAAATTTTGATTTGAATTTCCCATAAATGTAAGCAAAATTTACTATACATTTTCATATTTACGCATCACTAAAATATTTGTTCTAAATGTAGGTATAATGGTGTTAAAACAAGACGTAATTTTATAAATATATAATCAGAGTATACACCTCAAAACCGCAGTATGTAATAATGGGGGCAACAAAAAATTTTAAACACAACTTATAATGAAATATATTAAAGATAGTTTACTATATAAAATTACTATAGTAGTGGTTAAGATAAGCGATTTGCTGATTGTTTAGGTTTGTTAATTACGTATGTATAAAGAAGGAGCCTCCTCAAATTATAAGGATTATTTGCCGAGTTTTAAGAACACAGTATTTCTACTCCTCTCCTTTATATATCATATTGTTCATCACCCCCCGCCATATGAGTATCATTTCCTCGGTTTTTAAAATAAAAAGAAAGTGTTGAATAAATAAAACTTTAAATATGGCCAAATTAGAAGGTGTGTAAACTAAGAATACAATGTATCTACCCCTCTCCTTTTTATATCATATTATTCATCCCCCCTGTCATATAAGTATTATTACCTAAGTCTATAAAATAAAAATGAAAATATTGAATAAATAAAACTTTAAATTTGGCCAAATTAGAAGTTGTGTGAACTAAGAATACAACGTATCTACTCCTCTCTTTTATAGATCATATTAGTCATACAGCACCCCCGCCATATAAGTATTATTTTCTTAGTATTTAAAATAAATAAAGTATTCAATAAATACAACTTCAAATATGGCCAAATTAGAAGTTGTGTGAACTAAGAATACAACGTATCTACTTCTCTCCTTTATAGATCATATTATTCATAAAGCACCAGCGCCATATAAGTATTATTTTCTTAGTATTTAAAATAAACAAAGTATTCAATAAATACAACTTCAAATATGGCCAAATTAGAAGTTGTGTGAACTAAGAATACAACGTATCTACTTCTCTCCTTTATAGATCATATTATTCATAAAGCACCAGCGCCATATAAATTTTATTTTCTTAGAATTTAAAATAAACAAAGTATTCAATAAATACAACTTCAAATATGGCCAAATTAGAAGTTGTGTGAACTAAGAATACAACGTATCTACTTCTCTCCTTTATAGATCATATTATTCATAAAGCACCAGCGCCATATAAATTTTATTTTCTTAGAATTTAAAATAAACAAAGTATTCAATAAATACAACTTCAAATATGGCCAAATTAGAAGTTGTGTGAACTAAGAATACAACGTATCTACTCCTCTCTTTTATAGATCATATTATTCATAAAGCACCAGCGCCATATAAGTATTATTTTCTTAGTATTTAAAATAAAAAGAAAGTATCGAATAAATAAAACTTCAATTTTGGTCAAATTAGAAGTTGTGCGAACTTAGTATATAATGTATCTAACGGATGTTAATATCTAACGGATATTAGCAAAATATACCAAAAATTCATAGTAACTAGGGTCGCGAATAATAAGATGATTTATGTAGAAAGCTTAGGTATATTCATAGAATTCAACAAGCACATGTTTCTAAAACGTTGATTTGTACAAGAAAATCGGTTCAACTCTTGTATGAAAGCATTAATTTTAAAATGTTTACTTACTTTTTTATATTAGAAGGCGAAAATAATCTTCAGAAAGGCTTGTCAAAGAAAAAAATTGATGCAGTATTATGGAAGATATTTTATAAAAACAAAACAAAAAAATCTTTAAGAAATATTCTTAAAAGCCAACACATTTGTGCCAGTAGTCAAACTGGAATGTTCCGTCACAAATAATAAGACCTATCTAGTAAGTATGACACGTCAAAGGAAGCCGGGTCAACACTTAGGTAACTATAAACCGCTACGTAAAACAAGTTATTAATCTACTAAAAATGCGGATAAATTTACCTTTTTTTTGTAGGTACTTTTAATCTGTAACCAAGAATTTCCTTCTTTAAAATGATAAGAAAAGAATCATTCATTACATTTTTTAGTATTTACATTTCAGTCTTTTCGCATTGCCACCATTTAAGCCATCATAAGACATCTTTTTATGTAAATATAGAAAAAGAATTACATTTCAAAAATCGCAGGGAGCCGTTGGATGCAAATGGCACAGGACCGTTTTGAGTGCTATTCTCGTACTCGGCTCATGGATGAATTAATGAATGAATATTAAAGTAAAAAAAAAATAAGCAGATATATAAAAAAATGATAAATATTTATTAAAGTTAAGCTAGTTTCATAAAGATAATTCAATTTTAGTTAATGATTATAGCAATCTGTATAACACAACATCAATGATTTCTTGGTCTTAAATTTTATTCTAAATGTTAAATTGCCGATTGATTGATTACCTTAGGTCATTCATCATTCTCCTACTCTTATCCCAATTGCTTGAGGTCGATACAATATGTACTCTTCTTTCATTGTACATATTGTAAAAGTTATGGGCAATAGTTTTATGACCTGCACCTGCCAGACGTCAACCCTCCTTGGGAATGTAAATGTTTACCAAACGCCATCAGATAGAGTTGGCTCAGGTCGTTATAGGACTCTTATTCGTCTTTTACGACATCCACGAGCAAAGTAATGGTTGGTAGTATTTGTAGCCGCTACCACACAGCTTAGGTACTACCCAAAATTTAGGTATCATTCGAAAAACAAGAATTTATCTTAAAGTAAACTGTACACTCTGATGCTCAAATAATATCTTAATTTATACGTTGGTTTTAAATAATTCATAAGATGGACCATTCAGCGGATACCGTACATTTTCTATTTACATTTTTATTCATGAAAAGTGGAAGTCGTAATAGAATGTCAGTTCTATTTGAATTATTTTGGACTGTGATGAGATTATTTCAGTGTTATAATGCAAATCGTTCGCGTTTAATACAATGGATGACTAAATAGCATTTACACAATCTCTACTTCAAGAAATGTATATTTTGCAAGAATGAATTCACTAACAATCTTATAGTCGCACTAAAAAATTTATTGAGTTTGTTATATATATACAGCGTGACTGGTAAAAGATTGTACATATTGAGGGAGGGTATTCAGTACTCGATTCTGATACCGAATATATAAAAAAAATTGATACTTAAATTATAAATAAACTAATTGTCCTATAAAAATATTTATTTACGTACACCTCCGCATAGATATTGAAATTACATTAAAATAGTAATTAGCAGAGCGCTTGACCTTGACAACAGTGCTAAGTAGTGGCTCCCGCGCACACTCTGCCCCGCAACCCCGGGGTGAGTGTCCGTCTGTGGTCAGCTGATCAGTCAAAGCGCGTGCGCCGTATCGGGTGTTTTGCATTTCCGTGTTTGTTAACCTACGCGTCTTTCGATTGACCGCGTTTTGATTTTAACCGTGACTATTTGTGTGTGGAGTGTGTTAGAATGTATTATTCGCACTAAGAGTGTTGGGAAATTGCATATGCTCGACCAAATGGCAGCGCACGAGGTGCGACTGATTTGTATCGAGAAATGTTGAGAAGGTGACCATCTTTTTGAGAATCCTGACACACTAATATTGTTGAGGTTTACTATCTTATCTAGTTAATTAATATTACCTTCTTATTATATTTTTATTTGTTAGATGTGACCATTATCTATCGTCTCCTTCGATACGTACAGTCTTTTACCAGTCATACTGTATATATATATATATATATATATATATATATATATATATATATATATATATATATATATATATATATATATATATATATATATATATATATACCCTTTTTTCATAGTACATGTTGTAAAAGTTATTGGCAATAGTTTTATGACCAGCTGCCTGCCAGACGTCAACCCTCCTTGGGAATGTAATTGTTGGCCAAACGGCATCAGATGGAGTTGGCCCAAGTCGTCTTTTACGACATCCACGAGCAAAGTAAGGGTTGGTAGTATCGCTACCACACAGCTATATGTATATATATATATATATATATATATATATATATATATATATGTACCATATGTATACAAGGTGGAGACGACCATACGACAATAATTTTAATCTAGTGTATCTGATGACTTGCCCAGTCTGTATACAAACTTTGAATACAATATGTCGTATAGTTTAGCCGCAGCACATTACTTTGTATTATTAACAATTTCCACACTCTGTATAAAAATTAAAATTATTCGCCTATCAATGAGCTCCCGCGCCGCATCGGTATAAACTAATATGAAACTAGTACCTACATATCGCCATGTTTACCAGTTCAAGTCTTCCCCAAACGTAATACAAATCAATGCATATTATACCTTATTCCTAAATCTTAAGATCCATACATATAAACCGTGTCATCAGACTTAGATGAGAAATTTAAAACTACCTAATGCGGCTTAATGAAAGAAGACCTCGGTCTCATGTTCAAAACTATTATAATAGGTCTGTAGGTCAGTGTGCCATCGTGATCCTGTGACGTGAATGTGCGTAATTAGACGCTTACTTTGTGTTAGAATAGTATTTCTTTCTCATTTACAATGCCTCGTTATAATTACACAGCTTCGGGTATACAGATATGATTTTAATTTATGGAGAATATCACGGAAATGCAGCTTTAACCATACGTACGTACCGAAAGAGATATGGAAACACACGTGTTTGTACTACCAATGGCCGGACTATTGTGCAAGCTGTCCAGAGGTTACGGGATAATCATCCTTACTGCCTCATATGGATAGTGCTCCTTCGCGTGTAAGAGTCACCCTAGATGAACAAATTTTAAATTATTTTTCTCGCAAATTTGACACAGGTTGATAATGTGGAGAACTTAAAAAAAGGAATTGTACGATCTTTCGACAAGTTAAAATACATCGCCGTCAATGGCGACCTGTTAACAAGAGTTCGAAATAATATTTTAAGACGATATAATTTGTGCGTTCGGGTCCATGGCGCACATATCGAAAATTTAAGTTTAACGACCAAGTGAATTATTAAAGTTATCGTGATTATTTTAATAAAATAATCAAGTGAGAATGAATAGCGCCCAATGTATTTACCTACGTTTCGAAGTTGTAACATATGATACCACAAGGTCACTCGCCGCTTGCCGACCACAGGTTAGTGAACTAATATTTACAAACGGTGTTCTATTTTGTTTCAATATTTATGATAAAAAGTTTGTTTGAAAAAATTGTTTTTTAAATATGCATGCGAGGACTTTTTTAATAGTTTCAAAATACTCCTATACACTAGTATTGACGGTGTTTTCATTTATTGTCGTATTGACGTCTCCACTCTGTATATAGGTATATATTATACATTACAGGGACACCACTTATAACGCAAGAACGGCTGGACCAAATTTTATGATTTTTATGTTTTTGAATGTGTCTTCGTCGGGAATAGAATATAGGATATTAAAATTTGATATTAATCAACGAAATAAATTTAAAAAAAAAAACATCAGTCTACTAAACGATCATTTGTTCACGGACTTCACGGTATAACAAAACGCAACTGTAGCTGATAGTTGAGTTTGTCTGGATGTCGTAAAAGACGACTAAGAGCCTTATAACGACCTGGGCCAACTCCATCTGATGCTGTTTGGTCAATAATTACATTCCCAAGGAGGGAGGGAGAGAAGGGAGGCCGGTCATAAAACTGTTGCCAATAACTTTAATAACTTTTACAATATGTACAATAAAAGAAGAGTACATATATCGACCCCAAGCAATTGGGATAAGAGTAAGAGAATGATGATATATGGTAAGCAAGTTGTCATTTACATAAGTACGATATTGGTAAAAATAAATCTCTCCATCTTACAAATGGACGTATTAAAATCTATTAGGCATAGTATCATAAGATTTTTTAAAGAAAAATTACAAAAAAAAAGTTATAAACTTTTTAACAACCAGGTTTTAAAGAATGAAGCTTCTTGATAACGGCCGTATTCTTAAATCACTCTACGATTAGTGATATAAAAAACAAACGACATATTTATATTTACTGAAGTAGGAAAACAGTCATAATATAACGTAAGTAACGTGAAAGCTTGTTACATTTGTCCATTTTGTCAATAGAAAGAAAAGCAAATCACATTTGTACTTTATTTTCTCCCTGATGAAACAAACATGAAAGCGAGCAAGTATGGTTAAATACGTTATTTTGCTCTTTGCGACTTGAGGCTCTCAAATTTGGAAATCGTGACAGCTTTTGTTGTAATTCTACGAATACATATAGAATATAATGTTTCCATATTATGACAAGAATTCTCCAGTGACCAAATGTGATTTTCTTTACTTGTATTTTGTGAAAATGTAAAATTCAATCATTTTTATATCCTTTTAGAGGATATAATAATATATTTTCAATATATTTTCCACCGATGTCAAGGATACGTTACCTGTTTTTATAGCTATGTGGTAGCGGCTTCGAATACTACCAACCCTTACTTTTCTCGTGGATGTCGTAAGAGACGACTATGAGCCTAATAACGACCGGGGCCATGTCCACCTGATGCCGTTTGGTCAACAATTACATTCCCAAGGAGGGTTGATGTCTGGCAGGCGGCCGGTCATAAAACTATTGCCGATAACTTCTTCTTTTTACAATATGTACTATGCAAAAAGAGTACATATTGTATCGACCCCAAGTAATTGGGATAAGAGTAGGAGAATGATGATGTCAAGGAATCGTTACCAGTGATCAGCCCAGTGACGATGTAGAAAATATGGTTCGTTATAGGGGCCGCAAGCCGCGTGCCGGACAGTTCAGGCAGGGTGTGCAAATAAATAGCCTATAAAAATATCTAGGCATATTTCTTTTTAGTCAATTGCTACGTAAAAAATAATTCCAATAAATCGTTTTTATTAAGATAAATGAGAAAATCTGAAGCTTGAGGATTTGTTCAAAAATAAATAAAATTCTTTAATGATTTCTTAACAACATTTGCAAGAATGCATACATTTTACTGTTCACTGCTGAAGATAAAGTTCGTCCACAAAATGCCACATTGCGTTGTCACTCTTTGGTGGAATTAATGACTATTATAGTATTAATTGCCTGGTATATTGACAATCGCGGTAAGGCAGGGAAATAAGTTTTGCAGGAAAATAGTGCCACCCATTCACCGATGTGATTGTTTAGTCTAATTTTTACCCGACTGCGCGACGCAAAGGAGTGGTATTGTGTTTAACAGTCTATGTATGTATGTTTGTATGTTCCTTTGAAGTTCTATATAGACCAAACGCCTGGACCGATTTTTATGATTCACACGTCAATCGATTTCTCTTAGTCTGGCGAGTGTAAGTAAAGGTATGACGTTAATGAAAGTTCAATATAGCGACTACTGGACGCCATATTGTGAAAATGAAAAAAGCGAAAGTCAACAAACTATGTCAAGTGGGGTATCGTTGAATAGGTATTTAAAAATCATTCTTAGTTTTCCTTCAACATTTTTCGATTCGACTGACCGTTTATACCAACACATTCTTAACTCGTAGTCATAAGGGAATTAGTTTTAAACTGTTATAAATATACCTTAAGATAGTTAAAATAAATATAATTATCGTTATTTTGGCTCATATAATTCCCACAGCTGGGCTTCTTATGCCATACTGATCAGAGGTGTTGTATAAAGAGTTTTATTTCCAGTTTTTCTTCTTTTACTTAGATGTTACATGCATATTAAGCCTGAGTGGTCTTACAGCAGAAACAGCCAAGGTGAATTGTATTCTTACTCCGTCAACACACGAAAAATAATAAGCGTATAATGTTAAACTATTTTCCTATCCATTACAAATTATTAATCTACGGTTAAATTCTTAAAGTTAGTTTATATGCATAATGTATGTCTCTGACCTAGACGAGCGAGACTTCCTTCAATGTATTCAGCGTCAGATTTAAAGTAGGTGAGAATTGTAATGACAATGGTTGTAATGATACTCTACTTTATATTCATCATTTTACATCAGCTTATATAAATCCCACTATTGGGCTCAGGCTACTTGTACAATAAGAGCAAAACCAATTTACTATACAATGCTGATCTATTTGCATAAGATTTTATGTATAAGAATTTTGTATTTTCTGTGTGGTGACGGAGTAAGAATAAGATTCACTACCCCCTATCTTACCCGTGGGTGATCGTACGAGACGACTAAGGGATATAAAACACATATAAAATCTATGCGAGAGGAGGAAAACTTGAAACGGTCGTAGATGTTATCAGAATATTATATCCCTTAGTCGTTTTTTACGGAACTCACAGTCAAGATAGGCAAATTGGAATTGTATTCTTACTTTCATGTATTCTTACGTCCATCACCATACGGTATATTTTGTACTAAACATATCATAAACTAGCAAATTCCCATTGAATCTTTCGCGTAGCTCCCAATTTTGTGTATATATAATTAAATATAACATAATATATACCTACGTATTAGCTGATAGCTTTCCATTGGTAAAATACTTTTTAATATTATTTTAGTAGTTTAGGTATGAAAGTGATAAAATGAAAACAAACATAGATACATTCGCATTAGTATTTAACTTGACTATTTTATATATTCCTCTATGATATATGAGAGAGAGCGCTGTCTTTTAAGAGAGAACAAAATATATGACCACCTTTTACTATCCAGTAAAAGTCGAATTACCAGGAGAAAAGTCGGTAGTAGTACTCTTCTGGCCACTGAAGAAAATAACGCGTTCCAGTGACCCACCTGCACGGCGTTGAGAGATATGTTGTAGGGCGGGTCTACGGGGCCGTGCAGCGCTTATCCCGTTGCCCCGGACGGATTACCGCATTGTAGCCACCGCCAAAAACAAATTAAAAGTAGTACTCTTCTGAGCATCGTATGACACTAACTGCTATCGTCAACCTATCTGTCAAGCTTGGTGGTAATTAGTAAATTGTCCCATTTAGCGAAGATAATGTCTAGCAGTACCTACACGTCGATAAGCTGATGGTAGAATTAAATCATTACAGTTTTCATCGTTATCATCATTAAACCTCTTTCCGATAACTGCTAAATATAAGCCATCGTAAAATCGTTATGAGAAGATAGTACAATAATAATCATGCCTTGCGGAAGGGTTTTCGATCGTAGAGATGTTGTAGCTCGCTCTTTTGGTGAAGCCATTTATATGACTTTCTCTGGTGAATAAGTGGTGGTGACAATTATTTATTTATTTATTTATCATACACACAACTATCATTACAGGATTTGCCTAATGCAATAGCGTGGTAACAAAAAATAAGTTATAATTATAACATAAAACATTTTATAAATCTTTTATCAAATAAACTTTAATTATTTGTGTTACATATGATATGTAAAGCGGTTTTTGTAAATTCGTTCAGACAACAACAAAATATGTCTATTTCTTCAGAAACACTATTTATAGTTCGAAGTGCACGCGACAGTGGCGCCTCAAGCAGTAGGTTTGTACGGGCGCGAGGCACTGCTAGCAGGCGTGGTCGTCGTCTTCGCCACACATACCTATCAGGTACATATAGACCCACCCGCTGTAAAATATCAGCTTTATATATCTTACCCCTTATTAACTTGAACAAATATGAAGCGAGTGCAAGATATCGCCTGACCTTTAGTTCATTGTATCCAACCATACCCAGAATAAATAGAGTTGGATACATCAGCGGATAATATGGGTATACACCATACTGTCTCAGATATAAAAACCTCAAAAACTTATTTTGTACTCGCTCCAACATGAGACTATTAATTATATTCTTATCCCATCGCTATACGAGCGATTCTTTAAGGTTGCTTCTATCTTGTTCTATATTCGTATTCTTATTATTATTATCACGTATTCTTATTCTAAATATCTGTATTTATTAATATTATTTTCACTCATGACAATATTTTTTGCCATCCACAAATTCTTGTTCCATATCTGGTGCTAATTTATTTCGCCAATTATATGTTTGTGATAGCGGACTCAAAATAATAATTTTCGGGTAAAAAAAATTGCTTGCATGAGAATCAAGTACACGTCACTTGGCGTTCCAAGTGTAGATCGGTACTTTAGCCACCACGTCATTGTATTTATGTATGTAGAGCAACGTTCATACCGATTTCTTTAGCTAGATATCTCTTTAGCTGACGTCAGTAAAGCTCCGGGATTTAGTCGAGATTCTTTACGTGAATACAGAAGTTACAAATTAATTTTACATTATCATCATTTCAGGTGATATACGTTGTTAATCTCATTGTAAGGCTGCCTCATTCATAATATGATATCGTTATTTCAGCTCATATATGTCTCACTGTTGGGCACGAGCTTCTTTTATAATGGGAGGGAAGTTGACCTACTATACCACTATGGGAGGGAAGTTTACCTACTATATTATCATCATTCTTCTACTCTTATCCCAATTACCCAAGTACCGCACTCTTCGTTCCGCCTAACAGTTAATGAATGAGATGAGTAGATTTCAGTTAATTTAAAATTATTAAGTTATTATTTTTTTTATTATGTTAAGCCGCTACCAGACAACAACGAAGACAATAAGCTAAGGATAACAGTCAAATAAACACAAGTTTATCAACATCTATTATCATCATCATATCATCTCATATATGTCCCATTGCTGGGCCCGAGCTTCCTCCGTAATGGGAGGGAAACTAATCCACTATACCACGCTGGTCAAACGTGTTGGTATAGGTTTTTGTTTCGAGGTTTCTTTCTCTCGCACAGATGTTATATTCCGTTTTATATGTTTTAGTGCTCTTTAACGATCACCTACGGGTTAGATAGGGGATGGTGAATTGTATTTCTACACTGTCACCACACGGATATCAACATCTATACTTAGTATGAAATAAATTCGCTGCCTTCAGCCGTATGTAAGCTAGATCTAGTAAATAAACCACACAATGCATTTTAATGGGTCACTACTAGCTAGGGGAAGATTTATATGTGTATATATACGTGCATATTATGATTGAAAAATTCCAAGAGTTTCAAAGATTTATATTATTATGATATCGTAAAAAAACTTATTTTTGTGCCCTTAAATTGCTTGTATTGCTACAAGCAATATACAATGAGAAAGTGGAAGGATGTAGGTAGCGGGGAAGACCGAGACTCACCTACCTAGACCAGATTCGTCACGTACTGAAGGAAGGTGGAGTCAAGAGTCTCCGAAACCGGCGAGCGTGTATGAAGAGAATTATGAATGTTGAGGAAGCGAGTGAAGTATGCAAGGATAGAGTCCTCTGGCACTCTGTTCTCTCTGCCTACCCTGCAAAAGATATGGTGTGATGATATGTATGTATGTATGTACATTGCTAATGCTGGCTAAACTGATATTCAAAGCTCCTAAAATATATAAATTAAAGTAATATTCATCCTATTAGCTTGCGCTTGGTAAATGTTCCACTATTTTAGTCCGACACGGCACTGCAATCAGCCATTTGTCTGTCAAACGTAGTGATTAAAGCAAATTGCTTCGGGTTGTACAACTGCGCTCTAAATTGAGACGTATTCACTGGGTGATATCAATATATGTGCACTATCTATTCTATATCTATAAAAGATAATATTTGTATATATTATATCGTTAAAACTCAGACACTATTTGATCTTATCATCATCACAGCCCATCAATGTTCCACTATTGGGCTCAGGCCTCCTCCGTAATGGGAGGGCAATTAATTTACTATACCGCGCTGGTCAGACGTGTTGGTATAGGGTTTTGTTTCGAGTTTTCCTACTCTCGCATAGAGTCGTCTCGTACGATCACCCACGGGTAAGATATGGGGTGGTGAATAGCATTCTTACTCCGTCACCATACGGGAACTATTTGATCCATCATTATGAAAATTGGTATGTATATGTTTTTTCTAACGGAGAAGGTTTATATTTCCGTCGATGTAACTCGCCACCAGGCGCTGCGGTATATTGACTTCTACAAACAAACCAACGGACTGGCTTTGCTAGTCTGATATATTTAATTAGAATGTTATTTTTTCAAGCGTTTGGGGTTTCGTACCTCAAAAGGAAAAAGCGAAACCTTTATAGGATCTCTTTGTTGTCGTCTGTTTGTCTGTCAAGACCCTTTTTCTCAAGAACGCGTTTAGGTATCAAGCTGAAATGTATATCAAATACTCAAATCTACTGTCCCTTAAAGCTGTGAAAAAATTAAACTTCTAAGCTAATGCAATCAAAAGATACAGGCGTTTATGCCGCAAATTTCCACAAAGTTGGATTTGGCAGGGAAGACATGAAAGTAGAATAAATGCTGTAGAGATGAGAGCTCTTCGTAGTATGTGTGGTGTAAGTATGAAAGATAAAATTAGGAATAGTGTTATATGAGAGCGCTGTGGTGTAAATGAAGAAGTAGTGACAAAGATAAAAAAGGGTATACTGAGGTGGTTTGGACACGTGGAAAGAATGAGTGAAGAAAGGTTGACTAAACAAGTATACAAAGCGAGTGTGAGTGGGACGACTACAAGGGGAAGACCACGTCGTACTTTCCTGGATCAAATTGAATATGTGCTAGTGAAAGATCAGATTAAGAGTACGCGTAATCATAGAGCATGCATGAAGACTGTGATGAGCGTGAATGAAGCGATGGAGGTATGTTAGGATCGTGGTTTGTGGCAATCCGTAGTCTCTGCCTACCCCTCTGGGAAACAGGCGTGAGGCTATGTATGTATGTGTTTTTGACACTCGCAAGGGAATCAAAACCTACAGGGTACTTCCCGTGAACATGGTACAAAGCAACAGCATATAGCACAGATAAAAGAAAAATTTCAAAAACCGTAAATTTTTAATTACATCATGAGTTACTCGCACTTGGCGGATTTTTTTTAGTTTTTGACAGGCTATGATTTGGATGCATCCCTCCTGTACTATCAGGATCTATGGAAGAGCAGCGTTCGGTGCTATAATCTATTATATTATCTCCCTATCATGATTTGGACTGACCACCTGCACCGGTGTCTTAATATCAGTGATGAATATTTTTCATCCTGTACAAAAAATAAAACTTTTCCTTATGGTTACGGAGTAAGAATACATTTTTCCACTCCCTTTCTTTTTTTGGGACAGGCTATGGTATAATCACATCTAAATCCATCCGAGGCGACCGAAAGGGCGGCGCACGACCTCAAAACCTACCTTACATGTACCTACCTACATCGTGCAGGGCCACTCTCCATATTACCCGTGGTTGCACCAAAAGATGCCTAAGACACTGATTTCTAATGTTCATGTGAGTATTACACATTTGAAATAAAATTACTTTTACGGATTCTATTGCGTTTGTATTTGATTTTTAATTTCCCGACGTTTCGTACACTTTACAGTGATCATGGCCACGGGAGGACTAAGGTATCTTATGTCCAATATGTCAAAAACAGATTTCTAATAAATGTTATTGCTTTTGGTAAACTCTTATCTAATTCACGATATTATAAAATGCGTGCAATATTAACATTATCAAAAAATATCGTATAATTTACTGCTACTCCCTCGTGGCAGAGTCTATATTCATATATTCATTGAAATATCGTGATCACGAACACGAATACAGAAATATTGGTATTATATAAATAATATTTTTTTGTACAAGACACTTTCCACTAAAAAATAAATCATTGTATCACGAGAGATTTTACACACATACGTACAATAAACGGATAAAAATAACTTTGGGATTCAATAATCAATTAATTGCACAAAGAACCATCCTCAAGATCGGAATATATTCAAAAAATAAAAATCACTATCTAAATATCACATTATTCAAATTACTGAAATATTTAATTTATTTAATTTATAAATAATTAAGCATATTAAATGCTAAAAATTTCAGTAATTTGAATAACAAGGTTGTGTAATCGTTTAATACAATTCTAACTGTAAAGTTTGAAGTATTAAGTCTATACAATGTGTAAACATTATCCGATAGATTGCATACGTCACCTTGAAGACGTAAGATATAATATGAAGCGAAATCTGCATGTCCTAAAATAGTTCACGATGGTGTAAGTGGCAGCACGGTTGGGCCGGATTCCCAATAGGTGCGGGTTCGAACCCCGCTTGTATCACACTATTCTTAGATCTCTGTCGCACTATAGTAACACGTGAAGGGCTTGTGGCTGTCAATTCAAGAACTAAGATTAACAATTACCTTTAAATTACTGAAATTTAGCATTTAATATGCATAATTATTTATAAAAAAAACCCGAGTACGAGCGAAAAATGCTTGTCACATGTGGAATTCGAACCCACACCTATTGGAAATCCGTTCCAATTGTACTGCCACTTACACCACCGTGAATTGTAGGACATTCAATTCTCGTATCGTATTATATTTTCATCTTAAAGGAGATGTGTGCCATCTACCCGACAAATTTACACATTGTACTGGCTTAATACTTCAAACTTTGCAGTTAGAATTGTATTAAACGATGACACAACCCTGTTATTCAAATTACTGACATTTAGCATTTAATATGCTTGATTATTTATAAAAAAAGTAAATGGCAGCACGATTTAAAGGAATATTCAATATGTGTGGGTTCGAATCCCACGTGTGAAAATCATTTTTCGCTCGTAATCGGGTTTTTATAAACAATTACCTTTGTTTACTCAAAGCCGTCGTGCATTTCTTCGCATCTTTACTTAAGAAAATATAATATGATCATATCCACAAATCATTCAGTTCCATTGAAGTCTAAAACAACAACTGAACTCTGCGCTCATTAAGTTATTCGGCATCGATAACTTGACTTCGATGGCATTTTGTACCCTGTCGCGTAATTGGTCTGCGGTAGCTATGAGAAACTATCTACTCATATTTACGGTATGAGTGATTTCAATGAACCGAAAATTTCTCAACTGACCTATATTCTAGTTCTCAGTTACTACAAAATATATGCTTTAAAATAAGGTCGATAATTTCCAGTCAGCTCCAAACCACACAGCGATCTCAGTAATGCTGATGTATATATACACAAAATCATAGTAGAAGCATGTATGGAGTATGAGTATCGCTGGAGCATTAAATCGATAGTTGCTGCAGCTACAAGATACATGTTAAAGCTTATATTAAACCGTATAACCTCCATATTTTATTGTTATTGAATTTAGTGAATGGAATCGCTACTTTCGTTTCTTTGTTTAAATAGATTAAGAATAGAGTAAAATTAACCATCCTCTTTCTTAATGGTGACTATCGTAAAAAGTCGACTAATGCATATAATCCTACTTCTTACTTATAAATATTACTAGCTGCTGCCCGCGACTTCGTCCGCGTGGAATAGTCATAAGTTAGCGTTAATCCAAAGTAACTATTCCTCATACCATATTTCAACCCCCTTTTCAACCCTTTACAATGCTTTTTTCAATTAAAAAGTATGCCTATGTCCTTTCTCAGGCTTGAGACTATCTGTGCACCAAATTTTATTTAAAACGGTTCAGTAGTTTTGCCGTGAAAGCAAGACAGACAGACAGAGTTACTTTCGCATTTATAATATTAGTAAGGATTAATGTTAAAGTTCGTGTTTGCTTTGTTGTATGGTAGCAGCTACGAATACTACCAACCCTTACTTTGCTCGTGGATGTCGTAAAAGACGACTAAGAGCCTTATCTAACTGTGCCAATACTACCTGATGCCATTTGGTCAGCAATTGAATGCAATTGCCTAAGGCGAGGAATGCCTAAGGCGGGTTGATATCAGGTCGGTCATAAAACTATTGCCAATAATCTTTGCAATATGTAGACAGAGGGGTACATATTGCGTCGACCCCAAGTAATTGGGACAAGAGCAGGAGAATGATGATGATGATGTTAAAGTTTGTGTTTGGATGCTTGTTACTCAATTACGCGGAAACAGTTTAATATATTTGGATGCAAATTGGTTTAAATAGATCATTTCCTAGATATTTATTATCCAAGTAATGTCTTCCCTTGGGATAATAGCTGAATTTTGGGACAGTTACTTTTACGCGTGCGAAATCGTGGGCTAATATACCTGTAAAATCTACGCAAAAAAAAGGAAAACTGGAAATAAAATGCGTTACTTGGCAGACGAGTTGGCAGTGAGGCTATGCGCTTCCCAAGAGAGTGACGATTTACAGGTTTCTAATGAAACCCTTAGCTATTTTTTACGACTTTTAAAAGCAAACAAAGGGTGTTGATAATTGTATTGTAATCCCTTCGTCATATGGCAATAATATATGTAATTTAAATTATACCATCTAATATTAGCATTCAACTATAATAATATACACTTGACCTAAGCCAATTACGGGTCCTCATTGACCTCCACGCGGGCTGTACGTTTTGTAGCCTTGATTCTTAGTGCAAATACATAAATAAAAAATACTCACAATACTAATCTACATAATAAATAGATTTAATGAAAATATAAACTGATTTAAAAAAGATATGAAAAATGTCATCATCTCAGCTCATATATGTCCCACTATTGGAGCCGAGTCTCCTCCCTGAAGGAGAGAAAATTGACCTATTATATCACTCTGTTCAGACGTGCTTATATAGGGTTTTATTTCGAGTGTTCTTTGTCTTGCATAGATGTTATATGTGTTTTATATCCCCTGATCGTTTCTTGCGATAACCCACGGATAGATAGGGGGTGATGAATAGTATTCTTACTCCTTAACCATATGGATAATAATATATCAAAATGTACTACAAGATAAATGTATATTTAAATCAATCAATTAAGTTTTGTTCATAATTTATGACTAGATCTCAATAGCAGTCGAGCTTGCGGGTAGAGGGACCGGGGATTAGTCCACCATCCGCAGAAAGACTAACTACGTGAAGGCGACGCCCCGGTAATACTATTGTTTATTGTTGAGGCGATGGTGATGTTACTCGAAAAGGTAACCTGTCGAGCCGGAATCGGTACCAGTGGTCGGCTCAATGGCGATGGGAACCATGGTAACTAAAGGGACCATATGTTACCTTTCCATTTCCAAACGATAGCATACAAAAAATACCACTCCATAGCATATATGTCAAATTTCAGCTTTCTAAACTAATAAGTGTCTAATGAACAGAAAGAATTACGTCTGAATCTAAAGTTTTACACTACCTGTTATAAATGCTATGCGATTTATTTGTGATGTGTTCATAATACATTTTTCCGTGTGGTGACGGAGTAAGAATACTATTCACCACCCCATATATTACCCGTGGATGATCGTATGAGACGATTAAGTGATATAAAACGCATATAACATCTATGCGAGAGAATGAAAACTCGAAACAAAACCCTATACCAACACGTCTGACCAGCATGGTATAGTAGGTTAATTTCCCTTCCATGGCGGATGAGGTCCGAGCCAGTGGGACATTATGGGCTGTGATGATGATGATAATAATAAATGAATAAGTCGAAATGCGAAAGGGAGAACGTTATTGTTATCATCGTAATCTATAAGATAAAACTAACTTTATTACGAACATATTAATTCTTGTTATATCAAGATTATAATCATAGAAAAACATCGAGAAAGGGAGATTGGTCTATTTCCCTTTTTGTTGAAAGGCGAAGGAAATCACTACATTTACTAAGTAACTAAAGCATTTGAGATTATGAATCATATCATTCATCATTGTCGTTCCTTATTCCAATCTTTTATTATATATGAAAGCATATTTTCTCTCAATCATATGTCGACTTTTTTAATATACAGTCAAATATTTGAGTTCTTCTTGTGGTGACGGTGAAAGAATACATTCCACCACACCACCACAGTTTTGTTGAGGTTATAAACTTACCTTTTGTTTGGCCATAAGTTGCCAGGCGTTCTCATACATCTGAGTGTTGTGTATGCAACACACAGAATATAACAAACGCCTCGAATATTGAAATATCACTATTAGTAAATTGACAACCATTCACCTGGAAATCCATAATATTCGATTTAGAATTTTTATTATATTTTTTTTCAGTGCGGGTATGGAATAAGAATACAATTCACCACCCCCTATCTTACCTGTGATTGTGTATTATCTGAGTAAGAGACGACAAATGGATATAAAACGCATATATTATCTATGCAAGAGAAGGTAAACTCGAAACTAAACCCCATATCAACATGTCTAACCACAGTGGTATTTTTGGTCCATTTTTCTCCCATTATGAAGGAGACTCGAGCCCAACAGTGGGTGATATATGAGCTGAGATGATGATGATTATGATGGAAATATTTGAGTAATTAGGTTTATTTTCAAAAATTTAAATATTTAATCAGTTTGAAATTTCTGTTCTATTACCTGCAGAGTCTGAATACATGAAGGTTAAGGTGTCCCAGCAGCAAATAGTGTTGCCTGCTAGCTGTAGTTTTGGATAGTTGTATAAAATGTGTAGTGGACACAAATTATATTATTATATACTACAGTTGTTTTGTTTGGAGGGGCAGGGTATAGTATCTACACCCTATCTAATCGATTCGGGGTAATAGAAGGGACGGCCCGTGACTCAATAACCTGCCGTACACGTACCTTTCTATGTCTATGAGTCACCGGAACCCGATGCTAATCATCGGTGGCCCGTCCAGCGGGTTACTCTTTCAAGTACTTCAGCTTGAATTATATAAGACAATTGTATCGTGTGTGTTGTAATTTTATCTTATTCTTTAATAAGGTAGAATTGTAATATTGTAACACAACAAATAAGTCCATTAGACAAGTTACAAAACTTTGTACCAACAACGGGGTGCCTTGTATACATTCATACTACATTGTATTTAAAAATACTTTGGTATCTTAACAGGTATCATACCTTAGTTAAATTTAGCTGGTAGGCAGGTATATGTAAAAACTCGCAATTAAAGTAGGCGGTGACACAAAAAATTAATTCAGAAGATGTACTCTAGTCTACTTGGGGTGGCAGGCGGTTGTATAACGCGAAGAAATGTTAATGCTAGTAATATTTTAAATGAGACTTTCATGTTTGCGGCGCTGATGCGATTTTTATGAAATTAAATATGTATGCTTAATTTTTTTTTGCAGAATTATCTTATTGAATATTAGCGTGTAGTAACGGAGAGTGAAAAAAAAAACAATTTATGGCCCATTACTTTTTTGTATTCGTGTGGTGATGGAGTAAGAATACAATTTAACACTCTCTATCTTACCCGTGGTTGATCATATGAGACAACTTAGGGATAAAATAATTTTCGCTTCGTAATCGAGTTTTATAAGTAATCGGGTTTTATGGATAAAAAACGCATATAACATCTATGCAAGAGAAGGAAAACTCGAAACAAAACCCTATACCAACACGTCTAACCAGCGCGATGTAGTAGGTTAACTTCCCTCCCATTACGAAGGAGGCCTGAGTCCAACAATGGGATATATATATGGGCTGTGATGATGATGACTTTTTGTAAGTAGAGTATAAGTCTACCAAATTACTTAAACAAATAATATAAAAGGAGACGAAAAAATCGCAACATGTACCAATCCGTATAACTTGCGTGGTTGGAGTAAGACAGTTGTCTGTCTATTGTGGTCGAGGTATGTACTAAAGGCCACCGAAGACAGAGATCAGGTACCGGTGGCTCGCTCGCACGGCGAAGAGAGGTGTTTGCAGGGTGGGTCCATGAGGTTGCGCGCCGCCTCTTCTGTCGCCGATCTGACCACTTCCATAATCAAACAAGCAAAAAAAAAAAAAGAAAAGAAAAAAAAAAGGATATGTGCTAAAGTGCCTCAATTGGTGGTGCGGGTTAATAAAGCAGTTTATGAGGCAACACTTACTTGTTATCCGAAACGATTTATGGGGTATAAATATAAAAGTATAAAGACTTAGAGGCAATGACTCAAACATGGGCACGTCCAGTTTGCCATCAGCGACTTTGCCAGCGACACGCCAAGCCTAGTTTCATTCCCGATAATGTAAGCCTTTCGGCGATATCACTTAAAGTTTTTTCCGGGTTGAGAGCTCTCAGCGCTTACCAATAGGCTGACCTGTAAAATCCATCTACAGCTAACAGCTAAAATATACGATAAAATTAAGAAGTCCTATAGTCGGAATGGATGCTTGTTGGGAGGCCTATGTTCAATAGTGGACGTTTATGGACTGATAGGTAATTGTAATAAAGCAATTGTAATAAGGTTTAATGTTGCTAGTTGCACATGCCAACTACTACAGTCAACATGTAATAAAGGATTCATTTGATAGTGGTAGGACCACGTTGTTGACAGATATCTGTTTGGGGTTTATACTGGTAGGCAGCGGCCCAGCTATACTTCTGGTATAGCAAAGGTCCATGGGCGGTAGTAACACTTACCATCAGGTGTGTGTGCTGCTTGCTCGTTTGCCACCAAAAGCAATAAAAAAAAAATTCTATCAACTTTCGTGCTAAACAGTGGGACCTATATATACTTAGAAAATATGAAATATATTTATAAAACCCGATTACGAAACGAAAAATGATGTCACAAGCGGGATTCGAACCCGCGCCTATTGGGATTCCGGCCCAATCGTGCTGCCACTACACCACCGTGACTTATTGTAGGACATGCAAATTTCGCTTCGTATCATATTTTATGTCTTAAGGTGACGGTATGCCATCTACCTGACAATGTTTACACATTGTTATAGGCTTAATACTTTAAACTTTGCAGTTAGAATTGTATTAAACGATGACACAACCTTGTTATTTAAATTACTGAAATTTAGCATTTAATATGCTTAATTATTTATAAAACCCGATTACGTAAAATATGATATGAAGCGAAATTTGCATGTCCTACAATAATTCACGGTGGTGAAGTGGCAGCACGATTGGGCCGGAATCCCAATATGCGCGGGTTCGAATCCCGCTTGTGACATCATTTTTCGCTTCGTAATCGGGTTTTATAAATAATTAAGCATATTAAATACTAAACTTCAGTAATTTAAATGAAATATATATTATTGAAAATATAATTTCAAAAATAAGTCTATTCTAAAAAATATATTTATGTCTATGTAGCGGCTACAAATACTATAAACCTTTGCTCATGGGTGTAGTTAAAGACGAATAAGAACTTAATATCGTCCTGGGCTAAATCTATCTGATACCTACAATTATATTCCTAAGGAGAGATGACGTGAGAAAGGCGATCGGTCATAAAACTATTTTCTTTGTTGCATATGGTGGCAAATCAGCAAGCAGGACGCCTGATAATAAGTGGTACTACCGCTCCTAGACCTTTGCAGCATCGATGGTACAACTAGGCTGTTGCCAACCAACCCAAATCCTCCCAGAAAGTCCAATTTTAGGTTTACATTGCCATTTTTCAGACGTTGATTTTTTGCGAGATTATGGTACTACCGCGGACGGAGTTCTACGGGTGTAGACAGAAAACTGTCAACAGCGCAGTCCTTTTTTTTGGGCGGAGGGCTACGGTACGTCAAAACCTGCTAATCCGTCCGGGGCGACAAGAACAGCGGCGCAAAACTCCGTAGACCCGCCTTACAACATACCTCTTGACGCCGTACGGGTGGGTCACTGGGACGCGTTCTTTTCTTCAATCAACCATCCGGCGGTCTACCCTCGCGGGAAACAGCGCAGCCCTAAGATGAGAACAAGATAATGATAATCTATTTTAGTAAAGAAAATTAAAGAAAAGCAAAAAAATTAATAAGTGCCTTAAATATATTTTATAGCAATAATACTTGCGAATGTGGGTTAACTGTATAACGTCAGGCGCTGAATTTACAACCGTTTAAGATCAAATTTACGGTATTTTAATTAACATACTTCTTGTTCTAACACCACGGCCATTTACTGACAGCTATTGTAGACGTAACGTTACGGTAATTATTCAAAGAATCCGTGATTTATTTGAGGTTTTGCGATAATTTTCGTGCTTCCTTCGATGCTGACTGTAAAAATTAAATTAAAACATACAGAAGATATTATTTTAGATGAAAGCTGTGTGGAAGCGGTTACGAATAGTACCAACCCTTACTTTGCTCGTGGATATCGTAAAAGACGACTAAGAGCCTTATAACAACCTGGGCCAACTTTATCTAATGCCGTTTGGTCAACAATTACATTCCTAAGGAGGGTTGTCGTCTGGCAGGCGATAGGTCATAAAACTATTACCAATAACTTTTACAAATGTACTATGAAAAAAAAAGTACATATTGCATCGACCCCAAGTAATTGGGCTAAGAGTAGGAGAATGAGAGAGTATATTACTTTAGATCTAGAATAGAGAGCATATAGTCTAGTCGACAAGTTGAAAATGATACAAAATAGTGATACTGCTCTTAAAATTATATGTGATAGCTCATTGGATCCGGAATGACGCCTAGAAAAATGTGCTAAAATCGTGTATTAGCACATAAAAAAATTCAAAAATTATAAACAATTAAAGATGAAAAAAAAATGGCATTTCGTTTTTTGCCAATATTTCATAAACTATTAATATTTAAGAAATTTCAAAAAAATATTCTGAAAGAAGAGGAAATTTTCAATAAAAAACTCCTAACTCCCGGAACTCTATCTCCATTATTTATAATTTTAATTTATCGCTGAAAATAGGTCTGCGCGCGACATTTTTAGGATGTGCGCGTGGTGTCAAAAGCGAGTACGGCACATTAATTAATTTATTTAAGGTATTGAATGTTTTTTTTAAATTTGAAAAAAATGTGATGTGTTCTGAACACTATAAATAATTTATGCCCGTTGGAAATTTTACTTAAAGTTAATTTTTCAACAAGTTAAACAATTGTTAACTAACAAAATTTTCTCGAACTACCATCTTAATTGTAAGTGAAAAAAAATGTTTAAATAATCGTCGTAAAAAATTGTCGCTTCGTAGAGCCTTATTCCGTCATTCCGGATCCAATGAGCTATCGCACATAATTTTAAGCCCAGTATCTTTATTTTGTACCATTTTCAACATGTCGACTAGACTAATATAACGGTAGAGTTTAAAAAAAAACCGTTTACTTCTAATTGTAAATATCCACCTATTTCATTATGGATGGTCAATGTTGGATAAACGGCTACCATTAAGACAGAAAGAAATTTCACATTTAAAAAAATTAAGCACTGGCTGATCTGTACCTCATGCTGTGTGTGTATCTTATTGCAAAGAAAAGACAAAGCGTCAATAACACTACCATATCTATAAAGATATTTTCAATAAAAAGTGGAAGGATGTAGGTACCGGGGGAGACTGAGACTCACCTACCTAGACCAGATCGGTTATGTACTGAAGGAAGGTGGAGTCAAGAGTCTCCGAAACCGGCGAGCGTGTATAAAGAGAATTATGAATATTGAGGAAGCGAGTGAAATATGCAAGGATCGAGTTCTTTGTTCTCTCTGCCTACCTTGCAAGGGATATGGCGTGATGATATGTATGTATGTATTTTCAATAACCATAATAAAGTGTAGTGGATTGATACTGGTAGAGATATAAACAACAGAACTCTATTAAGCCATGCTGGTCATACGAGTTGGTATAGAGTTTTATTTCGAGTTTTCCTTCTCTTGAACAGATTTTATATGCATATCATATTAGTCTTTTTTTTTTATACCTATGGGCAAGACAGGGGGTACATACATACATACATATCATCACGCCATATCCCTTGCAGGGTAGGCAGAGAGAACAGAGTGCCAGAGAACTCTTTCTCTGCATACTTCACTCGCTTCCTCAACATTCATAATTCTCTTCATACACGCTCACCGGTTTCGGAGACTTTTGACTCCACCTTCCTTCAGTACATGACCGATCTGGTCTAGGTAGGTTAGTCTCGGTCTCCCTCGGTACCTACATCCTTCCACTTTCGCATTATATATCTTCTTAACCAGACGTTCGTTCGGCATTCTTTCCACATGTCCGAACCATCGGAGCATGCCCTTTCGCATCCTTACACCAATACTCTCTTTAATACCTACTCGCTCTCTTACGTCGTCGTTACGAATGCGGTCGGTCAGCCTAACTCCACAGATTTTCCGCAGAGATCGCATTTCGACCGCATTAATTTTACTTTCATACTCTTTTCTGCATACCCAACTCTCGCTTCCATACAGTAATGTTGGGACAAGCACTGCGTTATGTATTGCTACACGTGCCTTCTGGCTGAGGTGGTGGCTGCCGAGAAGTTGCCCCAACGCTCCGTTCACTCTATTTCCCGCGGTGGTGAATTATATTCTTACTTCATTACTATACATCGTCTTGCTCTTATCTTAATTACTTAGGGTCGACGTAATATGTCCTCTTCTTCTATAGAGTCCTATCAGAGGTCAACTCTGTAGTCACTCACTTTCCATCTTTTCTTAGTTTTCAACGTTCATACTTAAAAGATTTCTCACAACATTACTTTCATCCCGCATGTCCATACCAGGTCAAGAATACCTTCTTTAACTTTTCCATCACTGCACTGGCGCAGATTTCAAACTACTTTAAAAAAAGAAAATATTATCTAGAAACTCTTTTAAAGTTTATGTTTAAACATTTAAACATAAAATAATAATTACAAGGTTTTTCTCTTTGTTTCAGTATTATTTTGTCTCTAAAAGGGGATCTTAGATTATTACCCTTTTAGAACTTTTCTTAGAATACCTTATTTAGGCTTTCACTACAATTGTTTAAGTAGGGCCTTTTCTTTTACGCTAATTACCTCCAAGCACAAGCGAAGTTTAATTATGTTTAATTGCCAGGTTTTTGAGTGTTTCAAAGAAGTATACATAAAAGTAACAACTTCACTTAAGTAATTGAAGATCAGTGGAGACGAATAAACATTTGTTGCACAAAATTATGTTGTTTTATTTGATTTAATAAACATATGTTTTGCTTATGTTACTTTAACAATAACTTCCATCATCATCATTTTTCCGTTTCTATGGGTAGCTTAAGATGATTAAACGGCTTCAAATGGAGTTGGCCCAGATCGACATATAAAGCTTTTAGTCGTCTTTTCTGTCTTTTTCAGACGACATCCATTAACAAAGTTAGGGTTGGTAGTAGGTTGGTAGTATTCGTAGTCACTACTACCCAGCACCAATAACATCTCAAATATATTCAGTATTATTCAATATTAAAATTATTTGAATCTTAATTTGTAATAAGATAATTGTTAAGAAGATATACAATGCGAAAGTGGAAGGATGTAGGTACCGGGGGAGACCGAGACTAACCTACCTAGACCAGATCGGTCATGTACTGAAGGAAGGTGGAGTCAAGAGTCTCCGAAACCAGCGAGCGTGTATGAAGAGAATTATGAATGTTGAGGAAGCGAGTGAAGTATGCAAAGATAGAGTTCTCTGGCACTCTGTTCTCTCTGCCTACCTTATGGCGGGATATGGCGTGATGATATGTATGTATGTATGTAATTCGTAATAACTATTGAAGTTATTCACATTATACAGACTAATCCCCATACTATACATCCCTGTATAATAACATCTTTAAAAAAATGTCACCACAGCTTAATTTTAACCAACTAAAGATTCATGAGGCAAATAAGGGGTAGCACTCTGATGGGCAACTTATAATGCTGACTGCGCCAATAAATCTGCCAGTGTGACGATTATGATAAGTGGGATATATCCTTTGTGGGAAGGTTTATGTTCAACGTCGATAGATTGATAAAGGACGAATTATACATACTAATTATTTTCAAGTAGATAACGACATTGGCAAATATAATTTCAAAATACATTTTTTTTTATTGCTTATGGTGGCAAATGAACAAGCAGCGAAACCTGATGGTAAACATGGTAAACTGTCGCTCATAGAACTTCGCAATACCAGTAGTATAGCTACAGGTTATGCTACTGCCTAGCAAAGAAAATCTCAAACTCACCCAGAAAGTAAGGTTACCGGCTTTCGCTGACTGAAAGAAGCACAGCGGCACATTGCCACTGCGCAGGCGTCGATTTTTCGAGTCTGTGGTAGGTACTATCTTGGACCAACCGGCCTGCGGTTGTAGATAAAAAACTATGAACAGTGTGGACTTACCACTATTATATATTTACAATAAAAGCAGAACAATGAACAATTTTATTGCATAATATTTGAGCAACAAAATATTTCTACTTTCAACAATTTCTTATCACAAAGAAGAAACAAGTAACGCCGACTTAATTCTAGTTAACAAGACGTTAACAAACAAAATTTCGAGTTTTGATGATCTAGTTCCAAGTTTGTTTATGTGATGTTACTCTTTGAGCCATGCGAGTATACAGAGTTCACTGATTATCTTAATAAATACAATTTATACCCGAGAAATTTTGTTTCAAAATATTTCTTCATTATCTTTCATTATATTATTGTATGTTGAATTTTACCTGTTTACATAAATATTTGTGTATAATTGTCAGTGTTTTGACGGAGTAAGAATATGCTGTTCATTATCCATACCTTTCTCGTTAGTAAAAAGAAAAGTAAAAGATTCAGGTATATAACTCGAAATAAATCTTTTTTTTATATCAATCAACTCGACACCGAAGTCAAAGATCGGGTATCGGTAGCCCGCTTGCACGGCGAAAAGAGGTGTTGCAGGGTGGGTCCATGGGGTTGCGTGCCGCCTCTTCTGTCGCCCCGGGCGTTTTGTCGGGGCGCGACCACATCCAAGGTCCACCTTGCAGGAAAAAAAAATATCAATCAACTCGTTCGACCAGTGTGGAATAGTAGATCAATTGCTGTCGCGCAGTGATGAGCCGAGATGATAATGATTGTGTACTGTTTGATAGTAGAGAATATAAAATTATATATAGAAAATTGTTTATTATATAAAATATATGCTATCGTCGTTATCACCATTAAGATTTTCGTCATCAACGTCATGAAGTAGATATAAATGGAATTGATTTTGTTATTATAATTAAGATACTCTTGCTGTGTGGTAGCGGCTACGAATACTACCAATCCTTACTTTGCTCGTGGATGTCGTAAAAGACTACTGAGAGTCTTATAAAGACCTGGGCCAACTCCATGTGATGACGTTTGGTCAACAATTACATTGTCAAGAAAGGTTTACGTCTGGTAGGCCGCCGGTCATAAAACTATTGCCAATAACTTTTACAATATGTACTATGAAAGAAGATTACATATTGTATCGACCCCAAGTAATTGGGATAAGAGTAGGAGCATTGATTTAGTTATATAGAGTATATGTCATCGTCGTCATCACCATTAAGATTTTCATCATCTGAATACTATTCCCACAGAATTTTTTTAAGTAGATATAAATGGAATCTGTTTCATTACCATAATCAATATACTCGGTAAGTGGATTATTTATCGTAATAGAGAAAGATATACCACTAGGTAGTAGATATGTGTAAGTAATGCGAATGATGCATCACACGTAATATTACCCGACCGTGTACTGTCATATTGCGCGACTAAACATGACATGACATTAAACATCACACATCACATTAAACATGACGCCGAACATTCGTGTACTGTTCTGTATATCTGCAATGTTCGGTAATTTGGTAATGGTTATCTATCTCTCAAACGCGCCGTGTGTCTTTTCGGGAGAGTGAGAGGGATAGAACGACTGAACGCGCTGCGCCTGCGGTCGATAAATATTTATTTTGAGTTCTATAAAACATTAAGGCTTATATTAAATGAAATGTCATGTGTGATGTTTGAAGTGATGGTAAAATGTAATATTACTCGGCACGAAATGTAATGCCATATAACATCACTTCGCGAAGTACTGTTTCGCGCATGTCTACTAGGTAGGTAATATCTCAAACCCAAACACGGGTGTTAAGGAATCGGTACCAGTGCCCAGCAATTATCATAGCAACGCGAGCCGCCGCCGGCGACTGGGGCGGCGCAGGCGCGATTACCTGCGCCTGATGCCGCCCTAGCCGAGGCCGCGGGTGACTGGATCGGGGATTTAGTACGTCACCCGCCGAGAGGCCAACCGCGTGAGGAAAGACCGACATCCTACCCGAGGGGGGGACGTCAGTCGAGGAGAAGGTACTCCTCAGGGGTGTTCCGTCGGGCCAACCACTGACGTCAAGTCACTCTGCTCCGGTGGTTGGCCCAACGACGAAGGCGACGTCACGGGTGGGTTACGGGTGTGCATGCTTACGCCCCTCTGTCACCCCGGACGGAGTGGTGCGAGGAGTGTGCCGACCGTAACCCACCCCCAAAAAAAAAAAAAAAAGGGTAAATAGTGGAATGGATTTGCATGTCAATCCTCCGTCATGCCGGACGGAACTAGCAGGATGTGTGCCAACCGTAAACTGCCAAAACAAAACTGCTTGTAATAATATTATTTGCATTTTGTAAATAAATTTTACGAGATATGTTGATCATATTTATTTTTTTTAATAAATATAATATATGTTTGATTTTAAATATAATATTTGGTGAAATATTTGTTTTAGTCTTACTGAATAAGGAGCGCGTATCTTTTCTAGTAAACTGCAAAAACTTTCTTCCATAGGGGCATCAAACACAAGCTCTTAAAGTCAATAGTATTATTCTCCATATCTATGTATGCTAGGGCAACCAAATCGTTTACAATCATTATTATTCAGATATATTTGAAATCCATCCAACTCTCAACAACAGCAAGCTTAGATTATTATCTAATCCTATTGGGCAGCATAGCCATTTACTGGCTGATAGATTACTCCGAGCGATGACGCAGAATTGTGGTCTACATATTCAGTCAATTTGCTATCGGCAAGATCCCAGTTATAGTAAGACGATTTATACGATAAGATTTATCGATGAACAAATTATCTTATATACACAAAGTCTATACCTTTTAAATCAATAAATATGAAATTTAATTATATAGCAGGCTTTGAGCATTGGGTTCACCAAACTATACCACGCTATACTATACCATGCTGGTTAGACTGGCTTCAATTTCAAATTTCCATCTCTTACATAGATCATTTCATCATTCTCCTACTCTTGTCCCAATTACTTAGGGTCGATACAATATGTACTCTTCTTTCATAGTATATATTGTAAAAGTTATTGGGAATAGTGTTAATAACCCTCCTTGGAAATGTAATTGTTGACCAAACGGCATCAGATGAAATTGACCGAGGTCGTTATAAGGCTCTTAGTCGTCTTTTACCACATCCACGTGCAAAGTGAGGGTTGGTAGTATTCGTAGCCGCTACCACCATTTTTTACATAGATTTTATCAGCTTATTATATCCCTTAGTAGTATTTTATTATACCTATGGAAGCATGTAGTTATGTTATATACTTACTCCATACGCATATAGTAGCCTTTTTACAAACAATACTTCATTCTAACATTATAATAACACAATATATATGTACAGTCAGTTCTATACAGCAAAACTGTGATATGGAAATCCTCCTCGAAGCAAGTACGCAGTAAGAACATACTGATTGCTATGGCGCTGTGGTATTTGCCACTGAAACATAGCCATTACTATTGTCCAAAGTCGTATTGTTACTCTCTCCGCAATATTCAGTCACGTTAAAATTATAGATAGTTAATTAAATTACGGCAAAACAGCCACAAGATAAGTATTCTTATTATACAATTGTACTTATATATACAATTGTATTCAATTGTTATCAATTAATGGTAGGACCACGCTGTTGATAGTTCTGTTTACAGCAGCGGGCCGGTCCATCCGGGGTAGTATCACTCTCGCAAAAGATCGACGTCTGAGTAATGGCAAAGTGCTCGTTCGATGAGCGAGAGAGCCGTAAGCCCAACTGGGTGAGTTTGGAACTTGTGTTCGTAGGCAGCGGCTTAGATATACCCTTGGCATTGCAAAGGTCCTTGGGCGGCAGTGATACTTACCATCAGGTGTGCTGGTTGCTCTTTTGCTACCATAAGCAATAAAAAAACCTCATTTGCCCGTGGATGTAGTAAAATCGACTGAGAGTCTCACCAGGAGGAATTCTCCTAAGAAATGTATAGTAAAAAAATACTGCGATTTAGGATTTAACGAGCTAAGTTATTTATAATATAATAATCTTAATAGAGATAGGGCCACATTGTTGACATTTTTCTGTATACAACCGCGGGTCGGTCCGCACTCTCACGAATTCGCGTGACCCCATAGCGCGCCGTACACGTACATCTACGTTATGCGGGTGGGCCACCACAACCGGGTATCATCTCGAGTCGAAGCCCTCATGCAGTGAATTTCAATACAGGTACTCACGCTTGCGCCGCCCAAAGCACCGACAGTAGAGCGTGTCAACGTAAAGTATTTTCTCTCGGGCCCACCCTATTGCCTAATTCCGTTAGATAACTAACTCGCATAAGGCGGAGACCGCATCCCAGTTTCTGACGCTGTTAATCATCGTCCTAGTGACAAACGTTCAACACCTTGCATTGCTTTTTCTATTTAACTCTGTTAGAGATGACTTCTGCGTGGACGAAGTCGCGGCCAAAAGCTAGTTTCTAATATAACTAGATTAATTAATCTCATATCTCTAATGTCAACTCATATAACAATAACAGCATGGCATAGCGGTTGCAATTCTCTCTCCTTAACCCTCTTATTGTGATCAATATGGTATGGCGTGGTCATCATCATCATCATCATCATCTCAGCTCATACATGTCCCACTGTTGGGCTTGAGCCTCCTTCATAACGGGATTGATCTGATACTGTACCACGCTGGTCAGACGTATTAGTATAGGGTTTAGTTTTGAGTTTTCCTTCTCTTGCATATATGTTATATGCGTTTCATATCCTTGAGTCGCCTCTTACGAACACCCACGGATAAGATAGGGGGTGGTGATTAGTGTTCTTATTCCGTCACCACATGGACTGATGGATCTACCACACGGATGGCGTGGTATAATAATTGAACTATCCTCCACGCCCAATTGTGACACTTATATATGTATCTACGTATATGGCTTGAAAAGAAATAATGACATAATATTGCAAATTTGCATCAATTAATTTGTTGTTAATTAATTAATGTAATAAATAGTAGTTAACTTAATTAATTTCATCAACTTGTCACTTTAATCAACTTTAGTCGATCTTAACTAAATATAGTCGTGAATACACCACAAGATCTTTGTCGCTTCGAATAGAAATGAGTAAACTTCGAATTTACAACAATTTAAACCAGTAGTAATCTATTTTATGTATCTTCTCGAACTAAGTTAACGTTTATTTAGTAACAGCTTTGTGTCAAAGACATAAATGAAATGTAAATTGCTTAAGCAAAGATATTCTATCTACCGTATGATTTCCCATGTCGGAACTATAGCCGGATTAACGATAAGCTACATCGTGTTAAACTGAGACTATTCATTGAAAGGAGACAAAAAAATGTGTATCTTATTAATTTCATTTTATTTTTGAATTAGTTATTTAAAATTATGTATATAGTTATTTAAATTTATTATTTATAATTTTACACACATAAACATACACAATACAATAGAGTCACAGGGCTGGTTGAAAACAGCGCTGTTCTTGTGACAGCAGAAGCTGGGCCAATTCCTTTTGCCTACTAGATTTAATTTTGTTTATTATAATTGTTAGTTTTTAGTTTAAGTTCGGAAAAATTATTATTAAAAATTATCAAAAAGATTTATTTAGAAAAAAATATTATAAAGATTTATTTAGGTTGACCTATTTTTTTTATCGCTAATGTTGGTAAACGAGCAAGCAGCACACCTGATGCTAAGTGTTACTGCCGCCCATGGACCTTTGCAATACCAAGGGTACAGCTAGGCCGCTGCCTGCCAATACAAACCCCAAACCCACCCAGTTAGACTTTCAGCCTTCTTGCTCACCGAACGAAGCGCCATAGCATATAGTCATTACTCAGTCGTCGATCTTCTGCGAGAGTGTGGTACTACCCCGGACCGGCTGGCCCGCGGTTGTAGACAGATAATTGTAAATAGCGTGATCCTCCATTAAAAAATGTTTGGATGCAAATGACAAGTGTGCCATTTAGACAAATATGAGCGAGTGTAGCTCACACTTGTCTAAAAGGTAGGGTGATTGAAGCGGATTTCTAATAAGTTTGGGTTCGAGACCCAAGTGTGACAATCATTTTCTTATTAAGATTTTATAAATAATCTAGCATTTTAAATTATAAATTTTTGTAATTTGGATTATCTTTATTATCAATAAAACCGTTTAACTTATTTTTCTTTTTTAATAATTTATTTAGTTAATTTTTTCCTCCATTGATTTAGTGCCATAAATATGTGAGTCTAAGAATAATAATTCAATAATTTCATTTATTCGTATGGTAAAACATGCAAGTATATTTACTAACCCTTTCTTAGTTGTTTGTACATATCTTAACTACCCAACATTTTTTGGAAAGGAAACATATTGCTCTGAGTTCATTCATAATTTGCCTTAACACAATAGTTAAAAAAAAAAATGTGTTTCATTTAAGTACATTATTGAATAACCATCATACAACATCATTTTACAGTGGACGAACTTGAGCTATCACACTCGCAATATTACAAAATATATATAGTTAGAATGGAATCCATCCAATCTCGCTACTTGAAATATTTATATATAAAAAAAAGGTATACACAAAGTACTTCCAAAGTATAACGCTGGACTAAATTACTATCCAATGCATAATTAAAAAAATATAGAGAAACAAATCTGATTTACTGACTCTACAAAATAATAAACGGTTCGATAGATACTCCATTAATTAATTAATGTCTGGATTATTGAGATTAGTTCGGTATTTTCTTATTGGTGTTTTTTGAAGATATATTTAGATATTGAAAAAAAATATTGATAAAACAGTATAAATTAAAATTATTAAAATTAAACAGGGAAATATAATAAAGATAAAAAACCACAAACATAAATAAACTTTAAGAGTGGTAGGACCACGCTTTTGACAGTTCTCTGTCTACAGTCGCGGGCCGGTCCGTCCGGGGTAGTACCACACTCTCGGAGAAGATCGACATCTGAGTAGTGGCAAGTTATTGCGCTTCGTTCGTTGAGCGAGAGAGTCGGCAACCCAACTGGGGTGGATTTGGGATTCGCATTGATAGGCAGCAGCCTATCTATATCCTTGTTATTGCAAAGGCGGGCGGACGGCAGTGATACTTCTTACTCTACTTACCATCAGGTGTGTTGTCTACTCGTTTGCCACCTCATGCAGTAAAAAAGAACTCGTACCCACACGCATGATTTTTGCTGTTATAGTAAAACTTATTTAAACAGAAGAATATAGTTAATAATAGTCCCCACATGTAGCTGTGTGTTAGTGACTATGAATACTACCAACCCTTGCTTTACTCGTAAATGTCGTAAAAGACGACTAAGAGCCTTATAATGATCTAGGGCAACTCCATCTGATGCCGTTTGGTCAACAATTACATTCCCAAGGGAGATTGACGTCTGGCAGGCGACCGGTCATAAAACTATTGTCAATAACTTTTACAATATGTACTATGAAAGAAGAGTATTATATATTGTATCGATCCCAAGTAATTGGAATAAGAGTAGAAGAATGATGATGATAAGTCTCCACATGCCGTAGACTTTCTCTCAACCGACAATTAGGTCGAGTTGTAATGATAACGTTGTACGCTTACGACGATTCACGTATAGTTCCCCGACAGTTCAGTTTAAAAACAATCCGTATAAACTAAGTTATTATAACAACTTATTACAGCAAATTTAGCCAATTAGTCAGTAAATCAAATACGTAGCCCACAAAAACTGTATGTCCAATTTGGCACAAGCTTTGCCCAGACTTATTTACCGGAAAAAAACCACTAGCGCTTGACACATTGCTGTTTTCCTCGTCAGAAAGATTAATGTTGCACGCCTAATGCTGGGATCATTTGTTTAGTGCTAGCGCTATTAATAATGTAGTTTTTGAACAAAGAAGACATTTTGTACATTTTTTTTATTGCTTTTAGTAACAGACCCTTATATCACTCGTGGGTGTTGTTCAAAACAACTAAAAGCTTTACAACGACCTCAACTAATTCCATTTGATATCATCTGATTTCTGACGTTTACGCGAGTGTGTAACATTTGAAATAAAATTACTTTTACGGATTCTATCGCGTTTGTATTTGATTTTCAATTTCCCGGCGTTTAGACTGCAAGACACTGCGAGCACTTATTGTATAGATTTGACCCACAATAATAGTTAAATTTTAATTTAATTAATTCTTAGTAAGACAAAGTAGGCCGCCATTCAAAAAATCAATAATAAAATTAGTATTATGCCTCCTGAGTTTTTTGTTGGATCTTACTCAGTGTGGCCGCATTCTAATCCAGTGGTAGCTGAATAGTTTTGTTAGTTTTTCTAAAATTATAAATTGCCACAATAATAACTATCATAGTTTAAATGTTTTAATAATAACAGATCATAAACAATATAAAATGATTTATATAGAATCATTTTCTTTTTCTACATACATACATATCATCACGCCATATCCCTTGCAGGGTAGGCAGAGAGAACAGAGTGCCAGAGAACTCTATCCTTGCATACTTCACTCGCTTCCTCAACATTCATAATTCTCTTCATACACGCTCGCCGGTTTCGGAGACTCTTGACTCCACCTTCCTTCAGTACTTGACCGTTCTGTTCTAGGTAGGTGAGTCTCGGTCTCCCCCGGTACCTACATCCTTCCACTTTCGCATTGTATATCTTCTTAACCAGACGTTCATTCGGCATTCTTTCCACATGTCCGAACCATCGGATTAAGACTTTATTACAACAAAACAACCCTAATACAATCTGTATGATCGATTTGCAACACAAAGATACAACACAGTAGGGAAGATTGGAGACGATACCGGGCCTGTAGCCCTCACTCGGGCAGCAGTCGGCACCCCCCAGGCATAGGGAGTGCGTCTTCGGGTGTCCTTATTCAGTGACCTAGAAGGTCGGGGTGTTGTCGGCTTCTAATTTCATACTCGTCGCACGGCGCTTCGCGTTGCGTTTCGCCGGCACGTTCGACATACTTATATAAGTATGTGAGGTGAGGCGTCGCTCCGCACTATAAGCGCCGCGACGCTTCTATGAGCGCCAGCGCCTCTAGCGGGCGGCGAAGGAAACTTCTTGTTCGACGGACGGCGTTAACGCGGCGATCCCGTCGATGATGATTTTCATCTGGTCCTCGCGTGAGCTATCGGAGACGATCGCCACCAATAGGGATTGTAATATTGACAGGAATTTAGAAATCAGGGTCCCCGTTGCGGGGGCGGACGAATAATTTTTATTAAAAAATTCTTTGTTGCTTGCAGATGCAGATGCTTGTATTGTGTCGGGGTCGGCAGCCGTGGCGATGACCCGAGGTTGCGTGGGCGGTGCGTGGGCGGTTGCGGTGGTAGGCTTCTTCTTCTTCTTACCACGCCGATGTTTCTTCTTGTTGCTAGGAGGGGGCGCGTCCCGCTGTGTGGCGGGATTAGCCCTCGCCATAAGGGTAGCGGAGGCTGCGTCGGCCGTGACTTGCGCCGCGTGTTGCTTCGCTGACGGGCCGCCTTTAAGCCTCGTGACCGAAGCCACGGTGCCGGCTTGCCTGTGACGAGCCTCACGACGCATAGTCGGACATCCGGTGAAATTTGCGGGATGCGCTCCGCCGCAGTTAGCGCACGTCGCGGGCGTCTCACGCGGGCGCGGACAATCGCGCGCTGCGTGGGCGTCGCCGCATCGCACACAAGCGAGCGGTCGGTGACAGTGCAGGGAGCTGTGACGGAACTGCTGACATCTGTGGCACTGCGCGGGCCGCCGCTTCCCGCGCCATCCCTCGATGATAATGCCAGGGACGTTCAGCAGCTCCGTCACGGTGTAGATGCTGAAGATGTTGTGTGTTCGCTTCAACTCTGCGAACAGAAGGCAGCCAGGGCGGTCTCCGCGGGCTCGGATGGTCCGTATGAATACGGGCTCGAACCCGCGGTCGACGAGCTCTTGTGTTAGGGCGTCAATTGGCGTTTCCAGGGGCAGGCCACGGATGGCCACCTTGAGATTCAACTGGGACGGCATTTCGTATGAAAACCAAGAAATCTTGTCTGTATGCTCCAATTCGGTAAGGTATCGTTGTACGACTCGGTATTCAACGTCGTCCTGCGGTGAGAATCGAATGCCGCGGCCGAACGGGCGAGCATTCGCGACGCGACCGAGTCGTTTCTTCAGTTCTTCTAGGTGGCGAGGCCAGTTCGGGAGGCGCTCAACCACTAGAGGAGGCATACGGGGCTTCTTCGGTTCGGCTGCTGTCGGTGGCTGCGGCTGATAGCCGCTGGTGGATGGCTGGGGCGTCAGCTGCGGCGCCGCGGCGTTCGCGGCAACGTTCGCGAACGAACGTTCCTCGGCGCTCGCGAGCGTGTCCAGCGACGCCTCGTCTGTGTCGTCACCCGACGCTTCGGCGCAGACGCGCTTAGCAGCGTCGTCCGCGACGTCACCCGGGCTGCGGCGGCGCCTAACACCGAGCGCAGGCTCGTGTTCTGGCGTCGGCTGTTGCGGGGGCGGCGTGGGCGTAGGATGATTTTCAGTGATAGTTGGCTGCTGTTGTTGTTTTCGTGGCGGCGATTGCTTCTTGCTGGTCACATTGCTGTAACTGTAGGCATAGCTGCCCGCAGAGGCAACGGAGGCGGCGTCCCAGGAGGCCTGCGATAAATTTTCGCGGCTCCTGGTGTAGGTGTACGAGGTGTGTGAGCGCTGGGATGTGTCCCGCGCCCACTCGGCCGTCCTATGTGCTCTTCCTTCTTGTTGCGGAGGTGCTGCGTAGGCGTGAGGTTCCGCGAACTCCATGACGCTCGCCGCGCGTGGCGCTGGCGTCGCGTCGTGTTCGCATTCACGTTCGTATTCGCGAACGTGGTGCGAATGTTCGCGGTGCGGATGTTGATGGGGCTGCGTCGGCGGCTGCGTCGGCGGCGGATACCCGGACGACGACGGCGGCGGCTGTTGCTGGCTGCGTTGACTGGTCTTGCGCTGGTCACGCGACTGAAGCTCGGAGACTTTCGACGTGTATATTGAATATAACAACGTCGACGGTTGCGATTGCTGTGTAGGCAACGGCGGCGTGGGAGTGCGCGGTGCGGAACACACGCTGGCACTCAACGGCTGCAGATGATCTTCATCGTAGGGCGACGGCTGCTGTTTTCGGGCCCGACGAGGTTTACCTCGCCTGCCCGAGCCTTGCGACATGTCGGTGTCTTGCAACGGCGGTGGAGAGATGCGACGCTAGATGCGGATGCGGCTGTGGTCGGCACGCCGCGACCTGAAGAGGAAGCGGTCCACGCAACGGCGGCCGCCCCCGATGCCCACGCCGACGTCAAGACGTCAACGCAAGCACCGAACGCGACGTTCGTTGGCGGAGCGAGCAGGTCCGAGCGACTGAGAACAAACGAGCAGAGGTTAGTTCACTGGAGTACCGAGGCGATCCCGAACCATCGGAGCATACCCTTTCGCATATTTACACCAATACTCTCTTTCATACCTACTCGCTCTCTTACGTTTCTTTTTCTACTGGCAATGAATTTGTATTAATTTGTATTAAAAATGTGGGTCAAAGTTTAATATCTTATAGGGTAAATATAAATTTCTGTAATAACAATGGCATATTGGACGTAAGACACCTTAGTCCTCCCGTGACCATGATCACTGTAAAGTGTTCGAAATGAAATAATCGAGAAATTAAAAATCAAATACAAACGCGATAGAATCCGTAAAAGTAGTTTTATTTCAAATGATATCGTCTGGTTTACAATTAAAAACCGTTATAAAACTATTGACAAAACATTGGCAATATGTATGACGGTAATATAGTACATATTGAACCAAATAATTGGGATAGCAACAGAATGATGATAATTCTGAGTAGCAGATGATTGTCTCATTTGATATTAAGTGGTGACTGTCGCATAGCTAGGTCGCTGCTTCCCATCCATCCATCAGCCCGTAAACGTCCACTGTTGGACATAGGTCTCCCCACGAGAATGCCATTCGCAACGGTCCTGTGCCATCTGGTCAGGTCGCTGCTTACCATAATAGTTTGAGATTCTAGTTATCTCATTCAACCAGCGAAGTGTAACTACTCAAACATTAAATTTCTGCGAGAGTATGGTATTACTTTAGACGAACCATGGCACTAAGAAATTTTACAAACATACAATTGACGATACAAATCACACTTAGATTCGTACGTTTACCGGTAAATAGATTCGACGTACACGTTATTTGTCCTGTCACGGTATCTGTCCATTGCCTATCAACCCAAACTCATCCAAAATGGCTTTAATCTCTTGCTTACCAAACGAAGCGCAACAATACATTGCCACTATTCAGGCGCCGATTTTCTACGAGAGTATGGTAATACCCCGGATGGCGCTCCGTTAATTGGACCGGAGTCGTTAATTGGACCGGTGTCCGGGACTGTAAATAGAAAACTGTCTACATTGTTTATGTATGTTGTCAATTCTCAATTATTTGCATTAAATTTTCGTTAAATTATATTCTTTTTACCTAAATGAATTAAACGATTATATATTACGTAATAAATAACTTAAAAAAAAAACAACTCAGTAATAGAATTTTTCTATATAAGAAAAGAAAAAAGGACGTAATCATAAAAAAAAGTGCCAACTTAACTTAAAGTGAAGCCAAAGCAATCTCTCTTGAAAATCAAATAAAATTTATTCACCAAATACGCTACGATCTACTCTACAAATGGAGAAAATTAGGAAATGAACCAAACTCATCTTTTTTCAGTAATGACGCCCTTTTATCGTCTAATGGAAGTGAATTCTTAGTAAAAGTTATTTTTGTATTAGACTCTATTGATTAAAATACCTAAAGTATTGATGGTTAGGAATAATACGTGTCTATAGAATATTTAACTATATTTTATTTTTAATGAAAGTCCTAAAATCCAAAATATTCTTTTGGAATAATTTAGTGATAATTTTTTTTATCCCAAAAATCACTTTTTACATGAAACAAGTAATACATAAGGAAGAAGCTAGCAATATATAAAGATTGAAGACTGTCAAAAGTGAAATATTATTAAATATCTACACAATATATAGACATTAAAAAAAACTTGTGTGAGATATCCTCGAACAGATTATATATCTATTCGAGTTCTATACTTTCGAAAATATAGAAATTGTCACTTCTAATATAATCATAGAAAATCTTTATCTTTTTGCATTACACAGATATCTTGCTAATTATAAATTGGATAAAATATACTTTATCCAATTCTATTTGAATAAAAAAGTGGCTTTATTTCAGTTAGGTAATGTTTAAAGGAATTTATATATACATACATACATACATATCATCACGCCATATCCCTTGCAGGGTAGGCAGAGAGAACAGAGTGCCAGAGAACTCTATCTCTGCATACTTCACTCGCTTCCTCAACATTCATAATTCTCTTCATACACGCTCGCCGGTTTCGGAGACTCTTGACTCCACCTTCCTTCAGTACATGACCGATCTGGTCTAGGTAGGTTAGTCTCGTTCTCCCTCGGTACCTACATCCTTCCACTTTCGCATTGTATATCTTCTTAACCATTTAATGAATTAGAATAGAAGTACATACATACATACCATCACACCATGTCCTTTGCAGGGTAGGCAGAGAGAACAATAGGCAGAAGAACAAAGAAAAGATTAGAAGTAATAAGTATGACTTAAAATTCAAACTATTTCTTTGATTTCAGACTCTAAGATCACAAAAACTTGAAGGGAAATTTATCTATTGCTATTCCATTTAGCTTTGTTTGCTATACCATCAAATAATATGAATGAATAAAAAATTATAACTTTATCTATCAATGAACCAAAATCAATCACTATATAAATATATTCTGATGCCATAAAAACCAAACTATTACAAAATTATCGATGCAATCTTGTACATTTTTATAATTTCGTCGATACAGTTCAATATTGTGTGGGTTTTTTTCCAAATGTAAGTCAATATTTTGATAGATTTACTATACTGGCTTCGAGCCAACATAAACGTGTCAATCATATCTCTGTTGTTAGCTAATAAAACAATGTACGATTTTACTAATAGTATTTACGTATTTAACAAAATTATTTTATTTTTGTAAGTATTAAAAATGTTGTCATTTGAAATCATCATCATCTTAGCTCATATATATCCCACTGAGCATTGAGCTCGGGCCTCCTTCATAATAGCAGCGTAATTGACCTACAAATACACGTTGGCCAGACGTGTTAGTATAGGGTTTTGTTTCAAGTTTGTCTTCTCCTGTATGTATATTTAATGCGTTTTATATCACTTAGTCGTCTCTTACGATCACCCACGGGTAAGATAGAGTGGTGAATTGTATTCTTACTTCGTCACTACAGGGAAATTTGTTCCATAATTCATTATTTCAACCAATAAATGTGCCACCGTTGGGCTAGAACCTTCTTTTTTTTATTGCTTATGGTGGCAAACGAGCAAGCAGCACATCTGATTATAAGTATTACTGGCGCCCATGGTCCTTTGCAATACCAAAGGTATAGCTAGGCGGCTACCTACCAATACGAACCCCGAACCCACCCAGTTAGGCTTTCGGCTCTCTCGCTCACCGAACGAAGTGCAATAGTAAATCGCCATCACTCAGTCGATCTTCGGCGAGAGTATAGTACCACCCCGGACGGTTCGGCTCGCGGTTGTAGACAGACAACTATCAACAGCGTGGACCTACTGCTATAAAGATTCCCTTGTCCACAATAGAAGAGAAAATGATCTATTACATTCGATATTTCCTTTTCTTGCATAGATGTTTTGTGCATAATTAATTCCTTAATCGTCTTGTCGTGAATTGTATCCTTATTCTGTCATTATTTTTTTTAATTATATGTTTGTTTAAGTTTTAAGTAGGGTAAGTTTTAAGGTTTAAGTTTGAGAAAGTGGAAGGTGTAGGTACTGGGGGAGACCGAGACTCACCTACCTAGACCAGATTGGTCACGTACTGAAGGAAGGTGGAGTCAAGAGTCTCCGAAACCGGCGAGCGTGTATGAAGAGAATTATGAATGTTGAGGAAGCGAGTGAAGTATGCAAGGATCGAGTTCTCTAGCACTCTGTTCTCCATGCAAGGGATATGGCGTGATGATATGTATGTATGTATGTATGTTTGTTTAATTTGTATTAAATACGTTTTGTTGTTTCTCGTGGATTATAAGCACCTTGTCGCTTAACACTATAGTCTAGCATTACTTGTTCTCGTAACTGCACTTTAAATGAGGTAATAACAATATGTAAGCCTAAACTAAGTGCCAATTAAGGTAGCATTAAATGGCAGGCGGAGAAGCCGTTATAAACTGCCAAGTGTCATATTAAAGCCGAGTTATGAGTTTGTCAGCTTTCATTAATGTTTTGATGTTTTTACAGAATGTTTGTATAGGAAAAAATTTAATGAGTGTTATTATTTGCCTTTGTTGTTTGGCTTATGGCTTGTTTAAATTCTAAAAACATTCCCAAAAAAGATCTTTGTAATTGGATAAGATCTGTAGAATAAATATTTTTTGAAGTGAAATTTCTTTGCGCGCATGAGGGTAATTTTATTACAGATGAAACGCAATAAAGTGACACGAAAATGTAGGACGTTTTCGTCCAATAAGTGGGAGAGAGCGATTGAGACCGATTGAAAGAGAGTGAGAAAGGGCCAACGTATCATGAAGCACATAGCCATGGAGCGAGAGTAGGAAGTGCGAGTGAGAAAGATCGAGAGAGAGAGAGTGAGAAAGAACGTACGTCGCATCACGCACAGTGCCATAAAACGAGAGGTGGGAGAGAGCTAGTGAGAAAGATTGAGAAAGAGTGAGATAGTGAGAACGTTGCATAACGCACAAAACCATGGAGTGAGAGGAGGGAGAGAGCGAGAGAGAAAGGGAGATCGAGAAAAAATACACGTTATTGGATGATGTATGTAAACGAGATTTAACATTTAGTTTGCCAAAAAACTTTCACTTCTGACATGTGTACTTTGTACGCAGGCACTTTTAATTATTTTTATATAAACTAAGATTAAAAGTGTGTCAGTATTGTATATTTATACTTCAGTCAACATCGTCATCATTATTCTGCTTTTATTACTATTATTTTGGGTCGATGTAATATATACTCGTACACAATTGCAAAAGTCATTGGTAATAGTTTTATGACTACGTGACGTCAACCTTCCTAGTCCGAAAAGTAATTGTTGACCAAACGGCATCAGTTGGAGTTGCTCCAGGTTGATATAAATCTCTTAGCTGTCTTTACGAGAAAAGTGAGATTTAGTAGTAATTGTAGCCCCGACCACTAATACCGATCCCAAGTAATTGGGATAAGAGCAGGATGATGACTATATCTAAATTCTTTGTTATAATTTACAAAAAACTAAACATAATTGCCTATACAATGCCATAATATTGGTCCAGATGATGATGAGTTAAGAAGATAAAATGACATTCTTTGGGGGAGAATAATGCCCTAATCGCCTGGCAGACGCATTGGCGAATGAGGTAGATGTTAACAAGTTTCCCGGGAGATAGCTGCTGTCCAATCTCCCGGTCGTCCTTCAGTCGGTCATTTAGCCGATATTTACGAAAATGTCATTACCCCTTTACTTTTCTATGAGTATTGTAAAAATCTGATATGGGACAGGTGAATATAGAGTACTCGCTTTGAAAATTTGAAAAGTGGGCGATCTCCTACTCACTTGCCAACGGTGGCGTGTATCTGGCATTCTCTACTATTAAAGAAGGTTAAATTTAACAGTTATTTTGATAGGCTCATGTATGGAATTATATCATTAAGGTAACATAATATTCGTGGCAAGATGTGGTAAGACCATGCTCTTGACAGTTATTTGTCTACAATCGCGGACCGATCCACTCGGCCTACTACCACACTCTCGCAGAAGATCGACGTCTGAGTAATGGCAATGTCTTATTGCGCTTCGTTCGGTGAACGAGAGAGCCGGAAGTCCAACTGGGTGAGTTTGGGGTTTGTATTGATAGGCAGCGGCCTAGCTATACCCTTGATATTGCAAAGGTTAAAGGTATTGCCACCCATGGGGCAGTAACACTTACCATCATGTGTGCTACTTGCTCGTTTACTACCATGAGCAATAAAAAAAAAGTTGGTAGGATACTAATGTGAAAATAATGCGTAATGTACCAAGCATATTTCACCGTTCGCGCATACTCTATACAGATTTTTGGATATTAAGCAAATCGGAACTCGACTATGCGTAAAATTGAACTGTCTCTGGTATTTCTTGCATTATGGGAACGTTTTACGGTAGAGCGAGACTGTTGAGTAACCTTTTTTTAAAGGTATTTGCGTGAATGACTTTTTTTTCTTGTTTTTTTTTTTTTGCAAGTCTCAATATATATTCATTGATATTACAACGCCATGTTGTAATATAATTGATATTATTTTATTTAAATAAAATTTTAATATGGCAAAAAATATTATAAATATTTTTATTTTAACCTCATCATCATCTCAGCTCATATATATCCAACTGTTGAGTTCGAGCCTCCTCCACAATGGGAGGAAAATTGACCCACTATATCACACGGGTTAGTCGTGTTGGTATCGGGTTTTGTTTCAAGTTTTACTCCTCTGGCATAAATGTTATATGCATTTTATATCCCTTATTCGTTTCTTAAAATCATCCACGGGTAAGATAGGTGGTGAATACTATTCTTATTCCATCATCACACGGAAATGCATTTTTGTATAACATTATAAATACAAACGGGAGCTTTATTTTGTACACTTTCATACTTAAGCCACTGAACCGATTATAAACATTCTTTCGTTTCTTTCTTTTTTTCTTCTTTATTCTTTCATTAATAGAAAGTTACATTATCAGCGTGTAACATCCGCTAAGGGAATGGGAGCTACGCGGGTTGCCACGGATATATGCCAATATTTCAATAAATATGCAACTATTTAGAGGCAGTTAGTGTAACATATTTCTCCAGCAAATGCTACTCTCTCAGTGGTAGCCGATCTTTATGATGCTTATGGGAAGACAAGGATTGGTGATTCATAGTATTCTAACCCTTCACTACACAGGAAACTCTTATACCAATTACTTGGGGTTGATATAATATATACTTTTATTTCATAGTACATATTATAAATGTTATTGGTAAAAGTTTTATGACCGGCCGCCTACCAGACGTCAACCCTCCTTGGGAATGTAATTGTTGACGAAACGGCATCAGATGGAGTTGGCCCAGGTCTTTATAAGGCCCGCTAGATGAAGAGAAGGCACGGCAACTTGTCCTTCAGGGTGACGCTGGTACTTACCGGACACAGGGTCTTCGGTAAGTACCTGCACAAGATCGGACGGCAAGAGGCCCCTGGATGCCATGAGTGGGGCGCGCTAACTAATGATGCGCGTCACACCCTAGAGGTATGTCCCGCCTGGGGACCTCAACGCCGCGTCTGTCGGCCATAGGAATAGACCTGTCGTTGTTGACCATCATATCTAAGATGCTTGACAGCGACAGGTGCTGGTCGTCGTTGGCCTACTTCTGCGAAGAGGTCATCTCTTCGAAGGAGGCCGTGGAGCGTGTACGCGAGGCATTTGCTTCTGCAGACTCGCTCCGTGGTGACCAGGAAGGGGGAGGCACCATTACGCGCATCTCCTTCCGCTGCCTTGACTGTCCAGTGGACGTGGCCAGATGGCCTAGCGTTGGGGTGTCGGGGATAGAATGTCAATAGACGACCTCTCCGGCACCCCGTAAAAGTGCGGAAGGGACCGCTGTGGTTTTAGTGGGTATTTCGGTCAAATCAGCTGGCCGGCGAGTTCCACACACCCCTTCGTCTGTCACCAGCGAGGGCTAGTGCGTAAATGCATTTCCACAGCGTGAACAAAAAAAAAGGTCTTTATAAGACTCTTAGTTGTCTTTTACGACATCTACGAGCAAAGTAAGAATTGGTAGAAGTCTTAGCTGCTACCACATTGCTTAAATAATATTTTAAACTATATAAACCCAAAATGTATCAGAAAAACTCTGTATTATACCATCTATTTGCATAAATTAAATATAGTTTTTTTATAACAAGGGCTAATACCAAAATAATGGGGAATAATGCCATAAACTGTGTACGGAAAGAGTATTATACTATGACAACGTAATTCATAAATTTGCAAGGCAATTTTTTATCAAAGACCCCCCCAAGGAATAATTTAAAATATGTAAGGGTCTATAGCAGCGTTTGCACTCAAAAGTTTTATTGCTTGTATTTATATTTGAGATACTGAAAGTTATAAAAATGTAAATCTTTGAATAGATTCTAAGGAGAAATGAATGGATACCCAATGTTTGTGGCCACACAATCCACAGTTTTGCCCTAGAATAAATATAGAAGAAACTGTCCACTTGATTTTAATTTTTTTTATTTATTATGGGAGGGTAAACCGCTTCGTTACGTAACGCGTAACGGCGCAAATCTATCTGGCCCCTTTATGGGTTTAAATAATAATACTAATAATGTACATATACAAAATTCTTATGTATATATTTAAGAATTGTAACTATGAATAAAATATATTTTATAATCAATAAAGGATTTTATTAATAAATAAACTTTGCTTTCATTATCATATGAATATACATAAAAAAGTAATATCATCATTCTCCTACTCTTATCCCAATTACTTGGGGTCGATACAATCTTTACTCTTCTTTCATAGCACATATTGTAAAAGTTATTTGCAATAGTTTTATGGCCGGCTGCCTGCCAGACGTCAACCCCCTTTAGGAATGTAATTGTTGACCAAACGGCAGCAGATGGGGTTGGCCCAAGTAGTTATAAGGCTCTTAGTCGTATTTTACGACATCCACGAGTAAAGTAAGTGTTGTTATTATACGTAGCCGCTACCACAAAGCTAATAAATGTAAGTAATAATTTAAGCTTTTCTCAAGTTAAACAATTTCAATATTAAACATTTCAACTTAGATTAGTTTATTACTTCTGTTTTGCGGCCCAAGACGCAAAGTTTAATTTTTTTACTTTGAAGAATCGTTCTGCTCTTTGAGCACATATTCATTTCACAACACAACATATTCATTTAATGATTATACTATGACCACCAGCTTTCTTTTAGTAGGCTATGACACTCACACTCCGCCGTTCCATCCGGGGCAACGGAAAGGAGACGCGTGGTTCCTTAATCCACTGTGGCACCCTTCAATCGCCATTGGACCGATCACTGGTACCGATTCTTAGACATCTGGGGTGGGTTACCATTTTACATTCTATCCCCATCGACGCCCCAGTAATATTGTTGTTTGTTACCCTTACGCGGTTGGCCTGTCTGCGGGTGGCAGACTTATTCCCGGTCCGTTCACCCGAACAGCACTCTCCTGAGAAACATTACATAAATTGCGTTCACTGACACGCGTGTTTAACATAATATATAGCCAACAGTGGATAACAGTAAATTAATATACAGATAGGTGGGAATTAATTATTTTGTGGAGGTAGACTTATTGTTATTGCTTATGGCGGCAAACGAGCAGACAGCACACCTGATGGTAAGTATCACTGCCGCCCATGGAACTTTGCCAATGGTATAGCTAAGTCGCTGCCTACCATTATAAACCCCGAACCCACTTCAGTTGGGCTTCCGGCTCTCTCGCTCACCAAACGAAGCGCAATAGTACATTGCCATTATTAAGTCGTCGATCTTCTACGAGAGTGTGGTACTACTCCGGAAGGACCAGCCCGTGGCTGTAGACAGAGAACTATCCACAGTGTGGTCTTACCAATATTAAACTTTAAAAACATATAAGTAGCGACCCAATACGTGTTAATTATTATTCAGTTCAAAATGTACATAGTTTTATATTGGTAAATTAAATATATTCTGCCTACCCTGCAAGGGATATGGCGTGATGATATGTATGTATGTATGTTTATTTAGTTATTGTATCTCATCTTATGACATAATTGTCAGACATCGTAACTTAATTTCATATATACAACATCTCTCAAGAACAAGAAACTTCCCCGTTCTATACTTATACATCTCAACATATTGTTTTACACTCTTATCTATTTTTTTATTTTTCTTGTACTCGCGTAATCAAGACTCAGTATGTTAGTATACTTAAAAAACTATGTACAATGCATAATTACAAAAAAAGAAAGTTATATACGCGAGTATTATTAATGAAACGCTTATCACCGCTGCCTCATCCAATGACGTAGCATTACAATGATTCATATAGAGTTAAATCATTTAATTTGCGATCATATTTAGGATGCTATTAGAGCTGACCTGCGTCCTGCATATCAGAGATCCGTGCGTCTTATGTAACGTAGCGTAAAAGCAGTTGGTCTTGGTCGTAGAACATATTTCATATTTAATATATGGACAATTTATGACTATTCAACGACTGTGACAAATTAATTTCGACATTCGCCGACATTCTTGATGTATTGCAAAAGCAGAGCAGACCCATCAGCATCCTCAATGCATTGTTATATTGAACATAAATTGTGTTGTATGATCTCGGTGCATATTTGATCCACGAATTGCACGTATAAATATTTATACAGTATGTTCGGCAGAGAGTTACTTATTTATGGTAGGGCAACACTGTTCACAGACTTTTGTCAACAGTCGCAGATCGATCAGTCAGAGGTAGTAACTCTCGCCGAAAATCGATGTCTGAGCAGTGAAGTGTGCTGATGCGCTTCATTTAGTAAGCGAGAAAACTGGCAGCCCAACTTCCTGGGTACGTTTGGGGTTTTCATTGGTAGGCAGCGGCTTAATCGTACCCCTGGTATTGCAAAGGTAGGCAGTAATAATTATCATCAGGTGTGCTGTTTCCTCGTTTTCCATTATAAGCAATAAAAAAAAGATTTAATTTTGCCCGAAGAAATTCAAGTAGAAATCTAAAATTGGGCTACTGGAAATTTTAAAATTGTTTTAAACTAAATTTTACCTTTTCATATAAGTTATAATAAATAAAACTGCATTAAGAATAATTCCACTTACATTATATTGAAAAGTCTCCTATCTAAGTTATAAAAGTATCGCTCTTTTCAAGACCCCAAGTCACCAACACGGCATCATAACAAGAAAAAGTACTTTCTAAATTGGGTATCAAAAGTTTTCCAACGACGCCTTTGATGTATTCTGCAAACGATTTGCGTATCCACTGAAATGTTATACGTTACAATCCTTTCGTTTATATACTTTAGAAGTAATAAAATTTATAGTAACATGTTTTTCATCTAGAGTAAGAGAAAATGATGATCTGTTATCTACTTGCATCCTTTCATCATATTTTACGAGATGACCCTCGAAAAACTATAGTATCCTTTCTCCATTATGACACGGATAAAACACAAGTCATTAAAACAAATTATTCTATTATAAATTTATTTACCTATAGCGATGAAACGAATTGTAGTTACTTAATCTCTCCACAACTCGCCCTTGAGTAATGAATCAAAGTAATGCCTATATAAACTTAGCACATAAATTATACAAGTAGTATCTACAAGATAATAAGACTTATGCCCTGACATTTATGTGACTTAATAACTCGAACGTTGAGAGCAGTAAATTGTAAAGTTCTAAAATATTTGGATTTCGATATCACATCCCTTGAGTGCTATTTAAAAAGTTTGAATTACAAATTAGTGATACGAGGGATTTCAACTGTCAAACGTCTGTAGGCGGTTTTTGAATGTAATATCATTAATATTGTTTACGTAGTAAATTAGATCAATAAATACTTTGACATATACGATTTGTATTAGGACTTTTATGGCCACTACTACTAGTTTAATTATAATTTTTTTTTTATTAATTTCCATAGATTTCATTCGTCATTAGCAAACTGAACTTTTGGTTAATAATTTAATTCCCAAGGAGGCTTGAAATCAGGCAAGCGGCTGGTCATAAAACTATTGCCAATATATGCGATGGAAGTACATATGCATCATCATTCTTATACCAATTACTTGGGGTTGATATAATATGTACTGTTTTTTCATAGTACATATTGTAGAAATTATTGGCCATAGTATAATGACCATAGGGTCGATACAATATATACTCTTCTTTCATAGCACATATTGTAGAAGATATTGTCAATAATTTTATGACCGGCTGCCAGCCAGACGTCAACCCTCCTTGGGAATATAATTGTTAACCAAACGGCATCAGATGGAATTGGTTCAAGTCCGTTATAAGGCTCTTAGTCGTCTTTTACGACATCCACGAGCAAAGTTAAGGTTGGTAGTATTCAGGGCTCTGAACGCCCAGCTCAGGGCTGTTCTGTGGAGGCCACAGAGTCATGGCGGTCAGAGCCATTCGCGGGCACCACACGGTGTCAACCGAGGCGGCATGCCTATTGGCTGGGACATCCCCTTGGGACCTATAGGCGGAGATGCTCTCCGACCTCAACCAGCGCGTAAACTCAGTGCGCGACGAGGGTGGCTCCCCATCATCTAACGAAATAGCCACCTGGCGCGAGGACAGCCGCCGAGACGTTATCGCCCGTTGGGTTACGCGGCTGGAGAGGCCTAGACATGGCGTTGTTACCGTTGAGGCCCTCCGGCCCGTACTGATGGAGTGGATGGAGAGGCGGCACTGAGTCCTCTCCTTCCGGCTGGTGCAGGTATTGTCGGGGCATGGTTGCTTCGGCTTGTACCTGCACACGGTCGCGTATAGGGAGTGGACTCCATTCTGCCACCATTGCAGTAGTGACGAGGACACGGCGCAACATACGCTCGAGGTATTTTCGAGCTGGGACAGGCAGCGCCGTGACCTCGTCGCTGTTATCGGTGCCGACCTGACGCTGCCGGCTATAGTGAAAGCGATTGTCGAGAGCGTCAGAAACTGGGACGTGGTCGCCGCCTTCTGCGAGGCTGTCATCTCGCAGAAGGAGGCGGCGGAACGAGTCTGGGAGGATTCCCGTGACCCGGGCCGCCGTCAGTGGCCGGAGCGGCACAGGCGCGAATATCTGCGTCTGATGCCGCCCTAACCGAGGCTTCAGGTGATTGGACTGGGGAATTGTCTGGTCACCCGACGTGAGGCCACTGCGTGAGGGCGACGCCCCGACGGCGAAAGCTGTTGGGGCGTCGTCTTGAGAGGAATCCGCAAGGGTAAACCGCCGGGCGGGCCACCGAAGACAAAGATCGGGTACCGGTAGCCCGCTCGCACGGCGACGGGAGGTGCTTGCAGGGTGAGTCTATGGGGTTGCGTGCCGCCTCTTCTGTCGCCCCGGACCGATTTGTCGGGGCGCGACAACATCCATGGTCCAACTTGCGAGGAAAAAAAAAAGGTTGGTAGTATTCGAAACCGCTACCACACAGTTCAAGAAAGTACATATATATGCAAGTAGATATTGCGATCGCCTCAAAGTAATTAAGACAAGAGCAGGAGAAAGATGATGACAAAAAAAAAACAAAATTAAACTTTTAAAATGACATTTAGTATTCTTTTAACATCTGGTATGACACTTATGCTAAAAGTCAGTAATATCTTTTTATTCTCAGTGTAGTCTAAGTGTGAATTTTATTTGTAAGCACGCCATTCAAATCTTATCTAATATCTTTAAACTAGCAATTCTTGTATATATATTGCCTTTTCTAAGATTCAGATTGTATACATATATGTGTATATAATCTGAATCTTGGGAACGGCTGCAACGATGTTCATGAAATTTAGCATGCTGAAGGTTCCGGGGAAGATTTATCGACCTAGCTAGGTTTTATTTATAGATAACTAGCTTCTGCTCGCGGCTTCGCCCGCGTAAAATGTTACTTTCCTAAAGTTTTTCATCCCCTATTTATATTTTATCCCTTATGGGTAATTTTTTTACAAAATTTTAATGCCATATTTATTTATATCTAATCAATAGCTTAAAAATAAGTTTTAAGGCTTTTAAAATGACAACACTTCCTTACAGCGGTTTATCCCCCTTTACAACCCTTTTTTGCATTAATATGAATAATCCTTTGTCAGGCTCTAGACCATCTGTGTACCAAATTTCATTTAGATCGGTTTAGTAGTTTTGGCGTGAAAGAGCGACAGACAAACAGACAGACAGAGTTACTTTCGCATTTATAATATTAGTAAGGATATTGTTTTGATGGTATTTTCAGGCAACAAAAAATATGATTTTTCGTTGGCTAAAAACTATTAAAATATGAAATGGGAAAATTTTGACGCTCTCAAAGCTATTTTGCGACATCCACGATAAATAAAAAGGCTGATAATATTTGTAACCGATAGCACACATCATTATTAACTCATACAACTTTAGGTAAACAAAAGCAAGCTTTTCTTATATAATGTAGGTGACTAATATATATGCATGATTTAGGTACCCTAAGAACAACATAAGGATTCAATGTTACATAAAGGACTCGTATACTCTCAAAATTATTACTTATAAGCCACCTGAAGTAAGCCCTTGGGTGTATAATCTCGACTGCAGTACTTACAATAAGTAAAGGTATAATTAATAATTGGGTCTCTAAGTAGGGAACGTTTAATTTCACCCCTGTCGTTCATTATTATGTGAAGTAGGTATATAGGATTAAAGTTAAGAAGTATTATGAGTGGAATTTTATTCTTCTTAGCAAAAAGATTAAAAGAAAGTAATAATTTATGATGTTTACGCGAATAATACAAGTTTGAAATATAATCCGTATAAATACGGATTTGATCGCGTTAAGGTGGTCAGTCAATAAGTCACGACAGTGAGTATTTCCTTTATTATAAATGCCGTAAGTTTAAGAAACGTAGATAAAGTAAAAAACAAATGCGATAAAATCCGTAAAAATAGTTTTTCAAAATTAATGAATGATTCTATGTGTAAAACTTATGCCTCAAGGAGTACATTAAGATGCTGCTTTTGACTGCCACGTGTTCCTTTAAATATCTAGACATTTAATTAGACAAAACGTGGATTTCAATCTATGGATTATAATTGGTACTGCACTATTATTATTCATCTGTCCTGCGTGTTTAAATATTTGTTAGGTAGGCTATGGTCGACTCCTCGCAACCCTTCGTCCGGGGTGACAGAGGGGCGTAAGCACGCACACCCGTAACACACCCGTGACACCTCGCCTTCGTCGTTGGACCGACCACCGGAGCAGCGTGAACCTGACGTCAGTGGCCGGCCCGACGGAGTACCCCCTAAGGGGTACCCTCTCCTTGACCGACTATGATGATGAAAACCTGACGATTCTGCGTGCGAAGGGTCAGCATTGTCTTGATCTTCGTCACAACGCCCGTGTAAAAGCACTAATATTTCAATTGAATTCTACCCAAGTTAAAGAAGTTTTTAGTACCTCTCAAGTGTTATATTTCTTTTTATATCTTAAATAAAAAAACAGCCTGGTCTTTTAGAAAATTATTACTCTTCCATTAGCCAATGAAAAAGATTTGAATGACGTTGGATTAAAAAGTAAACAGCTGAAGTGAAACATCGATGACACATTAAGCCTGCAGTCTGTGAGCACCGTCAAGACCATATCTGTCATTCCACAGATACACCACAGACTTTTAGAAAAAAAAAAATCAATAACTATACCCGGAAGATTTCATTAAAATTTTAAAAAATATTTCAATTTTAACAGAGAAGATGATGGCTGGGTAGTAGTATCCAAGTGGTCATAAAATTAATTGAAAACTAATGAGACCATCAAAAGGCTATATGATACTGTGAGCACTTATTACGTAGATCCGTTTCGCATAGATAAGATAGTTAGTAAGCTAATGAATGTTTTTTCCGTGTGGTGACGGAATAAAAATACAATTTACCACTCCCTATCTCACCCGTGGGTGTTCATAAGAGACGACTAAGGGATATAAAAGGCATATAAGATCTATGCAAGAGAAGAAATACTCGAAACAAAACCCTATAGATGTTCTGTAGACACGTCTGACCAGTATGTTACAGTAGATCAGTTTCCCTCCTATTACGGAGACGCCTTGAGCCTAATAATGGGCAATATATGAGCTGAGATGATGATGGTGAGAGAATTCCAACCCAGTGACCACGTATAAGATTTATATTTAATTTATTTTAATAAATGTACTATTACAATCTCCTTTTTTCACGGGATCTTCCATAGGGAAGATGCCCAGTCCTTTGGGAGGCTTACATGGGGATATGGATCCATTACGCAGAGGCCTTTGGAGAAATTTAATCTAAATATTGGGATGGGACACCTACCGATGACATTCCACGTCTGCACATAACATACGTGGAATGCCAGCAGTAAGTGTAAAACTATTGTGTGATGATGGTAGCTAATATCTGATTATGGGAGTGGGTGCTTAGTGGACTGGTTCATCTTAAATCTATGAATTTTTAACTGTCGTCTGCCTTCAAACCCATATTGAGAGATGAACGGTGGCAGACGGTGACTCACCAACTCACTGAATGGGCCCCCTAAACAGTCGCCACAGGCACACAAGCCATACGGGCAACAGGGGGCAACATTGGTGCAAGTGGTTAGGGGTGTCGAGCGGTGCGGCGCCGGTTTCACCATTGAGTCTGTGATAAACAGAGCCATGGTTTCCCCATAGTTATGCCCTTGAAAATGACACTTCCACCCACGAGCATATAGCTCTGGCGACCCCTCTCTGACCAGCTGTTTAAGGCAAGCCAGAGCTAAGAGTCCTTCGGGCACTCTTCGGTTTCCACTCTAGCCAGCCAATGAAGGCCAGCTGGAGACGAGTCCCTGATCGACTCTCTGGAGTATTCAGGACCGCAGTGTCGCCACTCACATTCAGCTCGCCACAAGCTGCCGTGCGGTTTATTGGCTTTTCTGTAAATCTTGTGATACTTTTTTTTTATATTAAAAGAACTTAGGAAGCCGTATAATGTTCCTCCGTGTTTTGCGTTAGCCTCATGGTGAGGTAACGACTGGCCCGGAGGAGACTATTACAATAATTATTATAATTTATATTAATAATAAACGATCTAAAACAGTATTAATTTTATAATATGTAACTATTTAGTTTTTCCAATTATATTAGATCAACATGTAGATTAAATCTGTGGTCGGCAAGTAAAAACATTTGTAATAATATAGACCTTCCGTGACCATGAATATTAAAAAGTATCGAATACGTTGGAATATAAAAACAAGATTAAAACGCAATCAATTTTATAAAAATATTTATATTTTAGCTATTAGGATTGATTAGAATTTATTCCCAGGACTACACAGATATATAACCTGTATATTAAAGTTTTTTTTTTAAGAACGTACATAATTAACTATATAAGCTATGTGGTAGCGGCTATGAATACTATTAACCTTTACTTTGCTCATGGATGTCGTAAAAGACGACTTACGACGACTTAAGAGCCTTAAAACGACCTGGGCCAACTCCATCTGATGCCATTTGACCAACAATTACATTCCTAAGGAGGGTTGACGTCTGGCAGGCGGCCGGTCATAAAATCATTGCCAATAACATTTACGATATGTTCTATGATAGAAGAGTACATATTGTATCGACCCCAAGTAATTGGGATAAGAGTAGGAGAATGATGACATAATTTTACTATAGTTAAAAGAGAAAAGTCTTTTGGTGGGAATCTGAAAACGACACGTGGTGCTCTTGTATTATATTCGATATCTTAGTTCTTTAATGTGCTATATTAGATAATCTTGATGGAATTTTATGAAATATGATGTAACGGAATTACTGGGACGTAATGAATGTGATATGATTATAACCTTTTCGTTTTCCATCAAAATTCTCAAAATTTACCATTAACAGTGTTGCCATAGCACTGTTGATGGCGACGACTTGACATACTGACGGACAATGACTAACATGAAAGGGTATAGAAGTGAAGTAAGTTGTAACTCGACACTGGCAAAAATGGCTCTTAAAGAAGCTGATTGCCACTACGAAAAAAAGAAGAAAAGGAAGAGAAAATAAAAGGGTTTTCTTGTTCTGAACGCTTACTCAAATAAACTGCTGCCAGTGGGCAACGTGCCTAGAATTCTGGTAGGACTGCCACGTTAGATGGCAATGCTTAACCTCTGTACCAAGTAAAGACCAGCATTCCAGTCACATGTCGCGGTAAAGATAAAATTAGTATTTTAGATACATTGATAGCACATTTCAATGTTATTTTTTTTTTATTTCTACGTGAGTCACATAAAACTACTAAGTCGATTAAATTTAAATTTGGTTCAATAATTCCTTATATTCTGCAGTAACATATAGGCAGATGATAAAATCATTACAGACACAGCTAGCTCATTACATACTAGCAAAGATACTCTGTTTTTATAACAAAAAAAATCCATTATAGATAGAGCGTAAAGTCTCGCTTTGGTGATATATGTATCTCATGCTTAAAATAATATCTTTAAACAAATTTGATGTCCAAATCTATTTTTTCTTGTATCATATTTTTTTGCTATCGGACTCCATTTAATCTTTTATACGTATAATGCGTGAACATGAAACCTTGTTTTGATAAAACCAATTTGGGGAAGCACCATAAAAGGTTTTCCCCTTGGGCTGAGTCGAAAAGGTTAACCATATTATACTCCCCTTTAACCATACAACTTGTGTCCCGAGATTAGTTTCTACTTAAAGGATAATTTACTGTTACGAGTCGCTGCTATTACGTGTTTGTGGACTAACATAAATTATAGCATTAACTTTCCTTTGTGTTCAATTTACATTATCATGTTATTGGTGGATTATGTTGTGGATTTTGGGGTCGATTATTTGTGGTCGGGATTAAGCTTCGTAAATGTTTTACAAATACTTAAACTATATATCAATTTTATTGTAACACGCTCTTGTGTTTGAGCAAATAGGCAAGGGTGTGTCACCTTCTGTTAGATTTTGCAGATGGTGTTAGCGAAGAGAATTACACAGGTAACATTTACGCTTAGACCATCTGCCGCTTCAATTAGCGTAAAAATGTGCATCTGATAAAGGTTCTTTAATAGAGGCAATAAGCAGACGAACCAAAAACAACCCATCCTCCTCAATAAGGTGTATTGAGTAGGTAAATCTATTCGAAGGACTCTCAGAGTACTGGGTCTCGGTGGTCGCGAGCGAGGCAGTAAAGCTATACTCTACGGAGACTCGCACCGCCGTCGGCGCGTTGAGCGGTGCAGGCATATGAGTGCATGCGCCTCCTGCAGTCCTAGCCAAGGAAGGGGATGACCGGACCGGGGATTAGTCTGGATGCCCGAGGAGAGGTCAGCGCCAGGTTGAGTTGCCTTTGGGGTCGAGGATTCCCTCGACCCCATAGGTATTCACCTATGAGGATAATAGGTCGGGTGGGCTACAGAAGATAAGAATTGGGTATCGATGAGCCACTCGCACGACCTAGAAAGGTGTGACCATTTCTTAGTCTATCGCCAAAAAAGGGGTTATACTCAGGCTATGCTTAACAGATACTCAACAATGAAATCAAGAAATTAATTTTAGCGCACTGTTTATTTACTGAAGAGAGAGATAATACACCAGTTTATATGATCCCGGGTCGCCTTTTTGTTGCTTTAGACGGCTTGGCCAGAGTGTGATCAGACCATAGCCTATCAAAAAGTATCGTTTATTAAATTCCCACACAGTATAATACATACATACATACATACATATCATCACGCCATATCCCCTGCAGGGTAGGCAGAGAGAACAGAGTGCCAGAGAACTCTATCTTTGCATACTTCACTCGCTTCCTCAACATTCATAATTCTCTTCATACACGCTCGCCGGTTTCGGAGACTCTTGACTTCACCTTCCTTCAGTACATGACCGATCTGGTCTAGGTAGGTTAGTCTCGGTCTCCCCCGGTACCTACATCCTTCCACAAAGTATAATACTTTGTACTATCCCCAAATTTTTGTTCTGAGTATAAGAAAATAAAGGTTGCGAATTTGTTGTATTTTTATTTAGTTGGTAATAAAAAGTCAAAATTATTTTAACAGTTCCACCAGATACCAGGTTGATAATGATTCGTGTGAAGTCCATAGGCAGGCTGTGACAGGGATAGCGCTCTACGAAGCTGAAATTAATCGATTGTCTCTTTTCAAGGATCATATGCTCGAGAGGATACCCGCGAGGATAAACCACCGGACGGGCCACCAAAGACCAAGAACGGGTTCCGGTGACTCGCTCGCTCGGCGTAGAGAGGTACATGTAGGGAGGATCTATGGGATTGCACGCCGCTTCTTCCGTCACGCCGGATGGATAAGTGTGACCATTCCATAGCCCCCCGCCTAAAAAAAAGGGTCGATAAGCAAAATATTGGATTTTGTCGAACTGCAGAAGCTAGCAGTAAAGGAAATTCTATAACACAGATGCAGGCATATATGTTGTATAAAGATTTATTACCAATCTACAATTACTACTAAAAAAAGCATTTTGATTTGCCTAAAATAAACATATAATAGTAATATTATATTTCAAAAAGAAAAATATGTTAACTTAGACTTGAGAGACTGTCAACTGAATTATGATAACATCCGGGGTCAAATGCGTAAGGATTTAATTGGACCCCACGTCAACGTCAGATCCTAACGGTGCGTTCAAAATATATTTGACTCTTTTGAAAGAGGTTGCCTACCCTGTCACTACTGAATACGTTTTGATTCAGGAACAGGGTGACCTTTCTGACTAAAAACATATTCAGAATATATTTCGAAACTAGCTTTTGCCCGCGACTTCGTCCACGCAGAAGTCATCTCTGACAGAGTTAAATAGAGAAAGCAATGCAAGGTGTTGAAGGTTTGTCGCTAGGATGATAATCAACAGCGTCAGAAACTGGGATGCGGTCGCCGCCTTCTGCGAGTTAGTTGTCTAACGGAATTAGGCAATAGGGTGGGTCTGAGAGAAAATACTCTACGTGGACACGCTCTACCGTACTCCTTCGACTCGAGATGATACCCGGTTGCGGTGGTCCACCCGCACAAGGTAGGTACACGTACGTACGGCGCGCGTGTGTCTATATACCATAGCCGGTCACTAAAGAAAAAGGTGGTTCAAAGTTCTATTCATTCTACAAATTATATTGCCATTAATATACTATTTACGGTATGACCATGGGATAAAAATATAATTATCGCCACCCTTTATTTGACTGTTTTGTTTCACCAGCAGAGTTGAGACCTCGTTAGATATAATTTATTATTTGAGTTATAGAGTGAACATTTTTGAAGCTAAACTTAACCTGTATCTTAAACCATTAGGCAAGAACCTATTGCTGTCTACTATGTGTATCGTGTGAGCTCTCATGCCGGCACTGGTGTGGGGTTGATGGAGAGGGGGAGAGAAATACGTGTTTATTTATTTTTACCGAAGAATACGTAGAATAAGAAGAGTACGTAATTTGAAAAGAATCGCTAAAGAAATTTTCTCCCCATACACACTTTGCCGCTTCGTTATACCCCCTTAGGGGCAGAATTCATAAAATCCTTTCATATTGAATCTCTTTGTCATAAATAGAAACGTGCTTCATAATTTAATGTTTCTATCTTTGATAGGCTTCGGCTTGACGGTAATGAGTCGTTCAACCAGCTTCACAGGCCTAATTTACACAACCAGAGGTTGAAAATTGACAAATGCCGGATAATACCCTGGAATATTTGATTCGTGTCGTAACTTGAAAAGAATCAATAAAGATTTTTTTTCTCCCCTTACAAACTTTGCCACTCTGTTCCACCCCTTTACAATTTCGTAAAATCCTTTCTTAGTTAATCTCTTCGTCATAGAAAGAAACCACTGTCAACATTTCAAGTTGCCAGCTTCAATAATATTGGCTTGGCGCTAATGACTTAATGAGTCGTCCAACCTGCTTTGCAGGCCTAATTTACACCCCCAGAGAGTGAAAATCAACAAATGCTGAAACACGTGTTTATTTATCTTTACTGAAAATATTTTAAGGGAATTTGAAATGAATCGATAAAAAAAATTTTCGCCGAACATTTTTTAAATTTACATAACTTTTTTATTGATAAACTAATTGACATAAAATAAAGCCTAAATGTTAAGTGAAGCTTACCACAATATATTAGTGAAAACCGCGTCTAAATAGGATAAGCCGTTTCTGAGATTAGCGTGCACAAACGCACAGACAAACAGATAAACAGACAAAAATTTTAAAAATCATTGTTTTGGGTTCTGTTTGTGTTGATAAAGGTCCCAGTAATATTTTTTCTCATATATCTTCCATGTACAGACAGTGATCCGTTATATTTTTATTATATGTATAGATGATCTTAATATTTCCATATTTATCTTAAGAAAGTTTTACCTCGCAGAAAAATACTCTTCAGTAAGATATAACTGGTTTACTTTTCACAAAAGCAACCTTTAAATTTCCTTTTTTTAGACGAAAAGTATCGTCGCAACACACGCGATCTTTTAAGTTCTAATGCTTTGGATGATAGGAGTTTCACATTCAAGAGAACTGAATGACGCTAGTCTGAGTGGATGTGATGGATCTGAGCGAGTTCATTACTCAAGTAGAAAGACGTCTAAGTAATTCTAAATCATAGAGGGCCACTGTAAATACGTGAATTAGATCTGATGAAGGTTTAAGTTAATATAAAGTGTGCAATCTTCATTTAGATAGCTTTTTAGCTATAACGAATAAGTTTTTTCTTTTGAAGCTGAGGAAGAGGTTTGCATCAGGAGCCAATATAATCTACTCTGAACCAACCAGGTGAATTAGAAATGAAAAGGGAAAATATTATGTCAAAAATGCTGCAAGCATATTGGAGACATTTTCTCTTGATACTAGTTTGTTAGATTAATTAATTACTAATGGGTTTTATTTTCTTTCTAATTCATTTTCTGTATAATGCCCGAAATTGAGTCTAATTAAAGATATTATTAAACTAATTCTAAGTATGCTGTGTGAGACCGGCTACGAATACTACCAACCCTTACTTTGCTCGTGGATGTCGTAAAAGACGACTAAGAGCCTCACAGTGACCTGGGCCAACTCCATCTGATGCCGTTTGGTCAACAATTACATTCCCAAGGAGGGTTGACGTCTGGCAGGCGGCTGATCATAAAACTATTGCTAATAATTTTTACAATATGTACTATGAAAGAAGAGTACATCTTGTACCGACCCCGGGTAATTGGGATAAGAGTAGGAGAATGATGATAAACTAATACTAAGTAAAAATTATAATTGACAATTTCACATTCCCAACTAGTATTAAAACGGGATCAACCTGTGCTTTTGATTAGACTTAATTATATTTATTTGTACATCCAATAATTGAGAAATCATGTAGAGATTGTTAGGCATAATGCCAAATTATCCATGTGTTGACGGAATATAAATATGGGGGCATAGAGATGGAGGGCATAGAGATGGAAGGCATAGAGATGGAGGGCATATGCCAGAGCGTGCTCGTCGCGTCCCCTGCCAGTCCAGTTAGACTGCTAATCCGGCTCGAATAATGCGCATCGCAGTGCGGGTTAGGTCGTCCCCCGGAGGCGACGGGTACCAACCCGTCCCCGTCGGTACGAACATCGGCAGATGCGGATGCAGACCCCCATCGTGGGGCCGCCACCCCTCACGCCTTGCCCAGTCAGGCGAGTCGAGGAGAGCAGAGTGCCGGGTGAGCACGTGGAATGTAAGAGGATGTGTGGAAGGTAAGTTGCACGAGCTAATAACCGTCATGGCGGACAAACAGCTAGACGTGCTTTGTGTAACAGAGACCAAGCGAAGGAGCAGCGAGAATAAAGGTTGAAAGGTTGCAAGAAGAGTGTGTAAGAGAAAAGTATGCAGAGGGTGTCCGAGAATAGCTGACGATGGCAAGCCAGCCGCAATCGGACATTGAAGAATGCCGGAGAGTATTGAAAGAGAGTATGGTAGATACAGCGAAAGAAGTATGTGGAAGTTCAAAGAAGCATAGAAAAACAAATGGTGATGCATGGTGGGATGCGGAAGTGGCAGCTTCCGTAGAGCAAAAGAAAAAAAGCGTGGCTGGACTATTTATTTTCTGCACTCTCTTCTTTGAATCTGAATGACAGTATGACTGAACAGAAGAAAGAAATATATCGGCAATGTAAGAATGACACCAAAGCCTTAGTGAAAGAGAAACGTGATAGAGCAAATATGAGTGCAGAAGATAGGCTGCCCACAAATTTAGAGGGTAACAGCAAACTCTTTTGAAGGGAGGTGAAGAAGTCTCGGTGTGGTTGGTCAGCCTTCAGAATGAATAAAATAAGGTCTAAAGGTGAAGACATTCTTACACAAACACAAGACGTGTTAAGCCGATGGAGTGAGTATTTTGGCGATATGTATGCGGTTACTCGAGTTGGCGCCGGTGTCACATGTGGTTTGGTAAATCAACATTCAACACCGGCGTCCTCCGATGGCATCAGTATGGATGTAGTTGAAAGAGTGATAAGAAGTTTGAAAAATGGTGAGTCAGCGGTCATTGATATTGTGTCTGTCGAGATGATCAATCTTGGTGACTCCTGTGTCTGGGAGCGTTCCTGTTGCTCCTCAATTTATGTTGGAGCTCGGGAATGGTTCCCAGGGACTGGAATAGTGCAGTCATCGTGCCTTTGTTTAAAAACAAGGGTTCACGTTATGACTGTGCAGATTACAGAGCCATAGGCTAAACCAGTTTGGCAGCAAAAGTGTACGGTAAAATTATTGAAAGGAGAATGAGGATGGTGTCCGATGGTTTACTGTGTGAGACACAAGGAGGTTTCAGGAGTGGAACGGGATGCATGGATCAAGTGTTCTCTCTGCGCAACATTGTGGAGAAGCATCTGGCTCTAGGTCAGAGTGGTTTTTGCAGTTTTGTGGATCTGGAGAGAGCATTTGACACGGTTGTACGAAAGGAAATTTGGGACATTTTACCGGAGTATGATATTAACGGTAAACTGCTACAAGCTGTGCAGTCCAGTTACATTGGCTGTAGAGCCTGTGTAGGTACCGGGGAAGACCGAAACTAACCTACCTAGACCAGATCGGTCATGTACTGAAGGAAGGTGGAGTCAAGAGCCTCCGAAACCGGCGAGCGTGTATGAAGAGAATTATGAATATTGAGGAAGCGAGGGAAGTATGCAAGGATAGAGTTCTCTGGCACTGTGTTCTCTCTGCCTAGCCTGCAAGGGACATGGCGTGATGGTATATATGTATGTATGTTGACGGAGTAAGAATACAATTCATCACCCCTTCTCTCACACATCTTATCCGTAGGTGCTCGTAATATACGAGTAAGGGACATAAAACGCATATAACATCTATGCAAGAGAAGGAAAACTCGAAATAAAACCCATACATACCATATGTACCAATACCAACCCATATATACTAACACGTCTGATCAGCGCGGTATAGTAGGTTAATTTCCCTCCCATTACGGAGGAGGCCCAAGCCCAACATTGGGACATATATGGACTGTGATGATGATGAATGCAAAAACCTGCTATATACTTTCCATAATTATAATAATATCTGCAAAGTCCAGGTGAAGATGTGATTGATATTGATATTGATATTAGTGCTAAATCGGTTACAGTTTACTAGCGTGTAAATATTTTCTAATTCAGTGAAGAAAAAGTGACATTTTGCTAACTTACACCTGTTTTTGTTAAAATTCGCACTCCTTTTCCTCATCCAAATTGATTCTTTTTCCTATTTACTTTGCCGGATATTATAAATAATTGTACTCGTATTAGGGGCCATTCACAAATTATGTAAGGCGTTTAGAGGGAGGGGGTGTTGACTGAATATTATAACTTCTTACTATAGGCAGGGAAGGAGGGGTAGTGAACCTGACATTACGTAAGTTATTAAATTGAAAATTACATTTTTTTTGTCAAAACTGTGATAGATTATAATCTGTCACAGTTTTGACAAAAAAATTAACTAACTATTATTTACTAATAAATAATAAATAATTATCAGTAAGATTCATGCTATTGCAGTGAGTTAATGATACTTGTAGTAAGAAGATTCTTATAAAAGATATTTTCAGAATAAACGGTCTTTTCTTACAAAAAATCTTATTAAGGGGCAGGGGTGAGTAGTTGTCGGCGGGAGCTCGACGTCTCCGACATAGGAGGCGTCGAAGCCAAGACCCGCAAGGCCCGAACAGGGGCTCGGATTCTGGAGTTCCCTGGGGCCGAGGGCATCAGGACGGCCGATAGCGTGGCGTCGAAGCTGTGAGATCCGTTCGTCGAGGAGGGTGGCATCAAGATCACCAGGCCCGTTAAGTGCGCCGAAATGCGCATCGCGGGTCTGGACGACTCCGTGACGGTGGAAGACATCCGGCAGGTCATTGCCTTGAAAACCGGCTGACCCCTGGACACCGTCCAGGTTGGCGCCATTCGGCCCGGTCCAGGCGGCGTAGGTGCCGCCTGGGTGCAGTGCACAGTGCAGTCGGTCAGGTAACTGGCCGGCTCAGGCAGGCTCCTCGTGCCCCTGGAGCTCAGCGCGAGTCACCGTGCTGGAGCACCGGCCTGTGAGGTGTTTCAAGTGCATGGCGGTTGGGCATACCCGGCCAACATGCACTAATAGCTTTGACTGCGGCGGACTCTGTTTCCGCTGCGGTCAGACTGGGCACATGGTGGCATCTTGCGCCGCCCCGCCCCACTGGCCCGCGTGTGCGGCGGGCAATAAGCCTGCCAAGCACCTCATGGGCTCTGGGACGTGCAGACCTCCAGCTTCGGCCCCAAAGGGGCGGAGCGGCCTTTTGACCAGGGCCGCTCGCGCTCCTAGCACGGCCCGATCGCCCGCCGAAAGCCAGGAGGTGACGATGGAAACGGCCCATTAATGACTGCCCAATCCACTCACCTCCTGCAGGCCAACACTAACCACTCCGCCGGTGCGCAGGATCTCCTCCTGCAATCCATGGCGGAGTGGTCGATCGGTGCAGCCGTAGTCGCGGAACCGTACTGTGTGCCTGATCGCCCCAATTGGGTGGTCAGCCGGAACGGAACCGCGGCAATCGTCGTCTCCACGCAGCGGCACTTTCCGTCCTTGTCCCTTTTGGATAGGGGCGAGGAATTTGTCGCTGCGGAATGGGGAGGGGTCACACTCTACAGCGTTTACCTCTCCCCTACTAGGAGAATGGACGATTTCGGGGCCTCCCTCACCACCTTGGAAGCCTCGAGGCTTCCGAGGCTGCCGTTTCGAGACGGCGATTGGCACCGGGCCTCGTCCTGGTCCTGGGGGGTTCAACGCCAACTGGCGGAGGCAGCCATTATGAACACGTGGCTGTCCTCACTACCCCCAACGGACGGAGTAGACGCTGAGGCTGGCCGCATTCGTGATGCGTTAACGCAGATATGCGATGCGGCCATGCCCAGGGTACGGCGTCTACCTCCAAGGCAGGAGGTCTATGACGGAGTCGGATGTGGGGGCGGCTGTGGCGAGGATTCGTTCCGCCACCACGGCCCCCGGCCCGGACGGAATATACCAGTCCGGGTATTAACGTCGCTCCTCGAGCACTTCGAGCCTCGCCTCAGGCAAATGTTCAATGCCTGTCTGACGTCTGGACAGTTGCCTGAGTGCTGGAAGGAAGGGAGGTTGGTTCTCCTGTCAAAGCCGGGACGGCCCCCGGATTTTCCGTCGGTCTACAGGCCCATAATGCTCCTTGACGATGTGGGTAAGCTGCTGGAGCATGTCCTCGCTGCCCGCATCGTCCAGCACCTGGAGGAGGTGGGGCCCGATCTGTCGGACGCTCAATTTGGGTTTTGGAGGGGGCGTTCGACCATCGGGGCCCTGCTACGCCTGAGGCAGACGGCCGCGGAGGCTGTCGCCGGTAAAGGAGTGCTATTGGCGGTGTCGTTGGACATCGCCAACGCATTCAATGGTCTGCCATTCAGCTGCATTAGGGAGGCGCTCCGATTTCATGGAGTGCCCCCGTACCTCAGGTGGCTGGTGGCGGATTACTTGGAGGGGTGCAGTGTTGGTGGCGAGCCCCGCAGGGGACATTGTGCGGACGCCCATGTCGTGTGGTGTTCCGCAGGGGTCGGTTCTGGGGCCGACTCTGTGGGACATCAGTTACGACTAGGCGTTGAGAGGGAGTCTCCCCCGGGTTGAGCGTGATATAGTATGATGACGACACGCTCGTCACAGCCCGGGGCAGGACACTCGAAGAGGCGGCGAGCCTGGTCACTCTCGGCACCGAGGAGATGGTTAGGCGAATCGAGGCGCTGAGGCTCAGGGTGGCCCTAAACAAGACGGAGGCCCTTTCTTTTTCATGGGTCTCGCGTAAGGCTGCCTATCGGTGCCTCGTTATTCGTCAACTCCATCCACATCAGTATCCAGGCCTATATGAAGTATTTGGGTCTGATGCTCGACGGGCGTTGGTGGTTTCGGGAGTATTTCCGCAGGATTGCTTGCCCCGGCTGGTCGGCGCGGCATTTGCGCTATCGCGGCTCATGCAGAACGTGGGCGGACCCAGTTTCGAGAGCCGATGGCTGTATGCGGGTGACTCAATGAACATGTACGGCGCACCCGTGTGGGCGAGGGCTCTGAACGCCCAGCTCAGGGCTGTTCTGTGGAGGCCACAGAGAGCCATGGTGGTCAGAGCCATTCGCGGGCACCGCACGGTGTCGACAGAGGCGGTATGCCTATTGGCCGGGCCATCCCCCTGGGACCTAGAGGCGGAGATGCTCTCCGACCTCTACCGGCGGGTAACCTCAGTGCGTGACGAGGGTGGCTCCCCATCGTCAAACGAAATAGCCACCTGGCGCGAGGATGCCCGTCGAGACGTCATCGCCCGTTGGGTTACGGCTGGAGAGGCCTAGACACGATGTTGTTACCGTTGAGGCTCTCCGGCCGTACGGGCTGATGAAGTGGATGGAGCGGCGGCACGGAGTCCTCTCCTTTCGGCTGGTGCAGGTATTGTCGGGGCACGGTTTCTTCGGCTTATGCCTGCACACGGTCGCGTATAGGGAGTGGACTCCGTCCTGCCACCATTGCAGTAGTTACGAGGACATGGTGCAACATACGCTCGAGGTATGTCCGAGCTGGGACGGGCACCGCCGTGACCTCGTCGCTGTTATCGGTGCCGACCTCACGCTGCCGGCTGTCGCGAAAGCGATTGTCGAAAGCGTTAGGAACTGGGACGCGGTCGCCGCCTTCTGCGAGGCTGTCATCTCGCAGAAGGAGGCGGTGGAACGAGTCCGGGAAAATTCCCGTGACCCGGGCCGCCGTCAGCGGCCGGAGCGGCGCAGGCGCGAATATCTGTGCCTGATGCTGCCCTAACCGAGGCTTCGGGTGATCGGACCGGGGAATTGTCCGGTCACCCGATGTGAGGCCACCGCGTGAGGGCGACGCCCCGACGGCGAAAGCAGTCGGGGCGTCGCCGTGCTATCGTCAGTGGCACATAAGAAAATCTGGCACATAGTAAAAAAAAAACAAAAACATTTCAGATTCATTCAACAGCTATTTAACTGTTATTTTTTTTAATGATACTTGTATTGTGCGGGACTTAATAAACACCTATTTAACGGAGACAAATTACACTCAGACTCAGAACGACAATTTCTGGATCGTACAAAGTATTACCCTGTTTAGGAATGGAACCCATAACACTGGCATGGTACATCTTAACTACTACGCCATGTGTGCAGTTAATTAATTTATTATCATTTATTTATATTTGTAACAAATTTACTGTGAGAGTATTTGCTGTGTGGTAGCGGCGACGAATGCTACCAACCCTTATTTTGCTCGTGGATATCGTAAAAGATGACTAAGAGCCTTATAACGACCTGGGCCAACTTCATCTGATGCCGTTTCGTCAATAATTACATTCCCAAGTAGGGTTGACGTCTTGTAGGCGGCCGGTCATAAAACTATTGCCAATAATTTTTACAATATGTACTATGAAAGAGAGAATGATGACAAATGATATTTGTAATAAACATACATACATACATACATATCATCACGCCATATCCCTTGCAGGGTAGGCAGAGAGAACAGAGTGCCAGATAACTCTATCTCTGCATACTTCACTCGCTTCCTCAACATTCATAATTCTCTTCATACACGCTCGCCGGTTTCGGAGACTCTTGACTCCACCTTCCTTCAGTACATGACCGATCTGGTCTAGGTAGGTTAGTCTCGGTCTCCCTCGGTACCTACATCCTTCCACTTTCTTTTATGTAATAAATTTACATTAAAATGATTCAAATGGAGGTTCGAACGTATTGTAAACAATTACTCACATAGATTATAATGTTACATAGATTAATAGCAACTGTATTGATAACCGTATTAATAGTGCCAAAACATTACTCGAAATAACGTTTAGCGTCAATATTTAGATTTAATTATAAGACGCTTACTGAAATCCCTTAGTTCGCTCATAATTTTCCTTCTCTTAAAATCAATGAACTGGACGTTAAATGTCTTTATGAAGTAGAGACCTCTTTTGTAATATTCTGATTTCAATTGCGACGAAATGAAAAAGCGACTGTAAAAATCACAAACCTTAAGATAAATTGTGCGTTAATCAAATGTAATACATACCACCCTACTGCCCTCTTGCCTATTGAATGAAGGGACGTCTAGTTAATAAAACAGCTAAATTACTTTATAGAAATGTTCTAATAATAAATAATTATATGACGGGCGTCTCGTGAAGACTGAGAAAGATAAATAAAATATCAAGACTTAGCTCACGAGATTGTCCACATGTGGGATGTAGACACCGCAATCGTTGTATTATACCGAGTGACATTTCGACCAATGGTTTAATCGCCAAGAGCCGGGCTCAACATCTAAAGAGGCTCGCGTTAGGTAGTTGAATTGGAGGTTTGATGCAGAAGGCGGTGTTACTCGAAAAAGTTCCTCTCTTTAGAGCCCTAACCACTGGCGGTTTGGTGCCTTTATTTACTGCCAGTGGTTCAATACGCTTTTTATATTTTTAAATATATTATTTTTTATATTATATATTTAGAAATGTATTAAGTAGTTATTTTTGTTTTTGTTTTTGGGGGCGGGTTACGGTCGGCACACTCCTCGCACCACTCCGTCCGGGGTGACAGAGGGGCGTAAGCACGCACACCCGTAACCCAGCCGTGACGTCGCCTTCGTCGTTGGGCCAACCACCGGAGCAGAGTGACTTGACGTCAGTGGGTATTAAGTAGTTATAAGATTTAATAATGCTTATAATAATAATATAGCTTATCTATATTCTGATAATACACTATTTCTTTTTTTATATTTTAGTTTTCTAAATGTATCTGTTTTATTGCATGTAATATTCTATCATTTTAATAGGATTTTTTTTTTGCTTGTGGTAGCAAATGGGCAAGTAGTACACGTGATGGTAAGTGTTAATGTCGCCCATGGACCTTTGCAATATCAAGTGTATACCTAGATTGCTGTCTACCAATTTAAACCCCAAATTCACCCGAAAGTCTCATTGGTCTTCCGGATCTCTCGTTCATCGAACAAAGCGTAATAGCACATTGTCATTTTCTTTGACCCGGCCCGTGATGGAAAACTTGCAACAGTTTGACCCTACAAATATTAAGTGGAAAAGCATTTCCTAAAATTATTAATTTTCTTAAACTGGTTGCACAGGTTTACATTTAATAGTAGGACTCAATAATCTACCGAAATGAAAGAGTCGGTTCGATGGCCGATTCAATTGGTAGAGTGGAAATGTAATATATATTGATATTAGCTTAGATTTATACAATCATCTTTGACAAAAAACTACTAATTCAATAATTATCAGGTTTAACTAACCAGTATTTACTTAAACAACAAAACTAAACTACTATTATTAATTATAAAACGCCCATAAAACAGACTTCAGAATGACATTGGTCTATAATACGAAGTATTGGACATTATCCAAATACATTACAGTTTTCAGTTGCCACTGTATTTTAATAGAGATATAAATAGTTTATCATGATGCCTATATATTATTCGAGTAGGCAATCTGCGTGGTTTTACTTGACGCAATGGTTATTTTTGTGACATTTGAAGTGGAGGGCAGACGTGTAAATTGGGTAATTTATTTGAAATTAAAAATAACAATCTATGTAGTGGCGGATAGATAACATAATATTTTACATACTGAAGCTTCGAGTATTTTCATGTATATTTTTTTTAAGAAATTAATCCTTGTATAATCCGTGTGATGATGGAGTAAGAATACAATTCACAAACCCCTATCTTACCAGTGGGTGATCGTAAGAGACGACTAAGGGATATAAAACGCATATAACATCTATGCGAGAGAAAGAAAACTCGAAACAAAACCCTATACCAACACGTCTGACCAGCGTGGTATAGTAAGTCAATTTCCCTCCCATTATGGAGGAGGCTCAAGCCAAACAGTGGGACATATATGAGCTGTGAAGATGATTATGATCATGAATCCTTGTATTGCGGGGAACTTTACAAATATAGAATTAAACGGATACAAATTATACTGGGACTTAGTACAAGAATTTATGGATCGCGTAAAGTATTGTAAATTCTATAAAAGTCAAAAGGAATCGATTGCATAAAATCAAAGTAATAGTTTAAATGTTAATATGAAATAGTGGTTAAGATAGCCATCTACCATGCCAAGTGGGTTCAGTTCCACTGAATAATACTTTGTGCGATCCAAATACAACAAGCAGTTAGATGCAAATGGAAAAGGTCTGTTTTGCCAACATATTATTACATGAACTTTTATTTACTTCAGAAATAGGCTAATATATTTTGAATCAAGGAAATTGTTTGTTTTATTATGAGGTATCTATTTAAAAGCAGATGACGTCATTATAGCATTATAGGAATGAGATACTTGTGGTTATTTTGATTTTGTTAATGGATCGAAAATCAGACAAGAATATTTATATTAATATTACAAGATATTTTGAGTTGCGTCTCACATAGTCGAATTGATTAATATTATTCCTTAATATTATACATATGTTACCTATTTATAATTTTGACATTTCCTTCTGGTGACGGAGTAGGAATACAATAAGATAAAAAAGTATGAAAGAAGAAAACTATACTATGTTGAAAAAACCTTGAAAATAAATTCTGGGTTAATCTATTTAAATAGTATATAATATTTTATACTTAAAATGGACGAGAATGGATAAGATAAGGAATGAGCGTATAAGAGAAGGTTTAAAAGTAGTGCCAGTGACGGATAAGTTAAGGAGTGAAAGTTTGACCTGGTATGGACATGTGATGAGATGGGATGAAACTAATGTTGCGAGGAAGGTTTTAAGTATGGATGTTGAAGGCTTTAGGGGTAAAGGGAGGCCAAAGAAAAGATGGATGGACTGCGTGAAGCATAATATGGATAAACAGGGAGTGAGTACAGAGATGACGTCTGATAGGGCTGTATGGAAAAGGCAGACATATGGCATATACCCCAAGTAGTTGGGATAAAAGCAAGAGAATGATGAATGTTTCATACCTAAAGAGATGGTGCTGCTCATACGAACTGAAGAAGAAGACGAAAACGACAGATATAGAGGATTATAAGTGTGAAAAATATTCATTAGTAAAAAAAAAAGAAATGTTAATATGGAAATGCTTATAAAATCACCCAAGCATTGAAGTACACACTCTGCCGAGAAATTTATGAACAAAATTAAATTTTTGCACTTTATATTTTTATAGTACACTACTAATAGCCAATCGGGATCTGACAAGTGATAAATGTCTAACAGAGAGGGAGGGCTCGCGAAAAACCCAGGACGACAATTTTGATATTTGAATATTCAGTTTAGGGCTCTATTTTTCTGTATATAAAGTTCTTTTCGGATTCAACGTATATATTTTGTGAAACGGCAGTTTTAAAGATTTATTGGCTTCCAAAATTTATGCCAATGGGATGGGCACTTCTCTTTGTATTGTCACTATGTTACATTGATTTATTTTATTTAGAATTTTAACTACAATCTATATAAATCAATTACTACTATAATTATTTGTGACTAATTTAGCGAAAGGTAATGCTCCGATGGTTCGGACATGTGAAAAGAATGCCGAACGAACGTCTGGTTAAGAAGATATACAATGCGAAAGTGGAAGTATGTAGGTACCGGGGGAGACCGAGACTAACTTACCTAGACCAGATCGGTCATGTACTGAAGGAAGGTGGAGTCAAAAGTCTCCGAAACCGGCGAGCGTGTATGAAGAGAATTATGAATGTTGAGGAAGCGAGTGAAGTATGCAAATATAGAGTTCTCTGGCACTCTGTTCTCTCTGCCTACCCTACAAGGGATATGACGTAATGATATGTATGTATGTACTAATTTAGTAGGCCACACTGTTCATAGTTCCTGTCTACAGCTGCGGACCGGTCCATCCGGAGTAGTGGGTGCTATATTCTCGCAGAAAATCAACATTTGAGCAGCGGTAAGTTGCTGTTGCGCTTCGTTCGGTGAGCGACAGATACTCCAGTCGAAATTTTTCGTTCGGTGAGCAACAAAGCCGCTAGCCGAAATTTTGGATGACTTTTGGCTGGTAAGCAGCGGTCTAGCTATACCCCTGGTATGAGCAGTTAGCAAAGCACCAAAAGTGTCAGTATAACTTACTATCGGGTGCTTCTTACTCATTTATGAATAAGCAATTAAAAAAATGCTAATAATTACTATCTTTATACACATCAATACAACAAACAATAGTGGCAGGAACACACTGTTGACAGTTTTTTGTCTACAGCCGCGGGCCGGTCCCTTCCGGGTTATACCACACTCTCGCAGAAGATCGACGTATGAGTAATGGCAATGTGCTATTGCGCTTCGTTCGGTGAACGAGAACCGAAAACCCAACTGGGTGGGTTTGAGGATTTTATTGATAGGCAACGGCCTAAGCCGTTGGTAATGCAAAGGTGCATGAGCGGTAGTGATACTCACTATCAGGTATGCTGATTGGTCGTTTGCTACCAAGAGCAATAAAAAAAAAACAAAACAAAAAAACGTCCTTACTTGTAAAAGGTTCTTAAATTGATATATAATTTAAGCAGTTAGAATGGTAATACCAAAATATTTTAGTTCAAACTTTTCTGCTGTAGATGCTTAATGTTACTTTTGAATTTAAATTTATTTATAAATAATGTTCAAAGTTAAAATATACAGTAGATGGAATAGTTCTCAAATAACAAGTTTTCATAAATGGTGAACAGTTTTTATTAAAGTAAAAAATAATTTTAGATATCTAAAATAATAGTTATTAACGAGACCTAGTATTCTGTTAAGGCCTAGATATTTTAAATAGACTAGATATTTCATTATGAATTTTAAATTGTCCACATTAATTATAATTTTTTTAATTATTATTTAACGCTGTTATAATTTAATGAGAAAAGTTTTAAATATGAATGGCTTGTTGCGAGGAAGGTTTTGAGTATGAATGTTGAAGGCTTTAGGGGTAAAGAAAGACCAAAGAAAATATAGATGTACTGCATGAAGCATGACGGGGATAGACGGGGAGTGACTATAGAGATGACATCTGATAGTCTGTATGGAAGAAGATGGCACACTGTGTCGACTCCTAGCGATTGGGATAAAAGCAAGATGATAATGACAGTGTCATAATTTCATCCTTGAAAAAATATAGAATTATTTTATCTCATCATTATCATCATCTGAGTTCATATATGTCCCACTGTTGGGCTCGAGCGTCATTCATAATGGGAGGGAAATTGACCCACCCATACCACGCTGGTCATACGTGTTAGTATAGGGTTTTTCCTTCTCTTGCATAGATGTTATATGAGTTTTATATCCCGTAGTCGTCTCTTACGATCACCCATGGGTGAGGTAGGGGATAATGAACTGTATTCTTACTCCGTCACCACACGGTAAATTATTGTATCTCAATTGTACACAATCATGTTATCAGATGAGGATTAGTCAGAGACCCGCAGTGTGGTCGACCGCGTGAGAGCTATGTTCCGGTACATTATTGTCGACATCTAAAGGAGGGGTACCCGATAACTTGCTAGATGGGCTATATAATTGAAATAATTATGTCCAGCAGCTCATTCCTTAAGCAGAGTTACGAGACATAGCGTGATATGGGTCCCAATACTACTCTTCCATTGTATCGATAGTTGGACAGGGTGAGGTTGGACCATAGCTAGTTTATAGATAGTAGATACATACATACATACATATCATCACGCCATATCCCTTGCAGGGTAGGCAGAGAGAACAGAGTGCCAGAGAACTCTGTCCTTGCATACTTCACTCGCTTCCTCAACATTCATAATTCTCTTCATGCACGCTCGCCGGTTTCGGAGACTCTTGACTCCACCTTCCTTCAATACGTGACCAATCTGGTCTAGGTAGGTTAGTCTCGGTCTCCCCCAGTAGCAACATCCTTCCACTTTCACATTCGCCCTTTCGCAGATATAATAGACTTTAAAATTAATGCCGATTACCAGCGCTAGTGGTTATGATTTTCCACTTTACTCTGAAATTCTGGACGCTGAGGCAAAACAGGTCAAGTTATTACAATTCATAATTGTATGTAAACCCTGACACAAAAATAAACTTTACTGAGTAGCTTAGTGGAACTATGACGTATGGAATGTTTTAAATTTTAGGTCAGAGATATATTTGAAAGTAAAATAATTACTGAATAGCCAATTAAAACACCTACAGGAGCTAATAAAAAGAGCTGATGACCTTGAAACTCCTAATTAAATATTCATATTTCTTTTTTAAAGACCAACCTGTATAAACATATAATTTACGAAAACAAATTACACCCAGACTCAGAACAACACTTTGTGTATCCCACATAGTACTATTCTGAGTAGGAATCGAACGCGAAAAATCGAATCAAAAAATTATAGCTGAGAGCCATCTTGATCACGTGAACTTTATAACAAAAAAACTGTATTGTAATCGGACCATTAGTTTAAGTGATACAATGCCAGAGACAGGCACATAAATACATAGTACAGGTCGAATTTACAACAACCTTCTTTTTGTGTTAAGGGTTAAAAAGAGCGGTCATATTTAATTAAAATATTTTATATTCACAAAAAAATCTATTTACATACTTTTCACGCTCTCAAATATTTTAACATACATAAATCGTAAACCCTTAAATTTCTTTAAAGCTCCTGCACACTTTTTATTCAAACATTTTAATTTTTATTAATTTGTTTAAGAATTAATAGTATTCATTTTTAATATATGGATATTCTTTTAGAGTTCACATTTATTAAATATTATGAACTAATGATTATTTAAATGAAAAATTGAATCGACTGATATATAATTACTGCTTTATTGTTGTAATGTTTTTGTTTTATATTATTTAATTATCTGACATTATTATTATTATTGTTGACATTATTATTGTTGTTGACATTATTATTATTGTTGTTGTTGACATTATTATTATTATTATTGTTGACACTATATAATTAAGTAATTTATCTCAATTGGCTAAACATATTGTATTTATTCTGAAGGCATTAATTAGCTCTTCTCTATGCCGCTTGACGGTCATATATGGTGATACATTGAATACCTGTAATAACTAATATTTTATACCCATATTTCGCAAAATAAATGATTTGATTTGATTTGATGATATCGATCTCTAAATTGGCACAGAAGACGTGAGTGTTTAGTGAGTTGACTAATGTTGCCCAATTGGCCACCGAGAAATGGAATCGTTATGCCTGATGCAACGAGCCTGATGGCTACGCGATTATTTTCACCAAGTTTGACCACGACGCGTCGTTCCGGGTCGGTGTCCATTCATTTTTTTTTCCATCTCGGCTCATATATATCCCACTGTTGGCTTCTAGCCTCCTCCGCAATGAGAAGGCAGTAGACCTAGTATACCACGCTGGTCAAACGTGATGGTATAGGTTTTTGTTTCGAGATTTCCTTCTCTTGCATAGATGTAATATGCGTTTTATATCCCTTAGTTTTCGTTTACGATTTTCCACGGGTAAGATGGTGAATTGTATTCTTACTCTGTTGCCACACGGAAAACTGGTCGGTGTTACAAGACATTAATCATGAAGATACTCAAAAGGATATATATCTCGCCGGACGACCCATCTAAGTTAAGAAATCGGTGCTGGTAAATGTGACGTCCGCGCCACGTCACTGACGATGACGACGATGATATCAGACTCGCTCATTTAAGAGCTTACGCGGGCGCATAAATATCCGTGGTTTCATCCTCGCTGTCGAGTTTCAATCGGGTTGTGAGCCCTCAGCGCTCACCCATGGCTCGCGTAAATCTGTGAAGGCCATCTGCTATCAGCCCTGGATGACTTCAGCGGGGTATGGCCAGAACAGCACAAAATAGTAAGCCTCTTTCCTTTTATTGTAGTGGGAGGTATATAAACTAAAGAAGATAAAGACCTTAAAATAACTTCAAGGTCATGCACTAATAAAACAGATAAAACTATATTACAGAGAAAACAAATGATATATTTTAGTGCTTAACTTTGAATGTTAGTACTTAAACTCAGATGACCAAGTTAACATCTTCATGAAATAGTTTTACAAGACTGTCGCAATCTTATCGATCTTTAAGAAGAAGAAGAATTAGAAAGTTTGACAGTTTGAAGGCTTTCTTATCTTACATTGAAATGTGTATATTGTTTATATTGTTTACTAATAATATGAAAACATAAGATATTATTTGTTTGACTGAACAGATGGCGCTATGGGACTGCACAGGCGACATGGTAACAAAGACTAGAAAGGTAATGTCGTAGTTTTGTTTCGCTCACGGCATACTTTGAGCTATCCTCGAATTGTTATTCTGACAATAATACAAGAATTAATTCCTTAATACAGGTGTTGTATAAAAAAAATAATGATATAAGCAAACTATTTTTGACATTTTTCGTTTATTAAAATATCAAAAAAGTAGACCCATCTGAAATAAAACTATTTTTACGGATTCCATCGGGTTTGAATTTTTTATTAGGTAACGTTTCGAAAACTTTACAATGTCCATGGTCGCGAGAGGACTAAAGACGTGTCTCACGTCCAAAAAGTTATCGTTATAACAGAAATTTAAATCAAGTCATCATTCTCCTACTCCTATCCAGATTACTTGGGGTCGATACAATATGTACTCTTCTTTTATAGTACATATTGTAAAAGTTATTGGCAATAGTTTTATGACCGGCCGCCTGCCAGACGTCAACCCTCCTAGGGAATGTAATTATTGACCAAACGGCATCAGATGGAGATGACTCTGGTCATTATAAGGCTCTTAGTCGTCAGGGAGGCATATTCCGGAGCATGCTCGTCGCGTCCCCTGCCAGTCTTGTTAGACTGCTAATCCGGCTCGATATGCGTCCCGCAGTGCGGGTAAGGGCGTTCCCAGGAGACGACGCGTACTGACCCGCCCCCGTCGGAACGAACAACGGCAGATGTGGCGATGGGGGCCGCCACCCATCACGCCTTGCCCAGTCAGGCGAGTCGAGGAGAGCAGAGTGCCGGGTGGGCACGTGGAATGTAAGAGGATGTGTGGAAGGTAAGTTGCACGAGCTGATAACCGTCATGGCGGACAAATAGCTAGACATGCTCTGTGTAACAGAGACCAAGCGAAGGGGCAGCGATGCCTGCGATCTTCCTGGTGGCGGGATGGCTCTGTGGTCTGGTGTACCACAGAGCGATCGAGCCATCATGGGGGTAGGAGTGCTGTTGTCCCCTCGCTTGGCGTCATGTGTGAAGGATTATGGAATGATCCCAGACTTCTTTGGGTCCGCGTAAAACTAAGTGTCACCAAGGTATTTATGGTTGTAGCATATGCTCTCGTAGGATCCTCTGTGGCATCAGACCTAGAGAAGTTTTGGGATAATGTTAGGGAAGTTCTCGATATGACAGAAAACAGTGAACGCGTGATTGTATGCGGAGATTTGAACGGATGGGTGGGGACCAAGCGTCCCGACGATGAGGACGTACTTGGTCCATTTGGTGATAAGAGAGTGAACGACGCAGGTAAGCTCATAACGGACGTTTGCATGGAGAGAAACCTTATTGTGTCAAACACATTTTTCCAATATAAGAACATCCATATGTATACATGGAGAAGGAACGAACAGAAAAGTATAATAGATTTAATTTTGGTAGTCAGTCGCCTCCGAAGCAAAATATTGAACGCAATAGCCTACAGGGGCCCCATAGTCAATACGGACCACTATTCCATTATTGCGAGATTTAGTGGTCTGTTCAGAAAGTGGAGGCACTGGCGAGAGCGTGTCCACTTCGGAGGGCTTGAAAGAATAAGGTTTGAAAGGTTCCAAGAAGAGTGTGTAAGAGAAAAGTATGCAGAGGGTGTCCAAGAACGGCTGACGAAGGCAAGCCAGCCGCAATCGGACATTGAAAAATACTGGAGAGTATTGAAAGAGAGTATGGTAGATACAGCGAAAGAAGTATGTGGAAGTTCAAAGAAGCATAGAAAAACAAGTGGTGATGCATGGTGGGATGCGGAAGTGGCAGCTTCCGTAGAGCAAAAGAAGAAAGCCTGGCTGGACTATGTTTCTTCTTTGAATCTGAATGACAGTATGACTAAACAGAAGAAAGAAATATATTGGCAATGTAAGAATGACACCAAGGCTTTAGTGAAAGAGAAACGTGATAGAGCAAATATGAGTGCAGAAGATAGGCTGACTAAAAACTTTGAGGGTAACACCAAACTCTTTTGAAAGGAGGTGCAGAAGTCTCGGGGTGGTTGGTCAGCCTTCAGAATGAAAAATAAGGTCTAAAGGTTCACAAACACAAGACGTGTTAAGCCGATGGAGTGAATATTTTGGCGATATGTATGCGGATACTCGAGTTGGCGCCGGTGTCGCATGTGGTTTAGTAGATCAACATTCAGCACCGGCATACTCCGATGGCATCAGTATGGATGAAGTTGAACGGGCAATAAGAAGTTTGAAAAATGGTAAGGCAGCGGGCATTGATATGGTGTTTGCCAAGATGATCAAGCTTGGCGGCTCCTGTGTCTGGCGGGCGTTCCTGTTGCTCCTCAATTTATGTTGGAGCTCGGGAATGGTTCTAAGGGATTGCAATAGCGTAGTCATCGTGCCTTTGTTTAAAAGCAAGGGTTTACGTTATGACTGCGCAAATTACAGAGCCATAAGCTTGACCAGTTTGGCAGCAAAAGGGTTCGGTAAAATTATTGAAAGGAGAATAGGGATGGTGACCGATGGTTTACTGTGTGAGACACAAGGAGGTTTCAGGAGTAGAAGGGGATGCATGGATCAAGTGTTATCTCTGCGCAATATTGTGGAGAAGCATCTGGCTCTAGGTCAGAGGGTTCTCTGCGGTTTTGTGGATCTGGTGAGAGCATTTGATACGATTGTACGAAAGGAACTTTGGGACATTTTATGAATGTGGGAGTCCAGATGGACGACTCAGTGGTCACTGCTCTGCTCTATACAGATGATGCAGTCCTGCTGGCACAGTCAACGACTGACCTGCAGACCCTAGTCGATACAATGACAGAAGATTGTAAGAAAAGGGGTCTACACGTGAATGTGAGCGAAACCAAAATAATGGTCTTTGAAAGAAATGAAGCCAGAAAAATAGGTAATGATGTACTAGAGCAAGTGGATGAATTTGTATATCTTGGATGTGGATTTAGCCGAGATGTAAGGTACACACCGCTGATATAGAGCGAAGAGTGAATGCGGGAAATAGAGTGAATGGAGCGTTGGGGCAACTTCTCGGTAGCCACCACCTCAGCCAGTAGGCACGTGTAGCAATACATAACGCAGTACTTGTCCCAACATTACTGTATGGAAGCAAGAGTTGGGTATGCAGATAAGAGTATGAAAGTAAAATTAATGCGGTCAAAATGCGATCTCTACGGAAAATCTGTGGAGTTAGACTGATCGATCGCATTCGTAACGACGACGTAAGAGAACGAGTAGGTATGGAAGAGAGTATAGGTGTAAAGATGCGAAAGGGAATGCTCCTATGGTTCGGACATGTGGAAAGAATGCCGAACGAACGTCTGGTTAAGAAGATATACAATGCGAAAGTGGAAGGATTTAGGTACCGGGGGAGATCGAGACTAACCTACCTAGACCAGTTCAGTCATTTACTGAAGGTAGGTGGAGTCAAGAGTCTCCGAAATCGGCGAGCGTGTATGAAGAGAATTATGAATATTGAGGAAGCGAGTGAAGTATGCAAGCATAGAGTTCTCTGGCACTCTCTTCTCTCTGCTTACCCTGCAAGAGATATGGCGTGATGATATGTATGTATGTATGTATGTAGTCGTATTTTACGACAACCACGAGCAAAGTAAGGGTTGGTAGTATTCGTAGCCGCTACCACACTATTCATAATATGTGGAATACTGAAATTAAATGTTTCATAATAGGTATGTGTATACTGAAATAATGAAATGTTTCTTTTTCATCGCTCGCAAAACGGTAAAATAGATGTGTAGCTCACATATAACTACACCGCAACAGTTCAAAGGATTTCAATTCGAACTAATAATTTTCCGATCGGAAGTGCGCTGAAGCCAACATACAATTATTCGCGTTATTGCTTCCCAATAAGTTTCTATTGTTAGGATATAAGAATCTTTATCATATGCTCTTTTGTGTTTCCATTTTATTTCACTGCTTGTATATTTTTATAGAAATACTAGTTGTATCAATAGCTTTGATTTCTTCAATTGATATATCAGATAATAATTTGATGTTTGGATGTTTGTCATTCAATTGCGCGTAAAATATAGAATAGATTTAAATGAAAATTAGCTCATAGATAGATCATTTCCTGAATTAACATATAGGATACTTTTTTATATGTAATGTCTCTCTTGGTATAATAGTTTAGGAAAATTACTTTTTAGCAGGCGAGGCCGCGAGCAGAAGCTGGTATGTATATATTATGTTCAATAGGAAATATTTTTTTTGAGTATAAATATTTTTTTTGTGAAGGATTAAGAATATGTATATTTCTGTTTGGTGACGGAGTAAGAATACAATTCATTAGCCCTTATCTTATCCGCGGCTAGTCATAAGAGACGACCAGACTAAGGGATATAAAACACATATAACATCTATGCAAGAGAAGTAAAGCTTGAAACAAAACCCTATACCAAAACACGTCTGACCAGCGGTATAGTAGGTCAATTTCCATTTCATTACGGAGGAGGCTCAAGCCCAAAAGTGGGACATATATGAGCTGAAATGATGATGACTTTTCAAACCAAATGTTATAATTATTTTAAAATCTTAAAGGTCCAAATTGTTTCAATTCTAAAACTGTAATATAGAACTATAAGAATTCTACCCACGAGGCAGGTTAATTTAAAATAGTAGCACAACTGTTTTTGGATACAGGGTTAATATATTTGTTTTAATCCTTTTTAAAATGACTGCACTAAGAAAATAATTCTTGTATCGTGGGGAATTTGACAAACATATAATTAACACAGACAAATTACGGCTCGGCTCATGCCTCCCCCATAATGAGAGGGATTATGACCTACTACTGCGCTGGTCAGACGTGTTGGTATAGGGTTTAGTTTCGTTTCGTTTTCCTTCTCTTGCATGATGTTATTATGATAGATGTTATATGCATACTGTATCCCTTAGTCGTCTCTTACGATAAGACAGGGGGTGGTAAATCGTATTCTTACTCCGTCACAACAAGAAAATTCAATCGTAACGTGTTTTTTAATCTCACATTCTTCTCATCTTCTTGTATATCTATCCGGGTGAATTTTAATAGTAAATTTCAAAAGTAATATTCAAAATGGCGTATTAAATCATTTATAAAATATTAATAATAATAAAAGAGATAATAATATACTATAAGAAATAATATCTGTAGATGGATTTATAGATCGGTGCCTAGTGTTGCTGGGTTGATCACGTATAATTTGTGTGTTTCCTTAAATATACCAGCTTAGATAAATCTGACTATTGTAATAGTCACAATTGTAATGTACACCAAAGGGTTCCAATACGATCTTAATTACTGATATAACAAAAATACAACGTGTCACCATACCTGCTATTCCCGCGGGTGTCGTACGAGAGGAATAAAGAATGTAATTAGATAACATATTAATAAAAGATATGGAAATCCTCATTCTTCTACTCTTATTTCAGTTACATGGGGTCGATACAATATGTACTCTTCTTTCGTAGTATATATTGTAAAAGTTATTGGCAATAGTTACATGATCGGCCGCCTGCCAGACGTCAACCCTCCTTGGGAATGTAATTATTAACCAAACGACATCAGATGGCGTGGGCCCAGGTCGTTATAAGGCTCTAAGTTGTCTTTTACGACATCCACGAGCAAATTAAGGGTTGGTAATATTCGTAGCAGCTACCACACAGCTTAATAAAAGATATAGAAATATCGAAATGAAATTTTATGCCGCCTATCTAGCGAGCTTAATGAAGTAGTCCAATTTTCGATTGAGTAATTGTACATATGTTGTTATTTATAAAGAAGAAGAAAAGAAGGGATAAGAAAACAAGAAAATAATATTGAATACGAAATAATTTTTTCGTTTATTTTTGCAAAAAGCATTTGAATACACGCACATATTAGGTAAAATACCTAAAGGTTAAAATCGCACCACGCATCATTATTTTTCAAATAATTTAAACAAATTTACAGTAGCAATAATAATACATTAATTTAAACATATTCTCATCTAATATATTTTATTACATATGGCATAAAATAATATTTACAACATTAAATAATAAATTAATATTATGCCTGTAGAAAACAATCTCAGAAAAAAAAAATATAATATTTTATAACTAAACAATAAAATTTGTGATATAATAACTAATATAGAATAAGAATTTCTTTAACAAAGTACAAAGGAAAATAATTTTAAAACAATTTTAATATAAGCTTTTATAATTTCAGAACACAATAGTAAACTAAAATGTAACAACTACATAGATTAAAAGCTGAAAAACAATGAAAACGTTTCGAGATGCAAATATACAGGGTGGAAGTCGACTGCTCCCGAAAACAAAGACAGGTGACCCTACTAGTCCCACTTGTCATGATAGGCTAGAAAAAAAGAATCGATTGGGATGAAAAAACTTTTTTTTTTTTACCACGAGAGGTTGTGTAACTCTTGAACATATGATCGTGAGTTTTGAATAGATAGCGTCTCTTCTCATCTGAGTAAAGTTACGTATGTTTTATGGAATTATCGTTATATGGCACTGTCCTAATACGATGGAATGTGAAAAACTTAAAATTCGTTGTGAAAAAGAAAAAAAAACATCCGCATCGATTTTTTTTAGCCTATCATTACAAGTAGGACTAGTAGGGTCACCTGTCTTTGTTTTCAGGAGCGGTCCACTTCCACCCTGTATAGGTATTATGACGCAGAAGACGCTATTCTATACACAAAACTACTTAATTTAGTTTATGTACTTTATTATATTTAAGTATATATATTTTTAATTATATAATATTGCTGTATTTTATCTTAATAACTATGGTAGTAAGCTTTTTTTCTATATTGTGATATAAAAACAAAAAAAAAAAATATGCAATCATTTTACATAAGTCTACGTATTAAAAACTGACATATACTGATGAAATATTTTATGTACAATTATAAAACTTCCACATTGAATTGTCTACAAATTTCTAAACACATATTATTTAGATTTCACAACAAGCTAATAGATATTACTATCGAAGAACAAGAACTGTAATAAAATAATAAAAAAAAAATAATGGACGGATTTCAAATGAAAATAGTAATTACTATCAGTTTTCTCATATATACATTATTAATTTCTAATTAAAATTTTAAGAGAAACAGTGGAGTTATATGACAAAAAAATAAAACAAGAAATATTTTCGATATGATTAATATTGTTAGAAAGTTAGTTGTAATGTCTAAAGAAGTCACAACCATTTATTATTACTCTTTTTACAATTTATTACCATGACATGACATGATATATTCATGCCCATATGTGATTTACACACATATTGAAACACTAAATATGGGCTATATTATATTGATTTTTGCTAAAAGTTTTACTACCTAATTTACAATAGGTTATTTGTATATAACTTGAGCCTATGATACTTATTTAAAAGGAAGACACATTGAATTTACAATAGCGAATGTTTTGAAAAATATTGTTTGAAAAAATATTATTCATTTCTACATACATACATAAATACATACATATCATCACGCCATATCCCTTGCAGAGTAGGCAGAGAGAACAGAGTGTCAGAGAATTCTAAATATTCATATATACATAATCGATGGTATTTTACATCTGATTTTAAAATAAATTAATCTTTACAAGTATGTATATTACGTAAAAGCTATTAATATAACTTTATATTTAAATATAAAATAATATAAAGTAAAAACAATAATAAATGTATTATAAAACCATTTTATTAAAATACAACAAATAAATACCTAACTTATGTTAAAATTTAATTTATAATAAAATTTAACTTCATAATAAAAACACTTTTTTTTCAAACAATAATTCCCAAGCCATTCATGAGAACAAGGCAATACAAGCTAATATGGTTAATATGGACATTGACACGACATTAAATAAATATTAGATATCTTCCAACGAGGAATTATTTTTAAATGATTGACTTTATCAAAGTAATATTATAGAAAAGAATAAATAATAATAAAAAAACAGATTATATTAATATATTACTCTACTAGAAAATAATATTTATTTATTATTCCAAAATATATTAAGAAGCCTAGCGTTTGCTGAATTAATGAGGCTGAGGCTTAGAATAATATTTCAAAAAACAAGATCATATATAACTGAATTTTATTAAAAGATGAAACATTATTTTTTTAATATTGACTTAAATTAACTTTGATAAAGTCAAATGTAGACATGTATATATATATATATATATATATATATATATATATATATATATATATATATATATATATATATATATGCGTAGACGGTTCCATGTTATTAATCAAATTAGTAAGTCTTTGCACACTAATTATTTTCAGCTAGCAACATTTTTGGATTATCTCTAAAAAGCAAGAATGGCGAGATAACTAATGTGCGTATTAATATTATACAACTCTAAAGATTAACGATGAGTTTTGACACAACACTGATACAATAAAATCTAACAGTTTTGTTATTTAATCATAGCACATCAATTATTATTTTAAACATATATTTTTTTCTCTATTGAAGCGTTATTTGTCCCCATTATAGTATCTTCCTATTCAAAAATTTAAATAAAGTCGTATTTTTAATACTAATGACTGATATTACTAATTATTATTAAAATACGTGTCACTATTATTGCTAAATACTATTTACAGAAAATATAATTATAATACTTATAAATATAATAAATAAAAAAATAACTTTAACTTATTACAATAAAGCCAATATCAATTCACAATTATTCACTTCATTAATAATCGGAATCGAATAAATATTAATCAAGTAACGATAATATATATAAATATATATAAACAATAATATTGCGTGAATCATAAAATGGATAGACAAGGAGTGACCACAGAGATGACGTCTGATAGAGTTGTATGGAAGGAGAAGTCATATTGCGTCGACCCCAAATAAATTGGGATAAGAGCAGGTTGATGATGATGATGATATATATATATATATATATATATATATATATATATATATATATATATATATATATGTGTGTGTGTGTGTGTGTGTGTGTGTAAAATAATAATGAATGCTATTATTATTTATTAAATTATTACTAATTATTAATTATCTTACCTCACTATGTCCTTTGGATTTTATTAAATATCCATTGGATTGCATTGAGTTGTAATTAAATAAATAGCTTAATTACATTGCAATTAATTTAAATTTACACAAAATTTCAATTATCTACAAGTTAATCTTGTCATAACAAATAAATTACTTATAATTTTAAATATATTTACAACACTTTGGCCTCCTGTCTTGAATATCTTTGAAGATTAGGCCCATATATATAAGATATTCAATATAAATAAAAAATGTACATTTAATGAATTTATTATCTACTATTTTCGTTTTTCGAGAAATTAAAAAATAAATGAAATTGTTTTATGGAATGATTCTATTACATAAATATGTAATATTTATGAATAAGAAAATGAAAATTGTTTTAACTAAATTATGAAATACTGAATCGAACTATGAATGTTATTTTATTTAGAATCTATATATTAAAGAAAACGGTTCGGTCTATTTTTTTTATAGTATCATAGGTGGTGATAAAACTAGCACGCTTTGTATTGCCACCATAAATGCCATGGTAATCCAAGGTAGTACTAACCTTTTATTTACAACTCAGTAGAAAAACATTCAAGATAGGTATATTTATTTGGTGTATATACTATAATACAGAATTAATACTTGATTGTAATTGAGGTACTCTTAGTACCTCAAAATGATCTTTGGTATAATTGTAAAATAAAATTCGATTACATAGACAGATAAAATATTTGCAAAGATGTTTAGGATAGTTCTAAACCTACTCATATTTACAAAAAATATTTCTTATGTCTAAATGTTTTTAAGTCTATGTAATATTATAATTATTTATTCAAGTGCGGTCTCTATCTAAATGATAAAACACAAAAAAATGTAATAGTCTTTTGATAGTAATGTCTAAAGTTAAATAAATAAAGGAAACAAGTCCATTTGTGCTAGAAAAAGTTAAACTCTAAACCAAAACAATTACTTACACATAGAAAAATAACTTTCATTCTGTCTTATTATTCATAATTATTAAAATACTAGGAAATGGTAACTTATATTTCCCTCGCATATTGTTGCACTTTGTTCATGATAGCTTAGTCTCAAATCAATTTATGATAACAACTAGTATTAATTAGATTTCTCATGATATTTTTTTCTAAGAATATCACTTAACTCCTATACGCAACGTTTTTAATTAAATCACATCAACTTTGGGAATAAGTACATAAATGTCCTTAAATATTTCGTTGAGACATAGCTAGGCCTCTTAAACTGCTGTTATAATAGTCTTTGGCGATATTCAAAGTGACGCCAAATCTGATGCTCTTCTAGAAGGAACAGGTACCCTCAGTTGTGCTGAACCCCTCCGATCTAATCTCTCCATGGCATCCAAATCAGACGCTCTTCGCCTACAAAAACTACAGAATGCACATGCTAAAGTATTTTTGAATGCATTACGAAAGTCTCTATTAAAATAAGCATAAATTATTGGATTTAACGCTGAATTGAAATAACCAGTCCAAAACATAATCACTGTAACTACATCAGGTACTGAGCACGTGTCACATAATGATGTTGATACGTAGAATAAAAAGAATGGAAGCCAGCAGAGGATAAAAGCACCCATAATGATACCAAGAGTCCTGGCTGCTTTATGTTCCCTTTTCATTTTAAGGATATTTCTATCTTTGGTTGGTGTAGTCGCATTTATATGTAAGGCGCCATTTTTGTCACCCACTTCTCGAGAATGTCGATGCATAAGCATAGCATTGCCAGCTCTAGCATGTAAATTCTTTTCTTGTCGATTTGCTTCTTTAAATATAGCATAATATGTGAACAGCATAATAGTGCATGGTATCCAAAATGAAATTGAACTGGAAATGACTGCGTAAGGTTTATTAACCTTGAAATTACATTCATTAGTTTGCTGCACCAGTAAATGATCACTCGTTGTATACCAACCCATAAAAATGGGTACATACGAGATAGTAATGGGACTTAACCATGTTGCTGCTAACATGACGAATGCCATCTGAAACAAAATATTATCATCAGAACCATATAGAATTTATTCAAAGAAATTTATTTTTTTCTATATTTGGTACACTTTTTCTTTTTCGTCTTTTTATGTATTGGCAATGAGCTACTTGTAAGAGCCATTGTTGGCAGTGTCGAGTTAGAATTATCTTCAAATTTTTAGTATCTTCAGATTAGTCATTGTCCGTCAGTAAGTCAAATTGTCGCCATCAACAATGCTATGGCCACATTGTTGATGGTATCTTATGGGAATTTTAATGAAATATCACAACGTTGTAAAGCACTTTTATATGATATTCACTACATCCCAGCACTTCCGTCGCATTACATTACTAAAATGCCGTCAAAATTATCTAATGTAACACGTTAAAACATTAAGATATCGAATATAATACAAAAGCACCACATGACGTTTTAGATTCCCGCCAAAAGACGATTTGATACTTATATTAGTGTAAATCTATTGTCTTTTTTAATTTAGACAATTTTATGTAGCATTTTATAAAGCTGTTAGAAATATAAATGGCTTATTATCATTTTTCGTTATATTATTAATAAAGTCTAAATTACACATTTAGACTTTGCAAAATTTTATTAACGAAGAAAATTCTGGTTTCATGGACATTTCTACTAATTATTAACAAACGATTTTAATAATAAAATATATAATAGTGACCTTTGCCACGTAGATATTAACTAAAGTGGTCGCTATCGATACTTCTAATTAAAACTTTATAATTTCTACCTTTCATCTATTCATAATTTGTTTGATTGAGGTTGGTTTGCAAATTAAACGATTAAATTTGAATTTGTTGAAATAACTTTTCGAACTATTATTAAAAAATCAAACACGTTCTATTCATGAATGTAAATTAATTAAATTTTAATTTATCATTATGTACAAGACTTCGAATGTAGGATTGTAGCATAAGGCATTTTTATAATTATTATTTGTATACTAGGATTAAGAATTTAGATAATATATTGTAAATATATTTTAGAACTGACTTTGCCATGGTTTGCATAAGATTAATGCACCTTTTTGTCCTATTGGTAATGGTGACAAACGAGCAAGCAGCACACCTGATGGTAAGTGTCACTGCCACATTTTTGATTTTTTTGGGACTAATCCCACCACACATTCCCACCACTGTAACTCCTGTAAGCCAGGATCCACAATGGTCTCCATAAAAGACACTGAGGTTTGACCCTCAGGAAGTCCCGGGAAATGTTTTTAATTGTCTTGGGACCCGCAACAAATTTAATTAGAAAAGAAAAACAGGAGGAGTTGAAGAATTTCCACTTCATGAAGCAGGCCGGCAGGCTTAATTACTGCCACATATGGATCTTTGCAATACCAACGGTATAGCTATGCTACTGCCTACCAATACAAACTCCAAATCCAACCCATTGGGCTTCCGGCTCTCCCGCTCACCGAATGAAGTGCAATAGCACATTGCTATTACTCAGACGTCAATCTTCTGCGAGAGTGTGGTACTACCTCGGATTTTAGTATATTATATTGTAAATATATTTAAAAAAATAACAATAGGCAGTCATGGGGACTGCCGATAGAAGTGAAAACTATTAACTTAAGACTAATTGAAATAATAATAATTTTCTAATTTTTATATAAAAATAAAAAATATTATCGAACATCTAGGAATCGGTTTTACCACGCTAGTAAGATAACCTTTAAACCACAATGATACTATAGATATACTATTAGCATTAGCATGTCGGTGACGCGAACCTATAAGTTTTTCCCCTCCAAAAACGCTCAACGCGCCTAAAGAAGTTTTCACATAGCACTAGATATACTATTAGCATTAGCATGTCGGTGACGCGAACCTATAAGTTTTTCCCCTCCCAAAATGCTCAACGCGCCTAAAGAAATTTTCACTTCAAATATATTTACAATATATATACTAAATTCTTATTACAAGTATACAAGTAATAATTATAAAAATGCTTTATGCTACAAATGTACATTCGCTTTATGCTACAAATGTACATTCGATGAAGTCTTGTCTTTAATAATACTATAGTGCTAGGACTACGCTGTTAACAGTTTTCCGTCTACAGCCGCGGTCCGGTCCATCCGGGGTAGTACCACACTTTCGCAGAAGATCGACGTCTGAGTAGTGGCAATGTGCTATTGCACTTCGTTCGGTGAGCGAGAGAGCCAGAAGCTCTACTGGGTGGGTTTGGGAATTGTAATGGTAGGCAGCGGCTTAGGTCCATGGTCCAGGAGCAGCAGTAATACTTAACACCAGGTGTGCTGCTATGCTCGTTTGCCACCATAAGCAATTTTTTTTTTTTATAATATAATAATTTATAATATAATATTCCGTGTGGTGACGGAGTAAGAATACAATTCACCACCCCTATCTTATCTGTGGGTGATCGTACAAGAGGACTGAGGGATATAAAACGCATATAACATCTATGCGAGAGAATGAAAACTCGAAACAAAACCCTATACCAACACGTCTGACCAGCGTGCTATAGTAGGTCAATTACCCTGCCATTATGGAGGAGGCCTGAGCCCAACAGTGGGACGTATATGGTCTGAGATGATGATATAATAAAAAAAAATATATCGGAAAAATGTGAAGTTTTTTTTTTGTGACAGCTTACCTTCTTTGTCATCTTGATAGGATACTTTAAAGGCTTTACAATTGCATAGTATCTATCCACAGATATACAACATAGATGTAATATTGATGTTGATGTGAAGTATACATCCGATGAGTTCCAAAGGTCACATATTGTCGTACCAAAAACCCAACCGTTGTTAAACTGTACGCTAAAGTTGAACGGCATCACAACCATCGCCACCAGGATATCAGCAAATGCTAGTGAAACTACAAAGTAGTTTGTGATGACACGAAGTTTTCTGTTGAAGAAAAAATATATATCATTTTTATGGACGGTCATGTACTAAAGGAAGGTGGAGTCAAGAGTCTCCGAAACCGGCGAGCGTGTGTGAAGAGAATTATGAATGTTGAGGAAGCGAGTGAAGTATGCAGAGATAGAGTTCTCTGGCACTCTGTTCTCTCTGCCTACCCTGCAAGGGATATGGCGTGATGATATGTATGTATGTATGTATTTTTATGGACTGTTTTAGCTATAATAAATAAGTTTAAATACGGTCTGTGTGGTAGTGGCTAAAAATAATACTAACCCTTACTTTGCTTGTGGATGTCGTAAAAGACGACTAAGAGCCTTATAACGACCTGGGCCAAATCCACCTGATGCCGTTTGCTCAACAATTGCATTCCCAAGAACGTCGTAAAATTATTGCCAATAACTTTTACAATATGTACTATGAAAGAAGAGGACATATTGTATCGACCCCAAGTAATTGGGATAAGAGTAGGATGATGAAATATGTTTAAATGATTTATTGGCTTCATAATAATATAGCCTAGTAAATAGCAGATAGGTTATGACTGAGACTATATAACCCAAATGCAGGTATATTCAAAACGAGTAGAATAATGTCGAGTTATATATGGCATTTTAAATTGTATATGAAGTTTACCGAGCCTCAAATAAACAATATCACCTCACTTTATTTCAAAGGTAATTTTGGCAAACTATGGTCTGGATACATGTTGCCTAATCTGTCCGAGGCAATGAAAAGGCGGTGCATGACCTAATAATCTACAGTACTTACGCCTCATCGCCAGGGGGCTAACCACTTGCCGATTCCCTGATCTCGGTGGCCAGTCCGGCGACTTAGCCTTTTAGTTACCAAGCCGTCGACGTCCCAGCAAACAACAGTGTTGTCAAAGTGAGCAGTTCAATAAGTACCTGAGCTTTTTGCGGGTGATGAATTGATACTTGATCCGATCACCCACGGCCTGCGCCATCACTCTCTCATTCCGCGAGACGTTAGTCTCACAGAAGACGACGATCGTGTTTTAGTTCCATTTTTTTTTTGCGGTGGACTATGGACGTGGTTGCGCCCCGCCAAATCGGTCCGGGGCGACGGAAGTGCGAGCGGGCCACCGGTACCCGATCTTTGTCATCGGTGGCCCACCCGGCATCGTGATTTAGTTCCTGAAGTTAAGCATCATTCTAGCAAGTATTGGCAGTGTCATGGCTATAGTCCCAATAACAAACGGTTTCTCCAGCCAAAAAAGGTCGGACGCATAGCCAGCAAGCCTCCAGATATCAGTATCAAAACACAGATATTTTATCTAGGCTGTGCTTATGGGGACCGAATTGCCGGTGATCGAGGCCGTAGTAAGTGGTATATAGCCAGGGCCCATGATATAAAAGAGCCCTCGGTTTATTTAGGGCTACCTTATGACCCAGTGCTTCGAACCGCTTGACCCCATTCTCGTTAAAGTTGTAGTCTTTACCTTAATCCACTCAAGGCAAAGTCCGGGTTCCGGTGATTCACCCGTACGGTGTCAAGAGGTACGTTGTTAGGCCGGATCTATGGGTTAGCGCGCCTCTTTTTCCGTCGCCCCGCATGAATTAACGGGCTATGACCAGACCATAGCCCGATGCCAAATAAAAAAATATTAAAAAAGTCTTTACTATAATGTCAGTTGAGACCAGCATCTAATTGGAACTCAGTACTCAGACTGTGTTCCTTTAAGCCAGGCTTGGCTTTCAAGAATGATTTAGTAACTGATTGAGAAAACTATATGATACCTAATACCAGAGCTGTTAATTACGATTAGTTGCCACTATCCAAATCGTATCTCCGAATGATGTACCAGTTTGATCGCATCTCGCATCGAATTTATACTACGCTTGTTAGATGAGTTGTTTTAGGGTTTTATTACGAGATTTCCTTCTCTTGTGTATGCTTATTATATCACTTAGTCGTCTCTTACGATCACCTATGGGTAAGAAAGGGGCTGGTGAATTCTATACTTACTCCGTCATTACACGAAAAGTTTTATATTTATTTTAAATTCTAACGCAAACATGAAAACTCTCGGGAATTTAGCTTCAACTGCAATGCCACTTATAATGGTCTAAAAAGTTTTTTGGCCGTCATGTTTTAAAACTTTCTTAAGCCTTTATAAAATGTGAACAACGAATGAAATTCTCTTGATTGTTTATACCTATTTACGATAAAGCAATTTATAGGAACATTACCACGACTTGCCTATATTATTTGTGCTACAGATCATGTTAAAAGAAAAAAGGATACGAAAGTTCTGATTGCTTCGCGAAACTTTGGTCGATTCGTAATACGTGGCGGGAATCTAGACGATAATATTACGTTTGACTAGTTTGCCCACAAATATTGTTATAATTTTATTAAAAATAAAAAATCTATAACATCATCATTATAATCACAGCTCATATATATCCCAGTGCTGGGCTCGAGATTCCTCCACACTAGGAAGGATTTATTTCGAGGTTTTCTTGTCTTGTATAGATGTTTTATGTATATTTTATCCCTTAGTCATCTTTTACGATAACCTAAGGTTAAGATAAGGGGTGGCAAATTGTATTCTTACTTCGTCACCGCACGGAAAAATTTCTAGTTAAGAATTATGAATTTTCTGCCCAAAAAAAAACTTTCTTGCTCGCAATTCCATTTTTTTCATTGTGATGTTAAAATTACATTATTGAGTGCAAAGGAGAGCAAATTGCAACGTTATTAATTTTAAAACTTAAGAATTTTCTCTTTAAAAGCCATTAATGCTCGTAGCACACTTATAGCAGTACACAAAGTCTTATATACTTAAAAAACACATAAGCTTTGGGTAATATCACGTGCATAGAAGTAAATGAACTCTAGTAAAATGCGACTTAAATCTGAATACAGAGAATCTCTATAAAAAAAAACACGTTATAAAGATTGCTATTAGAATATTTTCGAGAATTTTCACTAACAATTGAAGCTTGATGAAGAATCTCCTGATGATCCTTTAAACAATTTTTAGGACTCTAATGTAAATATAATTATCATACTTTATATTCTGAATCCGGTAGAATACGTAGACTTTATCATCATCCTAGCTCACAAACATATATCCCACTGCTAGCCTTAAACCTCCTCCATAATGATTTTATAGTTTGGTGTCGTTCCCCTCTCTCGTTATGATGTTATCTGCTTGCTTCCCATAGTCGTCTGTTACGACTATCCACGGGCAATAAAGGAAGTAGTGAATTATATTTTTACTTCATCATCATACAGAAAATAGGCTCGCATAGCATGTATCTCCGTACAATCAACAATGGCATTATGACTTTACGCGCAAGACCCTAGAAAGTCTAGTAGGCTGACTATTACAAAAGTATTATGACTTTTGTAATAGTCAGCCTACTAGACTTTTGCTGTATAATAAATCATTATTATTATTAAATCGCTTTAATCGCTTTCAATATTCAGCGTTTTAACCACAGCTCACAAATATTACTGTAATAGTCTTCCCACTAGATTTACTTGATTTACGACTTATACCTGGGCACGGCATCAGATGTAGTTACCATCTGATGCCGTTTGGTCAACAATTACATTCCCAAGGAGGGTTGACGTCTGGCAGGCGGCCGGTCATACAATTATTGCCAATAACTTTTACAATATGTACTGAAAGAAGAGTAAATATTGTATAGACCCCAATCAATGGGGATAAGAGTAGGAGAATGATGATGATGAGTCTTCCCACTAGACTTTTTTGTATAATAAAGAAATATTATTATTAAATCGCTTTAATCACTTTCACTGTTCAGCGCTTTAATACATGCTAATAAATTCATTGCTAACACCGTAATAAAACGTTCGTCGTAAATTTAATACTTTAATTATTACGAAATCCTCATCACTCTAATGCAGACTGGCCGTACTTCAGATAAGATTTAACTAAATTTGACTTTGATGATACAATTATTACGCCAAGCAGACGCTCATCTCCAAATTAAACTTGTTAGTGTAATTTCATAAAGTTTTAATTAAATGATAGAAGTAATTTACTTTTTTTATTATTAATTTTTTTAACGGGAGGGTGTAGAGAATTTATTACCGGAGGGGTAAGCCAAAGAATACCGATACAGCGGTATATTTTCTGTATGATAAGATATAATAGAATTTATCAACACTTTCTTTCTCATAAGCTACTTAAACGATGGTCAATTGAAGCACTAGAAGAGAAGTACAACGCCAATTATTGCCATATGAGACGTATTTTTATGGCCTTTTATAGGTTAGGTTTGTTCCAGATTTGCCCCGCCCACCTATCTGAAATGACAGATGAGTGATCTAGGGCTCGATAATCGACTGTGCGTTTTATATTTGCATTAGATAGGGCGAATAAGTTGGCAAAGTCCTACGTCGAACAATGGACATATAAGCATTGAAGAAAAAGCGCGTAAACAGTACGTGTTTATATTTAATACTAGGTTCTGCCCACGGCTTCGCCCGCGTAAAAAGTTACTTTTCTAAAGATTTTTATCTCCTATTTATTTATATCTAATCAATAACCTAAAAAATAAGTTTCAAGCTTCTGGCTTTAAAAATGACGATACTTCCTTACAACTTTTCATCCCCCTTTACAACCCTTTTTTGCATTAAAAATTAGCCTATGTCCTTTATCAAACTCTAGACTATCTGTGTGCCAAATTTCATTTAGATCAGTCCAGTAGTTTTGAGGTGAAAGAGTGACAGACAGAGTTACTTTCGCATTTATAATATTAGTAAGGACTAGTTTCTTTTTCTTTGCTGTGATTTATTTGCATTTCAGCCGGTCATTCAAGGTGAGAAAGGGGAAGCACTATACAACAATATCTGCGATATTTTACTGAATTTTGATTTTTGTTACTTAACCTCATACCGTCAGGTCAACAGTTACATTCCCAAGGAGGGTTGACTTGCTTGTTTTTCTCAAACATATACCTCAATTATATACTTTATTTAGCTCTCAAGTACACAATGAGATTATAAGTGCACCGTTAATCTTATTACAGATACCTAACAGTCGCCGTCCTATCCCCTGACAGCTTCAGCTGGAGCGACATCAGGCATTGATATTTGCATCTACACTGCCTAGCAATATAAAATTCAAATTTCTAATCAAGATAGAGGTTATCGTTTTTGACCCTTTTAACTTTTTTCGCTAGACATTTTTATCTTGTACTAAGGTAATATTGTTTTACGGAAGATTTTACGAACATGTAATTAAAAGATCCAAATTACACCCATACTTAGGACAACAATTCGCGGATCACACAAAGTATTGTTGAACGTGGAAGTAGAATCTGCGAAACTTGACACGGTAGTCTGTATCTTAATACCACTTATACAATCAGAACATTGAATCCTTTTCTCAGCAAAGTACAGTTTCCGGTAATAAATATTGCACAACGATAATTAGAAAGAGGTAATCGCTTAAATTCGGCATCGTAATGCGTTGTCCGACTAATGACCGATCGCCTTCGTAATGACGACGTATGAAAACGAGTAGGTATGAAAGAGAGTATTGGTGTAAAGATGCGAAAGGGAATGCTCCGATGGTTCGGACATGTAGAAAGAATGCCGAACGAACGTCTGGTTAAGAAGATATACAATGCGAAAGTGAAAGGATGCAGGTACCGGGGGAGACCGAGACTAACCTACCTAGACCAGATTTGTCACGTACTCAAGGAAGGTGGAGTCAAGAGTCTCCGAAACCGGCGAGCGTGTATGAAGAGAATTATGAATGTTGAGGAAGCGAGTGAAGTATGCAAGGATAGAGTTCTCTAGCACTCTGTTCTCTCTGCCTACCCTGCAAGGGATATGGCGTAATGATATGTATGTATGTAATGCGTTATCTCTCTTACTGCCTGTGTGATGCTCATCAGTCGTTATATAAACGCGAGCGAGTGCAATTGCGTTCAAATCAGTCGTTTACCTTGACGATGACGCGCAAAAATTAGCCGATTATCTCTTTCTAATGCATATGACAGTAAGATTATGTATACAAACCTGTGTCTCATGACACTGATGATGACGAGCATATTGCCTAATACCGCCATGATGACAATTAGCAGTAATACTGACATCCTTAGTTTGAAAAATATATACTGGGTCAAGTCATCGTCCTTGGCCTCCGCGACTGTGGTGTTCCCAGTCGCATTGGCCGTCGCGTTCTGTGCCGCGTGGTGGGTTAAATTTTCGCGATCCATATGGGGTAACCTGCAAAAAAATAAATTCATTATAGACTTTTGTTGTGACAGCGTACGTACTGTTAACAATTTTCTGTCTACAGCTGGGAACTTGTCTGTCCAGGGTAGTACTAAACTCTCGCAGAAAATCGACATCTGAATAAACTACCAGCACATTTATGTAAGATTAATGATCCATATTTATTTAAAAATAAATTAAATACTATGTTGTTCCAAAAAGATATATGGAAGAAAATAATTTTGAATTTTAATATGTAATCATTTTATGCCTTAATATTGAATTTTAATCTTGTTACTGAATACATATTTTATGCCTTAATATTAATCTTAAGTATTTTGTAAATTGTTAATAATTTACTTTTCTTATTTCGTTTTTCTTGTTAATTTTTAAATAAATTGTTCTTGTTTTAACTACGAAACCAAAAGTCTGCATGCCTTATCATAAAATATGGGAGATCTGTAATTTTTTTATTGTAAGATCATATTTGTACCCATATTTGCAAAATAAATGATTAATTGATTGATTGATTGAGTAGGGGCAATGTGATGTGCTCTGGTGGGCTGAAAACCCAACATACTGGCTGGATTTTAGTTAGAGGACAGGGCTTCTGGAATTACAAAGGTACATGACTAATATTAACAATTAACAACATATGTGCTGCTTGCTCGTTTAATATAATAAGCAACAAAAAAAAAACGAATAAAAAGGCTAATAATTAGTTACAACTGTCTGGTCTATGTATTTTTGTAGCGCAATTGTTGAATATGATTTTGACTCAATTAATTTTTTTTTATTTTTTTTGTATCTTAACGCATTTGTTAAGTGCCAATGGTAGATCAACAATTTAATAAAGTCACAGTATTATCCTGACCAGGATCAACAAGGTAAATGAAAATTATGTTTGTTTATATGTTAAGTAATTTTGTGAGACTAGAAAGTAACGAAAACTTGTTTTAATACTTTACTGTATTTTTATTATAACTTAATTTTTATTGCGATAAGTGAACAGTGGTGAATGTTATTTTTAATATATCTCTGCTGTCATTAAACTAGAAGTCAAAACGTTAATTATATTTTAAGATAAGATTCGAATAAGTATGAGATATATTTTCCTAAGCTATGCTACAAACTACAATAAAATTATATAGCGAAACGTTTATCCAGCAATCTATCAGGCTATTGACCTAAACAGGCCTCCCCAAAGGAGGATAGTGACATAATTGCCTTGGAAGATAGTATGGCGACAACAGTTTGTGTTATAAATTTCCCCGTGTAGGTGTTGCTATTCATTTTAATGGTGATCCCTTAGGCATAAAGGATCATGCCATATTAGAAAGAAAGAAAGAGATTTATTCCTCAATTTCTTTCTGGATCGTGACATATTATATTCTTAACCTGAAGAATACGATAAAAAGAAGCACTGATGATATGTAAAATGAAATTCAAATTAGAAAACTATTTAAAGAAATCTTTTTTTCTTTTTTTCTGTTTCGACATGCTATGTGTTTGTCTCACTTCATCTCAGCTTATATGCGTAATGTTGAGCACGAGTCTCCTCCATAATAGGAGGGTAATTGATCTATTATACCACGCTGGTCAGACGTGTTGGTATAGGGTTTTGTTTCAAGGAGTCCTTCTCTCGCATAGATGTTATAAGCGTTATATATCCCTTGGTCATCTCGACCACCCATGGGCAAGATAGGGACTGGTGAATTGTATTCTTACTCCGTCACCACACGGAAAACTTGTCTCACTTAGCCTCAATCATCTTTGAATATAAAAGGGTAGCACGTAGTGTTGTAATCTGCGGTATTATCCCTCACCACCAGTTAAGCGGTTCATTGGTCCCTTCTTGGAATTCTGTGGTGCACCCAGCGAATTACTTTACGAGTACCCTCCTCGATCAGCAAGCAAGCTACAAGGGAGATACCTAACGATAGATAAGCGATATATTCTTAATAGTTGAATAAGCACAATATTTCACACACTTATATCCCTTACCCTTTCGTAGTTCATACCCCTAGCTATATTAAGATATATTTGCTTCAATGAAAACCTAAAAAAAATCATTTAATCCTTAATAAGAGCACTAAACTATGCTGTACGTAGCATAATCTCAAATCAGAATCACATATTCGTCATTTTATTATAGAATATCATGCAAATCTAGTAAAAATATTATTATCATCATCTCAGCTCATATCATATACGTCCAAATACTGGGTTCGAGTTGCCTCCAGAATAAGAAGGAAATTAACCTTCCGGTATGGAAGGTTACGTGGTACAGCGTGGTATACGCTGGTCAGACGCGTTGGTATACGGTTGCATGTCGAGTTTTTCTTTATTTACGTAGATATTGTGCGTATTATACACCTTTGTAGTATTTCACGACATGCGCAAAAAAAAAAAAGGTAAGGCAAATTCAGTTTTTTTTAGGACACTACCCTGTACTAAGGAAATAATCCTTGTATTGCGGGGGACTTTACAAACATATAATTAACATAGACAAATTACACCCAGACTCAGAACAATACTTTGTGGTCCACACAAAGTATTATAGGAATCGAACCCATGGCACTGGCACAGAATGTCGGTATATTATCCACTACGCCATCTGTGCAGTCAAAGTCAAAGTTTTACTCCAACTCCACATATATATAATAAAAATGTGGCCTAAGCAATTATCTATAATTATGTAATCTCTAGATTACTCTATAATTTGTAAAAAGATTATAACCAATCTGAAATTTATTTTGGCTCTGCTATTCACAAACATATCTCTGATTGATGTTATGTAAAATTTGCTTTAAAATCAATCATTTGTTTGCTTTCAACTTTATTAAAACAATAGCTAATTATTTTCATTCTGTTTATTTAATAGTTATATAGATCAGACTGGTAATGAGAACTTAGTTTCTTTTTTGCGAAAATGAAAATTTATTCAAACATTTTCGGGTAATAAAAAAATATTGAAGTCACAGAATACATTAGTTTAAAAAAAACGCAAGGGTTACGGCCCGACCACAGAATATTGTTGTCAATACTTCGAGAGTTGATGGTACCTAAAAGGATAGACCATGCAATATAAGGACTTAGCAGTAGTGGTCCAACATAATGGTAATAGAAAGGCATAGTAGGATATATAGTTGCACATATAGCATAACGGTTAAGATTGACGCCAAATATCGGACATTCGATCTTCACACAAGTCAATAATATGTGTTATCCTCAAACTGTTGTCCTGAGTCTGTGTAATTGTGTCCGCGAAATGTATGTTTACAAATTTCACCGCAATACATGAATTAATTCCTTAGTGTAGGGTGTTGTTTTATAAAAAAAAAATAAACAAAAATTTTGGCGGCGTATGACCGGACCATAGCGCATCAATAAAAAAAAAAAGAAAAGCGGTTCACTTCCAAAATGATTCAAGATATTTTACGGTTTAATTAATCAAGACAAATTTTAATTATATCCAATAATAAAAATAAAAATCATTATTAAAGTAGATATAACTATTTTATGAATGTTGGGGAAGCGAGTGAAGTATGCAAGGATAGAGTTCTCTGGCACTCTGTTCTCTCTGTCTACCTTGCAAGGGACATGGCGTGATGGTAAGTACCTATGTATGTATAACTATTTTAGCTTTTTTATTATTCTTGCTTATGGTGGCAGACGAGCAAGCAGCACACCTGTTGATAAGTGTCACTGCTGCCCATGGACTTTTGCTATACCAAGGGTATAGCTAGGCCGCTGCCTACCATTAGAATCCCCAAACCCACCCAGTTGGGCTTCCGGCTTTCTCGCTCACCGAACGAAGCGCAATAGCACATTGCCATTACTCAGACGTCGATCTTCTGCGAGAGTGTGGTACTACCCCGGACGAACCGGCCCGCAGCTGTAGACAGAGAAGTGTCAACAGCGTGGTTCTACCATAATCAAAATCATCTCAGCTCATATATGTTCCACTGTTGGGCTCAAGCCTCCTCCATAATGGGAGGGAAATTGACCTACTATATTACGCTGATCAGACGTGTTCGTATAGGGTCTTGATTCGAGTTTTTCTTATATGCGTTTTATATCCCATAGTTGTCTTTTACGATCACCCACGGGTTAAATAAGGGTGGTGAATTGTATTTTTACTCCGTCACCACACTGAAAATTTATTGTTACTTGTCTTTAAACTACATTCAATATGTTAAGTATTTATATATACACTTTAAGTTTCAATATATCTTTTTCTAGACCCTTCTGATGGATAAAAAGTTAGCTTCTGTTATAAAAGTGCGTAGACGTAATTCAACTCTGGACCCGATCCCAAAATTTATCGTCCCCGTCGTTCACTCATAAATCTTATGAGAATTTCTTGTTCTTTGAAAGTTAAGCTTCTTAGATAAATGTTGAAATGTATAAGAATATTTTAATATTTTAAGACCGATGTTTGTGAGAATAAAATCTTCATTAATCATTTATATTTTTATGATCTTCTTGTTATTCAACTTATGCATGCGAGTTTCAATTCGCCGGCCAAGAAGTTTTTTTTTTCTATATCAACAGCTAATAATACGGTGCATGTGGTAATGAATTGTGACATTATCACTCTGGAGATTGTAAGAAATATGATTTCGTGGATTGCAAATCATTATAATTGAAAAAGAATTCCTGGCTTAGTTGTAGTCTCAATGTTGCTTGATTTGAAAGTGAAATAAGTCGCAAACGCTAATAGCGCAGTTCAAAAGAGAGTCAACACAGCCCATAAATGTCCCACTGTTGGGCTCAGGACTCTGCCGTGATGGGAGGGCAATTAACCTACTATACTGCGCTGGTCAGGCGTGTTGATATAAGGTTTTGTTTCGAGTTTTCCTTCTCTCGCATAGATGTTATATGCGTTTTATATCCCTTAGTCCTCTCGTGCGATCACCCACGGTTGAGATATGGGGTGGAGAATAGTATTCTTCTCTATTACTCCGTCACCACACGGAAAGAGAGTGAAGTCCGTTAAAACGACTTAAATTTCTTGTTTAAACAGCCTTTAAAAAGTTTTTGTTAAATAAAAATTGGTGTATAAAAAGTTTTTTTTTTATATTGATTTCTGCGACCATATGACAAATCTGTAAAATATAAAGGAATAAATTCCTTTCTCCATGCGGTGACAGAGTAAGAATACATTGTCATTACCCATCTTGCCCGTGGGTATCATAAAAGATGATTAAGGGATCAATCCATCCATCAACCCGTACAAGTCCACTGTAGAACATAGACCTCCTCATAAGAATGTTCTGTGCCATCTAACTAAGAGATATACATTTATTCACGATATAACAAAATGCAACTGACAGCTCATGTTATCTATATCTCTATATATATAAAAGTAAGTATATTCAATTTAAATTAAGTCTAAATTAAGTAATTATGAATATAAAAGGCTAATTAAATTATTTACTAAAGAGAGAAAAACTAATTAAATACTCATTCACTAAGAGATATAATATACATATAATATTTATGCAAGAGGCAAAGTCGTTTTAAAATTCTGTACTAAGTACGCTTACCAGCGTGATATATTAGGTCAATTCCCATATTGTGGAGGAGTTTCGACCCCAACCATGTTCCGTATATGAGCTAAGATGATAATAATTAAATTCTTTTTATGATATATTTTAGTTTTCTTTTACTTAGAATTCTTAATTTCCATTGTTTCTAGATTTATTGAGCCAGACTTTCTTAAGAAGAAATTGACTTAATTTATTAAATGGGTTCTTTTTCTTCTTCTTCTTCTTATATATTGGCAATCAGCTACATATACGAGCTATTGGTGCCAGTGTCAAGTTATAAATTTTTTCACATTTTTAGTCTTTCAGGTTAGTCATTGTCTAAGTCAAATTGTCGTCATTAACAGTGCAATGGCCACACTGTTAATGGTATCTTGTGGGAATTTTGATGGAAAATGAAAACGTTGTAAAGCACTTTTATATGATATTCACTACATCCCAGTAGTGCCGCCACTTCGTATTACATAAAATGCCATCCAAATTATCTAATATAACACTTTAAAACACTAAGATATTTAATATAATACAAAAGCACCACCTGACGTTTTCAAATTCCCATCAAAAGTCCTTAAATGCCATTTAGAATTTATTTTCCCATAAGAATTTATTTTCTATTTTCACGCTCGTCTTGTTTGTCAAAAAACTACCATTTATCTACCCATTAATGTCCACTATTGGGCATAGACCTTCGCATGAAAGTAGGTACTATAATCCGTAATCACTACACTTATGAGTAGCAGGTGAGTGGACAATCAGAGTAGCTTTTATAAGGTTGCCAATATATTGCTTCCGAATACTCTATTGCACCTTTAATCGGATTTTACAGATCCCATGTACTGATAAGGGATTGAGACACGTTATATTTTTAAGGCGTACAGTTTATAGGATTTATAAGCAATAAATTATTTGTCTTTGGGTATGTCACCTCTGTTACCTTTCTATGATTAATATGAGAATATACTTATATTGTAAGAGATTTATTACCATTACCTTTATCTATCTCGTTTTAGCTCCTTTCCACTAACATCCTTACTCAAGGCGATATGTAATAACTCTATCTCTTCGTACATTATTTCAGCAAACTTATAAACTGTGTAGAAGAGCACGATTGATAATAATATTTGCAAATATTTTCTTCTTCACCGTTTCAATTTTTAATTTCTCATTTTCACAATACATCTTCGATTGTTTTCAATATTTCATTTCTGTATCGCGTCTATGTCGAGTCAGCATTATTCTGTAACAAATGGAAAGTTATGTTAATATTGAATTTTATAGGTATTTTCTTCTTTCAATTTATAAATAACAGTATTTTACTGAAAAAATATTTATATGTTATAAATCTATACTAAAAAGTCGGCCAAGTACGAGTTGTACTCGCGCATGAAGGGCTCCGTAAAACTAAAAAAAATCAATTATGTTGTATGGGAGCCCCCCCTTAAATATTTATTTTATTTTTAGTATTTGTTGTTATAACGGCAATAGAAATACATCATCTGTAAAAATTTTAACTGTCTAGCTATCACCGTTCTTGAGAAACAGCCTGGTGACAGACGGACGGACAGCGAAGTCTCAATAATAGGGTCCCGTTTTTACCCTTTGGATACGGAACCCTAAAATTGGAGAGCCGATTCGTTTTGTTCAGTTATACTGGAAAACTGCTGAATCGATTGGAATAATACTTATACCATAAGATGCAGCGTATTTTGGAGAAGGTTTTAGTATATGAAATGTTGGTGATTATTTATCTGGGAAGGAGGAAAGCGGTCGGGAGACAGGTTGTATATAAATAAAATACAGATGATGGTGGAAGTATAATAGACAATAAATTGACCAATATATTGCGCATTTTCTCTAAAAAAAAGTTATATATTGTGTATCTTACTACAAATTTAAGAGAATAATACCCGTTATGACCAAAGACTAATCATCATCATCATCTCAGCTCATATATGTACCACTGCTGGACTCGAGCCTTCTCCATAATGGGAGGGAAATTGACCTACTATACCACTGATCAGACGTATTGGCGTAGGGTTTTATTTCGAGCTTTTTTTTTCTTATATAGATGTTATATGCATATTATATCCCTTAGTCGTCTCCTACGATCACCCACGGGTAAGATAGGGGGTGGTGAATTGCATTCTTACTCGGTCACCACACGGAAAGATTGCTCATTCTACTACCGATTATATGCTTTATTTAAATACAAATTCTCCTTACTAAAATCAAGAGTAAAGAGTCTGCAAAGAAATAAAAATGTGTACAACAATATAAAAAAATATTCCCAACAATTATAGCAATTTCATTAGGTACAATTTAAAGTTTATACATAAAGCAAGTTTATGAGTAAGATTTGTTTGTATCATAAAGCGTAAAGTTAGTGACATATTCCATGCTAGTAAAAGTATAATTTCGTGAAAAGGTCACTCTTGTGCCATTTTGGTTCCACCCTAGTGTATAATAATATCTCGTCTGCTAAGCGGGTATATCAACTCAAGGACGGCAAAATTATTACCAGAAATATTTATGTACGTAGTTTATGCGTTTATATTTTCTTTTTTACGTGAAATACTATGACATAAAATGAAAAGAAAAATAAATGAACAGATAGTGTTCTTTTATTACTTTAAATTCGTGTGGTGACGGAGTAAGAATACAATTCACCACCCCATATCTTACCCGTGGGTGATCGTAAGAGACGACTAAGGGATATAAAATCTTATAAGTGGTATTAAATAATATAACATCTATGTAAGAGAAGGAAAACTCGAAATAAAACCCTACACCAACGTGTCTGACCAGCGCGGTATAGTAGGTTAATTTCCCTCCCATTACGGGGGATGCCCGATAATCGGACACATATGGGCTGTGATGATGATGATGAAGTGTTTTTCCGTGTGGTGAAGAAATAAGAATACAATTCACCATCCCCTATCTTACCCGTGGGTGATCGTAAGAGGCGTCTGGGGGATGTAAAGCGCATATAGCATCTATGCAAGAGAGGGAAATATCGAGACAGAACCCAACACATCTGACCAGCGTATTGAAGTAGTAGCGTAATTTCCCGCCCGTTATGGAGGCAGCTCGAGCCTAGGCTCCATAACAGGAGGGAAATGCTAGCAGTGGGACGTGTATGAGCTGAGATGATGATGATAATGAATTTATATGGGGTTGATTGTCTTTATAGTGAACTTAAAAATAAATGTACGCGCATTTTTCTTTTTTTGTTTTTTTTTTTTAAATTGTTTATTAGCTGTAAAAACATATTAAAAGAATACCAGAAAAGTGAGTAATGGCGCTTTCCTATAAAACTTAGAACACCAACTGCGGACAAATGTGGTGATTAAGGACAATGTGTGGATGTATCTATCCAACAGTGAACAACAATAGGCTAATGGACGATGAATAGGTGAAAAGGTTTGTCACAAAGATATTTGTTTTTAACATAGTTGTACCAAGAGTTTATTATGTTATGTACCATAATTTCAACTTATTAGCCTTGCTGCTGGGCTCAATCCTTTTTCAAAACAAGAAGTAAATTGACCTACGCTGGTCAGACAGGTTAGTATAGGGATTTTTTTCAAGTTTTCTTTCTCTTGCATATGTTATATTGTACCTCTTAGTTGTCTCTTACGGTAACCATGAGTAAAGAAGGCATCGCATTCAACCTATGAGCATTAAATCTCCGTTCAGCCATCCGTGGCCTCAGCTAGAGCGGATTTGGTAGTAATAGAATATATATATATATATATATATATATATATATATGACTGCACAGATGGCGTAGTGGTTAAGATACCGACCTTCCGTGCCAGTGTCGTGGGTTCGATTCCCACGCAGGACATTACTTTGTGCGATCCATAAAGTGTTGTTCTGAGTTTGGGTGTTATTTGTCTACGTTAATTGCATGTTTGTAAAGTACCCCGCAATACAAGGTTTATTTCCTTAGTGCAGGGTGGTGTCATGAAAAAAAAAAAATAATATTAGGCCAAGTAGCTGGAATGGAAGTTATCATATACAATCATCATTCTCCTACTCTTATCCCGATTTCTTGGGGTCGATACAATATGTACTCTTCTTTCATAGTACATATTGTAAAAGTTATTGGCAATAGTTTTATGAACGGCCGCCTGCCAGACGTCAACCCTCCTTGGGAATGTAATTGTTAATCAAATGGCATTAGATAGAGTTGGCTTAGGTCGTTATAAGGCTCTTAGTCGTCTTTTACGACATCCACGAGCAAAGTAAGGGTTGGTAGTATTCGTAGCCGCTACCACACAGCAAATACAATCAGATAGTTTACTTATTTATTTGTTACCAAAGACAAAAAGCATTTTTAGTCATCTCTTATGATATTAAAAATAAAAAAGTGTGTGCGTCAGCTCCGACGCACGACTGGAGTTTACTCCTTAAGTACGATTATCAAAACAGGCGCAGAAAAGCTCATTTGACTAAAAATAATATATATATTTTTATTTACATTTATTAAAACTGTTCAGTGAAGTATTATCTCACGTCAGAAAGTGAAATGTGCGCAGAATAGGTTGCGCACCAAAAACGTAGCGAGGTCAATCGATCACTAGATTTTACTCCTCAAATTTTTCTCATACCGGGCGCCTTATATGAAAATCGATTCTTAAGGAGTAAACTCCAAAAATGAAAATACATTACCTGCACAATATACATGTGCTATATTTAGTTATAAATAAAACTATTAACATCTAGTTGGCTAACTGATGTAGGACTATACAATTTAGAACAAAACATTGCAGACAGGAAAGGCCCATTTAAACTTGTACCGCAGGTCACCAGATGTTTTCAGATATAGATCATTAACTAGAAGTGCAATATTTAATCTACTAAATTCGAATGCTTGTGGAATGACAGTATAATAAAATAGTCGTAATTATAACAACAGTTTATATTTTTTTAAAGACGTCTTCTTATGCTAAAGAAATAACCCTTGTATTGCGAGGGACTTTACAAATATTAACGGAGACAAATTATATCCAAACTCAGAACAATAGATTGTGGATCGCACAAAGTTTTCTTGCATAGGAATTAAATCCACGGCACTGGCACAGACAGTTGGTATCTTAATCACTACGCCACCTGTGCAGTAATTTATTATAGTGAAGTAAAAATCCCAATAAAATCGTATATGAAACTACTTGACTGGAGAAGAATAGTAGAGCAAATTCATTTATTTTAGAGGAGAATCAACCCCGACAGCTAGGTGTAATTATTATTACGTATCAATAATAACTATTAAAACTTTTGGAAAACGATAATAATTAATGATAACAATTATTACATATAAATTGAGTATATAATAGTAAACACAGCGACACAGCAGCGAAGAGCAGCTGACTATATCTATCGCTCGGGTACGCTCGGCAGTCCCGAATTCAACCGAAAGCGTGACGGATCAGCCTCACAGACTACAAAAAAAAATTGTGAGCGGTGCGCCAAAAGAAGTTTTCACTTCAAAAGGTTTCTATTTTGTAAAAACTCGATTACGAAGCGAAAAATGATGTCACAATTGGGATTCGAACCCACGCCTATTGGGAATCCGGCCCAATCGTGCTGCCACTTACACCACCGTGAACTATTGTAGGACAATCGGGTCTATTGTAAGGTAATAGGGTTTTATTGTAGGACATTTAAATCTCGCTTCGTATCATACTTACGTCTTTAAGGAGACGTGCGCCATCTACCCGACAATAAACGGGTTTAATATAAATAATTAAGCATATTAAATGCTAAATTTCAGTTATTTGAATAACAGGGTTGTGTCATCGTTTAATACAATTTTAACTGCAAAGTTTGAATTATTAAGCCTATACAATGTGTAAATATTGTCGGGTAGATGGCACACATCTCCTTAAAGACGTAAATATGATACGAAGCGAGATTTGAATATCTTACAATAGTTCAAGGTGGTGTAAGTAGCAGCACGATTGGGCCGGATTCCCAATAGGTGTGGGTTCGAATCCCACTTCCCACTTGTGACATCATTTTTCGCTTCGTAATCGGGTTTTTATAAATAATTAAGCATATTATATGCTAAATTTCAGTAATTTGAAGGTTTCCATTTATTGGAAAATCATAATGATAACCGCATCCAGATATTTAATTCCGCTGACATCGTTCGGTAGCCGGACACAATATAATGTTTAATTTCCTTTAATGTTTCGACCAATCGAAACTTATTGTTAAAACGGCAGGAAAACCATAAAAATTTTTCGTTTCGAGTGTTGTGTATTATTATAGTGATTTATTGCAACAATAAAATATTGTTGGTAGATAAATAACCTTGATAAAGTAGCTATTAATATTCCGTCGTCATAATATTAGTTTGCGTTCAAATAACTTGAATATAAGTTGTATTATAGAAATAATAACAATTTGCAAGTTATTAATTGTTAATATTTCAAATACACCATATTTTTAATGGAACATTTTGCATTATGTCCATAAATTTTAATATTTTTATCTAAATGGATAGCTATCCCACAAATGAAACGTATGAATATAACTTTATCTGCTATGTGAAAACCCAAGCTTGACTATTTTGAAAATTGTTAATAATTTTTTTTTTTTTTTTTTTTATTTTTTTTTTTAATTTTTTTTTTTAGGACATCACCCTGCACTAAGGAAGTAAACCTTGTATTGCGGGGGACTTCACAAACATGCAATTAACGCAGACAAATTACACACAGACTCAGAACAACACTTTGTGGATCACACAAAGTAATGTCCTGCGTGGGAATCGAACCCACGGCACTGGCACCGAATGTCGGTATCTTAACCACTACGCCATCTGTGCAATCAGATTAAATTAGATTAGTACTAGCTTATTATTCAACCTTTCGCTTTCTCCTTTGCTATATAGTCGGAGGCCTCATAGAACATCATAAGACGCCGTACTATGCCAGGTGCATTTAACACTCCTTTCAATGTTCACAAAGTCGTAGGTCCACTTGATCTAATGTCGTCATAATAAATGATTGAGACTCGAGATTTTTTTTGCCATATTTATCGATTTAAAGTGCGACGTACTAGCCTATTTCCACTTCAGCTTGCTATGTCTTCGAGCTATGTAGAATACACCCATTCAACTGAGGATTTATATATTTCAAATTCTATAAACAAGTTTATTTTATTATTATTATATAAGTATTTTAATATTTTTCAGTGTGGTGTATTTATTTTTTTAGGGGCGATGGAAGAGTAGCGTGTGCCCCATAAGACCATAACCCACCGTATTCTCTCCGCATCTATTAGGCTGGACATTGTTATCGCTTTCTTGACATCCGTGGCCAGCCCGAACGTATTGATATATCTGGAGAAATATCTCGCTATTTTACAAACATGTGTGATTTAATAAAAAAAATATTATTGTTTTATTTAAACATATATCTAAATATATATTTATAATAATACTAAAGCAACAGTTCCCGTAACCCGACACACAATTAATTAACATTAATTAGTATTAGCTATACAAAGCGTAGGAGTATACTCTATCGCTTTAATTAAAACAATAATGTTCAATGATTATAACCCGGCTATATTTCATCATTCAGCCAATTTATACCGTCGACATGAAGAAACAGTACAACATTACTCGTTTGTCTTATAGTTGAATTTTTATTACATAATTGATGGTTACAAATTTTTCATTTGCTATGATTGTAGACATTTAGCGGACAATCCCACAGTTATTAAGAAAATATTTGAGCTGTTGTTATGAGGATCTTTTTATATAATATCGGTCAGTGTGAAAGTATAAATCTATGGTCAGTACTTGTTACCAGCGACGATTTATGGTCCGACATTTCATCTCTAAACTTCTTTCATCATCAACATTATCTCAGGTCATATATGTCCCATTGATGGCCTCGAGCCTCCTCCAGAATGGGAGGGTAATTGATCTGCTATACCACGCTGGTCAGACTTGTTGGTAAAGGGTTTTGTTTCAAGTTTTCCTTCTCTTACATAGATATTAATGCGTTTAAAATCCCTTAGTTGTCTCGTACGATCACCCATGGGTAAGATAGTGGGTGGTGAATTGTATTCTTACTCCGTCACCACACAGAAAAAGTTATCTCATATTACTTCGAAAATAAACTAGTAGTGGCTATGATATGAAGAAACATGGAATGTCTCAAGGTCGCATAATAAAATTATTCGCTCGAATGAAATACTCATCAATTTCATTTTTATGAAGTCATAGCCTCATTATATCTGTTATATTCATATCACATCATAACACCATTTTCAGTAACTATAATACTGACAATGAATACAAAAGATTCTGACAAACAAACTCAAAACTAACATTTCGACCTTAATAAAAATATACCGAGTGGTCCATTTAAGGTGACCTTCTCGCAAGGGCGGAATGTTCCTATTGTTATGAAGGGAGTGTTGGACTATTTATGAGATATTTTCGTAAACTAGAAGGGTATAGCAGTCACAGTGGGAACTAGGATTGATTTGTTGACCCGTTTTTTGAGGAATTACTACAGTTTTCTGTCGCGATATCACAAATTTGCCATATGGACTTACTGAGTAAGAATATAACTCACAATTCTCTCTCTTTCTTTTGGATATCTTAAAATACTACTATAGAATATTCGAAAAGAATGAAAAGAGAAAGAGAGGGATACAATTCACTAATCTATTTCTTGTCCGTGGCCATCATATAAAACATATGATATGCAAATATCAGTGATGTAAGGGAAAGAAAAATCTACATAAAACCCTAAGCCGATACGTCTAACCACTTCATAATCATTCTCTACTCTTATCCCAATTACTTGGGGTCGATACAATATATACTGCTTCTTTCATAGTACATATTGTAAAAGTTATTGGCAATATTTTTATGACCGGCCGCCTGCGTCACGAGACGTCAACCATCCTTCGGAATGTAATTGTTGACGAAATGGCATCAGATAGAACTGACCCAGGTCGCTACAAGGCTATTAGTCGTCTTTTACGACATCTATGAGCAAAGTAAGGGTTGGTAGTATTCGTAGCCGCTACCACACAGCTAGTCTAACTACTGTAGTATAATAGGCTAATTTCTCCTCCACAGTAAAGAGCAAGGGTCTCCTAGCTTTCCTTCTCTTGCATAGATGTTATATGCGTTTTATATCCCTTAGTTGTCTCTTACGATCACCCATGGGTAAGATAGGGAGTGGTGAATTGTATTCTTACTCCGTCACCACACGGATATAGCATTATAAGCGGTCTGTCATATATCACGATACGGGTTAATCCACCCTCCATTGAGAGGCCTATGTTCGACCACTGATAGACAACACAAGACGAAACTACCATAGATTAATTAATGAATGGAGTAGTGAGTAGATGTTATCAGTCTACTCCACTGATCTGGAGTTCAGCAAAACTTGAGTTTTCTTATAGAAATAGCTTACAAAGAAAATGTTTAGTATGTTGTTTGCGAAAGTTTTCTATAAGTTGTTAAATATAGCAACCTAGGCAATACATTATTTTGATCGATACATCAAAATAGTAAGAAGAAAATAAAAGCTACGAGAGTATTGAATAAGTTTTACAAGCGGTCGTCTGTCTGATATCAATTCTACTTGTAACTGTAATCGTTATTAGAAAATTCTAAGTAATATTGTTGACGTCAGTTCTTGTGATGATGGAGTTAAAAATACATGGTTATATTCTCAAATAAGAATACAATTATTGGCATTCCTTACTTGCCATTTCCCGTCATATAAATCCGTTAAGAGTCTCATTAGAAGAGAAGATAGAAACTCTTGGTTACCTCGGTAGGATCATCTCTTCCACATCATCATCACAGCCCACATATGTCCCACTGTTGGGCTCGGGCCTCCTTCGCAATGGAAGAGAAATTAACCTACTATACCGCGCTGGTCAGACGTGTTGGTATAAGGTTTTGTTTCGAGTTTTCCTTCTCTAGCATAGATATTTTATGCGTTTTATATCCCTTAATCGTCTCTTACGATCACCCACGAGTAAGATAGGGGGTGATAAATTGTATTCTTTCTGCGAAACCACACGGATAATCGGATCTCTTCCACTATGGAAATAAAATTGAAGACCTATAATAAGCTCAGCAGTCAAATCGACATGGTTTTTTAGAAGGAACACAAAACATATATTACTTTCCTTCTCTTTCAGTAATGTTATTTTCATAACATATCTCTTAGTCATTTTCTACGAAGACAACGAACAAGAACGGGAGGGATGAAATGTATTCCCACTACTAATAATGGGAAGGAATAGACCTACTATACCACGCTAGTCAGGCGTGTTAGTCTATATCAACACGTCTAACCTGAGAGAAGGAAACCTTGAACCAAAACCCTATGGTTTTGTTTCGAGTTTTCCTTCTCTTGCATAGATGTTATATGTCTTTTGTATCCCTTAAGAGTCGACCTCTTACGATCACCCACGGGTAAGTTAGTGGGTAGTGATTTGTATTCTTACTCCGTCACCACACGGATAATTCTGTAATATTTTATTTATAAACTTATATATTATGACTTATTATTTAAGCTGTATATAATAGAATATCTATAAATAGAATATATATATTGTATCATAAGTTAATTAACAGAATGGGTCTGACGTATTCAGCAGTTAAGTATGAAATATATGTTATTGGGAAGTTATTTTGTAGGTAGTAAACAACTTCATTTTTGCTAAAAGCCAGTGAAAGCCTTTTATTTATAGTATTTATATACCGATCGATATATAAACCAGACGTGCCAGACATATTTTATTTTCTGAAAGACGTAGTGTTTCAAATAGTATAATGAATGCCAGCAATGTTTTAGTAGTATATATATATTGAACAAAATAGTAATGGTAGGACCACGCTGTTGATACTTCTCTGTCTACAGCCACGGGCCAGTCCGTTCGGGGCAGTACCACACTCTCGCAGAAGATCGACGTCTAAGTATTGACAATGTACTATTGCGCTTCATGAGCGAGAGAGCCGGAAGCCCAACAGGGTGGTTTTGGAGTTCGTATTGGTTGTTATTGTAAAGGTCTATGGGCGGCAGTAAAACTTACTATCAAGTGCCAACTTGCTCGTTTGCCACCATAAGCAATAAAAGCAAAAGTAAATCTCAAGCTTGATTTCTATGCATGCTAAGACATTCAGGTATGTAGGATTTTATTTGTAAAACAGCGCCATCTATCCAAGTTATTAATTTATATTATTAGTTACATATAGGTTAAAGTGTGCGCATCTAGATCTTGGTGTAATATGTTTTTAGCTATAAGCAAAAGGACTCAAATCTAGTTCTAGCGACGCAATAATAATGCAATGGCGTATTTATTGATGCTGTGATGATTGGTTAAAACTTTTTTTATCACTAAGTTTGCTGTAGATGTTGCAAAAAATTGCTAAAGAACAAATTACAACGGGCACAGTCAGCACTCTTCTGGAAAATTTTTAATTTCAACTTCGACAATTAACCTAAGTCAGACATGTTGATAACCTAAATTTCCACCTTCTTGAGGTCTATGGTGATAAGGTGAGCTGAAGTACCGTAAAAGACGAGTAAAGCATATAATATGCATACCACATATACATACATACATATCATCACGCCATATCCCTTGGAGGGTAGGCAGAGAGAACAGAGTGCCAGAGAACTCTATCTTGGCATACTTCACTCGCTTCCTCAACATTCATAATTTACAACATCTATGTAAGAAAAAATCTCATAGTAAGACCTTATACCTCATGTCTGACTAGCGTGATATGGTAGTTCAATTTGCCTCCTAATGAAGAGTTACTTAGAGTAGGTTCAAGCCCAACAATCTTTACTAATATTATAAATGCGAAAGCAACTCTATCTGTCTGTCTGTCGCTCTTTCACTCCATAACTACTGAACCGATCTAAATGAAATTTAGTACAAAGATAGTCTAGAGCCTGATAAAGGACATAGGCTAATTTTTAATGCAAAAAAGGGGTTGTTAAGGGGATGAAAAGTTGTAAGGAAGTATTGCCATTTTTAAAGCCAGAACCTTGAGACTTATTTTTAGGCTGTTGATTAGATATAGATTTTGTATTAAATTTTGTAAAAAAAAATACCCTTAACGAGTGAAAATAAAGATAGGGGATGAAAAATCCTAGAAAAGTAGTTTTTTACGCGAACGAAGCAGCGGGCAGAAGCTAGTCATACATATATGAGCGAAGATTATAATAAAAAAAAGAATAATAATAATTGACGAATGCAAGAAAATAATTAAGAAATGGAATGAAATAAATATAAAACATATAGAAAATCCATCTTTGATTACTTCTGGATATAATTAATGACAAGACGGAGAGAATTGTGACGGCCATATAATTAATTGGTTATATTTTTGTATTGCTTTCAAAAATAATTAATAATTTTTGTTTCTGTAGCCACAGATGGCATTTAGAACTTAGTACGGATTATTGTTGAGCGCTGTGGGCTGTCAAACCAATGATATTAAAGTAAGCAATAACGTCCACAGGGAACGTATAGGGCAAGAATCTTGGCTTGAAGCGTCCCTGGCGGTAAAGTGAATGTGGCTCCGTTTGGAGTAATGACTTTATCGCGGCGCGGTTTCACACCTCGACCAAGAGGATAGAACCGTGGATATTTTAAAGACAAGGCCGTGTGGATCGTGTCGGCTCTTAGCTGAGCAAACGTAATATTGTCATCAATCTCATAAAATAAATGTCAAAAGCGTCGAATTAATATTAATCTCTATTATTATAATAACTTAACCAATTAATCGTAAAACTTTAGATTTTACAAAACTTTCCGCTTTTATTTGGGTAGGCTATGGTCCGGACATATGCCGCCCGTTCCGTCCGGGGTGACGGAAAGACATCGCCATTGGGCCAGCCACTAGTACCGCTGCCTTGCCATCCGTGGCAATACTTTACGTTTAATAGAACAAAGATAAGCTACAAATGAAGCGACGATACGTAGTTAACGCATAGGTAAATATAGCTACCCCAATAACCGCTGTAATAACAAGCTGTGGCTATGAATGTGCTTTGTTAAGAAAGCACACAAGGCCGGACCTCGTTAGTGTGAGGCTCGTTAGGCTGACTACCAAAAGTATATACAGAGTATAGATACAACACCTAGTCAATCAATCGCCCAGGAAATCAGCATAAAAAGTATCGTTTTTAGAATTACAAAAATCAGAAACTTTTCTTTTTATTTTAATCATGCAATCAGTCCGAGAAGCGAAGATAATAGCTAAAAGAAACATCGTATACAGCCCTGAAAGGTTTCTACAGTCCGGATATTGAACTGATACCTCTCCAATAGTATCCCATGAGTGCTAACGCTGTGACGAGCATTGTTTCGCAAAGAAACCAGAACTTTGGGCGCAGAAAAAGATATTAAAATCAATGAACCTTTTTATTAAGAGCGTCATCGTCTCTAAAATATTATATGACAAAAATTATAACAAAACTTTATCTAAAATGTAACAAAGATATTTCAATAAAATATTGAAATACATATTACGTCGAAATAAGTTTCGCTTAACATGCAAATCCGGAATTTAATATGAAAAATCTTACAATATTTGAAAAGTGGAAGAAGGAAATCTGTATAAATGAAAACTCTCTCAAGTAATAAACGAGGGTAGGGAGTATTTGATCAAATGAACAATAATAAAGGGGGAAGGACGAAATTGCGCGGAATTCCACTTGCCGACGGAATTTTGAGGCGTTTCACCTTTTTAATCCATTAAGAACGCTTGGGTAGCAAAAATATTTTAAATTACGACGTTAGGATAAGTGAATTTCAGTAAAAATATATAACTCGAATAATTTTATCCAGTTAAAAACGCTTCTAAAAGATGTGAGTTAGAATTTTCTTAAATGTTTATAAATAGATAAACATAGATAATTTATGAAGGAAGAGAATTTTACGTCCTGTCCCGGTGATCGATATATGATAGGTAAATCATGTGTCGCTGCTGCCCATGGACCTTTGCAATACCAGGGTTATTGCTAGGCCACTGCCTACCATTACAATCCCCAAGCCTACCCAGTTCGGCTTCCAGCTCTCTCATTTACCGAACGAAGCGCAATATCACATTGCCATTACTCAAACGTTGATCTTCTGCGAGAGTGTGGTACTACCCCGGACGGAGCGGCCCGCAGCTGTAGACAGAGAACTGTCCAAAATGTGGTGCTACCACTACTAAAGCTCCATCCGGGAGGGGCTCCAATGGGAGGGAAATTGACTTACTATACCACGCTGATCGGACGTGTTGGTATAGGCTTTTATTTCGAGTTTTCCTTTTCTTGCATAGATGTTAAATGCATTTTATATTCATTAGTCGTCTTTTGTGCATATCTCAAAAGACGATATTTAGATAAAATTTCTCTTGCAGAGAAGGAAAATTCGACATTAAATCCTATACCAACCTGTATGTACCAAAGTGGTATTATACCAATATAGGTCAATTCCACTCTCATTATGGAGAAGGGCCACACATTAGGATGAAAAGTATATGAACTGAGATGACAAAGACTGAATAAGTTTTGGGGTTACCCAATGGTTACATTGGATCGGCAGAATGACTGTTTAACGATTTTAAAAGTTAATTAAATTCTTCAAACGATACTTTAATCTCTCAGGCACTGCTTCTTTTTTTTTGGAAAATAAATAAGATAAGAAACGTGAATCCATGTGGGTTATCTGGCACCCGACAGATCAAAATCAGTTCTATTTGTTATTCATCATTTTTCTTCTGCTTCTATCCCAATTATTTGGCAATATGTATCTTTCATCGTACATATTGCAAAAGCTATTGGCAATAGCCTCTCCCTCAGAACGCTAAGGTCTGGAAATACTTATCCCGAACAGCCGAAGGTGACATGCGGCATCATGTCCATGTAGCCGTACTTACAACCCATCGGCAATTAGACTAACCACATGTACTAATTTGCAATGTTACTTACTCGTATATAAGTTCCTTTAAGACCAAAATTTGTCATCTAGGTACAGAGAGACCGATGGGACGATGTCGAATATTATTTGGTAGCAGACCGGACTATATAACGATGTTAGTCATGGTTGTTAAGAATATCTATTATGGGATAGTTCTATCCTTGATATTCTTTATGAGATATTTCTGTCCTTGAATGTCCTGACATCTATTCTTTTTCTAGAAGGTAACATTTACTAAACACAACTCTAATATATTGCCAAAATAAGAATATAAAGCTAGTGATATTACAAAAGATAATAATAAAAGCCAAAAAATCATATTTGTTTTGTATTTTTACATTTTAATATTTAATAACTCGCATTATGTATGATACTGACGTACTGTAGTGTATCGAAAACCTTTTAAAACAATCCTACTATTTGTGTGACGTAAAATCTCTTTGTGAATTCGCCATCAGCGGATTGGAGGTCTCTAACCATGACTATATCGATACATATGTACTATCAAAGTATTGATTCATAGAGTGAGTACTTACGCTAAATCATTTAAGAAAAATTATGAATGATGTCCAGTAAATTCATGACCAGCCGCCTGCTATACGTTAACCCTCATTGGGAATGTAATTCTTTTACGATGACATCCATGAGCAAAGTAACGTTAGGTTTGGTAGTATTCGTAACCGCTACCATACACTAGCTATATATATAGACCGGGTCCTGATCCAGAATGCTTTACCATACTTGATGATATTTCACATCAGGCTATCCTTATTTGGTCCTGATCTGGTCCTGATCCGGTATGCCTTACCACACTTGATGTTATTTCACATCAGGCTATCCTGATCAGGACCAGACCTGGTCCTGATAGGGTTTGCCGGATCCGTCATGCCTCATTCTATCCTGATCGGGCCCTGATCCGGTATGCCTTACTATACTTGATGATATTACACATCAGGCTATCCTTATTTGGTCCTGACCTGGTCCTGATCCGATATGCCTTACCATACTTGATGACATTTCACATCAGGCTATCTTTAGTTGGTCCTGATCCGGTACGCCTTACTATTGATTAATGATATTTCACATTAGGCTATCCTTATTTGGTCCGGATCTGGTCCTGATCCGGTATGCCTTCCTATACTTGATGTTATTTCACATTAGGCTATCCTGATCAGGACCAGATCTGGTCCTGATAGGGTTTGACGGATCCGGCATGCCTCATTCTATCCTGATCGGGTCCAGATACATATATGATCTGATTGAACCATACTTTTTTTCTAGTCGGGTATATTCGCAGATGCTTATTATATCAGATAATAAAACAGTTTCTATCAATATTTTTAACATTAAAACCTTCAAAAGATAAACTCGTAAAGTTAATGGGAAATCACTGCGAAGAGTCCGTATAACATTTTATTGGTCACTTGGGATGCCCATGCCAGCTTCCTTACATAAATCCGATATTCCAGTGAGAGCACCCTAGGGAAGTATATAGATGGTTTTCGGTGCAGTACAGCTAGCTTATTAAATATAGTGTTATTATTCCTATCCATCCCTCTATTTATCAGGCTGTCGATTACCACTATTGCGTATAGAACTCCCAAAGACGATCAGAGTTGGCCTTCTAAGTTTCTTTTAGAACTTCTTTGGCAATGAGAGAAATAAGTATACTAGCCTGGCATAGACCAATAGAATGACGATGTTTTTGCAATTATCTTTTATGTTTACGAATCTTATGATAAATAAAGATGTGATAAAATTTTAAGTTATTACTTATTATTTCACCTTGAATAGATTTGACATCATACCACAGAATACAGCAGAATATCATCATCATCATCATCATAGCCCATATATCCCACTGTTGGGCTCGCCTCCTCCGCAATGGGAGGGAAATTAACCTACTACACCAGATACCCCATCAGACGTGTTGGTATAGGGTTTTGTTTCGAGTTTTCCTTTTCTTGCATAGATGTTATATGCGTTTTATATCTCTTAAGCGTCTCTTACGATCACCATAGGTGGTGGTGAATTGTATTCTTACTCCGTCATCACACGAATGAATATACTGGCAGAATATTTCGCTAAGTTTTATGATCAGATATCTGAAAAAGATCACGAAAAAAAAACAAACCATATACTTGAAGTAAGGTATGTATAACAGCAATATATATTATTATTCAGCTATATATCTCGAAAGTATCTATAAATAAAAACCATTTAAGTTATGGGTCTATAGCAAACAAAATCTTTTACGTTAAGATTAAATAAGGATGGGACCTGGACCTACCTTTCATAAAAGCTAACTTTATTTAAGTGTATTATTATTTTACTGTATGGTGATGGAGTAAAAATACAGCTGTATTCTTACTCCGTATCTACTAGCCCCTATCTTACCCGTGGGTGATCGTAAAAGATGACTAAAGTATAAAATTTGAATATAACATCTATGCAAGAGAAGAAAAAGTCGAAACGAATCACTATACCAACGTGTATGATTCGCGTAATGGGTCAATTTCTCTCCTAGTGTGCAAGAGACTTGAGCCCAGACAAGTTGATATGATGGTGATTATTCTTTTTTTTAATTATAATAACTCTTTTTCGTTTAAATGATCTATAGAATCTATACAATCATATTAGTTTATATTATGATTAAAAAGCAAAAATGATTCAAAAGTAAAAAAGATCTGATGTCCAAATCCAATTTAAAAAAAATTCTAGAAAATTCCATTTAAAACCCACAACCTCACGTTCGGCATAATGATAAACACAATATAAAAGCAACTTTTAAATTATAATTTTAGTTTTTGACAGGTGTGATCTGGTCTTTGATTTACCATTCCTTACTTTTTAGTGTAACGTATGAAAATCGCTGCCAGGTTATTAGAAGAATGGTTAACAGATCTGGTCATACCTTTGCCCGTATCGTTCGGAGCAATGAGACCGCGGCAGTGATAGATGAAACCTCATGACCTACCGTATCTGCACCAACTAAGTGGGCCAGTATTTAACATTTAAATAACCGAAATAATAATAATACCTATTATCATATTGTTATATATAATGCGAAAGTGGAAGGATGTAGGTACCGGGGGAGACCGAGACTAAACTACCTAGACCAGATTGGTAACGTACTGAAGGAAGGTAGAGTCGAGAGTCTCCGAAACCGGCGAGCGTGTATGAAGAGAATTATGAATGTTGAGGAAGCGAGTGAAGTATGCAAGGATAGAGTTCTCTGGCACTCTGTTCTCTCTGCCTACCCTGCAAGGTATATGGCGTGATGATATGTATGTATCAAATTGTTAGTATATTATAATGTTATTTGTATTCTTCTTTATTTTCGCGACTGTATTTCAAGTTTTTTAAATTGTAGAGGAAAGTGAAGTTTGCAGAGATAGAGTTCTCTGGCACGCTGTTCTCTCTGCCTAACCTGCAAGGGATATGGCGTGATGATATGTATGTATGTAGAGGAAAGTTGCTACTGTTGTCAGACGGGTTAACATAGTGGTTTGAGTGTGTTTTTTTATTGCTGATGTTGGCCAACGAGCAAGCAGCACACCCGATGGTAAGTTTTATAACAGTATAATTGGATCTTTACAATACCAATGGTATAGCTAGGCTGCTGCCTATATCAATTTAAATCCGAAACGTACCCAAAAAGTTGGGCTGCCGGCTCTCGCTCTCACTGAACGAAGCACATTGCCATTGTTTGGATGTCGATTTTCTGTGAGAGTAAGGTACTACTCGGGACGGACCGGCTGTAGACAGAAAACTGTCAACAGTCTGATACTACCTCAAATAAAAGTGTCTTCCTCTTATATTGCATGTTATCTGTTTATATTTCTTACCCATCTTAATATATATAAATTACGCGTCACGTTGTATGTTCGCAATGGACTCCTAAAGTACTTAACCGATTTTAATCAAATTTGCACAGCATGTGTAGTTTGATCCAACTTAAAAGATAGGATAGCTTCCATCTCAATTTATAGTAATATTATTTTATTGCAAATTATTTGTCTATTATTTGTCAGTCACAATTATCTGTTATCTCCTAAGGATTCTAACAGATGGCGGTATCTGTTGACTGGATTGAGTAAGTATTTAATAGGTGGTACTATGTTAATTATACAAACATTTCATATAAGCTACAATTTATTAGCATAACCACCGCGTGTTACTGAGGCTCCCTTAGCCACAGCAACGAGTGGCCGAGTCTGCTAGTATTTTATAATATAATAGTCACGGAGAAGGAAAAGTGTGAACATAATATTTATAAGTCTCCAAACGGAAATTATAACATTAATATTTAAAAAAAATGTTACTAATATTTTATGAATCCATTATCGATATAAAGACAACCCTTTTTCTTAGATGAAGGTTGAAAAGTTCTCATAACAAATAAACATGCCCATGTATCAATGTGGAATGGGAATACTTTGATGGCAAAACTGTTTCAATTTGTTTTGTGGGTTTTCCGATATCGGTAAATATAATGTTGTGTTTACTCAATAGGTCTGATGGCTGTGGTTAAATCGGCTTTTAATGATATGAAATGAGTGGTTTTTCATAAATCATTTGATATTTTTATTTATAATCATATAATATGGAGTCTAAGGTCATCTGTTGGACATAAGCTTTCTTATGTAGAGTGATAATATGTTATAAAGAGCATGCTTGGTAGGCTGATTAATCATCATAGTTAGTATTTAATTTTTAGGGAGAGTACTGCTGCCCGCTCAGCTGGTGCTACCTTAGTTAGTTTAATTACTCCTTTAGATAATTAAAGGCAAAAGAAATAGGTTTGTATTCTAAAGAAATTCCTTGATCACAAATGGAATATGTTTTTTTTTTAAAGACTTTTTTTGCGGGGGCTATGGAGTGGTCACTAGACATGTGTAAGTAATGCGAGTGATGCATCACACGTTATATTACCCGACCGCGTACTGTCATATTACACATTGCGCGACTAAACATGACATGACATTAAACATCACACATCACATTAAACATGACGCCGAACACTCGTGTACTGTTCTGTATTTCTGCAATGTTCGGTAATTTGGTAATGGTTATCTATATCTCAAACGCGCCGTGTGTCTTTTCGGGAGAGTGAGAGGGATAGAAAGACTGGACCGCGCTGCGCCTGCGGTCGATAAATATTTATTTTGAGCTCTATTTTTAGAACATTAAGGCTTATATTAAATGAAATGTCATGTGTGATGTTTGAAGTCATGGTAAAATGTAATATTACTCGGCACTAAATGTAATGCCATATAACATCACTTCGCGCAGTACTGACCCACCCTGCAAAGCGCCTCTCTTCGCCGTGCGAGCGAGCCACCGGTACCCGATCTTAGTCTTCGGTGGTAAAAAGACACCACCAAGCACTAAGAAAGTAATCATTGTATCGCGGGGGACTTTACAAACATGCAATTTACGCAGACCAGACTCAGAACAATACTTTATGGATCGCACAAAGTATTGTCCCGCGTGGGAATCGAACCCACGGCACTGGCACGGAAGGTGATCTTAACCATTATTTCATTCATCTGTGCAGTCAAATTAAGTGATGCAAATCAGACTGCACCTTAAGAAGCCTGGATAAAGTTTAGACGTTTAGTTATAACAAAATTATTTTAATGCATTTATGGTCACGGAATCCCTATACGACTTAACGCGATAAAACCTTTAAAAATACTTTTATTTCATATTTGTAATACTTGCAGCCTAAATATCCAAATATTATTATAATAGTTTTTTATTTATCTCAGCTCATATATATATGTCCCATTATTGAGCTCGAGCCTCCTTCATAATAGAAAGGAAATTGATCTACTATACCACGCTGGTCAGTCGTACTGGCATAGGGTTTTATTTCGAGTGTTTTTCTCTCGCATAAATGTTATATGCATTTTATATCCCTTATTCGTCTCTTACAATCTCCCACAGGTAAGATAGGGGCTGGTGAATTGTATTCTTAATCCGTCATCACATGGATAGTGATAAATTTAATTAAACAAATACATTCTTTATAGAATGCAAACGCCTGTAATATATTAATCACACGAGAATAAAATGTTTTCATAATTTCTCAAAAGATTTATTCCTAACAGCATACTCCAAGCGACATTACTATTATTATCGGAGATATAGTCTGCCTAGCAACTAATTTATTCGATAAATTTAGCTAATAAATTCACTTATCACTAAATTTTACTCAAAGTATGTATATACCTATAATATTATTTAAATAAATTATTACAATTGATGCCAACAATGATACGCTTTTAAATAGCATTTGTGTAGTCGTAAAAACGTCAAACGGTGTTACTTTGTGATAGCGTGTCGTGCAAATGTACTAAGTCACGCATATAATTATGGGGTTTTTGGTCCGCATTTACACCATTAATGCTTAATAAATATATAGATAGATATTGAAGAATAACCAATATGATTATATTATCGAAATAGTAGTTAAAGCATCTTTTTTTTTTAGTATTTTTGCTTGCCTGCCTTTCTGTATATTTAAATATGCACTACTTAAAAGCATACACTATATAGACATATAGTATATCATCTCAGCTGATATATATCCCACTGTTGGACTCGAGCCTCCTCCATAATGTGAGGGAAATTGACTTAGTATACCACGCTGGATCGACGTGTTGGTATAGGGTTTAGTTTTATATTTTCCTTCTCTCGCATAGATGTTATATGCATTTTATACTTCTTATCGTAAGAAACGACCTCTTACGATTACCTACAGGTTAGCTAGAGGGTAGTGGATTGCATTCCTACTCCATCACCACATGGAAGACATATAGTATAATTTGCTTTCATCTTTATTTGTTTTTCATCTTTAGAGGTGATACTATACTAAATTACTGACATTTAGCATTTAATATGCTAATTTATTTAAAAAAAAAACTTGTTTTACAAGCGAAAAATTATGGCCACACGTTGAATTTGAGTCCACATCTTCTGGAAATCTGTTCCAATCCTCTTAACGGTGTGGTATTACGTGTAACAACCAAATTAATCGGATGAATCTTCGTCTTTATGGAGACGTTCCACACGCCATCTATCGGACCAGCGTTATATATTGTAACTACATATTTATATACAGCTTAAAAGCTATGGCTATGTAATATGCGATAAATTTATATTTATTTTTAAACTATCCAATAGATGCAGTTTATTTTAGATTCGAGTATGAATAAAACATTAGACTGATTGGATCAGGTGAAATTGCCTCGAATTTCAAAGTGAGATGGAATTATGCTGTGTATTTTGTATTTTTGTATTTACAGCTTTGTGTTAGCGATCTCCTTTTTAGCTTCTATATAGTCTCTTTATTAAGCGCAAGTGTACTTCACAAAAGGTTCGAACGTCACTTCATCCATCCTCATATTTTATCATTATACTTTATTAAGTATAAGCTTCACTATACAGGATTCAGGAACTTGGCAGAAGGTCTAGTCATTACACTTAATACTATAACTCTTCCAAAAAAATTCTGATGCCCATTTTCTTTGATGATTCTCATCCGGTCTTTCCGACCCGCAAAGGGGTGACTCGTAATCCTTAACCATCACAAGACATGTTGTTCAGTAATAAGAATTTATTTTTAATTATTAGATAGTTATTAGATATTATATAAGAATTTATTTTTTATATGACATATCTGAATTTATTTTTTATATGATATATACGGATGTTCACAAGAGGACATTAATATTGTAAAGTGTTTGAAACGTCAGGAAATTGAAAATCAAATACAACGAAATAGAATCCGTAGAAATAGTTTTTTTTTCAAATGTACATACATACACACACATACATATCATCACGCCATATCCCTTGCAGGGTAGGCAGAGAGAACAGAGTGCCAGAGAACTCTATCCTTGCATACTTCGCTCGCTTCCTCAACATTCATAATTCTCTTCATACACGCCTGCCGGTTTCGGGGACGCTTGACTCCACCTTCTTTCAGTACGTGACCAATCTGGTCTAGGTAGGTTAGTTTCGGTCTCCCCCGGTACCTACCGGTTTCAAATGTTACTGGCGTAAATTAATGTCTATTTTTATATTTCTAATGAAATAATTAATAACAAAGTTAAATGATGATTTGCGTTTTGAATTATTTTGATAAATTAATTTATAATGCGGAAAATCTGTGGAGTTAGGCTGACCGACCGCATTCGTAACGACGACGTAAGAGAGCGAGTAGGTATGAAAGAGAGTATTGGTGTAAAGATGCGAAAGGGAATGCTCCGATGGTTCGGACATGTGGAAAGAATGCCGAACGAACGCCTGGTTAAGAAGATATACAATGCGAAAGTGGAAGGATGTAGGTACCGAGGGAGACCGAGACTAACCTACCTAGACCAGATTGGTCACGTACTGAAAGAAGGTGGAGTCAAGCGTCCCATATATAAAAATGAATTAGATTTATAGCTCTATAGTATAAATTTTGTAGCAAGTACTCTTTATCCAACTTTATAAATGAGATATTGAGTGGTCCATATCAATCATGCGAGGGCCGACGTTACACATTTGAAAACAATTTTGCATATAAGCCATTTGACCCAGTTTTAGTAAACATGTAAATTTTAATTGAATATTTTATGATACAATACTAACAGAGGATTTAATTACGAACAAGGTAGAATAATTTAATTTATATAATCTTCTGTGACGGTGTAAGAATACCATTCAACACCACCTATCTTACACTTGCATGATCGTAAGAGACTTATAGTTTATTAATAGCAGAACTATTATAGTTTATTAAATTGTAAGAAAAGGGGTCTATGCGTGAATGTAAGCAAAACCAAAATAATGGTCTTTGAAAGAGACGAAGCCAGAACGGATGTAAGAGTAACCATAGGTAATGATATACTAGAGCAAGTAGATGAATTTGTATATCTTGGATGTTGATTTAGCCGAGATGGAAGGTACACCACTGATATAGAGCGAAGAGTGAATGCGGGAAATAGAGTGAACGGAGCGTTGGGGCAACTTCTCGGCAGCCACCACCTCAGCCAGAAGGCACGTGTAGCAATACATAACGCAGTGCTTGTCCCAACATTACTGTATGGAAGCGAGAGTTAGGTATGCAGAAAAGAGTATGAAAGTAAAATTAATGCGGTCGAAATGCGATCTCTGCGGAAAATCTGTGGAGTTAGACTGACCGACCGCATTCGTAACGACGACGTAAGAGAGCGAGTAGGTATGAAAGAGAGTATTGGTGTAAAGATGCGAAAGGGCATGCTCCGATTGTTCGGACATGTGGAAAGAATGCCGAATGAACGTCTGGTTAAGAAGATATACAATGCGAAAGTGGAAGGATGTTGGTACCGAGGGAGACCGAGACTAACCTACCTAGACCAGATCGGTCATGTACTAAAGGAAGGTGGAGTCCAGAGTCTCCGAAACCGGCGAGCGTGTATGAAGAGAATTATGAATGTTGAGGAAGCGAGTGAAGTATGCAAGGATAGAGTTCTCTGGCACTCTGTTCTCTCTGCCTACCCTGCAAGGGATATGGCGTGATGATATGTATGTATGTAATAGCAGAACCACACTGTTGACAGTTTTCTGTCTACATGCATGGGCCGGTCCATATGGGGTAGTACCATACTTTCGCAGTAAATCGACGTCTGAGTTGTATAAATGTACAGTTGTGTTGGGTTCGGTGAGTGAGGGAGCTGACAGTCCAACTTTCTAGGTGGGTTTGGAAGGTTTCACTGGTAGGCAGCCTAGTTATACCCCTGGTATAGTAATGATTCATGGGCGGCAGTAACACTTTCCAACAGGTGTGCTGTTTGCTCGTTTGCCACTAAAAGCAATAAAATAAAACGACCAAGGGATTTTAAACGCATATAACATACTCGTATATACAAGAGAACACAAACTCAAAATAATAACCTATATCAACACAACTGACCAGCGTGGTTTAGTAGAATTTCCCTCCTATTGAGGAGGATCGTGCCCAATAGTGGGACATATGTGAGCTTAATTATGAAGGTAGAATAAACAAAAGTTAATTTTGTAATAATTTCACTTAGAACAAAATTTAAGATTAAGTTAGGTTATATTAGGTTTCAGATCACTAAAATAATAAATTAGGACACAGTAGGTGGCGCTGCGATCGATTTTTAGTCATCATATTTACATATACATTTTTTTAATTTGTGTAGATCAGTGTTTGTTGGGTCAGCTATTTATGTATAAGTCTGCTAGTGAATACTTAATTAATATAATTTTTGGTTTGATTATAAAATCAAATATTATATTATTATACTCTTAATTAATAATCATGATTATGACAGGCAATTAATGAGAAAATTAGATAAAAAATAAATAGCAATTTACACGAATTTAATATAACACTGATTTATTTGTTAAATATATTTATTTTTTGAAATAAACCAAAAGAAAATAAAGAATTTTCTCTAAGAATATGAAAATTGTCGGTAACCTCAAACGGTGAAAATTCAAATAAGTTACATTCCAAGCTTTGCAATATAACATCTTTTCACGGAAGCTTTAGTTGCAATATAAACTTTTCAAAGACCATTCGTATTCAATGGAAGCAATGTGGTTTAAATTGCTTTTGCTGAAAAAGTTTATGTGCACATGTGTTTAGAATGGAAGATATCAAAATCGGATGTTTTTATTATATACCTATGCCTTCGTCATCATCATTTCAGCTCATATATGTACATCCCACTGCTGGGCTCGAGCTTCCTCTACGGTGGAACGTAAATTAAACTACGCTTTAGGTTACTGAAATTTAATAAACCGAAAACTTTTTATATCAAAGCAAATAAAGTATTGAAAATTATACTAAATTATAATTCTATAAACTAATAATATAATTTACTGCTTCTTTTCTAGGTCGTGGGTGTCGTACAAGCCCCCGCCGCCCGCGGCCGGGGCGGCGCGTGCGCGAGTGTCTGCGCCTGATGCCGCCCTAACCGAGGCTTCGGGTGATCGGACCGGGGAATTGTCCGGTCACCCGACGTGAGGCCACCACGTGAGGGCGACGCCTCGACGGCGAAAGCTGTCGGGGCGTCGACGAGAGAGGAACCCGAGAGGGTATATCGCCGGGCGGGCCACCGAAGACAAAGATCGGGTACCGGTGGTCCGCTCGCACGGTGAAGAGAGGTGTTTGCAGGGTGGGTCCATGAGGTTGCGCGCCGCCTCTGCCGTCGCTCCGGGCCGATTTGCCGGGGCGCGAATAAATAATTCTCGGTCATTAACTCACTGTGCTAACAAAAGTGATTAAATTATCAGTTTAACAAATAAACACATCTAACTCAAAGGAAAACAAAACATCATCCTACAACTTTTTGGCATTATTTGCTAGACGTATGCCTCCTTCATACTTCATCACCAAGTATGTTCTTGTGGCACCCACATCCAAGACTCCCAACCACCTGTAAGTAATTAGTCCATATGCATATACTACGTCGTCGAAGACTTCGTTGTCAGAGACGTTTTTATGGTTACTGTGTCGCTGCCCAAGAATATTCACACCTCCTACTCTACTGCTATTGGGCCCACTACCAAAATAAGCTCATAGGACAGCGGAGCTGCCGCAACTTGTAGCTATTTCTACTTTGTTCTTCTTCTTCTTATTTTTATGTATTGGCAATCAGCTACTTAAATGAGCCATTGTTGCCAGTGTCGAGTTATAATTATCTTCAAGTTTTTAGTGTCTTCAGATTAGTCATTTGTCCGTCAGTAAGTCAAATTGTCGCCATCAACAGTGCTATGGCCACACTGTTAATGGTATCTTGTGAGAATTTTGATGAAAAACGAAAACGTTGTAAAGCACTTTTATATGATATTCACTACATCTCAGCAGTTCTGTCACATCATATTATATAAAATCCCATCAAAATTATCTAATATAACACGTTAAAACACTAAGATATCGAATATAATACAAGAGCACCACGTGACGTTTTAGATTCCCGCCAAAAACTCCTTCTACTTTGTTGTTCATATAAGGGTGATAGTGTTGTAATCGACACGCTTGGCAGGTGGATTGGCGATCGTAGTGAGGTACTGTATTACCCAGGGGAGATCTGCTGCCCGTTGTCCTGGTAAACCCTTAGTCGATTTTTACGACCCTTCATAGGCTAGTAAGAGGGAAATAAATAAATAAATAAATATTAATATTCTATCATTTTATTCGGTGTAAATGAGGTCGTATTTACATAATTTTAACGGATATCAATAAAAATGATATAATGCTCACATAATTATATGGTTATATAATTATCTGAGTTATAAATTTCAATAACAAGGAAGGAATATCTTTACTATAGATATATCAATCATTGTGTCACAAAAATTTTAAATTTTTGTTCAAAATATATGTCGTGATGTCTTTCACCCTACTCGTGGGGTTTGTAAAAATACCTAAGGAATGTTATACAGAAAACAACAGTTCCAGAGAGGGGGGACTAGAAATGAATCCTCATATTTAGTCTATAGTCTGTACAGCGTGATAGGTAAATTTCCCTACAAATAAGGAGTGCTCGAGTCCAGTATGGGGGTATATGAGCTGAAATGAAGATTCGTGGCAGAATATTTATCAGATTATAACATTTTAATTTTAATAGTACATATTTATGGGATATAAGCTGTGTGGTTACGAACACTACCGACCCTCACTTTGCTCGTAGATGTCGTAAAAGATGACTAAAAGCTTTATAACGACCTGGGCCAATGGCATCTGATGCATCGGGTTGAAAGCCCTCAGCGCTCACCCACAATTCGGGTAAAGTTGTCATAGCCATCTGAGGCTAACAACTAAGACACACACAAAAAAACGAACCATTTGATGCCGTTTGGTCAACGTTCCCAAGGCGGGTTCACGTCTGCAGGGGGCCGGTCATAAAAATATTGCCAATAACTTTTACAATATGTACTATGAAAGAAGAGTACATCTTGTATCGACCGCAAGTAATTGGGATTAATATGTGTCAAACTCACGATAATTTTAATACTAAAATTGGGATAAGAGTAGGAGAATGATGATATTTATGGGAACAATTAGCGGCCGAGCTTGTTTTCGGATGACTATTAAAATTAATGATGTTTATATACTAATGATACACATAGAGAAACCTGATTTAATTATAAATATACTAGATTCTGCCCTGGCTTCACGCGCGTAAAAGGTTATTATCGTAAAGTTTTTCATCCCCTATTTTTATTCTTCCCCTTAAGGGTAATAGTTTTTACGAAATTTTAATGGCCTATTTATTTATATCTAATCAATCAAAAAACCTAAAAATAAATTACAAGCTTTGGCTTTAAAAATGACAATAATTTCTTACAACGTTTCATCCCCTTTTACAACCCTTTTTTTGCATTAAAAAGTAGCCTATGTCCTTTCTTAAGTTCTAGACTATCTGTGTACCAAATTCATTTAGATCAGTTCAGTAGTTTTGGCGTGAAAGAGCGACAGACAGACAGAGTTACTTTCGCATTTACAATATTAGTAAGGAAGTAAGGATCAATGATATACATGGAGAAAATATAAAATTCTATGACAGATAGTCTGGTATAGCGGGCTAAATTCTTTAAACTAAAATAAGTCTGTGGCTAATAATGGAATATAAATAGGTCAAGAAGAAAACTAAGGTAATAAAGATATAATTTAAGAAAAAGTTAAATCTATAATTCATATTTACAATTTCCATCTGCTGTTTTCACCATATTCTGATTACGTCAATACGTGCTGTGTGGTAGCGGCTACAAATACTACCAAAACTTAATTTCCTCGTGAATATCGTAAAGTACGACTATAAGTTGTATATCGAAATGGTTCAACTCCACGCAATGCCATTTGATCAATTACATTCCCAAGGAGGGATGACGTCAGGCAGGCGACAAGTCATCTACTACTAATAACTGTTACAATATGTACAATCGAACAAGAGTACATATTGGATTGACCCTAAGTAATTGGGATAAGAGCAAGATGATGTATTGTACATTTAAGAATCTCAATTATTACATACATACGTACATATCATCACGCCATATCCCTTGCAGGTTAGGCAGAGAGAACAGAGTGCCAGAGAACTCTATCCTTAGATACTTCACTCGCTTCAATTATTATAAGAGAATAATACCTGGAAATAAAACTCATATATATACTCATCTCCATTTATCTATCAATTAATTGATCTTCACTATTGGATATAGCCCTCCGCATATATGGGTTGATGCCACAATATATACGCATAGCAAGTAAATCGGGTAACTCAGTTGGTGTTAAATTTTTCCAAATGAGCGCCACTGTCTACTCACTCGATGCTAGTTTTTGTGACTCCCAAGCCCAAGTAATTGGAATAAGAGTAGGAGAATGATGTTGACTATACTGGCAATAGTAGAATCAGTTTTATACCACCGTAAAAGAGATACGTTTTGTTCTTAATCCTTTATCAATGACTGAAGGCAAGAACTTGATACAACTGGTGAGTTCAAATGATAGCAGAGAGATAGAATACGGTACATTATAAGGCCACATAACGTGGTTACTATTAACTGTTCAGAGATGTTTTGATAAAACCACAACGAATCAAAAAAAAGTTTCCTTACCTTTTAATCGATTGTTGCTCGTAACTTTTATTAAATAACTTTCACAAAAGTTGATTCAGAGATAAAAGTAGACGCAAAATAACAACAAAACTGTTAATCAATGTAATATAAATGAGGATAATAATGAAAGTCCGCGGCGTCTGAAATTTCCCAAAGTAAACAACAATTAGTTACTTGAAAATAAATTACGAGAACGCGGTATGGGCGATCATAGAGTTTAATTTTCTTGTAAAATTAATAACTTTGCGTCTTTTGGTAGATTTTTAATTAACGTTGCCCGAATAATAATTAATAGGACACATAACAGAGGCATTCTTTTTCACTGTTCGCTTCGGTAGACTTTAAAATGATATTCAGAGTTTAAATTTAACAGTGGTAGGACCACGCTGTGGACCTCTGTCTACAACCGCGGGCCGGTCCGTCCGGGGTAGTAACACACTCTCGCAGAAGATCGACTTCTGAGTAATGGCAATGTGCTATAGAGCTGGAAGCCCAACTGGGGTGGGTTTGGGGTTTGTATTGGTAGGCAGCGACCTAGCTATACCCTTGGTATTGCAAAGGTCCATGGGCGGCAGTGACACTTACCATCAGGTGTGCTGTCTACTCGGTTGCCACCATAAGCTATAAAAAAAAATGAAATCAATTATTAAAATTATTATTATAGGTATTATTTAATATACTTGATTGTAATTTCATTGTAACAGTTTTTTTTAATAAATGCATATGAGAGTAAATATAGTAATAATAATAGTTTTTTTTTTAAGTTTTGTCTATCTGTTTACACACAAAGACACTTACAAAGAATGAGTGAAGAGAGGTTGACGAAGAAAATATATAAAGCAAGCGTGAGTGGGACGAATACAAGGGGAAGATCTCGTCATAATTTTCTGGATCAAATTAGCGATGTATTGACGAGAGGTCATATTAAGAGTATGCGTAATCGTAGAGTATGCATGAAGGCTGTTATGAGTGTGAATGAAGCGATGGAAGTATGCAAGAATCGTGGTTTGTAGCAATCCGTAGTCTCTGCCTACCCCTCTGGGAAACAGGCGTGAAGCTATGTATGTCTATCTGTCTGTTTACTTTCACCATTTTTTAAAATCGCTGTTGAATTTTAACTTTCATTGACACATTGCTGTAACCTAGAATACGCTTATACAATTTATTCTTTACTTAATGTTAATTTTTCGTCGTTCATTGTTTAGTTCACAGATATTCTGGCAAAAATGGGGCATAAATACATACAAAATTATGACAAATGTGTTAGTTCAAAAATGAAGTATTCATTGGATATTTACCATTTGTGTTCTACGATTTTTTTACTTTTACGCTCGGAAAATTAAAAATGAAATACAAACATGATAAAATAAAACCAGTAATCGGGTTTTATAAAATAAAACCATTTTTATAGATTCTTCATAAAAGCACTTTTATTTCAAATGTGTAATAATCGCGTGAATATGAACAAAACCAAAATAATGGTCTTTGAAAGAGATGAAGCCATAACAGATGTAAGAGTAACAATAGGTAATGATGTACTAGAGCAAGTGGATGAATTTGTATATCTTGGATGTGGATTTAGCCGAGATGGAAGGTACACCACTGATATAGAGCGAAGAGTGAATGCGGGAAATAGAGTGAACGGAGCGTTGGGGCTACTTCTCGGTAGCCACCACCTCAGCCAGAAGGCACGTGTAGCAATACATAACGCAGTGCTTGTCCCAACATTACTGTATGGAAGCGAGAGTTGGGTATGCAGAAAAGAGTATGAAAGTAAAATTAATGCGGTCGAAATGCGATCTCTGCGGCAAATCTGTGGAGTAAGGCTGACCGACCGCATTCGTAACGACGACGTAAGAGAGTGAGTGGATATGAAAAAGAGTATTGGTGTAAAGATGCGAAAGGGAATGCTCCGATGGTTCGGACAAGTGGAAAGAATGCCGAACGAACGTCTGGTTAAGAAGATATACAATGCGAAAGTGGAAGGATGTAGGTACCGTGAGAGACCGAGACTAACCTACCTAGACTAGATCGGTCATGTCCTGAAGGAAGGTGGAGTCAAGAGTTTCCGAAACAGGCGAGCGTGTATGAAGAGAATTATGAATGTTGAGGAAGCGAGTGAAGTATGCAAAGATAGAGTTCTCTGGCACTCTGTTCTCTCTGCCTACCCTGCAAGGGATATGGCGTGATGATATGTATGTATGTATGTAATAATCGCTTAAACATCAAGCATTATTAAGTATTATACACATTATCTAGTAATTAAAAAACAAAGAAAAAAACAAAGGATAAATTATAAAAAATCGTTAGATAATGCTACCTGAGTCAAACTGTGTAATGGAAATATACGGTCAAGAAATTAGGAACGAGATATATTACAGGATAAAAATTAAAATTGTCTTAACTAAACATTGAACTTATTAAGTAGAATGAAAAAAATATATATTACAAAATAAATAAGAATTAAACTACGGAAATAAAAGATAAAATGAGACTAACAAAAATTAGAACTTTTTCACTTATTCATTCACTCAAAAACTTCACAAATTAAATTTAAACATTACACATGACTCAAATAATTCTATAAAAGGAATAAAAAATCCGTTCAAGATAAATGTCTTTATTAACTTTTTGTAAGCGCTCGAGAGAATCTTCCACAATAATTTCGGTTTTTTTTTCGTAAACAGGAAAATAAAATGAACAAAATATATCGCAAAGGACAAATAACAGCTTCTATAGACCTTTTAATTCTGAAGTTGGGTTTATTTAGCCCTAGGCTTAAAGTATGTCGTTTTGTTTATATTTTTTTAACAAATCTGTAAGGAAAAATATTACTTAATAATATCGTTGTGAAGTAATATCCCAATTTATCGTAATGATATAAATATTTACGTATTAAGTTATTATTTGTTGATTAATTAAGTAAAGCAAGAACTTAGGTACAGAAGTTCGTATACATGTTTTCTAGAATTTCATTCAAAATAGACAAACAAAATTTTTAGCAATTCTATTATACTAGCTTCTGCCCGCGGCTTTGCCCACGTAAAAGGTTACTTTCCTAAAGTTTTTCATCCCCTATTTTTATTTTATCCCTTAAGGGTATTTTTTTTACAATATTTCATATTTATTTACATCTAATCAATAGCCTAAAAATAAGTTTCAAGTTCTGCCTTTAAAAATGACAATACTTCCTCACAACTTTACACCCCCTTTTACAACCTTTTTTTGCATTAAAAAGTAGCCTATGTCCTTTATCAGGCTCTAGACTATCTGTGTACCAAATTTCATTTAGATCGGTTCAGTAGTTTTAACGTGAAATAGCGATAAACAGACAGACAAACAGAGTTACTTTCGCATTTATAATATTAGTAAGGATAATCTACATGACTGGTGGAATCTAAACAGATCTCATGGGATGACTATTAACGATATTTTTTCAAATAAGCTAGTCAAGCTATGATCATAATATATGATTTTGGCTAATCTCATTGCATTACAGAGTTTCACAACGGGTGGATTTGTTTCAGCTAAGATAAATATTTAATTTACTTATATGGGAATATCTGTAAGTACAAGTCACCTATAATTTTACTTAATATCTTCTTTTACTTTTTCAGAATTAATGTTATATCATCATCATTCTCCTACTCTTATCTCAGTTACTTGGGGTCGATACAATATGTACTCTTCTTTCGTAGTACATATTGTAAAAGTTATTGGCAATAGTTTCATGACCGGCCGCCTGCCAGACGTCAACCATCCTTGGGAATGTAACTTTTGACCAAAACGGCATCAGCTGGAGTTGGTCCAGGTCGTTATAAGAATCGTAAGGTCGTTATCAGAATTAATGTTATATAATTACGAAAATTTGTTGCCAATTACCTATCGCAAAGTGCTATTTTGCAAATTCTTCTATTGTTTTTAAGAATTCAATACATACATATCATCACGCCATATCCCTTGCAGGGTAGGCAGAGAGAACAGAGTACCGGAGAACTCTATCCTTGCATACTTCACTCGCTTCCTCAACATTCATAATTCTTTTCATACACGCTCGGCGGTTTCGGAGACTCTTGACTCCACCTTCTTTCAGTACGTCACTAATCTGGTATGGGTAGGTGAGTCTCGATCTCCCAGAATCTTTAAGAATTGAAGCTCTAAGAATACAAGATCAAAAGTTGTATATTTATTTAATGGCATAAATGGGTTACTTCTAAGAATATACACAACAAATGCGGTCGAATCATGATTTAAGTAGAGCCTCTTCGGACCGATCGGATTTATAGTAAGCTCTCTTGTTATATTATAATACCTTAGCTTTGTAGTTTCAATCGCTACTCCTATTGAATCTCAAGAGATTATGTCTAATTAAGGAAGCTTTTAGAAGCTTTAGAGGTACATATAAATCTATACTGCGTGGTATATTTTTTTTAATATTTGTAGCATGGCAGATTCTGTTGTTGATAATTGTTCAGGAAAAGATAGGAAAATTAAAAATAAATCTAAAACTAGTTAGTGTTTAAACTAAGAATCTCAAATTCAAAAGCTGTAACTATAATTTTACTTAATAGAGAGCTTTTACTTAATTAATAATACTGGGTGTTCTATGGTTTAAATAGTTAATCCCATAATTCCAAGCCATTAAGTTATATTCATTTGAAATAAAACTACTTTTACGGTTTCTATCGCGTTTGTATTTGATTTTCAGTTTCCCGACGTTTCGAACACTTTACAGTGATCATGGTCACTGGAGGACTAAAGTGTCTTACGTCCTATATGTCACTGTTATATTCGTCGGGAAATTAAAATCAAATACGAACGCGATAGAATCCATAAAAGTAGTTTTATTTCAAATGTGTAACGCTCGCGTAAACATCAGAAATCATTAAGTTATAAATAGTTCTAAATTTTAAGGAATTTGTTATAAAAAAAAACAACAGGCAGTCATGGGGACTGCCTATAGAAGTGAAAACTATTAACTTAAGACTAATTGAAATAATAATAATTTTCTAATTTTTATATAAAAATAAAAACCTATTCATTCATTTCGTAATCGGATTTTATAAAAAACCTATAAGTTTTTCCCCTCCAAAAACGCTCAACGCGCCTAAAGAAGTTTTCATATAGCTATAGATATACTATTAGCATGTCGGTGACGCGAACCTATAAGTTTTCCCCCTCCAAAAACGCTCAACGCGCCTAAAGAAGTTTTCACATAGCTATAGATATACTATTAGCATTAGCATGTCGGTGACGCAAACCTATAAGTTTTTCCCCTCCAAAAACGCTCAACGCGCCTAAAGAAGTTTTCACTTCAAAAAAATCTAAATATATTTTTTCTTTTTTCCAACTAATACAGCTCGAACTTTTTTTTTACTACACCTTGTACTAAGGAAGTAATTCTTGTATTGCGGGCAACTATACAAACATATAATTAACAGATAGAAATTACATTCAGACTCAGAACAATAATTTGTATTGTCCCGCGTGGGAATCAAACCACGACACTGGTATGGTAGGTCGGTATCATCACCACGACACCACCTGTGCAGTCTAAACTCAAAAAAACGAACTTAGCATATATTGCGAAAATAATTTATTTATACTTAGCATATATTGTGAACATAATATTTTTTTTGTTTTTTGCGGCGGGCTATGGTTTGGTCACACCGCGCTAAATCTGTCCGTCTCGCTAAATCCGTCCTTCCCGCTAAATCCGTCCGTCGCGCTAAACCCGTCCGTCCCGCTAAATCCTTCCGTCCCGATATATGAAGCGGCGCGCCACCCCATAAAAATAATAGCGGTTTGGCGACTGAAGTAGGTATTACAAGTAACCCAGAAGAGACTTATTGCCTTAGTACTCCTTTAGCCGAATATTTCGACTCTTAAGGACAAGTAATGAGTGGCGATGCTTTTTTAACCTGTCATAATACGGGCAAATAATTTATAAACTTATTGTTGGGGCTGTTAATTTTATGTAGTCCCAGGATTATGGAAGTAATCTCATATTTTTAATACGTTTTTAATCTTACAATCGAACAGATAATATAATAGTTTTATGTGTTGGTAATGACTAATGTTGTACGCCCTTCTACCCGCCGCTGCGCCGCATGCTGCATCGTCGTTGCTGTTCGGATGCTTTTGTTATCTCTTGAAGTAAACATTTATGTAGATAAAATCTAAAATCCTCCTAAAAGTTTGGAATAATTTCCAAATCTCTTAGGTGGTGCTGATGAAAGATTTCTAGAAATGCAATGTTTATTTATATATATATATATATATATATATATATATGTATATATGTATATATATATATATATATATATATATATATATATATATATATATATATATGTATATATATATATGTATATATATATATATATATATGTATATATATATATATATATATATGTATATATATATATATATATATATATGTATATATATATATATATATATATATATATATATATATATATATATATATATATATGTATATATATATATATATATATATATATTATTATATAGAATAGCGTCTAATGTGTCAGCAAGTATATATACATAAAAAAATAATTTGAAAATTCGTGTAATAAACTTCTATAGTTAATAATTGGTATAACGGTTGGAATGGAAACTTTTTTAATTTGGACCTCTGCCAATGTTTTGCCGTACTACCTGTATAATGAAAGCTACCGTACTCATTTCAATAAAATATAAATACAAATTACAATAGAGAAAGGAAATTTTTGTAGCTTATCTAGAATGGGTGCCGGTGACCCACCAACATAGTGTAGATAGGTCTGTACGGCAGGTTATGGGATTGCATGCCGTCCCTTCTATATGCCACACCACGTGAGGATGATGCCCCGATGGCGAAAGCTACCAGGGCATCGAATCGAGGGGATACCCGTGAGGGTAAACCGCCGGGCGAGCCACCGAAGACAAAGACCAGATTCCGGTGGCCCGCTCGCTCGGCAAAGAGAGGTACATGTAGGGCGGGTCTATATGATCGCGCGCCGCTTCTTTTGTCACCCCAGACGGATTTAGCGGGGTGTGACGAGTCCATAGCCCAATAACGTCCCTTTTATAGCTGCAGATGGATCAAGCGCCGTGTAACTATACTAAAGCCTGGTCCAAAAAAGGTTTATCTATAAAGTATTAAACAAAATTAATATTTTGTGATTTTCTTCTCAAGCATTATTGAAGTTTGGCCTACATTGGGAATAAGCCTTTCCTAAATTTAAAGTCAAAATGATTTGTGACACAATATTTTTAACACATTACTGTATACTAAGCAATAAATAAATGCACATAACTTTAGAAACATACCGACAAAGAACAATAATCTATCTTCTTTTGACTAGGCTAATTCTGGGGAGGCCAAAATCATCAAGGGGTACAAAACTGTGGGGTTATGCTTCATAGCTTATTCTATTAACCCGCAATACTAATTTAACAGGGCAACAATAATTGTTTCTTGACTTTGTTGCCCCGCCAGTTATACAAAAGGGTATCTCACCCTTTTGTATTCCTATCTCTGAAAACGTACAGGCAATATACGCCCTGGTTCACACGGGCGGCATACTTGCAGATGGCGGGTTAATCTCCGGTGCACCGACCTATATAGCTAAGACCCTATCTAGTACGCACTGGTACTGTACCTGCGTACAGTAATTTCACCTAGTACAACAATATTATTTGTAGCTAGTATAAAAAAAACCTTGAATTAGCGTTTGTATAAATAATTTGTCTATACTGGAAGATGTGATGACGAAACTAATTTACTATGTGGCAACAGAGTAAGAATACAATTCACCACCCGGTATCTTACACGTGGGTGATCGTACGGGACGACTAAGTGATATAAAACTCATATAACATCTATGCGAGAGAAACATAACTCAAAACAAAACCCTATACCAACAAGTCTGATCAGCGTGATATAGTAGGTCAATTAACCTTCCATTATTGAGGAGGCTCGAGCCCAACAGTGAGACGCATATAGGCTGAGATGATGAACTGGACGATGAATTTTTTTTTTTTTTTTGTGTGACTTAGTTGTTAGCCTCAGATGGCTATGAAAACTTTACCCGGACTGTGGGTGCGGGTGTGGAGCGCTGAGGGCTCTCAACCCGAGGACGATGACTTTCAATGAAATATTATTTATAGCAAGAATTTCGTTATAAATATGTCTATATCTAACAATTCACATCATTACATTTCTGATCGTGATAGGTTATCATAAAATTACCTGTCATTATATTGCCACCAATATTATGACCTATAGTTAGGCAGTAATATATAAACATAATAAAGCTAGAGACCAAGCTCGATTGGATCGTGAAAATAGAACAATCAATCGATGAAACCGTTGTAGTATATCCCACACTCACTTTATATTCTATAAAATAATTTGCAGATTAAATTGTTCTAATGTCACAGTTATTATACACGCCATATTTTTCCGTGTGGTAAAGTATTAAGAATACAATTCACCACCCCGTATCTTACCCGTGGGTGATCGTAAGAGAAGACTAAAGGATATAAAATGCATATAATGAGAAGAAAAACTCGAAACTAAAGCCTATACAAAAACGTTTGACCAGCGTGGTGGTAGGTCAATTTCCCTCTCATTGTGGAGGAGGTTCGAGTCCAACAGTGGGACATACATGAGCTGAGATGGGATGATTTTCCTAGCGATGACGGAATAAGAATACAGTCCATATTTTGCCTGTGGATGCCTTAAAAGATGACGTGTGTGATGATCAGTAAGAAGTAGAAGTAGCAGGAGAAGGGAAACTCAATATAGTCCTTCACCAGCTCGTCTGATCAAGTAGGATACGAGTATAATAGGTCAATTTCCCTTCTATTGTAAAGAAATCTCTAACTTAGCAGTGGCACGTATATGAGCTGAGAAGACAAAATATTTTGTATTAAACTTATTTATGCAATCATCAGGCTATCAATAACATTATGGACATAAATCTTCTCAAAGAGGACAAAGGGGGTATTATAATTGCCACGTTTGGTATGTGGTTTGACGATCGTATTTAATATGGCGATTGTCCCTGGATCTACAGGACAGATCCACAGGAGAATGGACAGTAGTAGACTTATGCTGTCCATTCTCCCGTAAATCTATATATACTTGGCTAGTTTTTATGATTTCTTACAAGGAATCAAATGGTGTTAATAAATTACATTCTTAGATCATCATCATAAGGGTACTTATACTAAAATCTGTTTTATTCTTACCTTGATTTTATAGTATTAGTTGGGTAAGTCGTCCTCTATATTTGGGAAGAGAATAATATATAAAATATATAGTTTTTAAAATCATAACAATTGCTCGAAAAATCTTCAATATTTAGAAAGCAAATATACATACATAAATATTTATTTTAAGAGTATTTCTTTTATATTTGGTATCTTATTATCCTACAGCTTATCAGCTGTGTGGTAACAGCTACGAATACTACCAACCCTTACTTTGCTCGTAGATGTCGTAAAAGACGACTAAGAGCCTAATAACGACCTGGGCCAACGCCATCTGATGCCGTTTGGTCATCAATTACATTCCCAAGGAGGGTTAACGTCTGGCAGGCGGCCGGTCATAAAACTATGGTCAATAACTTTTACAATATGTAGATATGAAAGAAGAGTACATATTGTATCGAGCCCAAGTAATTGGGATAAGAGTAAGAGAATGATGAGGATCTTATTATCTTACAAAATATGTAAAATATCGCATCTAATTCAATATTTTTGTTACGTGTATTCCTAAATCTGGTGGGATCTGGTAATCTGCATGATAAGGCAACCTATTTCAGAAACCAGTGTTCCACAAAAAATAGTCCTAGTAGGTATAAGTTGATTTGTAACATTGTAACATTATTAATTGAGGAAGAAAACAATAAAAAGCTATTATCATGATTATCAATTTCAATATAGTACAATCTTAATATATATAAATTACGCGTCACGTTGTTTGTCCGGGATGGACTCTTAAATTCCTTAACCGATTTTAATAAAATTTTCACAGCATATGTAGTTTGATCAAACGTAAAAGATAGGATAACTTCCATTTCAATTTATAGTCGCAATATTATTTTATTGCAAATTATTTGTCTATTATTTGACAGTCACAATTATCTGTTATCACCAAACGATTCTAACAGATGGTGATATCTGTTGACTAAATTGAGTAAGTGTGTAATAGATGGCGCTATGTTATACGTACAAACGTTTCATATAAACTACAATTTATTGGCATAACCTCCATGTGTTACTGAGGCTACCTGAGCCACAGCAACGCGTGGCCGGGTCTGCTAGTAAATTATAAAAGTTATAACTAACTATAATAATATTAAATACTATTATCGGTGACTAAAATGTAGTTATAAATTTGAAAATAATTATATGTGTTCTTAAAACAATTTTTTTATAAAAAAATATCATTTAAATAGATTCAAATGACAAATACACATTAGGTCAAATGTTTGGACACTGATCACATTTTAATCGCCTTTTGTAGTCAAAGTTAAAGAAAACTTTTGTTGAATATTTGTCACGCATATTGTGCTTGAGCTATATTTAATGACAGTTTTCAGTTTTTGATCGTAATTATTAGCCAGAAATACAAAAAAAAAATACTAATATATAAATACTTAATCTTTATATTTAAAAAATAGCTGTATAATATGGTTTCGAATACTACCAACCCTTACTTTGCTCGTGGATATCGTAAATGACGACTAAGAGCCTTATAACGACTTGGGCCAACTCCATCTGATGCCGTTTAATCAACAATTACATTCCCAAGGATGGTTAACGTCTGGCAGGCGGCCGGTTATAAAACAATTGCCAATAACTTCTACAATATGCACTATGAAAGAAGAGTACATATTGTAGGACCCCAAGTAATTGGGATAAGAGTAGGAGAATGATGATGATTTATAATTAAAAAAATACTGAATAGTAAGTGCTTACTTAATACATATTTTTATCCATCAAAATTTCAGTTCACTATTAGATATAGTTTTCACAGCGAATAAGATAATCCACGTTTGCCCTTGTTCTCGATTTTAGTAGATGTTGAAAAAATAACTACTAACTATTTTTTTAGTATCCCTTAGCTGTTTTTATACCTCATATGGAAAAATAAGCAATTATGATTAGTTGTATTCTTAACTTAATCCATCATAACATGGAAAACCAATGAATATTTTACGACTATACTTTTTATCTATATCTGCAATTTAGAGGTAAAATTTACTTATTCGTGTGTAATTATTAAATGCATGAGTTCTCTAAGTAAAATCATAATTTCTTTTTTTTTTTTGTGTCCTTAGTTGTTAGCCTCAGATGGCTATGACAACTTTACCCGGACTGTGGGTGAGCGCTGAGGGCTCTCAACCCGTAAAATCATAATTTCAGTAGGATTTTTTATTGTAGAGGTATTTTTTTTATTGCTTATGGTGGCAAACGAGCAAGCAGCTCACCTGATCGTAAGAGTCACTGCTACGCATGGGCCTTTGCTACATCAGAGGTATAGCTAGGCAGGTGCCTACTATTACAATCCCCAGACCAACCCAGTAGGGCTTCCGGCTCTTGCGCTCACCGAACGAAGCGCAATAACACTAATGTGTGAGTAATGGTAATCCATTACTCAGACTTCGATCTTCTACGAGAGTGTGGTACTACCCCGGACGGAGCGGCCCACGGCTGTAGACAGAAAACCATCAACAGCGTGGTCCTACCACTATTTAGATAAAGATATTCTCTAAAAATGCGATATAGAGTTTAAAATTCATCATTTCTGTTTTATAAATGAGAACTCAATCATGTGAAAACGTAAAGCTAAATCTTGTTTACAATTATCAAATTTTATTAAAGTTAACATTGCTTCAAAGTTTTAAGTGCCTAAAAAAGATACATAAAACAGATTATTTTTAGCCGTAATTTTTATAAAGTATCAAAAATAAGAAAGTTTCAGATTCAAGACATATTTAAACAAGATGAATTATAATATTAGAGAATAGCAATCAATCAGAGTACAAAAGTAACGACTTGTAAAAGTTGTTAAAGGCCCAGGGTATTAAATGCCTCGAGCCTTATAAAATCTTTAGTAGCTATCAGATTTAATTTATCTCGTTTCTCGTTTATGAAAAGAAAGAAATGGCTTCTGGGTTTTAAAGTGCTGAAATTAGGATTTTAAAGACAATTTTGTAAAAAAATATGTAAAGCTTTATGTTAAGAATTACGCAATGAAAAAAAATATACCTATAGTAAAATTTTGACATATATTATGACGTCTAGCCTATTTTTTTGACAATCTTTTTATTAACTTGTCATGTAAACTTTACATAAACAATTAATTTGGATGACAATGCATAGTAAACTACGTCACGTCATTCTAAATCCAATATGGCGAACGTACCAAGATGGTGGACTAATTATTTTATGTACACTGTCTTTATATGAATATAAAATGAAATGGATAGGGAATAAAAATACGAAAATTAAAACGATTTTACTCCAATATTAGTACGACAGACTGCCCAAGATGACGGCCTAGTTACTTTTTATGATCTACCACAATATAGCTATCAAATAGAAGGGCTTACTAAGAAGAATACGAAATAAATATCGGGCTAAGGTTTGTAAGCATTTCTACAATACGAGTCTCAAATGGAAAGACGAATTGATAATAATACGAATAATTGCTATAAATATAATATTGATAAAAAAACTTAATTGCTCCAATCCAACAAGCAAAAAAAAATATGGGAAACAACAACAACTCATAAAAACGGTACGGGAGTTTTAAACGTACCGATTATGATTTTTCTGAAGAATTAGCGAGTATTGAAGCTCTTTGTTGTTGAACAAGATTATATGGCTTTAAATAGTATCAAATCACTTTTTGGAGTTTACTCCTTAAGAATCGATTTTCATATAAGGCGCCCGGTATGAGAAAAAATTGAGGAGTAAAAAAAACTAGTGATCGAATGACCTCGTTACGTTTTTGGTGCGCAATCTATTCTGCGCACCTTTCACTTTCTGACGTGAGATAATACTTCACTGAACAATTTTAATAAATGTAAATAAAAATATATATATTATTTTTAGTCAAATGAGCTTTTTTTGCGTCTGTTTTGATAAACGTGCTTAAGGAGTAAACTCCAGTCGTGCGTCGAAACTGACACACACACTTTTTTTTTGGCGGCGGGCTACGGTTCATCAAACCCCGCTAATCCATCCGGGGTGACAGTAAAGCGGCGCAAGACCTCGTGGACCCGCCCTACAATATACCTCTTGACGCCGTGCGGGTGGGTCACTGGTACGCGGTCTTTATTTTCAGTGGCCCATCCGGCGATCTACCCTCGCGGGATAGGATCACATCACTAGGAGGTCTACTTATTAGAGGTGGCACGCGTGGTCTTTTCAGCATTGAGCACATGGTGAGGTAGATCGAGGCACTGTGGCTCGCTGTATCTGTAGTTTGAGTCAATTTAAAGTTTATTTTTCTGTTTATAGAGATTCATTTTAAATAAAAATATGTTTTTTACTATTAACTTATCATTCATAGTTCATTTAATGAGTTTGCTTTTGAGATACAAATGGAATCCATTATGGTTCTGTTCTCTTTCTCTGACATCAATGGAGGACGGTACCTGAAAGGGTAACCCGGGCTGGCTAGAGACGTAAAGGATTCGATACCAGTGGCCAGCCTTAATGGCGATAAGGCCGGAATATAGTGTGTTATAGGTTTTTTTTTTTTTTTATTTGTCTTAGTTGTTAGCCTCAGATGGCTATGACAACTTTACCCGGACTGTGGGTGAGCGCTGAGGGCTCTCAACCCGTAAGTTGTTATAGGACCACGCGCCGTCCTTTTATCGCTCCGGATGTGAGTCTAGACTATGGTCTATGCCTATGGTAGGCCAGGGCCTACCCCAAAAAAAAAGTAACATCATAGATATTAATGTACTAATCTATATCTATATATGTATATATATATATATATATATATATATATATATATATATATATATATATATATATATTGTTGAAATATTGAATTCGTCTATACAAAAATCATTCTTTTTACTATATTTTTAAAGTAAAAGTTTCCTTTTTAAGTAACATTTGGTGAACACATGTTTACCCTTGAAAAAGGTTTTATTTTATTATTTCGTAGAAAGATAGTTTAAAGTACTCGAACAACGAATCATAAAAACTAGGTACAATTGGAGTATTGTATAGACTCCATAAACATTAAATGTTACACGATGTAAAAAGGACAACTGCAGAAATATAGTTGTAAGTAGTTAGTTCTCTCTGATCCTTGATGGTGTTAAGACACACTTCCGAAAACTCTATTTGAATAAAAGAATATCTTCCAATGAATAAAGTATTCAATCATTTAAACTAATACATTATCACATATCCATAATCCCAATATATATATATATATATATATATATATATATATATATATATATATATATATATATATATATATATATATATATATATATATGTAAGAGATGTCCACCTATGTATTGACTCATCACGATATCTCTGGAACCATAAGGCCTACAGACTTAAATTTTAGTAGGAATATTCCTTTTACGGAGTGAAGGTCAGCTAAGAAGGGATTTTACTAAATTCCACCTGCAAAGGGAGTTGCTGGGTTGTAAAAATCACATTTTTTAAATATAGCTCCTACAGACTTGAATTTTAGTAAGCATATTTGTGTTACGATACGGAGGCAAACTAAGAACGGTTTTTTAAAAATTCCACCCCTAAAGGGCATTGCGTTTGAGTTAACCCGAAAAATCTACATTTTCCAATACTGCTCCTACAGACTTGGAATTTGGTGTGGACTTTCTTTCTGCCCTGTAAAGATCACATGAAGTAAGATTTTAAGAAATTCTTTCTCGGAGAGAAATTCTATGTTGCGAAAGTAAACTACACAACTAAACCAACGTAACTAAAACGAAGCGAGGGCGGGTCGCTAGTGAACTATATAATAACAAATATATATTCTAGTGTTCCCTTTTTAAGCATATCTCAGAATTAGATTAACTAATCTGAATTATCATTTTGTTGATGGAGTAGAAATACAACTCACTATCCCCTTTTTATTCACTATCGTAAGAGACGAACTAAGGGACGCAAGCAGATAACATCAATGCAAGAGAAGGAAATAGTGTTATGCAATTATTTATATTATCCAAAGTTCTAAGTCTAACAATGAACCTAATCATCTCAGCGTGTATATGTCCCACTGTTGGGCTCGAGCCTCCCCAACAATGAGAAGTAAATTGATCTATCATACCACGCTGATCAGACGTGTTCGTATAGGGTTTTGTTTGAAGTGTTCCTTCTCTTGCATAGATGTTATATGCGTTTTATATCCCTTAGTCGTCTCTTACGATCACCTACGGGTAAGATATGGGGTGGTACATACATACATACATATCATCATGCCATATCCCTTGCAGGGTAGGCACAGAGAACAGAGTGCCAGAGAACTCTATCTCTGCATACTTCACTCGCTTCCTCAACATTCATAATTCTCTTCATACACGCTCGCCGGTTTCGGAGACTCTTGACTCCATCTTCCTTCAGTACATGACCGATATGGTCTAGGTAGGTTAGTCTCGGTCTCCCCTGGGTACCTACATCCTTCCACTTTCGCATTGTATATCTTAACCAGACGTTCGTTCGGCATTCTTTCCACATGTCCGAACTATCGGAGCATGCCCTTTCGCATCTTTACACCAATACTCTCTTTCATACCTACTCGCTCTCTTACGTCGTCGTTACGAATGCGGTCGGTCAGCCTAACTCCACAGATTTTCCGCAGAGATCGCATTTCAACCGCATTAATTTTACTTTCATACTCTTTTCTGCATATCCAATTCTCGCTTCCATACAGTAATGTTGGGACAAGCACTGCGTTATGTATTGATACACGTGCCTTCTGGCTGAGGTGGTGGCTGCCGAGAAGTTGCCCCAACGCTCCGTTCACTCTATTTCCCGCATTCACTCTTCGCTCTATATCAGTGGTGTACCTTCCATCTCGGCTAAATCCACATCCAAGATATACAAATTCATCCACTTGCTCTAGTATATCATTACCTATTGTTACTCTTACATCTGTTCTGGCTTCGTCTCTTTCAAAGACCATTATTTTGGTTTTGCTCACGTTCACGTATGGGGTGGTAAATTATATTATTACTCAGTCACCACACGGAAAAAGAACAATTTTTTTTTAAGAGACACCTCCCTGCCCGAAGCAAATAATCCTTATATTGCGTGGGACTTTACAAACATGCAATTAACGCAGAGAAATTACACCCAGACTCAGAACAACACTTTGTGGATCGCACAAAGTATTGTCCTGCGTCGGAATCGAATCCACGGCACTGGCACGGAAGGTCGGTATCTTAACCACTACGCCATTTGTGCAGTCAATGAACCTCAGTAAGCTATTAAATTGATAAATGAAAAAAAAAATACAATAAAAATCGAATATAAATATTTATTTACAAAATACTATATGAAATTACTTCAGGTTACGCCATAATGAATGCTTATTTAAGCAATAATGCCAATATAAAGGGCGAAAGGCTATAAAAGTTACGGTTTGATAGACGAAAAAGTAATAAACATTACGAATTGGACAAATTGTCGGGCCTGCTCGTAACTGGCCAATTACAAACGTGAACGATGATTTTTGTAGCGACAGTCAAATTGATTGACCATTGGGTGTACTCGATTGAATGAGATTAAATAGAATGCTAACAATTACTTCATTAAATTAGGAAAGAGATTAATGTGAGAGGGAATTCGTAATTACTAATAATTAATAATTTTAATAATGGCAGGTCAGTACAGCGTTCTAGAGGCGGAATTGCTCTCCGACCTCTACCGGCGGGTTAATTTAGCACGCGACGAAGGTGGCTCCCTATCGCTTAGCGAGATAGCCATCTGGCGCGAGGACGCCTGCCGGGACGTAATCGCCCGTTGGGTTACGCGGCTGGAGAGGCCTAGACATGGTGTAGTTACCGTTGAGGCCCGCTGGCCCGTACTGATGGAATGGATGGAGCGGCGGCACGGAGTCCTCTCCTTCCGGTTGGTGCAGGCCTTGTCGGGGCACGGTTGCTTCGGCAAGTACCTGCACACGGTCGTGAGGAGGGAGTCGACTCCATCCTGCCACCAGTGTGGTAGTGACGAGGACACGGCGCAACATACGCTCGAGATATGTACGAGCTGGGATTATTATCATATTTACGTCTTCAAGGTGACGTATGCCATCTACCGGACAATGTTTACACATTGTATAGGTTTAGTACTACAAACTTTACAGTTAGAATTGTATTAAACGATAACACAACCTTGTTATTCAAATTACTGAAATTTTGAGCGCAGCACGATTGGGCCGGATTCCCAATAGTTGCGGGTTCGAACCTCGCTTGTGACATCATTTTTCGTTTCGTAATCGGGTATTTATAAATAATTAAGCATATTAAATCCTAAAAATTTCAGTAATTTGAATAATAATAGTAAATGATAAATAATATAAAAATTATGAGGCGTGCGCTTTTGGATTTTCCAAATTATATTTATTTGGCCGCTAAAACACGACAGATATGGATATTCATAATTTTTTTGCCGGCCGCTGCTCGCGTGTATTTGGTCAGTATAGCAATTTCGATTTATTTCGAAGAAGGTTGTCAAAATAATGCTTAAATTTCCAAGTATGTTTGAGAAAATATATGTAACATATTAAATGTGTACAGATTAAGAAGACAAAAGGTCACTAACCCATAAATACGTATGGAAGTCATAAAAATCGCCATGGGATCACCAGGAATTCTTCTGGTCGATGAAGAGTTCCGTCGCTTCTTCAAGCGGCAGGACTTTCTTGAATACTTATAGCATCAATTGCGGGCCTCGGAGCTTATTATGTCCAACGGTGAACTTTGTTAAATGGATGGCAATATGGTCGCATCCTATCAAAAATGACAATTTATATCATGAACCTTGTGCTAACCCATCTCATTAGCTTAGTATAGTCAAGCGCGTAAATTCCTCAGAGAAAAAAAAAAAAAAAAAGCTTAGTATAGTCAACTTCCCTCCCACCATGAAGGATGCCTCAGCCCAGTAATGCAATTTATATGAATTAAGATAATATATCATGCAGAGAAAATAATTTATATAGCAAAATAAGGTTGCGTTTAACCCTTGCTACTTAACCCTTCATAGATGAAAACAATCTTTTGAAACATCAAACATCATTTGTCATTTTAAGTTTTAAGCTACTCAAAATTATTTAGCTGCATATCAAAAACAGTTTAAAATCGTCGAGATATTGGCTGTAGAATAATTAATTTTCATTACTTCCCATCTGGTTATAACGATAGTCGTTAATATTAAAAACGTTATAACACAACCAATCTTGAGCAAGCAAAAAGTTACTTTAAAATAAAATATATAAAATATTAAGTTGCTATCGTATATTCGGATATTATTTTAAGACGTGAACAAAGATAGCTTTAGTAAGGTCACTCGATGAGTTATTAAAATACCATTTGCAATTGTTCCATTTCAATATTACATCTGCTATAATTATCTAGCGTACGTTATTTATAGCTTAATTTAAGATTTTAAATCTGTTCGATTGAGCTAATTTTTAATTAAAGCTATGACGTAAATTGTATTATGTTGTAGTAATTTAGCAAGAATAGTCTATATGAGTACCAATATTGAGATCAAGTCTGTTTTACATCATCATCATCATTGTTTTTTTTTTGTGGTGGCAAACGAGCAGACAGCACGCCTGATGGTAAGTGTCACTGCCGCCCATGGACTTTTGCAATACCAAGGGTATAATAGCTAGGCTGCTGCCTACCAATACAAATCCCAAACCCAACCCAGTTGGGCTTCCGGCTCTCTCGCTCACCGAACAAAGCGCAATAGCACATGGCCATTACTCAGACGTCAATCTTCTGCAAAAGTATGGTACGTGGTTCGTGCGGCTACGAATACTACCAACCCTCACTTTGCTCGTGGATGTCTTAAAAAACGACTAAGAGCCTTATAATGACCTGGGCCAACTCCATCTAATGCCGTTTGGTCAATAATTGCATTCCCAAGGAGGGTTGACGTCTGGCAGGCGGCCGGTCATAAAACTATTGCCAATAACTTTTACAATATGTACTAATTAAGATAGAGTACATATTGAATTGATCCCAAGCAATTGGGATAAGAGTAGGAGAATGATGGTAATCGATCTATTGGTTTAGAAGCTGCGATACTACAAATATACAGATACGTCAAAATTATAACACATCTCTTTTGGTGTCGGGAGTTAAGAAGTTAGTCTTCTTTTAAGTTTAATTTGCATGCAAAATAATTTTTTTAACTATCTAGAAGTTGATTTTTTAAAGACACTGGGTGTAACTTATATGTATACGTAATTTATTTGCAAAATTCTTTGTGGTTCATTCTACAGTGGCGGTCACCAAGCTGATTGCTAGGCGTGATGTTTATAGCATTGTCCCTTACTTGTTGGGGCTTATGTCCAACAGTGGACTTCCGTAGTGGTATATCCGCTAGATGGAAATATGGTCGCATCCTACCAAAAATGACAATTTATATCATGACCCTTATACCAACCCATCTCATCAGGTTAGCATAGTAAACTTCCCTCCTACCGTGAAGGAGGCTTCAGCCCAGTAATCCTTTTCATTATTGAGACAATATAAAAAGAATATAATAAAAATAAAAATTAGACGTCATATACCTATTCTTTCCTATAAAAAAAAAATATTTCGCTGAAAACTCACTACAGTTCAAGGTTACGCCGATAGTAAAATTGCGAGTATTTATTGACTTTGGGTTTAAAATAATTTAGAAGGAACGTAAAATGTGATATAATACATCGCTATAGTCAGCGGTTGTTGTAAAAATTTTGTTTGCACATTAACTTTCATATGATTTATCAATTTATTCGAACAGTAAACAGTGAATTTATAAATTTTGTTCACTGGAGTTATTTTTTTCTAAATAACTTTTATTAATTAGTTATTTACAATAGTAAATTAGAACATATTGTTAATGGATTGAGATTGAATAAAGAAAAAGTATGTTTAAATCTGATCAATAATTAATTAATAGATTATTCACACATCGGGACTTTCTTTGCAAAGGATAATAAATAAATCATCATTTCAGCTCATATATGTTTAAACATCAACCTCATGACCGCCCGTCACCGTCGGTCTTACACACCCTCAATAATACATACATACATACATACATATCATCACGCCATATCCCATGCAGGGTAGGCAGAGAGCAGAGTGCCAGAGAACTCTATCTCTGCATACTTCACTCGCTTCCTCAATATTCATAATTCTCTTCATACACGCTCGCCGGTTTCGAAGACTCTTGACTCCACCTTCCTTCAGTACATGACCGATCTGGTCTAGGTAGGTTAGTCTCGGTCTCCCTCGGTACCTACATCCTTCCACTTTCGCATTGTATATCTTCTTAACCAGACGTTCGTTCGGCATTATTTCCACATGTCCGAACTCGTGTATGGCAGTGAAAGTTGGATATGGCGGTGAAGACATGAAAGTAGAATAAATGCTGTAGAGCTGAGAGCTCTTCGTAACGTGTGTGATGTAAGTCTGAAAGATAAAATTAGTAATAATATTAAAAGAGAGCGCTGGTATGCTGAGGTGGGTTGGACACATAGAAATAATGAGTGGGAAGAGGTTGATGAAGCAAACATATAAAGCTTACCTGAATGGGACGAATACAAGGGAAAAACCACGTCATATTTTTCTGGACCAAATTGAAGATTTGTTCACGAGAGGTCATACATATTAAAAGTATGCGTAATCGCAAATAGGCGATATGTATGTATCTATCTATAGAAAGTATAGATAAGACCCAATATTTTTACTTAAGTTTTAGGGATTCACTCTTACTAACAAAAACCTCATGTAGGTTCATAAAACAGCTTTAACGTATGTATTATTTAAAAATATTGCCACCTTTTACGTAAACGAATTCGCGTTCGCGTAACTATTCCACGCGGACGCGGGCGGAATAAGTAAGAAGCAGAATACGATATAACATATAAATCATTAAGTAACTAAATATAGAATATATTTAGTTACTAGTTATTTATATAAAAATAACTAACTATTAGAATAAATTTAATGACTAAAATATGAACTATTATACATTTTATAATGTATAATATAGTACTATATAATATACTAGCAGACCCGGCCACGCGTTGCTGTGGCTTAGGTAGTCTCAGTAACCCGTGGTGGTTATGCTAATAAATTGTAGCTTATATGAAGCGTTTCTACGTTTAACATAGCGCCATCTATTACATACTTACTCAATCCAGTTAACAGATACCACCATCTGTTAGAATCGTTTGGAGATAACAGATAATTATGACTGTCAAATAATAGACAAATAATTTGCAATAAAATAATATTGCGACTATACATTGAGATGGAAGCTATTCTATCTTTTAAGTTGGATCAAACTACACATATTATGCAAATTTGATTAAAATCGGTTAAGTACTTTAAGAGTGCATGGATGATATATAGGGTGTGATAATGATGCGGCGGAACTACTGGGATGTAGTGAATATCATATAAAATTGCTTTACAACGTTTTCGTTTCCCATCAAAATTTCCACAAGATACCATTAACAGTGTAGCCATAGCACAGTTGATGATGGTGACAATTTGACTTAGACAATGACTAACCTGAAAGACAAAAAACGTTAAAATAATTATAACTTGACACTGGCACCAATAACTCGTATAAGTAGCTGATTGCCAATACACAAAGAGAAGAAGAAGAACGTTTATGTGACATCAACCTTTTTAGAATTCCATACCCAAAAGATAAAACAGGACCCTATTACTAAGACTCTGCTGTCCATCCGTTGCTTCGCCTGTCTGTCACCAGGTTGCTCTCATGAACCGTGATAGTTGGACAGTTGAAATTTTCACAGATGATGAATTTCATTTGCCGCTACAACGACAAATACTAATATAATATTTAAGGGGGCTCCCACACAACAAAGGTAATCTTTCTGCTCGATATTGATAACAAAAATATGTAGACGTTTGAAATATTCACAGAATATTCAGTAATATATTAGAAATAAATAATTAAATTAAAATAAAATAAATAGAGAATTTAAGCTCCCATACAACAAACATGATTATTTTGCCATTTATAGATAATGGTACGGAATCCTTCGTACGCGACTCCGAGTCGCTCTTAGCCGGTTTTTTGAATATAATCGAATTGAGTTTTCAAACATGTGTCGAAATAAAATGTCTTTTAAATCAAAATCACTAAGAAGTATTGATATCAACTTTAAAGCAAATCACCCCTAAAATAACTTACCACCCCTTTTTAACTGGATTAGGAGATAAATCTCAATAAAATATGAATCACATCTTTCATCAATTCTGTTGAAGAATGTTTATGCAAAATTTGGAATAGATTGGACCGAGGAATCACGTCGTCCCATACAAACTTTGTCCTGCTTTTTCACCCCCTTAGGGATATAATTTCGTAAAATCCGTTCTTAGCTGACCTCTACTCGGCGAAAGAAATATTCCTAACAAATTTGAGGTTGGTAGGCCTTAGGGTTCCAGAGATATCGTGATGAGTCAATACATAGGTGGCAATCTCTTATATATAATATATAGATTGTATCCAAGATCTACATGTTAGAAAATCGTGATCAATTTTTACGGACGTAGAGCTTTGATAAACCAAAACAACAGCTAAACCACTATTCGAGATGAAGTTGTCTTTCTCAATCGACAATGGACAGTGTGGTTAAGGTGCATTTGATGCGGTTACTATCGTATATATACATAGAACCGTCGAGGTATTTCAAATGACTTTAGATGATTTTGTACATACATACATACATACCATCACGCCATATCTCTTGCAGGGTAGGCAGAGAGAACAGAGTGCCAGAGAAATCTATCCTTGCATACTTCACTCGCTTCCTCAACATTCATAATTCTCTTCATACACGATTTTGTACATACACTACCGTCCAAAAGTTTGGAAGCACACCTGTTTTCAAACAAAACAAATAAATGCCGACTAATAGCGGTAAAAATTAGCAATAATCTTAAGTTTTACAACCTTTTACGACTGTCTACACAAACACAAAAGGATTATTATCCTACATTCATCAAGTTTTATGGAATTCCTTAATATTGACGAAACACGTGTTTTATGACTTAATCCGTCGGCTACTTTATCCTATGCAATGGTGTAGTTTTATTGATAATGTTTGCTGGTTTTAACTTTTTTAGACCTTATTCAGTCGCACTTGAGCATTGGCACGTGAAAGTTGTGATATTAACATTGTCTGTATTCGAAAGATATCGGCTACTACTTTGACCGTATTTTTTCTTCTGAAAATGGCAAAACGCAAGCAAATCACGCTTGAACAGCGAAGCGCTATTTGCACTCTACGCGAGGAAGGATACAGTGAACGTCAAATCGCAGAAAGGCTCGGAATTTCTTGTAAAGGTGTCCACTATACCCTTGCTAGAAAACAAGAAACGGGGAAAAATGAAGATAGAAAGAGATCTGGTAGGCCCAAATCCACAACAAATCAAGAGGACAACTTCATTAGAGTTCTTTCTAAACGGAATCGACGCTTAACTGCACCACAGATCACTGCAGCTCTGAATGATACGCGAGAAACACCCATTTCAACAACTACTGTTAAAAGACGCTTACTGTCTGCGGGATTAAGAGGATGTGTTGCTGCTAAAAAACCCAAACTAACAAATCGACATAAGAAAAATAGACTAGAATGGGCAAAAGCGCATAAAAACTGGACTATAGAACAATGGGAAAATGTCCTTTGGAGTGACGAATCAAAATTTCAGATTTTCGGATCCAATAGACGTGTCTTTGTACGCCGGTCAAAAGAAGAGAGGGCTTCAGAGGCATGTACAGTGCCTACCATCAAACATGGTGGTGGTAATGTCATGGTTTGGGGGTGTTTTGGCAACAGTAAACCCGGCAATCTTGTGAGGATAACCGGAAAATTAAACAAGGAAGGCTATTTAAAAATTCTCCAAGATTCTGCCATACCCAGTGGACTAAGTCTCATTGGTTCTGGATTCATTTTTCAACAGGATAATGATCCTAAGCATTCGTCTAAATTGTGCCAGAACTTTTTAAACAAGAAAAAAGCTGAAAACATTTTAAACATCATGCAATGGCCATCTCAATCCCCTGATCTTTCTCCCATTGAACTTGTTTGGGATGAACTTGACAGGAGGGTGAAAAGTCGTTGTCCTACGAGCTCAGAACATTTGTGGCAGCTATTAGAGAACGAATGGAACAAATTAGATAAAGATTATTTTAAAAAATTGATTAATAGAATGCCCAGAATATGTGAGAAGATTATAAAGGAGAAAGGTGGACACTTTGATGAAGCTAAAATTTAATCTAATTTACCATTGTATATTATTTTTTTATTTTGTTTAAGTTAGTTTCTGTTTGTTCTTTATTTTTTTATCAATACATTTAAATTTAAATGACTTAGTTTGGTTTTATTCGATTTTACCTTGCTGCTTCCAAACTTTTGGACGGTAGTGTATATATTTTTTACTGCACTGACGATTATTTACTACTATTCTTACCCATGGATAGCTACTAAATCGTGCCAGTCAGACGTGTTGGTTTTTTTATTTTTGTTGGCGGCTAGCTATGTAGTAGGCACCCCGCTAAATCCGTCCGGGGCAACAGAAGAAGTAGCGCGTGACTCCATAGACCCACCCTACATGTACCTCTCTACGCCGAACGAGCGGGCCATCGGAACCCAGTCTTTGTCTTCTATGGCCAGACATGTTTGTATAGGGTTTTATTTCGAGTGTTTCTTCTTTTGCACCAATGCCATATACAAGTATAATCTCTTAATCGTCTTTTGTGATATACATGGCTAAGAGAATGGGTGGTGAATTGTTTTCTTACTCCGTCACCACACGGAAGACCAGCGGGATACAGGAGCTCGATTTCTCTTCTATAGGGGAGTAGACACAATTTCTGCCATGGTAGCTAAATTAGCTAATAGCAAGAAAAAAAAATATTTAAAGGACGATCATTTGATATGTGTCTTACCTGCTTTTCTACATGATGTCAACAATTATGTTTTTTCTACAAGTACCGTAAAGAATAACTGAAAAATATAACCCGATGATATCAATACAATAAGAAGAAAACTCAAAATAAAACTTAATCGAACCAAATAAAAATGGCCGGCTGCGTATGTTAATATGTTTTTTTTATGACTTATGATGGCAAACAAGCAGGCACACCTGGTGGTAAATGTTACTGCCGCCAATGGACCTTTGCAATATCAAGGGTATAGCTGGGCCGCTGCCTACCAATTGAAACACCAAAACCTGGGCTTCCGGCTCTCTCATTAACCGAACGAAGCATATTGTTATTACTCAGAAGTCGATCTTTTGCGAGAGTGTGGTATTACCCCGGATGGACAAGTTTGCGGCTGTAGACAGGAAATTATAAACAGCGTGGTCCTACCAGTAAAATTTTAAAAGAAGCTCATATTTATTTTGTATATAATACACGGGCTAGAAAGATAGGTGTTTCCCAAGCTACGCTATTGTTAGCAGGAGGAGGACAGTTAAACTGTGGCACTATTAACAAAAAAGAGTTTGATGGATGGCCTATAATACAATAACCAACTCATGTTCTTTTAACTACAACTGTTGATTTCAAAGTATAAGCATTACATCAAAATCATCATTTATGTGTATTTTTGGGCTTATGCCCCACTCTCATATCCGGACTATCGCCATAAAATATTAAAGATAACGGCTGATCAATCACTGTGCTTAGTTTCTACACCATTTTCCATCGAGCAACCGAAGCATTAATTTCTTTAATATTTTACCGCTTGCCATTTTCAGTACATGCTAATATTTAATTAAAATAGTTGAGTGGATCGAACCCTTCATTTATTGAGAACATACTCAAATTACTGAAATTTATTTAGCATTTAATATGCTTGATTATTTGATTGACCTTTGCTTTCTTCTCATTTTTTTCATTGAATTATAATGAGGATGGTGTCCGATGGTTTACTGTGTGAGACACAAGGAGGTTTCAGGAGTAGAAGGGGATGCATGGATCAAGTGTTCTCTCTGCGCAACATTGTGGAGAAGCATCTGGCTCTAGGTCAGAGGATTTTCTGCAGTTTTGTGGATCTGGAGAGAGCATTTAACACGGTTGTACGAAAGGAATTTTGGGACATTTTACCGGAGTATGGTATTAACGGTAAACTGCTACAGGCTGTGCAGTCCAGTTACATGGGCTGTAGAGCCTGTGTGCGGCTTGATGATGGAATGTTGCCTTGGTTTGACGTCAATATCGGCGTTAAGAAGGAGTGCATTCTGTCAGCCAGGCTGTTTATCATATATCTGGATAAATGTCTCCAAAGGTTGAACGATATGAATGTGGGAGTCCAGATGGGCGACTCAGTGGTCACTATTCTGCTCTATGCAGATGATGCAGTCCTACTGGCACAGTCAGCAATTGACCTGCAGACCCTAGTCGACACAATGACAGAAGATTGTCAGAAAAGGGGTCTACGCGTGAATGTGAGCAAAACCAAAATAATGTTCTTTGAAAGAGATGAAGCCAGAACAGATTTAAGAGTAACAATAGGTAATGATGTACTAGAGCAAGTGGATGAATTTGTATATCTTGGATTTGGATTTAGCCGAGATGGAAGGTACACCACTGATATAAAGCGAAGAGTGAATGCGGGAAATAGAGTGAACGGAGCGTTGGGGCAACTTCTCGGTAGCCACCACCTCAGCCAGAAGGCACGTGTAGCAATATTCGCAACGATGACATAAGAGAGCGAGTAGGTATGAAAGAGAGTATTGGTGTAAAGATGCGAAAGGGAATGCTCCAATGTTTCGGACAAGTGGAAAGAATGCTGAACGAACGTTTGGTTAAGAAGATATACAATGCGAAAGTGGAGAGATGTAGGTACGGGGGGAGACCGAGACCGGCAGGTTACTACCTAGATCAGATCGGTCATGTACTGAAGAAAGGTGGAGTCAAGAGTCTCCGAAACCGGCGAGCGTGTATGAAGAGAATTATGAATGTTGAGAAAGCGAGTGAAGTATGCAAGGATAGAGTTCTCTGGCACTCTGTTCTCTCTACCTACTCTAAGGACATGGCGTGATGGTATGTATGTATGTATGTGTATTATTTATAAAAAAACCCGATTGCGAGCGAAATATGATTGTCACCGTGTATCTGTACAATGACGAAAATATAATACGATGCGAGAATTGAATGTTCACGGTGGTGCAAGTGGCAGCGCGATTGGAACGGATTTAACGTGTGGGTTCGAATCCCACTTGTGACAATCATTTTTCGCTCGTAATCAGGTTTTTATAAATTATTACATACTGCTTTTTAGCATTATAATAATAACTTTATATTATATTAGAAAGCCAATATACCTGCCAAGCAACCTGCAATATCTGAAACAAATTAAAATATTAAACAGTTAATTAAAACTTAAGTATTATATTTGTAAGGATATTTTAAGACTTTATTGAATCTATTAATAAACATTATAAGTGCAAGACTATAAAATATACGCTGAGATAGCTTATCAAAGAAATTAATGGCTGTAATATAGTTGTGTCAATATTTAGCCCGCCAAAGATTTCTAGTTTAATTTTTCTCAGTCTGTTATCGCCCATCGAAAGGTGACGATTTCAAGAGTGTGCTCTAGCCACATTAGCGTTACGATTGAGTGGCTTCGTAGCGAAAACGGGTATAAATAGCGGTTACAGACGAGTAGACGGGATTCTGTTGTGATACCTAATCTGTGGTAGAAAGCCTGTTAATAAGTTATATGTAGTTATGAACGTTTAGGTGTATATCTATGTTAGTTGTTTGGTGCTACTATTTCAAGTCATCATCATTCAACCTTTTGCTGACCATTGCTGAACATAGGCTTCCAACAAAGAACGCCACTAGGAGAAGCCAGGCGGAATATACCCACTTCTTACCAATAACATAAATTTTAATAAAATAATGTAAAAGGTAGTATCAAAACAATTCTTTTAATTAAAACAGAAATGACTCAGATAGAGTTAGAATAATTCAAATATTGTAAATATACTTTAATATGTGGCACATATATCTACTAATACTATCTACCATTTAGTATATGTATACTAACATTATCATCATTCTCCAGCACTTATCCCAACTACTTGGGGTCGACGCAATATGTCCTGTTTTTCCATACAGCCCTATCAGACGTCATCTCTGTAGTCACTTCCTGTTTATACATATCATGCTTCACGCAGTCCATCCACCTATTCTTTGGTCTCCCGTTACCCCTAGAGCATTCAACATTCATACTCAAAACTTTACTCGCAACATTACTTTCATCCCGTCTCATCACATGTTCATACCAGCTCAAACGTTCACTCCTTAACTTATCTGTCACTGGCGGCGCTACTTTCAAACATTATCTTATACGCTCATTCCTTCTCTTATCCATTTTCGTCACGCCGTACATCCATTTCGCATCTTCGTTACATGTAATCGTCTCTCATCCGTCGCTTTTGTCACCCAACATGCTAATCCATACAATACAGCAGGTACAGTAACAATGGAATGTTTTAAATATTTTTACGTAATATCTGCTTTATTAGCTGCTGCTATCTGGCTTAAGGCTGCTTTAAGACTGTTTGGTAGCGGCTACGAATACTACCAACCCTTACTTTGCTCGTGGATGTCGTATAAGACGACTAAGAGCCTTATAACGACTAACTTTGGGCCAACTCCATCTGATGCCATTTGGTCAACAATTTCAAAAAACATTCCCAAGGAGGGTTGACGTCTGGCAGGTGGCCGGTCATAAAACTATTGCTAATAACTTTTACAATATGTACTATGAAAGAAGAGTACATATTGTGTCGACCCCAAGTAATTAGGATAAGAGTAGGAGAATGATGATGATGATATGCTTTATAGTCTTTTAAATTAAGATAATTGATTTAAAATATAGGCTAACAGATTTGAATCAATAGAAATAGCATACATTTATAAAGAAATCTAACAGATTTTAGATTAGGCGAGCGATTGTATGCTTGACTAACTTATATGTCTCAACAATAGATAGAACCATAACATTACGTATTTTATACGATACGATAGAACCATAACAGTTCGTCGCTAAGTGAATAACAATGAATTATTTATTCATCTATGACTATTCATCTATCGTTTATAACTATTAATCCTACATATATTTTAATAATGTGATCATATTAATTCTAAAAATAACTTGGCATTCAAGCACTATGAATAATTTATTCTTAAAAGTCAATTGCTAATAGCATTCAATTTAATAGACTAAATAATTATTATCATTTAAATTTCTTTTTTGCTAAATATATTTAGAAAATATATCATCATCTCAGCTCACACACGTACCCTTGTTGGACTCGAGCCTCCTCCATAATAACCATATCATTTAACTAACCATATCATTACGAACTTGGATAAAGGTCAAAAAGTGATAGGGATCTTCCTGGACATCTCAAAAGCATTTGATACAGTTTCAACGCCCTTACTAATTCGAAAGTTGGAATGCCTAGGAATTAGAGATATCCAACTTAAGCTATTTGAAAGTTATCTTAGTGATCGAATGCAGGCTGTAAGGGTAGATGATTATATAAGTGGCGAGCAGCTTATCACATTTGGTGTTCCACAGGGCAGTGTGCTTGGTCCAACACTTTTCCTCGTTTACATGAATGATCTAGGAAAACTTATTCTCCTCAATGGCAAAATTTTCTCGTTTGCTGATGACACGGCTATCATATTTAACGCTAATACCTGGGAAGAAGTTTATAAACTTGCTCAGCTAGGATTAGATTCCGTATCAGAATGGTTTGCAATTAATTCACTCACATTAAATACCGCCAAAACAAGTTATATACATTTTTCTTTAAAGTTGAGTAATACACCTTCACTCTTGACATCCACTTCATATACGCTTATAGCCCATACCTGTCAAAGTCCATTAGGCGGTGGATGTGATTGTACTCAGCTGCGCAAAAGTGATGATGTTAAATACCTAGGGATAATTATTGATAGTACTTTAAGATTTCGTGAACATATTAATCATCTCAGCAGCAGACTGCGGAAATTAATTTATATTTTCAAAACCTTAAGAGATGTAGCTGATGAAAGTATTTTGAGATCCGTGTATTATGCTCTTGCACAGTCATTAATATCGTATTGTATATCTTCCTGGGGTGGTGCATCGAAATCCATTTTAATTGAATTAGAAAGAGCACAGAGGGCCATTCTCAAGGTCGCCTTCAAACTACCTTTTCGATATCCATCATCGCTGTTATATCAAAAAGCAAATATTTTAACAGTTCGACAGCTGTTTATCCAGCAAGTTATTCTTCGACAGCATAGCCTCCTTAATTACAGACCCTCACTTTCTCGTCGTAAAAGACGTTTTAACCCAGTTGATAGTTTTTGTAATCGCATTACCACACAATTCTCGAAAAGGTTTTTTTATTTTCTTGGTCCCTACCTATATAATAAAATAAACAGAATTTTATCAATTTACCATCTTAATAAAATCAACTGTAAAATGAAGGTTACCAGTTGGATTAAAAAGTTAGGATACCTGGATACTGAGGAACTTCTTGATATTTCGATTTAAAGAGGTGCTTATGTTACTGTAATATAATGTAATGTTATGCTCTGTGACTTGCTGCCTACTGTTATGACTGCACAAGTATGTGTATACTTTACCACTACACTCCTTCAATATATGGTTATGTACATTAGTCACTGCAAATATTAAATAAACATTTGTTCATTCACATATATATCACTCACTACACATATAAGTACATACACATTGTTATAATATCACCCACTAAATATAGGACATTACATGTACATATTTTTATTATTATTTTTTTGTCACATATTATACACACATCTTGCAATGTTTTGAGATTGTTCTGTTGTATGGGTGAAATATGGAAAATTATTTAATTAATTAATTGGTGGGATAGGCGTACGGGTGGAGACCTGGTGACCTGAAATACAGGCTCTGAGCCTAGTTTAGGCACCAGTCTTGCTCAATATGTATCTTTTTTTTTTTTTATCCTAATCCTGCAGATTATTGTTTTCCTTTTGATATATGTATTGTGGTGAGAAAATAAATTATTATTATTATTATTATTATTATTATTATAATGGGAGGGCAATTGACCTACTATTCCACGCTCGTCAGACGTGTTGGTATAGGGTTTTGTTTCGAGTTTACCTTCTGTCTCATAAGTGTTATATGGGTTTTGTATACCTTAGTCGTCTCGTACGATCATCCACGGGTGAGATATGGAGTGGTGAATTGTATTCTTACTCCGTCACTACACATACAAAACACGGAGAAAATAAACATAAAATTTAAAAAAGTAAAAGGGAAAGCCGAGGATATAACCCGAGCTGTCTGGATTAGAGTGCTCGCTTTCCCGACTGAGATATGCCCATTCTTAATTATAGCGGCCAAATTTGCGGTCATATTATAGTTTTCAACAAACGAAAAATTATATCTTTTGTTACACTGATAAAAATGTATTTTCTATAAAGGAAACCTAACCAGCTCGATTTATAATCCCCGTTACCTCCTGCATACTAAATTTCATAGAAATCACTGGTTGCTGAGATTCTGAAAATAATATACAAATATATTGAAATATATAAGAATTACCGGTTTAATGATATTAGATTAGGGGATCAATAATATAAGATATTTATATCTTTAAATTATATAAGAAAGTCACTGTTTGCTTGTATCTCATATCTATACATCTATACATACAGGGTGTCCCAAAATTCAACGATAAGCCGGCACCAGCAGATGGACCTACATATGACTACTCGAGAACAAAAAAGAAAAAAATTCTACCTTGATTTTTTTTTTCATTACGACAAAAAAACCGATTTCTTTAAAAATCGTCATCTTTTATTATATTATTAAGTGCCATTGCTACAATTTTACAAGTAATTCTGTGATTTTTTTTGTATTGGCAAGGTAAGTAGTACTACTATCGATCACAACCATTAAAAATTCCAGAATATCTATAGTTTTTACACAAAAATCAACCAAAACTATGTTTTTTTCATAAATTATGTAAGATTTTGACTTTCAGCTCACTTTCACTCATCACAGTGAAAAAAAAAAGTATGGACACTACTGTGGCAAATAGTATTAAAAATTGGCGCAACTAACTACAATTCTAAAATGGTATAACATTCTAGGCAAACTAGCCACAAAAATATACTTAGGTGTACTATTTCAAAATAACAACCATACTTCGAAAATTGTTAGTGTTGATAGTAATCACTTCTACTATGTAGCCAAAATGTTTTTGTTGCAAGTTCTCAGAATTTGAATGAGACATGTGCGTAGTCCATAAGATAACATAAGTTAGAAAGAGATAGATATAGAGAGATTAGAATTTACTATATTATTAAAATTACAATAAATGTTCGAATTGTTTGCCATTGGCAGTAATGCAGGCACGACATCGCCTTAAAAATGAACGTTTTATTTTTCTTGCATATCTGATTCTGTTCATGTGATCCACAGCCTGAATTATTTTTTGGCGAAGCTCGTCCAAGGTTGCAATGGGTTTTGAGTAGACTCTGTCCTTTAGACAACCCCAATAGAAAAAATCCAGGGGATTTAGATCGGGTGAACGGGGTGGCCATAAGATAGGACCAAGTCGCCCGATCCAACGCCCTGGGTACTCTTGGTCTAAGTACTCTCGCACAGGGCGGGCATAGTGAGCTGGGCAACCATCGTTTTGAAACCACATGTTTTGCAAATCACTTAAGGGCACGTCTTCTAATAATCCTGGTAACTCATTTTGTAAGAAGTTCAAATAGCTATTGCCATCTATGTTTCCTTGTAACTCAAAGGGCCCTATCACTTTTCCATTTATTATGCCCGTCCATAGGTTAACCTTAAATTGATATTGGGATTTTTCTTCTCTCACCAGGTGCGGATTTTCATTGTTCCAGCTATGAAGATTGTGAAGATTTAAATAGCCATCTTTCTTGCAGGTTGTTTCATCCGACCATAAAACTTTGTCTAAGAATTGGGGATCTTCCCTGTGTTTTTGCAGCATTACACGGCAAAATGCGACCCGCAGTGGATAGTCCCGCGGTAATAACGCCTGCACGCGCCTGTAATGATATGGATGAAACTGGTGACGTTTTAAAATTCTATGTGCAGTACTTTTTGGAATTCCCGTTGCTACTTGTATGCCACGTACAGAGGTAGTTGTATCGCTTTCTATTTCTTTGAGAACTTCTTCATCGTGTTCCGATCTAGGTCTTCCAGCGTTTCTCCTGTCAGATGGTATACGACCCTCCGAAAATGCTTGATGCACGTTAATAAATACGCGATAATCCGGATACCTTTGAAGAGTAGGGTACCTTGCTCGATATAATCTGCTAGCAGCGTTGGCATTGCATCGGCATTCTCCATAAATTAGGTGCATATTAGCGTATTCTAACGCTGTATATGGTAGCGGCATAATGAATGCTAAACACTTGAAAATAAGGCAAAACTTCTTTAAAAAAACACAAAATCACAGTCTAAAATAATGCCAAGTCAGGTCAATTTCCAGGTCACTTAATTCAATCCAAAGTCGTTAGTATCAGAGCCACTTTAATTAAAACAGAACGGTGTGCAGTAAACAAAGAAGTAGAGCGTACTGACTTGCTGTGCTGCTGAGGACATTAATTACTTCTCTACCTGCATTAATGTTACTAAACAATTAGCATCTATCTATCTCCCTCTAACGTATAATCTCTCTATCTCTGTCTAACTTATGTTATCTTATGGACTACGCACATGTCTCATTCAAATTCTGAGAACTTGCAACAAAAACATTTGGGCTACATAGTAAAAGTGATTACTATCAACACTAACAATTTTCGAAGTATGGTTGTTATTTTGAAATAGTACACCTAAGTATATTTTTGTGGCTAGTTTGCCTAGAATGTTATACCATTTTAGAATTGTAGTTAGTTGCGCCAATTTTTAATACTATTTGCCACAGTAGTGTCCATACTTTTTTTTTTCACTGTGATGAGTGAAAGTGAGCTGAAAGTCAAAATCTTACATAATTTATGAAAAAAACATAGTTTTGGTTGATTTTTGTGTAAAAACTATAGATATTCTGGAATTTTTAATGGTTGTGATCGATAGTAGTGCTACTTACCTTACCAATACAAAAAAAAACACAGAATTACTTGTAAAATTGTAGCAATGGCACTTAATAATATAATAAAAGATGTCGATTTTTAAAGAAATCGGTTTTTTTGTCGTAATGAAAAAAAAAATCAAGGTAGAATTTTTTTCTTTTTTGTTCTCGAGTAGTCATATGTAGGTCCACCTGCTGGTGCCGGCTTATCGTTGAATTTTGGGACACCCTGTATAAATAAAATTGGAGTGTCTGTTTGTAATATTGAAATAACCGCTTTTTACTACATGCATATGAATATGTATACGGTACATAAACCAAAATATAATTTTTAAAATTTTTGTCTGTCTGTCTGTCTGTCTGTTTGTTTGTTCCGGTTAATCTCTGAAATTGCTGGACCGATTTTGACGGGACTTTTATTGGCAGATAGCTGATGTAATAAGGAGTAACTTAGGCTACTTTTTTTTGGAAAATATCTTTTATTCTCGAAAAATAAAGCGGACGAAGTCGCGGGTACAGCTAGTTGTATAATAAAATATAAAAATCCCAGATAGGGCGTATCATGAAGACTTACGATACAAAATAATAAATGAAATTGTGGTATTACAGAGAAACATTATATTTATTCGTCAGTTACTTTTGAAAAACAATAGATATAATTAATTATTGACTTCACAGATAGCGTAGTGGTTAAGATACAGACTTTCCGTGCCAGTATCGTGGGTTCAATTCCTACGTAGGACATTACTTTGTGCGATCCACAAAGTCTTATTCTGAGTCTGGGTGTAAATTGTATGCGTTAATTACATGTATGTAAAGTCCCCCGCAATATAAGGATTATTTCATTAGTGCAGGGTGTGATGTCTTGGACCAACGAAGACAAAGATCGGGTACCGGTGGTCCGCTCGCACGGCGAAGAGAGAGGAGTTTTACGGTGGGTCTAAGGGGTCGCGCGCCGCCTTTCCGTCGCCCCTGACCGATTTGGCGGGGCGAGACGCATCCATAGTCCACCAATAAAAAAAAAAAAAAGGGTGTGATGTCTTTAAAAAAAAAATAGTATACTGAAATAAAGTTATAAAAGTGAAAAGAAATCTTTCAATCTACTCAATATCGAGAAAAAAAGTTTAAGTGATTGCAATTGTAGTATGTAGGTATATTTCTTACATACCTTGAAATGAAAATTGTATGATTCAATACGCGTATAGTTATACAGACGTCACTTTAGGTCTTTTTCTCGCGCAGTTCTCGTTTCACTAAAGGTTCACGGATTATTATTTCAAAAGTGTCCCATCCAAGCCACTATCAAATTCATTTGTTTTAAAAAAAAACCTGTACTAAGGTAATAATCCTTATATTGCGGGAGACGTTACGAATATCCCTACTCCCTACTAATATATAAATGTGAATGTAAGTTTATTTGTTACGCTTTTACGCTAAAACTACTCAACCGATCATCATGAAACATTGTACATATATTCTTGGAGGTATTAAAAGTAACATAGGATACTTTTTATTAAAAAAAAATTAAATTTTTATATGAAAAATAAAAAAATTGTTGGTCAAAAAATCTCAAAATCTAGCTTCTTCAACACCATCTAGCAGTCCAGTAATGAAGTTCCAACGCTGAGTATTGTAATACCGTTGCATTGTATTACCAACGGTCAAAAATAAAAATAGGGGATCAAAAACTTTAGGAAAGTAACCTTTTACGCAGGCGAAGCCGCGGGCAGAAGCTAGAAATTACACCCAGACTCAGAATAATAATTTGTGGATCGCACAAAGTATTGTCTAGTGCTCTAAGTATTTTAACCAATAAGCCATCTCTGAAATCACATTTTATTTATACCTCATCATCATGATCACAGCCCATAAATGTCCCACTGTTGGGCTCGGGCCTCCTCCGGATAATGGGAGGGAAATTAACCTACTATACCGCGCTGGTCAGACGTGCTGGTATTGGGTTTTGTTTCGAGTTTTTCTTCTCTCGCATAGATGTTAAATGCGTTTTATATCCCTTAGTCGTCTCGTACGATCACCCACGGGTAAGTTATGGGGTGGTGAATAGTATTCTCACACCGTCACCACACGAAATATTATTTATACAATCTATGTATAAATTTGTATTAATTCAAATGACACTTAATTCATTATAAATAAAGTACTAATAAATTAAAACATTTATTGTAATCCTGTTGACTAAAATTGAACATCTCTTCAGATAATTCCCAAAGGGCGATTGTAAACCAAATGATAACATTATAATTCCGAGAATCTGTTGGTCAAAGCTTAACAAGTGACCGAAAGCTTTGTCAACACTGATCGATTATCTAATTTATTAGCTAAATTTAACCAATTTACAAATGTCTGTAGTTAATAGTTTAATATAACTTAGTATTATTATTCGTGTGGTGATGGAGTAAGAATACAATTCACCACCCCCTATCTTACCCGTGGGTGATCGTACGAGACGACTAAGCGATATAAAACGCATATAACATCTATGCGAGAGAACGAAAACTCGAAACAAAACCTTATACCAACACGTCTAACCAACGTGGTATATGTAGGTCAATTACACTTCCATTATGGATGAGGCCCTAGCCCAACAGTGGGACTTATATGGACTCAGATGAGTATTCGTATCAACCTACTCTTAATCCCAATTACTAGAGGTTCGATGCTATTTATATTCTTCTTCCAACAGACATATTGCAAACAGTTTTAGCAAAAGTTTTATAACTGACCACTTGCCTGATATAAACCTTCCTTGCGAATATAATTATGATCAGATTGTTTCAAATGGAGTTAGCCCAAGTTTATATAAAGCTAGTCGTCTTGTACGACACCCACGAGAATCTTAAAGGTTACCAGTATTTGTAGATGCCAGTATATCGTAATAAATTAAATATTCTTATATTTAAAGTTTAAAATAAATTAAGATTATATGCGTAAGTTTCAAAACAAAAAAAAAATAATAATAAGGAGATCATAAGTATGTAATAACCGAAGTTATATTTTTTTATAAGATTAAGGCAATAATAGACCCTGCACTATAGAAATAATCCTTGTATTGCGGGGGACTTTACAAACATACAATTAACGCAGACAAATTACACGCAGAATCAGAACAACACTTTGTTGAACGCACAAAGTATTATCAGTGCTTGTCCCAACATTACTGTATGGAAGCGAGAGTTAGGTATGAAGAAAAGAGCATGAAAGTAAAATGAATGCGGTCGAAATGCGATCTCTACGGAAAATCTGTGGAGTTAGGCTGACTGAACGCATTCGTAACGATGACGTAAGAGAGCGAGTAGGTATGAAAGAAAGTATTGGTGTAAAGGTGCAAAAGGGAATGCTCCGATGGTTCGAACATGTGGAAAGAATGCCGAACGAACGTCTGGTTAAGAAGATATACAATGTGAAAGTGGAAAGATGAAGGTACCGGCGGAGACCAAGACTAATCTATCTAGACCAGATTGGTCACGTACTGAAGGAAGGTAGAGTCAAGAGTCTCCGAAACCGGCGAGCGTGTATTAAGAGAATTATGAATGTTGAGGAAGCGAGTAGAGTATGCAAGGATAGAGTTTTCTGGCACTCTGTTCTCTCTGCCTACCCTGCAAGGGATATAGCGTGATGATATGTATGTATGTATGTACAAATTATTATCCTGCGTGGGAATCGAGCCCATCGGCAAGGTCGGTATATTAACCACTACGCCATCTGTGCAGTCTATTTTTATTATTTTAAGCTACTAGCGTGATATACTATTAAAAAGTATATACATGAAGTACTATAAAATTAATACAACATTTGATATCGTAAATGTATCTTAAACTTTCGATAATATAACGAATATAATAAAATACAAACAATACATATTTTATTATTATCTTCCTAAAAAAACCTTTCAATTTAACGTATTTTCTCTTATCTATATAAAGATTTTTTTTGTTTCACACACACTCATTATTTTTTGCATAACACGGGTTTTTTTTGAATAAGGAAGCTGGATCGTAATCTCTTTGTACACAACACGCAAAAATGTCGAAATAATCCTCTTGTAAAACCGCTTTAGGGAACGTAAAAGCCTGCCAATACGCTGCTAAAAGGTGACAAGATACAAATGGCTTCTGGTTTTAGCGTTTATAAAATTATTGAATTTTTACGTCACAGTCTATAAAGAAATTGCTGCGCGCCTCGTTTTGCCTCTGGGTAGAAATAGAATGAATACTCCATTAAAATGTTTTCAAAGTATCCGTATTATGATATAATTTGACGACTTATTTTTTTAGTGCCCAAGAGCCGGAGGTAGGATACGCTCTCCTCGTCTTCCTGACCTTATTCTATGCCCAGTAATCTTGCACTTATAGCACACAAGATATTGCAAAAGTTTTGGTAATTGTTTTATGACCACTCTTTAGAAATGTAATTTTTGATTAGATATTATTAGGAGTTGGCTCGGCTCTATGTCAAACTCTTAGAGATTTTTTACGCTACCCACTATTAATGAAAAACAGTATATATATATATATAATGTCTAAGCCATACCCATAGGATTGCCGAGCGGGCCACTGAAGACAAAGACTGGGTTCTGTTGGCCCGCTCGCTCGACGAAGAGAGGTACATTGCAAGGCGGGTCTATGCGGTCGCTGCGGACGAATTTAGTGGGGTGTGACCGGACCATTACCCACCGCAAAAATAAAAAATACTCCTAGGATTACCGAAATCTATGAGCAATAGTTCCTCTTACCATAAGGTGAACTGCTATCTCATCTTCCACTCATCATTCTCCTACTCTTATCTCAATTTACTTGGGTTCGATACAATATGTACTCTTCTTTCTTAGTACATATTGTAAAAGTTATTGGCTATAGTTTTATTACTGGTCGCCAGCCAGACGTTAGCCCTTCTTGGGAATATAATTTTTGACCAAATGGCATTAGATAGAGTTGGCCCAAGTTGTTATAAGGCTCTTAGTTGTATTTTACGACATCCACGAGTAAAGTAAGGGTTGGTAGTATTCGTAGCCGCTACCAGATAGGTCATCTAATCTAAAACTAAAAAAAAAATTCAATTCTTTTAATAATAGCATTTTGTTTCACCGAATACAAGGCGATCCCTTACTTTTTTATGTTAGACTAACTAATAGTAATTTAGCTGAATATAGTTCAATTAATTTTCTGACTAACTTTTAAGGAAACTTTTATTTGGACATTTGGGGACCGGGCACTCTTTAAATGCTAAGCATGACCATTACACGAGAGCATTACACGATATAATTAGAAATATAACAATGGTATGTATTTTTATTTTATTTGCTGTGTGGTGACGAAGTAAAAATACTATTTACCACCCCATATCTTACCCGTGGGTGATCGTACGAGACGACTAAGGGATGTAAAACGCGTTCGTTTGTTTCGAGTTTTCCTCTCTCGAAATGAAACAAAACCCTATACCAATACGTCTGACCAGCGCGGTATAGTAGGTTAATTTCCCTCCCATTAGAGAGGAGGCCCGAGCTCAACAGTGGAACATTTATGAGCTGTGATGATGGCATATTAAATGCTAAATTTCAATAATTGCAATAATAGGCTCGTCTCATGTTTTAATACAACTACAAAGTTAACATAACTACAAAGTTAGTGTATTAAAATCTGTATAATGTGTTATCATTATTAGATAGATGGCACACGACTCCTATAAAGACGATAAAATAATACGAGCCGAAAATTGAATGTCATACAACAGCTCACACTTGTGTAAGAGGTAGGAAAATTGTAATGGATTTTAAATATGTGTGAGTTTGAGACCCACGTGAGGCATTCATTCTTCCATAGTAAACAAGTTTTTATAATCATTAATACATATATGATAATAATTATTAAAATTAATGAATATTAGATATTAATGTATATTGCAATGTATTATTAATGCATATATTACGTATTTAATTTACGCTTAGTTTGTTGGCTTTATACTGTATAGTTTCTCTTTTTACGAACGTCCTTAGACTGTACTATTTATTTTATTTTATTACCTCGTGTGGCAAAGCAGACTACAGCCCTGCTGATTTTATACGGTAACTGCCGCTTATGACCGTCTGCAATATTAGGGGTCAGCTGCAGCCAAGTCATTACTAATCGTAAGATTTGGGCACTCTCTTGCATACTAAACGAAGCTTCTACGGCAACGTTTTTCTGTTAGAGTAATATGGCACTACTCCGAACGTCATGACCCAATTAGGTGCAGGCATAAAACTGTCAGTAGCGTGACTTTCAAAGATAAAAGGTGAAAAGCTTTTACAATTCTACGTGTAATAATAAGGAAGATAGAATACTTTGTTAATTGCATACTGGTAAAGCGCTTTGTAGAGAGATTTGTGTCGACAGTCTCTACGGAGATGCCAGCTACCGATATTATTTATTTAAATAATATAAAATGAATAAAGTGAATAGGAGTAAGCTGCAAACTCTTGGGGAATCACTTTCAATGCAGCAAAAGTTAACCATTTATATTTTATTCCCTCGTTTCTTCGAGATGTGTCCTATATTCGAACGGTGAATTGTACGCTAACACAAATCTATTTATATAAAATAAATCTATTTTTTGAAAAAATTATGTTATATTTTATTAAAATTGTTTTATTATCAGGTAAATTTGACTACGTTTAGGGGTTCCTAGTCAGAAAAGCAGCAAATTACATGATCTTTTAAAATTTTATTTACTCATATTATTTACTATTTTATTATCTTTCCGTGTGGTGACGGTGTAAAAATACAATGTAATATACCATATGTTGCCATAGATGTCATAAAAAAACGGCTACGTGTATCATCTTCTCGAAAATGAGAAGAAAATTGACCTACCTCCTCTGTGTTTCTTCTGTCCACTTATTAATCCGTCTCCTTCCTTGTCTCTAGTAGATATTTGTGTTTTATAGTGTTACTTTAAATGATTAGAGTACTTAGATCTCATAAAACAATAATCTTCTATTACATCTTAAAAATATTTTTAAGAAAATTGTAACAAAACAAAATGTAGAGTTGGCCATTCTACATTTTCTTTTGTTCCAATTTCTTTATATATATCATCCAGTCTTAACTGTCAAAACACAACCCGACTCAATAATCAAACATGGCAACAGGGAAATATATTTGATTTCAGCCTACCCTCATCTGATCGCATTCATCAAACCACACGCAAATGCGATTGCGTGTCATTTCCTACGGTTCCGCTCCGTATAATGGCAACCTAATAAATATAACTTTTATACATAAATTCGTGTCTATTGTTGATCGAGAATTAACGATAATCATAATATATATTATAGTAATTAAGGTAATTGCTTTAAATCACTAATTAAGCATTAATATATCTTAAAATAAAAGTTTTATTTTTAAACTGCTCAATACTTTCGGTTAATCAATACGTGTATTTATTTATTTATTTGGAAAATAAACTATTGTACAGTAAGTTTTCTAAGCTAATAATAATGCTATGGATAAAAAAAATGTAAATGTACCAACGATGTTTTCAAAGCTTACAATAAATTATTTAATCATCATCATCATCATCACAGCCCATAAATGTTGGGCTCGGGCCTCCTCCACAGTGGGAGGGCAATTAACCTACTATACCGCCGTGGTCAGACGTGTTGGTTTAGGGTTTTGTTTCCAGTTTTTTTTCTCTCGCATAGATGTTATATGCATTTTATATCCCTTAGTCGTCTCGTACGATTCCCACTGGTAAGATATGGGGTGGTGAATAGTATTCTTACTCCGTCACCACACGGAAAATTATTTGATATAAACATTAAATTTAGTTTGGTGTGTCGATAATGGTAGATACGAATAGTTTTCTATATAAATGAGTGTAACATTATAGTTCATATAAAATTGACAACTTTCATAATTTCTTTTTTGAGTGAATATAAATTTAGGTTAAAAATTATATATTATATATATTTTATATATTTGAAAAGAGATCATTAAATAATGTGAGAATTCTGTGGAGAGGTGCACGTTCACCAGAATTAGTGTGACATGTATTAGTATAATTTAAGTTAATAATTACAAATATGAAATAGAATGAATTTTACGTATTCTATAGCGAGTTTGTATTTAATTTTTAATTGCCCGACGTTATTAACACTTTACAGCGTTCATGATCGCAGGAGGACTGATGACATGAAAACTGTATAGTGTTCAAAACGTCGTGAAATTAAAAATAAAATACTAACGCGATAGAATCCATAAAAATTGTTTTATACGTGTAATACTCGCATAAATATTATAAATCATTATTCATAATTATAAGAAAGAAAGAAAAACATTTAATTTGCTCTCGTTACAAACCATAAAACAAATACAACTAAAGAAAATAACTTCTGACATAAAATAAAATTAACGAAAAACAAAAAAGGCTATTGGCTCAGCTTTTATTATGTTATTCTTATTAAATAGCGCTGATAATGTGCAAAAACCTGGTACTCTATATATAAGTAAAACATCATCATTCTCCTATTTTTATCCCAATTACTTGGGGTCGATACAATATGTACTCTTCTTTCATAGTACATATTGTAAAAGTTATTGGCAATAGTTTTATTATTGGCCGCCTGCCAGACGTCAACCCTCCTTGCGAATGTAATTGTTGACCAAACGACATCAGATGGAGTTGGCACAGGTCGTTATAAGGCTCTTAGTTGTATTTTACGACATCAACAAGCAAAGTAAGGGTTGATAGTATTCGTAGCACACAGTTTGATTATAAACATTGACCCTATTTACTATAGAATTATTTTTATACCTAACATAGCTTGAGTAATTGATTTTGTTAAGTTCAAAAACAATTTTTAACACCCGATCTAAATTTGATTAAACAACCTATGTTCAGAATATAAGCAGGTTGCCAAAATGTACGCTACAAAAGTGTATTGTATGCTCGTTCGTATTACAAACTTTGATATAACAGCGAAAAGCCTGCAGCGTACCAACAAATATGGAAAACTCTGGTGTTGAAAGTTTCTTAATTATTATTTCTGTAATAATTTTAGTTAAATATTCTGCTATTCGCGTGTAAAATATATAATTTTTAAGTTTATTCTAGATCATCATTACTTTGCTCTTATCTCAATTACTTTGGGGTCGACGTAATTTGTCTTATTCTTCCACTCAATCATATCCGATGCCATCTCTGCATTCACTCGTTTTTTATTTATAACATACTTCACGCAATCCATTAATCTTTTCTTCGGTCTTCCCTTATCCCTAAAGCCTTCAACATTCACACTTAAAATTTTTCTCACAACATTTATTTCATCCCGTCTCATCATATGTCCATACCAAATCAGGCGTTCACTCTTTAACTTTTCCGTCACTGGCGCCATTTTTATTCTAGATATTTCTGTTATTATTCATTTTATTGTGAAATATTTTCATTTTTCAATATATACCTACATGTCCTAATGTTAGGCACGAACGTTCTTTAGATTAAGTAATTCAATTAATTAATCAATAATTATTTCATTATCTTATTATCTTCTTAGCATATATATAGCCCACTGCTGGGTTTCGATCTCTTCCACAAGAAGGTAGAAGTTGACCTGCTATACTATCATGATCAATCGCATGTTATAGGATTATATTTCGAGTATTTCTTCTCTGGCTATATATACGTCTTTTATCGTCTTTTAGCCCAATGTAAAGCTGACCACCGACAACAAAAGCCGAGATCCGGTGGCTCACTTGCACGACGTAGATAGATTCATACGCGGCTAGTCTATGGGGTCGCATGCCGCTTCATCTATCGCCCCGGACGGCTTTAGCGAGGTGTGACCAGACAATAGCCTGCTGCAAAAAAAAGAAAATAAAAAGGTCCATATAAATCTTTAAGTAATTTTTACCCAAGAGTAATGTAAACGTTGGTAATATTCTTAGCCGTCACTACACAACACCATTATTATGTACTTATACATTTGATCAAACACAATAAAATATCTCCCTTTTTGATTCAGTTACGTAATATTTAATGAAGATAAAAAATGACGTGTTACGCAAAATAAATCCAAACAAAAAAAAAGGGCTCCACCTGAAAATGCCAACACATACATTATCACTAAAGCACAAGCCGTGACATAATAACGTGGATAAACAAAAAGTAATAATACATAATCAGAATTTATTTTGTTAATAATGGTGAGTCACAGGTGTTGTAAATTTTGACACCCCTACAACGAAAGTTTGGTAAAATTTACGAGCTCGCTGTTGTAATTAAGAAACAGACAAAGTGGTGATACTGGTGTAAATTAGTAAAATATGGAGTTGAAAGTATTATTACATCTGTGTGTTGAATATTGAAAAGTTTATTTAGATTCTTAATAAATATGTTATAATTTAATAAGTGCGTTATATATTAATTGGTATTAGTATATATACTTAATAAATATGTTATATGTTAATTGGAATTAGTACTACTCATCTATCAGACTAAATCTGCTAGTGAATGAAAATGATTGAAAATATAATGTGTAATAATAGAGAATGAAGGAAAATGTGAGATGTATTATAAAATGGAGGAGAGGAAGGTAGACCCACCACTTTTCTACGGTTAATCAATATACCGTACACCTCAAGAAAGAAAGAAATACGGGATGGGATCAAGGTGGAATAGGATATAAGGAAATCTTACTCCTATGATTAGCACCACCCTCCAGAACTTCAACTTGCAATTTTCCTCAGAACTTCGAATAAAGATTCGACACGTGTTTCGCCTTTAAACGAGGCATACTCAGGACGGTTTGGATCGGTGAGCGAGAGAGCTGGAAGCCTAATTGCGTGGGTTTGTGGTTTGTATGGGTAGACAGCGGCCTAGCTATACTCTTGGTATTGCAAAGATCCTTAGGCGGTAGTAACATTTACAATCAGATGTGCTCCTTGCTCGTTTGCCACCATAAGAAATAAAAAATAAGATTTAATAACTATTTGATTTGGCGCATTAAGCGATATACGCAATCATTATTGCATTGCTACTGTTGAGATAACAAAAATGGTGATTGATATATTATGGATGCTAGTAATTATAATTCAGGACAATATAGAAAATATTAAAAGCTGTGTGGTAGCGGCTACGAATACTACCAACCCTTGCTTTGTTAGTGGATGTCGTAAAAGACGACTAAGAGCCTTATAACGACCTGGGCCAACGCCATCTGATGCCGTTTGGTCAACAATTACATTCCCAACGGTTGACGTCTGGCAGGCGGCCGGTCTTAAAACTATTGCCAATAACTTCTACAAAGAGTACATATTGTATCGACCTAAAGTAATCTGTATATATGATAAGAGTAGGAGAATGATGATAGAAAATATTAAAATAGGTACTTACAAATATTAAATACTTAGGTAATACAAAGATTTTGGCACATTTAGTATGATCGTCATTATATTATACTTTTATTCCAATTACTTATTTATGTATTCTTATATTTTCTGACTGGCAGCCTGTTTGACGTCAACCTTTCTTGGGAATGTAATTATTGATCAGACGGCATCAGATGGCATTGGCCCAGGTCGATATAAAGGTCACCGAAGATAAAGATCGAATACCAGTGGCCCGCTCGCACGGCGAAGAGAGCAGTTTTGCATGGTGGGTCTATGACAGGGGTTGGCCACCCTTTTAGTCTAAAGAGCCAAAACTAAAAATTTATAAAAGTTTAAAGTTTTTAAAGAGCCACATGTTTTTTTTTGCAACAATAATTTGTGCCTAATGCTCTTTAATCAATTCAGAACCATTTTTAAATGTTTTTTTCTTTATAAAATATTTTTTGCGCATAGAACTAAAGAGCCGTAACTTCAGATCCAAAGAGCCGCAGGCTGCCAACCCCTGGTCTATGGGGTCGGCTCTTCCGTCACCTCGGACCGATTTGGCGCGGCAAGACCACAACCATAGTCCACCGCAAAAAACGGTCGATATAAAGGTCTTAGTAGTCTTTTACGATACCTACGAGCAACATTAGGCTTGATATAATTCATAACCGCCACCACATAGCTCAATAATGTTAGTACAGCTACTATATTTATAGAAATAAATGAATTGTTAAATAGCTAGAACTGTATAAGGGAATTTTAATAAATTAAGGTATAAAAGAGAGTATTGGTGTAAAGATGCGAAAGGGAACGCTCCGATGGTTCGGACATGTGGAAACAATGCCGAACGAACGTCTGGTGAAGAAGATATACAATGCGTAAGTACCGGGGGAGTCCAAGACTAATCTACCTAGATCAGATTGGTCAAGTACTGAAAAGGAATGTGGAGTCAAGAGTCTCCAAAACGGCGAGCGTGTACGAAGAGTATTATGAATGTTGAGGAAGCCAGTGAAGTATGCAAGCATAGAGTTCTCTGGCACTCTGTTCTCTCTGCCTACCCTGCAAAGGATATGCCGTGATGATATGTATGTATGTATGTATAAGGGCATTATTATCATCATCATCATCACAGTCCATATAAGTCCCATTATTGGGCTCGGGTCTCCTTCGTAATGGGAAGAAAATTAACCTACTATACCGCACTGGTCAGACGTGTTATTAAAGGGTTTTGTTTCGAGTTTTTCTTCTCTTTCATAGGTGTTATATGCGTTTTAGATCCCTTAGTCGTCTCCTACGATCACCTACGGGTAAGATAGGGGGTGTTTAATTGTATTCTTACTCCGTCACCACACGGATAGGGAATTATTAAGGAGGTATATTTTAATACTTAATCTGATAATGGTTTAAAATATAACAGAGCCCATCCACAGTGTTAGGTAATTTTTTTTTTTTATTGCCTATGGTGGCAAACGATCAAGCAGCACACCTGCTGGTAAGTGATACTGCTGCACATGGACCTTAGCAACACCAGGAGCACAGCCAGGCCGTTGCCTACCTTGAAGAAAGTGCTCTTCTTAAACCTCGCTTGAAGAAGGACATGTCATAGCGTTCGGGAAACACAACAGCAGGTAGTTCATGCCAGATCTTGCACGTGCGTGGGAGAAATGATCGCTGAAAACGTATAGTCAAGGACCGTATCGTTTCCAGTTGAAATGGATGAACCCTGCTACGGTATCGAGTGGTACGGTGATAAAACGGCATCAAACAGTTCCTCAGAGCACTCCCCGTGAAAGAGCCCAGAGATAAGAGCAGTACTCCACGTGAGAACGAATTTGTGCTTTGTATAGCAGAAGTATTATTGTATCTATTTAGTAGAACACTATCGTTTTCAATTAATGTGGTGTTATAATAAGAATATATCGTCACCTATTCTTTATATACCTATATCGTTAGATATATTTGCTATTATCTAAGAATAACGTAAACATCATAAAGTATTAAGGTGAACACAGCTGTGCCACTTAATTCAGCGAAACAAACATTTCATTTGACGGCAAAATAGATTGATCAGTCCACGTAGGCGCCGTGGGACAGGTAACCGTTTATTGTTTTTTCATCGTATCTCTCAAGGGGCTGATATTGTATTATTACGGCACAAACGACCAGCTAAAGTGGACACCTGGGGACTCTTTTGTTAAGGAAATTGTTAGTAATACTGCTATTATACTTCGTATTCATTTTTCTAATAGGCTATATATTTTTATTACTAAACGAGTTTTTTTTCCTTTAATTCTGTCGACATCATAAGGAAATATAGGTTTCATAGCATTTGCTTTCCATATTTTTTTTTCATTTATCCATTAATATAAATACTCACTTTAGGGCATGGCAGGTCGTCGTGAGGACGCCCGCCGGAAGTCCTTCCCCGTTGGGTTACACGGCTGGAGAGGCCACGATTCGGTGTTCGAACCGTTGAGGCCATCCAGCCCGTATTGATGGAATGGCTGGAGTGGCAGCACGGTGCCTTCTCTTTTCGGCTGGGGCAGGTCTTGTCGGGACATGGATGCTTCGATAAGTACCAGTATACTGTTACAAGGAGGGAAACGACTCCAACCTGTTAACAGTGTAGCAGTGACGAGGACATGGTACAGCATACGGACGAGGCCTTCGTGACCTGGGCTCAGCAGCGCCGTGGTCTCGTCGCTGCCATCGGTGCCGACCTCTTGCTGCCGGCCATCACGAAAACGATGGTCGACAGCAATTTGGGACGCGGTTACCACTTTCTGGGACACCGTCATCTCGCAGCAGGAAGCGGTGGAGCGAATCAGGGAGGATCTCTTTTATGAGGATTCGCGCCGCCGCTGGCGTCTGGGGCGACGCAGGCGTGAGTACCTACGCCTTATGCCGCTTTAGCCGACGCAGTGTACGACCGGACCGGGGAGTAGTTTAGTCGCCTTGGAGTGAGGCCATCACTTCGAGACTTATTCAGGTCGAGATGACAGGGCGTCGACTCGAGAAGATGCCCGCGAGGGTAGACTGCCGGGTGCCCACCCGGCACCGAAGAAAAAGACCGAGTTCCGGTGACACCCGCACGGCGTCGAGTGGTACATTGTAGAGCGGATTTGCGATGTCGTGCGCCGCTTTTCTTAGTCGCCCCGGACGGATTAGCGGGACGTGAACGTACCATAGCCCATCGCCAAAAAAAGACATGGAAGGTCGTATTCAGGTGATTCAAGCAAGTTATATAATTTGCCCAGGGAAGTCAGCTTCTGACCATTCCTCAGCCAGTTTCTGCGAATATTAGGATAAGTATTAGGTGGTAACGAACTGTACTTAACCAGACATCACAAAGGAGCCTATCATTTTATTTATTCTTACTACAGTTTAAACATAACTAATGTTATTCTTAGTTTGTTAGAACACGACATCAGTGTAGTTTTTTTTCATTCATTTCTTTTTCTCTTCTCAATCGTAAGTATTTGAGACTGATTTGGCGGCAAGTGTAAGTATTATATAGAGGCCTTGCATAATACTTTAGTGTTTTAATATTCTTATACAGAGTGGAAGGGGACCGCTCCCGAAAAAAAAGACAGGTAACCCTATTAGTCCTACTTGTAATGATAGGCTAGAAAAAAATCGATTCGGATGAAAAAAAAAATTTTTTTTCACCACGCGAGGTCGATGAACTCTTGAACATCGTGAGTTTTGAATAGATTGCGTCTTTTCTCATCTCAGTATAGTTACGTATTTTTTATCGAGTTATCGTTACATGGCACTGTCCTAATACGATGGAATTTGAAAAAAACTTAAAAATATTTGTGCAAAAAAATTTTTTTTTCATCCTGATCGATTTTTTTTCTAGCCTATCATTACAAGTAGGACTAGTAGGGTCACCTGTCTTTGTTTTCGGGAGCGGTCCACTTCCACCCCGTATATAAAAGTTTTTTAATGGAATCTTGAACCTTATTCCCTAATAGTCATAAGGATACAAAAAAATATATGACACATCTCAGCTTATATATGTACTATCAGGCTCGACTCTCCTCCATAATGGGAGGGAAATTGACCAACTATATCACGCTGGTCAGATGTGTGGATATAGGGTTTTGTTTCGAGATTTCCTTCTCTTGCATAGATCTTGTATGCATTTTATATCCCTTAGTCATCTCTATGATACATGAATAAAAAAATAATTAACACTAAATATAGCGTTATACATTATCATAGTCATCCATTTTATAAGTTTATAAAGCCCTGTGCGTGTAACGAAACCTGCTTAAATCAACTCAATTTTCTTCTAAATTAGATGTCTTCAAACTCAATTTAGTTAAACGTTATTCACAGTTGGGTTCCGTTAGATCTCCATTTTGATTACATTCTGTTTATGTGCCTTTACAGTTTAAAGGCTTACTTTAAAATATATAGTATTTTGTTGCGTTAATGTTATCTTTTACGTGGGTATTCAAAAAAGACGATAAATATATTTTTATCAGTGGCTTATTAAACTGGACGTAATAAAATCTTCAGGTATGATTAAAAAAATACCTAATGATGTTTCAATCCTTTATATATAATATAATGATATATATATATATATATATATATATATATATATATATATATATATATATATACACATACATAGAGGCAATACGGTGGGTTATGGGTCCACGTGCCAGCCTACCTTCGCACCGGATGAAACGGACAGCTCGTGTCCAGAACATAGCCTGTCAAAAAAGTCTTGATATGATATATTCGGTAATATTTGAAGTAAATACTTATTACCCTTATTCTAATTACTGGCTTTTTTTATTGCTTATGGTGGCAAACGAGCAAGCAGCACACCGGATGATTAGCGTCACTGCCACCCATGGGCCTTTGCCATACCAAAGATTAGACCGCTGCCAACCAATACAAACCCCAAACCCACCCAGATGGGCTCCCATATAAAATAATGCAATAATCCATAAGGCTGAAAATGATCCATTTTTAAGTAACAATTTAATTGAAATATAAGTTTTAAGACACTGTAAAGTTTTAATGATTTTTGCTTTTTAAATAAAAATAGAAATCACTGATTCTTCTCGTATTATTTACAGTAATTGAATATTCTAATACATTTCTAAAGTTTATTTAAGATTTCTAAGTCTGAAATAAAATGTCTAATATTTTCAGAATCTTAAAAGTTTTAAACATAATATTTTTATACTTACAGATTTTTTTCACTTTCCAATTGTGCTCAGTTCATGTACCTGAAAATATTAAAAGAGTATGAATTAGTGTTTTGCAAATCTTATGTGCTTAGAGGAGACCGTGTGGATCGCAGTGCCAAAAAAATATCAGATCTAGGATAAACCCAAGATTCTGACTGCACAGATGTCATAGTGTAACCACACTAGAATCCGTGCTCACGTGCCAATGCACGATTCAATCACAGATTCAATCACGGATTCAATTCAAGCTGGGTTCAATTCCTACGCATAACTATAGTTTGTACGATTCAGAAAGTAATATTCTGAGTGTGAGTGTAATTTGTCTGCGCTAATTGCATGTTTGTAAAATCCCCTGAAATACAATGATTATTTCCTTAGTGCAGGAAGGTGTATTTTAATAAATGAAAAGAAAATTCTAAAGAGTTGCAAAGAGTTCTAAAGAATTGGCATGTAGAGATATGCCTTAAATCTAAAAACTCGATACAAACTTTACGCCTTCATCATAATATGTGGCTTAGCTATTACGTTACAACAAGAGGCATTATATAACAAAAAAGCACAGTGAATAAATTTCAATTGTATATGTATCAATAATATCAGAGACTATTACTGTGTGGTAGCGGCTACGAATACTACCAACCCTTACTTTGCTCTTGGATGTCGTAAAAGACGTCTAAGAGCCTTATAACAACCTCGGCCAACACTATCTGATGCCGTTGGGTCAACAATTACATTCCCAAGGAAGGTTGACGTTTGGCAGGCGGCCAGTCAAAAAAACTACTGGCAATAACTTTTAAAATATGTACTACGAAAGCAGAGTACATATTGTATCGACCCCAAGTAACTGGGATAAGAGTAGGAGAATGAATGATGATGAATATCAGAGACTAAGAATACATCATCATCCTATGGATCAAGGTGATTTTTTTTTATTGCTTGTGGTGGCAAATTAGCAAGCAGCACACCTGTTGATAAGTGTTACTACCGCCCATGGATCTTTGTAATACTATGAGTATAGCTAGGCCGCTGCCTACCAATACAAACCCCAAACCGACCTAGTTGGGCTTCCAGCTCTCTCTATTATAGTGATGTTTTCTGCATGTAAATAGATTAGTTACATTTTAGATAATTTCGGCAAAAGTTTCTTCAAGGCAAGTGCATATTTATTACTTAAACGCTCATATCAAAAGCCATAGTTGTACTTTAGATAAACGATATCTATATTCAGTAAAACTTTCTGCAAGGAATTTGTAGCGAAATATGAAGAAAGAAGTAAAGAAATAAAATAAATTATTTCATTATTAAATATTTTTTTATTATAAATACCCGATTATGTAAATAAACATTGTCCGATAGATGGCATACGTCACCTTGAACACGTAAGATATAATATGAATCGAAATTTGCATGTCCTAAAATAGTTCACGATGGTGTAAGTGGCAGCACGGTTGGGCCGGATTCCCAATAGGTGCGGGTTCGAACCCCACTTGTGACATCATTTTTCGTTTCGTAATCGGGTATTTATAAATAATTAAGCATATTAAATGCTAAAATAACAGTAATTTATTTTTTATTTTAATTTTATTAAATTATTTCATTCTAGCTCATCTCTGGCATATAATATTACAAAAAGTGTTATATTAAGTAGTAGCTGTGTCAGATATTCGCATGCGTGGATAATCTGTAGTATTATAGTGTTAATATTTTTTATTTGAGCACCCATTTCATTCTTAGTATTAATTATAATCATACAATTAATATTATCCGCAATGCATCAATTATAAATTCTGTTATCGCAGCAGTTGTAATATCACGACGATTGTGTAGAACACTTGATGCACGATATACCATTACTACTATTTTTCTCACATTTATGAATATTTATAAACACTAGTTCACTATTTGTCACAGCGTTGTATTAAAACTTTCCGTGTGGTGACGGAGTAAGAATACAATTCAACATCTATCTTACCCGTGAGTAATCGTAAGAGACGACTTAGGGATATAAAACGCACCTTTTTTTTTTTTTTTTTTTTTTTTTTTTTGCGGTGGGCTATGGACGTCGCACCCCGCCAAATCGGTCCGGGGTGACGGAAGAGGCGGCGCGCAACCCCATTGACCCACTCTGCAAGCACCTCTTCTTCGCCGTACGAGCGGGCCACCGGTACCCGATCTTTGTCTTCGGTGGCCCGCTCGGCGGTATGCCCTCTTGGGCTCCTCTCCTGTCGACGCCCCGACAGCTTTCGCCGTCGAGGCGTCGTCCTCACGCGGTGGCCTCACGTCGGGTGACCGGACAATTCCCCGGTCCGAGGATATAAAACGCACCTAACATCTATGCAAGAGAAGAAAGACTCAAACCAAAACCCTATACCAACGCGTCTGATCAGCATTGTATAGTGAGTCAAATTCTCTTCTATTACGGAGGAGACTTGAGCCCAGCAGTGGGACATATCTGAGCTGAGATGATGTTGTATTAAAACTGAAAAACTTTTACAGTATATAGGTTCTTTTACTTTTTTGGAATTGAAGTTGTAGGAATTGGTGTGTGCACGTTCAAATAAACAAATTCATCAGCTTTATAATATATAGCTGTTAAATTAATATGGATAATAAACGGCCGCCATATTATATTTTCACATGGCTACAAATACACAGAGAGAGAATTCAATAATATGGAGTCCATCCATCAAAATGTCAACATTTGTTGGATATACGATTCCTTACAAGGCACATTATACCATAATCGTAATGAGGGTTAACGAGTACTCATTCTTTTGGCGATTTTTCAGTCTTTGTTCTTTCTTTTGAATATATGACTTTACGAATATATTATTAACGCAAAAAGATAACATTTTTCAAACTTATTATCGCCCATTCAACCTCATCCATACTGATGCTATCGGAGGACACCGGTGCCGAATGTTGATCAACTAAACTACATGCGACACCCGCGCCAACTCGAGTATACATATCGCCAAAATATTCACTCTATCGGCTTAACACATCTTGTGTTTGTGTAAGAATGTCTCCACCTTTAGAACTTATTTTATTCATTCTGAAGACTGACCAACCACCTCGAGACTTCTTCAACTCCATCCAAAAGAGTTTGGTGTTATCCTCAAAGTTTTTAGTCAGCCTATCTTCTGCATTCATATTTGCTCTATCACGTTTCTCTTTCACTAAGTAAATATTACTTGTATTGGGGGAGATTTTACGAATATATTATTAACGCAAAAAGATTACATCTAGATCTCTTTGCAATACTAAATATAAACAAACTAAATATAAATAAAATAAACCCACCCAGTTGGGTTTCCGGCTCTCTCGCTCATCGAATGAAGCGCAATAGCACTTTGCCATTACTCAGACGTCGATCTTTTGCGAGAGTGTGATACTACCCCGGACGGAGCGACCCGCGGCTATAGACATGAACTATCAATAGCGTGGTCCTATTACTATTAAAAATATGTATATAATATATATATAATATCAACGCAAAAGAAGGTAAATTTGGATTAAGAGCCTAGATTAAGCCATCTAACTGGTGTGATCTAGTATATTATTCCACAGTACTAGAACTTTCCTCCTATTATGCAGGAGGCCCGAACCGATCAGGATATATATGAGCTGGTATAATAGCAATCTATACTTTATTAGTTTATATAGAAAGCCGTTTTTTTATTCGATTATACTGCAAAAACTACTAAACCGATCGGCGTTATACTTATACCACATGATGCAGCGTATTTCGGAGAAGATTTGAGTATACACCGTGACATTTATATCGTCTTACAAAAGAAGTGTCATAAAAGTATCCGACTAAAAAAGACATATCTAACTTATATAGTAGTAGTGATAAAAATATAACAAAATAAAATAAATTAAAGTTAATATTTTTTAACAGCCTGGTTATAATGTTTACATTTTAAACAAAATAAATCATACGGCATTCCGCATGATAATGATTAATTAACGTAATTACGTTAGCCAATCACAGCTACGAAGTCCACGTGGACTGCTAATCCAAAGCGTACCTACGCTTAGGTAGTACCTACACAGTACGTAGGTTATGTCGAGTTGGTAGCCTACCGCTCACTACATACTGTTCTCTTACTATTTTAATTAGTAATTATTTAAAATAAATATTCCAGTGTTTGTTTTTTTAACCTTTTAATTGTACGAGTGAATAGTAGATACTGGATACGTTAACTGAACTGCTTTTGTAAGACGACATAGATGTCACCGTATATAATATGTTGATGATTACTTAATTGGAAAGGAGGGGAACGGGTGAGGGACAACTATCTAATAATATATATTTAAGTGCTTTATGTTCAAAACTAAAGCTATTTTTGAACACACTAAAGTTAATTTAGTAGTTAGACGATGTGTAGTGCCTAAAAGCGAAGTCATTAATAGTTAAATACATGGACGTTCAGTAAAATACTGGCAATTGTGGAAGCTTAATTGCGACACAATTTTAATGTACAACCATTTGTCCGACCTTTGTTTTTTTTTCTGTTATTTCGACACGCAAAAATGTTTTTATATTCAGCCAATTTTCAGAGAGGTCGCGCGGAGCAGTATGTGAATAGGTTCATTGTGTTTTCCTTCTTTTTTTATGTCGTGTTATTCTTGTTTTGTTTTTGTTGATTTGTTGAACCGGTATTTTTATTATCGCACACGCTTTTATGTTAATGTGTTACTTTGATCAATAATTTCAAAATAAAATATTATAAAATTTATACTATTCACCACTCCATATCTAAGCCCATGGGTGATTGTACGAGACGACTAAAGGATATAAAACGCATATAACATCTATGCGAGAGAAGGAAAACTAGAAACAAAACCCTATACCAACACGTCTGACCAGCGCGGTATTGTAGGTTAATTTCCATCCCATTGCGGAGGAGGCCCAAGCCCAACAGTGGTACATTTATAGGCTGTGCTGCTGATGCTAAAAATGATTAATAACATGCCATTTGAAGGCAATTGAGGTTCAAATTATATTAATTTTGAATATTTTACTAGACAGATTTAACAAGATCTATTAATAAACAATTTCAAAGACCTTTAGATAGTATTCTTTTGAAAGAGATTTGAGATTATTTGTAGAAGAAAGTTCTTTGTTTTTTTAAATCCACATCTACTTACATACTTGGGTTTAGACTGATTTCACACCTGCATACTTTTTACACACCTTTTTTTTTTGCGCGGTAGGCTATGGACGTGATCGCACCCCGCCAAATCGGTTCGGGGCGATGGAAGAGGCGGCGCGCAACCCCCATAGACCCACCCTGCAAACACCTCTCTTCGCCGTGCGAGCGGGCCACCGGTACCCGATCTTTGTCTTTGCTAGCTACCTACATACTTACCTGGGTCCAGACTTCCTCCTTTTTTCTTTGTTTACGGCTTAACAACCTACTGTAGCACTTTAGCCAATGGTATCGTCATAATATGATTAAATAAATAAATGCATATTATGTATTTATTACATTTTTTTCTTTTCTATATTCACTTAAAACTTCTAATAACTGATTGCACATATGAATTGGTTAAAATATCGATATACCGTGCCAAGTATCGTGGGTTTCATTTCCACACAGAACAATACTTTGTGCGATCTATAAATTGTTCCAAGTCTGGCTGTAAATTGTGTTCCATAATTCTATGTTTGTAAAGTAATACAAGATTTTATTTCTAAGTGTAGGGGGTATTGCTTAAAAGAATAGTATTTTGCTATACCCACGGTAAAGGATAGAGCAGTGAGCATTTAATATTTCCTCAGGCACACGGCAAATAATGGATACAAAACGTTAAATATAAAAAATAAAAATTTATTAATTTATATTTTGTTATGAATACCAAGAAAACTATGAAAATATATATTTTTATAAACTGGGACAATATTAACGTATAATAAATTACATGGAACATACAGCTGTGTTATTATAAATCTAACATTTATTAAAAATATTCCGTACCAGTTTAGTCTTTGTCGTCGTTTTGAGGTTTGAAATAAAAAATACGCTATGATTTTAAATTGCTTTTACATAATTAAGAAGTACTTTTCATAGATAAAATATTTTTAAAGTAGCAAACGTCCCTATACCAACACGTCTGACCGGCGTGGTATAGTAGGTCAATTTCCTTCCTAATGTGGAGGTCGCTTAAGTCCAGCTGTGGGACATATATGTGGTTATTTCTAAAAAAAATACAAGTACAAAATGATTAGCGTACGTGGGATTTGAACCCACATCTACTGGTAATCCATTTCAATCGTCTTATTTAAACGGGCATGGCCTCACAACGAAATTCTTCGCCTATATTTTCGTCTTTATTGGGACGTTCTACACGTCATCGTTTCTTAGAAACTTTTACAACATTATTTAATTTAGAATTGTATTAAATGATGACAAGGCCCTATTATCAAAAATACTAATATATAATACGAAAGTGCAAGGATGTAGGTACCGGGAGAGACCGAGACTAACTTACCTAGATCAGATTGGTCACGTACTGAAGGAAAGTGGAGTCAAGAGTCTCCGAAACCGGCAAGCGTGTATGAAGAGAATTATGAATGTTGAGGAAGCGAGTGAAGTATGCAAGGATAGAGTTTTCTTGCACTCTGTTCTCTTTGCCTACCCTGCAAGGGATACGGCGTGATGATATGTATGTACTAAGGTTTTAGAATTTAAATTGATAAATTATATATATAATAATTATATACATATATACGATTTCGTATCGGGCGTCGCAGTGATGGTTGTCCCCACCAGGTGGATGGACGATTTGGTTAAAGTTGCTGGGAGTCGTTAGATGTAGACGGCACAGGATTGCATTTCGTAGCGAAATATGAGGGAGGCCTACGTCCAGCAGTGGATGAGGAAAAACTGAATGATAGTGATGATGATGATATATATCTATATATATATAAACAATAATAATGTGATAAAGACCAAGTCAAAACTAATATTCTGATTTAATAGATTCAATAAAAAAAAAACTCAGCCTAATATAATGAGAGTTTATTCATAATGAAACTCCTATAGGCACATATCTATTTCATTATTCGATAGATACAAGCCAGATGCCTTGAATATTCAGGCAGGAATGGTGTGGTTCCATTATAAGCGGCGAACTAAAGTCAATAACTGAAAGTTAGTGAGTTAGAGGCAGCAGCTGTACGGAGACATAGTTATCTATATCTATATAGTTTAAATATTATATGAAATATCTATATAGTTTAAGTTTAGTATCGAAACATAACGCGTTCCGTGCAAGTTATGGTTATATTATATTACTGTCCCTTACTTCGCCGTAAGTTTATTAAGAAATTAACTTACAATAACCATGATTTGCTAATTCAACTGGCAAGCAGAGTGACTATAGCACTCTCTCTGTTTGAAAGGAGGCCTATAAAACTGACAGAAGACGTCGATGGATTAGTAGGTGATTTAGTGATCACAGTTGGTGTTCTAAGTTTCTAATTGCTGTGAGGTAGCGGCGACGAATACTACCACCCCTTACAGCGCTTGTGGATGTCGTAAAAGAGGACTAAGAGGTTCATAGACCTGAGCCAACTCCAGCTGATGCCGTCAGGTCAACAATTACATTCCCAAGGAGGGCTGAGGTCAGGCAGGCGGCCGGTCATAAAACTATTGCCAGTAATTTTTGCAATATTCACGATGGCATCAGAGTACACATTGCGTCGACCCCAAGTAATTGGGATAAGAGCAGAAGAATGATGAAAAATTAGTTGGTGTTCTACCATTACCATACCTAACCATTTCACGTGTATATTATACCACACGTCGTATATTAAGGTACATTTCAATATGAGGTAGGAATAGGTCCAAGAATAGGTTGTAAATATTATATTTGCCCTTATTTTGTCCTTTATTTCCTTTATTTGTTTGTTATATCTTTTTTAAACTTTTATTTTTAATCTTTATGTTTAAATTTTACTGCTGTTTAATATTTTGAATAATTATAACTAATAAATTGCTATTTTGTATCACCTCAAATTATTTTGTCGTGGAACTCTGTAATTGGCTCTACTTACTGTAAATCGAAACAGCTGAGTCTGTTTGCATATTCATATATGTGAAACTGTTTTTGTTAAAAAGCTGTTGATTTTCCTTAAATAAATAAATGAAAATAAATATATTATTTATATCTTGAGAAATTGATAAGGTAGCCCAATGTTAAGGCAAAATTTTGAAATGAAATATTTGAAAACTTGTCCGTATAACTACAATATTCCTTTATATATGAGGAGTTAAAAAAATAACATATTAAAAAAATCTGGTGTTAAATTTAATAGCTAGCTAGCTTATATACTCTCTTTTTATTGTCTATCGGGACAAAGGAGCAAGCAATAAATCCAACCCAATTTCTGCCAGAAAGTTAGGCTTTCGGCTCTCTCGCTCACCAAACGAAACTCAATAGCACATTGCCATTGCTCAGACGTCGATTTTCTGCGAGAGTGTGGTACTACACTAGATGGACCGGCTGCGAATATTACTTGCTCTCTAAGTTACCAGTTGCTCTCTAAGTTATCCATCATCCCTTAAGCTTTAAAACCATTTCTATATTGATAAAGTCTAAAAAAATATTTAATTGTATGCTAGGAGATTTAGAGGCAGGCGAATTAGAGGTAAGACCATGCTATTGACAGTTCTCTGTCTATAGCCGCGGGCCGGTCCGTCTGGGGTAGTACAACACTCTCGCAGAAAATCGACGTCTGAGTAATGGCAATATGTTATTGCACTTCATTCGGTGAGCAAGAGAGCCGGAAGCCCAACTGTAGCTTTGGCTATAGCAAAGGTTAATGGGCGGCATTGACACTAGGTGTGCTGCTTGCTGCCACCGAAGACAAAGATCGGGTACCGGTGGTCCGCTCGCACGGCGAAGAGAGGTGTTTGCAGGGTGGGTCCATGGGGTTGCGCGCCGCCTCTGCCGTCGCCCCGGGCCGATTTGCCGGGGCGCGACCACATCCATGGTCCCACCTTGCGAAAGAAAAAAAAAAAAAAAGGTGTGATGCTTGATCGTTTGCCAACATTAGCAATAAAAAAAATATATTTAAAATTAATTATTAACAAATATTCAACTACTAAAACAGGATATTATCTTCTAAATTATGTCTGTCTAAGTCTCAAAGGTATTAGTAGCAGTGAGTATAAAAATATAAGCGATTAATTGTATAATATCGTGAACACAACGACCCTACCCTAAAGCGGATTATTAAAGATATCAACGCACCCAGACCGAATAAAAATGTACCCATCATAGGATCACGAAGTAAAACGTCAGTAATATATGAAGAAAAATTGGCTTTTACGCTTCTGCTTCCACGACGTCTGAATATTATACTCGTATTATATACATTACTTTTCCAGATAATCTTGAAGCTTGAAAGGTTCTCACAGAGGTATTTGAAATGTTATATCATTCGCGAATCTCGTTACTCAAGACGGATTTTTAATCAAGAAAGATGTAAATGAAACGTTGGAATTTGGAAAAAAATACAAGCTGTTTTTTTTTATCCAATTGGACGTTTCAACCGTTTTAATCTAGACTTTTTTTTTAATATTACAAAAGATGTTAATTGTAAATACCTATATCTCTATAATCTTTCTTCAAATGTTTTTATTTCTAGCGATGTGTTCAAAGATATTCTGTATCTTAGACGTTGTAAAATTGTTGTAAATCCTTACAGTTACTTGTACAATAAAATATATTTCCTTGTAAAACAAATTCTTCTTATTTAGCTCTCACGTTTCAAAAATTTAAACATGTACAAAAAATACAAAATAAACTGAAAACTCTTAAGAATATTTTTTATGATATATGTATTATTAAATAATATTTAATAACTAGCGACCCGCCCTTGCTTCGCTTCGGCTACGTTTGTTCAGTTGTGTAGTTTACTTTCGCGACATAGAATTCCTTTCTGACAAGAAATTTTTTAAAATCCTATTTTATCTAACCTTTACAGGGTAGATTTTTACACCCCAGCAATCACCCTTGCAGGTAAAATTTCGAAAAATGCGTTCTTAGCTGTCCTTTACTCGGCGAAAATATTCCCACCAAATTTAAACGCCTTATGGTTCCAGAGATATCGTGATGAGTCAATACATAGGTGGAAACCTCTTATTTATATTTATATATATATATATACTAGCGGACCCGGCCACGCATTGCTGTAGCTAAGGTAGCCTCAGTAACACATGGTGGTTATGCTAATAAATTGTAGCTTATATGAAACGTTTGTACGTTTAACATAGCGCCATCTATTAAATACTTACTCAACCCAGTTAATAGATATCGCCATCTGTTAGAATCGTTTGGAGATAACAGATAATTGTGACTGTCAAATAATTGATAAATAATTTGCAATAAAATAATATTGTGACTATAAATTGAGATGGAAGCTATCCTATCTTTTAAGTTGGATCAAACTACACATGCTGTGCAAATTTGATTAAAATCAGTTAAGTAGGAGTCCATCGTGGACAAACAACGTGACGAACGTGAGAAGATAATAATAAATTGCACTTAATACTATGTGGTATTGGAAGAGAAGGTAACCTCGACCTAAAACTTAATGGTAACCTGTCTGACCAGTATAGCACACTTAGGTGTTACATGGCATACATATTTAAGATAGATTTATAAGGAAATCTTCTCACTCCTATACGATAAGCTGCCTCCGGAAATCGAACTTGCAATTTTCCGCAGAACTTCGAATATTGAATTGAAACGTGTTTCGCCTATAAACGAGATATTCTCAAAAGGATTCGGCATCAGATGCACATTTCATTTCTAATCTCATCACATAGCAGTAAAAAGAGTACCTTATATTCCGTATTCTTTCCTTTCTTGAGTTGTGCGCTATATTGATTAATCGTGGCAAAGTGGTGGATTTCCTTTATTTTATTTGAAAATATTTTTTAAAGATTATTTGTCCGTCTAATGATGAAAAATAAGAAAATATTTTAGAGCTAATGATTTTATTTAAAAATAATTGTATTGATAGTATTAATACTTAAGACAGTAATATTTATACGAGTTAATTGTTATAAGAAGCTTTATTAGAATATAGTCATGTTGAAAATATTTATGTTAATATAGTTATGTGTATTTAGTTATCCAAGCTATCTGTTTCAAATTTATAGATTATGGTGTGGTCATGCTCACTGAAAAGGTCTCTACTTGCGGTAGCTACGTGGAGCGGGTCTCTCTCTTCCCTCCAATGTGGTTGAGGGGCGTGATGGCTGCTCTAATAGTTAACTCGTGATCGGGTGCCGCTTGTGGGATCTGGTCCAGCCATTTTTCTTTCTTTTTTGTTTTATAAATGTTCTTAGTTTAATTTTATATTATATACAAAATTTTAAAAATTAATCTTTACTCGAAGGGCATATCACTGGAGCTAACATAAATTAAACTTGTAACCAAACTCTTTTGTGAAAAAATATAATAAAAAAAAAATGACGAGCCCACTGAGTTTCTTGCCGGATCTTCTCAGTATGTGGCTGCTTTCCGATCCGGTGGTAGATTAATTAAATTTAATTTAAAAAAAAAACAATGTAAAATTGACAATATGTAAGTGCCCCTATGGGGCTTATGCAAATTAAATGATTTGATTTGATTTGATTTGTTCGTAATAAATCCTTCACTAATGCTGTGAAGTATTCTCTAGTCATATTACATATTTTTTAATACGAAATTTCGAGAGAGCCGGCAGCCCAACTGGGTGGGTTTGGGGATTGTAATAGTAGGCAGCGGTCTAGCTATACCCTTGGTATTGCAAAGGTCCGTGGACGGCAGTGACACTTACCATTAGATGTGCTACTTGCTCGTCTGCCACCACAAGCGATAAAATAAATAAAAAAATCCCTGATAAAAAAGATCACCATTAAGTAATATTAATATTTTTAGTGTAATTCTGGAGTAAGAATACAATTCACTATCTTCTATCTTTCCAATAGGTGTTGTAATATCAAGCGGGAGTACTTCCGCTTGAAGCCGAGCTAGCTGAGATCTCGGGTGGATAGATTGGAGATTAATCCGCCGCCTTTTTTTTTTTTTTTTTTTTGTTATCGCTGAGGAAATGCTTTTGCGCACATCCCCCGCCAGTGATAGACGGGGGGGTGTGTGGGACTCGCCGGCCATGAGATTGACGGCCGGAATACCCACTAAAACCTAACAGCGGTCCCTTCCGCGCTTTTACGGGATGCCGGAGAGATCGTCTATTGACATTCTATCCCCGACACCCCTACGCTTAGACATCTGGCCACGACCAGTCAGCCGTCAAGGCGGTGGGAGAAGGTGCGCGTAGCAGCGCCTCCCTCTCCCTGGTCGCCGCCGGCGGAGCGAGTTCGCAGACGCGAGTGCTTCGCGTTCTCGCTCCGCGACCTCCTTTGCAGAGATGACTTCCTCGCAAAAGGAGGCCATCGACGTCCAGTACCTGTCGCTGTCAAGCATCTTGTTGATGACGGTCGACAACGACAGGTCCGCTCCTATGACCGCCGACAGGTAGTGGCGCTGAGGCCCCCAGGCGGGACATACTTCCAGGGTGTGATGCGCGTCATCAATTTGCGCGCCACACTCATGGCATCCAGGGGCCTCTTCACGTCTAATTCGGTGCAGGTACTTACCGAAGACCCCGTGTCCGGTAAGTACCTGCGTCATCCTGAATGACAGGTTGCCGTGCCCTCGTTTCATCCAGCGGTGAAGGTGGGGCGCTACCGCCTCAACGGTCCCCCGTACTGCTACGGGGGACTCCAGTTCCTTTAATCCGCCGCCTGCATAGAGAAAGACTGTGAGGACTAGGCCCCGGTAGCGCTATCTGTTGCCAGGGCGTTGATTGAGCAGATACCTGAACGGGTAACCCATTGCGCCGGCCATGGTTGTCAAGAAATCGGTGGTCGCCTAAAAGCGATGGAGAAGGAACACGATAGATTATGGGGTCGCCTCGTGCCGGGTGTTGCCAAAACATATCCTGTCAAAAAAAAGGTTTCCTAAAAGACGATTAATAGATATATTATATGTATTTAAGAGAAGAAAAACTCAAAATGTAATTAAATACCAAACTGTCCGATCAAGCCGATGTAGAAGAAAAAAATCTCCACAATTGTGAAGGGGGCTCTAGATAAGCAGTGGAACGTAGAACGTAGGGGGCCGATTTAATAGATATTAATATTACTTCAAATAAACGTAAGACGTTTTAATTATTTTATATAATAATATTGAGTTATTTTAATTGGGAATTAAAAATGAAAATTTTATTTGTAATGTTTTTTTGTGGACCTTATTCTGAGTATATTCTATCCAAACGTCCTGGTCCTAACATTATCTCAGCTCATATATGTCCCACTGTTGGGCTCGAGCCTCCTTCATAGTGGGAGGGAATTTGACCGACTATACCACGCTGGTCAGACGTATTGGTATTACGGGATTTAGTTTCGACTTTTCCTTCTCTTGCATAGATGTTATATGCATTTTATATCCTTTAGTCGTCTCTTGCGATAACCCACGAGTAAGACAGGGGATGGTGAATTGTATTCTTACGCCCGTCACCACGTGGTCCTATAATCCCTATTGAATTACTACTTTACTTATAAATGGTAAAGACATTTAAGCGAATTGCTGACACATCATTTATTTAATTTCAACATTACGTCTAGTAATTTATCCTTTAAAGTATTTACAATATTTACTTGAGAAAATCAGTCCAGTTAGCTGCTTCAGTGTACTGAGTAAATTCAATTTCGAGGAAGAGGTCAAGCGATAAATTGATTTGGTACTATTAGTTATTAACTAAAAGCTATGGTTAGTAACTGTATTCCAAGCGAAACGTTTTTATTATTAAATATTTTCTGAATGAATATTCTGATTTGGCGTAACTAGATAAAAATAAATCTCTTCAAAAATTTTATCTTTCGCCTTATTCTACGTTTGTAGAAAAAACGACACTAACAATAGAAAAAAGGTATATAATACATTGAAAGTTTTATTATAACACATTATCTGGTTAAATAAAGTTTATTTAAATGTCACAAAAAAAAACTAAAATTTTGACTATAGCTAACTTCAGGGTTTCCGTATTTCGTGACGGTGTGCGCGCGCATCGTAATAATTTACTCTCATAATTTTTCCCTAACGCGCCAAAAGAAGTATAACTTTAAAAATGTAATAAACTGTTCATGCCATGTTTGGCTACATAGATGGTGTTGTGGTTAAGATAATACCATGCCAGTGTCGTGGGTTCAATTCCAACGTAGAACAATACTTTGTGTGATTCACAAATTATTATTCTAAGTTTAGATGTAATTTGTGTCCGTTAAAATGAATGTTTGTATTTTCACCCACAGTACAAGGATTATTTCTCGTCTTTAAAAGAAATAGGTGAACGAGTAGTCCTAGAACTTGTCGTAGCAGACCTTATTTTTTTAGCTGACCATTGGTACTGAGTTCTTGTCTTTGTTTGTTTGTTTGGTAGGTTACCCTTTCGGGTATCATCTCTGTCATCCTCGCCCTCTAGCGGCCAACTTCTCCACTACGTTTCAATTGCTGAATATTCATACATTCTACGCAATAAACGAGTATAACTCATTTTCACTTAATCACAAAAGGGATTTCAATAGAAAAACAAATAACTCGATTAATTTCATCAGCTTAATCGAAAATCAACATCAACTATGCCAACGCGCTAAGCCAATATCGATTACCTTATATTGACTTATTTTGAACGACCATTACATAATTAGGGAATGATTTCATGAATAAATAATTTGAATTGATACATACATACATATCATCACGCTATATCCCTTGCAAGGTAGGCAGAGAGAACAAAGTGCCCGAGAACTCTATCCTTGCATACTTCACTCACTTCCTCAACATTCATAATTCTCTTCATACACGCTCGCCGGTTTCGGAGACTCTTGACTCCACCTTCCTTCAGTACGTGATCAATCTGGTCTAGGTAGGTTAGTCTCGGTCTCCCTCGGTACCTACATCCTTTTGAAATGATGATGTATATTTTTATAATATAACGTTTTTATAACTCTAGAAATAAATACAACATAAACGCATTGTCCTAAAGTATACATACAACAGAATTAGGCACAGGAATTCGAATAGGTAGACCGTCAAGCGAGCCCATATAATCAAATTCTCCACATATTTTTTGTCCTATTAAACTCCGGCAATCAACCCATAGATAGTCAGGCGATTTGAAGTCGAAATATCCTGTCAGACAAAATACTATATCTAAATTTTGCCATGTAACTATTCCATCGATCCATCAGCCCGTAAACGTCCAATGTTGGACATACGACTCCCCATGAGAATGCCATTTGCAACGGTCCTGTGCCACCTGTATCAAACGGTTTCCTACGACCTTGATGAGGTCATCAGTCCACCGAGTGAGGGGCCGTCCTACGCTGCGTCGTCCGATTCGTAACTATTATATATGTGCTATTATTATGTTACTATTACTCGAGATAAATTAACCCCGGCACACCTGTTTGAGATTTGAGTCTAATAGACTTCAATATATTTTAATTGCCATTTGATGGTAGATCAGAAAGCAGCCCTTGATAACTGTACTTCGTAGACATCTGTAATACCAGCGATAAAGCAACGTAACTCTCCGGGGACTTAGGCCTCCGAATCTCTCTCTGTCTCTCTCTATCTCTCTCTCTCTCTCTCTCTCTCTCTCTCTCTCTCTCTCTCTTTCTCTCACCGAATAGACCGCAATAGCAAATTGCTACTACTCACGTCAATTACTTGAGAGAGTTGAGTGCTATCTTGGACGTATAGCCCCACTTCTGATTGCAAACAGAAAGTAGTCAACAACGGGATGCTATCACTAATAAGCTGATAAGTAGAGCTCTCAGTTTCGATTCCGATGGTTATAACTATGACTTTTTGGCGTTATTAAATAGTAAATTGTTGTTAGTTTAATTTAATTTGATTGATATAACGTATTTTTCATTTGCAAACTTTTGCAATCGTTACTTTATTCTCTTGAAGGAATATAAATAAAAATATATGATTAGTAGGAAAAAGTTAATTTTATTGCAAATTGATACAAGAAAGAAAACGACAATATTATATTGTTTATGAGCTATCTGGAAGTAGGAGGCTCCTTTAGGTCAAAAACCCTACAGCCCGTATCTCCTCTGTTAATTATTGGAGGCGCTAAGATAGTGAAATAGTACCTATAAATACATTTTTTGAAGTGAAAACTTCTTTAGGCGCGTTGAGCGTTTTTGGAGGGGAAAAACTTATAGGTTCGCGTCACCGACATGCTAATGCTAATAGTATATCTATAGCTATATGAAAACTTCTTTAGGCGCGTTGAGCGTTTTTGGAGGGGAAAAACTTATAGGTTCGCGTCACCGATATGCTAATGCTAATAGTATATCTATAGCTATGAGTAGTGTTTTTATATAGCTAAATGAATAATGTAAATAAAGAATTTATTTTCAAATATTTTCAATATTCATATCAATATTTGCATTTAAAAGTATGGCATTATTTATTTTTAATTGTATTTTTAATATTTAACCTTTATGTCATGAAATGAGTATCATTGTGGTTTAAAGGTTATCTTACTAGCGTGATAAACCGATTCCTAGATGTTCGATAATATTTTTTATTTTTATATAAAAATTAGACAATTATTATTATTTCAATTAGTCTTAAGTCAATACTTTTCACTTCTATCGGCAGTCCCCATGACTGCCTGTTGTTTTTTTTTAATTGAACGCCATCCTGAACTAATCAAACTCAGAACAAAAGTTTGTGGATTGCACAAAGTGTGGTTCTTCATGGGAATCGAACCCACGAAACTGGCACCTAAGGTCGGTATCTTAACCACTACGCCATCTGTGCAGTCAAATACTGATATAAAAAAATACTTCTAAACATATGCCATCATTTTCGTCATCACTGAAAATTTCACCGTTTACTGATGCACGTAAGTCTTCCTCAGTGGGATATAACGCAATAATTGCCACGTTTGGTAGGATCTTAGCAATTACAGTGAAGTGTTACGCGTTTTCCAGGATAGATCTACTACCACCGAAGACAAAGATCGGGTACCGGTGGCCCGCTCGCACGGCGAAGAAGAGGTGCTGTGCGCCGCCTCTTCCGTCACCCCGGATCGATTTGGCGGGGTGCGACGTCCATAGCCCACCGCAAAAAAAAAAAAAAAAAAAGGATAGATCTACTAACTACTTTCTTTGTAAATGATTCTTACGACTCCTACGGGTAAATAAGGGATGAATTGTATTTTTATCCCTTTCATCATTATCATCATCATCTCAGCTCGTATATGTCCTACTATTGGTCTCGAGCCTCCTCCATAATGGGAGGGAAATTGACCTACTATACCATGCTGGTCAGACGTGTTGGTGTAGGTTTTTGTTTCGAGTTTTCCTTCTCTATATCCCTTTACCACATGGCTATTAAGATATTAGGTATATAATATATAGTGTAAGAGGTACTTAAGTATTGAAGTTCAACAATCCCATTAAAATAATTTACTACCTATACAGGTATATACAAATATTACCCATATTTTTAAACTAACAGAGATCAAAATGGTTAGTACAGTTAATCTGTGCCATACATGTTTATGTTAAAGGTCTCCCCCCAGTCTACCAACTTATATCTGTAATTTATAACAGGCAACTATCGCCCGACCTCAGCCATATGTCTAAAGGGAATTAGTGGCTAATATAGTGTAGATATTGTTGGAATTTATTTCCACTAATCATCAATAGACTGAAGCTGTGTGCTGTTATCCGTATAGTGACGGAGTAAGAATACCATTCACCACCCCCTATCTTACCAGTGGGTGATCGTAAAAGACGAGTAAGGTATATAAAATGCATATAACATCTATGCAAGAGAAGGTAAACTCGAAACAAAACCCTATATCAACATATCTGACCAGCGTGTTATAGTATGTTAATTACCCTCCCATTATGGAGGAGGCCCGAGCCCAACAGTGGGACATATATTGGTTGAGATGAATTATTATCAAAAGATTAAAGCTGTGTTGTTTCTTGTAGTGATAAAGTAAGTATACAAAGTATCACTACTTCTATCTTTATCGAAAAAGAGGATTAAGGGACCCAAGAAAATCACTTCATAGCAAGATAAGGATACTGTTAAACAAAACCCTGTCCCTACCGGTCTAATCAGTATAGTAAGTCCATTTTCTATCCACTATGGAGAAGAATCAAATGCTGTGTAGTAGCGGCTACGAATACTACCAACACTTACTTTGTTTGTGGATGTCGTAAAAGACGACTAAGAGCCTTATAACGACCTGGGCCAACTCTATCTGATGCCGTTTGGTTAACAATTACATTCCCAATTTGTGTTGACGTCTGGCAGGGCGGTCATAAAACTATTACCAATAACTTGTACAATATGTACTATAAATAAGATTATAATTTGAATAAATAAGATTACAATTTGATATTTACTCGAGTATTAGATGTTTGCAATAAATATATATATATATATATATATATATATATATATATATATATATATATATACTTTCTTTTGCGTTTCTATTTGATTTTAACTTGTCCGATGATATTTCAGCATTCATAGTTACAGGAGGATCACAAATATAGTACACCCGTGACATTTACACGCTGCATCAAATCAATTTTGGTTTCATCGTGAAAGAGACTCATGCCTTAAATAAAATATACGATGCTCAATGTTTTTTTTTTTTAAAATGTTATAAGTTATTGCAGTGTTCAATTTTAAAAAGATATATGCCGATTTTTTTTTGCTGTGGAATGTTGGGTTGGAAGATAATTCTGTCATAATCTGTATATTTTGTTCTCTTCAAGCTTCGCTAGTTTATTATACATATAAACTGCTTATACGTAAAAAAACCTTGGTAATTTTGCCCACATACTCAAAAAGCGTCTCCGTGTGGTGGCGGAGTAAGAATACAATTCACTACCCCCTATCTTACCCGTGGGTGATCGTAAGAGACGACTGAGGGATATAAAATGCATATAACATATATGCAAGAGAATGAAAAGTCGAGATAAAACCCTATAGCAACATGTCTGACCAGCGCGGTATAGTAGGTTAATTTTCCTTCCGTTATAGAGGAGGCTCGAGCCCAATAGTGGGAAATTGTGGGCTGAGATAATGATGATGACTCACAAAGCGACATATTTCCATTATTACGAAGAAACAAGTCGTTAACTTTCAATGAGGTGACGAAGTAAAAATACGACTAACCATCACTTTTCTAGCTCATAGGTATTGTAAAAAAGATTATAATAGACAGATAACTTCTATAAAAGAGAAGAAAAACTCTAAATGAAAGCCAATCCAATTGAATAGCGTGGTATAAGTAGTTAGTCAACTTCCCTCTCATTATAAAAGACTCAAGCACTTAGGCGAATAGGAGCTGTGATGATGATGATACATTTTATTTAACCCCTCACGTGCCAGACTTCGCGGTGCTCTCGAGTGCCCCGTGCTTTGTTTTATTGAAAAAAGTTCAGTAAATTTTATGGTTTTACGTAAACTGTTATTGTTGCTATATTACAAGGAAATGTGAAATACAGAGCTAAAAACCAATTGCTAATTTTAGAACGTTTAATTGGGCCAAACCTGTCACCTAAAAGCGCTTTGAGCAAATTTTTTTTTGATCAAACCGTGTCCCAAAAGCGCGTGAGAGGTTAACATGCTAACCTTAGAGATCAATTTTATCTACCTACATTGGTCGTAATAATCACGATGTAAATACGATACGTTCGTTCAACATCGCAAACAAACTTGTAATCGAGCCAACTCTGTTATCTAAAATGTCTTCTGTCAACATATTTCTTGCTTTATATTGTCAAAAGCTGGCCTAGCTTTTAAATATAGACACTTTTGTAAACATAATGAAATCAGTGTTGTTTTCGAATTATGAAATTTGAAGTCGGCCATTTTTTTTTTTATTTGATTCGTGTCATCTATATATATATAAATATCTTGTATGAAACAAAATCGATTTTTCGTGTCTGCACGCTTAGATTTTTTAAACTAAGGGATTTTAATGCGGTTCTCATCAATAGACAGAGTAATTCAAGAGGAAGGATTATAGATATAGTACATCATTCTCCTACTCTTATCCTAATTGCTTGGGGTCAATACAATATGTACTCTTCTTTCATAGTACATATTGTAAAAGTTATTCGCAATAATTTTATGACCAGCCGCCTGCCAGATGTCAACCCTCCTTGAGAATGTAATTGTTGACCAAACGGCATCAGATGGATTTGGCTTAGGTCGCTTAGTCGTCTTTTACGGCATCCTCGAGCAAAGTAAGGATTGGTAGTATTCGTAGCCGCTACCATACAGCTAGATTATAGATATTGTTCATGCATATTATATTAGTGAAAAGCCTAGAATTTTAAATACTTGATTATTCTAATGAACAACATGTTAAAAATAATTCCAGACGTAGATATATTTACTGATAGAACATGTGCAATAAACAACCAAATAAAAAAATGTTTAAATTGGGCGCTACGTTAAGTTTAGCATTGTCTATTAATGTTAATGTTATTCTAATTGTTATTGTATAATATTAGGTATGAATATCCGGAGGACCGAGCCTTGCTCGGTATTTTCTTATTAGTGTGTTTTGGAAGATATATTTAAATATAATTAAAATAATGAAAAAATAAATTAAAAAGGCAAGAATACAAAAATAGAAAATAAAAAAATGTATCGAGCAAAAATGAGCCAAAATCACGTTTGTCGTATGGGAGCACTCCTTAAATATTTATTTTATTTTGTTTTTTAGTATTTGACGTTATAGCGGCAACAGAAACACATCATCTGTGAAAATTTCTGTCTGACTGCTGTCTAACTATCATGATTCATGAGATAGCATTATCATCATTCATTACAGCCTGGTGATAGACAGATGGACGGACGGACGGACGGCGAAGTCTTAGTTATAGGGTGCCGTTTTACGCTATTGGTACGGCATCCTGAAGAAGTTGAACTCACATAAAAGCTTGGTACAATGGAAATACTTTTTAAAATTGGAATGTCTCAAAAGTCACAATACTGTATTAACACGGCATTTGAAAGTTTCTAAGCTATAAAGAGGTCACTTTTAGGACACGGCGTCATAGGATCGTAGAGTTTGAAATTTTAAATTGTTGGACAGCAATTTTCTAAGCCGAATATTGTAATTGAGAGCCATGATAAGTAATTATTTAAATTGTGTAGTATAGCATATAAGCGTTTTGGTTTAAACTGTAAGTTTTTTATGTTTTTAAATAAATAAATAAGAATAAATAATATACACTCATTTGCAAAAAAAAGGTGCCCACCTAAGCAATGAACCATTTCAAATGTTAATATTTCTTTGTTTGATAATTATAGGTAGTTTTATCCACACAATTTGGTAAATTAATAAGAAAATAATCGTTTTCATCAGTATTTCATAAAATTTAGATACAATTTATGGGAAATAATGCTAAACCTCGCTAGTAGTGTATATTCGCTAGTAGTGCATATGCTCATGAAGTAAAAATAAAAAAGTTTTTTTGTTTGTTTTTCTTTAATAAAGTAAAAGCAGATAAATGTTTAGTATCGAGTGTGACCCCCTCTAGCTAAAATCACAGCTTGAATTCGTCTGGGCATGCTAGCGAGTATATCCCGGATACTTGCTTGCGGAATACGTTCCCACTCCGCAGTAATCACATTCTTCAGCTCTCTGATGGTCTGCGGAGCCGGGTGTACTGATCTCACACGCCGTTTCAGAACGTCCCAGACATGCTCTATGGGATTGAGGTCGGGACTTCGAGCTGGCCAATCCAAACGACGAATGCCGACCTCTTGCACATACGCATTAACATCGCGGGATCGGTGGGCGCGAGCATTGTCGTCCATAAAAATCGAGTCTTCACCTAGAGCGGCCAATGCGGGTTGTGCATGAGAAATTAGAACTTCCGTTATGTATCGATGCCCAGTCAGTGAGCCGTTTTCAATGAAGACTAACTCTGTACGATCCATTGAATTTATTCCTGCCCAAAACATAACAGAGCCCCCACCATAAGGTGTGATTTCTTCGAAACATGCCTCTGCAAAGCGTTCTCCTTGTCTTCTTAGCACTCGCCGACGTCGATCTTCACCGAACAGAGATATCCTGGCTTCATCAGAGAACAAAACCCTATTCCAATCGTCTTGAGTCCATGATTCACAATTTCTAGCGAACCTAAGCCTGTGAACTCTGTGCTCACGGAGTAATTTGGGGCCGCGGGCCGGGCGGTGACTGCGTATATTGGCAGCGAGAAGCCTCCTCCTGACCGTCCATAGACTAATATGCATATTTCTTACTTCTTGGAGGTTGTTCTTAAGATCCACATACGAAGATTTGCGATTTCTCAATGCGCGACTCACAAGAAAACGATCATCCCGTGGTTGGGTACATGGTTTTCTTCCAGAACCAGGCCTTCTCTCGACGGAACCAGTCTCCTGATATCGCTGCCAGGTCCTTTGGACTGTCGAGCGACTAACATTTAGCCTCCTAGCCACGAAACATTGGCTGCAACCCTCTTCAAGCAGCGCGATAATTTTGGTAGCTTTTACCACTTTATCTACCATTTTTGATACAGCCAAACAGCATTAAATAAAGCTTTGACAGTCAAGGATATGAAATTAATCGATAAAAATGGAATAAAAGTTATGAAAGTCGATGGTAACTTCTGGAACTTCGCGCCAAAAATGTAGGATAAAAAGGGGTTTTCTGTAAAAATGAACATCAAATGAAAAATTGAATTTAGAACGTACTTTTTTAAATACCACAGCATTTTTAAAACCGGCCAGTAACGTGTACAAACGATTGAAACCTTTTTGGTATTGTATCTTTTTAAATATGAATGAAAATCAAAACCGCCCGTTTTTTTTGCAAATGAGTTTATTTTATTTCATTTTTGATATTTTATCATGTGATGTCTTAAAAAAACATACTTTTGTGCGCTTACATTGCAAACGTTGGCTAAACCTTACAAGGTAGATGAAAATAATGTACTATGAAACTGTATATCTTAAAAATGTTTACAAAAAAATGGTATTTATCTAGATAAACATATATATGTTGATAGGTATTTGTTTAAATAGTAGAAATCCTAAGAATAATCCGCAGTAATATTTGAAACTTCGTCATCTCAGCTCATATACGTCTCAAGGCTGGGCTCGAGCCACCTCCATAGTAGTAGAGAAACTAACCTACTGTAACCACGCTATTCAGACGTGCTGGTATAGGAGTTTGTTTCGAGTTTTCATTCTCTTGCATAGATGATATATGCATTTTATATCCCTGAGTCGTATCTTACGGTCACGAACGGGCAAGATAGGGGGGTGGTGATTTATATTCTTACTCCGTAACCACACGGAGAAGTCTTTCAAACTTAAGAAGCTGTTTTAAACAACACAGTAGCTATTTCTTATCCAATTCTATATCTACATTAATGATATGGCGCACTTAATGTAGATGAAAATATCCTTTTACAACTGTATCATTAAAATAAATATCTCAGGAGCTTTTTGATTCAAAATGTGGGATCAGAAAGACCGAAATGGAAGAGAAGCAAGAGCGGATCCCTGGGTGTTATTAATTTTAATAATTTATAATAAATATCTTCGTGGTGACAGAGTAAGAATATAATTCATTAACCTATATTTAATCCAAGGATATCGTAAAAGATTAGTAAGTGATATACTATGTGTGAAACTTGTATTGAAGAGAAAAAAAAAACTCGAAATACATACATACATATCATCACGCCATATCCCTTGCAGGGTAGGCAGAGAGAACAGAGTGCCAGAGAACTCTATCTCTGCATACTTCACTCGCTTCCTCATCGAAATAAAACCCTATAACTTATCTGATGAACGTGGTGTAGTAAGTTGCCTCCTATTGTGGAAGAGACTAGAGTCCAATAAGACTTTATGAGCTAAAATGACAATAAAATAGAAACTATACGAACTTGAATAAAATATTAAAAATGTATATTAAAATTTGAGAATTAAAGTCATTTTTTTAACTATTGAATTCATCATCATCATCTCGGCTCACATGGGTCCCGCTGCTGGTCTCGAGCCTCCTCCACAATAGGAGGGTAATTGATCTACTACACCAAGCTGGTCAGATGACTCATGCATAGATGTTATATGCATATTTTATCCCTTAAGCATACACGGTAAGGATATTGAATTAATTTGAAATAAAACTACTTTTACGGATTCTATCGCGTTTGTATTTGATTTATAATTTCCCGACGTTTCGAACACTTTACGTGATTATGGTCACGGGAGGACCTAATTTCCCGACGTTTCGAACACTTTACAGTGATCATGGTCACGGGAGGAGGTCCTCCCGTGACCATGATCACTGTAAAGTGTTCGAAACGTCGGGAAATTATAAATCAAATACAAACGCGATAGAATCCGTAAAAGTAGTTTTATTTCAAATGTGTAATACTCGCGTAAACATTAGAAGTCATTATGATATTGAATTAGTAAATAAAATTTAAACCCACATCAAAACTAATCTTAGCGGCTCGGACAAGAAATTGTCTTATATGAATACTGAAATTATAATCCTCAAACAAAGCTCAAAGCTTAATTTAGACATTCATGTATAAATCAATTTTGAAGTAGAACTCGAATTACAAATTAGTGTGACTTTAAATAACTATTAACGTTAATTTTTCTTTGATTTTCTTTGAAAATAGCTTATTCTTTGAAGTTAATATGGGGCTAATAAAAAATGTAATGTGTAGTATATTGCTATAACGTAGTAATGATTATCGTTTTTATCGATCTATTAAAATTTAGCCTTGCGAATGGACTAATTAGAATTAAGCCTTGCTGGGTATATTTCTTTTTTTTTTTTGGTAAATTAGGATTTTTTACCCGACTGCGTGACGCAAGGTAGTGGTAATGTGTTTAACAGTCTATGTATGTATGTATATATGTATGTATGTTCCTTTGAAGCACTATATAGACCAAACGCCTGGGCCGATTTTAATGATTCTCACATCATTCGATTCCTCTTAGTCCGGCGAGTGTCACTAAATATATGACGTTAGTGAAAATTCAATATGGCGACCACTGAAAGTTAATAAACTATGTCGAGTGGGGTATTGTTGAATAGGTATTTAAAAAGCATTTTGAAAATTATGATAAGATATTGTTTGATTTTGATGAAATTTCGGAGTATATTTATATACATATTACACATTGATTGAACATTTTTATATCCTATAGATATAAGAAGGATATGAACTGATTTTCGTGTAGTAACGGAATACGAATATAATTCACCGCCTCCCTATCTTAGCCGTTGGTGATCTTAAAAGACAATTAAGGGACATAAAACGCATATAACATGTATGTAAGAGAAGGAAAGCTGGAAACAAAGCCTTATACTAACACGTACGACCAGCGTGATATAGTAGGTTAATTGTCCTCCTATTATAAAGAAGGATTAAGCCCAAGAGTGTATATAAGCTAAGAGGATGATGATAAGAAGGACATGAACTAATTTTCGTATAGTAACGGAGTAAGAATACAATTCACCACCTCCCTATCTTACCCGTGGTTGATTGTAAAAGCCGACTATGGGATATAAAACGCATATAACATCTATGCAAGAGAAGGAAAACACGAAACAAAACCTTATATAAACATGTCTGACCAGCTTGTAGTATCTATAGTTGGTCAATTTCCCTCTCATTGTGGTGAGCGCGCCTAGGGATGATTTAAATAAACACGAAATAATTGAAGAAATAATGATGAAAAGAGTAATAAAAATAAAAATAAACGCTAAACCGATGTTGTCTGGGTTATTGGGTCGTGCGACAGTTCATTTTCTCAACCGAGCTAAGAATATACATTCTTAATGACATTACTTACATTTACTTTTATATTCTAATTATACGTTTTAAATCGAGTAGGAATCGAACCCATGTCACTGGCATCGATATCTTAACCACTACGTTATCTGTGCAGTCATTGTGTTTAGTTCATTTCTAATAAATTTAGTAATTAATTAATTAATAATAGTGGTAGTACCACGCTGTTGACAGATCCCTGTCTACAGCCGCGGGCCGGTCCGTCCGGGGTAGTACCATACTCTCGCAGAAGATCGACGTCTGTGTAATGGCAATGTGCTATTGCGATTCGCTCGGTGAGCGGGAGAGTCGGCAGCCCAACTGGGTGGGTTTGGGGATTGTAATGGTAGGCGGTGGCCTAGCTATACCCTAGTATAACAAAGTTCCAGGGGCGGCAGTGACACTTACCATCAGCTGTGCTGCTTGCTCGTTTGCCACCATAAGCAATAAAAAAATAAAATTATTGTTGTAATATTACATAATTCTGAATCACATACCATTTAGTTTTAAATACAACATTATAGTATGATCATTATTCGATTGTATCCGGTAGTGTACGTTATGCAACGAGCAATGAATAACTAATTACGTATTGTATTGTATTTAACTGTGCGTAATATATCTAATGTATTGTTGTTATAAAGGTTAAATGGATTAACTGCCGCTTAGAAGTGTGTAAAGAATTTATGAATCAATTAATTTATTATGATGCTAATAATATACACATAACATACATCTATATGTTGTGTACTTAACATATGATACGAATAATTACTTTTATGTTTAAATTATTATTATTTTCTTTTTATAAAAAGACAACACTCTTTACAAAGGAAGTAATCTTTGAATTTTTTTTTTTTTAGGTTTGGCTACGGTCGGCGCACTCCTCGCACCACTCCGTCCAGGGCGACATACGGGCGCCGAGCGGACCACCGAAGACAAAGATTGGGTAACGGTGGTCCGCTCGCACGGCGAAGAGAGAGGATTTTACGGTGGGTCTGTGGGGTCACGCGCCGCTTTCTCCGTCACCCCGGACCGATTTGGCGGGGCGAGACGCACCCATAGCCCAACAATAAAAAAAAAAAAAAAAAAAAAAAAAGGGCGACATACGGGCGTAAGCACGCACACCCGTAACCCACCCGTGACACCTCGCTTTCGTCGTTGGCCACCAGAGCAGCGTGAACTTGATGTCAGTGGCCGTCCCAACGGAATATCCCCTGAGGGGTACCTTCTCAAATGATCTTTGTATTGCGGGCGACTTCACAAATATTCAAGTTAACAGATATAAATTACAGTAAATGTTTATTAAATTACACTATTATTAATGTTAGGACCACGCTGTTGACAGTTCTCTGTATACAGCCGCGGGCTGGTCCGTCCGGAGTAGTACACATTCTCACAGATGTTGTCACAGAATATTATATATTAGAGTATTTCCTTTTTTCACGGGATCTTCCATAGGGAAGATACCCGGTCCTTTGGGAGGCTTACATGGGGATATGGATCCAACACGCAGAGGCCTTTGGAGAAATTTAATCTAAATATTGGGATGGGACATCTACCGGTGACATTCCACGTCTGCACATAACATACGTGGACTGCCAGCGGTAAGTGTAAAACTATTGTGTGATTATGGTAGCTAATTTCTGATTATGGGAGTGGGTGCTTAGTGGACTGGTTCATCTTAAATCTATGAATTTTTAACTGTCGTCTGCCTTCAAACCCATATTGAGAGATGAACGGTGGCAGACGGTGACTCGCCAACTCACTGAATGGGTCCCCTAAACAGTCGCCACAGGCACACAAGCCACACGGGCAACAGGGGGCAACATTGGTGCAAGTGGCTAGGGGTGTCGAGCGGTGCGGCGCCGGTTTCACCATTGAGTCTGTGATAAACAGAGCCATGGTTTCCCCGTAGTTATGCCCTTGAAAATGACACTTCCACCCCCGAGCATATAGCTCTGGCGACCCCTCTCTGACCAGCTGTTTAAGGCAAGCCAGAGCTGAGAGTCCTTCGGGCACTCTTCGGTTTCCACTCTAGCCAGCCAATGAAGACCAGCTGGAGACGAGGCCCTGATCGACTCTCTGGAGTATTCGGGACCGCAGTGTTGCCACTCACATTCAGCTCGCCACAAGCTGCCCTGCGGTTTATTGGCTTTCCTGTAAATCTTGTGATACATTTTTTTTTTTTATATCAAAAGAACTTAGGAAGCCGTATAATTTTCCTCCGAGTTTTGCGTTAGCCTCATGGTGAGGTAACGACTGGCCCGGAGGACAAAGTATTTATTATTAATGAATACATGTAACAATAAATACATAATGCAGTGTTTGTCCCAAAGTTACTACTACATTACTATATGGAAGCGAGAGTTGGGTATGCAGAAAAGAGCATGAAAGTAAAATTAATCGAAATGCGATCTCTACGAAAAATCTGTGGATTTAGGCTGACCGATCGCATTCGTAACGATGACGTAAGTGAGCGAGTAGGTATGAAAGAGAGTATTGGTATAAAGATGCGAAATGGAATGCTCCGATGGTTCGGACATGTGGAAAGAATGCCGAACGAACGTCTGGTTAAGAAGATATACAATGCGAAAATGGAAAAATGTAGGTACCGGGGGAGACCGAGACTAACCTACCTAGACCAGATTGGTCACGTACTGAAGAAAGATGGAGTCTCCGAAACCGGCGGGCGTGTATGAAGAGAATTATGAATGTTGAGGAAGCGAGGGAAGTATGCAAGAATAGAGTTCTCTGGCACTCTGTTCTCTCTGTCTACCCTGCAAGGGATATGGCGTGATGATATGTATGTATTATTAATGAAAATTACACAAGATCTAATTTATATTGATATTTTATTAAATGAACTAAAATATAACGACAACTGCGGCAAAAGTTCTTGTAATAAAATTTATTATTGATGCTGTCTTGAATGCGTGCGACCGTTAACCTAATTATTATAATAACAAATTTGTAGGCACTAATCATTTAAGTATCTGTAAAGATATTATTTTAAAATATTTAAGATGTTTTCAAATTAATAAAGGTCAAAGAAAGGTATAACATAATTAATGACGAAATAAATATTTTTTTTATGTTTACGCGAATATTAAACATTTGAAATAAAACTATTTTTACAGATTCTATCGTGTTTTTATATGATTTTTAATTTGCTAATATTTCGAACACTTTTCTCCCGTAACTATGAATAAACACTACCATGATCAAGAATATAGACATTTTTAAAATAATATCTGAACATATGAAGGTTTCTCCGTGTGGTGACGAAGTAAGAATACTATTCACCACCCTATATCTTACCCTTCGGTGATCATACGGGACGACTAAGGGATATAAAATGTGTATAACATCTATGCAAGAGAAGGAAAACTCGAAACATAACTCTATACATACCCTATACACATAACACGTCTGACCAGCGCGGTATAGTAGGTTAATTTTCCTCCCATTAGGAAGGAGGCCCGAGCCCAGCAGTGGGATATTTATGGGCTTTGATGATTATGAAGGTAAGATTAAAGAATAATGTATTATCTTAAATTTTATATAATAGTACTGATATATCAAAATCATTGTAATCATCTTAGCTCATATACGTCCCACTAGGCTCGAGCTTCTGCTACAGTGGGTGGGAAACTAAGATAATATATCACATTCATCAGATGGCTAGTATAAGGTTTTCATTTTAAGTTTTTCTTGCTTTGAAGTGGTTGCTTTAGTTTAATGCGTTCCTTAGTCATCTCTTATGATATTCTACGAGAAAAAGTGTGTGTCAGCTCCGATGCACGACTGGAGTTTACTCCTTAAGTACGATTATCAAAACAGGCGCAAAAAAAGCTCATTTGACTAAAAATAACATATATTTTTTTATTTACATTTATTAAAACTGTTCATTGAAGTATTATCTTACATCAGAAAGTGAAAGGTGCGCAGAATAGGTTGTGCACCAAAAACGTAACTATGTCATTCGGTCACTAGATTTTACTTCTCAAATTTTTCTCATACCCTTATCTATGCCTATATGAAAATCTATTCTTAAAAAGTAAACTCCAAAAAAGATTAGTGGGCACTGTATTATTTCTGCATATGATGGAACAGTAATTAAGTAAAACATATAGTACTGGGCATAAATTTTACTGATAATAGATATCACTAATTTTATCGTGAATAATAATTCTCTTTAGAAGGGTAAATATGGACCTAATCAATATTAAAAATTTACATTGTTGTTTAAAATGTACCCCACAATACGAAGTTCAACTAGGGTTTTCGGATGCCAATAAAATTACCAATTAAGCTGCCAGTCCCATGTCACATGGAAAACAATTAAACCCATTGATTGATTACTGAAAATTTCACTAATTTTATTTCATGTTGTTTTTATACTTTGGAGTTTTATTGTTTTTATTGATTGAAAGTCTTACTTGCCATATTAAATAATAAGTATGGTGACGGAGTAAGAATACAAATCACCACCCTCTTACTTAACCGTGGGTGTGGTAAAAGACCACTAACGGATATAAATAATATGTATGTAACAAATTACTGAAATTTAACATTTAACATTTTAAATTATTTATAAAATCTTTTTTTACGAGCGAAAAATTAATGTCAGACGTAGGTTTCCCAGTAGAATCCACGCCTATATATTTTTTTTTTTTGGTGTGGACTATGGATGCACCTCGCCCCTCCAAATCGGTCCGGGGTGACGGCAGAGACGGCGCGTGACCCCATAGACCTACCATGCAAACTCCTCTCTTCGCCGTGCGAGTGGGCCACCGGTAAGGTATATTTCCCTGGTCACTGAAGAAAAGAACGCGTTCCAGTGACCCACCCGCACGGCGTCGAGAGGTATATTGTAGGGCGGGTCTACGGGGTCTTGCGCCGCTTTTCTTATCGCCTCGGATGGATTAGCGGAGTTTGGCGTACCGTAGCCCGGCGCCAAAAAAACAAAATAAAATATATTTCCCTTCTATTCTGGTGGAAGTTTGAGCGCAGTAGTGGGACAACATATGAGCTGACATGGTAATGAAATTATAGTTATCATTATATTGTGACAACTTATTAATTTAAGCCTAATAAATTTAATAATATACAACAAAAAAATTCATGTAACACGATCCTAATTATTGACTAAGATAAAGTATATTTTAAGAAAAAAATAATAAGTATCTGCAACCATTATTGGGAGTCAAGTCTTTATTTAGTACGGTTAAATCGTTTTACCATTAATTCTTATACTGCGTGCTTAGTAATAGAAATGCATAGCAATATAGACCGTCTTTCTTGTAATTCTGTTATTTGCATAGACGAGTAGCAGAATTACAAGAAAAGCGATTAATTTTTTCGCCTTTTTTATTTATTATAATTTTTATGTCCTTGCTCCGCCAAAGCTTTTAACTGGTACCAATGAATAAAACAGATGCACACGGCAATCTCATTTGTGATTCTCTCAATGCTGTGCGCAAATTAATTACAGTGGCCGTTGCCATTAATGTAGGAACCCCAATGCGGTATTTATTTAAATAATAATGTAAAATGGTATAACTTATTTGAGTACATGTATTTTTAAATGTGAATTTTTAAATTAACTATTGAATACGACAATTCGGTGTGTATAAATATATGAATTTAACTAATCAAAATATAAATTGTAGCTGTTATAAAAGTTGACTGTCAGCTCATATATGTCCTACTGTTGGACTCGAGTGTCCTCGAATGGGCGGGAAATTAACCTAACACGCTAGTCAGACATGTTGGTATAAAGATTTATTTTGAGTTTTCCTTTTTTTTTATTGCTAATGATGGCAAATGAGTAAACAGCACACCTGATGGTAAGTGTTACTGCCGCCTATGGACTCTTGGAATATCAGTGATATTTCTGGGCCACTGCCTACCGATGAAACCCCAAATCCACACAGAAAGGTGGGCTACCGCCTCTCTCGCTCACCAAATATGCGTGGTGATCAAAAGCGGCAAAAGGCTATTATGTTTACAACAGCCCATTGCCAATGCTCAAACGTTGATTTTCTGTGAAAGTGTGGTACTATCCTCGATGGACTGGCCCGTAGACAGAAAATTGTCAACACTGTGCTCCTACCACTATAAGATCTTTCTCTTGCATAGATGTAATACGCATTATATATCTCTTAAGATCATCCACGAAAAAGATAGGGGTTGGTGCATTGTATTCTTACTTCGTCACCATACGGAAATAAATTACAAAGATTTTTGTATTTACAAAAGCCATGATTCCTGATAAAGCTCTTTATTCAACTTTGTCTAATATATAGTTTATTAGTTATATTTATTTTGTATTTTAGCAGTGAATTAGTAATTTTACTTCAATATCATGTACAAAAAAAAATCGAGATTAGACTTGTACTTAAATAAAATTATGCTTAAAAGTAAAATATATGTCTGTCGCATGGCAATAAATTGTAGGGAGTCGTTGGAAGCCGGGCGGGCCACCGAACTCAAAGATCGGGTACCGGTGGCCCACTCGCACGGCGAAGAGAGGAGTTTTACGGTGTATCTATGGGGTCACGCGTCGCCTTTCCGTCACCCCGGACCGATTCGGCGGGGCGAGACGCATCCATAGTCCACAAAAAAAAAAAAGGGAGTCGTTGGATGAAAGTGTCAGATGACTGTTGAGTGATATTCTCGTAGATATAGCCCTATGTCTATGTTGAAAGAAAACTTGATCTTGGAACAGATTTTTGAAATACTCAGAAAATAATAAAACGACATGTTCCTTTTTGCCTCATAACGTCAGAGATATATTCGTAGAGTTAGAGATATCCTTCCTTTGGCTTAGGTTATATTTTGCCTTTTCTTTTTTTTTAGTTGTCATATATGTATGGTACGGACACACGCCGCCCGTTCAGCTCGTGGCCTCATAACCCACCGTATTCCCTCCCCATCACCATTAGTACCGCTTCCTTGCCATCTGTGGCCAGACCGGTGGGAGGTTATATTTAGCCTGGATAAATTATGATAAGAAGATATACAATGCGAAAGTGGAAGGATGTAGGTACCGAGGGAGACCGAGACTAACCTACCTAGACCAGATCGGTCATGTACTGAAGGAAGGTGGAGTCAAGAGTCTCCGAAACCGGCGAGCGTGTATAAAGAGAATTATGAATGTTGAGGAAGCGAGTGAAGTATGCAGAGATAGAGTTCTCTGGCACTCTGTTCTCTCTGCCTACCCTGCAAGGGATATGGCGTGATGATATGTATGTATGTATGTATAAATTATGATATATAATATGATAATATATAGACATTAAGAGTTCTTCCATCAGCAATGAACTATAAAAATATAACAACTAGCGGTGCGACTTCGTTTACGAATATTGCATTGAATATTACCACCTCAAGCTTCGCCCAGAAAGAAGGGATAAGGCAGTAATGTAAGCTTTTAATGCTGCAGGTCGCCTTGTAATAAACACCCAGTAGCTGTGGCTAGACCCATAAAGTTAATTCTTTAAATTACGTAATTACAAGAAAAGAGTTTTTCTTTCTTTTTTTCTTTCCGTGTGGACGGAGTAAGAATACTATTTCACCAGCCCCATATCTTGCCCGTGGGTGATTGTACGAGACGAATAAGGGATATAAAACGCATATAAAACTATGCAAGAGAAGGAAAACTCGAAACAAAACCCTATATCAATACGTCTGACCAGCGCGGTATAGTAGGTTAATTTCCTTCCCATTACGGAGGAGGCCCGAGCTCAACAGTGGGACATTTATGGGCTGTGATAATGATGAAAAAAAAAGTATTAGTGTTTTCACTCAAACGTTGATGGATTACAAAATTATGTATATCTCTTTCTTTTTATTAAATCGTGTAAGTAACGTGTGTTAAATTCTTCTAATATTGCGACCGAGGAAATAATTACATTGATGTGTAAGCATAAAGTTTATTAAAAAAATTGCAGAACATATATATGTCTAGATTAAAGAGAAGTTGAATTCAGTTCTAGGTTTGTAAAGGAATTTAGGAAATTTATGTATGTTCTTATAGCAAATTAATTTCAATGAGAATTTCAACTGATATAAAAGATACATCACTGTTTATAGACGGAACACTACTTTAAGTTTGCATAAATTTGTATTATACTGTTAAATCTCGACAAAATTATCACAGAAAGTTACTATTTACCTTTGTAATAATCTTCATCATCATCACAGCCCATAAATGTCCCACTGTTGGGCTTGGGCCTCCTCCGTAATGAGAGGGAAATTAACCTACTATACCGCCGTGGTCAGACGTGTTGGTTTAGGGTTTTGTTTCCAGTTTTTTTTCTCTCGCATAGATGTTATATGCGTTTTATATCCCTTAGCCGTCTCGTACGATCACCCACGGGCAAGATATGGGGTGGTGAATAGTATTCTTACTCCGTCACCACACGGAACAATAGTTTAGTTTGTAATAATAGTTTACAGTTATTTATGTATTATATATATCCAATATTAAATTGTGCACATCGATCTTTGAAAGGTGGGAATCTTTTAATTTCGACTTCATAGAACGTTGTCTCTGTTGCACACTACGTGTATAAAATATTAACAGCTCCTAATAGATTGCGGCTGATGACGCCTTAACCGAGGCATCGGGTGACCAGACCGGGGATTAGCCCGGTCACCCAAAGTGAGGCCTCCATTTAAGGACTCGAGAGGAACTCGTGAGGGTAAACCGCCGGGCGGGTCATCGAAGACAAAGATCGGGTACCGGTGGCCCGCTCGCTTGGCAAAGAGAGACGCATTGCCGGGCTGATCTATGGGGTCAAGCACCGCCCCTTCTATTGTACTGGATGGATCTGGCGGGTTCATTCATCGTCAGTCAATCTCAGATATAGGCATTATTATGAGAGTATGAAACCATTATCTTGGAGTTTGGCTAGCGGGTCAGCAATTGAACCTGGTGATTAAAGTATCCAACTGCAGCTTAATGGCCAGATGTTTCTCAATCAATTGCCAGATGCCTGTGGAAAATAAAGAATGATAACAGTCCACTTTAAACTCATCAACGCACGAGGAAACATGGAACTGATTATTTATTTGGAATAGGGCATTATGATGACGCTAATCTTCAAACTGTACTACTTCAATAATTTCCTCCTACGCTCTTTCTAAAATACATAATATACGTTATAATGTTGTTATCTAAAGGCACCTACGCAATTTTAATAGATTTGAATAGCTCTGAGTACAATATATTATGGTATAATGTAGATACACTCATTGTGACATCATTTCTAATATCATCGCGCGACAATTATTTATACGATCTAACTTTTATATTTAGATATTTTTTTAACGATGAAATAGTGATGGAAGATTGCTGTGTAGTGCTACGAATACTATCTACTCTTGTATTGTTCGTGGGTATCGTAAAAGACATAATGACTTCTAATGTTTACGCGAATATTACTCATTTGAAATAAAACTACTTTTACGGATTGCTATCGCGTTTGCAGTGATCATCATGATCACTGTAAATTGTTCGAAACGTCGGGAAATTAAAAATCAAGTAGTTTTATTTCAAATTGTAAAAGACAGCTTTTTTTTTTTTTTTTGGGGGGTGGGTTACGTTCGGCACACTCCTCGCACCACTCCGTCCGGGGTGACAGAGGGGCGTAAGCATGCACACCCGTAACCCACCCGTGACGTCGCCTTCGTCGTTGGGCCAACCACCGGAGCAGAGTGACTTGACGTCAGTGGTTGGCCCGACGGAATACCCCTGAGGAGTACCTTCTCCTCGACCGACGTCCCCCCCTCGGGTAGGATGTCGGTCTTTCCTCACGCGGTCGGCCTCTCGGCGGGTGACGGACTAAATCCCCGATCCAGTCACCCGCGGCCTCGGCTAGGGCGGCATTAGGCGCAGGTAGTCGCGCCTGCGCCGCCCCAGTCGCCGGCGGCGGCTCGCGTCGTCGAGGAGACGCTCCTCGCGCACGCGCTCCGCCGCCTCCTTCCGCGAGACTACTGCCTCGCAGAAGGATGCGACCGCGTCCCAGTTCCTGACGCTGTCGAGCATCGCCCTGGCGATGGTCGGCAGCGTCAGGTCAGCACCGATGATTGTGACGAGTTCACGACGCTGCTCTGCCCAAGCGGCACAAACCTCGAGCGTATGCTGCGCCGTGTCCTCGTCGCAATCGCAGTGGTGGCAGGACGATGTACTCTCCCTCCTTACGACCGTGTGCAGGTATTTGGCGAAGCATCCATGCCCCGTCAAAACCTGCACCAGTCGGAAGGAGAGCACCCCGTGCCGCCGATTTAGCCACTGCATCAGCACCGGCCGGAAGGCCTCCACGGTCCGCACACCGAACCGAGGCCTCTCCAGCCGGACTGCCCAACGGGCAATGATGTCGCGGCGGGCGTCGACGCGCCAGGCGGTGTGCTCCCTCAACGAGACCACACCGCCCTCCGCTCGCACCCCCAACATCCGCCGATACAAACCGGCGAGCATTTCCGCTTCCAGGTCCCATGGAGGGGTCCCGGCTAATAGACACGCTGCCTCCGTCGACACCGTGCGGTACCCGCGTATGGCCCTGACCGCCATGGCCCTCTGTGGTCGCCACAGAAGAGCCCTGAGTCGGACGGTCAGGGATCCCGCCCACACCGGTGCGCCGTACAGGGCCATCGACCTGATGACCCCTGCGTACAGCTGTCGGCAGGTAGCGCTCGGTCCGCCCACATTCGGCATAAGCCATGATAGGGCGGACGCCGCGCCGACGAGCCGTGGAGCGAGTCTGCGGAAATGCTCCCGGAACCACCATCGCCCGTCGAGCACCAGGCCCAAATACCTCATATGGGCCCGGATGCTGATATCAACCGAATTGACGGTGATCGAGACGCCGATGGGAGGGCTCATGCGGGGCCCATGGAACAAGAGAGCCTCCGTCTTGTCCAGGGCCACCCTCAACCCCAGCGCCCCGATCCGCCTGACGATCTCCTCGGTGCCGAGAGTCGCCAGGCTTGCCGCCTCCTCCAGTGTCCCACCACGGGCTGTGACGAGCGTGTCGTCGGCGTAACATATCACGCCCAGCCCGGGCGGGAGGCTCCCCCTCAACGCCCAGTCGTAGCCGATGTTCCACAGGGTGGGTCCGAGGACCGACCCCTGCGGAACACCGCACGTCATGGGCGTTCGCACAACGTCCCCTACTCGGTTGGTGTAGAGGACGCTGCGCCCCTCCAAATAGTCCGCCACTAGCCGCCTCAGGTAAACTGGCACTCCGTGATATCGGAGCGCCTCCCTGACGCAGCTAAATGGCAGACTATTGAATGCGTTGGCGATGTCCAGGGACACCACCAACAGCACTCCCCCGCCGGTGACGGCCTCAGTCGCCACGGCCCTCAGGCGCAACAGAGCCGCGATCGTCGAACGACCCCTCCTAAACCCAAACTGGGCATCCGACAGATCGGGCCCCGTGTCGACGAGGTGCCGCTCGATGCGGGCAGCCAGCACCCTCTCCAATAGCTTGCCCGCATATTGTAAAAGACAGCTAAGAAATTCACGTCAACTTAGGCAAAGTCCATATGATGATATGATGATACCATCTTTTTTTTTAATGATCCCACCTCGCACTAAGGAATTATTTTTTGTATTGTTGGAGACTTTACAAACATATATTTTATACATTTTCATTAGTGGTAGGACCACGCTGTTGAGAGTTTTCTGTCTTCAGCCGCGGGCCGGTCCATCCGGGGTAGTACCATACTCTCGTAGAAGATCGTCGTCTGAGCAATGGCAATGTGTTTTTGTGTTACGTCCGGTGAGCCGGAGAGCCGGAGAGCCGGAAGCCCAACTGGGTGGGTTTGAGATTTGTATTGGTAAGCAGTGGCTTTGCTATACCCGTGGTATTGCAAAGGTCCATGGCGGCAGTAACACTTACCATCAGGTGTACTACTTGCTCGTTTGCTACCAAAAGCAATAAAAAAAAGTTATAGTCAGACAAATTAAACTCAGACTTATAACAACACTTTGTGGATCGCATAAAGTATTGTTCTGCGCAGGAATTGAACTCACGACACTGGCACGGAAGGTCAGTATCTCAACCATTACGCTATCTGTGAAGTCAGATCATTAATTACAATCCCAAGAAGAATTGTCGTCACCCAAACGCCCAGTCTTAAAACTATTGCCAAAACTTTTCTATATGATTATGAAAGAAAAGTAAATATTACGTAGACCCCATATAATTAAGATAAGAACAAAATGATGATGAGGATAATGACGTACTGATTAAAGAATTTATGTTTAAGCGTATATTGAGATGGATGTTTGGTAAGATAATAAGAAATAATTATGCTAAAAGAAACGCTCGTCTGAATGACAGATGAGAGTGATATTAGAAACGTGAGAATAATAATTATCAAAAGAGTTGCAAACTATATAGCCTATTGCATGCCTCATAAGCGAAGCATTATAGGATAATATTATCATACGTATGTCAAGAAAAAAAAATCGTTTAAACGTTTTTGATATTTTTAAAAAGCAATTATTTTGTTTAAAGTAAGAAAATATTTAGTTGATTAAAAAAAATATTCGAGGACGTCTGGATATTTATTCTGGATCTGGCAAGACACTTACAACCGTAAAAATTAATGCATTAAAATATTTTTTGGTAATTTTTTGTCATTTAATTGCAATTAATAAAAAACTAAACTTGTTAGTCATTATTATACAATAATGACTAACAAGTTTAGTTTTTTTGTATACCTTATGAAAATGGGGTTCGTTTACATTTTTTTGTTCATCCATTTGGACAGGCAAAGGAAACAAATCTCATACAACCTATTGTAAACGAACAGCTATGTTTAGCACTAGGTCGAGAATGGCACGAAATTTCAAAAGTATGTTTTTCTTTCCTTTTCACTTATGGCATTGACCAATAGTAAATGATAAATAATATAAAAATTATAAGGCGTGCACTTTTGGATTTTCCAAATTAAATTTATTCTATTGTACACTCTGCGCTACTTTTCCTAGTCACAACAGCAAAAATACATTGCACAACTCTCTTTGTAAACTTTGCTTTTCTTCGCAATGCGAATTCTTTAAAATATTAAGTTACATTTGCAATAGACTCGTAGCACCTCCGCAGATACTTTTAATAACTAAAATATTCAATGCGGTTTTTATTTACTGATACGAAGATCAATGGCACCGTATAAATAATTTATTCAGGCGTAAAGTAATGCGGACCTATTTCACGCCTTAGTAACATAAAGGATATTTTTTTAGTTGAAGACTTTTCCTATATAAAAAAATTGAAATTATCGTGTTCAATAAGGTGTATTGTGAGATTTTTACAAGTTTTTCACAAGCTCACTTTTTTTTCGTTTGATATTCTAGTGCCATCTTCTATTTATCAGTCTACAACCTTCACTATTAGACACCATACTACTTAAGTAATGGTTTCTGATGTTAAGGCGAGTATTACACATTTGAAATAAAATAATTTTATGGATTCTATCGCGTTTGTATTTGATTTTTAATTTCACGACGTTTCGAACACTTTACAGTGATCATTGGTAACGGGACGAATAATGTGTCTTACGTCCAAAGTCATCGTTACTATAATTTTTTTTTATATCTACCCGCTACCTATCAGTTATTAAAAGTTTGACCCACATTTTAATACAAATTCATTGCGAGCACAAAAAAAATACTCTATATGTAAAAAAATATATTGTTTATGATCAGTTATATTAAAATTTTAATTTATGATAATTATTATATTGTGTAAAGATGCGAAAGGGAATGCTCCGATGGTTCGGACATGTGGAAAGAATGCCGAACGAACGTCTGGTTAAGAAGATATACAATGCGAAAGTGGAAGGATGTAGGTACCGAAGGAGACCGAGACTAACCTAGACCAGATCGGTCAGGTACTGAAGGAAGGTGGAGTCAAGAGTCTCCGAAACCGGCGAGCGTGTATGAAGAGAATTATGAATGTTGAGGAAGCGAGTGAAGTATGCAGAGATAGAGTTGTCTGGCACTCTGTTCTCTCTGCCTACCCTGCAAGGGATATGGCGTGATGATATGTATGTATTATATTGTGGCAATTTACTAGATTGAAAATCTAATAAAAACTATTAAGCTACCACCGGATTGGAACGTACTTCTTACGTGGGCAAATAATGCCTATTTCGTGGCATTTGACAAGCATATTGACGACTGCAGTTGTCGTATAGTTGTTTTAAGTTTCGTAACAGTGTTCCTACTAAATTTTATAGCAATCCTATGGTTTTAAGACTCCCACGGGCAAATTAAATGTGGTGCGACACTGCATTCTTAAACACACAGGTATCACGTTAAAGAACTTACACCTAATACAAAATATGTGAATAAAGATCTCAAATCTATTACAAATTTTTACTTTTACTATGTTATGATGAAATATAAAGTGCTTAAATTAAAATAATCTATCTCAGCTCAAATATGTTCCATTGCTGGGCTCGAACTTCCACCGCACCAGGACGGAAATTGACGTACTACACCACGCTGGCCAGATTTATTGGTATAGGATTTTATTTCGAGTTTCCCTTCTCTTGCACAGTTGTCATATGCATATTTTATCCCTTAGCCGTCTTTCACGATCACCCAAAGGTAAGGTAGTGGTGGTGTATTGTATTCTTACTCCGTCACCACACGGAAAAATATATGAGTATGAGTATCATATGAATACATTAATGTTTTTATTAATTTCCATCAGCATATCAACTTCCACTATGAGCCATAGGCCTTGCTAAAGGGTGATAATAAATTTAATAATGGTAGGATCAGACTATTGACAGTTTTCTGTCTACAGTCGTGGGCCGGTCCGTCTGGAGTGGTACCGCCCTCTCGCAGAAAATTACTGCGTTGCGTGCTTCATTCGGTGAGCAAGAGATCTGGCAGCTCAACTTTCTGGGAGGGTTTGGGATTTTCATTGGTAGGCAACGGCCTAACTGTACTCTTGGTATTGCAAAAGCCAATGGGCGGCAGTAACGCTTACCATCATGTATTTTGCTCGCTCGTTTGCCATCAATAGTATTTAAAAAAAAAAAATCGACACGCTTAGCGAGCGGGTTGATGATAATGATCTGTTTATTACATCTTTTATAATCTACATTGTCATATAATTCTCTATATATCATGCTACGGATTGTTGGTTTACTACCCTATCGTTAGTCACGTTATTATCCATGCAGCTATTCTTTACTTTCCCAGACCACGCTATCGTTCGTTGTGGCGCCAATTCAATTTTATATTTAAAGCGAACAGCTGTCACATCATAATTTCGTGGGATTAACAATAAAAAAAAATACACACTTTTCATAATAATATTTATAACTTCCCGAGCAAAATGTTCACACTTCAAATATCGAATCGATATGTTACTTTACGCGTCAGTTGGTGCCAGCCCTAATGTTCAAAGATTTACTTTATTTATAATGGCAACATGACATATGACACTTAAATTCTGTAGGATTCTGGAAAGAATCCAAAATGTGAATTTAAAATAGACCAAACGATGCCGAATAAAAAAAAACGGATTTTTTATTTATACGTAATCTGAATTACGTTTGGCAAATGTCATACTTCAAAAGCAATTATTTTTTACAAAGATTACCATTACTGACTTGATGGCCTGATCGAAGTAAGTCATGGCAAAAAAATTGCTAATTACACAAAAATGACTTTTAATTTTTTTTGTTGATCAGCTATGGACTGTACATAGCATATCCTAACTGTTGTCCAGGGTGCCATGCAATTCCATAAACTGCCGTGTCACCCACCCTATCGCCATTTGAACCAATCACCAGTACTGATTCTTTGACATTCATGTCCATCTAATTAACTAGCTTTTACTTTCAACTAATTCATCATCACCATTCAGCCTTTTGTCATCCAATGCTGGACGTAGGGCTCTCTGGTATTTCACGATAAAGTTCAGTCAAGCAAATCCCAGCTACCTTCACCAAGTCATCATTCCACCCCTCAGGAGTAACACTGTGATGTTCGATACGGTCGCCACTCGAGAACCTTTTATTCTCCAACGGTTATCGATTCGTCTAGCGATGTGGCCTGCCCGTTGCTACTCCAGCGTGCTATTCTTCGTACTATGCCGGTTATACGCGTTCTTTAACTAATTAACTAACTCCAAATGACTAATTACTCTGATTATATTTTCATATATGTATAAGAAAAAAAATATTATATTTTTAAAGATTTGTTCTTATTCTGATGAGTATACATCATGTGCTTTTCAGTTAGTCTTGCTTGAAAACTTTAGATAGAGTCATCGTCATATTAGCCAATACATGTCCCATTGCTGGAATTGAGCTCCACCACAGCAGGAGGAAAATCTACCAAATATACCATGTAAGTCATACGGGTTGGTATAAGTTCTCTCATCATATTCTTTAATCATCTTTTACGAGATCCACAAGCAAGAAAGGTGGTGGTAAACTGTTCATTACTTTATCACCATAAGGAAAGAAGATAATACAAATATCACAGTTAACCTCGAGTTTTTCTATAATAGGTTAGAAATACACATGATATAGCACTTTGGTCAGATAATGGTAAAGGGTTTTGCATCCAGTTTGATGTTATGTTATTTTCTTAAGCATCTTATATCCACACAAAAGGAGGTCTGTTCTTCCCCTATTACGACACAGAATTTACGATTAAATTTTAACTGAAATTATTATTCACTATATTCATTATGAATGTTGAGGAAGCGAGTGAAGTATGCAGAGATAGAGTTCTCTGGCGCTCTGTTCTCTCTGCCTACCCTGCAAGAGATATGGCGTGATGATATGTATGTATGCATTCTAGCTGATGTATGTCCCACAGTTGTGGTCGAGCCTCCAATAAACTGAAATTGATCTACCACGCTCTTCAGATGGGTTGGTATAGAGATTTATTTCGAGTTTTTCTTGTTTCGCATAGATTTTATCCGCATATTATATCCATTATAATTATAATTTCAATAGTGGTAGGACCACGCTGTGGACAGTTCTCTGTGTACAGCTACGGGCCGGTCTGTCCGGGGTAGTACCACACTCTCGCAGAAGATCGACGTCTGAGTAATGGCAATGTGCTATTGCACTTCGTTCGGTGAGCGAGAGAGCCGGAAGCCCAACTGGGATGGGTTAGGGGTTTGTATTGGTAGGCAGCAGCCTAGTTATACCCTTAGTATTGCAAAGGTCCATGAGCAGCAGTGACATTTACCTACAGGTGTGCTGTCTGCTCGTCTGTCACCATCAGCAATAAAAAAAAGGGAAAAAAACATTATTCGCTTTTTACGACATCCATGGACAATATAAAGGGTTGTAATTTGTATTCTTACTTTGTCATTACGGGCAAAAGCTATTACTGAAATTAACTCAACAAATGAACCATGTGTATTATAATCTATTTATCCCTCTTATTCAAAACATAGAGACGTATGATGGTTTTATTTTTAACCTTTAAAACGTTAAAAATAATACAATATAAATATATTTCACGAATATTTATGACAATAGCAATATAATCCTTTCAATACGGTAAAAATGTATACCTGAAAAGTTATATTAACTCTCAGTCCTTGCCTGAAAAGCAAATATTCTGTTTTTTTTTTTTGCATGAAAAATCAAACCCCATTTATTTATAACATTCTTTGATATATGTTTAAACAATCATTATCTTTATTTTTCTTTGAATTATTTAACGGTACGTCAATTGTTTTACAGACATGGGTACGAAAATTATTCTAATAATTATATGTAGTACGTAAAAGTTAAATTTAGGCGACGGATTAGTTCATCAATCGCAGTGAGACTAATCGCGTGAGGGCGAAATACTGTAGCAAGACAGAAAAGGTAAATGAAATGATATACAAACGTATGAGCCCTAGAAGTCAAAGAATCGATCCTGTGACCCGCTCAATGAGAGAAAATCTGAAATACAAAAGATTAAGGAGTCCTTCCCTGACCTTTCATCGCTTCAAATAAATTAAGCATTTAAGGAAAGCATTGCTAGCCCGTAGCTTGTAAGAAAGGATAACAAGGTTGTGTCATCGTTTAATACAATTCTAACTGCAAAGTTTGACTATTAAGTCTGTACAATGTGTAAACAATGTTGGGTAGATGGCACACGTCTCCTTAAAGACGAAAATATAATATGATGCGAAAATTTAATGTCCTACAATAGTTCACGGTGGTGTAAGTGGCAGCACGGTTGGAATGGATTTCCAATAGGTGTGGGTTTGAATCCCACTTGTAACAATCATTTTTCGCTCGTGATCAGGTTTTTATAAATAATCAAGCATATTAAATGCTAAATTTCAGTAATTTGTAAAAAATGGGTTTAATAGTATTTTCTAAAATAACTTCAAGATTGTTTAACGTCATTAAACATCCAATTTAATATTTTACATTTTATTATCATACAAATCCATATTATTTTATATACGAATTTCACATATATATACTAGCTTTCTCGTAGTTTCGCTAACATGGATACATATGCGTAAGAAAAATACTAACACCAGTGAATTACTTATTATTTATGATACGTAAATCTCCATTTACTAGATTATGTCTACTGACCTGATCGGTTGGTATAATTTTTTTTATTTCAATTTTGAATATATCTACATGATATTACGGAGTAAAATACAATGCATGCGATATTGTGAACTAATTAAATTTCACTGTATCTAGCCTGTTACGCAGACGTAGTCGGGAACGTCGCTTGTTAATCACGTTGCCTCAATATCAGAAATATCAATAGCAACACTCAACACAGGTGGATACAGAGAACGCTAACTCAGGAACACCTTCTTTTTTTTTTTTTTTTTTTTTTTTTTTTTTGAAAATTTCACTGTATCTAGCCTGTTACGCAGACGTAGTCGGGAACGTCGCTTGTTAATCACGTTGCCTCAATATCAGAAATATCAATAGCAACACTCAACACAGGTGGATACAGAGAACGCTAACTCAGGAACACCTGGCGAAGACAACATAAAATGACGAATTCTTATGTGAACTGAATTGATGAATTTTTATTAGAACGCTCGTCACTATATAGCCGATCGCCGACATAGTCACACCTTAGTAATAAGTTATAATAAGTAATATCTTAATTTTGTAATTTTAAATTAATATTAAATTTTATTATACTAAATCGGTTTTTTTTTGCATTCTATGTTGTCACTGCTCTTATCTAGCACTATCAATGTTTTTAAATGTATAGAACTAAATGCTTACCAATACATAAATAGTTAAAATTGAATACAAAACAAAGCAAATGTAATTTCACGCACGTATTACACAGATTTGCTAACAGTTTAGACATTATAAGAGGAAATCCATAAATACGTAGCAACGGATTCTTCACACCTCACATTACTCAAAGTGACTAACGTCCTCGCTGACAGCGGTGACGTCTGACAATAGCAACTGACAACCATTGTCGTCATTTTGAATATGTATCATTATTCTGACAAAAAATTAAATGTTTATTTTATTTGTATTAAAATATCCGTTTTTTCTTTGAAATTTGTTTAAACCAATTTTTGGTACTCCGGCAAAAGTTATTCACAGATTTTTAATACAAGTTAAGTTGATCATGATAAAAATTAAATGCGAAAATGGGAGCCCTCTTCAATATTATTATAATTTTTTTTTTACACACCACTCTGCACTAAGGCAATAAACCTTGTATTGCGGGGGACTTTACAAACATGCAATTAACGCAGACACAAATTACACCCAGACTCAAAACAACACTTTGTGGATCACACAAAGTAATGTCCTGCGTGGGAATCGAACCCACGGCACTGGCACGGAAGGTCGGTATCTTAACCACTACGCCATCTGTGCAGTCGGTATGGTTGTCGTTTTTATGATAATTTTTTGTCTTCACCGATAACAGACTTCAGATCTAAATGGGTACCAAGTTCTTTAAACAATCCTGATATTTATTTAGGCCTAGTCGCATGGCGTGGAGAGGTACATTGCAGATTGGGTCTATGGTTGCGCGCTGCTTCATCTGTCGCTCCAGATGGATTTAGCAGGGTGTGACCAATACATAGCATAAACATATATGCTATGTTTAGCAGCAAAAAAAAAATTGTAACATTCTTAAGGTTTTTTTTTTATCAGTCCTTTTTTTCCTAATAGCTACCCAGCGTGTTATCTTTTAGCACATTCGCACGCGTTCAGTATTATAACTAAACTTAATATCGGATTCATAACTGAGGTCAGAGACGTTCAGCTTGCTAAAAGCGCGGGCTGTATACTGGATTTTTCTATGAGATGGGACTTAAAATAAACAAATCCTCAGAAGAATGGATGTAACCGACATAATGCGAAGAGTAGCAAAGCTGAAGTGGCAGTGGTCAGGCCACATCACTCGTTAAACCGATAACCGCTGAAGAAGAAAAGTTATTGAGTGACGACCAAATATCGGAGAAGGCAGTGTAAGATGCCCCAACACCAGATGAGCTGACGTTTTCGTAAAGGCTTTTTTTATTGCTTATGATGGCAAGCAGCACACTTGATGGTAAGTGTAACTGCTGCTCATTAACCTTTACAATACCAGGCGTACAGCTAGATCTGCTGCCTACCAAAGTAAACCCCAAACCCACCGAGAAATTTGGGCTCACGGCTTTCTTGCTCACTGAACGAAGCGCAACAAGCACATTGCCACTCCTTAGACCTCGATTTTCTATGAGAGTATGGTACTACCCGTGACAGACTGGCCCGTGGTTAGACACAAGACTGTCAACAGCGTAGCCCTACAATTATTAAATGGCTGATGGGAATTGTCAGATCTAGGCAGTACAGGACCTCACTTAGTGGCATTTTATGACGCAGGTTTACATCCAACAGTGGACAACAAAAGTCTGAATCACGGTTGGCTAATTAACACTAACTTTTCAACTATCATAAGTCTCGAAAGTAGAATACTGTATCTGATTCAGGAATTAATTTCAGTATATGTCACTCAACCTTCGTATGATGAAGCCAACAAACTGACAGTCTTTCCTTTTTTTATGAAACTCTAGACGTCAGCCAACTGTAATTTACAAATAATTAAATTTTGCCTTCAGTTGTATATTGAATTTTCCATGTCATGTCAATTAACCATTGCCATCACTCCCATTTCATGACGTCCATGAAAGAACAATTTATTTTCTTTGTTTACTACAACATATATTTTTTTATTGTCTTTAGTAGTACAACAGCCCACATTATAAATGATCATTGCTGCTCATGACTTCACCAATATGATGAGTAATATTAAAAAAGTCAAGCCGCTATCTACTGTAGACGCAAGATTTACGTGAACTGAATGAAAACTACCTACATTACATGCAAAATTTGGGTCAACTGAATGAAAATAATCGTTCGTAAGTTAAATCAAATACATATCATCACGCCATATCCCTTTCAGGGTAGGCAGAGAGAACAGAGTGCCAGAGAACTCTCTCCTTGCATACTTCACTCGCTTCCTCAACATTAATAATTCTCTTCATACACGCTTCGGTTTCGGAGACTCTTGACTCCACCTTCCTTCAATACGTGACCAATCTGGTCTAGGTAGATTAGTCTCGGTCTATCCTGGTACCTACATCGTTATAAAAGAAATAAGATGAAAAAATCGTTTTATTTTTCAAATTTAATTGCCTAGTGGCATATAAAAACGTAAGAGCCATTTTTAAACTAAATTACGGTATACATTATGTGTAAAAATTATTTGAAATGTAAACATCAATAGATTATAAAATTTATGGTCATTAGCTTATAAAATTTACACTATTTTATGATTTTAACACGTATTAACAATAAATCTGAAGAAAAAATGTAATAAAGTATTCCTTTTATTTATAGCTTTACACCTACTTATTTTGTAGTTCTGTTATTTAAACATGGCTAATATCCAAATGAAAAAATAAAAATATTTTCCATAAACACAATAAAATAATAACAGATTAATAAAATACAATCGCAAAAGTAAGTCTTATTTTTAAAAGTAAAACAATATGGAAGCTATTTTCAGAAATGCCTTTCTTAAAAAAAATATTCTTGGTTGAAATAAAAACAATTGGACATATTATAATTATATCTTCATTCCTCTTTAGCTTAATAATTTTTAATTATCATCATTGGCCTGTCCTTATCTCAATTAATTGGAGTCGACTCAATACGTACTCTTTTTCTATATTGCAAAAGTTTTGCCAACAGTTTTATGATAGGCCGCCTGCTTGATGTCAATTCTCCTTGGAAATATAATTGTTGACTAGAGGGCATCAAGTGAAGTTAACACAGTTTGATGTAATGCTAGTGGTCATCTTTTACGATATCCACGAGTAATGTTGGGTTGGTGGTTTTTTCTAGCTGCCAACTTACAGCTTTATAATTATTAATATAGATTATTATTCGTAGCAATTACGGGTAATTTTGGACTGCGAACTATCGATTGTCTCGAACTAGCGAACTTATCATATACCAATTTGTCTATAATCTCAGATAGATTATTAAAAATTGACTATTAGTTGAATTTAGTACCACGTTTTGTGCTGCTACATTTCGCTCGAAATAGTGTAATGAATATATTTATAATTTATTTACCACTAATGAATGACCCGCCCTCTTTTTGCCTCGATATTCGTAAAATTAAATCATTATCAAATCTCTTATAACTTTTAGGATATTCATTTTAATGATATGTTTGAAATAGTGTAATGAATATATTTGTAATTTATTTACCACTAATGAATGACCCGCCCTCATTTTGCTTCGATAATCGTAAAAATCAATAATTATTAAATCTCTTATAACTTCTAGGATATTCATTTTAATGATATGTTTGAAATAGTGTAATGAATATATCTATAATTTATTTATCACTAATGAAAGACCCGCCCTTATTTTGCTTCAATATTCGTAAAATTCAATCATTATCAAATCTCTTATAACTTCTAGGATATTCATTTTAATGATATATTTAAAGACTAATTTTAATATAAGTTAAATGTACCAAGTATTTAATGTATTTAAATGGACCAGCAGAGCAGCAGACCAGTAATAATGTAAGGATAAAAACAGCTTCGTAAATAACGCATTATTTTTTTGTAATGTGTAAAGCTATATATGATTACTAGCAGACTGGCCACGCGTTGCTGTGGCTAAGGTAGCCTCAGTAACACGTGGTGGTTATGCTAATAAATTGTAGCTTATATGAAACGTTAGTACGTTTAACATAGCGCCATCTATTAAATACTTACTCAATCCAGTCAACAGATACCGCCATCTGTTAGAATCGTTTGTAGATAACAGATAATTGTGACTGTCAAATAATAGACAAATAATTTTAAATAAAATAATATTGCGACTATAAATTGAGATTGAAGCTATCATATCTTTCAAGTTGGATCAAACTACACATGCTGTGCAAATTTGATTAAAATAGGTTAAGTACTTTAGGAGTCCATCGCGGACAAACAACGTGACGCGTAATTTATATATATTAAGAAGATTGTGGGTTGTCCTTAGGAAGTAGACATATACCATTGGTGACTTTTTGTAGATCTTCTTAAGATATCCAATTTCATAGTATACTATTTTGATATATTTTGTAGTAGTAAGGTTTAGCATTTGCTGTATAATAATACATAATACATTTATTTACTCTACAAATATTGTATTTTAAATTCCTAGCTTTTTTTTTCTACTTTAATATGTATGTCATCATCATTCTCCTACTCTTAGCCCAATTACTCGGGGACGATACAATATGTACTCTTCTTTCATAGCACATATTTTAAAAGTTATTGGCAACAGTTTTGAGACCGGCCGCCTGCCAAAGCTCAACCCTCCTTGGAAATGGAATAGTTGACCAAATGGCATCAGATGTAGTTGGCCCAGGTCATCATAAGGCTCCTAGTCGTCTTTTACGAGATCCACGAGCAAAGTAAGGGTTGGTAGTATTCGTAGCCGCTAGCACACAGCACTAACTACTTTAATATGTATGTATGATAGATACAAATCTCTTGAAATATTCTACCTATAAATGAATACTGCTCCGATGGTTCGGACATGTGGAAAGAATGCCGAACGAACGTCTGGTTAAGAAGATATACAATGCGAAAGTGGAAGTATGTAGGTATATATAGGAAACCGAGACTCACCTACTTAGACCAGATTGGTCACGTACTGAAGCAAGGTGGAGTCAAGAGTCTCCGAAACCGACGAGCGTGTATGAAGAGAATTATGAATGTTGAGGAAGCGAGTGAAGTATGCAAGGATAGAGTTCTCTGGCACTCTGTTCTCTCTGCCTACCTTGCAAGGGATATGGCGTGATGATATGTATGTATGTATGTAAACGAAAACCATTATTAAAATCCGTTACATGGCTTGCAAGATCTAAGCGTATAAACAACGGCGGGGACTTTATTATATATCTAATATGTATACAGATATAGATGACGTGAATCTAAAATTACGTCAATTATAAATACATGCCTTAATTAATTATATTTACAATTTAATCGGGTTTTATAAATAATTAAGCATATTAAATGCTAAATTTCAGTAATTTAAATACCAAGGTTGTGTCATCGTTTAATACAATTCTAACTGCAAAGTTTGAAGTATTAAGCCTATAACAATGTGTAAACATTGTCGGGTAGATAGCATACCGTCACCTTAAGACGTAAATATGATACGAAGCGAAATTTGCATGTCCTACATTAAGTCACGGTGGTGTAGTGGCAGCACGATTGGGCCGGAATCCCAATAGGCGCGGGTTCGAATCCCTCTTGTGACATCATTTTTCGCTTCTTAATCGGGTTTTATAAATAATTAAGCATATTAAATGCCAAATTTCAGTAATTTATATATTTACAATGTTGAGAGTTTACATATAGCAATGATTCATTATAGCTTACAATGTTGAATAAATTAATTATTATTTCGGTCATATTTATTAAGCTAATATCAAGAATGCGACCAGTAGAAAATAGCAAAATATGAGTATTTTACCGATCCATCATCCATGTACTTCTTTCTATCTCTTCTACATTTACTACTTTCATTTTTACCGATATCGTCAGTCCGTCATTTGAGATACTACACTACTTAACATTGTCTAATTCGTGATTAACACTTCAGAATATTTCTTTCTTCTAGAGGTTGTTAGTTCAACAGATTATGTGGCCTGCCCATTGCTACTTCAGTATACCAATTTTGTTGAACTTTATTCAGCTACACATAGTGTTCACATTTAATTAATTGATAGTTATTGTCTGTATTCAACAACTTATGTCATTTTAGTTACTAAAAAATGATAAGTCGATCCTTATCAATTTTCTTAGCTAATATTGTAAAAGTGGTCGAATTTAAAATAATGATTTAATTACAATGACATGTTTATCAACATAGCACTTGACTTCACATATGGCGTATTGGTTAAGATACCGACCTTCCGTGCCAATGCCGTGGGTTTGATTCCCACGCTAAATAATACGAAGTACGATCCAAAAAATATTGTTCTGAGTTTGGGTGTGATTTTGTTAAATTTCTGTATTAACTGCATCTTTGTAAAGTCCCCCGCAATAAAAGGATTATTTCCTTAATGTAGTGTGGTGCTTTAAAAAAAAACAGCATTTTCTCAAAATTGTCAATTAAATATTAAATTTATATGAATATTTTGTAAATCATTATCCGTGTAGTGACGGAGTAAGAATACAATTCATCACCCCCTATCTTACCCGTGGGTGATCGTAAGAGACGACTAAGGGATATGAAACGCATATAACATCTATGCAAGAGAAGGAAAACTCGAAACAAAACCTATACCAACAGGTTTGACCAGCGCGGTATAATATGTCAATTTCCTTCCCATAATGGAGGAGGCCCGAGCCCAACAGTGGAACATATATTTGCTGTGATGATGATGATGAGTCATCCTTAGAATGATTTAGCTTAAAACGGTGCATATTTTAAGCTGATGGCATTTCAAAACAATAATAGATTGCTGCCCCTTTATCATCTAATTAAATCAATTATATTTAATCCTAGATAGGTTGAATGACTCACTATAATACAATATGCCAAGTGTAGCGTATCAATAAAAGAGACTATTGTTGTAGTATAGAGATACTATGACCTCGTTTACAACCTTGATGAGCTGAACTTCACTGAACATCCAGAAATAGTTGTGTCCCCACTCATAACGAGCGGGAGATGGCCACATGCCAATATCAGTATTATCAGTTAGATGACAACGCTAGTTTAATCTCGATAAATAAATATATTTTTGGTGCTTGGGGGAGTGCTGTTTAAATTTTTTAGAGTTTACTCCTTAAGAATCTATTTTCATATAAGGCGCCCGGTATGAGAAAAATTGAGGTGTAAAATCTAGTGATCAAATGACCTCGTTACGTTTTTGGTGCGCAACCTATTCAGCGCACCTTTCACTTTCTGACGTGAGATAATACTTCACTGAACAGTTTTAATAAATGTAAATAAAAAATATATATATTATTTTTAGTCAAATGACCTTTTTTGCGCGTGTTTTGATAATCGTACTTAAGGAGTAAACTCCAGTCGTGCGTCGAGGCTGACACACACACACTTTTTTTTTAATTAGGCCGACCTATCATTTCACGGCACTTTAATAAGCCGTTCAGGAGTTTAGCAGGGCAATATGGGATAACACAATCTAAAGAGGAATTAGTGAATTGTATTCCTACTCCATAACCACATGGAAAATTTATTGCAAATGCAGTCATTTCAACCTGAGGCTCAGTTAAAGCAGGCTCTTAAACATTGATAGGATAGCGCTTGATAACATGCAATGTATGCATACGTCATTTGATGTATATAAAAATTACGCTTTTTTAAATTAGGACTCACTTTCTATTCATCTCAGTGCTTCATCTCCACTCTCACTAGCCCTAACTAATTCTAGTAAATAAGATTTTAGTCAAGTTTTGTTTTTAAATTAGTATCAAAATTCAAGTACATTAACAATATTTTTTTCCCCATGTTTCTCCATGGGATTTGACTGGTCGTCATATTTGAGATTTCGGGCTTAATAATAGACATCAATAACCTAATGGAATCACGGAATTATAAATATAATTATAAATGTATTAAAAAGTCTTAAATAGTTAATATATTCATTTTAGTTCGATTTATGATTTGAACGCAAGACTACAATCAACTGCATATCACCAAATTAAAAACGTAAATAGTATTTTTTTAAAGAATATACACATAATTTGTAAAGTAATTGTCATTCGTTCATTCATCTTAGCTCATATACGCCTACTAAGCCTCCTCCATAATATCATGGATATCGACCTACTATAACTCGCTGGTCAGACGTTTTGTTCTTCTGTCTGAGAAAACTTTGTGTTTTGTTTCGAGTTCTCCCTCTCTTGCATAGATGTTATATGCATTTTGTATCCCTAAGTCGTAAATTTTGCATAAACATTCTTTAACAGAATTGATGAAAGATGTGATTCATATTTTATTGAGACTTATCTCCTAATTGGGTTAAAAAGGGGTGGCAAGTTATTTTAGGGGTGATTTGCTTTAAAGTTGATATCAATTCTTATTAGTGATTTTGATTTGAAAGACATTTTATTTTGACACATGTTTGAAAACTCAATTCGATTATATTCAAAAAACCGGCTAAGAGTGACTCGGCGTCGCGCACGAAGGGTTCCGTACCATTATCTATAAATGGCAAAATAATCATGTTTGTTGTATGGGGACTTAAATTCTCTATTTGTTTTATTTTAATTTAATTATTTATTTCTAAAGGGAATATATTACTAAATATTCTGTGAATATTTCAAACGACTACCTATTTTTGTTATCAATATCAAGCAAAAACCTTACCTTTGTTGTGTGGGAGCCCCCTTAAATATTTATTTTATTGTTTTTTTGTATTTGTCGTTGTAGCGGCAAAAGTAATTCATCATTTGTAAAAATTTCAACTGTCCAACTATCACGGTTCATTATAGCAACCTGGTGACAGACAGGCTAAGCAACGGATGGACAGCAGAGTCTTAATAATAGGGTCCTGTTTTATCTTTTGGGTATGGAACTCTAAAAAGGTTGATGTCACATAAACGTTCTTCTTCTTCTCTTTGTGTATTGGCAATCAGCTACTTATACGAGCTATTGGTGCCAGTGTCAAGTTATAATTATTTTTACGTTTTTAGTCTTTCAGGTTAGTAGGTCAAGTCAAGTCTGACCAACATGATTGTACTACACCAATTCAATCAATCAATTTCCCTTGTAATGTGGAAAACGCTGTATGAACTGAGATGATGATTATGTGACCATGATTTTTATCTATAATGTTGGGTTAGCTCATTATTTTACGCGGGAATCTTTAAATTGGGGCAACTTATAGCTATAACTAACAATCCACTTTTTAAGTATGCCAATTATAACATTACTCATTGTCATTACCCATTGTCTTTAATGATACTTACTGCCATAAGAGGGGCTCGTAAATGTGTATTCTTACTCAGTTGTAAAGTCGGAATACCGTATCTTGTTTTTACAAAACTCTTGTAACTTATTTAGTATCATTAAAATTTAGCTTTTTACCACTCACTGCTAAACGTTAGCTTCTCCATAGAATGCTAATTCGTACAATCATTCTTTAATAGGAATTTTCGCATAATTTCCATACAAGCGGATTACAGATTGAAATAAGATGCTACCTGTTTCTGAGGAGAGTGCTACTGTATATTCTTTTAGTGATCTCTCAGCCAATTTATACGACTCTCATGGGCTAGTAATGCGTGACATTAACTGTATTCTTATCCCGTCCCTACACGGAACGACTCCCTTTTTAAACAGTTTTATTTAGCTTGAACTGTTTGTTATTTATTTGGGGTTAAATTAGTAATTAAAATGTTACACTCTTGATGTTGATTGTTGGTCTGATATTTAAAATACTATTGTAGTTTTAATGGTAATAAAAAATATATACTCAATGTCGTTATGAATACAAGATGGCCGCTACTCTAAAATGGCGGATTTGATGCTTTTTCAAAACTCCCTTAATATAGGTATAAAATGAATGGGTTTGGCTGATAGAATACTATATATACTATGACAAATTTCAAATCCAACATTCTCCATAAAATTAAACCATTTAACTTATTTCACTTATTTTATTATCGTATAACTTTTTATTTGAATCATCTGTTGGTCTGTCTCTTAGCAAATTCACAGCTAATTGCCTATACTAACAACTGTCTGAGAGTAAAATTCAACGCTTTCCTGGAATAATGACTTGATCTAGATACAATGAACTTGGCAATAGTTTAGTTATAATGAACTGAGTTAAATAGGCCGAGGGTATAGATTTAGGCCAAGTTAAAGGACTATCTGTTGGCTATGATTCTAGCTGTTATTTAGTGCATTAACCTTTATGTTTCGGAAATATTTCATCTCAGATTATAATGTCCCACTATTAGGCTCGAGCCTCTGCCACAATAGGAGAAAAGCTGATCTACAATACCATACTGGTCCAAGGGGACCAAGGGGTCCAAGGGGACCACCTCTTTGACTTTTCTAATTAAATTTGTTGCGGGTTCCAGGACAGTTAAAATCATCCCCCGAGACTGCCTGAGTATCATTTATAGTGACCATTATGGATCCTGGCTTACAGGAGTTACAATGATGTGAATGCATAGTGGGATTAGTCCCAAAAAAATGGTCCAAGGGGTTAGTAGAGGACTTCATTACGAGCTTTTATTCTATATTATAGATATTATACGCATATTATATGTATCTTTCAGTTGTCTTTTACGAGAGCTAGGTTTAACATAGGGAGTGGTGAACTGTAGTCTTACTCCGTCACTACAAAGAAGTATTTAGAATGTACGTATAGACGGTCGTTATCGTTCTGGTATCAGTCTTCTCGTTCAACCATCAGGTCTTCAAAGTTCACTCCCCACCGAAGACAAAGACCGGGTTCCGGCGGCTCGCTCGCTGGGCGAAGAGAGGTACATTGCAGGGCGGATCTATGGGGGTCACAAACCGCTTTTCCCGTCGCCCCGGATGGATTTAGTGGTGTGTGACCAGACCATAGTTCGCCGCAAAAAATAAAAAAAAGGTCTTAAAAGTTCATTGTTAGACATAAATCTTGCCAAAAAAGGATACCATACAATCGCTACATTTGGTAGATGGTAGATGCAAGTTAGTGTAGTAGAACTCAGTTGGGATTATAAGTTTCCTACCAGATTTCTGGTCATATTCATCATGATCCCACAGCTGACTGATTTACGACTCCCACAAGGTAACACGGGGTGGTAACTTATTGTTCTTACCACTGCATGGCAAACTGATATTTTATGAGTGATATTTGTCTGATATTTTAATTTCTCTATAAAAAAATACATACATATTATCACGCCATATCCCTTGCAGGGTAGGCAGAGAGAACAGAGTGCCAGAGAACTCTATTTTTGCATACTTCACTCGCTTCCTCAACATTCATAATTCTCTTCATACATGCTCGCCGGTTTCGGAGACTCTTGACTCCACCTTCCTTCAGTACATGACCGATCTGGTCTAGGTAGTTTAGTCTTGGTCTCCCCCGGTACCTACATACATCCTTCCACTTTCGCATTGTATATCTTCTTAACCAGACGTTTGTTCGGCATTCTTTCCACATGTCTGAACCATCGGAGCATTCCCTTTCGCATCTTTACACCAAAAAAAAAAAAATATCGTATATCTTAAAATTTATTCTTTTCTTACTCTATAACTTAATCTAAGAAACAATAGTTATATAAATGTTTTATGGAAATCGGAATAATAATATATGAGATAAATGTAATAAAATTAAGAAACACAAATACATTAGCTTATACAATTTTTGTAGTTCTGCACCTTCGACCTTTTGGGGTAAATTTATCATTTAAATATTTACCAAATATCATTAGTATTATTTAAATAAGTTATAGCTCTAAGCTTCGTATTTCCTATGAAGTAATTCTTCTAAAAATATTCAGACGATCCCATTAATACTCGTAGTCAACATTCAAAACTGGTTGGTCATAAGAGGCAGCTACAATCTTCTCTCATCATCATCATCTCAGCCTATTCCCGTCCACTGCTGGACGTAGGCCTCCCTCATGTTACGCCACAGAGTGCGGTTCTGTGCCGCCTACATCCAACGACACCCAGCAAACTTCACAAGGTCGTCTGTCGACCTAGTGGCGGGGAGGGGCGTCCTACACTGCGTCGCACGGTACGTGGTCGCCACTTAATTCGCCAATATTATCTATATCACTATAAAAGATTTTATGAATCACGATTTACTTATAAATAATTATAACTACTATATTATTGTTAAAAAAAAGTAATGCATTTTTCATTTTCATTCATCTCAGCTCATATATATGCCATTGTATGGCTCGAGCCTCCTCCACAATGGGAGAGAAATTGATCTACAATACCGCGATGGTCAGACGTGTTGGTATAGGGCTTTGTTTCGAGTTTTCCTTCTTTTGCATAGATGTTATATGCGTTTTATATCCTTTAGTCATCTCTTACGATCACCCATCCTCCCCCTATCTTACGGGTAAGATAGTGGGTGGTGAGTCGTATTTTTTCTAAGTTACTACGCGGATAGACCTTGTACATTTAATTACTGAAAAAAAATCTAAAGATACTTAAAATAAAGTTAAAGTTTTTATGTATTGTTTTTCTTTTATAGTGATATAGATAATATTGGCGAATTAAGTGGCGACCACGTACCGGGCGACGCTGTGTAGGACGCCCCTCCCCGCCACTAGGTCGACAGACGACCTTGTGAAGTTTACTGGGTGTCGTTGGATGTAGGCGGCACAGAACCGCACTCTGTGGCGTAACATGAGGGAGGCCTACGTCCAGCAGTGGACGGGAATAGGCTGAGATGATGATGATGAGAAAAGATTGTAGCTGCCTCTTATAACCAACCAGTTTTGAATGTTGACTACGAGTATTAATGGGATCGTCTGAATATTTTTAGAAGAATTACTTCATAGGAAATACGAATCTTAGAGCTATAACTTGTTTAAATAATACTAATGGTATTTGGTAAATATTTTTGGTAAAAAGATAAATTTACCCTAAAGTTCGAAGGTGCAGAACTACAAAAATTGTATAACCTAATGTATTTGTGTTTCTTAATTTTGTTACATTCATCTCATATATTATTATTCCGATTTCCATAAAACATTTCTATAACTATTGTTTCTTAGATTAAGTTATAGAGTAAGAGAAGAATAAATTTTAAGATACACGATATTTATTTTTTTTGGTGTAAAGATGCGAAAGGGAATGCTCCGATGGTTCAGACATGTGGAAAGAATGCTGAACAAACGTCTGGTTAAGATGATATACAATGCGAAAGTGGAAGGATGTAGGTACCGGGGGAGACCAAGACTAAACTACCTAGACCAGATCGGTCATGTACTGAAGGAAGGTGGAGTCAAGAGTCTCCGAAACCGGCGAGCATGTATGAAGAGAATTATGAATGTTGAGGAAGCGAGTGAAGTATGCAAAGATAGAGTTCTCTGGCACTCTGTTCTCTCTGCCTACCCTGCAAGGGATATGGCGTGATGATATGTATGTATTTTTTTATAGAGAAATTAAAATATCAGACAAATATCACTCATAAAATATCAGTTTACCATGCAGTGGTAAGAACGATAAGTCACCACCCCATGTTACCTTGTGGAAGTCGTAAATCAGTCAGCTGTGGGATCATGATGAATATGACCAGAAATCTGGTAGGAAACTTATAATCCCAACTGAGTTCTACTACACTAACTTGCATCTACCATCTACCAAATGTAGCGATTGTATGGTATCCTTTCTTGGCAAGATTTATGTCTAACAATGAACTTTTAAGACCTTTTTTTTATTTTTTGCGGCGAACTATGGTCTGGTCACACACCACTAAATCCATCCGGGGCGATCGGAAAAGCGGTTTGTGACCTCATAGATCCGCCCTGCAATGTACCTCTCTTCGCCCAGCGAGCGAGCCACCGGAACCCGGTCTTTGTCTTCGTTGGGGAGTGAACTTTGAAGACCTGATGGTTGAACGAGAAGACTGATACCGGAACGATAACGACCGTCTATACGTACATTCCAAATACTTCTTTGTAGTTACGGAGTAAGACTACAGTTCACCACTCCCTATGTTAAACCTAGCTCTCGTAAAAGACAACTGAAAGATACATATAATATGCGTATAATATCTATAATATAGAATAAAAGCTCGTAATGAAGTCCTCTACTAACCCCTTGGACCATTTTTTTGGGACTAATCCCACTACGCATTCACACCATTGTAACTCCTGTAAGCCAGGATCCACAATGGTCACCATAAATGATACTCAGGCAGTCTCGGGGGATGATTTTAACTGTCTTGGTACCTGTAACAAATTTAATTAGAAAAGATAAAGAGGAGGACCCCTTGGACCCCTTGGACCAGTATGGTATTGTAGATCAGCTTTTCTCCTATTGTGGCAGAGACTCGTGCCCAATATTGGGACATTATAATCTGAGATGAAATATTTCTGAAACATAAAGGTTAATGCACTAAATAACAGCTAGAATCATAGCCAACAGAAAGTCCTTTAACTTGGCCTAAATCTATGCCCTCGGCCTATTTAACTCAGTTCATTATAAGAAAACTATTGCCAAGTTCATTGTATCTAGATCAAGTCATTATTCCAAGAAAGGGTTGAATTTTACTCTTAGACAGTTGTTAGTATAGGCAATGAATTAGCTGTGAATTTGCTAAGAGACAGACCAACAGATGATTTCAGTAAAAAGTTATACGATAATAAAATAAGTGAAATAAGTTAAATGGTTTAATTTTATGGAGGATGTTGGATTTGAAATTTGTCATAGTATATATAGTATTCTATCAGCCAAACCCATTCATTTTAAACCTATATTAAGGGAGTTTTGAAAAAGCATCTAATCCGCCATTTTGGAGTAGCGGCCATCTTGTATTCATAACGACATTGAGTATATATTTTATATTACCATTAAAACTACAATAGTATTTTAAATATCAGACCAACAATCAACATCAAGAGTGTAACATTTTAATTACTAATTTAACCCCTAAATAAATAACAAACAGTTCAAGCTAAATAAAACTGTTTAAAAAGGGAGTCGTTCCGTGTAGGGACGGGATAAGAATACAGTTAATGTCACGCATTACTAGCCCATGATAGTCGTATAAATTGGCTGAGAGATCACTAAAAGAATATGCAATAGCACTCTCCTCAGAAACAGGTAACATCTTATTTCAATCAGTAATCCGCTTGTATGGAAATTATGCGAAAATTCCTATTAAATAATGATTGTACGAATTAGCATTCTATGGAGAAGCTAACGTCTAGCAGTGAGTGGTAAAAAGCTAAATTTTAATGATACTAAAGAAGTTACAAGAGTTTTGTAAAAACAAGATACGGTATTCCGACTTTACCACTGATTAAGAATACAAATTTACGAGCCCCTCTTATGGCAGTAAGTATCATTAAAGACAATGGGTAATGACAATGGGTAATGTTATAATTGGCATACTTAAAAAGTGAATTGTTAGTTATAGCTATAAGTTGCCCCGATTTAAAGATACATACATACATATCATCACGCCATATCCCTTGCAGGGTAGGCAGAGAGAACAGAGTGCCTGAGAACTCTATCTCTGCATACTTCACTCGCTTCCTCAACATTCATAATTCTCTTCATACACGCTCGCCGGTTTCGGAGACTCTTGACTCTACCTTCCTTCAGTACATGACCGATCTGGTCTAGGTAGGTTAGTCTCGGTCTCCCTCGGTACCTACATCCTTCCACTTTTGCATTGTATATCTTCTTCTTAACCAGACGTTCGTTCGGCATTCTTTCCACATGTTCGAACCATCTGAGCATGCCCTTTCGCATCTTTACACCAATACTCTCTTTCATACCTACTCGCTCTCTTACGTCGTCGTTACGAATGCGGTCGTTCAGCCTAACTCCACAGATTTTCAGAGATCGCATTTCGACCGCATTAATTTTACTTTCATACTCTTTTCTGCATACCCAACTCTCGCTTCCATACAGTAATGTTGGGACAAGCACTGCGTTATGTATTGCTACACGTGCCTTCTGGCTGAGGTGGTGGCTGCCGAGAAGTTGCCCCAACGCTCCGTTCACTCTATTTCCCGCATTCACTTTTCGCTCTATATCAGTGGTGTACCTTCCATCTCGGCTAAATCCACATCCAAGATATACAAATTCATCCACTTGCTTTAGTACATCATTACCTATTGTTACTCTTACATCTGTTCTGGCTTCATCTCTTTCAAAGACCATTATTTTGGTTTTGCTTACATTCACGCGTAGACCTCTTTTCTTACAATCTTCTGTCATTGTGTCGACTAGGGTCTGCAGGTCAGTCGCTGACTGTGCCGGCAGGACTGCATCATCTGCATAAATCAGAGCAGTGACCACTGAGTCGCCCATCTGGACTCCCACATTCATATCGTTCAACCTTTGGAGACATTTATCCAGATATATGATAAACAGCCTGGCTGACAGAACGCACCCCTGCTTAACGCCGATATTGACGTCAAACCAAGGCGTCATTCCATCATCCAGCCTCACACAGGCTCTACAGCCCATCTAACTGGACTGCACAGCCCGTAGCAGTTTACCGTTAATACCATACTCCGGTAAAATGTCCCAAAATTCCTTTCGTACAACCGTGTCAAATGCCAGATCCACAAAACTGCAGAAAACCCACTGACCTAGAGCCAGATGCCTCTCGATAATGTTGCGCAGAGAAAACACTTGATCCATGCATCTCCTTCCACTCCTGAAACCTCCTTGTGTCTCACACAGTAAACCATCGGACACCATCCTCATTCTGCTTTCAATAATTTTACCATACACTTTTGCTGCCAAACTGGTCAAGCTTATGGCTCTGTAATTTGTGCAGTCATAACGTGAACCCTTGTTTTTAAACAAAGGCACGATGACTGCGCTATTCCAGTCCCCGGGAACCATTCCCGAGCTCCAACATAAATTGAGGAGCATCAGGAACGCCTCCCAGACACAAAATGATTCCCGCGTAAAATAATGAGCTAACCCAACATTATAGATAAAAATCAACATCTCAGTTCATACAGCGTTTTCCACATTACAGGGGAAATTGATTGATTGAATTGGTGTAGTACAATCATGTTGGTCAGACTTGACTTGACGTAGGGTTTCATTCCGTATTTACCTTCTCCTGTATAGATAGTATTTGTATATTTAATCACTTAGTTTTCCTTTACGAGAACTATGGGCAGGTATAGTGAATTCGTTATTCTTCTTATCCCAAGCCATCAGGGGTGATGAATGATCTTGCCCGTGAGTAATCATAAACAGACAACTAAAGGATGTAAATAGTGGATGATCATAAAAGACGATTAAGGAATATCAATGCTTGTAACATCTACGCAAGAAAGGGTAAACTCGAAACAAAGCATTATACCAATACGTCTGTCCAGAGTGGTTTAGTAAGTCAATTTCCCTCCCATTATGGGGGAGGCGCGGGCCGAGTCCAATAGTGGGATATATATAAGTTGAGCCTAACTTTCGATGTGGTGACGGAGTAAGAATAATATTCACCACCCCATATCTTGCCCGTGGGTGATCGTACGAGACGACTAAGGGATATAAAACGCATATATCAGCTATGCGAGAGAAGGAAAACTCGAAACAAAAACCTATAGCAACACGTTTACACAACAACGCAACGCGGTTTAGTAGGTCAATTTCCCTCCCACTATGGGGATGCTCAAACCCAACAGTGAGACATATATGAGCTGTGATGAAAAAGATACAATAAAGTTTCGTACTAGTTATTTATATGATCATAGAACAAACTCAGTATATTACAAAAGAGCTTCTGCAACTCTAATAACCTAAAAAAAAGAAGAAACGAAACGTAACTAATAAATATTTATTGTTATCATTATTATTTCAAATGTCCGCTTTTTCGTTCTTCCATTTTACGATTCTTACGTATTATTTATTCTCTGCTTGTATTTTTTTTTTATATAAGAATTTATGCTAGAAAATGTTACCAATATTAATTTATATTTTTAATAAACAGTACTCGTACGTATATAAATATCCTCTGTAGGGAAAACATTAATTTGTCATAAATGATATACAGGCTAGCTAACTTCCGTTATTTTTATATATATTGTTTCATTAATTATATGGAAATAAATTATACTTAGACTCAGAAAAAACAATTTAGGGATAGGAGGCATGGAACCCGCAATACTTGACACGGGACTTGGTATCTTAACAATAGTGATTTAAATTACTGAATTTGAGCATTTAATATGCTTGGTTATTTATAAATACCCGATTACGAGCAAAAATTGATTATCACAAGTGGTATTCGAACCCACACCTATTGGAAATCCGTCCCAATCGTGATGCCACTTACACCACCGTGAACTATTGTAGGACATTCAATTCTCATATTGCATTATACTTACGTCTTTAAGGAGACGTATGCCATCTACCCAACAATGTTTGCACATTTTATAGGCTTAATACTTCAAACTTTGCAGTTAAAATTGTATTAAACGATGACACTACCCTGTTATTCAAATTACTGAAATTTAGCATTCAATATGCTTAATTATTTATATTATATATATATTTATTTAGCATTTAATATGCTTGATAGAAGTTTGTGGAAGGCAAGAACGTGTTGTGCCGACCCCACTTAGCGTGGGATGCGGGCAGGCAAATAATGATGATGCTTGATTATTTATAAAAACCCGATTACGAGCCAAAAAATGATTGTCACAATTGAAATCCGAACCCACACCTATTGGAAATCCGTCCCAATTGTGCTGCCACTTACACCACTGTGAACTACTGTAGGACATTCAAATCTCGTATCGTATTATATTTACGTCTTTAAGGAGACGTGTGCCATCTACCCGACAATGTCTTTTCGACAATGTTAATTAGGCTTTTATAAATTAACCAAGTCCTCAGTCAAGTATTGCGGGCCATTTATGTAGTCTATTAATATATATCTATTAATAAATGATTTCATTCCGTGTGGTGACGGAGTAAGAATACTAATCAACACTCCATATCTTACTCGTGGGTGATCGTACGAGACGACTAAGGGATATAAAACGCATATAACATCTATGCGAGAGAAGGAAAACTCGAAACAAAACCCTATACCAACACGTCTGATCAGCGCGGTACAGTAGCTTAATTTCCCTCCCATGACGGAGGAGGCCCGCGCCCAACAGTGGGACATTTATGGGCTGTGATGATGATGATGAATAAATGATTTGCCGGTTGATGATGGAGTAAGAACATAATTCACCCCCTATCTTAGCTATTGGTACCGTAAAACATGAGAGATATAATATACATATAACATTTAATTTGAAAATGGAATCATTATTTCCAACTGCTCGTTTTAATTTTTTCAAATTAAATTTGTTGCGGGTTCCAAAACAATTAAAATCGTCTCCCTGGACTACCTGAGGTTCAAACCTCAGTATTATTTATGGAGACCATTGTGGATACTGGCTTACAGAAGTTATAATGGTGAGAATGTGTGGTGGGATTAGACTTATAAAAAAAAATCACAAAATTTATTGCAAGAATTTATTGCGTCATATTTTAAATAAATAATTTTGGATTATGATTTTAAAAATTCGCGAGAATGTAAAGAGTAGTTTTTATGTGATTCTTGTTTATATTTACTTAAGAAAATATAGAATAACTAGCAGACCCGGCCACGCGTTGCTGTGGCTAAGATAGTCTCAGTAACACGTGGTGGTTATGCTAATAAATTGTAGCTTATATGAAACGTTTCTACGTTTAACATAGCGCCATCTATTAAATACTTACTCAATCCAGTCAACCGATATCACCATCTGTTAGAATCGTTTGGAGATAACAGATAATTGTGACTGTCAAATAATAGACAAATAATTTGCAATAAAATAATATTGTGACTATAAATTGAGATGGACGCTATCCTATCTTTTAAGTTGGATCAAACTACACATTTTATGCAAATTTGATTAAAATCAGTTAAGTACTTTAAGAGTGCATGGATGATATATGGGCTGTGATGATGATGCGGTGGAACTACTGGAATGTAGTGAATATAATATAAAAGTGCTTTACAACGTTTTCAAAGATACCATTAACAGTGTAGCCATAGCACTGTTGATGGTGATATTTTGACTTAGACAATGACTAACCTGAAAGACTAAAAACGTAAAAATAATTATAACTTGACACTGGCACCAATAGCTCGTATAAGTAGCTGATTGCCAATACACAAAGAGAAGAAGAAGAACGTTTATGTGACATCAACCTTTTTAGAGTTCCATACCCAAAATATAAAATAGGACCCTATTCCTAAGACTCTACTGTCCATCCGTTGCTTAGCCTGTCTATCACCAGGTTGCTCTCATGAACCGTGATAGTTGGACAGTTGAAATTTTCACAGATGATGAATTTCTTTTGCCGCTACAACGAGAAATACAAAAAAAAACAATAAAATAAATATTTAAGGGGGCTCCCACACAACAAAGGTAAGGTTTTTGCTCGATATTGATAACAAAAATAGGTAGTCGTTTGAAATATTCACAGAATATTTAATAATATATTCCCTTTAGAAATAAATAATTAAATTAAAATAAAACAAATAGAGAATTTAAGCCCCCATACAACAAACATGATTATTTTGCCATTTATAGATAATGGTACGGAACCCTTCGTGCGCGACTCCGAGTCACTCTTAGCCGGTTTTTTGAATATAATCGAATTGAGTTTTCAAACATGTGTCAAAATAAAATGTCTTTTAAATCAAAATCACTAAGAAGTATTGAAATCAACTTTAAAGCAAATCACCCCTAAATAACTTTCCACCCCTGTTTAACCCAGTTAGGAGATAAGTCTCAATAAAATATGAATCACATCTTTCATCAATTCTGTTAAAGAATGTTTATGCAAAATTTGAAATAGATTGGACCAAGGAATCACGTTGTCCCATACAAACTTTACTCTGCTTTTTCACTCCTTTAGGGATATAATTGCGTAAAATCCGTTCTTAGCTGACCTCTACTCGGCGAAAGAAATATTCCTACCAAATTTGAGGTTTGTAGGCCTTATGGTTCCAGAGATATCGTGATGAGTCAATACATAGGTGGAAATCTCTTATATATATATTATAGATTAAATAAGTATATTTTTGATGTGTCACCATACATACCTCGATCTTTAATTTATTATTTTTTAATATATAGAATAAACATTTTAGACTCAATTAACATTTTATTATACCGACCCTTACTTTGCTCGTGGATGTTGTGAAAGACAATTAAGAGCCTTATAACGACCTGGGCCAACTCCATCTGATGCCGTTTGGTTAACAATTACATTCCCAAGGAGGGTTACGCCTGGCAGACGGCCGGTCATAAAACTATTATCAATAACTTTCACAATATGTACTATGAAAGAAGAGTATATATTGTATCGACCCCAACTAATTGAGATAAGAGTAGGAGAGTGACGATTTTAAAGAGATTATTATTGTTTTTAAAAAAATATGAGAAAATAACTAGTAGTTTTTGCATAAAAGAATCATGCAAAAACTTAAAATTTATATTTACTAAGGGACAGACAAAAAAAATATATTAAAAAGTACATTTTTGATGGCGCTACCATGCCAAGATATCGAATTTATTATTTTTTTAATATATAGAATGATTTAGACTTCATTAAAATTTTATTATATGTATAGATAACATCTATATTAGATTAATGTAAAAAAAATATAAAAACATCCTGTAACGAATTTAAAAGCGAGAATTACGTATAATATTGACGTGAATAATTGTTTCAAATAAAAAAAAAACAATTAATATTTTGTGTTTTAAACCTTGAATATAGTTAAATAACCAAATGATACTCCAACAATCGAGACTCTCTACCTTTGTAATGTTAATTTAACCAATTAAAAAAATATATGTATTGTTGGAAGTCAAATTAATATTAACGAAAAGCGGGTAGCGCAGCCTATATAAAGCGCAGTTACAGAGATTAGAGACCTACCGGGTTGAGAGCCCTCAGCGCTCACCCATAGTTTTTTTTTTTTTTTTTTTATTGCTTATGGCGGCAAACGAGCAGACAGCACACCTGATGGTAAGTGTCACTGCCGCCCATGGACCTTTGCCAACGGTATAGCTAGGCCGCTGCCTACCAATACAACCCTGAACCGACCCCAGTTAGGCTTCCGGCTCTCTCGCTCACCGAACGAAGCGCAATAGCACATTGCTATTACTCAGACGTCGATCTTCTGCGAGAGTGTGGTACTACCCCGGACGGACCAGCCCGCGGCTGTAGACAGAGAACTGTCCACAGCGTGGTCCTACCACAATAAAATAGTCCGGTTAAGCTGTCAAAGCCATCTCGGCTAACAGCGATCACAGTGGAAAGAGTTTAGTGGGTTTATTCTAGCCACGGGGCTAGCGTCCCACACGCCTCGTCTGTATTTCCGACAGGCGGAGTGCGGAAAATGCATTCTTGAACCACTGCGTTACCAAAAAAAAAAAAAAAAGATTAGAGACGACATTACAAATCCGAACTCTATAGCGTGCGGTAGCTCTGCTTGTTCGTGTACCGAGTACCATTTGTTCTTATATCATTGAAGTGTTAGGATTAACTATTAGTTTAACGATTGCTTATAATTCGCTTATTGGTTGGTTTTATAGAATATGAAAGTGATTGTAATATTTAATATTTGTGTTGCATATTAAAACTCATTTAATTGTTTCTTCTTTATATTAAAATTCCTTCGTCTGTCAAATGTATATATCTAAAAGGCGCACTAATCGCTAATATTTTTTTCGTTTAATCATTCTCCTGCTCTTATTCCAATTCATCTATCATCCATCCGTCAGCCCATAAACGTTAAGCTATCCATTAGCCCATAAACGTTGTTGGAGATAAGCTTCCCCACGAGAATGTCATTCAAAACGGCCTCGCGCCACTTGCATCCAACAGTTGCCTGCGACCTTTATGATGTCTAATGCACATTATATGCACCTAGTGTCAATTCAACGTATTAATTCTTCGTGCTATATCGGTTATACCCGTTCTTCTACGGATTTCCATATTCCTAATTTTATCACGTAGAGAAATACCAAGCATAGCCCTTTCCATAGCACGTTGAGTGACTTTGAGTCTTTTTACACGTTTCAGTTCTTATTCTAATTACTTAGGCTAATATTCTTTCAGTCTACAGCAAAGGTAAGTATTGAAAGGCTACCGAAGACAACGATCGGATACCGGTGGCCTACTCGCACGGCGAAGAGAGGAGCTTTACATTGTGGGTCTATGAGGTCACGCGCCGCCTTTTCCATTGCCCTGGACCGATTTGGCGAGGCGCGACCACATCTATAGTCTGCGCAAAATAAAATGTAAGTATAGAAGAAACGTAGAACGAGCATGACCTTCGAGCTCCTTTCATCCTTACATCACATTAACTGTTAAACCACAAAGTGTCTAATTCTAAATTATGAACATAGTTATTTATGATTATTTGAGGTTAAAGAGTTATTTATGAGTTTCTTGACTATGCATAGTTTATTGCAATCTGGATAAGTTTTAATGGCTTTTAAACAACAAGCTAGTATTTATTTCTTTATTATATTTAGTAAAATAAAACATTAATTCGTGTCTTCCTCTCTTACTTTACCGTGATAGTTATAAAAACAGACTTAGGGAGCACCAAGGGCGATCTCCTTTTCGAGGATTCGCGCCGTCGCAGGTGACTGGGGCGACGGTGGCGTGAATATCTCCGCCTTATGCCGCCCTAGCCGAGGTAGCGGGTGAACGGATAGGAGATTAGTCTGGTCGCCCTTGTAGCAAGACTACCGCGTGAGGACGACACCCCGACGGTGCAAACTGCCCGGGCGTCGACATGAGAGGTTACCCATGAAGGTAGACCGCCGGGCCACTGAAGAAAAAGACCGCGTACCAGTGACCCACCCGCACGCCGTCGAGAGCTATATTGTAGTGCGGGTCTACGAGGTCTTGCGCCGATTTTCCTGTCGCCCCGCACGGATGGACGGCGTTAGGTGTACCGTAGCCCGCCGCAATAAAAAAAAAAGGGAGCACAAAGGGCGTTTCTGGTCGCTAACCCGCTAATTATGGTATAAAATTATAAGTCCTCGTCTAAACCGAGTCCAACACTAAATGCCTAATAGCTAATATTTTTATAGATGGATGGAGATACATTCTAAAATTCATCTCAACATTATGTCAGTTTGACTGTTAGGATCGGGCCTTCCACACAAGATAAATGGACTTACCATTCCGAGCTGGTCTTACGAGTTGATATAAGGTTTTATGTCGAGTTTGCCTACTCTTCTGAATCTATATAATCTGCATATACTATTAATCGACTTTTACAACACCCACAGCCAACGGGAGGGTAGTGAATTGTATTCTAACTCAGTCACCACACAGAATGTAAAATTCTAAATATACGAAACATAAAAATACTTCTTAAAATATGAATTATTAATTTAAAACTAGACTAGGATTTACGTGTTTCTCCTTGGTCTTTGTAATCTAATGACGTCATTCTCACATAATATAAAAGTAAACAACTATCATAATCATAGAACCATCAATATAAAATATGACATTCATTTTTTAAAACACATAAATTTCAATTATAATAAAATATTCTCGTACAGAAAAAAAAAAACACTTTGTTCTAGTAAGAAAAATTACATAAAATTGTCATCTAAATGATTGAAGACTGTAAAACTTTTATTAGGTGACTGCCAGAAGAATATTTAGCAATGGAAACGGAATTGTATGCGGAACCATCATTGTTGCTTGAATCTTTGCCAATGGGATGCCAAAATGATGACATGACTAGCTCGTATGCATATATGCACCAGTAATATTTTCTCACATGAATAAAATTAAGATTGATTTGCAAAAATAAAACATATTTCTTTAATAATATCTAATATATTTCTATTATAAAACTCAAAAGTTTGTTTCTTGAATTGTTTGAACAAGAATGTCAGATATCTACTACCACATGGATTTAAAAATGTATTTTTGTCTAAAGCTTATTAACTGAAGAATATTTTGGGCTATAATGCATTATGCGCGATAAATAGAAATGGAACAATGTCCATTAATGTAAGACAGTTTTTAGTGGTCCTACCACATTGTTGGCAGTCTCTGTCTATAGCCGCGGGCCGGTCCGTCCGAGGTAGTACTACACTCTCACAGAATAACGACGTTGCACTTTGTTCAGTGAGCGAGAGGACCGGCAACCCAACTGGGTGGGTTTGGGGTTTGTATTGGTACGCAGTGGCCTAGCTATAACCTTGGTATTGCAAAGGTCCATGGATGGTAGTAACACTTACTGCTCGTTTACCACTATAAGCAATAAAAATAAAACAGTCAAAATTTGATAACAATGGGACATCAAGTAACTAGAGATCTGCGTAACTGTTGAGATAAAAAAGTGCTAATTGATGTGTTGTGGATATTATGAATGTTGATATTATTATTAATGCCACGTTTTTTATGTTGTTCAAACAAAATAGGTAATCCATGCAAGCAAAAGTATTTAACATCCTCAATTATAGACATAGAAGTATATATGATTGCATATTTTTTTTTGTGACAACACCCGGTCGGTACTTAGGAAATAATCTTTTTATTGCGGGGGACTTTACAAAGATATAATTTAACGATCGAAAATTACACAGACACTTAGAAAAACAATTTGTGTGATCACTAAATACCCTGCACGAATCGAATCCATAGCATTGGCACGCTAAGATCGATATCCGATACTGGCACAGTAGGCAGTCTTAACCACTTCGCCATCTGTGCAGCCAATATTTATACATATGTGGTGGCAAAGTAATATTATAATTTAGTGTTCTTTTCATTCCCGCGGGTGTTGTAAAAGATGACTAAAGAATGACAGTAATATATTCTATAATAGAGAAGGAAAGCTTGAAATTAAACGCTGCAATAATTTCTCTGATTAGGGTTATGTTGCAAACCAATTTTTCTATCACTGTGAAAAAAATAACTTAATGGATGGACATATATTCATAGGAAAAGAAAACGAAGAAATAAATTTTATTGACAATTGTATTAGAAAATATATATTATATACTGGCGAAATAAACTGTGGTTGCAATGTGCGAGTATTGAAAATTGGATAGTAAAAATAGAATTTCCCCTATGCACATCTTCAATAATAAAAGTCTGCATGAGTATATGCTGTATATAATTGAATTGGTGATACAATATAAAATAGAATTGCCATACAACATGCCAGAGTAAGCATTCTAACATGACGGAGAAATATCTCGAGGATCGAGTCTATCTGGGCATTTTATTTTTATTAAATTGTGTATCTTAAGAAACAGGATGAACACGAATTGGTTATTTGAAATAAACATATTTTTAAGGATTCTATTGCGTTTGTATTTGATTTTTAATTTCAGGACTTTTCAAACACTTTACAGAGTTTATAGCCGTGGAGGACAGAGAATGGAGTCCTCTCGTGACTCGTCACGGTACACAAACTTGGGAAATTAAAAATCAAATACAAACGCGATAGAATCCGTAAAAAAAGTTTAATGTTTAATTCTCGCGTAAACATCAGATTACAAACTGGTTATTTAAATTATATAAGACAAAATATAATTTATGAAATAATGAAATAATCATTGAAAATAAAAGGGAAAACCAAGTATTGAACTGGGGCAGTCTGAATTCAGCGACTGCTCGATTTCTCAACTGACCTATTTTTATTCTGAATGACAGTTGCTAAATTTAACCTTTCTTCTAATTGTATTCTTTTTTTATCTGCTGAAAAATCTGACAAAACAGAATTCTTTATAAATGAAAGCTAAGCAGATCGATGTTTTGCCCTCGTTACTACCTGTATGAAATTTAGCATAAATTATGCTAAATTTATAGCTATCACTGAAGCCGTTTCCCATTTTAAAAATATTATAATATTCATCAGTGCACTAAACCTTCCTGAAGGAAATAATTGAACAGTTTCCATGCTTTTTCAATGTGGTGTGGTGTACGAAGTAAGAGAATAAATCTGTACACGGACACAATTTGACTGCACAGTATAGCACCCTATTGATATAATATTTATATTTCGAAGGACTTTACAAACGTATAATAAATGGGCAAATATTACTCCCACACTCAGAACAACAACGAATTATTAATCATTGTGTAATATGTGTTCGTTAGTTGTAAGTTTTTAAGGCGCCTGCGATAAATTGAAATGGATTAGTTCATTAGTGCAGGGTCTTGACTTGACTTGAAAAACTGTTAAAAGTCCTGCTACTAATAAATCCTTATATTATTCAAGGATTAATTAGGTACTTACTTAATGCAGGGTGTTAATAGAAAAAAAATAAACTAAAACTATTTTTATTGATTCTAGCGTTCACGTAGGGGGCATCCATTAAGTACGTGAGTAATTTTTGAGGATTTTTTTGATCCCTTCCCCAATTTCACGTGAGATTTTTCAAACCTCACGCAGTTTTACACCATTTTCTGCTAAAACATTACTTGATATTTGGCAAGACATGTGAGATAGTAGTAAAATAAAATTCGGCTCGACCAAGAATACCTCACGTAATTAATAGACGCCCCCTAAGGGCTGCCGTGACCATCAATGCTGTAACGCATTCGAAACGTTGGGCAATTCAAAATCAAATACAAACGCGATAGAATCCGTAAAAATAGTTATCGTTCAAATATGTAATACTCGCGAACACATCAGAAATCACTAAGAATAAATTTAAAATTAATATAGGTAAAACAAAATCAAACGGAACATTATTCAAAATATCTATTCATTAGTGATGTACATCCACCGGATTGCTTTCGTAACAAGTGGGTGTACTATGTGAGCAATTACGCTGGTTAATTGTGCCCTGTCACAACACTACGGTTTAATAACTCTTGGACGAGCGCCGTACGTATACATAGACTATTGTCAATGTATATGTGTGTGTGTAAATGTAGTGATGTCACTGGCTTCTGGCCATGATTTTGCACTTGTCATAGAAGTGTGCACTTGAATTGTGTAAATATAACTCGGATAGTAATATTTATTTGAAGTTTCATACGCGTTAAATTTTCTTTTAGATGATGCGAAGGTATTTCTGGGTAGTTAATAGTTTTTGGGGTATTTTAATACGACATTCAGCATTAAAGAATTTATCCTTGCATTGCAATGTGTTTGCAGTAATTTCTAATCATGGAGTACTAATAGATTTCTATACATACATATCATCACGCCATATCCCTTGCAGGGTAGGCAGAGAGAACAGAGTGCCAGAGAACTCTATCTTTGCATACTTCACTCGCTTCCTCAACATTCATAATTCTCTTCATACACGCTCGCCGGTTTCGGAGACTCTTGACTCCACCTTCCTTCAGTACATGACCGATCTGGTCTAGGTAGGTTAGTCTCGGTCTCCCTCGGTACCTACATCCTTCCACTTTCGCATTGTATATCTTCTTAACCAGACGCTCGTTCGGCATTCTTTCCACATGTCTGAACCATCGGAGCATGCTCATTCACATCTTTACACCAATACTCTCTTTCATACCTACTCGCTCTCTTACGTCGTCGTTACGAATGTGGTCGCTCAGCCTAACTCCACAGATTTTCCGCAGAGATCGCATTTCGACCGCATTAATTTTACTTTCATACTCTTTTCTGCATACCCAACTCTCGTTTCGATACAGTAATGTTGGGACAAGCACTGCGTTATGTATTGCTACACGTGCCTTCTGGCTGAGGTGGTGGCTGCTATACAAATTCTGATATACAAATTCATCCACTTGCTCTAGTATATCATTACCTATTGTTACTTTTACATCTGTTCTGGCTTCGTCTCTTTCAAAGACCATTATTTTGGGTTTGCTCACATTCACGCGTAGACCCCTTTTCTTACAATCTTCTGTCATTGTGTCGACTAGGGCCTGCAGGTCAAACGCTGACTGTGCCAGCAGGACTGCATCATCTGCATAAAGCAGAGCAGTGACCACTGAGTCGCCCATCTGGACTCCCACATTCATATCGTTCAACCTTTGGAGATATTTATCCAGATATATGATAAACAGCCTGGCTGACAGAACGCACCCCTGCTTAACGCCGATATTGACGTCAAACTAAGGCGACATTTCATCATCCAGCCGCACACAGGCTCTACAGTTCATGTAACTGGACTGCACATCCTGTAGCAGTTTACCGTTAATACCATACTCCGGTAAAATGTCCCAAAGTTCCTTTCGTACAACCGTGTCAAATGCTCTTCCAGTCCCCGGGAACCATTTCCGAGCTCCAACATAAATTGAGGAGCAACAGGAACGCCTTCCAGACACAGGAGCCACCAAGCTTGATCATCTCGGCAGACACCATATCAATGCCCGCTGCCTTACCATTTTTCAAACTTCTTATCGCCCATTCAACTTCATCCATACTGATGCCATCGGAGGACGCCGCCGTCGAATGTTGTTCTACTAAACCACATGCGACACCGGCGTCAACCGTAGCATCCGCATACATATCGCCAAAATATTCACTCCATCGGCTTAACACGTCTTGTGTTTGTGTAAGAATGTCTCCACCTTTAGACCTTATTTTATTCATTCTGAAGGCTGACCAACCACCCCGAGACTTCTTCACCTCCCTCCAAAAGAGTTTGGTGTTACTCTCGAAGTTTTTAGTCAGCCTATCTTCTGCACTCATACTTGCTCTATCACGTTTCTCTTTCACTAAGGCCTTGGTGTCATTCTTACATTGTCGATATATTTCTTTCTTCTGTTCAGTCATACTGTCATTCAGATTCAAAGAAGAGACATAGTCCAGCCACGCTTTCTTCTTTTGCTCTACGGAAGCTGCCACTTCCGCATCCCACCATGCATCACCATTTGTTTTTCTATGCTTCTTTGAACTTCCACATACTTCTGTCGCTGTATCTACCATACTCTCTTTCAATACTCTCCAGCACTCTTCAATGTCCGATTACGGCTGGCTGATTTAAATTTTTTAGATTTCTATATGTATTGACAAATGACCGGCTTGTACAGGAAAGTACCATACTCTCGCGGAAATCTAAATATTGAAATAGATAAGTACCTAATAATTTACTTATCCGTGTGGTGATGGAGTAACAGTAAAAATTTGTCCGTGTGGCGACGGAGTAAGAATACAATTCACCACCCCCTATCTTAACCGTGGGTGATCGTAAGAGACGACTAAGGGATATAAAACGCATATAACTTCTATGCAAGAGAAGGAAAACTCGAAACAAAACTTTATACCAACACGACTGACCAGCATGGTAGGTTAATTTCCCACCCATTATGGAGGAGGTCGGAGCCTAACAGTGGGACATATATGGGCTGTGATGATGATGATGATGAATAATTTACTAGTGTCCTTTTTTCGGTGAGTGAGAAAGGTAGACCCACAGAGCAAATACAAAGAGGAGATGGCCTAAGTTACTGTGCACTGTGATTCTTAAGTAGGCCTTGACGTCATCGCGTTAACATCAATAGTAGGCGTGGCCTATTAGTCTGCTGTCGTCGCTGCCGGTGTTCGTACGGTGCCTACATTTATATTTTTGGTGTATTTTTATGTTATTATGAAGAAAACCATGAAGTGTTATGTTTTATCATGTAAAATCTACTCCGATAAAAGTTCAGATGTTATGGAAAGAATCACATTTCATTTGAAAGTATCTTTATTCATTTATTGAAATAATTTCTAGAAAAATCTTTTGCCGGTATCATGTTCAAAAATAATTTTACTCAACGTTAGATGGCACCACTTTGCGTAATGGGACCTAGAACTATAGAAGCACATACAGTTCAAACTATTAAGATTATCGTAATAACTAATAACCATGAGTATTAAAATTTATACCCAAAGACTTTTCCATCCATCCATCAGCCTGTAAACGTCCACTGTTGGACATAGGCCTCCCCACGAGAATGCCATCTATAACGGTCCTGTGCCACCTGCATCCAGCGGTTGCCTGCGACCTTGATGAGGTCATCAGTCCACCGAGTGGGGGGTCGTCCTACGCTGCGTCGTCCGATTCGTGGTCGCCACTCGAGAACCTTTTTTCCCCAACGGTTGTCGGTTCGTCGAGCGATGTGGCCTGCCCATTGCCACTTCAACGTGCTAATCCTTAGGGCTATGTCGGTTACACCCGTTCTTCTACGGATTTCCGTATTTCGGATTTTATCACGTAGAGAAATACCGAGCATAGCCCTCTCCATAGCACGCTGAGCGACTTTGAGCCTTGTTATGAGGCCGACATTTAGAGACCACGTTTCAGTGCCGTAAGTCATCGCTGGTAACACACACTGGTTATAAACCTTTGTTTTCAGACACTGCGGAATATTAGACGAGAAGATCCTCCTAAGTTTCCCGAACGCTGCCCAGCCGAGTTGGATTCGTCGGCTGACCTCTTTCTCGAAATTGGATCTACCTAATTGAACTGTTTGTCCTAGGTAAACATAGTGATCGACAACTTCGAGAATCGCATTCCCAACCAGGACCGGTACAGAAATGACATGGGCATTAGACATGATTTTCGTCTTGTCCATGTTCATTTGCAGCCCTACTAGTTGGGAGACCTTGCTGAGGTCATTGAGCATGGTGCTAAGGTCCTCCACGGATTCTGCCATGACTACGATATCATCTGCGAATCGAAGGTGAGTGATGTATTCGCCATTGATGTTGATGCCGAGTCCGGTCCAGTCTAAGAGCTTGAAGACATCTTCCAGCGCAGTGGTGAACAGTTTCGGAGAGATAACGTCTCCCTGTCTCACGCCTTTCTGCAGCTGGATCGGTTTCGTACTCTTATCCTGGATGCGGACTGACATAGTAGCGTCTTTATACAAACACTTCAGCACTTCGATATATCGATAGTCAATTTGGCACCTCTGAAGGGACTGCAGCACTGCCCAAGTTTCGACAGAATCAAAGGCTTTCTCATAGTCCACGAACGCTAGACACAGAGGCCGATTATACTCCTCGGTCTTCTGTATAATCTGGCGTAGCGTGTGGGTGTGGTCTATGGTACTATAACCTTTTCGGAAACCGGCTTGTTCGGGCGGCTGGAAGTCGTCTAGCTTGCGCGCGAGTCGGTTCGTAATGACTCTTGAAAACAATTTGTACACGTGGCTCAGGAGTGAGATGGGTCTGTAATTCTTTAAGAGCGTTTTATCGCCCTTCTTGAAAAACAGCACCACCACACTCCTGGTCCACGACTCTGGAACGTCGCCCCCGAGAATGACAGAATTAAACAGCTTCTGTAGGGCTTTTAAAACTGGCTTGCCGCCTGCCCTCAGGAGCTCTGTGGTAATTCCGTCATCTCCCGGTGCCTTTCCGTTCTTTAATTGTTTTAGAGCCATTCTGATCTCGTACAAGCTGACGTCCGGGATTTCTTCGGTATAGTGCCGAGTTAGCTTGGATCTGGGGTCTTGGACCAAGCTGACAACAGGATTCAGGGATGATTTGTACAACTGCCCATAGAACCTTTCGACCTCTCCCAAGATCTCACTCTGGGATGAAATGACAGTACCGTCATCGGTCTTCAGCTTAGTCATTTGGCTCTGCCCAATAGACAAATCTCGTGCGAACACTTTGGAGCCTCGATTTCGCTCTATCGCCTCTTCAATACGCAGTGTATTGAATCGGCGAATATCGCGTCGCATAGATTTAGAGATTTGTCTATTAAGCTGCCTGAGTTCGGACCAATCGGCTGAAGACTGTACCGTCATTTCCTTTCTCCTCTCCATGAGTTGAAGAGTCTGGTCAGAAAGCTTTTTTGTTCTAGTAGCGCGATGGGCCTTAAAGAATTTTGACCCGACCGCGTGGACAGTTTCCACGAACCTGTTGTTCATATCGTTCGAAGATTCGCACTCTTCCAGACATTGGAAGCGATTATGTAATTCGAGTTGAAGAGACTTTTACCTCGACAAAAATATGAGTTTATGTGTAGTTAATAATTATTTTGTAAGCAATACGCCAGCTGTCGTTAACTATGAAGAACCATAAAAGTGTCAAAATTCTAGGGTCGTAATTAGAATATAATTATAACATTCGGATTTTTCATCAGACAAATATTTTTTACACTACTTTAAATGAACCTATTATACAAATTACTGAAATTTTTAGCATTTAATATGCTTAATTATTTATAAATACCCGATTACGAAGCGAAAAATGATGTCACAAGCGGGATTCGAACCCGCACCTATTGGGATTCCGGCACAATCGTGCTGCCACTACACCATCCCGCTTGTGACATTTAATGCTAAAAATTTCAGTAATTTGAATAACAAGGTTGTGTCATCGTTTAATACAATTCTAACTGTAAAGTTTGAAGTATTAAGCCTATACAATGTGTAAGCATTGTCCGGTAGATGGCATACGTCACCTTGAAGACGTAAATATGATACAAAGCAAGATTTGCATGTCCTAAAACAGTTCACGGTGGTGTAGTGGCAGCACGATTGGACCGGAATCTCAATAGGCGCGGGTTCGAATCCCACTTGTGACATCATTTTTCGCAACGTAATCGATATTTATGATGGGTGGATGGGTGGATGGGATGGGTATTTATGAACCTATTATAATTAAACTGTAAATTTTGTGTGTTTTAGAATACCGTCCAATAATAATGTTAAGAAGCAATGGATTAGAGAGATTAGAGAGTACGGTTTGCAGTAAATGCCATGATAATTTGGAGTCCCTAAAACAATCCATACGATTGGCAGTGAAGAATCTTCCCATTGAAAGAGTGCGTGCTTTTATTGACAACTGGCCTCTACGTTTAAAGGACTGTATTGCAGCCAATGGAAACCACTTCGAACAAGCTTTTTATATTTTAAATTGTTTTATATTTATGTATTAAACTAACACTGTAAAAGTAATAAATATTTTTTGTAATAGAAAAAGTTTTTCTTTGTTACAGTATTTAGGGCAAGACTAGGTATAGCTCAAGAAATATATGATGCAAAAGAGTATTTCATTTTTATCATTGGAACCAATATCTCCCTTTCTCCTTTATCTATATATATATATATACCTCAAAGGTGACTGACTGACATAGTGATCTATCAACGCACAGCCCAAACCACTGGACAGATCGGGCTAAAATTTGGCATGCAGGTAGATGTTATGACGTAGGCATTCGCTAAGAAAGGATTTTGATTAATTCTACCCCCAAGGGGATAAAATAGGGGATCAAAGTTTGTATGAAACTTTGTCAATTTTAAACCGATCGGGCTGAGACTTTGCATGCATAAAGCTATTATGACGTAGGCATCCCCTAAGAAAGGATTTTGAGATGCAGGCTATATAAGATTAGTAACTTTTCAGTTTTTAATACGAATTTCTGTATGCTAGCGCCATCTACATTGAGTTATTTTGGAGAGAACTTTGAATTAACCATTTTTGTGCATAGTGCATAGATAATATATCTAGCGGATTATATTTGACGACTAGCTTTTGCCCGCGGCTTCGCTCGCGTTAAGAAGTATTATTATTAATTAGTAAGTTTTTGCGGCTTTACTTTTGTTTAGCGTGTGTAAAAAAATAGGATTATTTTTTAATTTTTGGGCTGTGCGTTGATAGATCACTATGTCAGTCATACTGTCATATGTCAGATAAGTTTTCATTTGGTTTAAGTATAGGTGTTGTCGGTTAGACTTTTTTAAAATGGCTAAAGAATATCTGAACGTTAATGGAGAAGTTGAAGAATCTACTGTCGTCCCTATTGTTGGTGACGGTGCATGTTTGTTTCGTGCTCTCTCTTATTTAATGTACGGAACACAAGATAGAGCGATGGAGGGTCGCGCAAAAGCTAGTTTATTAATAATTTAATTGCACTCGATTTAATTTCTTGATAAGATTAACGAGGTTTAGCACGTCACAAAAATATTCAAAATGGTGGTGGCGTCGAAGACCGGGTCTTCAAGTTACCTTTGGCATGGCTAAGTTTTAGATGGTCCGTGCATCAATCAAACGGTTGCTACCAGGAGGGGTTGGTCTGCTCGCCTGAAATACTCTTTTACATGTCTTGGTCATTGACACTATTGTTGCATTATCGATTGTATAAAGCATTATTTTAATAGAGTGGTTTGATTCTTTTTTATATAGAAAAGACAAAAAGGAAGAAAATAATACTGTGTAACTAACATATTTTCTAAAAGTCCAACTAGGGCTTATATTCGACAGTTTGTTAGAAATCCAAACAAATAATTGTATTATTTGGTCGTATGAAAAGGACACAGATATGAAGAAAAAAAGGTTTCTAAACTTCTGAGTTTATCAGAATGACAGTAAAGATGGATTTTTCATAAAAATTAACATTATGAACAATACTGACAAGCAAAAAAGAAATATGCGTTTAAAAACAGTAGTCATTCACCTGTTCGCTATGTAGAATTATTTGATTATAAATATTTATATTTGAACAGAGAAAATAGCTAATAAGATTTGTTTATATCTTTAAAATAAAAAAAAAATAGCACTCCTTGATATAGGTAAATTCTGAGTACATCCCTGTTACACCATACACTTACTGACATCTAATGCAAGATAGCTCAACTGCATAAAATATACGAAATTAGTAGTTGTGCTAATAGCCAGTAGATGTACATAAAGGAGGGAGTGAGACAAGTACTATTACTTGTCTCACTCTCTGCATTAGCAGCAATCCCTTCACTCCTGTAAATGACACGCATTGTTTCATAGAAAATATACATTACAACAGCTCCTCTTTGTATTTGCTCTGTGGGTAGACCTTCACTACCGACCAGACATCTAGTTTTGATTTCTGTCTCTGGTATCATAGATGTCAATGAATGGCAGTCATCTTTCACCGAAGAAATTAAAAAAAATATCATATTTTCTGACACCAAAGACAATATTACCGAAGACAATAAAAAAAATCATTTATTTTATTACAGTTTTTTTTCGATAAACAAGGTATATAAAAGCTCGATAAACAAAGTATATAAAAATATATTTTAAATTGGATTTTTTTTTTTGGTTTGCTAGTACCGAGACATAAAATTGTTAGTTTAATAATGGAATCTACCTAAATATATAACTTATACATGATCAATATAATGTTTTCGGTTAGAAGATTTCATTAGGTTTTTTGTTGGGCTCAAGCCTCCTTCATAATGAGAGGGGAATTGATCTACTATACCACACTGGTCAGACGTGTTGATATAGAGTTTTGTTTCAAGTATCCTTCTCTTGCATAGATGTTATATGCGTTTTATATTCCTTAGTCCTCTTACGATCACCCATGGGTAAGATAGGGGGTGGTGAACAGTATTTTTACTCCGTCACCACACGAAAAGTACACACGAATAATTAAATACATGTAACTTATTAGTATTTATATGTTAGAGAAATAAATGTTGAATTTTAACTATAGATAGGAGGATAGATAAAAGGTAGAATAAATATCTACGAATTAAGCTCGCCTGACTTGTATTGATAATGGCATTTCACAAGTGAATGCATTCCGCAATCGAATAATGCCCGCCATCTTTAGTGATTTTATAAAATAAATGGTGAAAGTATTAATATTGTGAGTCTCACATTTCCTAGGAACCTTTTTTTTGACAAGCCATGGTCTGGACAGACGCCATCCGTTCCATCCAGGATGACGAAAGGGCAGCGTGTGGCCCTATAACCCACCGTATTCATCCCCATCGCAATTTGGCCGGCCACTGATACCGAATCCTTGACCGTGGCCATCCCGACATTTATTAGGGATTTACACGTTTTATAATGTGTATCCACTTCAAGTTATGAGTTCTTTGGAACGCGATTCATTCATTAAGATCAGTGTAACAAGAAAAGATAGCAGGGTGGTATGAGACTGCGCCTGATGCCGCCCTAGCCAAAGCATCGGTTGATCGGACCGGGACTAGTCCGGTCACTCGAAGTAAGGCCTCCGCGTGAGGACAGCTTTCGCCGTCGGGGCATCGACTCGAAAGGAACCCGTGAGGGTAAACTGCCAGACGGGCCACTGAAGATAAAGATCGGGTACCAGTGGCCCACTCGTACGGTGAAGAGGGAAACTTTCCAGGGTGGGTGCATGGGGTCGCGCGCTGCTTCTTTTTTCGCCACGGATCGATTTGGTGGGGCGTGACCACAGTATAGTCCACCGCAAAAAAAAGAGATGGTATGAGCCTTATAACGGTAGCATTGGCACCGTGAACCACTACAGCTGCTCACTAATTGGATAGTTATGTAGAACTTTGTCATAATATATATAAAATCTATTTTCGGCTTAAGATAAAACATTCTCAAAATATGTTTTTGTACAAATACTAAAAACTTTGAAATAGAAAATTCTTTTGACCTTTAAACTTATAACTAAACTTACCGAGATAATCCCTCGCCTTCCATTTTTCTTAATTGTTCTTAGTCTATTCGTTTCCCAGCTCAATTAACTACGGGCCTTGGATATGTGCAGAGCATCAGCCTACGCCTATATTACGCTGGTCATACGAGTTATGTAGGTTCCCAATTATCTCTATCTTTTATTATTATTATATGCATACATCCCTCAATAAAGTTTTATATTATTAGGCAAGAAGAGAAGTTATGATTATCATAATTATTCCTATCTTCTCATACATCAAAAGAATTATACTATATCTGATAATTTATTATATATCTATAAATGAAGATGTTTATATATATGACATTACCAAACTCAGAAACTATTTGCCCGTTCATTAGGAATATTGGTATGTATATGTATTTTTTCACGCAGAAGCTTTATATGCTATCCCCATTCATGTATTGCGCCATCAGTTAGTGCTGCGATATTTCGACAAACTTCTACAAACAAACCAAGGCTGTGTGGTAGCGGCTACGAATACTACCAACCCTTAATTTGCCCATGGATATCGTAAAAGACGACTAAAAGCCTTTTAACGACCTGGGCCAACGCCATCTGATGCCATATGGTCAATAATTACATTCCCAAGGAGGGTTGACGTCTGGCACGCGGCTAGTCATAAAACTATTGCCAATAACTTTTACAATATGTAATATGAAAGAAGAGTACATATTGTATCAACCCCAAGTAGTTGGGATAAGAGTAGGAGAATGATGAATGAAACGAACCAAGAGGCTGGGTTTGCTAGTTTAATATAAAATCATTCATACATATATAACAGGATTTATAAAAAGAACAGTTAACAAGCGAATAATAAATTGAGCGCGATGCGTATTATACATCGCTTCAACGCTTGAATAATGCTGGTCCTATAATCGTAGAGAAAATTTATTTTTTTCATTTATGTAAGCTAGTCTTTGAACTCATTTCATCTCAATACATACATTTTTAGATGTAAAATCACTTTAATGTTGTTTTTTTAATTAATATCTAGTATTACATAATTTGAAGAGATTTCTTCTTCTTCTCAGACCATAAACGTCCCCTTACTGGGCTTCAGCCTACTGTATAATGCAAGGCAAATCGCTGGTCAAGGGTATTTGTGTACGGTTTTATATCAATTTTCCCTTTTATTGTATCGATGTTTCTTGCATATTATATCCCTTAATCGTTTTGGCACCCACGGACAATAGCAGAAATTGTTGACTTTCTGCCTTTTCACCATCAGATGTAAGTACCAAGTTTGAATAAGGCACATATTGTGGTCGAAGTAACGACCTGCCATGTGAGTCATGGGTTTGATCCACATCACATATGTGATATAGTTTTTATTTGTTTTCAGTGTGTATATAACAAAGAATTAGTGACGCATGAATTTATTCCTTAACGCAGGGTGTTTAAAAACGTTTAAAATAAAAATACTAATCTATAATAAAATATTTATATTATATAAAAATATGTAATTAGGAGAGAGGTAAATATATACACATACATACATACATATCATCACGCCATATCCCTTGCAGGGTAGGCAGAGAGAACAGAGTGCCAGAGAACTCTATCTCTGCATACTTCACTCGCTTCCTCAACATTCATAATTCTCTTCATACACGCTCGCCGGTTTCGGAGACTCTTGACTCCACCTTCCTTCAGTACATGACCGATCTGGTCTAGGTAGGTTAGTCTCGGTCTCCCTCGGTACCTACATCCTTCCACTTTCGCATTGTATATCTTCTTAACCAGGCGTTCGTTCGGCATTCTTTCCACATGTCCGAACCATCGGAGCATTCCCTTTCGCATCTTTACACCAATACTCTCTTTCATACCTACTCGCTCTCTTACGTCGTCGTTACGAATGCGGTCGGTCAGCCTAACTCCACAGATTTTCCGCAGAGATCGCATTTCGACCGCATTCATTTTACTATCATACTCTTTTCTGCATACCCAACTCTCGCTTCCATACAGTAATGTTGGGACAAGCACTGCGTTATGTAATACATATATTGCTACACGTGCCTTCTGGCTGAGGTGGTGGCTGCCGAGAAGTTGCCCCAACGCTCCGTTCACTCTATTTCCCGCATTCACTCTTCGCTCTATATCAGTGGTGTACCTTCCATCTCGGCTAAATCCACATCCAAGATATACAAATTCATCCACTTGCTCTAGTACATCATTACCTATTGTTACTCTTACATCTGTTCTGGTTTTATCTCTTTCAAAGACCATTATTTTGGTTTTGCTCACATTCACGCGTAGACCCCTTTTCTTACAATCTTCTGTCATTGTGTCGACTAGGGTCTGCAGGTCAATCGCTGACTGTGCCAGCAGGACTGCATCATCTGCATAAAGCAGAGCAGTGACCACTGAGTCGCCCATCTGGACTCCCACATTCATATCGTTCAACCTTTGGAGACATTTATCCAGATATATGATAAACAGGACGCTGGAGGAGGCGGCAGGCCTGGCGACTCTCGGCACCGAAGAGATCGTCAGGCGGATCGAGGCGCTGGGGTTGAGGGTGGCCCTGGACAAGACAGAGGCCCTCTTGTTCCATGGGCCCCGCATGGGCCCTCCCATTGGCGTTTCGATCACCGTCAATTCGGTTGACATCAGCATCCGGGCCCATATGAGGTATTTGGGCCTGGTGCTCGACGGGCATTGGTGGTTTCGGGAGCATTTCCGCAGGCTCGCTCCGCGGCTCGTCGGCGCGGCGTCCGCCCTTTCATGGCTAATGCCGAATGTGGGCGGACCGAGCGCTACGTGCCGACAGCTGTACACGGGGGTCGTCCGGTCGATGGCCCTGTACGGCGCACCGGTGTGGGCGGGGTCCCTGACCGTCCGACTCAGGGCTCTTCTGTGGCGACCACAGAGGGCCATGGCAGTCAGGGCTGTACGTGGGTACCGCACGGTGGCGACGGAGGCAGCGTGCCTGTTGGCCGGGAGTCCCCCGTGGGACCTGGAGGCGGAAATGCTCGCCGATTTGTATCGGCGGGTGTCGGGGGTGCGCGCGGAGGGCGGTGTGGCCTCTTTGAGGGAACTCACCGCCTGGCGCATTGACGCCCGCCTAGATGTCATTGCCCGTTGGGCAGTCCGGCTGGAGAGGCCTCGGTTCGGTGTGCGGACCGTAGAGGCCTTCCGGCCGGTGCTGATGCAGTGGTTGGAACGGCGGCACGGGGTGCTCTCCTTCCGACTGGTGCAGGTTTTGACGGGGCATGGATGCTTCGCCAAATACCTGCACAAGGTCGTCAGGAGGGAGAGTACACCGTCCTGCCACCACTGCGATTGCGACGAAGACACGGCGCAGCATACGCTCGAGGTTTGTGCCGCTTGGGCAGAGCAGCGTCGTGAACTCGTCGCAATCATCGGTGCCGACCTGACGCTGCCGACCATCGCCAGGGCGATGCTCGACAGCGTCAGGAACTGGGACGCGGTCGCAACCTTCTGCGAGGCAGTAATCTCGCGGAAGGAGGCGGCGGAGCGCGTGCGCGAGGAGCGTCTCCTCGACGGCGCGAGCCGCCGCCGGCGACTGGGGCGGCGCAGGCGCGATTACCTGCGCCTGATGCCGCCCTAGCCAAGGCCGCGGGTGACTGGATCGGGGAATTAGTCCGTCACCCGCCGAGAGGCCGACCGCGTGAGGAAAGACCGACATCCTACCCGAGGGGGGGATGTCGGTCGAGGAGAGGGTACTCCTCAGGGTTATTCCGTCGGGCCGATCACTGACGTCAAGTCACTCTGCTCCGGTGGTCGGCCCAACGACGAAGGCGACGTCACGGGTGGGTTACGGGTGTGCGCGCTTACGCCCCTCTGTCACCCCGGACGGAGTGGTGCGAGGAATGGGCCGACCGTAGCCCATCCCCCAAAAAAAAAAAAAAAAAAAAAGAGATCGCATTTCGACCGCATTCATTTTACTATCATACTCTTTTCTGCATACCCAACTCTCGCTTCCATACAGTAATGTTGGGACAAGCACTGCGTTATGTAATACATATATTGCTACACGTGCCTTCTGGCTGAGGTGGTGGCTGCCGAGAAGTTGCCCCAACGCTCCGTTCACTCTATTTCCCGCATTCACTCTTCGCTCTATATCAGTGGTGTACCTTCCATCTCGGCTAAATCCACATCCAAGATATACAAATTCATCCACTTGCTCTAGTACATCATTACCTATTGTTACTCTTACATCTGTTCTGGTTTTATCTCTTTCAAAGACCATTATTTTGGTTTTGCTCACATTCACGCGTAGACCCCTTTTCTTACAATCTTCTGTCATTGTGTCGACTAGGGTCTGCAGGTCAATCGCTGACTGTGCCAGCAGGACTGCATCATCTGCATAAAGCAGAGCAGTGACCACTGAGTCGCCCATCTGGACTCCCACATTCATATCGTTCAACCTTTGGAGACATTTATCCAGATATATGATAAACAGGACGCTGGAGGAGGCGGCAGGCCTGGCGACTCTCGGCACCGAAGAGATCGTCAGGCGGATCGAGGCGCTGGGGTTGAGGGTGGCCCTGGACAAGACAGAGGCCCTCTTGTTCCATGGGCCCCGCATGGGCCCTCCCATCGGCGTTTCGATCACCGTCAATTCGGTTGACATCAGCATCCGGGCCCATATGAGGTATTTGGGCCTGGTGCTCGACGGGCATTGGTGGTTTCGGGAGCATTTCCGCAGGCTCGCTCCGCGGCTCGTCGGCGCGGCGTCCGCCCTTTCATGGCTAATGCCGAATGTGGGCGGACCGAGCGCTACGTGCCGACAGCTGTACACGGGGGTCGTCCGGTCGATGGCCCTGTACGGCGCACCGGTGTGGGCGGGGTCCCTGACCGTCCGACTCAGGGCTCTTCTGTGGCGACCACAGAGGGCCATGGCGGTCAGGGCTGTACGCGGGTACCGCACGGTGGCGACGGAGGCAGCGTGCCTGTTGGCCGGGAGTCCCCCGTGGGACCTGGAGGCGGAAATGCTCGCCGATTTGTATCGGCGGGTGTCGGGGGTGCGCGCGGAGGGCGGTGTGGCCTCTTTTAGGGAACTCACCGCCTGGCGCGTTGACGCCCGCCTAGATGTCATTGCCCGTTGGGCAGTCCGGCTGGAGAGGCCTCGGTTCGGTGTGCGGACCGTAGAGGCCTTCCGGCCGGTGCTGATGCAGTGGTTGGAACGGCGGCACGGGGTGCTCTCCTTCCGACTGGTGCAGGTTTTGACGGGGCATGGATGCTTCGCCAAATACCTGCACAAGGTCGTCAGGAGGGAGAGTACACCGTCCTGCCACCACTGCGATTGCGACGAAGACACGGCGCAGCATACGCTCGAGGTTTGTGCCGCTTGGGCAGAGCAGCGTCGTGAACTCGTCGCAATAATCGGTGCCGACCTGACGCTGCCGACCATCGCCAGGGCGATGCTCGACAGCGTCAGGAACTGGGACGCGGTCGCAACCTTCTGCGAGGCAGTAGTCTCGCGGAAGGAGGCGGCGGAGCGCGTGCGCGAGGAGCGTCTCCTCGACGGCGCGAGCCGCCGCCGGCGACTGGGGCGGCGCAGGCGCGATTACCTGCGCCTGATGCCGCCCTAGCCAAGGCCGCGGGTGACTGGATCGGGGAATTAGTCCGTCACCCGCCGAGAGGCCGACCGCGTGAGGAAAGACCGACATCCTACCCGAGGGGGGGATGTCGGTCGAGGAGAGGGTACTCCTCAGGGGTATTCCGTCGGGCCGACCACTGACGTCAAGTCACTCTGCTCCGGTGGTCGGCCCAACGACGAAGGCGACGTCACGGGTGGGTTACGGGTGTGCGCGCTTACGCCCCTCTGTCACCCCGGACGGAGTGGTGCGAGGAGTGCGCCGACCGTAGCCCACCCCCCAAAAAAAAAAAAAAAAAAAAAGATATATGATAAACAGCCTGGCTGACAGAACGCACCCCTGCTTAACGCCGATATTGACGTCAAACCAAGGCGACATTCCATCATCCAGCCGCACACAGGCTCTACAGCCCATGTAACTGGACTGCACAGCCTGTAGCAGTTTACCGTTAATACCATACTCCGGTAAAATGTCCCAAAGTTCCTTTCGTACAACCGTGTCAAATGCTCTCTCCAGATCCACAAAACTGCAGAAAACCCTCTGACCTAGAGCCAGATGCTTCTCCACAATGTTGCGCAGAGAGAACACTTGATCCATGCATCCCCTTCCACTCCTGAAACCTCCTTGTGTCTCACACAGTAAACCATCGGACACCATCCTCATTCTCCGGTAAATAAAATAAAAAAAAAGGTAAATATATAAATATATATATTATAATATATAAATATATATTAATGTAATTATTTTGGGAAGATCGAGACTAACCTACCTAGACCAGATCGGTCATGTACTGAAGGAAGGTGGAGCCAAGAGTCTCCGAAACTGGCGAGCGTGTGTGAAGAGAATTATGAATGTTGAGGAAGCGAGTGAAGTATGCAACGATAGAGTTCTCTGGCACTCTGTTCTCTCTGCCTACCCTGCAAGGGATATGGCGTGATGATAAGTATGTATATAATTAGGATTTCTATCTCGATTTCTATCCCATAAGAGTAAGTGATAATTAGACATCATATTCTTAGTTAACGAGTGTAACCTATATGGCACGAAGCCACATTGCTTAACGAACCGATGGGGAAGAAAGGTTGTCGAGCGGTAACCGCTCTATCGGATGTTTCAGTTTTAGTTGCCACTCTACAAGGTGGACCGACGACTGGGTGAAGGTTGGCGGAGGTTGTTGGATCCGGGTGGCACAGGACCGCACTTTGAAGTAAAATATAAGGGAGGCCTACGTCCAACAGTAGATGACAAAATACTGAATGATGATGATGTTATTCTTAGGAACACCTTATGAAAAATATATACACTATATATATATATATATATATATATATATATATATATACATATATATATATATATAGTGGTGGGCATAGTCCGGAGCGTGCTCGTTCGCGTCCCCTGCCAGTCTAATTAGTCTGCTAATCCGGCTCGAAATGCGTACCGCAATGCGGGTTAGGGCGTCCCCCGGAGGCGACGCGTACCGACCCGCCCCCGTCGGTACGAACATCGGCAGTTGCGGCGATGGGGGCCGCCACCCATCACGCCTTGCCCAGTTAGGCGAGTCGAGGAGAACGGAGTGCCGGGTGGGCACGTGGAATGTAAGAGGTTGTGTGGAAGGTAAGTTGCACGAGCTAATATCCGTCATGGCGGACAAACAGCTAGACGTGCTCTGTGTAACAGAGACCAAGCGAAGGGGCAGCGACGCCTGCGATCTTCCTGGTGGCGGGATGGCTCTGTGGTCTGGTGTACCACAGAGCGATCGAGCCAGCATGGGGGTAGGAGTGCTGTTGTCCTCTCGCTTGGCCTCAGGTGTGAAGGATTACGGAATGTATGATCCCAGACTTCTCTGGGTCCGTATAAAACTAGGTGTCACCAAGGTATTCATGGTTGTAGCATATGCTCCCATAGGATCCTCGGTGGCATCAGACCTAGAGAAGTTTTGGGATAATGTTAGGGAAGTTCTGGATATGGCAGAAACCAGTGAACGCGTGATTGTATGCGGAGATTTGAACGGATGGGTGGGGACCAAGCGTCCCGACTATGAGGACGTACTTGGTCCATTTGGTGATAAGAGAGTGAACGACGCAGGTAGGCTCATAGCGGATGTATGCATGGAGAGAAACCTTATTGTGTCAAACACATTTTTCCAACATAAGGACATCCATATGTATACATGGAGAAGGAATGAACAGAAAAGCATAATAGATTTAATTTTGGTAGACAGTCGCCTCCGAAGCAAAATATTGGACGCAAGAGCCTACAGGGGCCCCACAGTCGACACGGACCACTATCTCGTTATTGCGAGATTTAGTGGTCTGTTCAGAAAGTGGAGGCACTGGCGAGAGCATGTCCACTTCGGAGGGCTTGAAAGAATAAAGGTTGAAAGGTTGCAAGAAGAGTGTGTAAGAGAAAAGTATGCAGAGGGTGTCCGAGAACGGCTGACGATGGCAAGCCAGCCGCAATCGGACATTGAAGAATGCTGGAGAGTATTGAAAGAGAGTATGGTAGATACAGCGAAAGAAGTATGTGGAAGTTCAAAGAAGCATAGAAAAACAAATGGTGATGCATGGTGGGATGCGGAAGTGGCAGCTTCCGTAGAGCAAAAGAAGAAAGCGTGGCTGGACTATGTCTCTTCTTTGAATCTGAATGACAGTATGACTGAACAGAAGAAAGAAATATATCGGCAATGTAAGAATGACACCAAGGCCTTAGTGAAAGAGAAACGTGATAGAGCAAGTATGAGTGCAGAAGATAGGCTGACTAAAAACTTCGAGGGTAACACCAAACTCTTTTGGAGGGAGGTGAAGAAGTCTCGGGGTGGTTGGTCAGCCTTCAGAATGAATAAAATAAGGTCTAAAGGTGGAGACATTCTTACACAAACACAAGACGTGTTAAGCCGATGGAGTGAATATTTTGGCGATATATATGCGGATGCTACGGTTGGCGCCGGTGTTGGATGTGGTTTAGTAGATCAACATTCGACAACGGCGTCCTCCGATGGCATCAGTATGGATGAAGTTGAATGGGCGATAAGAAGTTTGAAAAATGGTAAGGCAGCGGGCATTGATATGGTGTCTGCCGAGATGATCAAGCTTGGTGGCTCTTGTGTCTGGGAGGCGTTCCTGTTGCTCCTCAATTTATGTTGGAGCTCGGGAATGGTTCCCAGGGACTGGAATAGCGCAGTCATCGTGCCTTTGTTTAAAAACAAGGGTTCACGTTATGACTGCGCAAATTACAGAGCCATAAGCTTGACCAGTTTGGCAGCAAAAGTGTATGGAAAAGTTATTGAAAGGAGAATGGGGATGGTGTCCGATGGTTTACTGTGTGAGACACAAGGAGGTTTCAGGAGTGGAAGGGGATGCATGGATCAAGTGTTTTCTCTGCGCAACATTGTGGAGAAGCATCTGGCTCTAGGTCAGAGGGTTTTCTGCAGTTTTGTGGATCTGGAGAGAGCATTTGACACGGTTGTACGAAAGGAACTTTGGGACATTTTACCGGAGTATGGTATTAACGGTAAACTGCTACAGGCTGTGCAGTCCAGTTACATGAGCTGTAGAGCCTGTGTGCGGCTGGATGATGGAATGTCGCCTTGGTTTGACGTCAATATCGGCGTTAAGCAGGGGTGCGTTCTGTCAGCCAGGCTGTTTATCATATATCTGGATAAATGTCTTCAAAGGTTGAACGATATGAATGTGGGAGTCCAGATGGGTGACTCAGTGGTCACTGCTCTGCTTTATGCAGATGATGCAGTCCTGCTGGCACAGTCAGCGACTGACCTGCAGACCCTAGTCGACACAATGACAGAAGATTGTAAGAAAAGGGGTCTACGCGTGAATGTGAGCAAAACCAAAATAATGGTCTTTGAAAGAGATAAAACCAGAACAGATGTAAGAGTAACAATAGGTAATGATGTACTAGAGCAAGTGGATGAATTTGTATATCTTGGATGTGGATTTAGCCGAGATGGAAGGTACACCACTGATATAGAGCGAAGAGTGAATGCGGGAAATAGAGTGAACGGAGCGTTGGGGCAACTTTTCGGCAGCCACCACCTCAGCCAGAAGGCACGTGTAGCAATACATAACGCAGTGCTTGTCCCAACATTACTGTATGGAAGCGAGAGTTGGGTATGCAGAAAAGAGTATGATAGTAAAATTAATGCGGTCGAAATGCGATCTCTGCGGAAAATCTGTGGAGTTAGGCTGACCGACCGCATTCGTAACGACGACGTAAGAGAGCGAGTAGGTATGAAAGAGAGTATTGGTGTAAAGATGCGAAAGGGAATGCTCCGATGGTTCGGACATGTGGAAAGAATGCCGAACGAACGGCTGGTTAAGAAGATATACAATGCGAAAGTGGAAGGATGTAGGTATCGAGGGAGACCGAGACTAACCTACCTAGACCAGATCGGTCATGTACTGAAGGAAGGTGAAGTCAAGAGTCTCCGAAACCGGCGAGCGTGTATGAAGAGAATTATGAATGTTGAGGAAGCGAGTGAAGTATGCAGAGATAGAGTTCTCTGGCACTCTGTTCTCTCTGCCTACCCTGCAAGGGATATGGCGTGATGATATGTATGTATGTATATATACATATATACATGTATATATATATATATATATATATATATATATATATATAATACAGTGTCTATATATATTTACATGATGACACGGCGCCAAATGACAACGTATCGCCGGATGTTGGCTCGTAACCACAGCGCTTAGTAATACTCCTACGCATACAAGTGTGTTTATCAAAATATATTTCTCACTTTATATCATTCTAAGAGGGAAATACTTAAAAAAAACAAAAATTTAGCATCTGTACAATATTACATAAAATTATTTGAATAAAATATTTTAGTTGCTTCCGTATACACAGTGAGAATACAAAATGTCACTAAATCCCTACTTTCAATAAGACTCTTGTAAGATATAATCGATGGTATAACAATCACAGAGAAACTATATGTTATACATATAGTTTCTCTGGTCGATAATTTAGTAACTCCCATTATAGTAAATTCGAAATGATGCCCTATGTTACTCTATGGCGTCTGGCAAGTTTAATATACTTAGTAAGTCACATTCCTTTGCATTATAATAAAGGTGAGTTACGTTCCTAAAAGTGGATGTGTAGTGGTGAGATGAAGAAAGTTTGAAAGGATTTCACTCTTTTGTGACCTTCGATTAAATTTTAAAAAGTATTTATAAAATTATTATATATATATAGAGTAATTTTTTTGAATTTATTTTACATTAATTTATTATTGATATTCAACTTTTTAAATATTTTTTCCTTTATTACAATAATGAACAAAGTTACATTGTATCGATTCCTGGCATGATAATTGCGTAAAATTTCTTTAATAATAACTTGTGTGGTTACAGATCAAAAACACAACATCACGGCTCTAATTATCTGTAGGAATGCCTAAAAACTAGATGAGTTTTACTCAAAAGAATTCATAGTAGCATTTGGTAGGGAGTTTATAACAATAACTATAATCGCCAATCTGCCTGCCATAATAGTGATTATAATCACTGTGAGTGATTATAATGCTATAGCATATGACGTCCATAAAAAATGATCATATAGAGCTTTTCACTAAATGTAGTGTACATTTAAATCCACTTTCAAAGGCGTGCTTACGTTATAAAAAAAGTGAAGAGTAACAAAATTATATTTTTAATTCGAAGATAGAAAGAAAATAAAAATAAAATATATGTTATATTCATTATTTGACCTTCTTTATGAAGACAATAAAATAATTAAGTTTTGTAGCGCGGTGAACTAATAAATAGAGTGTCATTGCTCATTAAATAGTTCTAAATTTGTTTGTTAGTAAATATTTTCATTGCGCCATTTCTTAATAGAGGTCGTCCTAACTATTCGCAAACTAAGCCTGTAAGAATATTGCTTATAAATATGGGAAATGAAAATCTCTTTCCTCGATAGATAACAAAATTTTAGGTAATACCTAAAGCAATATATGACACATAATGATGGATTGATATTATAAGTGATTCAACATTTAATATCGATGTTGAAATTGCCTTAAGTGTCATGTAAAATGTAGCTGAAATGCTGAAAATGTGTTTAAGACTAAGGTTGCAAAGAATTTCTTTTTCACCTTTATCTTGGCATGTTTAAAATTTAAATATTTTTAATAATGTATGCAATACGGTATATGCATAGCAAATAAATCAACATACCTCTTTGTATTACTGTGTCAATTAATTCTAATTATTTTTTATTGTATTCAATGGTCCACTAAATAACCCACCCGTGACGTCGCCTTCATCGTTGGGCCGACCACCGGAGCAGAGTGACTTGACGTCAGTGGTCGGCCCGACGGAATACCCCTGAGGAGTACCCTCTCCTCGACCGACGTCCCCCTCTCGGGTAGGATGTCGGTCTTTCCTCACGCGGTCGGCCTTTCGGCGGGTGACGGACTAATTCCCCGATCCAGTCACCAGTGGCCTCAGCCAGGGCGGCATCAGGCGTAGGTACAATATTTTGTCTATTATGTACTCACCAATTGTAGCGAATTATTCCTGAAACAAAAAGGGACATCATTAATGATCATATTTATTCTTCGTATAATTTTATACGATTTCAATAAGAATAGAGCTCTATTAGAAAACAAACATTATGGCAATATGTCCTCTTGGGCAAGTCTATGTCAAGCCGTAGACTTAAATAATTTGGAAAATCTAAAAGTGCACGCCCCATAAATTTTATATTATTTATCTATTAATCAATGCCATAAATGAAAAATAAGAAAAAAGATTTTGAAATTTCGTGCTATTCTCGACGGAGTGCTAAACATAGCTGTTCGTTCCCATTAGGCTGTATCGGATTTGCTTCCTTTGCCTGTCCGAATGGACGAAAAAAAAATGTAAACGAACCTAGTTTTCATAAGGTATACTTACACTAATGACTAAGCAGTTTAGCTTTTTATTAATTTCAATTAAACGACAAAGAATTACTAAGCCATTTTCGAAAGGAAACAGCGCGTTGCGGTTATGAGACTTTTCAAAAAAGAAATATTTTAATACATTATTTTTTACGGTCGTGATCGTGCCAGATCCAAAATATTTAATCCTCCTCGAATATTTTTTTAATCAACTACTTTCTGACTTAAAACAAACGAATGTTTTTTCTTGACATATAGTATCTATGATAATATTATCCTATAAGTGCAATGTGAGAAAAATATGATTGTATTTTTTTCTTTTTTTAGGGTGGAAAAATCCTTGATTTTCATATATCGAGAGTAGAGCAAGACCTCGACACTTCGCTTATGAGGCGTGTAATATCTATGTTCATAATATAGTATGTGTGGCAATCCTCATACAAAATAGCTTTAAAATAAGAAAGAAGATAAAAGATCGGTACTTAGACACTCCATCATTAACAAAGTCATTGAAACTAACGCAACTCTAACCTTTTAAATTCAACTAACCAAACCAACTTGCTCGTATTTTTGCAATCCCAAACTCTCTAATGTAAGTTAAAACGTTATTTCATTTACTCATTCACTCTCGGGCGTTTATCCATAGTCTACTGTAGAATAATTAGACTGGAGTACTTTACAAAATAGATACATAGTTTGCACTGCACAACTAAGTTTGGGTCAAAGCATATAAATACGTATATATACAAAATGTCCCTCTATAAATGAACACGACTAATCCTGGACCACAATTAAATGGTCTACAACATAAGCGATTAGCTTAGATAGCTAATGTTTTGTGTGGTAAGAAGTATACAACTTCATCATTCTCCTACTCTTATCCCAATTACTTGGGGTCAATACAATATGTACTCTCATTTCATAGTATATACTGTAAAAGTTATTGGCAATAGTTTTATTACCGGCCGCTTGCCAGACGTCAACCCTCCTTGGGAATAATTGTTGACCAAACAGCATCAGATAGATGGCCCAGGTTGTCATAAGGCCCTTAGTCGTCTCTTACGACATCCACGAGCTAAGTAAAGGTTGGTAGTATTCGTAGCCGCTACCACACAGCTCGCAAGTAAGTATACAACTTACCATCCTTAAAGAAAATGATCTGCAAATAACATCGATGCAAGAGAAGAAATACTCGATATATAATGTTCCTTATCCGTGTGGTGACGGAGTAAGAATACAATTCACCACCCCCTATCTTACCCATGTGTGATCGTACGAGACGATTAAGGGTTATAAAACGCATTTAACATTTATGCAAGACAAGAAAAACTCGAAAAAAACCCTATACCAACACGTCTGACCAGCGTGGCATAGTAGGTCAATTTCTCTCCCATTACGGAGGAGGCTCGAGCCCAACTGTGGGACATATATGAACTGAGATGATGATGAGATGAATGTTGCTAACTCCTTATACTAGCGTGATTAGTAAGTCAATTTTCATCCCATTGTAGAAGAGATCCAAGCTCAATAATGAGATGTACATGGCCTGAAATGATAAATAATATTTCAGGAAAATATCGAGTTTAGATAAGGAAGGTAATTAACCCATTATCATCATCATCATTAGCTAGTCTCTGTTAGATATAGATCTCCAAACGAAGTGGCGTTGTGCCATAATCGACAGGTTTGGTAGGAAGTCTCAATTGCATTGAGTGTTGTAAGTTTCTCAGCAGAGTGCTGATAAACATCCTATCAGAGCTCTTTTAGACGATTTTTATAATACTCATGGGAAATTTAAAGTTGGTAACACAACACGCGCGGTTAATTTCTTAACGGCGCATATATAGGTCATCGTTAGAAGCCCCTGAAGGAAAGGAAAATGCCATTCTATATTACATTGATTAGATAGATAGTTTGGCTTCGAATTTTATTTCGAGATTTCTATCTCTTGCAATAGTGTGATTTGCACACAACTCGTAAGTTTTTTTTACGACATTCTTTGGGTGAAAAATTAAGAGGTGTACCGGCTGAGGCACATTTTTTCTTGATTTAGTAAATAAATACTCTTGAAACTGATATATATTGTTTTATTGGCTTTATTACAATTATCAGCATATGTTGAATAGTTAGACAATTTGCAAGTCACATCTGGAGTAGTATACTATACGGATCTTGTAGCAACTCGAGAAAATTTCCGTGCGTTTAGGCGTTTCTGCCATACCTACCTCTGCAATCAATCTTAAGGCATACATATAGGCCCCGTTATGTTATCTCGTATCCGTGGTGCCATACTGCTGCGCTTATCATAGCTGTACAACCCTTTACTTATTGGCTGACTAATCAATATTGGTTTCTGTCGCCCGCTTTGTCTGGGAGGGAAGTGGAATCACTCTTTTCCAACTCCTCCTCTTTAACTTTTCTAATTAAATTTGTTGCGGGTTCCGAGACAATTAAAATCATTTCCCGGGACTGACTGAGAGTCAAATCTCGGTGTCATTTATGGTGACCATTGTGGATCCTGGCTTACAGGAGTTACAATGGTGGGAATGTGTGGTGGGATTAGTCTCATATAATGAATAGTTTTACAAGACGGTTATTGTTGGAGTGTTAAATTAGTATAATAATCTTTGCGTTGAATTATCGCCACTACCCGCACGCCGCGCACAGACGATAGATGGCGTGACTTGTTCACAACGTGAACAAGAGCTACATTACAGTAGTTCAATAGTTTAGTATAAAGTAAAATTAGTTAACAAATGAGCACAACTGAAGGTATTTAAAAAAAAAATGATTTCTAATGTTTACAAGTTTAAAAATAAAATTAATTTTTGCGGATTCTAAAGCGTCTGTATTTGAATTTTTAATTTCTTAATGATTCGAACACTTTACAGCGTTCAAGGTCATGGACTACGCAATAGAATCCTTAAAATTAGTTTTATCTCAAATGGTTATTAATATTAAAAAAAAACATGTTTAATATTGATAGGAAGTATGATCAAGAGATCTAAAATTTAAATTCTAATTGAAATATTCTGTGTATCCATATGCAGTTCATCATTTGCCTGCCCTCGTCCCACGCTAAGTGGGTTCGGCACAACATGTTCTTGCCTTCCACAATCTTTTATCAGCCGTCATATCTGCACACACAACTTTCATACACATATCCTCGTTTACACAATCCATCCATCTCTTTTTGGGTCTGCCACGATTCTTACGCCCATCCACAAGCATATTGATAACCCTCCTTGTCACATGTCTTTCATTTCTTCTCATCACATGTCCATACCAAGACAATCTCGCGCTCCTAATCTTCTCTATCACTGGTGCTACTTACAAACTTCCCCTAATATACTCATTTCGTATCTTATTTAATCTTGTCACCCCACACATCCACCTTAACACGCATCTCAGTAGCATGCAGTCGTCTCTCATCCGTCTTTTTCAATGCCCAACATTCAGATCCATACATACATAACGACAGGTCTAATGACACTCTTGTAGATTTTCTTCTTAAGTTTAAGGGGCATCCTCGCGTCACATATTGATCCCGAAACCTGTCTCCATTTCATCCAGCCTGCATTCATTCTCCTACTAACTTCCCGGTCGATATTGCCGTCGTTTTGTTTTGTCCATATGCAGTTCTCAAAAGATATTTTCAATATCAAAGCACAAAGACGATAGATGTTTTATATAACACAACAAGCTCATTCCTTATTAATTTGGCAAAATAATACGCACATTTCTATAAGAACAAAAAGTGTAGTTGTCCTATTTCAACACACACACCTCCATCAACCAATAACATTCTCAAGGACGGTTGTCGTCAGGATGGTTAGTCATAAAACTAATAGATTTTTTTTGTAATATATGCGATGGAAATAAAAGTACATTTGGAGTCAACCCCAAGTAATTAGGATAAGAACAGAATGATGACGATCGTATCATATGGTGATGGGATAAGAATACAATGTATCATCATCCTTTATTTTTTTAAAGATACATTAAAAATACATGTACTAAATATATATTTTAATATATATAAATTACGTGTCACGTTGTTTGTCCGCGATGGACTCATAAAGTACTTAACTGATTTTAACCAAATTTGCACAGCAAGTGTAGTTTGATCCAACTTAAAAGATAGGATAGCTTAAATCTCAATTTATAGTAATATTATTTTATTGCAAACTATATGTCTAATATTTGACAGTCAAAATCATCTTCTTCTTCTTATATATTGGCAATCAGCTACTTATACGAGCTATTGGTGCCAGTGTCAAGTTATAAATATTTTCACGTTTTTAGTCTTTCAATTCAGTCGTTGTCTAAGTCAAATTGTCGCCATTAACAGTGCACTGTTAATGGTATCTTGTGGGAATTTTGATCGAAAACGAAAACTTTGTAGTGCACTTTTATATGATATTCACTACATCCCAGTATTTCCGCACATCACATTACATAAAATGCCATCAAAATTATCTAATATAACACGTTAAAACACTAAGATATCGAATATAATACAAGAGCACCACATGACGTTTTCAAATTCCCGTCAAAAGTCCCAGTCAAAATCATATGTTATATCAAAAGGATTTTAAAAGATGGCGGAATCTTTTGACTGGATTCAGTAAGTATTTAATAGATGGCGCTATGTTAAATGTACAAACGCTTCATATAAGCTAAAATTTATTAGAATAAACAAAAAGTGTTACTGAAACTAACCTAAGCCACAGCAACGCGTGGCCCGGTCTGCTAGTTAAAATATATACTAAACTATGCTATATACTAAACGATGTTATGCTGTGATAAGTCCTTCCTTAAATGAGGTTTAAGAAGAGCTCTTTCTTCACGATAGGTAATGGCCTGGCTGTGCCCTTCATGTTGCTAGGTCCATGTACAACAGTATCACGTACCGTCAGGTGTGCTGCTTGCTCGTTTGGTTATTTGTCACTATAGGTAGTAAAAATAAATATAATAACTTTAATGCAATCACGCTTTCCGCTTCTAACTTAGTCGTTTATATAACATAAGCTTAACCCATCAGTTGTTGGACTAAATACATGACTTGAAAGTTTATTTACATGTGCACGAGTTAAAATCTATATATATAAAAGAAAGTTGTGTTAGTTACAACACTTATAACTCGAGAACGGCTGCACCAATTTTTATGATTTTTATGTTTTTGAGTTTGTTGTCGTCGGGAATAGGATATAGGATATTAAAATATGATATTAATAAACTAAAAATATATTATTAAAAAGACCTCAATTTTAAACGTTCATTTGTTGATAATGTAACCAAAGGCAACTGACAGCTCACGTCATTACATGGTTTAATGGTTTGTTTGGAAAATACCGCGAAAAGTTAAAATTATAATTTGAAAAATCCAAAAGTGCACGCCGCATAATTTTATATTATATATCATTTACTATTAGTCAATGTTATAATATGCACGATAAATAAAGCGCCTTAGTTATTTCATTGAGCAAGATCTGGTACTAATATTAAATAAAAAAATTGCGCTTAAAAACAAAAAAATATGCGTGCGTATAAAGTACATACACATATCAGAAGTGACACTTTGGCTAACTACTCTCTCTCTCTCCCCGCCTCTCACTCCCGCTCTCACTCTCTCCGTCTCTCTCTCCCTCTCTCTATCTCCCTCCCCTTCCCTCTCTCCCTCTCGCTCTACCTCACTCTCTCCTCCCCCCCTCTCTCTCTCTCCGTCTCTCCCTCTCTCTGCTTTTTTTTATTGCTTATGGTGGCAAACGAGCAAGCAGCACACCTGATGGTAAGTGTCGCAGCTGCCTGTGATCACCCACGGTGCAATTAATTAAAATAAATTAAATTAATTGCAATTAAATGACAAAGAATTACCTAGCTATTTTCGAAAGGAAACCGCGCGTTGCGATTATGAAGCTTTTTTTTATCAACTATTTTCTTACTTTAAACAAAATAATTGCTTTTTAAAAATATCAAATACGTTTAAACGAATGTTTTTCTTGACATACACTCATTTGCAAAAAAAACGGGCACCTAAGCAATGAACCATTTCAAATGTTAATAAACTCATTTGCAAAAAAAACGGGCGGTTTTGATTTTCATTCATATTTAAAAAGATACAATACCAAAAAGGTTTCAATCGTTTGTACACGTTACTGGCCGGTTTTAAAAATGCTGTGGTATTTAAAAAAGTACGTTCTAAATTCAATTTTTCATTTGATGTTCATTTTTACAGAAAACCCCTTTTTATCCTACATTTTTGGCGCGAAGTTCCAGAAGTTAACATCGACTTTCATAACTTTTATTCAATTTTTATCGATTAATTTCATATCCTTGACTATCAAAGCTTTATTTAATGCTGTTTGGCTGTATCAAAAATGGTAGATAAAGTGGGAAAAGCTACCAAAATTATCGCGCTGCTTGAAGAGGGTTGCAGCCAATGTTTCGTGGCTAGGAGGCTAAATGTTAGTCGCTCGACAGTCCAAAGGACCTGGCAGCGATATCAGGAGACTGGTTCCGTCGAGAGAAGGCCTGGTTCTGGAAGAAAACCATGTACCCAACCACGGGATGATCGTTTTCTTGTGAGTCGCGCATTGAGAAATCGCAAATCTTCGTATGTGGATCTTAAGAACAACCTCCAAGAAGTAAGAAATGTGCATATTAGTCTATGGACGGTCAGGAGGAGGCTTCTCGCTGCCAATATACGCAGTCACCGCCCGACCCGCGGCCCCAAATTACTCCGTGAGCACAGAGTTCACAGGCTTAGGTTCGCTAGAAATTGTGAATCATGGACTCAAGACGATTGGAATAGGGTTTTGTTCTCTGATGAAGCCAGGATATCTCTGTTCGGTGAAGATCGACGTCGGCGAGTGCTAAGAAGACAGGGAGAACGCTTTGCAGAGGCATGTTTCGAAGAAATCACACCTTATCCTTATGGTGGGGGCTCTGTTATGTTTTGGGCAGGAATAAATTCAATGGATCGTACAGAGTTAGTCTTCATTGAAAACGGCTCACTGACTGGGCATCGATACATAACGGAAGTTCTAATTTCTCATGCACAACCCGCATTGGCCGCTCTAGGTGAAGACTCGATTTTTATGGACGACAATGCTCGCGCCCACCGATCCCGCGATGTTAATGCGTATGTGCAAGAGGTCGGCATTCGTCGTTTGGATTGGCCAGCTCGAAGTCCCGACCTCAATCCCATAGAGCATGTCTGGGACGTTCTGAAACGGCGTGTGAGATCAGTACACCCGGCTCCGCAGACCATCAGAGAGCTGAAGAATGTGATTACTGCGGAGTGGGAACGTATTCCGCAAGCAAGTATCCGGGATATACTCGCTAGCATGCCCAGACGAATTCAAGCTGTGATTTTAGCTAGAGGGGGTCACACTCGATACTAAACATTTATCTGCTTTTACTTTATTAAAGAATAACAAACAAAAAAACTTGTTTATTTTTACTTCATGAGCATATGCACTACTAGCGAATATACACTACTAGCGAGGTTTAGCATTATTTCCCATAAATTGTATCTAAATTTTATGAAATACTGATGAAAACGATTATTTTCTTATTAATTTACCAAATTGTGTGGATAAAACTACCTATAATTATCAAACAAAGAAATACACTCATTTGCAAAAAAAACGGGCACCTAAGCAATGAACCATTTCAAATGTTAATATTTCTTTGTTTGATAATTATAGGTAGTTTTATCCACACAATTTGGTAAATTAATAAGAAAATAATCGTTTTCATCAGTATTTCATAAAATTTAGATACAATTTATGGGAAATAATGCTAAACCTCGCTAGTAGTGTATATTCGCTAGTAGTGCATATGCTCATGAAGTAAAAATAAAAAAGTTTTTTTGTTTGTTTTTCTTTAATAAAGTAAAAGCAGATAAATGTTTAGTATCGAGTGTGACCCCCTCTAGCTAAAATCACAGCTTGAATTCGTCTGGGCATGCTAGCGAGTATATCCCGGATACTTGCTTGCGGAATACGTTCCCACTCCGCAATAATCACATTCTTCAGCTCTCTGATGGTCTGCGGAGCCGGGTGTACTGATCTCACACGCCGTTTCAGAACGTCCCAGACATGCTCTATGGGATTGAGGTCGGGACTTCGAGCTGGCCAATCCAAACGACGAATGCCGACCTCTTGCACATACGCATTAACATCGCGGGATCGGTGGGCGCGAGCATTGTCGTCCATAAAAATCGAGTCTTCACCTAGAGCGGCCAATGCGGGTTGTGCATGAGAAATTAGAACTTCCGTTATGTATCGATGCCCAGTCAGTGAGCCGTTTTCAATGAAGACTAACTCTGTACGATCCATTGAATTTATTCCTGCCCAAAACATAACAGAGCCCCCACCATAAGGATAAGGTGTGATTTCTTCGAAACATGCCTCTGCAAAGCGTTCTCCTTGTCTTCTTAGCACTCGCCGACGTCGATCTTCACCGAACAGAGATATCCTGGCTTCATCAGAGAACAAAACCCTATTCCAATCGTCTTGAGTCCATGATTCACAATTTCTAGCGAACCTAAGCCTGTGAACTCTGTGCTCACGGAGTAATTTGGGGCCGCGGGTCGGGCGGTGACTGCGTATATTGGCAGCGAGAAGCCTCCTCCTGACCGTCCATAGACTAATATGCACATTTCTTACTTCTTGGAGGTTGTTCTTAAGATCCACATACGAAGATTTGCGATTTCTCAATGCGCGACTCACAAGAAAACGATCATCCCGTGGTTGGGTACATGGTTTTCTTCCAGAACCAGGCCTTCTCTCGACGGAACCAGTCTCCTGATATCGCTGCCAGGTCCTTTGGACTGTCGAGCGACTAACATTTAGCCTCCTAGCCACGAAACATTGGCTGCAACCCTCTTCAAGCAGCGCGATAATTTTGGTAGCTTTTCCCACTTTATCTACCATTTTTGATACAGCCAAACAGCATTAAATAAAGCTTTGATAGTCAAGGATATGAAATTAATCGATAAAAATTGAATAAAAGTTATGAAAGTCGATGTTAACTTCTGGAACTTCGCGCCAAAAATGTAGGATAAAAAGGGGTTTTCTGTAAAAATGAACATCAAATGAAAAATTGAATTTAGAACGTACTTTTTTAAATACCACAGCATTTTTAAAACCGGCCAGTAACGTGTACAAACGATTGAAACCTTTTTGGTATTGTATCTTTTTAAATATGAATGAAAATCAAAACCGCCCGTTTTTTTTGCAAATGAGTTTATGTATGATTATATTATCCTATATATTAGTGCAATGTGAGAAAAATACTATCATTTTTAGGTTTGAAAAGTGCTTGATTTTCATATATCGAGAGTAGAGCAAGACCTCAACGCTTCGCTTATGAGGCGTGTAAAATTTGACCGGTCAGAGTTCGTTTTGTGCGAGTGTTACGAATTTTTACGAATATTGTTATAATAAAACGTATTATGTCTATATTGTCATCAAAAATGCCGCGACCAATAAAATCAAATGTTTCCCAACAAAACCGTAACGCAGTTAGAATTCGAAACTTAATGAACGTAACCACGGCAGAAGAACAATTTACTCCACGGAAAGACCGCCGCGTTAATATGGCCCAACTCTGTGCTTCTTAATCACAAGAGTAAAGCGAGGCAGGCCTCGCTGTTGACAATGCGAAATCGTCGAGCAAATCTCAGAGATCAACAATTAGTTTATTTTCAACGCATATGAAGGAAAATGTAGTATAACACAAAGTAATTCTTCGTCTTCCTGACACATTATTAAAATTCTTGATTATTTGAATTTATATATTATTCATATTTATTCTTGATTCTCCTACTCTTATCCCAATTACTTGGGGTTGATACAATATGTACTTCTCTTTCATAGTACATATTGTAAAAGTTATTGGCAATAGTTTTATGACCGGCCGCCTGACTTCAAACCTCCTTGGGAATGTAATTGTTGACCTAAGGACATCAGATGGAGTTGGCCGAGATCATTATAAGGCTCTTAGTCGTCTTATACGACATCCACAACCAAAGTAAGGGTTGGTAGTATTTGTAGCTGCTACCACACAGCTAAAAATAACTTAATAATTTTAAATTAATCGAAATCTGCTTATCTCATTCATTAACTGTTAGGCGGAACGAAGTGTGCCGGGTCTGCTAGTATATTATATTTAAAGGTCTCTGACCCTCCGGCTGAGGGCTTTTCTGTGGCGCCCTCAGAGAATCATGACGGTCAGAGCCATCCGCGGATACCACACGGTGTCGACCGAGGCGGCAGGCGTGTTGGCCGGGACACCCCCGTGGGACATAGACGCGGAAATGCTTTCCGACCTATACCGGCGGGTGACCTCAGTGCGCGACGCAGGTGGCTCCCCATCGCTTAGCGAGATAGCCACCTGGCGCGAGGACGCCCGCCGAGACATCATCGCTCGCTGGGCTACCCGGCTGGAGAGGCCTAGGCACGGTGTTCTTACCGTAGAGGTTCTCCGGCCCGTATTGACGGAGTGGATGGAGCGGCGGCACGGAGTCCTCTCTTACCGGTTGGTGCAGGTGTTGTCGGGGCACGGGTGTTTCGGCAAATACTTGCACAAGATCACAGGGGAGTCGAATCCGTCCTGCCACCAGTGCGGTAGTGACGAGGACACGGCGCAACACACGCTGGAGGTCTGCGTGATCTGGGCCCGGCAACGCTGTGACCTCGTCGCTGTCATCGGTGCAGACCTGGCGCTGCCGGCTGTCGCGAAAGCGATGGTCGACAACGTCAGGAATTGGGACGCGTTCGCCGCCTTCTGCGAGGCTGTCATCTCGCAGAAGGAGGCCGCGGAACGGGTCCGGGTGGATTCCCGGGACCCGGGCCGCCGCCAGCGGCCGGGGCGGCGCAGGCGCGTGTATCTGCGCCTGATGCCGCCCTAACCGAGGCTTCGGGTGATCGGACCGGGGAATTGTCCGGTCACTCGACGTGAGGCCACCGCGTGATGACGACGCCCCGACGGCGAAAGCTGTCAGGGCAATGACAAGACAGGAACCCGCAAGGGTATACCGCCGGGCGGGCCACCGAAGTCAAAGATCGGGTACCGGTGGCCCGCTCGCACGGCGAAGAGAGGAGTTTGCAGGGTGGGTCCATGGGGTTGCGTGCCGCTTCTTCTGTCGCCCTGGACGTTTTGTGGGGCGCGACCACATCCATGGTCCACCATGCGTAAAAAAAAATAATGTATATTACATTTAAAAGTACCGTTTGAATTATTTGTGGTTTGTTTAATTATTATTTCAGAAGCCCTACCTAAATATTGAACATTCATACATTGATAAGCCTTGTATTCATGGCTAACTAATATAGCCTTAATATTTGTTATACTAATTTAATAATAACGGATGCTGCTCTACCCTAAAAAAATATATTTTGTTCATTGTTTTAAAAAAAGAAATTGTTTATTTGATTTTTATCTTAATGTTAAACACTATTATATATTGTAATATTATATATTGGGGGGCATAGAAATATTATATATTGGGGGGCATAGTCCGGAGCGTGCTCGTTCGCGTCCCCTGCCAGTCTAATTAGACTGCTTATCCGGCTCGATATGCGTACCGCAATGCGGGTTAGGGCGTCTCCCGGAGGCGACGCGTACCGACCCGCCCTCGTCGGACGAACATCGGCAGTTGCGGCGATGGGGGCCGCCACCCATCACGCTTTGCCCAGTCAGGCGAGTCAAGGACAGCAGAGTGCTGGGTGGGCACGTGGAATGTAAGAGGATGTGTGAAAGGTAAGGTGCACGAGCTGATATCCGTCATGGCGAACAAACAGCTAGACGTGCTCTGTGTAACAGAGACCAAGTGAAGGGGCAGCGACGCCTGCGATCTTCCTGGTGGCGGAATGGCTCTGTGGTCTGGTGTACCACAGAGCGATCGAGCCAGCATGGGGGTAGGAGTGCTGTTGTCCTCTCGCTTGGCCTCAGGTGTGAAGGATTACGGAATGTATGATCCCAGACTTCTTTGGGTCCGTATAAAACTAGGTGTCACCAAGGTATTCATGGTTGTAGCATATGCTCCCGTAGGATCCTCGGTGGCATCAGACCTAGAGAAGTTTTGGGACAATGTTAGGGAAGTTCTGGATATGGCAGAAACCAGTGAACGCATGATTGTATGCGGAGATTTGAACGGATGGGTGGGGACCAAGCGTCCCGACTATGAGGACGTACTTGGTCCATTTGGTGATAAGAGAGTGAACGACGCAGGTAGGCTCATAGCGGATGTATGCATGGAGAGAAACCTTATTGTGTCAAACACATTTTTCCAACATAAGGACATCCATATATATACATGGAGAAGGAATGAACAGAAAAGTATAATAGATTTAATTTTGGTAGACAGTCGTCTCCGAAGCAAAATATTGGACGCAAGAGCTTACAGGGGCCCCACAGTCGATACGGACCACTATCTCGTTATTGCGAGATTTAGTGGTCTGTTCAGAAAGTGGAGGCACTGGCGAGAGCGTGTCCACTTCGGAGGGCTTGAAAGAATAAAGGTTGAAAGGTTGCAAGAAGAATGTGTAAGAGAAAAGTATGCAGAGGGTGTCCGAGAACGGCTGACGATGGCAAGCCAGCCGCAATCGGACATTGAAGAATGCTGGAGAGTATTGAAAGAGAGTATGGTAGATACAGCGAAAGAAGTATGTGGAAGTTCAAAGAAGCATAGAAAAACAAATGGTGATGCATGGTGGGATGCGGAAGTGGCAGCTTCCGTAGAACAAAAGAAGAAAGCGTGGCTGGACTATGTCTCTTCTTTGAATCTGAATGACAGTATGACTGAACAGAAGAAAGAAATATATCGACAATGTAAGAATGACACCAAGGCCTTAGTGAAAGAGAAACGTGATAGAGCAAGTATGAGTGCAGAAGATAGGCTGACTAAAAACTTCGAGGGTAACACCAAACTCTTTTGGAGGGAGGTGAAGAGGTCTCGGGGTGGTTGGTCAGCCTTCAGAATGAATAATATAAGGTCTAAAGGTGGAGACATTCTTACACAAACACAAGACGTGTTAAGCCGATGGAGTGAATATTTTGGCGATATGTATGCGGATGCTACGGTTGGCGCCAGTGTTGCATGTAGTTTAGTAGATCAACATTCGACAACAGCGTCCTCCGATGGCATCAGTATGGATGAAGTTGAATGGGCGATAAGAAGTTTGAAAAATGGTAAGGCAGCGGGCATTGATATGGTGTCTGCCGAGATGATCAAGCTTGGTGGCTCCTGTGTCTGGGAGGCGTTCCTGTTGCTCCTCAATTTATGCTGGAGCTCGGGAATGGTTCCCGGGGACTGAAATAGCGCAGTCATCGTGCCTTTGTTTAAAAACAAGGGTTCACGTTATGACTGCGCAAATTACAGATCCATAAGCTTGATCAGTTTGGCAGCAAAAGTGTATGGTAAAATTATTGAAAGGAGAATGAGGATGGTGTCCGATGGTTTACTGTGTGAGACACAAGGAGGTTTCAGGAGTGGAAGGGGATACATGGATCAAGTGTTCTCTCTGCGCAACATTGTGGAGAAGCATCTGGCTCTAGGTCAGAGGATTTTCTGCAGTTTTGTGGATCTGGAGAGAGCAATTGACACGGTTGTACGAAAGGAACTTTGGGACATTTTAACGGAGTATGGTATTAACGGTAAACTGCTACAGGCTGTGCAGTCCAGTTACATGGGCTGTAGAGCCTGTGTGCGGCTGGATGATAGAATGTTGCCTTGGTGTGACGTCAATTTTGGCGTTAAGCAGGGGTGCGTTCTGTCAGCCAGGCTGTTTATCATATATCTGGATAAATGTCTCCAAAGGTTGAACGATATGAATGTGGGAGTCCAGATGGGTGACTCAGTGGTCACTGCTCTGCTTTATGCAGATGATGCAGTCCTGCTGGCATAGTCAGCGACTGACCTGCAGACCCTAGTCGACACAATGACAGAAGATTGTAAGAAAAGGGGTCTATGCGTGAATGTGAGCAAAACCAAAATAATGGTCTTTGAAAGAGATGAAACCAGAACAGATGTAAGAGTAACAATAGGTAATGATGTACTAGAGCAAGTGGATGAATTTGTATATCTTGGATGTAGATTTAGCCGCGATGGAAGGTACACCACTGATATAGAGCGAAGAGTGAATGCGGAAAATACAGTGAACGGAGCGTTGGGGCAACTTCTCGGCAGCCACCACCTCAGCCAGAAGGCACGTGTAGCAATACATAACGCAGTGCTTGTCCCAACATTACTGTATGGAAGCGAGAGTTGGGTATGCAGAAAAGAGTATGAAAGTAAAATTAATGCGGCCGAAATGCGATCTCTGCGGAAAATCTGTGGAGTTAGGTTGACCGACCGCATTCATAATGACGACGTAAGAGAGTGAGTAGGTATGAAAGAGAGTATTGGTGTAAAGATGCGAAAGGGAATGCTCTGATGGTTCGGACAAGTGGAAAGAATGCCGAACGAACGTCTGGTTAAGAAGATATACAATGCGAAAGTGGAAGGATGTAGGTACCGAGGGAGACCGAGACTAACCTACCTAGACCAGATCGGTCATGTACTGAAGGAAGGTGGAGTCAAGAGTCTCCGAAACTGGCGAGCGTGTATGAAGAGAATTATGAATGTTGAGGAAGCGAGTGAAGTATGCAGAGATAGAGTTCTCTGGCACTCTGTTCTCTCTGTCTACCCTGCAAGGGATATGGCGTGATGATATGTATGTATGTTAAACACTAGCAGATAAATAATTATTTTTTAATTAAGTTTATTTAATATACTTCCCTCGTGGGTTATTTAAAAAAAACTATACACTAATTAAAAAATATATTCAACAAAATGGAAAACGTAAAGTTGCCTATTTTCATCTTTGCGCAACTATGGGGTTGTCAAAAATTATAATTAAAAAAAAAATATTTGCTATGTGTCAATGTGAATATTATCTGTCATTTATTTCTTATCACTAACAAATAATAGTTAAGGGGATAAATATTTCTTATACCGGATCTTAGACCAAATGTCCTCGTTCTCCTACTCTTATCCCAATTACTTGGGGTTGATATACAATATGTACTTTTCTTTCATAGTACATATTGTAAAATTTATTGGCAATAGTTTTATGACCGGCTGCTTGCCAGCCGTCAACCCTCCTTGGGAATGTAATTATTGATCAAACGGCATCAGATAGTGTTGGCCTAATTCGTTGTAAGCCTCTTAGTCGTCTTTTACGACATCCACGAGCAAAGTAAAGGTTGGTAGTATTCGTAGCCGCTACCACACAGCTACCAAATGTACGTGTATAATTTTATTAATTAAATCTAAATTAACATGAACAGAGTCGCGTAAACTATAGCTAGTAATAAATGTGTCATAGATCAAAATATTTTTAATAAGTACTAACTTTAGCCTAGAATGCTCGAGTAAAGAATAGAAACTAGGACAAGCACCACATTCCATTCATCAAGAATGCCTACACAGACTTCATAAAACTCACGTAGGCTTGTGTAGTACGGCCTAGAAAACCATTTACTTTGAAGCGAACTGAGAGTCACTCTTATATTTCATAGAAAATATACATATTATGGACAACGTTGACAATAATTACCTTAGTGCTGATGCATTTTTAATTAATAAATTAATTTTATATTGGTTTCTTAATTAATTAAAAATACAATATGTTCCTTATTTTTCTGTGGGAGATATAATAAATGTTTTAAGGATCATTCGGTTACATCCATTCTTTTTACTAATTACCAATGCACCTGGCAAGTGTGATGAACTTTTCCGAAGGTAGATGTCCAACACAGAACATAGATACGTTTAAGTGTATATGTTTGATCTAGTTTTTTTTAGCTGTGTGGTAGCGGCTACGAATACTACCAACCCTTACTTAGCTCGTGGATGTCGTAAAAGACGACTAAAAGCCTTATAACCACCTAGGCTAACTCCATCTAATGCCGTTTGGTCACCAATTACATTCCCAAGGAGGGTTGACGTCTGGCAGGCGGCCGGTCATGAAACTATTGCCAATAACTTTTACAATATGTACTATGAAACAAGAGTATATTGTATCGACCCCAAGTAATTGGGATAAGAGTAGGAGAATGATGATGATGATGATGGTTAATCTAGTTTAAGAAGAACACATATATACACGTATCCATAACAATGAGTAAAAATAAACACATTTATAAAATAGAGAACTTAAAAAATGTAATATTCGGACGGCTTGTACACGAGCCCGACATCGTAGTCACTAGTCACCACTCGTCACGTTAGCCAAAGACAAGTCGTCCTTGAACATGCGATTATCACCAGAGAGCGTATTAAATTTAAGTTACGAACTATATTTCTTATAATAGAACAAAATATTTTAATATATTTACTTATTTATCATCGCCAGAAGGCAATTTATCTTCAAAATGATGTATCTTTCATTACTATTATCGCAATAATGTAGGAGAAATTTCATAAAGGCAAGAAAGACGTATGAACCCTCCTCGGGAATGTAATTATTGACCAGACGGCATCAGGAGTGACCCTGATCGATATAAAACTCTTAGTTGTCTTTTTCGACATCCACGAACAAAGTAACGGGTTAGTATTATTCGTAGCCACTATCAACAGCAAAAATCTTTCAGAAATAATATATATACATACATAAATACATACATATCATCACGCCATATCCTTTGCAGGGTAGACAGATAGAACAGAGAGCCAGAGTACTCTATCATTGCATACTTCACTCGCTTCCTCAACATTTATAATTCTCTTCATACACGCTCGCCGGTTTCGGAGTCTCTTGACTCCACTTTCCTTCAGTACGTGACCAATCTGGTCTAGGTAGGTGAGTGTCGGTCTCTCTCGGTACCTATATCCTTCCACTTTCACATAATATATATAGATACGCGATTATAGAAAATGAAATGTATGCAACATTTAATTTTCTAGAATGGACTAAATAAGAATGTGAAAAGTTACTAGTCCTTACTATAAATGACTAAGTAATACATATAACATTAGTTCAACAAAATCCTATCGCTTCCTTCGCTACGGTACTAGTAACCTAATAACCCTTCCACTGTACAAAAAGCTCGTTTATTTAAAGAACAAAACTACATTATCAGTAAATTTACAAAACGAGTAGTGACATATGAGAGTACACAGCATCGTATAAAATTAAATCGACCTTCAAATCCAAAGAATACATTTCCGGACAACCTCTAAAGTAAGATTGAGCGAAATTACGCCCTCATCATTATTTATCAAGCGTGACTTACGAATATGTTTTTATTATCATTTCCTCTTGTTAACGATGCAGACGACATCTCATTCGTCAAAATAAAATATATTACTCTTAAAATATTTTTTTGAACAAGCACTGGGCGCATTTGTTATACAGTGAAGGACTGTCACCTGTTTTGGAATATGCTAAAACTTTATGTGCATTTTCCTGTGTGATGATGGAGAAAGTATATAATTCACCAATCTCTTTCTTGCTTGTGGATGTAATTAAGGACAGCTAAGGCATGCGATATGTAGATAACAACTATGCAAGAGAAGGTTTTTTATTGCTGATGGTGGCAAACGAGCAAGCAGTACGCCTGATGATAAGTTTTACTACAGCCTATGGACCTGTGCAATACCAAGGGTATAGCTAGGCCGCTACCTAGGCTTGAGCACCTCTCACCTCCACAGTTAGATAATGATGTTATATTAATTCATTAATTATTATTTAAAGTTTGCCTTGGAGAAAAACAACGTGAATCAGAATGTATAAGATTTGTATTAAAACATATTTGTATGGATCAAATCCTTACTTATATTATAAATGCGAAAGTAACTCTGTCTGTCTGTCTCGCCCGCTTTCACAGTAAAACTTCTGAACCGATTTAAATGAAATTTAGTACGCAGATAGTCTAAAGCCTGAGAAAGAACGTAGGCTAGATTTTAATTATAAAAAAGCATTGTAAAGGGTTGAAAAGGGTGATGAAAGATTGTACGAGGAATAGTTACTTTGGACTAACGCTAACTTATGACTATTCCACGCGGATGAAGTCGCGGGCAGAAGCTAGTTGTATCATAAATGTAAGAGGATTACTTTAAGCGGTGGATATTGTTGAAGTTATGTGTACGGTTGTGTGGTAGCGGCTTCGAATACTATCAATCCTTACTTTGCTCGTGGATGTCGTTAAAGATGAGTAAGAGCCTTTATAACGACCTAGGCTAACTCCATCTGATGCCGTTTGGTCAACAATTACATTCCGAAGGAGGGTTGACGTCTTTCTTGTGTTTATGAAATTTCTCCTATATTACTGCGATATTAGTATATAATACCGGTCATAAAACTATTGCCAATAACTTCTACCATAAATGTACTATGAAAGAAGAGTACATATTGTATCGACCCCAAGTAATTGGGATAAGAATAGGAGAATAATGATTGTTGAAGTTATTATGAACATCTTCGTGTCACTTTGTATAATGTATGACGGAATCAGAATACAATTCACCACTCTCCTATCGTATGATCGCCTATCCCAGACGAGTATCCGTGGGTGATCGTAAGAGACGACTAAGGGATACAAAACAAAAATACTATAAACAATATTAGATATGTTTTAAAAGAACATTTCTTATCGACCTTATAGTGGGGAAGATACTTGATGTGTATTGCTTAGTTTTTAATTATAACTTTCTTTTTATTACACAAATACTCATGATTGTTTAATGTAGCAGAAAATGTGGCATGTATGCACATGCATATATATATATATATATATATATATATATATATACATATATATATATATATATAGTTTTATGCGTGTTCATATATGTGTTATAATATACTGTCCAATAAAGGATCCCGACTGTTCAGTTGTCATGTTCTATTATTAAAATATATTTCATTTTCTGCAATAGTATTTATTCAATAATATATTATGGAATTCTAGACCACCGGATATCTAAGTGCTTGTTTTTTTCTTTTCAGTTTTTTTATTATGTACGTAGCTTTGGTGACTTTTTACGCAGTCGGGTTTTTTGTTTTTTATAATCATTTTTTTATTTTTTTTCAATTGTACTATAGAGCAGATAATATAATCCAATTAAGCAAAAAATAATTTTTAGGACTGTTCTTAGGCCTTATGGCCATTTAAAAAAAATGCAAATAGACATAAATGATTTAAACATTATTTAATTCAACATTTGTTTACATCAAATCTTTACAGCATTTTTTAGAGACCACTCTGCACTAAGGAAATATCCTTGTATTGCGAGGGATTTTAAAAACATGCAATTAATGCAGATGAATTACACCCAAACTCAGAACAACACTTTGTATATCGCACAAAGTATTGTCCTGCATGAGAATTAAACTCATAGCGCTGGCACGGAAGGTCGGTATCATAACCACTACGCCATCTGTGCAGACAATTCATTTACAGTTTTTTTTTGAAAACACAAAACTAAATTATTATTTTATTATATTATGTTTAAAATTATTTTATATACTGTCAATAAAAATTAATAAGACACTAAAAAAATCTTAATAGAAATCCTGGAACTTTGCCTGGTAGACAGTAATATGCTTGTCCATTTATTTAATACGTGAAACTAATAATATGTCTTATGTCCTTCATAATACAAGAATGTTTGCTTAATGTGTATGATTACATAAATAAAAATAATAATTAAAAATACATCATCATCTCAGCAAATAATATGTCCCATTGTTGGGCTCGAGCCTCCTCCGGTATAGGAGAGAAATTGACCTACTATACCACGTTGATCATATGTGTTGGCATAGGGTTTTGTTTCGAATATCCTTCTCTTGCATAGGATGTTATATGCCTTTTGTATCCCTTAGTCGTCTCTTACGATCACCCACGGGTCAGATAGGGGGTGGTGATTTGTATTCTTACTCCGTCACCACACGGAAAATATTTGATGTTAAGAACGTATTATCCTAGCAACTCTTTGTTTTATTGTCCAGACATGACGTTTATAAAATTATTAAAAACAAAAAAAAAACATACACACACACACATATATATATATATATATATATATATATATATATATATATGTATCTATATATTTATGTATATATATATATATATATATATATATACCTATAGCTTAAGTAAAATAATGATTTAGATGTAGCTTATGTTAAATAATGCATTTGTTCAAAATCTAAATGACTATAATAACCAAAAAGAGCATATTTCTGTTTTTTAATCACACAAAATATTTTTTATATCATGTAGTATTTTATCCATCTGAAGTCAGCTGGTCAACAATTACATTTCCAAGCAGAGTAGAGGTCAGGCAGGCGTATGGTCACAAAATTGTTGCTACAACTTTTGCAGTATCTACGATTTATTTATTTAGTTAGGTATTACAAAGGTCTTCTGACTTCGTTTGTCATACATATCTGGTGACTGACACCTTAGCTAAGCTGTTGTAGCAACGAGTATTAAAGATGGAAGAAGAGTATATATGGCGTCGACTCCAATTTACTGGGATAAGAGCAGGGAGATGATAACGATTCACCGAAGACAAAGATCGGGTACTGATGGCCCGCTCGCACGGCGAAGAGAGGAGTTTGCATGGTGGATCTATGAAGTTACACGTCGTCTCTTCCGTCATCCCGGACCGATTTGGTGGGGCGAGACGCATCCATAGCCCACTGCAAAAAAAATGGGAGATGATAACGATTTAACATTACCACAGATCACCATCGACCATCGATTACTCAATGAAATATTCATAAATTTTAATATGGCGTTTGAGAAGTAAAATAAGCATTTAAAAAATACATTCATATAAATAAATATATCAAGAATTTCAGTTAAATCCGTTTAAATATACAAAGATTTTTTTTAATAATAGAATGAATACGAAATAAATGCAAGTAAAGTAATAGAATTTGAAAAATAAAATACGAATCGGCAATAAGATCGACCACATTCTAGACTCGAATGCAATATCCAACCCAATTACTATAGTAGTGGATATTCAATCGTTCCTCTTTTGAAATTGAGTGTAGTATGGTTTTGACTATGAGGGTTAACAGCCAATTACTGATGGAATTAAAGTGGTTAGACTATAATCCTCTACGCTATCCTTGTAATTCAGACTTCACAAAGCTTAATGATATGGATTAGAGGCAATGTTATGTTAAATTATTGAATAATATATACGATAGAACAATAAATTGGCAACCAGATGTCTCGGCTTCTGATCATACGAGAGTATATTTATATGTGGACATACATACATACATACATATCATCACGCCATATCCCTTGCAGGGTAGGCAGAGAGAACAGAGTGCCAGAGAACTCTTATCTCTGCATACTTCACTTGCTTCCTCAACATTCATAATTCTCTTCATACACGCTCGCCGGTTTCGGAGACTCTTGACTCCACCTTCCTTCAGTACATAACCGATCTGATCTAGGTAGGTTAGTCTCGGTCTCCCTCGGTACCTACATCCTTCCACTTTCGCATTGTATATCTTCTTAACCAGACGTTCGTTCGGCATTCTTTTCACATGTCCGAACCATCGGAGCATTCCCTTTCGTATCTTTACACCAATACTCTCTTTCATACCTATTCGCTCTTTTACGTCGTCGTTACGAATGCGGTCGGTCAGCCTAACTCCACAGATTTTCCGCAGAGATCGCATTTCGACCGCATTAATTTTACTTTCATACTATTTTCTGCATACCTAACTCTCGCTTCCATACAGTAATGTTGGGACAAGCACTGCGTTATGTATTGCTACACGTGCCTTCTGGCTGAGGTGGTGGCTGCCGAGAAGTTGCCCCAACGCTCCGTTCACTCTATTTCCCGCATTCACTCTTCGCTCTATATCAGTGGTGTACCTTCCATCTCGGCTAAATCCACATCCAATATATACAAATTCATCCACTTTTATATGTGGAAGTAGCATTAAATCTTTCGAAGAAAATAATTTCGGTCTTCTAACCTGTTTATCGTGATATAAGTATTTTATATGTTAAATTCAACTGCTTAGATGGTGTAATGGTTAAGACACTGATCTATCGAACCAAGTATTGGTTCGATTCCCACGCAGGGCATACATTGTGCGATCCAAAAATTATTTTTCTGATTATGAGTGTAATTTTATATGTTTTACTATATATTTTATAGTGTAATTATATGTTTGTAAATTCCCCCGCAATAAAAAGATTGTTGCAATTATCTTAATGCAGAATTAAGGGTTAATCTTAATATCTTTAAAATAAAATGATTGCTTTAACGCTAAGAAAAATAACATTAAGGAATTTGCAATTTTGTTTTAAAAAATTTAATGTTCGCTAGATCGTATTAAATCATAGGTGTTAGCTATGATGAACATCCATCAGAATCATTTTGGTAATTCCTAGCAGAATACTCACAAATATCGTGACAAACTAACTCTAGAATATCGTTATATTTTTAGGTTGTAAAAAGCGAATGGATTCGCTTTGAGATAAAATTTCATTCCGACCAAATGTGATTGAATAGAAAGCCGACCGAGTGATAGTTTTTTAGAGAGTGAAAAGTACTATTAGGAAGAAGTTAAAAAAAGAATTTATCAAGATTATTTTTCATATTATTACTTTGAGTACTTTAACGGTGTTGAAATTAGTCTATAAAACTAAAAACTAGCTATACCTAGGCTAATATAAATCATTGCTAATGACTCCTGATAAAGTTTTTTATATATATGTATATAATATCTATTTCACGAATAACCAATTTTCCTATAAGATTTGTATTGCCATAAATTAACATTTCCAAACATAAAAAACTTTATCAGGAGTCATTAGCAATGATTTATATTAGCCTAGGTATAGCTAGTTTTTAGTTTTATAGACTAATTTCAACACCGTTAAAGTACTCAAAGTAATAATATGAAAAATAATCTTCATAAATTCTTTTTTTAACATCTTCCATATATATATCATCATCATCTTATATATATATATATATATATATATTAAAATAACTTAAACTATCGATGACAGTAAGGGTCCTAAGTGTCTAATAAAGCTAAGAGTAATCAGCTTGATGAATTAATGCGACATTTTAGATTTGAACAATAAGTGAGCTTCATCATCGAACCTTCTCCATAATGAGAGAGAAATTATACCACTATAATAAGCTGGTTTCCGTGTGGTGACGGAGTAAGAATACAATTCACCACCCTCTATCTTACCCGTGGGTGATCGTACGAGACGACTAAGGGATATAAAACGCATATAACATCTATTCGAGGGAAGGAAAACTCGAAACAAAACTATACCAACACGCCACACCAGCGTGGTATAGTAGGTCAAATGCCTTCCCATTATAGATGAGGCGCGAGCCCAACACTAGGACGTGTATGAGCTGAGATGAAGCTGATCAGACAGGTTGGTATAAGGTTTTATTTCGAGTTTTGCTTCTCTTGTAGTGATGTATCTATGCATACGTTAGTCGTCATTTACGATAGTCCACGGGAAAGGTTAGGGTTGGGACCCTTATCATCATCATGCTCTTATCCTAATTATTAAGGGTCGATTCAACACATATTTTGTTTCCACCATATATGCAATATATATATATATATATATATATATATATATATATATATATTGCAAAGGCTTAGGTAATAGTTTTATGATTGGCAACCTGCTTGAAGTTAACCCTACTTGTGTAATAAATAGTTGATCAGAAGTTATCAGATGTAGTTAGCTCAGGTGGATATGGATTATATGCAGTATACTTTTATTAAAAAAATTCTTATATTTTAAAAATCAGCGTTTTAGTTATTTAGTAAATGTATGACCGATTTTAAAATCCTTATAAAAATGTTTGTTAGAAAAATAGAAAAGTTCTCGTAAAAAGTTACCATTATTTTGTCAACAAATTAAATTTATGTAACTTCAGAACGAAGATTGATTAACCTGACGTTTATTATTATTTAAGCAAATGCGAACTGAAAAATATGGAATGTATGCTTGAAGAAACATAATAAGGTTACATGGGACAATGGCTTAAGATATTTTCGTTCGGTTGCTTGAATAACTAAATATTACGTAAATGTACATTCTGAAAATGTTCAATAATAACTGATAACAAACAATATAATTTTTGATTTCTGATGTTAAAGCGTATTTGATCTTAGCCCATACAAGTCCCACTGTTGGGCTCGAGCCTCCTCCATATTGGAAGCGTAATTGACCTACTATACCACGCTGGTCAGACGTGTTGGTATAAAGTTTTGTTTCGGCTTTTCATTCTCTTACTGTTATGTGCGTTTTATATTCCTTATTCGTCTCGTACGATCATACACGAGTAAGATAGGGGGTTGTGAATTGTATTCCTACTCCGTCACCACACGGAAAATTACACATGTAAAAATAAAACTGTTTTTACGGATTCTATAGCGTAAATTATTCGAAACGTTGGGAAATTAAAAATCGAATACAGACGCGAAAGATTCGCGAAGGATCAGAAAAGAATCGTCTTAGACGCAACAGTCTCAACTAAGTACAGTAAAAGAAATTAAAGAAAAATAGATAGGTCTACGCGTGAATGTGAGCAAAACCAAAATAATGGTCTTTGAAAGAGATAAAACCAGAACAGATGTAAGAGTAACAATAGGTAATGATGTACTAGAGCAAGTGGATGAATTTGTATATCTTGGATGTGGATTTAGCCGAGATGGAAGGTACACCATTGATATAGAGCGAAGAGTGAATGCGGGCAATAGAGTGAACGAGCGTTGGGGCAACTTCTCGGCAGCCACCACCTCAGCCAGAAGGCACGTGTAGCAATACATAACGCAGTGCTTGTCCCAACATTACTGTATGGAAGCGAGAGTTGGGTATGCAGAAAAGAGTATGATAGTAAAATTAATGCGGTCGAAATGCGATCTCTGCGGAAAATCTGTGGAGTTAGGCTGACCGACCGCATTCGTAACGACGACGTAAGAGAGCGAGTATGTATGAAAGAGAGTATTGGTGTAAAGATGCGAAAGGGAATGCTCCGATGGTTCGGACATGTGGAAAGAATGCCGAACGAATGCCTGGTTAAGAAGATATACAATGCGAAAGTGGAAGGATGCAGGTACCGAGGGAGACCGAGACTAATCTACCTAGACCAGATCGGTCATGTACTGAAGGAAGGTGGAGTCAAGAGTCTCCGAAACCGGCGAGCGTGTATGAAGAGAATTATGAATGTTGAGGAAGCGAGTGAAGTATGCAGAGATAGAGTTCTCTGGCACTCTGTTCTCTCTGCCTACCCTGCAAGGGATATGGCGTGATGATATGTATGTATGTATGTAGATAGGTACTACCCAGGAAAATGGTGTAGAAATACACTGAAAAAATTCACTGAATTCAATCATTTGAAATTTTATAATATACTTTCTGTGGCAATAGCTTTGCTTCCGAGAATTCTTTACCTATACAATATAAATATGTTTTAATACCTAGATCACGCCTTGAAATATCAAGGGGCTACTAATAAGCAGTATTATTGAAATTTATAAAATCCATAATGAAACACATTATTTTTAATCTCAGCAGTTTTCATGACAACAGTGACTGCGTAGTACAACTGCCGGTAGCTGTTACTAATTTTTCCTCAATCGTTAATTTTATAAATAGTGCTCCACTCTAATTTGTGTAGATTTATAATCTTTTATGATAAAAAATGTTATCTAGTACAATAAAATTTATTGAAATCAAACTTAGTTTCTGAGATTAAATGAAAAACGAACTAATTCATTAGCTTTATTAGTAATATTATTGTCTCAACACATACATTCCATTGCTGTGCTCCAGCTGCTGTCGCGATGCCACACGATGAGTAAAAAATTAAGACGCAAATTGTGCCGTCATCATTGTAGTAGACAGAAATACGATCAGTTGTGCATCGCACAAAGAATTTTTCTGCTTAGGAATAAAACCTATAACACTAGGAACAAGAGATACTTAGATACTCGCTATCTTCAGTCAATGCCCAGAATTAATCACCCAAAAATATCAATTCACAATAAAATCAGTTTCGTTATACTTTAACTATTAAATTCTCATGCGAGGTATGCCAACAAAGCATCTCTCAATTGATGCATCGGAATGAATGCACAATCGTTTGAATGTGGGTCGCAGTCACAATAGTAACGCCGATCTAAGAATATTATTTTCATATGGATGTGATTTTGAAAATGTTTATTTTGTAATTTACCTCCGATTATTTAGAGTCGAGTAAACTCTCAACAATTACATTACATCAACAATTACATTCTCAAGAGTAATTGACGTCAGACAGGCGCTCGGTCATGGCCACCGAAGACAAAATAGGTTACTGGTGGCCCGCTCGCACGGCAAAGATAGGCGTTTTGCAGGGTGGGTCTATGGGGTGGCGCACCGCCTCCCTTCCCGTCTTCCATAGCCCCGGACCACTTTGGCGGAGCGTGACTACCTCCATAGTCCACCGCAAAACAAGGCGGTAGGTCATAAAATACACTCATTTGCAAAAAAAACGGGCACCTAAGCAATGAACCATTTCAAATGTTAATATTTCTTTGTTTGATAATTATAGGTAGTTTTATCCACACAATTTGGTAAATTAATAAGAAAATAATCGTTTTCATCAATATTTCATAAAATTTAGATACAATTTATGGGAAATAATGCTAAACCTCGCTAGTAGTGTATATTCGCTAGTAGTGCATATGCTCATGAGGTAAAAATAAAAAAGTTTTTTTGTTTGTTTTTCTTTAATAAAGTAAAAGCAGATAAATGTTTAGTATCGAGTGTGACCCCCTCTAGCTAAAATCACAGCTTGAATTCGTCTGGGCATGCTAGCGAGTATATCCCGGATACTTGCTTGCGGAATACGTTCCCACTCCGCAGTAATCACATTCTTCAGCTCTCTGATGGTCTGCGGAGCCGGGTGTACTGATCTCACACGCCGTTTCAGAACGTCCCAGACATGCTCTATGGGATTGAGGTCGGGACTTCGAGCTGGCCAATCCAAACGACGAATGCCGACCTCTTGCACATACGCATTAACATCGCGGGATCGGTGGGCGCGAGCATTGTCGTCCATAAAAATCGAGTCTTCACCTAGAGCGGCCAATGCGGGTTGTGCATGAGAAATTAGAACTTCCGTTATGTATCGATGCCCAGTCAGTGAGCCGTTTTCAATGAAGACTAACTCTGTACGATCCATTGAATTTATTCCTGCCCAAAACATAACAGAGCCCCCACCATAAGGTGTGATTTCTTCGAAACATGCCTCTGCAAAGCGTTCTCCTTGTCTTCTTAGCACTCGCCGACGTCGATCTTCACCGAACAGAGATATCCTGGCTTCATCAGAGAACAAAACCCTATTCCAATCGTCTTGAGTCCATGATTCACAATTTCTAGCAAACCTAAGCCTGTGAACTCTGTGCTCACGGAGTAATTTGGGGCCGCGGGCCGGGCGGTGACTGCGTATATTGGCAGCGAGAAGCCTCCTCCTGACCGTCCATAGACTAATATGCACATTTCTTACTTCTTGGAGGTTGTTCTTAAGATCCACATACGAAGATTTGCGATTTCTCAATGCGCGACTCACAAGAAAACGATCATCCCGTGGTTGGGTACATGGTTTTCTTCCAGAACCAGGCCTTCTCTCGACGGAACCAGTCTCCTGATATCGCTGCCAGGTCCTTTGGACTGTCGAGCGACTAACATTTAGCCTCCTAGCCACGAAACATTGGCTGCAACCCTCTTCAAGCAGCGCGATAATTTTGGTAGCTTTTACCACTTTATCTACCATTTTTGATACAGCCAAACAGCATTAAATAAAGCTTTGACAGTCAAGGATATGAAATTAATCGATAAAAATTGAATAAAAGTTATGAAAGTCGATGTTAACTTCTGGAACTTCGCGCCAAAAATGTAGCATAAAAAGGGGTTTTCTGTAAAAATGAACATCAAATGAAAAATTGAATTTAGAACGTACTTTTTTAAATACCACAGCATTTTTAAAACCGGCCAGTAACGTGTACAAACGATTGAAACCTTTTTGGTATTGTATCTTTTTAAATATGAATGAAAATCAAAACCGCCCGTTTTTTTTGCAAATGAGTGTACTACCAAAACCTTAACAATATATACAATGTTAGAAAAATACAAATTGAATGGATGCTAGGTTATGGGGATAATGCCGGGCGGGCCACCAAAGACAAAGATCGGGTACCGGTGGCCCGCTCGCACAGCGAAGAGAGGAGAGTTGCATGGCGAGATAGCGTCCATAGTCCACCGCAACAAAAAAAAAGGTTACGGGGATAATAGCAAGATGATAGTGGTGATGATTAAGGAACTTATAATGGCGCTATGTGTGGTGAGATATTTCTCAATTAAAAAAAAAATCTAAAAATGTTAATTGATCCAGGTAAACTGTTTATTTAATTAAACAAGCAGACGGTAGCTACGTGAACAAGCTTTACGCGGCTTTTTTAGTTACTATTTGCAAAGCCACATATTTAGATAAACTTCAAAATTAAAACTTTATCAGGCTTTATAAAAGAACCTCAAACATACCATACGCAATAATTTTAAAATATAAATAGAATTTTTTTATTAATATAATAGGATTTTTATTATAAAACCGTGTCAGTAATATAAGTAAACCGCTAGCGTGGTTAACTTACCATATTATTTCATATGAATAACTAGCTTCTGCCCGCGGCTTCGCCCGCGTAAAAGGTTACTTTTCTAAAGTATTTCATCCCCTATTTTTATTTTACCCCTTAAGGGTAAATTTTTTTACAAAATTTTAATGTCAAATATATTTATATCTAATCAGAAGCCTGAAAATAAGTTTTAAGCTTCTGGATTTAAAAATGACGATACTTCCTTAAAACTTTTCAACCCCCTTTACAACCCTTTTTTGCATTAAAAAGTAGCCTATGTCCTTTGTCAGGCTTTAGACCATCTGTGTACCAAATGTCATTTGAATCGATTCAGTAAGTTTGACGTGAAAGAGCGACAGACAGACAGATAGACAGAGTTACTTTCGCATTTATAATATAAGTAAGGATTACACTCGTGACAGTCGTGATAACATTATCCATAAAACATTAATCACCATTTTTTCTATCATATCATTCTATCATTTAATTATTAATATTATATTTTAATATCCTATTCCCGACGACAAAAAACTCAAAAACATAAAAACCATAAAAATTGGTCCAGCCTTTATCGAGTTATAAGGGATGCAACTAACACAACTTTCTTTTATATACGAACATATAGATTATACCTATCTCAATAAACGAGCTTTCTGATAAGATTTTTTGATTTACAAACAAAGAAACTCTCCAGAGTTGTGATAATATAAACTAAAATACTATTTTGAGTAAACGTACTTATAATATACATCCACCAAGGAAATTTTGTAAATGATTAGAATAAAGATTTATCTTGAACTTCTGCACTTTGTTCTTGCCACATATTTCGAAGGTTTGGCTAGCTTCTCTCAGTATATAAAAGAAAAATACTCGAGTCAAGAAAATAGATAAAAATATCTAATGTTTACGTGAGTACCTACTCGTTTGAAATAAACACTGTACAGAGTTCATGGTCACAAGAGAACCTTTGGTGACTGTTCATTACCGTTCCTTACTGACCTAGGATGCGCAGTGGAAGGGAACACCAGGCCAGTGAGGGAAACTAAATGGGTAATAACAGTGGCTTGCGATTATGCAAGGCTATTTAAAGTTCTGTTAAATGTTAGTAGAAGAACCGATTTCTAAAACTTACAAGCTGATACCGCAGAGACAGCTACTACGTAACCTAACTCAGCGTTCGGTCTGGCCAGACAAATAGAACCTAACTGAGGGGTCACTTAGCTTTGTGTCCAAAGGCGCGGTGACGACAGCGGCCTCGTACAACTCAGGGCCTTGGGCTTGCTACTTGCACACACAACTTAAATGTTCACAAATATATAGTTTGTATCAACTAACTTGCGTACATTAACGGCACACAAAAACAAATTGTGGCGCGCGATATTATAAACAAGATTTCACTTTAGACGAAGGCTTTAGACAAGGCATAGCAATTACAAAAATATATGCATATGCGACCCTTACTTCCAACGCAAGTTTTGGCCGAGTCCGAGTCAACCGCGAACCAAAAAATGATCAACTACCCTACATATATTAATCGTTAAATTATAATAAAAATGTTTGGTACCGAACAGTGACCATGAACACTGTGAAGTGTTAGAAACTTCGGTAAATTAAAAATAAAATACAATCGCTATATCCGATAAAATCCGTAAAATAGTTTTATTTCAAATAAGGTTAAGAATATAATTTTACTGCTATGACTATTATATTTTATTTAAGTCTCTTTCAATAAAATTTCTAAATAGCTAAATATTTACGCAAAATAATATCTACTCGAGACGAAATTTTAATATCTGATCGAGATTAGATCTCGTTGTATTATTCTCATAAAAGGAAAGGCATCTCATAGAGCCATTGGTTTTATAATAAAAATGTCACATCCATTTGCGTAACTGTTCCAAGTGAGGTATCATTTGCGATATTATTTGTCAGGAATTAGGTTAGAAGGTTGTACGTCATTGTGTAGTAATATCTTCTTTTTAATTTAGTATATCCATCATCCGTATATATCCGTGTGGTGACGGAGTAAGAATACAATTCACCATCCCTTATCTATCTTACCCGTGGATGATCCTAAGAGACGATTAAGGGATATAAAACGCATATAACATCTATGTAAGAGAAGGAAAAATCGAAACAAAACCCTATACCAACACGTCTGACCAGCGTGGTATGGTAGGTTAATTTCCCTCCCATTGTGGAAGAGGCCCGAGTCCAACAGTGGGACATATATGGGCTGTGATGCTGATGATGATGATATCCATCATCTTATGTACAGACGTATTTATGTCCACTGTTGGACATTGATTTTATTAAGAAGAAATAATCAGAATATCAGATACTATAAATGTTTCAATTAGGGTATTGAATGATAAATAGTTCCGCGGCTGTGATTCTAATGGTTAAGTAATGGATGACCACAACTGAACTATGAGTTACGTCGCTACGCGGTCAATATATGGAAATATTGTTACGATCATCATCATCATCTTGTTCTTATCCCAATTGCTTAGAGTCATGTACGACTCTACGTACGATTTCAAATAGTTTTGGTAATAGTATTATGGCAAGCCTACTATATGACGTCAATCCTAGCTTTTTTTTGCGGTAGACTATGCTGTGGACACGCCCCGCCAAATCGGTCCGAGGCAACGGAAAGGCAGCGCGTGAATCCATAGACCCACCCTGCAAAGCGTCTCTCTTCGCCATGCGAGCGGGCCACTGGTATCCGATCTTTGTCTTTGGTGACACGTCAATCCTACCTGAGAATGTTATTGATAATCAGAAGACCTTAGATGGAGTTAGTTAAGGTCAATATAAAATTATTAGTTGTCTTTTACGCCACCAACGAGCAAGGGTTGGTAGTATTCGTGGCTACCACAACACAGATACTTTTCTGCGTTTTCATTAACTACAATGAAATTATACATAACACAAGCATGATATATAACATCAAAGATATCTATCATTTCATATTAACTTAGATATTACCTAAAATATATGAATCATTCGTGAAAACGGGTATTAATGTTTAAATCTCTTTCTGCAGATCCTCTTGAGTAATTAAGAGAAATTTTCAAAACATTATAGTTTTAGAATCTACTTAAGGGTCAAGGATATTCGGTACTTGTTATAAGAGCTTTCGTTTTCTGTAATTAAAAGTAACATTTTTATATTTTTTATTGAAGCTATACCTCTTTTGGCGCGTTAGGGAAAAATTATGAGAGTAAATTTTTACGATGTGTGCGCACACCGTCACGAAAAACCGACACCCAGAACTTAGCTATAGTCAACATTTTAGTTTTTTTTTTGTGATATTATATAAACTTTATTTAACTAGATAATGCGTTAGAATAAAACTTCCAATGTATTGAACACCTTTTTTATATTATTAGTGTCATTTTTATCTACAAACATAGAAAAAGTGAAATATAAAATTATTGAAAAGATTTTTATCTTGTTACGCCAAAGAAGTATGTATAACTTCTAAAGCGTGTACATAAATACACACACACTTTTTTTTTAATATACAACACTCTGCACTAAGGAAACATCCTTGTATTGCGGAGGACTTTACAAACATGCAATTAACGCAGACAAATTACACCCAGACTCAGAACAACAGCTTTTGGATCGCACAAAGTATTGCCGTGCCTGAGAATCGAGCCCACGGTACTGCCACGGAAGGTAGGTATGATAACTATTACGCCATCTGTGCAGTCATTGTAAGAAAATGATAACATGAAATAAGACCATAAGCTAATTCCTCTGTCCAACTTGGGATAGTAAGCTATTTTCACTCCTATTGCTCTGCAATAGGAGTGAAAATAGCTTAATTGAAAAGGTGCGTGCTTATTGGAAGATAAGAGATGATTTACATCGGTTGAAGAAAAAAAAAAATATATCATACTAAAATTTATATGTACAAATTAAAAAAATATATATGTTTTCTTTTTTTGCTAATGGTGGCAAACGAGCAAGCAGCACACCTGATGGTAAGTGTCACTGCCGCCCATGGACCTTTGCAATACCAAGGATATAATTAGGCCGCTGCCTACGAATATAATCCCCAAACCAAACCAATTAGGCTTCCGGCTCTCTCGTTCACCGAACGAAACGCAATAGCACATTGCTATTACTCATACGTCGATCTTCTGCGAGAGCGTGGTAGGTACTGCCCCAGACGGACCGGCCCGCGGCCGCAAACAAAGAACTATCAACAGCGTGGTCCTACCACTATTAAAAATTTATATTTCAAATTGGTGTTGCCATGAATGTGATTAATATTCAACTCTAATCTTAAATCACATAATGATTAATTAGTAACTTATATGAAATTCACTTTAATATAATAAATAAATAAAATAAAGACACGATTTCCGTTATTTATATAAATAATATGCATATAATAATGGTAGGGCCACACCGTTGATAGTTTTCTATCTATAGCAGCGTGCCGGCCCGTCCGGAGTATTACCACATTCTCGCAGAAAATCTACGTCTGCGCAGTACAATTTGTGTTTGTTAAATTCAATGTTTGTTAAAAACCCCCGCAATAAAAAGATTATTTCCTTAGTACTAAGTGTATTTATTTTCCGTGTGGTGACGGAGTAAGAATACTATTCACCACCCCATATTTTACCCGTGGGTGATCGTACGAGACGACTAAGGGATATAAAACGCATATAACATCTATGCGAGAGAAGGAAAACTCGAAACAAAACCTTAGACCATCATGTCTGACCAGCGCGGTATAGTAGGTTAATTTCCCTCTCATTACGGAGGAGACTCGAGCCCAACAGTGGTATATTTATGGGCCTGTGATGATGAAGTGTATTTATTACCTTATTCTTATATCTTTAAAACAACCAAAATAAAAGAATTAACATTTCTGTATTTTCTTACCTAGTATCGAAATACGTTTATTTGTAATTCTTAATACAACAGAAAAATAAAAATCAAAACATGCGTGATGACGTCACGTATAAGATTGATGGAGCTAATTGCCTTTCATAGTTTTGTAATGCTGGGGAAAACCTACAAAACTTTTAACACATTAACATGAGTGAATGTCATAATGTTGAAATACAAACAAACACAAGTAGGTTTACCAGAAATGAGTATAAACAAAGCTATTATTGTCATTATACTGTGTGTGTGACGTCTTTGGGCGTTCACGCCTTTTTAAAATAAAACATAGTTCAAACAGGAAATCATGAATGAGAACTTTGAAATTTCTAAAAAAAGAAAAATATGCGTTATTTTTATTCTAGCTTTACATACATACATATTATCACGCCATATCCCTTGCAGGGTAGGGAGAAAGAACAGAGTGCCAGAGTACTATATCCTTGCATACTTCACTCGCTTCCTCAATATACATAATTCTCTTCATACACCCTCGCCGGTTTCGGAGACTCTTCACTCCACCTTCCTTCAGTACGTGACCGATCTGGTCTAGGTAGATTAGTCTCGGTCTTCCCCGGTACTTACATCCTTCTACATTCTAGTTTTATTTTATATAATATGTGTTTATTAAAAAGTTTGTCAGAAAAATACTATGTGGTCGAGGCTACGAAAGGCAAGAGGAAAGAGTAGGGCGCAGACATTCTCTAATAATTTTCTAAAGTTTTCACTGTGACCATGAATTATTATTGTAATTGTAGGTATTATTTTTGTTCGTTACCTGTATGTTATAAATGTCAGCTGTGTGGAAGCGGCTATGAATACTATCAAAACTTACTTTAGTCGTGGATGTCGTAAAAGACGACTAAGAGCTTTATATAGACCTGTACCAATTCTATCTGATGCACGGGTTGAGAGCCCTCAGCGCTCAGCCACAGTCCGATAAGAGTAGGAGAATGATGACCTGCATGTTATAAATATGCAATTAACGGACAAAAATAATGCCTTTTTTGCGGTGGGCTATCGATGCGTCTTGCCCCGCGAAATCGGTCCAGGGTGACGGAAGAGGTGGTGCGTGACCTCATAGACTCACCATGCAAACTGCTCTCTTCGCCGTGCGAGCGGGCTACCGGTACGCGTACGTAAGGGAATTTTATATAAGGTATCTTTGTCTTTTGTGGCCAGGAAAAAAATTATGCCTAGAAATCCCTTGTGATACACGCATTTATTCTTCAGTGCTGTAAGTTGTTTTACTTGTCTATCTACAGAAGAGGATGTTTGTATATATGACATAGTTAAACTCAGAAATTATTTGATCGATCATTATAAAATATTTTTTCATTGAGATGGTTTGTATGCTATCCCCATTAATATACCTACCTCACCACCAGGTGGCGCTGCGATATATCGACTTCTACAAACGAACCAATGGGCTGGGTTTGCTAGTCTTTAATATAACTTTAACCTATATTTATTTATTCGATAAATTTATCTTTGAATATCACAGAATTATAAACGAAATAGTTGTTAATTCCGAGCTAATAAAAATCTAACTACTGTTAAAATTCAATCCCTTTAAATTAGTATTTTATATACAGCTATAAGAAATAGCGATACGGCTGTATCTTGAAGAGATTAACTCGCTCAGATTCGGTTTAATGATGGCAATGAAATAAAATACAGCTTCAATATATTTTATATTCGATTTCCTCTTTAATAGTAAGTTAATCTTGTATTTAAAGTGACTGCACAGATGGCGTAGTGGTTAAAATATCGACCTTCCATGCCAGTGTTATAGGTTTGATTTTTACGCAGGACAATATTTTGTGCGATTCAGAAATTGTTGTTCTGAATTTGGGTGTAGTTTGTCTGCGTTAATTGTATGTTTATAAAATCCCCCGGGAATCAAGCGGGCCACCGGTACTCGATCTTTGTCTTCGGTGAACTTTGTCATTGGTGATTCTGTGCAGGCCCTACGGTACTAACTAATAACAAGGGTGCTATTACAAAATATACGTCTAGTTAGTCACCACAATATAATAATTTCTAATTTAAATACTAATAGTGAATTATATCAAATATATGATTCTGATGTACTAACCATTCATGTCATCGATATTATTTGATCAACTACCGGTAATAAATAATAAATAAAAAGCCCATTTATTCCATAACAAAAAAAAAAACGTAAATGTAAGTTAATCTAAAAAAAAAATACTTATAACTTAATACTATCCTATCTATCATAATACTATCCTAATTTAAATTTTATTTTTTTACATTATATATTTGTGTATTTTTTTTTTTACTATATTATACTTATTAAGCCAATTTAGACAACCAATTACAACCAATTTAGACAAAGATATACTTTGTCTAAATTGGTATGGACCCCTCTCGGGTAAAAGCCTCCTCCAGTTCTAGCCATTCGTTTCGATTTTCTGCTATTTCGGTCCAATTTTTATGTCAACTACCGGTACCACGAACATAATATATACACACCCAAACATTAGCTTAATTAGTTAATGGCACTACTTTCAATATTACATCATAAGTTGTAATACCCTTCTCATAATTACAAGTCAACCCAATAATATTTTTACTACTTTTATATGTTCAGTACGTACTCACACACGCATTTTTCCTTTAAAAATAATACTACTAGTACATTATTTTTGCTGCCGGTGAAGCAAATCTCGAAGTAAATACTTATAATTTATTGCAATAATTGGCTAAAAATGATAAAACTTTTAATAATAATTCTTTCGAAACCTAAATTTAGAGATACGATGAAACTTCAATGATTTCTATTTTTGAAATAAAAATAGAAATCTTTGAAACTTCCCGAATTGTTTACTGTAATTTAATATTTACTAGAATATTGGAGAGTTTATTTAATATTTCTAAATCTGAAATATACTAAATTTCAAGAATCTTAGAACTTTTAAAAAATATTTTTATACTTACAGTTTCTTTTAATTTTCCAATCGTGTTCTGTTTATGTACCTGAAAATATTAAAAGAATATTAATTAGTGTGTTGGTGTAAATTAAATAATTCCATTCCATTCCAGAATATGCCACATTTACTTATAAAATTTATTTACATGTGCTATAAAAGCAAGATAGGTGGCTAGCATAGGATTTTATTTCTAGTTTTCTTTATTTAGTGATATTCTTAGTACTCTAAAAGAAAAGGGTGAAAAACACGATTAAAGTATATAATAGTATACAAATAACATATATCAACATACATCAAGAAAAGGATAATTCGAAATAAAACCCTAATACGTCTGATAAGCAAAATATACTAAAATAATTGCCCTCATATTTTTTATTTTTTTTTATTGTTTATGTTGGTAAACGAGCAAGCAGCACACCTGATGGTAAGTGTCACTGCCATCCCTGGATCTTTGCAATACCAAGAGTATAGCTTAGGCCGCTGCCCACCAATAAAATCCCCAAACTCACCCAGTTGGGCTTCCGGCTCTCTCACTCACCGAACGAAGCGCAATAGCACATTGTCATTGCTCAGACGTCGATCTTCTGCGACAGTGTGGTACTACCCTGGACGGACCGACCCGCGGCTGTGGACAGAGAACTGTCAACAGCGTGGTCCTATCACTGAGTAGACTCATGCCAGCAGTGGGACGTATATGGGCTAAGATGATGATGATGATGTTCCTTAGTTGTCTCTTATCATCAGCAAGAAAAAGAAACGATCACACAATAATTTATTCCTAAATTGTCACCATATCGCATACCTTTTTATAAATTATTTTAAAGCTAAATATGATCACACTTAAAAATCTTATATTTCAAATTTAAAATATTAAATTCTAAAAGCTTAGCAATTATGCCGTAAATATCTTCATCTGTAAAATATTCTTTGCCTTTTTAAATATAGGACTAAACAAGATCTGAGCAATTGTGGTAAAGTTTGCCTCTCTTGAAGAAATTAATAATCTCGGATTTATGTACATTAGGCCAGAGGACGCCGCGTGCTCTTTATTAGTTAAATCTTTAAGAAGTTGTCTAGCTTGGAGTGTACGAAACTTTAAAATGGTAATATCGTTTATATGACTTTGGAAGTTTTGAAGGCTGTACTTTACTAATGATCGGTAGATATATAAGTAATTATTAATAATTGTGGTTTATGAAGATTTATTTGTTTTAAATATTTCATTTGTTCCATGTGGTGACGGAGTAAGAATACTATTCATCACCCCATATCTTACCCGTTCGTGATCGTACGAGACGACTAAGGGATATAAAACGCATATAACATCTATGCGAGATAATGAAAACTCGAAACAAAACCCTATACCAACACGTCTGACCAGCGCGGTATAGTAGGTTAATTTCCCTCCCATTACGGAGGAGGCCCGAGCCCAACAGTGGGACTTTTATGGGTTGTGGTGATGATGATTTGTTTTAAAATATAATGATTCGTGTTCTTTTTTTTTTTCAACGATTATTAGGTTCAGATTTTATTCAAAATGGGTGGGAAATGCATCTACTATACCACGTTAGTCAGACCTATTGGCGTAGGCTTTAAGACAAGCTCTATTTTTTTACATTAATATTATCTGCATATATTTATTCGCCTTTTATAACAGCCACGACCAAGAAATGAAGCGCTGTATTGTTAGTAATTCGGTATCTTATAGATATAATGAATTAACTAACTCAAACCTTAAGAGTCATGGATTACTTTGCCCTGGAAGTTAGTTAGCAGAATGAGCAGGAATATTTTCCTGGATAATTTTATAACGTAAGCCATGGTCCTCATCCTGCCTGCGCAGCGCAGCAAGAATACTACTATGGATCACATCAGGAAGCCTATGTTTAGTTGTAGTAAAAAGACAAACTAATGCATTTATTGAACCTTGCTTTATTGCTTCTTCTTTTTTAATAATCGTGTTGGTATAGAGTTTACTCAGGCTTTCTGTCAGTTATGGTGATTTGCTGCAGTTATGGTGATTTGCAAGAAAAGTGTGAATGTGAAGTATATAAGGTTAGACTGTGCTATATATCGGCGATGTAGATTGTACGTAAGATCAAATGCTGGAAACACCGATGAGTTCAGTGCTGAGATGGGCCTACACCAAGGATCGGTGTTAAGTCCCTACCTTTTTCTATTGATAATGGATGCTTAAACATCGGAGATGCAGGAAGTGGCAACCTGGTGCATTCTATTCGTTTATGATATTTTTTTCATCACAGCAGATGGTATTGTAATTTGAAGAATGTTGGCTTGAAAATCAGCAGACCAAAAGCAGAGTAAATATTTTGCGATATCGACAGTCTATCAAATGTTACACCCATATCTCTAGATGAAGTACCTATACCAGTACGTTCGAGCTTTCGATACCTCGGTTCACTTATTCAAAGCAATGACAACCTGAATCGTGCGGTGAAGCACAGAATTGACTCCATAGCACTTTAAACGATTTTGAGCCTTTATATGAGACCGACATTAGATACCACGTTTCAGTATCGTAAGTCATCACTGGTACACACACACACATCTTTGTTTTCAGATACTACAAAATATTAAACGAGAAGATCCTCCCAAGTTTATCGAACGCTACCCAACCGAGTTGAATTCGTCGGCAATATTTATATATTATATACCAATTAATTTGTAGAAGAAGATCGACGTCTGAGTAATGGCAAATGTGCTATTGCGCTTCGTTTGGTGAGCGAGAGAGCCGAAAGACAACTGGGTGAGTTTGGGGATTTCATTGGCAGGCAGCGGCCTAAGCTATACCCTTGGTATTGCAAAGGTCCATGGGCGGCAGTGACACTTACCATCAGGTGTGCTGCTTGCTTATTTGCCACCTTAAGCAATTAAAAAAGAAAAATGGTCCTTCTATTTTCATCGTTTTCAAATATTATATATATTTCTCTGCCAAACCACAAATTGATATGAAACAAAATTAAATAAACATTACTAGAGTACTCATTAAAAAAGTTATTATATTACTCGTAAAACAACATTACGACTGCTAAAAGGACCAAGTATAAAGAGGCAAAAATAAAATGAAAACAAATAATGTGCCAGTAACAGAATAAAGTTTTGCTGTATATTTTTATTACCTCACGATTTGTATGCCAAGGTATGGCAAACGACAATTTGTAAAATTTTAATGTCAACTAATAAAGAGCGAGTTTGCCATGTGGTGACGGAGTAAGAATGCAATTCATCAGCCCGTATCTTACCCATGGGTGATCGAAAGAAACGACTAAGGGATATAAAACGCGATTAACATCTGTACGAGAGAAGGAAACTCGAAACAAATCCCTATACCAACATGTCTGACCAGCGTGGTATAGTAGGTCAATTTCGCTCCCATTATGGAAGACGCTCGAGCCCAACACTGGAAAATATATATGCTGAGAAATAATAATAATATAATCGTAAACTTTGATTATTACAAAACTAATTCAGGAAAGATTACTGGAAACTTTACTAATTCACTAGCGGTATTAATATTAAATTTAATAAATTGACCCAATTTACCAGAATTATATTATTGGCTGAACCGAAATACAATCCACCCTTTTAATATTCAAAGCCCATAATATCAATCGCTGAAGTTACAATGGCATAATTAATAATAGTATAAAGTTATGATTTCCATTAATATTTTAGGTGTACAACACAAATGTATCTGCTATGAGAAATCGATAGGCAATGGTGAATCGAATATTTTTCTTTTCTATTTTTTTAATTTACATACATTTTTCTGGTCCTTTTTTTCTATAATCACGCAAAAAATCTAAGTGTCTTTTTTTTTGCTTTTGGTTGTATACGAGCGAGTAGTACGCCTGATAGTAAGTGTTATTGCCGTCCAAGGACCTTTGCAATACGAGAAGTGTAGCTAAGTAGCTTCTACTAAGTTCTACGTGCAAACAAACCGCAAATCTCCCGCCCCCGTCACGGAAACCGTGTGAAACGACCAACAGTTGAACGTCTCCCTGCAGTCCTACCTTATGTGAAAGGAGTCACTGACAAGATTGCCTACATCCTGAAACGTACTTCTATAAATTTTATTTCAAGCCACTGAAGAGGATTAGTCAGTTCTTACCATCTGTCGAGTGCCAGATTCCAATACAGGATGCTGGAGTTTATAAATTAGACTGTGACTGTAGTCTCTCTTATATAGGTCAAACAAAGAGATCTGTAAGAACTCGGATGAAGGAACATATAACTGATGTGAAACACTGCCATCACACTAAGTCTGCAGTCTGTGAGCACAGTCAGGACCACCATTACATGAGGTTTGATAAACCACAAATCCTCGCAAAAGAACACCGATACCTGCTTAGAATGGTTCACCAGGTTATTGAAATTAAAAAGACCTTAATTTTTTAATAGGGAGGATGGCTGGGTTTTATCATCAAGCTGGGATCCTGTTATTCACTTAATTAACCCAGATAAGCCTGAAACTAAAATTTTCTGAAAATTTTGAAAAAAGTTACATTATTTAGTTTATTAGATCTTATGCAACATAAAAAAAATTATGAAAAAAAAATTAAGTGTAAGGCTTTCAGGGAAACAGCCGTCCTATATGTAGGACAGTAGGATAATAAGAGGAAATAAAAGACCATTTATGACAAAACAGAATGTAATCAAAAAGTGTAGTTTATTAGATAACTATTGATTATATTACCCATTGTTATATGTAATTTACTAGATTAACACTATTTATGAATGATATGTTTCAAAACACTTGACACACACTCCAACATCACATTTCTTGCAACGTGTCAAACATTTTTTGTGACATTGACGACAGCGTGTTTGCTTCGATTGAGGAATAACCAGATGATTCATTTGGTCTTTACGACTATCAGCATGTTCATGATGGGAGGGTCGGCTAGGCCCTCTTTTGGCATTTTTTCTGTTTGATTCAATCAAAGCAATTGCTACCCTTCTGCGAAAGCCAAGATGATCCAGTTTTCCATGATTTATTTTATATAACTGCCATGCATTATGTTCGGCAAGATCAATCATGTGTGTGAGCAATGGCATGTACCATTTCTTACCTCGTATACCAATTCGGTAATGTGAAATATTTTCATCAGACCGATCCACTCCTCCCATATATTTGTTATAGATGGACACCATATGTGGTTCTTCTATGACAATGTTTCTCTTTTCACTTTGTGAGAAGCGTTTGGCAGATTGTTTAGGATTTATTCCTACAGCATTAGAAGCAATACTGAATATATTATTGTCATGCCATTTAGCAATAATGAACGTGTTGTCATGTGTCGTTCTGTAATCGACAGCACCACGTTCCTTTTTTTTCAGTAACTTCGATGTAATCAGAGGACAACTAGATTTCCTGTTTTCTCGAACTGTCCCAGTGCAACGAAGGCCTTTCTTTGTTATCTCTTCCAGCAAGGGCGTCCCAGTAAAAAAATTATCAAAAACTACGTGGTAAGGAAGGTCGAAGCCACGTGAAATCAGCACATCGCAAAAAGTGAGAACAACGCTTGCACCCAGCCCCAATTCTTTATATATTGGATTGCACATAGTTGTAGCACCTTGGTATGGTTCCATCCATAAAACATACCCTAACCGTGTAGCACCAACCCAAGCTTTGAACCCGTACCTAATAGGTTTACCTTTTATGTGCTGTTTGCAGCCATGTCTACCATAGTAGGGGATCATGGCCTCATCTACACTGTAATGCTCTTCAAGAGGAGAAAACTCTAAGAACTTTTTATTTAGAAGTGTAACTAGGGGGCGTACTTTTGTGTATTTGTCTTGCAAATCCAGATTATCATTGACATGAAGGTGGCGAAAAATAAAGTCAAATCTATCCCTAGTCATAGCCGAGCTGATCAATTCATTATTTGTATCAGGGGAGTTTTCCCAATACATTCTTCTACGGGGGAGCCGTGAATAACCACTAACCAACAATATGCCGATGAAACATTTCATATCTTCAGTGGTTATGTCTCCAGGCAAATTCTTTTTGACAGCATATTTATTGCTCTCTGACACCAACAACGAAATAACATCTTCATCTAAGAAGTTTTCAAACCACTCAATTGGGCGCTTATCTTGGCAAGCGCCTTGAACATCGGGCCAATTCACGGGATTTTTTGCCAAGTCCCGTTTTCTCCATGCGTAGGTACGCCTACGTTTAGTTCGACCTGTAGAATCAGAAGGTTCTTCTTCTGTATCACTCACCATAATCTGCCCTTGAATCATTACTTCAGCCGGTTGAAGCAGAATGTTTCGTGGCAAATTATTCAAAGTTACATTATCTTCTTCACCCGAATCTTCGTCAGTGAGACAGTCAGGATCAACAGGAGGAGGTAGAATACATATCAGTCGTTCTCTATAATCTTCTTCATTATCAGAAACATTTTCTAAAGCATCTAAAATTTCATGCGCAGCTAACGTTCTGTAAAGAAAAAGTTGTATTATTGTACTAAAATCATGTATATTATCCTACTGTCCTATATATAGTACGCTAGTATTTGTAACAAGTTATACGCAATTTATTTATATTATTTTGCTAGAATATTTATTTAGTACAAAAGTTAAGGTTATCAACTAGATATTAACACAGAAAAAACAACTCACGAATAAAATATAACTTTTTATACATACCTGTCATTTGCCATGTCTGCAACGCACTTTTATTACACACTTATAAGGTAAAATATAAGGTAAAAACTGTTAAAATAACTGTCTTTTTATTTTTTCTAATAAAGCTGACACGTTTCTTACTGCAAATCATAAGACTAAATAATCTTAGATAAAGAGGGTATTCTGATATTTTTTTTTATTTCTACTGTCCTAAATATAGGACAGTAGGCTTATCTGGGTTAAAAATAAAACTACGAAGACCACCACAAGACTGCAAGATACTGTGAGCACTTATTGTATAGATTTGACCCACGATAATAGCTTAATATAAATTAATCAATTTTAATAATATAAAGTAACCCGCCTTTAAAAATTAACCGTTTTCCTTATTTTTTTATGATTTTAATAGTATTATTAGGTCATGCCACCCAATCCTACTTTAACCGATTTTTGTATCCACTCTTTTCTAATTTTAAACTGATAGAATATCTGTCACATATTTTTTTTTTCTAAATAATATCCTCTATCATTCGTTCTCTTATTTTGAGGTGCCTCGAAAAGTATATTTTCCATAATGACTGTAATAACTGTTTCATTGACAAAATTATAATAAAGCATTTAATGAAAAGCTGTGGCTAACACTGATAAGTAATTGATGCGCTGTGGTTTAAACATTTGCGGCGTGGATAAATATAAAAGGCGGGATTCTATAATAATTCTAATTGATTAATAAAAAACATCAGTCGCTCGCGGTCTTTGTACGAATCATGTGACTGAAATGTTGCTCAATTGATATAAAAAGACCAATAACCCACAGAAAATCCTTTTTAAACTTATAAGGAAATAAACAGCAAAGATTACGAAGTTTAATAGCAAAAAGAAATTCCAGCTATACCTGTATTATGACCGCCATAACTGAACATGTAATTTGACCAAGTTGCGTTACGTTATCTGTATGCAATCTATGTTACATAATCGCTATGAAAACATGAATCCTTCACATCTCAGTTTGGAGTTCATTATTGCGTGAAATAAGGATATTATGCATTTACATATTTTCCTTACCACTGATAATTATATAATAATTATTCGTGACGTTAAATTGCTAAAAAAAACTAAAAAAACTATGAGCTAGTTAATTTTTTTTTGTAAAGATACTATTACAGTGAACACAATTCTAGACAGGTTTTGTGCATAATATACATACATACATACATACATATCATCACGCCATATCCCTTGCAGGGTAGGCAGAGAGAACAGAGTGCCAGAGAACTCTATCTCTGCATACTTCACTCGCTTCCTCAACATTCATAATTCTCTTCATACACGCTCGCCGGTTTCGGAGACTCTTGACTCCACCTTCCTTCAGTACATGACCGATCTGGTCTAGGTAGGTTAGTCTCGGTCTCCCTCGGTACCTACATCCTTCCACTTTCGCATTGTATATCTTCTTAACCAGACGTTCGTTCGGCATTCTTTCCACATGTCCGAACCATCGGAGCATTCCCATTGTGCATAATATGATGTCTCATAATGAATATAAGCCCTCTATCTAGTTCTCTGTTGCAATATTTAGTCATTTTTTTCGTGTATAGTTTCACTAGGATAATAGGGCATAACTAAGCCGCAATCTACCGTGAAAAAAGTGTTCTCCTTAAACCTCATATAAAATATGATAAGGTTAATATAAATACTCGATTTCATTACGTTCAAACGCACACATAAGTTCAGCCATATAGAACTTCAAACAACAATTGTAATAAAACCTAGTTCTTAACAAAACACTGCATCTATCCCAAAATTATTTACAATTGTAAAATGCCTTTTGCAAAATTATCCAATAAACTGAGCCTCGCCGATGCCGCGGTTTGTCCGAAACTAATAATAAATTTACTGTACGAAAACTCGAAACATTCCTTTATGGGCTCCTTAGTAATTGCTACTTTATTATACTCTGGAGAAATTGTTCAATATCGTATATTATTTGGGAATTTCTTAGAATTGGCACATAATATTCTTAGACTCTAGCATCATAAAGGTTTTTATTTATCATATATTATATTTCGTCGTTAATAAGCGAAATGACGTTAAGAACGAAATTATACTCATGCTTATATGTACAAGATAACAATTAAGTACAATAACTAATTTATCATTCATTCGTGTCAGCTTATATGATTGCTGGGTTCTTCTCCTCAACAATAGAAGAAAATATTTATTTAGTTGCCTATACCACGCTGATCAGACGGATTAATATAGTTTCATATTGGTATTTTATTTCTTTGAAGCAGATATTATATGTACATTGTATCCCTTAATCGCCTTTTACGACATCAACGAGTAAAACAAAAATGATAAATTGCATTCCTACTCCGTCACCACGCAATATATAGACTTATAAATAAAAAAAAATCGATATTAAATAAAATAAAAATAAAACGTTTTCAAATCCATTAAAGAACTTTTCAAACTTCTAATTTCTTCAGTTATGATTAATGGTGCTTCTATGGAACTAAGTATCTATTAGCCTCTTATTTCATTGGCGATATCGAATACCTCGAAACTTGTGTCTACTGAACTTATTTTTCATTAATGTTTTTTTAGACAAAATATAATTTGCTTTAGTTTGATCCTCAAAAATGTCAAAGGGAATAATAAAATATTACATTTGTATAATATTTCCAATCTATTCAAAACCAACAAAAGCAACCGCATGCCGTACGGAGAACATACACAGATATTAAATCCCACATATTACCCACAAAGGGTTCGTGACATATGAGGTTTCAAATGAGAAAAAAATGAGTTGCCGCCGTAAAAAGAGCACAAAACAATAAAAATGCTTTTGCCTTTGTTTTTTTTTAAGTTTTTTTTCGGAGACGTAACTTTAGAATAGAAAACAATGCGTAATTTAAGACCAGTAATGACTTAGGATATAAACAAAAGTATTGTTCTTATGTGAGAATAATTCCTTTTCTAGAAGATGACTAATTGTGTTAAATAAAACAGTACTTCACATTATAATAAGTGGTCACCAGACTTTTATGCTGATGTTAAAATACAATAGCCACAAACGAGTCATTATAAATTTCGACCTAGTTAAAAATACTTGTTTTTATTTCAAAAACATCATAATTATCCTTCATTTTATACGATTAATTAAAGATTTGTTTCTTTAAAAAAATAAACAGTATTTATTAATTGTGATTTTGTCGAAAGTAATCAGATGAGATTATGGTAGAAGATGAATTGATTGATTTTTGTATTGAAAGAACTCGTAGTAAATATTAAAATAATGTTGAGTTAGAAAATGGAAATTGATTTTTGTTTCTTGTATATTATACAGTAAATGATTGAGCATTGTTTGGCATCTTACGTCAGATTTGAAAGCTCTTTATATAACTCTCAAAATACACGCCAATTACCTCTTAGCTTCTATCGATTGTTATTATTTATGGTAATATGAGAACAAATATAAGGTACATATTAAAAGGTTTTCTATAAAGGCTAGCAAATAGACTGGTGAATGAAAGAAAGAAATTTATTTATTTGGATTATCATCATCATCATCTCAGCTCATATATGTCCCACTGTTGGGCTCGAGCCTCCGCCATAAAGGGAGGGAAATTGACCTACTATACTGACGTGCTGGTATAGGGTTTTGTTTCGAGGTTTCCATTTCTCGCATAATGCATAGTTTTTTTTTTTATCGCTTATGGCAAACGAGCAAGCAGCACACCTGATGGTAAGTGTCACTACCGCCCATGGACCTTTGTAATACCAAGAATATAGCTTAGGTCGTTGCCTACCAATAAAATCCCCAAACCCACCCAGTCGGGCTTACAGCTCTCTCGTTCACCGAACGAAGCGCAATAGCACATTGCCATTACTCAGACGCCGATTTTCTGAAATATTGTGGTACTACCCCGGACGGACCGGCCCGCAGCTTTAGACAGAGAACCATTGACAGCGTGGTTCTACCACTAATAAATAAATTATTGCATGTTATATGCATTTTATATCCCTTAGTCTTGTCGTACGATCACCCACGGGTAAGATAAGGGTTGGTGAATTGTATTCTTACTCCATCACCACACGGATAGTATATAGGTATATTTGGATTATACAGCATGGCTATTATAAAACTATTACAAAAATATTAACAAAAATAATATTGAAATACTAATAATATTAAAATAAAACCGGAGGTGTCAAGGGACACCCGGATGGAACGAAGTTCTATTTTAATTATATAATTTTTTTCTGCCTTAAGCGATTTTTATCGTTATATTTTAGCCAATTTGCAAAATATCTTTATAAATTATAGCCTATGTGTTATTCTGATGTGCAAGCTATATTACTATAAATTTCATCAAAATCCATTCAGTAGTTTTTACGTGAAAGAGCAACAAACATGTTCACATCCATACATTATTACAAACTTTCACGTTTATAATATTAATAATAGGATATACAATTCCACTAGACTACCAAAACTTTTCGGCCCCGAGCTCGAACGCGAGCCGGCCACGCGGCCCGGTCACGGGCGAAAATAATTTCGTTGCGCATTATTTTGATTTTGCTATATCTCTTAAGGTATTGATTTAATTTGCATGGTCTGAAGGAAAAAAAATATCTTCATGAAATGCTCAAGCCAACTAATGTATTTAAAATGATAAGGATTAATACAGTATTTGTGTAAATAGCTTTTCAATTACCGTTTTATAATAGAACATTTTTTAAAGTATTAAAATGGATATAGTATGTTATCCTTAAGAGATAGATATATACCATCGCGGACTTTTTTGTAGGCCTTTTTAAGCTGTATAATACTGTAGTACTTTATTTTGATCTATTTCGTAGGGTTCAGCCAGCGTTTGCAATGTAAGCGCAAAATAATGTGTTTATTTACGACATCACATTAGAAACCTCTAAAATTATCAGTGTTTCTCTAGTACATTATGCATATATTATACATATAAACCTTCCTCTTGAATCACTCTATCTATAAAAAAAATCGTCGCGACACCACACTGTTCAATGCGAAATAGAAATGAAAATATCTGGCTTGCTTTCTATAAGAGAGCCGACGAGCGACGCCGCACAGCTTACAATAGCTTACTATAGCAAAAAGTGTCGTGACAACTTTTCGTAAGAATTTTTTCCGTCTAGCCCCCTTTCACAACGCGCGATAAGGAACTTCGTTCCAAAAAAACATATTTGACCATACTGTATTAGACCAAAAATGTTTTACCTCAGCAGAAGCTGCAGTCCAAGGGCTGCAGCGCTGGTTTTCAGACACAAACAATTATTACTACTACTGTAGTAACCAATTACTGCTTTCTTTATTGCTTATGGTGGCAAACGAGCAAGTAGCACACCTGGTGGTAAGTGTTAATGCCGTCCATGGACGTTTGCAATGACAAGGGTAGGCCGCGGTTTACCAACCAAACTCACCTATTTTGGACTACCGGCTCTCTGTGACCGCACTGCGCAGTAGAACTGTGCAAAAGCACATTGTCACTCTTCAAACGTCGCTTTTCCCCGGATAGTACAGTCTACGACTGTAGATGGATAACTACGAACAGTCCCACCACTACTAAATCCTACTACTACCGCTCATGAAACATCGTTACATAATCATCATCATTCTCCTACTCTTATCCCAATTGCCTGGGGTCGATACAATATGTATTCTTATTTCATAGTATATATTGTAAAAGTTATAGGCAATAGTTTTATGACCGGCCGCCTACCAGACGTCAACCCTCCTTGGTAATGTAATTGTTGAACAAACGCCATCAGATGGAGTTGGCCCAGGTCATTATATGGCTCTTACTCGTCTTTAACGACATCCACGAGCAATGCAAGGGTTGGTAGTATTCGTAGCCGCTACCACACAGCTAAAGAACGAGAACGAGAGAAAGAAAAAAAGCCATTGTTATATCAACCTCACACTAAATATTATTCAATAACTATTAATTTATTATTTGCAAATGTTAACAACAATTTTAAAAATTAAATACGAATTTAAGTATCATCATGTCAGCCCGTGTTACTCCCACTACTAGGCCCTCTTAATTAATTATATTAAAGTTAAAATCTTTAGCTAAGTAATTTTTGATAACTCGTATTGAAATATTATCTGTGTGGTGACTGAGTAAGAATACAATTCACCACCCCCTATCTTACCCGTGGATGATCGTAAGAGACGACTAAGGGATATAAAACGTATATAGCGTCTATGCAAGAGAAGGAAAACTCGAAACAAAACCCTATACCAACATGTCTGACCAGCGCGGTATAGTAGGTTAATTTCCTTCCCATTACAGAAGAGGGCGAGACCAACAGTGGGACATATATGGGCTGTGATGATGATGATTGATATATTATGGTACAAAAGTGATGTGTAATGAGAACTCGCCTATATATATATATATAGCTTCTTTTTGAAGGAAGATTTGCCTTCTGAATTGAGGTAAGCGATATAATCCTAAATAATTATGATTACAAAAAATGAGTTTATAAATAAATCATTAAGAGGACAAAGATAATTCTTGAAAGGTTTTGTTTTACTTTTGTAAAATGTTTACGTAATTAAAATTGTGACAGCCGACGTAGAAAATATTTAGTAATAGTGAAACTAAATATAAATAACCCTTGTCTACTGTTTTCTTATTAATTTTAAGGCTTTTACTAAATTCTTTTTTCATTTGGAGTATTTAATATTTTTTTAATAAAAAAAAAAAAAAAAATTAGTTAATTAAAAAAAATCGCGTGTACGTGACGGCATAAGGATACAATTATCACCATCCATTACTTACCCGTAAGATTTGTATAAATCGGTTAATGGTCTCATCAGCAGATTGGCTTTAGTTGTCTTCTGAGAAACGCATAACACATCTGCGCGATCATTAACAGCTCCCAAGTGTGGCAATTACGACACTCTCCTCTCATTTGTAAGGCAGATAAGATCTATAACCAAAACTGGATAATGAAGGCCTAAATTATAAATAATGAAAAGTACGAAAACTTGAAATTAAATGGTTGTAACATACTAGTCTGACCAGCGTGATGTAGTAGGCCAAATAAATTTCCATTTTGAATCAGACTCACGTCCAAGTAGCATGCTTAAAAGCTGAGATTATAATACTGACAAATTAAAACATAAAAAAAACTATCCCCACACCAATAGTTAAATTTTAAATTGATTAATTTTAGTAAAATAAAGTAGGCCGCCATTTCGCCAAAAAAACACGCCACAAAAAAGGCCGCCATTTAAAAATTAAATAATAAAATTAGTATTAAGCCTCCTGAGTTTTCTTTCCGGATCTTTCTCAGTGTGGCCGCATTCCATTCCGGTGGTAGCTAAATAGTGTTGTTAGTTTTTATAAAATTGTAAATTGCCACAATAATAATTATCACAAATTAAATGTTTTAATAATAACAGATCATAAACAATGTAAAATTTTATATATAGAATCATTTTCTTTTTGTATTGGCAATGAATTTGTATTAATTTATATTAAAAATGTGGGTCAATCTAATGTCTTATCGAGTAGATATAAATTTCTGTAATAACAATGACATACCTATTGGACGTAAGACATCTTAGTCCTACCGTGACCATGATCACTGTAAAGTGTTCGAAACTTCGGGAAATTAATAATAAAATACAAATGTGATAGAATCCGTAAAAGTAGTTTTATTTCAAATAAAAAACTACATTACAGTAACCATTGTACGAATAAAAAGTATGAAAACGTAAAGTAAAATTCAACTTTCGGGAAATAAAACGAATAGTGTTGAAAAACTAACAGCATTTGGACAATGAGTCGCTGTTGTCACAAACCACAATATGTACAATGCCTTACATACAATGGTTGCTTTCGTTTGCTTTGTTACAAGTTTTAAATATCGTTGTTCATATTATTCTACACAAGATAAGAATACAATTCTCGCTACTCATTACTTGTCGGTGGAAGATGTAAAAAAGTTGTGTGGTAGCGGCTACAAATACTACCAACCCTCACTTTGTTCGTGGATGTCGTAAAAGATGACTAAGAGCCTTATAACGACCTGGGCCAACTCCATCTGATGCCGTTTGGTCAACAATTACATTCCCAAGAAGGGTTGACGTCTGGCAGGCTGGTCATAAAACTATTGCCTATAAATTTTACAATATGTACTATGAAAGAAGAGTACATATTGTATCAACCCCAAGTAATTGGGATAAGAGTAGGAGAATGATGATGGAAGATGTAAAAATCAACTAAAACCATCACTAAGAAAGTGCTATTTATTGTGACACATATAACAAGTCGGCCTGTGTTTTCAGCGGCGAGTGGAGAATGAGCGGTAGCACTGCTCTGGCAAATTCATTGCAGTTGCCAACCAACTCTCAAAAGAAGAACGATTGTGGCATTATCCCTTATTAAGGAGGCCTATATAGGTCCAATAGCAGACAACACTTAGCTGACGGATTCATGAAATGATACAGCTTGAAATTTGGAACTGTATCCAGCTAGCATGCAGCGTGGTAAAAGCTTGAGAGTAAAATTATATGCATATACTCTGTATCAATTAAATAAATTTAAAAAAATTAAAATCTTTAGCTAAGTAGTAGTACTAGTATGATCCTGGCATACTTCCATCGCTTCATTCACACTCATAACGGTCTTCATGCATACTCTACGATTACGCATACTCTTAATATGACCTCTCGTCAATACATCGCTAATTTGATCCAGAAAATTATGACGAGGTCTTCCCCTTGTATTCGTCCCACTCACGCTTGCTTTATATATTTTCTTCGTCAACCTCTCATCACTCATTCTTTCTAAGTGTCCAAACCACCTCAGCATACTCTTTTTGATCTTTGTCACTACTTCTTCATTCACACCACAGCGCTCTCTTATAACACTATTCCTAATTTTATCTTTCAGGCTCACATCACACATACTACGAAGAGCTCTCATCTCTACAGCATTTATTCTACTTTCATGTCTTCTATGCCAAATCCAACTTTCACTACCATACATGAGGGTAGGTACTAATACTCCCTTATGCACAGCTAGACGTGCCTTTTTGCACACATTTCATTTGGAAATGTGTCCAAATTAACATTAAGTTACAATACTTAATGTTAATTTCCATATTTTATTATATCCATTATTTTATTACTGTTTATATGGTGACGAGGTAAGTATACCGTCTACTAACCTCTTACCTTACTCTTGGATATCATAAAAGACTCAAAGGGTTATGCTATGCCTTTTTCCTTTTTTTTTTTGCGTAAAGCTATGGTCATGTTCGCCCCGCTAAATCCGTTTAGGGGCGATAGATGAAGTGGCACGCGACCCCATAGATTCGCTCTGCAATGTATTTTTCCACGCCGTAAGAGTGTGCCACCGGAAACCGATCTTTGTCGTCGTGGGCTACCCGACGATATGCTATGCAGAATGCCTATAATATATATGCAAAAGAAAGAAACTTGAAACAAAACCCTATACTATACCATTTCACCAGCGTAATATAGTACTTGTTTACAATACTACGTGTATTGTGAAAGAGTATCGAGTCCAACAGTGGGAGGTATATGATCATTATTTTCCATTATTAAATGAGTGAGTTTAGCGTTTTGTGAAAATAGAAATTGAATAACAAGAAATTTGGTTTTCATATGAAACATGACAAAAAAGAAAACGAAATGAAAGTAATAGGTACATTAAGATATTAAATATTTTTAAACTAAATTAAAAATAAATTTATTGTGACGACGTAATAAAAATTATCATAGATACTCAAGCTTTTTTTTAGCTGTGTGGTAGCGGCTACGAATACTACCAACCCTTACTTTGCTCGTGAATGTCGTAAAAAACGACTAAGAGCCTTATAATGACCTGGACCAACTCCACCTGATGCTGTTGAGTCAACAATTATATTCCCAAGGAGGGTTGACGTCTGGCAGGCGGCCGGTCATAAAACTATTGCCAATAACTTTTCAATATATGAAAGAAAAGTACATATTGTATCGACCCCAAGTAATTGGGATAAGAGTAGGTGAATAATGACTCAAGCTTTTTTTTGAAGTGAAAACTTCTTTAGCACTTTTTTGGGATGGATAAAAAATGTTAAACTAGCGTCAGGACACGTGTCCTGATCGAAAATTCATAAGACGGAGGGAGAGTAGACCGTAGGCGAATATTGTATTTAACCACATAAATGATAGTAATTTTATGCTGATAAATAAAGCAATAGGTGCGAAATTATTCCCTAACCATACCAAAATATTTTTTTTGACGGCTATGTTGTAGTCACACCCATAAATACTGCCCGGGGCAGGCTGTTTATTCGTTCTTTTTTTGTATTTGTATCTTTTTTCATAGGTTTAAGTTTTCGATTCTGTCAGCAGTCCTCGGTACTGCTTTGTATTTTTTGTTACCTTACCCTTACCTTTGTACTAGCCATCATCATTCTCCTACTCTAATCCCAATTACTTGGTGTCGATACAATATGTAATCTTCTTTCATAGTACATTTTGTAAAAGTTATTGGCAATAGTTTTATGACCGCCCCTTGCCAGACGTCAACGATCCTTGAGAATGTAATTGTTGACCAAACGGTATCAGGTGGAGATGGTCCAGGTCATTATAAAGCGTAGTCGTCTTTTACGACGTCCACGAGCAAAGTAAGGGTTGGTAGTATACGTAGCCGCTACCACACAGCTTACCTAAAGTACTAACCATCACCAAGAAATTACATATCATCACGTCATATCCCGTGCAGGGTAGGCAGAGAGAACAGAGTGCCAGAGAACTCTATCTATGCATACTTCACTCGCTTCCTCAACATTCATAATTCTCTTCATACACCTTCGCCGGTTTCGGAGACTCTTGACTCCATCTTCCTTCAGTACATGACCAATCTGGTCTAGGTATGTGAGTCTCGGTCTCCCCCGGAACCTACATCCTTCCACTTTCACATTGTATATCTTCTTAACCAGACGCTCGTTCGGCATTCTTTCCATATGTCCAAAACATCGGTGCAACCAAGAAATTCACGTTAATAAAATGAAATCGTTTACTTATAAAGATTTTTAATTTAAATCCAGTCGCTAGTAATAATGGAGATGTATTAAGAGAATAAAAGTACTATAGAAAGCCTATAATATAAGATCGGTCTTTGTCATATGACGCATTATATGAAGAATGTCCCACATACTGTGAATAACTTCCAGCTTTATTGAACCGCACGTTAGTTTCTACGATTTAATAAAAGCCGTCCATTTTGTAATGCACTTAATAAATATACTCAATATGTATTTTGTTCATCACTACAAGTTTTTACTTTCTGTATTGATAGATTCAAAACCATCGAGTGTTTAATGGATTGTATTTATTGAATTATTTTCGTGTGGTGACGGAGTAAGAATACTATTCACCACTCCATATCTTACCCATGGGTGATCGTATGAGACGACTAAGGGATATAAAACGGATATAACATCTATGCGAGAGAAGGAAAACTCGAAACAAAACTCTATACCATCACGTCTGACCAGCGCGGTACAGAAGGTTAATTTCCCTCCATTATGGAGGAAGCCCCAAACCAACAGTGGGACATATATGGGCTGAGATAATAATTGAATTATTTTATCCGTGTGGTGTAAGAATACAATTCATCACCCTCTATATTACCCGTGGGTATCATGAGAGATGACTAAGGGATATAAAGCGCATATAACATCTATGCAAGAGAAAGAAAACTCAAAACGAAACCAAACACGTCTGACCAGTAGATATAGTGCTTCAATTTCTCTCCTATCATGGAGGAGTCTCAAGCCCAATGGTGGGATATATATGAGCTGAGATTAATTTATATACAGAAGGATTATAAAATTATTTTCTTTTATTCTCATTTTTTGCTGTATAGTAGCGGCTAAGAAAACTACCAACCCTTTCTTCGTTAGTGCATGCCGTAAAACAACTAAGAAATTTATATCGAGCTTGGTCAACTCCACTTAATACCGTCTTGTCAATGATTATATTCCCAAGGAGGGTTGACGTTAGGCATGTGGCCGGTTATAATGTTACTGCTAATAACTTTTGCGATATCTACAATGGAAGAAGAGTACATCTTGCGGCGACCTCAAGTAATTGAGATAAAAGCTGGATAATAATGATGATGATAGAGGAATTTTAAAATATTAAATTGATAAATCGTAACTCATGATCTAAATAAAGCCATTATCATTTACGTTTTAAAATTGTATTAGGTGATACCCTTTTTTTGCGGTGGACTATGGATGTGGTGTGATCCAGGGAGACGGAAGAGGCGACGCGTGACCCCATAGACTCAACCTGCAAAGCGCTTCTCTTCGCCAAAGAGAGCTCACGAGCAAAGTAAGGGGTGGTAGTATTCTTAGCCGCTGCCACACAGCTTTAATCTAGATATATTTGCTAAAATGTAAAATATCAAAAAAAGACATCGCTCGTCGAACCGACAACCGTTGGGGAAGAAAGGTTCTCGAGTAGCGACCACAAATTAGACAACGTAGCGTAAATTAATGGAAACTATTGTGTCGCAGACGACGCAGCGTAGGACAATATCCCACTAGGTGGACTGACAAAATTATGAAGATCGCAGGTAATTATTGGAGGCAGGTGGTATAGGACCGTTTTGAGTGGCATTCTCGCGGAGAGATCTATGTTCAACAGTGGACGTCTACGAGTTGATGAATGAATGGATGGATGAAAAAAAAGTCTGACCTAAGCTCTATCTTTGAGACATTTTACCGGAGTATGGTATTAACGGTAAACTGCTGCAAGCTGTGCAGTCCAGTTACATAGGCTGTAGAGCTTGTGTGCGGCTGGATGATTGAATGTCGCCTTGGTTTCACGTCAATATCGGCGTTAAGCAGGGGTGCGTTCTATTAGCCAGGCTGTTTATCACATATCTGTAAAATGTCTCCAAAGGTTGAACGATATTAATGTGGGAGTCCAGATAGGCGACTCAGTGGTCAGTGCTCTGCTCTATGCAGATGATGCAGTCCTGCTGGTGCAGTCAGCGACTGACCTGCAGACCCTAGTTAACACAATGACTGATGATTGTAAGAAAAGGGGTCTAATGTAAGTAAAAACAAAATAATGGTCTTCGAAAGAGATGAAGCTAGAACAGATGTAAGAGTAATAATAGGTAATGATGTACTAGAACAAGTGGATGAATTTGTATATCTTGGATGTGGATTTAGCCGAGATGGAAGGTAAACCACTGATATAGAGCGAAGAGTGAATGCAGGAAATAGAGTGAACGGAGCATTGGGACAATTTCTCGGTAGCCACCACCTCAGCCAGAAGGCACGTGTAGCAATACATAACGCAGTGCTTGTCCCAACATTATTATATGGAAGCGAGAGTTGGGTATGCAGAAAAGAGCATGAAAGCAAAATTAATGCGGTCGAAATACGATCTCTACGGAAAATCTGTGGAGCTAGGCTGACCGACCTTCGGTGGTGGAAGTGGAGACTTCCATTCCACACATCACCGACCGAGAAATGGAAGTGGCCCTCTCTCGACTCCGCGGAAAGCGGAAATCGCCCGGTCCGGATGGCGTCCCGGGATTTGTGCTTGGCATTGCCGCAGAATACCTCGGGGGCGGACTCCGGGAGCTGCTCAATGTATGTTTGAGGTCCGGGCAGTTCCCGGAGTGGTGGAAGTGTGGAAGGTTATGTTTGCTGCAGAAGGAGGGTCGCCCAATCGACTCCCCTTCCAAATACAGGCCACTGGTGCTGATGGACGAGATGGCCAAATTGTTCAAGCTGGTGCTCGCGGACCGTCTCGTCCAGCACCTCGAGGAAGTCGGGCCGGGACTGTCGAAAAGTCAGTACGGATTCAGGAGCGGCCGGTCAACAATTGACGCACTATCCGCCCTGAAGTCCCTGGCCACCGAAGCGGTGGCCCAAAAGGAAGTACTTCTGGCGGTCTCGCTCGACATCAAGAACGCCTTTAACAGTCTCCCGCACGAGACGTTGAAGGAGGCGCTTCGCTATCATGGAGTGCCTCCGTATCTCCGGAGGCTGTTGGAAGCGTACCTTGAGGGAAGGCACGTGCTCTGGAAGGGGGGCGACGGGCGCATATATCGCCATCGGGTGGAGCGCGGCGTTCCACAGGGATCGGTCCTCGGTCCGGTTCTGTGGAACGTCGGATTCGACTGGCTCCTACGGGGTTGGCTTCTTGCCGGGATGGGGGTCATCTGCTACGCGGATGATACCCTCATCACGGCAAGGAGGCCCGACTTCCTGGGGGCTGCCCGATTGGCACGCGAGGGAGTCGCGCTCGTCGTAGGCCGGATCGGTATGTTGGGCCTGAGGGTCTCAGTGGAGAAAACCGAGGCCCTCCTATTTCATGGCCCGCGTCGAGGTCCCCCCCGAGGAGCACAAATCAGTGTGTCGGGGGTTGCCGTGCCGGTGCGGCACCAGATGAAATATCTGGGTCTGCACCTAGACCCTACATGGAATTTTGGGCCACACTTTGCCCAGCTCGTCCCGCGGCTCGTGAAGGTGGCCGCGGCTCTAGGTAGGCTTCTGCCGAACACTGGCGGTCCAGGATCGTCCTGCCAGCGATTGTACGCCGGAATTGTGCGATCTATGGCACTTTATGGTGCACCTATTTGGTCGGAGTCTCTCACTGCCCGCAATAGAGCCCTCCTGCGACGTCCGCAGAGGGTCATGGCGGTGAGGGCCATTAGGGGCTACCGTACGGTGTCTTGGACTGCAGCGACACTGTTGGCGGGCGACCCGCCTTGGCCGCATATGGCCAAGGCCTTGGCGGAGGCCTACCGGCTGCGCGTCGTGGCGCGCGCCGGCGGGGAGCAAGTTTCCGCAAGGAGACTGGGCAGAGCTTTGGAAGTGGCCCGAAGTGGAGTCATCCGGCGGTGACGGGAGGATCTGGAGTCCCCCGTAGCAGGGCGGGGGACTGTGGAGGCGGTCGCGCCGCATCTCCACCGCTGGATTAGTAGGGGGCACGGCAGCCTAACCTTCAGGGTGGTGCAGGTGCTTACCGGACACGGGGTCTTCGGTAAGTACCTGCATAAAATTGGAAGAGAAGGGGCCCCAGGATGTCACGAGTGTGGCACGCCAGTAGATGATGCGTGTCACACTCTAGAAGTATGCCCTGCCTGGGGGCCCCAGCGCCACGTCCTGACGTCGGTCGTTGGAGGAGACCTGTCGCTGTCGACCATCATCTCAAAGATGCTCGACAGCGACAGGTGCTGGGTGTCGATGGCCTCCTTCTGTGAGGCCGTCATGAAGAGAAAGGAGGCTGCGGAGCGGGAACGCGAGAGGCTTTCGCCCGCTGAATCGCTCCGCCGCCGGCGGCTGGGTAGGGGCCGTTATACGCATCTCCTCCCACCGCCTTGAGGACCGAATGGGCGTGGCCAGAAGGCCAAGCGTTGGGGCGTCGGGGATCGAATGTCAGTAGACGATCTCTCCGGCGTCCCGTAAAAGCGCGGAAGGGGGCTGCTGTGGTTTTAGTGGGTATTCCGGTTTGACTAGCCGGCCGGCGAGTCCCACACTCCCTCCCGTCACGACATCGGCGGGAAGGGGTTAGCGCGTAAATGCGTTTCCACAGCGTAAAAAAAAAAAAAAAAAATGGCTGACCGACCGTATTCGCAACGACGACGTAAGAGAGCGATTAGGTATGAAAGAGAGTATTGGTGTAAAGATGCGAAAGGGAATGCTCCGATGGTTCGGACATGTGGAAAGAATGCCGAACGAACGTCTGGTTAAGAAGATATACAATGCGAAAGTGTAATGATGTAGGTACCGGGGGAGACCGAGACTCATCTACCTAGACCAGATTGGTCACGTACTGAAGGAAGGTGGCGTCAAGAGTCTCCAAAACCAGCGAGCGTGTATGAAGGGAATTGTGAATGTTTAGGAAGCGACTAAAGTATGCAAGGATAGAGTTCTCTGGCACTTTGTTCTCTCTGCTTACCCTGCAAGGGATATGGCGTGATGATATGTATGTATGTGTATGTATCATCAGCATCCGTGTGGTGATAGAGTAAGAATATAAATCACTACCCTTATCTTACCCGTGGGTGATCGTAAGAGACGACTAAGGTATACAAAAGGCATATAACATCTATGCGAGAGAAGGAAACCTCGAAACAAAACCCTATACCAACACGTCTGATCAGCGTGATATAGTAGGTCAATTACCCACCCATTATGGAGGAGGCTCGAGTCCAACATTGGGACATATTATAAGTTGAGATAATTGAGAAAATTGAGGTATTTATTTAACATATATTAATTAAACAGATCAGAAATATTATATCCAGGATTAATCTCATATGAGAAAGTAAATGGCTTTCAATGTGATGAATGGGTTTCAGTTACGAGATCCCAATCAATTCAGATTAGCGATATAACAAGATTATAATCGAGATTACCTTGAATATAAACTATTCATAGAATACTAAAACCTTCATTTTAGTTTATTAATTAAGCTAAATACTGACATTTGATTTGAATCAATTCTAAAATGGGTGCTTAACTTATAAATTCTCAATGTATATATAATTGTTTAAATTTAAAGATACATGTCTAGTTTTTTATTAGTTAAAGTTACTTACCCACGCAATTTTGCCATTGTCAAATAAGAAAGATAAAAGAAAGAGAGAAAATAGGTTTTAAGAACTTATTACGTGCATCACTTTTTTTGTGGTGTACTATGTTGTGGTCACGTGCTGCCAAATCGGTCCGGGGCGGAAGAAGCGATGTGCGACCCTATAGACCCACTCTGCAAAGCGCCTCTCTTCACTGTGCGAGCGGGCCACCGCTACCCGATCCAACGTGCAGCACTCACAACGGATATGCTCAAAAGTAATACATTTTCGGGCATTTACAACATTAGTCTTCTTCTTCTTCTTCTTATGTATTGGCAATCAGCTACTTATACGAGCTATTGGTGCCAGTGTCAAGTTATAAATATTTTCACGTTTTTAGTCTTTCAAGTTAGTCGTTGTCTAAGTCAAATTGTCGCCATTAACAGTGCAATGGCCACACTGTTAATGGTATCTTGTGGGAATTTTGATGGAAAACGAAAACGTTTTAAAGCACTTTTATATGATATTCACTACATCCCAGTAGTTTCGCCGCTTCATAGTGCATAAAATGCCATCAAAATTATCTAATATAACACGTTAAAACACTAAGATATCGAATATAATACAAGAGCACCACATGACGTTTTCAAATTCCCGTCAAAAGTCCACAACATTAGTCATTGACGCCTAACCTCTGTCAGTCAAATATGATGTTATATAGATTGATAAATGGACTAACCAACACTAAAATAATATTTCAATTAGAATCATTAGTGCCTGAGATTACGAATCTTAATGCTAACTTATAATATATTGAAATATATCCGAAAATCATGAGCGAATGCACAAATATAAGCGGCCCTTTCATTTTCTCGGCCTCTCTCGCGTTACTTAATAAGTTTTTCAGCTTTTTAATATGAATATAGATTAAGTAAGCTACAAAAAATATAGCTAACTTTAGAACGTCGAAGTATCTGCTAATTTTTATGTCAAAGTACATATTGAATCTATTCATCAACCTAATGCAGATTACTGTTCAACATAAGCTTTCCCAAAGGAAGATAATTGGCACACTTTGTAGGTGGGTCAGCGAGTGCAGTTAATATTAGAAGTCACTAAGAAGTATTTTTACCCATTCTCTTAATACTACTGTAGATTGGTCACGCATTTATATATTTACCCCTATACTATATTACTTGGGTATTTACAAATATTAGTGGTTTCTAATGTTTATGTGAGTATTACACATTTGAAATAAAATTAGTTATAGGGTTTTTATCGCGCTTGTATTTGATTTTTCGATTTGTAGGTATTGGCTATGAGTTTTATACCAAAATGTGGGTGAAAAATTAAAATATAATAATGACTGGATAAAATTGTCGGTTATCGCAATAGTTTAATAGTTTCGTTCTAAAAAACGCAAGCGAAGCTGCTATAACGATTTCTGTTAAATAACATATATCAATGACGAGTCCATCTAAAAAGATAAAACGTTTTATTATCATGGCATATTATAGTGCTTCCGTGACGTCATCAATACCCTACTTTTTCTTGAAACGTTTTATTTACGAACTTTTCAGACTGAACTAATGTATTTCCAACAAACATTTCCTTTTATTTATTATCATAAAGACAATTATCGTTATAATTAAACATTTTAAGGAAATCAGAATATAATTTAATAGTGGTAGGACTACGTTGGAGATAGCTATAGTGGCAGGACCACGCTGGGGACAGTCATCTGTCTACAACCGCGGGCCGGTCCCTCCGGAGTAGTACACTTTTGCAGAAGATCGACGTCTGAGTAATGACAATGTGCTATTGGGCTTCGTTCAGTGAGCGAGAGAGCCGTAAGCCCAACTGGGGTGGGTTTGAGGTTTGTATTGGAAGGCAACGGCCTAGCTATACCCATGGTATTGCAATATATATATATATATTCCAAGGGCGGCAGTGATAGTTACCATCAGGTGTGCTGTCTAATCAGACGTCCGTGGCACGTGATCGACGAATGCGACGACGACATTACACACGCTCAACTTAGAGCATACACGACCTGCGAGGCCATAACAAAAAATAGCCGCGATTTTGTCCTCGCCGCCGAGGTGCGAAATCGCGACGCGTAAAAGTCATTGATTCTAATGTGGGCATGCCCACTTTGCCACCAGCGGCGACCCAAGCCGAGGTCTGTTCCTCACATGGGTCGCTTAGTTTACTTGTACCGGTAAAGTTGTTAAAGCCATCAGTGGCTAACAACTAAACACACACAAAAAAAAAATTGTGCTGTCTGCTCGTTTGCCATCACAAGCAAAAAAAAAAATTACTTCTCCTCCTCCTTTCATGTGGTATCGTAAAAGGTGCCTAATGCCTGTTTTTACCAACTCATCAATGTTACCCTATTAAAGTTTTGTAATTTTCCCTTAAATTTAAGGAGTTCTCGGGAGTCATCGATATTAACACTGGTATGGGAAATTAAGAAATTTTAATTAAAAATTATAATTGACGAAATAATGTGAAACTCAAAATTGTTGAATATACAAACGGTACTGGCGCACTTGTGTTACGGGTACTATTCTCATGCAGGAACGTTTTTTCATTTATTTCTTTTACGTTACACTACCAGATAGTAGAAATAGAATAAACATATAGAATGAATTATGTTAGTAAAATGCATTGAGTATGCAATATATGAGCACAAACGCGTGTAATCTGCGCCTGCGCATTCATGGCCGTAGTTGTTGAGTGCTCGTTATCTACAATTGTGAATGAACATTATCTTACGTAATACCAACGTTTGTTTCAATTTTAGATTGTTAAATTATTCTAATATCTGTTTTTATTCTTTACAATTTCAAAAGAATAGTGTAATGCGAAATAGAATCCGAAATACGGAAATCCGCAGAAGAACGGGTGTAACCGACATAATACGAAGAATTAGCACGCTGAAGTGGCAATGGGCAGGCTACATCACTCGAAGAACCGACAACCGCTGGTGAAGAAAGGTTCTAAAGTAGCGACCACGTACCGGAAGATGCAGTGTAGGACGCCCCCCCACTAGGTGGACAGATGACCTTGTGAAGGTTGCTGAGCGTCGTTGGATGCAGGTGGCACAAAACCGCACTCTGTGGCGTCACATGAGGGAGGCCTACGTCCAGCAGTGGACGGGAATAGGCTGAGATGAGTGTAATTTGGGCAAATGGTACAAATGTTACCTTTTTTTTTCTCGCGGTGGACTATGGAGGTGGTCGTGCCCTGCTAAATCGGTCCAGGGCGACAGAAGAGGTGGCGCACAACCCTATAAACCCACCTTGCAAGCACCTCTCTTCACCATGCGAGCGGGCTACCGGTACCCAATCTTTGTCTTCGGTGGCCGTACAAATGTTACCTAGACTGAAAGTAATTATATGTGGATTGCAAAAAAAAATGTCCTGTATCGAAATTGGACCCAAAATACTTTATATAGAAAATGGCTAATATATAATTACGTCTTTTATGCAGAATTGTAAATTTTCTTCTATTGTGGAGGAGACTTTAGCCCAGCCGTGGGACATATACGAGTTAAAATAATGATAGTGATGATAAAAGTGCATTGGACTCTAATATTTATAAACAGATAACGATTAGAGTGCACGGATGATGTAGTGGTTAAGTTAACCTCCTGGAGCACAGAATAGAAAGAAAGAAAGAAAATCATTTATTTTTCTCTCATACATTACATCTAAAACATTTGGAAGAAAACACTAAAGTAAAACAATGATAGCTTATGTAGGTACTAGTAAAACTAAAAGCTATTATATTCTGTGAGACAAAAACGTCTCAGCTCAGCTTGTGCTACTTCATTTCGTTGAAGCAACGCTGGTATTATGCTAAGACCTAGAGTGGAATCACGGACAGTTAGAATCACAATAAAATACTAAATACAGTTACAAGTAGTGAGGTCTATATAACTGAGTGTATATTGTTACAAGAATAGCAAGTTTGATTTTCGAGCAGGACAATGTTTTGTGATATTCGCAAACTATTATTTTGAGTCTAAGTGAAATTTATAATCATACTGTCACAATGTGTAAACAATATCGGGTAGATAGCACACGTATCCTTTAAAAGATGAAAATATAATATGAACCGAATATTGAATCTTATACAACAGCTCACACTGGTGTAAGTGTTAGCACGATTAGAACGGATTTCCAATAGGTGTGGGTTTGAATCTCATGTGTGACAATCATTTTTTGCGCGCAATCAAGTTTTTATTTTATAAATAATCAAGCATGTTAAATGCTAAATTTCAGTAATTTGTAGTTCTGAGTCTGGGTGTAATTTTTCTGCATTAATTATATGTTTGTAAAGTCCCCCACATCCATTATCCGTGTGGTGACGGAGTAAGAATATAATTCGCCACTCCTATCTTACCTGTGGGTGATCGTAAGAGACGACTAAGGGATATAAAACGCATATAACATCTTTGTAACAGAAGGAAAACTTGAACCAAAACCCTATACCATCAGTTCTGCCCAGCGTGGTATAGTAGGTCAACTTCCCATTATGGTGGAGGCGCGAGCTCAATAGTGGGACATATATGAGCTGAGATTATAAAGTCCCCCATAATACAAAGATTCTTTCCTTAGTACAGACGGTGCCGAAAAATATATCCGCAGCAATACAAGGATAAGTTCATTAGTGTATTTTAAAAAAAAAATCTAAACGTTCTTGGTCTTTAATTGTATTCAATATATGTAGATATGTAAGTGTATGTGTGTGTGTTTCTGTGTGTAGGTAGATGAACGAGAACCAGCTCACTAATTGAATGTTCTGTAGAGTACACAAACTAACGAATCGTATGGACAATTCGTTTCATCGATTCAATCTTATTCACACGTACTAGTGAATAGAATTAACTATAATCAAATCTACGATTCTCCTTCCGTAATATATCTTTTAGAAAACCATTGGAACACCAGAAAAGTATTAGCTTCGATTCTAAGATATGCATGTTTGATTTTTCTAAGGTTTCTAATGCTTACGCGAGTGTTACATTTTTTTTTATAGCTTTTGGTAGCAAACAAGCAAGCAGCATACCTGATGGTGTGTGAAGTGTTACTGCCACCCATTTTTTTTTTTCTTTTTTTTTTGCGGTGGGCTATGGACGTCGCACCCCGCAAAAATCGGTCCGGGGTGACGGAAGAGGCGGCGCGCAACCCCATTAACCCACCCTGCAAGCATCTCTTCTTCGCCGTGCGAGCGGACCACCGGTACCCGATCTTTGTCTTCGGTGGTCCGCCCGGCGGTATGCCCTCTCGGGTTCCTCTCTCGTCGACGCCCCGACAGCTTTCGCCGTCGAGGCGTCGCCCTCACGCGGTGGCCTCACGTCGGGTGACTGGACAATTCCCCGGTCCGATCACCCGAAGCCTCGGTTAGGGCGGCATCAGGCGTAGGTATTCGCGCCTGCGCCGCTTCGGCCACGGGCGGCGACCCGGGTCACGGGACTCCTGCCGGGCCCGTTCCGCCGCCTCCTTCTGCGAGATGACAGCCTCGCAGAAGGCAGCGACGGCTTCCCAATTCCTGACGCTGTCGGCCATCGCTCGTGCAACAGCCGGCAGCGTCAGGTCGATACCGATGACAGCGACGAGGTCACGGCGCTGCCCGTCCCAGCTCGGACACACCTCCAGCGTATGTTGCACCGTGTCCTCGTCGCTGTCGCAATGATGGCAGGACGGTGTCCACTCCCTCCGCACGACCGTGTGCAGGTACTTGCCGAAGCAACCATGCCCCGACAAGGCCTGCACCAACCGGAAGGAGAGTACTCCGTGCCGACGCTCCATCCACTCCATCAGTACGGGCCGGAGGGCCTCAACGGTAATAACACCGTGTCTAGGCCTCTCCAGCCGCGTAGCCCAACGGGCGATGACTTCTCGGCGGGCGTCCTCGCGCCAGGTGGCTATCTCGTTGAACGATGGGGAGCCACCCTCGTCGCGCATTGTGGTAACCTGCCAGTAGAGGTCGGAGAGCATCTCCGCCTCTAGGTCCCACGGGGGTGTCCCGGCCAATAGGCATGGAGCCTCGGTAGACACCGTGCGGTACTCTCGAATGGCTCTGACCGCCATGGCTCGCTGTGGCCTCCAAAGTACAGCCCTGAGCTGGGCGATCAGAGCCATCGCCCACACGGGTGCGCCGTACATGGCCATTGAGCGGATCACCCCCACATACAGCCATCGGCCCTCAAAACTGGGTCCGCCCACGTTTGGCATGAGCCGAGAAAGGGCGGACGCCGCGCCGACCAGCCGGGGAGCAATTTGACGGAAATGCTCCCGGAACCACCATCGCCCGTCGAGCACCAGACCCAAGTACCTCATAGGGGCCTGGATACTGATGTGGATGGAGTTGACGACTAACGAGGCGCCGATGGGCAGCCTCACACGGGGCCCATGGAATAAAAGGGCCTCCGTCTTGTTTAGGGCCACCCTGAGCCCCAGCGCCTCGATTCGCCTGACCAAGTGTTACTGCCACCCATGGACCTTTGCTATACCACAGTATAGCTAGGCCGCTGCCTACCAATATAAACCCCAAACCCACCCAGTTGGGCTTCCAGCTCTTTCGCTCACTGAACGAAGCGCAACAGCACATTGCCATTGCTCAGACGTCGAACTTCTGTGAGAGTGTGGTACCACCCCGAACGGACTGGCCCGCAGCCGTCGACAGAAAACTGTCAACAGCGTGGTCCTACCACTATTTTATTACATATTTGAATTAAATATTACTTTTACGGATTCTATCGCGTTTGTAGTGATCATTGCCACGGGAGTCCGACTCTTGTGACTGTGATCACTGTAAAATGTTCGAAACGCCGGTAAATTAAAAATCAAATACAAACGCGATAGAATCCATAATAGTAGATAGTTTTATTTAAATTACTGAAATTTAGCTGAATTGAAAATTTACTGAAATTTAATTTTATTTATGACAAATAGTTTTATTTCAAATAAGGTATATGGATTAAGACTTGAATATAAGTTTTCAATTATTTAACAGATAAAGTTAAATATGCTTAGGAAGTCTTTAGGTTTAAGATTTTTGTAATAGGTATTTTAGTATAATACGAAATTCGTTTGATTGAACTACGAGTATGTTAAGCCGTTCCTAGGTTAGTAATCGATATGAGAGTTAATACTCTTGTAGATTCTAACACCTACTCAAGTTTTGAAGATATTGACCTACTTGGGTGTTTTTTAAATAGATAATTGCCTGCAAAGAAAGAAATAATTGTTATAAAGCTTTACCATTGTATAATTAATGAATCGTATAATTAATTAATTGTATAATTAATTAGTTGTATAATTAATGAACAATTAATTGTATATCGCACAAAGTTTTGTCTTTTTTGAGTCAAGTTCAAAAGCCGGCTTAATATATGGAATTATAATATTATGCCACTATACATGGAATTATGATATCCTATACAAAATATTAAATTAGATACCCCACTTTAATGTATTATAATGGGGAATAATAGAACCTCGGGGGACTTGAACTAATTAATTTTATGTTATCAAAATGTAATAATCATGTATTCTTACTCCACCACTCATAGAAAATTGACTATAGCCTGGGTTCAGTTAGTTTTAGTGGTTTCTAATTGTTACTATTCATCAATATTGTACTGCTTTTAACTCAATTACTTGGGGTCGACGCAATTTGTACTCGTTCATCGTACATATTGCAAATGATATTGGCAATAGTTTTATGACCAATCGCCTGCCTGACGTTAAACATTCTTGGGAATGTAATTATTGACCAGACGGCATCAGGTGGAGTTGGATCAGGTCGCTATAAATAAAGTAATTTACCTATATAGAAATTGAATAATTTCATGGTAAAGATGCTCTAGTAGTGTAAGTAATGACAGCCTATGTTATGTGGTTTGATTTCCATTTAGAAGAGTGAAGTAATGGTTGTTTTGAGTTTGGGTGTAATGTGTGTCCCTTAATTACTCTTAAATAATAAATTCTACAACCAAAGGGATATATTAATATTTTTTTTTATTGCTCTTGGTGGCAAATGAATAAGCGGCGCACTTGATGGTAAGTTTTACTGTCACCCATATACCTTTGCTATACCAGGGCATAACTAGGCCGCTGCCTAACAAATAAAACACCAAACCCACCTAGAAACTTGGGGTTCCGGCTCTCTCGCTCACTAAAGGAAGCACAGCAGCACATTGCCACTATTCAGACGTCGATTTTCTGTGAGAGTGTGGTACTATCCCGGACTGGCCCGCGGCTGTAGACTGAGAACTGCCAAGAGTGTGGCTCTACCGGAATCCTTACTAATATTATAAATGCAAAAGTAACTCTGTCTGTCTGTCGCTCTTTCACGTCAAAACTACTAAACCGATCTAAATGAAATTTGGTACACAGATAGTCTAGAGCCTAATAGAGGACATAGGCTACTTTTTAATGTAAAAAAAGGGTTGTAAAGATGGATGAAAAGTTGTAAGGAAGTATCGTCATTTTTAAAGGCATAAACTTGAAACTTATTTTTAGGCTATTGATTATATTATAAATAAATATGACATTAAAATTTTGTAAATGATTTACCCTTAAGGTGTAAAAATAGGAGATGAAAATCTTTAGGAAAATAACCTTTTATGCGGGCGAAGCTGCGGGCAGAAGCTAGTTTTTAATAAAAAGAAGTCTTCAAAAATGCGAGGCTATGGTTAGAAACTGCCTTAAAACCAATCTGCATCAGTTAAATATTGCATTTTCTGGCCATTCTTAACAGTTATGGCTTTTTTAAACCTCAGTTTATCGAGTAAAATATCAACAATGACGTATGCGAACTTAATTGAAGGTCAAAATTATTAAAACAAATATTTTTTATCATACACAAGTGTAATTATAAAAATCTATTTCTTCAAATGTTTTGATATAGTAATCTATTAAAACTATAAACATACATTTTGTTCGTAAACATATTTTAGAAGACGTTCTATTTTAATTAAATGTTTGGAGTTTTATTGTGTCTTGTAAAAACTTTAATTGTATTATGTTTTATATTTGCCTTGTAAGTATAGTAGTGTATACGTGACTGTTAGTTGTGAGTATCCAGGTTTGATTTTACAGTTTCATTTTCATCAATCACCATTCTCTTACTCTTATCTCAATTACTTGGAATCAATACAATATTTACTCTTCTTTCATAGTACATATTGTAGAAGATATTGGCAACAGTTTTATGACCAGCCGCCCGTTAGACGCCTCCTTGGGAGTGTAATTATTGACCAAACGGCATTAGATGGAGTTGGCCCAGGTCATTATAAGGCTCTTAGTCGTCTTTTACGACATCCACGAGCAAAGTAAGGATTGGTAGTATTCGTAGCCGCTACCACACAGCTTGCATTTCATACCCAGCAGTTTGATTTTCATCAATATACTACAATAATTAGAAAAATCGTTTTGAAGCTTTGTTTTTTTATACTTTATATCTCTCTGCCTTTCTGATGATTGCTTCATTATTTATGATATATGCTGGCTATAGTGTCACGAGTGCTCAAGCCGGGGATTATTCCGCCACCCGTTAGTGTGTTTACTGCCAGGGCGACCCGAGTGGATACCCGCAAGGGTAACCCACCGCAAGCCATCGAAGACAAGGACTGGGTATCGGTGGCCTGCCTGCACCACGTTGATGTACATATTTATATTGTAGAGCGAGTTTACAGATACACGCACCGATCCTTCTGTCGCCCCGGATGCATTGAACGGAATGTGACCACACCCATAGTCCGCAAAAAAAAATACCAGCCAAAGTTTACCATAAGAGCAATAAAAAATTAATGACTCAGACTAAAATTAATAAAAAACTTTAGTGGAACGTGTCTCTGCAGGGTCCTAGCTTACTCCATACTAAAGAATTGGTGTATATACATTGCCCGAAAGATTTCATATAAATTTCAAGTTCGCCTTCGTATCTGGTCACGTTATCCGCTAATATCTATCATGATCTTAAAATTGTTCATTTTGAAGGAATAGTACACTCAAGTATATTTACTACAATATCTTGAAAATAATTCATCATCATCTCAGCTCATAATATATCCCACTGTTGGACTTGAGCTCCCTTCGTAATGGGAGGGAAATTGACTTACTATACCACGCTGGTCAGACGTGTTGGTATAGGGTTTTGTTCTAGTTTTCCTTCTCTTGCATCGATGTTATATGCTTTGTGTAACCCTTAGTCGTCTCTTACGATCACCCACTGATAAGATAGGGGGTGGTGATTTGTATTCTTACTCCGTCACCACACGGATAAAATGAAAATAAAATGATGAAAATAATTATTATACAATAATTGACTGCAAAATTGGCGTAGAGGTTAAGATATCGATCTTACGTATTAGTTTTATGGGTGCGATTCCCATGCAGGACAATACTTTGTGCGATATGACAAAGTGTTGTTATGAGGGTGAAGTTTGTCTGCGTTAATTGCATGCTTGTAAAGTCCCCCGCAATACAAGGATTATTTCCTTAGTGTTGAGTCTTTACAAAAAAAATATCTCACAAATATTTTATTTTAACTTTGATAATATGTAAGCAAGTAGACAGCGCTAACTGGCGGCTGACATCTCGCCCTTGTTAGTCACGCAAGGACACAAATACCGTACTGAAAGGTTAAATCTGTCATGTCTGTGTATCACGCGAGATTTTATCCTTTGTCATAGCATCTGTGAAATAATAAAAGTGTATACAGGGTGGTCGTGGAACACTCCCGAAAACAAAGACATGGGACCATACTAATCCTACTTGTAATGATAGGCTAGAAACAAATCGATTCGGATGAAAAAAAAAATTTTTCACCACTCAAGGTCGTTGAACTCTTGAACATATGATCGTGAGTTTTGAATAGATTGCGTATTTTCTCATCTGAGTAAAGTCACGTATTTTTATGGAATTATCGTTACATGGCACTGTCCTAATACGATGGAAAATGAAAAAACTTAAAGTTCGTTGAGAAAACAATTTTTTCTAGCCTATCATTACAAATAGGACTAGTAGGGTCACCTGTCTTTGTTTTCAGGAGTGGTCCACTTCCACCCTGTATAATGTTTCCTAATCAAACTGATGTTGTTTTGAAGGCGTTTAAAAAGGAAAATCCAAAATAGATTAAAATGCTACGTATCAATTCAGATCATAAATCTGAAGTATCGTCATTACTAGATATTGGCTGCTGGATGTAGGCCTCTCTTAAAGGACTATAGAAGCACTCGGTCATTTATTGAAGAGTTTTTTTTTTTAAGTTATTCCACAGTCCGTGTTCTTTTTATGTTAAATTTAATTTTTATGGTGGTTTGTTTACAAAATTAATTTTCTTGAAGTGGTTTTATAACAGTTAATTAAAGCTATAAGAGCGCAATTCATCTGTCATAGATATTAAGTGACTACATGTCTTTTTGGGGTTTTTTCTTGGCGCTGGTGGTCTTGTTATTAGTGAAACCTCTACTTCTACCTGTAGATGTTGTTGTCCTCTGTGATCTAGTTATGATGATAATGTTAATAGTATTGCAGGTTTAATAGTCATAATTGTCATGCTTCGCTAGATCATGAGTTCATAGATTGATTGCCCAGGAGTGCGCTTCTGCTCATTATCCTAGAGATACCTCTGCTAATTTTAGCAGGTGAATGGTGAATACTATTCTTATCATAGGGAAAAATTAAACTATCAAAAAGATCGAAATATTCGTTCAAAATTTATTCGACTATTTAAGATGACCTTAGTACGTACAGAAATAATTTTATATTAAATTGAATTGTAGACTTGAGTCTTCCTCTTTGTAAACGTGAACAGGGAAGTACCTACACACATCTTTCATACAGAAATTTACCTTTTAAGTCTCTATTGTTGATTTAATGTTAAAAAAATAATGATAATTAAATCTAAGGTCGGGAAATAAGGGTAGGATTATTTTGAAGATTATCTTAGACAGAAAGAAGTATTCTAAAGTATTTTTCATAAAATCCTTCATAAGAACTTGAAATTATTACAACTATAATCTCGGTGAATAAACAGAGTACACTTTATCAATCAAATCACTTAACCGATGGAGACAGCCCGTCTATGTCCTAATTTGAATTTCCTGTGACCAGATCAATGAAAGGAGACTTGGAACGATTGTTGTAAATACTTCTCAATATTTCCAATTTTGATCCTATTGAATATATTATTGAAGCAAAAGGTTTTTTAGCACTGTTATAATTTGAAATTTCATGAAATGAAAAAACAACTCTCAAAAGATAAATTATTTGTCTTTTTAGAGTTGAGGTGAATTGAGTCAAGTATTAAATTTGAATTGTGTATAGTATTTTAGAGATTCTTCTTTATCCTTCAGTGATTTTTATATGATTTTGTGACCTTTTATGACACGTACACTGAAGGAAGAGACAGTAATTTTAGTCTTATTCCGTCAGCACATCTTAATCAAGCAACTACGCTACAAATAAAATGGATATAAGTAGTACTGGACTGTATTGCACTGTATTCCTTATCTCTCTGTTCCGTCACCGGAACCGACCGACCTTCCGTGCCAGTGCCGTGGGTTCGATTCCCACGCAGGACAATACTTTGTGTGATTTACAAAATGTTGCTCTGAGGGTGTAATTTGTCTGCGTTAATTAAATGTTTGTAAAGTCCCACGCAATACAAGGACAATTTCCTTAGAGCAGGGTGGTGTCTTTTTTAAATGAAAAAAAAAAGAAAATGAAACCATAAATTGGCATGACCGTAAACCAAACACAACAAAGTGTGGGCTTATGTCCTTCCAATACACGAAAAGAAAGTAAAGTTTTATAATTTCATAAAAATATTTTCGAAAATCTTTAACTAGAATTCAGTCTCAATATGATATTGGTAATACTCAGTATTAACACTAAAACTATATGTGAAAATTTTAATTTAATTAATTTTAGTAGGATAAAGTAGGATGCCACTCAAAAATTCAATAATAAAATTAGTATTATGCCTCCTGAATTTTCTTGCCGGATCTTTCTCAGTGTGGCCATGTTCCGATCTGGTGGTAGCTGAATAGTTTTGTTAGTTCTTTCTAAAATTGTAAATTGCCACAATAATAATTATCATAAATTAAATGTTTTAATAATAACAGATAATAAATAATTTAAAAATATATATATATGGAATCATTTTCTTGTTGTACTAGCAATGAATTTGTATTAAAATGTGGGTTAAAATTTTATATCTTATAGGGTAGATATAAATTTCTGTAATAACAATGACGTATTGGACGCAAGACACCTTAATTCTCCTGTGACCATGATCACTGCAAAGTATATAAAACGTCGAGAAATTAAAAATCAAATACAAATGCGATAGAATCCGTAAAAGTAGTTTTATTTTATATATGTGAAAACTATAGATTGCACGTTTTCAGTTAGACCTTTTAATTAATCTACTTTATTAAGTAGTATTAATTCTAAGAAGCCATCCTAAATAACCACGAAGTATGCCTATTCTGAAAAGGCAACCTCATCAAACAGTCGCCCCAAATCCACAAACACTCGAGTATTAGCTCCAAAGATCCTTGTTGCCTTTTATTGAGCAAATCCTTTTTTATCTCCATCTATAAAATATACTGTCGATTGTGAGATCTCAAGTTAAAATCCAGGGGCAATCAAGAAGAATTTTCCTAGTTTTGTTTATATAATATACTCATAGGGAATAAATATTTCTGTTTTGTTCGACGTCTCACTAATATATAAACAACAGATAAATTTCAGTACCTACTCTCATGTATGGTAGAGAAAGTTGGATTTGGCGGGGAAGAAATGAAAGTAGAATAAATGCTGTAGAGATGAGAGCTCTTCGTAGTATGTGTGATGTAAGTATGAAAGATAAAATTAGGAATAATGTTATAAGAGAGCGCTGTGGTGTGAATGAAGAAGTAGTGACAACGATCAAAAAGGGTATGCTGAGGTGGTTTGGACATTTAGAAAGAATGAGTGACGAGAGGTTGACAAAGCAAGTATATAAAGCAAGCGTGAAAGGGACAAATATAAGGGAAAGACCACGTCATACTTTTCTGCACCAAATTGGAGATGTATTGATTGATATTAAGGGTATGCATAATCGTAGAATATGCATAAAGACTATTATTAAGTATGAATGAAGCGATGGAAGTATTCCTGGATCGTGGTTTGTGGCAGTCCGTAGTCTCTGCCTACCCTTCTGGGAAACAGGCGTGAGGCTATGTATGTATGTAGATAAATTTTATTAAAACTGAGATTTGAAATAAAACTACTTTTACGGAATCTATCGCGTTTGTATTTGATTTTTAATTACCCGACGTTTCGAACACTTTACAGTGATTATGGTCATGGTCATATGGTGACCGCGATATTATATAATAATAAACGCGATAGAATCCGTAAAAGTAGTTTTATTTCAAATGTGTAATACTCGCCTTTCTTTTTTTTTTCCTTTGCAGGGTGGACCATGGATTACCGTTGAGGCCCTCTGGCCCGTACTGATGGAGTGGATGGAGCGGCGGCACGGAGTCCTCTCTTTCCGGTTGGTGCAGGTCTTGTCGGGGCATGGTTGCTTTGGCAAGTACCTGCACACGGTCATGCGGAGGGAGTGGACTCCGTCCATTGCAGTAGCGACGAGGACACGGCGCAACATACGCTTGAGGTATGTTCGGGCTGGGACGGGCAGCGCCGTGACCTCGTCGCTGTCATCGGTGCCGACCTGACGCTGCCGGCTGTTGCGCAAGCGATGGTCGACAGCGTCAGGAATTGGGACGCGGTCGCCGCCTTCTGCGAGGCTGTCATCTCGCAGAAGGAGGCGGCGGAACGGGCCCGGGAGGATTCCAGTGACTCGGGCCGCCGCCCGCGGCTGGGGCGGCACAGGCGCGAGTACCTGCGCTTGATGCCGCCCTAACCGAGGCTTTGGGTGATCGGACTGGGGAATTTTCCGGTCACCCGACGTGAGGCCACCGCGTGAGGACGACGCCTCAACGGCGAAAGCTGTCGGGGCGTCGACAGGAGAGGAGCCCGAGAGGGCATACCGCCGAGCGGGCCACCGAAGACAAAGATCGGGTACCGGTGGCTCGCTCGCACGGTGAAGAATAGGTGCTTGCAGGGTGGGTCAATGGGGCTGCGCGCCGCCTCTTCCGTCACTCCGGACCGATTTGGCGGAGTGCGACGTCCATAGCCCACCGCAAAATAAAAAAAAATAAAAAAAAAAGGGTGGACCATGGATGTGGTCGCGCCCCGACAAATTGATCCCGGGCGACAAAAGAGGTGGCGCGCAACCCCATGGACCCACCCTGCAAGCACCTCTTATCGCCGTATGAGCTGGCCACCGGTACCCAATCTTTGTCTTCGGTGGCCCGCCCGTGTAATACTCGCCTAAATATTAGAAAATTTAGATTTATGAACTGTGGAACGCATAAATAATTGTTCAACGTGCATATTGAATTCACGACATAGATAGACAAGGTGGATTTTACATCACTGTACTATTTGTAATCCATTCATCTATCAACCCGTAAACGTCCGCGTCCGCTATTGGACATAGGCCTCCCCACGAGAATGCCATTCATAACAGTCCTGTACCACCTGCATCCAACAGTTTCCTGCGACCTTTTTGATGTCACCAGTCTAACTAGTGGGTTCCTCCTACGTTGCGTCATCCGATTCGTGGTCGCCACTCTAGAACCGTTTTTCCCCAACGGTTGTCGGTTCGTCAAGCGATGTGGCCTGCCCATTGCCACTCCAACTTGCTAATTCTTCGGGCTAAGTCGGTTACTATTTGTAATACTACTATAAATTAGTAAACTATGTAATAAGTAAATTTTCAATAGTAAAGTTTGTCTGTAAAGTCTCTTGTTCCGTGAAGTTTGATCAGTGCTTAGAAGGTACGTATAGATGTGTAATATTCTTGTCCTGCATTACGTGGGATTAGACGCAATATTAGACTCGTGTTTACTTCTACGATAAGAAAAATACGAGATTAATTAAAAACAAAAGTTTTAAAAACCCACCCACATAATAGACTTTTACTCTAATATTTTATTTTAAAAAATTCTACAAACATTTAGTGATTAGCTGTTTTATAACATTTGAAGCTTTAAATTTGCTCCTAAATAAAAATTCCTTGCCATTGTAGAGGCATCTGCTGCTACATAGTGACAAATACGATTATATACGTTAAAAAGTAAAAAAAAAAAATCTGCTAGTATATTTATATAACTACATCCATATTTGAAAATTCATTATCAAACAGCTGTCTATGCCAAATAACACGTCGAATTGAAAGCAAGTACCTGCTGGCTCTTTTAGTCTAATCTTGGCGTTCCTCTGTGAATTTTATGATATTCTGTAACACCCGTATCATAATGACAGCTCATAATCCAATGGCAGAATATAACTGATATGAATTTTTAATATTATATGCTCATAAAGCTCCTTAATTTACCGCGTACGCGTTATCTAACTTTTTGTGTATTTATTATTTACAGCTTATAAATATGTTCATATTGACGTCTAATTGTTACCGCAGTGATGACAATTTAATCCGCATTGGTTTTTACAACAGTTTTTGTGACAACAATATTTGCTTAATAATTATTTAAATTCATTTCAATTATTGATTTGTTAATATTTATGGTCCATACATCAACCGAATACAAGCTAATAGCTGGTTCGGTGATGGATTGTGTAAACGAGGATATGTGTATGAAAGTTGTGAGTGCAGATATGTCGGCTGATAGAATATATAGATTGTGGAAGGCAAGAACGTGTTGTGCCGACCCCACTTAGGGCAGGCAAATGATGAATGATGACCTGATCAATTAAGCGTAGGCATATCGATTCCCTTAATAAATTCAAATTATTTTAAGATTAAAAACAACCATTTATTAGTCAAAGATTCGTCGTAAATAGGAATTACAGAAACTTATGTCTATATTTAGAACATTATATAACTAATTTACATATTTATTTCACTATTTCCTATCCACCATTTTGTAGCAGCAAACAAACATCCCTCAGTTATTATTATTCATAAAACACTAGTGGTATCAACGGTACAGTGTCTTAAAACTTTACAACTCGTTTTACTACCATTGTACTCCAACGCGAGATTGTTTTAGTGTTGCAAAGACGTAAAAAAATTCTGAAATGTACGTACAGAATTGTGCTGTTGAGAAAAAAAGATACAAACAAAAATAATACGTTCCACTTGAGTGACGTAATGACGAAAATTGTTAGACAATGTATGGTTATTGTATGGAGTAAGTTATAAGAATAAAACTGATTTTATATATTCTATCGCATTTGTATTTGATTTTTTATTTCCCGACGTTTCGAATACTTTACAGTGATCATGATCACGGAGGACTAAGGTAAGGTGTCTTACGTCCAAAAAATCATCGTTATTACAAAAAAATATATTTACCTTATCTTTTTCGCTGTAATACACCTTAGTCCTCCCGTGACCATGATCACTGTAAAGTGTTCGAAACGTCGGGAAATTAAAAATCAAATACAAACGCGATAGAATCTGTAAAACTAGTTTTATTTCAAATGTGTATTATTACTCGCGTAAATATCAGAAACCATTAAGTTACAAGAAGTTATTTTAAAAGAAAATATTTTGATATCTTCTATTTCTTGTCGGCCTGTATATAAGCTATGTCCCACTATTGGACTCAGATCTCCTCCACAATGAAATGGAATTTGATCTACTGTATAAGGCTGTTCTAACAAGTTGGTGTAAGATTTTACTTTTAATTCCTCTCATATATTTTATTTGCATATCATATTCCATTGTCTTGTTGTGTGGTTGTGGCTACGAATACTACTAACCCTTACTTTGCTCGTGGATATCGTAAAAGATGACTAAGAGCATTACATTAACCTGGGCCAACACCACCTGATGCCGTTTGGTCAGCAATTACATAATACATACCCAAGGAGGGTTAACGTTAGGCAGACGGCCGGTCATAAAACTATTACCAAAAACTTTTGCAATATCTAGGAGTATATATTGCGTCACCCCATATAATAGATATAGTGTACATATAACATCTATGCAAGAGAAGGAAAACTCGAAATAAAAAACCATATACCAACCTGTCTCACCAGCATGGTTTAGTAGGCCATTTTTTCCTTTATAAATACCCGATTACGAAACGAAAAATGATGTCACAAGCGGGGTTCGAACCCGCACCTATTGGGAATCCGGCCCAATCGTGCTGCCACTTACATCATCGTGAACTATTTTAGGACATGCAAATTTCGCTTCATATTATATCTTACGTCTTCAAGGTGACGTATTCATTTTTTCCTAATCGAGGATTTAATTCCTAAAGAGGCTCGGAACGTATATGAAACGATATGAATAAAAATGAATGAATGATAAAATAAACCTATACCCTTTAAGGTATTGACTGAAAGTTACTTTTATTTAAATATTTCTTCATATTATTCATATTAGTATGAAATATGTGAACATCTTACAATAAAGATATATTTAAATATTTTTTTTAAGATGATTACGTGCGATGAAAGCTATGCGTATAGTGATGACAGGTGCGCGTTCATTCATTTTAAAGTCGTCAGTAACTAGTATTTGCCTTTAGCTTCTTTGACAGAATTTATTCAAAAACAACAAATTTTATGCTAATATATATAGTACGGTGAGCCAGAGGCAGTAGGCCAACTTTCTGGGTTAGGTTCGATTTTTTATTGGTAGGCAGTCAATAGTGAAAACGAGATAAATAAACTCACTGAAGCTTATTACGCAGACGTAGTCAGGAACGTCGCTAGTTAATCACGTTGCCTCAATATCAAGAGATACCAATTGCAACACTCAACACAGGTGGATACAGAGAACGCTGACTCAGGAACACACGCCGAAGACAACACAAAATGACGTATTCTTATGTGAACCGAATTGATGAATTCTCATGTGAACGCTCGTCACTTTTTGGTCGATTGCCGACATAGTCACACCTTAGTAATAATTATCTTAATTTTGTAATTTTAAATTAATATTAAATTATTTCACATCGGTTTTTTGCATCCTATGTTCCCACTGCTCATAACTCGCATATATAATTCAAATAACGAAATTTAACATTAATTATGCTTAATTATTTATAAAAACCCGATTACGAAGCGAAAAATTATGTCACAAGTGAGGTTCGAAACCACACCTATTGGGAATCCGGCCCAATCGTGCTGCTACTTACACTAGCGTGAACTATTGTACGACATTCAAATCTCACTTCGTATCATATTTACGTCTTTAAGGAGACGAGCGCCATTTACCCGACAATGTTTACCCGAAAATGTCAATTAAACCAATGATGTAAAAATATTACAATAAATCGGCTCCATACTTTTATGTGTGATTAATTTCATTGTAATTTTAGTAGCAATTAAAATTTTCCCGTGTGGTGACGAAGTAAGTCTTATATTTGAGCGATCGCACAAGACGACTAGTCGATAAAATATTACTCGCCCGCCGGAGTGGTCACGGATGTCAATAAAGCGGTACCAGCGGCCGTCTTTATGGCGATGGGGAAGGAATACGCTAGGTTATGGAGCCACAGTTCGCCCTGGACGAAGAGGACGCCATGTGTCCGCAGCATAGCCTACCAAAAAAAGAGAATAAAATATGTATATAAAATCTATGCAAGAAAAGGAAAACTCGAATTAAAACCCTATACCAACACGTCTCATCAGTGTGTACACCGCACTGGCAGACGTGTTCATCATCATCATCATCACAGCCCATAAATGTCCCACTGTTGGGCTCGGGCCTCCTCCATAATGGGAGGGAAATTAACTTACTATACCACGCTGGTCAGACGTGTTGGTATAGGGTTTTGTTTCGAGTTTTCTCCTTCTCTCGCATAGATGTTATATGCATTTTATATCCCTTAGTCGTCTCGTACGATCTACCACGAGTAAGATTTGGGGTGGTGAATAGTATTCTTACTCCTTCACCACACAGGTAGACGTGTTAGTAAGTCAATTTCCCCCCTAGTATGGAGAAGGCTTGCGCCTTGTGCTAAAATGATAATGATGATGCAACGAACAAATAAACAAAATAAACATAATTTCGCATTTATAATATTAGTTAATATTGAAACAATTCTTTGGCTAATGGCCAGACAGAACTTTAGTTTATGTATAGTTACAACGTTATGGTGACATTTGTTTTAAATGAAGCTGAAAGGAATAGCAAATTTTCAACCAATTTAATGTCGTAAACTTTCACTCGATGACAACCAAATATACACTCACATTACGTCACGGTACCAATATATTACTTTTAAAATATCGATTGAATTCCACGTTGTGCATAATATCTACTTATGTACCTTTATATTCGCTGTGTAGTAGAGGCTATGAATACTCAATCCTTACTTTGCTCGTGTATATTGTAACAGACAACTAAAAGCTGGGCTAACTGTTTTGGTTAACAATTACATTCCCAAGGAGGGCTGACAATAGGCAGGCAGCCGGTTATAAAACTATTGTTAATAACTTTTGCTATATTTATGATGGAAAAGGAGTACATATTGCATCAACCCCAAGTAATTGGGATAAGAGCAGGAGAATGATGATAATGATGTACCTTTATACACCTGGTGCCACTTAGAAAGGTCCTGTGCCATCTGTATCCAACGGTTTCCTGGGATCTTCATAATGTCGTCCGTCCACCTAATGAAATTACTTTTAAGTATATTAGATATAATCCTTTGTACGTACATATGACTGACTTAACTCAAATGGCTAACCGATTTTAATGCACAGATGGCGTAGTGGTTAAGATACCGACCTTCCGTACCAGTGCCATGGGTCCGATTCCCACGTAGGACATTACTTTGTGCGATCCACAAAGTGTTGTTCGAAGTTCGGGTGTAATTTGTCTGCGTTAATTGCATGTTTGTAAAGTCCCCAGCAATACAAGGTTTATTTCCTTAAGGCAGGGTGATGTCCTTTAAAAAAAAAAGAAAAGTGTGTGTGTCAGCTCCGACATACGACTGGAGTTTACTCCTTAAGTACGATTATCAAAACAGGCGCAAAAAAAGCTCATTTGACTAAAAATAATATATATATTTTTATTTACATTTATTAAAACTGTTCAGTGAAGTATTATCTCACGTCAGAAAGTGAAAGGTGCGCAGAATAGGTTGCGCAACAAAAACGTAACGAGGTCATTCGATCACTAGATTTTACTCCTCAAATTTTTCTCATACCGGGCGCCTTATATGAAAATCGATTCTTAAGGAGTAAACTCCAAAAAATTTTTCTGTTTATTTAAGTATATTTCTGGATACTTAAAAACCCAGTAGCTGTCGAAAGAATAAATCAATCATTTTTTGCCTTGAATTGCCACAGAATAACGTCTATTAGATCAAATAATTTGTTATAAATAAGAGTAATAATAGATAAATTGAATACTATTAAGATTTTAAAGGTCTCGGTGGTTATAAAAAAAAGTGTCTGTGTACTTATGTACACGCGTTAGAAATTATACTTCTTTGGCGTAACAAGTTAAAAATCTTTTCAAAATTTTTATCCTTTTCACCTTATTCTACGTTTGTAGAATAAATGACACTAACAATAGAAAAAAGTTATATAATACATTGAAAGTTTTATTATAATACATTATCTAGTTAAATAAAGTTTATTTAAATATCACAAAATAAATAAATATCGTGAATACAGTTGTCAGTTCTCACGCAAACATACGTAGATGTCCTTACTTTTACTTTGTTGGTAACTTTTTAGAAAAACTAAAATGTTGACTAGAGCTAACTTCAGAGTGTCGGTTTTTCGTGACAGTGTACACGCGCATCGTAAAAATTTACTCTCATCGTTTTTCTCTAACGCAACAAAAGAAGCATAACTTCAAAAAGTACAAAAATATCATCATCTTGGCTCACATACGTCCCACTATTGGTCTCGAGTCTTATCCACAATAAGAAGGGAATTGAAATAGTAAAGCGCCCTAGTCAGACATGTTAGTATAAATTATATGTCGTCTTGCAATGATATTATCTGCATATGTCTTTTAGTTGTCTTTTATGGCCCCAATAAGCTAGAAATAAAGAAATAATTGTGTTCATACTCCATCACCAAAAGGGGAACGTACGTCAATTTCTAATTAAATTATTATTATCGATCGCTTGAATGATAAAAAAAATTAATACGTGGCAATCTGTAGATAAGTATCATGCATTTAAAAAGTATAGCATATAGAATCTATATTATAGATATTTTTTTTTCAAGTCGTTTTGCACGCCTCATAAGCGTAGCGTTGAGGTCTTGCTCTACTCTCGATTTATGGAAATCAAAAACTTTTCAAACCTAAAAATGATTGTATTTTTCTCAATTGTGCTTCTAGGATAATATTATCATACTTCTGTCAAGAAAAACATTCGTTTAAACGTATTTTATATTTTTAAAAAGCAATTATTTTGTTTAAAGTAAGAAAATAGTTGATTAAGGAAAATATTCGAGGACGTCCGGGTATTAATTCTGGATCTGGCACGATCATAACCGTAAAAATTGATGTATCAAAATATTTCTTTTTTTAAAAACTTTATAATTGCAACGCGCTGTTTCCTTTCAAAAATGGCTTGGTAATTCTTTGTCGTTTAATTGCAATTAAAAAAAAACTAAATTGCTTAGTTAGTAGTGTACGTATTACTTTATGAAAATTGGGTTCGTTTACATTTTTTGTTTGTCTATTCGGACAGGCAAAGGAAATTATACAGCTTATTGTAAGCGAAAAGTTTATTTAGCAGCTATTTTAGCAGCATATTTAGCACTACGTCGAGAATGGCACGAAATTTGAAAACTATTTTTTTCTTTCATTTTCATTTATGGCATTGACTAATAGTAAATGATAAATTATATAAAAATTATGAGGCGTGCACTTTTGAATTTTCCAAATTATTTAATTTTCAATTATCTCATTACTTCAACGTCATATGTATGCGATTGATTACAATGAGGTTTTATATTCGAGTCCAGAATGGTTCAAAAAATATTGATTACTGATGTTTACACGAATATGGCAGCCCAACTTTCTGGGTGGATTTGGAGTTTTCATTGGTAGACAGCGCCCTAGCTGTACCACTAGTATTGCAAAGTTCCATGGGTGGTAGTAACACTTACCATTAGGTGTGCTGCTTGCTCGTTTACCACCACGAGAAATAAAAACAGAAAACTCTTATCCTTACTAATATTATAAATGCGAAAGTAACTCTGTCTGTCTGTCGCTCTTTCACGCCAAAACTACTGAACCAATCTAAATGAAATTTGGTACTCAGATAGTCTAGAACCTGATAAAGGACATATTTATATACATATTATACAGTTTGTAAAGGGGGATGAAAATCTGTAAGTAAACATCATCATTTTTAAAGCCAGAAGCTTGAAACTTATTTTTAGGCTATTGATTAAATATAAATAAATATGACATTAAAATTTTGTAAATATTTACCTATAAGGGGTAAAATAAAAATAGCGGATGAAAAACTTTAGAAAAGTAACCCTTTACGCGGGCGAAGCCGCGGGCAAGAGCTAGTAATACACATTTGAAACAAACTATTTTATCAGATTTTGTCGTTTATGTATTTGATTATTAATTTCCCAATGTTAAAAATATTTTACAGCGTTCATGGCAATAGGAGGACCAACTTTTATTTCAATAAATATATTATTAAAATGTTTTGCCAAAATTCTCAGCCGGATAAGATAAGAGCTAAAAAATATAGTATACTAGCAGACCCGGCGATGCGTTGCTGTGGCTAAGGTAGCCTCAGTAACACGTGGGGGTTATGCTAATAAATTGTAGCTTATATGAAACGTTTGTACGTTTCACATAGCGCCATCTAATAAATACTTACTCAATCCAGTCAACAGATACCGCCATCTGTTAGAATTGTTTGAAGATAACAGATAATTATGACTGTGAAATAATAGACAAATAATTTGCAATACAATAATATTGCGACTATAAATTGAGATGCAAGCTATCTTATCTTTTAATTTCGATCAAACTAACTAAACATGCTGTGCAAATTTGATTAAAATCGGTTAAGTACTTTAGGAGTCCATCGCGGATAAAAAACGTGACGTGTAATTTATATATATTAAGATAAGATATTTTTATAAAACCGCTTATATTTTAAACCATACACGTTTGAATTATTTATCATCGCGGCTGTGAGTGGTAAGATTTTGACATTTTGTGTACAATGTCGACCAGACTTTTGTCTGCGATCATTGTCGTTGGACCAATGGAGTTTTCTCGGTTTATCTAATACTATTTATTAAAATTTTATGAATTTACTAGTTATAAGCATGATTTTAAGGTTCTCTTTGCATTAATGTAGTTTTTATGTCGGGTGTTTGTGTATTATACATTTGATGTGTACGTATTGACTTTTAAATTTCTAAAGTTTCGAACACTTTACAGATTTCACGGGAGATCGGAGTCCTGTGCGATGATAGTACTCTCGTGACCTTGAACATGTAAAGTGCTGGCAACCTAGGCAAATTAAAAATCAGATGCCAACGCAATGAAATTCCTAAAAAAACATCTAATTTATTTATTAAGTCAAAGAAACATACAGTATTTTAATTAATTTACAAAATAAAAATATTATATATGAATATATAAAATATTATATTAAAAAATTGATACTGTCACCAATAAAATTCCAATAAAATTTCTATAGCTGTGTGGTAGCGGCTGAGAATACTACCAACCCTTACTTTGCTCGTGGATGTCGTAAAAGATGACCAAGAGCCTTACATTAACCTGGATCAACTACATCTGATGCCGTTTGGTCAACAATTACATTTCCAAGGAGGGTTGACGTCTGGCAGGAGGTCGGTCATAAAATTATTACCGATAACTTTTACAATATGTACTATTAGAGAAGAGTACATATTGTATCGACCCCAAATAATTGGGATAAGAGTAGGAGGATAATGACGAATAAAACATTAACAACTTAGTAATCTAACTACTAATTTTTGATATTAAATCATTGATGTCGTATATATATGGCAATTGACTAAAGTGTTTACTAAAATTTAGAAGTGTATGGTAAAAACGGTTATAAAATACAATCACCGCACGATCCCATACCTTTTTTTTTTGCTGTGAACTATGGAGGTGGTTGCACCCCGCCAAATCGGTCCATGGCGAGGGAAGAAGCGGCGTGCGACCCCATTGATCCACCATGCAAACACCTCTCTTCACTGTGCGAGCGGGCCACCGGTATCCGTTCTTTGTCTTCGGTGGCCATACGATGCCATACTTCGGACATTTAAATAGATTAAAAGTCCTAATAATGACTTCAATGATGACGTAGTGATTAGAATGCTACTCTATAATACCAATGTAGTGGATTCGATTTCCACATAAAAAAAATACTTTGCACGATTAAAAAAATATTGTCAAATATCCGTTAAATTTTACATTTTTAAAGTTATCGTAATGAAAGCATTATTAGTACTGGGTGTTGTTAAAAAAAAAATAACAACGAATATGCGAACTCATTATCATCATCATTTGCCTGCTCTCATCCCACGCTAAGTGGGGTCGGTACAAACATGTTTTTGCCTTCCACAATCTTCTATCAGCCGTCATATTTGCACTCACAACTTTCATACACATATCCTCGTTTACACAATCCATCCATCTCTTTTTGGGTCCCTGCAAGCACCTCTTCTTCGCCGTACGAGCGGGCCACCGGTACCCGATCTTTGTCTTCGGTGGCCCGCTCGGCGGTATGCCCTCTTGGGCTCCTCTCCTGTCGATGCCCCGACAGCTTTCGCCGTCGAGGCGTCGTCCTCACGCGGTGGCCTCACGTCGGGTGACCGGACAATTCCCCGGTCCGATCACCCGAAGCCTCGGTTAGGGCGGCATCAGGCGCAGGTACTCGCGCCTGCGCCGCCCTGGCCGCGGGCGACGGCCCGGGTCACGGGAATCCTCCCGGGCCCGTTCCGCCGCCTCCTTCTGCGAGATGACAGCCTCGCAGAAGGCGGCGACCGCGTCCCAATTCCTGACGCTGTCGACCATCGCTCGCGCAACAGCCGGCAGCGTCAGGTCGGCACCGATGACAGCGACGAGGTCACGGCGCTGCCCGTCCCAGCCCGAACATACCTCGAGCGTATGTTGCGCCGTGTCCTCGTCGCTACTGCAATGGTGGCAGGACGGAGTCCACTCCCTCCGCACGACCGTGTGCAGGTACTTGCCGAAGCAACCATGCCCCGACAAGACCTGCACCAACCGGAAAGAGAGAACTCCGTGCCGCCGCTCCATCCACTCCATCAGTACGGGCCGGAGGGCCTCAACGGTAATAACACCGTATCTAGGCCTCTCCAGCCGCGTAGCCCAACGGGCGATGACTTCTCGGCGGGCGTCCTCGCGCCAGGTGGCTATCTCGTTGAACGATGGGGAGCCACCCTCTTCGCGCATTGAGGTAACCCGCCGGTAGAGGTCGGAGAGCATCTCCGCCTCTAGGTCCCAAGGGGGTGTCCCGGCCAATAGGCACGCCGCCTCTGTCGACACCGTGCGGTACCCGCGAATGGCTCTGACCGCCATGACTCTCTGTGGCCTCCACAGAACCGCCCTGAGTTGGGCGTTCAGAGCCCTCGCCCACACGGGTGCGCCGTACATGGCCATTGAGCGGATCACCCCCGCATACAGCCGTCGGCCCTGAAAACTGGGTCCGCCCACGTTCGGCATGAGCCGAGAAAGGGCGGACGCCGCGCCGACCAGCCGGGGAGCAATTTGACGAAAATGCTCCCGGAACCACCATCGCCCGTCGAGCACCAGACCCAAGTACCTCATATGGGCCTGGATACTGATGTGGATGGAGTTGACGACTAACGAGGCGCCGATGGGCAGCCTCACACGGGGCCCATGGAATAGTAGAGCCTCCGTCTTGTTTAGGGCCACCCTGAGCCCCAGCGCCTCGATCCGCCTGACCATCTCCTCGGTGCCGAGAGTGGCCAGGCTCGCCGCCTCTTCGAATGTCCTGCCCCGGGCTGTGACGAGCGTGTCGTCAGCATAGCAAATAACGCTCAGCCCGGGGGGGAGACTCCCTCTCAACGCCCAGTCGTAACCGATGTCCCACAGAGTCGGCCCCAGAACCGACCCCTGCGGAACACCGCACGACATGGGCGTCCGCACAATGTCCCCTGCGGGGCTCGCGTAGAGAACACTGCGCCCCTCCAAATAGTCTGCCACCAGCCGCCTGAGGTACAGGGGCACTCCGTGGAACCGGAGCGCCTCCCTGATGCAGCTGAATGGCAGACTATTGAAGGCGTTGGCGATGTCCAACGACACCGCCAACAGCACTCCTTTGCCGGCGACAGCCTCCGCGGCCGTCTGCCTCAGGCGTAGCAGGGCCCCGATGGTCGAACGCCCCCTTCGAAACCCAAATTGAGCGTCCGACAGATCGGGCCCCACCTCTTCCAGGTGCTGGACGATGCGGGCAGCGAGGACACGCTCCAGCAGCTTACCCACATCGTCCAGAAGCACAATGGGCCTGTAGGCCGACGGCGAATCCGGGGGCCGTCCCGGCTTTGGCAGGAGAACCAACCTCCCTTCCTTCCAGCACTCAGGGAACTGTCCAGACGTCAGACAGGCGTTGAACAGTCGCCTGAGGCGAGGTTCGAGATGCTCGAGGAGCAACGTCAACACCCGGACTGGGATTCCGTCCGGGCCGGGGGCCGTGGTGGCGGAACGAATCTTCGCCACGGCTGCCCCCACTTCCGACTCCGTCACGGGCGGAACACTCTCGACGGCCTCCCGGTCATGATCTGGCGAAGCCATGACCGGGGGCGTGTGCTCCGACTGCCGCGGGAACAGCTCCTCGACCACTCTACGAAGGAGGTCGGGCTGGAGGGTCTCGGTGAGGGGGGGGCCCTGCGCGCGAAGCTTATTCAGCGACGCGCGATACGGGCGACCCCAGGGGTCACGGTCAAGACCGTCCAGCATCTCCTGCCAACTCGCGTCCTTGGCGGACCGGATGGCCAGCCGAAAGGCGGTACGCGCACTGCGGTACGCCTCGTACAGCTGGCCCTCCCGCTCAACATCGCGGCGACGCCGCCGACTGCGGGTGTAGGACCTTCGGGCACTAATGCACGCCGCACGAAGGTCCGCCAGTCTTGGGGACCACCAGTAGACCCCCTGCCTCGGAGGTAGACGCCGCACCCTGGGCATGGCCGCATCGCAGACCTGCGTTAACGCACTGCGGATGCGGACAGCCTCAACGTCCACACCGTCCGCTGGGGGTGGTGAGGACAGCCACGTGTTCACGATGGCCGCCTCCGCCAGTAGGTCCCTATCCAGCCGCCCCACAGCCCACCGCGGAAATGCAGGAGCTCGGTCCGCCCTGTGACCCCTGCTGGGGTCCCGGAGAGGGGAGACCTCCATCCGGATGTAACGGTGATCCGACAGGGTCTCCGCCTCCTCCAGGACACGCCAGTTCCTCACTCGTGGTGCGACAGCGGGGCTAGCGAATGACAAGTCCACTATCGACCCACCCTGCTGTCGCACACACGTGTTCACTGAGCCTCTGTTTAGGACACAGAGGCCCAGTGACGCCGCCCACTCCACGATCGCCCGCCCGCGATCGTCCGTCATCGGGGACCCCCACGCCGTGGATTTGGCGTTGAAGTCCCCCAGGACCAGGACGAGGCCCGGTGCCAGTCGCCGTATCGAAGCCTCCAAGGTGGTGAGGGAGGCCCCGAAATCGTCCATCCTCCTATTAGGGGAGAGGTATACACTGTAGAGCGTGACCCCTCCCCAGTCCGCCGCGACAAATTCCTCGCCCCTATCCAAGAGGGATAAGGACGGGAAGTGCCGCTGCGTGGAGGTGACGATTGCCGCGGTTCCGTTCCGGCTGACCACCCAATTGGGGCGATCAGGCACGACGTACGGTTCCGCGACTACGGCTGCACCGATCGACCACTCCGCCATGGATTGCAGGAGGAGGTCCTGCGCACCGGCGGAGTGGTTGGTGTTGGCCTGCAGGAGGTGAGTGGACTGGGCAGCCATTAATGGGCTGTGTCCATCATCACCTCCTGGCTTGCGGCGGGCGATCGGGCCGCGCTAGGAGCGGGAGCGGCCGGGGTCGAAGGGCCGCCCCACCCCTTTGGAGCCGAAGCCGGAGGTCTGCACGCCCCAGAGCCCATGCGGTGCTTGGCAGGCTTATTGCCCGCCGCACACGCGGGGCAGTGGGGCGGGGCGGCGCAAGATGCCGCCATATGCCCAGTCTGACCGCAGCGGAAACAGAGTCCGCCGCAGTCAAAGCAATTAGTGCATGTTGGCCGGGTGTGCCCGACCGCCATGCACTTGAAACACCTCGCAGGCCGGTGCTCCAGCACGGTGACTCGCGCTGAGCTCCAGCCCACGAGGAGCCTGCCTGAGCCGGCCAGTTGCCTGACCGACTCCACTGGGCACTGCACCCAGGCGGCACCTACGCCGCCCGGACCGGGCCGGATGGCGCCAACCCGGACGGTGTCTATGGGACACCCGGTTTTCGAGGCAATGGCCTCCCGGATGTCTTCCACCGTCACAGAGTCGTCCAAACCCGCGATGCGCATTTCGGCGCACTTTACGGGTCTGGCGATTTTGACGCCACCCTCCTCGGCGAACAGACCTCGCAGCTTCGACGCCACGCTATCGGCCGTCCTGGTGCCCTCGGCCCCAGGGAACTCTAAGATCCGAGCCCCTGTCCGGGCCTTGCGGGTCCTGGCTTCGACGCCTCCTATGTCGGAGACGTCGAGCTCCCGCCGAGCTTTCCTCAGAACGGCCTCATAGCTGAGGCCCCTTTCTGCCGCCTCAGGCAGCACAGTGATCACCACTGCAGCTGTCTTCGGCGGCCGGAGCCCCTTGCGCGGCCTCTTCCTTTTCTTCTCGCCTCCGGCTCCTGCCTGGGGAGCGGCGACCTCAGCGGCGCGCTTCGCCGCCGCTCTCCTTCTCTGGCCACGACTCTTCCTGCCGCGCTCGGCCACCTGCCAACCCTGTTCGCGCGCAGCGGGCGTGCCAGGCGCGGCAGGCGCAGTCGCGGGTGCGCTAGTCGTCGCCGGCGGTGTCGGTGCGGGCGATAACTGCGGTCCGGCAGAAGCCGGTGCCGTCTTCTTCTTCGGAGCGGGCCCCTTGGGCTTGGGCCCTGCCGCGGCTGCGGCGTAGCTCCCCCCCACGCGGCCACCCTGACAGGGTAGCGGGGCGGGTGCTGGTGCCACATATGGCCGCTTGTCCGCGGCAAGAAGCGGCCGAACACGTGGTTCTGGAGGCAGCCTTGCCTCCAGAACGGCCAAGCGCGCATCGACCAGATTGCCGATGGTGTCAATAATGGCGCGCAAGGCCTCGTCCGGCACGCCCTCCACCGCGGGCAGCGGGGTTGGTGTCGCCGGCTGGACCTCTACCAGGGCACGCTCCGCGACGTTTGACGGCTTCCTTGCCGCGGCGGCCCGGCTATCGGTGGCTGGCGGCGCACGCCCTGCAGTCGGTGGCGTCTTCTTCTTGAGGGCGGCGACCTCGACTCCATCGCGGCTAGCGCTGGTCGGTGGCGCGGTTGGCGCAGGCTGCATGAGCCGCGCCATTTGGGCCTTCAGGTCAGTCACGTCCTTGGTTAGGAGGCGGTTGGCCCTCCGTACCGCGGCCAGCTCCGACTCCAGCCGGCGGTTCTGGGCCCGCAGGCCTGACACCTCGCCACCAAGGCGGGCGTTTTCGGCCTGCAGGGCCTCCATATTCGTGGCTGGGGCGCTCGCGCGGGCACCAGCGGCCGCCACTTCGGTGGGAGGGATGGCGGACAACACCCCAAGCACCCTCGCGGCGGCCGCCTCATTATCGGCCCGACTGCCAGCCTCCACCCCTCCACGCACTCCGCCGGCCGGGGAGTGGGTCGTCCTTCCCGACGCCGCGGCCCCTCGCCCTCTGCGAGAGGCCGGAACTTTGGGAGGAGGCATGATGACCACGCTCCCCTCTGAATCTGCGCCTGAGCTGCCCTCCTTATTTAGGGGGCGCTTCCGCACCTTCGAGGGGAGGGCCTCCTCCCTTACCGTCAGGGCCGCGGTCAAGGCCGCGGCCGCAGGGCGCGGTGACGACCTGGCGGCGGCGGCTTCCTCAGCCGATCCGCTGAACTCCTTGGACGGCTCTGCGGAACTACCGCCCTCGTCCATCACATCGGCAGATCCACTGCCCTCGTCTCTGGACGGCTCTGCGACAGAATTGTCGCCCTCGTCCGTTGACGGCTCTGCAGTGGATCTGCCGCCGTCCTTATTCCGCTCGCGCGCATAACGCTCGCGGTTTTCAGCATTCCGCTTCTTCTCGCGAGCGTTCGCTTTCGCGGCTTTCCCCCATGTGAACCGCGCCTGTCGACGCTTCTTCGTCTTCAAGAGGGGGGGGGGCTCCTTGGTCGGTGCCGGGCCCTCGGCAGACGCCTCTAGTCCTAAGGACGAGGCGTCGTTTTGGTCAGTTTTGCATTGGCTTGACGAGGCCGTGATGTGGGAATCCGCTGGATTCCCGTCTGGTAAAATATTATTCGGCAAATCCATTTGATTCCCACGAGTATGGGAGAACTAACGGTCGACCCGGGCAGAGATCCCTGTACCCGGGCAAGCCTACATTTACCAACCAGGGGGTCGGCCGGTACCCTGGCTGGAGCGTGCTAACGACAGAACAACCCATCTGCCATGCATCTTCTCGCCGCACGCCAGAACTTAAGATTCTGGGTGATTTCCGAATTCGAATGTTGATTCGAACTCTTTATAGAGGTTTTCTTCCTCGCGATCCGGGCGGTTAAGCCAAGACCCTCGTTCCTGATACTACGCCTCACGACAACTTGTCTTGAAGCAAGATATCAGGTTTACGATATGTCGGCGGTGGCATAAGCCTGCCCAGCCCTCAAATGAATGAGTGACCGGGCCCGTCCGAAATTTCACCTCCTGAACCCTCTACAACTAGAGGGTCAGGAGCGAATTGGGGCTCAACCCATCGCTGGGGAACCCGCCCTCGCGCCAGAGATTCGCTACGGGCGACAATTCGACAGAAGGATCTGGGGGACTGTCGCCCGCACCCAGGGTACACCACGCGGAGGTTTCTGGCATCGTACCCCTTTCAAACTTCCCCTAATATACTCATTTCGTATCTTATCTAATCTTGTCACCCCACACATCCATCTTAACATACGCATCTCAGTAGCATGCAATCGTGTCTCATTCGTCTTTTTCAATGCCCAACATTCAGATCCATACATAACGACAGGTCTAATGACACTCTTGTAGATTTTCTCCTTAAGTTTAAGGGGCATTCTCGCGTCACATATTGTTCCCGAAACCTGTCGCCATTTCATCCAGCCTGTATTCATTCTCCTACTAACTTCCCGGTCGATATTGCGGTCGTTTTGGAGAAGCGAGCCTTAGTACTTAAAACCGGAGCAGACCGGTAGGGATACCCCATTTAAGGCAATGTGAGAGAATTGGGCAGAGACACTGAAGTTACAGAACAAATGTTCAGTTTTGGTACGGCTGATCTTAAGGCCAACTCTTTCCAGCCTCTCTTGCCATTTTTCCAGTCTGCTCTGTACCTCAGCTGCATACACCAAGGTGCTTCCCCCTGTATGTCCGATGTCAGAGCATCTATCACCAGGAGGAACAGATAAGGGCTTATAGCCGAACCCTGGTGCAAGCCTACTGCCACATTGAACTCGTCAGTATCGCCGGCATCGGACCGGACATTCGTTCGCGCTCCTGCGTACATAGCTTTCACTAATCATACTTCCCAGGTATTCCTCGTTCTTTCAAAGCCCACCACAGAACTTCCCGAGGAACACGGTCATACGCCTTCTCTAGGTCTATGAATACCATGTGTAGGTTTCTATGTATACACTGGTATTTTTCCATAAGTTGGCGTACGATAAAAATTGCGTCCGTGGTACTCAGTCCTGGCATAAAACCAAATTGGTTCTAGGTTATCCCACATTCCTCTCTCATTCTTTTCTCTATTACTTTCTCCCAAATCTTCATGCTATGCGATATAAGCTTTATTCCTCGGTAGTTGTTGCAGTCTTGTACATCACCCTTATTTTTAAAGATGGGTACCAGAGACCTGGAACACCATTCATTTGGGATAGACTCTTCATGCAACAACTTGCCGAAGAACAAAGTCAGCCAGTTCCATCCGTCGGCTTTCAGAAATTTCCATACCTCCACAGGTATACTGTCTGGGCCAACTGCTTTACCATTTTTCATACTCTGGACAGCCTTTTTTACTTCATCTATACTTACTTCCTCTACCAAACCCAAGTTGGTCGGTAGATCCTCTATTTTACCAGTCCGAACGTTCTCTTCATTCATAAATTTTTCAAAATAACTCTTCCAGCGCCCTTTTATTTCTTCATCATTCATTAAAACTCTTCCATTACAATCTTTTATATATTTAACATGCACAATATCTCTAGCATTCCTTTCTCTCGCTTTCACTAGACGGTATAATTCTTTTTGTCCATTAGGACTGTCGAGACTTTGGTAAAGTCTGTCTTGAACTTTACCTTTAGCGATTGCGACACCTTTCTTACCTTTTTTCTTAAATTCTACATAGGCTATTCTTTTTTGCTCTTTCAACACCAGGTTATCATCACTCACGCTTTTCCATTCTTTAAAAGCATTCTTCTTTTCTTTCAAAACCTTTTGTATACTATCATTCCACCACCATGTATCTGTATCAATCATTTCTTTACCTTTCGTTTCACCCAGAACATTCTTCGCTACTTCCCTTACATAGGAAGCCATCTCATTCCAAAATTAATTTACAGTCTTTTCTTTCATTCCTTTCTCCATTTCAATCATTCTATGAACCACTCTCTTTCGAAATTATTTTGCGCAATCTTCTTTCTCTAACATGTACCACTTAATCTTTGGTGGGGCCTAGGTTTAAACTTTGCTATTTGCACTGAGATTTTAACTTCCAGTAACAATAAGCGAAGTTGGGAAGTTAAAGGCTCACCCGGCATTACTTTGCAGTCCACTACTGCGTGCATGTTATTTCTTCTAAGAAGAAAGTAATCTATTTGGCTGCTGTGGTTCCCGCTTTTATAAGTTGTCAAGTGACCTTTGCGTTTCTCAAAGAATGTATTGACAACAGCCAAATCGAAGGCTGACGCAGCCTGCAGTAGGGTTTCGCCTTTCGGGTTCCGCCTTCCTAAGCCCCACACGCCATGCACTCTGTCATAGGTTATGACAGAGTTTCACTTTCATCCTTCCTACATGTCCATTAAAATCACCTCCCATATAGATTTTCTCACTCTGTGGAATACACATTAATATTGAACCTAAATCCTCCCAAAATTTACCTTTCGCTACATCATCGCATCCAACCTGTGGCGCATACACACTCAAAATGTTCAATATTAAACTATTCAAGACTAATTTAATTGCGATAATTCTGTCATTCACTCTCTCTATATCCGTCACACATTTTTTCAATTCCGTATCCAACACTATACCCACTTCATTTCTTTTACCATCGCCTCCAGAATAGAAAAAATTATAACCCATTCCAATCTCTCTAGCTCTCATACCCTTCCATCTTGTCTCTTGCACACATGCTATATTCACTCGTCTTCTTTCCAAAACATCTGCTAGCTCTCTTCCTCTTCCAGTCATCGTACCTATATTCCAGCTTACCATCCTCATTCTTACTTCACGGACTCGCGTCTTACGTCGCAACCGTCCCTGATGCAACAACCCTGGTCTATTTCCCACAGGCACCGGGTGCTGCACCTGCGCGTCGCTTCGGGGGTACGCCCTAACATTATCATGGACTTCGTTTATTCTCAAGACCATGTTATTAAGGGTTATGGCTATTGTTTTATGACCGGCCACCTGCATGACGTCAACCCTCCTCGAAAATTCTCGTTAATGAGGAAGGGATAAGGGTATGGTGGAGGTATATGAGGGAAAGGTAGGTTACGGATACTACTGTCATAAGATATAGGATAGGGTGGTATGACAGCAGTAGCTGGAGTAGTCTGGGATTGCGTGCCCGTAGTGACACCAATCAGTTGACGGATAGACAACTGGTAGTGACACCTTCTGGACCTATAACGAATATGCGAACTCATCTGAAGAAATTTTACATTTAAGGAACAGAAGAAACTTACGTTTTAAGGTCATCATCATTCTCCTACTGTGTACTCTTCTTTCATAGTACATATTTAAAATTTTATTGGAAATAGTTTTATGACTGTCCACCTGCCAGACGTCAACTCTCCTCGAGAATGTAATTGTTGACCAAACGGTATCAGATGAAGTTAGTCCAGGTTGTTATAAGGCTCTTAGTCATCTTTTACGGCATCCAAGAGCAAAGTAGCAAAACATAAGCAAACTTACGTTCTTAGGTATCACGAACTAATAACAAAAAGAAAAATAGTTAGATTAAAACTATTGTCATGTCAGTCATGATAAAACAAAAGCATGAATTCAATATAATAGTTTATTGATATCTGCTTCATATAATCCTAATAAACAATACAAATGACACACCAAATGTAGCTTCGATATCCCGGTTTCTGTTCTAAGATTGAGAGATACGGAGTTTGAAATCAAATATAATTTAACATTACATCTGGCTTCATGCCAAGTTGTATAATATGAAAAATCAATAAAGGACGTCTCATAGACACTATTTGTTTCGATCGGTGTTCTTATTAGTACTGTAAGCTCATTTTGATAGAAATAGAAGATAAGGGTAGGCAGAGAGAACAGAGTGCCAGAGAACTCAATATATCTCTCTCTGTTCCCTCTGCCTACCCTGCAAGGGATATGGCGTGATGATATGTATGTATGTAGAAGATGTACGATTAGTTTATTAACTCGTATGTGACCAAAATTATCCGTGTGGTGAAGGAGTAAGAATACAATTCACCACCCTCTATGTTACCCATGGGTGATCGTAAGAGACGACTAAGGGATATAAAACGCATATAACATCTATACAAGAGAAGGAAAACTCGAAACAAAACCCTATACCAACACGTCTGACCAACGTGGTATATTAGGTTAATTGCCCTCTCATTACGGAGGAGGCCCAAGCCCAACAGTGCGACATATATCGGCTGTGATGATGATGATGATGACCAGAATTAATAAACTTTTATTTTTTGTTTATAACCTAGAAGTATGGAAAAAAAATATTAAATTAATAAAGAAATAAGTGATACGTGTTTAATATTTTACGTTAAAAGAAAAAGATAACAACAAAAAATATAAATCTTATAAAAATTGTATATAATAAGTATTTAATACTAAAAAAAAATTACATTAAAAATACAAATATTTAATGTACTAATTATTAAATGTTTGCTTCAGCATAATACTTTTTTTATTTAATTTATCATATATATTTTTCTTTTTTTTTTATGGGTGGGTTATGGTTGGCGCTCTTCTCGCACCACTCCATCCGGGGCGACAGACGGGCGTACGCACGCATACCCGTAACCCACCCATGAACCTCGCCTACGTTATTAGACCGGCCACTGGAGTAGCGTGAACTTGTCATCAGTGGCCGGCCTGACGGAATACCCCCTGAGGGGTACCCTCTCCTTGAGCAACGTAAGGGGGGGAGGACGTCGATCCAACACTGGCACGCCTTGGTATCGGAACGCCTCCCTGATGCAGCTAAATGGTAGACTATTGAATGCGTTGGCGATGTACAGGGCACCACCAACAGCACTCCTCCGCCGGCGACGGCCTCAGTCGCCACGGCCCTCAGGCGCAGCAGAGCTGCGATCGTCGAACGACACCTCCAGAATTTATCATATCATATCGAAAACTCGAAAGAAATCCCTATACCAACAGGTCTGACCAGCGTGGTATATTAGGTCGATTTCTATCCCGTTATGGAGGAAGCTCGAGTCCAACAGTGGAACATATATGAGCTGAGATGATGATGATGTTGAAATAGTTTTTTATATTGTAACTAGCTTCTGCCCGCGGCTTCGCCCGCGTAAAAGGTTACTTTCCTAAAGTTGTTGATCCCCTATTTTTATTTTTGACCGTGTTTTGACCGTACAGTGCAACGGTATTACAATACTCAGGGTTGGAACTTCATTGCTCGACTGCTAGATGGCGTTGAAGAAGCTAGATTTTGAGATTTTTTGACAAACAATTTTTTTATTTTATATATTAAAATTTTGTTTTTTTTTAATAAAAAGTATCCTGTGTTACTTTTAATACCTCCAAGAATATGTGTACAATGTTTCATGATGATCGGTTGAGTAGTTTCAGCGTGAAAGCGTAACAAACAAACTTACATTCACATTTATATATTAGTAAGGATAGGGATTAATTAACATTTTACTTACAATTAGATTAAATTTTAAATTTAAATTCATTTATTATGTATAAACTCTGCGAGGGCACTTACGTATTTTCAGTTTTAACATTTTAAATAAATCCAATAAACTACCACAGGATAGGAACGCAAACCGCTACTGAGAAGATCCGGCAAGAAAATAATTCAATATTATTTTGGTAGAGATTATTTTGAAATCAAAATATTAATTTCATATTTTTTTTACCTAACACATTAAATGAGAATTTGATAGATTTTAATATACCATGAATTGGATTTATACGTTATTTTACTACCAATGAAGCTATTACATTATATATTTATGTAAAAATATAGAACATTGCTCAACCTGAACACTGCTTGGGTAAATACCTCGCAATGTATGCTGACACTACACGAACAAATGGGCAGTCTTAATGTTTACCAGTCTTATATTAAGTATTGACAGTTCAAATAATTTTAATTTAATGATAATTAACATTCCAATAAATGTTTTTATATTTCATTTAATTTGTAACCAGTTTTAAACAGGAATTATTAAAAAGATAATATAGAGTTTAAGTTTTTTTAATAGATACTAATTAATCTTATTGATTATCATTCATATATTTTTTAATAAAGACTAATGAATCTTATTAATTATCATTCATATATTTTGCTAGATTGTTAACTGAAATCGTAAATATTGCTTAAAATTTGCAATATTTTCCAAACAAATTCTTGTCATGTTTTATATTATATACGAGTACAATCCTTAAAATCTCGTGTTTGTTATTTTTAGAGGTCATAAGAAACAGCTGTTATTACGTATTTAAAATTTATTTCCAACAATTTTCTGTAGAAAATTCATACTTTTGATTATCAGTTTCGGAGTCAAATCATCATCATCATCATTTCAGCGTAGTCGTCCTTCATATTTCTCCACAGAGTGCGGTCCGCAACTTTCACCAGGTCGTCTGTCCACCTAGTTTCATGCACTGTGACGTCAGATACGTGGTTGCAATTCAAGAACCTTTCTTCCCCAGCGGTTGTTAGTTCGTCAAGCGACGTGGCCTGCCCATCATGCGGAGTCAATTAATTTTTAATAATTGTTAGCGAAATGAATGAAGTCTAAAAGGTATAGCAATGATTATTTTTGACGAATATACTGCGTAAACCAAGCTAAACAATAAACTACAATGTTATGCAAAAATCAAATAAACTTTTTGGATGTCAACGGAATGGTAGCTAACATAGCATACTATAGTGATGTAAATTAGTCCAAGTAGTCAGTAGCGTGTCGAAAGGCGCAGGCAGCCAAATATCGGCCTTCACAAACATACTTAAAACAATAGTAATGCAAATTTTTGAATATTTATTAGTAACCGTGTAGTTTTAAAGATGACAACTACATTATGAACATAGTTGTAATACAATGAATAATGATGGAGAGGTAAGTAAGATCTTCGTTTTAAAGATTCTAAAAGAGTAATTTAAGGCTATTTCTATAGTTATCTTGGTTGACATAGTGACAGATTCATTGAACCATTTACTTTAAATTGATTTATCGCTACGGTATCTGTTTAAGATTTGGCTATCGATTTGTACTAATAAACTATTTTGTAATAATAATCATCATTCTCCTATTCTTACCTGAATTACTTGGGGTCGATACAATATGTACTCTTCTTTCATAGTACATATTGTAAAAGTTATTGGCAATAGTTTTATGAACGGACGCTTGTTAAACGTTAACCCGCGTTGGGAATGTAATTGTTGAGCAAATAGCATCAGATGGAGTTGGCCCAGGTCGTTATAAGACTCTTAGTCGTCTTTTACGACATCCACGAGCAAAGTAAGGGTTGGTATTATTCGTCGCCGTTACCACACACATTTATTTATTTTATAATAATATTATACCTTATTATTTTAGGGTGGGCTACGGTCGGCGCATTCTTCGCACCACTCCATCCGGGGCGACAGAGGGGCGTAAGCACGTACACCCGTAACCCACCCGTGACTCCTCGTCGTTGGACCGACCACCGGAGCTGCGTGAACTTGACGTCAGTGGCCGGCCCGACGGAATAACCTCTGAAGGTACCTCTCCTCTCCTTGACCGACGTCCAACGGGGAGGACGTCGGTCAAGGAGCCTAGCCCTAGCCTCAACTAGGGCGGGCATCAGACGCAGATAATAATAATATTATGCCTACTTGTATCTGACAGATTCGTTCATTCAATGTCTTTCTAAAGGGACTGTCGATAGTGAAGTTCTGAATTCAAATCCTTATTTGAATAAGGAGTTTTTATTCTCTGTCACAATTTAACCTACATTAGGGTGCACAGTAAAATGTAATTACGAATATAGGATTTAAAAATATATGTCTCTTTTATTTTAAATCACTTGTAGATGTAGTATAGATGTTGTCCTCTCATATTTTGCCAGTGACTTTTTCATCGTCTCATCATCTCAGTTCATATATGTCCCACTGTTGGGCTCTAGCCTCCTCCATAATGGGAGGGTAATAGACCTACTATACCACGCTGGTCAGACGTGTTGGTATAAGGTTTTGTTTCGAGGTTTCCTTCTCTCGCATAAAAAAATAAACTATTACAAAATATAATTAAATGCATATAAAAATTCACAATATGATATATTTTTTTATATGCAATTGTAAAAAGTTACACTGTGTGAGCAAAATATCGTCATTCACATAAATATATCAAAAATACCAGACACAAACAGTAGAATAAGACACTACCTAAGTTTCAACTTAATTTAAACAATATTATGTTCAAAGATAAATTATCAAATACGTTGTTAAATTATATTATAAGTAATATTTTATTAAGATGAATTGATCATTATAAAGTCTTGACTACTGAACACAAACACAGCATCAGATTAAACGATACGGCATTAAAATACTTGAAAAATTATATTTTAAATAATATCTAACATATCACTTTGATGACTTCAATTGTGGATTAAATAATATCTGAAATATTTAATTAATCCTTATTAATATTATAAATGCGAAAGTAACTCTGTATGTCTGTCTAGACAGACAGACATACAGACAGATGTTTGTCTGTCGCTCTTTCACGCGAAAACTACTGATATGATATAAATAAAATTTGGTACACAGATAGTCTAGAGCCTAATAAAGAACATAGGCTACTTTTTAATACAAAAAAATGGGTTGTAAAGGGGGATGAAAAGTTGTAAGAAAGTATCGTCATTTTTAAAGCTAGAAGGTTGAAACTTGTTTTTTAGCTATTGATTAGATATAAATAAAAACATTAACATTTTTACCCGACTGCAAAGGAGTGGTATTGTGTTTAACAGTCTATGTATGTATGTATGTTCCTTTGAAGCACTATATATACCAAACGCCTGGGCCGATTTTTATGATTCGCACGTCAATCGATTCCTCTTAATCCGGCGAGTGTCACTAAAGATATGACGTTATTGAAAATTCAATATGGCGACTACTGGACGCCTACTGTTCAGTTGTCATGTTTTATTATTAAAATATATTTCATTTTCTGCAATAGTATTTATTCAATAATATATTATGGAATTCTAGACCGCCGGACATCTAAGTGCTTGTTTTTTTCTTTTCAGTTTTTTTTTATTATGTACGTAGTTTTGGTGACTTTTTACGCAGTCGGTTTTTTGATTTTTTTTAATAATTTTTTTTTGTAAAAAAATTACCCTTAAGGGGTTAAATAAAAATAGGAAATGAAAAACTAGGAAAGTAACCTTTTACGCGGGTGAAGCCACAGGCAAAAGCTAGTATCTAATATATATATCGCTTTGATGACTTCGATCATGGATTAAATAGTATCTAATATATTTAATTAATATCTAAAATATCACCCCATATCTTACCCGTGGGTGATCGTACGAGACGACTAAGAGATATAAAACGCATATAACATCTATGCGAGAGAAGGAAAACTCGAAATAAAACCCTATACCAACACGTCTGACCAGCGCGGTATAGTAGGTTAATTTCCCTCCCATTACGGAGGAGGTCCGAGCCCAACAGTGGGACATTTATGGGCTGTGATGATGATGATATCACTTCGATGACTACGATTATGGATTAAATAGACTGAACGACATTAATTTATATTTAAGATATTATTTCCAACTAAAACACAATAAAGTAAATGGTTACCATTTACTTTACCGAGAAAATCTTAAACCATCGACCAAGGGAGTCTAAAACGCTCTACTAAGAGCATGGTACTACCCTTGATGGACCGGCCCGCGGCTGTAAATAGAAAACTGTCAATAGTAGAGCGAGTAGGTATGAAAGAGAGTATCGGTGTAAAGATGCGAAAGGGAATGCTCCGATGGTTCGGACATGTGGAAAGAATGCCGAACGAACGTCTGGTTAAGAAGATATACAATGCGAAAGTGGAAGGATGTAGTTACCGGGGCAGACCGAGACTAACCTACCTAGACCAGATCGGTCATGTACAGAAGGAAGGTGGAGTCAAGAGTCTCCGAAACCGGCGAGCGTGTATGAAGAGAATTATGAATGTTGAGGAAGCGAATGAAATATGCAGAGATAGAGTTCTCTGGCACTCTGTTCTCTCTGCCTGCAGGGGATATGGCGTGATGATATGTATGTATATGTATGTCAATAGTATGGCCCCACCACTATTAAGTGGATATAATATGCATATAATATATATACAAGAGAAGGAAAATTCGAAATAAACATATCAAACCCATCTGACCTGGATGGTATTGTAACCTAATTTTCCTTCCATTGTGGTGAAGGTTCGAAGCCGAGCAGTAATACATAAATGAGATGAAATAATAATGATGAGTTTAACGTGTATTCGAGTTTGAGATGTATCTAACTTATTATCATTCGCCTGATCTTATCCCAATAACTTAGTATCGATACAATATGTACTCTTCCTCCATCGTTCATATTGCAAAAGTTATGGACAATAGTTTTATGACCGCAGCCTGTTTGACTTCAAGCTTCCTTGGTAATTTATTTATTTATTTTTACGTCGAAGACCAACAGCACAATAATAATATTAAACTACTTAATATACATCATACAGCTCAGCTCTCCGCTAATATACTTCACATTAGGCTAATAAGACAGTAGACATTATTTAATATAATTTAAGGATTCCAAACTGTTATAATTGAAAAAAAAAATCCTGGCTTAGTAATCGTCTCACTGTTGTTAAGCTTGTGTTAAATATATCAACATCGTGTAACTTGCATTTTATATTAAAAGTCTTTCCTGCTCTCCACAAGAAACTATTTTGTCTGTAATTGGTGGACACCACATTTAAACTCAGTGGAGTATGATGCCGTGTAGATTTGCTTGGAACATTAATATTAATATTTGAAAGAAGCTCGGGGCTATCTATATTATTAACGATAATTTTTAAAATGTATGTAATATCTGAAATTTCTCGTCGATTAGACAGTGGGAGAAGGTGAAATTTAGCACACAATTTTAAATAATCCTCTGATTTAAATTTAATATTAGTACGATAGCATATTTGATAATTGATTGTAATGTAATATTTGATCAAACAGCACAAGGTGGAGTTGGCCTAGATCGATATAAAGCTCTTAGTCGTCATTTACGAAATCCACGAGCGATGTAAGGATTGGTAATATTTTGATCCATGTCAATATAAAATTCTTATGTGTCTTTTACGGAATCCATGATCAAAGTAAGGGTTGGTAGTATTTTTAGTCGCTACCACACAGCAAAATATACCAAAATCATTATTATATTATTTAATGCATTTGATCTACAAATCATCATAAATGGAAAACCTACTTTGCTTTAAATCAATTAAATATAACTTTGCTAAAAAAAGATAAGCACTAGAATCTTATCTATAAAATTTTATCTATCCATTTGTTTATCTCAACAATCACTCGGATTTATTGATACCGTTCATGTTAAAAATGATTGCGATTTATTTTAATATTATTATTGCTTTTGAGGAAATTGCATTGGCTAAGTAGTAAAAATCGATACGATTTAGGCCAGTGAGAATTTAATTAATTCAAACATTAGCCTTTCATTTCTGAACCTTTAAAACAACGTGTGTATTAATTTAGTTCTTCATCTTCAAGTTAAATATATCCTATTGCTGGGCATAAACTTCCTCAATAACAGGAGAAATATTTTAAGCTACTATAACACGCCACCAAGACAGGCAAGTACGGAGTTATGTGTCGACATTTCCTTCTCTTATTGTCATGTTGCTTATCCAGTCGTCTTCTATGACAATCTTGGAAGAAGTAAAAATGGAAATGCATTCTGATTCTGCCAATATGTGAAAAGATTTTATTGCTTTATTTGTAAATTAGCAACCTGCCCTCGCTTCGCTTAGGTGTCAGCCGCTGTGACCACGTATTTTAAAACGCTAATACCGTCTAAAATATTTATTTTAATGATATGCTATAAAGGGCAATTTTGATCTACATTAAATAACACCAAACATAAATATATTTAGTACATAAAATCATTATCATTCGCTTGCTCTTATCCCAATTACTTCAAGTGACGTTATGTATTAGTTCATATTGCAAAAGTTATTGGCAAAAGTTTTATGGCCGCCTGCCTGACGTCAACCCTCCATAGTAGAGCCCAATACCATTTTGTTTTTACTATCTATATGTCATTTTTTTTTAATTTTCATAATGTAATTTTATTTTTCCTTTGTAAAAACAAATAAAGATCTTTTCTTTCTTTCTTTCTTTCCTTGGGAATATAATTGTTGACCAAAAACAGCATCAGCTTGAACTTGTTTTATGTCAATTTAAAATTCTTAATTGTATTTTCACAGCAATCACGAGCAAAGTAATTATAGCCGTTACCACTCAGTATATTTATTACACATGTATAGATTGTATTTAAATAGATCAGAAATAATACTGTATTGTTTAAAATAACTTCGTAAATTGTATTCTTAAACTATCACACATTCATATAGGTAATATCCAAATATATAAAAAAATAACTCATCAAACAGATTACCGCAAGCAGACGGTAGTTTCCAAATAATGGCCAGATAATGATCCATCGATGTTGAAGGTCATTGTATGAACATTTGAACGGCTGGTTTTAGACATAAACAAATAGTTATATACCGTGATTTTTTTTTTTAGTTGTAGGCCGCGCTATTGATTGTTTTAACCTCCAGCAATGGATTTTTAGTACTACATTTTCGCAGCAAATGGCCAAAAGAGTTATATAGTTTTTTATTATTTTTGGTGGCAAATGAGCAAGCAGCACATTTGATGGTAAGTGTTACTGCCGCCCCTTGACCTTTGCTCTACGAAGAGTTTAGCTAGGCTGCTGCCTACCAATATAAATCCCAAACCCACCCAGTTGGGCTTACGGCTCTCTCGCTCGCCGAACGAAGTGCAATAGCACATTGCCATTGCTCAGACGTCGATCTTCTGCAAGAGTGTGGCACTACCTCGGACGGACCGGCCCGCGATTTTAGATAGAAAACTGTCAACAGCATGATCTTACCACTATGAAAAGTTAGAAAATTCCTGTTTTCATTCCATTAAATGTAAACCGGAACTTAAGTAAGAAAGTGACTTGGTTGTACGCCTGATATTCTGAAATCCATGATGCTCGCTGTCACTTGTCACCAGCTGGTCTACCACTAAAGGTAATAAATAATTTACAGTAATTAAAGCAGCAATTTCATTGATATGATATGAAGGAGAGGGTGAGCTCTCCTTTTTTTGAGGACAGTCTATTTTCCAGTCATACTTTGCCAAATCTGAAAGGAACGATAAACAGCCCAATAACCTGCTGTATTTTATACTTCTTATTGGTATATTTCTGCCAAAATTTGACTGATCATCGGTACGGCACCATCGTTTGTTGGCATATAAAATATTATCGACGCGTCGGCCTCGCGCTATCAGTTTCTCTTCGGGTGGCGAACTAAACTCCAAACCTGCAATTTCGACTATCTTGTCTAATCCTGCCTAATTTGTTGTACAAAAATTAGCCAGACCTATACATATTTATAGTTATTATTCCCATTTTATTGGTTATTGCGTTATATTGTACTATAACGTATATTATATGTATGTATAACGTATATTACAACCTTCATCCTTACTAATATTATAAATGCTAAAGTAACTCTGTCTGTCTGTCTATCTGTCGCTCTTTCATGCCAAAACTGCAGAACCGATCTAAATGAAATTTGGTATACAGATAGTCTAGAGCCTGATAAAGGAGATAGGCTACTTTTTAATGCAAAAAAATGGTTGTAAAGGGGGATGAAAAGTTGTAAGGAAGTATCGTCATTTTTAAAGCCAGAAGCTTGAAACTTATTTTAAGCCTATTGATTAGATATAAATAAATATGAAATTAACATGTTGTAAAAGTTTACCCTTAAGAGGTAAAATAAAAATAGGGGCTGAAAAACTTTAGGAATGTAAACTTTTACGCGGGCGTAGCCGCGGGCAGAAGCTAGTTATAAATAAACTATATAAAGTAAAAAGATTTTTCAAATAAGGCAGATAAGTATATTGAGCGGCTATTTTAAGTTGAACCAACAGGACCTGATGCCGTTTGATCAACAATTAATTTTCCAAGGAGGGTTGACGTCAAGCAGACGGCTGGTCATAAAACTAAAGCCAATACAAAACTATTGACAATAACTTTTGCAATATTTACAATGAAAGAGTATAGTTGAAAGAGTAGTAATATTGCATCAATCCCAAGTAATTGGGATACGAGTAGAATGGTGAAGATGATAATTCTTATGAGAGATTCCCCATACTATGCACCTATTAAACCTGGTGATTATGGCATTGTCGTCATAAAAATGCCTAAGTCTGAAAAAAAAAAATAATAAGCGGAGGGATGAATGAAAGTAATGTGAAAAATTTACTACGGTTATGATTTTATAATACCTAAATTCATGTAATGGTGGAGTAAGAATTAATAATAAAAATTACTAAAAAATCTTTTCATGAATTAACCTATCATTTCTTTCTTTAACTAAAAACAAGGTTTATTTCTTCGTCAACTTTTTCATATGCGTAAGAAATGTTAGGGTTCATAGTATTCGTTACTAGTGGTCAAATCAGCAGTATTATTAGCATAATCAAGTTAATATAATGAATTCATTTAATTAAAATATATTATGTAAATCTTATCTATAAATAGCAATTAATTAGGAGTACGCTATAAATTTAAGATAATCATTATTTTTATGAGCGGACTAATGCTCAATAAAAGAAAAGTCTGCATATGAATTAATCTATAGGTATTAATAATATAAATGGAGAGCCGATTATTTTCTTTTTTATTTTTTTCTTCAGTTGTACTGCAAAAACTACTGAACCGATTAAAATAATAATTATACCATAAGATGAAGTGTGTTTCGGAGAAGGTTTTATTACATGATATGTTGGTGATTAGGTACTTATCCGGGAAAGGGGAAGCGGGTGATTATATACTATTAGCTCTACCTAAATATCTTATTATTTTGTGTTCAAACGCCTACGTCATTCAGTGAATGAATGAAATATCTATTGCGGTGTTTCCCGTGCGCTATATCACGACCTTTTTAAAAAGAAGTTTAAGGAGAGCTCTTTTCTCGTGGTAAGTAGTGACTTGGCTGTGTCCCTGATATTACTGAGGGCCAATAACATTCATAATACATCAATCATTATTCTTGTTATCATACTAGTTGTCATGCAAGATGACTGTGTAGTGTTACAAGACTTGTCCGATTTGTCCGTTCCTATTAGTAGTTGTTATAGTTGTTATAAATTATACCTTAAAATCATTGAATGTCTTAGTGGTTAAGACACCGACGTACTGTGTCTGTTCTGCGTGTTCGATTCCCATGCACAAATTGTTATTCTAAGTCGGGGTGAAATTTCTGTCTTTTAAATTATATGTTTGTGAAGTTCCCTGCCATACAAGGAATAGGTTCTTAGTCTTAGGTATTTTTAAAATTAAACAAAAAGGAAACGGAACGATAAATATGCTATCGCAAAAAGATTTTTTAGAATAAAAATTTTGTTGTATCTAAAGCTGGTGTATTCAAACGAATAAATTCTAATACTTCTAAATACTATAAATAAATTTACCTTTAAGATTGTATGACTGTATGGAAATGCCCAAATCTTGAAATCCTGTAAAAAAAAAAACACTATCAAGAACAGTGCATCAGTAATTATAAATTAATTTTGTTCACATCATAATACCTATAATTGAATCACTCATGAAGTTAATAGTACGTTACTTCTCTAGTATACATCTCTCAAAATACTATTATAAACTACCTGAGATTATTGAGTTATATAACTCCTATTTAACTCAATAATCTCAGGTAGTAAAAATAGAATAAAATAATTTGGGAAATCCAACAATGCACGCCTCATAATTTTTATATTATTTATCATTTACTATTAGTCAATGCCATAAATGAAAATGAAAGGAAAAAATAAGTTCTGAAATTTCGGGCCATTCTCGACGTAGTGCTAAACATAGCTGTTCATTTACGACTGTGGCTGTACGGGATTTGTTACCTTTGCCTGTCCGAATGGACCGACAAAAAACTGTAAACGAACCCAATTTTCATAAGGTATACATACACTAATGACTAAGCAGTTTTTTTATTAATTGCAATTAAACGACAAAGAATTACCAAGCCATTTTCAAAAGGAAACAGTGCGTTGCGATTATGAAGATTTAAAAAAAAGAAATATTTTGATACATTAATTTTTACAGTCATAATCATGCCAGATCCAGAAAAAATATCCGGACATCCTCGAATATTTTTTTAATCAACTATTTTCTTACTTTAAACAAAATAATTGCTTTTTAAAAATATCAAATACGTTTTAACGAATGTTTTTCTTGACATATGTTTCATAATATTGTCCTATAAAATTGAAAAATTGTTATATTTCGCTCACATTGCACAATGTGAGCAAAATATAACAATTTTTAGGTTTGAAAAGTCCTTGATTTTCATATATCGACAGTAGAGCCTCTTGCTCTACTCAACGCTTCGCTTACGAGGCCTGCAAAATAATTGTTGTAGAATATATCACTTCTTGATGTTAAAACGTAAGAAGGTTTGATACCTAATTGTATCACTGGCAATTGTTGGCCAGTTAGATTTGAATTCATAAGAAAATAGAATTTAATTAAAAATATATGTTAAATAGAGTAATAAGAAAAATTGCTAGATAGATTGTCGACCAGAATTCATGCTACTTCATCATCTTTTTATAGTGAAACATTTTAGGTATAACGCTATCATAAATATTTGTGAAGTAGTCTATAAATATTAAATATTGATGAATCAAACAAAATTTGGTAATTTTTCCAAAAAGTAAAGTGAAAATAAAAAAATATCCATGTGGTGACGGAGTAAGAATACAATTCATTACCTTTTATCTTGCACTTGGGTAATTGTAAGACACGACTAAGGGATATAAAATGCATATAACATCTATACAAGAGAAGGAAAACTCGAAACAATACCCTATACCAACACGTCTGACCAGCTTGGTATAGTGGGTCAATTTCCCTCCCATTATGGAGGAAGCTCGAACCCAACAGTGGGACGTATAGGAGCTGATATGAATGAAAATAAAAATAAAATACAAATGCGATAAATTCTATAAAAATACTTCAATGGCACTAATGCTACTTATTGTAAAAACCATAACAAATTTAACGATTAATATTTATTAAAACGAGGTTAACGATTTTGAAAAACTTAATGACGATGTAATTAAATTATTATTATGCATTTGTATATGTAATAACATTATTATTACAATTACCAATGTTTTAATGACGTAAAAGTGATAGACTATAATAATTTTTGATGTTCACGAGTTTCTATTTGATTTCTAATTACCCCACATTTCGAATTTCACAATGTCACGAGAGAACAGTATCAGTTGCGATAGAACCCGTAAAAATAGTATTATTTCAAATGACAAACTATATAAAAGGAGAATGCCCATTGAAGTATGGAGTACGGTTTCACGTTGTACCTTAATGAAAGATACCTACCATGTTTTGTTGGGCTTTAAATGTATATTCTATTACAAAAAAAAAAATATGTCCCCACATCGCCGGGTTACTGCACAAAAGGCCTATGAAGTTGATTAAATTAGGTTATTTTTTTCATATTAAAAGGATATGATCATTTATGGTTTCGTTTAGAACATCAACCAAATTATTATCAAAAATCAAGTTTTCAATTATCATGCCTCCCTTTATAATATGAAGTCATTATAACGCCGGATATAATATGCTAAACAATTGAAAAGTTTTTTTTTTTTTTTTTTTTTTTTTTTTCTTTTTTGTCATTTTTTAATGTATTGTTCTGCGTATGATCATTTATGGTTTCGTTTAGAACATCAACCAAATTATTATCAAAAATCAAGTTTTCAATTATCATGTCCCTCTTTATAATATGAATTTATAATAACGCCAGATAAAATAAGCTAAACAATGTTGGAAAAATAGATTTGAAGCAATAAATAAAAAAGCAAACCCAACCCAGACCTTAAAGTCGATTAATACAGTTTTAAAATACTGGCAACTCTGCAGGACAGTACATTAAAACATGGCACAAACGTAAAAAAAAACTTTTTAATTGTTTAGCATATTGTATCCGGCGTTATTATGATTTCATATTGTAAAGGGGGACATGATAATTGAAAACTTGATTTTTGATAATAATTTAGTTGACGTACTAAACGAAACCATAAATGGGCATACCCCTTTACATAAAAATAAACAAAACAATAACCGTGTGGTCACAGAGTAAGAATACAATTCACCACCTCCTATCTTACCCGTGGGTGATCGTAAGAGACGACTAAGGGAAATGAAACGCATATAACATATATACAAGAGAAGGAAACCTTGAAACTAAACCCTATATCAACACGTCTGACCAGCGTGATATAGTAGGTCAATTACCCTCCCGTTATAGAGGAGGCTCGAGTCCACCAATGGGACATATATGAGCTGAGCTGAGATGATGATGAAACACTACAAAATTTTAACCCTATACTTACCAGTATAGTACACGTAGAATTAACTACTATTTAAACTTAACTACTACATGTCCATAAATAATTTTCAGGTCACCTCGTATAATAACATAATAACCATTCGACACTAACGAGTATGAAATATATACGCAATAATAGAATATATTTTTTGATACCTAAAATACCATTAAATTTACCTAATGTATAAATAATAGTTATTTTATTTGTAAAAAGGTTGAGACACCAATTAGATAGAGCATACGTAATTATGACTACTAACTAGAATTGAAATGTGATTATTGTAACTAGAAGCATTAATCATCATCATTCTGCTCTTATCACAATTTAGGTCAATGCGGTATGTACTCTTTCTCCATCGTTTTTTTTCCATGATTGTTAAAAATTCCACCTCTAAAGGGCATTGCCTAGGTGTTAACCTAAAAATCCATATTTTCCAATACTTCCCCCTGCAGATTTGGAGTTTGGTGTGGACTTCCTTTCTACCCTGTAAAGGTCAGATGAAGTAGGATGTTAAGAAATTCCTTCTCCGAAAGGAATTCTATGTCGCGAAAGTAAACCGCACAACTGAATTGACGTAACCGAAGTGAAGCGAGGGCGGATCGCTAGTTATTTTATAAAATAATTTCTTAGAAAAATAAGAGGAGTGTAATAAATTGTATTTAAAAAACAAAAACTTAAAAGAAAAGAAGAATAAAGTAGGTTTTCTTTAACTAAATACCTCAAAGTAAATTATGTAAACACAAAAAGAAACCGTTTCACTTGCACTATAAAAGAAACCCCATAACACAAAATCCAATCTAAGATTTCGGACCTCAAATCTCCGAAACTGGCACAATATCTGTTTGTCGTAAGACCTCTATTGATTTTTGTGGGACCCAACTTAATATAGTTAGGAGAGCAGCACCCGGAAAAATTGTCGAGAAAGTCAAAGTCTCAAATGGATAACATTTAAGAAGGGATTGGATTAAGCTATCAAAATCTGAAGGCGAAAGATAGGCAATAGCCATTCAGACGACCAATTCTATCCTTAATGTTAATGATGTGCCAATATCTTTCTGTTAATAATGAAGACTTTCTTCCTCATTATCTCAGATCCCTTTTAACGAACCGAACGTTGTACAAGGACTGATTGGAAAAACTCATTTGTACTCGCTTTCTTGTTGAGTGAGCCTATAATATAGACAGTTTTCGAGTTAATTAGACCACGAATTAGGTATTGTGTTTAATGAAAAAGGATTACGATTGCAATTTGAATTATTTACTGTATATAAAATTAAGTTATGGAAGTGAAAAACTTATTTAGCAGCTCTGTGCACTTTTTTGAGATGGTTAAAATGTTAAACTCACGTCAGGACACGTGACCTGATCGAAAATTTGTAAGACGGAGGAACAGTCGATCGTAGAAGAAAAAGTGATAATATAATATGTGTATAATATTATATATTTAATATGTGCATTTATTGTAGTGTGGTAGCGGCTACGAATATTACCAACCCTTACTATGGTCGTGGATGTCGTAAAAGTTGACTAAGAGCCTTATAACGACCTAGGCCAACTCCATCTTATGCTGTTTGATCAACAATTACATTCCCAAGCAGGGTTGACGTCTGGCAGGCGACCGGTCATATAACTATTGCCAATAACCTTTGCAATATGTAGGAAGCGAGGTACACTATTGCGTCGACCCCGAGTAATTGGGACAAGAGCAGGAGAATGATGATGTGTATTTATTGTATGGTCATATCTACATACATCAATATATAAATCCATGTGGTATCTGTCTGACCAGCGTAGTATAGTAGCTCGATTCCCTTTTTATTATGGAAGAGGCTCCATCCCAACAATTGTGTGCGTTGAGCTAAGATGATGATAACACATCAACTTCTCGGCTGATATACATACTGCTATTAGACGCGAGCTTCAGTAACAGGATAAGAGTTGAAATACAATAGCATTCTATTCAAATGGATTGGTATAGGTTTTTATTTTGAGATATCTTTTGGCTGTGAATTTTTTGCTCTATATTCCTTAAGCGTCTATTTCGACAAACGCAGAAAAGAATGTGTACCAAATTGAATTCTTATTCCGTCAACACACATAAATAGTAAATATGTATTTTTTGTCATAACAGGGACAAATAGTAATATATTTTTATTTTAATTTTTATTGTTTTCAAAACAACACCCATCAATAAGGAAATAATCCTTGTATTGCGGAGGACTTTACAAACATAATAAAACACCCAGACTCAGAACAACAGTTTATGGATCACACGAAGTGTTGTCCTGCGTTGGAATTGAATCCAGAGCATTGGCATGGGAGGTCGCTATCTTAACAATTACGGCATCTGTACAGATGTATAGTATTTCATCATCATCATCATCTCAGCTCATATATGTCCTACTGTTGGACTCGAGGCTCCTTCGTAACGGGAGGGTAATTGACTTACTATACCACGCTGGTCAGACGTGTTGTTATAGGGTTTTGTTTCGAGGTTTCCTTCTCTCGCATAGATTTTATATATGTTTTTCATCCCTTAGTCGTCTCGTACGATCACCCATGGGTAAGATATGAGGTGGTGAATAGTATTCTTAGTCCGTCACTACACAGAAAATAGTCTTTAAATAAGAATATTACGGAAGAATCTTTTAAAAACAATATTTACATATAATAGATGATTTGACACTGGTACATACATAGGTATAAACCGGTCGCATAAAACACGTCGTAAATTACAAGATAATTACTCAGAATAAGAATTTTTGAAATACAATATAAATATTATTACATCTGTCAAAAAATATACAGATAAATGTTTAGAATGCTTATTAATTTTAGATAAATACTAAAATAAAAATACACCGATGGATAGGTAAGTATATTTACAGAATTTGGCATTCGCAATTATTGGTACTAAGCATACTCAGATCCTTACTAATATTATAAACGCAAAAGTAACTCTGTCTTTCTGTCGCTCTTTCACGCTAAAACTACCGAATCGATCTGAATGAAATTTGGTACACAGATAGTTAAGAACCTGACAAAGGTTATAGGCTACTTTTTAATGCAATAAAGGGTTGTAAAGGGGAATGAAAAGTTGTAAGGAAGTATCATCATTTTTAAAGCCAAAAGCTTGAAACTTATTTACTTATATTTATTCATTGATTAGATATAATTAAAAATTAACTGATAAATGTTTTAAATGCTTATTAATTTTAGATGAATATTTAAAAAAATCATGATGATGATGATTTAAAACAATATACATCGGTAAATAGGTAGGTATATTTACAGAATTTGGCATTCGAATATGGTACTAAGCATACTCAGATAATATACATTATACCGTGACGCGCATCGGTTATTGACTAAGCCAGTATTATCTTTGCCATAAGTGGTAATAAAATCGAATGGCCGATTGTGGTCGTGAACCGTAATAATTGCTGAGCTCTGTCAGTTATGCTTACGTCTATTATTGTTATAGCATTATTAACGATCATGTGATTTACATGTTTTCTATATAAAGATATACATTTCTAAGTAATATTTATGTGTTTACAATGATAATTACTAGATATTCTATAAAATAACACGAGCTGTATATTACAGCAGTATGATAGAAAAAGAAAAAAGAGATAGAAAATTTCTAAGGAAACCATGCATTGGCTTGTATATTTACTAGTGGCAGGATTACGCTCTGCACAGTTCTCTGTGTATAACCGCGGGCCCGTCCGTCCGGGGTAGTACCACACTCTTACAGAAGATCGACGTCTGAGTAATGGCAATGTGCTATTGCGCTTCGTTCGGTGAGCGAGAGAGCCGGAAGCCCAATTGGGTGGGCTTGGGGTTTGTATTGGTAAACAGCAGTCTGGCTACTACCCTTGATATATCAAAAGTCCATAGGCGGCATTAACACTTACCATCAGGTGTGCTGTCAGCTCGTTTGCCACCAAAGCAATAAAAAAAAAATATTGATGCAAGCAAACAGGACGCCGATGGTAAATTACTGCCGCCAATAGACTTTAGCTATACCAGGAGTAGTAGACTAGACAATTGCCTATCAGTGAAAAACCCTAAACCTACCCAGAAAGTTGGGTTTTTGGCTCTCTCGCTCACCAAGCGAATACTGCTCAGACGTCGATTTTCTGCGAGATGTGATACTATCCCGGACAGACCAGTCCCCGGTTGTAGACAGAAAACTGTCAACAGTGTGCTTCTACCACTATTGAGAAAGTTTGTTCAGAATAGTGATTATTAGGTAAGATAAAATAAAGATATTAGTTTAAACTAACTGATTTAATAGACGCTGTTCTAGATAAATTAAAAATAAATCCTCAGTGCATTGTTTTAGTGATTTAAAATCATCTACGTATTATTTTCTTTCCTGAAAAAAAAAACAACAGGCAGTCATGGGGACTGCCGATAGATGTGAAAACTATTAACTTAAGACTAATTGAAATAATAATAATTTTCTAATTTTTATATAAAAATAAAAAATATTATCGAACATCTAGGAATCGGTTTTACCACGCTATTAAGATAAGAAACGAAAAAAAAAAAACGAACCTATAAGTTTTTCCCCTCCAAAAACGCTCAACGCGCCTAAAGAAGTTTTCATATAGCTATAGATATACTATTAGCATTAGCATGTCGGTGACGCGAACCTATAAGTTTTTCCCCTCCAAAAACGCTCAACGCGCCTAAAGAAGTTTTCACTTCAATCAAATACATTTGGCGTACATTAATTGGATGGTTTCTAAGTCTATAGCGGTCATAAGTAGAAACATTTTTTGTATTTTTATATACTATACAAATTGTCTAAAATTGCTCTGTGGTATCGGTTACGAATATTTCCACCGCTTACTTTGCTCGGCGATGTCATTAAAAATTACTAAGAGCTTTATATCGACCTGGGTCAACTACGCCTGACGGCGTTTGGTCAACAATTACATTCCCAAAGAGGTTTAACGTCAGGCAGGCGGCGGGTCATAAAACTATTGCTAATAACTTTTGCAATATGTACGAGTACATATGGCGTCGACCCCAATTAATTGAGATAAGTGCAGAAGAATAATGATAATGATTTAGATTCATCATCATCATCACAGCCCATATATGTCCCACTATTGGTCTCGGGCCTCCTCCGTAATGGGAGGGAAATTAACCTTCTATACCGCGCTGGTCAGACATGTTGGTATAGGGTTTTATTTCGAGTTTTCCTTCTCTTGCATAGATGTCATATGCGTGTTATATCCCTTAGTCGTCTCTTACGATCACCCACGGGTAAGATAAGGGGTGGTGAATTGTATTCTTACTCCGTCACCACACAAATTAGATTTAGATTATTTAAGATAAAGTTGCAAAAACAATCTAGTACACGTAATAATATTTCCCGAACAAATGTCGCACCTGCTTACATTTCTACGTAAATCTGAGAGTTGTTTAATCCAAATGTCACTCCATTTTATAATCCAAAGGAATGGGTTTGTGAGCTGTAGTTTTTATAACTTGCATCTATTCTGAAATGTTATACGAAGCTGACGTTTTTAATCATGAAAAAATAGGTGTCATTTGCGCTATTGGATTTGTTATATTGGATTTAAATTATAGATTTTATAGAAGATTTGTGCAAATACTTTTACGTCATTAGTAGAGGACTTATTAATATAAAAATGTAACCTAACAACTATATATTTATCATCATCATCATCACAGCCCATAAATGTCCCACTGCTGGGCTCGGGCCTCCTCCATACTAGGAGGGAAAATGACCTACTACACCGCGCTGGTCAAACGTGTTGGTATAGGGTTTTGTTTCGAGTTTTCCTTCTCTCGCATAGATGTTATATGCGTTTTATATCTCTTAGTCGTCTTTTACGATCACCCACGGCTTAGAGAGGGTGTGGTGAATTGGATTATTACTCCGTTATCACACGGATAATAAAAAACATAACCTGTGCTGTATGGCTATGAATACAGCATATCCTTATATTGCTTATAGGAGTCGTAGAAAACAACTAGAAACTTCTATTTTCTGATAGCGTTTGGTTAACAAATTCATTGCCAAGGAATGTTAACGCCAGGTAGAGGATGGGCCGTAAAACTAATACCTAAACTTGTTTTTTGTTTATTGCTTATGGTGGCAAACGAGCAGACAGTACACCTGATGGTAAGTGTCATTGGCGCCCATGGACCTTTGCAATAACAAGAGTATAGCTAGACAGCTGTCTACCAATATAAACCCACCCCAGCTGGGCTTCCGGCTCTCTCGCTCATCGAGCGAAATGTAATAGCACATCGCCATTACTCAGACGTCGACCTTCTGCGAGAGTGTGGTAATACCCCGGACGGACCGGCCCGCGGCTGTAGACAGAGAACTGTCTTCAACGTGCTCCTATCACTATTTGTGTACCACTTACTTGTGCAATATATATGATGGAAGAAGAGTAAATAATCAACCCAATTTAGATAAAAAAAAAAGCAATTTAAATAAAAATAGGATGATGAATTACCTTTAATACAACTTATGGAATATTAATTTTGGCTGAGTATTGCGGAAAAAATATTTGAGAGCTAATACATAGAGATTTCTGAGATACATTATAAGAAATTACTCTCTATTATTCTCCTTATAATCCTACTGTAATATTATAAATATGAAAAATTGTGCGAATAGTTAGATGTTTGAATGTTTTTTACTCAATCGCGAGCAAACTATTGAACGAATTTGGATGAAAGTTGGCACATAGATAGACTGTCTCATATCTGGAACTGTTTTATTTCTTTTTTGTTTTAAATACAACACCACTTGGGATTCAATCCATGTTTTACGGGGAACTTTACAAACGTATAATTCATCTAAGCTCATATAAGTCCAGTGTTGGACTCGAGCCTCCTCCATAACGGGAGCGAAATTGACCTACTATACTGGTCAGACGTATTGGTATATGTTTCGTGTTTAATTAAAGGACACGAAATATACCCAGACTGAAAAAATTGTGAATTGTACAAAGTGTTGTCCTGCATGGGATTCGAACCCGTGATATTTGGATAGGTAGGTCGGTATCTTAACCAATACACCATCTATACAGGCAATCTAAAAATTATATGATGAAATATGACCATATAATAATTACAAATCAGCTTATTCATTAAATTAAGTATTGTGTTTGGTATTTGGTTTTAATATTAATATTAACTTTATCCTCTATTTTCACCTAAGCGTGTCGGTATATATATTTTGCAAAAGGCGTTCGAAGGAACTGGGTTATAATAATTCAAGTAATGGTTCACTGACCTTTCGTTTTAGACAGCCTGTATAAACAAAGTCGGCGATATATGAGCAAGGCCGATCGTTGAGTATGAATGAAGGATTTTGGGTACAGAGGCTCCCTTCCTTATTTTATGATCAATAGTTAACGTTATGATTAGATAATTCAAGTTACTCAGAAGATTCTGACTCAGCTTCCCTTTACAATTTATAATTCCAATAACTCTGAGATCATTCTCAACTCATAGATTATAATAGCTTACTTTGTAGATTTTCATTTACTATTTTTACACACATACATATCATCATGCCATATCCTTTGCAGGGTAGGCAGAGAGAACAGAGTGCTAGAGAATTCTATCCTTGCATACTTCACTCGCTTCCTCAACATTCATAATTCTCTTCATACACGCTCGCTGGTTTTGGAGACTCTTGACTCCATCTTCCTTCAGTACGGGACCAATCTGGTCTCGGTAGGTTAGTCTCGGTCTCCCCCAGTACTTACATCCTTCACTTTCGCATTATATATCTTCTTAACCAGACGTTCGTTCGGCATTCTTTCCACATATCCGAACCATCGGAGCATTCCCTTTCACATATTTTTATCTTATTTTTTATCATTGTATCTTCTTTATATTAAGCTTTCAACCTTATATTATTGACCACGTCTATACTAGATCAATTTTCTATTTATTGTACAATAAATAGAAAATTTATCTAGTATACACGTGGTTAATCGCTTTATTCTCAACTAATGACCAGGATGGGGATGACTTGCTGGGCTGGCCACGGATATCAAGGAAGCGCTACCAGTAGCCGAACCAATGGCGATGTGAAGGAATACGGTGAGTTATGGGGCCACGCGCCGCCCGTACGTTCATAGCCTGCCACAAAAAAAAAGAACAGAGATGACTTAGTTTTATGCTATGTTAAAATAAAGATTTTGTTTATTGCTCTATCATTTTTTATCGTATATGATAGCAAAAGAGTAGGTATCCCACGTGGCTGTAAATGATAGTTACCGCACGTAGACCTTCAGCCATATCAGGAACACAAACAGGTCTATGTTAACGTGACGTGAATCTATTTTAGTGATGATGAACTCAGTATAAGATACTTTACACATTACAAAAGAAAACATATTTATAGTAAAATATTTACATCCTTTAAAAAACGTTAAAATCAGTTTTTGCTTCTTAAATTTAATTTTAAACTAATAAAATGCTTACTGAGGCATCACTAAGCATGTTGTTTTTATACTTAGTAGGATAGATAGGTAGACCTAATGAATGTTACACTTTTTTTTTACGCCGGGCTAAGGTCTGGTCACACTCCGCTATATCCGTCCGGGGTGACAGAAGAAGCGGCGTGCGACCCCATAAACCCAACCCGCAACGCCTCTATGCGGATTGAGCGGGCCACCGCACCGGAACTCGGTCTTTGTCTTCGGTGGCCAATGAATGTTACACTACCAAATAATTAAATGGTTTTTTATCCAGTGTTTTGGAATTCGATAAAAAATAAAATAAAAATAAATTCATGCACACCTACTATGCTACTTTTAACCTATTTAAAAGAGTGATTAGGCCCAATAGTGGGCACTGTATATAATAAGAAGATAAAGAAATACTAACGATTTCACTCCTAACTTAGAATTATTTTCTAATAAAGGCAAACATATATTGAAAATAGAACGATATTGACAAGCCCACCTGTGCTAATATATACTTTGGTGACGTAAGATTTATTTGTTTTAATAAAGGTTTATTTGCGACAGTCACTTTGATAATTTTCATATTATTTTGACTTGAATGCAGTGAATCATATAGTCAGAGATTACGATAAATAATTTATTTCGCTTCGTTGCGCATCGGCTATGCAAATCTCTGTATCGCTTCAAGGGCGTCATGCACACCTTTATATCCATTGTCTAGAGTATTTGTCATTGTATCGTTGGTTAAAAAGAAGAGTAAGATTTCGCAAAAAAATAAAAAGAATATTATTGATATTATTTGTTTAAACGTTTTGTTATCGTTTGTAGTTTAAAAAAAAGATAAATCAAATTGAACGTCAAAAACTCTGTGCCGTCACAACTGTCATTTTGATAATCTATATTACACCGCCATTTTGATTGTTGAAAAGTATCTTTATATGCGTCAACTGTAAATTTTGGTCTTTTCGGTTAATGAAACTTTTTCATTTAACCATTTTATTACTTTTTTAAACTCTCACTAAAGAGTTGAAATTTGTTGCTTTAGATAAGAAAAAACTTGCTACATTACGTCGATAAAATTTTTTTTTTTTGCTGATTGTAGCGGCAAAAGTATAACCAGCATATATTTTTTTTGAGGGCTACGGTCAGCGCACACCTCGCACCACTTCGTCTGGGGCAACGCGACAGAGGGGCGTAAGCACGCACACCCGTAACCCATCCGTGGCACGTTGCCTTCGTCGTTGGGCCAACCACCGGAGCAGAGTGACTCGACATCAGTGATCGGCCCAACGGAATACTCCTGAGCAAGTACTCTTCTTGACCGACGTCATTGCATTGCACAGAGTCTGGTCATAATTTATATCCATTATTTATATATTTGCAAAGTCAAATACATGGCTTATTGCCTAAGTTTAGGGTGTTATTTGAACAAAGAAATAAGTCACAGAATTTTTAATAGCAAATATACAATTCTGGATTAACGTCTTGAAAGTCACAGGAAGCCGTTGAATGCACAGGACATGAATGAAGGCACAGTACTGAAGGCACAAGGCCGTTCTAAGTAGCATTGGTCGTGGGGTAGGAAGGCTTTTATTCTATAGTACGTACTTGTATACGAGCTATTGGATAGATGGGTGGAAAAAAAAATGCTTTGAAATCCATATTAATAGTTCATTACCAACGAATTTAATTAAATATTAGTCATAATATGATTTAGTTGGCGTATGATAATCCAATCGAATCATAAGCACATACAAATTTAGGAAAATCATCTTGCAACAATTCTTTGTTCTTCAATAACGTAGTTCCGATTTTATTACCAACTCCGTTATATGACGCTCCCCTTGATCCTATTCGTTAGTTGAATTTTTCTTATATCCATTACAGAAAAGGGATCGAACAATACAAGGATTTTTTTTGCGACAAGAATATCGTTTCTATTGACTTGTTTCTATTAAATTGTTCAATCAAATAAATGGATTGTAATTGTCCAATATAAGGCCCCTCAGTTGATTGTTATTGCGAACAAAATGCGCCATTAATTATTTTAAGAATCGTCTTCTTCAGATTGGTCTCAATAGTAATAAATAAATAAATAAAATTAAATAGTTATATGCATATACGTGGCTGCTATGTGGTCATCATCATCTGAGCTCCTATATGTCCCACTGTTAGGCCCCAGCCTCCTCCATAAATGGGAAATTAACCAGGTATATAACGCTGGTCAGACGTGTTGGTATGGAGTTTTGTTTTGAGTTTTTCTTCTCTTGCATAGATGTTATATGCGCTTCATATCTCATAGTCGTCTTTTACGATCACCCATGGGTAAGATAGAGATTGGTGAATTGTATTCTTACTTAGTTACCACAGAGAAAACGAACTACGAATAATACCAACCCGTACTATGATATGAATGTCGTAAAAGACTACTAAACGCTCTATTTTTTTTTATTGCATATGGTGGCAAACGAGCAAGCAGCACTTCTAATCGTAAGTGTTACTGCCGACCATGGACCTTAGCTATAACCAAGGCTATAGCTAGGCCACTGCTTACAATTATAATCCCCAAACTCACCCAGTTGGGCTTCACGTTCACCAAACGAAGCGCAATAGCACATTTGTCATTACTCAGACGTCGATCTTCTGCTAGAGTGTGGTACTACCCCGGATGGGCCGGCCCGCGGCTGTAGACATAACTGTCAACAGCATGGTCTTACTACTATAATAATTATATCGACTTGGTCCAATTACATTTAATGTGGTTTGATTAACAATTACATTTCCAACGAGGTTTGATGTCAGGCAAGCGACCGTTCATAAAACTATAACTTTCCTGATATAAAATATTGTTATGTCAATTAACGAATGTCATTATTAGCACGATTTTAATATTCGTTCGAGGACTTTTGACGGGAATTTGAAAACGTCATGTGGTGCTCTTGTATTATATTCGATATCTTAGTGTTTTAATGTGTTATATTAGATAATTTTAATGGCATTTTGTGTAATATAAAGCGGCGGCACTACTGGGATGTAGTGAATATCATATAAAAGTGCTTTACAACGTTTTCGTTTTCCATCAAAATTCCCACAAGATACCATTAACAGTGTGGCCATTGCACTGTTAATGGAGACAATTTGACTTAGACAATTACAAACTTGAAAGACTAAAAACGTGAAAATATTTATAACTTGACACTGGCACCAATAGCTCGTATATGTAGCTGATTGCCAATATATAAGAAGAAGAAGAATATTCGTTCGACTTTGATTATATATATGGCAGTTCTATATGTACTTTGCGACTAAGTAATTAAATAATTCATTAATCCATTTCTTAATAATGCTTGCTGTAATAAAAGGTATATAATATGCAGATAATATATCTGCAAAAGAAGGAAAACTCAAAAAAGAAACTATAGCAATACATTATCTTTAGTAATAAAATCCTTTATTTAATATCAAAAACGTTAAGTTACTAAATTTGTATAATTATAATTAAAATACATATTTGCATCCATTATTATACATTTAGTGACTCTGAAGATTTATTTCCTTGTACTGTTGGTATATTAGAAGATCTTGTTTGCGTTTGATGTTTTTATCTCATAATTATACAAAATTATTTTCTGTGATAATTGCAGCTCGTTATGCTGCTAAATGATAATATTTTCTATACCTACATTGTATCTCATTGCACTTGAGCGACTTAGAACGAATAAAAATAACAGAGAATTAATATGCCAACTGGATAGCTTAGATTTTATTAATAATATAATCACCCTTTTTTCGACTAAAGATTGGCTTAACCATCATCATTCATCATTACTTCATCACTCTTATCCCAATTACTTAGGGTCGATACAATATGGGGGCCACCGAAGACAAAGATCGGGTACCGGTGGCCCGCCCGCACGGCGAAGAGAGGTGTTTGCAGGGTGGGTCCATGGGGTTGCGCGCCGCCTCTTCTGTTGCCACACCATGACCACATCCATGGTCCACCTTGCGAAAAAAAAAAGGCTCGATACAATATGTACTCCTCTTTCATAGTACATTACATAAGTGTCACACTGTCTTGCAGTCCTATGGTGGTTTTCTTAGTTTTATTTTTACTAAGTGAATAACAGGATCTCAGCTTGATGATAATACCCAGCCATCCTCCCTATTGAAATTTTTATGTTTTTTAATTTCAATAGCCTCGCGAACTATTCTAGGCAGGTATCGGTATTCTTTTGCGAGGATTTGTGGTTTATCTAAACCTGTTATAATATCGGGCGCGGTCTTGACTGTGCTCATAGACTGGAGACTTAGTGTGACGACGGTGTTGCACATCAGCTATATGTTCCTTGATCTGAGTTCTTACAGATCTCTTTGTTTGGACTATATAAGAGAGACCACGGTCACAGTCTAATTTATAAATGCAGTTTTCATCTGTTCAACGGTTTACGCGTGATTGAATAACGAATATCCAAACACCTTCACGAACTTTCACAGTTATAATAATAGTAGTATTTGATAGATTTAATATATTTAGGTAGATTTTATTTCAAATCGAACAGTTAAAACTTTGAATAAAAAAAAAAAAAAAAAAACAGGCAGTCATGGGGACTGCCGATAGAAGTGAAAACTATTAACTTAAGCCTAATTGAAATAATAATAATTTTCTAATTTTTATATAAAAATAAAAAATATTATCGAACATCTAGGAATCGGTTTTACCACGCTAGTAAGATAACTTTTAAACCACAATGATACTCATTTCATGACATAAAGGTTAAATATTAAAAATACAATTAAAAATAAATAATGCCATACTTTTAAATGCAAATATTGATATGAGTATTGAAAATATTTGAAAAGAAATTCTTTATTTTCATTATTCATTTATCTATATAAAAACATTAAAATGTTTAATACTCACTTTTATATTGAACAGTAATCCTTTAATTAAACGATTACAATAACATCCAAACTATAAAACCACTTAAATAAAAAACGCAACGCGCCTAAAGAAGTTTTCACATAGCTATAGATATACTATTAGCATTAGCATGTCGGTGACGCGAACCTATAACTTTTTCCTCTCCAAAAACGCTCAACGCGCCTAAAGAAGTTTTCACTTCAAAAATTGTTAATTAAAGCGTTTGAAAAAGATGTATTTTTTTTTGACGGCGCGCTATGTAATGGTCACACCCCGCTAAATCCGTCCGGGGCGACAGAAGAAGCGGCGCGGGTCCCCATACATGGGGTCCATGTACCTCTCTTCGCCAAGCGAGTGGGCCACCGGAACCCGGTCTAAGTCTTCGATAGTGTTGCAAGAGATGTATACAGATATGTATTGATAAGATTGTTATATATTTCTTATATCTTCTAGTTTAATAATCCAACCATTCGAAAATTCTTACTTTCTTCTATTAACTGGTAAATAAATTCCCGTGCACATATTTTGATAATTTCTATTACATTTTTAAAATACACTGAGCAATAAAGATTGTTTATTATAAATTCAAATACAACACATATAAAGAAAGAAAAAAAAGTATCCGCATTTTTCTATAGTACAAAACTAACGGAGCGTACTAAAAGACGGTTCTTTGCTGAGTCTCGTCTCAAGTTAAGCTACCGGAAAGTAAAGTAACATGTACCTTATCTATATTTTAGTCGACTTTATGCATATTCTTGTTTATAATTTAGTAACATAGTTGCATTATCTTTTGTAACGATATTTACAGCAGTTTTATGGCGTTCCATTGTGTTTCGGTTGTATTTTCTCATCGTCTATACAAAGTTGAAATGCGAATCTTTTATTATAATAAGTTTATTATAACTGTAGATAATTGTACGTTGTATAGAAGTAACATCTTTATTTATGATGTTTACGCATGTATTACACATTTGAAATAAAAGTAATTTTATTGTGGTTCAAACTTTTAATAACTGATACTGTCGTAGGTAGACTATATAAATTTCTGTAAAAACGATGACTTTTGCACGTACAGACAACTTAGTCCTCACGTGATGGTCATGCAGGGTGGCTTAGATCAAAGAAATATTTTTGTAAATGTTATTCTTTGGCAAATCTGTGGAGTAAGGCTGACCGACCGCATTCGTAACGACGACGTAAGAGAGCGAGTAGGTATGAAAGAGAGTATTGGTGTAAAGATGCGAAAGGGAATGCTCCGATGGTTCGGACATGTGGTTAAGAAATGTGTGTCTGGTTAAGAAGATATACAATGCGAAAGTGGAAGGATGTAGGTACCGGGGGAGACCGAGACTAACCTACCTAGACTAGATCGGTCATGTACTGAAGGAAGGTGGAGTCAAGAGTCGCCGAAATCGGCGAGCTACCCTGCAAGGGATATGGCGTGATGATATGTATGTATGTACTATGTATGTGTTATTCTTTGGTCCTAAAGAATTTATTATTTTAATATATTGCGAGTATATGCTAGTTTTGTTATTACTATGTAGTATAGAACGACTCTGTTCTTGTCTTCAATGAAATCCTTATTCCCATGTAATGAACAATTTATAATACCTGTATCAACATATCTTACTTATTTGAGTAGACGTCCTTCCGTAACCATGATCACTGTAAAGTGTTCGAAACGTCGAGAAATTAAAAATCAAATACAATCACGATAGAATCTGTAAAAGTAGTTTTATTTCAAACATTTTTTTCAATTTTATTCCTCTTTAGGAGAGTTACTTATTTTGTTTGTTTGCTATTAAGTAATTTTGGGGGGATAACGTTATTGATGAACGGCTGCGCGCACGAAAAATTGTCATGTACCGCCTGAGCCGAGCGTGCAAGCGAAAGCGCGGAACAAGCGATAGATAGGCACAATCAGCCAAAGCGTTCGGTTATGTAATTAATTTTAAGAATTTGACGTGAACTATTTCTGCTAACTGTTTATAAAATGAAGTGAAAAGTGTGCACCTTTTCATCAATGTTTTCTTATCATTTAAAATTATTGTCCGTAAAGCGACTTTTTAGGTGAAGATGTTTTTTTTTTGGTTTTTTACTGTTTTACTTTTATTCACAGATATTTGATTTTATGTATTAACTAGTAAATCGAAATATTAACATGGATCTAAACTTGCAACAATGTAGAGTTATATTGTAAAAAAATAATACGAATAAACTTTATATATATATTTTTTTTCAACATACATACCTACATATCATCACGCCATATCAGGTAGGCAGAGAGAGAACAGAGTGCCAGAGAACTTCACTCGCTTCCTTAACATTCATAATTCTCTTAATACACGCTCGCCGGTTTCGGAGACTCTTGACTCCACCTTCCTTCAGTACGTGACCAATCTGGTCTAGGTAAGTTAGTCTCGGTCTCCCCCGGTACCTACATCCTTTTTTTTCAATGATGAGTAATAATTTATTTTGCATAATTTATTTTAATTTAATCACACGTGTAGAATTAATAAGATCGTTGTCGTATATAATAATAAAATATATATCTACTTATATCATTCTAAGAATGCTGATCCACTTGCCAAGAATTATATTATTATATCTACCGGTTCTATAAATGGAAAACTATTGAACAATTCCAATGCCCAATTGATTAAACTAGATATTTATATTATTAACGGTTTTATTGTACAAATAAAAACATAGCCTTTAAAAGAGAACTAAAACTTTGATATGACGTGACGCAAATTTAAAACAGCTGTTTTGTAATTCTATAAGACTAGTCATGATGGTATAACATGAATTAAATGTTGTATTTGATTCCTAATGAATGAGTAGCAATTTGCTTGTAACTTTGTAATATAAAAAAATATATATTAGTAAATTAAAACTTCGTGCTGAATTTTTTGGGTTAACTAGGGTTGGATCACCTTTGCTAGTATTCCAAATAGTGCTAAGTTCGATCCAGACTTGGAAAATATGAGTGCATATAGCCCGTTTTTTTTAATTTCAGAGACTAAATTGACATTACATGTGTTACCAGTTTTTTGCAATTCTTAAATAGTTATGTGCCACTTTCGGCCTATATGCCACGCGTTTATCGATAATTTGCGTTAATATAAATAAGTATAATTTTTTCACAAGTTACCTTGATAAATGTATAGATATTTATGTAGATTTTATACATTCACGAAAATTATTGAAACGCGGTTCTTTGTCACTTTGATTAGTATATGTTGGCTTTTTAAATATCTAGCTATTTATTATCAAATAACAAAAGTCTATATTAAAAAAATATCACCTAATAAGCAATCATGTTTTGCTGATGGTCCAACTTTTAATTATAAGTACTAACCACCATTTTAGTTTAGTTTTTTTTATAGGAACGAGTTATAAGGAAAATGAGTTCCTATAAAATTTAGGGATGATATATTAACAATATAAAATTGCTGTATTATTCTGTAAAACACAATAACTGCCGTAGTGTACGGTAATATAACATGTATAATTTGTTTTAAAATTATAAATCTTGTAAAAATTCTAATAATTGTCGTAATTTTTAAAAGTTCCACTGCTTTCTAAGAGAAATGGGTGTACAGAAAGAACAATGATGGCGTCTAATAATTCTATTTTGTTTCATTTAAAGATATTGAAACATATGTAAGGTCGTACGTCACGTTATACTAGTATACCTTTAACGCCTCGTGTGGCCATGTATACTTGTGTAATTTTTAATGATACACTTTGGAAAAGAAAACTTTAAAGTTAATCGTCTAATAAATACAAATTCTTACGTTTCGATATACCGATAACGTAGGTACACCACTTCACAAAAAAAGCTGGCAGCATTATTTCTAAATTTGACATTTGCATGTGTCAATTTGATCTACGAGATAAAAAACAGGCAATAGATGGAGACAATGAACCGACATGACTGACGACTAAAATATAAATTTATTATAATTTTTTAAACTTATTTTACTTGACATTGGCGAAATTGTGGTTAATCACTCACAGAGGCCATTCACGAAGAAGAAGAAGAAGAACAGGCAATAGATATATCATCATAGATGTTAATACGGAATTCGATCTAGACTTGTAAGTTGTAAATATGTTGTATATATAGATATATCTGCTCCTTAATATATGGGGTCCGATCCAAGTTTGTAAATCATAGTTCCATATATTTCGATATCCAGAGGAAGTTCGATCCTTCTATTTGACTTTATAAATAATAGATATTGTAAGTTTATCTTTATTGTTCATACTCATATGAAATTCAAACCTGCTTTCAGCTTTAGATTCGGTTTTAACATATTTATCTTTAACATAATAGTGAAGAGAGTAGTCATGTTTCTAAAGCCAATAGCGTTAGAAAGATGACTACTGTCTACTTAGTATGCGTTTATAGTTGTAATATTAATCCTGTTCTTCATTATAATCACTTAAAAATAGATAAAAATTAAGTTGCTTTATTACCTTAGTTACCCATGCAGGGATAGAATCGAAAATTTTAATAAAAAAAATCTCTTAAAAACTTCCTTGTATGTTCATTTTCTTCCGTTAAGTTAATATACAATTTGATTTGATTTGAGTCACTATAGCGTCGATTCAAGAAGATACCTGCAAGATTAATTCACCGGGCGGGCAATTGAAGATAAGGGCTGGGTACTGGTGGCCTGCTTGCATGGTGTCGAGAGGTACTTTGTATCATGGGTCTATGGAGTCGAGCGCTGTTGTTTCTCTCGCCCCAGATGGATCTAGCGGGGTGTAATCATAATACCATAGTCGGCCACAAAAAAGAAACATACAATTACGCAAATCGACATACAGTATTGATTTAAAAAATACCCTTTACTACTTATTTTGTCTAGCGGGGAGTAAATACCTATAATTAAGGGACATAAATTACACCCAAACCATCAATTTGTGGATAGGAAAAGATATATTTTTCTGCATGGAAATTGAAGTCGTAACACTTGTACAGTAAATCGATATTATAATCATTACGTCCATGTGCAGTCCTTTTAAATCATTACAGTCTGTTAACAATCAATTTTATAATGATTTCTTTTATTTACACGACTATAAAATTTGATATAAAACTATTTTTACGAATTCTATTTAATTTATTAATTTCCAAACGTTTTGAGCACTTTACAGCGTAAATTAATAAAACTCGGTTTTTGTTATTTACGCAAGTATAAAATTTGATATAAAACTATTTTTACGAATTCTATTTAATTTATTAATTTCCAAACGTTTTGAGCACTTTACAGCGTAAATTAATAAAATTTGGTTTCTGTTATTAACGCGAATATAAAATTTTATATAAAACTATTTTTACTACTTTCCAAACGTTTTGAGCTCTTTATAGCATAAAAATAAAAATCAAACACAAACGCGATAATATCCGTGAAAATAGTTTAATTTCAAATCGGTTTTTTTATTTTAAAATAATCAACAGTTTCATTTTAAATATTTTTTTGTAGTGATGTCTGGATTTGCATTTCTTAGTTATCGCCTAAAACACTCGTGAGATAACAAAAATACATGACACATTGTATTCTTATTTCATTATCTAATGAACTCGTCTCATAAGTATTTTTTTTTTATATTTGCTAAAAACCACAATTCAGCTTATATAATATAAAAAGTAAAAGTAAAGTTTGCTGAGTGGTAGTGGCTACGAATACTACCAACCCTTACTTTGGATGTCCTAAAAGATGACTAAGAGCCTTATAACGATCTGGGCCAACGCCATCTAATGCCGATAGGTCAACAATTACATTCCCAAGCAGGGTTGACGTCTGGTAGGCGGCCGATCATGAACCTATTGCTAATAACTTTTATAATATGTACTATGAAAGGAGAGTACATATTGTATCGAACCCAAGCAACTGGGATAAGAGTAGGAGAATGATGATGATAATATAAAAAGTAACCCTCAGTCCTTATTTGTTGGTAATCTATTTTAATTTTATTTATAAATACGACCAAAAATGTGTAGGAAAATAAACTTTGGTATAGCAAAGTGAATCAAAAGAATATCATACGCAATTTTACGTAGCTTAGATCAAAGAAATATTTTTGTAAATATTATTCTGGGTCCCAAAGAATTTATTATTTTAATATATTACGAGTATATGACAGTTTTGTTATTACCAGTATCTAATGACTTTATAGAAATGCGCTAAGATATATGGTTCTTGTTTTCAATGAAATCCCTATTCCCATGTAATGAACAGTTTACAATACATGTATCAACATATTTTACTTATTTAGGAATACACCCTCCCATAACCATGATCACTGTAAAGTATTCGAAAAACGAAGAAACGTTGGGAAATTAAAAATCAAATACAAAAGCGATAGAATCCGTAAAAGTTGTTTTATTTCAAATTACAACTCGTCTAAATATCAGAAACAATTATATCTTACTTAATTTACAGAATATAAACAGGAGGACAGAAATTTCATTCACCGTCATCATCTCAGCTCATATATGTCTCACTACTGGGCTCGATCCACCTTCGGAGGAGTGAAATTGACCTACTATACCATGATGGTCAAACATGTTAGTATAGGGTTTTATTATGAGTTTTCCTCTTGCATAGATGTTATATGCGTATAATATCCTTTAGTCATCTCTTACGATCACCCACGGGTAAGATAGAGGGTGGTGAATTGTATTCTTACTCTGTCACCATAAGGATAGTTGAATTTTAAATATTGTTAAAGAAATGAAAACTATTAGAAACTAATAACGTTGAAAAATTAAAAGTTCCGATAACTCGATCGCACTTATTCTTATATAAAAATATATATCAAAATCTGATCCACCGTTTGTAAGTAGTTCTAAATTGGGATAAGAGCAGAATAATAATGAACTATATAATATAAAAATCCTTACAGTGTTCTTTAAATTTAATTATTTATCCCAACAAAACCGTTATTTAAACTTTACAGCAAAATTAAATTTTCAAACTTGTTTATTTTACGTAAAGTATCTAATTACAGATCTACTAAAAGGTTCCTCCATCCCCTATAATTAAATAAGGTGCGTCCCTTCATAGGGTATACAATATTATATGTATACAATATACGACATACAAAATTGGATATTTAGTTAACGTAAAATTTATATTATATAAACAGGACTACATATTTATTTATACTAATCTAATAAAAAAAATAAATCAACTTTACTATCAGCTTTGTTTGTGTAAACTATGTACTTAGGTATTCCATATTATCATCCACAATACATCAAATATTATTTTTGTTATCTCAGCAGTGGCTATGTAACGCAGTCTACACAGAACTCTACGTATTTTTTTTGCAGGCTATGGTCTGGATATAGGCCGTCCGATTCGTCCGGAACGACGAAAGGGCGATGCATGGTACCATAACCCACGGTATTCCATTTCCATCCCATTGGGCTGGCCACTGGTACCAAATCCTTAACGTTCATGGCCAGCCCGTACCCTCTATGCATGAACCAATCTTGTTATTAAATTATTTACGATTTATTAAAATTTATAAACACTGCTCCGCTTCTATTTGTCATAGCATTTAATATATATATATATATATATATATATATATATATATATATATATATATATATATATATATATATATATATATATATATATATATATAATATATGCTTAAAACCTTTTTTTATAAATAAACTATCTTTCGAAATTTTTATTTTTTAAATACATCTTGTAGTACTTGATATATAGCTCATTCAAACCTCCAACAAGAATCAAGGCGTCTTAATTTTTCTCTTTTAGATATACTAAGAATAGATTCATTTGCTCAACGTATATACTCGCCACGTACTAAGAAATACATCTTTATGTTACGCAGTACTTTATGAACTTATAATTATCGAGATAATTACTCGACTTGAGTTCAGTGTTGGGACACGTGAGCTGGAATAGTGATGATGTGAATCGTAGTTGAAAGTATTATATCTATCTCTCTTGATAATCCCTTAGGCGATTTTGATTCGTTTTTCGAGTTGACTCCGATCGATGTGCTCCGATGATGTGTCGTATAAGATGACTAAAAGTCATCTTATACGACAATCATGAATAATGTAAGGGTAGATAGTATGTTTTTCCATGCGGTGACGGAGTAAGAATACTATTCACCACTCCATATCTTATCCGTGGGTAATCGTACGAGACGCATATAACATATAACATCTAAAACGCATATAACATCTATGCGAGAGAAGGAAACCTCGAAACAAAACCCTATACCAACACGTCTGACCAGCGCGGTATAGTAGGTTAATTTCCCTCCCATTACGGAGGAGGCCCGAGCCCAACAGTGGGACATTTGCGGGCTGTGATGATGATGATGATGATGATGAGATAGTATTCGTCACCGCAACAATAACGTTAGTATAGAAAATAAATTATTATGTTATTTTTTTTTAAACATATAAAATTCGAATATCCAGCGTGTATTATGGTATTCAAACCTAGATATATTTCAATCGTTATATGTTTTCTAGTTGGCTTCGAGAAGTTACTGTAAAGTCCAAGATTTAATCCCAAGTAAATACAACCATACATATAAAAATCTCCAAAACCAGACCAAAACACATAATTTATTGAAGCAAACGAGCAAGGAGCACACGTGATGGCAAGTGTCACTGCCGCCCATGAACCTTTGCAATACCAAGGCTTTAGCTAGACTGCCACCAACTAATACAAACCTCAAACCCACCCAGTTGGGCTTCCGGTTCTCTCTTTCATCGAACGAAGCGCAATAGCACATTGCCATTACTCAGACGTTGATTTTCTGAGAGAGTGTGGTACTACCCCGGATGGATTGGCCGGTGGCCGTAGACAGAGAACTGTCAACAGTGTGCTCCTACCACTTATAAACCTAACCTTTATTACACTTATAAACTAATCTTCGAAGTCGGATTGAGAAACTTATCATTTGAAGTAGGTAAAAGATGTATCAAAACCTGGTACAAATTGAAGAAAATTCTAGTTTAAGGACTAGACATCGAAAAGTTCGTCATATTACTATCCATTACCGTTTTTTATTCGTTAAAGTGTATTGTAAACTAGTATAAATAGTATAAATTAAACAAAATTCTAGTTTAAGAACCAGACATCGAAAAGTTTGTCATATTACTATCCATTACCGTTTTTTATTCGTTAAAGTGTACTGTAAACTATTACAAATTTAATAAAATTCTAGTTTAAGGACCAGACATCGAAAAACTCGTCATATTATTATCCATTTCAGTTTTTTATTCGTTAAAGTGTATTGTAACCTGAAACAAATTGAACAAAATTCTAGTTTAAGGACCAGATATCGAAAAGTTCGTCATATTACTATTCATTACTGTTTTTTATTCGTTAAAGTTTACTGTAAACTGAAACAAATTCAACAAAATTCTAGTTTAAGGACCAGACATCGAAAAGTTCGTCATATTGCTATCCATTACTGTTATTTATTCGTTAAAGTGTACTGTAAACTGAAACAAATTGAACAAAATTCTAGTTTAAGAACCAGACATCGAAAAGTTCGTCATATTACTATCCATTACTGGTTTTATTCGTTAAAGTGTACTGTAAAGTGCCAGGAGCTGTATATGGAAGTATGCCTGAAACACTGACAGGCTTTCCACATTAATGCCTTATTTAATGGATCTTTTGTGCAAATATTAGCCAAAGTATATATCAAATCTCATCTAAACGATTATTTAGTAAGCTCTTTGTAAAGCGACCCAGTGTTCGTACCCCAAGAGCGCGTTGCGACTTCAAACGGTTCGAAAATATAATTGTAACAACGTTATTATATTTCGCTCACTTCATGGTCTTAAATTATCTTATATATTTATATAGAATATTCAATACAGTTTATTAATTAAAACGTATTCATTTCATCATATAGCTGATATATGTCCCACTGTTGGGCTCGAGCCTCTTCCATAATGGGAAGGAAATTGACCTACTGTACCACGCTGGTCAGACGTATTGGTATAGGGTTTTGTTTCGAATTTTCTTCTCTCGCATAGATTTTATATACGTTTTATATCCCTTAGTTGTCTCTTAATATCAACCATGGCTAAGATAGGGGGGGTGGTGATATGTATACTTGCTCCGTCCCACACAGAAATAAGAGGTATTAATTCAATCATATTTTTAAGGTTCGTTATATAACTTTATATTCACTTTTCTGTACGTATGATTTTTTTTTAATAATAAAAAGAAAAAACGTATGTTTGTGATAAAATGAAATTATATGGTCTCCAAAAGTGCTGTCCATTCACCTGGTAATTCCTTAACCAGTTTTCACAATTCCCATGGAGAAATGTGGTGGGGTGATACATGGTATTTCTACTCATTTATCAGTCAGTGAAAATCGGTATAGTATATATATTTTTTTAAATTAGTATTTAAAATTACATAAATACATACGATATTATTTTTAAGTATTTATTAATATGTAGTAAAATGAGAAACAGAAGTCGCTCTGTAACAATTAAATAAATTATTTTTATAACTTTTATTTTAATTTCACTATTATATGTTTATTAAAAAAAAAATATAAAATATTTCAAATATAAATTTAGTATTTTCTTGGATAAACTATAAATAAATATTATTCGTGAGTTATTGTCGTATCAAAACACGGATTTAAATTAAAAAAGAAATAAAAACATAAGGTCTTAGAACATGTTCATTGAACGTATTAGATCCTTCAAAAAATTTTAAGATGCTTGAAAAAGTCTCGTTCGCACCATTACTTAGTCCATCACAATAGATTTAATTTCTAGATATCAAATAAATTTATTTAAAAAATAAATAAAATATCAATACTACCCACATAATATTCTACATACATGCATACATATCATCACGCCATATCCCTTGCAGGTTAGGCAGAGAGAACAGAGTGCCAGAGAACTCTAGCCTTGTATACTTCACTCGCTTCCTCAACATTCATAATTCTCTTCATACACGCTCGCCGGTTTCGGAGACTTTTGACTCCACCTTCCTTCAGTACGTGACCAATCTGATCTAGGTAGGTGAGTCTCGGTCTGCCCCGGTACACACATCCATCCACTTTCGCATTGTATATCTTCTTAACCAGACGTTCGTTCGGCATTCTTTCCACATGTACGAACCATCGGAGTATTCCCTTTCGCATCTTTACACCAATACTCTCTTTCATACCTACTCGCTTTCTTACGTCATCGTTACGAATGCGATATATATTCTTATATATATGTATGGTATATATAGGTATGTTCTTATAATTAAACTTAAAAGTATGCTAATTTGAAATATTAAACTTTTATATTTTCACCCACTGAAAACAGTACTAAGTGATGAGTCTGAATATTTTGCAGAATACTTTAACCATTACCTTTGTAAGGCTTTGGGTATTAATTAAATACGGAGCTACAACAGATCAAATAAATTTGAGAGAGAAATATCTTTATTAAATTTGTATGTCAATTGATTCAATTAAAACTGATAGTGTTACGAAGGAATTTCAATTTACTTTATGAAGAGGCCAAAGAGAATATATATATTTTTTTAATTTCAAATAACTGCTTTTAACAAAAAATCTAATGTTATTTTTGACGGTAAAATACAGTAAATTTTATTTAAAAATAGAATCTCAGCTAAAGTATGTGAATGTTGACTAAGATTAATACCCTATAGATTTTTTATCTATAGACTGTAGGTATATAGTAGTCATATTGAAACTTGCATTCTTATTTTTTATAATCATCATTATGTATATATGAGGTCAATTTCTATACCGTTACAGAAGAGGCAAAGCACAAGAGTGCTCATTTATGAGATAAAAGAAGAAAATCTTTTTGTAAAATCTGAACGTGAATATCCAATAACAGCTTACCTGTATATTATTTTCCTATTGTATATCAGTTATTTTAAAATCTAATTTCAGACAGACAATAACTAAATGAACTCATATTAAAATAAATAAGCTTACAAATTATGAATATCATCATTCTCCTACTCTTATTCTAATTACTTGGAGTCGATACAATATGTACTCCTCTTTCATAGTACATATTGTAAAAGTTATTGGCAATAGTTTCATGACCGGCCGCCTGCCAGACGTTAACCCTCCTTGGGAATGTAATTGTTGACCAAACGGCATCAGATGGAGTTGGCCCAGATCGTTATAAGGCTCTTAGTCGTCTTTTACGACATCAACGAGCAAAGTAAGGATTGGTAGTATTCGTAGCCGCTACGACTCAGCGAATACAAAATAATAATATATGAATATAATTAAAATTATGAATATAAATAGATTTTTTTAAAATCTATAATAGCACTACTGAAATAATCCTTGTATTGTCGGGTTACTTCATAAATATAATTAACAGACTCAATTTATATCCATACTCAGAACAAGAATTTATGTACTGCATTTATGTATTGCACTTATTGTCTTGTGTGGGAATCCTACCTACAACTGTGATAATATGTTGGCACCACTACGCTATCAAGTGCAGTCCATATTGTAATAATTAAAAAAAAACAGTAATTTAAAATAATATGAATATTTATGAAATTTATTACTAACAATAAAAGCAAGTCATTTTATATTATAATCCAACAAGTGGTTCTTAAGGAATAAAGTTGTAGCACGTAATAGTAAAACTTTATACTTAATGTTCGTTAGCGGACTTAATGATTTAATGCTTATTGTTAGTTAATATAACGCTTTATTTAATGTAATTAATGGCATCCTTGTGGTTGTATACAAATGTTATTATTTAATTATTTTTATAGATATATATCTTAAAAGTTTAATCTGTGTTTCTATTATTTGCAACAAAAACGGCAGATATCATTTTAGTAGATTTAATTCTAAATATTTCTAAATGTTTGCATATATTGTATAGTGATTTGGAGAGGATACTCGCGAGGGTAAACCGCCTCTGGGTGTAATTTGTGTCTGCTAATTGTGTATGTATAATCCCTTACAATATAAAGACTAATTCTATTCCAACGCCAAGATGTTGTTATTAAAAAATAAAAAAAAATGTTAACATCATCATCATCTCCACTCCTACAGCTCCCACTGTTGGGCTCGAGCCTTCTGCAAACGAAAAGGAAATTAACCTATTACACCAAGTTGGTCAGATCAGTGTTAGGGGATGGGGTTTTGTTTCGAGTTTTTCTTCTCTAGCATAGATGTTATGTGCATTTTATATCCCTTAGCCGTCTCTTATGATTGCCCATGGATAAGATAGGGTGTGGTGAACTGTATTCTTACTACTTCACCACACGAACGAATTTTTAACAAGACTAAACTAATTATTCTATTTATTAAAATAATTTTGTAAAAAAGAAGTTACAGTAGGATGGAAAACTACTTTTATAACTTTATTTAATTAAACTACTGTGAGATCTTTGTCATAACCATATTGCTCTTCATATATTATGATACTCATCATCAATTGTGTTTGCACGTTATTTTGATTAGTTCCCATAACTTTGTAGCTGTAACACGACCGAATACTCCTTATCATTTCTTATTTCCATTTGTTAGATAACTCATATGATCGATTTTTAAACTCTATGCATATTTAAGAAAAGACAAAGAAACATATTAGTGTTTGAGTTAAATTACAATAGAATTCTAGACATACTAGGTAAGCATTATCATTTCATCACCATCATTTCAGCTGATATATGTCCCACTGTTGGGCTCGTGCCTCCTCCATAGTGGGAAAGAAATTGACCTACTATATTACGCTGGTCAGACGTGTTGGTATTTTAGTTTACTTTTTGCCGGCGGGCTATGAACTGGTCACACCCTTTTTTTTTGCGGTGGGCTATGGACGTCGCACCCCGCCAAGTCGGTCCGGGGTGACGGAAGAGGCGGCGCGCAACCCCATTGACCCACCCTGCAAGCACCTCTTCTTCGCCGTGCGAGCGGGCCACCGGTACCCGATCTTTGTCTTCGGTGGCCCGCTCGGCGGTATGCCCTCTCGGGCTCCTGTCCTGTCGACGCCCCGACAGCTTTCGCCGTAGAGGCGTCGTCCTCACGCGGTGGCCTCACGTCGGGTGACCGGACAATTCCCCGGTCCGATCACCCGAAGCCTCGGTTAGGGCGGCATCAGGCGCAGGTACTCGCGCCTACGCCGCCCCAGCCGCGGGCGGCGGCCCGGGTCACGGGAATCCTCCCGGGCCCGTGCCGCCGCCTCCTTCTGCGAGATGACAGCCTTGCAGAAGGCGACGACCGCGTCCCAATTCCTGACAGTGTCGACCATCGCTCGCGCAACAGCCGGCAGCGTTAGGTCGGCACCGATGACAGCGACGAGGTTCCGGTGCTGCCCGTCCCAGCCCGAACATACCTCGAGCGTATGTTGCGCCGTGTCCTCGTCGCTACTGCAATGGTGGCAGGACGGAGTCCACTCCCTTCGCACGACTGTGTGCAGGTACTTGCCGAAGCAACCATGCCCCGACAAGACCTGCACCAACCGGAAAGATAGGACTCCGTGCCGCCGCTCCATCTACTCCATCAGTACGGGCCGTAGAGCCTCAACGGTAACGACACCGTGTCTAGGCCTCCCCAGCCGCGTAGCCCAACGGGCGATGACTTCTCGGCGGGCGTCCTCGCGCCAGGTGGCTATCTTGTTGAACGATGGGGAGCCACCCTCTTCGCGCATTGAGGTAACCCGCCGGTAGAGGTCAGAGAGCATCTCCGCCTCTAGGTCCCACGGGGGTGTCCCGGCCAATAGGCATGCCGCCTCGGTAGACACCGTATGGTATCCGCGAATGGCTCTGACCGCCATGGCTCGCTGTGGCCTCCACAGCACCGCCCTGAGCTGGGCGTTCAGAGCCCTCGCCCACACGGGTGCGCCGTACATGGCCATTGAGCGGATCACCCCCGCATACAGCCGTCGGCGCTCGAAACTGGGTCCGCCCACGTTCGGCAGGAGCCGAGAAAGGGCGGACGCCGCGCCGACCAGCCGGGGAGCAATTTGACGAAAATGCTCCCGGAACTACCATCGCCCGTCGAGCACCAGACCCAAGTACCTCATATGGGCCTGGATACTGATGTGGATGGAGTTGACGACTAACGAGGTGCCGATGGGCAGCCTCACACGGGACCCATGGAATAGTAGGGCCTCCGTCTTGTTTAGGGCCACCCTGAGCCCCAGCGCCTCAATTCGCCTGACCATCTCCTCGGTGCCGAGAGTGGCCAGGCTCGCCGCCTCTTCGAGTGTCCTGCCCCGGTCTGTGACGAGCGTGTCGTCAGCATAGCAAATAACGCTCAGCCCGGGGAACTGGTCACACCCTGCTAAATCCGTTCGGGGTGAAAGAAAAAGCGGCGTGCGTCACTATAGACCCGCCCTACATGTACCTCTCTTCGCCGAGCCAGCGAGCCACCGGGACCCGGTCTTTGTCTTCAGTGACCCGCCTGGCGGTTTACCCTCACCGGTATTCTCTCGGAGACGTGTTGGTATAGGGTTTCGTTCCGAGGTTTCCATCTCATGTATAGATGTTATATGTATTTTATGTCCCTTAGTCGTCTCTTAAGATCACCCACGGGTGATATATAGGTGGTGAATTGTATTCTTACTCCATCACCACACGAAATAGGATAAATATAGGTATTATATAAAATTAAATCATATTAGTACTCTTAATTGAATTAAATTGCAAAAGCTTCCATGACATGATCGTTGCAACACTGGTTGTCAGTAATACCTTGGTAATACTTGGATTAAGATATAAAATTACGTTACTCCGTGTAGTGACGGAGTAAGAATACAATTAATCATCCCCTACCTTACCCGTGAGTGATTGTAAGAGACGACTAAACCATATAAAACAATATAACACCTACTCAAGACAAAGAAAACTCGAAACAAAATCCTTTACCAACACGCCTGACCACTATGGTGTATTTAACACCTAATGGGTGTATAGAAGCTCGAGCCTAATAGTGGGACATATATGGAGATGTTGCATAATCTGTTAATAATAATGTTTTTAAATATTACCTCAAATTATTAGTAGAGAAAGAAAAATAAGACAACCAGAAATAGATTTATCAGCAATACATAAACAAATCATATCTAGCTTATTTTTATTATATTATGTAAAAATATATCATCATAAAATAATTAAAATAGATGTAGGTATAAATGCTGGCAATAAATAAAATTTATAAATAAAAAATATTCCATGTAGTGAGTGAGGATTAATACAGTTCACTAATGCGTTTCTATAGTCTTAGTTGTAGTAAAAAGCCAAGAAAATATGCAGATAATATTATATTACTATATGAAAAGACATAAACGTGATAGAATCTGGAATACGGAAATCCGTAGAAGAAAGGGTGTAACTGACATAGCTCGAAGAATTAGCACGTTGAATTGGTAATGTGCAGGCCACATCGCTCGACGAACCGATAACCATTGGGGAAGAAAGGTTCTCGAGTGGAGACCACGAATCGTACGGCGCAGCGCGGGACGACCCCCCATTAGGTGGACATTATCAAGGTCGCAGGAAACCGCTGGATGCAGGTGGCGCGGGATTGTGGTGAATGGCATTCTCGCAACTCCCCCTATGTCCAACAGTGGACGTTTACGGGCTGATGGATGGATGGATGGATATGAAAAGAAGAATGCCATATACAGTAGTATGCCAATTTATCTGACTATTCATCATTATCCTGCTCTTATCCCAATTATTGAGGGATTGACGCAACATCATTATATTACTTTATACATATTGTAGAAGATTTTAGCATTAGTTTCATGACTGGGTGCTTGCCTGATATCAACCCTCCTTAGGAATGTATTTGTTGACCAGACGGTATAAAATGGACTTGGCTTAGGTCGATATAGAGCTCTTAGTCGTCACGAGGAAGTAAGGTTAGTATTAGTAGCGACTAACACACAGCAATCTGACTGGTGTCATCATCACAGCCATATATATGTCCCACTGTTGGGCTCGGACTTTCCTCCGCAATGGGAGGGAAATTAACCTACTATACCACGCTGGTTAAACGTGTTGGTATAGGGTTTTATTTCGAGTTTTCATTCTCTCGCATAGATTTTTATATACGTTTTAAATCCCTTAGTCATCTCTTAAGATCAACTATGAGTAAGATAGGAGTGGTGAATATTCTTACTCCGTCACTACACGGAGAACTACTAGCTAACTTAGGTTTTATTTAAAAATAATATTAAAATGTGAAATATTTGCTAATTAGCTGTACATATCAATCATATTTTGTCTCCAGAGCACTATTTTTATAATGTAACATGCCATTATTGCAGCTGCCAATTTTCTTTTGTTATGACATAATGAATTGTAAGTATTAAAATATGTTAAACGCATACATATTCAGTTTTTAAGGTACATTTGCCAAATATCACTTGGACTGATTCTATATTTATCGCTGTGAGAACTTGACGATTTCATAGTTCAGTTTCTACGGATTTTTTGAGAATTAACTAAAGGAGTTTTATTTTTGTTGCAAACGAGCAAGCAGCTCACCTAATGATAAGTGTTACTATCGTCCATTGTCTTTCGTAATATCAAGAGTATAATACAGCTGCTGCTTACCAACCAAGGTTTGGCTACCTGTTCTCTCATTCACCGAACGAAGGGCAAAGGAGCATTCCCATTGCTCAGACGTCGATTTTCTCCCAAGGCGGACCGGCCCGCGGCTCTACACAGAAAACGTCAACAGTGTGGCTTTACTACTCAAAGCTAAGTAAATAAAAAAATATATTAAAATAAATAATGGCCTAGGTCATCATAAGGCTGGGCCACCGAAGTTAAAAATCGAGTACCGGTGGTGCGCTCGCACGGCGAATAGAGAGGAATTTTGCGGTGGGTCTATGGGATCACGCGCCGCCTTTCCGTCACCCCGGACTGATTCGGAGGGGCGAGACGCATCGATAGTCCATCAAAAAAAAAAAAAGTTCAACATAAGGCTCTTAGTCGTCTTGTACGACATCCACGAGCAAAGTAAGGGTTGGTAGTATTCAAAGCTGCTACCACATAGCTAAGAAATTCTTCTACATCATCTATTATGTGGGCATCAGAATTAGCCTGCCTATACGTAAGATAGCAATAGCAATATACACCAAAATGAAATTAGTTCAGTAATTGAAACTACAAAAATATACGCCAAAGGCATAAGCTCCACAGACTGACCAACGAAATGATGTTTTTTTTTATAAATATATTTAACATCTTAAAGGGCGCGTTATCAGGATCTTGCCCCGGGCGCTCACGTCCCCAGCTGTCACGGGTAGCGCTGATTATTTGAGCGAGGCGTTTATTACAGATTTAGATATGAACATTTAAAATGATATTATTACATTGCGTTATTAAATTTATACAGATGTGTCTCATAAGGATATTATTTTTAACAGATATAATTGTATTACTAAATTAAGATTCCTTGTTATTAAAATTATTCCAAATGCATAATTATATTGATTATACAGATAGCGTAGTGGTTCAGATAACGGACTTCCATGCTAATGCCATGGATTCTATTCCTACGCAAGACTACTTTATGCGATCCTCAAAGTGTTATTCTGAGGCAAGGTGATTACACGCGCAAGAAAATTATTGCCTATATTAATTACATATTTATAAAGTCCCACGCAATACAAGGATTATTTCCTTAGTGCAGGGTTGGTGTCTTTGGCCACCGAAGATAAAGATCGGGACGGTAAGTCTGTGGGGTTACGTGCCGCCTCTTCCATCACCCCGGACCTATTTGGCGGGGCGCGACGCATCCATAGTCCACCATATAAAAAAAAAGTATTGATGTCTTTAAAAAAAATAGCGTACGTTTTATTTTATATGCGCGTGGTAATGAAGGAAGAATATAATAGTCATCATCCCTACCTTTCCATGGTTGATTAATAAAGAAAAAGAAAGAAAATTGATAAAGAAAAAGCAAGTCTAAGAGAAGTAAATCTCGGATCTTTCTTCATGTGAACCCGTGGTATTGATAAGATTAAACAATAAATAAACTACCATGCAATGCGCGTGCGTAAAAACTCTTATTATTATTTTATACCTTCTCCTCTTTAAAAGTACTTCAAAGTTTTTAAAATATGTATGGATCACTTCCTTAAATACTTGTAAAAATCAAGTATTTTATCTTTTTTTATTCCATCAGTAAATTATATATATCATCATTCTCCTACTCTTATCCCAATTACTTGGGGTCAATACAATATGTACTCTTCTTTCATAGTATATATTGTAAAAGTTATTGGTAATATTCGGGGCGGGTTTTATGACCGGCCGCCTGCCAGACGTCAAGCCTCCCTAGGAATGTAATTGTTGACCAAACGGCATCAGATGGAGTTGGTACAGGTCGTTATAAGGCTCTTAGTCGTCTTATCCACGGGCAAATTAAGGATTGGTAGTATTCGTAGCCGCTACCACAAAGCTAAGCAATAAGTAAGTTATATGATATGTGAATAACGTTTACTCTAATTAGCACCTTACAAATTGCAATGTAAAATATATCATCAATAAAAAAAAGAACAAATTATGTTTTCAATAAGGAAAATAATAAAAAGGTTAAGGTAAAATTTTACACGTGTCTTATTTACGCCATTATCTCTTATAGGCTACCCTCGTTTTTCTTTTTGTAAATAATAATTTATATTTTGTTACATCTTATCCGAAGAATATTTTCTCGAATATTATAAAGGGTAGCTCATTCATCATTTTCTTCTTAGTTCTATAAAACGAACTTTAGTAAATTCTAGCTAGATTGAGAGGTATAATTTATTTTGGCCATTATTTCACTGTATTATATTAATATCAAATAATCTAAATATTCAGCATTCCGGGTGGTGACGCAGTAAGAATACTATTTACCACCCCATATCTTACCCGTGAGTGATCCTACGAGACGACTAAGAGATATAAAATACATATAACATCTATGCGAGAGAAGGAAAACTCGAAACAAAACCCTATACTAACACATCTGACCAGCGCGGTATAGTAGGTTAATTTCCCTCCCATTTCGAAGGAGGTCCGAGCCCTACAGTGGGACATTTATGGACTGTGATGATGATGAATCTAAATAAAATAATAATATACTTATGATTCAGAAGTAAAAATCATAAAAAAATACAAAAAGGTTTATATGAAATAAGAATTATATTTTCTAAATCAGGATACGATAAACGAAATACAAATCAGTAGAGATATGATCAAATCTTACCTTAAAGAAAACACCAATTTACATAAAAATAAATACACTCACACGATAACTAAAAACTCACAACACTTCCTACACAACAAGTCTCGTCGATAACGTCTGTACAGCACGAATGCCGACAAGCAAATGCCCCTTTCCAACGTTTCGCACGGCTTTATATAGGAATGTTTGCTAGTGTAAAACGTGAATCCTAACTCGGCCTCTCCTGATATCGAGGCGTCCCCGTCTCGTCTCAAAATCCTACTTCACTTCTCTCCAGGCTCCGAGGGTCCGGCAATGGACTCCCGAGGTGACACTGATACTGCTGGGTCGCAAATAAGTTCATCGTTATCTGTAATTACAATCAGTGTGAGCAATATGCGTTACGTCAAACTAAAAAGCATACATGCACACTTGAAAATGGGTAATATAATTTTTATAAGCAATAAGTAACCGAGAGCTCCCGTTTCCCCATTATACCACTCATCCTAGTATCCAGCGATGACAAGTAGTAGCAGGGCATCAGCAGGCTCAAAGTCGCAATCACAATCTGTGAACAGAGCAGCAGACAACAGGCGTCCCCATTGTCTGCGAGGACCACACAACCTCCACGTGACCAAGAGTCATCACAGGAGGCAAGCACTGAGGACTAAATGTCCTATATACCACGTAGCACAGTGCAGTCATATGACTTTATACATACGTAGCACAGGGCGCTCAACGCCCTTTAAGACCAAACGTCTTCTGCAAGTATCAGCTTGACGAATTGCTTTGCCATGACCCAAGTTAAAAGAGAGATAAAAGAAAATATCGTTAAAAAAATATAAATAAAATTCTTATAAGCCATTTTGTTTAGGGTTTATCTACAGTGATCACTTGTACAAAGTAAAAGGAATTCTAGCTATCAATTTATTAGGGAGGAAAACTATATTAGGCACACGACAAAACAAGACTTTATCAAACTGAATACCAAAAGTTCACTCACTTTCAAAGAAATCAGCACAAGATTCAGGACACCACTCCCCACGCCAAGGGACCATGTACTCCGCAGCAGCTTGTGTTGTTTTGCCATAGGAGCAGCCCAGCAACCTCAATCGGTAGCGGCCATTGGGCAAGACTTGAATGACTCGATATGGTCCTCTCATACCAGGGTCCAGCTTGCCCGTTGACTGCGAGTACTTAATGACAAAAACCAACTCATTTATTTGGAAGGTGCGTGGCGGTTGTCGTTGCTGATTTACTCGTGCATCTTGACCAGCTTGGTTTCGCGTTAACAGCTCACTTGCCCTAGATCTGCACAACTCCCTCCATGTTTCATGATTTTGTGCCATCTCAATTGCTACATCACGAATCAACGCACGGACAACGGGAGTTGTAGCGTTGGTTCCAATGAGGAGCATCAAAGCAGACGATTGAGTGGTTTTCTGTCTTGTGATATTGATCACCAATTGAAGTCTCCAGAGTTGTTCGGACCACACGGCATTTTTGTTGTTCACCTCAATACGTAGCATGTTTAACACTGTGCGGACATATCGTTCCACCTGTCCGTTGGCGTTATGCATATCAGGCGTGATATAGTGGATCTCACATCCAAGGTTCGACAGTAAAGCCTTAAACTCAGTGGATTCAAACATCCGCCCGCGATCAGTTACTAAAAGTTTTGGGGTGCCAAATAAGGATATCACATTAGTAAAAGTACGCTTCAATTCCGTTACATCCTGATTCTTAATAGGGTATAACAGACAATACTTCGTAAAAGAGTCAACCATTATCATTATAAATTTATAATCATTAGATTTAGGCAAGGGTCCTAACACGTCTAAATGCAATGTCTCGAATGGAACATTCGGTTTTGTCCATGAGACGATAGGTTGATGGGGTGCTCTAGGGACGCGTTTCATTGAAATACATACAAGACAATGTTTTATGTATTTTGTTACAAACTGGCGAATCCCTGGGAACCAGAAATTTCTTAGAATTAAGTCCAAGGTCTTTTCTGTGCACAAATGTTCATGCTCGTCGTGGAAAATTCTGAGCAAACTCAGACGATGTCCCTTTGGGATAAAACATAAAAGTCTGGTTTCCTCACCCACGGGAGTGTATCGATAATAGAGGAGATCGTTTTGGCACACATAGCGTTGGGGATCTAATTTGCCTTCTTGTAACTCCTGGAGGAGGAGCTGAGTTTCTGTGTCAGCCGACTGAGCTATTTGGGCCCAGTTACGTGGCCTGGAGATAACGTGCACTTTGGCAGAAACTGGGTTGCGACTTAGATAGTCTGCGTGGGACATATGACAACCTTTTCTATATTCGATTGTGAAATCGAAGTCTTGTAAGTAGACCCACCACCGGGCTACGCGCGGAAGCAGATCCTTCTTCTTTCCTGTGGCTTTGAGAGCATTGCAGTCACTTACGACTTTGAACTTAATACCTATCAAATAATGGCGGAAGTGCTGCAAGGCTCTCACCACCGCCAGAGTCTCCAACTCATAAGAATGATATCTGCTTTCGGCACCCTGTGTAGTTTTACTAAAATATGCCACTACATGTTTAGAGCCATCTGATCCAGTTTGCATTAACACCGCCCCATAGCCAACACTACTGGCATCAGTATGGACTTCAGTCGGTAGCGTAGGGTCAAAAATAGATAAAACTGGGGAATTTGTAAGGGTGTCTATAATTTCTTGCCTAATTTTCTCTTGTTCGGGACCCCAATGAAATACGGCACCCTTCTTGGTCAAACGAGACATGCAAATAGTCTTAGTGGCATAGTCTTTGATATATCGGCGAAAATATCCCGCCAAACCAAGAAGTTGCCGAACCTGTCTGACGTTGCCAGGTGTAGGAGAATTAACTAGGACTTCTATCTTGTGAGGGCTCGGTTTGACGTGTCCTTCACTAATTAAGCGACCCAAATATTCAACCTCCGTTGTAAGGAATGAACATTTACGTAGGTTGATAGAAAACCCAGCGTCTGTCAAAGTCTTCAGAACCTCATTGAGAGAATCTATCCCTTCCTTTATGCTATTACTCATAATTAACACATCATCCACATATACCAATACGTTACCGTCCTCTATGTGCTCCCGTAACGTTCCATTGATGATGCGCTGATAAGCAATGGGCGAATTGCAAAGACCATAAGGCATACGTAGGTATTCGTACTGGCCTTCTGGTGTAACGAACGCGGTCCTATGAATAGAGCTTTCTTCGATAGGTATTTGATGAAAACCAGTAGCCATATCTAGACTTGTGAAGAATTTGAAGTTACCTAACCTATCTATGTGGTCCTCTATAAGTGGTAGAGGGTACCGCTCCTTCACAGTGACTCGATTCAATGCTCGATAATCGACGCACATTCTGTCACTTCCGTCTTTCTTTTTCACTAATATTACTGGACTAGCATATTCAGATCTGGAGTCGCGGATGATGCCTTTCTCTTTAAGATCGTTAATTATATCACGTACTTTAAGTTTTTCAGAATGAGACAGTCTGTACGGTCGATATACGATGGGAGTCTTATCGCTAACTTCGATGCTCATTTTTCCTGTAGTGACTGTAGACGAAGCAGTACCCGAAATAAAGTACTCTGAGAATCTATCAATAACGACCATTAAGGAATCGCGCTGGGGACCATGAAGAGGAGTATTAATCTGAACTTCATTCTGAGGTGATACGGTGCAAACAGTCTTAGAGTGAGTTAAATATTGACGGTCTTTTGTTCGTATGTAGGTTATTCCATCGCGGTTGAGAATGTCAGTGCCTATTACGATAGGAGTAGGCATGTAATGTCCGGGTACTATAACGAAATCTGCCTCAATAGAAATCTCATCAAGTTCTACTGTAATAGTCACATAAGAATCGCATACTATTATAGAATCACTAATCCCCTTTATGGTAGAGCGAGTTGATTTCCTTTCACAGGACAAATGCTTTAAAACGTACGTTGATATTAAGGAAATATTTAAAGCACCGCTGTCGATTAAAATATCCACAGGGATTCCTTGGACTACCCCTGTGGTTAAATCAGAATTTTGGGTTATGCTATTTGGAGAAGGTTCAGCACATAAATTTACATTTCGAGTATTTCGGGGGGTAGCTCTACTCTTTGCGAAGCATGCCATTTCATTATGGCCTGGCTTCTTACAAAATTCACATATAATTCTAATACTACCAGGGTGAGCAAGTTTCGAAGGATCGGTGGTAGGCTTCTTTAAACATTGATGAGCTTTATGTCCTACCTGACCGCATGTGAAGCATTTTGGTTTAGGCACAACACAGGGACGTTTAGACAAATAATTACGATTTTCTTGACGAATGCGTGCTGGTTTAACATAAATTGACAAAAATGTTATTAAATTTTCGCAGGTTAGGTTGGCATTAGCAGCCGCTGCTCTAACCTGTGGGTCTGTAAGTCCACGTATGATAATTAGTACTCTAAGCTCGTCGCTTAATCCCTTAACAATCCTTAATCGCAATAAAGTCCTACGGGCGTATTCTGCATATGAACTGAACCGATCAGAATTAGCTTGCATTGTCTCATAAAGTATATTGGCATAATCAAGTCTTCGGGGACATAATGCCTTAAAATCTCGACAGAAATTCGACCACGTTCTATCGTTAGTCGCCCATTCGTTAAGCCACGTACGTGCATCACCCTTAAGGCAGCTTGATACGCGAGAAAGACACTCTGAATCTTGCCAGTTATTGGCAGCTTTAGCCCTATCAACTTCCTCGCACCATGCGTCAATGTCATGTATTGTTGGATCGAAATTGGATATAAAATAAGTGTGGGTAGTTGTAGTGCTTATAGATTTAATAGCTTCAATCAAGATACGTCCCGAATCCACTATCGATGTTTCGGGCTGTGACTGCACCGATACATCGCAACATAGGGGGCCCTCAGATGTACTGCCCTCAAGTTGATGCTCATTTAAAGCAATATTAGAACCGTTTAATTCTTTTTGTTCGGCATCCGTGGGTAGATTTGCTTTAACTTCATTACAATCACGTGAATTATTTTCACGACGATATTCGAGAGAATCTAACCTATTAATTATCGCATCTAAAGTTTGCTGTAAAGGATCGTTCCGACTCCGCGAATGACGTGCCTCAGAAGGAGACCTGTGTCGCGATCTCGATCTTATACGAGAACGAGATCTTATACGTGATCGAGTTCGCGTAGGTGTACGAGACCGCTCATGTGAGCGAGTCACGTGACTATTTTGTGAACGAGATTCATGTGGACGAGAACGGGACCCGCTTCGCGAATACGAGTCGTTACGCGGCCTATTTTTGCTTACGCATCGACGTGACTTGCTTAAAGGGTGATCTCGGTCGCCAGGCATGTTAAAACTCGCCCAAAAACAAAATAAATTGGTGTCTTCCAAGGAAAATTAAACTACCGCACAAAAATAAATGAATAACTTTTATATGGAATGGCCAAAAGGGCTTATGGGAATGAATCCCACTTCTGAACTTATGATTCAGAAGTAAAAATCATAAAAAAATACAAAAAGGTTTATATGAAATAAGAATTATATTTTCTAAATCAGGATACGATAAACGAAATACAAATCAGTAGAGATATGATCAAATCTTACCTTAAAGAAAACACCAATTTACATAAAAATAAATACACTCACACGATAACTAAAAACTCACAACACTTCCTACACAACAAGTCTCGTCGATAACGTCTGTACAGCACGAATGCCGACAAGCAAATGCCCCTTTCCAACGTTTCGCACGGCTTTATATAGGAATGTTTGCTAGTGTAAAACGTGAATCCTAACTATATAATAAATAAAATAATAATCAATTGCTGTGTGGTAGCGGCTACGAATACTACCAATCCTTACTTTGCTCGTGGATGTCGTAAAAGACGGCTAAGAGCCTTATAACGACCTGGGTCAACAACAATTGATGCCGTTTGGTCAACAATTACATTCCCAAGGAGGGTTGACATCTGGCAGGCGACCGGTTATAAAACTATTGCCAATAACTTTTACAATATGTATTATGAAAAAAGAGTACATATTGTATCGACCTCAAGTAATTAAAGTAAAAAAATAAAATAAAGTAAATAAAGCTGTAAATGTTGCAAAAAATGCGCACAGACAGAAGAGTATTGTAGACTGCAAAGGTGATATTAGGAAAGTGTGGGCTTATATAAATGAGTGGTTGAGCAGAAAGAAATTAAATGTAGATTTTTTTTTTTTTTTTTTTTTTTTTTGGGGGGGGGTACGGTCGGCACACTCCTCGCACCACTCCGTCCGGGGTGACAGAGGGGCGTAAGCATGCACACCCGTAACCCACCCGTGACGTCGCCTTCGTCGTTGGGCCAACCACCGGAGCAGAGTGACTTGACGTCAGTGGCTGGCCCGACGGAATACCCCTGAGGAGTACCCTCTCCTCGACCGACGTCCCCCCCTCGGGTAGGATGTCAGTCTTTCCTCACGCGGTCGGCCTCTCGGCGGGTGACGGACTAAATCCCCGATCCAGTCACCCGCGGCCTAAATTAAATGTAGATGAAGTTATACAGAGATATTTTATACAGGGAAATGAAACCATTGCTAATGTAAGTAATAATTTTTGTAAAACATTTACTAGAGAGATTGAATTATTAAAACAAAACCATGTATGTGATAATTTGTTTTTTCAAAGATGTGAATATGTTAAAGAAAGTGCCGTTAGTTTTAGATTTAAAAAGGTTTCTTCTAGCGATATAGATATGGTAATGGACAACTTGAATTGTGACAAGGCCCCAGAATTTGATGGTGTTCGAGTTAAAGATTTAAAATTTATTAAAAAATACATCAGTCGTATTATTGCACATTTTATTAATAAATGCATACAGCTGCAAGTATATCCTAGTCAATTAAAATTTTCAATTATTAGACCAATATATAAACAAGGAACTCACAAAAATTATTCTAATTACAGACCCATAGCAATATTAAATATAATAAATAAAATTGTTGAAAAAGTGATAATGAGTCAAATTACAATTTTCTTGGAAACAGACAATATTCTTACTAACGCTCAACATGGATTTAGACCAAATAGAAGTACAGCTACAGCTTTGGTGAATTTTACAGACGATATAAATAGATCATTAAACTCAAAAAACTTAGTTCTTTTAACGTTTATAGATTTCCAAAAAGCGTTTGATACATTGGATCATGGGACCTTGTTACAAGCTATGGATGAATGTGGAATACGAGGACCTATGAAAGGATGGTTTCGACAATACCTTAGTAACAGATACCTTAAAGTTCGAGTAAACGGAGCAGATAGTGAGCTCGGTGCTGTGAAATGCGGCGTGCCGACTGGATCTGTATATGGACCCGTAGGATATGTAATGCACGTTAACAGTATGGTGAACGTGATCAAAAATTGTAACATTTATATGTATGCCGATGATACGTGCTTGGCATATAGTGGCCAGGATTGTGAACAGATGCAGTCGGTAATGCAAGAGGATTTAGATAATCTGATCAAATGGGCACATGATAATGGCATTCTTATCAATTTAAATAAAACTAAATGTATGTTGATATTGTCCCCGTACAACCAATCGGGCAAGAGTGTTAGCATCTCATTGAGGGGGCACACATATGATTGTCTTCATAAAAATAAATATAATTGCCAATGCGCATGTATTGAACGTGTAGCAAATTATAAATACTTAGGATTAACTATTGACAACCATTTTACCTGGGATACACACATAGATATTATTTGCCAAAACTTGCGCTCTGTGTTAGATAAACTTAATAATCTTAAGTACATAGTTAGTAAGCGAATATTGTATATCCTTTATCATGCACTCGCCGAGTCCATTGTAAATTACGGATTGGGAGCTTATGGACTTACTTTTATAACACACTTAAATAAAATTAAAAAAATACAAATTAGATTACTGAAATTATTAATAGATAAGAAAACAAAGGACATTATTAACCGAGATTATGAAAAGTTATTCAAAATTTGTAAAATCCTTCCAGTAGATATAAAAGTAAAGTCTTTAATAATATTAGAACAATATAATTCAATAAATATAAAAATAAAACAGTCTATAGGCAACCATTCCGTAAAGCTTCGGGTTAAATTAAAAGTAAATATAAAGTGCCAAAGGCTAATAACTATTTTGGTAAACGAATGCGGCAATGGCTTACTCCGTCTTTACTAAATGAGCTGCCTGACCACTTGTGTACTGATGGTATTAGGAAAAAGGCACTTAAAAACCTATTGTGGAAACACTACTTAAGTATGTGTCCGTAGATAAAGTGAATTGGTGTAATCAGTATTAGCAATACATAATTGTATATGTGCATATTGTAAATATGTGTATATGTGTATGATGTACTCGCTTAAAAAGCCACGCGTATACTGCCGACAAACTGTATTCCAGTTTGGCAGAGGATGTATATAATATACAAAATATTGTACATTGTGAAAATAACTAAATAAAAAAAATAAAAAAATTGGGATAAGAATAGAAGAATGATGATCAAATAATCTTTTTCGTGACATTTGAGGCGCAGTACGTTGGTTTTTAGGCTCTCCATGGTCCGAAAAGGACATGGCGTGATGGTATGTATGTATGTATGTATGTCCGTGGTCCGGCCTCAACTTACTCAAAGGTAGTCATGGAAGGATAGCATCAGACCTCATACACCTGTTACCTCATAACGCACTTATTATTTTCTGAGCCTGTTTATTCAGTGATGCACTGAAACCGAATTCTGGACTTTAATGGATCGATTGATCAATGGTTTAGCCTTTCGTATTTATTTATTTAGATCGAGCCCTAGTTAATGTTTTGGCATCTATGGGTCGAGATATTAACTTCCAAAAATCCTAAGAAATACCTTTTGATTATAATATTAGATCTGATGTCAAATTGAATTAAAAATACGGAACCCTAATTAAGGAAAACAGGGTCTTGAAAAATTGTACACCTCTATACATTAATATTTTTTTCCGTGTGGTGACGGAGTAAGAATAGAATTCACCACACCCTATCTTACCCGTGGGTAATCGTACGAGATGACTTAGGGATATATAGCGCATATAATATCTATGCGAGAGAACAAAATCTTATACCAACACTTCTGACCAGCGTGGTATAGTAGGTCAATTATCCTCCCATTATGGAGGAGTCTCAAGCCCAACAATGGGACATATATAAGCTGAGTTGATACATTAATATAATGCGTTAGAAATACGTATATAATATAGAACAAAATGCAACAAGAAAAAATATTACATTATTAATTTAAAATTAATTACAATTTGTTAGTCGTATCTTTTTTGTGAGTATAGTGTGGTAGCAGCTATGAATACTACCAACCCTTACTTTGCTCGTGGATGTCGTAAAAGAAGACTACAAGCCATACATCGACCAAGGCTAAGTTCATCTGATGCCGTCTGATCAACAATTACACTTCCAAGGAGGGTTGACGTTAGGCAGTCGACCGGTTATAAAACTATTGCCAATAACTTGGCATATATATGTACGACGGCAGAGGAGTACATATTGCGTCGACCCCAAGTATTTGGGGTAAGAGCAGAATGGTGGTTAGTCGTATCTTTTAATATAAATTTATTCTATTTTTTGTTTTACATCAAATATTCAAATGTACCTTCAATGCTACATTTAATAAGCTAATTATATTTCTGGAACAATTAATATTTTTTCTAGTTTTTATGAAATATTAATTGTTTTTGCGAGAGAGAATTGGCGAGCGTGTATGAAGAGAATTATGAATGTTGAGGAAGCGAGTGAAGTATGCAAGGATAGAGTTCTCTGGCACTCTGTTCTCTCTGCCTACCCTGCAAGGGACATGGCGTGTTGGTATGTATGTAATATGTATGTATGTATAATTGTTTTTTATTAGATCAATAATTATCATATGGTTTTTGACTAATGATTAAATGTATCATGCATGTGTTCCTATCTTGTTTTTATTATAAAAGATGGCCATGAGAAGATAGCGATTTAATTTTATCTTTAGTATTGTCCATAGACGTCCATTATTGAACACAGGCCTCTGTATGAAAATCCAACTCAGTACGGTCTTAAGCGCCTTCCTTCCAATGGCTCCCTGATACTTTTGAAATATAGTCATAGTGATATATACCTCTTACCATAACGCGAGCTGCTTGCTAGTCTACCACAAAAGATACGACGATAAAAAAATAAAAAAGTAGATGAACTCAAATTATAAGTCTATCTTAATCCTATTTTTTATGTCAAAGTAATATAATAACTACAGCCTGTAAAGAGAAAAGTTAGTTTATGTAAAAAGGAAAAAAAAATTTTGCCTATATCACTAATGCGTAGGTTAAAGAAAAAGATTGCGTCTATTTTCACATTCCTACAAGAGATATAGTATCAAGACTTTGAGATATTCAATAAATCAGTACCAAAAATTCTAGATAAGTTTGTCGCATATAAAATGTTTCTTTTCAAGTTATTATCATAACTGTAGTCATCTGAAAAAAGCTCTTCTTTTCAACTCCACTCAATGTCTACAATCGTTAAAGCTTTTGTTGCTAAAATATCACACTATAGGATATGTAAAATGTAACGTAATGTATTTGTAATGTATCATACAAAAATTGTATTGTGGATTAAACGATTGCAAATATTGCGAAGTTGTTAAATTACAGTCCTACCGTGCCAATGTCGTGGGTTGGATTCGATGGACAATAGTCTGTGCCATCCATAAATTACTGTTCTAAGTCTCGATGTAATTTGTGTCCGTTAAATTATAGTTTGTACAGTCCCCTGTAATACAAGGGAATAATTTCTTAGTGCAAAAAAATAAGACAAGACAAAGATCGGGTACCGGTGGCCCGCTCGCACGGTGAAGACACGCGCTTTGCAGGGTGGGTCTATATCTATATTGACGGGTGGCAATTGCAGTTTTGTAAAATTGTCCAAATAACTTCTAAAAAGTAAACCCCTAAAATACTTAGTTTATTTTTAATCATGTTTACTTAGAAATATATTTTTATCAATTTAATAGCCAACTATATTAGATTTAGGCCACTTGATTTTGCGATAATTTCATAATCGATATTCTCCTCATATTATCTTAATCGGATTTTACGATTTCACTCAGAAACTTGATCCATTGTATTCTTAAACTATCACTCCATTGGGAGATAAATAGCTAACTAGAATTACACTTTAGATACACAGATAAAGCTATTGCCGGGATATCCAAAAGGGTTACCCTGGGATAAAGCTGGGCCGGCGCCAGATGTCAAGGAATCTGTTGTGGACACATTGGCGATGAAAAGGGAACATGATGGGTTATGAGGCCACACGCCACCCTTCCATTTATTAGTGGTAGGACCACAATGTTGACAGTTTTCTATCCACAGCCGCGGGCTGATCTGTCCGGGGTTACACTATAGCAAAAAATTTATGTCTGATTAATGGCAATGTGCTAAAACGTTTCGTTTGGTAAGCATCAAGTGTGCTGCTTGCTCGTTTGTTACCATATGCAATAAAAAAAAAAAGCCATCGCTCATCCACCGGACGGAATAGGCGGAGCGTGTCCAAACCATAGCCTGCTAAAAAAAAGGATATACAGATAATACCAAAGAGTAATTTTTGCATTTATATAACCAACAGTTGTCGCAGCTTCATTAGTACAGATTATTTTCTTAAATATTATTATTATTTTGAATACACGCGTCTTTATTTTAGTATTAAGTCTTGTATTTTTTTTAAAGTAATGTTCGAACATTCAATGAAAATATAATACGAATTTGTTATTTCAAAAGTAGCTATGACAACAGAGGTTGTGTGTGCAACAGAGTGACGCATTAACAATATATCGTCCCACTTTAACCGAGATTTGAGAGAGCAATTTTTCACGGTAGGCAGCTCTCTGGCTTTAGTAAGACCAGGGCACACCCCTGGTGTTACTAAAATCCATGTGCAGCACTTACCATTAAGTATCCAGCTTGCTCGTTTGCCTTCCTAACCAATCTTGTAATCAAAAAATATTATACTATAGTTACAATTTTTGTCCGATTTATTACCAATAGCTCTCACTGTTCGGCTCATATTTGTCGTAGCCTTATAGTTTATAGTCTATAATCTTTTACGATAAAAAGGCTATGTAATGCACCTATGCTCTTTCAAAACAAATTGGCAGTATCAGAGATAAGCACTTTAAAAAAAACCGTATTTTCTTCAAGTTTATAATAGTAATATACATTATGACCATTGTGATGGTCAATTAACATAAACATAGCATTATTAACTACGAAGACATCAGTACGATACAGTTTAAAAGGTTTAGCTATAAAAAAAACTTGATTACGAGCGAAAAATGATTGTCACACATGGGATTCGAACCCATGCCTATTAGAAATCCGTTCCAATCGTGCTAACACTTACACCAGCGTAACCTATTATTTACCCACACCAGCGTAACCTGTTATATGACATTCAATTTTCGCCTCGTATTATATTTGTTTGTCTTTAAAGGAGACGTGTGCCATCTACCCGCTAATGTAGTAATTTGAAGGTTTAGTTATTTGTATTAGCATATTGTTAACATGAAAAATTTTAAGTTTTTCCGATAGAAAGCAATAGTCTGTCCACTTATTTTTATGATACTAAAAAAATTACAAGGTTAATTATAGACGTAAAACACTTCTGGCTACTCTTTCATGGATTTAGATTTTTTAAAAATAGTGTTTGTGAACGTTATGAGACGTCGGTAATTCAGCCATAAAAATAACTAATTTAACGCCTTCAGATATACAAAGAAACATGATTAACATTTTACGGCTCTTTAAATGACGATACTACAAGTATGTATAGGCAATTAAATGTTATACATTCTGTATAACAAAAGTAATGGAGTTATTTTAATCTCTGAAATCTCTATTCTATCTAGATGTTTTTTTCGTATAGTGATAAAATAAGAATAAAATCTTTTCTTTTTTTTTTTAATTGCTTATGGTGGCAAACTAGCAAGCAGCACACTTGATGGTAAGTGTCACTGCCAGCCATGAACCTTTGCAATACCAAAGGTATAGTTTAGGCCGCTGCTTACCAATAAAATCCCCAAACCCACCCAGTTAGTCTTCCGGCTCTCTCGCTCACCGAATGAAGCGCAATAACACATTGCCATTACCCTGACGTCGGTCTTCTACGAGAGTGTGGTACTAACCGGAACGGACCGGCCCGCGGCTGTAGATAAAGAACAGTTAATAGCATGGTCCTACCACTATTCTACAATCTACCATTTATCCTGCTCGTGGATGTTATAAAAAAGGACTAATATTAAACATGCATATAACATCTATGCGAGAAGGAAAACATAAAATAAAACCCTATAACAAGCCGCCTGACGACCATGGTGTTGGCCAATTTCCCTCATATTGTGGAAGAGTCTCCGAAAGCAGTGGAATATGTTTAAATTTATTATTTTTTGATTTATCAATAATATAAATTTAAATTATATTAAACAATATTATACAATAAAAAATAAGCTAAAGGTATTGTATACAATACGAAAACGACGACGTAAGAGAGCGAGTAGGTATGAAAGAGAGTATTGGTGTAAAGATGCGAAAGGGAATGCTCCGATGGTTCGGACATGTGGAAAGAATGCCGAACGAACGTCTGGTTAAGAAGATATACAATGCGAAAGTGGAAGGATGTAGGTACCGAGAGAGACCGAGACTAACCTACCTAGACCAGATCGGCCATGTACTGAAGGAAGGTGGAGTCAAGAGTCTCCGAAACCGGCGAGCGTGTATGAAGAGAATTATGAATGTTGAGGAAGCGAGTGAAGTATGCAGAGATGAGAGAGTTCTCTGGCACTCTATTCTCTCTGCCTACCCTGCAAGGGATATGGCGTGATAATATGTATGTATTTATGTATTGTATACATTTTTTTTATCAATATTTTTGCTATATTTTCTGTTAGGTCTGGATGCACCCCGCCCAATCCATTCAATAAAAGGATTAAAACACGAACCTCGTAACCTACCGTATATCCGGCTTAATGTCATTGGACTGACCAGTATCAGTCCTTGATGTCAGTAGTATTTATTATATAGCTAATAAATTGCCAACATATATTTTTTTCCGAAATTAGAATCTACCACGAAATCGGCCGCATTTGAGAAGGACAGATAATAAAGTCTTGACAGATAATAAACTGGCTATTATTTTATGTTTCTTCCTGTTAGGTAAAATTTAAAAAAGCATTACATCTATCTACTGGAGAGGTAATATATGTATATGCCCCAATATTAGTAAAAGTCAGACAAAAATTTCTTTCTTAAGGAATTTTACTTAGTAAGAATATCCCACTTTTGCAAGACTTACGAGTATATATTTAAATAGATATCTATATACTATTAAATCTTGTTTTCATCGCTTTTAAATTATTTATTGGTGCTGATTTCTATCTATCGTTGACAATAATCATATAAACGAAAAAAAAGTATTGAAAAATAGATAGATAAAAAAGACTACAATTTATTTAAGCATAAAACTGCGAAATCACAGACAAACTATTTACTTTCTATAAATAAATATATAAAATAGCTGTGTGGTAGTGGCTATGAATACTACCAACTCTTACTTTGCTTTTGGATGTCGTAAAAGATGAGTGAGAGCCTTATAATGACCTGGGCCGACTCCTTTTGAAGCCTTTTGGTCAACAATTTCATTCCCAAGGAGGGTTGACGTCTGGCAGGTGATCGGACATAAAACTATTGCCTATAACTATTACAATATGTACTATGAAAGAAGACTACTTATTGTTTTGGCCCCAAGTAATTGCGATAAGAGCAGGAGAATGATGAAATAAATATATAAAACTGTGAACACTTTCACAGAAATTTGTGGTGACGGTGGTGGTGATAAGAATTTCATAGTCTCCTTTTTCTTAACCCTGGGTGATCGTAAAAGAGTAGTAAGAGGCGCAAGCAGATAACATAATTACTAAAGCAAGGAAAATCGAAACAAACGAAATTAATACGTTTTACCAGCTTGGTATAATATCTCAATTTCACTGCCATTGCGGAGGAGCCCGAGCCCAGCATTGAGCCGTAAACAAGTTGAGATGAGTTAATGATGACGTAAACACTTCTGTATTTGAACATTTTACATACAATAAAGTACGATGTGTCATACATCGTAATTACCTACTTCAAAAGTGCATATAGTTTAGTCGATTAAGTACTAAAATACGCGTTAATTCCTTCAAAAATATTTTTTTTTTTTGAGTATTCTTAAAACAATTGTTTTAAATGTAAATATGATTTGCTTTTGTATTTGTATTTTTTTATTAATTTTCTCGCAATCCAAATTTATTCCGCAGTGTGAGTTGTGTAGAAAAATATTTATTATTAAAAATTATTTAACTCTATACTAATTTTGATTTTATTTTTGTTGTAATTTCTTATCTGCATTCTTGATTTTGAAAAGGCAATAAACTATTACTATTATTAAAACCATTAAATAATATTTTAGCGTTATTTCAAAAAGCGACCATTAGTTTGCGTAATTATAAAGATAACAAAATATTTGATAAAAGAAAATCATTCTTCAACTGCAAATAAAATCATATTATTTAGCCGCTTTCCTTCATTCAAATTATATTTACAATTCAAACTCGTAAATAGTCACAAGTCTTTATAAGAAAAATATATAAACGAAATATATTTAAAATAAGAAATTTTGAAAGAAATTTGAAAGAAAGTGGTGGATCCCCCCATCCACTACTTTCTTACAATTAATTAATATACCTCAGAAAGAAAAGAATAGAGGATAATAACTGTCGAAGTTCTGTATAAAATTATAAACTCTGAGTACTGGAAGCTGGTCATTATTTTTTTTTTGTCATAGCTGATGGTGGCAAACGAGCAAGCAGCACACCTGATGGTAAGTGTTACTGCCGCCCATGGACCTTTGCAATACCAAGGATATATATAGGCCGCTGCCTGCCAATATAAACCCCAAACCCACCCAATTGGGCTTCCGGCTCTCTCGCTCACCGAACGAACCGCAATAGCACGTTGCCATTACTCATACGTCGATAATCTGCGAGAGTGTGGTACTACCCCGGACGGACCGGCCCGCGGCTGCTGACAGAGAACTGTCAACAGCGTGGTCCTACCACAATAGTAAGTTAACAGTAAGTAAGTTTTCTATTCCAAGCTGGCTTGCTCATCAGTTAAGAGTAAGAAAATATTCTTTCTATTCTAACTTGATCCTATACCGTATATAAGAAAGGAAGGTCTTCCTTGAAAGGTGCACAGTATATTGATTAACCGCGATAAAGAGGTGACTCTCACTGCCTTTCTTCCATGTCAAAATAATATTGGGTAACCGCAATGTATCGCGAATTTAATCAATTATATAAACGGTAATTAATTCACGTATTAGGATCGATTATGACGACCTGATTTTCGAGTATATCTAGTGTTCGCTGGCAGCTTACAGACACTGTTGAGCAATCACCCTGATGGGGAATAATCCTGATGATAACTTTCAATGTATGAGCGAAACAGGCGCCGACGCTAGCGATTCTAAAACTTGAAGTAATTAACTTAAATAATTTTTCCAATGTTTGACACATTCACGATAATTTCACTATTAAAAAACGATGTTTTATAATAAAAAGGGTGTAACTAATGACCTGTTTTCAGCCTACATACGTGCCAATATCATGCAAGTGTCAACTGCAGATGAAGAAAATTTAATTAATCTAGTATGCTAGCCAGACCGATTACTAGAGCGTTTTGTTTTCTTTGCTCTTTTACATTGAGATAAGTTATCTGCTTATATCGCGCAATTATTATAATATTCACGCACGAATAGGAATTATAAATGGGCATTTGTGCCAATTGGCATAAATGTTCGCGATAGTAAGGGCTGGTAAAAATGGTGTAAAATGCTCTTCAAGATATTAAGGTATATCAATATGTATGAAATGAATTCATTACCAATTTAAATTGTATTGTATTTTTATGTTATTGTATTTTATACCCGATATGATATAATTTTTCACGGTTATTTAGAGTAATATATGAACTCTCTATCTCTGCCTCTTGAGTAGACTAATAACATCGCGGACCTTCGGTAGCTCAATGGATTACCTTTGCAGGAACCTATTCTATGAACAACGTCCGTACGCGCCTATCTTTTTGTAGGTCTCAAAAAGAGTAAGTTTCTTTGTAATATTAATATACATGGTAAATACAAGGAATATTTAAAAATGTAAACATAATATCTTCTAAGAATTAGAGGTATGCGACGTGGAGTATAACCCAAGACCTTTTGTTAGCAGCCTATTTCTTTCTTTCAAATACTAGAAAAGGAATTTAAATCAATATTGTTTTGAAATTTATCTACGTCCTTTGTATCCTTTGTTTAATTAACACACTAGTGTTAATTATTTCGTCGATTATTTTTATAATATTTAATAACAAATAATATGTAAAAATTCTTTAATTACAAAGTTTTTTTGGTTGGTGAATATGGTAATTAATTAATTGAATTTTTAAAAGTAACAGTTATGGGACATAATTAAATTAATATTTTTATAATTAATAGTACCTATATTGAGCTATTTCAATAACTTCTTCGAGTTTCAATTTTTGAATTCAATAATTTTAAATATTCGATATATAGTTACTTAACTCACCTCTTCTTTTCGCGCAAGATCTCTGCAAAACACTATAAAAAAAAATCTGCACCACATTCACATCACTGAACACTAAAAAAAAACTTGAATCTACACTGTCACACTCGCTATTAATTTATCCTTCACAAATAAATTGTCTAAATATAAATTTTCAGTCACGGCTACGAGAATAGTGCGGACACCCGAAGAGCGAATTTTTTACTGATTCAATAACGGAACACGGAACGTGCACACAGCGCGACAATCCGCGACCGACTGCCCTGGGGCTTGGCATTTGGCTTGCAGAAAAGCGCGGGAAACCCAAGCGAAAAACGCGCGAATTTTATCCCAGCCATAATGTATATTCGCACCAATGCGAATTCATTTTTTAGAGTTCCGTAATATAAAAGATTGTGTTTTATTATATTTTTTTTATTCAAACTGAAGAGAGTAAAGCTTTTGTAATGAAATCTGCAATCTACAAATACAATTTGTGTAATAACGCAAATTTATTTTACTCTATGTTGTATAATTTATAAAGAGAAATAGCAAACTTTTAGTATCAGCGTATTCATTAGCTTTGTTGGAAAGGCTTTTAATTCATCTCTATCAAATTCGGTAACGGAGTAAAAACTTTCTTCTTTTTTTAATAATAATAATAAAAATATATATTATTTTAATAAAATAATATAGAGCTATATCTTTTTTTTATTCAGGTATTTTTTTACCTACCCTTAATTTCCGGCAAATTTATTATCTAAAATAGAAGAACTTCAGCTATGAGCCTTTGGTTCCTGAAGTTGAATGCATTTAATTAATCAATTCATAAACTGTGTGAACACACATTTTATTAGAAGCACTGCCCTATTGTTAATACTTATGCGACTACAGCATAATACACTAATTAAAAAAAACGAATGCAATGAACAACGGCAGCTTAGGCAAACCACAGTAAGTAATACATTTTAGAATATCACATTCAGGATATATAAAAATTAACAGAAAAATATTTATTTGAGAATATGCTAATTTAGACAATTCAAACTGGATTTGGAAAAATATTATCGTGTTTTATGGTCACCTTTTCGAAAAAGATGAAAACATAAAATTGTCGCTTTTAGGAGAGTGCTTATAAATGACAATATTGAACAAAAAAAATATTAAGCATTTTATTAAATTACTGTGTGATAACATTTTCTTAGACTTCACACATACCACAGCCTTTTTTTGTAGGTTTATGGTCTGGTCACAAGCCAATAACGATAACACAGCCTAAAGAGTAACCTCCCATATCGAGAATAGTTATTGTGAATCATACGTAGAAAAATATTTTATTATCATCATTCTGCTCTTATCTCAGTAGAGGTCTATGCAATATGTGATCTTCTTTCATCATACACATCGCCAAAAGTTTTGGCAATAGTTTTATGATCAGCCACTTATATACTTAGAAATATAATTGTTGACGCGACGGCATCTGATGAAATTATTCTTGCCAATGCAAGCTCTTAGACAACAAAGAACTAGCTCTAAACTAACTAACTAGGCTACCTAAGAGGCAACCTATACGATACCACCAGCAATGTAAAGGTTGTATTCGGAGCAGTTTATACACAGTAAGTAAGATAATATTTTATGCGATCTACAAATAATAGTTCAGATTCTGGTAGTAATTTATGTTTGATGAGTATACGGCCTAAAATATTTACCCTTATTTAGCCCATTCTAGTTTATTTTCATCATGAGATAATGAAAAATGAAAAAAATAGATTTAAAACTTACTGTTACCATGAATTTCAAATAGTATCCGAAATATCGAGAAAATTAACTTCTTCAACAAAAGGCGATCAGTTTTGTACTTTTTTTTACCGACGAGTTAAAGCTCATCGGTTTTAATATGAATGTCAAACATAGCGAGTTCGTTACTGAATAAAAATCATTTTCGTTTTTAACAGCGCACGTCACACGGCAACCGTTCACGGTGTTGGTAAATGTCAGTTGTCATGGCTGTCAACTTGCTTAGAGTGGCCGAGATGTATTTTCTTTAGATTTTAAGTAAAGACGACAAGTTTATTATTAGAAATGTGGATATTTTGTTGTGTAGTAATAAACTTGGAATCCTAAGAATATCGTCAATGTTAAGGTTTGTGAAGATGTTTGGATGTATGTTACTCAATCGTTTGTAAACTGTTCAACGGATTTGGATGAAAATTAGCACATAGATAGACCATGTGCTGGATTAACACAAACGCTACTTTTATACAGATAAAGTATTCTCTTTGCATAAATGTTTAATTTTGAGTGAACTACTTTTTACGCGTACGAAGCCGCGGGCAAAACCAAGGAGGAGCTAGTAGAAGATATAAAAAAATATGATCGTTGCAGTAAATCAGAGAAGACAAATTTCCCTTTCACCAAATAGGAGATTTAAAGAGCCTGGTAGTGGAAAGTATGAGCTTAGATGATTTCTTTTTTTTTTGTCAGTGTGTGGTCTGGTCACACATAACCCAAAATATTAAGAGCGATGGAAGGTTAGCGTTAGCAAAAAGGTTAGATATTTCAGAATCATCATCAGAATTTCAGCTTAGATACGCCCTTCTCCTGCGCTCGAGATTCCTCCACAACAGAAAGAAATTGACCAATTATCCCATGCTGCTAAAAATACTGATACTGGGTTTCATTTCAAGTCTTCCTTCTCTTACATAGATGTATGTGTATATTATATTATTGAAGTTACTAAGATTTAGGACCCTTATTGAAGTTATTAAGATTTAGGACATAACACGCTAAGCTATTTATAAAACTTAAACCGACTTCTACTGGGAATTCATTCTATTCGTTCTTCTAGTTCACCATATCTTAGTTATCTTTTAGAGTACCCACAGATAAGAAAGGGAATAGTGAATTGAATTCTTAATTTGTCACCTCAAGAATAATACCATCCGTCTATTCATCAGTCCGTAGACTCTAGCAGGCCGGGGCGTCAACGAAGGTTATCCGAAAGGGTAACCCGCCGGGCTGGCCATGGATGTCAAGGAAGCGGTACCAGTGGCTGGCCCAAAAGCGATGGTGAGCGATATATGGTGGGATATGAAGCCACGCACCAGCCTTTTCTTGCCCCGGAGGGAGTGAAAGCGTGTGTCCAGACCATAGCTTGCCCAAAAAAAACAATCTTATATCTACTGTTGACGATAAGCCTGCCTACGAGAATATTACCAAGTATGATTTTGTGTAACTTGCATCCATTGACTTTCTGTGGCTTTAAGATGTGGTCAGTCCAGCTAGTTGGAAGCCATCCTACGCTGCGTCGCCGTCTGATTCGTGTTCACCACTCGAGAACACATTTCTTCCCAACGTCTGTCAGTTCGACGAATGATATGACTTACCCGTTATAGCTTCAACGTCCTAATATTTCGAGTTATGCAAATTATTACACGCTCCAATCTTCAATGAATTTACCTATAGGTACTGGATTGATGATGAAATCCTGATGGCAGTTCTCTTCATAGCACACTAAGTGACTTTGAACTTCTATACGAGATCAAAATTTAGAAGTAACACTCACCTTTGTTTTCAGATACTCAGGAATATCCGACGAGAAAATCCTCCAAATTTTCCCGAATGCTACTACTACTACTCAGCCGAGTTGAATTCGTGTTTTGACCTCTTTATCGAAATTAGATTTACCTAATTGTTCAGTTTGTCCTAGGTTATCGAATTTCCAACTAGAATCGGTATGGAAATGATACGGGAATTAAACATGACTTTCATCATTTTCATGTTCACTTGCAGACCTACTAGTTGAAAAACTCTGCTGAGTTTATTGAGCATGGTACCAAGGTCCTTCAGGGATTCTGCCATGACTACGATATCATCTCCAAGTCAAAGGTAAGTAATATAATCGCCGTTAATGTTGATGCTGGGTCCAGTCCAGTGTAATAGCTTGAAGATATCTTCCAGCACGGTGGTAAACAATTTCAGAGACATGACATCTTGATATTTCAGACGTTTCTGCAACTGGATTGGTTTCCCACTCTTACCTCAGCTTTATATTAGCGTTTATATTTTTTTTTATTGCTTATGGTGGCAAACGAGCACACAGCACACCTGATGGTAAGTGTCACTGCTGCCTATGGATCTTTGCAATACCAAGGGTAGTAGGCTAGACTATTGCCTATGAATACAAACCCCAAAGTCACCCCAGTTGGGCTGCCGGCTCTCTCACTCACCGAACGAAGCCTAATAGCACATTGTCGTTACTCAGACGTCGATCTTCTACGTGAATGTGGTACTACCCCGGACGGACGGTCTGCGGCTGTAGACAGAGAACTGTCCACAGCGTGGTCCTAGTACTATTATATATCTATAATACTTCAGAGAGATTATACAGGGTACCGATTTAATTAGTAGAATCCTTGAAGGGGGTGTGTCACACCATGATACACTATCCAAATCAGTAAAAAAAAATAGTACCTAAGTTTTGATTAAATTGCCATACTGATAAGTGGTCAATACACTTGTACTATAAAAATTTCATGTAGGCATATACTCATGCGTGTGACACTGAACTAGTAGGCAAATAGACCCGCTCGCGCTGCGCTCACCGCCGCACAGCTGGGTCGAAATGTACCTACAGGTCAATGTACGGTGACAAACCTACTGTTTTGATAAGAAACAAATCACTTTATCTCGGGATTGGGCAGAGCTAGGAGTCTGCAACTAACTTTAATATTTTTTATGGCGTCATTCCTACACCTAGTTTAAGTTATTCTACTAATAAAATCGGCACCCTGTATATAAACATTTCGATGTATCGATAGTAAATTTGGCAACGATGACGGGACTGCAGCGCTGCCCAAGTTTCAAGGGAAGTAACGGCTTTTTCATAGTCCACAAACGCTAGACACAGAGGTCAATTAAATTCGTCATTCTTCTGTATAATTTGGCGTACCTTGTCGTTTATAGTACTACAATGAAAGTCCAATAGATATATTATTCCATTCTGATCAGACGTCTTCTCATAGGGCGTTGTTTCGTTAGTAGTTTTCCTATTCTTGGAAAACAGTTGTGGTGTTATGGCCCGTACATACCCCGTCCTTTTCACCCGGGTGACGCAAGGAACCCCATAATCTATCGTATTTCTCTCTTATTGCCATTGTGCTGACTACTCCACAAGCAATACGTCCCTGAAAATTGTATCTAATCTCATTACTATGGAGATAAAAAAAATGTTGTCTTGGCTTCTTATCCTACTGGATAGTAGGATAAGAAGCCAAGACAACAATTTTTACAGTCTAATTAATTTTTCAACAATTTTTACAGGGTAGTTAATTTTTTTTTTATTTCACTACAGGGGATCCTGTAGTATCCCTTAGATTTTCCTTCAATATGTATAATGTACGGACATCAGGATATTACAATTTTATTATATGTGATACTATTGTCACTTAAATATTTAAATTCGTAGAATCAGTAAGTTAGAATTTATCTGACCAGTAATTCATATTAATGAAATTAATTAATTAAGAAAATACCTTTTCTTTTTTGGGGTGAGCTACGGTTGGCGCACTCCTCGCACCACTCCGTCCGGGGCGACAGAGGGGCGTAAGCATGCACACCCGCAACCCACCCGTGACACTTCGCCTTCGTCGTTGGACCGACCAAAAAAAAAAAAACCTAACATACATACATACCATCACGCCATGTCCCTTGCAGGGTAGGCAGAGAGAACAGAGTACCAGAGAAATCTATCCTTGCATACTTCACTCGCTTCCTTAACGTTCATAATTTTCTTCATACACGCTCGCCGGTTTCGGAGACTCTTGACTCCACCTTCCTTCAGTACATGACCGATCTGGTCTAGGTAGGTTAGTCTCGGCCTCCCCCGGTACCTACATCCTTTCCTACCAACCTAACCTAACCTAACCTAACATACATACATACCATCACGCCATGTCCCTTGCAGGGTAGGCAGAGAGAATAGAGTACCAGAGAACTCTATCCTTGCATACTTCACTCGCTTCCTTAACGTTCATAATTTTCTTCATACACGCTCGCCGGTTTCGGAGACTCTTGACTCCACCTTCCTTCAGTGCATGACCGATCTGGTCTAGGTAGGTTAGTCTCGGTCTCCCCCGGTACCTACATCCTTTCACTTTCGCATTGTATGTCTTCTTAACCAGACGTTCGTTCGGCATTCTTTCCACATGTCCGAACCATCGGAGCATTCCCTTTCGCATCTTTACACCAATACTCTCTTTCATACCTACTCGCTCTCTTACGTCGTCGTTACGAATAAAAATACCTAACCTGCGGTCATTTATATGAAACTTCGATAAATAAAAAGAAAATTCAATAATTTCAGATGGATTACGAAATCAGTCAATGTCTTACATTAGCCGCCATTTTGAAAGTGATTAAGTAGAGTATTGTTATGTTTTGTGTACAAATGTGTATAGAAAATTATAGTGTTTCCTCTGATTGATTTCATTCAGGTATTCACGAAAAGATTAATGATGTGGAACTATAATGTTATTTATGTGTGTTTTTATTTTTTGATGTATAATTTCAAGCAGTAATACAATATAGATTATGCTCTGTGGTTGAGCGTGAGCTATCGTATGTCATTCAATTTTCGGCTCGTATTACATTTCCGTCTTTTTAAAGGAGACGTATGCCATCTATCCGACATTGTTTACACATTGTACGGATTTAATACTCTAACTTTGCAGTTAGAATTGTATTAAACGATGACACGACCCTGTTATTCAAATTACTGAAATTTAGCATTCAACATGCTTGATTATTTATAAAAACTTGATTACAAGCGAAAAATGATTGTCGCACATGGGATTCGAATCCACGCTTATTGGAAATCCGTTCCAATCATGATACCACTTACACTAGGGTGAGCTGTCGTATGACATTCAATTTTTGGCACGTATTGTATTTTCGTCGTTTTAAAAGAGATATGTGCCATCCTCCTGACATTGTTACACGATTGGAACGGATTTCCAATAGGTGTGGGTTCGAATCTCATGTATGACAATGACTTTTCGCTCCTAATCAGGTTTTTATAAATATTTAAGCATGTTAAATGCTAAATTTCAGTAATTTGACTATTAACACTTATATTACTCATAGCCATTTTAAAAACGACAAAAAGATTTAATATCGACCTGGGCCAATTCCAACAATTATATTTCCAAGAAGGGTTGACAGGCAATCGACTCATAAAACTATTGTTAAGATTTTGGCTATATGTCCTATGAAATACGAGTACACATTGCGTTGACCACAAGTAATTAGGATAAGAGTAGAATGAAAATGAATACAATATAGATTATGTAGCTTATGTTGTATTTAAGTTAGTTTTTAAGTTTTAAATGATTAGGTTTACATGTATGGTAGTGAGTTAATAATACAATTTACTTGGTATTTGCTTATCATCATCATCATCATCCCAGCTCATATATGTCCCACTGTTGCTCTGGGCTCGAGCCTCCTACGTAATGGAAGTTGACCTACTATATATACCGCACTGGTCAGACGTGTTGGTTACGGGTTGAGAGCCCTCAGCGCTCACCCACAGTCCGGGTAAAGTTGTCATAGCCATCTGAGGCTAACAACTAAGACACAAAAAAAAAAAAAAATGTGTTGGTATGTTTGTTCCGAGATTTCCATCCCTTACATAGAAATTATATGCGTTTTAAATCCCTTAGTCGTTTCCTACGGTCACAGGTAAGATAGGGGGTGGTGAGTTGTATTCTTACTCCGTCACTATAAGGATAAATATAGGTGTCGTCATATTTGCTTATAGGTGTCGTCAAATCTGTCTGAGTACTTAAGTCATCAGTCAAATATATAACAACACCTCTTTTTTTTTGACAGATCACACCTTGTCCGTCGTCGTACTTATCCATCGTCATTCGAGACACAGGTACCGAATCTGTGACATTGATGGCCCGCGCAAATGTTTGCCATTTAGGGTATCATCCCTTGATGACGCTTTGGCAACAAAGTGTCATCCTCACCTTACACTTTTTTTGTGGTGGACTATGAATGTGTCTCGCCCCGCCAAATCGGTCCGGGGTGACGGAAGAGACGGCGCGTGACCCCATAGACCCACCATACAATCTGCTCTCTTCGCCTTGTGAGCGGGCCACCGGTACCCAATCTTTGTCTTCGGTGGCCACCCTCACCTTACCTGCAACTTTAGCAATGCAACAGCATTTCCCTGGAAAATTAAAGCAGTAATCGCCAACGCGCACTAAGCGATGCGATTATATTTAATTGCAATATTAATTGTTTAAAAATTAATTGTTTAAATAGCCACCTGCTAGTGAAAGGTTAAAATAGATAACGTTGTGATAAATAGTTACAGATAAGTGTGCAAATTATACAAAAATAGTGCCATTGTTTGGCAAGTGTTCTACGCGTTCTATTGTCATAACAACTGCTTAGATAACAATTATTATTACTGTATTATGGATGATTAATGTTGATATTCTTATTCCATGTGGTGACGGAGTAAGAATACTATTCACCACCCCGTATCCTACCCGTGGGTGATCGTACGAGACGACTAAGGGATATAAAACGCATATAACATCTATGCGAGAGAAGGAAATCTCGAAACAAAACCCTATACCAATAAGTCTGACCAGCGTGGCATAGTAGGTTAATTTCCCTCCTATTACGGAGGAGGCCTGAGTCCAACAGTGGGACATTTATGGGCTGTGATGATGATGATGATGATGAATGTTGATATTAATATGTAACAATATTAATAAAATAAAATAATTGCAATAAATATATCAGTAACCCACTTATGCAAAGCTTCTGGGACGCCTAGTTTAATATAACGTAAATTATCAGAATTCGTTCAACTTTTCATTACCGCATAAAACTATAACAACGGATGATAAGATCAACATCATCACAGCCCACATATGTCCCACTGTTGGGCTCGGGCCTCATCCTTAATGGGAGGGAAACCCTACTATACCACGCTGGTCGGACTTGTTAGTATAGGGTTTTGTTTCGAGTTTTCCTTCTCTTGCATAGATCTTATAAGAATTTTATATCCCTTAGTCGTCTCTTACGATCACCCACGGATAAGATAAGGGGTGGTGAATTGTATTCTTACTCCGTCACCACACGGAAAGATGATAAGAAGAAGATGATAAGATAATTTAGGATTAATATTAACGTATTTTAATATTGTATGAGTTAATCACCGTAGAGATTTCGATATTGTAATACGAGTATTGAGGTTCTTTTATATAGATATAGATTCTGACTAATATTTCAAATAAAAGTTTTCAAATTTAAAAAGTGGTAAGACCATGCTGTTGTCAACGGGCCAGTCCGTTCGGGGTAGTACCACACTGTCGTAGAAAATCAATGTCTGAGTAGTGGAAAATTAATAGTGGTAGGACCACGCTGTTGACAGTTTTCTGTCCACAGCCGCGGGCCGGTCCGCCCGGGGTAGTACCACACTCTCGCAGAAGTTCGACGTCTGTGTAATGGCAATGTGCTATTGCGCTTCGTTCGTTGAGCGAGAGAGCCGGCAGCCCAACTGGGTGGCTTTGGGAATTTTATTAGTAGGCAGTGGCCTAAGCTATACCCTTGGTATTGCAAAGGTCCATGGGCGGCAGTGACACTTACCATCAGGTATGCTGCTTACTCGTTTGCCACCATAAGCAGTAAAAAAATGTACTTCTATGCTACATTCGGTTAACGAGAGATCCGGTAGCTCAACTTTCTCTGTGAGTTTTGGGTTTTCATTATTAGCCTAACTATACCTTGGTTATTGCAAAGGTCCATAAGGGGCAGTAATATTTGCTATTAGGTGTGTACAAGCTTAACAAGCTATAAAGGAATTAATGGTGAATTGCGTTCTTACTCCATCGTCACCATATATAGCCACATTAAACCGTAGTCTATAAGAAAATCCACTAATATTAGATACTACATGTTCGAAAGCTTATAAAAGGTAGTATATTACTCATTTACGCTATATTGCTTCGATGGATTTCAGAGAAATAAAACATTCATGGTCGCAGGAGGCTGGCTAAAATGTATCCGAAACGTCGGGATAGTAAAAATACAAATATAATGCGATAAAATCTGTTAAAATAGTTTTATTTCATACGTGTAATACTCGTTAAATTCTTCTAATAATATGAATGTGAATGTTTATGAGGATGAATGGCTGGATATTTGTAAGTCATCATCATCACAGCCCATATATGTCTCACTGTTGGGCTCGGGCCTCCTCCATAATGGGAAGAAAATTAGGGTTTTGTTTCGAGTTTTCCTTCTCTTGTATAGATGTTTTATATCACTTAGTCGTCTCTTACGATCACTCATGGGTAAGATAGGGGGTGGTGAATTGTATTCTTACTCCGTTACCACACGGATAAAGAAAATTTGTAAATCATTCAAGCAAAAAGTACGGAATCGATTTTGATGAAACCTTATAGGAATATAGTTTATACATCAGAATAACACATAGACAATAATTTATAAAAAAAATATGTAACTTGGCTATAATATTGTAATAAGTATTAAATAAATCGACAACATTCCTACTCCCTGAGATCTATCTTGGCGTTTGCTGCCTAAGCCATTGGAGTTACACAATGATAATATATCGTGAGGTTATTTTTCTTAAACAATTTTAAGTGAAAGTCTATCTTTAAACGTAAGTCAATATATCAAATATTATAAAATACTTCGTTTTACAATGCGTTGATAAATGCGTGGTCGCCCCTCAAAAAGAAGTAACTTTTTCCCTCAATGGTTATAAGTATAACAATGATAATATATATTCTCATTCATTGTCATTTCAGCGTAATAATCGTTTGACTATGTCATTTACACCAGATCTTCTACAGAACGCCGTACTTCGGATTTTATCACGTTGAGAATTTTCATAGTCTTCTTAGCAGTTTGCGCTTCTTTGAGCTTCTTTACGTTCTTAACATTTATTATAATATAAAAAGTTTATTTCAAAAAGCAATTTCCCGTTCCGTGATGACGGAGTAAGAATACAATTTACCACCCCCTATCTTACTCGTGGATGATTGTAAGAGACGACTAAGGTACATAAAATGCATATAACATTTATACAAGGAGAGAAAAACTCGAAACAAAACCCTAAAGCAGCACGTCTGAGCAGCCGCCAAAAACAAAACAAAACTCGTCTGACTAGCGTAGTATAAATAGTTCAATTTCCCTCGCATTTTGGAGGAGGCTCGAGCCCAACAAAAAAAATCAGAAGTAGGACATATATGAGCTGAGATGATGATAAAAAAGCAGAACTATGAAAGAAATCATACAAGTATTTAACTATTCAGTCGTAGGCGGTCAGTTATATTTATAAATATCGTCCTTGTTACGGTGATTAGGTATCTAAATAGGTGTTCACACATTGTATTATACTCCTACGATATTTCTCAAACACTTGACATAACAATATCTGTTGAACCCTGCCATATATGTATAGATATATGTGGTTATAAGAATTATATCATATTTTAAGCAATAATATAAAATATTTATCCGTGTGGTGACGGAGTAAGAATACTATTCACCACCCCCTATATTACCCGTGGGTGATCGTAAAATACGACTAATGGATATAAAGCGCATATAACATCTATGCAAGAGAAGGAAAACTAGAAACAAAATCATATACCAACACGTCTGACCAGCGCGGTATAGTAGACTAATTTTCCTCCCATTACGGAGGAGGTCCAAGCCCAACAGTGGGACATATATGGGCTGTGATGATGATGATGATATTTTTTTTTGTATTGTACACCTAATAGGGCCACAAAGTTTGTTTTTACGTAGTAAAATTCTTTCTGTCCGTCTCTATGTACAATTAATTCTTTTAAAGTACCTACAAAACGAGTTTTGATGTCGTTTACACTAATATTCAGATGTTGCAGATGGTTTATATGTATAATTTAGGTGATCATCATCATCACAACCCATATATGTCCCACTGTTGAGCTGGTGCCTCCTCCGTAATGAGATGGAAATTAACCTACTATACAACGCTGGTCAGACGTGTTGGTGTAGGGATTAGTATAAGGATTTATTTATAAGTGATATTTACAGAAAATATCAAAAGGTGACGTTCCGTTTTTTAAAAGTAAGCTTTCTCTCTGATGACGAATGAGAAAACAATTCACCACTCCTTCTCTTAAAGGATATGATATGATCAGTATAGTAGATCAATTTCTCTCCTATTATAGAGCTCGAGTTCAATAGTGGGGCGTAAATGAGTAGAGATGAAGATGATGATCTTTTTGTAATAACATAATTTTGAGATATTTTTTTGCTAACTCTGACAAATTATTACAAGATATATATAAAAATGATTAAGGATTTAAATGAGCATCTCAATAAAACAACACGTGATCTATTTGTACCATACTGTATTTGTGGGTGATCGTAAAAGACGACCAAGGGATAAAATATGCATATAACTTCTATGAAAGACAAGGAAAACTCGTAATAAAATAATATACCAACAAGTCTGAGCAGCGTGGTGTAATATGCCAATTTTCCTCCTCCTGAGGAGGAGGCTTGAGCCCAGCAGTGGGACATGTATGAGCTGATATGATGATGATGAATATAAAATCTATATATTTTTATTACAAATTCTTTTTTTTTTTTACACCACCCTGCACTAAGGAAATAAACCTTGTATTGCGAGGGACTTTACAAACATGCAATTAACGCAGACAAATTACACCCAGACTCAGAACAACGCTTTGTGGATCGCACAAAGTAATGTCCTGCGTGGGAATCGAACCCACGATACTGGCACGGAAGATCGGTATCTTAACCACTACGCCATCTGTGCAGTCATCTCTTTAAAGAAAAAAAGATAATGGTTTTAAAAATTTCCTACATAGACCAGATCGGTCGTGTACTGAAGGAAGGTGGAGTCAAGAGTCTCCGAAACCGCCGAGCGTGTATGAAGAGAATTATGAATGTTGAGGAAGCGAGTGAAGTATAGGTACAAGGATAGAGTTCTCTGGCACTCTGTTCTCTCTGCCTACCCTGCAAGGGATATGGCATGATGATATGTATGTATGTAGTTTTAAAAAGATTAGGTTAAGTATTTATAAAAACTTTATTACGAACGAAAAATGATTGTCACATATGGGATTCGAACCCACACCTATTGAAAATCCATTTCAATCTTGCTACCACTTACACCAACGTGAGCTGTTGTATGACATTCAATCTTTGTCTCATATTATGTTTTTGTCTTTAAAGGAGAGTTGTTTAGGTTAAGTATTCTACTAATTAAAATAATTTAATGAGTGCAGGTCTTTAAAAAAGGGGTTTAAGATATTAAAAACGCTTTTCCATATGGTGATGGAGCAAGAATATCCACAATTCACCGCGTCCTTTCTTACCCATAGATGTTGTAAAAGAGGGCATATAATATCTGTAAAATAGAAGGAAAACTCGATGTAATACTCCACACATCCGTCTATCCAGCGTTGCATAATAGATCTATTTCTCTTCCATTGGAGGAGGATCTATTCAAATAGGACAGATGGAAATTGAAATGATGATGATGATAAAAGACGCCAAAGCATAAGTCTTTGACTTGACTGCGCAGATAGCGTAGTGGTTCAGACACCAACCATTTATGCCAGTGCCGTGGGTTATATTCATTTTCTTAGTGCGGGGCTGTGTAAAAAAAAAACAATAAAAATTCTCTTCTATATAAACAATGTTATTTGTCTATTAATTATGAATGTTGAGGTAGCGAGTGAAGTATGCAAGCATAGAGTTCTCTGGTACTCTGTTCTCTCTGCCTACCCTGCAAGGGATATGGCGTGATGATATGTATGTATGTATTTGTTTATTATTTGACTGTCACAATTATCTGTTATCTCCAAACGATTCAAACAGATGGCGGTATCTATTGACTGGATTGCGTAAGTATTTAATAGATGGCGCTATGTTAAACGTAGAAACGTTTCATATAAGCTAGAATTTATTAGCACAAACACCACGTGTTACTGATGCTACCTTAGCCACAGCAACGCGTGGCCGGGTCTGCTAGTAATCTAAATGCGAAAGTAACTCTGTCTGTCTGTCGCTCTTTTAGGCCAAAACTACTGAACCGATCTAAATGAAATTTAGTATACAGATAGTCTAGAGCCTGACAAAGGACATAGGTTACTTTTTAATGCAAAAAAGGGTTGTAAAGGGAGATGAAAATTTGTAAGGAAGTATCGTCATTTTTAAAGAGAGAAGCTTGAAACTTAATTTTAGTTTATTGATTAGATATAATAAAAATATGACATTATAATTTTGTAAAAAAATTACCCTTAACGGGTAAAATAAAAATGGGGGATGAAAAACTTTAGGAAAGTAACCTTTTACGCGGGCGAAGCCACGGGCAGAAACTAGTAGTGTATATAGTAAAAGTTATTGGCAATAGTTTTATGACCAGCCGCCTGCCAGACGTCAACCCTTCTTGGGAATATAATTATTGACCAAACGGCATCAGATGGAGTTGGCTCAGGTCGTTATAAAGTACTTAGTCATCTTTTACGACATCTACGAACAATGAAACATTTAAACAGTATCTTTAAATTTCAAATAAACATGTACCATAACAATATCTATGTTCCGAACACAATACTGAAACTTTAGAGGATGTCTAAAGTGTCACAGTTAGAAGTTCGCATCCTGAGTGCTCATCAAACTTTCACCCGTTTACTGTATATACATATATGTTATCTCTAAAGTTTACCTTAAGTCAGGTTAATGTGTCAACTTAAAAGGGTAACGCGTATGAAACATCTATTAAGATTGTCAAGTGCGGTGCGTTATGTGGGTCTGTTATTTATCTATAAACAGAAGTTGATAACTAAGTTAATATATTATACGTTTATCATCATTCTCCTACTCTTATCCCAATTACTTGGGGTCGATACAATATGTACTCTTCTTTCATAGTACATATTGTAAAAGTTAAGACAATAGTTTTATGACCGGCCACCTGCCAGACGTCAACCCTCCTTAGGAAAGTAATTGTTGATCAAACGGCATCAGATGGAGTTGGCCCAGCGCGTTATAAAAAGCTCTTAGTCGTATTCGTCTTTTACGACATCCACGAGCAAAGTAAGGGAGTTATACGTTTATATGTTGTCTAAAGTATATTAATAGTGATACCACCTGGGGGGGCACACTTAAGAAATTACTTATTTTTACTGACCGTCGCGCCGCCTACAGATTGTTTATACAAACTTAACTGCTGCCATTTTGTCCTGTATGTCAAATGTTTGACAACTGAGAATTGTTATTTTTTGTTCCTAGCAAAGTACATCAATAACCGTAAATAGATTGATGACAATAAGTATCTACACTTATTGTCATCAATCTATTTACGGTTATTGATGTACTTTCTGAAAATTATCTCAATTTTCATTGTTAAACTGATATTATTATTGCTTCGTTATCAGCTGATATGTTTTTTTTATATTTCAGGGTAGCTTTCATAGTAAAAGAAAATTCTATATAATTACACATACACATGTAGATATGTATATATATCACTTCAACTTTAGTTCACCGCGTAAACTCTGGGTAGCAGCACCTTCCATACATGCATATTTTATCATGGAGTTGCCACTCTTTTTCAGTTTAATAACTTTACTCTTTGGATACCACTATGACCAAGCTGTACACAGTTCTTTGTCTACAGCCGCGAACCGGTCCGTCCGAGGTAGTACCACACTCTCGCAGAAGATCGACGTTCCGTGAGCGAGGGAGCTGGAAGCCAAACTGTGTGGGTTTGGGATTAGTATTGGTAGGCAGTGGCCTAGCTATATCCTTCGTTTTTCAAAGGTCCATAGGTGGCAGTGACACTTACCATCAGGTGTGCTGCTTGCTCATTTGCCTCCAAAAGTAATAAAAAATACTCTGTTAGTTATATTATTTTCTTAAAATAGCTCAATAGGGAATTCGAGCAGTCCTTTAATCCAAACGGCCACAGTTCGTTCTTTGATCTACCTTTGTTATTACAAAATTATAAAAACCTAGCGTAGTCCTCAGTATATCGCACGGAGTTACTTTGAGCATTTTTATGAGATCGATATTTAGAGTTGGCATCCAACAGGTCATCAATATTCACTATTGAGGTGGATATGTCAAAATCGTTACGTTTGGCAAGCGGATTGGTGATTGCAATTAGTGTTCTGAGTTACCCAGAAAAGCGTTGCTACCCATTAGGGCTGTGGACATATTATAAGCTTTTTACTCTTGTTTGTTTAATTCGTAAATTATTAAAGGAACTATTGAAAATTATAATTATATACGGTGTAGTGCATATTGCATTATAGCATTATTGTTGAATGGGCACTTTATTGACAATAGTGTCAATAAAGTGATTTCATGAGTTATTAATTATAGTTACGTGTAACTATTATTTTTATCTTTTATGAAATAATTTAAATTCTATTTGATTTACTGTAATCTAAATTTAAAATGATGTGGGTGGTCGTACGAGACGACTAAGGGATATAAAAACGCATATAACGTCTATGCGAGAGAAGGAAAACTCGAAACAAAACCATATACCAACACGTCTGACCAGCACGGTATAGTAGGTTAATTTCCCTTCTATTATGGAGGAGGCCTGAGCCCAACAGTGGGACATTTATGGGTTGTGATGATGATGATGTTGATGAAATTTAAGATGTTGGTAAAAATAATTTTGTATTTTTATATTATTTATATAAAAAATTACCACAGACAGATTATTTATTTATTATTTTAATTTATTTTATATATTCTATACACGTATGTTGGATAATTACACATTATCATCACTATTCCCATTATCTTGCACTTATTTCAATTGCTTAATTTAATTACATTAATAAATATTAAATTACTTAGGGTCGACGCAATATGGTCTTCCATTATACATGTATATCATAAAACTTTTGCAGTTTAGGCAATAGTTTTACGACAATAGTTTTATGATTGTCCACCTGACGCAACACTTTTGCTTTGGAAATGCGATCGTTGTACAAATGGCATCGGATGGTGTTGGCCCAGGTCGAGATAAAACTCTTAGTCCCATCATACGACAATCACGATCAATGCGAGAGTTGGTAGTATTTGTAACCCTCAGCATGTAGCAATATACCTACATTAGTATTTGATCCTTAGAAGTAAAATTATAAAATCGAAATGTAAGAATTTTGTTAATTATATCTACGTTTGATTTGATTCATTATATGCTTAAGAAACTAATTGAATACAATTAAATGATTGAAGCTAATTAACGATTAGAGAAAATATTCAAAGAGTTATTATTATTATTATTCAAGCTCATGGGCAAGAAAGGTGTGTCGGGAAGGGAAAGGATTCCTGCTTTCCCTTCCCGTAGTATTGGATTAGTGATAGCGCAGTATTGGAATTATTGGAATAGTGGTATAATTATAATGATTCCTGATGTTTACGCAAGCATTCCACATTTAAAATAAATCATTTTTTACGCATTCTATCGCGTTTGTGTTTGATTTTTAATTGCCCGACGTTTCGAAAACTTTACAGCATTCATGCTCACGGAAGAACCATTGGTATATAGCCCAATAGAGATTTTTTCAATTAAACTGTAAGGTAGTCTTAAGGCGTGTTATGATATATGTTTGTTATAATTAGAACTAAGTAAACGCACCCTTAAGCGTACCTCCAAAATCGCTGTCATCTGTCATATATAACATAGACATCATTATTCACATGTCTAATAATCAAGTCAGTTCGGTAATATTAAAAATTATAATAAGTCTTAATCATTTAGTATCATTACAAACCTGGAGACACCCAACTAGTACTAGATGTGCCACTTATATAATACATGGCGTTTAATATCTATATAACCATTTTTGTACGAGAGGAAATTCTTTAGTTACCTACATCGTTACATTTCCGCTGGGCGGGCAGACTAGATAGGCAGAAGAGCTATGCCGAATACCCGGTGCGAGCCACCTGCAAAAGTATTGCTGTGTTCCACCCTCAAAAGCTAGACCGATTTTAATGGTTTTGATTACCCTTTAATTTAGATTGCCTTTAAATTAAACATGGTAACACTGAGATCGATAGCATCTTATGCCGAGATGTATTCGTGTATATTTTGGTTTTTACAAATCCAAAGTCATTTAACTGATAAGAAATTTATCTAATATACCACACTGGTCAGATCTTTTGTATCAATAATACCCGCGTATGATATCTCTTAGTCTTTTGTCTTTTAAAATACCCACTCATAAGATAACGAGTGGTGAAATGTATTCTTACTCCTTCACAATACAGAAAGTAATAATACAAACGAATGATGAGTGTCTTTACTAAAAATTTTGTTTCAAAATATACTGGATTCATCTACGATATTTTATCTGCAGACATAAAATGTGGTAAGGTATATTCAGTAGATTCAACCACTAGAAAATTAGTTGGATAGTTGCCAAACGATATCTGACCACTGTTTTAAGTATTGGCTCACACTTGATATAGAATAAAAAACTAATTACTTTTTTATATAATTTAATACTTTCCCTGTAATAAAAAATCGAAGTCGTAAATGACGATTTAAGGGATACAATGTATAGATAACTTTTAGGCAAAAGAAGAAAAGTTAGATAACCTACCCTACGCCAACCTATCTCACCAAAATGGTATTTTCCTCTCATTTTAGGACTAATTGTGGAGGCTGCTGAAGTCCAAATTTGAGACTTGTATAGGCCAAAATGATGATCATAATTTAGAAAATTTTAAGTTAGCCTATCAGCTAATTTATATGATATTTATTGAAATATTTGCAGTGGATGTGAACCAAGCCTTATAGTTGGATGTAGGTAAGGTTAAAATTAATATTTATTACACTTTATTCGAAACTGTCGCCTAATAAAAAGCAAAAGTATTTTGTTCACAATGTTTACATGGCTATAGTACAAAGATATATTTACCCATATAATACTAGGTTCTTGCTGTCCGTGTGGTGACGGAGTAATAATTCAATTCACCACCCCCTATCTTACCTGTAGGTGATCGTAAGAGACGATTAAGGGCTATAAAACGCATATAACATCTATGCGAGAGAAGGAAAACTTGAAACAAAACCCTATACCAACACGTCTGACCAGCGTGGTATAGTAGGTTAATTTCCCTACCAATACGGAAGAGGCCCGAGCCTAACAGTGGGACGTTTATGGGCTGTGGTGATGATGATGATAATGTACTTTAATTAGCTTTTCATCATCATCATCATCATTTCAGCCTATTGCCGTCCACTGCTGAACGTAGGCCTCCCTCATTTTACGCTACAGAGTGCGGTCCTGTGCCGCCTGTATCCAACGACGCCCAGCAACCTTCACTAGGTCGTCTGTCCACCTAGTGGAGGGGCGTCCCACACTGCGTCGTCCGGTGCATGGTCGCCACTCTAGAACCTTTCTTCCCCAGCGGTTGTCGGTTCTTCGAGCGATGTGGCCTGCCCATTGCCACTTCAGCGTGCTAATTCTTCGTGCTATGTCGGTTACACCCGTTCGTCTGCGGATTTCCGTATTTCGGATTCTATCTCGCAGAGAAATTCCGAGCATAGCCCGCTCCATAGCACGCTGAGCGACTTTGAGCCTAGTTATGAGGCCTACATTTAGGGACCACGTTTCCGTGTCGTAAGTCATCACTGGTAACACACACTGGTCATAGACCTGTGTTTTCAAACACTGAGGTTGTAATTAGCTTTTACTTTCTTTAATTTAATTATAGTATTAGCTAGTACTATTAATTATATGAAATCTGCAAGGGCACCCACATATTGTCAACTTGGACATTATAAATTATACCACCACAATCTAGAAGGCATTCAGTTTAGAAGTGCTCTTAGTGAATTGCAGTGAAGTGTCGATCAACTCTCTTCTTATCACATGTAATAATTGTAGGATAAAACATTTCTATTTTATGAAAACTTATCTGGTGATGATGTGAGATATATTAAACATTTGTTTACACCTTAAAATAAGGATGATGAAGATAAAATAAGACAGCATAACATTTAAAATTTTAAACAAAACTAGTTCAAAGAAATCTACCGTGTCCAAACTTGGTGGGTTTACTAATAGACAATTCAGGATTTCTTCTGTTATCTTTATATTCCATCATGAGTTACTGTAACGTCGAAACATTGGTTTCAAAATTAAATTCCATACATATATCGCTTGCCCGGAAGAATAGTGTCACAACTCTAAAAATTACAATTTTCAATATATTTTAAATTTTTATGGTGGAGGGGTGTTAATATTATAAGTTCTCCCTATCAACTCTTCTCTTCATTCTGACTTATAATGCTGACGTTCGTGCATTTGGAATCATTCCTGAACTGAGCTGAAAAAAAGGAAATAGTTATTTTGACCCTCCTGAAAAGTTTAGCTTTTTTGAATTGTGTCACTATTCTTCTGGGTAAGCGATATGTTTCTTAAGTAAACAACAAGATAGTTAGTTAACGACTGATTTATTATATAAATACCCTACACATATATTATTTCATACTACAGTTTCTAAGTAAAAAATCATTATACGTCACCGACTCTTACGGAAGGGATACCCTTACGAAAAAAAAAAAAAAAAGAGAGTCGGTCAGTCGGTCAAAAAGAGATCACCAACTAATGACGGCGACGATAATGAGACGAATTATTATTAATATTCATAAATTTTAACTAAGAATCGAACTCGAATATGGCATGGTCATGAGGTAACTTTAAAAAAACTGCATCATGACCGGTCAATTTGTTTAGAAGTTACGACGCCACAGACAGACGCACAGACACGTCAAAGTGTTTTACAGTTTCATGATGGGGGCCAAAATACGTTTTTCTTTATATTTGATTGTAAGTATTTGATTTCTTGCAGTACTTTCTGACAAATTTGCAGAAAATTAATAAGAAGCGAAATTGATTTCACAATCATTTACTAAATCCCATAATACTAAAGAATCGTTACAAAACAATTTTGTGGTGAAAATTTAACTTTATTTGCAAAATTTACGAATTTCATAAGTCATTTGAATCGGATTAATTTAATTTATATATTTTCATTTGAAATTATTCTTAGATATTGTACTCTATTATTTCTTAACAATAGATTTGGAATTTGAAATTCTGATCAACTTATTTATTGATTAGAATTTTGATACAAAAGGAATAGTGTCTGTAAGTAATAAGCTTTCAAAATATTTAATTAAGCGTATACATTATTATTTCGCTTGATATCTTTGTATTGTAATAAGGTTTATTATTTCTTAAATCTAAAATACAGTTGATTAATTTCTTCATGTACCGTCATTCTGATTTGTTGTGTGGTAGCGGCTACGAATACTAACAACCTTTGGCTTAGGTAGGCGACTGGTCATAAAACTTTTTCAAAATGTACGATGGAACCTCTTCCATACTCCTCAGTACATATTACGTCGACTCCAAGTGATTGGGACAAGAGCAGAATAATGATGATGATTTTCTAAAAATGTAACATGAATGTATTATAAACTATCCGGAAGAAATTATCTGAATTACAGTGAATATCGCATTAAAATCCGTTACATAGTTTAAAAGATAATTCATAAATCTAAAATACAGTTGATTAATTTCTTCATGTACCGTCATTCTGATTTGTTGTGTGGTAGCGGCTACGAATACTACCAACCTTTGGCTTAGGTAGGCGACTGGTCATAAAACTTTTTCAAAATGTACGATGGAACCTCTTCCATACTCCTCAGTACATATTACGTCGACTCCAAGTGATTGGGACAAGAGCAGAATAATGATGATGATTTTTTAAAAATGTAACATGAATGTATTATAAACTATCCGGAAGAAATTATCTGAATTACAGTGAATATCGCATAAAATCCGTTACATAGTTTAAAAGATAATTCATAAATCTAAAATACAGTTGATTAATTTCTTCATGTACCGTCATTCTGATTTGTTGTGTGGTAGCGGCTACGAATACTACCAACCTTTGGCTTAGGTAGGCGACTGGTCATAAAACTTTTTCAAAATGTACGATGGAACCTCTTCCATACTCCTCAGTACATATTACGTCGACTCCAAGTGATTGGGACAAGAGCAGAATAATGATGATGATTTTCTAAAAATGTAACATGAATGTATTATAAACTATCCGGAAGAAATTATCTGAATTACAGTGAATATCGCATTAAAATCCGTTACATAGTTTAAAAGATAATTCATCATCATCTTCATCACAGACCTTTATGTCCCAGTGTTGGACTCGGGCCTCCTCCGTTATAGGCGGGAAATTAACTTACTATACCACGCTGGTCAAACGTGTTGGTATATGGTTTTGGTTCGAGTTTTCCTTCTCTTGCGTAGATGTTATATGCGTTTTATATTCTTTAGTCGTCTCTTATGATCACCCATGGGCATGGGGTGGTCAACTGTATTCGTACTCCGTCACCACACGGATAAAAGATAATTATAAGCGTTTAAGTGTCGGTGGTAACTTTTTTCATACTATGTAAAGATACTTTTATCAAAAATAAAATATGTTTCAATTGTCATATAAAAATAATATGTGATATAAAAAAAATAATATTTAAAATATAAAAAGCCTACTGATCCGCTGATAGTAAATACGGTGATTAGGTTTCTAATTTATATTTTAGCAAAAGAAAAAACGCAGATATAATTTATCTGAGTTTATTCAAAACTTCCCTCCAATATCATTCGGCTATGAGCTAATACAATGGTATTACAATATTTAATTTTGTCACGATATTGCGAAAATAACGATACTGATCGGACCCCTTGTTACCTTTGACAGAGGACAGACGAGAGTCATCTCATGTAAATATATTCTCTATACCTTTAGGTTATTTTGGTTTTTTTTTATTTACTGGGTATTTGAATTTAACTGACGTTTGATATAGAAGATAAGGACGGTGATAAGGGTCGCCTTAGAAGATAAGTGTTAGAATGAAATGGGACACCATTATTTATTATTATACGGGTATAGCGTTATTTATACTACGCTTTCGATATATCAGCTCCATCGTCAACTAATGGATACAATTCTGAGATCAGCTCATAGTACGGTTCTATTCCGTCCCACTGATGGGTTTGAATCTCTTTAAGAATGGAAGAGAATGTTTTCTACTAGGTCGCACTAGTCAGACGATTGATGTTTATTTCAAGTTTTCCTTCTCTTACATTTGTTTTTTTTTTTTTGTTGTTTTTTTTTTTTGTTTTGTTTTTTTTTTTTGTTTTTTTTTTTTTGTTTTTTTTTTTTTTTTGTTTTTTTTGTTTTTTTGTTTTTTTTTTTTTTTTTTGTTTTTTTTTTTTTTAAAAGACACCTCCCTGCACTAAGGAAATAATCCTTGTATTGCGGGGGACTTTACAAACATGCAATTAACGCAGACAAATTACACCCAGACTCAGAACAACACTTTGTGGATCGCACAAAGTATTGTCCTGCGTGGGAATCGAACCTACGGCACTGACATGGAAGGTCGGTATCTTAACCACTACGCCATCTGTGCAGTCAAATTTATTTATATAACAATTATATTGATATAATTTCATTATTAATACAGTAATCAATAAATAAAATATATATTTTCTTTATTTTAAAGTATATATATTTTAATGATAGTAATTAAATGTTAACATTGAGTTGAATCAATGAAGTTAGAAGCTTTATTCGATAGTCATCATCATCATCATCATCATCAACCTGCTCTTATCCCAATTTATTTGGGGTCGACGCAATATGTCTTCTCCTTCCATACAACTCTATCAGACGTCATCTCTGTGGTCACTCCTTGTCTATCCATGTCATGTTTCACGCAGTTCATCCATCTTTTCTTCGGTCTTCCCTTACCCCTTAAGCCTTCAACATTCATGCTTAAAGCTTTCCTCACAACATTACTTTCATCCCTTCTCATCACATGTCCATACCATGCCAATCTTTCACTCCTTAATTATTCGATAGTCATATTAATTCGTATTAACCATATAAATTATTTTCTGCAATAGCTTTCTAAATTTTACTGTATGGTTGCAGCTACGAATACTACCAACTCTTACTTAGCTCGTGGATGTTCTAAAAGACGACTTAATAGAGAGAGACTAAGAAAGAGGCCGATCGCACAGGAGTAAAAAAAAAGGTCAATTTCTAGAAGCTAGGAGCTTCCAGAATTACACAATGGCTAAAAATTATCCTTATTATCTATCTCATTTGATCCATAATTTATATTCTTTTCTGTTTTAAAGTGACGGGTTTTTTTTTCCATCTCCTTTCAATATAATACATTTTTTGCCACTTATCACTTAGTAAAAAAAAATATTCAATTCAAACAACCAATTAAAATCAATTAGTTTTAGATCATGTTATTATAATATACCTATGTATATATATTTATATGAAATTGTATTATAATCATCATCAATCAATCATTACATCATCATTCTTCTACTCTTCTCCCAATTACTTGAAGTCGAGCGCTCTCTGGGGCGAGCCTCCAAATGGGGTGAACGGAACTTAGTTCAGTTCAATCCCACTAAGACACAAGTTTGCGCGTTCACTGCAAAAAAGGACCCCTTCGTCATGGCGCCTCAGTTCCAAGGAGTAACTCTCCAAATTTCCGAGAGTATTGGGATCCTCGGCGTCGAACTATCAAGCAAAGTTCAGTTTGGGAGTCATTTGGAGGACAAAGCCAAATTGGCAAGTAGAAAGCTGGGCGTCCTGAATAGAGCCAGGCGATACTTCACACCGAGACAACGTCTTGTGCTATATAAAGCACAAGTCCGCCCTCATGTGGAGTACTGCTCACATCTCTGGGCAGGCGCGCCCAAATATCAGCTAGACCCATTTGACTCCCTGCAAAGACGTGCTGTTCGAATCGTCGGTGATCCCAATCTCACGGAAGGACTGGAGTCATTGGAGAGCCGGAGAGACTTTGGGTCTCTCTGTGTACTCTACAGGCTCTTTCACGGGGAGTGCTCTGAGGAACTGTTTGACTTGGTACCACCGTCACCATTTTATCACCGTACCACTCGACACCGCAGCAGGGTTCATCCATTCCACCTGGAAACGATACAGACGTCAACTGTACGTTTTCAGCGATCATTTCTCCCACGTACATGCAAGATCTGGAATGAACTACCTGCTGCTGTGTTTCCCGAGCGCTATGACATGTCCTTTTTTAAACGAGGTTTAAGAAGAGCACTTTCTTCACGGTAGGCAGTGGCCTAGCTATGCCCTGGTATTGCAAGAGTCCATGAGCGGCAGTGTCACTTACCATCAGGTGTGCTGCTGGCTCGTTTGCCACCACCGGCAATAAAAAAAAAAAAAAAAAAATACAATATGTACTCTTCTTTCATAGTACATATTGTAAAAGTTATTGGCAATAGTTTTATGACCGGCCGCCTGCCAGACGTCAACCCTCCTTGTGATAGTAATTGTTGACCAAACGGCATCAAATGGAGTTGGCTCAGGTCATTATAAGGCTCTTAGTCATCTTTTACGACATCCACGAGCAAATTAAGGGTTGGTAGTATTCGTAGCCGCTAGCATACAGCTAGTACTATAAACTTTATATACATATAGTTTAATAGCATAATATTTATAATTCAACATAAACCATAACATTTTAATAACATCAAGTAACTAACGATTTTCATCTCACCAGTTTTAATCTGATTATATTCTCTCGTTAGAGCTATCTAAACTTGTGAACGTTCAACTTACCTAACAACCGCTGGATTTTACAGTGGAAACCAATTTTATAAGAAGCTTGATTAGAAGCTAGACTTATTAGGATTATCTTAAACTAGCTTCTGATCACAATTTTCGCCTGAGGAAAAAGTAACTTGCGAAAATTGAATTATTAGCCTAAGGAGACAAATTACCGGGATAAAATGTATCCTATATATTAATCCAGCAAATGATCTATCTATGTACTAATTATTATTCTAATGTGTGTTCTGTAGTTAACACTTTATTGTGTAACAAATATCCAAACATCTTGACAAACTTTCACATTAATATTTTTATAACCTACTTGAAATAAAACTACGTTCGTAGAATCCGTAGATTCTATCGCGTTTGTATTTGATTTTTTTTTTTTTATATTTTTTAGTGTTTGCAATTCATTATTAAGATATAGCTTTAAAATACATGTATTATAGCACTCCAGACATTTTATTTTCAATGAAACAGAAATACACGTCTGACCAGCGTGGTATAGTAGGTCAATATCCCTCAAATTATGGAGGAGGCTCGAGCCCAATAGTGGGACATATATGAGCTGAGATGATGAAACAGAAATATTCATCTTAGCCCATATATGTCCCACTGTTGGACGCGAGCCTCCTCCATAATGAGAGGGAATTTGACCTACTATACCGCGCTGGTCCGACGTATTGATATAGGATTTTTTTTCGAGTGATCCTTCTCTTGCTTAGATGATATATGCATTTTATATCCCTTAATCGTCTCTTACGATCACCCACGGATAAGATAGCGGATGGTGAATTGTATTCTTCCTCATTCACCACACTAAAAAACAGATAGGTATATTATGTAAATCAATATGTAGACCATCTGTCTATCACCAGGCTGTATGTCATGAACCATGATAGTTAGACAGCAGTCAAACAGAAATTTTCACAGATGATGTATTTCTGTTGCCGCTATAACGACAAATACTAAAAAACAAAATTAAATAAATATTTAAGGGGTGCTCCCATACAACAAACATGATTTTGGCTGCTTTTTGCTCTATAGATTTTTTTAGTTTTTATTTTTTGTACTTCTTGCCTTTTTAATTTATTTTGTCATTATTTTTATTGGAGTTTACTCCTTAAGAATCGATTTTCATATAAGGCGCCCGGTATGAGAAAATTTGAGGAGTAAAAACCTAGTGATCGAATGACCTGGTTACGTTTTTGGTGCGCAACCTATTCTGCGCACCTTTCACTTTCTGACGTGAGATAATACTTCACTGAACAGTTTTAATAAATGTAAATAAAAATATATATATATTATTTTTAGTCAAATGAGTTCTTTTTTTGCGCCTGTTTTGATAATCGTACTTAAGAAGTAAACTCCAGTCGTGCGTCGGAGCTGACACACACTTTTTTTTAATTATTTCAAAGCGTATCGTTATTATCTTAGTTATGTATTCTTACTGCGTGCGTTGGAGCGGACACATACACTTTTATATATTTAAATATATCTTTCAAAACACACTAATAAGAAAATACCGAGCAAGGCTCGGTCCTCCAGATATTTATTGTTTATCAACACACTATCATTCAATCAGTTTTCGCACGTAATTAAGTTTTTATAAATAATCAAGCATGCTATATGCTTAATTTCCGCAACGTTATTATTATTATTATTGTATCTGCGATTCTGTTCACGGGATCTTCTATTTGGAAAGATACCCGTTCCTTTGCAGGCTAATATTGGGGCATGGGTCCAAAACATAGTTTGAAGAAATTTAATGCAAGAAAGCGATGGAACATCTACCCATGACACTCCATGTCTGCATCGTCATCTCCTAACGGCCGGCAAGTGTTAAACTATTGTATATTGATATTTAATATATTGCTATGAGGTTGTTTAATGGATTGGTTTCACTTATTCAATTGAGTGTCTTTTGTTCCGATTTACCTGTCTCTTCAACTTTCTAATATTTTGATTTGTAAAGTTACTTATTTCCGATTCAGTAGCCATAATATTTTACGTTCCACATCATGATTTATTGCATTGCAGAGAACTTGTGCATTCAAATTGATGGAAACTATAACCGTGCTTACATTTGTAGTAATCCTTTCTGCTGAGCCAAGATTGCTGAAGGTATAAAGAGTTGTTTAAATTACTTTGTATTCAGGATTAGATCGCTATCCTGGTTGCAATTTCTTTAGTTTATTAAGTAACTATGAATTTATTATTATTAAAACAGTTTGTTCTATGCGTAATAATATTACTCTCCTTAAGGATATTTTTAATATAGATATTATTTTTTCACATGTTTTGGTATCACGTATCTTAACTATTGTCAATTATTTCAAGATTTGTTATGAAAGAGTTTTTTTTTTAATTATTACTTATGGTGGCGGATAAGCAAGCAGCACACCTTATGGTGAGTATCACTGCTGCCCACGAACGTTTGCTATACCAAGGGTATAGCTAGGCCGCTGCCTACTATTACAATCTCCAAATCCACCTAGTTTTGCTTCCGGCTCTTCTGCTCACCAAACGCAGCGCACATAAGCACAATAACACATTGCCATTACTCAGACGTCAATCTTCTGCGAGAATGTGGTACTACCTCGGATGTACCGGCTCGCGGCTGCAGAGAGAGAACTGTTAACAGTGTAGTCCTATCACTAAAAAACTAAAAGTGGTTATGACAACAGCAGGTGATTAATACAACTCATTAAAATATACAAGGTAAATATATAAGGCTAATATAGGCGTAAGGGAAGACCGAAGAAAAGATGGATGGATTGCGTGAAGCATGATATGAATAGAAAGGGAGTGAACGCAGAGATGACATCGGACAGGATTGAGTGGAAGAAAAGGATATATTGCGTCGACCCCAAGTAATTGGGATAAGAGCAGGGTAATGATGATGATGATTAAAATATACAGTTTTCTAAGATTTTTGGAGTTTACTTCTTAAGAATCGATTTTCATATCAGGCGCCCGGTATAAGAAAAATTTAAGGAGTAAAATCTAGTGATCGAATGACCTCGTTACGTTTTTGGTGCGCAACCTATTCTGAGCACCTTTCACTTTCTGACGTGAGATAATATTTCACTGAACAGTTTTAATAAATCTAAATATAAATATATATATATTATTTTGAGTCAAATGAGCTTTTTTTTGCGCCTGTTTTGATAATCGTACTTAAGGAGTAAACTCCAGTCGTGCGTCGGAGCTGACACACACACTTTTTTTTTAAATTATTTCAAAGCGTATCATTACTATCTTAGTTATGTATTCTTACTGTAATTTTATTATTATTTTTTTCTTATAAAGAGTGACGAACATGGTTTTATTCTTACAAAATTCTGTATCTATTATATTATTGAAAATGAAAAAATAAAACAAGATTGAAGATAAATACATTCTACATAATATAATTTACTTTTAATAAAACCAATCAAATTATTTAAAAAAAATAATATTATGTGTAATTTTGGGAGCCGAATGATTTCAAAGACTACTGTGGTATTCCTATAGGACAACTTTGAACTTAATGGAGTTTCAGTGTCGTTATCCAAACCTAAATCTGATTTAGTCTTTTTATGAGGTTGACATTTAGATACCACATTTCAGTGCCGGAGGTCATCGCTAGTAACATACACTGATTATAAACCTTTATTTTCATACACTGCAGTATATTGGACGCGAAGTCCCTCCTAAGTTTCCCTAACGCTACCCAGCCGAATTGATTTGTACTACTGTTTGTAAAATCCAAATACAAGGATTTATATCTTTATGCTAAGTGTTGTCTGCATAAAAATAAAGAGCAATAATAATTCCATTAACTTTCTTTGAATTCAGCTTGGTAGGATTAGTGCCAATCGTTATAAAAATACAATAAATTAGTTCAGTTTGCGTTAAAATTCTAATCTTCCTTATTACAATTGAATCCAAGCGTAAAAAGGCTCACTATCTTTTTTTTAACAAGTATAGATAACTAAAAGACGTTCGCAATGAGAAGATATTCTAAGGAATTCTCTCGCCGGAAGCGGGTCGGGTTTTCTTATCCGGCGGAAATGAGCCGCCGGAAGTAGCGGCCGCCGGTTGCCCCATTTCACTTTGCGGCTGATGGAAGGTAACACATGAATAAATACATTTATAAAAAAAAAACCATTCAATTAGACGTCTCTCATTTTATTTTTGTTCACAAAGCTTTGTTTGATAAAATAAGAAAATGTCACTGTGAATAAAGAAATAGAAGTTTTCGTTTTCCTGAGATAATTAAGTGAAGAAAGGAGTCATTTGGAGAACAAAGCTTATTTGATGAGCAAAATATCTGGCGCTATGAGTATAGCCAAGCAATTCTTTACGCTTAAATAGCAACATACAAGTACATACTATATAAAATGCAAATTCATTATGTGTATCTACACAGTTATTTAACTGAACACAACCTTTATTTTTTTGGTAGTCTACAATCCGACGACGCAAAGGGACAGCTACAGGCATAAAGGCTTATTATCCACATATAACATATCTAATTTTCTATGTGGTGACGGAGTAAGAATACAATTCACTCAATCAATCTTACCCGTGAGTGATCGTAAAAGACGACTAAAATCAAAGGAATAAAATATTTATATCATTCATGCTAGAGAAGGCAAAATAAACACTATACCAACACGTCTCCATCGACGACAAAGACTGGGTTCCGATGGCCCACTCGCACTGAATTGAGAGGTATATTACAGGGTGGGTCTATGGGGTCACACGTCGCTTCTTTTGTAGTCCCAGATGGAGTTAGCGTGGTATGACCACTCGATAGCCCGCCGCCAAAAAAAAAAAAATACCAGCACGTCTGATCAGCGTGGTGTAGTAGGTTAATTTCCCTCCTAGTGGGGAGGAGGCTCGAGCCTAGCAGTGGAACATATATGAGGTGAGATGATAATGTAAGAGACACGACGTAAGAGAGCGAGTAGGTATGAAAGAGAGTATTGGTGTAAAGATGCGAAAGGGAATGCTCCGATGGTTCGGACATGTGGAAAGAATGCCGAACGAACGCCTGGTTAAGAAGATATACAATGCGAAAGTGGAAGGATGTAGGTACCGAGGGAGACCGACACTAACCTACCTAGACCAGATCGGTCATGTACTGAAGGAAGGTGGAGTCAAGAGTCTCCGAAACCGGCGAGCGTGTATGAAGAGAATTATGAATGTTGAGGAAGTGAGTGAAGTATGCAGAGACAGAGTTCTCTGGCACTCTGTTCTCTCTGCCTATCCTGCAAGGGATATGGCGTGATGATATGTATGTGTATGTATGATAATGTATCTTCACCTTTTAAATGTAATACCGATACCTTACTGAAACCTTAATTTTTCTAAGTTATCACAAGCGTAAACTTATACCGTCTGATACAGCCATGTCAAGTTTGATATTTTTTTTATTGTACATGGTGGCAAACAAGCAAGCAGCGCACTTGATGGTAAGTGTTACTGCTGTCCATGGACCTTTGCAGCACCAAGGGTATAGCTAGGCCGCTGCCTACAAATACAAAATCCACCCAATTGGACTTCAGGCTTTCTCACTCACCAAACGAAGCGCAATAGCACATTGCCACAACTCAGACGTCGATTTTATGCGAGAGTGTGGTACTACCCTGGATGGGCCGGCTCGCGGCTGCAGACAAAAAACTGACCACAGCGTGGTTCTACCACTAAACATATGATATCTTTGAAAAGGAAATAATACTAAGATGTTTAAGAGCTGGAATAGAAAAAAAGAAATAAAGCTTGAGAAAAAATACCTTTATTTTTACAGATTCGGGTTGGAAGCAATGTATCAGCGTTCCTTTGAACATGAAATACTTTAGTTTTCCTTTGGCTATGAACGCTAAAAAAGGGTCCGAAATAATAAATGTGTAAAAATATTTTTTTTTATTCTACCCATAAAATAGTTTAATTTTACGTCTTGTTTTATTTCATTCTTTTTTTTGTTTCTTTTTTATTGCATGACATTGTTTATATCAACATTCTTTGTCTGTGAAAACTTTTCTCTAAAAACTAATTTTAATAAAAATAACTTTAGTTATATATTTAGCACCCCGGACGGTTTAGCGGGGCGTGACCGCAACGTAGCCCGTCGCCAAAAAAAATATATAATTCGCACGAACTAAAATTTATGTCGCTTAGTTAAACTATTTAACTAATACAGTATTTTTTAGTGGGTTTAGTTATATTATATTATCCTCATCGGTGCACAATGTGGTAGCGGCTACGAACACTACCAACACTTACTTTGCTGTCCGAAGCAACAGAAGCAACAGAAGTACAAGGCGCGCGACCCCATAGATCCGCCCCACATGTAACTGTCTTCGCCTTTTCGAGCAGGCTACCGGAATCCGGTCTTTGTCTTCCGTGGAGCTACTCTAGTTATGAAAAAATAAAATGCAAAATATGTTCTATTTTGTTAAAAAAACGAGAAGAACATCACCGTGATGGTGATAATTATAAATGATATAGTTATACTGACTTTTAATATTCTCATCATTCTCCTACTCTTATTCCAATCACTTTTTTTTTTTTTTTTTTAGGGGTGGGTTATGGTCGGCGCTCTTCTCGCACCACTCCGTCCGGGGCGACAGAGGGGCGTACGCACCCATACCCGTAACCCACCCATGAACCTCGCCTACGTCGTTGGACCGGCCACTGGAGCTGCGTGAACTTGTTGTCAGTGGCCGGCCCGACGGAATACCTCTTGAGGGATACCCTCTCCTTGAGCGACGTTCCCCCCCCCCCCCCTCCTCGCACGGTCAGCCTCTCGGCGGGTGACGGACTAATTCCCCGGTCCAGTCAACCGCGGCCTCGGCTATGGCGGCATCAGGCGCAGGTAATCGCGCCTAGGCCGCCCCAGTCGCCGGCGGCGGTCCGCGTCGTCGAGGAGACGCTCCTCGCGCACGCGCTCCGCCGCCTCCTTCCGCGAGACTACTGCCTCGCAGAAGGCTGCGACCGCGTCCCTTTGTTCCAATCACTTGGGGTCCATGCAATAAGTACTCTTCCTTCATAGTACATATGTTTACAATAAGTTATTGGCAATAGTTTTATGACCGGCCGCCTACCAGACGTCAACCCTCCATAGGAATGTAATTGTTGACCAAACGCATCAGATGGAGTTAGCCCAGGTCATTATAAGGCTCTTAGTCATCTTTTACGACATCCACGAGCAAAGTAATGGTTGGTAGTACTCGTAGCCGGTACCACACAGCATTCACTTTTAATATTATATTTTTTATAATTAACTGTATAGTAATTTTTATTCCACAAGTCATGATATTCCAACATAACACGATTTATGATAGTAACTATATACTTACTGTATATCATTATTTTCACATGTTGAAAGTTCAACGAACGAAGCAATTATTATCCATCCAGTAATTGAACATTTTGGTACTTGATATCAAGAGCATTACGAATAAGCCTGCCAATATCCAATTACAAGAGTATCGAGACTTGATTTATATGATTTATGAATTTGACAGAATAATGTGACTGTATTATAAGAATGATTCTATAAAATTGTCTTTCGAAAATACTGTAATATATTGGTTGAGAAGGCAAACTGGAAATAAAATTCCATATCAATCTGTCTGATTAGTGCACGTCCTTCTATTCTGGATCCATCTATTCTTGAGGATGCTCGAGCTTACCAGTGAGACGCTATGGGGTGAAATGATAGTGATTTTGATGTTTGTATATTTTTAACTTATTAACTTCTAATATTAAACATAAGCCCTTCTAGAATTACCATTGTGGTTAGAGTTATAAGTTTTTAAAAGAGAATATTGGTACCCATTCTTCTGTCTTCTGATGATCTCTCAACTAATTTTTGCGAAGTCCACTAGAAAGTTAACAAGGGTGATACATTTTATTTTTTGTAATATATCGATAAATAAGCTTTCTCCTCGATGATGGCGTTAAAATACAGTTCACCAACTCTTCCCTCATCGCAGGTCCCGAAAAGAAAGACAAAATAAAGAATATTCGAAATAGAATCTTATGCTAAAGCGAAATTTTTGTTTCAAGCTCATCGGACATGAGAATGAAGCAGTAAAATTGATATTTAAACAACCTTTCTATAGATAAAAAAATTAAGAAGTGCGATGCAGAAAATAGAGATAGCGACATCTATCGAGTAACCTTCAAATCTCAGCCAGGGATGTAAAAAAAACAGTATTAGCAATTTTTTGTTAGGATAATCAGACAAACTATTTAAATTATTGAATTTACATGGTTCCTGAATAAGAGCGCAAAGTTTTCAATAAATCCGACTTTTAGAAGACGATAAAATACACGTTTAAACATTCCGTTACAAACAAACCACCGTGTAAGGTTGTTAAAAAAGCAGCCCACTAACATCTCATGTACTGAAAATTACCTGCGAGTCATCATTCTCCTACTCTTATCCCAATTACTTAGGGTCGATACAATATGTACTCTTCTTTTATAGTATTATACATATTGTAAAAGTTATTGGCAATCGTTTTATGACCGGCCGCCTGCCTGACGTCAACCCAACTTGGGAATGTAATTGTTGAGCAAACGGCATCAGATAATGTTGGCCTAGGTCCTTAAAAGGCTCTTAGTCATCTTTTACGACATCCACGAGCAAAGTAAGGGTTGGTAGTATTCATAGCCGCTACCACACAGCTAAATACTGAAAATTCCTTGCGAGTGTAAAGAATATACGTCTCAGAGAATCCACTTGAAATTTATGCATAGTAGTAATTATATAGAAACTAAACCAATTACGAAGTACCGAAATAACCTTTGTGTTGTATTATAAATAGGTGAATTATGCAAATTTAAGGTCCATGTTCCTATATATATTGTTTTAGTTTAATGATGGACCCTTGATTTTCGTAATACTAGTATATCCTGTTATACATACATACATATCATCACGCCATATCCTTTGCAGGGTAGGCAGAGAGAACAGAGTGCCAGAAAACTCTAGCCTTGCATACTTCACTCGCTTCTTCAACATTCATAATTCTCTTCATACATGCTCGCCGGTTTCGGAGACTCTTGACTCCACCTTCCTTCAGTACGTGACCAATCTGATCTAGGTAGGTTAGTCTCGGTCTCCCCCGGTACCTATGTATATCCTGTTATAGTTCTTATATATTATAAGAGTCTTTTAATAATGATACTTCACTCGTGGAATCATAAGGAAAAGCGGTAAAAAGCCATCGTTAAGCCTCGCATGATTATGACAGTAAAACGTATTATCATCATCTTACTTTTTTTTTGGTAATGATGGAAAACGAGTAAGTAGCACACCTGATGGTAAATGTTATTGCCGCCCATGGACCTTTGCAATACCAAGGGCACTGCCTATCAATACAAACCCCAAACCCACCCAATTGGGCTGCCGGCTCTCTCACTCACCGAACGATATAGCGCAATAGCATATAGCTATTACTCAGACGTCGATCTTCTGCGAAAGTGTGGTACTACCCTGGACGGACCGGCCTGCGGTAGTAGACAGAGAACTGTCAACAGCGTGGTCCTACCACTACTTATCCCAATTATTTGATGTCGACGTAATATGTCCTCTCCTTTCAAGCATCCCTATCAAACGTCATCTCAGTGATCAGTCTCTGACTATCCATGTCATCCTGCACGCAGTTCATTCATCTTTTCTTTGATCTTCTCTTACCCCTAAAGCCTTCATAATACATTCATGTTAAATTTTTCTTCACAACATTACTTTATTCCCGTCTCATCATATGTCCATAACACGTCAAGCGTTCACTCATCACCCACCACTGGCGCAAATTTTGAACTTTCTCGTATACGTTCATTTCTTATTTTCTAATCCAGTAAAATATACATACATACATATCATCACGCCATATCCCTTGCAGGGAAGGCAGAGAGAACAGAGTGCCAGAGAAAAAATATATTTACTAAAAAAATCATTGTTTTTTTTGGCAGTCCATGGTCTGGACAAACGCCGTCCATTTCGTCCAGAGCGACGAAAGGGCGTTGCGTGGCCCTATATCCCAGCATATTCTCTTCACATCGCTTTTGGGCTGGCTACTTGTATGTGTGTGCTTTTGCAAAGCAATTTTACGACGCCCACGGGCAATAAACAATGGCGATAAGTTTATTCTTTTCTCATCACTATATATCCATATCCAATAGTAGGTATATTGGAAGAGTATGTATATTATTCATAGTCTTATATCTCCTAAATTGATTATTCAACTAACTACTTACTATCTTTAGCTTCCTTAAGCCAGCATTAAGGCTATTAAGTAAATTCATACGATCTTAGAATTACAGTTTCAGTAACATTTTAAACCTTTCCGTAACCTTCTGTAAGTCGGCTGACCTTACTTTAATTATAGCAAAGGCTTTGGTTTCAGCCTAGTCTTATCTACTAAAGCCAAGATTGGGCGAGAGATAAAACTGATTACATTGGACGTTAAACAAAATGTTAAATTATGTTTTCTACATATTTGAATGATTATATTTAATTTTCCCAGCAAGGGATATGGTGTGATGTTATGTATGTATATTTAATTCTCCTTGGGTTAATGGAGTACATATTTATACAATTTGTACATATATATAATTCATTTCTTTCTATTCCATGGGTCCTTTACAACTAAGTAAATAGTAGCCTATTTACTTATAGCATTATATATTATATATAATCAATATAAGAGATTTCCACCTATGTATTGACTCATCACAATATCTCTGGAACCATAAGGCTTACATTTGGACTAAATTTGGTAGGAATACTCCTTTTGCCGAATAAAGGTCAGCTAAGAACGGATTTTACGTAATTCCACCCGCAAAAGGAGTCGCTGGAGTGTAAAAATCACATTTTTAAATATAGCTCCTAGAGACTTGAATTTCGGTAGGCATATTTGTGTTATGATACAGAGGTAAACCAAGAACGCTTTTTTTTTTTTAATTTCACCCTTAAAGGGGATTGCGTAGGTGTTAACCCAAAAGATACACATTTACAATAATGCCTCTACAGACTTGGAATTTAGTGCGAACTTTCATTCTGCCCTGTAAAGGTTTAGGTGAAGTCTGATTTAAAGAAATTTCTTCTCCAAAAGGGATTATCTGTAGCAAAAGTAAACTACATAACTGAACTGACGTAACCGAAGGGAAGCAAGGGCGGGTTGTTAGTATATAATATATGCATATAATATATTACAGGATAGCTCTTGACTGTTGTGATATCTTAAGCCACACTATTGGCAGTTATGTGTCTACAGATGCAGACCGGTTCATCCGGAGTACTACCACAGTCTCGCAGAAAATCGACGTTTGAGCAGTGGTAATGCGTTGTTGTGCTTTTAATCTTAAGCGGAAGAGTGGTAATGAGCGCGAATAAATTACCTGAGCCAGCACCTGGATGAATGATGAAATTTTAAGATACACTCAGCTCAGCTCTCTCCAAATGCCAATAATATAGTTGCGGCCTTAGGTAAGCCCTTGCTTAACATTGGATAGTCTAGGCCATCATGATAATCATATGGAAGCCCTAACTAGGGTAGCCATCCTCATCTTTCATAAAAGGATTCTCATATAAAAACCGCAGATAGTCTTATATTCACACAACAGAAGAACCAGTAAGCACCCTTGCATCGTAATTTTAATGGTCAGTAAAATATTTAAATATGCTTTGGTTTATACAATAGAAGAAGAAGCTATTTCTATTCTCACTCTTATGTAGGCTAATTGTATTCCATTTCTTTTTTTTTTGGGGTGGGCTACGGTCGGCGCACTCCTCGCACCACTCCATGCGGGGTGACAGAGGGGCATAAGCACGCACGCCGGTAACCCACTTGTGACGTCGCCTTCGTCGTTGGGCCGACCACCGGAGCAGAGTGACTTGACGTCAGTGGTCAGCCCGACGGAATACCCCTGAGGAGTACCCTCTCCTCGACCGACATCCCCCCCCTCGGGTAGGATGTCGGTCATTCCGCACGCGGTCGGCCTCTCGGCGGGTGACGGACTAATTAACCGATCCACTCAACCGCGGCCTCGGCTAGAGCGGCATCAGGCGCAGGTAATCGTGCCTGCGCCGGCCCAGTCGCCGGCGGCGGCTCGCGCCGTCGAGGAGACGCTCCTCGCGCACGCGCTCCGCCGCCTCCTTCCGCGAGACTACTGCCTCGCAGATGGTTGCAATCGAGTCCCAGGTCCTGACGCTGTCGAGCATTGCCCTGGCGATTGTCGGCAGCGTCAGGTCGGCACCGATGATTGCGACGAGTTCACGACGCTGCTCTGCCCAAGCGGCACAAACCTCGAGCATATGCTGCGCCGTGTCTTCATCGCAATCGCAGTGGTGGCAGGACGGTGTACTCTCCCTCCTGACGATCGTGTGAAGGTATTTGGCGAAGCATCCATGCCCCGTCAAAATCTGCACCAGTCGGAAGGAGAGCACCCCGTGCCGTCGTTCCAACCACTGCATCAGCACCCGCCGGAAGGCCTCCACGGTCCGCACACCGAACCGAGGCCTCTCCAGCCGGACTGCCCAACGGGTAATGACGTCTAGGCGGGCGTCAACGCGACAGGCGGTGAGTTCCCTTAATGAGACCACACTGCCCTCCGCGCGCACCCCCGCCACCCGCCGATACAAATCGGCGAGCATTTCCGCCTCCAGGTCCCACGGGGGACACCCGGCCAACAGGCACGCTGCCTCCGTCGTCACCGTGCGGTACCCGAGTACAGCCCTGACCGCCATGGCCGTCTGTGGTCGCCACAGAAGAGCCCTGAGTCGGACGGTCAGGGACCCCGCCCACACCAGTGCGCCGTACAAGACCATCGACCGGACGACCCCCGTGTACAGCTGTCAGGCTAATTGTATTCCATAGCTTTTTGTTATGGTAGATATTCATGGTAGATATCATTTCTGTGTGGTGACGGAGTAAGAATACAATTCACCACCCATATCTTACCCGTGGGTGATCGTAAGAGACGACTAAGGGATTTAAAATGCATATAACATTTATGCAAGAGAAGGAAAACTCGAAACTAAACCATATAGCAATACGTCTGACCAGCGTGGTGTAGTAGGTCAATTTCCATCCCATTATGGAGGAGGCTAGAATCTAGTAGTGAGACATATATGAGCTGAAATGATGATGAATGAGATATTCATGGCGGCTTAACTATGCTCTTCGTATTAGAAATATCCATGTACTATAATTACAATTTCAAATTAAATGGGTACCATCATGATCAAATGAAAAAGGGTCTTTAACAAAATGAAATAATTAATTAACTAGATAATTCCACTTGAGTTGTCAAGTCGAATTTCGCTTACTGGAGCTGTTAATTCATTGGATTATCAAGATGCGTAAAAATTAAATTTGACACACCATACAAAATTATGGCGCGTCAAATTTCTAAAATATTGTCAAATTTCATCATCATTCACCTGCAGTAATTGGGATAACGTAATTACTTGGGGTTGACGCAATATGTAAACATGGATATTGCAAAAGTTAATGGCAATAGTTTTATGACCGGCCGCCTGCATGACATCAACCCTCCTTGTGAATGTAATTATTGACCAAACGACATCAGGTGTAATTGGCTCAGGTCGATATAAAGCTCTTAGTGGTCTTTTACGACATCAACGAGCAAAGTGAGGGTTGAGAGTATTCGTAACCGCTACCACACAGCATAAAATACTGTCAAATTTATAAAAACTAAATATCCAAAATACTGTTACAGACAATTTACAACAGAAATAAATGATTCTCGTAGAGAATATTTTAAACCAAACTGGTTCAATAATGAACAACCCACACACCGCGCTAATTCTAATACAAGAACTGAAACAGAAATTTTGAAACTAAAATAACTTCAGAAACAACTTGGGTATAGTCATTAATTTAAATGTAAAAGCTTGATCTTTTATGAATTATTCAACATTAGCTTGTGAATATAGGTTGGTCTCATATATTTTTCTTTCATCATCATCATCATCACCATTGTCACAGCTCATATACATTCAGCTTCTGCGATCAAACCTCAATTAAAAGGAAATTAACAATACCATGTTGGTCAGACAAATCGGCTTTAATTTGTGTATGTCTTCTCTTGCAGTGACGTCATCTGCTTGCGTCCTTTAGTCATCTTTAACGATCACACGGATAAGAAAGAAGTTCAACATTAATTTATAACAACCGCACTGACTAGTAGACCACACAGAATGGACAGACAGGGTTATTATACGATTTTGTTTCTATTTTTCTTTGTTTTGGAGTAATGTTATTTGCTTATGATGATTATACTCTCTTTTTTTTTTAACTCAACTTTTTTTATTAACCACGGGATACCCGAAAACGTTATAGCATTAGTATTTCATCACTATACAGATAATTTAAAATTAGTAAAAATAATATAAGTATAAGGACACTAACTAATAAAAATAGAACTATCAAAAATGAATCGAGTTCAATTTATATATATATATATATATATATGTTATAACTATAAAAATAAATAACGAATTTAAATATCTCTTAATTACAGAAGAACTGTTTAAGTCCTTCAAGTCCTCCAAGTCTGGTAGCAACTGTGGCGGCAATTAATTCCAGGAACACTTTCATTGCTCGTGGGTATCATAAAAGACGACCAAGAGCTTTAGATTTAGATAGCTGAGATAACTCCATCTGATGCTATCTAGTCAATTATTACAATCTTAAGGATGACGTCAGGCAGGCAGCCGATCATAAAATTATTGCCAATAACTTTGTATGTACTTATTGTTCAACATTAAGTAATGGAGATAAGAGCAGAATGGAAATGATGATGATATATAAGAACTGTTTTAAATCCTATCTAAGTCGGATATATATAATAGACCCAAACTAATCGTGTAGATGTAATATAATGTTTGAAATTTAAATGCAGTACCTATCCTTACGTTGGCCGAATGTGGTCACATCCGTTCCAAACACTAGAAGTGACAGAAAAGATGTTTCTGAAGCTCTGCTTGTTACTAGATTATCAGAACTAACTTCATTATATGTGGACTAATCAGCGGAGTGATATTTTGGGTAACTGTCCCCGTTCACATCTTGGGAATATATTCCCCTACAGTGCCATATTGATATAGCGCCGGGACATTGATCTCACACACTCGGTCTCTCTGTGGGTGGAGTGCCAACTCCCTGTGTCAAACCTGATTAAGTTATCATGGTATAATAAATCAATTCTTCGTAGATATCTACGAAGAATTGATCTATTATACCATCTACTACATACATACATACATATCATCACGCCATATCCCTTGCAGGGTAGGCAGAGAGAACAGCGTGCCAGAGAACTCTATCCTTGCATACTTCACTCGCTTCCTCAACATTCATAATTCTCTTCATACACGCTTGCCAGTTTAAGAGACTCTTGACTCCACCTTCCTTCAGTACATGACCGATCTGGTCTAGGTAGGTTAGTCTCGGTCTCCCCCGGTACCTACACCCTTCCACTTTCGCATTGTATATCTTCTTAACCAGACGTTCGTTCGGCATTCTTTCCACATGTCCGAACCATTGGAGCATTCCCTTTCGCATCTTTACACCGATACTCTCTTTCATACCTACTAGCTCTCTTACGTCGTCGTTATGACGACCAATAAAATGCAAACAAATACATATTATTATTAGGTCCTTACATATAAAATTAGCGTTTTATCGTACTGACCACTTTTATCTGAAATATTTCCTCTTTGGTTAATAATTCCAACCGAGATTGGTCAATCGCTCTAGGCCACTGCTGCTTCACGACATCGCAAGACCATACACTGCACAACAAACAACCACTAAGTTAGATGAGCTACAATTGGAATATCTGCTACATTCACCGTACTCCCGGGCCTTGCTCCAACAGATTATATTTTTTTTCCGAAATTTGGACAACTTCTTACAAGGAAAAAAATTCAACTCCGATTCGGCAGTCCAAACCGCCTTAAAAGAGTTTATTGATTTTCACCTCCATGGTTTTTTTAGTAAATGGATCAATGAACTACGTATGAGATGGCAAAAGTGTATAGATAACAACGGTGCATACTTTGATTAATTAAATATATTTTACAAAAAATAAATAACTTTATATTTCTCCCGTACAAAACGCCAATTTCATATGTAAGGACCTAATATAATGGCGAATATTTTTGGTTAAGCTTACGCCTTATCAGTATTGGAAATAACTTTTCATACTGACTTATGCGAATTAAATAAATACTGAATATAGGGACTTAAAAGGCCATTAATTTCATATTTATAAACATTATAAGTAGTCCTAATTTCTAATGTTTACACGAGTATTACACATTTGAAGTAAAACTATATTTACGGTTTTCATCACGTCTTTTAATTTGATTTTTAATTTCCTGACGCTTCGAACACTTTACAGCGAGCATGGTCACTCGAGAACTAAGGTGGGTCACGTTCAATAAGCCATCGTTATTACAAAAAAATATCTCTACTCACCATAGTATCAGTTATTAAATTTTTGAACCACATTTTGAAGTGAAAACTTCTTTAGGCGCGTTGAGCGTTTTTGGAGGGGAAAAACTTATAGGTTTGCGTCACCGACATGCTAATGCTAATAGTATATCTATAGCTATATGAAAACTTCTTTAGGCGCGTTGAGCGTTTTTGGAGGGAAAAAACTTATAGGTTCGCGTCACCGACATGCTAATGATAATAGTATATATATAGCTATGTGAAAACTTCTTTAGGCGCGTTGAGCGTTTTGGAGGGGAAATTAATTTAATACAAATTCATTGCCAGTGCAAAAAATAAAATGATTGTATTTATAAAATTTTATATTGTGATGATCTGTTATTATTAATACATTTAATTTATGATAATTATTATATTGCGAAAATATACAATTTTAGAAATACTAACAAAATCTATTTAGCTACAACCGGGTTGGAACGCGGTTCTCAGTGTGATATCAAATACAAACGCGATAGTATCCGTAAAAGTAGTTTTATTTTAAGTCCTATAGAAAATAATTGATTTTCCAATTCCATTAAGAACAAAATTAAAAGATAAGCTTTATCTAAAAAATATCTCGGTAATAGGAAAGCAAGCATTTTATTTAATCAAATGATATAAACTAACTCTTACAATTTATGAATAAAGTTCGACAATTAACCTAACTATATAGTTTAAAGTTAAATAATGACTTTCTAAGCTGTTTTTAAATGTATTTTAGCTTCAAAGTTTTCTGTTTAACAGCAAAACTTTAGAATTGGGGCACCGTGTAAGGGAAATTTTAACTTTTCTGTTTAATAACATTTCATTTACTTTAGTAGTAAAAGAATGCTTTGTAAAAAAAAGTCTTATCAAATAATATCCCCTACGGTGACTTGTCTCATAAGTGTTATAAAATCGTCTAAGGAGTCACTGATAGAATAGATAGCAGTAGTTTTCTGGCAAAATTATAACATCAGTTACGATCACCAAGTGTGGTGATTTTGCCATTATATATAATATTTTTGATATACCAGTTTGTTGCATTGTAGCAGCTACAATTAACAAACCCTTACTTTGTTCGTGGATGTCGTAAAAGACGACTAACACGAAGTTCACACGGAGGTAAGTTTTGTGGGCTCTAATTTCTGTCTGATCTGAAAAAAACCGAAAGTTGCGTTCACATGGCGCTGGCGTGTCTGACTGCCCTGGAACCGGGCGACTTCGGTGCACGTGTAAACGCACGATTCGATTTTTTTTTCAGAATAACGCTCAGTCAGTCTCTATCTTTTAGAAGCGATGGACGCGAACACTATTGTTATATTATATTGGTTTTATCGCCGTTAGAAGCATTATAGAAGAAAAAGATGGTGGTTAAATCCAATTGTAAAAAAACGACCAACACTTGGTGCCTATAAAACTCGAGATGCATTCGGCTATAAGACCCGACAAAAAACGAATCGACTTAACTTACACCATGTGAACGCATGTATTGGAAATACTATGTCGCTTAAACCGGATCTTACATTGTTGGTCCGGTTCAAGCTGCCAAATCGGATGTCAATTTGAGTATGATTAGATTTTTCTGTCGGATCTTAAAACCGAACGTTCGTGTGAAATATTCCATAGAAATACAATTGCCACTGACCCGGATCTTGCAAAAATTCAGATCCGACAGAGTAAGACACAACTTCGACTTTGTGAACGAGGCGTTGGAGTGTTCGAAGCGGTGGGAAATTAAAAATCAAATACAAACGCGATAGAATCCGTAAAAGTAGTTTTATTTTAAATGTTACAATACTCGCGTAAACATTAGAAATCATTATGATTATGATATGTTTTCCTTATGTATATTTGAGCAGATTTTTTAATATAACAATATATACAATGAATTCAAAATTCATTACTCAACTTAAGTAGGGGCTGCTACAAATATTATTAGAGATTTTTAGACGAGTTATGTAGTTTATTGTGGGTGTTGAATAAAACTGAAGCGTCACGCTTGGCTATGTAACGTTCCTTCGGTTTAGGGTAAAGTGGGTTCTCATCCACTAAGGGATTTTTTTTTCAAATGTGATACAAATGCTTAATAGAGTAAAAATTACTATAATAATTTTATCATATAATATTTTTATGTGGATGGGGTATTACTTATTTTTGTTCATTTTATATTATATATAATTTTTAAAAAAATCCACACCGTAATTTAAGATAATATTGAAATTTTAAAATAATAACAAATGGCGCGGTCATTCTTTAATGGCATTATTGCCATAAACACCACATTAGGCCAGCGCAGTGGTAAGAGGTGATTACAATTGTATTATTATCCCTTTGCTATCCAAAAACTATAAAGTTTATCAAAAAAGGACTCACTTGATATAAAAAATACCCAGATAATCAAAATAATGTACATCAATGTATCCACTAATATAAACACACTTTAAAAACCATTTAAAAACATAGATGTCACACCTCTACTTTCAAAGCTAGGTTATAAAAAGTTAATTTTATTTATACAGATAAAAAGGACTATAAAAAGTAAGCACCTACTATTTAGAATTTAAACTATAAAATAACATTGTGACTTTTATAAAAGCTAGCAGGTGCAAGAAACATTTTATGCAAAATAGAAGATGGTACGTTCCGTAAAATGCATTTCTCACTGGAGTGAAGTTATTAAGTCTTGCCAGGTGACTCGCTGTAGCACTCTAGGAAATATTATCTTAAAAGCCTGCTCTAACAGAAAACATATAATGCATAATGACGCGACAGTTTCGTATAAATGAAATGATAGATCTTTGTCATGTTACCATAGCATGTAAAACGCAAAAGACTGTCATGTAAGTTTTTTTTTTTTGTATTGCTTATAGTGGCAAACGAGCAAGCAGCACACCTGATCGTAAGTGTCACTGTCACTCATGGACCTTTGCAATATCAAGGCCGCTGCCTACCATTACAATCTCCAAATCCACTCAGTTGGGCTGTCGGTTCTCTCGCTCGCCGAACAAAGCGCAATAACACATTGCCCTTACTCAGACGTCGATCTTCTGCGAGAGCGTGGTATTATCCCGGATAAACCGGCCCGCGGCTGTAAACAGCATGGCCCTACTGCTAATAAAATTAGTATTAACGTTGGCAGTGATGAGCAGTCATGTTATATCGCCATAAAGAGTTATTATTTTATTTAATAGATCATGTTATGTGGCATTATATGGGAGCTTTGTTGAAACGTTCAAGCTGCTTTTTTATTATGACTGACTAAACTGATTGTGTAAATAATGTTGGGTAGATGGCACACGTCTCCTTAAAGACGAAAATATAATGCGATGCGAGAATTGAATGTCCTACAATAGTTGACGGTGATGTAAGTGGCAGCATGATTGGAACGGATTTCTAATAGATGTGGGTTCGAATCCCACTTATGATAATTATTTTGCGCTCGGTTTTTATAAATAATCAGACACATTAAATGCTAAATTTCAGTAATTTGAATGACTGACTATTTAAGCTATATTAACAATATGTTTAAAATTGTGATTTAAAAAAAGAAGATGTGATGATGGAATTACAATACAATAATAGTCACTAAATTGATGCCGAACCGTCATTAGGATCTCTCATTTAGAGGCGAAACAAATATACGTATCGAATCATTGTTCAAATTTTTACAGAAAAATACAAGTTGAAGTTCTTGATGCTACTTGTCACATAGGAGTAAGAAGAATACTTCTTTATCCCATTCCACCTTTATCCTATCTCGTATTCCTTCATTTTCTGAAGTATGCGTATGATTATTAACCAGAAACCCACCAATCTGCCATGGTGGGTTTCTACCTTCTTTGCCTCTATTTTAACGTCTCACGGGTTAATGAAAAATAACGACAATTAGATTCTAGTCCCGTAGCGATACGAGGAAGTCTTAACCCATCACACATAAAAAGGTGACATTAAAAAAGTTCAGTATATGTTAGATACTTCAATATCTTACAAAGTTACTTTGAAAAATCTACAAGAATATTCTGATCTCTTAGTAACAATAATTTATAATTGCTTTTATTCTGTTATTGAAAATATTCTGTTTAAAAATATCAAAGCCGCAACGTTTTGTCGTCTGAAGAAGAGAAAATTGACGACGTCTTCATAACGGTAACAATCATTTTTTTTCTTTAGAAGGGGACAAAGTGAATGAGCGCGAAGGATTCAGGTTAGATTAAAAAATGTTTTTTTTTATCTTTTTGGCTTCAACGACGCTAATTAGCGGGATTTTCTGTTGCACAAGGCTGATTAAGATTGTAAATGTTTTTTCCTGACGAGGTATTTATTTAAACTTTGAGTTAAATGAAAGGTTCTTTGTGAGAATTTTATCTTTAGATTTAAATTCAAGACATTTATTTGTCACAATTCAAAGAGATAATAAGAAATGAAACAAAAATCTACCACCTTCTATATAAGTAAATATTTATTTCATTTTTCTTTTAGCTTTATATAATAGATTGCCAATTTAGCATTATTTTTAATTGTCTTCAAGAATGAAAAGATTCTCAATTCGCTAGTTATATTTTTCAACATAATGATTTCTAATATTTACTCGAGTATTACACATTTTATCCGTGTGGTAACGGAGTAAGAATACAATTCACCACCCCTTGTATTACCTGTAGGTGATCGTAAGAGACGACTAAGGGACATAAAACGCATGTAACATCTATGCAAGAGAAGGAAAACTCGAAACAAAACCCTACACTAACACGTCTGACCAGCGCGGTATAGTAGGTGAATTTCCCTCTTATGGGAGGAGGAGGCCCGAGCCCAGGGACGTGTGGAACATATATGGGTTGTGATGATGATGATGATGATTATATATTTTAAATAAAACTATTTTTACGGATTCTAACGTATTTATATTTGATTCTTTACGGATTTTATCGCGTTTGTATTTGATTTTATTAAAAATGCGGGTCAAAGTTTAAAGTTTTAATAACTGATACTGTAGCGGGTAGATAAAAATCTCTGTAATAACGATGGCTTGTTGTAAGTGAGACCCCTTAGTCCTCCCGTGACTATGGACGCTGTATTCTACTCGGGAAAAAAATACAAACCTGATAGAATCTGTAAAATAGTTTTATTCCGATTTGAAGAGTTATTTATGTTGGTTTGATAGGGTATAACTTACCTGTTAGTTTCTTGGTCATCAGGACATTATCTAATGGTGAGTTTATAGAGAAATTTATAAATTTTATGTGTGCAATTGAAGATATTTGGGTATATATTTACTTGTACATTGGCTTCAACCTCCTAATTAAGTCAGTTAATGATTGATATTGACTTACAATTTTAATATACAAACTTTTATCTAACTAAGAAGTCGACTTTAAAATTTGTTTTTTTAAAGCAAAAGTTCTAATGCGACTTCCAACAAGGTTGCGTTAAACATTTAACGCAATGGTATTCGAACGCACACGTGTAGTTGTTACAGTCCAGCGCGAGCGTTAGCAACGATTAGCGTCCAATATACCAACGCAAGAGGGAGAGAGAAAGAAAGATACACAAAGGTAGAAAGTATGAGAGAGAAAGAGTGCGCGTGGTATTCTTGCTATGCAGCGAAATAAACAATGTGAGTAAACGTCGTGAAATTAGCTGAAATACGTACTTGTTTTTCTATTTTAATTTATTATATTCATTATTTTCATAGGTTTAAGTTTTCACTTCTGTCAGCAGTTCTCATCTCATGACTGCTGTGTGTTCTTTTTTTAAATCACCGGTAAAAAATTCTTGTATTGCAGCTAGACAGTAACTTACTCTAATAGTTCGACGTAACTCCTTTCTACAAAGCTAGTATAGAACACAAAAAGATTGGCAACGTAAAAAATTAACTATCACAATTCAACTGGTACGCGACGCTGATTTTCTCTTGAAATCTTTTGTGTGAACTGCTATCATTGATTGTGGCATCAAAAACTTTCTTCTTCTTTATCATCGTCATCATCTCAGCTATATTCCACTGATGGAGTCGAACCTTTATCAGTATAGGACGGTAATTGATCAGATTTTATAACACGTATGGGCAAGATGGTGAATTTGTATTCTTACTTCAACACCGCACGAAAAGATACAATCTTACTTAACGCACGAAAAGATGGAATACTGATAAATATCTGTTTTGCTCCAAAATATACTAAGGTACGATATATTTATGTATTTCACTTTCAGAAATCTGTTACTAATTTTCGGAATTTCGTTATTTCTACTTATTACTAAATATTAAGGAAATTAGCATTTTACCGAATTCTCGACTGCCTTCTGTCACTATCTCACTTTTTTGAGTTATTTTTTCAGCATTTTGGTAATAATAAAAAATCTAAGAATTTATTAATTTTGCTAATAATACTCAGCATTGGTGCAAAATTTTAAATTTCTTCGATATTGGCAAAAACATATGCTAATTTAGTTTTCAAGCTGGGTTAATTCCTAATCAATTTGAACTATTATCATAATAACAATAATAGTTAGAGTTCGCTCAACCACCCTTCAATCTTATTCATTGATATATATTAAAAATGCAGACCTACATATCATCATCTCAACTGATATATGTCCCACTGTTGGGCTCGAGCCTCCTCCATAATGGGAGGGAAATTGACCTACTATACCACGCTGGTCAGACATGTTGGTATAGGGTTTAGTTTCAAGTTTTCCTTCTCTTGTATAGATGTTATATGCGTTTTATATCCCTCAGTCGTCTCTTACGATTACCTAGTAGTAAGATAGGGGGTGGTGAATTGTATTCTTAATCCGTCACTACACGGAAAAACCTACATATATCAATTTGAAATTAGCTACTATTTCACTTTTTGGAAAATTACCTATTTTCATTACCTAAATTATAATTCTGATCTTCGTTAAGTTAAACAAAAATAATCTATGTTTTAATTCGAATTCTTCGATTATTATGATTTTATCATAGTGTAGGTATATGATACTATTATGATTTTATCATAGTGTAGGTATATGATACTACTATGGTTTTATCATAGTGTAGGTATATGATACTACTATGATTTTATCATAGTGTAGGTATATGATACTACTATGATTTTATCATAGTGTAGGTATATGATACTACTATGATTTTATCATAGTGTAGGTATATGATACTACTATGATTTTATCATAGTGTAGGTATATGATACTATTATGATTTTATCATAGTGTAGGTATATGATACTACTATGATTTTATCATAGTGTAGGTATATGATACTACTATGATATTATCATAGTGTAGGTATATGATACTACTATGATTTTATCATAGTGTAGGTATATGATACTACTATGATTTTATCATAGTGTAGGTATATGATACTACTATGATTTTATCATAGTGTAGGTATATGATACTATTATGATTTTATCATAGTGTAGGTATATGATACTAATATGATTTTATCATAGTGTAGGTATATGATACTACTATGATTTTATTATAGTGTAGGTATATGATACTACTATGATTTTATCATAGTGTAGGTATATGATACTACTATGATTTTATCATAGTGTAGGTATATGATACTACTATTATTTTATCATAGTGTAGGTATATGATACTACTATGATTTTATCATAGTGTAGGTATATGATACTATTATGATTTTATCATAGTGTAGGTATATGATACTACTATGATTTTATCATAGTGTAGGTATATGATACTACTATGATTTTATCATAGTGTAGGTATATGATACTACTATGATTTTATCATAGTGTAGGTATATGATACTACTATGATTTTATCATAGTGTAGGTATATGATACTATTATGATTTTATCATAGTGTAGGTATATGATACTACTATGATTTTATCATAGTGTAGGTATATACCTACATATATGATACTACTATGATTTTATCATAGTGTAGGTATATGATACTATTCAATTTGACTTAGTTTAACGTTCATATAGAATGGCTTTAAAATTTGCATAGTTTGTTCATATATAATTCAAGATAAGAGTTATTTTCAGTATGCGATATTGATTTAGTTTTCATTAATTGTTGTTCAGAGGGTTTATAAAGGCAGTATCTGTTAATTGGCTCGTAAATCACGTGCGTATTATATTATGAAGAGAAGGAGGTAACGAACTGTAGACTTAGACAAAATTACAAATTTGACATAAAACTAGTTTTACAGATTCTATAGCGTTTGTATTTGACACACACTTTCCAGCGTTTATGGTAACGGAAGGCTATAACTATTTGAAACTTCGGGTAATTCAAAATAAAATACGTAAAAACGCGATAAAATCCGTAAAAACAGTTTTCCAAATGTATAATAGGTACTCCCGTAAGCATCAGAAAAGTAGTAAAAATTAAAACGTGAATAAATTAACAATATAATAGTTATTATTATATGAAGTAATGTTTTATAACGATTAATTTTGGGCTATGAAATAATAGTTATTGAATTCGCGAGTGATATTGAGAACACAAGCAATACACTTACCGTGTGGTGATGGAGTAAGAAAACAGTTCACGTCCTTTGTTCAAAGTGGATGTCGTAAAAATCAGCTATGGTTATATGCAGATAACATCTTTCCACATCTTTTGCTAGCTCGAAATAAAATCCTATACCAACACGTCATATATTTTTCTTTTTTTCAAGGTAACCTATATATTTTTTTGCGTGTGGTGACGGAGTAAAAATACAATTCCTTACCCTTTATCTTACCTGTGGATGATCGTAAGAGTCGACTAAGGGATATAAAACGCATATAACATCTATGCAAGAGAAAGTAAACTTGAAACAAAACCCTATACCAACACGTCTGACCAGCGTGATATAGTTGGTCAATTTCTCTCCCATTATGAAGGAAGCTCAACCCCAACAATGGGATATACATATATGAGGTGAGATGCTTTTTTTCTGTTTATAAAATATTAAAATCCACTAATATAAAATTGTAAGTAACGTATCTGAAAACGATAATTACATTTTAATGAATTACGTGAAGTTGGCATAAACTGAAAGATGATGATATTGAAGAAAACTCATGAATTCACATGGAAATACAGAAAGAAGGCAGAAATAAAATATATTAATTACAAAAAGCAAAATCACGCTCTGAATTGCTTACAAAAATGAGATTGAACTGACGCTCGTTATAAAACGGATCTTATCAACAGCTTCTATTGCAAGTTAAAACACATCGGACTGCTCTGCTGTGAAGATCCCTTAACTATGTTGCAAATGTACTACATAAGTCATAAGTCCAATTGCATTTTTAAGAGAGAAATTTATTGCAATAAAAAGTGAATTAGTGTTGTATGATTTTTATTAACCGCTAGCTTAACGCGAACGTAACCTTATGATACGCAGTATGCAAGACATATCTGAGTTAGTATACCATACGGACTTTGCATCAATTTGAGAAAATTGCCATGGGTTCAGGCTGTCTTGCGCCGCTTTTACTGTCGCCCCGGACGGAATAGCGGGGTTCGACGTACCGTAGCCCACCGCCAAAAAAAAAAAAAAAAAATGGTGTCAGGCTTTTCAGCTATAGCTACTTATGTAACTAATTTAAAGGCTCACATATGGAGGTCCTATAAGCTATGTAATATTCGTGGTGCTGTGCTGCTGCATTTCACGTATCATCACGTACATTCTCTTATCTATTTATTGATCAATTTTTTCTTCATATCTCTTGCTTTGCATATGCATAGGATGTAAGTGATGTTTTACTAACTCCTGTTTTTCTTTTCTAATTAAATTTGTTGCGGGTCTCAAGACAATTGAAAGCGTTTCTCGAAACTTCCCGGAGGTTAAACCTCGTTATCTTCTTCAGAGTTTTTTTTTTATTATTCCTGGTAGCAAACGAGCAAGTAGCGCACCTGATGGTAAGTGGGTAAGTGTTACTGCCTCCCATGGACCTGTGCCATAACCAGGGGCGTAACTAGCACGCTGCCTACAAATGAAAAACCCAAACCCACCTAAAAAGTTGGACTGTCGGCTTTCTCACTCACCAAACGAAGTGTTTTGCACATTGCAACTGCTCAGACGTAGATTTTCTGCGAGAGTGTGATACTGCCCTGGACGAACTGGCCCGCGGCTGAAGACATAAAACCGTCAACTGTGTCCTACCAATATTTGTCCAATGTGGATTCTGAATGACGGTAGGGAAGTGTAGTGAGTTTAGTCCCAATATAAAAAGAATCTGCTAGTTTTTTGCAAATATCAAATACATAACTAAACTCTAAGTCGCTCAGTTGTCTTTGTCAGAAATAACAATTCTCGGGATATCTTTGCATGATAAAATCTGGAATTCAAAAACCTGTAGCAGAAATAACGATTTGAGCAGGCCACATCGCTCCTCGAACCAAAAATCCTTGAAAATGAAAAGTTCTCCAGTGACGACCACGAATCGGATGGCTCAGTGTAGGATGAAAGTGGACTAATAAAGTGGTTAAAGGTTAATAAACCATTGAATACAGGTAGCAAAGGACCGTTTTGCGTGGTATTATTATGGAGAGACTTACGTTCAATAGTGGAAATTTACAGATGAATAAAGGATAGATGTAACGTAACTATATATTTCAATAATTAGAAGCATGGCTTAAGCTATAACAATATTAACATCAATGACGTAGAATGCTAAAATATTCAATAAATATAGATAGCCGTCTAAGCTGGTGGAACTATCCATATCCTCCTACACTTATATAGGCATATTAGGCATATTGGTAATATTATTACAAGGTAACATCTAATCTCGAGTGTTTAGGCATATTTTTAGTACGTAATCATTCAGCCTTTTGGACGACCTATATATTGGACGTAGGCCTTCCATACTTCGGCACAAAGTTCAGTCCGCCGCTGCACGCATCCAAACGTCTCCCAGGAATCTTAATCAAGTCGTTGGTCTACACTTGTTTTTTTTTTTTTTTTTCCTTTGCAGGGTGGACCATGGATGTGGTCGCGACAAAAGAGGCGGCGCGCAACCCCATGGACCCACCCTGCAAGCACCTCTCTTCGCCGTATGAACGGGCCACCGGTACCCGATCTTTGTCTTCGGTGGCCCGCCCGGCGGTATACCCTTGCGGGTTCTTCTCTCGTCAATGCCCCGACAGCTTTCGCCATCGGGGCGTCGCCCTCACGCGGTGGCCTCACGTCGGGTGACCGGACAATTCCCCGGTCCGATCACCCGAAGCCTCGGTTAGGGCGGCTTCAGGCGCAGATATTCGCGCCTGCGCCGCCCCGGCCGCTGGCGGCGGCCCGGGTCACGGCAATCAAGTCGTTGGTCTACCTGGCGGAGGGACATCCTACACTGCGTCTTCTATACTCGTTTGCCACTCGAAAACCTTTCTTCCTCATCAGTTAACAGTTTTTCGAGCAACGTGGTCGGCCCATTGACATTTTAGTATGCTAATTTATGTCGGTTACACCCATTCTTCTGCAGATTTCTGTAATATGGGTTCTATTTCACAGAGAAATTCCAAGCGTAGCTCACTCCATAATACGCTGAGCGCCTTTGAGCTCAATCATGAAGCCTACATTTGAAGTTCATTATACCTACCTAATATACCTATCTAACTAATTTTCTCTTAAAAAATATATAAGAATGTTTTTACAGTAGCTACCTTGCAACTTCAATCTTAGAACTGAGAAAAAAAAAATAATAAAAAAGACTGTTTTTGGGTTCTTCATTTTTCTAAGAAAACATGTTTAAGGCAAAAATTATTGTTATCGATCAGAAAGTACAAGACCTGGAGAAATCATAAAAAGTCGCCAGAAATAATGAAAATATGCGTATGCCGCGTAAAACTCCCACTTTATTAAAATGTATTTTATTCTTAGAGACGCCATTAAGTTTATTCCAGTACATCAGAAGTCCAGCAAAGCCTTTACGCGGTACTTAATTTTCATAAATGTTTTCCTCAATTAAAATACACCACTAACGTTACGACTGTAAAATATTAATAATATTTTAATCATACATTTTGCCTAACCAAGCTTCATCTCATCATCATCATCTTGGCTCATATATGTCTCACTATTGGGCTCGAGCATCCTCCATAATGGGAGGAAAATTGACCTACTATACCACGCTGGTCAGACGTGTTAGTATAAGGTTTTGTTTGGAGATTTCCTTCTCTTGCATAGATGTTATATGCGTTTATATTCCGTAGTCGTCTCTTACGATCACCCACAGGTAAGATACGGTGTGGCGAATTGTATTCTTACTCAGTCACCATACGTATAACCTAATCTAATCAAGCTTGCTTCCTTATTTTAAAGTAAAATAGTTATTGTTTTTTTTTCTAGGTTGTTTTATCTCTATTACATAAAAGGCAAACTCGTTTATATTTGAAGAAAAAGAAAGAAATGAAATAATAATCACATTGACAAATGAAAGCGAGCCTCATCAATCAAAGAATTAGTGTTCCCCAAAAAATACAGGTAAAAAGAAATCATATAACAAAGGATATATATATCTAATATATTAAATATCAGCGTCAAACAAGCAATTCGTCCCAAAAGATTACAGGGGCTATCCAATCTTACACGCTTGACTAATCCTTACCAATGATAGCAGCTTTATCCTTTTCTGACTGCCGCGATAAGAATGGCTGTGGATATACTAAAAGAGGATTCAATGGCAATGAATATAGATGGATTTCAACGTATATATATATATATATATACTACGTGATTAAATATGTATTATAACATGAAGCGATGTCCTCTTTTTAGGATAATATTTGCATTAAGAATTGTGTATCACTTGGTATTATTATGTAGAGACCAAATTCAGATTCTTAAAATTCATTTTTATACACATACATATCATCACGCCATATCCCTTGCAGGGTAGGCAGAGAGAACAGAGTGCCAGAGAACTCTATCCTTGCATACTTCACTCGCTTCCTCAACATTCATAATTTTCTTCATACACGCTCGCCGGTATCGGAGACTCTTGACTCCACCTTCCTTCAGTACGTGACCAATCTGGTCTAGGTAGGTTAGTCTCGGTCTCCCCCGGTACCTACATCCTTCCATTTTCGCATTGTATATCTTCTTAACTAGACGTTTGTTCGGCATTCTTTCCACATATCCGAACCATCGGAGCATTTCCTTTCGCATCTTTACACCAAGACTCTCTTTCATAATTATTCGTTCTCTTACGTCGTCATTACGAATGCGATCAATTAGCCTAACTCCACAGATTTTTCGTAGAGATGTCATTTCGACCACATTAATTTTACTTTCATGCTCTTTTCTGCATACCCAACTCTCGCTTCCATATAGTAATGTTGGAACAAGCACTGTGTTATGTGTTGATACACGTGCCTTCTGGCTGAGGTGGTGGCTACCGAGAAGTTGCCCTAACGCTCCGTTCACTGTATTTCTCGCATTCACTCTTCGCTCTATATTAGTGGTGTACCTTCCATCTCAGCTAAATGCTCTCTCCAGATCCACAAAAGTGCAGAAAACCCTCTGACCTAGAGCCAGATGCTTCTCCATAATGTTGCGCAGAGAGAACACTTGATCTATGCATCGCCTTCCACTCCTGAAACCTCCTTGTGCCTCACTCAGTAAACCATCGGACACCATCCTCATTCTCCTTTCAATAACTTTACCGTACACTTTTGCTGCCAAACTGGTCAAGCTTATGGCCCTGTAATTTGCGCAGTCATAACGTGAACTCTTATTTTTAAATAAAGGTACGATGACTGCGCTACTCCAGTCCTAGGGAATCATACCCAAGCTCCAACATAAATTGAGGAGCAACAGGAACGCCTCCCAGACACGGGAGCCGCCAAGCTTGATAATCTCGTCAGACACCATATCAATGCCCGCTGCCTTACCATTTCTCAAACTTCTTATCGCCCATTCAACTTCATCCATACTGATGTCATCGGAGGACACCGGTGCTGAATGCTGATCTATTAGATCAGCGATACTCGAGTTGGCGCAGCCAATACATACATATCGCCAAAATATTCACTCCATCGGCTTAACACGTCTTGTGTTTGTGTAAGAATGTCTCCACCTTTAGACCTTACTTTATTAATTCTGAAGGCTGACCAACCATTTATTGGTATTTTCATTTCAATCATCAATTTATTTTTATTTTATAATATTATTTTTAATATATTTTTTTCCGTGTGGTGACGGAGTAAGAATACAATTCACCACCCCCAATATTACCCGTGGGTGGTTAAAACGCATATAACATCTATGCAAGAGAAAGTAAACTCGAAACAAAACCTTACACCAACACGTCTGACCAGCGTGGTATAATAGGTCAATTTCCCTTCCATTACGGAGGAAGCTCGAGCCCAACAGTGGGACATATATGAGCTGACATGATGATTTTTTAAAAATGATACATCACCATGCACTATGAAAATAATTATTATAATGTGTTGGACTTAATAATCATACAAATTACTATCTATATTTTCTGTTTTCTTTAAAGTGCATGTAAAATATATGTTGATGTTACCTGTGTTATGCCTTACCCCATAAAATTGTATATGGCATCAGTCAGACAGAGTCATCTTTTGGTGAGGTTACTACCATAAGAGTAACAATAGGTAATGATGTACTAGAGCATGTGGATGAATTTGTATATCTTAGATGTGTATTTAGCCGAGATGGAAGGTACACCACTGATATAGAGCGAAGAGTGAATGCGGGAAATAGAGTGAACGCAGCGTTGGGGCAACTTCTCGGTAGCCACCACCTCAGCTAGAAGGCACGTGCAGCAATACATAACGCAGTGCTTGTCCCAACATTACTGTATGGAAGCGAGAGTTGGGTATGCAGAAAAGAGTATGAAAGTAAAATTAACGCGGTGGAAATGCGATCTCTGAGGCAAATCTGTGGAGTAAGGCTGACCGACCGCATTTGTAACGACGACGTAAGAGAGCGAGTAGGTATGAAAGAGAGTATTGGTGTAAAGATGCGAAAGGGAATGCTCCGATGGTTCGGACATGTGGAAAGAATGCCGAACGAACGTCTGGTTAAGAAGATATACAATGCGAAAGTGGAAGGATGTAGGTACCGGGGGAGACCGAGACTAACCTACCTAGACCAGATCGGTCATGTACTGAAGGAAGGTGGAGTCAAGAGTCTCCGAAACCGGCGAGCGTGTATGAAGAGAATTATGAATGTTGAGGAAGCGAGTGAAGGTATGTAAAGATAGAGTTCTCTGGCACTCTGTTCTCTCTGCCTACCCTGCAATGGATATGGCGTGATGATATGTATGTATGTACTACCATAATATCCAAGTGAGCTGACGATCACAGTCAAGTATTATATTTTGCGTAGGAAAAAAGTACTGCCCATTCGTCCTCGACCAATTTTTACCATCCTCACGAGCAAGTAGGGGTTGCGGCAACTGTTTTCTTATCTCGTCGCTACTCGAGTTATTAATCCTAATAAACACTATATAAATATATATGAATAGCTACATACCAATAAATCTTCCCGTAACCACGAAAGCTGTAATCTGTTCAAAACGTCATGAATATAAAAATCAAATTAAATGGGGTAAAATCCGTAAAATTGTTTTTTTTTTCAATTACAGAATACCCTAGATCTATGCCTATTTATGTACCAAATGTATAATGAGCTAATTTCTTTATTATCGTAGAGAAAGTTAGGCCCTAGAGGCGTGTTTTTGTACCAAAGAAATCGATCTATACCTTTCTCTATTACCTATCTAGAAACTAGGTGCTATCTATCTAAACATAAATACGTGCTACGATCCGTTTATCTTCCATTTATCGCTTAAAATTTATTTTATTGCCTATATGTTAGATCTAAGCGTTCGAACCTCTAACTTAAATCACTAACAGCTGAAACTTCGAAAATAAATGCTGTTTTCTATTCGAAGGTTACATTTATTTTATGAAAAGTATTATTACTGACTGAAAAAGATCAAATATAGATTTAAATACCTACTCCATATTGTTATGCCATAAAGTCTCTAAATAAGATTAGAGATTTTAAGAGAAGATAACACCTTGTGATATTATAATTATAATTTTGAAGTTCTTTAATTGTATATGTAGAAATATTAGTTATTATCATAATACCGCTTGCTTTCCCATAGAAGTCCCAAACAAAATCTGAGGGAGACTAAAAGAATGTCGCAAGTCTCCTCCAAATTTTTTGAGGAAGTTTTTTTTTTAAGAAATTGTCTGAGTATAACTTGCTAGTCAGCGGTGTTGGTATAGGATTTTTTATCGAGTTTGTTGTCTTTGCATGTTAAATGCTTTGGTACCTCAATCGTCTTTATACACAGGGTGTGTATAAAGACGATTTATTACCTACAAAAAAGCAAGAGACAGTTGCCACTATAATGAGTGTGACGCTACATATGTATACTACACAGATAGCATATATACTCGTACCTATTGTTAACAAGAAACTATCAAATTAGTCTTTGTTGGAAATAAAATCGCTAAAGCAGTAAAAACATTTATAGTTTTGGCTATCAACTATGTAATATATTTTAGCAAGACATAAATTTACTTTATTATAGGAATGTCGTTAAATATTATCCATTGTATGATCCGATTCTGAGGTCGTAATCAACTAAATGCTATTTACAAAGCATCTATCCGTAAACGGCTTCAGGCTTGATTATTAGTGAAGGATAGAAGATGTTGCGAATAAACTTAGTTAAATAAGAAATAGTGTTTTTTGTCAACATTTATTATCATATAAATGGTCTTTTTGTTAGTAGTTCATTAAATGATTTATTTGAAACTTCACGTTTTTAAAAGTCGAAAAGGGAACGGGCAAAGGTTCATGATCATTGTACAACTCGGTTTGTTTGAAATAATCTAAATGTAAAATTACTTTTGTTTTTGATTACTGTAAATACTAAATATGTTAATAGCTAAAATAAAAGGTACAAAGCAAATCTTATTCAGTTAAAGACACTGGAATATTGTGACTCAAATGTCTCATTCACTAAACAAAGAAGAGTTAGAGGCAGGCTGATCATACACGGTTTCTAGTATTTTAATTAGTTATAAAAAAACAACAATAGCAATCATTCCTTCATAGAAATTATCACGAAAATATAAACCAATAGTCTAGTCTATAAACGAATAGGCATATAAACCAATAGCCTTAGTAGATAGAGTAAACTTATAACATCAAAACAATGAGGACAGTTAACGTTAGAAGACCAACGTACAGAGGGGTTTTGCACCATCGACATCAGGCAACTGCGCAAAGTAGAAAACCCCAAAGGAACATGCAGTCACACAACATCAAGGACGCGCCAATATACATATAAACCATCATAAATGTGTTAAAGCCACTTCAAGACACTTTAAATTATATAACATCAATATAATAATTAAAATACAAAACATAAATAAAAAACTATTAAAAGAAAAAAACCGACTTTAAAACTATACCTACGATAAATGATATACAATAAACTTACACTAATAAAATTCTATATGATTCTAGAAGCGATTCGAGACCAGTAAGGCATTTATGAGATAATAGTTTAGCTAATCAATATATATATATATATATAACATATATATTAGTTCGGTTCTATTTATAATTGAAAACAAACCGAACCGAATCGAATAAGATACGCACGTGCATAACCATCATAACTCCAAAAGCCAAAACTCGAAACGAAATGTTAATATTACGAAGTGCAATCATGAATATGGCTGAATTTGTTATATAATTGCTAGTAAAAATTTTAATTTTATCATTTAAACATTCTTTCGAAATAGTATTTTCAATTATTTATTATCTTATTTTGCAAATAATGCGATTAATTCTGTGCCTCCTGTGACAAGTGATACAACTGAAAAATCATAACTTCACAGGACAGCAAAAATAAGATTTAAAAAATTCTAGTTCGTGTACTTAGTGAGTTAGATTACACTTGGGTACCTTCTATGGTAGATAAAAGCATTTACTTTCATTGTGTATTTTAAGTACTGTGGTAAATATTATACTTTTTAAGTAATTCATGAAAAACCTAGCAGTTGTACCTTTTTTACTTATAAAATGTATTAAAATTACGTGACAAATGATTCAAGTACAGTTAAATCAAGTTCTAATGTTATGTTTTCTTTGTGTAAACTGATATAGCATTAGTAAAAAAATCTAATAACTTCTAAGAATATGATCAAAACACATTGTTCCTGAAATAAATCATACAAATCCTACTCCAAAGATTCGATTTATTTACTTATAAATCCCTAATTTTCATATTTTTGCAGAAATGTATCAGTTTGCTAAAATTCTAGTTTTTATAAATATGTGTTAAATGATACAAATCTAGTTATACCCCTCATTAAAATACTTATTTATGGTGTAAATGAATACAATTTAAAAATATTTACTTTTATTAAGGTAATAATGATAAATTGAGATTTTTAAATGCAAATACAAGTGGTACGTGGTAAACTTAAGTAGTAAGAAATGGCATAGATCAATCTTATATCACAACAATCAATGTAAATCTACTTAGTACAAAACAACAGCACAGCCATGGTGTGGAATCTTTAATAAAATCTAGAAAAATAAAACACAAAATTGCCAATACTTTAAAATTTACACGGCAAAGTTAACGTACCTACTTAAATAGAAATAAAACCTATAATAGGTCTCGGGAGTAAGATGACATAGAAGTTACTCATCATCAAAATCATTATCCGTGCAGCAGCAGTGTCTTTGACATCTTGCAGCTTAAACTGCTGTAAAACTCGTGAGCGCTCTCATGAAGTAAACACAGCATATCTAACAAATCCTTCTTCTTACATACATACATATCATCACGCCATATCCCTTGCAGGGTAGACAGAGAGAACAGAGTGCCAGAGAACTCTATCTCTGCATACTTCACTCGCTTCCTCAACATTCATAATTCTCTTCATACACGCTCGCCGGTTTCGGAGACTCTTGACTCCACTTTCCTTCAGTACCTGACCGATCTGATCTAGGTAGGTTAGTCTCGGTCTCCCTCGGTACCTACATCCTTCTTCTTTTCTGTTGAAATTGTACTCTTGGAGTGATAGGTTTTCGATGCCGTATTTTTTGTAATCATGTCGTAAGCTTTGCCCCGTTTAGAACAATCCATGTCCATATACTCAACATTCTTGAGTTCTTTTATGTAAGAAAAACAGTATATTGTTTTCTTTAGTATACAAAATAGATCGAATTTCGCACCACAGAAATTTTTCATTGTCTGTATTGGTTTTTTTGAAAGTATAACATTGTTTTGAAAAAAATATTGAAATCATAAAACATATCACGAGTCATCTCGATAACTATGTTTTTTTTTTATTGCTTATGGTGGCAAACGAGCAGACAGCACACCTGATAGTAAGTGTCACTACCGTCCATGGACCATTGCAATACCAAGGATTATAGCTAGGCCAATACCAACTACAAACTTCAAACTAATACCCAAACCCACCCCAGTTGAGCTGCCGGCTCTCTCACTCATCGAACGACGCGCAATTGCACATTTCCATTACTCAGACGTCGATCTTCTACGAGAGTGTAGTACTACACCGGACGGACCGGCCCACGGTTGTACACAGAGAACTGTACACAACGTGGTCCTACCACGATGAATGATATGAATGTAGCTGTTTTGTTTGAAGCTGTACGCCTAGTGCGTACTAGTACCAATCTTTTGGCAAATGAATATCGATAGTTGTATGCTTCTTCTTACGTTCAATCAACGCATGCTTGTCAGCCTCCATGTGAGTATGAACGGGTACGAGAAATTGGTGTTCAATAGATTGTAGTTGAGGAGCTACTTTAGCAACCAGCATCAGCATTGTTGTAACTATCGAATTCTTATTTTGACCCGGGCAACTATCAGAGTACATGATCAGCTTCTTAGCGTTTGGGTTTAAATTCGGCAGTTGACTTATGATAAAATTGTATAGACATGAAGCTATGTCATTTGCTTCTCTATTCCCTTCACACTCCGGCCACATATAACAGAAAGCTTTTTTTTGTTTTACAATCATGTATGGTCAAATTGAATATCCAAAGCTCTCTTATAAAATGCTACATTCGTTTGTAGGTGTGGGGTGGGCAAACATTGTTGCAAATCAAATGTTATGACCATTACATCTTCACATGACTGAGCCAATTCCTTATCTTTTTTTCTTTTCTTCGTAAGCAGCTTTAAATGCACCTTGATGCTCTTTAAGTCTCTTTTTCAAATCTGCAGCCTGTGCCTCGGATGCGTACTTAAGTTTCATATCTATGGAGTCACATTTAGAACAAGTATCTACGCATGGCTTTTTGAAAGACAAATCCATGATATCAAATAACTTTTTGAAAATAGTTTTGCTGATTGGAGTTTCAGTCTTCACTTTGTACGAATTATAAAGAACTTGTAAATTGAGATCAGAATTCAAGAATTTCTTAGTAATTTTGTTGCGGCCATAGTGGCTTTCTTTGCAAGATAACTTGTGACTTCACTCTCTATAGGCCGCAGCAGCAACACTAGCCCTCCGCACCGCGTTACTTTACTTCACTTCGCCCCGTGTATCCCCTCCACTCTCCTCATATTCGCTGTCGTATCACTTGGCACATATTGTTATTTATAAAAAGCAAATTGATTTGGTTTGTATTTTAGATACAATTCGATTTATATTAGTTTACACGTAAAATATAATTGTTGTGTTGAATGATGTAAGATGAGATGTATCACTTATCACTAATTTAGGCGTAACTTTAGATTCAAATTATTAGGTACATATTGAGTTGTACCCTAATTAGTAGTAAGCAAGATCGGTTCAAAGTGATATAACTCTAAATATATTAATATTCACGATAAAAACACTAAAAAATAAAATGTGAATTCTAATATAATCGTTCTTATACCACAAGGCACGAAAAAAATGTGTGGATCAATTACTTAAAGGGGTTATAACTTGATATGTATCTCAATTCACGATTATATTTGCCAAAATGCTGTTACTTATATCATTTTACACCAAATTATCTCTGAAACTATAGCAGATAGAAGCACGTGAGATAGACCAAAAAAATCGTATTTTTTTTCTAATAGTTTCTATTAAAAAATCACAAAAAGGGTACAACTCAAGTCGAATCACCTTTCACAGGAGACACAGAATTATACTATTGTCATTGGTTTTATAAATTTCTAATATTTAGGTACGCGTGTTTTTCAGATTTGATAACAAATATTCTAACATATCTCATCAGATTTGTATTTGATTTTTAACTTCCCGGTATTTCAAACATGGTTCATAGTGTTCATAGTGATTCCTTCTGTGACTATGAACTCTGAAAATCAGAATCTGGTAATTAAAAATCAAATATAAACGCGATCAAATCCATAAAAGCAGTTTCATTTCAAACATTGATTCTATTAACGAGTCGAATGATATCAAGTCGGAGATTTTGTAGTTAAAATTATATTATTTTGCGAAAGAATGCAACGAGGAAATTCAAAAAGGTGATTTAAACCTACCACAGGCTCGTGGGAAGATCTACTGATTTAATATGTTAAAAAAAATGATTAAAAAAATCAAAAAACCCGACTGCGTAAAAAGTCTTGGTGACTTTTTACGTACCATTGAAAATTAGATTTGCTGTCGAATAAAGGATCCCGACTGTTCAGTTGTCATGTTCTATTATTAATTTAAAATATATTTCATTTTCTGCAATAGTATTTATTCAAGAATATATTATGGAATTCTAGACCACCGGACATCTAAGTGCTTGTTTTTTCCTATTCAGTTTTTTTATTATGTACGTAGTTTTGGTGACTTTTTACGCAGTCAGGTTTTTTGATTTTTTTAATCATTTTTTTTATTTTATACTTTTTAGTTATATATACCTAGGTAGCTATAGTTATCTTATTTATTAATAAGTAGGTAAGTACCTAACTATATATAGTTTTTCGACTGAAGTTGAGTACTAAATCGTTAGAAATTGGAGATGGGCAACCGCGTCAGACATTAGATACTTTAGGTAGGACTAACTATGGTATATTGGACAATATACATACATACATACATATCATCACGCCATATCCCTTGCAGGGTAGGCAGAGAGAACAAAGTGCCAGAGAACTCTATCTCTGCATACTTCACTCGCTTCCTCAACATTCATAATTCTCTTCATACACGCTCGCCGGTTTCGGAGACTCTTGACTCCACCTTCCTTTAGTACCTGACCGATCTGGTCTAGGTAGGTTAGTCTCGGTCTCCCTCGGTACCTACATCCTTCCACTTTCGCATTGTATATCTTCTTAACCAGATGTTCGTTCGGCATTCTTTCCACATGTCCGAACCATCGGAGCATTCCCTTTCGAATCTTTACACCAATACTCTCTTTCATACCTACTCGCTCTCTTACGTTGTCGTTACGAATGCGGTCGGTCAGCCTAACTCCACAGATTTTCCGAAGAGATCGCATTTCGACCGCATTAATTTTACTTTCATACTCTTTTCTGCATACCCAACTCTCGCTTCCATACAGTAATGTTAGGACAAGCACTGCGTTATGTATTGCTACACGTGCCTTCTGGCTGAGGTGGTGGCTGCTGAGAAGTTGCCCCAACGCTCCGTTCACTCTATTTCCAGCATTCACTCTTCGCTCTATATCAGTGGTATACCTTCCATCTCGGCTAAATCCACATCCAAGATATACAAATTCATCCACTTGCTCTAGTACATCATTACCTATTGTTACTCTTACATCTGTTCTGGCTTCATCTCTTTCAAAGACCATTATTTTGGTTTTGCTCACATTCACGCGTAGACCCCTTTTCTTACAATCTTCTGTCATTATGTCGACTAGGGTCTGCAGGTCAGTCGCTGACTGTGCCAGCAGGACTGCATCATCTGCATAAAGCAGAGCAGAGACCACTGAGTCGCCCATCTGGACTCCCACATTTATATCATTCAACCTTTGGAGACATTTATCCAGATATATGATAAACAGCCTGGCTGATAGAACGCAGCCCTGCTTAACGCCGATATTGACGTCAAACCAAGGCGACATTCCATCATCCAGCCGCTCACAGGCTCTACAGCCCATGTAACTGGATTGCACAGCCTGCAGCAGTTTACCGTTAATACCATACTACGGTAAAATGTCCCAAAGTTCCTTTCGTACAACCGTATCAAATGCTCTCTCCAGATCCACAAAACTGCAGAAAACCCTCTGACCTAGGGCCAGATGCTTCTCCACAATGTTGCGCAGAGAGAACACTTGATCCATGCATCCCCTTCCACTCCTGAAACCTCCTTGTGTCTCACACAGTAAACCATCGGACACCATCCTCATTCTCCTTTCAATAATTTTACCATACACATTTGCTGCCAAACTGGTCAAGCTTATGGCTCTGTAATTTGCGCAGTCATAACGTGAACCCTTGTTTTTAAACAAAGGCACAATGACTGCGCTATGCCAGTCCCCGGGAACCATTCCCGAGCTCCAACATAGATTGAGGAGCAACAGGAACGCCTCCCGGACACAGGAGCCACCAAGCTTGATCATCTCAGCAGACACCATATCAATGCCCGCTGCCTTACCATTTTTCAAACTTCTTATCGCCCATTCAACTTCATCTATACTGATGCCATCGGAGGACGCCATCGTCGAATGTTGATCTACTAGACCACATGCGACACCGGCGCCAACCGTAGCATCCGCATACATATCGCCAAAATATTCACTCCATCGGCTTAACACATCTTGTGTTTGTGTAAGAATGTCTCCACCTTTAGACCTTATTTTACACCTCCCTCCAAAAGAGTTTGGTGTTACCCTCGAAGTTTTTAGTCAGCCTATCTTCTGCACTCATACTTGCTCTATCACGTTTCTCTTTCACTAAGGCCTTGGTGTCATTCTTACATTGCCGATATATATCTTTCTTCTGTTCAGTCATACTGTCATTCAGATTCAAAGAAGAGACATAGTCCAGCCACGCTTTCTTCTTTTTCTCTACGGAAGCTGACACTTCCGCATCCCACCATGCATCACTATTTGTGTTTCTATGCTTCTTTGAACTTCCACATACTTCTTTCGCTGTGTCTACCATACTCTCTTTCAATACTCTCCAGCATTCTTCAATGTCCGATTGCGGCTGGCTTGCCATCGTCAGCCGTTCTCGGACACCCTCTGCATACTTTTCTCTTACACACTCTTCTTGCAACCTTTCAACCTTTATTCTTTCAAGCCCTCCGAAGTAGACACGCTCTCGCCAGTGCCTCCACCTTCTGAACAGATCACTAAATCTCGCAATAACGAGATAGTGGTCCGTATCGACTGTGGACCGTGTCCCTGTAGGCTCTTGCGTCCAATATTTTGCTTCGGAGGCGACTGTCTTCCAAAATTAAATCTATTATACTTTTCTGTTCATTACTTCTCCATGTATACATATGGATGTGCTTATGTTGGAAAAATGTGTTTGACACAATAAGGTTTCTCTCCATGCATACATCAGCTATGAGCCTACCTGCGTCGTTCACTCTCTTATCACCAAATGGACCAAGTACGTCCTCATAGTCGGGACGCTTGGTCCCCACCCATCCGTTCAAATCTCAATGGAAATTTCAAAAAAAATGGACAATATACCGACTAGATACTTCAGTATATGTCCATCCACATACAGTTATATGAATTTTTCGTCTTTTCATCGTAAATTTCTACTGTCTAAAAACCTATATGTGAGAAAGGTTGTTACGAAACTTTAAATCGATATAGATCCTAAACGGCCAGTCAAATCGAAAAATGTTGAGAAAAAACTAAAAATGATTTTTAAATACCTATTTAACGATACCCCACTCGATATAGTTTGTTGACTTTATTTTTTTTTTATTTTCACAATATGGCGTCCAGTAGTCGCCATATTAAATTTTCAATAACGTCATATCTTTAGTGACACTCGCCGGGTTAAGAGGAATCGATTGACGTGCGAATTATAAAAATCGGCCCAGGCGTTTGGTATATGTAGTGCTTCAAAGGAACATACATACATACATAGACTGTTAAACACAATACCACTCCTTTGCAGTCGGGTAAAAAGTAGAAAATAATTCTTTTAATTAGTTTAATCTCAAAATAATAACAGAACAATTTACGAAATTATAGTATACCTACCTATTTACAGGTAGGTATGTAAAAACTTATACTATGTCAAGAAAAATGATAATCCTACTAATATTATAAACGTGAAAGTTTGTAATAATGTATGGATGTGAACATCTTTGTTGCTCTTTCACGCAAAAACTAAGGAATTGATTTTGATGAAACTTTACAGTAATATAGCTTACACATCAGAATAACACATATATTTTGTAAATTGGCTAAAATATAACGATAAAAATCGCTTAAGACAGAAAAAATCGCCCATCTGCGAGTTATCTTTGCATACGCTGCAAAGATCTTGAAAGTTAGACAAATGTTATGTATTGTGGAAATGTACCTCTTACATAGTTTTACAAAAAAGTCCGCGACAGCATATATCTATTTTTAATATTTAAGCATTTATCGTTAAAATAGTAAATTAAAAAAACCGGAGGTGTCAAGGGACACCCGGATGGAACGAAGTTCTATTTTAATTATATAATTTTTTTCTGCCTTAAGCGATTTTTATCGTTATATTTTAGCCAATTTGCAAAATATCTTTATAAATTATAGCCTATGTGTTATTCTGATGTGCAAGCTATATTACTATAAATTTCATCAAAATCCATTCAGTAGTTTTTACATGAAAGAGCAACAAACATGTTCACATCCATACATTATTACAAACTTTCACGTTTATAATATTAATAATAGGATATACAATTCCACTAGACTACCAAAACTTTTCGGCCCCGAGTTCGAACGCGAGCCGGCCACGCGGCCCGGTCACGGGCGAAAATAATTTCGTTGCGCATTATTTTGATTTTGCTATATCTCTTAAGGTATTGATTTAATTTGCATGGTCTGAAGGAAAAAAAATATCTTCATGAAATGCTCAAGCCAACTAATGTATTTAAAATGATAAGGATTAATACAGTATTTGTGTAATTAGCTTTTCAATTACCGTTTTATAATAGAACATTTTTTAAAGTATTAAAATGGATATAGTATGTTATCCTTAAGAGATAGATATATACCATCGCGGACTTTTTTGTAGGCCTCTTTAAGCTGTATAATACTGTAGTACTTTATTTTGATCTATTTCGTAGGGTTCAGCCAGCGTTTGCAATGTAAGCGCAAAATAATGTGTTTATTTACGACATCACATTAGAAACCTCTAAAATTATCAGTGTTTCTCTAGTACATTATGCATATATTATACATATAAACCTTCCTCTTGAATCACTCTATCTATAAAAAAAATCGTCGCGACACCACACTGTTCAATGCGAAATAGAAATGAAAATATCTGGCTTGTTTTCTATAAGAGAACCGACGAGCGACGCCGCACAGCTTACAATAGCTTACTATAGCAAAAAGTGTCGTGACAACTTTTCGTAAGAATTTTTTCCGTCTAGCCCCCTTTCACAACGCGCGATAAGGAACTTCGTTCCAAAATTCAAAATAATTTGGTATTTATTGCCGATGCACATTTTATAGTAACAAATTGATTCTTATGCAAACAAATGCTTTTATTGCTTGCGATATTTAAAGTACATATTTTTTGCTTTTTACCGCGTGTCGTTTGGTACAATGTTTCAAAAGTTAGAACGATAAGAGTACGCAGTGCTGTGGTCAGGTAGCAACCGGGCGCACTACAGAAATATGGCAAGAAATCTATGATCGCCGATTGTGCGACTCGAACACAAGTAAAGACGTAAGAGCAGTCATCGTTGATGATTGTTGTATTTTTGACAGCATAGTGCTGTCAAAAATACATCAATCATCACGATTTGTTAATAACATACTATATCTATATATAATAGATAGGTATTGAAATTTTGTGATATGAAACATCTTTTTGCGCGAAATGGCAGTAAAATTATGTCGACTACTGGAAATGATAGATTGGGTTAGGTAGGTACTAAGGCAAATGTGGTCATACCGTGATACTACGCCGCTATTCTCTATTCATTTGTGTGTGCGCGCGTATGACAGCTGTAGCTGTCTAACATAAGTGTGACATTGAATCCTTACTAATATCTATTATAAATGCGAAAGTAACTCTGTCTGTCTGTCTGTCTGTCACTCTTTCAAGCCAACACTACTTAACCGATCTAAATGAAATTTGGAACACAGATAGTCTAGAGCCTGATAAAGGACATAGGCTACTTTTTAATGCAAAAAAGGGTTGTAATGGGGGATGAAAAGTTGTAAGGAAGTATCGTCATCTTTAAAGCCAGAAGCTTGAAACTTATTTTTAGGCTATTGATTAGATATAAATAAATATGACATTAACATGTTGTAAAAATTTACCCTTAAGTGGTAAAATAAAAATAGGGGGTGAAAAACTTTAGGAAAGTAACCTTTTACGCGGGCGAAGCCGCGGGCAGAAGCTAGTAATATTATATTTTGTATTTCAAAGCAAGGAGCATTGAAATATAATAAACGAAATTATTAATATTTATTTACAAGTACTATTTTTTTTGAGTCGATGCCAGCTAAATCAAAATTAAATTCCCTTGCATAAATTTTTAAACGCATTAAACCATCAACGAAATCTGCCCGCGTTCGGGTAGTTCACTTAGTGACATCGCTCCTCCTTTCTCGCACCTGCTTCGCTCCGGCTATCGCCCTATTCGCAGTGATCGTCCATCTTTGCGTAGGTCAGGTAGGTACTGCGTGAGCCGCGTGATGTTGGCAAAGTAGAAAAACTGTACTTGGCTGGCCGACTCCAAAAAAATAGTACTTGTAAATAAATATTAATAATTTCGTTTATTATATTTCAATGCTCCTTGCTTTGAAATACAAAATATAATAGATATTATTATCAATTTTTATTGACATAGTATAAGTTTTTACATACCTACCTGTAAATAGGTAGGTATACTATAATTTCGTAAATTGTTCTGTTATTCTTTTGAGATTAAACTAATTAAAAGAATTATTTTCTACTTTTAGTGTAAGTTTATTGTATATCATTTATCGTAGGTATAGTTTTGAAGTCGGTTTTTTTTTTCTTTGCCGGTTTTTAGTGGAAAATAAGTGAAATCAGATTTTTTAATAGGTAGACCTAGTAAACTGGCTGCTCAAATGAGACAGCACCGTTTGGAAGAAACGAGTGACGAGAGAGACACTCGTTTAAAGAAAAATGGGGTTAGAAAATGGGATAAATATTACAAATGAGAGTGACGAGCAGAGGGTCAATAGGCTTTCTCAGATGAGAGCATACACAAACTTATCTAGGCGTAATGAAACTACAGAAAGTCATTCTCAGCGACTCAGTTTGATTCGCGAACGTTATCAAACCAAATCTAGAAGCAACGATCTCAACGTATTAGCTTAATACACGAAAGTTTCACAAAATTTTATAATATGAAAAATATAAAATATTTAAAAAAAATAATTAATATTCATTAATAAAATATATTTTATTTTTTGCACTTCTTTTTACCTATTTTATACTACTTATACTACCCCTTAGTAGTGAAATTTGAAAAAATAACGCTAACACACATTCTTTTATTTCTAAAATGATGTAGGTGTGCGAAATTTCGTACTTCTAACTTTTAAAATGATAAACTGCCATATAAATGTTCCTCCTGTGACCCTTATTTTACCCCTTAGTAACATTGTTGTTTTACCATCAGCTAAAGCTCATAAATATAATCTCCATACACAAATAATCAAACTATAGTCTGTCTAATCTAAGAAGTGAACTTTGACAGCTGTCTGAGTAAGTTGTCTATGCGAACCAAATAATCGCTATCGAAAATAGCCGATTTTACTGAGAAATCGATATTGATTCTTTATAATTAATAATCGGTTTATTTTTTATGTTTCAAAAGGGTGATGAATAAATTAAGTGCTAAATTAGTACTAAACAAATTTAATTATTTCAGCATAGAATCTATTCATCATATTTAATAAGATTAAGTTAATTAAAAACAAAAACTGGATTTGAAAATGGCTATTTATTAAGAATTACTACTATTACTTGAATTATCAGCGTCGCGAACATTAATAATTATTTCCTCATCAATCAAAGTTTTGAAATGTACATCTATGTCAAAATCTCTATTCGATTAATTGTATTATTCTAATATTTTTACCGATTATTTGGATATTCGTGAATTGGAAGTTGTCAAGCACTACTGTATAGAACGTGATGACGTGACATTGTTGGGTCGTCAATAACAATTACTATTTACCATGTTATTTTTTTTTAAATTATTTTTACGAGTTCTCAACATTAGATTATTGTACAAGAAAGTCACCCGCAATGTTAATTATGTAAATAACTTAATAGTTGTTTAAAATTTCAGATTTAGTGTTTACAATCATGTGTATACGTTTGACCGAGGTTGTTGTGTATTAAAAAATGCAAAACGTCAAAATGCACTTCTTAGATTAGATGAACTATAAATTATGTATAGAGACGACAGAAACAGCATTTTTGCCCTACATTTTAAGGACTCTCGATTTTCCCAGGAACCCAGCATCAGATCCTGATACCCTGCATATGGGACCACCCTTAGAGTGTCCTCTTTCTAACAAAGAAAGAATTATAAAAATCCATCCATAATTGGCGTTGCTATCGCGTAACATACGTACAAAAAAAAATAGCGTTCGAATTGAGAACCTCCTCCTTTTTGGAAGTCGGTTAAAAAGGCACGAACCAAAGTCTATAGACCAAAACTTTATTATTAAAAAAAATCGATAAGTAAGTAGTGCAGATAAACTATAATAGTCTAGTCTAGTCTATAATCGAATAGTCATATAAACGAATAAGTCTAGTCTCGCTTCTATCGTCTTCTATTCATAAGACTTAAGCATTTTAAAGGAATATCTTTAATACCTTATTCCATGGTTATTCCTCGACAAGAGAGGAGCCCGAGAGGGCATACCGCCGAGCGGGCCACCGAAGACAAAAATCGGGTACCGGTGGCCCGCTCGCACGGCGAAGAAGAGGTGCTTGGAGGGTGGGTCAATGGGGTTGCGCGCCGCCTCTTCCGTCACCCCGGACCGACTTGGCGGGGTGCGACGTCCATGGCCCACCGCAAAAAAAAAAAAAAAAAAAAAAAAAAAAAAATGGTTAGTTCTTAATACGCTAATAGTATCTTTACTATAATAATAGAATATTCTTATATTCTAGAGTTATAGATACAAGTCATCATACTGAGAAGTATTCCGAGTTCATTGTAAGCAATAATACTCTATGTATTATTTCAATACATCTCCATATACAATTATGTTAATTGTGTAATTTTGTATATTTTCTTCATTTTTAATAGAAAAACGCGCCTCTAGGGAATAGCCTGTATCTACGGGGTCGTGCGCCGCTTCTCCTGTCGCCCCGGACGGATTAGCGGGGCGTGGCCGTTCCGTAACCCGTCGCCAAAAAAAAAAAAGGACTGGCCTGTTTACGATGAGAAAGAAATTAGCCCATTATATGCTCCCTATATAAATAGGCATAGATTATCTAGAGTGTTTTGTAATTGAAATAAAACTATTTTTACGTATTTGATTTTTAATTTCACGACGTTTCAAACACTTCAGCGTTCATTGTTACGCTTACGGTAAGACTTAAAGGCTTCTAATGTTCAATATGTCATCATTATTACAGAGATTTATATTTACTCACGACAGTATTAGTTATCCGAAACCGGCGAGCGTGTATGAAGAGAATCCTCCTAAACCGGCGAGCGTGTATGAAGAGAATTATGAATGTTGAGGAAGCGAGTGAAGTATGTAAGGATAGAGTTCTTTGGCACTCTGTTCTCTCTGCCTACCCTGCAAGGGATATGGCGTGATGATATGTATGTATGTAGTATTAGTTATTTAAATTTGAATCACATTTTTATACATAATTCATTGCCAGTACAAAAGATAATGATTCTATATAAAGTTATTCTGTTTTTAGTTAGTTATTATTAAAAAATAATATTATTAATAATGGAGTAAAATATATAATTCACCACTACCTTTTTTTATCCGTGGATGTCGTAAAAAGCGCTTTGGGGATATAATATGCATATAGCATCTATACAAAATATATACATCTTTAGCCCTCCCGAGGTTTATACTTAATAAATGAATTGGAATTTAATGTAATTGCTTGTGAAGTACTTCGTAACATAAGATTTATTGTTTACTGCCAGGCTTTGTCTTTAAAAAAATCGACTTGACTGTCTTTTTTTTTGCGGTGGGCTATAGACGTAGTCGTGCCCCGCCAAATCGGTCCGGGGCGATGGAAGAGCAGGCGTGCAACCCCATAGACCCACCCTGCAAAACACTTCTCTTCGCCGTACAAGCAGGCCACCGGTACCCGATCTTTGTCTTCGGTGGCCGACTTTACTGTCTCATCAACAGCAATAAAGATTTAGATATGCGTCATTGAAAAATAAATTCTGTTTTTTAAAAGGCCATTAGTTTCTAAATACTAACTACTTACCATTCATATTCTCTACTTACTATTATAACGACCTGAGCCAACTTCATCTGATGCCGTTTGGTCAACAATTACATTCCCAAGGAGCGTTGGCGTCTGGCAGGCGGCCGGTCGTAAAACTATTGCCAATAACTTTTATAATATGTACTATGAAAGGAGAGTACATATCGACATAAAGTAATTGAGATAAGAGTAGGAGAATGATGAACTACTTACTATTCATAAGCATTTACTACGCGTAAAGAACGGGACAGCTTGAATCACTATTATCCTGAATTTTGCCCTGTCCTTATTTTAATTTATGTAAGAATGGCGAAACATACCTTCATACATATTCAGCATATTTTTTCTACCTTTAAAATAGACAAAAAGGAGCAAAATAAATGTTGTTTCAAATTTTGATTAAGTCATCCTAATAGCATACCTTTTGATACCACAATTGGTGGCAAGACGACATTGACAATAGTCTCTCGGATTAAATTAGAACCATCGGCTTTCTCAACACTCACCAGGCATTATAATATTTGCCTTCATATAACATCAAACTGCTGCCAATTACAAATAGTCCTATATTAGTATGTATAAACTATCACTCATAAAACATCATCATTACCCTGCTCTTATCCCAATTACTTGGGGTCGACGCAATATGTCCTTTTCTTCCACTCAATCCTATCCAATGTCATCTATGCGTTCACTCCCTTTCTATTCATATCATGCTTCACGCAATCCATCCATCTTATCTTCTTTTTTCATTCATAAAACATCTGTTACCTAAAATCTTATTTCCAAATATATCCACTCAGCTTAAATCTAATTTAGGTATCGAATTAATATGTATACAAGCACTTCATCGTAGATATCTGCGCTGTCCAGTCGATTGAGCACCGTATTGTCCAACGTAACGAGAATTTCAATTCTGTTTTAATTATAGCGGAGTGTAGCTTCCAAACGATAAAGGAACAAACTCGTATAGATATCTGAACAACAAAGAACAGAGGAAACTTTCAAACTTCTCCAGAAAAAGAAAATTGAACATTTAGAACAACTTATACCTAACCTACTTGTACCTAATGTACGATGTAAGTTTATTTACTAAATGTATCTCTTTTGAAGTGAAAAGTTATTTAGGTGTACTGTGCACTTTATTTTGTGGGTATTAAAGGAGACTGCGCCGTCACGTTCGTTTTTGTAACACTCGCTCGAGTAAAGTCAGCTAAGGGAGCATTTTTACGGTAAAATACAAATGATGATGGGTTACACTTAAGTTTACTATAGTAATTAATACATAATTATATGTAGTACTAGCTTCTGCCCGCGGCTTCGCCCGCGTAAAAGGTTACTTTCCTAAAGTTTTTCACCCCCTATTTTTATTTTACCCCTTAAAGGTAAATTTTTACAACATGTTAATGTCATATTTATTTATATATCGGATGAGGTGGCAAATTCGAATCAGCATCTCCTCCAGAGTTCATGGCTTGTGGGCGCAGCGCGGGTAACGAGCAATTGAACAATATACGTACACACACTTGAATATTGACAAACTGGTTAACACAATACGTCACAACACACACTACGAGTCGTAGGCAGTTCCTAGGCCTATGTTGTCCGCTCTGAGTCTCGACGAATTATGAATGCTCAACTACGTGTGCACTCCCCTTTTATAGCCCTCTTGCGGACGCAAGGCTTAGACTCTGCCGAAGCGCGGCTGCCCAAACGCTTCCGCCTCGTCAACGCAGCTCCCGTACTATTGACCATTCCGACACGGCCATCCTACGGGGCACACGTCCCTGTGTGTTACTCTGAAACAATATCCATTACACAGTATCACATTGCTCGGTCACTCCTGACCTTAACTAAAATGTAATCAGTGAACACACAAGAATTGAACAATTGAGCGCAACTGACTCAACTATGACAAAGATAATCCAACCAAATAAATCAAAACACCTAAGCTCTGCATGTGATCTCTGGCTACATTAGCCCAGTAACCTCCAGTTACTCTTCCTTATGCGAACCCCCTAAGGGAACGCCGAGTCTCCCTTGGACTCCATGGTTTCCTCTGAAACCCGACCTCCGCCAGAGTTGACCGTCTACCGCGTACTCACGGACTACTGTAGTAGATACCGATTTCTATCGAGCTACGGCTACACGACAACCTCTGGTACGGTCCAATCATCATGCAAACTTAAATACTCCCTTCATTATCATCACGGTTTGGCTCTACTTCAATTTCGTCAGTTACACTCTGATGTTCCGGAATTTTCCGTAACTTATCGTGTGCGTACTTGTAAGTACGATTACTGTTAAGTGCCTTTAAACCATATCGATCACCATCAAGAATCTGTATGACCTCAAACGGTCCTTTGAATTTAGGATCCAACTTCGTCTGATTACGCTCTTCGTTCATAATCAAAACAAAATCTCCCAACGAAAATTTATTGAGTCTTGCCTTTGTCTGATCAAACCTACGCTTTTCATAAGACGCTGCACTTTCAATATTACGTACAGCTTCATCTCTTATGGCATCCAAATTAACTTCGACTTCTACATCATCAGATGCCATCAAGGATAAAGGTCGCGATACCTTGCCAATTAACAACTCTAACGGACTAGACTTTGTCGTTCGGTTAACAGTACAGTTAATCGCAAGTTGAACTTCGCCTAGGGAATCCTGCCACGAACGATCCTTTGTCTCTACTGTCGTTAACATTGATTTCAACACAGACATTACACGCTCTACCTGACCATTTGCACGAGAAGTGCCCGTCGCGATCAAATGTAAATTGATGTTACTAGAATCGCAGAACTCTTTAAATTCTTTACTTGCAAAGCAACGTCCCTGATCGGCAATAATTCGATTTGGAGTACCGAAAAGCGCTATACTATCTTTTACAGCCTTAATACTGCTTTTAGAGTCTATATTGACCGTGTGAAACAATAAGACGTATTTTGTGAACGCATCGATAAGGACAAAAACGTATTCCTTCTGATCGCTCTTACCGCTCAATTTTCCGGTCGCGTCTATGTGTACAGTATGCCAAGGTGTGTTTACTTTAGGTATCGGGTGTAATTGGGCTTGTACCTTGCCGGAGTGTGATTTTGCTACCTTACACGTTACGCAACTGTCAACAAATTTCTTAACATAACGTGACATTCCCTCGAACCAATAGAAGTCATAAAGTTTCTCCAAAGTTTTATCGTAACCGAGATGAATAAGAGATTCATGGACATTGCTCACTACAGACCATCTGATAGCTCTAGGAAGTATTGGTAAACATTTAGTGCGGCCATTGCGCTGGATTTTACGATAAAGAACACCTTTACGAATCTCATATGTTTTCGCTACATCGTCATTTAACTGTCTGTTACTTAAGTCAGAAACAAGCTTTGAGATTTCCGAATCGCGTTTTTGCTCAGCAAGTAGCCAATTACCAGAGAGTTCAGTCAAGTTAACCACTTTCCTTAACTCTACCTGGGTCTTAGACTTCATACCGTCCTCACGATCAGGAGGAGGATGATTTCGCGATAAGAAGTCTGCATGTGCCATATCTTTGCCTTTATTATAAACTACCTCAAAGTCAAAGCACTGTAAATAAGCCCACCACCTGTGGACCCGAGGTGTCAAGTCGATCTTTTTATGGGATGATTTCAGCGAATTGCAATCGGTCACGACAGTGAATTTTCTACCGTGTAGATATTGTCGAAAATGCTTGATAGCGTTAACAACCGCTAAAGTTTCAAGCTCATAACTATGATAACGCGATTCTGCAGGGGTGGTCCTCTTACTGAAATATGCAACTACTTTACGTTTACCCTCTATGATTTGGAATAAAATAGCACCATACCCATCAGAGCTAGCATCTGTGTGCAACTCAACTGGGCATTGCGGCTCATAAATCATTAAAACCGGCTCTTTTGTAAGAATAGAAATGATTTCTTTTCTAATAGCTTCGTGATGCTCTTGCCAAGAAAAAGGAACCTTAGCGCATGTTAATTTATAGAGCGGGCCCATAACACGAGAAAATTTAGGTATGAATTGTGTAAAATATGTTGCTAAGCCTATAAACTGTCTTAACCGAGATACGGTGGACGGTGGAGGTAGTGTAGACAACGCCTCTACCTTTCTGCGATTAGGTCTAATTTCTCCAGACCTGATTTCGTACCCTAGAAATTCGAGTTGTGATTTCAAAAACGAGCATTTTGTCAAATTTAATGAAAACCCGGCCTTAGTCAGAGTTTTTAAAACTACATCAAGTCGTTCGATTCCTTGCTCAATGGTTTCAGAAATGATCAAAATATCGTCAACGTAAACTATGACGTAGGTATTCGATAAATCGCCCAGGGCCGTAACGATCGCCCGTTGAAAAACTGATATCGCATTACGAAGCCCAAACGGCATAGTTAAATATTCGTACTGACCATCTGGTGTTATAAACGCCGTACGCTGCATCGATTCCTCACATTTAATAGGAATTAAATGAAAACCTGACGCGCAATCTAATTTAGTGAAATAACGCGCTCCATGTAAACGTGAGATTTGGTCTGTGATAAGCGGTAATGGATACCGGTCAGGTACCGTGTTCCTATTAAGTTCCCGGTAGTCTATACACATTCTATCCGTCCCGTCTCGCTTTTTTACCAAAAGGGCTGGACTTGCAAATGGGGAGTTACTTGGTCGAATAATATTGGCACGTAATAACTCGGCTACGCGCTCGCGCATTATCTGTCTCTCTGCTGTGCTAAGCCGGTAAGGTCGTCTTTGTACGGTCAAATTAGGATCAATTAAACGAATTGTAAGTTCACCTGTCGTAACGCGAGTTTGTGGCATACCAGTAATAAAATAATCCGAATAACGAGTCAACACGGATACTATAACCGATTTTTGTTCTGCGGAGACGTCAGTATCAATGACGGTAATATTTTCTGGGGGTAAATCACTGTAGGCACTAGAAGATGGAACTGTACTCGCTAAATCAACCGAGAGCAATTGTAAATCAAGTTTAGAAAATTTAAATTGCGTTGCGGTCATACTAACACAGAATCCTTGCGATAATATTTCACGGCCTAACATAATATCACTTCGCAAATAGACATCGGGCAAAACGTGCAACAAAATCTCGACTAAATTATTATCGATTTCAACCACACAAGAAATCTGGACAGTGCTGAGTACGCTCGATAGACTAATCCCCTTTAGTGTTACTACGTTTTGTTCACGTTTACCACCAAATTTTGAAGATATGCTCTCTTTGATGAGCGAACACTCAGCACCAGAATCGTAATGAAACCTGAACAACTGACCTTTATGCTTCAAAGTTCCTGTTGGGGGATCGACGACGCACACGTCAACCCGTCGATGTGCGGCATCTATGCTTCCACTTCCATTAGAGCAGCGGGCGGCAATATGTCCCTGCTTACCGCATTTGTAACACACAATGGAGCTGGTAGTACCAACTGGCTGCTGGTGGTTGTACCTTGCGGCTTGAATGTGCTGTGTTTTCGACGGTTTCCCTTTTGCTTCCTGCCTATGTAAGCAATCAGCCAGTTTATGACCAATTTTCCCACAGTGAAAACATTTGATTGATGACGTTTGAGACATCTTCATTCGTTTAGTTTCAGTTGTTTTCTGGTCCGGGACAACACTTGACTTACGCTTAAGGTAGGTAAAGGCTTGCAATTCTTGTTGCAGTCGTTGGCGATTATTTATTTCCGACGTAAAAGCCATTCTCTGTAATCTCGAGTCGAACTGGGAAATGTGTGCGAATGTTGTTGCCACTACAATCTGTTCGACGGTGAGATTCTTCCAGCGATTAAATAATAATGACATGACACGACTGCCGTACGCAGCTAAAGTCTCACCTTCTTTGGGTTTATCGGTACTCAACTTTATCAGCGTACCGGCAGGTGTCTCCGTGCTTACAAATCTTGCAATGAACAGTTCTTTAAAATCTGTCCATGTCATACCGGGGTAGGAAACTGACGCTAGCCATGCCGACGCCGTTCCCTTAAGTGCCTTGCTAATGGCAACGATGAGGTGACCTCCTTCTATGGGGTTATCAGCTATGCACAAGTCTGCTGTTGCGCACCAGGATCGCGCATCTGCGTCTGTCTTGTCAGGGTCAAATTCGGGTAGGCTCACGATCTGGGCAGAACGCTGTGGCTTACTTAGTGCTTCGATCAAGGCCTTCATATTCGAATTTTGCATTTCGAATAATAGCCGCCATTTATCTCTGCTCCCATCGTCATCTGCACGGCGTGATGTGGTCTCCATGCGATCCTCGGTTGTCTGCTCGCATCCCACATCTGATATCGGATGAGGTGGCAAATTCGAATCAGCATCTCCTCCAGAGTTCATGGCTTGTGGGCGCAGCGCGGGTAACGAGCAATTGAACAATATACGTACACACACTTGAATATTGACAAACTGGTTAACACAATACGTCACAACACACACTACGAGTCGTAGGCAGTTCCTAGGCCTATGTTGTCCGCTCTGAGTCTCGACGAATTATGAATGCTCAACTACGTGTGCACTCCCCTTTTATAGCCCTCTTGCGGACGCAAGGCTTAGACTCTGCCGAAGCGCGGCTGCCCAAACGCTTCCGCCTCGTCAACGCAGCTCCCGTACTATTGACCATTCCGACATATATCTAATCAATAGCCTAAAAATAAGTTTCAAGCTTCTGGCTTTAAAAATGACGATACTTCCTTACAACTTTTCATCCCCCTTTACAATCCTTTTTTGCATTAAAAAGTAGCCTATGTCCTTTATCAGGCTCTAGACTATCTGTGTTCCAAATTTCATTTAGATCGGTTAAGTAGTGTTGGCTTGAAAGAGTGACAGACAGACAGACAGACAGAGTTACTTTCGCATTTATAATTGATATTAGTAAGGATTTAATGTCACACTTATGTTAGACAGCTACAGCTGTCATACGCGCGCACACACAAATGAATAGAGAATAGCGGCGTAGTATCACGGCATGACCACATTTGCCTTAGTACCTACATAACCCATTCTATCATTTCCAGTAGTCGACATAATTTTACTGCCAAGTCGCGCAAAAAGATGTTTCATATCACAAAATTTCAATACCTATCTATTATATATAGATATAGTATGTTATTAACAAATCGTGATGATTGATGTATTTTTGACAGCATTATGCTGTCAAAAATACAACAATCATCAACGATGACTGCTCTCACGTCTTTACTTGTGTTCGAGTCGCACAATCGGCGATCATAGATTTCTTGCCATATTTCTGTAGTGCGCCCGGTTGCTACCTGACCACAGCACTGCGCACTCTTATCGTTCTAACTTTTGAAACATTGTACCAAACGACACGCGGTAAAAAGCAAAAAATATGTACTTTAAATATCGAAAGCAATAAAAGCATTTGTTTGCATAAGAATCAATTTGTTACTATAAAATGTGCATCGGCAATAAATACCAAATTATTTTGAATTATTAATTTACTATTTTAACGATAAATGCTTAAATATTAAAAATAGATATATGCTGTCGCGGACTTTTTTGTAAAACTATGTAAGAGGTACATTTCCACAATACATAATATTTGTCTAACTTTCAAGATCTTTGCAGCGTATGCAAAGATAACTCGCAGATGGGCGATTTTTTCTGTCTTAAGCAATTTTTATCGTTATATTTTAGCCAATTTACAAAATATCTTTATAAATTATAGCCTATGTGTTATTCTAATGTGTAAGCTATATTACTGTAAAGTTTCATCAAAATCAATTCCTTAGTTTTTGCGTGAAAGAGCAACAAAGATGTTCACATCCATACATTATTACAAACTTTCACGTTTATAATATTAGTAGGAGTAGGATGTAATAATAATAATAAGGGGCAGAGCAGGTTGTGGCAAGCTAACTGTTAGTGATGACACCCGGTCTTTATTGCTCCAGAAAGTCTATCAGTGTTCGTATCCAGCTAGCCTTCAGGGTCTGACTGAAGAGGACACCGAAGAATACCCGCAAGTCTCTCAATTTACACCAGCCTTAAACGATTGTTCAGAGAGTGGTCGCCAGAGCTATATGCCAGGAGTGGAAAAGTAGTTTTTGTCAAGGGCGTAATTATAGGTAAACCAGCTCCGAGTCTCTGTTTATTTGAACTTGTATTAGTGGACTAGTCCAGAAATCTCGATCCCTTACTACTACTTACGCCAAAGTTGCTTCATGTTGCCTGTACGGCTTGCGTGCCTCTGACGACCGTTTAGGGAGCCTATTCAGTGAATTGACGTGCCGCCATCTGGCACCGTTCAACTCTATTTATGCTATTGAAGGTCGATGACAAGTTAAAATTCAATAGCTTTCAATTAAATCAATCCACCGAACTCCCAACTCCATAATCAGATATTAAATACTATGATAACACAATAGTTTTACATCTACCGTTGCCTGTCCATGTGTGCTACGTGCAAACATGGAGTTTCAACGGTAGATGTCACATCCAATTTTTACAAGAAATCTTCCAAAGATCTCTGCGTTTTGGTGTGTTCCAAAGTATTAGTAGGCCATTGGAAGAACTCGTTAAAAGAAGTGGTTGGACCCGTCAAATAAAGTTTTGATTTTTAATTTGTAATACATATATAATATATATATAGGCGGTGTGGTAGAGGCTACGAATAGTATCAACCCTTACTTTTCTCGTGAATTTCGTAAAAGACGACTAAAACCTTACGACCTGAGCCAACTCCATCTGATGCCGTTTGGACAATTACATTCCCAAAGAGGGTTGACGTCTGGCAGATAGCCGATCATAAAACTATTGCCAATAACTTTTAATATAGTATAAAGCCACCTGGCGCGAGGACGCCCGCCGAGAAGTCATCGCCTGTTGGGCTACGCGGCTGGAGTAGCCTAGACACGGTGTTTTTACCGTTGAGGCCCTCCGGCCCGTACTGATGGAGTGGATGGAGCGGCGGCACGAAGTCCTCTCTTTCCGGTTGGTGCAGGTCTTGTCGGGGCATGGTTGCTTCGGCAAGTATCTGCACACGGTCGTGCGGATGGAGTGGACTCCATCCTGCCACCATTGCAGTAGCGACGAGGACACGGCGCAACATACGCTCGAGGTATGTTCGGGCTGGGACGGGCAGCGCCGTGACCTCGTCGCTGTCATCGGTGCCGACCTAACGCTGCCGGCTGTTACGCGAGCGATGGTCGACAGCGTCAGGAATTGGGACGCGGTCGCCGCCTTCTGCGAGGCTGTCATCTCGCAGAAGGAGGCGGCGGAACGGACCCGGGAGGATTCCCGTGACCCGGGCCGCCGCCCGCGGCCGGAGCAGCACAGGCGCGAGTACCTGCACCTGATGCCGCCCTGACCGAGGCTTCGAATGATCGGACCGGGGAATTGTCCGGTCACCCGACGTGAAGCCACCGCGTGAAGACGACGCCTCGACGGCGAAAGCTATCGGGGCGTCGACAGGAGAGGAGCCCGAGAGGGCCATACCACCGAGCGGGCCACCGAAGACAAAAATCGGGTACCGCTCGCACGATCAAGAAGATGTGCTTGCAGGGTGGGTCAATGGGATTGCGTGCAGCCTCTTCCGTCACCCCGGACCGATTTGGCGGAGTGCGACGTCCATAACCCTTCGCAAAAAAAAAAAAAAAAAAACAAGAGTGCAGGTCAGTCTCTGACTGTGCTAGTAGGACTGCATCATCTGCATAGAGCAGAGCAGTGACCACTGAGTCGCCCATCTGGACTCCCACATTCATATCGTTCAAACTTTGGAGACATTTATCCAGATATATGATAAACAGCCTGGCTGACAGAACGCAGCCATAGTTAACGCCGATATTGACGTCAAACCAAGGCGACATTCCATCATCCAACCGCACACAGGCTCTACAGCTCATGTAACTGGACTGCACAGCCTGTAGCAGTTTACCCTTAATACCGTACTCCGGCAAAATGTCCCAAAGTTCCTTTCGTACAACCGTGTCATATGCTCTCTCCAGATCCACAAAACTGCAGAAAACCCTCTGACCTAGAGCCAGATGCTTCTCCACAATATTGCGCAGGGAGAACACTTGATCCATGTATCCCCTTCCACTCCTGAAACCTCCTTGTGTCTCACACAGCAAACCATCGGACACCATCCTCATTCTCCTTTCAATAACTTTACCGTACACTTTTTCTGCCAAACTGGTCAAGCTTATGGCTCTGTAATTTGCGCAGTCATAACGTGAATCCTTGTTTTTAAACAAAGGCACGATGACTGTGCTATTCCAGTCTCTGGGAACCATTCCCGAGCTCCAACATAAATTGAGGAGCAACAGGAACGCTGCCCAGACACAGGATCCACCAAGCTTGATCATCTCGGCAGACACCATATTAATGCCCGCTGCCTTACCACTTTTCAAAGATCTTATCGCCCATTTAACTTCATCCATACTGATGCCGTCGGAGGACGCCGGTGCCGAATGTTGATTTACTAAACCACATGCGACACCAGCGCCAACTCGAGCATCCGCATACATATCGCCAAAATATTCACTCCATCAGCTTAATACATCTTGTGTTTGTATAAGAATGTCTCCACTTTTAGACATTTTATTCACTCTGAAGGCTGACCAACCACACCGAGACTTCTTCACCTTCCTCCAAAAGAGTTTGGTGTTACCCTCGAAGGGTTTAGTCAGCCTATCTTCTGCACTCATATTTGCTCTATCACGTTTCTCTTTCACTAAGGCCTTGGTGTCATTCTTACATTGCCGATATATTTCTTTCTTCTGTTCAGTCATACTGTCATTCAGATTCAAAGAAGAGACATAGTCCAGCCACGCTTTCTTCTTTTGCTCTACGGAAGCTACCACTGCCGCATCCCACCAGGCATCACCATTTGTTTTTCTATGCTTCTTTGAACTTCCACATACTTCTTTCGCTGTATCTACCATACTCTCTTTCAATACTCTCCAGCATTCTTCAATGTCCGTTTGCGGTTGGCTTGCCATTGTCAGCCGTTCTTGGACACCCTCTGCATACTTTTCTTTTACACACTCTTCTTGCAACCTTTCAACCTTTATTCTTTCAAGCCCTCCGAAGTGGACACGCTCTCGCCAGTGCCTCCACTTTCTCAACAGACCACTAAATCTCGCGATAACGAGAAAGTAGTCCGTATCGACTGTAGGACCCCTGTAGGCTCTTGCGTCCAATATTTTGCTTCGGAGACGACTGTCTACCAAAATTAAATCTATTATACTTTTCTGTTCATTCCTTCTCCATATATACATATTGATGTCCTTATGTTGGAAAAATGTGTTTGACACAATAAGGTTTCTCTCCATGCATACATCCGCTATGAGCCTACCTGCATCGTTCACTCTCTTATCACCAAATGGTCCAAGTACGTCCTCATAGTCGGGACGCTTGGTCCCCATCCGTTCAAATCTCCGCATACAATCACGCGTTCACTGGTTTCTGCCATATCCAGAACTTCCCTAACATTATCCTAAGACTTATCTAGGTCTGATGGCACACCGCGTGGTACACTAGACCACAGAGCCATCCCGCCGCCAGGAAGATCGCAGGCGTCGCTGCCCCTTCGCTTAGTCTCTGATACACAGAGCACGTCTAGCTGTTTGTCCGCCATGACGGTTATCAGCTCGTGCAACTTACCATTCACAAATCCTCTTACATTCCACGTACCCACCCAGCACTCTGCTCTCCTCGACTTGCCTGACTGGGCAAGGCGTGATGGGTGGCGGCCCCCATCGCCGCATCTGCCGATGTTCTAACCGACGGGGGCGGGTCGGTACGCGTCGCCTCCGGGGGACGCCCTAACCCTCATTGCAATATGCATTCGAGCCGGATTAGCAGTCTAACTAGACTGGCAGGGGACGCAACGAGCACGCTCCGGACTATGCCCCCCTAAAAACTAAAATCATTTAATTAATAAGTAGGTAAGTACCTATATATATATATAGTTTTTCGACTGAAGTTGAGTACTAACTCGTTAGAAATTGGAGATGGACGACCGCGTAAGACGTTAGATACTTTAGGTAGGACTACCTATGGTATATTGGACAATATACCTACTAGATACTTCAATATATGTCCATCCACATCCAGTTATATGAATTTTGCCGAGGCCGCGGGTGACTGGACCGGGGAATTAGTCCGTCACCCGCCAAGAGGCTGACCGCACGAGGAGGGACCGCCGTCCACCCCCGGGGTGGTAGGACTTCGCTCAATGAGAGGGTACCCCTCAGGGGGTATTCCGTCGGGCCGGCCACTGACGACAAGTTCACGCTGCTCCAGTGGCCGGTCCAACAACGTAGGCGAGGTTCATGGGTGAGTTATGCGTGCGTACGCCCCTCTGTCGCCCCGGACGGAGTGGTGCGAGAAGAGCGCCGACCATAACCCACCCCTAAAAAAAAAAAAAAATATATGGATTTTTCGTCTTTGCATCGTAAATTTCTACTGTCTAAAAAACCTATATGTGAGAAGGTTGTTACGAAACTTTAAATCGATATAGATTGCTAAACGGCCAGTCAAATCAAAAAATATTGAGAGAAAATTAATAATGATTTTTAAATACCTATTCAACGATACTCCACTCAATAAAGTTTGTTGACTTTATTTTTTTTAATTTTCACAATATGGCGTCCAGTAGTCGCCATATTGAAGTTTTATTAACGTCATATCTTTAGTGACACTCGCCGGATTAAAAGGAATCGATTGACGTGCGAATCATAAAAATCGGCCCAGGCGTTTGGTCTATATAGGGCTTCAAAGGAACATACATAGACTGTTAATAAACACAATACCACTCCTTTGCGTTGCGCAGTCGGGTAAAAAAAAAGAGTTCATCATCATCATTCAATTCATTATCGTTCACTGTTAGGTGCCCTCATAGAATAGTACAATTTGCAGTCATTATTTTATCATCAGATATTAGAAGCTTATAATGCAAATAATCTACTGATATATTTTAAATATTCACGTTTAGACATTTAATTTCATCGATTACGCACTGGCATAAAAGCAATTAGGCACAAAATTTCCATGCAAGCTATCGAAGATTTTCATTAGCGTACAATTGGTGGTGGTACTCAATTAAAATGGAATTCTATTGTCATGGCAGCCTCCTATATTTGGTTCAATAAGGCCTAACGATTCGGGATCGGATCCGGAACAAAAGCGAAATGTATAACTATCTCTATACATTATTTTGTTCATAATACAGCTTCAATTTTTTAATGTTGCTATTAAACAAAATATAATCAGTACCTACTTATATTATATATATTACTTATGGTGGCAAACGAGCAAGCAGCACACCTTTTTTTTTTCTTGGGATGGGCTACGGTCGGCGCTCACCTCGCACCACTCCTTCCGGGGCGACAGAGGGGCGTAAGCACGCACACCCGTTACCCACCCGTGAACCTCGCATTCGTCGTTGGACCGGCCACCGGAGCAGCGTGAACTTGTCATCAGTGGCCGGAAGCAGCGCTCCTGATGGTAAGTATCACTGCTGCCCCTGGAGCTTTGCTATACCAAGTGTATAGCTAGGCCGCTGCCTACTATTCATCATCATCACAGACCGTAAATGTCCCACTGTTGGGCTCGGGCCTCCTCGGTAATAGAAGGGAAATCAACCTACTACTCCGCGCTGGTCAGACGTGTTGGTATAGGGTTTTGTTTCGAGTTTTCTTTCTCTCGCATAGACGTTATAATATATGCGTTTTATATCCCTTAGTCGTCTTGTACGATCACCCACGGGTAAAATATGTGGTGGTGAATAGTATTCTTACTCCGTCACCACACGGAAAACTATTATTACAATCCCCAAACCCACCCAGTTGGGCTACTGGCTCTCTCGCTCACCGAACGAAGCGCAATAGCATATTGCCATTACTCAGACGTCGATCTTCTGCGAGAGTATGGTACTACCCCGGACGGACCGGCCCGCGACTAGAAAACTGTCAACAGCGTGGTTCTACCACTATTAAAACTTTGTCACTTTAATTAATTATCGATATATTAAGTAAAATTTTAGTTAAAACGATTGTCTCCATCTATTGGCAAATCCTAATAAACTAATGTATTTGTAAACTATAATTATGTAAAGTATTGGCACAAGTCTTAGGTACATAAAATCGTAACCGCCATTTGTAAAATTTGTTGATTTGTTGATTGATTGTATGAAATTATTTTCTGTATACCAATTTATATTGAAGCAACTATCATTTGATTTGTCCAGCTTAAAGGCATATCAACATTATAGAATTAGCTCATATGATATTTTGACTGATTTTTATATTTTGTGTGAAATTTACAATACCTGTCAATGAAGTTTATCACACGCTGATCAAAAGTACTATTACTTTTTGCCGGGATAGCAATTAACCCATAAGCTATCATCATCAACATCACATAAATGTCCCACTGTTGGGCTCGGGCTTCCTCCGTAATGGGAGGGAAATTAATCTACTATACCGCGCTGGTCAGACATATTGGTATAGGGTTTTATTTCGAGTTTTTCCTTCTCTCGCATAGATGATATATGCATTTTATATCCCTTAGTCGTCTCGTATGATCAGCCACGGGTAAGATTTGGGGTAGTGAATAGTATTCTTACTCCGTCATCACACGGAAAATTTATATGAGCTATAATGGACTACAATCTTTTTCAATGTCATATTGCATCCAAACCCATCCAGGCATTCTACAATGTTTCTGTGACATTCATCCATTCCATCTATCACATTTACAGTTGCAGTAAAATTTAATGCTATATAGTGACTGAGTAAGAATACAATCCATCCACCTTTTTCTTGCCCGTAGGTGACTGACTGTAAGAGACGTCTAAGGGATATTCAGTTAAAATTGATACAAACCAGTTTGACCTAATTGGTATATAGTTGGTCAATATCTTACCCAAGTTTGAGTTCTCCTCTCTATAGGGAGAGAAAAATCGGACGTATATAACCGGCGAGCGTGTATGAAGAGAATTATGAATGTTGAGGAAGCGAGTGAATTATGCAAGCATAGAGTTCTCTGACACTCTGTTCCCCTGCACGGGCTATGGCGTGATGATACGTATGTATATATGTATGTAAAATTAGACGTATATAAGCTAATATGATGAAAATTTAATACATACATAAATTTCAAATAGTAAGAGTAAAATATATTAGTAAAATTTGTTTCATCACAAAATTTCCTCAATTTCCACACATGATATTTATAAATCGGACTCGGCTCGTCCTCGGAACAATGTAGCCTAACCGTACCTTTTAATCCACCAACCCGTTAATGCTCTGAATCGCTAAATTATTGGATTTATCTCTCATTCCAGAGCGTTCATTAAAAATAATGTGGTGATTTATACGTCTACCTCTTTGAATATTTCGATGTTTATATATTGGCACTTCAGTTTCGTAATTTCGGTAAATGTGGTCTGTGGTTATCGCATTACATGTATTTTATATGCTTTAATTAATATAGATATAGGTGGGTAATGTTTCGAGTATATATATATATATATATATTTAATAGCTGAGCAAAGAATTCCGTTTACTTTCATTACGTGTATTTTTTATAAACTCATTTGCAAAAAAAACGGGCGGTTTTGATTTTCATTCATATTTAAAAAGATACAATACCAAAAAGGTTTCAATCGTTTGTACACGTTACTGGCCGGTTTTAAAAATGCTGTGGTATTTAAAAAAGTACGTTCTCAATTCAATTTTTCATTTGATGTTCATTTTTACAGAAAACCCCTTTTTATCCTACATTTTTGGCGCGAAGTTCCAGAAGTTAACATCGACTTTCATAACTTTTATTCAATTTTTATCGATTAATTTCATATCCTTGACTGTCAAAGCTTTATTTAATGCTGTTTGGCTGTATCAAAAATGGTAGATAAAGTGGTAAAAGCTACCAAAATTATCGCGCTGCTTGAAGAGGGTTGCAGCCAATGTTTCGTGGCTAGGAGGCTAAATGTTAGTCGCTCGACAGTCCAAAGGACCTGGCAGCGATATCAGGAGACTGGTTCCGTCGAGAGAAGGCCTGGTTCTGGAAGAAAACCATGTACCCAACCACGGGATGATCGTTTTCTTGTGAGTCGCGCATTGAGAAATCGCAAATCTTCGTATGTGGATCTTAAGAACAACCTCCAAGAAGTAAGAAATGTGCATATTAGTCTATGGACGGTCAGGAGGAGGCTTCTCGCTGCCAATATACGCAGTCACCGCCCGGCCCGCGGCCCCAAATTACTCCGTGAGCACAGAGTTCACAGGCTTAGGTTCGCTAGAAATTGTGAATCATGGACTCAAGACGATTGGAATAGGGTTTTGTTCTCTGATGAAGCCAGGATATCTCTGTTCGGTGAAGATCGACGTCGGCGAGTGCTAAGAAGACAAGGAGAACGCTTTGCAGAGGCATGTTTCGAAGAAATCACACCTTATGGTGGGGGCTCTGTTATGTTTTGGGCAGGAATAAATTCAATGGATCGTACAGAGTTAGTCTTCATTGAAAACGGCTCACTAACTGGGCATCGATACATAACGGAAGTTCTAATTTCTCATGCACAACCCGCATTGGCCGCTCTAGGTGAAGACTCGATTTTTATGGACGACAATGCTCGCGCCCACCGATCCCGCGATGTTAATGCGTATGTGCAAGAGGTCGGCATTCGTCGTTTGGATTGGCCAGCTCGAAGTCCCGACCTCAATCCCATAGAGCATGTCTGGGACGTTCTGAAACGGCGTGTGAGATCAGTACACCCGGCTCCGCAGACCATCAGAGAGCTGAAGAATGTGATTACTGCGGAGTGGGAACGTATTCCGCAAGCAAGTATCCGGGATATACTCGCTAGCATGCCCAGACGAATTCAAGCTGTGATTTTAGCTAGAGGGGGTCACACTCGATACTAAACATTTATCTGCTTTTACTTTATTAAAGAAAAACAAACAAAAAAACTTTTTTATTTTTACTTCATGAGCATATGCACTACTAGCGAATATACACTACTAGCGAGGTTTAGCATTATTTCCCATAAATTGTATCTAAATTTTATGAAATACTGATGAAAACGATTATTTTCTTAATAATTTACCAAATTGTGTGGATAAAACTACCTATAATTATCAAACAAAGAAATATTAACATTTGAAATGGTTCATTGCTTAGGTGCCCGTTTTTTTTGCAAATGAGTGTATATTAAGCAAAGCACCCTCGACCTTCTTGCTTTATTGTACTGGCACTAAGCCAAGCTGTAATCTCCAATTAATAAAACCTCTACGTAGAACCAACATAACATAATAGATACAAGTGAAATTACTTTCTACAACTTATTATTATTTTGTACTCGCCTCTGTTATTGAGGGGTTGAGCAGGGATTTCAAGGTTAAACATTGCTATAATAGTCACAATTCTGCCATTTGAGTCGCTATTAAAAATATTTCAAGGCAATCTAAATATTTAAATTAATAGAAAAATGATCAGAATCAGGATTTCAACTTACAAGCAGTAAGTAGCATGCATGGTTAAATTACTTTTTTTTCTTTTCTTTTTTTTTAAGGTGGGATTAGAAATCCTACCACACATTCCAATCACTGTAATTATTATAGACCAGAATCCACTATGGTCTTCATAAATGGTACCAAAGATTGACTTTCAGAAAGTCTCGGGACATGTTTTTGAATGCTTTAGGACTGGCAAAAATTTTGAAGTGAAAACTTCTTTAGGCGCGTTGTGCGTTTTTTGGAGGGGAAAAACTTATACACTCATTTGCAAAAAAAACGGGCACCTAAGCAATGAACCATTTCAAATGTTAATATTTCTTTGTTTGATAATTATAGGTAGTTTTATCCACACAATTTGGTAAATTAATAAGAAAATAATCGTTTTCATCAGTATTTCATAAAATTTAGATACAATTTATGGGAAATAATGCTAAACCTCGCTAGTAGTGTATATTCGCTAGTAGTGCATATGCTCATGAAGTAAAAATAAAAAAGTTTTTTTGTTTGTTTTTCTTTAATAAAGTAAAAGCAGATAAATGTTTAGTATCGAGTGTGACCCCCTCTAGCTAAAATCACAGCTTGAATTCGTCTGGGCATGCTAGCGAGTATATCCCGGATACTTGCTTGCGGAATACGTTCCCACTCCGCAGTAATCACATTCTTCAGCTCTCTGATGGTCTGCGGAGCCGGGTGCACTGATCTCACACGCCGTTTTAGAACGTCCCAGACATGCTCTATGGGATTGAGGTCGGGACTTCGAGCTGGCCAATCCAAACGACGAATGCCGACCTCTTGCACATACGCATTAACATCGCGGGATCGGTGGGCGCGAGCATTGTCGTCCATAAAAATCGAGTCTTCACCTAGAGCGGCCAATGCGGGTTGTGCATGAGAAATTAGAACTTCCGTTATGTATCGATGCCCAGTCAGTGAGCCGTTTTCAATGAAGACTAACTCTGTACGATCCATTGAATTTATTCCTGCACAAAACATAACAGAGCCCCCACCATAAGGTGTGATTTCTTCGAAACATGCCTCTGCAAAGCGTTCTCCTTGTCTTCTTAGCACTCGCCGACGTCGATCTTCACCGAACAGAGATATCCTGGCTTCATCAGAGAACAAAACCCTATTCCAATCGTCTTGAGTCCATGATTCACAATTTCTAGCGAACCTAAGCCTGTGAACTCTGTGCTCACGGAGTAATTTGGGGCCACGGGCCGGGCGGTGACTGCGTATATTGGCAGCGAGAAGCCTCCTCCTGACCGTCCATAGACTAATATGCACATTTCTTACTTCTTGGAGGTTGTTCTTAAGATACACATACGAAGATTTGCGATTTCTCAATGCGCGACTCACAAGAAAACGATCATCCCGTGGTTGGGTACATGGTTTTCTTCCAGAACCAGGCCTTCTCTCGACGGAACCAGTCTCCTGATATCGCTGCCAGGTCCTTTGGACTGTCGAGCGACTAACATTTAGCCTCCTAGCCACGAAACATTGGCTGCAATCCTCTTCAAGCAGCGCGATAATTTTGGTAGCTTTTACCACTTTATCTACCATTTTTGATACAGCCAAACAGCATTAAATAAAGCTTTGACAGTCAAGGATATGAAATTAATCAATAAAAATTGAATAAAAGTTATGAAAGTCGATGTTAACTTCTGGAACTTCGCGCCAAAAATGTAGGATAAAAAGGGGTTTTCTGTAAAAATGAACATCAAATGAAAAATTGAATTTAGAACGTACTTTTTTAAATACCACAGCATTTTTAAAACCGGCCAGTAACGTGTACAAACGATTGAAACCTTTTTGGTATTGTATCTTTTTAAATATGAATGAAAATCAAAACCGCCCGTTTTTTTTGCAAATGAGTGTAGGTTCGCGTCACCGACATGCTAATGCTAATAGTATATCTATAGCTATGTGAAAACTTCTTTAGGCGCGTTGTGCGTTTATTGGAGGGAAAAACTTATAGGTTCGCGTCACCGACATGCTAATGCTAATAGTATATCTATAGTATCATTGTGGTTTAAAGGTTATCTTACTAGCGTGGTAAAACCGATTCCTAGATGTTCGATAATATTTTTTATTTTTATATAAAAATTAGAAAATTATTATTATTTCAATTAATCTTAAGTTAATAGTTTTCACTTCTATCGGCAGTCCCCATGACTGCCTATTGTTTTTTATTACATAAAATAATTTGGAGGAATTGAAAAAAATACAAACCTACTCTCTCTGCAAAACAGGGGACTTGAAGAAAAATTGTCTATAATATACAATTTAATTTTAGACTACGCTATACTGTTGTGCTATCTAGTATAGCAAAGAAGAACCTAATGCTATACTATATAGCATGGCGTTCATATTACGCGATATTATCGCAAGCATTTATAGCTTCTGCCCGCGGTTTCGCCCGCGTAAAAGGTTGCTTTTCCAAAGATTTTCATCCCCTATTTTTATTTTACCCCTTCAAGTAAGTAATAAGTTTTAAGTTTCAAGCTTCTGGCTTTAAAAATGGCGATAATTCCTTTCAACTTTTCATCCCCCTTTACTTTTTGGCATTAAAAATTAGCTTATGTCCTTTATCGGGCTCTAGACTATCTGTGTACCAAATTTCATTTAGATCAGTTCAGTAGTTTAGGCGTGAAAGAGCGACAGACAGACAGAGTTACTTTCGCATTTATAATATTAGTAAGATAGCAAGATCAGTTGACCGCGATGTCGGGGACGAGGGAGGAAGAAGAGGGCGGCGCGTGATATAGCACAGCATGAACTCAGCACATCGCACCAATTTATAGCGTATAGTAAGCCAATAAAATATACACGGGTTGAGAGCCCTCAGCGCTCACCCACAGTCCGGCTAAAGTTGTCATAGCCATCTGAGGCTAACAACTAAGACACACACAAAAAAAAAATGCTAATTATACATATTTAAGATATACAATGTGAAAGTGGAAGGATGAAGGTACCGGGGGAGACCGAGACTCACCTACCTAGACTAGATCGGTCATCTACTGAAGGAAGGTGGACTCAAGAGTCTCCGAAACCGGCGAGCGTGTATGAAGAGAATTATGAATGTTAAAGAAACGAGTGAAATATGCAAGGATAGAGTTATCTGGCACTCTGTTCTCTCTACCTACCTTGCAAGGGATATGTCGTGATGATATCTATGTATGTATGTATATTATAGCATAGTCTAAAAGCTGCTTCAAGAAGTGGATCTACAGTAACGATAAGCGCTACATAATCACTAGTCTAACGAAGCTGTCCCGGTTTGTGTCACGGGTACCCCAGTGAAGTGCTGCTAATAATTAATCTATTAGGCAATTTATACAATCAATCAAGTGGTTATTAAAAATGATATATGCTGAGTGTCTATGAATATAAAATGCACAGCAAAATAGGTTATTGAATAGGTACATCATAGTGACCTAGTTCTTGGCCAATGCAGCATCAGACAAGTCGGCTTAAAGTAAACAAATAGTAACATGATTGAAAATACGACGACCGTCTTTTATACGTACGATGAACGAAAATAATCAGCAGCTATTATATATTTATTTGTACCGTGTCATCATACCTTACCATGGGAGTTAAAAAACTGTCTGAAGGATCACTAGGAGAACAAGTAGCGGCTGGTAAACTTATTACCAGTCAGGCAAGTGATATGTTCACGGCATTATGGCCACTTGGAGAAATCTTGACCAGCATTGGACTTCGATAGTGTTGTTCATTCTGATGTGGCAGAAGTAAGTACTTCTGACTTTTGAGATGCCATCAGTCCCCCTAGTGTCGTACTACGTGCATCGTCCTATTTGAGATCGCTACTCTAGCATCTTTTTTCCCAAACGGTCGTCGGTTCGACTAGCGATGTGTCCTGGCCATTGCCACTTTGACGTGTAGCTCTCCTCAGAGCATGCTGAACCTTTTTATGAGGCTGACATAATATAGAGACTAATAAATAAACTCTAAAACTAATCTTTTTAGACTTTAGTAATATACTAATCTTTTTGGGTTTTAAAAACACACGATTACGAGGCACAAATCATACACCAAACTCAGATTAAACATTTTGAAATATTTTTTTTTTTAATTTATTCTGTGTGGGAATTGAAGGAACTGACGACTCGGTACGAGAGATTATTGTGGGGAAAAACTCTATTACATAACACATTATTGACAATTTTTGAACCCCTCCTACAAGTGTGACTATCAATAACATATATTGGCTACATGGCCAAGATCTAATTTTGTTCCAATGTGGTATTTTTGAAGATCCCCTCCCCATTGTAAAAATATTTAGTATAGATACGTTCCATAGTGATTGCATAGATGACGTAGCAGTTAAGATATTGACCTGCCGTGCCTGTGGCGTGGGTTCGATTTCCACGCAGGACAATACTTTTTGCGATCCACGAACTATTGTTCTGGTGTAATTTGTGTCTGTTAATTTATGTTTGCAAAGTACCCCGCAATACAAGGAGTATTTCCTTAATGCAATGTGGTGTCATTATTAAAAGAGAGGAAATAGAAAAATACTAATATTACTGAGCCATACATTTGACTGCACAGATGGCGTAGTGGGTTAAGATACCGACTTTCCGTGCCAGTGCCGTGGGTCCGATTCCCACGCAGGACAATACTTTGTGTGAACCACAAAGTGTTGTTCTGAGTCTGCGTGTAATTTGTCTGCGTTAATTGCATGTTTGTAAAGTCCCCCGCAATACAAGGTTTATCATCTGTTACGATCACCCCACGGGTAAAATAAGGGGTGGTGAATTGTATTCTTACTCCGTCACCACACGGAAAATAAGAATATATACTTATATTGTATTCCTAATTAAACATTACATGAACATTATTTTTTTATAGTTGAAGCTCTAATTTCTTTTTACAGCTTGAGAATTAAAATACACAATTGGTATTCTCAAAGCAAACAAACAGCTTTAGAAGCTATAAATTTTACTATAGAATTACTTACTAGGGAAAAATTTTGTAATGCAGAATACTTTGTTTTATACAGCTGACGAACGATGCGCCACCTGATGGAAAGTGGGTCAACTGGAACAAAATGTTGCTTTCAAATTGTAGTTCTGTTTTCCGTGTGTTAACTGTTTGGTAAAATAAGTATACAATGCACCACCTCATTCCTTGCTCGCGAATGTCGTAAAAGACGACTAAGTAATCATATAAATATAATATTATATATATACAATACATACATACATATCATCACGCCATGTCCATGGAGAACAGAGTGCCAGAGAACTCTATCCTTGCATACTTCACTCGCTTCCTCAACATTCATAATTCTCTTCATACACGCTCGCCGGTTTCGGAGACTCTTGACTCCACCTTCCTTCAGTACATGACCGATCTGGTCTAGATAGGTGAGTCTCGGTCTCCCCCGGTACCTACATCCTTCCAATTTCGCATTGTATATCTTCTTAACCAGAAAAAACATAAATATATATAAAATCAATAATAAATCAATAATTAACATCAATATATATACAAGATATGGAAAATTCGAATAAAACTCTATCATCGCTGGAATAGTAGATCAATTTCTCTCCTACCGTAGAGGAGATTTGAGTCCAACGGTATGACTTATATAAGCTGAAATGATAATAATAATTATGTTTATAATATAAATTTATATATAATTTATAATATAATATTACCATCACTTATAAAAACCCGGTTACGAAGCGAAAAATGATGTCATCGATTACAATTTATAAATAATTCAGCATATTTAATGCTAAATTTCAATAAATTGAATAACAAGGTTGTGTCATCGTTTAATACAATTCTAACTGCAAAGTTTAAAGTATTAAGCCTACAATGTGTAAACATTGTCGGGTAGATGGCGCACGTCACCTTAAAGACGTAAATATGATACAAAGCGAGATTTGAATGTCCTACAATAGTTCAGTGGTGTGAGTGCCAGCACGATTGGGCCGGACTCCCAATAGGTGCGGGTTCGAATCCCGCTCGTGACATCATTTTTCGCTTCGTAATCGGGTTTTAATAAATAATTCAGCATATTAAATGCTAAATTTCATTAATTTGAATTACCATCACTTACTCTTGAAAATAGGTTAATAAAAGTCAGGAGAACAGCTAATAGCAATGTTTTGGAACATTTATCAAGATTATCATTATCATCTCAGCTCATATATGACCTAATGCTGAGCTCGAGGCTCTTCCATAATGACAGTGAAAATTGACCTACTATATACCACGCTGGTCAGACGTGTTGGTACAGGGTTTAATTTCGAGTTTTCCCTCTCTTGCATAGATTTTATATGCATTTTATATCCCTTGGTCGTCTCTTACGATCACCCACGGGCAAAATAGGGGTGGTGAATTGTATTCTTACTCTGTCACCACACGGATATCAAGATCAACTATCGTTAACAACGAGTTTGCCACGCGTGGCTGTAGTGTATGTATAATTAATATAATTTGGAATGTGGGTAGATCGAATAATATGTGGGTATAAAAGCTTGATAGAGACTTGTCGCGAGGCACTTGTGCGTTGCGGGTCGTGGTGAACGGTCGTGTAAGAATTGTGGAAGTTGAACGTGTAATTATGTGAGTACACGCTAAAAATATTAAAATTAAGGAAGGAATAGGTAATTATTGCCTGTGGGTGGTTTACGTATAGCCACGTTTCTAATAGCGTATTAGAAATTGAAGTATTATAATAAAATATAACATTTGATTTAAAGTTGATGGATACTCATTATACAATGAGTTATAAGTAACTTATGACCCGAGATGATACGTAAAAAATTGTTCCTGACAAGCAAATTCTTACTTCTATCCTTTCTTATTAAGGGCCATGCGCTGTATCAAAAAAAAGGCCACGTAAAACTATGGTTGTATAACCCACAAGAAATTAAAAGTTTAACCAACGTAATATGTTATCTATAGTTGACATTTGGAGTACCTACATTTTAAGTTTCATTTTAATGTCATCTTTATTATTCTATTACGCGTCTTTAGATAATGATGGTTCAAATAATAATTTAATTTTGTCTGGACGTGAATACAATTCTATTCACATGTTAGCTTAATTTAAGAGAATCAAATCAGCTTCATTTAAAAGCCATCCAATGAGTAAAAAATAAATAAAAATAAAGGACACGCAGATCAATCAATAATTTTAAGGGACTTAAATAATAAAAAACAAAAATAAAATTTAAGTCCACGCAATATTTACTATTATAAAAAATATATAAAAGGGGTGAATTTCAATAAGTCACGCAGATCAATTAAGTGACTATTTTAAGAACTGTATATGTAAACATGTATGTATATAGCATAATCACAAAATTAAGATCAGGTCCACGGCTTGAGTACTTATAAAAAAGACTATTATTGGGTTACAACAAAAGGCCACGCAAAAATAATAGTCGATGTATTTAACTCGTGCAGTACAAAAATGTAATGTGGCTATACAGTTATAAAACTATAATTGATTTTCAGAAAAAAACTATGCAAATTTACAAAAATATTAATAGCGATATGTTGTTATACCGTTACTTATTTAGTAATAGCCACGCGAAAATAATAATCAATATATTTGGTTCTAGTATCATTCATATTTGCTTACTATTAAGTTCAACAAGCTTAAAATCAGGTCTTAGGCTAATACGCTACTTGTCTTATTGCTACGCGATTAGCAATAAGAAAATTGATTGAATAAATGAATAAATAAATAAATACTTACGATTTGAATATAAATGTATTCAAAATAAAAAAAGGTGACATAGTTTAAACAGCGTAAAAATATTAAACCTCTATTATTTTTGCAACCATTGAGGAATTGCTGCATGGGCATTGCTGAAAATTATAGCCAGTTTTGGCTCACCAAATATTACCTGAATGACCTTTTATAACAACATTAAAATTAAAACCATGACAAAAAGGTAGCCCGGTAATAATCAGGACCGTACATATGAAAATAGGTAGTTCTATAAAAAACTAGAACGGTATCTACAAAACAAACATATCTGTTTATGGATAGTTACCAACATCAATTTATTTAAACTGTAAGGGTTGAGCTAAAGAGTAGAAATAAAAAAAAAAAATAAGAAAGATAAGGAGATAGGTAGCTTACAATTTTCTTTCTAAACAACTATGAAACCATTAAAATAATTGTAAAGGAATAAGTTATTCAAGGCAATAAGAGTAAATATTTCTAAGAAAATAGAAATGCAAGAAATTAAATGGTAAATCACAGTGAAATGTGACGTAATTTATAAATAGTATCTACATCTACCTACCATCTTTATGGGTGAGTGATAGCTTTGAATATAACCTATGGTAATGGATAAGGGGATAGTACATTTTGTGTTCAAAGCTACCACTTAGATTATTATGAAATGCACTTGGATTAGGAGTTTGAAATTAAGTTCTATGTCAAGGATAACCTGGACACAACTAGTAAAACTGATTTATAGTACATTCATTATAGATGATACTTATATTCATAGAATCAAACTTATTTTGAGCAGTACAATGCTAATAATGCAGAAAATGGAATTTACGTCTATAATATTTTAATAAGGACCTAAACTAGCATTTTATGTTACTATTAAAAAAAAAAAAAAAAAATATATAGGTACGTCTACTGATTGGATGGCAAATGTATCAGTATTGTTCATTTATATATCCAATTGCAGTGATATTATACTCTTAAAATTACCTATCTGTTGTATTTAACTTGAGATTTCCAAGTGTGTTTTATGAAGTCAACATAGTCATTTGTAATATAAGGATAATTCTTATGGTAATATGAATACTATAATATTTGACTATAAATTTACAAGTACGTAGAAATGTGTAATGAATAACTTAAATATGATAAAAAATCCATCTCCATTTAGTTAGAAATGGTAGACGTTCATTAAATTGGAGGTGAGAGCCATCCATTAAATTGGAGGTGAGAGCCGTCCATTAAATTGGAGGTGAGAGCCGTTCATTAAATTGGAGGTGAGAGCCGTTCATTAAATTGGAGGTGAGAGCCGTCCATTAAATTGGAGGTGAGAGCCGTCCATTAAATTGGAGGTGAGAGCCGTCCATTAAATTGGAGGTGAGAGCCGTCCATTAAATTGGAGGTGAGAGTCGTCCATTAAATTGGAGGTGAGAGTCGTCCATTAAATTGGAGGTGAGAGCCGTCCATTCAATTGGAGTTGAAAGATATCCATTCAACTGGAGGTGAAAGACATCCATTCAATTGGAGGTGAAAGACATCCATTCAATTGGAGGTGAAAGACATCCATTCAATTGGAGGTGAAAGACATCCATTCAATTGGAGGTGAAAGACATCCATTCAATTGGAGGTAAAAGACATCCATTCAATTGGAGGTGAAAGACATCCATTCAATTGGAGGTGAAAGACATCCATTCAATTGGAGGTGAAAGACATCCATTCAATTGGAGGTGAAAGACATCCATTCAATTGGAGGTGAAAGGCATCCATTCGATTGGAAGTAATAGGTTAAGGATCTTATATTATCTATTAGCCGATCCGGCAAGCTTCGTTCCGCCTAGCAGTTTGTGAATGAGCGGATTTAGATGAATTCGGGATTGTAAGGGTGGTTCTTATGATAATAAATATAAAACATATAGAAATTTGGAAAAACAAAGTAGTTTAGTGACGTGCTAACGAGACGAAGAGGCGTCTTGATATATGCTCATTTTTCCTTTTGTTAACAGACGCAGAAACGTTTCTTCTTGCACGTCGGAAATTATCTAGTTCTTGATCTGTAGGATCTGCTTGACGATCTCGTATTATTAGCCTAGCCATTTCAGGGCCAGCCTCATTTTACTTTTGGATTCAGAGGCGCAGACTCGCGATTTACTGGCGCGACGCTCTTCCCATGCGGTGTCTCCGTCTTCTTCTTCTATGTTTTCATTCGCGATGTTTCGAGTCTTAATTGCGTTGCGGCTTTGTCGGGAAGGAGTGGATCTTCTTGGTCAGGGCTTTGTTGATAATGGTTTCCACGCAGTAAGATTCGTTGTAATGATGCTCATGGGAACTCGTGGCGCTTGGAGTTCGCATTCGAAAAAAAACATCGATGGGTCGAATTTGGTTTCAAAGTTATATGGTATTTTCGGAACAAAATAAAATGGACATCATTGCGCGGGCTGTCGGTTGCGTTTTGTTGTACTATGAGGAAGACAATGTTGGACTGACTGATGTTTTAATTGATGACTTTCTCTGACCTTGATGAGAAATTTTGTGTTTTTTCTTATCATATTTTAACATAATATGTTGTCCTGTTCCCGACGAGGGCAAGACCGGGAATGGAGATATTCTGGGGTTGGTTATGGGTGGTGAGACTGGAGCGACTTTGTTATATATATATATATATATAGATTTTGTGCATCTAATTATGGGACTGAGACATATTTCACGGCGCTGGAGTACAGTCTGGTGTCCTGGATTCAGTTCCTACGAGTGATGGTCCATTGTGTGGTCCGGAGAGAATGTGGTATGTATAACAGATGTGGTACGTATCTCTCATACAGACTTCTAATTGTAAACTAATTAGGAAAAGGACACTTAGTAAAATGGAGGATAGTGGACCAAGCCAGGCGTCATACGTCTTTACATTACGTGCAACGTGGTAATTCTAAAGATCCATTTCCTACTGATACTATTATCAACCAATCTATTAACCATAGTAAAGACAGGTGCCATCAGAGACAACAACCATCGCAACTACCGTTTCAACCATCGGAGAAGATTAATCAGTTTCTTTCGCAGCAAATTTAATTTTGAATGGCATATCGATTTCAATTTAAAGTTTGAAAGTAAATTTAGATTCTAAGTAACAAAAGTAACGTGTTTAAACAGTATGTCTACTTGTTTGTTAATTAAGAATTTGACAAAAAAAAAAAAATAACAACAAGGGGGAGATGTAGTGTATGTATAATTAATATAATTTGGAATGTGGGTAGATCGAATAATATGTGGGTATAAAAGCTTGATAGAGACTTGTCGCGAGGCACTTGTGCGTTGCGGGTCGTGGTGAACGGTCGTGTAAGAATTGTGGAAGTTGAACGTGTAATTATAATATTATGCTGAGCGTATACACTACAGTGGCTATTAAAACATTATCTCCATTGCAGATAAAGAAACTGACTGCACATATGCTGTAATGGTTAAGGTACCGAACTACTGTGCCAATGTCATGGGTTCAACTCCCACGCGATACTTTGTACAAACAACAAATTATTATCTGTCCATATGTTTATAAAGTCCCAAGAAATACAAGAATATCGTATAATTAGTGCAGGGTGTTGTTTTTTTTTAAAGAAAATGTTCTCCGTAAACCTTCAATGTCTTATGAAAATAGCTGTAGGACATATGATCTGTTAACTCTTGATGAAAGGCGTAAAGTATTGGATGTGTTCTTGCTTTACGACATACTTAATGGAGGCATCGACTGCCCGAAGTTGATCACACAGGTTACTTTTAATACTCCCTTAAGACGCACTCGTCATACCCCAATGTTACACGTGCCTCGGCACTCGACTAATTATGCCAAAAATTGCGTACTGACTCGTGTTGCTCGAACATACAACACTGACTTTTCTGATGTCGATATATTTAACTGTACTAAACCTACATTTCAAGCTCAGTTAATAGAAAGAAAGAAAGAAAGAAATCTGTTTATTGCAACGGACATACAAAAATGGATATAAAAAAGTAACAATGTAAATGAGATGCTGCCCGTCACAAAACGCCTCCATCTCAGCATGTTGCAGGTTAAAAATACCTGCACTGATCTTCCGTGGAAACGCTTTGATGACGTCACGGACGTCAACGAACTTAACTACACTAAAATTTTAATATAATTAAAGCAGAGAAAATATAAGAATAACAACATAAAATAAACATAAAATATACCATGTTCAAATACAATAACAAAAATATATGTACAGGTAAAATATATAAGTATCTTACACGATCACAAAGACACGTGACACAGCAGTGAATACGCGCCCTGCCATCATGGCAGTGATCACAGCGCCGATTCTCTATTATTGCGACAGATTGTATATCAAATGAAAAATTAAATATGTCTGTACGTTAAAAAATTCATATAACTAACATGTAATGTGAATTCAATTCAATAAACTAGGTATAAATAAAATTTAACTTGATAAAATAATACATGTGAGATATTTTAAATTAGAAATACCTGTTTCAAATTAAAGTGCGTAATGTTTTTTTTTTTTTGTGATAACCATTAACGCTTTACAGCTATTAACGCTTTACAGTGTGTTGTAACCAAATAATGCATAAAATTAAAATACTTAAATAGCACTGGTATCATGTCTTAAGGGTTCTTCCAATTTTTGATGATCGTAAATAATTTTTTTTAACTTTGTTTTAAAAAGTTGTAAATTTTGTAGACTCCTTATTGGCGGTGGAATATTATTCCAACACTTTGTTGCTGCATATCGGAAACTACCCCTAAATGCAGCAGATCTATGACAATGTGTGGAAAGCTGCCCCGCACACCGTCGAGGACCGTGAGGCTTGTTTTTTGATAGCCATGACAATTTGTAATAAAAACCATAAAGAAAGGCAAATGACAAGCAACTAAGCTCTTACTAAAAAAAATAATTATATTGTTATGTTAGTTAACAGTTTCTTTTTTTTTTTAATCAAATGTAATATTGTATATTTTTTTTTTTTAATTTAATTTGTAGTCCGTTCGCATATATATCTTAAATCTACCCTAGTTAAACAGGGAAATCTATTATTAGCCATACAATACTGTAGAACACAAATTATGTAATATATTATATGTGTCGCTATTGGTTTTCTAAATAAAGAAAAATAAAAAAAAAATAAAGAATGACATCTAACTACTGTTAGTAATATACTTACTTCGATAGGCTGGTGTTTGCCTTTTCTCATATATCCTCCATTGCTGGGCTCAAACCTGCTCCAAATTAATTAATTTAGAATTATTCCCAATGTCAAACCATTAATTAATTTCCATTGAAATTTGTGACAAAAATTGTAAACTTTCATTTAATTGCGAATTGAATGCAGATAAATCTTAATTCAAAAAGTCTAATTCTCTCGTTTGAAATTCGTGAAGTTAACTGGTATATATGATATATACACGTACACATAGGTATAGTATCTACACTAGCCTCTGAGTGGTGCACAAGTCCCGTGGAACGTTGTCATCGTAAGAGATCCCTGTGGAAAGTAGAGCATAGGGTGTGGCACAATTTATTTATGATAGCGATTTAATTAATGTTCCGTGTGGTAGCGGCTACGGATACTACCAACCATTTCTTTACTCGTGGATCTTTTACAAGATGAATAAGAGCTTTATATTGACCTGGGCTAAAACCACCTGATGCTGTTTAGTCAAAAATTTCATTACTAAAGAGAATCAGAAGAGAATCAAATTATCATCAGGCAGGCGGCCAGTCATAAAACTGCGAGTGAGCGTATAATAATATTTTTTTATCCATATTACAATCTTAAAGCGACGGATGAGAGACGACTGCATGTAGCGGAGATGCAATTGTTGAGATGGATGTGTGGTGTGACAAGAATGGATAAAATAAGAAATGAACATATAAGAGGAAGTTTGAAAGTTGCGCCAGTGACGGAAAAGTTAAGGAGTGAAAGATTGATATGGTATGGACATGTGATGAGACGGGATGAAAGTAATGTTGTGAGGAAAGCTTTAAGTATGAATGTTGAAGCCTTAAGGGGTAAGGGAAGACCGAAGAAATGATGGATGAACTGCGTGAAACATGACATGGATAGACAAGGAGTAACCACAGAGATGACGTCTGATAGAGTTGTATGGAAGGAGAAGACATATTACGTCGACCCCAAATAAATTGGAATAAAAGCAATTTGATGATGATGATGATGATGATTAAAATCTAAACTCTCTCCATATGGCGATAGAGTACAATTCACCATTCCGCCTTACCAGTGTGTGTCTTAATATAAATCTGAAGTATATAATAAGCATATGACAGCTTTGCAAAATGCAGGCAAACTTGAAACAAAATTTTACCAACCCCTCTGACCAGTGTGATCAATTTCCCACCTATTACAGAGGAGGCTTAACTCCAAATAGTGGGCGTTGAGAACACGGTGATTAATCTTAAATAAGGTACTGATTTTAAACAACCAGTTCTATTCTTCTACAAGATTTGGAAACTGATATACATATGCATGAATTTGTATTAAAAAAAAACTAAATTAATTCTAATTTAATTATAGATTATATGTGTTAAAAAATTAATATATATAATATATAAATAATCATCGCAGCTCATATATGTCCCATTGTTGGGCTCGAGACTCCTCCATAATTGGAGGGATATTGACCTACTACACCAAGCTGGTCAGACGTGTTGGTATAGGGTTTTGTTTCGAGTTTTACTTCTCTTGCATAGATGTTATATGCATTTTATATCCCTTAGTCGTCTCGTACGATCACCCACGGGTAAGATATGGGTTGGTGAATTGTGTTCTTACTCCGTCACCACACGGAAAATAATGCAGGGATTAAAACTTGAATTCTTACCAATCAAAGTAATTACAGTGTAAAAATTACTTTAAGTCGTTGTAAGCGTATTCCTTGTACCACGGACTTGCCTGATACCGCAGCAAGCGTTAAATCCCCAACTTCGGTAACACGACAGTATTGACGGTTTTATTTTCAAGTTTTCCTATCTATTCTAGCAATATTTTTAGTTTTAAAGTAATACCTCGATGAATAACTATCGCTATAGTGCAAGTTGCCAAGTTATTGTCTCGTATCCACTCACAATCGACAGTTTACAAGTTTCTAAACTTCTACCTGAAAAGCTATTGTACTTAAAGGCGTTGGAAGCGTTTGTTGTTTTAATTAAAGAAAACCAGTTGACCAGTAAATTCGTGCGCGTAAAACACAGTTTTCTCCATATTTTGATAGTCAAATCTCATTTAACAAACATGACTTTATTGTCCTAAAAATATTAAATAACTAAATTGTAGAAAATCAGATCCCAACAAAAACATAAATGTAAAAAAGGAGATCCAAGTTCAATACAAAAATTATGCTTGGCTGTGGGGCTTGGCAAAAAGAATGAAGATCTAAATGAGTGCCAAATTCTATGCAAAATCCAAATATGTATTTACAGGAACAAAATAACATTATGAACAAGTATTAAACTCTATTTCTTTGCTTTATTCGATACCTATAAAAATAGCTGTTATTTAAGAAAAATGTGAAATCTAAAAGTAGGTTAGATTTGACTTGGACTGAGTACAGAGTGAATTTTCTGTGAGTACCTTTTCAGGGCTACTTAAATAAAGTCTTAAATGACAGAAAATTGTAAGAAAAGGGGTCTACGCGTGAATGTGAGCATAACCAAAATAATGGTCTTTGAAAGAGATGAAGCCAGAACAGATGTAAGAGTAACAATAGGTAATGATATACTAGAGCAAGTGGATGAATTTGTATATCTTGGATGTGGATTTAGCCGAGATGGAAGGTACACCACTGATATGGAGCGAAGAGTAAATGCGGGAAATAGAGTGAACGGAGCGTTGGGGCAACTTCTCAGCAGCCACCACCTTAGTCAGAAAGCACGTTTAGCAATACATAACGCAGTGCTTGCCCCAACATTACTGTATGAAAGCGAGAGTTGGGTATGCAGAAAAGAGTATGAAAGTAAAATTAATGCGGTCGAAATGCGATCTCTGCGGAAAATCTGTGGAGTTAGGCTGACCGACCGCATTCGTAACGACGACGTAAGAGAGCGAGTAGGTATAAAAGAGAGTATTGGTGTAAAGATGCGAAAGGGAATGCTCTGATGGTTTGGACATGTGGAAAGAATGCCGAACGAACGTCTGGTTAAGATTTGCAATACGAAAGTGGAAGGATGTAGGTACCGAGGGAGACCTAGACTAACCTACCTAGACCAGATCGGTCATGTACTGAAGGAAGGTGGAGTCAAGAGTCTCCGAAACCGGCGAGCGTGTATGAAGAGAATTATGAATGTTGAGGAAGCGAGTGAAGTATGCAAAGATAGAGTTCTCTGGCACTCTGTTCTCTCTGCCTACCCTGCAAGGGATATAGCGTGATGATATGTATGTATGTTAAATAAACTCGCAATGACAACCGACTTGCTATTCACAGTAATGCATATATATCAATACATACCATATAACTAATACTATAACATTACCAGGGCATAACCCAAATCATATCATACTATAACCCATATAATTGCGATTACTATTCATCATCATCCATAATTTCAGCTCATATATGTCCCATTGTCAGGCTCTAGCCTCCTCCATAATGGGAGCGAAATTGATCTATTAAAATGCATTTTATATCCCTTAGTCGTCTCGTACGATCACCCACAGGTAAGAATTTCTTTTATTACTTATGTTGGCAAACTAGCAGACAGCACACCGGATGGTAAGTGTGGTGTCTGCCTACCGATACAAACCCCAAATCCACCCCAATTGGGCTTCCGGCTCTCTCGCTCACCGAACGAAATAGCACATTGCGATCGACAGACAGACGTCAGGTCGACTCAAACGTCGATCTTCTGCGAGAGTGTGGTACTACACCGGACGGAGCAGCCCGCGGCTGCAGACAGAGAACTATCCACAGCGTGATCCTACCATTATTAAATGAATTGGTGGTGAATTTTTTTTTTCGTCCGTCACCACAAGGAAAACCATCACTATATATATAATATACTATTATATATTACTAGCTTCTGCCCGCGGCTTCGCCCGCGTAAAAGGTTACTTTCCTAAAGTTTTTGATCCCCTATTTTTATTTTTGACCGTCGGTAATACAGTGCAACGGTATTACAATACTCAGGGTTGGAACTTCATTACTGGACTGCTAGATGGCGTTGAAGAAGCTAGATTTTGAGATTTTTTGACAAACAATTTTTTTATTTTTCATATAAAAATTTTGATTTTTTTTTAATAAAAAGTATCCTATGTTACTTTTAATACCTCCAAAAATATGTGTACAATGTTTCATGATGATCGGTTGAGTAGTTTTAGCGTAAAAGCGTAACAAACAAACTTACATTCACATTTATATATTAGTAGGGATACCTATACTATTGAAATATGTACATTCTTGGTGAAACAATTTTTTTTAGTAACTTAACGGCCCATCGTAATTGGACATTAATCGTAACGACTATACAAATATGAAGAAAGAAATCTTGAAATAAAAGTCTATAGCAACTCGTCAGACCAACGTGGTTGAGTTATTCAATTTCTCTCTCTTATTATGGAGTAAATTTAAGCCTAATACACATCCCACATGTGTATGAGTTAAGTTTATAGGACCAAAGAAGTTTTATATGAATTCGTGGTACCATCTGTTTATTTACTTACCGATATCAAAGAGACTAACCTACCTAGACCAGATCGGTCATGTACTAAAGGAAGGTCCCGACTAGAAAAAAAGTATGGTTCAACCAGATCATGTATCAGGACCCGATCAGGATAGAATGAGGCATGCCGGATCCGGCAAACCCTATCAGGACCAGGTCTGGTCCTGATCAGGATAGCCTGATGTGAAATAACATCAAGTATGGTAAGGCATAACGGATCAGGACCAGATCAGGACCAAATAAGGATAGCCTTATGTGAAATATCATCAAGTATGGTAAGGCATATCGGATCAGGACACTGGGACTCTCTATGATAACAATATAGCACTGCATTCGCTGCCTACGTCAAATATTAATTTATATTTTTATCTATTAAACATGTTCTTTAAGATGTTCATGTTTTTTAAAAGGACCGGACTGGGCATACTCGTTTTGGATCAGGCAAGATATATAACGCAGATGATTGATTTGGTTCCGATCAGGAATGCCTGATCTGGACCCGATAAGGTTTTCCTGATCGGGGCCAGATATATCTTCTGCGTTACATACCTTATCTGGTCCAGATTGGGCATGCCCGGTCCGGTCCTGCTAAGGAAGACGAAAAAATTTCTAGTCGGGGTGGAGTCAAGAGTCTCTGAAACCGGCGAGCTTGTATGAAGACAATTATGAATGTTGAGGAAGCGAGTGAAGTATGCAAGGATAGAGTTCTCTGGCACTCCGTTCTCTCTACCTACCCTGCAAGGGACATGGCGTGATGGTATGTATGTAAGTATCATAGATTTTACGATATAACTAAATCTCTAAAACAATTCAAACATTTTCCTTACATCACAGGCAGTAGATTTAATCAATCGTCAATTATTTTAAAAAGACTCTTCTATTGACATTTTGCTATACAGTTTTTAACAGGCGAGCAGTGAAAATTTTAATTGACGATAACTATTTTCATCAGGTTTTATTTAAGTTAATCCTCATTCTAAGAAAAGAAACTGAATGGTTAATCTATTAGTAAAAACAGTGAAATAGTCAGTTTGGTAGTTTTGAAGATTAACGATTATAATGACAGACAACCAACAAAAAAATCGTATTCTTTTTTTTGGGTTGTTACTTTTCTAATTTTAATTTTTTGGTAAATTTATCGTACACATACATGTGGTTTCCATTGATTTATTATAATTATATACATACATACATATCATCACGCCATATCCCTGGCAGGGTAGGCAGAGAGCACACGGAAAATATATATTATTTTATTTATAGCATACTTAAGAATTATCCACATAATGAATTAAATAAAATATATGGCGTGAAATACATGTATATTTTTTGTACGTAATAATTATTAAATACTAGTTTCTGCCCGCGGCTTCGCCCGCGTAAAAGGTTTTCTAAAGTTTTTCATCCCCTATTTTTATTTTACTCCTTAAGGGTATTTTTTTTACGAAATTTTAATGTCATATGTATTTATATCTAATCAATAGCTTGAAAATAAGTTTCAAGCTTCTGGCTCAAAAAATGACGATACTTCCTTTCAACTTTTCAGCCCCTTTACGACCATTTTTTTGCATTTAAAAAGTAGCCTATATCCTTTATCAGGCTCTAGACTATCTGTGTACTAAATTTCATTTAGATCGGTTCGGTAGTTTTGGCGTGAAAGAGCGACAGACAGACAGAGTTACTTTCGCTTTTATAATATTAGTAAGGATTATGTCAATAAAATTTGAAAGATATAACTTTTTAGCATCAAAATTTCTTGACAATATAAAACTTTTTGTTTGACGTCAGCTATCAATATACGCTGCTCAATTTTTATTTAACCACTGAATCAAAAAATTGCTCCAAAACTTTTATTTTATGGTTTATTTTGGAATACTTTTATAACTTCTTCACTTAGAAAAAGGTATAGAAAGCATATTATGTAAATAAATTCATATTTATTTTAAAATATGTTTTAGGTAAAGTACTTTTCGCTTTATATAACATCTATTTTTATTATCAAATAATTTATAATTACTTTAAATAATTTATAATTACTTATTAAAATATATAATATTGTGTGGATTATTCGCCATGGTTCAAGTTGTCTACTCCAAAGTAGGAGAAAGATTCCACGGTGTATTTTGTGGTGCCATGCTACCCGTCTAATGTTACAAACGGCTGGACATAGGTGACACGGATGTCTGTTGATACACTAGAGCGACTTGACATCGCACATCTGTTACACGCTGCTAAAGTGGAAATACACTTACAATAATGAAAACTTTCAATGTTAAAAACAATAATAATTTTAGTCTATATTCTATTCGTATCATCATTCTCCTACTCTTATCCCAACTACTTGGGGTCAATACAATATGTACTCTTCTTTCATAGTACATATTGTAAAAGATATTGGCAATAGTTTTATGACCGGCCGCCTGCCAGACGTCAACCCTCCTTGGGAATGTAATTGTTGACCAAATGGCATCAGATGGAGTTGGCCCAGGTAGTTATAAGGTTCTTAGCCGTCTTTTACGACATCCACAAGCAAAGTAAGGGTTGGTAGTATTCGTAGCCGCTACCATACAGCAAATATTCTATATTCTATTCGTATATTAGTGTAATGAGTTTGTTTGTTTCTTTAAACGCGCTGATTTCAAGAATTTCAAAATTGAATTTGGTAAACATATTTGTTGTCAGTAAACATATTGTATAATCTATACTATGCTATAAACTATAGGCTATAAAATGACGCTATAACATAAGAACGAACTGTGATCATAAATGTTGGCAAATCGAGTAAAATAATAACAACGAGACTTAGTTTATGAATTGTTAACAATATTTACGACACTCGCTACAACAAACATTTAATGATAAATTCATTTTAAATCGTCATTTAAGTTTCTTTTTATTTTCAAAAAATATTTAAAGAGTTTTTATTTTTTATTAATTGCCTATGGTGGCAAACGAGTAGGCCAGCGAAAACAAAGTTCGGGTACCGGTGGCCCGCTCGCACGGCGAAGAGAGGAATTTTGCATACTGGGTCTATGGGGTCACGCGCCGCCTCTTCCGTCACCCGGGAACGATTTGGCAGGGCGAGGCCACATCTATATATAATCCACCGCAAAAAAAATGGTGGCAAACGAGTAGACAGCACACCTTATGGTAAGTGTCACTGCCGCCCATGGAGATTTGTAATACAAAGTGTATAGCATAAGTATAAGCTAGGCCGTTGGCTACCAAAACAAACCCCAAACCCAGCCCAATTGAGCTCTCTCACTCACCCAACGAAGCGCAATAGCACATTGCCATTACTCAGACGTCGATCTTCTGCGAGATTGTGGTACTATTCTGGACAGACCGGCTCGCGGCTTGAACTGTCACCAGCGTGGTCTTACCACTATATAAAATCGAATTAAAAATAAATATGTTATACTTAATATAAGTTGTTGCAATTACGGGAATATCTAGTCATCATATTCCCGATGGAAACGTGTTATATTCCTCTTCCAAACATACGGCGTGAGTTTTGCCAAAGTTTTATGACCAGTTGTTCTATTGATTCGAATAACATGGTAATACTTCTTTGTCAATGTAACTTGCAATTTTTTTTTTTTTTTTGGAATACTTGATTCTAAAAATCAAACAAAAGCGAGCTTCAAAGCAGTTAATTGAATATTTATACTTTCAAGATTATATAGCTTCTTATGAGAAGTTCCCGTCTATAGTTTCAAAGCGGGTGAAGTTTGTAAAGTTTTCTTAAATTAATTAAAGCACCTTTCTCGGTATTTCAATTTCCTTGAAGTCAGTTTTCAGTATTAACAAAATTATCTCAAAAGTCACCTAGAAAATGAAGAGTTTAAAGCATGTAATTTAAAGCGTTCTCTAACATAATAATTTTAATAGTAGGGCTTCTTCGATACCTAGTTAGTTGTTAGCCTCGGGTGACTAAACAAAAATAGCCACGCCATTCTCCATCTTGTCTCAGTAAGGCTTTAAAATTTTTTTACGGTTTTATATAAATGTTAAATACAAATTATCGTATAATAATTTCTTATAAATTGAATAAAGCCATTACAATAATAATTTAAAAGAATTAAATCCTACTCTTGTTCTAATTACTTAGGATCGAAGCAATATATACTCTGTTTCCATTGTGCATATTGCAAAAAAAGTTACCACAGTTTGGGAATTTATTTTTTGAAGTCGATAAATGAAATTAGGATTGATCATATTCATTGGCCATCATATGACTTAATCACTTCATTATCATCATTTCAGTCTTTTGCTGTCCACTGCTGGCCGAATGCCTCCTCAAAAAATAAGGATATAATGCCTTAATCGTCATCAAAAATATGCCATAAAACATAGAGACGAAAGGGTAATGAAAGAGTTCGGGCAATCATCACGATAAAAAACAAGTAAACATGTGCATGGAATTAATCACCACTAACACACAGTATCCATAAAATAAGTGCCAACATCATCAACAAATGTATAAACAACTCAATCAGAAATCTTAGAAGGATTATGTTAATCTAAACTTAGTACATTAAAACAATGAGGACACTTAATTTTAGAAGACCAACATACAGATTGGCTTTTTTATTTATTGCTTATGGTGGCAAACGAGCAGACGGCACACCTGATGGTAAGTGTCACTGCCGCCCACGGACCTTTGCCAATGGTATAGCTAAGCCGCTGCCTACCAACACAAACCCCGAACCCACCCCTGTTGGGCTTCCGGCTCTCTCGCTCACCGAACGAAGCGCAATGGCACATTGCCATTACTCAGACGTCGATCTTCTGTAAGAGTGTGGTACTACCTCGAACGGACTGGTCTGCGGCTGTAGACGGAGAACTATCCACAGCGTGGTCCTACCACAATTAGCTTTCACCATCAACATTAAGCAACTGCACAAAGTAGAAAACCCTAAAGGAACATGCAGTCACACAACATCAAAGACGCACCAATATACATATAAACCATCATAAATATATTAAAACCACTTCAAGAAACCTTACATTATATAACATGAATATAATAATTAAAATACATAACATAAAAAGGCACGGACAAGATTGTGGACCGAAACTTTATTATAGAAAATAAAATAAAAAGTGTGTGTGTGTCAGCTCCGACGCACGACTGGAGTTTACTCCTTAAGTACGATTATCAAAACAGGCGCAAAAAAAGCTCATTTGACTAAAAATAATATATATATATTTTTATTTACATTTATTAAAACTGTTCAGTGAAGTATTATCTCACGTCAGAAAGTGAAAGGTGCGCAGAGTAGGTTGCGCACCAAAAACGTAACGAGGTCATTCGATCACTAGATTTTACTCCTCAAATTTTTCTCATACCGGGCACCTTTTATGAAAATCGGTTCTTAAGGAGTAAACTCCAAAAACCGTCAAGCTTGGCAAGCAAGTTGGCGATTGCTGTAAACGGGTTGCCGACACGTTTCGCAGGTGATACCTGCTGCTCACTCTCCCGGTGAGATCCTCAGCCAACGTTTACGAGTTCCATGAACAATCAATGGGTAGCGACAATTGAATTCTTATTCCCACACGGGGAATGGAATGGCATTAATATTAGAAATATATATGATACCTGATTAGCAGTTATGTATATTGATTACAGTAGTTGATTAAATAAGAGTCAAAATATTAAAGTAGGCATAGGAATATATCGGTAGGTACCTCGTACTAATTTAACTTGATCCAACATTTACAATTTGAATTGGACCAGACTTAACAATGCTTGAATTCAATTTGCTCCAATACATATTCATTGGTTTGTAAGTCCGTTAATCTTTAGACGTTATGTGATTTTGACTTGGAATATTCATGAATTAAACTTCATTTCTGTTTCTGTTCAAGCCCAAAAATCTTTAAGCCTCAGTGCTTTAAAATAAAAGTTCTTAAGGTGTAATTTATAGAGGATTTAATTATCATCATCATCGCAGCCTATACACGTCCCACTGTTGGGCTCGGGCCTCCTCCGTAATAGGACAGCAATAAACTACTATACCGCGCTGGTCAGACGTGTTGGTATAGGGTTTTGTTTCGAGTTTTCCTTCTCTTGCATAGATGTTACATGCATTTTATATCCCTTAGTCGCAGTTTGACTCATCGTCAGGTGTGCTGCTTTATCGTTTAAGACCCTAAGCAATAAATTTTTGCCCTGTACTGTCAGATGAAGTAGGATTTTAAGAAATTCCTTCTCCGAAAGGAATTCTGTTTAGTGAAAGTAAACAACACAACTCAAATTACTGAAATTTAACATTTAATATGTTTGATTATAAAAAAGTCGATTACAAGAGAAAAATTATTGTCACAAGTGGGATTCGAACCCACACTAACTGGAAATCTATTCAATCGTGCTGCCACTTACCCCACCGTGAACTATTTGAGGACATTCAATTCTCGCATTGTATTATATTTTCGTCTTTAAGGAGACGTGTGCCGTCTACCCGACATTGTTTACACATTGTACAGGTCCAGTAATGACTTTTTTTATACATTGTACAGTTTGTACAGTGTGTAAACAACTAGATCTTAAACAATACAAAAAAAAATACACTTCGTCATCGGGTTTTATAAATAATTAAGCTATTATTATTTGCTAAATTTCAGTAATTTAAATAACAAGGTTGTGTCATCGTTTAATACAATTCTAACTGTAAAGTTTTAAGTATTAAGCCTATAACAATGTGTAAACATTGTCGGGTAGATAGCATACCGTCACCTTAAGACGTAAATATGATACGAAGTGAAATTTGCATGTCCTAGAATAAGTCACGGTGGTGTAGTGGCAGCACGATTGGGCCGGCATCCCAATAGGCGCGGGTTCAAATCCCGCTTGTGACATCATTTTTCACTTCGTAATCGGGTATTATGAAAAAAAAATTTTTAAAAAAAATACATATATAATTATTGTCTTTTTGTACTGGCAATAAATTTGTATTAAAATGTGGGTCAAACTTTTAATAACTGATACTGTAGTGGATAGATACTAATTTCTGTAATAACAATGACTTTTGGACGTAAGACACCTTAGTCCTCCCGTGACCATGATCACTGTAAAGTGTTTGAAACGTCGGAAAATTAAAAATCAAATACAAACGCGAAAGAATCTGTAAATGTAGTTTTATTTCAAATGTTTAATACTCGCGTAAACATTAGAAATCATCAAGTGCGCATGAGATATAGTAATATATAACTTTTAGGTACTGTAGACTAATAAAACAAACACAATTTTCTTACATTTTTCTTTCAACTAACGAATGAATTGTAAAAAGGAAAGCGTTTTCTTTTATCGCATACAGGTCAATTTACCCTTCAGCAAGCAGAGAAGATTCACTTCAAAAGTTACTTTCATCTCGTTCTTTCACACTATTGACTGAACATATTTTATTGATATTTCTATGTGATTGGCGTTGTATTAAATCTATAATGTTTTCGAAATATTTTTTTCTTTGTATAGTTCGTATACGTTTCGATATGATAAAAACCTACGAATATAAAGTCACTTCATCCTTTCCTTCCACATTTGTATCTTAAGAGGAGACTGAGGAATTAATGGAGCTTACATCCATTGCGAGAGAAGCCAACTTAAAACAAAACTCTATGGTATTAGTTCTACCGGTGGTCTGCTCGCACGGCGAAAAGAGGTGTTTTTGCAGGGTGGGTCTATGGGGTCGCGCGGCGCCTCTTCCGTCGCCCCGGACCGATTTGGCGGGGCGTGATCACCTCCATAGTCCACGCAAAAAATAATGGCAATAGGTCTAAGCAGCGTATATTTGACCTATTTTCATTAAATGGAAGTATCATGTGATCATTAGTTGGGAATTAACATAAAAAAATGAGGCTGATTATACATAGGTGGAAAAATTATTATATTCTGTAGATGATCAAGAAACTATATCTAAATTAAAATAAAAAATAAATTGTAATAAAAAGATTAAAATAGCTGTTTTATTATTTCATTTTTCTTTATTATTGCAAACTCTTATTAATGTTATTAAATAATGTACATAACTAAAAAAATGCGTTTGTTTTATCTATATCTTAATATATATAAATTACGTGTCACGTTGTATGTCCGCGATGGATTCCTAAAGTACGTAACTGATTTTAGTAATATTATTTTAATTGAAATTATTTGTTTATTATTTGACAGTCACAATTATCTGTAATCTCCAAAAGATTCTAACAGATGGTGGTATTTATTAATTTGATTGAGTAAGTATTTAATAAATGGCGCCATGTTAAACGTACAAACGTTTCATATAAGCTACAATTTATTAGTATAACCACCACGTATTACTGAGGCTACTTTAGCCACAGCAACGCGTGGCCAGGTCTGCTAGTATATATATATATATATATATATATAAGAGATTTCCACCTATGTATTACTACTCATCATGATATCTCTGGAACCATAAGGCCAACAGACTTTAAATTTGGTAAAAATATTCCTTTTGCTTTGACTTGAAATTTGCTATGAACATTTATTCTGCCCTGTAGAGGTCAGATAATTACAGATTTTACAAAATTCTGTTCCCAAAAGGAAATGCCCTCCGCATTTCCCTAAACCTGTTAACCTAAAAAAATCCACATTTTCAAATACTGCTTCTACTGAATTTGGTGTGGACTTTTTGGTGTGACTTTTCTGCCCTGTAAAGGTCAGATGAAGTAGGATTTTAAGAAATCCCTTCTTCGAAAGGAATTCTATGTAGCGAAAGTAAAGTACAAAACTGAACTCACGTAACCGAAGCGAAGCGAGGGCGGGTCGCTAGTTTATTATAAAACCGAAAAAATATATAATATATTTTATCAGAATCAATACTCGGCTTTAAGAAACAAATTCTTACGTCGCTGAAGATTCCAAAAATATACAATTAGTGGACTCGCCTTACAACCAGACTTACAACAATCACTTGCGGATCACTTAAAAAAAATGTTCTGCGTAGGGATCTAACCATATCACTCACACCTATAGCACAGAATATGAAGGTACAATGAAGAAAGTTGGTACATAGGCCACTGCACCATCAGGCAATTCAACGAGTTTTATGAATTATTAAACAGTTACGAATTTGATTACAAAGATCAATTTAAATCATCTTAATAGATAATTTATAAATTATTAAGAACTAGCTGATGCCCGCGACTTCGTCCGCGTGACATTCAGTTATACTACGCACCCCTGTTTGAAACTTAAAAAATATAAATTCGACCAAGTACTTCCGGCAGCCACTTAACCATTTTCATCAAGGAGGACGCTTTCTCCAATTTTCATCGCCAAATTTGTAAGCATGTGAATTAGTGTTGCCCAAATGCAAGACTCATGCGAGGCTCGCAAGTCTTGCAACTTTCTCTGTTGAAATAACACAGAGTCACTTGTTTTGATAGAAATAAAAAATCCCCATAGAAATGAAAAATCCAACTAAATTATTGAAATTCTATTCATCTAGTGGCAGTAACTGTACAACTATCAATAATTAGGTACATACCACTTAACGGGAGTGGTGCTATTATTTCTCCGTGTACTGGTATTAAGAATACAAAATGTTGACAATCGTTTCTTTGCCAAGGAAATCGTAAAATACTGTCTAAGGGAGCACTGCGAAACTCTTGCAGTAAGTCTGGGTCTTGCATTTGTGCAACATGAATGTGAATGGCCACTTTGGCTTTGCTTCCATGTTGATGGTTAGGGTCAGCTTTTCTACTTGGGCCACAGATAAGAATACTTCAGTGAAGCATTGATCTCATCGGTTCTATTTCCTCGGGTTTAAGCTGGAAGGATTTGGAAAAAATCTCCAAAGAAAAGCACCATTGGCTTTTCATTACGATCAATATTTCGTAGTGCTCGATCAGCCTCTACGACTTCTTTTTTTATCCAATCATCGTAAACGATTAGACAGCAATACTAAATAAAAACACTAATAGTAGTAAAGCCACAGTTGAACCGTGGCAATTTGAAAGAGGTGGCGGAACGGCGCAGGCGTGATTACGTGCCTCTAATGCTGCCTTGGCCAAAGCCGCGGGTAATTGGAACGGTGAATAGTCCGTTACTCGCAGAGAAGCTGACCACCTGAGGGTGACGCCGGCCGAGGGCGTCAACAGGGGATAGTATTCGAAAGGCCCAATGGCGATGGGGAGAGAAAACGGTGGGTTATGGGGCCACGCGGACGAAATGGATGGCGTGTGTCCAGACCATGGCCTGCCAAAAAAAGAAGTAGGTGCAGTTTGCTCGTTTACCATCGTACACAATAAAACAAAAAACACTTTGAATGTGTCGCAGTTTGGTGTTATTGATATTGCTCTATAAATCTATCGGGTTTTTAAACAATGTGTGCGCTGTTTTATCACCAAAAAGTAATGTAGCTGCAGTTTCTGACATAGCCACTGCCAAAGTTATTTTACGCTGTCTCCTCATTTTATACCTGGGGTATCTAGGAAAAATCGCTTTCTATCATCTAAGTTTATATACGTCCCACTATTAGGCTCTAGCCTCGTCCGTAATGGGAGGGAAATTGGCCTAATATACCACGCTGGTCAGATGTGTTGGTATAGGGTTTGGTTTCAAGTTTGCTTTTTCTTTATAGATGTAATATATATTTATATCCCTTAGTCGTCTTGCGGCTGATCGACCCACGGGTAAGACAGGGAGTGGTGAAATATATTCTAACTGCGTAACCGCACGGATAAATATATAATAAATTGCTTTCATTACGAAATAATTAATAAAAATGAATTTCTTGGTCCATGTCGCGCTTTAAGTAGCGTCGGATATCTTCAAATGAATATCTCTTATATTTATATTATAATGTCAAAGAATTTGAAAGACTGTAAAACAATAACATCATTAAAAGCAAAAGACTTAAACGAATGGGGGTAAGGCTGTTACAGGCCTCCTCAAGGGTGTCATCTCAGCACTGATCACCTTCAAGTGCTCTGCAAGCTGCTTGAAACGTACTCTATGCTATCAACAGTGTATAAAAATCTAAAAAAGTAGGCCCTCGTTGTGCGAGGCATAATATGCAGCAACAGGCGCGTTGTGTGGTAGTGGCTACGGAAACCACCAACCCTTACTTTGCTCGTGGATGTTATAAAAGACGACTTAGAGCCTTATAACGACCTGGGCCAACTCCATCTGATGCCGATTGGTCAATTATTACATTCCCGAGGAGGGTTGACGTCTGGCAGGCGGCCGGTCATAAGACTATTGCCAATAAATTTTACAATATGTACTATGAATATATATTGTATCGACCCCAAGTAATTGGGATAAGTGTAGGAGAATGATGAGGCGGCAGTAACCGTATTCACTATTGCTAAGGTGACTGGTGTAGTGATGGGTCATGGTTGCTTCGGCATGTATCTACTAAAGGTCGCAAGGAGGGAAAGTACACCGTCCATCCACTACTGCGATTGAGAGGTGGACACGCCGCTGCATAAGCTCAAAGTTTGCGTGGCCTGGGCAGAACAGCGCCTTGAACTCATCGCAATCATCGATGCCAAACTGGCACTGTCGACCATCGCTAAGACGATGCTCGATAGCGTCAGGAACTGGGACTCGGTTGCCGCCGACAGTCGTCCCACAGAAAAAACGGCGGGCAGTGTCACAGAGGAGACTCTCCATGCTGACACACTTTACCCCGGCGCATCGAACGTTATAGCCGCGAGTACCTGCACCTGTTGCTATCCTAACTGAGGTCGTGGGTAGATGGACCATAGGCATTAATCTACTACTCGCAGAGACACCGACAGCGTGAGGGCGATGCAATGCTGTTGTTTGCCGTGGTGTCGACGGAGGCAATACCTGAAAGGCTAAACCCCCGGACCGGCCACGGATGTCAAGTAACCGGTACCAGAGGCCAGCCTGATGGCGATGGGGAGAGAACGCAATGAGTTATGGAGCCACACCACGCCCTTCTGTTGCCCTGGAAGGAATGGCCGTGTTCAGATCATAGCCAACCAAACAAAAACAAAAAGGGTGTACTTTGCATACTCGCCCCAAAGTACCATCTTAACTAAGATGTGGGTACTTTTACATTTTTCATGTTTGACTTAGTTGTTAGTCGTAGATGGCTATGACGACTTTACTCGGACTGTTGGGTAAGCGCTGAGAGCTTTCCACCCGAAGTACCTTTACTAAGTTCAAAAATTAATATAGTAACTTTTGAAAATATAACGAATGATTTAAATTTAATTTTCAGCGCCATCTATTGTTCATTTAACAAACTAAATAAATCATTCATTTTATTAATTTATAGCTAAATAATTATACTATTAACTAATTAAAACATTATTTTTCATCACAATTAGTTTTAATATTTATTTTGACTACTTGACCAACGTTATATAGTATGTCAACTTCCGTTCAACTATGCAGGAGGTTTGAGCCCAGCAGTGGGATGTATATGAGCCGAATTCATGAAACTACTACATATTAAGTAATACAAATATTATCCTTACGTTATAGATACATTAAATAATTATTTTGAGTTGAACCTTTTAGTGACGTAAAAGGCGAGCGGTGGTTTTAAAAACTGAAAAGCCCATAACTTTTTTACAGACATCAGATTTCAATGAAACAAAGACTAAATGTTGCTCTGGATTGGGCTTAATCTTCTTATCAAAACTGCGAAACAATCCATTCAGTATCTTCGGAGATTAGCGATTACAGACATACAGACATACAGACATACAGACAGACAAATAAAATTCCAAAAAAAGATTTTTGGGTTCAGTTAGTGTTTAGTTACTGCCGAGATTCATTTTTTAATAAATTTATCAAATGTACAGACACGGACTTTCTACTCATTTATTATATGTATAGATAGATAAATAAATCAATTATTAAAAAAACGTTAATCAAATATGTGTGATGGGGTCAATCATGATATTAAACAGACATACAGACATCGATACAATTTTTTTTTAACATTTTCTGTTTTTTTTTAAAGCAAATCGAAATAGAAAAAAAATAATTTTGTTAAAAATTTTCAATTATTATTATGCATTTTATAAATATTAAGAAGAATTCTTTATGCGTTGGAAAATACGAACATGGTAGAATTTAAATCTTCATCACAGCCCATATATGTCCCACTGTTGGGCTCGGCCCTCCTCCGTAATGGGAGGGAAATTAACCTACTATACCACGCTGATCAGACGTGTTGGTATAGGGTTTTGTTTCTAGTTTTCCATCTCTTACATAGATGTTATATGCGTTTTAAATCCCTTAGTCATCTCGTACGATCACCCACAGGTAAGATAGGGAGTGGTGAATTGTACTCTTACTCCGTCACCACACATACTTCATTATAAAAACTTGATTGCGAGCGAAAAATGATTGTCCCATGTATGAAATTACCAAAGTAAAGCATATTCACATACTGCGGTTATGATATTTAGATAATATAGGGTGTATCTATCTCTGCCGGAGTGTAAATTTGTGCACTAATACGTCTTTTCAAAATAGAGTTAACAAAATATCAATTCATGCAAGTGAAGCTGCAGGTTCAACTAGTATATGTATAAAGTTAAAGCAGACACGTCAATTAAGTTTAAAATAATGTAATAGCTGTTTATATTTAAAGTACTTTTCGAGTTGTTTGTAAATTTATTTTATTTGTAAACTTTGTTCGATGCGGAACATAGTGTTGGGGCAAACTTCGTTAATGTACTTATAGAAGCTTAAAACTATTCTCTTTCGTCGTCTTATAATAATAGTTCCTGCTTTAAAATCATCAAAGGCATGTCCCAATGATTAATATAAACCTATATAGGCTTTATATACTGAACTCTAAGAAACATGGATGTTATAATTAAAGCAAAAATTAAACTTTTTTCAATATTAGTTTAAAAAAAAGCGCTTTAATATACCTTCAGCTAAATAAAATATTGTCCAGGTGTTGTGACCGGCCCAATGCCGATGGGGACGGAATACGGTGGGTTATAGGCCACGCGTTGTTCTTCCGTCGCTTCGGATGGAACGGACGGCGTGTGTCCGGAGAATAGCCACAAAAAAAAGCCAAAAAGCGTTTCAAATAGAACAAAATTAATAGTTTTAAACAATATTAACAGGTTTCTAATAATACTAATAACTTTTAAGGTTATATCCTGCTGAGAAATTAATTCTCGTACCAGTTGCGGGGCCTTTTACAAATCATTATCTTATTCAAATTCAAATTCATTTATTATGCATAAACCCTGCGAGAGCACTTACATATTGTCATTTTTTTACATTTAAAGTTAATCTAATAAACCACCACCGGATCGGAATGAGACCGCTACTGAGAAGATCCGGCAAAAAACTCAGCGGGTTTGTCTAATTATATTTTACCTATGATATTATAGTTTTTTCATATCTTATATAAAAAAAATACATGTTTATTATTTCAGTGCGATGCCCTTCGAATGCAAGTAGTCGTAGTTAAAATACAATAAAAAAAGACCATGGCTGGACCGGATCCCACAAGCGGCACCCGATCACGAGTTAACTACTAGAGCAGCCATCGCTCCCCTCAACCACCTTGGAGGGAAGGGAGAGACCTGCTCCACGCAGCTACCGCAAGCGGACCTTTCAGTCAGCATGACCAATACCATGTACTATAAATGCAAAAAAGTCAAAATTCGTCAGGCAACACACGCTACGCTTTACAAGTATGTATAATTATTAAAAAGATATAGTAACTAAACAGTTTAAAAAAATAATGTAATTGCTGATAGAGGAGCTCCTCATAGCCAGTCTGAACTATCGCTTAGATAAGCCGATATTTTATAATAACCTTTTTTACAGAGTCTGTTTTTGACTGCCCTTTTAAACTTGTTTACAGTCATATCTCGGATATCTATTGGTAATTTATTATAGAAGCGTATACATTGCCCCATGAATAACCTATTAATTCTTTCAAGATGCGTACTATGTACAACTAATTTGTCCTTATTCCGAGTATTCACACAATGAATGTCACAATATCTTTCAAAGTTACTGAAATTTCTTTTTACATACAAAACATTTTCGTATATATATTGTGATACAACAGTCAGGATATTCACCTCTTTGAATTTCTCTCGAAGTGAAACTCTTGGGCCTAGATTATAAATTGCGCGAACAGCCCTTTTTTGCAGAACAAAGATACTAATCATTTCCACGGAGCATCCCCACAGCAATATGCCGTAAGACATAAGACTATGAAAATAAGAGAAGTAAACTATTCTAGCTGTTTCAATATCGGTCAATACTCGATTTTTTTTGACCGCATAAGCCGCTGAGATGAGCCTGTTTGACAATTTTTCAATATGAGGGCCCCATTGGAGTCTAGCATCTATAGTGAGGCCTAGAAAAACGGTTGATTCCACAAGGTCTAATGCCACACCTTTCATTTGAACATTGGTTCCCACTTATCTTACATTCGGTGTGGTAAATTTAATACATTTTGTTTTGTTCTCATTAAGAACTAAATTATTTGTATTGACCAATGAACAACGTTAGACAGTGCGTTGTTCACATCGTCAAAATTAAGCTTTTGTCTTTTAATTTTAAATAAAAAAGATGTGTCATCTGCGAACAACACAATGTTTTGATTGTCTCTTATATAGTAGGGTAAGTCATTTATATATACAAGGAACAGAAATGGCCCCAGAAAATGAAAAATGAAATGGGCGTTCCGCAAGGGTCCATCCCTTGCGGAACGCCCATTTCAATAACAAAACCAGATGATCGTGCACCATTAATATCGACCCTCTGAATTCTGTTGCTTAGGTAAGAAGTTAAAAGCTCAAGAGTTATTCCTGACCCCATACAGATATAATTTTCTTATAAGGGTTTTGTGGTGCACACAATCAAATGCCTTTGATAAATCGCAAAATATACCCAAGGCATCATGCGATTCCTCCCAGACTGCAAAGATATTCTTTAACAATTTGACACCCGCATCAGTAGTAGAGGAATTCTTAGTGAAACCAAATTGATTTTTATGGAAAATACTGTTTGTTAAAATGACTCAACATTTGATTAAGCTAAATTTTCTCAAATACTTCACTAAGTGTTGGTAGTATGTAAATAGGGCGAAAATTGTTAACATCTAACAGACTACCAGATTTGTGCAAAGGAATTACTCTACTAAATTTCATGAGTTCAGGAAACACACCTCGAGCTACACAACCATTAAACACACATGCCAGGTGGGGAGCAATAATAGATATTATAAAATTAACAGCCTTTACAGATAAGCCCCACAGATCTGCTGTCTTTTTAATATTAAGAGTTTTAAAAGACTTCAAAATATCATTCACACTGACATCTGAAAATTTAAAGGAAGTATTACATTTCACAATGCATTGTTTAAGGAGCGATTCAGCTAAATTAGGAGATGACCCTAAAGATTAAGTCATTAGTACCGGCACATTTGTAAAATAGTTTTCAAATTCTGTCGCCACTTCGTTATCCGCTTTCACAATTTTATCACCTATTTTTAAATTAAAATCCTTTTTCCGTACAATTTTTCTACTGGTTTCACTATTTATTACTTTCCATGTCATTTTAATTATACCACTAGATTGTATAATTTTGCTTCTCAGATAAATAGATTTAGCACAGGAACAGGCACGTTTAAATATTTTGAATAATTCTTAACATATTGCAAAAATACGGGATTGTGGTTATAAGATTTTTAATCATAGAGTTCATATAACCTTTTTTTACTCTTGAAGATACCACAAGTAGCCCATTCACTAAAACCAGTCGGCACTCCAACTTTTATAGTTTTGGGTTTAAATATTGTATTGAATTCAGTATCAACAAATTGTCATGAATAGTCAACAGCGGCATCTTCATACTCAAGTTGTATCTAAAATGCTCTAAGCGGCTAGCGGTCATAGGAACAAAGGTAATACTTTCAGGTTGAATCCTTCTAGTTCCTGGAAGTACAACAAGTTGCCCACAGTTGACCACTGCAGTGGTCTGATTCTAAAACACTTATAATAGATTTATTTATGGGCTTGACATTTGTAAATATATTATCTATACAAGTTGCACTCCCAGCAGCTATCCTAGTAGGTTCTAAGAAGACATTATAAATTATAAATTGTATGATCTCATTAATGTTATAAATATTTGTGTAATGTTATTATTGTCTAATAAATTTATATTAAAATCCCCACATATCGCAACATTTTTATTAGAAGTGGAGATTTTGAATAAAACATCCTCTATATATTTTTCAAAAACATCATATGGTGAACATGAAGGTCTGTATATGCACAAGACTATGAGCTGCTCACACTCAATATAGGCAATTTCAATTACACGTTCAATAGAGAGTCTCATAATATCATTTCTTTCTTTAAATTTAAGGGTATTATTTAAAATTATCAATGAGCCACCTCGTATCATACTGACTCTATTGATCGAGCTAGCAACCTGGTGATTAGGAAAATTAAACATTAGTTGATTATTGTTGAGCCAGTATTCAGTAATACAAAGAATATCTATCTGGTAATCATTCAAGAATAATTCTATTTCTAAATCTTTACCCGACATACCCTGAATATTTTGATGTACCAGGTTGATACACTTAGAACTATACTTAGAACTTAAATTATTTATAAAGCTAGAGAAGTCCTCTATTGTCTTAATGGATAATTTAAATTACTATCTAAATTGATGTCATATATTTCCATTAGCGGCAATTAAATTAAAATTATTTATGTGAAAATTACATTGCTCAATAGAAGCAATTTTGTTAGCCAAATTCTTGGCTGATGTAAAAAAAAAATAAGATAGCGAATCAGCTAACATATTTTTATAATATTTAGATAGGTAAGAACTATCTTTAGTCAAAAAACATTTTTTTTTACATAATTGTTAATATCAATTACATGCATTTTATTTCCAGTAGTATAATTCGATATAGATTTCAAATTATGCAATGTCAAGTTTAAATATTAGATGAATTCATTTTCCATCTGTGTCAAACATGTTTTATAAGGAAATGTGAACATTACAATTTTGTCAATATTTAATTTACAAACTTTAAAATTATATTCTTTCAATTGCTTTTTGCTCACATTTCGCATATTGTCAACAAATATTAATAATATACCAGGCTTAAAAATGTAATCAAATATTTTGTCCATTATATTATGGTATGACAAACCCGGCAAGCAGTAATTGACAATTGAATGTCCTTTTTCTGACAGCAGAACACCCATATTTTTGCCAATCTCATCACTAAATATAACAATTTTATTTTTATCACTTACGTTAGGTTTAGTTATAGGTTGTGATATACCTACATCAATAGCTGTTAACAGGGAACCGTTAGTACAAGATTGAATGTTGTGCAAGCTTACATCTGATGACTTTGTGTCGGAGATGATTAAATGAGGACACTCAGTTGATAATTGATTATATATATTATCAACAGATTGACTATCACAACAATTATATTTATCTAGTTTTAATTGATCCATTTCTAATAAACACTCCTGTATTCGCTTTTCTGAATTGGAGTATTTAGTAGTCATGGTTTCCAATTTTAATTAACCACAATCAATTTTTATTTTGAAATCATTTACATCAATTTCATATTGTTTAGTTAAAATTTTGGCCTCTATGGGAATCAACTCCGTGGATCGTCCGATCCGTCGTGGTACAGTAGATTTCTATTTCAACCATCTAAGCCATCTATGCAATTCGAAGAGGTTTTCTTTCCTATGAAACGAAGATATAAATATTATTTCATCATCATCATCTCAGCCCATATATGTCCCTCTCTTGAGCTCGGGCTTCCTCCATAATGGAAGGATAATTGACCTACTATACCACGCTGGTCAGACGTATTGGTATAGGGTTTGGTTCGAGTTTTCCTTCTCTCGCATTATTATATATATGTTTCATATTCCTTAGTCGTCTCGTACGATCACCGACGGGTAAGATAGGAGGCGGTTAATTGTGTTCTTACTCCGTCACCACCCGAAAAATATTATTTAATACATAATATATCATAATTTCCAAAACTTCTAGGTTAGTTAATTACAGTTAACTATTCTGAAAGCTACATAGAAGAGGGTTCCCTACTAATGAATGTTGTTAAGGTCATATTATGTTGTTGAAACTTGATGTCGAACTAAACGATGTGTAATATAGTTGAAGAAATTAAAGTCCGAACGTTTTCTATATTGCACGCCTCATAAGCAAAGCGTTGAGGTCTTGCTCTACTCCCGATATATAAAAATTAAGCGCTTTTCAAACCTAAAAATGATTTTATTTTTCTCACATTGCACTTATAGGATAATATTATCAAACTTATGTCAAGAAAAAACATTCGTTTAAACGTATTTGATATTTTTAAAAAGCAATTATTTTGTTTAAAGTAAGAAAATAGTAGACAAAAAACAATTTTGAGTACGTCGGATTAATTATTCTAGATCTGACACGATCACGACCGTAAAAATTAATGTATCAAAGTTTTTCTTTTATTAAAAGCTTCATAATCGCAACGCGCTGTTTTGCACTAAGTCGAGAATGGCACGAAATTTCAAAAGTATTTTTTTTCATTCATTTTCATGTGTGGCATTGATTGAATTGACCATTTTCAGTAAATGATAAATAATATAAAATTATGAGTCGTGCACTTCTGGATTTTCCTAATTATATTCATATTGCATTCATTTTAAAAATCATTTTATTCGCATCTTAATAACATGATGTTTCTTAGTCTTAGGAATACAATATAATACTTTCCTTTTTTCTATATGGCGTAAAGAGCATAAAGAATTTACAGAGTGACTTAACTGTACAAATGGCGTAGTGGCTAAAATATTAACTTTCCGTGCCAGTGCCGATAGTTCAATTCCCACGCAAGAAAATACTTTGTGCAATCCACAAAGTGTTGTTCTGAGTCATCATTCTCCTACTCTTATCCCCAATTACTTGGGGTCGATACAATATGTACTCTTGTAAAAGTTATTGGCAATAGTTTTATGACCGGCCGCCTGCCAGATGTCAATATAATTGTTGACCAAATGGCATCAGATGGTGTTGGCCCAGGTCATTATAAGACTCTTACGACATCCACGGGCAAAGTAAGGGTTGGTAGTATTTATAGCCGTTACCACACAGCTTGCAGTGTTGTTCTGAGTCTGAGAGTAATTTGTCTGGATTAAATGTATGTTTCTACAGGCCCTCGCAATATAAGGATTTTTTTCTTAGCATGCAGGATGCTATCTTTAGAAAATAGAAAAAAAAAAGATTACTAGACTTTTTCTATAACAGAGGAGGCCCGAGCCCAACAGTGGTACATATATGAGCTGAGATGAGATGAGATGATGATAGTTTTAAATAGTTAGTAATCAAACTTAAGGCTCACATATAGGTCCCATAAGCTCTGTCATATCCATGGTGCTATACTGCTACGCTTCACATATCAGTACATTTTCTTATCTATTGGCCTATTAGCCAATTTTCGCTTCATATCTCCCGTTTTGCATAGGAGGGAATTAGAATTTTTTAAACTCTCCTGTTTTTCTTTTCTAATTAAATTTGTTTTGGGTTCCAAGAAAATTAAAAGCGTTTCCCGAGACTTCCTGAGGGTTAAACCTCAGTGTCTTTTACAAAGACCATTGTGTATCCTGGCTTACAGAAGTTAGAGTGTTGGAAAAGTGCGGTGGAATTAGTCTCATTAAAAAAAATAGCGTAGTTTTCTTGACAAAATATTTGTATAAATTTGGATTGAACATATTCTTGCAGTAATCTCTTTTTCGCTTCAAAATTAATGTGTTACGATCGGTATATTATAGATTTGTCGGATCTTGTTCGAGCAGCCTTTACCTTTCTAACTCCACCTTATGTTACTTTCACCAAAGCGCACCTCGCAATAAATAACTAAGAATATTACTTCACTACCACCACAAAATTCTACTGTCAAAACACTTCGCATTTAAAATTGTGCCAACCTTTGCTTCAAATACTTCTCAAATGTTGCCGGTTTTTTAAAGATGGAGCCACTAATTCATTTAGCATTTATTGAACACAAGTCAAACAATAGCTTTATGATGATTATAATGTATAATTTATAAAATATGACATGACGCCTTTTGAAAAATCATGAATAATGCATATATTTATTATTTCTAACGCTTTAAGTAAAATAATAAGAATATTGGGAACAAAAGGGATAAAAAGGTACTTTAGCCCAATATCTATTCCAAGTAACTGATGCAGCACCTAAGAGAAAATTGTCTATATCTTGCTCTAGTCATTGATCTGAGACAGAGTACTATAATAAAACCCTTACTCGGCATACCGTTAAAGAAATTTATTTTACAATCCTTATAAAAGTATCCGATTTTAACCGTCATTCTATTACTCCGGCAAAATTGCAGCGAGTTGAGGCAAAGTGGATTCGCTTACTGAACGGCAAATCTAATCCTAATCTTGTCTTCTTTTGAAATTACTTATATTCTTGGCATAATAATGTTGAAGATAGCTTGTTATTTTGTAATAGAATTCGCTAAATATGTTTTATTGTTTGTGTTCTACTAAGATTTATAAAAATAGTGCTAATTTTGCTTTGGACTTGCTTACTGCTACTATGTTTCCTAATTAATTACATATTCTTAGAGCCTTGTTACCTAATACAATCGCAATTAATATATGTTCTTACCTTAGTGGTGGCTTTTTCACTGATATCGAATACTTGACGTCCGTGGCCAGCACGGCTTCTTTACCATTGCGAAGATAAATATTGTTGAGGGCTTTTATCATACATTATAGATTAATTATGCTTTTTTACATCCTACAATACATTAACAAAGAATTGAAAATTTGAAGAACAACACAAATATATATTTTTAACTTTTTTCTAGTGATTAACGTTAACTTTATAAATATAAAAAAAAATAAGTGTATTATTTCATTAAGACATAAGAACGTGTTTTCAGTAATTTAACAGCTAATTTTTAATACGTTCGTTGAGAAACTACAACTGCAATACACAAACTAATCGGTATGGATTTAAATGAAAAGTGGTTTGAAAAATACTTTTTTATTCCACCCGCTTGGCAGCTCGTATATTGAAAGCATCGATGAGTTTTCCATGTAATTGGATTTTGAAAATACTCAATGTTATGTAGGTAATATGTTTTAAATAATGTCTGATAGTGTTGAAATATGTGACGGTTTGGCAAGCGTTATAACTTTTATGTTCAGAGTTGAGTCGATAATTAATATTCATATATCGCTTAAAGATTATTTATGACAAGATTTATATACCTACAGATTATAAATGTGATGGCTTTTTGTAATTTTATTTTTTATTATTCTTATAATTTTTGGTTTTTTTTTTTTTTGTTTATATTATATACAAAAATCTTGAGGCATAGTGTTAGTTGTCGAATTTTTTTGTGTATTTGATAGGTAGATGTAAAGTATTTTTCACCAATTCAATAGTGGTAGGACCACGCTGTGGATAGTTTACTGTCTACAGCCGCAGGCCGGTCTGTCCGGGTTAGTACCACACTCTCGCAGAAGATCGACGTCTGAGTAATGCAATGTGCGATTGCGCTTCGTTCGGTGAGCGAGAGAGTCGGAAGCCCAACTGGGGTGGGTTAGGGGTTTGTATTGGTAGGCAGCGGCCTAGTTATACCTTAGTATTGCAAAGGTCCATCGGCGGTAGTGACACTTACCATCAGGTGTGCTGTCTGCTCGTCTGCCACCATCAGCATTAAAAAAAACATATTTTTGTATGAGCATATAGGTAATTTTAGTAATAAAATATTCAATTGATTCAAACATCATTCATTATCATGAGGTCATTAAAGTAACTATATTTGTTACATATCGTAATGAAAGTGCGTGCATTTTTCACGGTTTATTTTAATTTAGAATATATATATATATATATATATATATATATATGGTAGCGGCTACGAATACTGCCATTCTTTACTTTGCTCGTGGATATCGTAAAAGACGACTAAGAGCTTTATGACGCCCTGAGCCAACTCCACCTGATGCCGTTTGGTCAACAATTACATTCCCAAGGAGGGTTGACGTATGGCTGGCGGCCGGTCATAAAACTATTGCCAATAACTTTTACAATATGTACTATGAAATTTAACTCACAATATCAGATATCGCTCATAAAGTGCTTAATCAGTCAACTAATGCCATTTGTGTAGTTAATTATGCGTGTTCAACGTATTATTAATTTAGATGGATGACCAGATGCATCATTGTTACGAGTATCATTGATAATCAACGAGTTATATGTTCAACGTATACAGTGAGTTTGATTAATGATCCCGTATAGAGCGTACTTCAACCGGGTCTAACGGATTAATCTGTAATCAACGACAGGTTGAAGAACGTAAATCAGTCAGTTCGATTTTATTAATATGCTTGACAGAATTTACATCAACCCATGTTCCATGTTAGATGTAAGTCTGCCCAAGAAAATGCCATTCAGAAAGATTCTACCTTACACTCTCCACTTACACCTAATGAACTTCCGCGAGTTTTATGTTTTCATTCTCCATAAAGGGGGTAAAATACATATTGTAAAAGTTATTGGCAATAGTTTTATAACCGGCTGCCTGCCAGACGTCAAACCTCCTTGGAAATGTAAATGTTGACCAAACGGCATCAAATGGAGTTGGCCTATGTCATTATAAGGCGGGGTGCGACGTCAGTAACCTCCCCGTGGTGCACCCTGGGCCCAGCGATCGCCCCCGGACCAATTGTTTCGGGAGCGTTCGCTGGTGGCAGATAACTGACATGGTGGGGTAGGCTTTCTTTTCTTCGTTGAGGATAGGATGGCTGACCTGGATGTGTAGCCTAAAACAGGCTGGAAGGCTTGGTCGGCATCTCAGACATATTCTGAGTAGTGGCGATCAAGTTCAGGCGACGGGTATGACTGGTTGTGAAAACACTACCAGGCGTACAGGCTTCGGCCACCGTCGGCGAACTCGTCGGAAGGCGAGGGGCTTGCCTTAATTGGCCGGCCCGCGTGGAGTAAACCACAATAAAAAATCCTCAAAGTCTCTAGGTGTCGACCGTTCCGCCTAGGGGCGCCTCTTGTGGGTGGTTGGTGGAGAGCATCAGCCCGCTAGAGGTCAACCACGGATACCTCCCGACCTCCGTGAGTATTAAATCGGGTTGCCTGGGCATCGGGGTCCCTGCTCAGGTTGAGTGTTATTTACCCTGCACTCGTGGGATCAGTTATGGATTCATTAAAAAACAAAAACCAAACAAACGACGAAGAGAAGGAGGCGCATAGCGTAGTAGAAGATAAGAAAGGAGAAGGCAGTAGTAGGAAGAAAGGCAAGACAGAAATGCCTCCGCCCGCCATACCTACAGCTAAACCTAGCGGTAGCAGTACTAAGAAGGGGAAGCGACTTGCTGGTAAGTCGTCTCTCCCTAAGGGCAGTTCTGTGTCGGAAATCGACTCAGATAATTACCTGGATGAGCAGCCCCCGACAAAAATAAGCACAGCGGGGCGAGGCAAAGTGCAGTCCAAAGGACATTCTTGGGGATTGGTCAGAGCTAGAGTGCGCCTGGAACGATTGGATCAGGCCTACTTGGATGGTGACGAAACCGAGACGTCGGATGGGTCTGTTACATCTGCCGTGAGCGACGTAAAGTTTGGCCCCATGGACTTGATTAAGCTGTCGGACGAGGAGATTAAAATCCTGATGTTCGACAGCCATGCGGAAATAATAAAAGCTGTACGAGAGTCTAAGAACCTCAAAGGGACGCACGTTAGACGCATCAAGGAGTCAGCGGAATATATGGTGATGCTCCATAATGCCCTCCGCATGAAGCTTTACAATGATCCCCTGATGGAAGAGGTTCGGGCTTTAAGGGTTGAGAAGGAGATTCTAGAGGCGGAGCTTGGCAACCCACAAGCCTCGTGCACGAGATGTACAGGGACTGAGGAGCTTCGTCGCAAGTACGAAATGGAGATTGCATCCCTAAAGGAGCAATTGAAGCAGGCCAAGGCGGTACAGCAGATGGTTGTATCTGGAGCGGCACCCCCAACGGCCCCTCCTGCTGGACTACATTTTGAGGGCCTTAAATCAGATCTACTCAAATCATTGGGTGAAATGATGACGGCCCGACTCGCGACGATTGAGGATCGCCTCCTCCCTCCAAAGAGCGTCCGTCCGCCTTTAGTGGCAGATCAGAAGAGAACTGCAGTTTCAGATGTCGCAGTAGTGTCCGCCTCGGCGTCCGATGCCCCGGTGGTTGGTGTTTCTGCCCAGCCCATACCTGCGGAGAGCTGGGTAAAAGTAGTTCGGAAGAACAACAACAAGAAGAAGAAGACTAGTCCTGGTGCTGATGTTCCATCTGTGGGCATACCTGTTGCTGGGGCCTCGGAAGCTGATATGCCTGCGGCTATCAAGTCCGTGAAGCCATCATCGAAACGAAGGCGAAAAACGGCGCTCACTAGCCCCCGCTCTCAGGCAGTAATTATCAAATTGCTGCCCGAGGCTGAATCGAAGGGGTTGACGTACGCCGACGCACTCATGCGGGCTGAGCGTGAAGTAAACCTTCCCAATTTGGGGATAACAGAGGGCCTCATGATACGGCGTGCGGCGACTGGTTCGAGGGTGTTGCAACTGCCTAAGACCCAGACGCCTGAGGTGGCTGATTCACTAGCGGTGTCTCTGCGCAGTGCGTTCGACGGAGTGGCGGAAGTCGTCCGTCCAGTAAAACGTGCAGATGTGCGGCTCACTGGGCTGGACGACTCTGTTACAGCAGACAAAATTATAGCTGCTATTTGCCGTGCTTGCGGCTGCAGTTTTGCGGAGGTGGCGAAATCCAGCGTGGGCCCCGCGGCATGGGCATGGCGAAAGTGCGGTGCCCCGTCTCCACCGCCAAGACTCTGGCTGATGCAGGCAAACTCTTAGTCGGCTGGAGCTCGGCAGGCGTACAGGTGCTGGAGGCCCTCCCTTTGAGGTGCTTCCGGTGCCTAGAGCTAGGGCACACCGCGGCGTTGTGCTCATCCCCGGTAGACCGCTCGGAACTTTGTTTCCGATGTGGTGGCCGGGGACATAAGGCGGCTGCATGCACGGCTGTACCGCATTGTGCGGTCTGCGCAGATCTAGGCTGTCCAGCAGGGCACACGATGGGGGGGGCGTTTGTGCAAGCCCCCTCCAAGGAAGGCCAAGAGGGCCGAGAGACCCGAGGCCATGTCCTGTAATTGAGAAGGCGTCGAGCTAGGAGGGCGCTTGCGCCTAAGCTCCGCTGGCGGAAACACTGGAACGGATTGCAGGACGTGGCCTACGAGCCAGACGCGGGGGTCCCGGGGATAGCATGTCGAAAGACGATCTTTCCGACCCCCACTTTGCATCGGAAGCGGGTCCGCTGTGGTTTTAGTGGGTATTCCGGCCGCCAACATCTCATGGCCGGCGAGTCCCACACACCCCCCCGTCTGTCACTGGCGGGGGATGTGCGTAAAAGCATTTCCTCAGCGATAACAAAAAAAGAAAAAAAAAAAAGTCATTATAAGGCTCTTAGTTGTCTTTTACGACATCCAGGAGCAAAGTAAGGGTTGGTAGTATTTTCTATACAGCCAATCATCTCATAATTATATAATTGGAAAAATGAGTAAATTATTTGAAATAGTTCGGTGTCAGTATATTTAAATCATTTTTAAACTAAATTTATTTAGTTATAGGCTAGTACACTATTGATTTCTGACATTTACGCAAATATTAAACGTTTGAAATAAAACTATTTTTTTACTGATTCTATCGCGTTAGATTTTTAATTTTCCGATGTTTCGAACAGTTAACAGCATTCAATGGTTATAGCTCGAGAGCTGGCACCAATTTTTGGGTAGGTGTTTGAGGCAAGCTGAAAACTTGCCACATAACCCTCCATTTATCCCCCTATACAGAATAACAGACCTGGCTGGTAAGCAGAGGGGCTAAATCACCCCCTGAATTTTATTTTTTTTTGTTATTAAAAATACATTTCAGGTAAGATGCAATTTTTATATGTTGCAGTGTAATGTTTAATGAATACAAAAAAAAATAAGCCAGACGATTTAGTTGGACTTTTAACATTGCCAGACGCGTGCAAAACTATTTTGCAAAAAATTATAAAAAATATATTTTGTAATGTAAATCAAATAAAAACGCGACAGAATCCATAAAAGTAGTTTTATTTCAAATAAAAAGAAAATATTTTAAAAATTTCAGGGGTGACTTAGCCCCGCTACTCACCAGCCAGGTCTGTTATTCCGTATAGGGGTATAATAGGAGGGTTATGTGGTAAGTTTTCAGCTTGCCTCAAACACCTACCCAAAAATTGATGCCAGCTGTCCTACTATTACGGAAGGTCTGTCCTAGAAATCAAATACAAATGCGATATAATCTGTAAAAAATAGTTTTAGTTCACTGTTCTTTCCTGCGTGATATTGGGTTCATCATAACTATGTAGGTACTTTTAACCAGCGTGACACTATACGTCGATTTCCCTGCTATTATGGAGAAGGCTAAAGTCCAACAATGAAACGTATTTGAGATGAAATGATGATAATAATTCTCTGATAATAATTCTCTGATGATAGTAATTCTCTGATGATAATAATTCTCTGATAATTATTCTCTGATGATAATAATTCTCTGATGATAATAATTCTCTGATGATAATAATTCTCTGATGATAATAATTCTCTGTGTGTTGACGGAATAAGAATACAATTCACCACCCCCTATCTTACCCGTGGCTGATCGTAAGAGACGACTAAGGGATATAAAACACATATAACAAGCAAAGCGCAAGAGAGGGAAAACTCGAAACAAAATCCTATACCAACACGTCTGACCAGCGTGGTATAGTAGGTCAATTTCCTTCCTATTAGGGAGGAGGCTTGAACCCAACAGAGGGACATATATAAGCTGAAATGATGAAATGAATGATAAATGATGATGACAATAAGAGAGAACTATGCCTAATGATAAAAGTTTTACACTCTGATGTATGGCTTTAAAAAACTCTTTATCGTAAAATTTTTGCTCACATTTGAGTCTTAAAAATTAGTCGAATTAGTACTAAATATAAACATATGTAAACACATCAGAAATGAATACAAGGTCTTAGCAATTTGTAGTCAGGCTTTTAAGACTATACTTCGCAAAGTGCTTGCTCTATACGCCTTGTAAGTCTTAATGACTCCATTCTAAGGGAAAATGCATTTTGCCAACGCGAGACATCTTATATTTTATATAGCTATCTCTACTGCAGTATCGACTGCTAGCTTTATTATAAAAATAAATTTTCTATAGAGAATATCTTGATTTCGGATCCGTAATGGATGCAGTTTTTTTTTTAATATCACTTTTCACTAAGGAATTAAACCTTTTATTAAGGGGGTTACAAACATTCAATTAACGCAGACAAATTCCATCCAGACTAGAGACAACAGTTTGTGGATCGCACAAAATATTGTCTTCATCATCATTTTCCTAAACTTATCCCAATGTTATTGGTAATAGCTTTATAACCGGCCGCCTGCCAGACGTCAACCCTCCTTGGGAATGTAATTGTTGAGCAAACGGCCTCAGATGGAGTTGGCCCAGGTCGATATAAGGCTCTTAGTCGTCTTTTACGACATTCACGAGCAAAGTAAGGGTTGGTAGTATTCTTAGCCACTACTACACAGCTATCATAAAGTATTGTGCTGTGGGATTCAAACCCACGGCACTTTCCGATTGTTCCACAGTTTAGGATAGTTTTAAAAGCGAAACGTTAAGTGTAGTGATTATTATAAAATTCCCTCTTTGAGAGAAGAAACTTAAAGAACACCTATCGTAATATGCCTGATAAACATATTAAACCTACACGATTTTTTTTTATATAATTAACGTAGCAAACGAGCAAGCAGCACACCTGATGGTAAGTGTCACTGCCACCCATGGATCTTTGCAATACCAAGGGTATAGCTTAGGCCACTGCCTACCAATAAAATTCCCAAACCCACCCAGTTGGGCTTCCAGCTGTCTTGCTCACCAAACGAAGCGCAAGAGCACATTGCCATTACACAGACGTCAATCTTCTGCGAAAGTATGGTACTACCCTGGACGGACCGGGCCGCGGTTGTAGACAGAACAGGACAAAACTGTCAACAGCGTGGTCCTACCACTATTATCCGAAATTTTGATATCGGTTTCGTTTGAAACCGATAGTTTCGGCTAGGGTCACGGACCTAGGATTACTGACCTAGGGTTACGATACCTAGTTTTACATAGATTTGAGTAAATATATATTCATATTGAATAGAAAATATGCTGTATCTATTATGGTGATGGTTTTAAGAATAAAATACGTCAGCAATTCTTACTTTCCCAAAGGAATCATAAAAACCGGCACTGGAAGAATGACCTACTGCACCTTATTGCGATCGCCAAGCAACAATAATCTTACCAAAGAATGACTGTGCCATTTTTTATAAAATGCTATGAAAGACCTACGTTCAACAGTGGACAGTGAAAGTCTATATGAAAAAATATACGAAATTATATGGATTTTGTGAGAAAGGTTAATGGGCACCTTAGTATGAAATCTATACCCACGCCACAGAAAAAAAAAGAGTAGGAAGTTCAGATAAACATCTCTAGTTTACGAATATATATATTATGTCGCATGAATGCAGATAATGGTATTCAGACCAAAATATTAAAAATAAAAAGTGTGTGTGTGTCAGCTCCGATGCACGACTGGAGTTTACTCCTTAAGTACGATTATTAAAACAGGCGCAAGAAAAGCTCATTTGACTAAAATTAATATATATTTTTTTATTTACATGTATTAAAACTGTTCAGTGAAGTATTATTTCACGTCAGAAAGTGAAAGGTGCGCAAAATAGGTTGCGCACCAAAAACGTAACGAGGTCATTCGATCACTAGATTTTACTCCTCAAATTTTCTCATACCGGGCGCCTTATATGAAAATCGATTCTTAAGGAGTAAACTCCAAAAAAAATAATTAAAAAAATAAAAAAACCCAACTGCGTAAAAAGTGAACGTGAAAGTGTTTTTTATTTTTTTAATTATTTTTTTTATTTCATACTTTTTAGTTATGAATACCTAGGTGGCTATACTTATTTTATTTATTAATAAGTAGGTATCTAACTATATTATATAGTTTTTCGACTGAAGTTGAGTACTAAATCGTTAGAAGTTGAAGATGGGTGACCGCGTCAGACATTAGATACTTTAGGTAGTCCAATATATCTACTAGATACTTTAGTATATGTCCATCCACATTCACACGCACAGTCATACGATTTTTTCGTCTCTTCATTGTAAAGTAAAAATCGTAAGTACTAAACTTTAAATCAATATAGATCCTAAACGGTCAGACGAATCAAAAATGTTGAGAGAAAACTAAAAATGATTTTTAAATACCTATTCAACGATACCCCACTTGACATAGTTTGTTGACTTTAATTTTTTTCATTTTCACAATATGGCGTCCAGTAGTCGCCATTTTGAATTTTCCCTAACGTCATGTCTTTAGTGACACTCGCCGGACTAAGAGGAATGGATTGACGTGTGAATCATAAGAATCAGCCCAGGCTCGGCCGGTTTGGTCTATATAGTGCTTCAAAGGAACATACAAACATACATACATACATACATAGACTGTTAAACACAATACCACTCCTTTGCGTTGCGCAGTCGTGTAAAAAATATTAAGGTTCATTATAATAAGGTTTCCGACATTTTTATTGGTTTCTTGTTAGTACCAAGGATTTAAAAATAAAATAAAAAAAAATAATATAACAACAGAAAGGTTTTTATGTTTTATTCGATGTGATCATTGTCTACAGGAATAATTGTATCGTCTAAAATCCCCGCAGGCGCGTCTATTTACTCTTGATGTTTGGCCCAGGACAAAAAATATACTATGCTGGCTATATGCGCGCAACATCCAATAGTGCGGCGGCCGTGGATACAAGAGCAGTAGTAACCTTCAATACTCTCTCATTGAAATTGTTTTATCTAAACATTTTACCTCCATATAAAAATGCTGGAATAAGGTGGAGTCAAGAGTCTCCGAAACCGGCGAGCGTGTATGAAGAGAATTATGAATGTTGAAGAAGCGAGTGAAATATGCAAGGATAGAGTTCTCTGGCACTCTGTTCTCTCTGTCTACCCTGCAAGGGATATGGCGTGATGATATGTATGTATGTATAAAAATGCTCACTGAATACCGATTTATTATTCATCTTTTAATTTTTAATCCCATGGTAAAAAAGAAACTACATAAAATTAATAGTTGGTTAATACTTAACAATTTCACTTAATTTGATTTTTGTAGGAAAACTTTTGTTAAGTGGGTCAGATTATTCCCAATAACCTTTCTCATATTACTTCAGTCTACATACGTCCCACTTTTGGGTGCTGGCATCCTCCACTGTTGGGGCATAAATTGACTTAATATACCACGCCGGTCAGAAGTGGTTAGTATAGAGTTTAACCAGTATGGTACATTAGGTCACATCTTGTATATTAATTTATTTAATCGTCGTTTAGTATACCCACGAGTAACATACGAAAGGAGTGGTAAATTATATTCTTACTCCGTCACTGCACGGAGAGATATCAGCTGGGGGGGGGGCACACTTAAAACATTACTTATTTTTACTGACCGTCGCGCCGCCTACAGATTGGTTGTACAAACTTAACTGCTGCCATTTTGTCCTGCCTGTCAAACGTTTGACAACTGAGAATTGTTATTTTTTGTTCCTAGCGTAGGTACTTATTGTCATCGATCTATTTTCGGTTATTGATATTTTTCTGAAAATTATCTCAAGTTTCAATATTAGGCTGATATTATTATTGTTTAATTATCAGCTGATATGTTTTTTTTTATATTTCAGGGTAGTTTTCATAGTAAAAGAAAATTCTATGTAATTACACATACACATGTAGATATGTATATACACTCATTTGCAAAAAAAACGGGCACCTAAGCAATGAACCATTTCAAATGTTAATATTTTTTTGTTTGATAATTATAGGTAGTTTTATCCACACAATTTGGTAAATTAATAAGAAAATAATCGTTTTCATCAGTATTTCATAAAATTTAGATACAATTTATGGGAAATAATGCTAAACCTCGCTAGTAGTGCATATGCTCATGAAGTAAAAATAAAAAAGTTTTTTTGTTTGTTTTTCTTTAATAAAGTAAAAGCAGATAAATGTTTAGTATCGAGTGTGACCCCCTCTAGCTAAAATCACAGCTTGAATTCGTCTGGGCATGCTAGCGAGTATATCCCGGATACTTGCTTGCGGAATACGTTCCCACTCCGCAGTAATCACATTCTTCAGCTCTCTGATGGTCTGCGGAGCCGGGTGTACTGATCTCACACGCCGTTTCAGAACGTCCCAGACATGCTCTATGGGATTGAGGTCGGGACTTCGAGCTGGCCAATCCAAACGACCAATGCCGACCTCTTGCACATACGCATTAACATCGCGGGATCGGTGGGCGCGAGCATTGTCGTCCATAAAAATCGAGTCTTCACCTAGAGCGGCCAATGCGGGTTGTGCATGAGAAATTAGAACTTCCGTTATGTATCGATGCCCAGTCAGTGAGCCGTTTTCAATGAAGACTAACTCTGTACGATCCATTGAATTTATTCCTGCCCAAAACATAACAGAGCCCCCACCATAAGGTGTGATTTCTTCGAAACATGCCTCTGCAAAGCGTTCTCCTTGTCTTCTTAGCACTCGCCGACGTCGATCTTCACCGAACAGAGATATCCTGGCTTCATCAGAGAACAAAACCCTATTCCAATCGTCTTGAGTCCATGATTCACAATTTCTAGCGAACCTAAGCCTGTGAACTCTGTGCTCACGGAGTAATTTGGGGCCGCGGGCCGGGCGGTGACTGCGTATATTGGCAGCGAGAAGCCTCCTCCTGACCGTCCATAGACTAATATGCACATTTCTTACTTCTTGGAGGTTGTTCTTAAGATCCACATACGAAGATTTGCGATTTCTCAATGCGCGACTCACAAGAAAACGATCATCCCGTGGTTGGGTAGATGGTTTTCTTCCAGAACCAGGCCTTCTCTCGACGGAACCAGTCTCCTGATATCGCTGCCAGGTCCTTTGGACTGTCGAGCGACTAACATTTAGCCTCCTAGCCACGAAACATTGGCTGCAACCCTCTTCAAGCAGCGCGATAATTTTGGTAGCTTTTACCACTTTATCTACCATTTTTGATACAGCCAAACAGCATTAAATAAAGCTTTGACAGTCAAGGATATAAAATTAATCGATAAAAATTGAATAAAAGTTATGAAAGTCGATGTTAACTTCTGGAACTTCGCGCCAAAAATGTAGGATAAAAAGGGGTTTTCTGTAAAAATGAACATCAAATGAAAAATTGAATTTAGAACGTACTTTTTTAAATACCACAGCATTTTTAAAACCGGCCAGTAACGTGTACAAACGATTGAAACCTTTTTGGTATTGTATCTTTTTAAATATGAATGAAAATCAAAACCGCCCGTTTTTTTTGCAAATGAGTTTATATTACTTCAACTTTAGTTCACCGCCTAAACTCTGGGTGGCAGCACTTTCCATACATGCATATTTTATCATCGAGTTGCCACTCTTTTTCAATTTAATAACTTTACTCTTTGGATATCAGTTTCACTGATAAATTTATACTAATAAAATTCTCCACTAGCATTCAAGCTTCAATTACTTCTAAAAGAAAATTGATTCCAAATGTGTAACCTCCAATCATTCAGGCAATAACATTTTATGTCATTGGCTAGGAGGGAAACTACCTCAATAAATCTAAGCTTAGCTCTAACAGAGAATTGATTTTTGTATCTTTTCACCGAGAATATTCATTGGCACAAAACTATAATAATTTAGAAATGTTTGTGAAAGAAGATAATAGAAGAAGAAAGAAGATAATAGCTTATTATTTATGTTCATAATATTAACGAGATTATATTTAACTAGTCTTATTTAAATACTAGCCGACCCGGCACACTTCGTTCCATCTAACAGTTAATGAATGATGAGCAGATTTCGATTCATTCAAAATTATTAAGTTACTTTTTTTTATTATGAAAATAAATATGAATTATATAAATTTTAAAATCATGTATTTTAATAACGTGCCAGCAAGATGAAGACTTACCTTGTGTTATACGACATTTTTCTTCATACGCGTTGAAAATTATCTAATTGTTGATCTTTGAGATTTGCTCGACGATTTCGCATTGTCAACCGAGCCATTTCACGGGCTGCCTCACTTTGTTCTTATGATTGAGACGCACGAATTGTGCAATATCTTGTTTTTATGCCATGGCTACATTCGTGATGTTTCGAATTCTAATTGCGTTACGGCTCTGTAGGGAAAGATTTGATCTTGTTAGTCGCGGCATTGTTGATGACAATATATACACAATATGATTTATTATAACAATATTCGTAAAAATTCGTAACACTCGCATAAAACGAACTCTGACCGGTTAAATTAATATTCAACTTTTCACGGAATTTTCCAAACAAACCATTAGACCATCTAATGACGTGAGCTGTCAATTGCGTTTTGTTACATCATCAACAAATTAACGTTTAGAACTGATGGCTCTTTAATGATCTTTTTTTTGTTATTAATATCGTATTTTAATATCTTATATCCTATTTCCAGCGACAACAAACTCAAAAACATAAAAATCATAAAAATTGGTCCAGCCGTTCTCCAGTTATAAGTGTTGTAACTAACACAAATCTTTTATATATATAGATTAATTACGATTTTAATTTCCAGACGTTTCGAACAATTCACAGTGTTTATGATCACGGGTAGATAGTCAGTAATCAGTTTTTACGTGAACATCAACGCTAGTGCATAAAAACTATAAAAATTGTTTAAAATAACTAATAAGCAGAAGAAATCATTACAAATTTCTTAATCAACACACTTGGCAGCCAAGTTGGCGAACGCAATTACTGTTATAAGTCGCCCAGAAAAGTGTAGTTGCCGGCTCCTTTGCTTGCTCCTTACCTGGGTTTTACGACTGCTTTGGCAAATTAATCTGTCACTACAAGAGAATTTATCGATTTATAGTTTTATTATTGGTTGATGAAAAAAGTCGATCTAGCATCAGACAAACTGTGGCACGTATTGTCGACCTTGATGTTCATTCGCGCGGCTCCAAGGATACAATTTCGTACCAAAAAATAATACGGACCTACGGAGAACTCAATTCTTGTGTATGTACTAACAAAATGTTTGGTTCACATTTACTGAGACGGATACATAGTGTTTTCCTCAATGTTATTCTTGTTTAGTCGCCCGAGGCAAGCAACTAACTAGGTGCCGGGAAGCCCTGCTATAAAATTTGTTATTTTATACTTTATTATTGGTAGTATCCACAGTTTAGCTGTAAAATTTTTTTAACATAAACGCTAATAATTTCAACGATAAAATTTAATATTTTCATATTATATAGATTTAAAATAACCTACAATGCCTAACAGGGTGATATATGTTCCCTCTTTGTTCAGCCCCGATGCTGGGTATTATAACTTTGACTATGTGTCTATCTGTATCATCGTAGCTCTCAAACGAATAGATCGATTTCATTTTTTTTTATTTTTAGGGTTCCGAACCTCGAAAAGAAAAAAACGGAACCCTTATAGGATCACTTTGTTGTCCGTCCGTCCATCCGTCTGTCCATCCATCCGTCTATCCATCTGTCTGTCTGTCAAGACCCTTTTTCTCAGGAATGGGTGAGGTATCAAAATGAAATATATATCAAATACTCAAGTCTACTGTCCCTTGGAGCTGTGAAAAAATCAAATTTCTGTTTATGTCGCAAATTTCTGCAAATTTTCGACAATCGCAAGGGAATCAAAACCTACAGGGTACTTCTAGTGAACTCAGAATCTTGAAATTTGGTACGACGTAACGTCTTATAGCACAGATAAAGGAAAAAATGTGAAAACCGTAAATTTTTAATTACATCATATATAAAAAATATTTTAATAATTTTAAGTTTACTACCTCTTTCCTCCTGAACGTGTAGAGGTATTCAATTGAAATTCATATCAAATACTCAGATGTATAATACCTTTAAGCTGTAACAAAATCAAACTTCTATGTCAACGCATTCAAAAGAAACAGCAATTAAAGCTGCATAGTTTCAAATTCGCAACTACTTGCAAAGGAATCAAAACCTAAAGGGTACTTCAAATCGACCTAGAATCTTGAAATTTGGCATGAAGCAATTTTTAATAGCACATATAAAGGAAAAATTCCGAAACCTTAAATTTCTAGTTACATCATATACATAGATATTTAAATTTTTACTATTAATTCATGAAGTTATATATATCTTAAGGAATATACTTTAACCATACCTTTTAATTTTATTGTATTTCTGCAGATCTAAAATTAATTTCAAAAAAGTAAAAGTTGGTATTAAAATTACTCATCCATCCATTTATCAATCTATAGACATCCGTTGCAATTTTTACAAATCCCACGGGAAAATTAGAATTTGTGACTCATCGTCTTGTTGATCACTACATCGTCACTACATTAAGAACTATACATATATAGATATATACATATCATCACGCCATATTCCTTTAATAACTATAATGCATTAGAATTATGAATACCTTAATATGTCCTTTCAGATATTTTAATTAAATAATCGTCTTTACATAACATAACCCAAAGCCGCTGCGAAAACTTGTACGCTGAGATCTTTTAAACTACGCAATGGCTTTCAAATCAGTTTTGTCAATACATAAAAGGATTCAATAGGAAGGTTTATACATACATATAATAAAAGAAAACAGCTAAGAATTTTAAAGATACATATCTTTAAAATTTTTGTGATATCGTTAAAAGAAAACAAGTTTTAGTGCGCTTACATTGCAAACGCTGGCTAAACCTTACATGATAGATCAAAATAAGGTAAAACGAAATTGTTTGTGTTAAAAAAATCTATAAATAAATCTGCGTTGATATATATTTCATCAGCACAGCCCATAAATGTCCCACTGTTGGGCTCGGGCCTCCTCCGTAATGGGAGGGAAATTAACCTACTATACCGCGCTTGTTGGTCAGACTTGTTGGTATAGGGTTTTGTTTCGAGTTTTCCTTCTCTCGCATAGATGTTATATGCTTTTTATATCCCTTAGTCATCTCGTATGATCACCCACGGGTAAGATATGGGGTGGTGAATAGCAGGCGCGGCTCAAGCACATGTAGCGCCCGGGTGCAATCAATAACCTGGCGCCCTCTTGTACCTAAGTGGGTGAACAAAATGGAATGGTTCATGATGCATTTGATGTTGATAATGCTGTTCACAGCACATCATTAAAACGAATATCTTAGATGTTATTAGAGATTTAAATAAAAAAAACTACTATGTGGTAACGGCTACGAATACTACCAACCCTTACTTTACTCGTGGATGTCATAAAAAATGACTAAGAGCCTTATAACGACCTGGGCCAATTCCATCTGATACTGTTTGGTCAACAATTACATTCGAAAGGAGGGTTGACGTCTGGCAGGCGGCCGGTCATAAAACTATTGCCTATAACTTTTACAATATGTACTATGAAAGAAGAGTACATATTGTATCGACCCCAAGTAATTGGGATAAGAGTAGGAGAATGATGATATTAGAGATTTAAAATGCGGGGACAGTATAGCTGAAACTGAAGCTAAGTGAGGGCGAGTATTTAGTTTTTTATAAACGTGTATTAAAAAAATTATACTTACTCTATATTATATTCTCAATACACAAACGATTTTCAAAGATATTCAAGTAAAATATTCACTCTCGCACAATCCGCTTAACATTACTTATGGGTGAAGTTAAAAAAAAAATGTAAATCCTCAAAAAATAAACCACAAAGTTTCGAGGAAAGTTTTTTGCTTTAGCGTAAAAAGAAAAAAGAGTGATCCGCATTTAAATACAGCTTTAATACTGGTAAGACGTGATTTATTTTGTAGGTTGTGGTTTATTTTGTAGGTCGTGCCAGAAAACATGTCATGTCTACATCCGTGCTGGTGAGTCACCAGCACGGATGTAGACATGACATGTTTTCTGGCACGGAAGTAGAGGCTGTGCAGTCCAGTTACATGGGCTGTAGAGCCTGTGTGCGGCTGGATGATGGAATGTCGCATTGGTTTGACGTCAATATCGGCGTTAAGCAGGGGTGCGTTCTGTCAGCCAGGCTGTTTATCATACATCTGGATAAATGTCTCTAAAGGTTGCACGATATGAATGTGGGAGTCCAGATGGGCGACTCAGTGGTTTAATAACCTCAGGATGGAGACCCCAGCTGACCTTGGTGGTTTTTGATAGTTACTTGCCAACGGTCAATGCCCTCTTACAAATGTATGTGGTGTGGGTATTGAACGTTAGCTTGCAATCTAGGATTAGCCCGAGGATTTTCATCTCATTAGTGTAGACAATGTCAATCCCGCCCATGTTCAAGAGCGGGGTGTCATATTTAAGTTTGTTGGTAATTATCATTGCTTTTGTTTTGTTTGGGGCAAAAGATAGTTTGTTATTAACACCCCACTCTCTAACATGCGCGAGATTGGCATTGCCCAACTGTTAAATTTCCCCCGTTGAGTCACCCGTGAAAACGAGTATTACGTCGTCCGCGAATGCCTGGCAATAGGTTCCTTTTCGGGTCAGACTTTTCAGCAGGGGGTCCAAAATGAGATTCCACATGATGGGACCTCCAATCGAACCTTATACGCAGCCCTTCTCCGGTAATAATGTATGTTCGTGGTCAGCGTAACGGAGTCTAATTTTCCGATCTGTCATATAATTACTCAGAATTTTTCGTAGTGCTAAGGACACGTGTTGTTCCGCCAGTCTGACTTTTATAATGGGCTACCACGCATTGTCAAAGGCTCCCTCTATGTCTAATGACACTATTGTGACTATTTTTTTCTTTTTAAGTCCATTTTTGATGTGTGCCATTAGGTCACAGAGTGAGTCCTCCGTACCGCACTGTGGCATAAAGCCATACTGACTGTTACTTATCCTTGGCATAAAGCCATACTGACTGTTACTTATCCATGCCACATGAGTCGCCTAACAATGAGTTTTTTTATTTATTTTTATTTTTCTAAAATTTTGCCAAAGATGGGTAATAAACCTATTGGTCTATATGATTTGGGATTTTGATAATCGTCACTGCCTGGTTTTCTGAGGATGATGATAGCTTCCTTCCAAAGTTTAGGAAAATATGATAAATTTAGACATTTGTTATATAATAATAGGTGAAATTTTAAATTATGGTTGATGATGCTTTGGCAAATGTCAGCGGTCAGACCGTCCAAACCGGGGGCTTTCTTGGGATTAAATGAATTAGTGGCTATTGTTAATTCACTAATGGTAAAGTCGGGTTCGGGGTGAGTATAGGTATTGTTCTGGTCGTCAAACATTGCCAGTATACGAATTTTTGTGTGGTATGCGGTGTCATCAGTGACTATGTCTGGTGGGTAGAATGTGTTACCATGGAGTATAGCTGATTTTTTTTAGTTAATGTTGTGTTTTGGAATGATAAGGGTATGTGTTCTTCGTGCTTATTGGTATTTTTAATAATTCGATAAATACCATCCCAGATACTTTCCTTATTCTGTCTTTGGCAGAAATCCTTCCAGCTGTTAATCTGGGCTCTCTTTGTTTCTGTTTCGTATTTGGTTTTGAGATCGATATATTCTTTGATGACTGTGTTTTTTCGTTCTGGTCTGGCGCATCTAATCCTTATTTTTCTGGTTGCTAATTAGCGCTTCATTTCCCTTTGTTCTTCAGACCACCACGGAATTTGCAGTTTTTGGGTTTGTTTTTTTGAGTCGAAAAGTGTTGTTACATGTTTCAGTGATTGAGTTAGTGTATTTGGTAATGAAGTTATCTAATTGGTCCGGTGTGTTAATGTTTTTATTGTGCTATTATTTATGTTGTGATTAGTGAGGGTTGTGTCTAATTTTGAAATGAGTTTTTCCCAATCAGTATTTTTAGTGTTGTATTTCCTAGTTGTTCTGTGAATGGTGAGTCCTTTGCATGATTGTAGTTTGATATTGAATGTAATTCCGTTGTGATCCGAGTTAAAAAGATCATCAATAACGCGCCAATCTTCAACCACATCAAGAAAGTCATCGCTGCAGAGTGTAATATCGATGTAACTGGTGTAGTGGGTGTTTCCTCTGATAGTGTCAAATGTGGGTGTGTTTCCTGTATTTAAAATGTGTAAATTGAGCTGCCCAATCGTTGAAAGGATGTCTTCTCCACGGTGGTCTGTGCGCGGACTGCCCCACCAGATACATCTGGCGTTAGCGTCACCTCCAACGATGATTTTTGATGGACCTGGCCTATTGCAAATGTTGGTGATATGATTTAAGTAGTTGTTTAATGATGCATTGCGCTCAAAGTAAAATGAAATAGCGAGAATTTCCCAAGAGTCTGCTTGTAATGTAACAGCGACGATGTTGTTGTTAGTCATTTTAGTGTTGAGTGTGACATTTATTGTAGGGTCAAAAACTATAATGGCTGCCTTGATCGTGTTCTGTCGTGTTGTGTTGTGTGTAGTGTGTGTTGCAAGTTGTTGGATATTAATGTTAGTGTTTTGGAAAATTCTCGCTCCTGTGTGGGTTGGTAGTATTCATAGCCGCTACAAAACAGCACAAGTTGTTGTTTGTTCTGCATATAATTATTGTATCTTAATTGCTCGTTTGTGCTGTGCCCGTGATACAAGTATTTGTACCACAGTACGTGGGTTTTATATTATAAAGAGAATTAATTGAAGTAAACTCTGTTGAAATATCTCATATTAATCCATTGCCTGTTTGTCTATCGACGATAGTATAGGATGTGAAACTCCTCACCTATGATTGCCACTATAATTGCCATGCAATCCTAATTGGTCTTATAAATTTTCTAGAATAGATCTGCTGTTATTAATACCGACTGATTATTATATAAAACTCTTCACTAAATATGAGAATATAATTGCCATGTTTGTTAAACATAATTGTTCTTGTAAATTTCCTAGGATTTTGTTATTATCAAAAACGCCTGATTCAGAATTCTTAGCAGATTTTCTTTTTATTAATACTATGTATTCATAACGTATGTATAAAAAGTAAAACATTATCTGTAAAGGGGCCCAAAAGTACTGTAGAAACAGCGGAACTGAGAGTAATACTAAGCTTTTTGCGTCAAGATACAAAGAAAAGCATTTACTAGAATATACCCGCAATAGTTTTGCGAAAAATAAATAAAATTTCAGCCTTTGTTTATGGTTTAAACTAATTTGGCTAGAGTTTCATATTAAGCCAGGTTAGAATAAGGGCGATTCCAATTAAAGAGTGCTGGTTTTTTATGTGATGAATGAGTAGGATTACATTTGATTATCACTTTCTTTCCCGCGAGTGTTGTCCTAGATATGAAGTATATTTTGAACAGACAATTTTAGATCGAGTAGTTCATGATTGTTTCTTAGTATAAACATAACTTGTGTTATTGGGGTAAGTTCATATAGGTTCTTAGTATATTCTTAACTAGCTATTCTGAACCTAGCTTTACTGACCTAAATGTAAAGTACAACTATTCTCAGTTTTACTTAAATTCAATGGAAGTATTAGAGTGTGAAAAAGAATCAAACATTTTTTTATTGCTTATGTTGGCAAACAAGTACAGCTGATGGTAAGTGTCGTGCAATCGTGGACTTTTGCAGCGTCAGGGCTTATAGGCTGCTGCCTACCGACTAAATCTCACCCAGAAAGTTGCGCTTCCAGCTCTCTCTCTCTCTCTCTCTCTCTCACCGAATAACGAGCAACAAATTACTCAGGCTCAGATTTTCTGCAGGAGTATATAGGTACTACTGGCCTTACCATTATAAAATTCAAAAACTACTAAATTATTTACTCAATTTAAAAACGTACTACTTACTTACAGTATATTCATAGAATGCATTCTTGGGGTGACAGAATAAGAATACAATTCACCGCCCTATCTTACCCGTGGTTGATAGTAAAAGACGACTAAGGAATATAAAACGCACATAACATCTATGTATGTATGAGAAGGATAACTCGAAAGAAAACCCTATACCAACACGTCTGACCAGCGTGGTATAGTAGGTCAATTTCTCTCTCATTACGGAGGAGGTTCGAGCCCAATATTGGGACATATATGAGCTGAGAAAATGATGATTATGAATCATTCAGAATTCAGATATTAAAATAGCAACCCTAAAATAGGTAATATTTATATAAGTGAAATTTCTAATGCAACTGTCAATAAGGGTACATTGCGTTAAACGTTTAACGCAATGTCACTCGAACTCATACGCGTAGTATACCTATTACAGGCCAGCGCGAGCGGTAGCAACGAGTAGCGTCCAATATTCCAGCACAAGAGGGAGAGAGAAAGAAAGATACACAACGGTAGAAAGTAGGAGAGAGAAAGAGAGAGTCAGTAGATCCCAAGCACATGCACGTGGTATTCTTGCTATGCAGCGAAGTAAACAGTGTGAGCGTCGTAAAGTTAGCTGAAATAACTTCCTAACTGATATTATATATCCTAACTGATATTACAAATGAGAAAATAATTTTATTTGATACACTCTCATGGCTTTATTACTCAATAGATTCTCGTGAAATTTTACATAGCTTTTATCAGATCTATAAAAAAAAGATAAAGAATAACATTCAGCCAAGAAAAGGCACACTATTCTAAAAATATAGAAAATTATTTTATAACATCTACGTTAAAGTAAATCAAGCCACAAAATAAGCTGGCACTTAATAAAGTATTGAACAATTAGACAGAAGTTTTTATAATGACTGTTTCAATCAATAATAATAGCTTATTTTACTCTGCCTATAACGTACATCTGAATAATGATCAACTCAGACCAGCTTGGTCTAGACTATTTCTACTACCTTCCAGACAACTGACCTCGAAAGATCAAAGACAACAGGCGAGAGCTAGTGTCACTGATTTCGAAGTAGTTTTAATCGCCATCGCATTGAGTATAAAACTAATTATAGTCTTTAAGGCTCCCTCAGAGACACAAAGCGCAGTCCTGTGCCGCCCGCATCCTTATTACTCGCAGCAATAATCAATAAAAAAAAATATAATACTTTCAAAATAAGTATAACTTCTTTCATATCCGTAAATAAACACATCCTTTCATGAGACACGAGAATAAATCCTCTATTCAAATAGTTATCTACAAAAAATACCTTCACAATACCCAGAAATCTACCCAAATCTAACACCCGTACATTTCCCAGTATTTTGAAAATAAACATTGAAATAATTTATAAATACGCAAAAGGAAGGCAGAAGAAGACAATGAAAATATTTTTTCTCTAATGTTAATATAATTTTAAATTTGTTAAAATAACAATGAACAGCCCTGTAAATTATTTTGAGTACAATGAACAGCTTAACTTCGTAGAAGAATTTAGTATAGTAGTGGATTCTATACACTTATCAATAATCTATATCTGTTATAGATATAAAGAAAACTTAATACAAAAATCTCTGTACGTGAAGGCTGGTTGGTATTAAAAGTTTCATGGAAAAGCGCTGTTGTCCTTTAAACTGATATTTACAACTCCCTCAGCAAGATGACGGGGAAACCACTAGAGGAAAGTATCATCATTCTCCTACTCTTATCCCAATTACTTGGGGTCGATACAATATGTACTATACATACTCGTAATATAAAATATATTTTTATGACTGCTCGCCTGCCAAATGTCAACTGTCCTTGAGAATGAAATCGTTGACCAAACGGCATCAGTTGCAGTTGGCCTAGGTCCTTATAAGGCTCTTAGTCGTCTCCTACGACATTCACGAGCAAAGTAAGGGTTGGTAGTATTCGTAGCCGCTACCACACAGCTCAAAGAGGAAAGTAATGGATTAAAAATAATAAACAACTTCTATTTTACTGTAAAGATGGTGTAATGGTTAAGATACCGACCTTCCGTGCCGGGTTTGATTCCTACGTATTGCAATATTTTGTGCGAACCACAAAGTGTTCTGAGTCTGGGTGTAATTTGTCGTTAATTATATATTTGTAAAGTCCTTAATACAATAATTATTTCCTTAGTGCAGGGTGATGTATTATTGGTCCCTGTCACCCGAAATGAGACCACTGCGTGAGGACAGCTTTCGCCGTCGAGGCATAGACTCGAGAGGAACCCGCAAGGGTAAACCGCCGGTTGGGCAACCGGAAGACAGAGATCGGGTACTGGTGGCCTGCTCGCACGGTGAAGAGAGGTACTTTGCAGGATAGGTCTATGGGGTTGCGCACCGCCTCTTCCGTCGCCCCGGACCAATTTAGCGGGGCGCGACAACGTCCATAGCCCACGGCAAAAAAAAAAAAGTGTAGTGTATTGAAAAAAAATGTAAAGCAGAAACTTAATTTCAATTTCATATCCCTTCTAGTAAATAGCCATCATTATTCTAGAATATTCAATATTTTACTTGTGTCAAATAAAATGGGTATTATAAGAGTAAAGTATTATTATTTCAACGTATATTCTTTTATGCCAAAGAGGATTTCGGAAGCAAACGTCTGTTAAGCTCAACATAACGGTAAAGGAAATTTCATTTTTTTTTTGTTCGACATTATTTATTGATGTAGACTTTTCATTGTGATATTTCCCTCATAACATAATATATTATGTATATTATAAATAAACAGTCTTAGTCAATTGCATTTTATATTTACGAAATATTTTACCGTCTTATTTTGTTTAGACTAGTCCCATTATACATTCTTATTGTAAATATTGTAAGCCAAAATACACATTAGCTAATATATAGATGACACCAAAGTTTGACACTTAGAATGTGTCGACAAATAATTTAAAAAAATAATTCTCTTGGAACCTCCAACAAATTTAATTAGAAAATTTGAACAGGTCCTCCTGTTCAATTCAATTTAAAATGAATGATTCTACTTCGTTCCTATGCAAGAGATTGCAAAATTGACTTGTTAGCCAATAAATAAGACGATGTACAGCTACGATAAGCGAAGGCGCACTGCACCACGGATACGGGAGACCTTAAAAGCTAAATGCCATGCCGAGCCCATACGTAACTAACTTTACTATTCCTTCAGAATCAACGAATTTTTCGAACCAAAGATCCATTAGCAGCATTAACAATGTGGAAACAATGTCGGATAGATGGCACACGTCTCCTTAAAGACGTAAATATAATACGATGCGAGAATTGAATGTCCTACAATAGTTTACGGTGGTGTAAGTGGCAGCACGATTGAAACGGATGTCCAATAGGTGTGGGTTCGAATCCCACTTGTGATTACCGTTTTTTGCTCGTAATCCGGTTTTTATAAATAATGAAAAACAAATTTATGTAAAAATTAAAAAGGGAGAAATCAATATAAATGAGAAAAACCAAGGATCAAATCAGAGCTGTCTGAATTAGACAACTCGATTTCTCAACTGAGCTATTCTTAATAACAGTAACAAAATTTGCCTTGATTTTCGATAAGTGTGGGTTTCAATCGGGTTTTTATAAATAATCAAGCATATTAAATGCTAAATTTCAGTAATTTATTTTTCATTATTTTATCATTCTTTTTTAATATTTGTATATATATTCCAAAAAAACGTATTAAAAACTAAATACCGAGCTTAATTTACTCATCCAGATATTATAAAACCTTTAAATATTGAATATTTTAGATCAGCATATATCATTTTGAGGTTTTTATCATAATTTTCCACTTTCAATATAAGTAGTCCTTCTTTGAAATTGATAACCATTTGATGAATACGGAGCCCATTGAAAGTTTTAATTGCCACTTATATCATCATTGGAGCCTATTTGGATCCCATTAAGATACTCGACCCTTCTTAATAAATAATTGGAGGTTGATCATCATAGTACATCATATTGGAGAATTATTTATAATAGTGGGTATGGGTAACTTTGGTCAATATTTACTAAAGACGACTGATATAAAAATTAGTTACGATACGATTAATGTAAGAGATTTTTTATTATTGCTTATGGTGGCAAACGTGCAGAAACAGCACACCTGATCATAAGGGTCACTGCCATAGACCTTTGCAATACCAAGAGTATAGCTAGGCTGCTGCCTACAAAAAAAACCCTTACTGAATGAAGCGTAATAGCACATTGCCATTACTCAAACGTCGATCTTCTGCGAGAGTGTGGTACTACCCCGGACGGACCGGCCCGCTGCTGTATACATAGAACTATCCACAGCGTGATCCTTCAACTATTAAAGAGTAGGAAATTTCTAGTCATTATTTATGGAAGACATTAACCCTGCACTAAGGAAATAATCTTTGTATTGCGGGTGACTTTATATATATATATATATATATATATATATATATATATATATATACATAATTAACTGACACAAATTACACCCAGACTCAAGACAATAACTTGCTGGCCGCACAAAAATATTTTCCTGCATGGGGAATCAAACGAACGACACTAGACCGCTACGCCATAAAAGAGATAAACTAATTGCAGTCTTAAAATATAATATTATATGACAGATGTTCTATGTGATAACGAATCAAGAGTATTTGTGCCATTCGGGCTCATGTAGACCTCCTGCATCAATGAAAGCCTAACTAAGCCTGAAGTCACTGAACCTGCTATAAAATGGATAGCCCATTTTTTTTCCAGCTCGGGATTTCATATTCGATCTATCTCGATAAATACCGTAATACGAAAATCCGCAGAACTCACCGTAACTCACTTAGTTCGAAGAATTGGCAAGCTAAAGTGGCAATGGGCAGGCCACACCACTCGATGAACGGGAAAACGTTGCAAATAAAGGTTCTTGAATGGCGACCACCTATCAAACAACTCAGTGTTGATCGCCCCCAGGTGGACTAACGACTTGGTGAAGATTGCTCGGAGTCATTAAATGCGGCGACAGCACAGGACCGTACTTTGTGGTGAAGTATAAGAAAGGCTTACGTCCAGCAGTGTATGACAAAGGGCTGATGACGAATCGGTCAGGTGTTTTATTCGAGATTTTTTTTCTTGATCATTTTTCGAAATCCATGGTTTCACACAGGTTTGCCTTTATTTATATTAAGATTTGTCTATATTTAAGGCAAGGGTGTTAAATATCTATATAATAAATACTATAAAAGCAATAGAATCGAGTAGTGCAGTATTTAATTGCACTTAAATAAATTCATTCACGATAAAGTAGAGAAAACAAAATAAAAATAGCTAAGATACTTCTTTTGTCGTTTGTTGCTTAAACACTGTTTCTTTGTGTAAGTTGGAAGCAACATCTGTATTTTAATTAAAACTGAATTGAGATACTTCAAAATATACGGTCCTAATGTTGTTTATCGATTTAAAAAAAATGCAGATAGGTTTTTTTTACTATCTGTATATGTCATGCTACATGTTATCCGTATGGTGACGGAGTAAGAATACAATTCACCACCCTCTTATCTTGCCTGTGGGTTATCGTAAAAGATGACTAAGGGATAAAATATGCATATAACATCTATGCAAGAGAAGGAATGCTCGAAATAAAACCCTATACCAACACGTCTGACCAGCGTAGTATAGTAGGTCAATTTCCCTCCTAGTGTGGAGGAGGCCCGAGCCCAGCAGTGGCAAATATATGAGCTGAGATGATGATGATGATGATGTCATGGTACTGTGCATTGGCCTTACTTAAAAATGGAAGGGAAATTGGTCCAGTGTTATTTGACTTGATGGGGTAGCCAATTTGATAAGGCAGCAATTGACAGTTCTCTCTCTACAGCCGTGGGCTGGTCCGTCCGGGGTAATACCACACTCTCACAAAAGATCGATGTCTGAGTAATGACAATGTTTCATTGCGCTTTGTTCGCTGAACGAAAGAGCCGGAAAATTAACTGAGGTGGGTTTGGGGTTTTCATTAGTAGATAGCGGCCTAGCAATACCCTTTTTTTTTTGTTTTTTTTTTTTTTGCGGTGGGCTATGGACGTCGCACCCCGCCAAATCGGTCCGGGGTGACGGACTGCAAGCACCTCTTCTTCGCCGTGCGAGCGGGCCACCGGTACCCGATCTTTGTTTTCGGTGGCCCGCTCGGAGGTATGCCCTCTCGGGCTCCTCTCCTGTCGACGCCCCGACAGCTTTCGCCGTCGAGGCGTCGTCCTCACGCGGTGGCCTCACGTCGGGTGACCGGACAATTCGTCATAGCTATACCCTTGATATGGCATAGATTCTTGGGCGGCAGTGACACTTAGCATCGGGTGTGCTGTCAGCTCGTTTGCCACCATAAGCAATAATAAAAAAGCATCTCAGCATTGAGCTCGAGCTTTCTCTACAATAGCATGGAAATTTACCTACTAACCACGCTGGCGATTTATTTCGAGTTTTCTTTCCCTTCCGCAGATGTTATAGGCAAATCCATAAGGATAGACCAGATAGGATGGTTAATCCATAAGGCAAATGTCTTAATCATCTTTCACGATATTCAGGCTCAATATAGCAATTAGTGAATTGTATTCCTAGTCCGTCACTACACGGCAAGATAAAAAAAAATGACATTCAAAATTTTTATAAAAGGGACACGAATAAAGTGATACTTCTTAAACAAGATTTGTGCCAAATCCTGGTAACGATTCTACATTTTTTTTTTTTTTTTATTAAAAAGCCATCTGGCGTAATGATTTCTAATGTTTACGTGAGTTTTTCACATTTGAAATAAAAGTATTTTTACGGATTATATCGTTGATTTTTAGTATCCCGACATTTCGAACACTTTACAGGGTTCATTTTCATGGGAGGACTGTTATTCCTAAGTGCTATCGCATTTATGAAATTCAGTAAGATCCACTAGAAAACTGTTTTTTTTCTATGCGACTATAAAACACACATCTTTGCCACCGAAACTCCCGATGAAACTAATTTTATAAAATGTAAAGAAAAATTAAGTAATTAGACAAGATTACAATATGTTACTTCTTATTACTCTCATCATCTTAGCTAATAAATGAATGCCCCACTTTTGGGCTTGAGCCTTCTCCATAATAGGAGGACAATTGACCTACTATGCCACGTTGGTCAGACGTGTTGATATAGGGTTTTGTTTCGAGTTTTTCTTCTCTGGCATAGATGTTATATGCGTTTTATATCCTTTAATCGTCTCTTACGATCACTCATGGGTAAGACAGGGGATGGTGAATTGTATTTTTACTCTGTCACCACACGGCAAACTACTTATTACTATGGTTGCCGTAATATATGAAAGGGGCATGTAAGCAGCTGACATCACTGTACAAGAAGGAATAATTGAAACAAAACTCTACTAAACCATTTGAGAACCTTAGTATAGTAAGCCATTTTTCTTTCCATAGTATAGCCATACTCAATATTAAAATATATTTGTGTTAAGAAGAAGTAACATTAAAAATAAAACAACAAAAATCTCAACATATAAATCTTAATAAAGCAATAAAATATCCAAGAAACAAAAAGAAAATCATCAAGCCTTTCAACTGTGATTTAAGAGTAAGCTAGGTTCATCCAAGCTTTGAATAAAATATAGCAAATAAACGAGAACCAAACCCGTGAGGTTAATATTATAGCCATTAATTCCATTACGCTAACTGTGGAGTTGTGGTGCCAAGATTCTAAGTTAGATTACGCTTACACCGTATAGTAACAATTGTTTTTTGAATGTAATATTCAAAGGGTTTAAATATTTTCAATATTTCATGTATACAGCTTGCTATATGCATAACAAGCTATATGGTTGCACCAGTTAATGCAGCAGAAAGCAGCTAAGTTTCATCATAAAATCGTTGAATAAGTCGAAACGTAAAATTATTGTAACCGGTAATCATCGAAGTAAATTAAGGCGGTTTTTATGTTGCAAAACGTGCACGCTGTTTCGACAAGGTGGTGGTTGCAAGGAAGCAATTAGCCTCAATCTAATCGATGTCAACAAAGATATTGTCCGTGTGACGAAGTAAGAATACAATTCACAACCTAGGGTTGTGAATTGTATTATAAAAATACTATTCACAACCTAGGGTTGGGAATTGTATTCTGTAAGCTGTGTGGTAGCGGCTACGAATACTACTAACCCTTACTTTACTAGTGGATGTCGTAAAAGACGACTAAGAGCCTTATAACGGCCTGGGCCAACTCCATCTGATGCCGTTTGGTTGTACAGGCGCGATTACCTGCGCTTGATGCCGCCCTAGCCGAGGCCGTGGGTGACTGGATCGGGGAATTAGTCCGTCACCCGCCGAGAGGCCGACCACGAGAAGAAAGACCGACATTCTACCCGAGGGAGGGGGGGGACGTCGGTCGAGGAGAGGATACTCCTCAGGGGTATTCCATCGGGCCGACCACTGACGTCAAGTAAGTCAACCTGCTCCGGTGTTCGGCCTAACGACGAAGGCGACGTCACGGGTGGGTTACGGGTGTGCGCGCTTACGCCCCTCTGTCACCCCGGATGGAGTGGTGCGAGGAGTGCGCCGACCGTAGCCCAACCCCCAAAAAAAAAAAAAAGGCGTATTCCATCGGGCCGACCACTGACGTCAAGTAAGTCAACCTGCTCCGGTGTTCGGCAATTGGTATAAGAGTAGGAGAATGATGAACCCGATATCCTGCCCATGGGTGTCGAAAAAGACGACTAAGAAATGTATTATTCATTTGAGATCTATGGAAGAGAAGATAAACTTGTAATAAAACCCTTTACAATTACCCGTTTGAACAGCAGTAAGTTAATTGTTATCCTAATATGGATAAGGCTCGAGCCCAGTAACCAACTGCATATAGGAGCTTAAGTATACATATATCGCACACACGCACGAGCACACACGCACACACAATTTGTTAACTTTAATCATAACATAATTTTATTTTCTTTTTTATCCTTATATAATTGTTTACCTTTCACAATTGTAATAACTTAAAATAATGCTAACGTACCAAAATTTATAAAAGGGAGAGAGCCGGGAGTTCACACAGGTCTCGACCTAGTATAGATTCCAGACTCTCACAAGAATATCGAACGACATTTGTTAAATTATTTGTACATAATTTATAACAACTTTCCTTGTGAGATGTAAATAAATTATTATTATTTGGATCTCCTTTTAATTCACGGGATCTTCCATATGGAAGATGCCCGGTCCTTTGGGAGGCTTACATGGGGATATGGATCCAACACGCAGAGGCCTTTGGAGAAATTTAATCTAAATATTGGGATGGGACTGGGATGACATTCCACGTCTGCACTTAACATACGTGGAATGCCAGCAGTAAGTGTAAAACTATTGTATGATGATGGTATCTAATATATGAAATATGGGAGTGGGTGTTTAGTGCACTGGTTCATCCTAAATCTATGAATTTATAACTATCGTCTGCCTCAAACCCATGTTAAGAGCTGAACGGTGGCAGACGGTGACTCGCCAACTCACTGAATGGGCCCCCTAAATAGTCGCCACAGACACACAAGTCATACGGGCAACAGAGGGCAACATTGATGTAAGTGGCTAGGGGTGTCGAGCGGTGCGGCGCCGGTTCCACCATTGAGTCTGCGATAAACAAACTCATGGTTTCCCCGTAATTATGCCCTTGAAAATGACACTTCCACCCCCGAGCATGTAGCTCTGGTGACCCCTCTCTGATCAGCTGTTTAAGGCAAGCCAGAGCTGAGAGTCCTTCGGGCACTCTTCGGTTTCCACTCTAGCCAGCCAATGAAGGCCAGCTGGAGACGAGTCCCTGATCGACTCTCTGGAGTATTCAGGACCGCAGTGTCGCCACTCACATTCAGTTCGCTACAAGCTGCACTGCGTTTTATTGGCTTTTCTGTAAATCTTGACATACATTTTTTTTTTTTAATATCAAAAGAACTTAGGGAGCCTAATAATGTTCCTCCGAGTTTTGCGTTAGCCTCATGGTGAAGTAACGACTGGCCCGGAGGTAATTATTATTATTATTATTATATACTTTATTATGCGTACATTATTTATAAAATAATAAGATTTGTTTATTATCCTCTGTTGTTAAGTTACACTTCTGTATAATAAACAATTCGCAGGTAAAGGGGTGGGTTAAGCAAACTGGCTTATCGCGGCTGTCTGACAAGCGTAGATTTATGTGCAAACTTTATCTTTTCCGTTACGTGCGCCGCCCTGGTCGGCAACGCTTCGCCTAATGTTTGATCTCTATATACCTAACATGGACTTAAAATGTTATGAAATTTAGTTTGTTATTATTTTAGACGTTACATCGTTAAATTTGATTTCATAGTTTCTGCGTCTTTGCTGTATGTTAGCGACTACGAATACTACCAACCTTTATATTGCTCATCATCGTTCATCATTTTCCTACTCTTATCCCAATTACTTGGGGTTGATACAATATGTACAAAAGTTATTGGGATAAGAGCAAAAAAATTATGATGATTTTTTCACGACGTAAATTAGTATACAATTCACCACCCATGTGTAATCATAAGAGATGACTAAGAGATATAACACATATAATATCTATTCAAAAGAAGGAAAACTCGAAACAAAACTCTATACACGTGTGACCAGCGTGGTACAATCGGTATATTTCCTTTCCATTATAGAGGAGACTCGTGCCCAACATGTGACATACATATATGAGCTGAAATGAAATGATGATGAGTTTTTGCTACGCCTCAAAAACAGATGATAATAATTTCAAAGAAAACTTGCTTTAAATATAGTGCATCGCATAACGGCAAACAAAAGAGCGTCACAATTTGCATTCATTTCAATTTAGTATGAATTAAAATTCTAAGGAAACACCATTTTCATTTTTCAATCGTTATCTATCTCATAGAACTTTTTAGTATTAATAAATGATTATAACATGCTCAATCAAAATTATATCTCTACTAGCCTCTGCCCACGGCTTCAACCGCGAAAAAAGTAACTTTCTTAAAGTTGAACTATTATGTCAAGGAACCGGGATCCCTATCCTATATGATCCTATATGGTATCCTATATGATAATCTAGGAAATTTTAATGTCATATTTATTTATATCTAATCAACATCCTAAAAATAATTAAGTTTTAAGCTTCTGGCTTTAAAAATGACTGCCGTACAACTTTTCATTCCTCTTTACAACCCTTTTTCGAATTAAAAAGTAGCCTATGTCCTTCATCAGGCCCTAGGCTATCTGTGTACCAAATTTAATTTAAATCGGTTCAGTAGTTTTGGCGTGAAAGCGGCAGACAGACAGACAGTTATTTTCGCATTTATAATATTAGTAAGGATTTAACATTTCGTTTGTATCGTATGACAATTAAAATTTAGAATATCATCCTCACATCTTCATAGTCACTGTACCTTCGAGTTTGGTCGTTAATTTTCTGTACTTGACATTTCATTTACCCCATATATGTACTGAGTAAAATATACTGCAAGTATTTTAGGTAAGTTTTACGACTGGCTGTATTTAACCAGCGCTAATTCTCCTTGGCAATTCTATTACTTTGTATATCTGATAATATGAAGGTACTATTATAAAGTTATATGTCATATAATAAAGTAAAATGTTCCAATTCTCCCAATAGTTTATCAATATCCCATATAGTATACAGCTACCGAAGACAAAGATTGGGTACCGGTGGCCCGCTTGCACGGTGAAGAAGACAGTTTGCATGGTGGGTCTATAGGGTCACGGGCTGTCTTTTCTGTCACCTCGAACCGATTTGGTGGAGCGAGACGCATCCATAGACCACGGCAAAAAATAAATAGTATACAGCTTTCCTTTTGGAGAATAATTCCATAATTGCCTCGCTTATAAGCTTATAATCTAGGGTTGCAATTTTATGTAGTTGGTCATTGCAAACACCACCATACACTAAAAAAATAATCTTTGTACTGCGGGAGATTTTACAAACATGCAATGAACGCAGACAAATTACACCCAGACTCAGAATAGCACTTTATGGATCGCACAAAGTTCTACGATATAATATGTTTTTTTTTTTAATATAACATGTATTGCACATGTTATATTAAAAAAAGAAGAGAATTTTAATAAATTTTCCCGCCGTATATTTTGGTGTAAAGAAAAATCCGTAGGCGAAGCGTCTACAATTAATATATCTAGTAGCGATGGCAATCACACTTATACGTGCCCGAGGCGTAGGATATTAAGGATTTTGTTTCTATAGAAGAGTAAGTGTAATTGGACGAGCGTAGCTGTAACTTTATTAAGACTTTTGCCGTTGTAGTAAATTTTATGTTTAATTAATAAAAATAATGGATTAAATCAACGCCGTTAAACAATTATAATTGTTTACTTTTGAGAGCGCCGGAAGCCCAACTGGGGAGGGTTTGTGGTTTGTATTGGTAGGCAGCAGGCTAGTGATACTTTTAGTATTGCTAAAGGTCCGTGGGCGGCAGTGACACTTACCATCAGGTGTGCTGTCAGCTCGTTTGCTATCAAAAGCAATAAAAATCCTCTACAAATGAAGAGATAGTGCGGTAATCATTGTGTAGGAGAGGGGTTAGTTATCACAGTGAGGTGTTGTATGTTCGCCAGAAGAGTACCACTACCCACTTTTCTGGCCAACCCCTAGCCGATTTGCCTTACTCCCGGGCTCAATAATTGTATTTTATCTCGTCGCCAAATAGATAAAATATCCATCATCATCATCATCATTCTCCTGCTCCGATCACAATTACTTGGGGTAGACGCAATATGTACTCCTCTTCCTACATATCTATTGCAAAAGTTATTGGCAATCGTTTTATGACCGACCGCCTTTTTTTTTTTTTTTTGGTGGACTATGTATGCGTCTCGCACTGCCAAATCGGTCCGAGGTGACGGAAAGGCGAGTTTGCAGTGCTAGCGGACCACCGATACCCGATGTTTGACTTCGGTGGCCCCGCCCGGTAGTTTTATGACCGACCGCCTGCCTGACGTCAACCGTGCTTGGAAATGTAATTGTGGACCAAACGGCATCAGATGGTGTTGGTTCAGATCGATATAAAGCTCTTAGTTATCTTTTACGACATCCACGTACAAAGTAAGGGTTGTTAGTAAAGGTAGCCGCTACCACACAGCAACATAGATAAAATACTAAATATGTATTAACCTGTCGTGATCCATTATCGTCATCATCATTTTCTTGTCCCAACTCGGGGTCGACGCAATATGCCATTTTTCCATACAGCCCTATCAGACGTCTTCTCTGTAGTCACTACTTATCTATACATGTCATGCTTCACACAGTCCATTCATCTTTTCTTTGGTCTTCCATTACCGCTTCGTGATCCACCTTTATAAGACTATATATATACATCCCTTATATACGAGTATAGTCCCGTATATTTTTATTGTGGTGACGAAGTAAGAATATAATTCACCACCCCTATCTTACCCGTGGGTGATTGTAAGAGATTACTAATGAATATAAAAAGCATATAACATCTATGCAAGAGAAGGAAAACTAGAAACAAAACCCTATACCAACACGTCTGACCAGCGTGGTATAGTAGGTTGATTTCTCTCCCGTTGTGAAGGAAACTCGACCCCTACAGTGGTTCACATATGAGCTGAGATGATGATGATGATAATATACATCCCAAGAATAAAGTATGGTGGAGGCTATGAATACTACTCACCCTTACATTATTTGTGAGTGTTCTCAATGACGACTAAGAGTTTTACATCGATCTGAATCGCCTCCATCTGGTGCTATCAGGTTAATAATTGTATTCTCAACGTGGGTGTTGTTAGGCAAGCGGCCGGTCATAAAACTCTAACCAAAACTTTTGTTATCGATGAAAATAAAATACATGTAATGATGATGGACCAGATAATGTTACATACAATATATCATCACGCCATATCCCTTGCAGGGTAGGCAGAGAGAACAGAGTGCCAGAGAACTCTATCCTTGCATACTTCACTCGCTTCCTCAACGTTCGTAATTCTCTTCATACATGCTCGCCGGTTTCAGAGACTCTTGACTCCACCTTCCTTCAGTACGTGACCAATTTGGTCTAGGTAAATTAGTCTCGGTCTCCCCCGGTACCTACATCCTTCTACTTTCGCATTGTATATCTTCTACCAAACGTTCGTTCAGCATTCTTTCCAACTGTCCGAACCATCGGAGCATTCCCTTTCGCATCTTTACACAAATACTCTCTTTCATATCTACTAGCTCTCTTAGGTCGTCGTTACGATTGCGATCGGTCAGCCTAACTCCACAGATTTTCCGTAGACATCGCATTTCGACCGTATTAATTTTACTTTCATGCTCTTTTCTACATACCCAACTCTCGTTTCCATATAGTAATATTGTGACAAGCACTGCGTTATTTATACCGGATAATGATGATGAACTTAATTAGGTAGACCCAAGAATACATTTACCTTTTTTTTATTTTTCGTCCTCTTTTTTCTTTTATCCTAATAATAAATTTACATATTTATTAACCAAATTAGCACTATTTTTTAAAGCTTTCCCAAATTACTATTCAATTATATTTTAATAGTTATCTAATTGTTGAAACATTACAGTTCTAAAGGTAATATTTATATACAGTTCGTAACTGTGCCATTGTTACAAACGATTAGGCATTAATTAATAGTTTAACTTGCAGGATAAACTGTAATTAGTTTGTCTGGTTAGTTCAATGATTAATTCGGTTGGTTTGGCTCCAGCCCAAACAACGAAGTATCTGAGTAAGCTTAATTTAGAATGCTTACAAATTAGAGCGGTTAGTTTGTACATTATGAGATGAAATATATTTACTTCGTCTTTAATTATTATTAATATGTTTTTTAGGACTTAACCCTATATGTTCAATGTTTTTTTATTTAGCAATCTGTGGTATCGTGATGTGTTAGGAATGTAATTAGAAAATTAATTAGGGAGCACCAGGGGATTAAATACTGCTGGGTAAATCATAATAGCCTATGTAATTGCTAAGCTGCTTGCCAAGTGATATTGCCATTAAACCTCTAAACAACAAACCAATGTTTCAGATCATCGTTAGGAGGAGGGGTAAAATCAGTGACCCTAGTTAGGTCATAAGGGTACGGACCTAAAAAGGTTATGAGCCACTGATCTAAATGTATCAGAAACATGGCTCATTTGTGTATCCTACAAATAAGTTTGCATGAAAATAGAAGCCATGACACTCTGTATGAAAGGGGGGTACTCGAACAATTACGCTATCAGTTCAATCAAAACTAAGCCTAAATTGAATATTTCGTTCATTGAATTTCATACTAACTTCCCGGCAAAGTTGTATCGGTTTCTGAGTAAGTGAACTAATAAAAGTAGCAAACCAATTTAGAAACCCGTTCCCGTTTGCTTCGGAACTAAAAGGCGGCCTATAGAATAAATTAGTCGTTTTGAAAGTGTACTTCACATTCTATAGCCTTTGCGAAGTATTTTATGACGTGAAAGTATTTTAACAATGGTTTAGATGCTGTTCATATAAGATCTTAATTCAACCATTATCCATCTTCTATCTTTCTATTGGCTCATTAACGTCCCGCTACTAGTAGCAGTGTCACGCCATTCTCTTCTAAAGTTTTCTCTCTTCAAGCATAAATGGGCCGGCTCCTTTAAAGTATTACCACAATCTTGCAGAAAACGGCTCAAACCCTACTTTATTTTAGGCAACCTATCTATGCCTCTTATATCATAGAGGTCCATGGGTGGTGATAACTACTTACCATCATGTTATCTGCCCCCAATTGCATAGATTAAGGACTTAGTAGTTGAATGCTACTACACACATTCTCCTGATACTACATATACTCCTAGTAATCCCTGAGCTAGCTTCTTCAATTTCTACGAACAATTAAGAGGCAAATATAATGAATTTGAAACCTACATTAATACATTTTTAACATTTCATCATACGGGAATAATGTAGTGACATATTTGGTGATTTAATGACCTTATTTGAATGAGAATTAAATACTGCATATTTCTCACGGTATATGGTGACTTAGCTGTACCTACCACTGGTATTGCTGAGGCTATGAGTCGGTAGTTAGCATCTACTGGAAAACTGCCACCAGCAGACGAGTAAGGGCAGAACAAAAAAAGAAAAATATAACAAAAAAAACAAAATAGTTACCATCATATAATCACAAAAGTAAGTGAGATCACTTACTTTGAAAGTTTTAGTTTTTAAACACATTTCACATATCATCAGGACAATTTACGAGAACCATAAAACGCCAGTACGCAATTTTCCAACCGTGATAAATGCCCGATGAAGGCAATTACTACGTCGGCCCTATGTTATCGAAGGCTCTTCTATAAAAAGTTCACGTAGTTCAAACCGCATAATGTGTGTACCGTTTCAATTTTATTGCGTTAACCATACCCTCTCTAAGAGAAAAAAAATATAAACAAACTATAAATAGATTTTTATCTTTTAATGTAAACTTTTTTAATAATAGTAATACCCACATTCATTATTTAATTGATAAATTCCATTTATTGCAAGCCTCGTAAGCAAACCGTTGAGGTCTTGCTCTACTCCCGATATATGAAAATCGAGCACTTTTCAAACCTAAAAATGATTGTATTTTTCTCACATTGCACTTATAGGATAATTTTATCATACATATGTCAAAACATTCGTTTAAACGTAATTGATATTTTTAAAAAGCAATTATTTTGTTTAAAATAAGAAAATAAAAAAATATTGGGATGTCCGGATATTTATTCTGGATCTGGCATGATTACGACCATAAAAATTAATGCATCAAAATATTTGTATTTCTTATCAATTAAATTGACCAGATAAATGAAATAGAAAATATGGAAATAGGTGAAATTGGGTCAATTTGGTTTGAAGATCGATGTTTTAAGAAAAAAAGGAATTCATAATTGGCTAGTGCTGCTGTCATATCTGCAAAAAAAAAAAACCTCAAGCGGTGAAAGTACAATAACCTTCAGAAATGTACTCCTTAGACCATCGATTCCAGAAATGCTGTCTTAGTTGCTCAACTCTTTGGTAGCACGTTAAACGATGATCAGGAACCTCAGCTAACTGTTCCATCACTGGTGATGTTAAGTTACGGCCAACTAGGAAATGAGATGGACACAAGGGAAGAAAGTCATTTGGATCTGCGGACAAGGGACTAATAGGGTGGGAGTTAAGAACGGCTTCAATTTGAGATAATACTGTGTAAAATTCTTCAAATGTTAAGCGTGCGTTACCAATTACTCTCAATAAATTATGTTTACACGACTTAACTCCAGCCTCCCACAAACCACCAAAATGAGGCGCATAAGGTGGAATAAATGAAAATTTAATATCCTTTTTTTTTTTTAAGGGGTGGGTTACGGTCGGCACACTCCTCGCACCACTCCGTCCGGGGTGACAGAGGGGCGGGCAGAGCACGCGCACCCGTAACCCACACGTGACGTCACCTACGTCGTTGGGCCAATCACCGGAGCAGAGTGACTTGACGTCAGTGGTTGGCCCGACGAAATACCCCTGAGGAGTACCCTCTCCTCGACGGACGTCACCCCCTCGGGTAGGATGTCGGTCTTTCCTCACAAAATTTAATATCCTGACTAGTAGCGTACTCAATTAACTCATCAGAGCATTTTAACATGAATTTATTAAATTCATTTGCTAGACCTACAAAATTCCTACCATTATCGGAAATGATTAAATTAGGTTTTCCACGGCGAGAAATAAATCTCTTTAGTGCAAGCAGGTAAGCATCAGAAGAAAGATCACTGACAAGTTCTAAATGTATTGCTCGTGTAACTAGACAAATAATAAACAGACAAATGTAAGCTTTAATCAGTTTCGATCCCCTACCCTTGCGGTTCAGTATGAGTACAGGCCCGGCGTAGTCTACGCCGCAGCGCAAAAATGGGAAGGTTGGTGTTATCCTCTCTTCCGGTAAATTATCCATAATAGGAGATATAGATTTACCTTTCAAACGCGTGCACGCAACACACTCATATACATTGTGCTTTGCAAGATTCCTACCTCTTATTGGCTAATATGATTCGCGTATAAGATACAATAGCGATTGAGGTGCAGAGTGATGCAGCCTCTTATGCTCGTGCCGAAACAATAACACTGTATACCAATGTTTAGAGGAAATCAGTATAGGATGTTTTTATCGAAACTAAATTCTGATGATAGTTTTATTCATCCACCGACTCGTAAAATGCCATCTTTGTCTGCAAAAGGATTTAACTTACTTAAACTATGTTTATTTTTAAGTTTTTGATTTTTTAATAATATCCTACATTCGTCTGGAAATGATTCGCGTTGAGATAACTTCACTAATGTGATGCGCGCATTTTTCAATCCATCAATAGTGAGTGGTCCACGGCGAACATTCCGACAATTACGAACATTATGAATAAAACGCATTACATACGCACAGGCACGCTGTATACGCGTAAATCGAGAGAAAGCATTAAACGGAAAGAGTGAAAATTGTTGATTTTTACAAATGTGTTGATTTTTACTGACTTTAGCTCGGGCAAATCAGTTTGTGCTTGATGAACCTTTATTCAAATAGCATGACTACACTCAAAATCCAGTTCACGTAAAAATGCTGGGCCCTCCCACCATAACTTAGAACATCTAAGATTGTCCAGACTAGCTCCGCGAGACACTAAGTCGGCTGGGTTGTCTTTATCGCTCACATGACACCACGGCAGATCCTTGGTGATATCATGAATCTCAGCCACCCGATTTTGCACAAAAGTTTTTAATAAATTAGAGGTCATGCGCAGCCATCCTAACACAATGATTGAATCACACCAGAAAAGTATGTTATCAAATGTACAGTGCAGTGATTCACGTACCTTTTGAAAAAGCCTAGAACCTAGTAAGGTGCCGCATAATTCTAGCCTCGGAATACTTACCAGGTTTAGAGGTGCGTTACTCTTCGAACAGCACAATCTAACAGTTACCGATAAGTCACGATTTACTGTGCGAATATAAATACAAGTGCCATATGCAGACTGCGACGCATCTGTAAAGATGAGCATTTCAATACGAAGAGGGTCATTGCCAAAAGCATACCGCGGGACAGTTAAGTCGCTAAGAAAGGTTAGTGATCTAACAAACTGATCCCAAGTAACTTTAGGGACTCCATCGTCCCAGCCTATCTTCAGCAGCCATAACCTTTGAAGCAGTATCTTTGCTATAACTATAACAGGACTTAACAACCCCAAGGGATCGAAAATCTGTGAAATTGTTGACATTATATATCTTTTCGTAATTAATTGATTATTATAAATTGTAAAATGAGTGCTAAAATAAAATGTATCTTTTATATTTATTATGCCAACCTAATCCTAAAGTTTTTGAATAGACATTTTCGCCTAAAGATAATTCTTTGGCCAATTCAGAAACGTTCTTGTCCATATGGTTAATATCAAAATTAAACATCCATTTGCGTAATGGAAAACTACCTGAATTTAAGATATTTGCAACATTTTTGCAAAGTTCTAGCAATTGTTGTTTATTATCTGACCCAGTAATCATATCATCAACAAAAAAATCCTCATTTATGACTCTACTGACGTCAGAGTCCGCACTTTTTTTTTCAACTTTGAGCAAATATTGTAGGTATTTGATATTTTCAGATTCTCAGCAACGACTCCAGCGATTTATATGAAATTTAGTATGCAGGAGACTTCGGCGGTGATAAATCGTTATAAGTTTATAGGTTTCGTTTATAGAAATATCGTTTGTAAGTGTTTTCTGCCAACGAAAAATGTAGTTTTTGTGTTTGTTGAAAACTATTACAATATGAAAACAGATTTGGCTGTCATTGAGAATAGGCATAGCTTAGTTAGAAAATCCAGTAATCTAATCCAGACATCTCTGGTTCGATACTTGGTTTTGCCTTTTTTATTATTTTACCCATTAAACTAAACTAAAAAAAAAAATACTGAGCTAAGCTCCGTATTCATCTGTCATACAGATATAGTATTAATATAGTACAAGTATGTAGTACAAATAAATTAGTATAACATTGTAGTACAAATAATCAACAGATTATTTGACTGAAGTCTATATTATATTAATCAAACTAGTCATTTCTACCTCAAAATTACTATATATTTATACTATAATAAGCATAAGAAATAAATGTTAAATGGAATACCTTTTGTGAAGCAACTCACAATATCTTGTAGTTCCTTTGTTGTTGTTTCACAAGCAAAACATTTTCTAATTATTCTTGATTCAAAGAAAAGAATTTATTTAAAGAAATGTGTTTGTACTCGTATCTATAAAAATTGAAATTTTATATACACCATCAAAATTTTAACTATTCTATTAAGAATCATCATTCTCCTACTCTTATCCCAATTACTTGCGGTCGATACAGTATGTACCTACTCTTTTTTCATAGTACATATCGTCAAACTTATATAGGCAATAGTTTTATGACCGGTCGCCTGCGAGTCGTCCTCCTTGGGAATGTAATTGTTAACCAAACGGCATCAGATGGAGTTGGCCCAAGTAACTATTTTATTACGATTATTAATTGAATTATATTTATTTAAGTATGAATAAATATGAAAAGTAATCAAGCTCTATGGAGCTTTTGAATTCTATGGAATTAGCGTAATGACAACGTCGAGGTAGCCGACGATTTTGATGACGAAAAAGTGTTGACGTGAGTTAATTAAAAAGAACATTTTTCAAAATCTGATGATTTGATCAAGTTTTAACACCCATATTTCCTAATACTTATACATAAGTATAGATTTTATAGATATTTTTTTTATATATATATATATATATATATATATATATATATATATATATATATAGTTGCCTATGCTGAAATAAAACTATTTTCACGATATAGTAGTTGACCACGCTGTTGACAGTTCTCTGTCTAATTAGAAAGAGTGTAAATATGGTTTATTTTACTGTGTGCATGAACAACAATCGTAAAAAATAAAAATATATCTTTTTTTAATTATACCAAAGACATTTGTTGAATTGCTTGAGAAATTTCGAGAATATTTCGATCTAGAAATAAATATTGTTAATATTGGTAGTGATATACTAAAACGTATACGAGATTGTAAATTTGATATACCATGCAAATACTTTCCAATTGATTATTTAAAAAAACTTTATATCAAATTTAGAATTTATCATTCGATTAAGAGATATAAAAAATTATTAAAAATCAAAAATTAAAAAAAAAAAACTATTTAGAATAAGCAATTTGTAAAAAAATATCCATACTTATGTATATAAAAGCTGACAAACGTTTTGTGTATTTATTTTCATCCTCATGTGCGAACCCTATCAGAATAGGTAGAATATAGAATTATTACAAATGTGTATTACTCGTGTAAACTACAAAATATCATTACTTATATATACTGTAGATTATTGATAAAAAAGGTAAGAATATATAAGAAAAGGTAAAAAGAAAACATCTCTTAATATCACTACAATACTTGCTTAAACGTATACCTTATCTGTTCCGCACGACTGCACTTAGATAAGCAGGTCCAATGATTTGCTGAATATAGTTAACTTAAATAAAAGCTATTGTATATTACAAAATAAATGATGCTACTTTTTTATTCCTAAAAAGGGACTCATGATCATCTCAGCTTATATACGTCCCACTATTAGGCTCAAACCTCCCCCACAATAGAAGGGAAATTGATCTATTATATCATACTGAACAGATGATTTGGTATAGGCTTTTATTTGTGAGTTTTCCTTCTATTGCGGTTATGTAATTATTGCCTTTGTGATATTATCTACTGATTATGTCTCTTAATCTTCTTTTACGACACAGATGTGCAAGAAAGAGGTGGTGACTTATATTCTTACTTCGTTATTACACAGATAAAGTTATTTACCTAACACGTTCAATACAAAATCAGATCTAATTCGCTTTCTCCGTATCTTTTCTACGAGACGGCAAAACTTCTATGTGGTTTGCATGGCGTATTTTCAATTCGTTTTAGAGTGGAAGAGAAATTAATATTAATTAGAATTATACTACTAAATTCAAGTTTCGTTGTATATCAATCCCAATACAAGGTCACCTTGACCTGCGCTGAAATTGTTTTATACTATGAACTATTTTATACAGATGCCAAAAAAAGGATTTTAGTATTTAAAAGTTCCAAGGCCTGACTGGCATTGTGCCTTCACAACGAAAGTTTTATAACCAGATCTAAACGGTCGTACTAATGGAAAGCATAGATAAATAAATGTATTAATACAGAGAAGAGCAAAGTAGTAACCAACGAATACTTACTCCGTTATTACACGGAAAACTTTTAATTCAGAACTTTTCCATCACTAAGCGCTCCAGAATATACATATTATATATATATATACAGTATGACTGGTAAAAGACTATATATATCGAAGGAGACGATAGATAATGGTCACATGTAACAAATAAAAATATAATAAGAAGGTAATATTAATTAACTAGATAGTAAACCTCAACAATATTAGTGTGTCAGGATTCTCAAAAAGATGGTCACCCTCTCAACATTTCTCGATACAAATTATCGCACCTCATACACTGCCATTTGGTCAAGCATATGCAATTTCCCAACACTCTTAGTGCGAATAACACATTCTATCACACTTCACACACAAATAGTCACGGTTAAAATCAAAACGCGGGAAATCGAAAGACGCGTAGGTTAACAAACACGGAAATGCAAAACACCCGATACGGCGCACGCGCTTTGACTGATCAGCTGACCACAGACGGACACTCACCCCGGGGACATCCCTCGGGGATGCGGGGCAGAGTGTGCGCGGGAGCCACTACTTAGCACCGTTGTCAAGGTCACGCGCTCGGCTAATTACTATTTTAATGTAATTTCAATATCTATGCGCGGAGGTGTACGTAAATAAATATTTTTATAGGACAATTAGTTCAAAATTTAAGTATCATTTTTTTTTATATTTTCGGTATCAGAATCGAGTACTGAATACCCTCCCTCAATATGTACAATCTTTTACCAGTCACGCTGTATATATACTAGCAGACCCGGCCACGCGTTGCTGTGGCTGAGGTAGTCTCAGTAACACGTGGTGGTTATGCTAATAAATTGTAGCTTATATGAAACGTTTCTACGTTTAACATAGCGCCATCTATTAAATTCTTACTCAATCCAGTCAACCGATATCACCATCTGTTAGAATCGTTTGGAGATAACAGATGATTGTGACTGTCAAATAATAGACAAATAATTTGCAATAAAATAATATTGTGACTATAAATTGAGATGGAAGCTATCCTATCTTTTAAGTTGGATCAAACTACACATATTATGCAAATTTGATTAAAATCAGTTAAGTACTTTAAGAGTGCATGGATGATATATGGGCTGTGATGATGATGCGGCGGAACTACTTGGATATAGTGAATATCATATAAAAGTGCTTTACAACGTTTTCAAAGATACCATTAACAGTGTAGCCATAGAACTGTTGATGGTGACATTTTGACTTTGACAATGACTGACCTGAAAGACTAAAAACGTAAAAATAATTATAACTTGACACTGGCACCAATAGCTCGTATAAGTAGCTCATTGCCAATACACAAAGAGAAGAAGAAGAACGTTTATGTGACATCAACCTTTTTAGAGTTCCATACCCAAAAGATAAAACAGGACCCTATTACTAAGACTCTGCTGTCCATCCGTTGCTTAGCCTGTCTGTCACCAGGTTGCTCTCATGAACCGTGATAGTTGGACAGTTGAAATTTTCACAGATGATGAATTTCTTTTGCCGCTACAACGACAAATACTAAAAAACAATAAAATAAATATTTAAGGGGCTCCCACACAACAAAGGTAAGGTTTTTGCTCGATATTGATAACAAAAATAGGTAGTCGTTTGAAATATTCACAGAATATTTAGTAATATATTCCCTTTAGAAATAAATAATTAAATTAAAATAAAACAAATAGAGAATTTAAGCCCCCATACAAAAAACATGATTATTTTGCCATTTATAGTTTATAGATAATGGTACGGAACCCTTCGTGCGCGACTCCGAGTCACTCTTAGCCGGTTTTTTTAATATAATCGAATTGAGTTTTCAAACATGTGTCAAAATAAAATGTCTTTTAAATCAAAATCACTAAGAAGTATTGATATCAACTTTAAAGCAAATCACCCCTAAAATAACTTTCCACCCCTTTTTAACCCAGTTAGAAGATAAGTCTCAATAAAATATGAATCACATCTTTCATCAATTCTGTTAAAGAATGTTTATGCAAAATTTGAAATAGGTTGGACCAAGGAATCACGTTGTCCCATACAAACTTTACCCTGCTTTTTCACCTCCTTAGGGATATAATTTCGTAAAATCCGTTCTTAGCTGACCTCTACTCGGCGAAAGAAATATTCCTACCAAATTTGAGGTTTGTAGGCCTTATGGTTCCAGAGATATCGTAATGAGTCAATACATAGGTGGAAATCTCATATATATATATATACATACATACATACATATCATCACGCCATATCCCTTGCAGGGTAGGCAGAGAGAACAGAGTGCCAGAGAACTCTATCTCTGCATACTTCACTCGCTTCCTCAACATTCATAATTCTCTTCATACACGCTCGCCGGTTTCGGAGACTCTTGACTCCACTTTCCTTCAGTACCTGACCGACCTGGTCTAGGTAGATTAGTCTCGGTCTCCCTCGGTACCTACATCCTTCCACTTTCGCATTGTATATCTTCTTAACCAGACGTTCGTTCGGCATTCTTTCCACATGTCCGAATCATCGGAGCATTCCCTTTCGCATCTTTACACCAATACTCTCTTTCATACCTACTCGCTCTCTTACGTCGTCGTTACGAATGCGGTCGGTCAGCCTAACTCCACAGATTTGCCGAAGAGATCGCATTTCGACCGCATTAATTGTACTTTCATACTCTTTTCTGCATACCCAACTCTTGCTTCCATACAGTAATGTTGGGACAAGCACTGCGTTATGTATTGCTACACGTGCCTTCTGGCTGAGGTGGTGGCTGCCGAGAAGTTGCCCCAACGCCCCATTCACTCTATTCCCCGCATTCACTCTTCGCTCTATATCAGTGGTGTACCCTCCATCTCGGCTAAATCCACATTCAAGATATATAGATATATATATATATATATATATATATACATATATATATATATATACGTATATATATATATATATATATTATAGATAGATATTTATATATACACACATATATATATATATTATAAACAATTATGTTGGCTGAATTTTATGACAGACTAACTGTTTGATTATTTCCGTGTGGTGACGGAGTAAGAATACAATTCACCACCCCCTATCTTACCTGTGGGTGATCGTACGAGACGACTAAGGGATATAAAATGCATATAACATCTATGCGAGAGAAGGAAACAGAACCCTATACCAACACGCCTGACCAGCGCGGTATAGTAGGTTAATTGCCCATCCATTACGGAGGAGGTCCGAGCCCAACAGTGGGACAATTACGGGCTGTGATAATGATGATGATGATCATATATATATATATATATATATACGAGTGTATCCATAAGAGAGATGTTTGTATATATGACATCGCTAAACGCAGAAATTATTTGACCGATCATCACGAAAATTATTATCTATTTTATCATGGAGAAGGTTTATGTATATACTATTTATTGATATAACTCGCCATCAGGCTGCGATATATCAACTTTTACAAAGAAAACAACTGCTGGCTTTGCTAGTATCGTAAAAAAATCACTAAGCTGATAACATCACCCCAAGAAAGAAGGAAAACTCATATATATAATCTTACATAGGCTCGTGTTTGGCCTAGGTCGTTAAAGAAAATGCTCCAGTCTAATAGACGTAATAATGGGCCGTAAATAAGAGTGAGGTAAGGGAAAAACATTTTATTCATTTCAGATTAAAATAAATTCAAATAAATCCACACTTGTATAGCTATGTCTAATATCATAATATAAATATCCTCGTGTAGCGACGGGATGAGAATACGATTTTCGCCGCCCCTTTCTTGCCCGTGGGAGTCATAAAAATCAGATAAGTATTCACCAGAAGAGTGGGTAGCTCACTCCTAGGAAATGTACAACATCTCACTGCGATCGCCATCCCACCTGTCAAGCGTGGCGATTACAGCATTATCGCCTCATGATAATAACATGAGCGAGGCCTATGTCTAGCAGTGGACGGCGATAGGCTGAAATGAAATGATAATGAATGTATAGGTGTGTCTAGTTCGCTGAATGTCCATATTATTAAAATAGCTGAGCTAAAGTTCTCGTTTGGACTAAATAAATATTTAGTTAATCTGTTTTTCGTACTCTCAAGCTCAAAGCAAATACTAACACTTCTATATAAAGAAAACATTTGTCCATTATTTTACGTAACTTCTAGCTTACAAATTGTCACTACAAAGTGAATCTAGGCCTTGTTTTGCGCTAGACTACGATGAAAGCAAGATAGTACGGTTAAGTAGGGCACATTTTGTTTGTTACATGCAAGATAGAGAAACTGTCAGCTGCGATTTTTTATTGCTTTTGATAGCAAACGTCCAAATAGACTATCTGATGGTAAATTGTAACTGGCACTTATGGATTTTAAGAATACTAGAAACATAAATATATCACTGTTTATTGTAAAATGTGGTTTGTGATTTGGCTCAGTAACTAGTAGTGTATTTTCTCTATGACTCAGATGTCAATATAGCAACAAGCCTAATAATACTCGTCGATTTCGTAAAGCCACCGAAGACAAAGATCGAGTACCGGTGGCCCGCTCGCATGCCGAAGAGAGGTGTTTGCAGGGTGAGTCTATGGGGTTGCGCGCCGCCTCTTCCGTCGCCCCTTACCAATTTAGCGGGACGCGTCCAAGTCCATAGTCCCACGCAAAAAAAAAAAATTCGTAAAAGACGACTTAGAGCTAAAGATGGTGTTGTGGTTGTTTACAAGACACTTGATGTGCTGCTAGCTCATTTGCCGCTATAAGTAATAAAAAAAAGAAAAAAAAAAAGACAATGTTCTTTTACCCCGAACAAGCCTACCTATTTCTTGTTTTTTTTTTTTTTTTTTTTTAAAAATACCACCCTACACTAAGGAAATAAACCTTGTCAAGACAAATTACACCTAGACTCAGAACAAAATTTTGTGGATCACACAAAGTATTGTCCTGCGTGGGAATCGAACCCACGGCACTGGCACGGAAGGTCGGTATCTTAACCACTACGCCATCTGTGCAGTCATCTTTACGTTCATATTCCTTGTGATTTAATGTCATATTCAAAACACTATACACCGCTTGTTCTATTACCTGTCCAGTTCATATACCAATACATACATACATAGCCTCACGCCTATTTCCCAGAGGGTTAGGCAGAGACTACGGATTGCCACGAGCCTGAGATACCTCCATCGCTTCATTCACACTCATCACAGTCTTCATGAATGCTCTACGATTACGCGTACTCTTAACATGTCCTTTCGCGAACACATCTTCAATTTGATCCAGAAAAGTACGACTTGGTGTTCCCCTTGTAATCGTCCCACCACCACCAGTTCATATAAGTGCGAGTAATTACACTTCCACTAACTTAATAGTTCAATATTTTGTGTCTTTGATCTTTTCCCATTTCCATAAAAAAAACGTTCAATAGATATAAAGTAGATAATATTACTGACAATGCAAAATAAAAAGCATGATCCTATACTAACCCACTTAGCGACTAAATCCTGTTTCTTTGAAGAAGAAAGGCTCATACGCGTTACTGGATTGAATCCATCCATATATCAGCCATATATCCGTAATATTCCAACGGGCGCCTATATATAAAGCCACTATATAAGGCTACTATTTAAGCAACTATGATATCATAAGCGTATGATATATAAATGAAAAAAAAAATCGGCCAAGTGCGAGATGTATTCGCGCACGAAGAGTTCCGTATCTATAAACCTCTTTTATTGTATGGGAGCCCCTTAAATAATTAATTTATTGTATTTTTATTAATTATGTTTGAGGAGAACATAAAACTAAATATTCTATGAATAGTTAAAGCGTCTACCTGTCACCGTTATTAATATCGAGCAAGAAACGGTAAAAATATCATGTTTGTTGTATGGGAACCCCCCTTAAATATTTATTTTATTTTATTTTTAGTATTTTTTACTATATCAGCAATAGAAATACATCATCTGTGAAAATTTCAACTGTCTAGCTATCACCGTTCTTGAGATACAGCCTGGTGACAGATGGACAGACGGGCGGAGAGCGAAGTCTCAGTAATAGGGTCCCGTTTTTACCCTTTGGGTACAGAACCCTAAAAAATCAAAATGAAAGCTTGAGCTAATTTGTTTGACTAATGATGTATGTACGGTAATTTTTCTACCAATATGGAAAAGATTTGTTAAAATTAATGGGATCTCTACGGACTGAGAACAAGAGAAGATGAAGAAGAAGTGAATAATATATATTCCTTACATCATCATCTATACTGTCATAACTTTATTTCAAGTAATATAGCTATGCCTGTAACCTTCTAGGAGAAAACAGATACATTGAAGCGTAACACTATACATTTCTTAATATATCACTATTTGAATGCTGAATAGACATATATTTACAACTATTTATAAGCTCTGTGCCATCTATAAAACTAAATAATAGAACGAACAATGAACTTACTTTATATACCATGAAACATTCCCATTTCGTCCGTACTACCTACTAGAAAAATGTGAAGGCAAAAGATACGCTAAGATAGAGGTCCCTTGGGACATAAACCTATTGGAATAAAAATCCTAAATTCTGCCTACTGCTTTATCTGTTCTATTCGACATTGAGGTTAATGTTTTATTCATTTCTTAGGAAAATCCGTGACTTTTATCAAGATAATTTAAATTTGTTCACAATTAGAAATACTTTACGAGTTTAAGGGTTTTATAAATAAAGATTTCGACTAAGACAAAATACAAGGATTGGTCTATATTAAAATTTGTTTCGAAAAACAAATACCTAAGTATTCAAATAATAGATTATTTGCCTTTTTTTTGGGATGGGTTACGGTCGGCGCTCTCCTCGCGCCACTCCGTTCGGGGCGACAGAAGGGCGTAAGCACGCATAACCGTAATTCACCCGTGAACCTGGTCTTCGTCATTGGACCGGCCACCGGAGCAGCGTCAACTTGTCGTCAGTGGCCGGCCTGACGGAATACCTCCGAGGGGTACCCTCTCCCTGATCGACGTGGGGGGAGGTCGTCGGTCCCTCCACGCGTGGTCAGCCTCTCGGCGAGTGACGGACTAATTCCCCGGTCCAGTCAACCGCGGCCTCGGCATAGATTATTTGCCTGCCAGTTCCCATATACATTTTTTTTATTAAAGTTATTGTATACTTTTTACTCGACTACGACAAAACCAAAAGGAGCCTTTGTTTTAAGAGGTTCCCAGCACTAGGGAATAAATTACTGTATTGTTGTGGACCTCAAAAACACACAATTAACGGACATAAATTACACACAGAGTCAGAGCAATCATTTTTGGATCATACAGACAATTGTTCTACGTGGAGATCCAACCAATTCGGCACGAGAGGTACTTACATATAATTACGAGCATTACATTACAGCGTCAGGTCAGCACTGATGATTGCGACGAATTCATGACGCTACTCTGCCTAGGTCATACAGACTTCGAACGTGTACTGCGCCGTGTCCTCGTCCCAATCGCAGTGGTTGCAGGATTGTGTCCTCTCTCTCCTCACGACTGTGTGATCATGTACAAGTACTTACTCGCCGAAGCAAACACGCCCTGTCAAGACTTACACTAATCGGAAGGCAAGAGCTCCGTACTACCGGCCCAACTACTACACCTTGGCCGGAGGACCTCGATGGTCATCGCCATTGAGCCGGCCACTGGTACCGCTTCCTTGATATCCGTGGCCCTTTCGGGTATCAATCATATATTTTAATAGTGGTAGGAATACGCTGTTGACAGATACCTGTCTACGTCCGGGGTAGTACCACACTCTCGCAGAAGATCGACGTCTGAGTAATAGTAATGTGCTATTGCGCTTCGTTCGGTGAGCAGAAGAGCCGGAAGCCCAACTGGGTGGGTTTGGGTTTGTATTTGTGTATTGTAATGGTAGGTAGCAGCCTAGCTATACCCTGGTATAGCAAAGGTCCATGGGCGGCAGTGACACTTACCATCAGGTGTGCTGCTTGCTCGTTTGCCACCATAAGCAATAAAAAAAAAGGAAAAAAAAATACCGTTGACGCTCCGACCTATTGCGGGGGCGTCACCCATGTGGCCCGCCTCTTTGTGGGTAATGTACTATTCCCTGGTCCAGTCACCCGTGCCTAGGCAATTTACCCTTCTGTATTTTTTTAAACAACCCATTCAGTGAATCATATGAACCAATTCTTTGCAGTTGCTACTAGTTTTTGATTAGACCTAAGCTCTCGTGGTAATTTTCTTATCCAAAGCGGGAGTGCATTGTTTAGTCTTACCGTTGTTCTGTTTGCCTGAGTTTTAAGCTATAAACCTTGCATATGGACTTTAGTAGAACTAAGAGCATAGCTAGTTCATGAGGAGGCCCAGGCTCCTCTACTTTTTTGTTCATATTCCATTACCTCCTATCATATGCGTACAAAAGACAGCAACCTGACCATACTTCGAATATTGCTAAGATCCAGAAAAGACCGTAATCACTCACCAATAAGTGAACTGTCTTCTCATTTTCCAACAAAGGCAATAAAAAAATTAACAGTTATAAAATTTGCTTTGAGTTAAAGAACATCGTAATTATCTTTAAAATTTAGCTTTCATTTTCAAAATGATTTATATAAGTACCAAGTCCTTATTTGGCCATCGTTATTAAAACAAAAACTCCGACATCATTATCTAAGAAGCAAAAATTTCGTTCAGAAACATTAAAGAGAAAGGATAATGTTTTCCAAAACAAGTTTGAACGGCGGCTCATCAAAATCATTCCTTGTCATTAAACTTTTACATTAAGTAGAACTTTATTTAACTTGAAATATTTTTATTCTAAATATTATTTTGATTTTTCTTAAGAATACTTCTTTATTTGAAAATATTTATATTTGATTGCTAAATTAGTATTGTAATTTGATTTTTTTTTGTTATTCGTTTCTTTTTTTTTTAATAAAATCCTCACCATGCAGTAAGAAAATAATCCATGTATTGCCTGGGACTTTATAAACATACAATTTAAATGAACCAATTTCACTCAGATTCCGAACAACAATTTGTAGATCACACAAAGTTCTGTCCTACATGGGAATCGAACCCTAGCACACGACACTAGCAGTAAATAGGTCTCTTAACCACTACGCCATTTATGCAATCTTAACCATGATAACAATGAAATTAGCGCGTGCGGATGCTTATTCTCTTGGAGAGACCACTGTCAGTTTCTACGACTGCCATAAGGAAGTAAGACATATTTTATTCGTCACCACATGTATGATTATAATTATATTCTATAATATATATAGGTATATCGAGCGATGATTATAAAAAATTAAATGACCATATCTTTTTTTACTGACATCATATTTTAATGAAACAAATATTGCTCTAGACTGAGCTTAACCAATTGGTAAAAACTGTAATTTTGGAGATTACATATAGATATACAGATAGACAAAAAATCCAAAAAATCATTTATCTTTTCTACTGGGCTGTTCTTCTGCACATTCTCATTTTTAATAAATTTAACAAATGTACAGACACACGTCTATTTTTGGTGTGACAGGATGAGCACCGATTAACTACATTTTCTTTATAACAAGACTCTTGTATGTAACGCGAGTCAAAAGAATAATAATACCAACTCTCTTTCTTGTCCATAAGTGTAGTAAAAGCCAACTGACGTCAGGCAGGCGGCCGGTCATAAAACTATTGCCAATAACTTTTAAAATATGTTCTATGAAAGAAGAGTACATATTGTATCGACCCCAAGTAATTGGGATAAGAGTAGGGGAATGATGATGAAGTGTAGTAAAAGCCGACTAATAGATAAATACAAAACAACGTAAATTCAAGAGAAGGACAAATCCATATAAAACCCTATCGACCTTGTCTGGCCTACATGGTATATTGCTGTACCAACCAATCATTCTCTTCTACATTCATTCTCTTTTAAAATGAGAAGAGAATAAATGTACAAAAAACTTTTCTCGTTGTAACAGAGAATAAACCCAGCAACGGGATGTATACGCCTGAGAAGATACATCAAAAAATGATCAACGGGATTCTGAATAATCACATCAATAATAGGAACTAGTTATTACCCATGGATAATGATTGGTTCTTTTATGAATATAACTGTATAGTATTCTTTTTTACGGTATGCTATGGATGCGTCTCGCCCCGCCTAATCGATCCGGGGTGACGGAAGAGGCGGCGCGTGACCCCATAGACCCACCGTGCAACTCCTCTCTACGCTGTACGAGTGGGTCACTGGTACCCGATCTTTGTCTTCGATGGCCCGCCTGGCTAGCTTGATTTGCCCAGAAATAATCGAATTTTTGTTCGGATGATCTAGTTTTCCCATGTGGTAAGAATATAATTCACCACCTGTGAATATCTAAAAAGACAACTACGGATGATAATGATTTGCAGATAACAAGGAGGGAAGTCGAAGGAATAATAGTTCAAAATAAAACTGTTATGCCAAAACTATATAAATTTCTTTTCTTTTGGAAGGGAGAGGCCAATAAGTAATCAAGCTTAATCAAAAGTCAGATATGCTCATTTTCAATAACTATCATCTCATCTCATCTCAGCTTATATATGTCCCACTGTTGGGCTCGAGCCTCCTCCATAATGGGAGGGTAATTTACTTTCTATACCACGCTGTTCAGACGTGTTGATATAGGGTTTTGTTTCGAGTTTTCCGTCTCTCACATAGATATTAATGTGTTTTATTCCCTTCGTCGTCTCGTACGATCACCCACGGGTGAGACAGGGGGTGGTGAATTTCACTCTTACTCCGTCACCACATGGAAATCAATAATTCAATAACTATATATATATATCAATAACTGTAATAAGAATTAAAATTTTGTAAATAAAAACGGTTGAAAAAAATTGGATGGAGACAGCAAAGAATAGAGAGAAATGGAAATCTCTATTGGAGGCCTTCACCTTCGAATCGAGGGGTTCTTACTAATACTAATAAGTTCTACTACGTTTATTTTTTAGTTAATAAGTTGAAATGTTTTAGTATATATAAATTATCAAAACAAAATTTAATGTATTATAAAACTGATATCTTTGTAGAGTAAGAAATATAAGGCTTTTTTATTTTTATTTATATTATTAAATAAAAACCGTATCGCCTTCCCGTATCATACGTCATATATTCGATAGCCAATCACGCTTACTTTACAATCAATAACATCTTAACAAACTATATTTTTGTCACGTATAAATTTTATTACCTGCCAATAGTACGTTGATTCCGTTCGCCCCATTCTGATTCGCTCACAATTTCAAATAAAATTTCTTGCAAATTATATATTGAAATAGTAACCTCCTAGTTTTTTGTACCTGAGTGAATATCAAAATTATGAGACGCCATTTTGGACGCTATATTAATTAAGGCTGTGCCCATTTCTTATCTTCCCGTAAAAGTTAAAAAAACTGGATAAGAGATTAACAAATGAATGGGCAGCAGAATTTTATAGTGCTAATAGTTTTCTGTCTATAGCCTTGGTCCTCTTCGTGCCTTGTTTAACTTTTTTTTTGTGGCATGCTATGGTCTGAACACACGCCGTCTATTCCGTCCAAGGCGATGGAATGGCGGCGCGTGGTCCCATAACCCACCGTATTCCCTCCCCATCGCCATTGGGCTGCCTACTGGTACCGCTTCCTTGATATCCGTGGCCAGCCTGGAGATTGATGAACCCTAAAAAAGCTGCTTATTTCTCTTTCTATCTTTAATTAAAAAAAACATAATCATCATTATCACAGCCCATAAATGTCTCACTGTTGGACAAGGGCCTCCTCCGCAATGGGAGGGAAATTAACCTATTATACACTGGTCAGACGTGTTGTTGTAGGGTATTGTTTCGAGTCTTCCTTCTCTCGCATAGATGTTATATGCGTTTTATATCCCTCAGTCGTCTCGTACGATCACCCACGGGTAAGATATGGGGTGTTGAATAGTATTCTTACTCCGTCACCACACGGAAAAAAAATCATAATATTTCTGTCAAAATGAATACTTAACACACCATTACACTATTATCTTCTGTAAGTGTTGATTTGTATCGTTTTCTGGTTGCCTAGAACGATTAATAGTGAATAGGTCATACCCCTATAACAGTGTTGACAGTTCTCTGTCTACAGCCGTGGGCCGGTGCGCCCGGGGTAGTACTACACTCTAGAAGAAAGTCAATGTCTGAGCAGTGGCAATGTGCTGCTGTGCTTCATTCGATGAGCGACACAGCTGGCAGCCCAACTATCTGGGTCGACTTGGAATTGTCATAGATAGGCAGCGATCTAGCTTTTTTTTTTGTTCTCTTCGTCCATTCGGACAGGCAAAGGGGTCAAAGCCCATACAGCCAAGTCTTATTTAATTATTTTTCATACATTGTTCATCATTTCTTCATATTATGTAGCCTTAATAGTCATTTTCTGTCAGTAAGTCAAGTCGTTACCATTAATCGGGCGCTGATAACCTAATCAATGATTTTCTTTGGGAATTTTGGATAAATATGATGGATGGATGGATAAATATGAAAATACACGTAAACCACTATTATACCATATTCACTACACTTCAGCAGTTTAACTGTACCATATTGCATAAAATACCAGCAAAATTATTCAATATAACACCACAAAACACTAAAGAAATGAATATAATACAAGAGCATGACATGACATTTCCACATTCGCGCCAAAACTCCCTGCGATCTAGCTATACCCATGGTGTTGTAACACTAACACTTACCATCAGGTATGCTGCTTGTTCTTTTGATAACAAAAGCAATAAAAAAAAAAGTTCCTGATGTATTTAAATGTATTCGTATTTTAAATTAAATTGCCCACATTCCAACTAATAAGCAGTTCTATAAAGACACTAGATGATTGTCACTATATCTGATGAATGCCACACAAATATTTCCAAGGGATTGGATAACAAATTTTTCCGATTAGTTATTCACCCAAGTATTTGTAAAATGCGCCGTTATAGACTGAATACCGAACGAAGCCTTACTATCGGCTTATCGATAAAAACTTAATTCTGTTTTGAATAAAAAAAAAATATAGTTGTAAATTAAAAAACAGTGTGCTATTAGAAAACACCTTCTGTGTGTGGGAAACACAGAAGGTTCAATAATTCAAGGCCAACGACCCTACACTGCCTCCAAAAAAAATCCCTCTTTTTGCCATGGGTGATCGTAAGGGACGCCTCAGGGATATAATACGCATATAACATACTCATACAAGAGAAGGAAAATTCGCAACAAAACATTTTACCAAAACGTCTTACCAGCGGGGTATAGTAGATCAATTTGAGAAGAGGCGAGCCCAGCAGTAGTATAGGACGTGAAATGAATGACGATTAGGGAACAATAAAACTTTTTAAAACATTAAAATTTTTATTATTATTTTCAATGCTAATCATAACCAATTTAGTCGTGGTAAGACCACGCTGTTGATAGTTTTTGTCTACAGCTGCGGGCCGGTTCGTTCGGGGTAGTACCACACTCTCGCATAAGATCGACGTCTGAGTAATGGCAATGTGCTATTGCGCTTCGTTCACTGAGAACTGAGAGTTGACTGAGACCTTGATTGAGTTCACTGACACCTCCTCATAAGAAGATTAATACCATAATTGCGACGCTTGGAATTTAGGTTAGAAATCGCATTTGATATTATGAGTTTCTCATGAAATACTACTCATTCGTCTGTAGAGCCCTCAACTGATTTTCCAACAGGTGCGAGCAGATGCCATACCCGTAATACCTATCGGGTGTCTGACCTACATACCGGGTGCGTATACTGCCAACTTCATACCGGGTCTCTAAACCTGTTTCAGTATATACGCCTCACCTCTAACTAGGCTCACAATAAACTAAGTTGTGGTGACACATTCTAACTCTTCACCATATGCTTAAATTGAAACCACTGTCTATAAATATATGTAAATATTTAATACTGAAGAGCTAAACGCCTCCTGTTGAAATAAGTTACTACTGGCGGTAACCACTTAAATAGTTCCCTTTTACGTGGGAATATGGCGGTTAAAATACAGCCTATTACTTGCTGATGATGCTTTAGATTTATTTATTTTTTTAGCTGAGAATGTTTTTTTTTATAATTCAGTTTTGTGGTTAAGGAGTAAAGACATAACCAAAAAAAAAAAAACAAAAAAAAAACGAACTCGTATTTACATTTATAATATTAGTTAGGATTATTAAATATATGTGTTGACGGCAATAAACTCACGTATCAGTCAGTGTACGCTGAGGGCTCGCGGACGCTGCTGCACACTCGCCCTGATGGGTCGATGAAATCGATCCTAGCACGTGATTTTATTAGCGTATATATTTCTAATATGTATCAAACTCACGATAATCACAATAATAAAATCAGCTGGGATTAGTTCAGATTTGATCTAAATATATTTATTCTTGTTTTAAAATAGTGAAAAGAACCTTTTCTAACATATTTCTAACCCTTATATCCCTGTACGTACGCGTATCCTTCATTTATTCAATATACCACACACATCAAGAAAAGAAGGTATGCAAGATGAGATTAAGGTGGAAGAAGTATAATGTAATCTTATTACGTCTATGCGATAAGGAGCCGCCAAAATTTCAACTTGCAATTTCTTGCAGAATTTCGAATATTCATTCTTAACGTGTTTCGTCTCTGAATGAGGTATTCTCAGGACGGTTTGTCTATGCCACCAACGACAAAGACCGGATTTCGGTGGTCCACTCGCACGGCGCGGTGAGGTACATTACGGTGCAGGAGGAGGTTTATGGAATCGCGCACCGCTTTATCTGTGGCCCCGGATGGATTTAGCGGGGTGAGACCAGACCACAGACCGCTGCGACAAAAAGGACGGTTTAACTATAAAAACAAAGTTATTACCGCAGCATAATATCTACTGCTGTCAAATAAATTAGTGGTAGGACCACGCCGTTGACAGTTTTTTGTCTACAGCTGCGGGCCGGTCCGTCCGGGATAGTAACACACTCTCGCAGAAGATTGACGTTTGAGTAATGACAATGTGCTGTTGCACTTCGTTCGGTGAGCGTGAGAGCCGAAACTCCAACTGGATGGGTTTGGGGTTTATATTGGTAGGCAACGGCCTAACTATACTCCTGGTATAGCAAGGGTCCATGGGCAGCAGTAACACTCACCATAAGGTGTGCTGCTTGCTCTTTCGCCACTAAAAGCGAAAAAAAAAACTCCTGTTGAAGCAATTGATAAAAAACATGTTATTAGATTGAAAAATTTTATTGTATCAATTTATAACTAATTTGTTCAATGGTAGGGCATCTAACTACTCTCGTATATAAAACAATTTGCATATTGCGAAGTAGATATACGAATAGTTTCGATCACAGTGGATTCCGATCATCAAATATTTATGTCGTTTCAATACATTGTTTCGCTTTATTACAAAATACGTTATGTTCAAATTGTTAAGGCAGAAACCGGCTATAAGATTTTTTTATAACACCACCCTTCACTAAAGATCCTTGTATTGCGGGGGACTTTACAAACATGCAATTAACGCAGACAAATTACACCCAGACTCAGAACAACACTTTGTGGATCGCACAAAATATTGTCCAGCGTAGGAATAGAACCCAAGGCAGGAAATGTCGGTATCTTAACCACTATGCAGTCAAAATAGGTCTATATATTAAATATCCACACGGAACAGGCTAGGTGTCCAGATGATAGCTTGCCACATTAGCTTGGCAATTGTTTATCATCTCTTACGAGTTTAGCTTGCTCTTAGAGTACTAAAAGTCGGCTGAGGGATTACTACGATATTGAAGAACAGTAGTTTCATGGTATCTAATAAATACCAACTACGCCATCACCGACCCGTCTGACAAGCGTCACGACATTATCCCACTTAATGGAGGTCTGTGTTCAATAAGGGAGGCAGATAGGGAGATAGAAGGAAGAGGGTAAAAGACCAGTAGGCTTACTGAATATAAACATTGAAATACTGTTCCGAAATATTAATTTTATTAAACTTGTTAAAACTTTACTGACCACTACTCTTGTACCAAAAACATTTTTACCAAAACTTTACTACAAGAATATAAAAAAATAAGAAAATAAATTTCCTCTGTTTCGAAAGGCACCGTATATCGCAAACGATAGAGTAAGTTTTTGAATGTTCAAGTAAGAGACACAGTGGAGGTTTCTAACGAATGAGGCTTCAGGGAATACGATGGCGTCCATGGCGAGCAACCCTTGTAAAAGATAAAAGCGTGTTGTACAGATTAAGAAATACGACGAAAAAGAAATTATATATATATATATATATATACATATATATATGTATATATATAGTATATATATATATATATATATATACATATATATATATATATATATATATATATATATATATATATATATATATATATATATATATATATATATATATATATATATATATATATATATATATATATGTGTGTATGGTGGAATTGTGTATCTTTTATAGGTCTACTAGCGACCCCGAGATAGAAGGTACACCACTGATATAGCGCGAAGAGTAAATGCGGCAAATAGAGTGAACGGAGCGTTGGGACAACTTCACGGCAGCCACCACCTCAGCCAGAAGGCACGTGTAGCAATAAATAACGCAGTGCTTGTCCCAACATTACTAAATGGAAGCGAGAGTTGGTTATGAAGAAAAGAGCATGAAAGTAAAATTAAGGCGGTCGAAATGCGATCTCTACGGAAAATCTGGGCAATTAGGCTGATGGACCGCATTCGCAACGACGACATAAGAGAGCAAGTAGGTATGAAAGGGAGTATTGGTGAAAAGATGCGAAAGGGAATGGCTCCGATAGTTCGGACATGTGGAAAGAATGCCGAATGAACGTCTGGTTAAGAAGATATACAATGCGAAAGTGGAAGGATGTAGACCGAGACTCACCTGCCTACACCAGATTGGTCACGTACTGAAGGAAGGTAGAGTCAAGAGTCTCCGAAACCGGCGAGCGTGTATGAAGAGAATTATGAATGTTGAGGAAGCGAGTGAAGTATGCAAGGATAGAGTTCTCTGGCACTCTGTTTTCTTTGCCTACCCTGCAAGGGATATGGCGTGATGATATGTATGTATGTATATATATAGGTATATGTATATCTTTTTGCATGACTTAATAAACGACTTGTAAAACGAGAACGTGGCTACGAATTAAAAAATCATTGTTTTATGCTGGCAAACGAGCAAGCGGTACATCTAATGATAAGTGTTACTGCCGCTTATGGACCTTTGACATACCAGGGATATAGCTAAAGCGTTGCATAATATCCAAAATCACCAAGAAAATGTGCTGTCGGCTTTTGCTCAGCGAACGACGACACCACATTGTTACTGATCAACCCGGACGGCTCGGCCTACGACTGTAAACAGAAAACTATTAACCACATGGCTCTATCGCTACTACGTATGATATTATTAATTATACGAGTTGGTTATCTATACATATAATAAATAAGTAAAATCGGCCATGCCTGTACATTTGATATATTTTTAAAAATGAGTTGAGGCAGTTAGAGAAGCCCAATAGAACATAGAAAACACTTTTTGGAATTTTTTGTCTGTCTATGTCTGTGTGTCTGTATGTATGTACACGGTAATCTCTAAAATTACTGAACGGATTTTCCCGCAGTTTTCATAAATTGATTAAGCTTACATCAGTGCAAATTTTAGTCTTTGTTTCATTAAAATTTGATGTTAGTTAAAAACGTTATGGTCATTTAAACTTAAAAAATCATCATTTTATGTCACTAAAAGAGTCAATTCAAGAATATTACGCAGACGAAGTCGTGGGCGTCAACGTAGTACATAAAACTGCACAGATGATGTTTGTAAAGTCCCCCAATACAAGGATTATTTCCTTTGTGCAGGTGTCTTTAAAAAAAAAATAGGTAACTTTTATAACGGTGCATAAGTTTTCACACTACTCCTGTAGTGTTTTACTTAAACATCATAAATAATTCCATAGCTTTAAAACGGTGTAATAAATTGCCTTTATTTAACCATTAATCAATGCTTTGAATTTTTTAAATTCGCAATCTACCTCAGCAATAGTGCTGCGAAGGAATATAAAATGATAAAAGATTCAGACGATTTTAAAGATTAAGCTCTGAAAATCTCTTGTTCATTATCGCCATAATAGAATATTTAAAGATTTATACCGTATTTGTGTGTTACTATTATAAGAAAATCGTGTATTAAATAATGTCTGGAGTAAAAATATAAATACACTTTAATACAATTTTCTTTCTCAAAAACCGAGTGCAATGATGGCATATTAGTTTAATTTTCGCCCATACGTGTGCCGTGTCTCTGTGTATCTCTGTTTTTCTCTCTCTTAAAAATGCTTACTGCCACTATAGTACGTTTTTTTTTAAATTATATTATTATTTAATCAATAATATATTCTATTATTAGTACTACGCGAGTGGCAAATCCAATCAAGCCAATAAAAAATATCAAAGCGACACGGTCCTCTAAGTTATATAATTCAATTTGAGACTAGAGATTTCAAAAGATATCTTTTATAAACTCTTGTTAAAAGGGTCTTTTTTTATATTGAGTATTGAAAGCAATTAAGAGAAGGAAAATCTTAAAATAAATCCCTATGGAATTGCCTCTGGCGACTCTGGTTAGAACAACGACTGCACAAATGGTGTAGTAGTTAATATTGGTATCTTATTATATACCTATGCTTATAGAGTCAGATTCATGCAGGAATATTTTAAATTGTATAATATTTGAATAAAGTGTAAAGAAGAGATTTTTTTTTGTTGAACTCTTTTTTTCCGTAATGACGTTTACGCAAGTCGTACAATTTAAATAAAACTATTTTTACGGATTCTTTCGCGTTTGTATTTAATTTTTAACTTTTCCCTTCATGTTTTTACCAAGTTTCCATTTCTGTCAATTTTCTAGTACTTAAAAATAATTAAAAAAATACTATTTGGAATATTGCTACTAAATGCTGTATATTACATGGGTATTGTAAAATAACTATGTGTGTTTAGTTTGTGTACATGTTTGCATATTTATATGTGTGCGTGTACATATTTATATGTGTGCGTGTACATATGTACTATCATTTAAAAAATATTCATCGTCGTCATCATCTGAGCTCAACTAAGCTTCTATACGTTTCACAGCTGGATTTTACCCTTCCCACAATAGGATGGAAAGTGACCTACCATATCAGGCTAGTCAGACGGTAATAAAACCTTATAAAAAATAAGGTTTTATTTCGAGATTTCCTTCACTCGTATAGATATTCTGTCTCTGTTACATCCTCTTAGTCGGAATGTACGACACCCACGGATAAAAAGGGAGTGTACATATTGCAATTATGAGTAATAAACTATTACTATGACCAGCCGCCTACCTGACGGCAATCCTTTTTGGGAATATAATTGTTAACCAAACTGCATCACAGAGAGTTGTCCCCAGGTCGAGGTAAAACTCCGTCTTTAACAATCATCATTCTCCTACTCTTATCCCAATTACTTGGGGTCGATACGATATGTACTCTTCTTTCATAGCACATATTGTAAAAGTTATTGGCAATAATTTTATGACCGGCCGCCTGCCAGACGTCAACCCTCCTTGGGAATGTAATTGTTGACCAGATGGCATCACATGGAGTTGACCCAGGTCGTTCGACTTAGTTGGCTTTTACGACATTGACATACAAAGTAAGGATTGGTAGTATTCGTAGCCGCTACCACACAGCTACCGTCCGTCTTTAACAATAGCGATGTAAAATTTAGTAGTACATTCATTGCTCTGTGGTGACGGCTATGTATTCATAGCCGTCACCACAGAGAAATGAATTAATGTTTGAATTTATATCTGTAACCATGTATGTGTTACACAGTGTAGGACGCCCCCCTACTAGGTGGACAGACGACCTGGTGAAGGTTGCTGGGCGTCGTTGGATACAAGCGGCACAGGACCGCGCTCTGTGGCGTAACATGACGAAGGCCTACGTCCAGCAGTGGGCGGCAATAGGTTGAAATAATGATGATGATGAACCATGTGTTGCCTCATATTACATAAAATATTTGTATTCAAAAATACACTAGATGAATATCTATGCTTTGATTTGAATATGCCTCTACGAATATGCTAAGTATAAAAGCGTAGCTGAGTTAAAAGCAATGTAAGCATAATATTGTCATAAATATACACGAACTAGCAATCTAGATTATATAAAAAAATATATGTTACTTCTAGCATTAATATCTTTATAAAATATTTTCCGTTATAATAATAGTTTTTGAAGTGAAAACTTCTTTAGGCGCGTTGAGCGTTTTTGGAGGGGGAAAACTTATAGGTTCGCGTCACCGACATGCTAATGATAATAGTATATCCATAGCTATGTGAAAACTTCTTTAGGCGTGTTGAGCGTTTTTGGAGGGGAAAAACTTATAGGTTCGCGTCACCGACATGCTAATAGTATATCTATAGCTATATGAAAACTTTTTTAGGCGCGTTGAGCGTTTTTGGAGGGGAAAAACTTGTAGGTTTTTATTTTTATATAAAAATTAGAAAATTATTATTATTTCAATTAGTCTTAAGTTAATAGTTTTCACTTCTATAGGCAGTCCCCATGACTGCCTGTTGTTTTTTTTAGCACACATAATGTTTTTTTTTTTTTTTTTTTTAAAAGACATAGTATTAATAAGTTAGCTGTGTGGTAGCGGCTACGAATACTTACTTTGCTAATGGATATCGTAACAGTCGACTAAGAGCTACATTGTCGCGTTTTAATAATGGTAGGACCATTTCTCTGTCTAAAGCCGCGGACCAGTTCGTCCTGAGTAGTACCACACCCCATCGACGACAAAGATCGGGTACCGGTGGCCCGCTCGCACGGCAAAAAGAGGTGTTTGCAGGGTGGGTCTAGGGGTGTCCACTTTGAAAAAACATCGATGTTTTTTTCGATTCGATAAATCGAAACTGTACATCGATGTCTTTTGATGTATCGGATGAAAACATCGATGTTTTTAAACATCGTACTTTTTCTAAAGTCATATCAAAAGTGTTACTTGTAAAAAAAAAAGGTCTTTTTTGTAACAGATTTCTAAGAAAAAAAAAAAAAAGGTCATTTTTGTGGCATATACTGGTTATCATCGTTTCGATGTTTTATGAAAAAACATCGATACATCGAGTATTTCGATAGCTCTTCAAAACATCGGATCGTTTCGATGTATCGCATTGTAAACATCGATGTTTTCGATGCATCGATGTTTATTTATTTATTTTTATTTTATTTTTTTAAAAGACACCTCCCTGCACTAAGGAAATAATCCTTGTATTGCGGGGGACTTTACAAACATGCAATCAACGCAGACAAATTACATCCAGACTCAGAACAACACTTTGTGGATCGCACAAAGTATTGTCCTGCGTGGGAATCGAACCCGCGGCACTGGTACGGAAGGTCGGTATCTTAACCACTACGCCATCTGTGCAGTCAAAGTCAAGTCAGATGTATATCGAATATCCCTAGGTGGGTCCATGGGGTTGCGCGCCGCCTCTTTTGTTGCCCCGGATGGATTTGTCGGGGCGCGACCACATCCATGGTCCACCCGGCGGAAAAAAAATGGTAATACCACACTCTCGCAGAAAAATGACGCGTAAGCAGTAGTAATATGCTGCTGTGCTTCGTTCGGTGAGCGAGAGAGCCGAAGCCCATCTTTCTGGGTGAGTTTGGGATTATTGGCTTCGTAGATATACTTCTGGTATTGCAAAGGTCCAGTTACACTTACCATCGGTTGTGCTGCTTGCTCGTTTGACACCAAGAACTATAAAAAAAAACCTGATAAGCAGGTGGCCTGTCATAAAATTACTCTTTTTTTTTTATTGTTTTTTTTATTGCGTTTACAAGATTTCGCCAATAACTAGTTATAAATATTTTCAGTCTTTCAGGTTAGTCATAGTCTAAGTCAGATTGTCGCCATCAACAGTGCTATGGCCACACTGCTGATGGTATCTTGTTGGAATTTTGATGGAAAATGAAAACGTTGTAAAACACTTTTATATGATATTCACGACATCCCAATAGTTCCGCGCATCACATTACATAAAATGCCATTAAAATTATCTAATATAACACGTTAAAACACTAAAATATTGAATATAATACAAGAGCACCACATGACGTTTTCAAATTCCCGTCAAAAGTCCAAATTACTCTTAATAGATTTTGCAGCATGTGCGATAGAAGATGAGTACAGCGTCAAATCCAAGTAATTGGAATAAGAGAAGGATAATAATAATAATATAGGTATTAAGTTAGCAGTTCACTAGTATTAAGTTCATAATATTTTTGTAATAGTTGGCCACATTTTATTTTATTGCGGCGGTGGTGGCAAACGTGCAAGTAACACATCTGATGGTAAGTGTCACTGCCACCCATGGACTTTTACTATAACCAAGGCTTTAGCTAGGCTGCTGCCTAATACATACATACATATCATAATACATACATACATACATATCATCAAGCCAAAGCCATTAAGCGAGAGAGAGAGAGAGAGAGAGAGAGAAAGAGAGAGAGAAAATACACGCTATTGATTAATATATGTAAACGAGATTTAAAAATTAGTTTGCCAAAGTTTCACTTCTGATATGTGTATTTTATATATATGAATTACCTGTCAACAGATTAATCTTTTATTTATTTTTGTATTTGCGTTGCCTCAAAATCACTCCGTTAGCAGTTTTATTTGTTTGTCCCTCAGTAATGAGATAAATTATATTGAACTCCATTAAAAACTCTTTACAATTGGTGGCACTTATTTTAATAGGCTAAGGTTTTAACTGTACCTAGCTAGAACATTCGGCAAGCTTCTATTAGAGAATTAATTTCCTGACCTCTGAACTCTTCCCACTTTCTCAGCCACTACTACCCAATAATAGTACTTCAATCTCCCATCCAGTGGGTTAATCTTTCTATTATTTGTACCCACGCAGAATTACTTAAATGGTTGTTAAAGTTTCACTGGGTCATTTGTCTCAACCTTAGCTAGGATATTGTCATAACCTAATCTGGTGTCTGCGTTGTCTCACACATTAATAGTAGATTTTTCTTTCTTTTTTTAAATGGTGGCAAACGAGCAAGCATTACACCTGATGGTAAGTGTCACTACCACCCATGGACCTTTGCAATACCATGGATATAACTAGGCCCCGGCCTACCAATATAAACCCCAAACACACCCACAATAGGCTTCCGACCCTCTCGCTCACTGAACGAAGCGCCATAGCAAATTGCCATTACTCATACGTCGATCTTCTGCGAGAGTGTGGTACTTTCCGGATGGACCGGCCCGCAGCTGCAGACAGAAAACTGGTAACAGCGTGATCCTACCACTATTTGAATAAGATATTAAAAGTTTACTATATTTCTTTAAGGATCAATGCTAAATTAGTTAAATCCAAAAAATAAGTCATATATAGGCTCCAAAAGTAATCCCTAGATACAATATACGTATCTCTCAATATATGTACGTATCACTCCATCACGTACATCAAAACTCTTACCTTCTCCAGTTTCAGTGTCTGCTCTTACTCTGCATATTACGATATTAAAATGTTCAATATTTTAAGTATAGAAAATGGCAATATTATTTTAAAATAAAATAATTTTGAGAAAAAGCTTCAATGATCGATAACCGAAAAGCAATACCCGATAGAAGTAAAGTTTCTAATTTAACATTTAATCCTATTTTGAAAGATCTTTTGTATTTTTATTTGAATATAATCCAACTAATTCCAATAATGAGTAATCATATACCGCACAAGGCGGTGCGTGTCGCCGTAGAGGAGTTACTCATCCTTCAGCGAGATGACTGTCGCAGAAGGCGGCAACTGCGTCCCAGTTCCTGATACTGTCGACCATCGCTTTCATGACGGGCGGCAACGTCAGGCGGGCACCGATGGTTACGACGAGGTAACGACGCTGCTGTGCCCAGATCACGCAGAACTCGAGATTTTCTTATACTTAAGTTTTGTATACTCCGCAGTATGATTTTTTTTAAAGACACCTGGCTGCACCTAGGAAATAATTCTAGTATTTCGGAGGACTTTACAAACATGAAATTAACGTAGACAAATTACACCCAGACTCAGAACAACAGTTTGTAGATCGCACAAAATATTGTCCTTTTTTCGGTCGGCGCACTCCTCGCACCACTCCATCCGGGGTGACAGAGGGGCGTAAGCACGCATACCCGTAACCCACCCGTAATGTTGCCTTCGTCGTTGGGCCGACCACCGGAGCAGAGTGACTTGAGGTCAGTGGTCGGCCCGACGGAATAACCCTGAGGAGTACCCTCTCCTTGGCCGACGTTCCCCCTTCGGGTGGGATGTCGGTCTTTCCTCACGCAGGTGGCCTCTCGGCGGGTGATGGACTAATTCTCCGATCCAGTCACCCGCGGCCTTGGCTAGGGCGGCATCAGGCGCAGGTATCGCGCCTGCGCTGCCCCAGTCGCCGGCGGTGGCTAGCGTCGTCGAGGAGACACTCCTCGCGAGACTACTGCCTCGCAGAAGACTGCGACCGCGTTCCAGTTCCTGACGCTGTCGAGCATCGCCCTGGCGATGGTCAGCAGCGTCAGGTCGGCACCGATGATTGCGACGAGTTCACGACGCTGCTCTGCCGCAAGCGGCACAAACCTCGAGCGTATGCTGCGCCGTATCTTCATCGCAATCGCAGTGGTGACAGGACGGTGTACTCTCCCTCCTGGCGACCATGTGCAGGTATTTGGCGAAGCATCCATGCCCCGTCAAAACCTGCACCAGCAGAGAGAGAGAGAGCACCCCGTGCCACCGTTCCAACCACTGCGTCAGAACCGGCCGGAAGGCCTCCATGGTCCGCACACCGAACCGAGGCCTCTCCAGGCGGACTGCCCAATGGGCAATGCGAGGCGGTGAGTTCCCTCAATGAGACCACCGATACAAATCGGCGAGCATTTCTACCTCCAGGTCCCACGGGGCACTCCCGGCCAACAGGCACGCTGCCTCCGTCGCCACCGTGCGGTACCGGCGTACCGCCCTGACCGCCATGGCCCTCTGTGGTCGCCACAGAAGAGCCCTGAGTCGGACGGTCAGGGACCCCGCCCACACCAGTGCGCCGTATAGGGCCATCGACCGGACGACCCTCGAGTACAGCTGTCGGCACGTAGCGCTCGGTCCGCCCACATTCGGCATAAGCCATGAAAGGGCGGACGCCACGCCGACGAGCCGCGGAGCGAGCCTGCGGAAATGCTCCCGAAACCACAAAATATTATCCTGCGTGGGAATCGAACCCACGATACAAGCAATTAAGGTCAGTAGACCATTGACCTTCCTTGCATCGTGGTATGCAGTCAAATGACGATGTTCATAAGAGGAATATAGTGCAAGATATTATCGTTATTGAAAATATTTCATCCTTCATTCTGTCACCAAAAAAAGTAATCAGAACTACTAATAACAAAATTAATTAACAATTACTACTTCTAATATTAAGCCTACGATAAATATGACCACGGAACGTACTTAATCGAGCATTTAAAATAAACCTTTGTTCATCGTAGCAAAAACTTATAACGAGTTTCTTGGACTTCGTTGAACGCTGAAAACCTAGTAAATTTCAGAAGCAAAGCTACAAAGACAACATTGTACAATAAATCTTAGGAAGCCGTAATAAGTCTCAAGATGTGTCGTTAGTCGCTACTGATAGTGCGTTCTACTAGACGTATAAAGGATTGTATCCTTTGCGTAGTCCTATTTAACATTAATATCAAGTTAAACGTTAAATTGAGAGGAATAGTAGTCTTAAGCACAAACAAACTATGCCAAATATTAACTTTAGTTTAATATAGTCTATTTTGATGATATTAATAATAAAAATATGCTTAATAGCGTCTATTTTATTCTATTAATAAAAAAATATGATTGCTAGAAGAATTCATCAAGTCTTGCTATTTGTGTTGCAGCGTTCTGAAAATTCCACCTTCCCTATTCTGGCAGCGGATTTTGAAAGAAATTATTAATGAGCAAATAATGTGAATGTTAGAGAACTAAGACACTAAGCAAATCATTATGTTAACATACATACATATCATCACGCCATATCCCTTGCAGGGTAGGCAGAGAGAACAGAGTGCCAGAGAACTCTATCTCACCATACTTCACTCGCTTCCTCAACATTCATAATTCTCTTCATACACGCTCGCCGGTTTCGGAGACTCTTGACTCCACCTTCCTTCAGTACATGACCGATCTGGTCTAGGATTATGTTAAGTTATATTATTATGTCTGAAAATTCCACCTTCCCTATTCTAGCAGCGGATTTTGAAAGAAATTATTAATGAGCAAATAATGTGAATGTTAGAGAACTAAGACACTAAGCAAATCATTATGTTAACATACATACATATCATCACGCCATATCCCTTGCAGGGTAGGCAGAGAGAACAGAGTGCCAGAGAACTCTATCTCACCATACTTCACTCGCTTCCTCAACATTCATAATTCTCTTCATACACGCTCGCCGGTTTCGGAGACTCTTGACTCCACCTTCCTTCAGTACATGACCGATCTGGTCTAGGATTATGTTAAGTTATATTATTACGTCTGAAAATTCCACCTTCCCTATTCTAGCAGCGGATTTTGAAAGAAATTATTAATGAGCAAATAATGTGAATGTTAGAGAACTAAGACACTAAGCAAATCATTATGTTAACATACATACATATCATCACGCCATATCCCTTGCAGGGTAGGCAGAGAGAACAGAGTGCCAGAGAACTCTATCTCACCATACTTCACTCGCTTCCTCAACATTCATAATTCTCTTCATACACGCTCGCCGGTTTCGGAGACTCTTGACTCCACCTTCCTTCAGTACATGACCGATCTGGTCTAGGATTATGTTAAGTTATATTATTATGTTAATCATTATGTTAAGTTGTTTAGAAAGCCATTTAGTAGAGAATATTAGGGTTTTTTTTTATGACTGTTGTCTCTGTATTAAGAAAAATCATCCTTGTATGACCCCCGCGGTCTTTACAAACATATAATTAATGCAGGCAAATTACACCCACTAAGTTGGTATTTCAACCACTACACCATTTGTACAGTCAAATTGGATTAAAAAGATATAAGATCATATAAAATTTTGAATCTTCTATCTTCATATCTGGATTTATAATCGGACACTTAAATTTTATTTAACCCCTTTTCCCTATGATAAAGGGTTAAACCTCCAAACATAAGTCTTCTCACTTCATTCCCCTACTCTTATCCCAATTACTTGGGGTCGACGAAAGATGTAAATTTATTTATTGTAAAAGTTATTGGCAATAGTTTTGTTACCGGTCGTCTATCTGACGTCAATTCTCATTACGAGTATAGTTGTTGACCAAACGGCATTAGATGAAACTTTCCTAGGTCGTTATAAAGCTCTTAGTCGTATTTTTCGATATCCACGAGCAAAGTAAGGGTTGGTAGCATTTGTAGCCGCTACCACACATCAAACACAAATCTCTCATTTAAGAATAATAATATTTTAGAGATGTAGAAAGTAGAATAATCAAATCTGATTATTAAGCTATCTAGATTTTCCTGATTATCAAAACTAGATTATTTATATATAGATACACATTACTTATCTTTACTCAATAAAACTTTCATTACCTAACAATGAAAACACTGTAACACAAATAGACTGTATTAATAATTTTATTACTATTAGAATTGGTAATTACTATTCAAAGGTCGATAAAACAGCCATTTTAACAAAGGACACAATGAACATGACAGCGGTTTTATGTATTGTCTATTGATCTACAATGAAATTAGTTTAAGGGTATATTTCTTGGAGTAAGCTTTATTATTATAAGTAAAAATAATCTCTTCATACATGCTCGCCGGTTTCGGAGACTCTTGACTCCACCTTCCTTCAGTACGTGACCAATCTGGTCTAGGTAAGTTAGTCTCGATCTCCCCGGGTACCTACATCCTTTAACTTTCGCATTGTCTATCTTCTTAACCAGACGTTCGTTCGGCATTCTTTCCACATGACCGAAGTGTATGAAGAGAATTATGAATGTTAAGGAAGCGAATGAAGTATGTAAGGGTAGAGTTTTATGGCACTCTGTTCTCTCTGCCTACCCTGCAAGGGATATGGCGTGATGATATGTATGTATGTAAAAATAACTCCTGAAGTATGTACGTAATTATTTTTATATCTAAGTGGGTTAATTAATCTACAAGTCAATGAATATCATTATTATCATCATTCTCCTGCTCTTATCCCAATTAATTAGGGTCGACGCAATATGTACTCCTCATCGTACATATTCTAAAAGGTATTGGCAATAGTTTTATAACCGGCCGCCTGCCTGTCTTTAACTCCCTTGATCAAAACGGGATCAGGTTTTGGCTCGGTTTGATGTAAAGCTCTTAGTCGTGCTTTAGAATATCTACGAGCAAAGTAAGGGTTGATAGTATTCGTAGCCGCTACCGCACAGCAAAAAGAAGTCTTTCTTATTAGGAAACTTATTATTATTGTATCTCCATTTATTCACGGGATCTTCCATAGGGAAGATGCCCGGTCCTTTGGGAGGCTTACATGGGGATATGGATCCAACATGCAGAGGCCTTTGGAGATATTTAATCTAAATATTGGGATGGGACATCTACCGATGACATTCCACGTCTGCACATAACACACGTGGAATGCCAGCAGTAAGTGTAAAACTATTGTGTGATGATGGCATCTAATATATGAATTTGGGAGTGGGTGCTTAGTGGACTGGTTCATCTTAAATCTATGAATTTATAAACTGCCGTCTGCCTTCAAACCCATGTTAAGAGATAAACGGTGGCATACGGTGACTCGCCAACTCACTAAATAGTCGCCACAGACACACAAGTCATACGGGCAACAGAGGGCAACATTGGTGTAAGTGGCTAGGGGTGTCGAGCGGAGGAACTCTTCGATTTCCAATCTAGCCAGCCAATGAAGGCCAGCTGGAGACGAGTCCCTGATCGACTCTCTGGAGTATTCAGGACCGCAGTGTCGTTACTCACATTAAACTCGCCACAAGCTGCCCTTCGGTTTATTGGCTTTCCTGTAAATCTTGTGATACATTTTTTTTTATATCAAAAGAACTTAGGGAGCCAAATAATGTTCCTCCGAGTTTTGCATTAGCCTCATGGTGAGGTAACGACTGGCCCGGAGGTAAACACATTATTATTATTATTTTTATTGCATATGGTGGCAAACGAGCAAGCGGCACACCTAGTGGTAAGAGTTACTGCCACCCATGAATCCTTGCAAAATCAAGGATATAGCTAAGCCTCTGCCTACCAATACAAACTCCAAACCCAGACCACCCAGTTGGGCATCTGGCATTAACTTTAAATTAATTGAAAAAACTACCACCGGATCGAAACACTGCTACCAAAGACGATCCAACAAAAACTCTGCAAGTTTGTTGACTTATTCAATTTTATTTCACTGACTTTTTCTTTAAATTTTTTAACTAGCATATTTAGTAAATATTAAGTCCCCTGTCCTGCCTGCCTTTGAACAACAGTACAATAAATCTCAAATATAATACAAAAGATGATGTCTGAACCTGATCATAAAAGCAGTACCCGATCACGAGTTAACTACTAAAGCAGCTATTATGAATTGAATCTTAATATATATAAATTACACGTCATGTTGTTTGTCCGCGATGGACTCCTAAAGTACCTAACTGATTTTAATCAAATTTGCACAGCTTGTGTAGTTTGATCCAATTTAAAGATAGGATAGCTTCCATCTCAATTTATAGTAATATTATTTTACTGAAAATTATTTGTCTATTATTTGACAGTCACAATTATCTGTTATCTCCAAACGATTCTAACAGATGGCGGTATCTGTTGACTGGATTGAGTAAGTATTTAATAGATGGCGCTATGTTACGTACAAACGTTTCATATAAGCTACAATTTATTAGCATAACCACTACGTGTTACTGAGGCTAGGCCACAGCAATGCACTGCTAGTAATATATAAAATATCACAGAATAGTAGTAGGACCACGCTGTTGCCAGGTTTCTGTCCACAACCGCGGACCGGTCCGTCTGAGATAGTACCACACTCTCACAAAAGATCGACGTCTGAGTAATGGCAATGTACTATTGCGCTTCGTTCGGTGAGCGACAGAGCCGGCAGCCCAACTGGGTGGGTTTGGAGATTGTAATGGTAGGCAGCGGTCTAGCTATACCTTTGGTATAGAAAAGGTCCGTGGCAGCAGTGGCACTTACCACCAGGTGTGCTGCTTGCTCGTTTGCTACCATAAGCAATAAAAAAAACAGAAACATTTAAAATTCTATTTGAATCTTGTTAAATAATAAAAATGTGTTGTTTAATGAAGCAGAAATAATACAACGCGTACAAATGACACGGTCTATATAAAGCTAAGGATTGCCCTTAAGAGCTTAGGGCGGGTTTACGATCGACCCACGATAAATCTATTTAATGCCCACATCGACAGCTAATACCGAGCACTTGTAGTTAAAAGCTATGTTTACATTAAAGCGATTAGCGATCAATTTATAAAAACCACTGCTATTTATGAGAATAGTAAGCGTGTGCCAACTAATACCTATGTATTTCTTTCATCCGTGTGCTTATGTTTTCCGTGTGGAGTAAGAATACATTTTACGATCTCCAATCTTACGCATGGATGATAAAAGACGACTAACAGATGTGAAACGTATATAGTCTATGCCAGAGAAGAGAAACTCAAAAAAAAAGATGATGATGCCTGCTATTGTAATAAATTAAAATTTTCTTTTGAGTATTTAGCTTATATGCGTCCTACATTTAGATTTTCTCTAAACTAAGAACAAAAATTAGTTATATAAACAAAAATATAGAGATGGTTTAGTATATATATTTTAGTGTCTTCATTAAGAATTAATTCCATGACATAGAATACAAACTAAAATAAAATATTTAAAATTCTAAATTATCTCCTCTGCCCAATACGGTTTCTTTTTCAACGCATACACCTGTCACTATCGGATAAAGGCTATCGGACAAGAGCTATCGTATAAGATTAGTATAGACTAATATTACGAGTTTTTTTCCCTTATTTTATAGATTTTATAGTCATATTATATCCTTAAGTTAACTTATAGGACACTCACAGGCAAGATCATCATTCTCTTATCCCAATTACTTGGGGTCGATACAATATCTACTCTTCTTTTATAGTACATATTGTAAAAGTTATTGGCAATAGTTTTATGACCGACCGCCTGCCAGGCGCTAACCCTCACTGAGAATGTAATTGTTAACCAAACGGCAACAGATGGATTTGGCCCAGGTCGTAAATAAGGCTCTTAGTCATCTTTTACAATATTCACGAGCAAAGTAAGGGTTGGTAGTATTCGTAGCTGCTAGCACACAGCAGGCAAGATAGGGGCTGGTAATTTGTATTCTTACTCCGTTACCACACAGAAATACATAGATAAAGTAGTATTTCCATCCCCTTCTCCTTCCTCATATGGATTCTATACGAGCTGAAAAAAACAGTAGAAAATAGCATATTCTAAAGAAGCGCTGATTACCACCCGCTCAAAAGTAAACGCTTTCACATCTTCTACATAACCTCTTAAATTTTATTGCTTTGCCGTTTACAAAATGAGGTCGTTAACTTAAACTGATATAAACAAAAAAGTGTTTTCAAACGACACAATAAACTCCCGTTTGTATCTTTTGCGAATTAAATTGATAAAAAGAGATGCCATTTCGAGATTGTATTCATGAATATCTTCTTAAGTATCTGCTAGTTTATTTTAATGTCTGATCCTACAGTGACTGGCATAATTATATATTTTTATACATCAACAAGACTAAGATTTTTATATATTTTAATAATTATAGATACGTAATTTTTTTAGTAGTAGGTCCACGCTGTTGACAGTTTTCTGTCTACAACCACGAGTCATCCGGGGTAGTACCACACTTTTGCAGAAGATCGATCGTCTGAGTAATGGCAATGTGCTATTGCACTTCGTTTGGTTAACGAGAGAGTCGGAAGCCCAACTGGGTAGGTTTGATGTTTGTATTGGGAGACAGTGGCATAGCTATACCCTTAATATTGCAAAGGCCTATTGACGGCAGTAATACTTAACATCCTTACCAGGTGTGCTGCTTGCTCGTTTGCCACCATAAGAAGCAAAAAATAAATTAGAAGTAATTTAAGACAAAATATAATATTGATAATTTATATTCATAAATTATACTAATAATATACATACATATCGTCATGCCATATCCCTTGCAGGGTAGGCAGAGAGAACAGAGTGCCAAAGAACTCTATCTCTGCATACTTCACTCGCTTCCTCAACATTCATAATTCTCTTCAAACACGCTCGCCGGTTTCGGAGACTCTTGACTCCACCTTCCTTCAGTACTTGACCAATCTGGTCTAGATAGGTTAGTCTCAGTCTCCCCCGGTACCTACATCCTTCCACTTTCATATTGTATGCGAAAGTGGAAGGATACTAATAATATAAATATAAGAATAAATTTGTCGCTATCCCTTGTTTATCCATGGGAATCGTAAAAATCAGCTAAGGGTTCACCAAAAGACTTTCACGCCTAAAACCGATTTTAAAAATTCTTTCAAAAATGGAAAGCTACGTTATCAGCAAATAGTATAGGTTATATTTTATTCCCGTATTCTCAAGGAAATTGGCTTTACAGGAATTAGTTAATACTTCATAGGGACTAGGGGAGATTGAGTCTAACCTACCTAGACCAGATTGGTCATGTACTGGAGGAATGTGGAGTCAAGAGTCTCCAAAACCGGCGAGCGTGTATGAAGAGAGCTATGAATGTTGAGGAAGCGAGTGACGTATGCAAGGATAGAGTTCTCTGGCACTCTGTTCTCTCTGCCTGCCCTGCAAGGGATATAGCGTGATTGTATGTATGTATGTATGTTCACAATTGTTTTATATTGATTAAAGAATAAATCCTTGTTTGATATTCGAGACTTCAGTAACAAAATTCAAGATAATTACTCGTCGTCTATGGAGATTTCGATCATCAGGGTACTAGCGGCTACTATCAGATATAAGCCTCATCATATAAGAAGAATAATGCTATAATCGCGACGCTGGGAAGGTGTTTAAGCGATCCAGCTGGCTTTGTATGTTTTCTAATTGGTTATGTACGAATGAACACGCTCTTGCGAATTCCTTAGATCCACTTGCAGCTGGTTTTTATGATAACCACTCGGAAATAAGTGGTTCCGATACATTATATTCGTAACCAGTTAGTTACACTTATAGATATTATGATGATGGAATTCAAATCCAGTAGGGGATGGTGTCAGAGCTTAATATAAAATTATCATTTTCACCAGACAGACAGCTTAGTAGATGAAATAATTAAGGCAATTACTTCTATTGATATGATCGAAAGAGATGAAGCCAGAACAGATGTAAAAGTAATAGTAGGTAATGATATACTAGAGCAAGTGGATGAATTTGTGTATCTTGGATGTGGATTTCGCTGAGATGGAAGGTACACCACTGATATAGAGCGAAGAGTGAATGCGGGAAATAGAGTGAACGGAGCGTTGGGGCAACTTCTTGGTAACCACCACCTCAGCCAGAAAGCAAGTGTAGTAATACATAACGCAGTGCTTGTCCCAACTTTAATATATGGAAGCGAAAGTTGGGTATGCAGAAAAGAGCATGAAAGTAAAATTAATGCGGTCGAAATGCGATCTCTTCGGAAAATCTGTGGAGTTAGGCTGACCGAACGCATTCGTAACGACGACATAAGAGAGCGAGTAGGTATGAAAGAGAGTATTGGTGTAAAGATGCGAAAGGGAATGCTCCGATGGTTCGGACATGTGGAAAGAATGCCGAACAAACGTCTGGTTAAGAAGATATACAATGCGAAAGTTGAAGGATGTAGGTACCGGGGGAGACCGAGACTAACCTACCCAGACCAGATCGGTCATGTACTGAAGGAAGGTGAAGTCAAGAGTCTTCGAAACCGGCGAGCGTGTATGAAGAAAATTATGAATGTTGAGGAAGCGAGTGAAGTATGCAAGGATAGAGTTCTCTGGTACTCTGTTCTCTGTGCCTACCCTGCAAGGGATATGGCGTGATGATACGTATGTATACATACAGAAGTATATATACTTCTGTTGATCTACAAATACTGAGTTTTTTTTATTTTAACGCCCTCTAGTTTAGGTAATGCAGAAACAATACCTGAACTAAAGGGGGTTGTTATAAAAATTTAGAGCCGAACTGTTACCGCTTATTAAACTCTAGAGTTAGATGCTTAATGAATACCTATTCAACGGTAATGAACACTCGTTTAATTGTCGGGGAGGGCTACTATGGTAGGTTATAACTTGTAGTAATAACGTTATGGAGTAACTTACTCTAGCCGTTCAGTCCAGCACAGAGAGCCGGAAGCCCAACCGGGTGGGTTTGGGGTTTGTAATGGCACGCATCGGCCTAGCTATAACTTGGGAGGTGTAGTGTAGTGTGTAACAAAGGTAACAAAGGGCAGCAGTGGCACTTACCATCAGCTGTGCTGCTTGCTTCTTTGCCACCATAAGCAATTAAAAAAAATATTGGACTCTAGTCCAAACTTCCAGGTGATAATGTGACGGGGTACTATCCCAGAAACCTCCACGCGGTGTACCCTGGGTACGGGCGGCGGTCCCCAGTTCTTCTGTTGTACTGTCGTCCGTAGCGAATATCTGCGCGATTTCGCTCCTTACTCTACTACAGTCGTAGTAGAGGTTATAGGACGCGAAATATCGGGACGGGCTCAGTCACTCATTCATTTGAGGGCTGGGCAGGCACTTGCCACCGCCCACACATCGTAAACCTGATTCTTTGCTTGTCTTAGCTTCAGGAGCGAGGGTCTTGGCTTAACCGCCCGGACCGCGAGGAAGACAACCTCTATAAAGAGTCCGAAGTAACATTCGGACTCGGAAATCACCCAGAATCTTAAGTTCTGGCGTGCGGCGAGAAGATGCATGGCAGATGGGTTGTTCTGTTCTTAGCACGCTCCAGCCAGGGTACCGGCTGCCCCCCTGGTTGGTAAATGTAGGCTTGCCCGGGTAAAGGGATCTCTGCCCGGGTCGACGTATTGTATCTCCCATAATCGTGGGATCAATAATGGATACGCAAAAATTAAAAATAAATAACGACGGGGATCGTAGCGATCTTCACCCCAAGGCCCGGTTAAGCCGATCAAAAACTGACCTAAACGACGCCTCGTCCTCAGGACTTGAGGCATCCGCCGAGGGCCCGGCACAAATCGTGGAGGCCCAAAAAGTGAAGCGGAAGTCGCCCAGGAAGAGCCGGGGGCAGGCTTCCAGCTACAAGAGGAGGATGGAGGAGCGGCGTGCGCGGAGAGAGGCTGCCGCCGCTGAAAAGGACGATGGTGGCAGAAATGCTGCAGAGCCGTCTACGGACGAGGGCGACAGTGACGTCGCAGAGCCGTCCGTGGATGAGGGCAGCAGATCTGCCGCTAAGATGGACGAGGGCGGTGTATCCGCAGGGCCGTCCAGAGGAGAAAGCGGGTCGGACGCTAAAGCCCCCGCTAAGTCGTCGCCGCGTCCTGTGGCGACGGCTGAGAAGACCAGGGAGGAGGCCCTCCCCTCGCAGGTGCGAAAGCGCCCCCTGAGCAAGGGAGGCAGCTCGGGCGCCGACTCCGAGGGGAGCGGGACCATCATGCCTCCACCGAAGGTGCCGGCTTCTCGCAGGGGGCGAGGGGCCGCAGTAGCAGGTAGAAGGTCGGCCACCCCTCGGCGTGAGGTGGCGCCTGCTGCGAGCGACGGCCCCCTGGACCTGCAGGCTGAAAATGCCCGCCTTAGTGGCGAGGTCTCAGGCCTGCGGGACCTGAACCGCCAGTTGGAGTCCGAGCTGGAGTCGGTGCGTCGGGTAAACCGCATGTTGGCCAAAGATATGGCCGACCTGCGGGCCCAGATGGCGCAGTTCCTACCGCCTGCGCCAAAGCCGTCGGCCAAGGCGCGCAAAACAGCTGCCGCGGTGAAACCCGTCCCTGCGGCGAGGAGGACGCCCCCCGCTGCGGAGGGCACGCCGCCGGCTGAAGCCGTCACGGCCACCGAGCCGACACCTGTCCCGGTAGCGAGGAGGACGACTCGCGCCACGGCGACGAAGTCGCCAAGCGTCTCGGAGCGGGCCCCGGTGGAGGCTCAACTGGAGACGCTGACCCCGCTGCCGACCCCGATGCCAACCCCTGCGGTGGGAGGATTGCCGGATGAGTCCCTGCGCGCGATAATCGACGCAGTGGGCAAAATTGTCGATGCGCGCTTCGCCGTTCTGGAGGCAAGGCTGCCTCCAGAACCACGTGTCCGGCCGCCGCTTTCCGCAGATAAGCGGCCACATACGGCACCAGCCCCCGCCCCGCTGCCTTGTCAGGGTGGCCGCGTGGGGAGCTACGCCGCGGCCGCGGCCGGGCCTAAGCCCAAAGGCCCCGGCCCCGCTCCGAAGGGACCTGCCCTGAGGAGGAAGACGGCGCCGGCTCCTGCCGGACCGCTGAAGCCGCCCGCAACGAAACCGCCGGCGACGACCAGCGAGGCTGCGACGAGGCCTTCCGCGTCTGGCACGACTGCCGTACCCGAAGAGGGTTGGCAGGTGGCCGAGCGCGATAGAAGGAGTCGCGGCCAAAGAAGGAGAGCGGAGGCCAAGCGCGCCGCTGAGGTCTCCGCTCCCAAGGCAGGAGCTGGCGACAAGAAGAAGAGGTCGCGCAAGGGGCTCAAGCCGCCAAAGACAGCCGCAGTGGTGATCACTGTGCTGCCTGAGGCGGCCGAGAAGGGCCTCAACTACGAGGCCGTCTTGAGGAAGGCCCGGCGGGAGCTAGACGTCTCCGATATTGGAGGCGTCGAAGCCAGGAGCTGCAAGGCCCGGACGGGGGCTCGAATCCTCGAGTTCCCAGGGGCCGAGGGCGCCAAGACGGCTGACAGCGTAGCTGAGAAGCTGCGAGGTCTGTTCGCCGAGGAGGGTGGCATCAGGATCGCCAGGCCTGTCAAGTGCGCCGAAATGCGCATTTCGGGTCTGGACGACTCCGTGACGGTGGAAGACATCCGGGAGGCTATTGCCTCGAAAACCGGGTGTCCCATGGACACCGTCCGGGTCGGTGCCATTCGTCCCGGTCCGGGTGGCGTAGGTGCTGCCTGGGCGCAGTGCCCGGTGGAGTCGGTCAGGCAACTGGCCGGCTCAGGCAGGCTCCTCGTGGGCTGGAGCTCGGCGCGGGTAACCGTGCTTGAGCACCGGCCTGCGAGGTGCTATAAGTGCATGGCGGTCGGACACACTCGACCGACATGCACCAATTGCTTCGACTGCGGCGGATTGTGTTTCCGCTGCGGTCAGACCGGGCACGTGGCGGCATCTTGCGCCGCCCCGCCCCACTGCCCCGCGTGTGCGGCGGGCAATAAGCCCGCCAAGCACCGCATGGGTTCTGGGGCGTGCAGACCTCCTGCTTCGGCCCCAAAGGGTCGGGGCGGCCTTTCGACCACGGCCGCTCCCACTCCTAGCGCGGCCCGATCGCCCACTGGCGAGGTGGAGGTGATGGATACGGCCCACTAATGGCTGCAGAATCCATTCACCTCCGGCAAACCAACACCAACCACTCCGCCGGAGCGCAGGATCTCCTCCTGCAATCCATGGCGGAGTGGTCGATTGGTGCAGCCGTAGTCGCGGAACCGTACGTCGTGCCTGATCGCCCCAATTGGGTGGTCAGCCGAAACGGAACTGCGGCAATCGTCGTCTCAACGCAGCGGCACTTCCCGTCCTTATCCCTTTTGGATAGGGGCGAGGAATTTGTCGCTGCGGAATGGGGAGGGGTCACACTCTACAGCGTTTACCTCTCCCCTAACAGGAGAATGGACGATTTCAGGGCCTCCCTCACCACCTTGGAGGCTTCGATACGGCGACTGGCACCGGGCCTCGTCCTGGTCCTGGGGGACTTCAACGCCAAATCCACGGCGTGGGGGTCCCCTATGACGGACGACCGCGGGCGGGCGGTCGTTGAGTGGGCGGCTTCACTGGGCCTCTGTGTTGTTAACAGGGGCTCAGTGAACACGTGTGTGCGGCAGCAGGGCGGGTCGATAGTGGACTTGTCGTTCGCTAGCCCTGCTGTCGCGCCACGGGTGAGGAACTGGAGTGTCCTGGAGGAGGCGGAGACCCTGTCGGACCACCGGTACATCCGGATGGAGGTCTCCCCCCGGGAACCCGGTAGGGGTCACAGGGCGGACGGAGCTCCCGCGTCTCCGCGGTGGGCTGTGGGTCGTCTTGATAGGGACTTACTGGCGGAGGCGGCCATCGTTCACACGTGGCTGTCCTCACCGCCCCCAGCGGACGGAGTGGACGCTGAGGCTGTCCGCATCCGCAGTGCGTTAACGCAGATCTGCGATGCGGCCATGCCCAGGGTGCGGCGTCTACCTCCGAGGCAGGGGGTCTACTGGTGGTCCCCAAGACTGGCGGACCTTCGCGCGGCGTGTATCAGTGCCCGAAGGTCCTACACCCGCAGCCGGCGGCGTCACCGCGACGCTGAGCGGGAGGGCCAGCTGTACGAGGCGTACCGCAGTGCGCGGACTGCCTTTCGGCTGGCCATCCGAGCCGCCAAGGATGCGAGTTGGCAGGAGATGTTGGACGGTCTCGACCGTGACCCCTGGGGTCGCCCGTATCGCGCGTCGCTGAACAAGCTTCGCGCGCGGGCCCCCCCCCTCACCGAGACCCTCCAGCCCGACTTCCTCTGTAGGGTGATCGAGGAGCTATTTCCACGGCAGTCGGGACACACGCCCCCGGTCATGGCTTCGCCAGATCAAGACCGGGAGGCCGACGACGAGAGTGTTCCACCCGTGACCGAGTCGGAAGTGGGGGCGGCAGTGGCGCGGATTCGCTCCGCCACCACGGCCCCCGGCCCGGACGGAATATCAGTCCGGGTCTTGACGTCGCTCCTCGAGCACTTCGAGCCTCGCCTCAGGCAACTGTTCAACGCCTGTCTGACGTCTGGACGGTTCCCTGAGTGCTGGAAGGAGGGGAGGTTGGTTCTCCTGCCAAAGCCGGGACGGCCCCCGGATTTGCCGTCGGCCTACAGGCCCATCGTGCTTCTCGACGATGTGGGTAAGCTGCTGGAGCGTGTCCTCGCTGCCCGCATCGTCCGACACTTGGAGGAGGTGGGGCCCGATCTGTCGGACGCTCAATATGGGTTTAGGAGGGGGCGTTCGACCATCGGGGCCCTGCTACGCCTGAGGCAAACGGCCGCGGAGGCTGTCGCCGGCAAGGGAGTGCTGTTGGCGGTGTCGTTGGACATCGCCAACGCATTCAATAGTCTGCCATTCAGCTGCATCAGGGAGGCGCTCCGGTTCCATGGAGTGCCCCTGTACCTCAGGCGGCTGGTGGCAGACTATTTGGAGGGGCGCAGTATCCTCTGCGCGGGTCCCGCAGGGGACATTGTGCGGACGCCCATGTCGTGCGGTGTTCCACAGGGGTCGGTTCTGGGGCCGACTCTGTGGGACATCGGGTACGACTGGGCGTTGAGAGGGAGTCTCCCCCCCGGGCTGAGCTTGGTGTGCTATGCTGACGACACGCTCGTCACAGCCCGGGGCAGGACACTCGAAGAGGCGGCGAGCCTGGCCACTCTCGGCACCGAGGAGATGGTCAGGCGAATCGAGGCGCTGGGGCTCAGGGTGGCCTTAAATAAGACGGAGGCCCTATTATTCCATGGGCCACGCGTAAGGCTGCCAACCGGCGCCTCGTTAGTCGTCAACTCCATCCAGATCAACATCCAGGCCCATATGAAGTACTTGGGTCTGGTGCTCGACGGGCGATGGTGGTTCCGGGAGCATTTCCGACAGATTGCTCCCCGGCTTGTCGGCGCGGCGTCCGCCCTTTCTCGGCTCATGCCGAATGTGGGCGGACCCAGTTTCGAGGGCCGACGGCTGTATGCGGGGGTCATCCGCTCGATGGCCATGTACGGCGCACCCGTGTGGGCGAGGGCTCTGAACGCCCAGCTCAGGGCGGTTCTGTGGAGGCCACAGAGAGCCATGGCGGTCAGAGCCATTCGCGGGTACCGCACGGTGTCGACAGAGGCGGCGTGCCTATTGGCCGGGACACCCCCGTGGGACCTAGAGGCGGAGATGCTCTCCGACCTCTACCGGCGGGTTACCTCAGTGCGCGAGGAGGGTGGCTCCCCATCGTTGAGCGAGATAGCCACCTGGCGCGAGGACGCCCGCCGAGACGTCATCGCCCGTTGGGTTACGCGGCTGGAGAGGCCTAGACACGGTGTCGTGACCGTCGAGGCCTTTCGGCCCGTATTGATGAAATGGATGGAGCGGCGGCACGGGGTCCTCACCTTCCGACTGGTGCAGGTGTTGACGGGGCACGGGTGCTTCGGGAAATACCTGCACACGGTCGTGTACAGAGAGTGGACTCCGGGCTGCCATCATTGCAGTAGTGGCGAGGACACGGCGCAACATACGCTCGAGGAATGCTCGGGCTGGGACGGGCAGCGCCGTGACCTCGTCGCTATTATCGGTGCCGACCTGGCGCTGCCGGCTGTCGCGAGGGCGATGGTCGACAGCGTCAGGAATTGGGACGCGGTCGCCGCCTTCTGCGAGGCTGTCATCTCGCAGAAGGAGGCGGCGGAACGAGTCAGGGAGGACTCCCGCGACCCGGGCCGCCGCCAGCGGCCGGGGCGGCGCAGGCGCGAATACCTGCGCCTGATGCCGCCCTAACCCAGGCCTCGGGTGATCGGACCGGGGAATTGTCCGGTCACCCGACGCGAGGCCACCGCGTGAGGGCGACGCCCCGACGGCGAAATCTGTCGGGGCGCCGACGAGAGGAACCCGCGAGGGTAAACCGCCGAGCGGACCACCGAAGACAAAGATCGGGTACCGGTGGTCCGCTCGCACGGCGAAGAGAGAGGATTTTACGGTGGGTCTATGGGGTCACGCGCCGCCTTCTCCGTCACCCCGGACCGATTCGGCGGGGCGAGACGCACCCATAGCCTACCAATAAAAAAAAAAAAAAAAAAAAAAGGTGATAATGTGACCACCAGCTAACCCAAAAAAGTGCAAAAAAAGTGTTCAAATATGCATATTAGAATTTTAATTACCTTATAGATGATTAACATTTTAAACAATGTTCACCCAAAAACATTCCGATAAAAACGTAGAACTAATGGTAAGAATTTTAAAAAAAATTCGAATACCCAGTGATATATTGTCAAACCTGATATATAGATTTCGCTGACTCTGTTGTAACTAAATCCATCAGCAGTCTATACTCAGATTGTTATATAGAATAAAAAAATATAAAGCTTTTACTTTAAAATAACCTCTAACGCTAAATTCAATGTAATTCAATTTAAAATTAAATACTTATTTGAACCTGCTAGGGCGATTATTAGCAATAAAAATAATTGCAATCGTCAAATATAACCAACATTAACGTAAAGCAATAAAATCACTTATATATGTAAATTAATACTCAGAAGTCCTTTTTTAACTTTAATCCATAAGCAATGTTGTATAATACTTGAGTTGACGTAGAAAGTAATTTCAATACATCAAAGTAAATATATTGAAGTAAAAGATACCGTGTATTTGAAGAGCACGTTGCGAGAATTCGTTTCAAAGCAAAGTTATAAAATATTTTCTATATATTTTTTATATAAAACATATTTTCTGATAATGAAATTTGGGACTGTGTTATCTGTGAAATTAATTTGTGTAAGTTAAAAGTAGAAGTTTTCCGTGTGGTGACGGAGTAAGAATGCTATTCACCACCCCCTATCTTACCCCTGGGTGATCTTACGAGACGACTTAGGGATATAAATCGCATATAAGATCTATGCGAGAGAAGGAAACCTCGCAACAAAACCCTATACCAACACGTCTGATCAGCGTGGTATAGTAGGTCAATTACCTTCCCATTATGGAGGAGGCTCGAGCCCAACAGTGGGACATATATGAGTTGAGATGGTGGTGGTGGTGGAAAAGTAGAAGTAGCTTTATCGTAGTTGATTCGTTTATTCATCTCAGCTCATATATATTAAACTGTTGGGCTCGATTTTTTTTTGTGTGTCTTAGTTGTTAGCCTCAGATGGCTATGACAACTTTACCCGGACTGTGGGTGAGCGCTGAGGGCTCTCAGCCCGTTGTTGGGCTCGAGCTCCATATCATCATCATTCTCCTACTCTTATCCCAATTACTTGGGGTCGATACAATATGTACTCTTTTATATTACATATTGTAAAAGTTATTGGCAATAGTTTTATGACCGGCCGCCTGCTAAACGTCTAACCTTCTTGGGAATGTTATTGTTGACCAAACGGCATCAGATGTAGTTGGCTCATTCGTTATAAGGCTCTTTATCGTCTTTTACGACATCCACGACCAAAGTAAGGGTTGGTAGTATTCGTAGCCGCTACCACACAACTTATTGCGAGCCTCCTCCATATTGGGTGAAAAATTGAACTACTATGCCACGCTGTTCAGTTGTGTTGGTATAGGGTTTTGTTTTGAGTTTTCCTTCTCTTGCACAGATGTTATATGCATTTTTATCCTTAGATTTGCCCTTAGTCGTCTTTTACGATCACCTACGGGTAAGATAGTGTGTGGTGAATTATTTTCTTACTCCGTCACCACATAGAAAAGCTTTACCGTAGTGCTGGTGTTATATTATGAACAACCCTTTTCTTTTTTTTTTTTTTTTGCGGTGGGCTATGTAGTGGTCACGTTCCGTCAAATCAGTACGGGGCGGCGGAAGAGGAGGCGCACATTAGCGCGAGGTAGTATTATGAACAGTCTTAAGCCTTATTAGACAAAATATTTACTAATTCGAGGATGTTGGATCACTTCATCATCATCATCAGAGCCCACATATGTCCCACTGTTGGACTCGGGCCTCCTCCGTAATGGGATGGAAATTAACCTACTATACCGCGCTGGTCAGACGTTTTGGTATAGTGTTTTGTTTCAAGCTTTCCTTCTCTTACATAGATGTTATATGCGTTTTATATCCCTTAGTCGTCTCGTACGATCATCCACGGGTAAGATAGGGGGTGGTGAATTGTATTCTTACTCCGTCACCACACGGAACATTGATCACTTAACTAAATTTAATCGAATTCCTTCTTAAAATTAAATATAATTTAAACGACCGCTTTATAGTATTGAATTGATAAACATACATCTGTCCTTCCATTTTTATTACTATCCTTCAACGAGATCAAATCGTAGGACTTTTATTATTGCAATCGGCCTACTATCGAAAGAGGATAGCAATAAAAATACTCGTACCCTTTGGATTGTAGAGATAAATATTATGTTCGAATCTCAGTCAAGTAGCTAGCATAAAGTGTTGATTCAAATGGAAGAAAACATTTGTTTTTATTTTATATGTTTTTTACGGCATTAAAAATATTTTTGTTTATGTATAGTTCCTGTTTATAAAACATTTTTTTTTTGTATAATCTTTGATGGATTTTGCATATCTACATATATGTTTTTTATTTGCTTATGGTGGCAAACGAGGAAGCAGGACACCTAATGGTAAGTGTTACTATCACACATGGACTTTTAAAATACCAGGGATAGAGCTAGGCCGCTGCCTGCCAATAAAAACCCAAAACCCACCCAGTTGGGCTTCCGGCTCTCTCGCTAACCTAACGATGCGCAATAGCACATTGCCATTACTCAGACGTCGATCTTCTGCAAGACTGTGTGCTTGATATGCACTACATATACTGCAGAAGTGATAACTGATGCTAATAATAGCCTTTGCAATACCAGGTGCACCAGTAAGGTTTGTGCTGTCGATTATTTTGCTCAATGAATGACGTAAAGTAGCAAATTAATTCTACCAAGATGTAAAATTCTTGTAAGAATAGGGTACTATCCCGGACTAGTCGACTTTTCAGATTCCCAGATTCCATGTTACAATTTATACATACATACATATAATCACGCCATATCCCTTGCAGGGTAGGCAGAGAGAACAGAGTGCCAGAGAACTCTATCTCTGCATACTTCACTCGTTTCCTCAACATTCATAATTCTCTTCATACACGCTCGCCGGTTTCGGAGACTCTTGACTCCACCTTCCTTCAGTACATGACCGATCTGGTCTAGGTAGGTTAGTCTCGGTCTCCCTCGGTACCTACATCCTTCCACTTTCGCATTGTATATCTTCTTAACCAGACGTTCGTTCGGCATTCTTTCCACATGTCCGAACCATCGGAGCATTCCCTTTCGCATCTTTACACCAATACTCTCTTTCATAAATACCTACTCGCTCTCTTACGTCGTCGTTACGAATGCGATCGGTCAGCCTAACTCCACAGATTTTCCGCAGAGATCGCATTTCGACCGCATTAATTTTACTTTATGTTACAATTTATTCACATCAATGGACCGCCTTACTTTCTTACTTACTTTTTACTTACTTTCGCTAGAAAACCAAGTGTAAGAGGTATTATTCCTTGAATGCTGTTTTATTTTTTACTGAATGAATGTCCTATTTACCACACTTGATAAAAATACTTCACGATGAACAATTTCTGCCTAATTTACAACTTATTATATTTTTTACAATAAATAACAACTTATTTAATTGTAAATATGAATTTATGTTCCATCCATTTATCAGCCCGTAGACTTCCACTATTGGAGATAAGTCTGAGGAGGCTTGGGCCTAACCGGGAATGCTAGAATAATTCTACGTCTCTTGCATCCAGTAAGATTTGTTGGAGCGAGGAGCAGTGTTGCAAGATGAGCTTATAGAATAGCGATACTGCCGTCACTGGGCCTTTACTTTTTTTTGCGGGCTTATTTCGTTAATAATGACATAGTCAGCACATTTGAAAGGTGTATCACAGTAAATGTTATAGGTTTCTCAGGGGGTAACCACCTCCCATTTTACTGGTGATACCCACATCCAATTTTTATAACTCCCACGCGTAAGAAGAGATGGACGAGAGAATGACAGTTTTATTCTTTACCCGCGGCCACAGTAGAATTTTATTTGTTATTTTGTTATAATTAAAATAATAATATAATAATATTTTCTTACTAATAAAACTATCTTCATTTGTCTTTTATATCTACTAATGAAGTATAAGAAACTTCCTAAGTTAATGTTGTGATAACCCAGCAACTAATATCGCCATTTCATGAATATACGAAATAAAGCTTACTCAGAAATATTGAAGTTTAGGCTGACGCCAGTATAGCTTGGTTAGTTTGTATTGTTACTTCAATTAGTTAATTAATTAATTTGCTCTACAGTACTGGAGTAAGAATAGAATCGTTCCCACCCTTTCCTTTCTCGTGAATTTCGTAAATATCGATTAAGGTATGTAAGGAGTTAACATCGAAATAAGAGAAATAAATCTCAAAATTAAACCCTATGCCAATCCATCAGTCATGGTGTAGCAGGCTAATTTCAGTATATGCTAGAATCCTATGTTTAACAATGTGGCGTATATGAGTTACGAAGAAGAACTTTTTATAAATAATTAAGGATATTAAATGTTAAATTTCAGTAATTTGAATAACAAGGTTGTATCATCGTTTAATACAATTCTAACTGCAAAGTTTGAAATATTAAGCCTATACAATGTGTAAACATTGTCGGGTAGACGGTATGATGACACGAAGCGAGATTTGAATGTCCTATAATAGTTCACGATGGTGTAAGTGGCAGCACGATTGGTACAGATTTCCAATAGGTGTGGGTTCGAATCCCACTTGTGACATCATTTTTCGCTTCGTAATCGGGTTTTTATAAACTCAGTAGAATTATCCATTAGTCATTAACATCATTCTACTCTTATTCCAATTACTTGGAGCAGAAGCAAAATGTATGAAGGAAGACCGTCATATACATTGCAAATGTTATTGGCAATAGTGTTATAACCAGCCGCTTGTCTGACGTCAACCCTCCGCGGGAATTTACTTGCAGAAGACATCAGATGGAGTTGAGACTCAGATTACATCAATCTTAATTATCTTTTAAGACAGCTCTGAACAATGTAGTATTTCCGTGTAGTGATGAAGAAAGAACACAATGCGTTACCCCCTTCTTTGCCCGTGGCTGTCGTTAAAGTCGATTAAAGTATATAGTATGATAACACTTAAGTAAGAGAGGGAAAACTCGAAATCGAGCCCTATACCAACTCGTCTCATCTGCGTCGAATAGTAGGTTAATTTCTTTTTCATTATGGAGATGACTCGAGCCCAGCATTGGAATATCAGCCGAGATGTTTTTGATGATTAAAACATAATTTCTAGTTAGTGACGGAGTAAGAACTTCAGCACTCTCATTTCCCTATACGCAGTAAAAGACGGCTCAGGGACGTGCAGATAATACAGTTGAATAGAAGACCATGTGAAAGTGATCTATCATTCTGTTATCTACTTCAAATCAAAGAAAATATGCTAAGACTACTATATGATTCATAATTCTTCTACTCTTATCTCAATTGCTTGGGGTTGATACAGTATGTACTCTTCTTTATAGTTCATATTGTAAAAATTATTGGCAATAGTTTTATGACCGGCCGCCTACCAGACGTCAACCCTCCTTAGGAATGCAATTGTTGAACAAATGGCATTAGTTGCAGTTGGCCCAGGTCGCTATAAGACTCTTAGTCGTCTTTTACGATATCCACGAGGAAAGTAAGGCTTGGTAGTATTCTTAGCCGCTACCACACAGCTAAGACTACTATATACATACACAATTAAATTAGCTATTAAATTCCGTGCGGTGACGGAGTAAGAATACTATTCACCATCCCATATCTTACCCGTGGATGATCGTACAAGACGACTAACGGATATAAAACGCATATAACATCTATGCGAGAGAACGAAAACTCGAAACAAAACCCTATACCAATACGTCTGACCAGCGCGGTGTAGTAGGTTAATTTCCCTCCCATTACGGAGGAGGCCCGAGCCCAACAGTGCGACATATGTGGGCTGTGATGATGATGATAATGATTAATTTTGTGAATATTATATTTGCTTTAATAATCTAATAGCAGAAACAATAGTTTTGATCCAATACAAGTAAAGCTGTGATGTCAGTCAAAGTAAACTGGGATATATCAGTAATTCAAATTTAATTTAAAGTCAAAGCTACATGATAATTATCGCTAGTGTATAGAGGACAAGTAAAATGATAATTATAATTGAATTAATTTGCTACATTAGTTACTTTGCTGCGATTAATATTCTTGCTAATGCCGATTTTATATGTAGGATACTATTGCTATCTTTAACTTCTTTAGGGAGTCGCATTGATCGGCTCGTATGATCACCGGAATAATGAGAAGTACTATTCTACTGGGAGACTTAATACAATCACTATGGACTGATTATTTTTTTTTTTAACCATAAATTATAATGGACATTTTATTGATTTGGATATATTGACAATGTCTGTTAGTAGTAGTTAGAAAAGCTGTAATAGAAAAATTTAAACATAATTCAAACTAAAAAAGAAATTGTTTAGTTTAACTTGTACTCGACAAGTCAACAATAACATAGTTTATAATAATATGTGGATAACGTAGTGAGCTATATATGTGTCACGAATAATGGTAGGACCACGCTGTTGACAATTCTCTGTCTGCAGCCACGGGCCGGTCCGTCCGGGGTAGTACCACACTCTCGCAGAATATCGATGTATGAGTAATAGCAATGTGCTATTGCGCTTCGTTCGGTGAGTGAGAGAGCCGGAAGCCCAATTGGGTGGGTTTGGGATTTATATTGGTAGGCAGCGTCCTAGTTATACCCTTGGTATTGCAAAGGTCCATGGGCTGCAGTGACACTTACCATCAGGCGTGCTGCTTGCTCGTTTGCACCATTAGCAATAAAAAAAAAGTACACATTTTTCTTATTTATACAACTTTGTTATTTAGTAATAAGAATGTGTCTTAATTTGTTTTACCTAAATAAATAAATAAAAAGTATTTATACCACATTCAGGCATCTATTAGTTCGTAGAAGTCCACTATTGAATAAACTCTCCTCGAAAATGCCATTTAGAACATACCTGTGCTACTTGCATCCAATCGTTCCCTTTATTTATTTTTTTTGCTGTGGGCTATGGACGTCGCACCCCGCCAAATCGGTCCGGGGTGACGGAAGAGGCGACGCGCAACCCCAGTGACCCACCCTGCAAGCACCTCTTCTTCGTCGTGCGAGCGGGCCACCGGTACCCGATCCAATCGTTCCCTGCGATATTAGAAATGTCATCGGTCCACCTAATAAGGAAGGCATCCTTCCTGCATTGTCCGATTTGTGGTCGCCACTCAAGAGCCATTTATGTCACATTATTATTGTTGAAAAGCTTTCCTAGCGAACGTTGATAGATAGATAAATTGATGGATAGATCAAAATTGAAAACGTATAAAAAATTTATATGTACTTATTGAGTTATTCCTTCTTTGGTAGCCAATCTTGATAATATTCATTATTATCATCATCACAGCCCATATATGTCTCACTGTTGGGCTCGGGCCTCCTCCGTAATGGGAGGGAAATTAACGTACTATACCGCGCTGGTCAGACGTGTTGGTATAGGATTTTGTTTCGAGATTTCCTTCTATTGCATAGATTTTATATGCGTTTTATATCTCTTAGTCGTCTTTTACGATCACTCACGGGTAAGATAAGTGGTGAATTATATTCTTACTCCGTCACCACACGGATAATATTAATGATATTAAAATTTGTAAATAGCTAAAGAAATTCAATGCTTAAATCTTCTAAAAATCTGAAATAAACTAATGATATTCATAGTATAATGACAAACTTAGAATACGTACAATGTACTAACATTCATGTAATAAGGAAATCGTAAAAACTGTCACAGCGATCATTAGAAGAATCAATTTGAACATAAAAATAGTAAAGTTATCCTGGGAAATATATAACACTATCTGCGAACTGTCTATTACATCATTACGACCTTGGGTACGCCTAATTCCAACATTCATAAGCTATTTCTTCGAACTGGTGATATATGCCAACATGATTTAGGTAATCATATTTTATAACGATACAATATATAACAGCCCTCTGAAATTAATCAGAATAATATCTCCGCTCATAAAATTTTATTTCCCAATAGCATCATTAGGGCCTGTGACATCGTTATCTGCCCAACACAAGCGTGAGATTAGGAAGAAAATATAATAAAATATTTTCGCCAAAGCAATTTTCACTCTGCCGAGTCGAAAATAGAGTGGAGTGAGTGAAATTAATGTCATGTCTGAGTAGCAATAACGTTTATACATGATGGCAACTGGGTCGCTGAGACCTCATAGATGTAGAAAAAGCTAGTCATGATTGATTGAACAAGTATATCACGTTACTGAAATTTTTAGCATTTCATATGCTTAATTATTTATAAATACCCGATTACGAAACGAAAAATGATGTCACAAGCGGGGTTCCAACCCATATTAAATACTAAAAATTTCAGTAATTTGAATAACAAGGTTGTGTCATCGTTTAATACAAATCTAAATTTAAAGTTTGAAGTATTAAGCCTATACAATGTGTAAACATTGTCCGGTAGATGGCATACGTCACCTTGAAGACGTAAGATATAATATGAAACGAAATTTGCATGTCCTAAAATAGTTCACGATGGTGTAAGTGGCAGCACGGTTGGGCTGGATTCCCAATAGGTGCGGGCTCGAACCCGGCTTGTGACATCGTTTTTCGTTTCGTAATAGGGTATTTATAAGTATATCACGTCTATAAAGTTTATTAGTATTGCAGTAAAATAACTTTAAGTAATTTTTATGGATAATACGAATTTATAGAGTAGGTACTAGTTACCCCAACAAATGCTATTCTGGACTAATCTTGTAGTTTACGAGCAAGCAGCACAGCTAATGGAAGGTATAACTGGCCTATGGAACTTTGCAATGTGAGTTGTGGGTACAGCTGGGGTACAGCTATGCCGTTGCCTACCAATAAAAATCCCAAAATCACCCAGAAAATTGGGTTTCCATCTCTTTCACTCACCAAATGAAGCACAGTAGCAGACTGCCACTGCTCAGGCGTCGATTTTCTGCGAGATTGTGGTACTAATCCCGGACGGCCCAACCTACGGATTATTTTACTTTATTTATATAGAGCTAAGTTTGAGAAACAAGTATGTTGTTACTTAACTGTTTTTCTATCGAAGGTTTTTCTTTTTTTTATTTTTGCTTCATGTTAGCTTCACGTTATTACTTATGTTATTATCAAAACTCTTTTAGCTGACAGTTTGCCTAAAATAAACAAATAGGTGCCCCTATTTGTTTAATGGTTGTTAATTTAAATCTTTCTTGAACCTACATGAAAACATACAAAAAAAAATCATCAAAATGAATCTAATTATTTAAGAGACTTTCAGTCACATATATAGAAATGGAACAATCATGTCTATATACAAAGCAATGGAAAAAAAATACAAAAAGTACTATGTGTTTTTAGTTTGAAAATAGAATATGTTACCATAGATCCTTTGTTGTGAATATGGTAAACTACTAGTAGTACTGACTGATTTTATACAAAACTACATCAACAACTCTGACTCTCTAGTCAGAGTTGTTGATGTAGTTAAGTAAAACGAAGAACCCTACCGTTGTGAAGAAGCTTATACCTAATAGTAAAAGGTGTGTATACAGGTTGCCGATTTAATTAGTAGAATCCTTGAAGGGGGTGTATCAGACCATGATACACTATCCAAACCAGGAAAAAAAAAAAATTAAGTTTTAGTTAAATTGCCATACTGATAAGCGGTCAATACACTTGTACTATAAACATTCGATGTAGGCATATACTCATGCGTATGATACTGAACTAGTAGGCAAATAGTCTCACTCTCGCTGCGCTCACCACCGCATAGCTGGTCGAAATGTACCTACAGGTCAATGTACGCTGACAAACCTACTGTTTTGATAAGAAACAAATCTCGGGATTGGGCAGAGCTAGGACTCTGCAACTAACTTTAATGATTTTTATGACGTCATTCCTACACCTAGTTTAAGTTATTCTAGTAATAAAATCGGCACTCTGTATATGAAATAAAAAGTTAAAGAATATAAAAATGTACATGATAGGCAATGAAATAATAGATCTACAAATACTACTAACATTAAGAATAATAGTAGGTCGATTAAGAGTTCTGAATTGAACCAATCAATAATTGTATCTCGTGCCGCTACAGTCAACGATTGAATTCCCAAGAAACGTTGACGTCAGACAAGTGTCCGGTCGCAAAACTTGCCCAAAACCTTATATAGAATGTTTTTCTATTCTTCTAATACTATTAGAGAAATTTACTGAAATTTTAGCATTTAATATGCTTAATTTATAAAATCCGATTACGAAATGAAAAATTGATGTCGCAAGCGGGATTCGAACCCGCGCCTATTGGGATTCCGGCCCAATCGTGCTGCCACTACACTACCGCGACCAATTGTAGGACATGCAAATTTTCATCTCGTATTGTATTTACGTCTTAAGGTGACGGTGTGCTATCTACCCGACAATGTTTACACAATGTTATAGGCTTAATACTTCAAACTTTACAGTTAGAATTGTATTAAACGATGACACAACCTTGTTATTTAAATTTACTGAAATTTTAGCATTTAATATGCTTAATTTATAAAATCCGATTACGAAATGAAAAATTGATGTCGCAAGCGGGATTCGAACCCGCGCCTATTGGGATTCCGGCCCAATCGTGCTGCCACTACACTACCGCGACCAATTGTAGGACATGCAAATTTTCATCTCGTATTGTATTTACGTCTTAAGGTGACGGTGTGCTATCTACCCGACAATGTTTACACAATGTTATAGGCTTAATACTTCAAACTTTACAGTTAGAATTGTATTAAACGATGACACAACCTTGTTATTTAAATTTACTGAAATTTTAGCATTTAATATGCTTAATTTATAAAATCCGATTACGAAATGAAAAATTGATGTCGCAAGCGGGATTCGAACCCGCGCCTATTGGGATTCCGGCCCAATCGTGCTGCCACTACACTACCGCGACCAATTGTAGGACATGCAAATTTTCATCTCGTATTGTATTTACGTCTTAAGGTGACGGTGTGCTATCTACCCGACAATGTTTACACAATGTTGTTGTTAACATTGTTTTGTCATTGTTGTTGTTAACATTGTGTAAACATTGTCGGGTAGATAGCACACCGTCACCTTAAGACGTAAATACAATACGAGATGAAAATTTGCATGTCCTACAATTGGTCGCGGTAGTGTAGTGGCAGCACGATTGGGCCGGAATCCCAATAGGCGCGGGTTCGAATCCCGCTTGCGACATCAATTTTTCATTTCGTAATCGGATTTTATAAATTAAGCATATTAAATGCTAAAATTTCAGTAAATTTAAATAACAAGGTTGTGTCATCGTTTAATACAATTCTAACTGTAAAGTTTGAAGTATTAAGCCTATAACATTGTGTAAACATTGTCGGGTAGATAGCACACCGTCACCTTAAGACGTAAATACAATACGAGATGAAAATTTGCATGTCCTACAATTGGTCGCGGTAGTGTAGTGGCAGCACGATTGGGCCGGAATCCCAATAGGCGCGGGTTCGAATCCCGCTTGCGACATCAATTTTTCATTTCGTAATCGGATTTTATCTATTAGAGAAAGTAAAATGCGCAAGTAATAAAATATGTATAGAAACTTAGACTGTTTAAAAGCTTTAGGCGACAGAGTCTCTACGCCGTAGACGTGCTACGTAGTTGTTGCATGTAGCTTTTGAGCTTTCAAAGCACGATAAGTAGTAAAAGAACTTTTAAAATACCGAATATTTTTGCGCTTAATTATATTGTGTAAATAATATACAAAATTAAGTGCATTGTAGTCTAAATATGAAACTCCCGTTTCAACGGTCATGGATTCGATTCTCAAGCAAAATATTCCCAATGACAGACACAGCTGTTTTTGTTTTAATAAGTAAGTTTTTTTGGCAGGCTGGACACACGCCGCTGGCTGGACCACGCTGGATATGTCCAAAAAATACATACATACCTATCATCACGCCATATCCCTTGCAGTGTAGGCAGAGAGTGTACACAAAAAATTAGAGGACTAAAGAAATATATTTGTATTTCGGGACTTCTATTATACAAAGCTGTAAGTTAACAGACACAAATAACGCCAAGATTCAGAACAGCAATTTATAGATGGCACAAAGTAATGGGCTGTGTAAAAATCAAAACCATGATATTTGATCAGTACCTTAACCAATACACCATATATGCAGACAACCCAGTGTCTTCATAATATTTAAAAAAAAATCTACTAACTCTATCGCGTTTGTATTTAATTTTGAATTTCCCGACGTTTCAAATACTTTACAGGACAGTTCTAACGAGACCATAAAGCTGATAGAATCCGTAAAAAAAGTTTTATATCAAATGTTTAATACTCGCGTAGACATCAGAAATTATTATTATCATAATATTATTTACAGAATGATGGTGGAATCAAACGAATATCAACCTTACTGTTTGAGTTTATTTATTATCATAATAATAACGCTTTGGTACTTAGTAATATAGTAATACAGTGTATTAATAGATAAACCTTCACTGCCAGTCCCGTAGGTTCGATTCCTACACATAACAATACTTTATTTGATCCACAAGCTGTTGTTTTGAGTCTGGGTGTAATTTACATACATACATATCATCACACCATATCCCTTACAGGGTAGGTAGAGAGAACATACAGCAGGTGTAATTTATCTACATTAATTACATGTTTTTAAAATACTTCGCAATATAAGAATTATTGCCGTAATGCAGGGGGTCTTTGGCCACCGAAGACAAAGATCGGGTACCAGTGGCCCATTCGCACGGCGAAGAGAGGTACTTTGCATGTTGGGTCTATAGTGTCGCGCGCCGCCTCTTCCGTCGCCCCGGATCGATTTGGCGAGGCATGACCACAGCATAGACCACCGCAAAAAAAAAAAAGGAAAAAAAGAAGGTGGTGCCTTTTCTGTTGCCACGGACGGATTTAACTGGGTGTGACCACACCTATCCCGCCGCCAAAAAAAAGGTTAGTCTTTAAAAAAAATGTGTACGCATGAATGTTGCACATGATCAAACATACAGAATAGCCGTTATCCAATTAGCTTGTAACTTGTAATATTATTAATCAAGTTCTAGAGGGAACGAAAAAGTGTCACGTAATGCTCTTGTATTACATATATTCAATATCTTAATTCTATCTTTTTAACGTGTTATATTGAGTAATTTTGATGGCTTTTTATATAATTTGATGCGCAGAAAGTACTGGGATGTATTTGACTTATTAACTTATGATGACGTATATTAATTTGTAGTAGAACCACGCTGTTAACAGTTCTGCCTAAAGTTGCGGGCTGGTCCGTCCGGGGTAGTACTACACTCTTGCAGAAGAGCGACGTCCGAGTAATAGCAATGTGCTATTGCGCTTTGTTCGGTGAGTGAGAGAGCCGGAAGCCAAACTGAGTGGGTTTGGGGAAGGTAATGGTAAGTAGCGGCCTAGCTATACCCTTGGTATAGGAAAGATTCGTGGGCAGAAGTGACACTTATCATCAGATGTGCTGCTTGCTCGTTTGCCACCATAAGCAATAAAAAAAAAAGAAATGACTTTAAATGAAGTTAATTTATAATCCAAGATTTGGCTTAAAGGTCTAAGTAACCAAGCCATGGAAAAAAATATTATTAATCTATGAACAAAATATTTTTCATCTAATTATGGTCACGAAGTTCAAAATATATATTCAGTCACGTATAAGGAGCTTTCAGCGTGTCGAACAAGTCTGAAAACAATATGGACGTGACTAGCTTGTTGGATATTTCGTGTAAACAGCGTGTTATTGTATCACAGACTACATTCAATTTATATTACTGTCCTATAAATATATTTGTTTGTTTGTTCCACTTTTACAACCCACTTTATCATTAGACTAACGACAGTTTAGTAGGAGTCAAATAAACTGCGATATTAAGGTCTCAATCACGAAATCTACTTCACGCTCCACTCATTCTTTGAAATTATGTACGTATAAAATTTACAACATATAGTTGTAAATTTTTAATTATTGCTTTATTTCCTTTTTTTTAAGATGTTTATTTTTTAAGGACAATCACTCTGCACTAAGGAATCACGTAAGTATCATTCTGCGTAGGAATCGAACCCACGGCACTGGCATGGTATTTTAAACAGTACGTCATCTGTGTAGTCAGTTTGAAGAAAATCAAAAATAATCTCGAAAATATAAGATTTTAATACTGGCTTTGCAGCACGTTAAAGAATTAAGCGTGGCTACTATGAAAGTCTACATAATATCCTACGAAAAAAAAAATTGTAAAAGAGAAAGAAAAGTTGTAAGGAATTATCGTCATTTTTAAAGCCAAAAGCTTGAAACTTACTTTTAGGCTATTGATTAGATAAATATAAAAAAATATGACATTAAAATTTCGTAAAAAATTTACATTTAAATAAAAATAGGGAAAAGCTTTAGGAAAGTATCCTTTTACGCGGGCGAAGCCGCGGGCAGGCGCTAGTATGATATCATAATTGTCAAAAATTATAAAGTTTAGATATATTATTCAATCACGCAAAGATTATTGAGCAGATTTGAATGAAAATTGGCACATAGATAGAATATTTTCTAGATTAACACTTTTTATTTGGGATTAGAGTTGAACTTCGTTAAGGCTACTTTTCACTCGAGCTAAACCAGTACAAAGTACCTTAAATAATTCGGTAAAGTTTATTGGCTATCTGCTATTAAAAATATCAATACATTTTGCTAATTTTTTATTTTAGTCCTTGACATTTAAGCCCAGATAAAATATTTTAGCCTAGTGCTCGACGGATGATTTTACTTATGGCTATATTGCCGCCGATTTACTCCACTATTCTTCTGCACGGCATCCACCTTATTCGAATTTATACAGTACAAGGTGAACCCAACGCCATAGTAATAATATTACGTGGAAATTATTCGACCTCATTCCAACCTTGTTCGACCGGGTGGGTGGTTTAGACGAGGTATGAAGAGACCAAAAACTGTATGAAAAGAGTTACAAATAACCCTTAATAATTTATAAATAAACAAGATTGTATTGTAAGTTATAAATAAACAAGATGTAAGTTGTAAATTATCAATAAACAAGATTCTTTTGAAGTTATTACACTAAGAAGATAACAGTAAAATAAATTATTTTTGAAGACAAAGAATTTATTTGATAATAACGAATATAATAAATCACAATATAGTATATAATAGATATTGGGCTTCTCTGCCAGTGCCGTTGGTTCGATACCTACACAGGACAATACTTCGAGGTCGAGACCTTCCGGCTGGTGCTGATGGAGTGGTTGGGTCGGCAGCACGAGGTCCTTTCCTTCCGAATATTGCCTTGAAGGGGTATGGTTGCTTCGGCAAGTATCTGCACCCGGTCATAAGGAGGGAGAGGATACCATCCTGTCACCACTTCTTTTTTGGTGGCAAGCTACGGTACGGTCACGCCCCGCTAATCCATCCGGGGCGACAGGAGAAGCGGCGCACGACCCCGGAGACCCACTGTACAACATACCTATCGACGCCGTGCGGGTGGTTCACTGGAAGTCCTATCACCACTACCACTGCGAAAAGGACACGGCGCAGTACACGCTTAAGGACTGTGTGGCCTGGACAGAGCAGCGCCGCGAACTAGTCGCAGTCATCGGTACCGACTTGGCACTGCCGACTCGACAGCTTGAGAAACTGGGACGCGGTCACTGCCGCCCTAGCCAAGTCTGCGCGTGACTGAACCGAGGAATAGTCCATCATTCGTAGAAAGACTGACCGCGTGAGGGCGATGCCTCGTCAGTTAGCCGGGGCGTTGACGAGAGATGGTACCCGAAAGGGTAACCCGCCGAGCTGCCAACGGATGTCAAGAAAGTGGTCCCAGTGGCCGGCCTAATGGGCGATGGGGAAGGAATACACTAGGTTATAGGGCTACGCGCTGCCCTTCCATCGCACCGGATGGAACGGAGGACGTGTATCCAGAACACGGAGCAAATACAAAGAGGAGGTGTTTGTTGTATTTAATATTTTCTATGAAACAAAGCGTGTCATTTACAGGGGTTGAGGGGATAGCCCCCACCAATAGCCGGTAAATGCGACGTAAAGGAGGGAGTGAGACAAGTAATAGTACTTGTCTCCCTCCCTCCTTTATGTTTATCTACCGGCTATTAGCACAACTACTAATTTTATTTTTTATGTAGTTGAGCTATCACGCATTTATTTGAAAAATACTAACAAGTCTTATTATTCGTTTGCTCATCAAAACAAGTAAAAGAGTAGTAGTTTTTAAATGATAAAATACAATACTATATTCTTCGTAATAAAACAAAAATATGTTAATAATATAACTGTATGCACCGTACGAACGCCGGCAGCAGACTAATAGGCCATGCCCACTACTGATGTTAACGTGATGACGTCAGGACCTAGTTGAAAACCACAGTGCACAGTAGCTTAGGCCGTCTCCTCTTTGTATTTGCTCCGTGGTCCAGACTATAGCCTATCAACAAAAAAAAATAAGATACAGTACTATGCAGCTTCATTTATTAACATAATAAATGGTGCCCTTTTTATAGTTTTCACGTAATTGTATAAAAAATATTAGTGTTTTGTATTCTATTCTTGAACACAAAATCATTTAAAACTTTAATTAAGATAGCAATCACTGACCGTATAACATTTTAAAGTATTTTCTTAAGTTTTATTTATATTAACAGCAGTTTTTTTTTTTAAATTAATTCTATTCACAGACACAGAAAATTATTTTACGGTTTTATATACACTGATGTATAAGTTTCTTACACTGCGTGAGATCTCGTCGTCCCTCAGTCTAAAATGTTTGGAATCTTACGTTCTTTTTAGTATACAAGTTATACAAGGACGTACTGTGGTAAATCTTTTATAAACATCTAAAATACTGTTATTGTACTGTTTTGATATAACTTTTGCTCAAAATATTCTAGAATTTATATCGCGGAACAATGTTGCAACTGAAATAAGTATTTTTTTTAACTAAAACAAACATGAAATAAATCTATTTCAATGAATTCTTTTTTTTTATTGCTTTTGGTGGCAAACGAGCAATCAGCACAGCTGATGGTAAGTGTTACTACAGCCCATGGACCTATGCAATACCAGAAGTATAGCTAGGCCACTGACTACCAATTCATATCCCAAACCCACCCAGCTGGGCTTTCAGCTCTTTCACTCACCGAACAAAGCACAACAGAATATTGCCATTGCTCAGACGTCGGTCTTCTGCGAGAGTGTGGTCCTACCCTGAACGGACTGGCTTGCGGCTGTTGACAGAAAACTGTTAATAGCGTGGTCCTATCACTACCTAACTATCGTGTTTTTATTTTATTTTTAATTTTTATATCTACCCGCTACAGTATCAGTTATTAAATTTTGAGCCACATTTTTAATACAAATTCATTGTTAGTACAAAAATAATGATTCTATGTATAACATTTTATATTGTTTATTATGGTATATGGCAGATAGTATTAAATATTTAATTTAAAATGAATTTATTTGTTAAATTAATTTTAATTAAAATTTGCTTGTAGATTGCTTTCTTCTATTCATGAATCTTCATATCGCCTCTTTGCTTCAATAAAGTGATATCTAGAAAAATAAATTCCTATTTTAGTGGAGTGTTTTCCAATTTAAAAAAAAATAATTGATATATAAATCTATAATTTTAATTATTTCATTATACGGGTTGAGAGCCCTCAGCGCTCACCCACAGTCCGGGTAAAGTTGTCATAGCCATCTGAGGCTAACAACTACAACACACAAAAAAAAAATATTTCATTATTCTATAATCTCATCTATTATTTATCATCTATTATTTAAATCAGATTTACGATAAGAATATATTCGTTGCGAAACAATTATTTTTTGAAATTTGAAAAATACTACTTTAAAATTTCATTTTTCAAGATATCACATTATTGAAGCAATGAGGCGATATATATTAATGTCTTTTGTTAGACTTGTTAGATATTTCCCAACGAGAGTATCACCTATAAAAGGGTTCTACTTACCCGTATACCGTACCGTACCGTACGTATTAATCAATGCCCAGCATTTTTTTTATGGAATAATACAGTTGTCACGTTTGGTATTATTTTCTTTGGACCTACGTTGCCTTTTCTTTTCACCCTATACATGTCCCACCGGTAGGCATAAAACTTCTCCACTTGAGAGAAATTAATCTGCTGTACCACTATTATCAAACGATTTTGTGATTGTTTTTTTTTTCTTTTGCAGCTATATTCTATGTTGAAGAAATACAAACTTAATCATTACAGTTCTTACTCCAGCACCACGTGTATGAATGGCTGATTGAATTCGCTTCGTAATCGGGTTTTATAAATAATTAAGAATATTAAATGCTAAATTTCAGTAATTTGAATAACAAGGTTGTGTCATCGTTTAATACAATTCTAACTGCAAAGTTTGAAATATTAAGCCTATAACAATGTGTAAACATTGTCGGGTAGATGGCGTACGTTACCTTAAAGACGTAAATGTGATACGAAGCGAGATTTGCATGTCCTACAATAGTTCACGGTGGTGTAGTAGCAGCACGATTGGACCGGAATCCCAATAGGTGCGGGTTTCTAATCCCGCTCGTGACATAATTTTTCGCTTCGTAATCGGGTTTTATAAATGGATGATTGAATTTAATTACTACTAAAGTTTTAAGTTCAATTTCTAATATTCTGTTATTTAAAAGCTGCTGCGTGGCAGCAACTACGAATACTACCAACCCTTACTTTGCTTGTGGATGTTGTAAAAGACGACTAAGAGCCTTATAACGACCTGGGTCAATTCTATCTGATGCCGTTTGGTCAACAATTACATTCTCAAGGAAGGTTGACGTCTGGTAGGCGGCCGGTCATAAAACTATTGCCAATAACTTCTACAATATGTACTAAAAAAGAAGATTACCTAAATGTTGTATCGACCCCAAGTAATTGGGATAAGAGTAGGAGAATGATGATGTTGATTTAAAATTTACAGCCTTTACATCTACATCAAATGCTTAATAAAAAAATCTCTTAAAAAAAGTTAAAACAGGATTATAATATATTATAATTAATTAAATTACGCGATACATGCTGGCAATCCATTATAATTAAATTGACTCCTCCCTTCTCTATATTTTTATTATAAGAATTATAATATCTATTCCATTCGTCAATATATCGTGCGTAACTTTGGCACGTACTCAAAAAAAGTACTACAGTTTTAATATCGACAAGTGGTGACGGCTACCGAAAGGTCGCTTTTACGTGAGTAGAAAATAGATTGGAAATAAAGTCCATTAGTTTTGAAGAGGTTCTTAACTTGAATACCTAGTGGAACATTGGTCAGTCTATCTGACTTGTAATTTTACAAATGCATTGAAAATACCCGAAAGTGCACTTCGTATTTTGTAGATAAAATAAATTGTTTAATACATACATACATATCATCATGCCATATCCCTTGCAGTGTAGGCAGAGAGAACAGAGCGCCAGAGAACTCTATCCTTGCATACTTCACTCGCTTCTTCAACATTCATGATTTTCTTCATACACGCTCGCCGATTTCGGAGACTCTTGACTCCACTTTCTTTCAGTACATGACCAATCTGGTCTAGGTAGCTGAATCTCGGTCTCCCTTATTTTCTCTTCTCATTGTTTAATATTTACAATATTTTGTTTTAATAGTTCAGTATTATTAATATCAAAGATTTTAAAATTTTACTTCTATCAGCTGAGAATTAAATGTACATACATACATATCATCACGCCATATCCCTTGCAGAGTAGGCTGAGAGAACCGAGTGCCAGAGAACTCTATTCTTGCATACTTTACTCGCTTCCTCAACATTCATAATTCTCTTCATACACGCTCACCGGTTTCGGAGACTCTTGACTCTACCTTCCTTCAGTACTTAACCAATCTGGTCTAGGTAGGTTAGTCTCGGTCTCCCCCGGTACCTACATCCTTCCACTTTCGCATTGTATATCTTTTTAACCAGACGTTCATTCGGCATTCTTTCCACATGTCCGAACATTCTCTTTCATACCTACTCGCTCTCTTATGTCGTCGTTACGAATGCAATCGGTCAGCCTAACTCCACAAATTTGCCGTAGAGATCGCATTTCGACCGCATTAATTTTACTTTCATTCTCTATATAATATATGTATTATACATTATTTGGAGCTTTTGTAAGGAGCTGGTATCCATACTAGGGTAAACCTATGTGACAGATCATCAGGCTCTCACTATAATATATAAGGATACATAACACAAGGAAGGATATAAACAGAGCGCTTGAGTGGTCTTTATTCAAAAGAAACGGTTATGCCAAAGAAGAGAAAATACTAAAATAAAATTACAATATAATAATCTATATAATATGTGTAGTATATTGATATTGTATATTTATCCGTGCGGTGACGGAGTAAGAATACAATCCACCACCCCCTACCTTCCCCATGGGTGATCGTAAGAGACGACTAAGGGATATGAAACGCATATAACATCTATGCAATATAAGGGAAAACTCGAAACAAAACCCTAATATCAACACGTCTGATCAGCGTGGTATAATAGGTCAATTTCCCTCCCATTATGGATAAGGCTCGAGCCCAACAGTGAGACACATATGAGCTGAGACGAAATATCGTTAAAGTAGGAAGTAAGTAAGAAATAGTAATGTAGTATGTGTGTTTGTGTGTCTATGTGCATTTCATTGAATACTATAAGCCGAACAACAACAAGCTAGTATTAATACAGTTAGCAAAATATTAAAAGTAAGATATTTACTCATCAAAATTAAAAACTCATTATAAAGAAAGCAATCAACTTTCAAAGTGAAGCTATGAAAACCACTACTGAGTTTACATCGCTTTACCAACACAGTAGAATACAAACTCGGCTAACAGAAAGTTAAATAAGAATTCAAAGTTATAATTGTGAATCTTATCGTCATAGCCTTTGAATATATTTATGGTTGAGAAATCATTTACTATTAACAATTTTACAAATTATAAATAGTTAATTACGAGCGAAAAATGTATTTCACATATGGGACTAGAACCCACACGAAATCCATTCCAAACGTGCTACCATTTACACCATCTTGAGCTCGTATGACATTCAATAATCGGCTCGTATTATATTTTCGTATTTAAAAGAGACGTATGCCATCTACCCGACAATGTTTACACATTATACAGATTTCGCTCGTAGACAAGATTTTTATAAATAAAAATTACTAAAATTTAGGATTTAACATACTTGATTATTTATAAAAACTTGATTACGAGCGAAATATAATTATCACACATGGGATTCGAACCCACACCTATTGGAAATCCATTACAAACGTGCTACCACTTACATCAGCGTGAACTGTTATATGACATTCAATTTTCGCCTCGTATTATATTTTCGTCTTTAAAGGCAACTTGTGCCATCTACCCGACAATGTTTACACATTATACAGATTTCGCTCGTAAACAAGTTTTTATCAATAATCAAGCATTTTAAATGCTAAATTTCAGTAATTTGAATTGTACAGTTATTATCAGCAGCGGTAACCGAGTGTAAGTTCAATAAAAGGACATGTAGAGGTCTAAAGTTCGAACCCAGTGTCACACATTTATGACCTTAATGACTTCTAATATTTACGCGAGTATTACACAATACAATTGTGTAATAAAAATGTGGGTCAAAATTTAACAAAATTAATTGTGTAATAAAAATGTGGGTCAAAATTTAATATCTTATAGGGTAGATATAAACAAATTTCTGTAATAACAATGACATATTGGACGTAAGACACCTCAGTCCTCCCGTGACCATGATCACTGTAAAGTATTCGAAACGTCGGGCAATTATAAATCAAATACAAACGCGATAGAATCCGTAAAAGTAGTTTTATTTCAAATTTATGACCTTTCCTAATTACGTATGTATTAAATTGCTGAACAATGGATGAAGATTGCGTGAAGAATTCTACCTGTCTATAAGTCCAAAATAATATTTTTGTGCTTTTATGAAATTCATACTCATCATCATCATCTCAGCCCATATATTTCCCACTGTTGGGCTTGGCCTTCCTTCATAATAGAAGGGTAATTAACCTACTATACCACGCTGGTCAGACGTGTTGGTATAGGGTTTTTTTTCGAGTTTTCCTTCTCTTGCGTAGATGTTATATGTGTTTTATATCCCTTAGTCGTCTCGTACGATCACCCACGGGTAAGATATGTATGAGGGTGAATTGTATTCTTACTGCGTCACCACACGGAAAATATGTAATTGTGATTTAAAAAATGTATCACTACCCCTTTCACATGGAAGGCGAAAAAACTCTCTGAGGGATAGGGACTGTATATCTATCCATCCATTCATTAGTTTGTCAACGTTAACTTAGAATTCCCCAGAAGAATGACACTCAGAATGGTATTTATATATATATATAAATGTCATCATCATTCTCCTGCTCTTATCTCAATTACTTGAGGTCAACGTAATTATTATTCCTCTGCCATCGTACATATTGTAAAAGTTATTATTATGACCGGTCACCTGCCTGACTTATTTCTCTTTGAGAATTTAATTGTTGACCAAATAGCATTAGGTGGAGTTGGTACAAGCCGATATAAGCTCATAGTCGTCTTTTACGACATCCATGAGAAAAATAAGTATTGTTAGTATTACGAATAATTGCCCACTATACAGCAGAAAAGATTATTTTTATTATTTATTATTAGGGAGTTTTATACAAATGTATATGCCAGTTACATCGTATATCAAAAAATTACATACTACTTAAAACGTAATATAGCTAAGTTAATTAACTTTTAGGCTGCTTCAGAATAAGGTGATGACAATATGTGATTAAACATCCCTATATCACTGACATTTAAGCAGAAAAGATATAAAATATTTATGAATTTATTGTAATTTTTTTACTATCTTATACATTGTACTGACGATAAGATATTAGGTAATATTTCTCACCTGCGTCGCTCATAAACATGTCATACAAATCTTTTTTAATAATAAATATAAATCTTCTAAGCATTTATTACTCCCAATGCTACTGGAGTCGGTTTTCTTCTTAAACTGGTCAGACTAAAGCGGTAGAATATTAATTTTCTTCATAGTAACTGCAATTTGACTCAAATCAAAAAGATAGCGATTCATGACGATTAGATATGGACGAAAACGTATTAAATTATTGAAAATATAAAAAATATACACATACATATCATTACGCCATATACCTTGCAGGGTGGGCAGAGAGAACAGAGTGCCAGAGAACTCAATCCTTGCATACTTCACTCGCTTCCTCAACATTCATAAATCTCTTCATAGACGCTCACCGGTTTCGGAGACTTTTGTCTCCACCTTCCTTCAGTACGTGACCAATCTGGTCTAGGTAGGTTATTCACGGTCTCCCCCGGTACCTACATCCTCCCACATATAAAAAATATAGGCCTTTTTATTAAGTATTTTTATATTATTTAAATAATATAAATGATGAGATCTTATATTCTTAATATACTTCGATGTTAATTACAAATAGACATATGAATTTAAATAAATACTATTTCATTAACTTCATTTCTTAGTAGAAATTATTGCTGCTTACATCACTTTTTTATATATGGCTAAATTACAAAATATCTACAAATGCGTAGGCCTAAGTGATTTATTTTTTTTAAACTATATTACTGTGGAATCTCATTAAAAATTGTCATCTACAATATTCATAAAAATCGGCCAAGTGCGAGTTGTACTTGCGCACGAAGGCTTCCGTAAAACTAAAAAAAAATCATGTTTGTTGTATGGGAGCCCCTCCTAAATATTATAATTTTTAGTATTTGATGTTTTAGCGGCAATAGAAATACATCATCTGTGAAAGTTTCATTGGTCTAGTTATCACCGTTCTTGAGATACAGCCTGGTGACAGACGGACGGACAGTGAAGTCTCAGTAATATAGTACCGTTTTTACCCTTTGGGTAAGGAAACGGCAAATAAAAAAATAGTACATAATTTTTGCCATCTTTTCAAAAGCACCCAATATAAGAGTGCTGCATTTAAAGCAAAAAATTAAAAAAAAAACAAATATCAGCTGTATTCAATTTTAACCACAGTCAAGTTAAAAGGAATAGTACTTTCAAAGTTCTTTTTATTTTTTGCTACCCGGCAAACAACCTCGAGCTCGCTTCTATTTCAAAGTCCTTTGGCGAATTCAGGAGAGAATCAATAAGGATACTTATAAATGTACCTCGGCTTTGATTGGAGTATTGGGTACCTACTTCATGTCCGGCCATCATTTCTTAATAGCTTATTTCGTATTGGCAAATAATGTGATCAAGGATGACTCTTTGAAAATTACAAGAGATAAATAAGCAATGATTTTTTTTATATATTTTCTTTTCAAGGTTCAATGTTTATAACAGTTTAAACAAAAGATGTTTATTTTGCGCAACATTATATTTATTTATTAATAACTTTTGCATAAGATAGCATTACAAGGCGGACTTGATGCCATAGGCATTTTCTACCAGATAATCTAGAGTGGAGGAATATCTTTCATCTCTTCAAATAGTTTATTGCTGTGTGGTGACTAAGTAAGAATACAATTCACCACCCCTTATTTTAGTAAACGATTAAAGAATATAAAACACATATAAAGATGTTATATGCAAGAGAAGGAAAACTCGAAAGTAAACCCTATACCTACACAACTAACCAGTGGGTATAGTAGGTCCATTTCCCTCAGGAGGAAGCCGAAATGTCCACTTAATGGGAGACCAAGTACGTTTCCTCCAGGCGAATTTAAACCACTTCACCGGGGCTCAGGACCTGCTGCTGCAGTCTATGGCAGAGTGGGATACGGATTTGGCTGTGGCCAGCGAGCCATACTTTGTCCCCCACTCACCAAATTGGGTGGGGGACCTTAGAGAAGATGTAGCTGTCCTGACCAGAGGATGCGTCGGCCCTCCCCTCTCCGCCCTTGAGAGGGGGTAATGGGTACGTTGTGGTGGGGTGGAGAGATTTTGCCCTTATTGGCATATATTTCTCCCCCAATCGCGGGCTGGCGGAGTTTGAATATTATTCTTGGACTCTGTCAGTGCCACGGTTCACCGTCAGTCGCCAAGGAAAATAGTGGTCCTCGGCGATTTCAACGCGAAGTCGCGCATGTGGGGAAAGCCCACCACAAACGTCAGGGGTGCGGCCGTCGAGCAATGGTAATTGCTCTCCAGTCTGTCCCTCCTTAATAGAGGGACGGTCCATACTTGCGTGCGACATCGGGGTGGGTCTGTGGTAGACCTGTCGTTTGCTAGTCCCAATGTCTCCCGTGAGGTGAGGGACTGGAGAGTAGAAGAAGGAGTGGAGACTCTCTCGGACCACCGCTATATACTGTTCGAGATCTCCGCTCCTCGAGGACTACCAGAACCCCGGCGCGGTAGAAAAGGCTGGCTCTCAAAATGGGCCATTGGTCAACTCGACCTGAAAATGGCCCGGGAGTCTGCCATAGTGCAGCGCTGGAATGGCTCGCAGGCCATCTAAGAAGGGCCCTTGAAGCGGTTTGCGATGCGGTATGCTGAGTGCGCGGCGGAGGCCGCCACGTCGTCAAGTGTATTGGTGATCGCTCCAAATTGCTAATCTTCGGGTGGCCTCCAACCGGGCGCGGCGTTCCTACGTCCGATGCCGTCAGCGAGCTAACCGGGATGATGTCCTTGAGGGTCAGCTGCGGGTATAATACAAGACAAGGAAGAAGACACTGCAGCTGGCCATCAGCCAGGCGAAGAAGAGGGCCCGTGAGGAGCTTCTTGCTGGCCTCGACAGGGATCCGTGGGAGCGCCCGTACCAGCGGGCTCGAAATAAACTTCGCGGCTGTGGCGCCCCCGTCATAGAATCCATGGATCCGGGTCTACTGTCAGGGTTAATGGTAGAATTGTTCCCGTGTTCCTCGGGACATATTCCCCTTATAATGACTCCTCGGTCGGTGGTGGAAGTGGAGACATTCATTCCTCCCATCACCGACACAGGAATGGAAGTGGCCCTCTCGCGACTTCATAGGAGGAGGAAGGCGCCTGGTCCGGATGGCGTCCCGGGGATCGTACTCGGTATTACCGTAGAGTACCTCAGAGATGAGCTCCGGGAACTGCTCAACCTGTGTTTGAGGTCCGGGCAGTTTCCGGAGCAATGGAAGTGCGGACGGTTGTGTCTGCTACGGAAGGAGGGTCGCCCAGTTGACTCTCCTTCCGCCTACAGGCCACTGGTGTTGCTGGATGAGACGGCTAAATTGTTCGAGACGGTGCTCGCGGACCGTCTCGTCCAGCACCTCGAGGAAGTTGGGCCGGGACTTTCAGAGAGACAATACGGCTTCAGGAGCGGCCGGTCAACAATTGATACGCTGGCTGCCCTGAAATCTCTGGTCACCGAAGCGGTGGCCGAAAAGGCGGTCATCCTGGCAGTTTCGCTCGACATAAAAAATGCCTTGAACAGTCTCTCACATGAGACGTTGAAGGAGGCGCTCCGGTACCATGGAGTGCCTTCGTATCACCGGAGGCTGCTGGAGGCATACCTCGAGGGAAGACAAGTGTCTTATCACGGTGAAGAGAGCTGACTTTCAGGGGGCCTCCCGATTGGCACAGGAGGGAGTAGCGCTCGTCGTAGACCGGATCAACATGCTGGGTCTGAGGGTCTCGTTGGATAAAACTGAAGCCCTCCTATTCCATGGCCCACGACGTGGTCCTCCCCGAGGAGCACACATTAGTATGTCTAGGGGTTGCCGTGCCGGTGCGGGCTCAGATGAAATATCTGGGCCTGCACCTTGATAGTAATTAGAATTTCAAGCTACACTTTGCCCAGCTCGTCCCTAAGCTCATCAAGTCAGCCGCGGCGCTGGGAAGACTTCTGCCAAATACTGGTGGCCCTGGGTCATCCTGTCGGCGGCTTTACACCGGGGTCGTGCGATCCATGGCACTGTATGGTGCCCTTATCTGGTCGGAGTCCCTCACCGCCCGCAACAGAGTCCTCCTGCGACGACCACAGAGGGTTATGGCGTTGAGGGCTATCAGGGGCTACCGTACGGTGTCCTGGATGGCGGCGACACTACTGGCAGGTGACCCGCCTTGTCCGTTTGTGGGTAAGGCGTTGGCGGAGGTTTACCGGCTCCGTGCCACAGCGCGGGCCAACGGTGAGCAGGTCTCCGCAAGGAGGCTGGGCAGAGCACAAGAAGTGGCCCAAAGGACGGTCATCCAGCGGTGGAGGGAAGATCTGGAGTCCCCTGTAGCAGGGCGGGGGACTGTGGAGGCGGTTGCCCCATACCTTCACCGCTGGCTTACGAGAAGGTACGGCAGCCTAACATTTAGGATGGTGCAGGTGCTTACCGGACACCGAGTCTTCGGGGTAAGTACCTGCATAAAATTGGAAGGGAAGGGGCCCCAGGATGTCATGAGTGTGGCGCGCTAATTGACGATGCATGCCACACAGTGGAAGTATGCCGCACCTGGGGGCCCCAGCGCCACGACCTGTCGTCGGCACTGGGAATGGACCTGTCGCTGCCGACCATCATCTACAAAATGCTTGGTAGCGACAGGTGCTGGTCGTCGATGGCCTCTTTTTGTGAGGCCGTCATGAAGAGGAAGGAAGCCGCGGAGCGGGAGCGCGAGGCGCTTGCGTCCGCTGACTCGCTCCGACGGCGGCGACCAGGAAAGGAGAGGCGCAGATATGCGCTTCTTCTTCCAGCGCCTTGAATGACGACAGGACGTGGCCAGACGGCCATGCGTGGGGGTGTCGGGGATTGAATGTCATCAGACGATCTCCCCAGCACCGTGTAAAAGCGCGGATGGGGCCGCTGTGGTTTTAGTGGGTATTTCGGTCGCACGGTGGCCGGTGAGTCCCACACAAGTCCTCCCGTCCTCACAGTAGGGGGGATAGTGCGCAAATGCAATTCCAAAGCGTGAAAAAAAAAAGTCCATTTTCCTCCCGTTAAGGAGGAGGCTTGAGCCTAATAGTGGGGTATATATGAGCTGAAATGAATTAATGAAATTTCAAACAGTTTTACTTTAAGTTTGCCTTTTCTTATAATTTTATTGGCTTCGATCCTTCAATTGCCTTATACGACATCCATGGGAAAGGAAGAGGTAAATAATTATATTCTTATTTTATTATTACGCGGAAAACTATAATGCACAATCGCACTCAAATACATAAGTAACATTTTTATCCTGAAGGAACCCTTCTTATTTATAGTGATTATTTTAAAGATAATTATTGAGATTTGTAAAATTTAACCTTTGGGGGTAACTATTTTATTTCTCAAGTTGGTTTAATCAAGATAAATAATTATAAAATTTTATTAAAGACTATAATGTTGACAGTTTTCTGTCTACAGCCACGGACTATTCCATCTGGTGTAGTACCTTCTCGCAGAAGATCGGCGTTTGAGTAATGGCAATATGCTACTGCGCTTCGACGGTGAGCGAAAGAGCCGGGAACCCAAGTAGGTGGGTTTGAGGTTCGTATTATTAGGCAACGGCCTAGATTTGCCCTTGTAATTGCAAAGGTCTATGGGCAGCAGTAACACTTACCATCAGGTGTGCTGCTTGCTCATTTGCTACCATAGGCAATAAAAAAATCGACAGAATATCACATCAATTTATATATCTTATTTTGTCTGCTCTGACTTCAAATTTGAGATCTCGCTGTCAACATTACCTGCCTATACGAATTTATCAATGTATGTAATATATTAAACTCTAAATAATAAAATATTATGCAACAATATTGAATTTCGTTTTAAATTATTTCTCCTATAAAATTAAATTCCCCGATGTTTTCTTGGTTTTATTTCAAATACAATGTATGCATATTTTACAGTTCCGTGAACTGTGTTTCCAGAATTTTCTATGAGATTATTTATATTGCACGCCTCATAAGCGAAACGTTGAGGTCTTGCTCTATTCTCAACATATGAAAATCAAGCACTTTTCAAACATAAAAATGATTGTAATTTTCTCACATTGCACTTATAGGATAATATTATAATACATATGTCAAGAAAAAACATTCGTTTAAACGTATTTGATATATTTTTTTAAAAGCAATTATTTTGTTTAAAGTAAGAAAATAGTTGATTAAAAAAATATTCAAGGACGTCGGATAAAATATTTTTTGTATCTGGCAGGATCACAACCGTGACGGCTGTATTCGGGGGTGATCCGCTCAATGGCCATGTACGGCGCACCCGTGTGGGCGAGGGCTCTAAACGCCCAGCTCAGGGCGGTTCTGTGGAGGCCACAGAGAGCCATGGCGGTCAGAGCCATTCGCGGGTACCGCACGGTGTCGACAGAGGCGGCATGCCTATTGGCCGTGACACCCCCGTGGGACCTAGAGGCGGAGATGCTCTCCGACCTCTACCGACGGGTTAGTTACCTCAGTGCGCGACGAGGGTGGCTCCCCATCGTATACGAGATAGCCACCTGGCGCGAGGACGCCCGCCGAGATGTCATCGCCCGTTGGGCTACGCGGCTGGAGAGGCCTAGACACAGTGTTGTTACCGTCGAGGCCCTCCGGCCCGTACTGATAGAGTAGATGGAGCGGCAGCACGGAGTGCTCTCCTTCCGGTTGGTGCAGGTCTTGTCGGGGCACGGTTGCTTCGGCAGGTACCTGCACACGGTGGTGCGGAGGGAGTGGACTCCGTCCTGCCACCATTGCAGTAACGACGAGGACACGGCGCAACATACGCTGGAGGTTTGTCCGAGCTGGGACGGGCAGCGCCGTGACCTCGTCGCTGTCATCGGTGCCGACCTGACGCTGCCGGCTGGTGCGCGAGCGATGGTCGACAGCGTCAAGAATTGGGAACGCGGTCGCCGCCTTCTGCGGGGCTGTCATCTCGCAGAAGGAGGCTGCGGAACGAGTCCGGGAAGATTCCCGTGACCCGGGCCGCCGCCAGCGGCCGGGGCGGCGCAGGCGCGAATATCTGCGCCTGATGCCGCCCTAACCGAGGCTTCGGGTGATCGGACCGGGGAATTGTCTGGTCACCCGACGTGAGGCCACCGCGTGAGGGCGACGCCCCGATGGCGAAAGCTGTCGGGGCATCGACGAGAGAAGAACCCGCAAGGGTATACCGCCGGGCGGGCCACCGAAGACAAAGATCAGGTACCGGTGGCCCGCTCATACGGCGAAGAGAGGTGCTTGCAGGGTGGGTCCATGGGCTTGCGCACCGCCTCTTTTGTCGCCCCGGATCGATTTGTCGGGGCGCGACCACATCCATGGTCCACCCTGCAAAGGAAAAAAAAAAGGATCACAACCGTAAAAATGAATGTATCGAAGTTTTTCTTTTATTAAAAGCTTCATAATCGCAACGCGCTGTTTCCTTTCAAAAATGGCTTGGTAATTATTTGTCGTTTAATTGCAATTAATAAAAAACTAAACTGCTTAGTCTTTAGTGTATGTATTAGGGTGATTCATTTCCGCAAATTTTTTTTTTTTCATTTCTCATGCAAAATATTAATCTACACATAGAAAAAAACATTTTCACCAAATTTGAGATCTTAATATTAAGTTTAAGTACTTGCAATTTAAATTTAAAGTTTTACTATTTAAAATGCATGTAAAAAAAAATTTTTTTCTTCAAATTTTTAATGCTTACCCGGCTTTCACAATATCGCAAATCGGTTTGATGGACCTTGTGGGGAATTTCACGCTCTTCAAAATAGCCTTTGAGTTTTTTTGTGTAACTCGCACTGGTTCACCAGTAGGAGTCGTCAAAGTACAGTTTTTAATAAAAATATTTTTTTTTTTAAATTTTTTGAGCAAACCGCCAAAATTAGCAAGAAAAAAAGGACTGACTGAGACCACTAAATCTTGCAATAACAAGATAGTCGTCCGTAGGTATCGACTGTGGGGCCCCTGTAGGCTCTTGCGTGCAATATTTTGCTTCGGAGGCGACTGTCTACCAAAATTAAATCTATTATGCTTTTCTGTTCATTTCTTCTCCATGTATACATATGGATGTCCTTATGTTGGAAAAATGTGTTTGACACAATAAGGTTTCTCTCCATGCATACATCCGCTATGAGCCTACCTGCGTCGTTTACTCTCTTATCACCAAATGGATCAAGTACGTCCTCATAGTCGGGACGCTTGGTCCCCACCCATCCGTTCAAATCTCCGCATACAATCACGCGTTCACTGGTTTCTGCCATATCCAGAGCTTCCCTAACATTATCCCAAAACTTCTCTAGGTCTGATGCCACCGAGGATCCCACGGGAGCATATGCTACAACCATGAATACCTTGGTGACACCTAGTTTTATACGGACCCAAAGAAGTCTGGGATCATACATTCCGTAATCCTTCACACCTGAGGCCAAACGAGAGGACAACAGCACTCCTACCCCCATGTTGGCTCGACCGCTCTGTGGGTATCGGTTAAATGCTAAATTTCAGTAATTTGAATAACAAGGTTGTGTCATCGTTTAATACAATTCTAACTGCAAAGTTTGAAGTATTAAGCCTATAACAATGTGTAAACATTGTCGGGTAGATGGCGCATGCCACTTTAAGGATGTAAATATGATACGAAGCGAAATTTGCATGTATTACAATAGTTTAAGGTGGTGTAGTGGCAGCACGATTGGGCCGGAATCCCAACAGGCGCGGGTTTGAATCCCGCTTGTGACATCATTTTTCGCTTTGTATTCGGGTTTTATAAATAATTAAGCATATTAAATGCTAAATTTCAGTAATTTGAATAACAAGGTTGTGTCATCGTTTAATACAATTCTAACTGCAACGTTTGAAGTATTAAGCCTATAACAATGTGTAAACATTGTCGGGTAGATGGCGCATGTCACCTTAAAGACGTAAATATGATACGAAGCGAAATTTGCATGTCCTACAATAGCTTACGGTGGTGTAGTGGCAGCACGGTTGGGCCGGAATCCCAATAGGCGCGGGTTTGAATCCCGCTTGTGACATCATTTTTCGCTTCGTAATCGGGTTTTATAAATAGTTCTTAACTCTTAGAAAAGAGATAATACTTTAGGTTTATTATACTGATACAAAATTCTATATAAAATATAGAAATGGAATAATATATTAATGATAATAATAGAGATTTTTTTTTTTGCCTATGGCAGCAAACGAGCAAGCAGCACACCTAACGGTAAGTGTCACTGCCACCCATGGACCTTTGCAATACCAAGAGTATAGCTAGGCCGCTGCCTAGTAATACAAACCACAAACCCATCCAGTTAGGCCTCCGGCTCTCTCGCTTATCAAATGAAGCGCAATAGCACATTGCCATTGCTCAGACATCGATCTTCTGCGAGAGTTTGGTACTGCCCTGGACGGACCGGCCTGCGGCTGTAGACAAAGAACTGTCGATAGCGTGGTCCTACTCCTAATTTTATTTATTAATTTAATATGATTTTTTTTTAAATTATTTTTATGTATTTAGTTAATAAGTCTTCAATTATTTTTTTAATTAGTTTCATCTAACCTTTTGATTCCTTTTCAAATAAAATGTGATAGTGAAAATGTATATCTACAAACATATTTGGAACAAATCTGAACACTAAAGCAAGGTGCATGAACAAAAATTAAAATTGTACCTACAAATGTAATGAACACGCGAAATGAGATCTCGCACGCAATTGCCAAAATTAGGATTCCAACATTCATACACAATTAGCAACTTTATTAAATTATAACAAGGTTCTTTTTTGATAATCACACTTGCTTTGGTGTTGTAAATTTTGATTGGGCAAGATACACTGAGAAAAATAATAACGGCACAATGCTAGAGGTGTAATGTCAGGTTGTTTTTGGAATATTAATGTTAATTATCTTAAGCAAAGATGTTTTGTGTGGAATGAAATCTGAGATAATATTATAGGCCATATAACCAGGATAATATATACTAATAATCTCAGATTCATATCAACAGCACACCTATAAAGGTAATGAGTTGATTTGTCTTTTTGAACGTGTTATTCTTAGAAATTAAGAGTCCAATTCAAAAAAAAATAACTAACGGATTACAAAAATAACACTGTGGAGGAAATTCATTTCAACTCGGTGAAGGAGTAGCTTAGTGAGGTTATTTTAAACCTTTCCTTCTGTTGTGTAGCGGAAAGTTGAAGATGAAGTCTTGCACAATGAAAGTCTACACAAAATTAGATTTTACAATGATTTCTAATGTTTTCACGAGTATTATATATTTTTTTATTGTTTATGGTGGTTAACGAGCATACAGCACACCTGATGGTAAGTGTCACTGCTGCCTATGGACCTTTGCAATACCAAGGGTATAGTTAGACCGCTGCTTACCAATACAAACCTCAAACCCATCCCAGTTGGGCTTCCCGTTTCCTCGCTAACCGAACGAAGCACATTGCCATTACTCCGACATCGATCTTCTGCGAGAGTGTGGCACTACACCGGACGGACCGGCCCGCGGCTGTTGGCAGAGAACTATCCACAGCGTGGTCCTACCACTAAACATATCTAAAAGCTATTGTGACTGATTCTATTATGTTAGCATTTAATATTCAGTTTCTCGACATTTCGAACACTATACATGGTTCATTATCACAACTGTATTAATCCGATTCCTATATAAGTTCTTACGATTAGCAACTGTATGTCTTGAATAAAGCGATCATAAAGAACTTTATTTGACAAAGGTCTTGATTAAATTATCTTATAGTAAAACAAAAAAATCCTGATGATGGGATGAGAATACAATCGACACTCTTTACTTACCTGTTGGAATAGCAAAAATTGGCTGAGCGATCACTAGGAGACTTGTCAATAGGAAAATAAAACATAGCCACCATGGCAATAACCCCTTCAATGGGTCACCGTCAGCTAAAGAAATAATATCCATTAAAAATCCAAGCAATTATTAAATTAATTATATTAAAAGCAATTTTTTATACATAATAAAAACCAAAATTTAATGAAAGAAAAACGTGAAATACGCTGTAAAAATATACATAATACGTTGTAGTCGGATAATTGCCTCCACCCAAGGCCAAAAGAACCCTGCCCATAATTTAATGTGATTTATATTAGAGGCGGACATGTTTTTTTTTCTGAATTTACACGCATTGATCGCTGAGCTTATACTAGAAATAACGAACGCTATACGTTTGTAAGTAGATTAAAAAATTGATTTGGTTGCGATAAATATATTTTCCATGTATTGATATAGACAAAATATAATTCAGTATTTCTTTTTTTCCCGTACTTCTTGTTAGTAGATGTTGTTTATAAAAAAACAGTTCTGTAAAGTCGATTTATGGACGATAATTTCACGTGATACCTTCATGAGAAAATATTGATAAAAAATTACATACTTTTATGAATTGAACAAACATAAATAATTGAAACCATATTAACTTTTCACTTCACTTCATAAACTGTTCACGTCCAATTCTTAAAATGCAAGAACGCTCAGGCCTATCGAGTCTTTCAATCTCTTTTTCCACGCTCTCGCTTACATGCTCGGCTCAGTTGGAACGTGACACTCTTTGATTCCTAATGTTTACGCGAGTATTACACATTTGAAATAAAACTAGTTTTAGGGATTATATCGCGTTTATATTTGATTTTTAATTTACCGACATTTCAAATACTTTACAGCGTTTATGATCACATGGAGTACTATCCTCCCACAGTATACTAGTGACACTTTTTTTTATTTATAAGACGTTATCCCGTGACAGACAAACGGATGGACAGCGTAGTCATAGTAATAGGGTCCCGTCTTACCCTTTGGATACAAAATCTTAAAAATGAAACATAAATAATGATAAATCTTTAAATAAATATTTTTTTTTATATAAAGAAAATGAGAAATAATATATTTATACAAATAAATCTTTAAATAAATAAATTGCAAATAATAAAAACGCATTTAAAACTTATAACTAAATAGTATTAAATTAACGTTCACTTAATGATTTCTAATGTTTACGCGAGTATTACACATTTGAAATAAAACTCCTTTTACGGATTCTTTCGCGTTTGTATTTGATTATTAATTTCCCGACGTTTCGAACACTTTACAGTGATCATGGTCACGGGATGACTAAGGTGTCTTACGTCCAAAAAGTAGTTAACGTTCAACTTATAAGTTTCTAACAGTTTTTATTACTATTTTACTGTCATTCATTCCATATTATATATAATCGGACACTCCCAAGAAGGATTGACGTTAGACCGGCAGCCAGTCGTAAAACTATTGCCAATTTGAAATAAAACTAATTTTACGAATTCTATCGCATGATAGAATTCGTAAAATTAGTATATTTCAAATGTATATCCGTAGAAGTAGTTATATTTCAAATGTGTAACACACGCGTAAACATCAGAAATGATTATATTGCCAATTTCTGCTAATTTGAAATGAAACTACTTTTACGCATTATATCGCGTGATAGAATCCGTAAAAGTAGTTTTATTTCAAATTTATAACACTCACGTAAACATCAGAAACCAATTATATTGCCAATTTCTGCTAATTTGAAATGAAACTACTTTTACGCATTATATCGCGTGATAGAATCCGTAAAAGTAGTTTTATTTCAAATGTATAACACTCACCTAAACATCAAAAATCATTATATTGCCAATTTCTTTTGCAATATGTACGATGAACTTAAAAAACATATTGCGACAACCCCATGTCTTTCATGTCTTCATTATCATTCACCTTATACTACCTACTAAAGAAAGTATATAACTTCACAATCTCCTTTTATGTAAATTTATTCACAGTTTCACTACGGATTCAAGTCTCACGCTGCTTACTCTAATATCTACTAACTGTTATAGTACTTAAAGTTAAAGCTTACAACCACCTATTTCAACTAAAGTAACTGAGTTACGTTCACTATTTGAAAGTTTGAGTTCTATGTTTTACTAGTACGTTAAGTTTTGAAGGGTATTCAATTACTTAGAAGCCTTTAAGGGACAAGTGCTAAAACTTTATAAATGCAATCTTCTTACAAGTACAAGTACCTAATAATATTATTTTGGTTGCTCCTTAAGCGTGTTATGATTATACGTATAGTGGATAAAAAAAATTACAGGGCGTTATTATTAGTTTCCTTGTTGTACAAAGCCTGGACTGTACTTTCCCTTTTCTAAAGCACGATGTCTTTGAATATTGCCGGAATTTTCAAAAAGACTTCATTTAAAGACACCCATAATTATAATTGCACAATATATTCGACTATAAAACGTTGCAGCTATAATCATGAATGACAAATTAACAATTAAACAAAATTTGTTTAGATACATAGCTTTTTTTGGCAGGCTATGGTTTGGATACACTTTGCCCATTTCTTCCGCGATGATGGAAATGTAGACGGCCCGACAATCCACCTTGATCCCTCCCAATTGCTATTAGACCGACCAGTGGTACCGATTCCTTGACATCCATAACTGGCCTGGCGGGGTTGCCTTTCAGTTATCAAGATCATCGACGCTTTAGCAATAGACGAGTGTTGCCGGAGCATCGCGTCGGTCGACCTCTCTATGGGTGGTGGACTAATCCCTTCACTCGAGCACACACAGTTTAATGGTTTGAAAACCGAGCTATCAAGCTAAATGGATTAGTTTCAAGCTTCACATAAGTCAATTATCTGTGTTTCTAATTTCAATTCGTAAATTATATATGCTTAAAATCCTTCCGCTTTTCATTTTCTTTTTCTTACTAAATTCTTGACTAAAATCTTGTTAGTCACGAAGCTGTAGTTTTCGGCGGAGCAGACGACTTCATGAAGCCTAACTATCCCTTCCTGCTGGAGCTCCATTAGAGTGTTGTAGTCAAAACGTCACATAGTTAATTTTACCTATGGTATAGTATAGACTATCTATCAAGTCTGGAATCATCTTTTATTTTATATTCAGCCTATCAACTTCTAATATTGCAAATATGCTTCTCTGTACCGGTATAAGAGTGAAGAAAACATGAGAAGAAGTGAAAGAAAACTCTAAATAAAACCCTATACCAACACATCTGACCAGCGTGGTGTAGGTCAATTATCCTCTTATCGGGAAGGAGTCTCGGGCTCAGCAATAAGACAGCAAGAAGCATGCTTGACTATGCTTTGCATTACCAAACGATCGCAGTTAGTATTATGGTTTTTCCAGGGAAATTACTCGTCGTTCTTCCGATAGTTCTATAACTGGTTTTTACAACTTACACGAAAAATCTAGAAGTGATATATTGAAATCTTAGTCCATTGTCCATAAGGATTAATTTATGTATTAGTGTACCAGGAAAGTATAATTTAAAAAAAAGACATTAATTAACCATATTTGAATTCTGCAATCAATATACAACTTTATACAAATTACCATTCAAGCGGTCCAAATTCAACCGTAAAACTAATCAAAGTTAACCAATTAATTAACGTTTTATCGCTTCAAACATCGAACTCGAATTTGATTGATTTAATTATAAAATAAAAAAGTTAAAATTTCCCTTGAGTCGTGAAGTGGTACAGCAATTTTTAATCTTAATTTTTGTTCAGAATATAAATGCAATCAGTAATGTTTTGAATATTTTTAACGCTAATCTTTAATGAAATTAAATTTTGAATTTTTATAATAGAAAAATTCATTATAGAAATTAAATCGTTATATATATATATATATATATATATATATATATATATATATATGACAGAAGATTGTAAGAAAAGGGGTCTACGCGTGAATGTGAGCAAAACCAAAATAATGGTCTTTGAAAGAGACGAAGCCAGAACAGATGTAAGAGTAACAATAGGTAATGATATACTAGAGCAAGTGGATGAATTTGTATATCTTGGATGTGGATTTAGCCGAGATGGAAGGTACACCACTGATATAGAGCGAAGAGTGAATGCGGGAAATAGAGTGAACGGAGCGTTGGGGCAACTTCTCGGTAGCCACCACCTCAGCCAGAAGGCACGTGTAGCAATACATAACGCAGTGCTTGTCCCAACATTACTGTATGGAAGCGAGAGTTGGGTATGCAGAAAAGAGTATGAAAGTAAAATTAATGCGGTCGAAATGCGATCTCTGCGGAAAATCTGTGGAGTTAGGCTGACCGACCGCATTCGTAACGACGACGTAAGAGAGCGAGTAGGTATGAAAGAGAGTATTGGTGTAAAGATGCGAAAGGGCATGCTCCGATGGTTCGGACATGTGGAAAGAATGCCGAACGAACGTCTGGTTAAGAAGATATACAATGCGAAAGTGGAAGGATGTAGGTACCGAGGGAGACCGAGACTAACCTACCTAGACCAGATCGGTCATGTACTGAAGGTGGAGTCAAGAGTCTCCGAAACCGGCGAGCGTGTATGAAGAGAATTATGAATGTTGAGGAAGCGAGTGAAGTATGCAGAGATGGAGTTCTCTGGCACTCTGTTCTCTCTGCCTACCCTGCAAGGGATATGGCGTGATGATATGTATGTATGTGTAATTTATAAGCATTGTTCTTTTAAATATATTTATCCCTCTTTAATGAAGCAGATCCATGCTCCATAATAGGGTGTATATGGCCTGAAAAGGACATAGAACTATCCAAATAAACTAAAAGTACCAAAGCAATTACAAAAGATTGTCTCACAATCTCTTCGCCATTGCACAAAAAGCATTGAGAACAAACCATCACTCTATTCTGTACTTTGTTTTCATAATTGAAATCGCCGATCCATGAAGGGTGTTAAAACGCTGACGACTGGACAACCCTTGTTAATACATTACCAAAAACTATTTGTATTGTGATAATTCATTGAATTTGGTGATACATGGCGGCAATCTATTATTATTTTAAAATGGAGGACACGAAGGGGTCTCACTAATTACCCACAGTAAGTCAATATACATATTTCCAGAAAGAAAGTAATACGAGATAGAATAGCATATAAGAAAATCTTTTTACTCCTATGTGATGAGATTCCTTCAACTTGTAGTTTGCCGCAGACCTTCGAATATTGATTCAACATGTGTTTCATCTCTAACTGAGGCATTCTCAGGACAGTTCGGCATGGCCACCGACGACAACGACTGGGTTCCGGGGGACCACTCGCACGTTGTTGAGAATAACATTTCGGGGTGGGTCTATGGGGACGCACGCCGCTTCATCTGTCGCCCTGGACAGATTTAGCGAGGTGTGACCGAAACATAGCCCGCCGCAATATAAAAGGACAGTTCGGAATCAAAATAGGCAGAAATGCATTCCGGGCAGAAATAAATTATATACATATATTTAAAGTTTTTTACTGCATGGAATATAGGTACTACTTTACCGAAGCAAACTAGCTATTAATAATGCATACCACTAAATATAGATAAGCTTAGTATTGCATACATTTGATATACTAATTTAGATATTTGTATACATCTCCAACTTCTAGCAGTAGAAGCTAGTATAGCCACACAAGGCTCTTACTGGCACTGATCCCCCAACCAGCCCAATAGCTTATGTTGAAATTAAAACACCATATTATAAGTTATAACGATTTTAATAAAATTAATTATTGGTTTAAGTTGTCAATTTTCATTATTACTCTCACTTATGTAATCTTGCGAGTATGTAGAAGAATGTAGAAAATCATTAATAGTTACTGAATCTTAAAATTATATTACCTTTTCTTATATTACCTTTCCTTTTTTACAGACCCCGATAACTAAGTGAGGCTCTTTAAAATGTTGGTTTAACATGAATAGGTATTTACTTAATATTTTTGCGCTGATTCATATTTTCAATGTATCCAATTATCGTAAATGAAACAAATCTCTTAGACTTTTAAAATAAAATATTCTAAAGACCTCATTAAAATACTAAAAAAAATTAACTGCACTTAGTATATTGAAGTCTTATTTTAAAACTCTTAAAATATTTAAAACGATCTTACTCAGGCTTACTAAGGCAGAGAGTTATAAAAACTTGGCCATTTTTAGTCACTGAAATATTAATAGTCCTTTGAAGCACAATGAAAATGAAGTCGGTATTTAGACGAATCCATTATCTGTGTTGATGAATGTTGATCATAATTATCTCATCCTCTCAGCTCGCACGTTCCACTGCTAGGCTCGAGTCTCCAGCTTCCAGAGATGGAAATTGATCTACTATACCACGCTGGTCAAACTGGTTGATATAGGATTTTATTTCGAGCCTTCTTTCTCTTGCATAAATGTTATGTCCATATTATATCCCTTAGTCGTCTTTTATAACGTCCATGGGTAAGAATAACAGTGAATTGTATTCTTAGTTAGTCACCACACAACAAAAATTGCTCAAATACTATTTAAATGACTTATAGTGCTCAGTAATGATCTAAGTTAATGGTTAAATAGCCTAGATGTGCCTTACTGTAGAAAAGTTCTATTCATCCAAACCGTCTGAAGAGGAAAGGCGGATTTCTTAACTACCGTTAAAAATATATATTACACTAGCAGACCCGGCCACGCATTGCTGTGACTAAGGTATGTGGCTCAGTAACACGTGGTGGTTATGCTAATAAATTGTAGCTTATATGAAACGTTTGTACATTTAGCATAGCGCCATCTATTAAATACTTACTCAATCTAGTCAACAGATACCGCCATCTATTAGAATCGTTTGGCGATAACAGACAATTGTGACTGTCAAACAATAGACAAGTAATTTACAATAAAATAATATTGCAACTATAACTTGAGATGGAAGCTATCCTATATTTTAAGTTGGATCAAACTACACATGCTGTGCAAATTTGTATTAAAATCGGTTAAGTACTTTAGGAGTCCATCGCGGATAAACAACGTGACGCGTAATTTATATATATATATTAAGAAGAAATATATTGAGATTAAGCCGAGTCGAACCAACATAACTGTGGTATTTTTCATATTATTTTTGTGGTAGGACCACATGGTTAACAGTTTTCTATCCACAGTCGCGGGCCGGTCCGTCCGGGAACTACTATACTACCACACTCTCGCAGAACATCGGTTTCCGAGCAATGACAAAATGCTGTTGTATTTCGTTCGGTGAGTGAGAAAGCCGGCAGCCCAACTTTCTGGGAGGAATCAGTTTTAATTGAGTACATAGAATTCAACAAGCACATTGTAACTAGATAGTTAGTGTGATATGTATAATTTGGTTCTCAAATTCTATAGATATGAAAATTGAGAACTTTCAATCAGCTTCATTCAGACTTGAAAAGTATTTTCAGTTTTTTACACATTTTTTTTATGTTTCGCTTATATTAGTTAGAGATTGTTTTTATTGAGCTAACACCACCTAATGCCAATTTTTGGTTCATTACACACAGTACATTCTCAAGGAGATTTGATGTCAAGCAGACGGCCGGTCATAAAATCTTTGCAATATGTACGAGTATATATCACGTTGACCCCAAGTAATTGGGATAAGAGCAGGCGAATTATGATTTTGATTTAATTTACTACAAATCGTGTTATGAAAGTACTAATAATATTGACTTTTTACATTATGCATGAGCCCTGTGCATAAAAGCGTTATATAAGCTGATGGAAAATAAGAAAATTGTACTATTTCGTTGGTAGTTTTTACATAGCGTCTGTGATTACTCTGTTTGGTTTAACAGTTTTGGGTCAATACAAATTAGACAAAAATTTACATAATATACATAATTAATAAATATATATTACATAAAACTATATACGGAAATCCAAATTAAATACGTACAATATGTAATCATTGTTCTATAGATAGCACACGTCTCCCATAAAGACAATACAATAATACGAGCGACAATATGATTGTCATATATGTATGTCTAATTTTCTAAGTAGTAGGATGATTGGAATAGGTTTCAATTAAGTGTGGATTCGAATCCCACGTCTGCCAATCTTTTTTCGCTCATAAATAAGTTTTTTTAATAACCTAGGTAAATATTTAGTGGCCACCGAAGACAAAGATCGGGTACCGGTGGTCCGCTCGCACGGCGAAGACAGGTGTTTGCAGGGTGGGTCCATGGGGTTGCGCGCCGCCTCTTCCGTCGCCCCGGGCCGATTTTCCGGGGCGCGACCACATCCATGGTCCCACGTTGCGAAAAAAAAAAAAAAAAAAAAAAAAGTAAATATTTAGTGATTCTTTTGTAACTGCCTATTCTTAAATAACTTACTCCCAAATATGAAGATTAAAACTTTACAGATAATATGTTTAAATTCAAAATCGTTAAAATTTTATGTATAGACAGTAGGGGGATTATTATATTTAGATAATTTTACATTTGAGTATTTAATCCAATAATCTATTATCGTTAGGAATACGACCGCTGAGATGGTCTAGCAAGCAAGTCATTGGACCTGTATTTTCTTATTTTTATTTCATGCCATGTCCTTTAATACAAAGTTCGGTAATATATTTAGTTCGGTATGCAATATATTTAGTAACATTAACGCCAATGTCGTATACAATATATTTAGTAACATTAACGCCAATGTGGTATACAACATATTTAGTAACATTAGCGCCAATGTGGTATACAATATGTTTAGTAACATTAGCGCCAATGTGGCATACAATATATTTAGTAACATTTACGCCAACGTAGCATACAATATATTTAGTAACATTAGCGCCAATGTGGTATACAATATGTTTAGTAACATTAGCGCCAATGTGGATAATATATGTTCGTTGAACCAGTATATAATATTTCCAAAATATAAAGCAAAAAAGTATAGCTGAACTTGATACAAGTGGCAATCGATCGTGATCGATTGCCACTTGTATTAACTAAGTCAGACACCACTCCCCATAACCAACTTGGATGCAAAGGTGCGACCCACTTTATTTTGTTAGTAGTTGTTGCTATATTACACCTTTAATTTCTTTTTAAGATATAATAATAAGCCTACAAAAATAATTATACCATATATTGCAGATAAGGAACTCCAAACACATAAGAATATCTCATATATGATATTTTTTCGTAACTCTGCAACGATGTCCTTGCGTGGAAGTGAGAGATATAAAGGCCTTTAGAGACTAGCTATAAAATCGTATGAACTCCTCGACTTTTGTGACACACGGTTAGTAAAGATGAAAAGTATCAAAAATTATTTCAGTATATATTTATTAATATTCATTCTCCATGTTAAAATTAAAACGTGTTGCCAACTTTCTTTATTTCTCATGACAGTTGAAATATAAACTATGAGATAATCAAAAGAATAGGCAACAATATCGTTGTTCTGTAATGTATATGACAACAATTGCGATCAACATCCCATTTGCGAGCTGTGGAGATTATGGCCTATCAGTAGACGACTGATATTGATAATCAATGATATTGATAAGTATCTTTTCATCTTTTGTACAGGTTATTTATACCTGACTACCCAATTCAAAGTACAGTTATATGTATCTATATGTTTAGGTACAATGATAATGAATCTAACGTCCACCTATTTATTTATCTTTATTATGCGGGTGTAGCTAAGTACGTGAAAGTAATTTAAAATTATAAGGCGGACAATAACTGAACCCCGTAATGCGTAAAAGAATAAAATGTTATTTCATCTACTTATCTCGAGGGAGTCTTGAGGACTGGTTAACGAAACGCCAAGAGAATAGGCAACAATGCTCATTCAAAATCACCTCATAACACCAAACTCATACCACTAACTGCAAGACTGCTACAAATAAGAGTGATGATTACAGCATCTTTATGGGAAGGCTTATATCTATCCAGTGGAGAACAACACAGATGGATGGTATAAAATTTCATAAGTTTTGTCATTCAACAAGTCGTCTAAACTTATTGCGCGACTGTATCAACGTATAAGCAAGAGGTATTTTATTTATTAAGCTACCACATTTTGGTAAGGAGGTTTTATGAGACGCTTACGTTAACTCGTTTAGTAGATGCTACGCACATATTTACTCGAGTATTAATGCTGTAACAAATTATTGATGGCTCAATAAAGTCTCGTGAGATTTGAAGTCATTTAATATTTTATTGTGACCCCTAAACTTTTAAGATATTATATTGCTATGTGACGTTATTAATATATTTTAAGTGAAAATATTTTGTGAATCATCTAACCATTTTTCTGTAAAAATTTGTGTTATTTGACTGTACAGATAGCATAGTGGTTAATATACAAGTGGGTTCGATTCCCACGAAGGATAATACTTTGTATATCTACACCTGCGCCTACAATACATATATTTAAATATAGACTGAAGGCCTGGTTGTTAGGCCATTCTTTTTATTCTATTAAAGAATTTAAAATAACAAGATATATTAAAATTTCTATTTATATTGTATACATAAAATGTAATTAAATTCAATTATCGTAAATAAGTTTAATTAAAATTAAATATTAAAATAATTATATCACTGTGAATTGTTATTTAAATAATGACTTGTAGTAACTTTGTTATCAATAAAGAATACAATACAATTTTAGTATAACAATACAGAGTTGTTCTGAGTCTGGGTGTAATTTGTCTGCGTCAAGTTTGTAAAGTCCCCCGCAATAAAACATTATATATTTGCTTAATACAGAGTAATAAGCAAATATATATATATATATATATATCTCACTGCTAGATTTGAGCCTTCTCCATAGTAGGAGGGAAATCAACCTACTATACTACGCTAATTAGACAGATCGGTATAGGGTTTATTTTAAGTTTACCTTCTCTTGCATATGTATAATCTGCATGGCGCATTTCACGTCAAGCGGATAACCAAAAAAAAGTGAGGTCGTGAATTTTATTTATACTCGGGTCAGTTATACTTCTAGTAGACATGGATGTGTATCCACAAGTATTTTTTCGTGTGACGATTAAAAACGCTTTTAAAATTCACTAAATCTGAAGTCAAGAATTTTTGGATGCTCATTATTTGTGTTAATTAATTTGTAAAAAAAACTAAAAAGTATTGTTTCTTATAGTTGAAAAGTTGAAGTTTTTAATTTTTTTGTCGAATTCAAAATTTGTTTTTTTTTTTACTTATAGTAAACCGGAAGTGAAAATTTCAAATCGATATTTGAGTAACATCGACACTGTTTTTTTAAATATTATATCTCTTAGCTTTCTTATCCCATATATTACATCTCTTAGTCTTCTTTTACAATACCCACGGACAAGGTGGTAGCGAATGTCTTACTCCGTCATAACATGGAAATGACAAGAACTTGAGATAGTGCCCATATTTATATACATATGAACTAACAAAGTTGTTCCCTTGTCCAAATTACTGAAATTTAGCATTTAATATGCTTGATTATTTATAAAAACCTAATACGAGCGAAAAATGTCACAAGTGGGATTCGAACCCACATCTATTGGAAATCCGTCCCAATCGTGCTGCCACTTACATCATCGTAAACTATTGTAGGACATTCAATTCTTGTATCGTATTATGTTTACGTCTTTTAAGGAGATGTGTGCCATCTATCCGTCAATGTTGTTCCCTTGTCTTTTTCTTGACTTATTTTGCTATAGCAATTTTACTCTTACTTGACTAGATGTTGTGATAAATCTAATCCTACCTTAAAATAGTTGATCCTGAAATTTAACAATTAGGTTACATTGTTTTACTACAGTAGAGTTTTCTAGTATGTATATTCCTTTTTCTCTTTATCCATCCAACCAATAAGCTATCAAAAGCCGCTGGATATAGGCCTATGTAAAGGAAGTTAACACCTTAATCACAGGTCCTGGGAAACAGATTGATGATCATAGTTGCTGCTATGAATTTTTCAAGAGGCCGTTTCTACTCCCAATCGGTTTATAAAACTCTTATAGGCATTTGAAATAAAATTACTTTTACGGATTGTCTAGCGTTTGTATTTGATTTTTAATTTCCCGACGTTTCGAACACTTTACAGTGATCATTGTCACGGAAGGACTGATAATCACTGCAAAGTATTCGAAACGTTGGGAAATTAAAAATCAAATATAAACGCGATAGAATCCTTAAAAGTAGTTTTATTTCAAATATGTAACAGTCGCGTAAATATGAGAAAAATCATATAGGCATTTAAGGGGTAGTAATATCATCATCGTCTCAGCTCATATATATGTCCTACTGTTGGGCTCGAGCCTCCTCCATAATAGGAGGGAAATTTTCCTACTATACCGCGCTGGTCGGACGTGTTGGTATAGGGTTTTGTTTCGAGTTTTCCTTCTCTTGCATAGATGTTATATGCGTTTTATATCCTTTAGTCGGCTTTTACGATCACCTACGGCAAAGACAGGGAATGATGAATTGTATTCTTACTCCGTCACCACACGTCGTTCGTCACTATACGGATAGTAATATAGTGTAGTTTTAATCAATAATGTTACCCATTTATGAGCTCTTAGCTATATTATATGAATTCCATGAAAAAAATAGGTTTAATCTATCTATATAGCTTTTAGACTGTCATCTGTCAATTTTCTTTTAATCTGTCTGGGAATTTGAAAACGTCATTTGGTGCTCTTGTATTATATTCGATATCTTAAGTATTTTAAGGTGTTATATTAGATAATTTTGATGGCATTTTATGTAATATGAAGCGGCGGAAGTACTGGGATGTAGTGAATATCATATAAAAGTGCTTTACAACGTTTTCATTTTCCATCAAAATTCTCACAAGATACCATTAACAGTGTGGCCATAGCACTGTTGTTGGTGACAATTTGACTTAAACAATGACTAACCTGAAAGACTAAAAACGTGAAGATATTTATAACTCGACACTGGCACCAATAGCTCGTATAAGTAGCTGATGGCCAATACATAAGAAGAAAAAGAAGAATTGTATTTAATATATAAAAGTAAATTTATTAATATAAATGCCAACAAGAAAACTGTACAATTCAGAACTAAATTCACAATTAACGTTGAAGCAGCTTTTTCGCTAAGGATACGATAAAAAAATATTGACCCAATTTAGCTTCGCCCCGGGTTGGGCCGCTAAGTGAGTGATTTGCCCTTACTAGATATTATTATTTAAAGAATATTCTTATAGATATTTGTGTTTTTTGTATTTTTATTTACTTTTTTTTTAGGATTTATAGTATTTAAAAGATATTGTTTATATTCTAAAAAGTCCCAACAGCCAAATAACGTCATACATCCATGATATGATACTTTTTCACAGACGCATATATTAGGTATCATTGTGCCATCACAATGATACCTAATATATGCGTCTGTGAAAAAGTATGCTGTTCATTTAAGTTTGGCATATAACTACATTACTTCTACTCTTATACCAATCACTTGGGGTCAAGATAATATGTACTTCTCTTACATCACACATATTACAAAAAATATTATAGTTTTATGAATCTTTTTTTATTTTTTTATTGCTTATGGTGGCAAACGAGCAAGCAGCATACCTGATGGTAAGTTTCACTACCACCCATGGACCTTTGCAATACCAAGGGTATAGCTTAGGCCGTTGCCTACCAGTAAAATCCCCAAGCCCACTCAGTTGGTCTTCCGGCTCTCTCACTCACCGAACGAAGCGCAATAGCACATTGCCATTACTCAGATGTCGATCTTCTGCGAGAGTGTGGTACTACCCCGGATGGACCAGCCCGCGGTTGTAGACAAAAAAACTGTCAACAGCGTGGTCCTAACACTATTAAAGTTTAATCAATTTGGAGTATAATTGTTGATTGGCCCAGAACAATGTAAAGCTTTTAGTCGGGTCGGGTCGGTCGTAGGAAGGGTTAGTAATATTCATTGCTCCTACCACAAAGCATTAATTTAGTTCTCGTTAGATAGAATTTAACACATACATACATAAATATCATCACGCCATATCCCTTGCAGGGTAGGCAGAGAGAACAGAGTGCCAGAGAACTCTATACTTGCATACTTCACTCGCTTCTTCAACATTCAATATAAAATTTAGCTCGCTTCTTCAACATTCAATATTAATTTTAGATAGAATTTAAAATTTTGGCAATCCAAAAGTGCACACCGCATATAAATTAGTTAATGTCATAAACACAGACTAAGTAGTAATAGCCATAAATGACAAAAAAAAATACTTTTGAAATTTGGGCCATTCTCGACATAGTGCAAAACATAGCTTGCATGGGACTTTTGACGGAAATTTGAAAACGTCATGTGGTGCTCTTGTATTATATTCGATATCTTAGTGTTTTAACGTGTTATATTAGATAATTTTGATGGCAATTTATGTAATGTGATGCTGCGGAACTAATGGGATGTAGTGAATATCATATAAAAGTGCTTTACAACGTTTTAGTTTTCCATCAAAATTCTCACAAGATATTATTAACAGTGTAGCCATAGCCTGTTGATGACGACAATTTGACTTAGACAATGACTAACCTGAAAGACTAACAACTTGAAGACATTTATAACTCGACACTGGCACCAATAACTCGTATAAGTAGCTGATAGCCATTACATAAGAAGAAGAAGAAATAGCTTGCAAGCATTATAAACGAACCCATCATTGGTCATTGGTTGACTGTCGTGTCGAGACCATGATCACTGTAAAGTGTTCGAAACCTCGTACAATTAAAAATCAAATACAAACGCGATAGAATCCATAAAATTAGTTTAATTTCTAACACCAATTTTATTATTACATAATTTTCTCGTCAAATATAGCAAAAAGTTTAGTAAAAATATTGATACTTCACATATTTATTTCGTCGCTGTTTTCAAACCCTCATCCTTAATCACATTAAGTACTAGTACGAAAAAAAGCTGTTGAGAACAGATGGCTAGACATGAAGCATCCAATACTCCAATCAAACCTGTAGAGCATTCGAGATCTTCCTTATTGAGCATCAAATAGAATGATTCTTTATTGAATCTGGAGTGGATGTGTCAACAAAATTTAAGTGATTGTTTACGAGGATTTTATATATAAATGTTTTCATTATAATTTTACGAATAGGGGTGCTTTTTTTACGTCACGCCCCGCTAATCAATCCGGGGCGACAGAGAAGTGGCGCACGACCCCGTAGACCCGCCTTGCAACATACCTCTCGACGCCATGCGAGTGGGTCACTGGAACGCGGTGTTTTTTTTTTAGTGTTCACATATGGGGGGGGGCTATAATAATATCATTAGCACCTCATCCTTTTCTATAGGTATTATAAAGGTTGAATATGGGATGTAAGTTAAACTAGTAAAATGATTTTATTTCTCCTATTATACAAGGAGCTGATATTAGAATATGAAAATAAACTTAACCAGCGTCGTTAATAAAAATAGTCTAGTTGGGAAATCGAGCTATCGGTAAATCCAATCCCAATTTTGATCCTTATTTTTCTCATTTTTTTATTAAAATAATTAATTCATATCCTTTTTATACAGATAGGAAAAAATATATGTATGTGTATTAGAGTTTAAGAGAAAATTTGAAAGTGGCGCCAGTGACGGAAAAGTTGAAAAGTAAAAGTCTGAGTTGTTATGGACTTGTGATGAGACAGGACGAAAGTAATGTTGTGAGAAAAGTTTTAAGTATGAATATTGATGGCTTTAGGGGTAAAGGAAGACCGAAGAAAAGATGAATGGATTGCGTGAAGCATGATATGGATAGAAAGGGCGTGACTGCAGATATGACATCGAATAGGATTGTGTCAAAAAAAAGAAAATATTGCGTCGACCCCGAGTAATTGGGATAAGAGCAGGGTAATGATGATGACAGGATAAAAGATATGCTTATTTCATCGCGCCCCGGCAAATCGGCCCGGGGCGAAGGAAGAGGCGGCGCGCAACCCCATGGACCCACCCTGCAAACAGCTCTCTTCGTACCGGTACCCGATCTTTGTCTTCGGTGGCTGGCTCGCCCGGCGGTTTGCCCTTACGGGTTCCTCTCGTGTCGTCGCCCTCACGCGGTGGCCTCACGTCGGGTGACCGGACAATTACCCGGTCCGATCACACGAAGCCTCGGTTAGGGCGGCATCAGGCGCAAATATTCGCGCCTGCGCCACCCCGGCCGCTGATGGCGGCCTGGGTTACGGGAATCCTCCCGGACTCGTTCCACCGCCTCCTTCGCTGAAGGCGGCGACCGCATTCCCAGTAGTATGTTGCGCCGTGTCCTCGTCACTACTGCAATGGTGGCAGGACGGAGTCCACTCCCTATATGTCACCGTGTGCAAGTACAAGCCAAAGTAACCGTGCCCCGACATTACCTGCACCAGCCGAAAGGAGAGGACTCTGTGCCGCCGCTCCATCCACTCCATCAGTACGAACCGGACGGCCTCAACGGTAACAACACCGTATGTCTCCAGCCGCGTAACCCAACGGGCGATGACGTCTCGACGGGCGTCCTCGCGCCAGGTGGCTATCTCGCTTAACGATGGGGAGCCACCTTCGCCGCGCACTGAGGTAACCCGCCGGTAGAGGTCGGAAAGCATCTCCGCCTCTAGGTCCCACGGGGGTGTCCCGGCCAGCAGGCATGCCACCTCAGTCGATATCGTGCTGTATCCGCGAATGGCTCTGACCGTCATGGCTCTCTGTGGTCTCCACAGAACAGCCCTGAGATGGGCGTTCAGAGCCATCGCCCACACAGGTGCGCCGTACATAGCCATCGAACGCCACCCCCGCATACAGCCGTCGGCCCTCGAAGCTGGATCCGCCCACGTTCGGCATGAGCTGTGATAGGACGGACGCCGCGCCGACCAGCCGGGGAGCAATTCGGCGAAAATGCCTACGTAACCACCATCGCCCGTCGAGCACCTGACCCAAGTACTTCATATGGGTCTGGATACTGATCTGAATGGAGTTGACGACTAACGAGGCGCCGATTGGCAGCCTTACGCGTGGCCCATGGAATAATAGGACCTCCGTCTTATTTAAAGCCATCCTGAGCCCCAGCGCCTCGAATTGCCTGACCATATCCTCGGTGCCGAGAGTGGCCAGGCTCGCCACCTCTTCGAGTTTCCTGCCCCGGGCTGTGACGAGCGTATCGTCAGCATAGCATATCAAGCTCAGCCCGGGGGGGAGACTCCCTCTCAACGCCCAGTCGTACCCGATGTCTCACAGAGTCGGCCCCAGAACCGACCCCGGTGGAAGACCGCATGACGCAGAGGACACTGCCCCTCCAAATAGTCCGCCACCAGCCGCCTCAGCTCCAAGAGCACCCCATGAAATCGGAGCGCCTCCTTGATGCAGCTGAATGGCTATTGAATGCGTTGGCGATGTCCAGCGACACCGCCAACAGCACTCCTCCGCCGGTGACAGCCTCCGCGGCCGTCTGCCTCAGTCGTAGCAGGGCCCAGATGGTCCAACACCCCCTTCTAAAACCGAATTGAGCGTCCGACAGATCGGGCCCCACCTCGCCCAGATGCTGGACGATGCGGGCAGCGAGGATGCGCTCCAGCAGCTTACCCACATCATCAAGGAGCACGATGGGCCTGTAGGCCGACGGCGAATCCAGGGGCCGTCCCGGCTTTGGCAGGAGAACCAACCTCCCCTCCTTCCAGCGCTCTGGGAACCGTCCAGATGCCAAACAGGCGTTGTACAGCTGCCTGAAGTGACGCTCGAGGTGCTCGAGGAGCGACGTCAGCACCCGGACTGATATTCCGTCCGGGCCGGGGGCCGTGGTGGCGGAACGAATCCGAGCCACAGCCGTCCCCACTTCCGACTCCGTCTGCCGCACACACGTGTTCACTGAGCCCCTGTTAAGAGCATAGAGGCCCAGTGAAGCCGCCCACTCAACGACCGCCCGCCTGCGGTCGTCCGTCATAGGTATGTGAAAACAGATACACCATCGTTCGCGTTTAGAATCGTAATTAAATCTTCCATTAATCTATCTACCTATCAGCCTCTGAACGTCCAATGCTGGAGTTTAACCTCACCACGAAAGAGTATGAAGCTATAATCGCTATTCTTGAAAATTATTTTCATTATATTACTGTAATTGTTTAATAAAAACCATCATAAAATGTTATTGTCTTACAAAATAAGAATCTTTGAATTTCCTAACTGTTCATAAAAGTCTATTAGGCTATTCGAAGCAATGACATGCTGTTACAATAATGGAAGGTATATAACTATATTTTTTTATAGTTCATATAAATAGTTTTAGTCTTAGCCTGTTTCAAAACCCAGAAAACCGGATATAATACAGACCTACGCTGAATAAATAATTTAGCATTAGAGTTATTTTGTTGAGGTTGCTTTTACGTTTTATTTTCATTAGTAAGTCATATCTGGCTAGTATCGTAATACCAGCCATGTAAGAAATAATAAATCTACCATCTCATTTAATAATAGAAAAATAATTAATATACATAAAGTACGTTCAGATCCGAGGTCACCATAATTTTGTGGTTATGATAAATGTTTGCATGTGGAAATTGAACCACACTTGATTCAGTCAGCTAATTAAAATGCTAAACTGTTCGTGCAAATAAAAATAAACATTATAATGAAAGAAGCACATTAGAGAGAATGTCCCCTTTTTATTGCTTATATGCTTATTCCAAATGAGAATAGCCGTAATATAAGTTTCAAATTTAATTTAAAATTTGAAGCTCAAGCTTCTGATTTTTTGAAATTGTGTGTTTATTTTATTATAAATCTGATTTTATTTACTGTTTACGTAGCATTTTTGTATTAAAAGAAAACCTTAGAGCGATTCCGCACTACGTCCGATCCAAATCCGATCCGAACCCGTTAAAATATAGTCCGTCGTAACCGTAGAACTATTTCTATGGTAACTTACGCACTACGTCCGATCTCCGTCATCCGATTTCTTTCCGTCATTCTAGAATTTCCATGCCGGAGAAGATTTTTGACGGACTGATGTAGCCATAAAATTATTTGTATGAACGCTCGCGCACTGCGTCCGAGTTAAAGCCGAGTTGCATACGAGCAGAGAGGCAGCGGGGCGGACGGGGTATGTGGCTTTGTGACGTGAAGCGGCAAGCATCCATCTAGTGTATAAGTACGTCCGTTCGTCTTCTTTTCTAGGTTCGTATGTACGTACATCTACATACGTACAAACGTATGTCTACGTTCTTCGTACGTACAATAGTATTGCCAGAAGTTGACGTTGATTTAAAGGACTCATGATCAACGACGTGAACACCCTGCTGTGGCTCCGCATAAAATGACGTAATTCGGTCCGAGTTTTCTAGACCCATATTTTTACGGGTTCGGATCGGACAAGTGCGTAAGCAATATCTAAATTTGATCCGAATTTTCTAGATCCATATTTTCACGAGTTCGGATCGGATTCGGATCGGACGTAGTGCGTAACCGCTCTTATTTGACAGGGCTGTCTTTACTTAAAAGAGCGTTACATAACCGAGCGTGACGGATCAGTGTCATTCAATACCCATAATATCTTTTAGTAGTAGGAACATAGTATTAACAGTTCTCTGTCTACAGCCACGGGCCGGTCCGTCCGGGGTAGTACCACACTCTCGCAGAAGATCGACGTATGAGTAATGACAATGTGCTATTGCGCTTCGTTCAGTGATGAGAGAGCCGGAAGCACAACAGGGTGGGTTTGGGGTTTCTATTGGTAGGCAACGGCCTAGCTATTACAAAGGTAATATAGATATTGCCCTTGGTATTGCAAAGGTCCATAGGCAGCCGTAACACTTACCATCAGGCGTGCTGCTTGCTACCATAAGCAGTAAAAAAAAATTCTATACGCGCCTAAAGAAGTTTTAACTTCAATAATATAATGAGGAAACAAAAACTGAAAAAAATATTTGATACTTAGTAATACCGACTCCGATTTTCTTTCTAAAATTATAAAATAACCAGCACGTTGGCACATCAAAACAAATATGAAATTTTGTTGGCTTTCTTGGAAATTAGACAATGAGTAATATAATACTCATCAACCAATAATTTTAAATTTAAATAATTTATAATATATAAAAGGCTGGTCTAGTAGTTAACTAGTAATCGAGTGTTTTTTTTGTTATATATATTTATATATTAGTTTTAATTTACCCGTGTGGTGATGGAAATTTAGTTTAATGATCAAGATTCCGTGTTGTGACGGAGTAAGAATATCCTTCACTATTTAATTTGATACATAATCCAGTATTTTAAGTTTAAGAAATATAAATTTCATCATCATCATCACAGCCCATATATGTACTGTTGGGCTCGGGCCTCCTCCGTATTGGGAAGGAAATAAACCTACTATACCGCGTTGGTCAGACGTGTTGGTATAGGGCTTTGTTTCGAATTTTCCTTCTCTTGCATAGATGTTATATGCGCTTTATATCCCTTAGTCGTCTTTTACGATCACCCACGGATAAGATAGGGGTGATGAATTGTATTCTTACTCCGTCACCACACGGATAAAATATAAATTTAAAAATCATAATAAATCTATTCCACAATTACATAATATTTACATATGATTTATGCAAGCAACTTAATAAAACATTGACGCAAAAAAATGTATTTAAAAAAATGTATTCGAATTTAAATTATTTTTTATTGGGACTACGAAGTCGTTGAGCTTGGCAATCTATCAAATCGTCACCCGACGGACGAAAGGAATAATCAAAATAAACATTAGGATAGAGTCTTTGAAAGATTTATTCTCGTCGTTATAATGACAAGGGAAAGCTTTCACGGCGTCTTATAGTGTAATTATCTTGGCAATTTCAGTTTATTTGTTTCTTTAAACCTATTAGAAAATTTAAATTTGTTTAAGAAAGCTTGTAATTAAATTTAGGTGCCTGTTGAAAATAGCCGAGACAATACAAAATTTTAATGATTTTGAAATACAGAGTGATAGACTGTTCGTGATGTTGTAAATATATAATAAACATTTTATTTCAAACAAAATCTATATAGATATTAGTAACATTTTTCTTACAAACTAGTGTTAGTGTATACATTTTAATATATATAAATTACATGTGACGTTGTTTGTCCACGATGGACTCCTAAATTACATAACCGATTTAAATCAAATTTGCATAGCATGTGTAGTTTGATCCTACTTAAAATATAGGATAGCTTCCATCTCAATGTATAGTCGCAATATTATTTTATTGCAAATTATTTGTCTATAATTTGACTGTCACAATTATCTATTATCTCTAAACAATTCCAACAGATGGCAATATCTGTTGACTGGATTGAGTATCTAATAGATGGTGCTATGTTAAACGTACAAACGTTTCATATACAGCTACAATTTGTTAGCATAACCACCACGTGTTACTGAGGCTACCCTTAACCACAGCAAATACGTGGCCTGGTCTGCTAGTATTATTTATTTTTAATTAGGCATGAAGCTGCAATCAATTTTGAAACATTAATGTTGCCATGTATTTATGATGGAGCAGGAGTACATATTGCGTCAATCCCAACTAGTTGAGATAAGCTCAGGATAATAATAAGGAAAAATAATAAATCAACAGCCTACCAAAAGTGTTAATAGTCGATTTAGATGATACAAGTCGTGTGCTGTAGTAGTATCATAGGATACTAGGCCATAATCTAACTTATTATGACATCACATGTGAGAAACTATGGTCCAGAGCCCTACCCTAACCATCCGCGGCGATGACGGAAGAGCCTTGTGCTTATAAAAAATATTATTATAAAAAATAATATTACACGTCTAAACACGCTAACACATGTTAACTTCAAGCAAAGAGAAGTTTTTGAAGTGAAAACTTCTTTAGGCGCGTTGAGCGTTTTTGGAGGGGAAAAACTTATAGGTTCGCGTCACCGACATGCTCATGCTAATAGTATATCTATAGCTATGAGTAGTCAGACTGGCGCACGCGCAGTGGCCATTCATATCAATATTTGCATTTAAAAGTATGGCATTATTTATTTTTAATTGTATTTTTAATATTTAACCTTTATGTCATGAAATGAGTATCATTGTGGTTTAAAGGTTATCTTACTAGCGTGGTAAAACCGATTCCTAGATGTTCGATAATATTTTTTATTTTTATATAAACATTAGAAAATTATTATTATTTCAATTAGTCTTAAGTTAATAGTTTTCACTTCTATCGGCAGTCCCCATGACTGACTGTTGTTTTTTTTTATTGCTTATGGTGGCAAACAAGCAAGCAGCACATCTGATGATAAGTGTTACTGTCGCCCATGGACTTTTGCGTAACCAGGGGTATAGCTAGACTGCTGCCTACCAATACATATCCCAAATTCACCCAGTTGGGCTTCGGGCTCTCTCGCTCATCGAATGAAGCACAACAGTATATTGCCATTGCTCAGACGTCAATCTTCTGCGAGAATGTGGTACTATCGCGGACGGACCGGCCCGCGGCCGTAGACAGTAAACTGTCAATAGCGTGGTTCTATAACTACCAAAATTGTATATTGAGGTTCAATAGATCATAATTTATTTGCTTTATTTTAATAATCTTACTGTTGAAATTAAAAAAGTCACATATAATAAGTAAGTAAGTCACATTTAATAACAAATATTTTTGTAAAAGAAAAACAGGATTTTTATTTAATTTAACTTATTAGAAAATTATTACATTTCAGAATTGTATTTAGAACTTGGTATAAATTAAGATCATAAGTATTTTGTCTGTGAAGTCTACAATCAGCCTATAACGATTACAATGCAAGTTTAATACCTATTTCACCTCTATATATTCATATTTATAATTATGGTGGAATTTCTATACAAAAAAAAACATTACCATATTTTAAATCCGTTTATACTCAACAAGATTAAAACTGCCAGGTATCAAATTTCATTTTTCAACTAAATCAAACTTTGAAAACGATAAAACGTTAATACCAAAACTATAATAGCTTTGTGTTTGAATGGTTCCAACATCAATTTGTATGAATTTTAAATTGATTTCGTAGTTATTGAACTTCGAAATCTATAAATAATACTATGGTTTCGATTTTTGTTATATGAAATAGTAGTTCTACGTTTTAATATTTTAAACTAGTTGATCCGCGTAATTTCGTCTGCGTTTCTTTAATTCATAATTACAAATTTTATTTCATAATTATATTTAAAATTCATAATTATTAACAACAATCATATTAGTACAAATTATCGAAATTTAGTATTTAATATGCTTGATTATTTATAAAAACCCGATTACAAGCAAAAAATTATTCCCACAAGTGGGATTCGAACACCTACAATAGTTTATAAATACCCGATTACGAAACGAAAAAAGATGTCACAAGCGGGGTTCGAACCCGCACCTATTGGGAATCCGGCCCAATCGTGCTGCCACTTACACCATGGTGAACTATTTTAGGACATGCAAATTTCGCTTCATATTATATCCTACGTCTTCAAGGTGACGTATGCCATCTACCGGACAATGTTTACACATTGTATAGGCTTAATACTTCAAACTTTACAGTTAGAATTGTATTAAACGATGACACAACCTTGTTATTCAAATTACTGAAATTTTTAGCATCATGAAGTTGGTCTGGGCCTCCAGTAGTTGAGAAACCGTGCTTACTAACGAGATCTTCCATAGTCTTAATGCGAATGGCTGGGCTTCCCTCTCTCTTTGGCAAGTATGCTGCGCCACCTTTGGCCTAACAGAATTTAAAGTCTGCCGAGTTAGCAAAACGCCTGGCAGAACGAAATAACTGCCTGTTTACAAGCGTCAGGCGCTCATTAATATAATTGTAGGAGTGTCACCTAACCCCGCTTCCTGCGGTGGGGGGATTGCCGGATGAGTCCCTGCGCGCGATAATCGACGTAGTGGGCAAAATTGTTGATGCGCGCTTCGCCGTTCTGGAGGCAAGGCTGCCTCCAGAACCACGTGTCCGGCCGCCTCTTGCCGCAGATAAGCGGCCACATACGGCACCAGCCCCCGCCCCGCTGCCTTGTCAGGGGGGCCGCGTGGGGAGCTACGCCGCGGCCGCGGCCGGGCCTAAGCCCATAGGCCCCGGCCCCGCTCCGAAGGGACCTGCTCTGAGGAGGAAGACGGCGCTGGCTCCTGCCGGACCGCTGAAGCCGCCCGCAACGAAACCGCCGGCGACGACCAGCGAGGCTGCGACAAGGCCTTCCGCGTCTGGCACGACTGCCGTACCCGAAGAGGGTTGGCAGGTGGCCGAGCGCGATAGAAGGAGTCGCGGCCAAAGAAGGAGAGCGGAGGCCAAGCGCGCCGCTGAGGTCTCCGCTCCCAAGGCAGGAGCTGGCGACAAGAAGAAGAGGTCGCGCAAGGGGCTCAAGCCGCCAAAGACAGCCGCAGTGGTGATCACTGTGCTGCCTGAGGCGGCCGAGAAGGGCCTCAGCTACGAGGCCGTCTTGAGGAAGGCCCGGCGGGAGCTAGACGTCTCCGATATTGGAGGCGTCGAGGCCAGGACCCGCAAGGCCCGGACGGGGGCTCGAATCCTCGAGTTCCCAGGGGCCGAGGGCGCCAAGACGGCTGATAGCGTAGCTGAGAAGCTGCGAGGTCTGTTCGCCGAGGAGGGTGGCATCAGGATCGCCAGGCCCGTCAAGTGCGCCGAAATGCGCATTTCGGGTCTGGACGACTCCGTGACGGTGGAAGACATCCGGGAGGCTATTGCCTCGAAAACCGGGTGTCCCATAGACACCGTCCGGGTCGGTGCCATTCGTCCCGGTCCGGGTGGCGTAGGTGCTGCCTGGGCGCAGTGCCCGGTGGAGTCGGTCAGGCAACTGGCTGGCTCACGCAGGCTCCTCGTGGGCTGGAGCTCGGCGCGGGTAACCGTGCTTGAGCACCGGCCTGCGAGGTGCTATAAGTGCATGGCGGTCGGACACACTCGACCGACGTGCACCAATTGCTTCGACTGCGGCGGATTGTGTTTCCGCTGCGGTCAGACCGGGCACGTGGCGGCATCTTGCGCCGCCCCACTGCCCCGCGTGTGCGGCGGGCAATAAGCCCGCCAAGCACCGCATGGGTTCTGGGGCGTGCAGACCTCCTGCTTCGGCCCCAAAGGGGCGGGGCGGCCTTTCGACCACGGCCGCTCCCGCTCCTAGCGCGGCCCGATCGCCCACTGGCGAGGCGGAGGTGATGGATACGGTCCATTAATGGCTGCAGAATCCATTCACCTCCTGCAGGCCAACACCAACCACTCCGCCGGAGCGCAGGATCTCCTCCTGCAATCCATGGCGGAGTGGTCGATTGGTGCAGCCGTAGTCGCGGAACCGTACGTCGTGCCTGATCGCCCCAATTGGGTGGTCAGCCGAAACGGAACTGCGGCAATCGTCGTCTCAACGCAGCGGCACTTCCCGTCCTTATCCCTTTTGGATAGGGGCGAAGAATTTGTCGCTGCGGAATGGGGAGGGGTCACACTCTACAGCGTTTACCTCTCCCCTAACAGGAGAATGGACGATTTCAGAGCCTCCCTCACCACCTTGGAGGCTTCGATACGGCGACTGGCACCGGGCCTCGTCCTGGTCCTGGGGGACTTCAACGCCAAATCCACGGCATGGGGGTCCCCTATGACGGACGACCGCGGACGGGCGGTCGTTGAGTGGGCGGCTTCACTGGGCCTCTGTGTTGTTAACAGGGGCTCAGTGAACAGGTGTGTGCGGCAGCAGGGCGGGTCGATAGTGGACTTGTCGTTCGCTAGCCCCGCTGTCGCGCCACGGGTGAGGAACTGGAGTGTCCTGGAGGAGGCGGAGACCCTGTCGGACCACCGGTACATCCGGATGGAGGTCTCCCCCCGGGAACCCGGTAGGGGCACAGGGCGGACGGAGCTCCCGCGTTTCCGCGGTGGGCTGTGGGTCGTCTTGATAGGGACCCACTGGCGGAGGCGGCCATCGTTCACACGTGGCTGTCCTCACCGCCCCCAGTGGACGGAGTGGACGCTGAGGCTGTCCGCATCCGCAGTGCGTTAACGCAGATCTGCGATGCGGCCATGCCCAGGGTGCGGCGTCTACCTCCGAGGCAGGGGGTCTACTGGTGGTCCCCAAGACTGGCGGACCTTCGCGCGGCGTGTATCAGTGCCCGAAGGTCCCACACCCGCAGCCGGCGGCGTCACCGCGACGCTGAGCGGGAGGGCCAGCTGTACGAGGCGTACCGCAGTGCGCGTACTGCCTTTCGGCTGGCCATCCGAGCCGCCAAGGATGCGAGTTGGCAGGAGATGTTGGATGGTCTCGACCGTGACCCCTGGGGTCGCCCGTATCGCGCGTCGCTGAACAAGCTTCGCGCGCAGGGCCCCCCCCTCACCGAGACCCTCCAGCCCGACTTCCTTTGTAGGGTGATCGAGGAGCTATTTCCACGGCAGTCGGGACACACGCCCCCGGTCATGGCTTCGTCAGATCAAGACCGGGAGGCCGACGACGAGAGTGTTTCACCCGTGACGGAGTCGGAAGTGGGGGCGGCAGTGGCGCGGATTCGCTCCGCCACCACGGCCCCCGGCCCGGACGGAATACCAGTCCGGGTGTTGACGTCGCTCCTCGAGCACTTCGAGCCTCGCCTCAGGCAACTGTTCAACGCCTGTCTGACGTCTGGACGGTTCCCTGAGTGCTGGAAGGAGGGGAGGTTGGTTCTCCTGCCAAAGCCGGGACGGCCCCCGGATTTGCCGTCGGCCTACAGGCCCATCGTGCTTCTCGACGATGTGGGTAAGTTGCTGGAGCGTGTCCTCGCTGCCCGCATCGTCCGACACTTGGAGGAGGTGGGGCCCGATCTTTCGGACGCTCAATATGGGTTTAGGAGGGGGCGTTCGACCATCGGGGCCCTGCTACGCCTGAGGCAGACGGCCGCGGAGGCTGTCGCCGGCAAGGGAGTGCTGTTGGCGGTGTCGCTGGACATCGCCAACGCATTCAATAGTCTGCCATTCAGCTGCATCAAGGAGGCGCTCCGGTTCCATGGAGTGCCCCTGTACCTCAGGCGGCTGGTGGCAGACTATTTGGAGGGGCGCAGTATCCACTGCGCGGGTCCCGCAGGGGACATTGTGCGGACGCCCATGTCGTGCGGTGTTCCACAGGGGTCGGTTCTGGGGCCGACTCTGTGGGACATCGGGTACGACTGGGCGTTCAGAGGGAGTCTCCCCCCCGGGCTGAGCTTGGTGTGCTATGCTGACGACACGCTCGTCACAGCCCGGGGCAGGACACTCGAAGAGGCGGCGAGCCTGGCCACTCTCGGCACCGAGGAGATGGTCAGGCGAATCGAGGCGCTGGGGCTCAAGGTGGCCTTAAATAAGACGGAGGCCCTATTATTCCATGGGCCACGCGTAAGGCTGCCAACCGGCGCCTCGTTAGTCGTCAACTCCATCCAGATCAACATCCAGGCCCATATGAAGTACTTGGGTCTGGTGCTCGACGGGCGATGGTGGTTCCGGGAGCATTTCCGACAGATTGCTCCCCGGCTGGTCGGCGCGGCGTCCGCCCTTTCTCGGCTCATGCCGAATGTGGGCGGACCCAGTTTCGAGGGCCGACGGCTGTATGCGGGGGTCATCCGCTCGATGGCCATGTACGGCGCACCCGTGTGGGCGAGGGCTCTGAACGCCCAGCTCAGGGCGGTTCTGTGGAGGCCACAGCGAGCCATGGCGGTCAGAGCCATTCGCGGGTACCGCACGGTGTCGACAGAGGCGGCGTGCCTATTGGCCGGGACACCCCCGTGGGACCTAGAGGCGGAGATGCTTTCCGACCTCTACCGGCGGGTTACCTCAGTGCGCGAGGAGGGTGGCTCCCCATCGTTGAGCGAGATAGCCACCTGGCGCGAGGACGCCCGCCGAGACGTCATCGCCCGTTGGGTTACGCGGCTGGAGAGGCCTAGACACGGTATCGTGACCGTCGAAGCCTTCCGGCCCGTATTGATGAAATGGATGGAGCGGCGGCACGGGGTCCTCACCTTCCAACTGGTGCAGGTGTTGACGGGGCACGGGTGCTTCGGGAAATACCTGCACACGGTCGTGTACAGGGAGTGGACTCCGGGCTGCCATCATTGCAGTAGTGACGAGGACACGGCGCAACATACGCTCGAGGAATGCTCGGGCTGGGATGGGCAGCGCCGCGACCTCGTCGCTATTATCGGTGCCGACCTGGCACTGCCGGCTGTCGCGAGGGTGATGGTCGACAGCGTCAGGAATTGGGACGCGGTCGCCGCCTTCTGCGAGGCTGTCATCTCGCGGAAGGAGGCGGCGGAACGAGTCAGGGAGGACTCCCGCGACCCGGGCCGCCGCCAGCGGCCGGGGTGGCGCAGGCGCGAATACCTGCGCCTGATGCCGCCCTAACCCAGGCCTCGGGCGATCGGACCGGGGAATTGTCCGGTCACCAGACGCGAGGCCACCGCGTGAGGGCGACGCCCCGACGGCGAAATCTGTCGGGGCGTCGACGAGAGGAACCCGCGAGGGTAAACCGCCGAGCGGACCACCGAAGACAAAGATCGGGTACCGGTGGTCCGCTCGCACGGCGAAGAGAGAGGATTTTACGGTGGGTCTATGGGATCACGCGCCGCCTTCTCCGTCACCCCGGACCGATTTGGCGGGGCGAGACGCACCCATAGCCCACCAATAAAAAAAAAAATAAAAAAAAAAAGGAGTGTCACCTACGCCTATATTAGCACTTGTAAGATTTCTTCTACTTTTCGCAGCTGCCAAGAATTCCTCGCAAGTTTGGCGACGAAGAAAACGGGCCACCAGAGAACGCTGTAAGCGGGGGGTAGTCTGTCATTTGAGTCGGACGGAGCCATAGCCCTACGAGGCCCAACGCGAGTGACATAGTCCACATCTCTTGCATCCAATGAAATCCCGATTTTATTCAAGATAGTTTGTATTACATGCATTGGACTTTCACCAGAAATCTTGTTAACTCCATGAATTTCCACTTCATTACAAAGGCTAGCCAGCCTGGGCCCGCGAGTCTAATTCTTGTCTTAGTTCTTGTATTTTACTTCGATTTAACAATATCTCTTTTTCGTATTTTTCTACTTTACATAGACGCGAGGTTAGCTCAGTAAACTTAATTTCCTGTTCATCTAATCGCTGAGCGCAGTGCTTTACCAAGTCCGAGAGAACATTCATTTGAGACTTTACTTCGCCAATGTCATTGTGCAATAGCTTGATCTCTCCCATTATCGCAGTCATACAAGATTCCGTGGGCAAAGGGCTAGTGGGACTCGCTATTTGTGTTATTATCGAGCGTACAGGTGTGTTGGTGTTGTCTCTTTTTGGCTTCTTACAGCGGCAAAGCGGGCATAACCAGATTGAGTCATCAAGATTTTTTGTCAGTTATATTTACGCACGATAAGTGAAATGTATTGAGACATCTCGTACACTTAATGCAAGAAGTCTTACTACTGACGTTACGAATAGGTTTAGTGCACGCACGGCATTCAACGTGTGTCTTTGCTTTATCCATAACTGTAATTTTATAATAATAAGTTAAGTTAGATGTTAAAAGCGTCGATCGCACCTAGTAGCTGGCGGGTGAGGTATAAAGTTCAGCGCCCACTGTCGCTTGTCCGAGATTTATTTACAACACGCAGCCCGTCTCTTTTACTCGCGGTGAAGAGTACCTGAGCGCACGATTCTTGACCTTGTATTTTAAAATTCGCTAGCGAAAAGATTCAGTATGGCACTTTGACACGAGCGGTCACGATGTTACGACCGAGAATAGACTGAAGAACTAATAACAAACCTTCACTTATTATTTAACAAAACAAACGCGACCACACCGTTCTACTCCTCAATTTGCACTCCTGAAAATTTGTTATTAACTATATAATGTTATATAAAAATTGACCTGTTTCAGTATTTTTGGAAATTCTCCCCTAAGGGAGTAGAATAGGGCTTGCAAGTTATTTTATGAAACTTTGGCAGTTTTGAAGTTGGAACCGTTAAACTTTGGATTTGCATATTTAATATTAAATAAACAAATACGTGTTTCAGCATTTTTGGAAATTCTCCCTTAAGGGTGAAAAATAGGAGTTGCAAGTTTGTATGAAACTTCCTCAGTTTTGAAGTTAGATTCTTAAAAATTTGTATTCGCCTATTTGATATTAAATAAATAAACACATGTTTCAGCATTTTTGGAAATTTCTCTCCAAAGAGTGAAAAATAAGGGGTTGCAAGTTTGTATGAAACTTCGTCAGTTTTGAATTTAGATACCTGAAAATTTGTTATTAACTATATAATATTAAATAAAAATGAACAGTTTCAACATTTTTTGAAATTCTTCCATAAGGGAGTAGAATAGGGCATACAAGATTTTTTATGAAACTTTGTCAATTTTAAAGCTAGAATCGTGAAAATTAGGATTTATATATTTAATATTAAATAAATAAACACGTGTTTCAGCATTTTCAGAAATAACCCCCTTAAGGGTAAAAATAGGACTTGCAACTTTGTATGAAAGTTGGCCAGTTTTGAAGTTAGATTCCTGAAAATATGTATTCGCCTATTTAATATTAAATAAATAAACATCATTTTTGGAAATTTCTTCCCTAATGGTGAAAAATAAGGAGTTTCAAGTTTGTGTGAACCTTAGTCAGTTCTAAAGTTAGATCCCTATAAATTAGTTTTTAGCCATTAAATGTTAAATTAGGAAACTTTTTCACCATTTTTGGAAATTTCTTCCAAAAAATAGGGATAGCAAGTTTGTATAAAAATTCGTCAGATTTGAAGTTTCGTGATAATTTGTATTTGGCTATTTAGTATTAAATGTTAAAAATACGTGTTACATCATTTTTGTAAATTTGTATGAGCAGAATTTAAAATACGGATTGCAAGTCTTTTATGAAATTTTAACAGTTTTTAAGTTACATTTGTGAGGATTTTTGTTTGGTTATTTTTGTTTGGTTATTTTTGTTTCATTATTTTTGGATATTTTCTAATAAATCATGTCGATGTCAAACAGGGGTTGCAAGTTTATTAGAAACATAATCTGTTTTATAGTTCATCATCAAATCATCTCAGCTCATATATGTCCCACTGTTGGGCTAGAGCCTCCTCTGTAATGGGAGGGAAATTGATCTACTATACCACACAGGTCAGACGTGTTGGTATAGGGTTATGTTTCGAGTTTTTCTTCTCCGGCATAAACGTTATATGCATTTTATATCCCATAGTCATCTCTTACGATCACCCACGGGTAAGATGGGATGGTGAATTGTATTATTACTCCGTCACCACACGGAAAGTTTTAAAGTTAGTACCTTGAAAATAGTTATTTGGCTATTTGAGATATTAAATGAATAAATACATAATTTCAGCATTTTTGAAATTATGCCCACTAACTATGTAAAATAGTGGTTACAAATTGGTATGAAAATATGTCTTGGCAATATTAAATAACAAATACGTATTTCACCATTTTGAAATCATTTTGAAATCATTCCCTAAAGAGAAATTGATGTTGGAAATTTGTACGGAAATTAACTTATAAACAAGTACGGAACTTTGTTTTGCTTTTTTTTAATAATGATATCTGTAATCTAACTACAATTCATAATCCTCTTGCCGAATTACTTGTGGTCATCGCAATACGTACCTACTCCTCTTCCTACATATTGCAAAAGTTATTGGCAATAGTTTTATGAACTGCCGCCTGCCTGACGTCATCCCTCCTTAGGAATGTAATTATTAACTAGACGGCAGGAGGTGGTGTTGGCCCAGGCCGATATAAAGCTCTTAGTCGTCTTTTACGACATCAACGAGAAAAGTAAGGGTTGGCAGTATTCATAACTACTACCACACAGCGACTGTACAACTTAACCAAATACAAATATTTAATTAAAGATGAAAAACACGTAATAAAGTTTTATTTTTAATCATCACTAAAGAAAGTAAAATATGATATTAAAGTTTGTATGAAAATGCGTCAATTTGAAAGAGAGATCGTTAACAAATCTAAAAATAAATATTGTTATATTAAAAATAAGTAAAGGCGTGTTTCAATGTTTTTAGAAAATATACCCCTACGGGGACTAAACTAGAGGTTATGGTTGTATGAAAATTGTCACTTTTGTAATTAAATCTATAGAACAGTACATCGATGCTTAAGTATAAATAAATTCATAAAAATGGTTGACGTCAGGAAGGCGGCTGGTCATAAAGCTATTGCCAATATTTTTACAATATTATAGGAAGAGGAGTACATATTGCGTCCACCCCGAATAATTGGTAATATTAGTAATATAAAAAAATAAAATGAACTTATATTTAGTTAAAAAAACATAAAATTAAGAACAATCTATTATCAAAATAAAAGTGTTAAATTATTTTTTTTACTTATTAGTTCTTTATTAAGTTAAAATATTGGATTAATTATTTTTTGACCATTCAAACAACTAGCCATACTTTAATATAATATATCCACACGGGCGAAGCCGTGGGAAACAGCTAGTTAAATTTATATTAGTATAAATAAGTACAACGTTATACTTTCGTGATGTAGATGTTACTGAAAAAGAAATATTCTAAAAATTTGCTCCTCAGAGGATATAATTCACTTCGAAGGTATAATCCTCCCTAACAGCGTAAAATAGGGTGTGGATTTTGTTTTCATTCGATCGAAAAAGTTAGTTGAATTTTACTGAAATTTTAGCATTTAATATGCTTAATTTATAAAATCCGATTACGAAATGAAAAATTGATGTCGCAAGCGGGATACGAACCCGCGCCTATTGGGATTCCGGCCCAATCGTGCTGCCACTACACTACCGCGACCAATTGTAGGACATGCAAATTTTCATCTCGTATTGTATTTACGTCTTAAGGTGACGGTGTGCTATCTACCCGACAATGTTTACACAATGTTATAGGCTTAATACTTCAAACTTTACAGTTAGAATTGTATTAAACGATGACACAACCTTGTTATTTAAATTTTACTGAAATTTTAGCATTTAATATGCTTAATTTATAAAATCCGATTACGAAATGAAAAATTGATGTCGCAAGCGGGATCCCGCTTGCGACATCAATTTTTCATTTCGTAATCGGATTTTATAAGTTAGTTGAATTTTAGTTTTCTTTTATAGAAAAAAAGATAAATGATTTATTTCTCTCTCGCAGGGGGACACATAAGTATATAACATAGTTAGTATTAATAGTAGATAATACGTGAGATATGTAAAACACAACACATAAGAGCTAGTGTCCCAACCGCGAGCAAGTGAAAAGGATCGCTACTCAGCATAATGTTGTGGTAGCTCACATGAGAAACCACAACGCTGTTCTTCCATGGCATCCTGTAGGATGTGGCGATTGACAGCAGACTCAAAAAGCAACCTAGGTGCGCTTTGAATATATAGAAATTGAACAAACAGAAAAAATATAAAATAAAAAGTTTTATGTACATACTCGTTAACACATTCATTAACGGAGACTACGGAAAACAATAATGACAGATTACAAGGACATTATCTGTCACGTTAAAATAAAAATCTTAAAATAGTATATAAAAAATAATATAAGTATATACAAAATATTAAAAAAATAATATTAAAGCATTATAAAAGTATAAAATATATTTATAAATTGCTATATATTATATTTTACAAATTCGGTAGGTATACAATACTTTCTTCACCATACGGAGTATTCATAGCTATTAGATTTATTAGCATAGCTATTATTACATATTAGCTCATTTAAGTCCCACGGTTTGACTCAATCCTCCTTTACGTACATGCATACCTCACACTTGTGTCCCTTTTTTTTTTTTTTTTTTTGTTTTCTGCAGGGTGGACCATGGATGTGGTCGCGCCGCGACAAATCCATCCGGAGCAACAAAAGAGGCGGCGCGCAACCCCATGGACCCACCCTGCAAACACCTCTTTTCGCCGTGCGAGCGGACCACTGGTACCCGATCTTTATCTTCGGTGGCCCGCCCGGCGGTTTACCCTTACGGGTTCCTCTCGTGTCGACGCCCCGACAGCTTTCGCCGTCGGGGCGTCGCCCTCACGCGGTGGCTTCACGTCGGCTGACCGGACAATTCCCCGGTCCGATCACCGAAGCCTCGGTTAGGGCGGCATCAGGCGCAGTTATTCGCGCCTGCACCGCCCCGGCCGCTGACGGCGGCCCGGTTCACGGGAATTTTCCCGGACTCGTTCCGCCGCCTCCTTCTGCGAGATGACAGTCTCGCAGAAGGCGGCGACCGCGTCCCAATTCCTGACGCTGTCGACCATCGCTTTCACGACAGCCGGCAGCGTCAGGTCGGCACCGATAACAGCGACGAGGTCACGGCGCTGCCCGTCCCAGCTCGGACATACCTCGAGCGTATGTTGCGCCGTGTCCTCGTCACTACTGCAATGGTGGCAGGACGGTGTCCACTCCCTATACGCGACCGTGTGCAGGTACAAGCCGAAGCAACCGTGCCCCGACAATACCTGCACCAGCCGAAAGGAGAGGACTCCGTGCCGCCGCTCCATCCATTCCATCAGTACGGGCCGGAGGGCCTCAACGGTAACAAAACCGTGTCTAGGCCTCTCCAGCCGTGTAACCCAAGAGGCGATGACGTCTCGGCGGGCGTCCTCGCGCCAGGTGGCTATCTCGTTAAACGATGGGGAGCCACCCTCGTCACGCACTGAGGTTACCCGTCGGTAGAGGTCGGAGAGCATCTCCGCCTCTAGGTCCCACGGGGGTGTCCCGGCCAATAGGCATGCCGCCTCGGTAGACACCGTGCGGTACCCGCGAATGGCTCTGACAGCCATGGCTCGCTGTGGCCTCCACAGTACAGCCCTGAGCTGGGCGTTCAGAGCCCTCGCCCACACGGGTGCGCCGTACATGGCCATTGAGCGGAGCACCCCCGCATACAGCCGTCGGCCCTCGAAACTGGGTCCGCCCACGTTCGGCATGAGCCGCGATAGGGCGGACGCCGCGCCGACCAGCCGGGGAGCAATCCTGCGGAAATGCTCAAGGATACACACTTGTTTCCCTGAGGAGTAGGTAGAGACTACATATATAGCTACAAACCTGACATACTTCCATGTTTACACTCATCACAATCTTCATGCATACGCTAGAATTAGGCCTGCTCTTAAGATGAGCTTTCGCTAACACATCTCCAATTTGGTTCAGAAAATTATGATGTGATCTCTCTTCTTTCTTCTTTCTACTCGTCCTATTCACGTTTTATATATTTGCTTGGTCGACCTCTCTTCACTCATTCTTTCTAAGTGTCCAAATCACCTCAGATTTTTCAATATTTTCTTTGATTCTAGATGCGTGCTTTATCCAACATGATTTAAGTTAGATATCTGAATAATAATAATCTGAATAATCTTTTTATTAGTAAATGTGGTATTTACAAGTCAAATATAGATATCGTCAAACGTATACAATCAATAAGGTCCTTTATATACATAATACATTAAAATTAATATGATACATTGTGAATAAGTCAATTTTGTATATTTACAGTAAAAAAGTGTAAATAATCAGTCTTATATTTACGTGCAATCAGAAAATATACATTCATAATTGTTATATAATAAAAAAAAATATATATTAACTTGGGAACAAAATTCTCAAGTTGGTAGAAGGCATTTTCAATCAGCCATGTCTTCAGTCTACTCTTAAATATAGTCAAATTCGGTGCATCAGTAATATATACTGGCAGCTTGTTATACAAAGTGGGGCCCATTACATGTGTTAATTTATCAGATCTGGCAAGTCTGCGGGGAAACTCAGCGAGTTTTCTGTTACCGCGCGTGTTATAGCCATTGGAGTTGTCTCCACGAGTCTTGAATGAATCAAGATTTTGTCTCACGAAAACAACGATCGAAAATATTACGATTGAGGGCAATGTGAGTATACGCAGTGACCTAAAATAGGGTTTAACCGAGGTCTCCTGTGTCACTTTTGCAAACGTTCTCACGGCTCGCTTCTGCATTTGAAAAACTCTCTCTCTATCGGCGGCGTGCCCCCACAAGTCTGCGCCATATTGCAGCACTGACTGTACAGTCGCAAAATAACAAGTGCGGACCACGTCAGCAGACACCAACCTAGATAGTCTTGAAAGCGCATAGCATGCACTTCCCAGTTTTGCACATAGTCTTTCCATATGCGTACCCCATGTAAGACCACGGTCGATGTAAAATCCTAAAAATTTAGTCGACGATTCTTGCTCAATGCGTACGTCATCCACTGTTACAGGCATAGTTCTAACTTGTCGACCAGAGATACAGAAGTGAATAAAATGGGTTTTCTTTAGGTTTAGGGCCACTCCATTCCACCCAAACCATTGCGCCAGCCGGCGAGCAGCACGATTCAACCGCTCCTCTAGCCGATCCAGTGTCTGATCACTTTGAACGATAGCTACATCTAGTAATACATCGAAAAAATCTATATTCAGTTCATTGCACTAGTTTTTATGTGATAGGTATACAAATATATAGACAGACAAAAATTAAAAAAGGTAGTTTTTATTTCTAGTATTCAAATATAGATATCCTATATTAAAAATAGGACTCATTTAATAGTGTACGTCGAGTCGAAAGGGTTTCGTAAGATGTTTCTTAAGTAGTTAGAAAAGCAGTTAACATCTTTAAGAGAAAAAAAAATCGACAAAGATACCTATACTAACATATCTACCTAACTAGCTATTTCACCTTTTCAGTTATGATTCTAGAAATCATCATCATTCATCATTCTCCTACTCTTATCCCAACCATTTGGGGTCGATATAATATGTACTCTTCTGTCATAGTACAGATTGTAAAAGTTATTGGCAATAATATTATTTATTTATTTTATTTATTTATTTATATTTAATTTCATTATTGTTAACAGCGTGCCATACACAATAATAGACAATATTTTTATACAAACAGGAGAATAACATATTATAAAAGATGTATTGAATAATTACAGTAAAGATAAAATATAATAAACTTGGATCAACATATACTACTGCTAATGGTCAGTGCCTCCACATACTTCTCAGTTACAGACATAAAACATCTCTCTGTACAAGAAAATAAGTCTAGTGAAGGTTCAGATTATGACCGACCGCCTGCTAGACGTCAACCCTCCTTGGGAATGTAATTGTTGACCAAACGGCATCCGCTAGAGTTGGCCGAGGTCGTTATAAGGCTCTTAATAGTCTTTTACAACATACATGAGCAAAGTAAGGGTTGGTAGTATTCGTAGCCGCAACCACACAGCTTTGTTCAGTTCAGTTATGATTCTAGAAATAGAGAATGAAAAATATTCAAAGCCATAACAATCAACACGTATAACCGTAAGGTGATAATTTATATTACTGCGCCATTTTCACAGTCAAGTTTCAACAACGAACAAAAAACTAGATCAATTGAAAATATTTCAACGTTCCCAGAGAGAAACACAAATATTGGAGCCGTCAGATTCGAAATGGTGTTTATTGCTATACTCGGGGGACGGCTTTCGTGAATTTTGTAGATACGAAACATGAAACGGTCCTTTTCACATTTTACGGTAGTATTCTCTGAAATTGTTACTTTATAAAGACGTCAATGAATGAAGAAATAGAAAATTTAATAATAAAATTCAAGTATTTTGATTATTTCCGACAATTTTATTTGATTGTTGCCAACAATTTTAGACAATTTAAGATTTTAGCCGCCTTTTTAAGTAAGCCCATTAATCTAATGTTTATTGAAGTTAGAAATAAAATATATTAACGAATATCTTCTCATTTTATATAGCTCCGACACGATATTAAGAATATCGACCTAAATTGATTTATAATTAGATAAGTTATTTAATATAATAATAATAATAATATCTAATCTTCTTTTAATTCACGGGATCTTCCATAGGGAAGATGCCCAGTCCTTTGAGAGGCTTACATGGGGATATGGATCCAACACGCAGAGGCCTTTGGAGAAATTTAATCTAAATATTGGGATGGGACACCTATCGATGACATTCCACGTCTGCACTTACCATACGTGGAATGCCAGCAGTAAGTGTAAAACTATTGTATGATGATGGTATCTAATATATGAAATATGGGAGTTTGTTTAGTGGACTGGTTCATCTTAAATCTATGAATTTATAACTGTCATCTGCCTTCAAACCCATGTTAAGAACTGAACGGTGGCAGACAGTCACTCGCCAACTCACTGAATGGGCCCCCTAAATAGTCGCCACAGACACACAAGTCATACGGGCAACAGAGGGCAACATTGATGTAAGTGGCTAGGGGTGTCGAGCGGTGCGGCGCCGGTTTCACCATTGAGTCTGCGATAAACAAACTCATGGTTTCCCCGTAATTATGCCCTTGAAAATGACACTTCCACCCCCGAGCATATAGCTCTGGCGACCCCTCTCTGATCAGCTGTTTAAGTCAAGCCAGAGCTGAGAGTCCTTCGGGCACTCTTTGGTTTCCACTCTAGCCAGCCAATGAAGGCCAGCTGGAGAAGATAATAATAATCTTTATTGAACACTAAATACATATGACAGTTTTACATAGATAATAACAGTATTTAAAGTAAAATACAAAAACTTTAAAACAATGCATAGGACGAAATGGTTTACACCGTTTTTTGTAGGCTATGTCTGGTCACACCTCGCCCTTTCCCTCTGGACTGGTAGAAGGTCGATGTGCGGCTCCATAACCCGTGCTCCCTCCCCATCACTATTAGACCAAGCACTCATATCACTTCCTTGAAAATCGTTCGCACATAAGCAACTCTTCAATGAAAATCTAAGATACAATAAACGTAAGACTACTAATTGGCAATTGTGTATTAGCTAATCACTACATACATAGCTAATATACAAAATATTTATAAGTAATTTATTAAAAAACTATGCCTAAATGAAATAGATAAAAAACCAAAATAATCTTCAAGACATTTTGTTTGCTTGCTAAGTTCAGTTACTTATATAATGCTTAGATTTTCCTTGATCTTTTGATACACGTTTATTTGTATTTTTTATTGTATAAAATAGTAGATGATGGCTACGAATCATCATTCCATACTCTTATCCCAATTGCTTGGGGTACATATTGTAAAAGTTATTGGCAATAGTTTTATGACCGGCCGCCTGCTAAACGTCAACCCTTGTTAGGAATGATAATTGTTGAGCAAACGGCATCAGATGGAGTTTGCCTAGTTCGTACTTTTACGACATCCATGAGCAAAGTAAGGGTTGGTAGTATTTGTAGCCGTTACCACACAGCTAACATGGCGGCTACGAATACAACCAATTATTACATTGTTTCTGGGTAAAACACTACTAAGATTAACCTAGGCCTGGATTAACTATATTCGATGTCGTCGTATCAACAATTACATCCCTAAGGAGGGTTATCATCAGAGACTGTTTAAAAAAAAACTATTACCAAATCTTTTGCTATATGTACGATAGTAAAAATTATTTTGTGTAGATCTCGAATTATTAAGATAAGAGAAGGATAACGATGATTTCGTATGGAGGGCCTTGTCGTTGTCAACCATCATCTCGAAAATGCTTGACAGCGACAGGTGCATGTCATCGATGGCCCCCTTATGTGATCATGAAAAGGAAGTGGCCGCGGAGCGGGTACGCGAGGCACCTCTGCCACCGGTGACCGAGGAGGAGGAGGCGCCTTTATGCGTACCTCCTCCGACCGCCTTAAGGGACGATAGGACGTGGCCAGAAGGCCAAGCGTTGGCGTGCGCAAAAGGGGCTACTGTGGTTTTAGTGGGTATTCCGGTCGGGAGTCCCACCTATCGTCTATCATCAACGGAGGATAGCGCGTAAATGTGCTACCACAGCGACAAAAAAAAAGAATAATGATGATTACAAAATACAATTAATAAGTTGAGAAGACTTAATTAGCGCAAATCAACAAATAGATTAAAATACTGCTCATTATTTCTTGTATTTCAAACATTGTTAATACTTTTAATAGTTATTGATTAACAAACAACCGAAACTAGATTCAATCAAAGAAGAAGAAAAAAAAGTATTTCTTTATTACGCCAAAGATAAATTTGTGATAGCGAACTCTAGAGACCAAAGTGTAATGAGACATTTCACAAAGTTTTCACCGAAAGACAACTGACCGTGAAAGTATTAAATTGAAACTTGGGAATTAAGCCTTTGCTTCTTAATTTACTTAGTCAATGTAACTTTTATACTATTGAGGATAGCTTGTCTAGACAATTGTATCTACACATTGACTACAAGTTTACAGATTTACCGTACAATTTTGATAATTCTTTTTTTTACTTCATCTCAGCTTATATATGTCCCTCTGTTGGGCTTGAGCCTCCTCCGTAATGAGAGGTAAATTGACCTACTATACCATGCCAGTCAGACGTGTTGGTATAGGGTTAAGTTTCGTGTTTTCCTTCTCTTGAATGTTATATATGTTTTTTATCCCTTAGTCGTCTCTTACACCCACGAGTAACATGGGCTGAATTGTATACTTACTCCGTCACCATACGGATTCTTCTTTTTTTTACCTCACCATACGAATTTATCGTAACATATAAATATTAGTTATTACACTGTTGGCGTAGTGGTTAAGATGCCGACCTTGCGTGCCAGCAACGTGGGTTCGATTCGAGTGTTGTGCTGAATCTGGGTGTAATTTATCTGGGTTAATTGCATGTTTGTAAAGTTCTCCGAAATAAAAGGATTAGTGGAGGGTAGTGTCTTAAAAATAAATATGTTTTATTTTTAATATTTTAGCTTCATGACCTTTAATCCTGAAGGAAGTATGAAAAACAATGATAAAGCAATTGGGTACTTCCTAAACCGTTCTATAAAATTTTCTAAAGATGTCTGAATTTCATACATCGGCACTACGCACGTTTAATTTATATATAACTAGCTTCTGCCCGCGGCTTCGCCCGCGGCTTCGCCCGCGTAAAAGGTTACTTTCCTAAAGTTTTTGATCCCCTATTTTTATTTTTGACCGTCGGTAATACAGTGCAACGGTATTACAATACTCAGGGTTGGGACTTCATTACTGGACTGCTAGATGGCGTTGAAGAAGCTAGATTTTGAGATTTTTTGACAAACAATTTTTTTATTTTTCATATAAAATTTTTGATTTTTTTTTAATAAAAAGTCTACTATGTTACTTTTAATACCTCCAAGAATATGTGTACAATGTTTCATGATGATCGCTTGAGTAGTTTTAGCGTGAAAGCGTAACAAACAAACTTAGATTCACATTTATATATTAGTAGGGATTAATATACTAACACAATGAGTCTTGGTTACTCGAATAAATGAATTATATATATTTAATATTTCATCTAAATTGAACCATGACTACACAGTTGGCGTAGTAGTTAAGATATCAAAACTACCAACTCAATTGTCACCGGTTCTATGCCCATCCAGGGCAATACTATATGCGTTCCACGAATTGTAGTTCTTAGTTTGAGTGTATTCTATTTCTGTTGTGTTTGTAGAGTAAATAAAATTCAACATTCTTGTTTCTAATAACTAAAATAATAGTATGCGTCTCATATTATCAATATTGGCCAAGAAACTACTTTAAAAGAGATAAATTAGCTTATTAAGCAATTTCTGTTATCAGTGCCGATTGGCATAGGATAAATAGGGCAGGATATTTAAAACTATTTTTATAGTTAACCTAATCGGACAATATCGCTATTCCTTTAGCTTACATAGGTGAAAGAGAAGTGATATCGTGGATAACTGATATTTTTTTTTACTTCTTGGATCGCAAATTTCTCCCCAATATATGAGATTCATCATTCTCCTACTCTCATCCCAATTACTTGGGGTCGATACAATATACATATCGTAGAAGAAGAGTACACTCTTCTATCATAGTAAATATTGTAAAAGTTATTTGCATTAGTTTTATGACCGGACGCCTGCCAGACCTCAAACCTCCTTGGGAATGTAATTGTCGACCAAACGACATGAGATGAAGTCTGTCCAGGTTGTTATAAGGCTCTTAGTCGTCTTTTACGACACTCACGAGAAAAGTAAGGATTGGTAGTATTCGTAGCCGCTGCCACACAGCACTAATATATGAGAATATAAAGGGATTATTAAATTAAAAATTGGTTTAGAAAGTTAGTTATCTCGTCAGCAATATCTGGTAATAGCTAAGAGCTTAGAACCTAAATAAAGTCAGCATTTTTTCGAAAATTATATAGTAATAAACTTATAGATTAATCTTTATAAAAAGCACTAATACTGTCCAATTCAACCTACATGGATGCATATATTAACATGGATTTTTTTTCAAATTACTGAAATTTAACATTTAATAAAAACTCCGATTACCAGCGAAAAATGATTGTCACAAGTGGGATTCGAATCCACACCTATTGGAAATCCGTTCCAATCGTGCTCCCACTTAATTGGTAATTTTAGAAATAACACTTAATAGATGTGGGTTCGAATCCCACATGTAACAATCATTTTTCGCTGGTAATCGGGTTTTTACAAATAATCAAGTATATTAAATGTTAAATTTCAGTAATTTGAATAACAGGTTTATGTCTTCGTTTAATACAATTCTAACTGCAAAGTTAGAGTATTAAGCCTGTACAATGTGTAAACAATGTCGGTTAGATGGCACACGTCTCCTTAAGGACGAAAATATAATACGATGCGAGATTTGAATGTCCTACAATAGTTCACGGTGGTGTAAGTGGCAGCACGATTGGCACGGATTTGTGGGTTCAAAGCCCACTTGTGACAATCATTTTTCACTCGTAATCGGGTTTTTATAAATTGTTTTGCCATTCGCATTTAAGACTGATCTCTGCGAAAGTAACCGCACGGCCTGAACGCTTAATACGTAAAGGCCCTAAGAGTTATGAGTCGCTTATGTTGACGTTTCTCGTAATAGTCCCCAATCATGACATTGATATGAATTATGATCGCAGGCTGACACTTACCGTCTATCAATCTAGCTATCGATTCGTCCATTAATATCCTGACTGGTTCAATTATGAGTTCAAAAACGTTTCCATTAATTTCAGTCTAATTATTATTTTTAAATCGATGACATTAATTTGATGAAATTCATTTCAAGAAATAGAATTTTAAAAAATCATATTTTTCATTCTTTTGACGATTATAAAATAACTATGATAGGATTTTGAAATTGACGATTTGAAGTAAATTAATTATGGAATTTAATAGAGGTAGAATTTATATGGTAGTGCGAGATATTCCTGCATCATATTCTGTAAGCTTAATGTTATTTGATAGACTTGTTGTTCTTTTTTACTGCTTATTGTGGCAAACGAGTAAGCAGCTCACTTGATGGTAAGTATTGCCGTCGCTCATGGATCTCTGCAGTAGCAACTTTACATCTAGGCCGTTGCCAAACAACCCAAACCAACCTAAAAAGTTACGCTTCCGGCTCTCTTGCGTACCGAACGAAGCGTAACAGCAAATTACCATTGCTCAGACACTAATATTCTGCGACAGTGTGCTAATACCCCAGAGGGACCGGCCTGTGACTGTAGACAGAATACTGTTCTGAATTACATTTATACTTAAGCTCTTTACATATAATACCTATTAATTAGATAAAACAAGGTCCGTGTGATGAAGGAGTAACAATTCACCATCCCTTATCTTACCTGTAGGTGATGGTGAGAGACGACTAAGAGATATAAAACGCATATTACATCTATGCGAGAGATGGAAAACTCTAATCAAAAGTCTATACCAACACATCTGATTAGCGTGGTATAATAGGTCAATTTCTCTCCCATTATGGAGGAGGCTCGAGCCCAACAGTGGGATATATGTATATGAGTTGAGATGATGACGAGATAAAATAATAATATTACTCTTAACAAAATTTAAAAAATATTGAAATAACACAACCCAAATTGAGATTGGTTTAGTCACAAGCACATGCTAAATAATACCCCCTAATTGATTATCCCTACTAATCCCTATCCCTACTAATATATAAATGTGAATGTAAGTTTGTTTGTTACGCTTTTACGCTAAAACTACTCAACCGATCATCATGAAACATTGTACACATATTCTTGGAGGTATTAAAAGTAACATAGGATACTTTTTATTAAAAAAAAATAAAAAAAATTATATGAAAAATAAAAAAAATTGTTTGTCAAAAAATCTCAAAATCTAGCTTCTTCAACGCCATCTAGCGGTCCAGTAATGAAGTTCCAACCCTGAGTTTTGTAATACCGTTGCACTGTATTACCGACGGATCAAAAATAAAAATAGGGGATCAAAAACTTTAGGAAAGTAACCTTTTACGTGGGCGAAGCCGCGGGCAGAAGCTAGTATTTCATATTTATTTTCATCGTATTTTCCTACATATTAATAATGTATGATTAATTGTTTCACTTGATATATGCTGTAAATTTAATTATTTACAATATAAGATTAATCATCATCATCTCAGCTCTTATATGTGCCACTACTGGGCTTGACCCGCCTCCATAATGGGAGGGAAATTGACCTACTATACCTACTGCTGGTCAAACATGTTGGTATAGGGTTACGTTTCGAATTTTCCTTCTCTTGCATAGATGTTATATGTATTTTATATCCCTCAGTCGTCTCTTACGATCACCCACGGGTCAAGTAGGGAGTGGTGAATTGTATTCTTACTCCGTCACCACACGGAAAGATTAATTAATACATTATTATATTAAAAAAATATTATAATAACATTTGTAACTAAGAATCTAATGTTTCTTATTTTTTTTATCCATATTATCTTTTATAGAAGCTTTAGATAATCATCCATCTATCCATCCATCAGCCCGTAAACGTCTACTGTTGGACATAGGCCACCCCACGAGAATGCCATCTATAACGGTCCTGTGCCACCTGCATCCAACGGTTTCCTGCGACCTTGATGAGGTCATCAGTCCACCGAGTGGGGGGTCGTCCTACGCTGCGTCGTCCAATTCGTGATCGCCACTCGAGAACCTTTTTTCCCCAACGGTTGTCGGTTCGTCGAGCGATGTGGCCTGCCCATTGCCACTTCAACGTGCTAATCCTTAGGGCTATGTCGGTTACACCCGCTCTTCTACGGATTTCCGTATTTCGGATTTTATCACGTAGAGAAATACCGAGCATAGCCCCCTTTAGATAATAACTATTAATAAATCCTTTACTTGTATAATATTTTAATATCAACAAGAATATCTTAATTAAAGGCGATCGAGAACATTTAATTAAACAAGAAAGTTTAGTTATAGCAACACTACAGTTTTATTGAGAAAATAGTAATTAAAACTTGGGTAAAAGTAATGGTTCCTTTGAGATTAGATATCATAACTTGTGATCCTTTAAGTTTGAGGTTGTTTTATCAAGTATAATTGTTTAATTAGTTACTCTATCGATGACATATCAAACATATATACATATCATCATTCCATATCCCTTGCAGGATAGGCAGAGTGCCAAAGAACTTTATCGTTGCATACTTCACTCGCTTCCTCAACATTCATAATTCTCTTCATACACGCTCGCCGGTTTCGGAGACTCTTGACTCCACCTTCCTTCAGTATGTGACAATTTGGTCTGGGTAGGTATACATATTAAATAGAAATAAAGAAATATTTTCTTACAGATTTTAACTTAGATAAAATTTCTGAATTTAGACCTGTCTGCTAATATATGTTGTCCCCTCTCCCGAACATATGTGGATAATTAATCTTTAGATACATTTGAAAATTTCTCTCCGAAATGAAAATTTTCTCGTAATTATTTTCTTCGTTATTAAAATTAATTATTATTAATTTAATGAACTAGTTACGAGTATAATTAGATTATTAGAAAAAAAAATGTTTATAATACTTTAATAACCTATTCTGTTATTTCATGATTGGTTAAAAATGTAATACGTTATCGTTCCTTCCTTGCTTGTGGGCGTCGTCGCAAACACCTGAAGGATTAGCAGGCAGATTACCAATGCAAAAATTATTTCATATGTACCAACTTTTATTTCAGAGAAAGAATTCACATACTTAAATTAAAACGCATTGAAATTACACATTAACACTTTCATTTATGAATTTGTTCGCATTAACAACTTTTTTTCTATGTTGTTGTTGTTGTTCATCTGAATTCACATTTTTATGTTATTTTTAATGTGTATGCTTTTAAAAGGAATTATCATCAACTTACTTTTATACTAACGATTTTGGGATCAACAATATGTGTTTTTTTTTATTGTATGTATTGGATATATTTTGCTAATAGTTTTATGACCGACTACATTCCTGACGACAAGCGCCCTTCCTTGGGAATGTAATTATTAACCAGAAGGCAATCTATTTGCGGCTCGTATTTTTTGTCGTCTTTATAGACGTGTGCCATCTACCGGACAATGATTACACTTTATACCGATTTAATACTCTAACATTGCAATTACAATTGCATTAAATGTTATTTATTTAATTCCACGTGAATAAACACAGCTAGCTATCTATAATTATTATCTCGTAATGAAGATCATTTAAGTATCTCGCAGTTTCCAAAACGCGTAATACGCAAGTGTATTATACAATTTGCATGACTCAAATATTACGGCAATTCGGAACGGAGCTATTCTGGATATTATTAAAAACTATATGGTTTGCATAAGATACGTCGCAAATGAAATACAGTAAATTATTTAGTTATTTATGTATAAATTCTGAGTACTGCAATGCTACATTGTGCTACTGCAGTGTGAAATAATATCACTAATCAGACACTACCGCATGTGGGCAACGTTTTACGTTAGTCTTTTTTTTTTTATTTATTATGAGTATGTTATTCCACAGACTTTTTGTCCGTGCTCTTTTTATGTTTAATTCAATTGTTATGGTGGTTTTTTTATAAAATTAATGTTCTTGAAGTGGCTTTATTACATTTGGATAAAGCTTGAAGAGTGCAATTCATGTGTCATAGATGTTGAGCGACAACATGTCTTTTGGGGTTTCTTCTTGGTTTCTTTTCTTCTTCTTCTTGCTGGTGGTCTTGTTGTTGGTGAAACCCGTCTACTTGTAGATGTTTCTGTGCTCTGTGATGTTGTGATGATGATAATGATGTCTGTGGCGTTTTATTTTATGATTTGTTTAATTTGGAAGTCTATGTCTAGGTTGATGGTAATTGACTCCACGTTAGTCTTATAACATATTAGTTTCTTTTAAAAAGACAGTATTAAGAAACAAATCCTGATCGTCGAAAATTAACGGACGCAACTTACACCCAGACAATAAAAAAAGTGTATGTGTACTTATGTACACGCGTTAGAAGTTGTACTTCTTTACATACATATCATCACGCCATATCCCTTTCAGGGTAGGCAGAGAGAACAGAGTGCCAGAGAACTCTATCCTTGCATACTTCACTCGCTTCTTCAACATTCATAATTCTCTTCATACACGCTCGCCGGTTTCGGAGACTCTTGACTCCACCTTCTTTCAGCACGTGACCGATCTGGTCTAGGTAGGTGAGTCTCGGTCTCCCCCGGTACCTACATCCTTCCACTTTCGCATACTTCTTTGGCGTAACAAAATAAAAATTTTCCAAAAATTTTATCTTTCGACTCATTCTACGTTTGTAAAAAAAAAACATTAACTTTGTTAACTTATTATCATTTTATACATCGAATTTTACAATTAAAATTATAATAATATAATAACTTAAGAAAGTTTTTTTCAAAAATATATAGTTTTTCTTCTGAAACTGTAATAACTGTAAAGTACAAAACCCTCTCTGATAACTGTAATAATCATAAAAATAAAGTCTGCCTGATATTTTAAATGTCAGAAGCCAGCGGAGTGACGTTATTACAATACGTTTTAAAACAAATTATTGGAAAAGGATTTTAAGTCGTATTTTCTTTAATAAGTGATGGTTCTAAATATTTATAGACAATTTTTTGTATAATTTTAGTCAAATAAAGATTTGAAATAAAACTACTTTTACGGATTCTATCGCGTTTGTATTTGCTTTATAATTTCCCGACGTTTCGAACACTTTACAGTGATCATGGTCACGAGAGGACCGAGGTGTCTTACGTCCAATATGTCATTGTTATTACAGAAATTTATTTATATCTACCCTATAAGATATTAAATTTTGACCCACATTTTTATACAAAATTAATACAAATTTATTGCCAGTACAAAAAGAGAATGATTCTATATATAAAATTTATGTTGTTTATGATTTGCTCAGTTCATGATTTTCTCAGTGTGGCCGCGTTCCGATCCGGTAGTAGCTGAATAGTTTTTGTTAGTTTTGTAAAAATTGTAAAATTGCCACAATAATAATTATCATAAATTAAATACCTTAATAATAGGAAATCATAAACAATATAAATTTTATATATAGAATCATTCTCTTTTTGTACTGGCAATGAATTTGTATTAATTTTGTATAAAAATGTGGGTCAAAATTTAATATATTATAGGGTAGATATAAATAAATTTCTGTAATAACAATGACATATTGGACGTAAGACACCTCAGTCCTCCCGTGAACATGATCACTGTAAAGTGTTCGAAACGTCGGGAAATTATAAATCAAATACAAACGCGATAGAATCCGTAAAAGTAGTTTTATTTCAAATAAAGATTTTTATTATTTTGAAATATAAAATATGTATTCGATAAATACCTTCATTGAATATATACATATAGGTATTATGTAATACAAAAAAGGTTACGAAAATAATGGTACTTTGTTGACAAATGTATAAAACCTACTTGCTAAGCATGGCGATTACACTGGAATTTAGGCGAATAAGTGGATGATTGAGTATTTACATGCATTTACATTAATATTTAATAATAAGTGATCTGATAATGAAAAAAATATCTTAATAAAACTTACAATTAAAATCTCTAACTAATTTAATTTATCATAAATACATCAACTTAATTATAGTAGTAATAAAAAAAAATATTAAACAATCAAAAAACCCGACTGCGTAAAAAGTCACCAAAACTACGTACCTACATAATAAAAAAACTGAAAAGAAAAAAACAAGCACTTAGATGTCCGGTGGTCTAGAATTCCATAATATATTATTGAATAAATACTATTGCAGAAAATGAAATATATTTTAATAATAGAACATGACAACTGAACAGTCGGGATCCATTGAAAAATTAGATTTGCTGTCGAATAAAGGAATTCCCCGGTCCAGTCACCCGCGGCTCGGCTAGGGCAGCATCAGGCGCAGGTAATCGCGCCTACGCCGCCCCAGTCGTCGGCGGCGGTTCGCGTCGTCGAGGAGGCGCTCCTCGCGCACGCGCTCCGCCGCCTTCTTCCGCGACCCAGTTCCTGACACTGTCGAGCATCGCCCTGGCGATGGTCGGCAGCGTCAGGTCGGCACCGATGATTGCGACGAGTTCACGGCGCTGCTCTGCCCAGGCGGCACAAGCCTCGAGCGTATGTTGCGCCGTATCCTCGTCGCAATCGCAGTGGTGGCAGGACGGTGTACTCTCCCTCCTGACGACCGTATACAGGTATTTGGCGAAGCATCCATGCCCCGTCAAAACCTGCACCAGTCGGAAGGAGAGCACTCCGTGCCTCCGTTCCAACCACTGCATCAGCACCGGCCGTAAGGCCTCCACGGTCCGCACACGGAACCGAGGCCTCTCCAGCCGGACTGCTCAACGAGCAATGACGTCTCAGCGGGCGTCGACGCGCCAGGCGGTGAGCTCCCTCAGTGAGACCACACCGCCCTCCGCTCGCACCCCCGACACCCGCCGATACAAATCGGCGAGCATTTCCGCCTCCAGAATTGAATGTCCTACAATAGTTCACGGTTGTGTAAGTGACAGCACGATTGGAACGGATTTCCAATAGGTGTGGGTTCGAATCTCAATTGTGATAATTATTTTTCGCTCGTAAGCTGGTTTTTATAAATAATCAAGCATACTAAATTTCGGTAATTTGAATAACAGGGTTGTGTCATCGTTTAATAGAAATCAAATAATCTCTTGCGTGCCCTATAAAAGTGCAAAAGGATCAGCTGATTTTAAATAGTACTGAAATCCCTGGTTACCGGTGTGGGGTTATACGTAAATGCATTTCCACAGCATGAACAAAAGAAAAGATCTTAAAATACATACATATCATCACGCCATATCCCTTGCAGGGTAGGCAGAGAGAACAGAGTGCCAAAGAACTCTATCTCTGCATACTTCACTCGCTTCCTCAACATTCATAATTCTCTTCATACACGCTCGCCGGTTTCGGAGACTCTTGACTCCACCTTCCTTCAGTACCTGACCGATCTGGTCTAGGTAGGTTAGTCTCTGTCTCCCTCGGTACCTACATCCTTCCACTTACGCATTGTATATCTTCTTAACCAAACGTTCGTTCGGCATTCTTTCCACATGTCCGAACCATCGGAGCATTCCCTTTCGCATCTTTACACCAATACTCTCTTTCATACCTACTCGCTCTCTTACGTCGTCGTTACGAATGCGGTCGGTCAGCCTAACTCTATAGATTTTCCGAAGAGATGAGATCTTAAAATGCTACTCTAATTATATTATATTATCCTTTCTACATAGAAACTATGTAACTATAAATAAACATGTACTTGTTTTTGATTGCTTCTTTGACTTCTGGAAAATAAACGCTGAATTATGATTACCTACTGAAGTCTTCTCCTCTCTTAATCGTTATCCAGACCCTCAACTGAATTACTTTAATCTTTTTATTTATTAGACCCAATCACATTGAGGTCAGCTTTAAAATTTAAAGACCCAAAAGTGTTCACAATATTTTAAAATTAAAACAGAATTCTGTAGAACAAATGCTATGTAAATTTATGAAAAAACTGTCTTTGTTTGGTGAAAAACAATTTAAAACAATGGTCTTCATAATAATTTATGAATTGAGTGCATAAATTGCGTAATTATGAAGTAGGTGATCTTTTATATCTCTTATAGGTTGCCCACGCTGGACAATACTTTACACGAGTCACAATAGGTTATTTTGTGTAATGACTACCGTCTAATTATTTCTAAAAGTAATCACTGAACCTAGGTACCGCCTCTTAACGTAGCATTTAAATTGCCGCATAGATGGGCTTAGAAATGATTTGGTGATATGTGCTTTCATACGCTGGATTGCGATATACGATACGCATAGGACATTTTTTGTGCTATCCCTTAATCATTGTTTTAAATATATTTTTATAACATGCTTCAATATGCCGTGTGGTAGGCTACGAATACTACCAACCCTTACTTTGCTCGTGGATGTCATAAAAGACAACTAAGAGCTTTATAAAGACCTGGACCAACTTCATCTGATGCCGTTTGTTCATCAATTACATTCCCGAGGAGTTGGAGTTGAAGTTTGGCAGGCGGCTGGTCATAAGACTATTGCCAACAACTTTTACAATATGTACTATGAAAGAAGAGTACATATTGTATCGACCCCAAGTAATTGGGATAAGAGTAGGAGAATGATGATGCTTAAATATGCAAAAATTATTGCTTATCTATTAAAAAATAAGTAGCATTAAGTAAAAACAAATTATTTATGAAGTTCTTATCCATAACGAGATATCAATCGTCTCTTAACTACCAGAATAGGTCTGCGAGAATATATAGCGCCTCATTGAAACGCAAATTGGATTCGTCGTCGGAGCAAGTGTCCCTTTTCTTTGGATTTGCATAAGAAACTTGTATAGTGACGTCATCGGCACAATTTCAACATTGCCAACCTTTGCTGACAAAGCAATTCACAACGTAAACGCCTATTTCCTGTGGAATTCATGAAGTGATATATAACTTTGTAAGAAGCTTCCAAATAAATTCGACATGATTTTACCTTCTATCTTCAGTTTTCATATTAACTTTGAAAACATAGGGAGAGATTTAAAGATTAGCTTTGAAAATACAGACACAGAGTTTTATACATTTTCTTCATCTATTTAAATGTTTAAAGTATTACTTTAAACTTTCTTCCCTTAATGAAATTACTGAAATTTAGCACAAACGGAGCACGATTGGAATGGATTTCCAATAGGTGTGGGTTCGAATCTCACTTGTGACAATCATTTTTCGCTCGTAATCGGGTTTTTATAAATAATCAAGCATACTAAATTTCAGTAATTTGAATAACAGGATTGTGTCATCGTTTAATACAATTCTAACTGCAAAGTTTGAGTATTAAGCCTGTACAATGTGTAAATAATGTTGGGTAGATGGCACACGTTTTTCACATCGGGGCGGGTCCGTGTTGGACCTTTCGTTCGCCGGCCCCGCTGTCGCCCGCGAGGTGAAAGACTGGAGAGTAGTAAAAGGGGTGGAGACTCTCTCGGATCACCGCTACGTGCGCTTCGGGATCTCCGCCCCTCAGGGACCACAAGAGCCCCTGCGTAGATGAGGCGGACTCCCAAAATGGGCCATTGGTCAACTTGACCTGGAGATGGTCCGGGAGTCTGCCATTGTGCAGCGCTGGGGTAGGACAGGATGGCTACCTACAGATGTAGAAGGGCTCGCGGGCCAAATGAGAAGTGCCCTCGAGGTAGTGTGTGATGCGGCGATGCCGAGGGCTCGGCGGAGGCCGCTGCGTCGTGAAGTGTATTGGTGGTCACCCGAAATTGCAAATCTTCGGGTGGCCTCCAACCGGGCGCGGCGTGCCTACGTCCGATGCCGTCAAAGAGTCGACCGGGATGAAGTACTTGATGGTCACTTGCGGGATGAATATAAAACAGGGAAGAAGACCCTGCAGCTGGCCATCAGCCAGGCGAAGGAGAGGGCCCGTGAGGAGTTACTTGCGGGCCTCCACGGGGATCCATGGGGGCGCCCACATCAACGAGCGCGGAATAAACTCCGCGCCTGTGGCGCCCCCATCATCGAATCCATGGACTCGGATCTTTTATCGAGGCTTATGGGGGAGCTGTTCCCGCGTTCCGTGAGACATATACCTCCCAGTATGGCTCCTCGGTCGGTGGTGGAGGTGGAGATCTCAGCCCCACCCATCACCGACCGAGAGATAGAAGTGGCTCTCTCCCGATTTCGCGGAAAAAGGAAGGTGCCTGGTCCGGACGGCGTCCCGGGACACGTGCTCGGTGTCGCTGCTGAGTACCTCGAGAGTGAACTTCAGGAGCTGCTCAACGCATGTTTGAGGTCCGGGCAGTTCCCGGAGCAATGAAGATGTGGAATACTGTGTTTGCTGCGGAAGGAGGGTCGCCCAATCGATTCCCTTTCTGCATACAGGCCACTGGTGCTGCTGTACGAAACGGCCAAATTGTTCGAGAAGGTGCTCGCGGACCGTCCCATCCAGCACCTCGAGGAGGTCGGACCGGGACTGTCAGAAAGTCAATATGGGTTCAGGGGCGGTCGGTCAACAATTGACGCATTGGTCGCCCTGAAGCACATGGAATAATATAAGGACCCCATAAGGAAGTTCTTCTGGCGGTCTCACTCGACATCAAGAACGCCTTCAACAGTCTCCCGCACGAGACATTGAAAGAGGCGCTTCGCTTTCATGGAGAGCCTCCGTATCTTCGGAGGCTGTTGAAGGCGTACCTCGAGAGGAGGCACGTGCTCTGGGAGGGGGGCGACGGGCGCATACATCGCCATCGGTTGGAGTGCGGCGTTCCACAGGGATCGGTCCTCGGTTCGGTCCTGTGGACCGTCGGTTTTGACTGGCTCCTACGGGGTCGACTTCTTTCCGGGATGGGGGTCATCTGCTACGCGGATAATACCCTCATCACGGTGAGGAGGCCCGACTTCCTGGGAGCTGCCCGATTGGCACTTGTGGCTAAGGCCTTGGCAGAGGCCTACCGGCTGCGCGTTGCGGCGCGGGCCAGGTCTCCGCAAGGAGACTGGGCAGAGATTTGGAAGTGGCCCGAAGACACACATCTCCACCGCTGGATCAGAAGAAGGCACGGCAGCCGTAGCTTCAAGATGGTGCAGGTGCTTACCGGACACGGGGTCTTCGGTAAGTACCTGCATAAAATTGGAAGAGAAGGGGCCACAGGATGTCACGAGTGTGGCGCGCCAGTAGATGATGCGCGTCACACTCTGGAGGTTTTACCCGCCTGAGGGCTGCAGCGCAACGCCCTGTCAGCGGTCGTTGGAAGAGACCTGTCGCTGTCGACCATCATCTCCAAGATGCTCGACAGCGACAGGTACTGGACGTCGATGACCTCGTTTTGTGAGGCCGTCATGGAGAGAAAGGAGGCTGCGGAGCGGGAACGTGAGGCGCTTACGTCCGCTGACTCGCTCCGCCGCCGGCGACTGGGGAGGAGGAGGCGCCGTTATGCGCACCTCCTCCCACTGCCTTGAGGACCGATAGGACGTAGCCAGAAGGCCAAGCGTTGGGGCGTCGGGGATCGAATGTCAGTAGGCGATCTCTCCGGCGCCCCGTAAAAGCGCGGTATGGGGCCGCTGTGGTTTTAGTGGGTATTCCGGTCGGACTAGCCGGCTGGTGAGTCCCACACTCCCTCCCGTTTTGACATCGGCGGGAAGGGGTTAGCGCGTAAAAGCGTTTCCACAGCGTAAACAAAAAAAAATAAGATGGCACACGTTTCCTTAAAAACAAAAATATAATACAATGTGAGAATTGAGTGTCCTACAATAGTTCACGGTGGTGTAAGTGTCAGCACGATTGGAACGGATTTCCAATAGGTGTGGGTTCGAATCCCACTTGTGACAATAATTTTTCGCTCGTAATCGGGCTTTCTTCCCTTATTTAACTTTACAGATCATGTACTTATGACTGTTGAGTGAGCATCTTTCACATCCATCCATCAACGCATAGATATCTTGTGGAACATAAGCCTCCCCACAAGAATTGTACTCAGAACTGTTCTGCGCCTCTTGCATCCAACGGATCCGTACGACTTTTGAGATGTCGTTAGTCCCGCTACTGGGGTATCGTCCAATGCAGTGACTGACAATTCGTGGTCACACTTCTGCCATAATCTTTCAGAATGCCAGGGATATTATTTTACAAAATCAATATTTTCAGAGGACCGTCAGCGTAGTTGTACTGAGTGAATGACTCGCTCTGTGAATTCTCTTCCATCGCGGAGAGGAATGCTGTTTCTTTAAATTTATTATTTTTTTACATCAATGTATAAACTATAGGTTCAACTACTTATTATCTTATATACATTCTGCATCTGATTAAAGATCTATTTCTAAGGTATTTAGCCTACTATACCATGGCCACCGAAGACAAAGATCGGGTATAGGTAACCCGCTCGCACGGTGAAGTGAAGCGCTTTGCAGGGTGAGTTTATGGGGTTGCGCGCCGACTCTTCCGTCGCCTCGGATCAATGTGGCGGTGCGTGACTACCTCCATAGTCCACCGCAAAAAAAAAGCCTACTCATGCTGGCAAGACGTGTTGGTATAGAATTTTACTTAAATTTTGCATTCTCTTACAATGATATTATTTACTTATGTTCCTTGGTATTTTACAATACCTGGATAAAAGATTGGTAAGGTATTGTTATTTTTTTGTTCTTTAATCTATAGTAAATCTTTCATCATCATTATCTCATGTACGTCTCACTGTTGTGTGCCTCCTTCATAATGGGAAGGCCATTAACCAATTATTCCACCCTTTTTTTTTGCGGTGGGCTATTAATTTTAATTATTATTCCACCCTAGTCAGACGTATTGATATATTTTCGTTTTGTTTCGAGTTTGTCTTTTCTAGAATAGATGTTATATATATTGCATATCCCTTAGTCGCCTCTTATACCCACGGATAAGATAGGGGATACCCACGGATAAGATAGGGGGTGATGAATTGTATTCCTACTCTTTTCTAGAGAAAATATTTCTTTAATTAAAATGTTAGCTACTAATCAACTTGATTGCCTAATTATAAACTGAGCTCTGATCTTTTGAAATAATATTCTTCAAACTTAACCTTTGACAACTTTATATATAAAACTTGGACCAACATCTGCTTTTAACAATCTTAATTGAACCTGCGATAAATTAGAATACCGGTGCTAAACTTTCTCATCGATTTTCTTTAGCGCTATGTTATTTGATAATACTCTTTATATCATCTTAGAGATAGAATCCGAAATACGGAAATCCGCAGAAGAACGGGTGTAACATAGCATGAAGAATTAGCACGCTGAAGTGGCAATAGCCAGGCCACATTGCTCGAAAAACCGACAACCGCTGGGTAGGAAAGGTTCTAGAGTGGCGACGCAGTGTAGGACGCCCCAACTAGTTTGACAGACGACCTGGTGAAGGTTGCTGGGCGTTGTCGGATGCAAGCGGCACAGGACCGCATGCTGTGGCGTAACATGAGGTAGGCCTACGTCCAGCAGTGGATGGCGATAGGCTGAAATGATGATGATGATGTCATCTTAATGTATTTTTTTAAAGACACCATCCAGCACTAAGAAAATAATCCTATTCAAACATACAATTAAACCAGGCAAATTACACTTAGACTCAGAACAATAGTTTATGGTTCGCATAAAGTATTGTCCTGTGTGGAAATCGAACCCAGGGCACTGGCATGGAAGGTCGGTATCTTAACCACTATACCCACTGTGCAGTAATGGAAGTAAAGGAAAGAAAACATGCAATAATAATCTATACAAACCCGTTTGACTAGTCTCATCATCATCTCAGCTGATATATTTCCCACTGTTGGGCTCGAACCTCTTTCGTAATGGGAAGAAAATTGCCCTACTATACCATGCTGGTCAGGCGAGTTGGTATAGGGTTCGTTTCGAGTTTTCCTTCTCTTGCATAGATGGTATATGCGTTTTATATCCCATAGTCATCTCTTACGTTCACCCACGGGTAAGATAGGGGTGGTGAACTGTATTCTTACTCCGTCACCACACGGAAAAGTGTCATAAATTAGGTAAATTTGTCTACCACTGTGGAAAAAAAGTTGAAGCTCGGCAGTTTTATGTATATTATTTGAAATAACTGAAAAAAATATTAGTGGTAGGATCACGCTGTTGAAAGTTTTCTGTCTACAGCCTTAGGCCGGTCCGCGCGGGGTAGTACCACACTCTAACAGAGATTACGGTCTGAGTAATGGCAATGTGCTTATTGCGCTTCGTTCGGTGAGCGAGGGAGCCTGGGCGGATTTGGGGTTTGTATTTGTAGGCAGCGACCTAGAACTAGCCTTGGTATTGCAAAGGTCCATGGGTGGTAGTAATACCTACCATCAGGTGAACTACTTGCTCTTGTGTCACCATGCGCAATAGAAAAAAATCTATGTTTTATCTGTCTATCTAATCTCTTTTAAATGAGAAATTTCCATTCATATTTAGAATCTCAAAATTGGCTCCAACGAGTTCTATCAAATTTAGTTATACATGAGATTTAAGGGGCGATCAATCGATATATTATATAGATTTCTTTTAAGGAAAAATTCGTTATAATACTGTTTTTAATCATTGAAAAATTATAATTACAATATTGACTTGACTCGACTGCACAAATGGCGTAGTGGTTAGCTCGTCGTGAGCTAGGTGGGGTATTAAATACCCAAGAAGCTTTTAATTGTTGATTATTTAATATTAGTTAAACTATTCAAGTGCTTGTTCATGTGACACGGGAGGCGAAGAAGAGATTGATAACGTGTCTCAAAGAAGCGAACGTTAACTGCCATTGTGTAGAGAGCTAGAACGCAAGATTGGAACGTACGAGCTGAAATGATGATGATGTATACCTTGGATCCATTTGTAGCTACAGACAGAAAATTGTCAGTAGTGTAACCTACCACAATCAATCTACATGTTTATAATTGCCAGTAGTGTAACCTACCACAACCAAGTTGCTTGTTTATAATTGTTAGTAGTGTAACCTACCACAATCAAGTTGCATGTTTATAATTGTCAGTAGTGTAACCTACCACAACCACGTTGCTTGTTTATAATTGTTAGTAGTGTAACTTACCACAATCAAGTTGCATGTTTATAATTGTTAGTAGTGTAACCTACCACAATCAAGTTACATGTTTATAATTGTCAGTAGTGTAACCTACCACAACCAAGTTGCTTGTTTATAATTGTTAGTAGGGTAACCTACCACAATCAACTTGCATGTTTATAATTATCAGTAGTGTAACCTACCACAACCAAGTTGCTTGTTTATAATTGTTAGTTGTGTAACCTACCACAACCAAGTTGCTTGTTTATAATTGTTAGTAGTGTAATCTACCACAATCAAGTTGCATGTTTATAATTGTCAGTAGTGTAACCTACCACAACCACGTTGCTTGTTTATAATTATCAGTAGTGTCACCTACCACAACCAAGTTGCTTGTTTATAATTGTTAGTAGCGTAACCTACCACAATCAAGTTGCATGTTTATAATTATCAGTAGTGGAACCTACCACAATTAAGTTGCATGTTAATAAAGTCTCGGATAGTATGATTTACTCCTTATTTAATTAAAAGATTACTCACAATAAATGTGACTTATCAGTCTATTGAAACTCCTTTATAGTTGATGCTTAGTTTAATACTTAAAAATTTGAATTTATTTTGTACCATATAACTTTCAAGTTACTTTTTAGGGTTCTGTACCCAAAGAGTAAAAACGGGACACTGTTACTGAAACTTAGCTGTCCGTCCGTCCGTCCATCCGTCTATCACCAGGCTGTATGTTAAGAACGGTGATAGCTAGATAGTTGAAATTTTCACAGATGATGTATTTCTATTGCCGCTATAACAAAAAATATTAACAATAAAATAGAATTAATATTTAAGGAGGCTCTCATACAACAAACTTGATTTTTTTACCGTTTCTTGCTCGATACTAATAACGGTGACAGTTAGACGCTTTAACTATTCACAGAATATTTAGTTTTATGTTCTCTTTAAATATAATTAATTAAAATAAAATAAATAATTAAGGGGGCTCCCATACAATAATTATATACAAGTTGCCGATTTAATTAGTAGAATCCTTGAAGGATATCTGATACAGCCATCAGACCATTATACACTACCTAAATCAGTAAAAAAAAATAGTACCTAACTTTTAAGAAAATTGCCCTACTGATAAGCGGTCAATACACTTTTACTATAAAGGTTCAATGTAGGCATATACTCGTACTCATGCGTGTGACATAGAACTAGTAGGCAAATAGTGCCGCTCTCGCTGCGCTCACCGCCGCACAGCCGTATAGCTGGGTCGAAATGTACCTATAGGTCAATGTACGCTGACAAATCAACTGTTTTGATAAGAAACAAATCACTATATCTCGGGATTGGGGAGAGCTAGGAATCTGCAACCAACTTTAATGTTTTTTATGACATCATTCCTACACCCAGTTTCAGTTATTCTAGTAATAAAATCGGCACCCTGTATGTACGGAGCCCTTCGCACGGCCCACTTGGCGGTTTTGTTTCTCTCTACTCTTAAAATGGAATGAAAAGGTTTCCTAGACAAGTGGCTTCTGCCCAGCCAACTATTACTTAGTAATAAGTATAAAATCTGCGAATATACCATAAAAGTGAGAAAATGTAATCCCATTTGGAGATAAAGATGTGACTCTTCAAAAATTATTTATTTTAGGCAAACACAATATAGAATTACTAACTCTCCGGTGCGGCTCCAGCGACCCCATAAAAAAACTATCATATCTCTTAAGTTGATTATTTCAACTTGAAAAACTTTCACAAGATTTAGAATGAATATCTCAGTTGTTTTTGAAAATAGCAGGCTTTTTATATGTAAATAAACTTTTAATTAAATTTTATCTTCTTATTCATCTCATATAATATTCCTCTAAACAAAAGTTATCCATAATGGCACAATAATTTTCCAACTAAATTGTGCTAGTGAAGAAATTACGTATTAATATAATATTTTTTTTAGAGATTTTTCCTCCGTTGACGTGTATTATCTTTATAAATTCTTCAGCTATCGTTTCTTAATACAGTGAGGATGAAATAGAAACTTATTGTTTATTCAATTGATACATAGACAAACGATAGATACAGAGAAACGATTTTTAATAGTCTGTCTACAGCCGCGGGCCGGTACGTCCGGGTTAGTACCACAATCTCGCAGAAGATGGACGCCTAATGGCAATGTGCTATTGCGCTTCGTTCGTAGAGCGACAGAGCCGGCAGTCCTAGTGAGTGGGTTTGGGGATTGTAATGCTAGGCAGCGGCGTAGCTATATCCTTGGTATAGCAAATGTCTATGGGCAGCAGTGACATTTACCATCAGGTGTGCTGCTTGCTCGTTCGCCACCATAAGCAATAAAAAAAAACTATTATAGTATAAATTATAGATTTTAAATAAAATATATTAATAAGGCGTATATTTTTATTATTTAACTCATTATTACTAACTTAAATATTAAATAACTTTACAAAAACTTGACAACTATAATATTATTGTATAATACTGGCAAACATCACGTTATCTATTCATAGCCTTGTGAAAACTACATTTGAATTTATTCTCCATACTTTTTCCTATAGGAATCGTTGAGCTACAAAACTGTCTTAGAAATATTGCTTTCATTTTGTTTCATATCTAATTATAAAAAAAAACTGTGTGGTAGCGGCTTCGAATACTACCAACCCTTGCTTTGCTTGTGGATGTCGTAAAAGACGAGTAAGAGCCTTATAACGACCTGGGCCATGTCCATCTGATGCCGTTTGGTCAACAATTATATTCCCAAGGAGGTTTGACGTCTGTTAGGCAGCCGGTCATAGAACTACTGCCAATAACTTCTACAATATGTACTATGAAAGAAGAGTACATATTGTATCGACCCCAAGTAATTGGGATAAGAGTAGGAGAATGATGATTTAATTATAAAAAAGACTAGTAATTTTATGAATTGCTGATATTTTAATTACTTGAACTAAAAAACTTATTAAAACTTCTTTGTATTCGCGAACAAGTTACTAAAAAAACTAGATTTGTTTATTGCAATCGTTCTCTATCAAATTTGCATTGCAAATTAATCATCAAAAGCATTATTTAAAATACGATATCAACTTAAAGACCAATAAAATAATGAAAATAAAAATAGATGGGCTATAAGCTAACGATATTGGAAATTATTAATTAAAATAAAAACCTTAATTATGTATAATTTTTTTAACTACATAAATTCGTTATCAAAATAGTCCTTTTAAGATTTCTATATATTATTTAAATAATATTTACAGTCCATAGAATCATTACATACATTTTAAGTACTACTTAAGTACTAGTATTATAACCTAGACGAACTTTATATTGCCTAAATTACAACATATTATCAAAATTACGAAACTTAAAATTATAAAAGTGATTAATTTAATCACTTTTATAATAATAATTATTATATTTACAATGATTATCATATAGATAAAATTCGTTCAAGATATTTAAATGAAAAATAAATGAAAGTTTATAACATATGTCGTACATACATAAAATTTATAGGGCCCCAAAGTTGTTTATTACCCTATAAAGACTCCATAAACAGTGTTAATAAATCTTCATAATAATATTATTGTACCAACCTATAAAAATATACCTTTAAATATTTCCATTAATTCTTCCTAAAAGTAAGCCAAAGAAGTAATACATTTCAATGACACATCTAAAAATTTATGTACATATTAAATTATATTCGTTTATTTTAACATAACAAAAATGGCATTGTGAATTATTGATAAATGATTTTAATTGAAATGGCTAACATCGCAGACCATAATCAAGTTCAAGACCTTCTAAATGTAATAGTCATCGAGACATTTTAATAAGTGATTAACCATATGCGTTCTTGGGCTTTAAAACCTTTTTAGTCGTAGAACCAACGCTGTTGACAGTTCTCTGTCTACAGCGGGCCGGTCTCGCAGAAGATCGACGTCTGAGTAATAGCCATGTGCTTTTGCGCTTCGTTCGCTAAGCAAGAGAGCCGTCAGTCCCACTCACTGAGCAAATACAAAGAGGAGACGGCCTAAGTAACTGTGCACTGTGATTCTCAACTAGGCCGTGACGTCATCACGTTAACATCAATAGTAGGCGTGGCCTATTAGTCTTCTGTCGTCGCTGACGGTGTTCGTACGGGGCATAAAATTATATTTTTGGTGTATTTTTATGTTATTACGAAGAAAACCATGAAGTATTGTGTTTTATCATGTAAAAACTACTCCAATAAACGTACAGATGCTATGGAAAGAATCACATTCCATTTGTAAGTATTTTTATTCATAATTTATCAAAATAATTTCTAGAAAGTTCTTTTGACGGTATCATGTTCAGAAATAATTTTACTCAACGCTAGATGGCACCACTTTTCGTAATAGGACCCAGAACAATAAAAGCACATACAGTTCAAACTATTAAGATTATTGTAATAACTAATAACCATGAGTATTAAAATTTATACCCAAAGCCGTTCACCTAAACAAAAATATGAGTTTTATATGTAGTTAATAATTATTTTGTAAGCAATACGCCAGCTGTCGTTAACTATGAAGAACTATAAAAGTGTCAAAAATCCAGGGTCGTAATTAGAATATAATTATAACATTCGGATTTTTCATCAAAGAAAAATATTTTTTACACTACTTTAAATGAACCTATTATAATTAAACTGTAAATTTTGTATGTTTTAGAATACCGGTCAATGACGATGTTAGAAGCAATGGATTTCAAAAATTAATAAAAAAACTGGACTCCTACGAAATATACAAAGATTTGCTCTTCTCATTTTAACAATGAAGATTTAAAGGACTGTATTGCCGCCAATAGAAACCACTTCGAACAAGCTTTTTATATTTTAAATTGTTTTATATTTATGTATTAAACTAACACTGTAAAAGTCATAAATATTTTTTGCAATAGAAAAAGGTTTTTCTTTGTTACAGTATTTAGGGCAAGACTAGGTATAGCTCAAGAAATATATGATGCAAAAGAGTATTTCATTTTTATTATTGGAACCAATGTCACCCTTTCTCCTTTATTTATTAATAATGTAATTGCACTCGATGCAATTTCTTGATAAGATTAACGAGGTTGAGCACGTCACAAAAATACTCAAAATGGTGGTGGCGTCGAAGGTCTTCAAGTTACCTTTGGCATGGCTAAGTTTTAGATGGCCCGTGCGTCAATCAAACGGTTGCTACCAGGGGGGCTGGTCTGCTCGCTTGAAATACTCTTTTACATGTCTTGTTCATTGACACCATTGTTGCATTATCAATTGTATAAAGCCTTATATTAATAGAGTGGTTTGATTCTTTTTTTATATGGAAAAGACAAAAAGGAAGGAAATAATACCGTGTAACTAACATATTTACTAAAAGTCCAACTACTTTCATTCGATAATTTGTTAGAAACCCAAACAAATAATATACAATTATTTGTTTGGGTTATGGAATAATTTGGTCGTATAGAAAGGACACAAATATGATGAAAAAAAGGTTTCTAAACTTCTGAGTTTATCAGAATGACAGTAAAGAAAAGATGGATTTTTCATAAAATATTAACATTATGAACAATGCTGACAAGCCTTATAAAGAAATTTTCGGTTAAAAACAGTAGTCATACAGCTATTCGCTATGCAGAATTATTTGATTATAAACATTTGTATTTGAATACAGCAAACAGCTAATAAGATTTGTTTGTATCTTTGAAATAAAAAAAAATTAGCACTCCTTGATATAGGTAAATTCTGAGTACGTCCCTGTTACACCATACACTTACTGACATCTAATGCAAGATAGCTCAACTGCATACAATATACGAAATTAGTAGTTGTGCTAATAGCCGGTAGATGGACATAAAGGAGGGAGTGAGACAAGTACTATTACTTGTCTCACTTTCTCCATTAGCAGCGTCCCCCTCACCCCCTGTAAATGACACGCATTGTTTCATAGAAAATATTCATTACAACAGCTCCTCTTTGTATTTGCTCCGTGGTCCCACTGGGTGGGTTTGTAATTTGTATTGGTAGGCAGCGGCCAAACTATGCCCTTAGTATTGCAAAGGTTCATGGGCAGCAGTAGCATTTATCATCAGGTATGCTGCTTGCTCATTTGCCACCATAAGCAATAAAAAAGTACATTTATTTATCAAGGTTTGCCCATTGATAGGGCATATATTTCTGTGTATATTCTATTACATAATATAGATTTCACGTAAATTGTCTTACACTAAGATTATTGTCAATATACTTATTCTTTCTGAAAGAATAAAGCAATTAAACCCCCATAAATATCCCGAGCATAAAACTTTTTTATGATGAGGCGGATTGATTTAAAATTTAATTTGAATTTTCCTTCTTTTTAAAGTAATCTTATCCATTTACAATTTTTATAATAACTACGAAGGAAGAAAAAGAAATACTAAATAACACATTGTATTCTTAACGCTGGACTACACGGTTCACTTTAGTACTATTGACGTATGAAAACAATTCTAATCTTTTATTGAATTAGTCTCATTTCTGTCTGAAATGATAGCAGATCGATATGTAAACCCACAATATGCTATGTGAGAATTTGCCGCTTTTTGAGCAGGCCACTGATACTGCGGGTTTGCTTTCAATAGCCCGCCCACTACACTGATATTTCAGGTACACCTGAGACCATCGAATAATTAAAAAGAAATTATTAAATGATGAAGAGTCATTTTATATATAAATTTGGTAATAAATTGCTTTAGATGCTAACTTTTTTATTTTTTTTAAAACAACACCACCCTGCACTAAGGAAATAATCCTTGTAGCGCAAGGGGACTTTACAAACATGCAATTAACGCAGACAAATTACACCCAGACTCAGAACAATACTTTATTGCGCGCACAAAGTATTGTCCCACTCGGGAATCGAACCCACGGCACTGGCACGGAATGTCAGTGCAGTGTGCAGACTAAAATTTAAGTGTCACCTATGAACACGGACTAAATTCATTTAAGACATTACTTCTTCATAAATCATATTTATAAGAGTATATGCTAGTTTACAATTTAACAATCATAGTTGACTTTCAAAGAAATTTGCGGGATCAACTATTAATCCACACTTATTCAAGTAACATATTATTTACTTAATAAAGCTAATAAAAGCACTATAATAATGACTACGCTTTGATTATCTGCCGATAAATAACATTATCGCGCAGAAGATACTGGCTTTTACGAGTTCGTTGAAACACAACAGCCTATCGTTTTTGTATTAAATAAATTACTAACTTATATTAACGATCACAATCGAGTCCTAACCAATGAAGGTGTAGGTGATTTTCGAACATCATAAACATCAAATAATCTACTACCTGTAGTAGTAAAACATGTTTGTTTAATTGTATCAATTGGTTCTTCTAATATTGTAACATCAGTCTTATCTGAAGATTCTTTCTCGACTTCTTTATCATCTGTATCCGTTGGTTTATCAGCTATTGTGAATGTTCTCTTTGGTCCTGGTAATATTCGGTAAAGTTTGGCTACTAATGGATGTAATAGTTTTTCATCAAACTTATCTTTCTCACTGCCTGTTATAATACCGACAATAATACCAATTGTTACGCAAACTATGGTTCCAATAACTGCATACCACATGTAAGATACTGCGTAGAAATTTCTTAAACCTGCCATTCTGTAATTAAAGATTAAGCTATTATTATTATAAACAATTTATATTATAATTATTAAACTTAAATCGAACCTTCATATCCCCTTGTGGTTACTATCCTTTACTGAATTACATATATACATATCATCACGCCATATCCCTTGCAGGGTAGGCAGAGAGAACAAAATATTTGCAAAGAATGCCGAAGGAACGTCTGATTAAAAAGATATACAATGCGAAAGTGGAAGGATGTAGGTACCGCGGGAGACTGAGACTAACGTACCTAGATCAGATTGGTCACGTACGGCAAGTGGAGTCAAGAGTCTCCGAAACCGGCGAGTGTGTATGAAGAAAATTATGAATGTTGAGGAAGCGAGTGAAGTATGCAAGGATTCTCTGAGAGTTCTCTGGCATTTTTTCTGCCTACCCTTTACTGTATTACTTGAAAGAAAACACTCGTTGAGTGGATACACTTACTAAGTCTGATTTATAACTATATTATTAGCCCTTATCGCCAAAACTGTTTTTATTATTTAATTGTGAATATGGTAATTGAAGATTCATCATCATTATCTTAGCTCATAATTATATGTCTGTGTGTCACTGTTTGACTCGAGCCTCCTTCACACTATAAGGGAAATTGACCTACTACACCACGCTAGTCAGACGTGTTGGTATAGGGCTTTTTTTTTGAGCTTTCCTTCTCTTATGAATATCTATTATCTTATGAATATTGAAAATTAAACTATTATTATTCAGAACATGTTTTTGATGTATCTTCAATAATGTCCCTCTATGACTTAGGTTGCCATGAGTATCTCATCATCATCATCATCACAGCCCATAAATGTCCCACTGTTGGGCTCGGGCCTCCTCCATAATTGGAGGGAAATTAACCTACTATGCCGCGCTGGTCAGACATGTTGGTATAGGGTTTTGTTTCGAGTTTTCCTTCTCTCGCATAGATGTTACATGCGTTTTATATCCCTTAGTCGTCTCGTATGATCACCCACGGGCAAGATATGGGGTGGTGAATAGTATTCTTACTCCGTCACCACATGGAAAATGATGAGTATCTACCTCGTCATTAATTATGTTAATGTATGATTTATCAACAGTTTAATGCCGTACAAGTGCAGAATATAACCAAACATTATCTGTCATTATAGAAAGTGTCAATAAGTGGTGGCAGCAACACCGTCACCATTAAAAATCAAAGTCGCAACATACTGACTTTTAAATTAATCATTGTAATATTCAGTATGTGATGACGGGATAAGAATACAATCGGCGCCAACACTTACTTCCCCGTTGAAATCATAAAAATCGGATAAGGGTCGGAGACGGTAAGTGAACCAGGAAAGTGAGTAGTGGCTCTCTTTTGAGAACCATATAAACCCTGACTGTTAAGAGCGGCAATTACAGTACTATCGTCTCTTAAAAATCTTCTCGTAATCCTACATTCAGCAAGGGAATGCGAGAAACTGAATAATAGATATACTTATATAACTATAATCATCTATTTATCTAATTTGTCATTTGATGTAAAAATAGTAAGGTTATAATCCTTTATCAAGCAAAATTCCAATTTTCGAGTTTACGTCTAAGACTAATCCTTTTTCAAAATAGCAAAAACACCAGCGTATGTGTTAACCGATTAAGCGATTAATAGTTAAATACGTAAGTTATTACTTAATTCATACTTTTAACCACTCATAAAGTAGTAGGGCCAAACTGTTGACAGTCTTCTGCCTACAGCCGCGGGCCGGTCCGTCCGGTGTATTATGTGTTATTACGCCGGACGGACCGGCCCTTTCGCAGAAAATTGACGTCTGAGCAGTAGCAGTATACTGCTGTGTTTCGTTCGGTGAGCGATAGAGCTGGAAGCCCAACTTTCTGGATGGGTTTGTTATTGGTAGGCAGCGGCCTAGCTAAACCTCTGATTGCATTGCAAAGGTCCATGAGCGGCAGTAACACTTACCATCAGGTGTACTGCACGCTCGTCTGATACCAAAAGCAATAAAAAAAAAAAAAAAAATCGTATCATCATCATGGTCATCCTAATTTTATCCTTACTAGGGCTCGACGCAACATTCTCTTCTTTCGTCATAGATATTACAAAATACTTGAGAATAAGTTTATAACCGACCGCCTGCCTGATATCAACCCACCTTGGGAATGTAATTGTTGACCAGATTAAGTTGGCCCAGGTCTATGTTAGGCTCTTAATCGACTTTTACGACACCCACGAGCAATGTTAGAATTATTAGTATTTGTAGCCGTATCCTGGTGTTGTAAGCAAACTTTTTAAGTTTCGTCACCACATAACATTTTCGACCAATACTATAGTTTCATCAAATTATATCTATGTGGTAGCGGCTACGAATACTACCAACATTTACTTTGCTCGTGGACGTCGTAAAAGACGACTAAGAACCTTATAACAACCTGGGCCAACTGCATCTGATGCTGTTTGATCAAAAATTTGATTCCCAAGGAGGGTTGACGTCTGGCAGGTGGCAGGTCATAAAACTATTGTCAATAACTTTTACAATATGTACTAGAAAGAAGAGTACATATTGTATCGACCCCAAGTAACTTGAATAAGAGAAGGAGAATGAGGATACTATAGTTCCATCAAAATATTTTTTAAAGACATATTTACTTACACGGCAGTTTCTGTTGGTACAGGATCGGTCAAATTCATCATTTTGAGAAACGGAGCCAGATGAGGTAGAGTTTGATTTATTTCCATAGGCTTATGATTGAGTACAGAAGACAGCGTTGTGCTGGGACAACCCTATTGAAAAAATAGTAGATATAATTACATAACAATAGAATGAATCAGATTTTTATTGATTGAATACAAAAGTAAGTATATTCAATTTAAATTAAGCCTAAATTAAGTAATTATGAATATAAAAGGCTAATTAAATGTTTGCTAAAGAGAAAAAAAAAACTAATTAAATACTCATTCAAATAAACCGCTGCTAGTAGGTAACATGCCCAGAATGCTGGCAGCATTGAGGTTGAGCATTGCCATCCACCGTGGATGGCAATGCTCAACCTCTGTGCCAAGTAAAGCCCAGCATTCCGGTTACACTTATTTAATTCTTTAAATATATTATGGGCCCCAGGCCCCCACGGTCCCTAAAGTTTCCACCCCAAAAGGCTCAAATATGTATACACTGTCTAGAGTACAGTACTTGCGTCTTTTGAGGTTCTCCGCTGATTCAGCCGCCGCTGAATCAGGGGATTGAATTATTATATATTTTATTGATTGAATTAATTATTATGGAAGGATGTAGGTAGCGGGGGAGACCGAGACTAACCTACCTAGACCAGATTGGTCACGTACTGAAGGAAGGTAGAGTCAAGAGTTGCCGAAACCGGTGAGCGTGTATGAAGAGAATAATGAATGTTGAGGAAGCGAGTGAAGTATGCAAGGATAGAGTTCTCTGGCACTCTGTTCTCTCTGCCTACCCTGCAACGGATATGGCGTGATGATATGTATGTATGTATGTATGTGGATTGAATGTGGTGAATTGTATTCTTACTCTGTCACCACACGGAAAAGAGCATAATAGCAGCATAGCATAATAGGAGCATAATAATACTCTTAAATTATTGTACCAACTGGTAAGAATGATATTAAAGGATTTTATTTCGAGTTGTACTTTCTTCGCAGTGATCTGCTCATGACTATTAATCGTCCCTTTCAACACCCAAAAGAAAAATGCATAAATTTATATAGTTAATCAAAATAGCCTTACCTCAGTAGAAAGTGGTAGCCTCGCAACATTTTTTTGAACATAAAGCAACCTGCCTGTCGCCATCCATGTTGTAATAACATGTGACATAATCATGCCCCATAAAGCTCCTGTACCATTGGCTACAGGGCATAGGGCTGCTAATATAAATACTCCAAGCAGAGCACCAGAGGTAGCCGATGTAACTAGTAAAGAACCTTCAACAACACCACCAACCATTCCCACACAGAGGGAGAGGCACATTATGATGATAGCTGAAACCAAAAGTAATGTTTTTACAAGTATTATAAAGTTTTATTATTACTGATTTTTAGTGAAGGAATAGCCAATTTATGATCGTGAAAATCATCATCTGAAAATTGTGAAATAATGCGAAAAAGTGTAAAAATCATCTGCAAATCAATTGCTTTTGCCTGTCCCGCTGTAAAACAGGTATATGCTTTCAATTCAATCTAAGTATTAAATTTATTATTTGTTTATTTACCATTTTAACGTTTCGCATACTTTCCAGTATCTATATTTAAATGAATTTCCGTGTGATGAAAGAGTAAAAATACAATTTACCACCCTCTATCCTGCCCGTGGTTCATCGTAAAAGACCACTAAAGGATAAAATATGCATATAACATCTATACAAGACAAAGATAACTTGAAACACAACCCTATACTAAAATGTCTGACCAGCGCACTCGAGGAGACACGAGCCCAGTAATGGAAATGAGCTGAGACGATGATGATGATGATATTCAAAGGATAGCTCGTATCAATTACGGAAATTATTAAGTTAATATAATAGATTTTTATAAAAGGAAAAAAAAAAGTTTTAACAAGGATTTCCTTCATTATGAGAGTAAGTCTTATATTCCTAGTTTCGTGATGGTATTCTGCTCTTTTTAATTAATTTAATAAATCGCATAATCAAATTCCAATGTTAAAAATTAAATTAACATATTTTTTTATTTCTAACAAAAACTGTCTTCATTAAATAATAAAAACTTGTATCCCAAGAGACTTTGTAAACGTATTTGAGGGCCCCAAATACGTTTTTATATTTATTTTAATTAAATAGACGAGGCACGAAAACTCACCATAAATAACTCCAATAATTTTAATGATAGTTAGCTGCTGTTTATCACTGATGCCTTTGAAGGCGGGGGCAGCAGACACAAAGTCTTCCCACGTTACAGTTGATAATGAGTTCACATTCGATACGAGAAAACTGCATAGAAACAAAATCATTTATTAGTATAACAACATTGATAGAATCTGTTTAAAATGTATGCTAAATGGTAAAAATCTAATAGAAAATATTCAACTATTATCAAATTTGATGGTTATATAATGTCTGTTTATAAAATATGAAATTATTATTTATCTCTTTTTTATATATTTTAACTGTGTAAACTATTCATTCAGCAACCATATTCTGAAATATATTCAAATAGTTAGTTCTTTGGTTCTGTTTTCATGAATTTATTCACGTGCTTTCTAGGAAGACATAAAACAATGAAGTAATAATTTCGCTGATGGATTCGTGTATAATATGGTTCCTTTTATCTTTTTCCTTTTCTAGGTATATAATCATATATGATGACTATGTTACATAATTAAAAAACGACATTACAAAATAAGCAAAACTCATAATAAAATCTTTTACAAACTCATCTAGGTAATCTAGTAATAGTCAGAAAATATAAGTCATATTGACTCTCTCTTTTTTTAAAAGAGAAGTTTCTAGTCAATAGTGTGATGAATGTAGATTGAAAAGAAGATTTTTTTAAATTATCGATGCATTTTAGAACCTGAGTCTGATCAACGATAATGTTCTCTTGTGCTTCGTTCGGTGTGCGGGAGAGCCGGAAGCCCAAGTTTGTGTTTGGGGTTTTTATTGGTAGATAGCGGCCTTGTACCACTTACCATCAAGTGTGCTGCTTGCACATTTACCACCATCCGCAATAAAAAAAAACGAAAAGATTCACAGATAGAAGAAAATTATAAATACTTGTACTAGTACCTACTTTAAAATTAGGAAAATAAATATTAACAATTACCTCAAAGCACCGTTAAATAAACTTCCAAGGAACAATCCAAGCATCCCGGGCAAAAAACTATATTGATCTTCAACATAAAAGGGCAACACTTCATCGGGTGCTGAAATCTGTTCCGATGCTAGAGGATCGCAATCTTTATACACAGCATACAGAGCCATTCCCACAACCCAAGAGAGACTGAATAGAACAGTCACTGCAGGAACATTAGCTAAAAGCGTTCTCCTAACTCTAGCCTCACTAGACATCGAACAATATCTTTGTACAAACGTCTGCTGACATCCATATATAGACATTGACATAAAGACTTGACCGATGATAGCAGAAAGCGTGTCAACACGAACTGTTGGATCACCAGTGAATCTGTAATACAAAATTTCACATCATTAGTATTATTTTATAATACTACTTATACCATCAACTTTTCGAATCTGAATCTATAATTCTTGGTGAGCTCCATAACGGAAATAATCTACTTTATAGGTGGTTTGACTAATTTTGGCTATAAAAATATTCCCAGGTGTATGCCGCTACCAAATCTTTTAATATTGCCTTAACCAGTTTTACAGTTTTCATGGTGAAGCTTACATATATCTGAAGTTGATGATATATAGAGCAGACGGAGCGGGCTAGGGAAACTGAGACTCTATTCCGATTACTCGCGAACTTAGGCTAGAATGGTTGACCTCATCTAGATTATCATTTAATATAGAAAAATTATTATAACATTCCCTAAATAGTTCTTTAATACTCGCATTTTTAGAACTATACTTATGCAGATGACCATGCTCGCGACCATAATCCTATTCTCTTAGTTACTTAATTTCTCTTAAGACAACATTGAAAAGGAATCTAATGAATTTAAAATTACGTGAATATTCATTGAGCTTCAAAATAAGCTATTATTTATATTAATACTAGCAGACACGGCCACGCGTTGCTATGGCTAAGGTAGCCAAAGTAACACGTGGTGGTTATGTTAATAAATTATAGCTTATATGAAACGTTTGTACGTTTAACATAGCGCCATCTATTAAATACTTACTCAATCCAGTCAACAGATACCGTCATCTGTTAGAATCGTTTGGCATCTCCAAGATAATTATGACTATCAAATAATAGACAAATAATTTGCAATAAAATAATATTGCGACTATAAATTCAGATGGAAGCTATCCTATTTTTTAAGTTGGATCAAACTACACATGCCGTGCAAATTTGATTAATATCGGTTAAGAGCATTAAGAGTCCATCACGGACAAACAACGTGACGCGTAGTTTATATTAAGATTGTTTTAAAGCAATATATACTTACTGAAAGAATTTAAGGCGGCCTCCTTCGATATTATCGTTAATGACTTTAGCAGGACCTCCAGCTCGAACCGTAGCTTGAATTATGAAGGCACCGCTTACTAATATCATCGTCAATGTTTGTATAACATCGGCTCTAAAAATTTAAAACATTTTGAATTGGCAACATTATTGATTTTTCTTGTTGTGATGGAATTGATTTGCTGTGTACTGACGGAGAAAGAATACAATCCACTACATCCTGTAATGTCTTAGTGACACATAAAAAAACAATTAAGGTATAAAATATGCAGATAACATCTATATAGCAGGCGAAGGAAATCTCAAAATAAAACCTTATACCAACACTTGTGACCAGCGTGGTATAGTAGGTCAATTTCTTTCCTATTGTGGCGGAGGGGAATAGGAGCTGTGTGGTAGCGGCTAAGAATGCTACCAATCCTTACTTTGCTCGTGGATGACGTAAAAGACGACTAAGTACCTTATATACCTGGGCCAACTCCATCTGATACCGTTTGGTCAACAATTACATTCCCAAGGAGGGTCATAAAACTATTGCCATAACTTTTACAATATGTACTATGAAAGAAGAATACATATTATATCGACCCAAGTAATTGGGATAAGAGTAGGAGAATGATGATGTGGCGGAGGGGAATCTCGAGCACAACGGTAGGTGGTATATAAGTTGAGATAATAATGATAACGAAATTTTGAATTAATTTTGTTTTATCAATATAATATGGTAGTTTTTTGGAGTTTACTCCTTAAGAATCGATTTTCATATAAGGCGCCCGGTATGAGAAAAATTTGATGAGTAAAATTTAGTGGTCGATTGACCTCGTTACGTTTTTGGTGTGCAACCTATTCTGCGCACCTTTCACTTTCTGACGTGAGATAATACTTCACTGAACAGTTTTAATAAAAGTAAATAAAAATATATATATTATTTTTAGTCAAATGAGCTTTTTTTGCGCCTGTTTTGAAAATCGTACTTAAAGAGTAAACTCCAGTCGTGCGTCGGAGCTGACACACACACTTTTTTTTTGCGTTGGGATATGGAAATAATATACTAGATTATAAATATTCTTTTGTGAACAGAAAAAAAAAAGTGAACGCTTATTGCAAAAATAAGCGTTCTCTTTTTTTTTCTTTTCTGTGTTCTGTGCACAGAACTATTTTTAAAGCCATTCTAACTGCTTTTATTATTTAACGTGCAGGTGTTAGTTGTAATCAAATTCAATGAACTTGTTCTATGTTTTGAATATTGACATTAAATGGCATCAAATGACTTTTAGAATCAAATGCCATTAGTTCACAAACCATTTACACTTTAAGCGTAAGTGACCACTCGTTTTTTGTTTGATTTTGGGTATGCAGCATACGCTATGTAGTGATGGAATAAAATTACAGTTGATTACTCTTTCTTTGCCTGTAGGTAAAAGACGGCTATGGGTTGGATATGCAGATACCATCCATGTGAGAAACGGAAACCTTATTTTAATTAGTCTGACCAGCGTAGTATAGTAGAACATTTTTTTTTTGCTATTGTGTATCTGATCACCTACACCCATAAATGTACCTCATTAAAAAGCAAATAAAGACTTCTATTCTATTCCATGAAAGCCCAAGCTCAAAAGTATGATATATATAAGGTATGAGAAGAAGAAGAAAGATATCCTATTATTTTTATATATCCATGGCAATATATATATACATGTATGCGAAATCCCAATCATCGTCATCATCACAGCCCATATATGTCCCACTGTTGGGGTCGGGCCTCCTCCGTAATGGGAGGAAGATTAACCTACTATACCACACTAGATAGACGTGTTGGTATAGGGTTTTGTTTTGAGTTTCCTTCTCTCGCATAGATGTTATATGCGGTTTACATCCCTAAGTCGTCTTTTACGATCACCCACGTGTAAAATAGGGGGTGGTGAATTGTATTCTTATTCTGTCACCACCCAGATAGATAGGATAGTAGAATAGAAATCACAATATTATTAATTAAATAGTAAAAGAAAAAAATCTAATTCACATTCAAATGTTATAATATTAGATTAAATAAAGTTACCTGATAGCCGCCGCTAAACCTCCTAGCAGATTAAATACAATTCCCACAATGGTTAATGCAAGCGCTGAAGCCCAATGAGGTAATGCCAGTACAGCATGAAGAGCCACAGTAGGTGTATAGACTGTGACTGATAAATTCAACACTTGTCGGATAAGAAATGTGGCTGCAGCCATCTTACGAACCCAGCCATTTCCAAAACGCATCTGAAAAAAAATCATCATCATTTTAATTCGTATACGTCAACTGCTAAGCTTGATTCTGCTCCATAATGGGAGAAAAATTGACTTAGTATATATCTATTTGGTCCGGTGAGATATAGGGTTATATGTTGAGATTGCCTTTTATAGCAGTAGTGTTATCTCCTTGCCTGCTTTTTTTGTCTTTCACGATCACCCGCGCTAGAGGAAAAATTAGTATTCTTACTAAGCCACAGCAAAAAAAAAGTCACCACCGCAATAAAAAGTCATCACACTGATTTTCAAAAATCTTGGGCAAGGTGGAGGTTAGTTTTTTTTTAATAACCACCCTGCGCTAAGGAAATAATCATTATATCGCGGTGGATTTTACAAACATGCAATTAATGCAATCTAATTACACCCAGACTCAGAACAACAGTTTGCGTATCTATGCAGTCAGTTTATGGATACATATTAGATATCTTCCTTGCTTCCTCTATATATTCTCTTCTTGTAAATATCGTAAAAACTAACATGGTATAAATTCACTCTTTATTACGAAATATCAGAAACTATAAGAAGAAATATTGCTATTGCACGCCTCATGAGCGAAGCGTTGAGGTGATGCTCTATTCTCGATATATGAAATTAAGGACTTTTCAAAACTAAAAATTACTGTATTTTTCTTACACTGCACTTAGACTTCCAGGATAATATTATCATACATATGTCAAGAAAAACCAACCGTTTAAACGTATATTTTTAAAAAGCAATTACATATTTTATTTTCAGTAAGAAAAAAGTTGATTAAAAAAATATTCGAGGACGTTCGGATGTTTCCGTAAGGATCTGGCAGTCTCACGACCGTAAAAATTAATATATCGAAGTTTTTTTCATTAAAAACTCCATAATCGCAACGCGCTGTTTCCTTTGGAAAATGGCTTGGCAATTCTTTGTCGTTTAATTGCTATTAATAAAAAACTAAACTGCTTAGTCTTTAGTGTATGTATACCTTATAAAAATTGGGGTCGTTTACAATGATGCAAGCATTGTAAACGAACAGCTATGTTTAGCACTACATCGAAAATGGCAAGAAATTTCAAAAGTATTATTTCTTCTTTCATTTTCATTTATGGCATTGACTAAATAGTAAATGATAAATAATATAAAAATTATGAGGCGTGCACTTTTGGATTTTCCAAATTATATTACATTTATGCTTATACTTTACAAAGACCGGCGTAAGATTAAATAAAAAGTTTAAAAATAAAAAGTTTATAGACCTAATGTGATTTAGTTAAAGTCAGTAAATATTTAGTCTTAATGACTATTTATATACTGCAAAAAATAATTAAAAATCTACATAAAAGGCCTATGGAAATTAAACTTCTATTTATATACTGCAAAAAATAATTAAAAGCCTACTCAAAAGGCCTATGTAAATTAAAATTATTTAACGAAGCGATAATAAACGCAATTTATCTTGCTACTTAAGAGCAATTACACAAACCATTTATTTTTGTTGAAATCATGTGATCATCCTAACTTCGCAATTATTATTTTTGACCGACTTCCAAAAAGGAGGAGGTTCTCAATTCGAACGCTTTTTTTTTTTTCTTCTTTTTTTATAATACATTACTCCAAACTAAGTATTATTTTCTTGTAGGCGAATTTTGCAATATACGATTAACACCCACACTCAAAACAATCATTTATAGTTCGCATAAAGAACTGCATGAAAATCGAACATGTTCATTTTTTTAGAGTTTCACGTCTTAAATGGGATAGTAGTTTAAGTAGAGACACATAATATTTTAAATAGAAGGATAGGATATAATATTATCAGCCTGTCGGTCTCAATAGACTATGGAAGTGTGACGTCATAGCTCTATTAAGGTTGTAGGCATGCTCTGTGCCAATCAAAATTTCTTATTTTTCTGTGATAGTTATAAAAAAGGTATCACCAAGAGATTGGGAAGTAACATGGTACAGGGCAATTCGTAATAATAATTCCCCTGCCAAGGGTAAGAATTATACCATTTATCCCTTTATTATCCCTTCTTTCAGGCTATGTCCAATATAGAGTATCTATGAGCTAACAGATCGTGCAAAAAAATATTTTTACAATAACAAGATTTTTTTTAAAGATCTCACCCTGCGCTAAGGAAATAATATTTTTATTACAGAGGACTTCACAAGACATAAAATGCATCATCATCGTCATCACAGCCCATATATGCCCCACTGTTGGGCTCGGGCCTCCTCCGTAATCGAGGGCAATTAACCTACTATATCACACTCATCAGACGTGTTGGTACAGGGTTTAGTTTCGAGTTTTCCTTCTTTTGCATAGATGTTATATGCGCTTTATATCCCTTAGTCGTCTCTTACGATCGCCCACGGGTAAAATAGGGAGTGGTGAATTGTATTCTTATTTCGTCACCACACGGATAAGACATATAATTAATGCACACAAATTACACCCAGACACCCAGAACAACAGTTTGTGGTTCGCACAAAGTATTGTCTGATATAGGAATTAAGTACTAAGTACTGGGACAGAAAGTTGGTATCTCAACCAATACATTATCTATGCAGGCAAATTGAATATCATCAGACAATCTATCCGACGCTCTATAGAAACGTGATAGAGGCTTCCTGTGCTTATATTTGATATGACGATCGCCTGGGTGACGAGCAAGTTCCACATTCCCCACGTATATCACCAACCGTGGATGATGCTTGAATGCATTTCTACAGCGTGAACAAAAAAATAGGAGTGAGAATTTTCTCCCCTATGCTTATTAAAGTTTTAAAAAATAATTAGACCTACCTGCAAATATTCATAAACAGAGTTTGTATGCAACCTGTAGTAGACTGGCACAAAGATCCAACAAACTAGAGGAAAGGCTAAGATGACACCGTAGAGCGTCTCCCACATAGCAGAACCATAGTAAACTAACTCGGACGGAAAACCTGAAAATAAAAATATGATATTTAACATCATAACTTATAAGCTAATTCGTTACAATGGAAAAAAAATTCTTCTCCTTATTTTCCGTCTACTGACGGAATAAGTAAAATAAAAGCACCCATTCTCTTACCCGTAGGTGTCATAAAAGACGACTAAGGGGTATAATATGCATATAACATCTATGCAAAAGAAGGAAAACTCGAAATAAAACTCTGGTAGAGTTTTATGCGTAATATAGTAGGTCCAAATTACTGAAATTTGTAGCATTTAATATGCTTAATTATTTATAAATACCCGATTACGAAACGAAAAATGATGTCACAAGCGGGGTTCGAACCCGCACATATTGGGAATCCGGCCCAACCGTGCTGCCACTTACTTCATTTTTCGTTTCGTAATCGGGTATTTATAAATAGTTAAGCATATTAAATGCTAAAAATGTCAGTAATTTGAATAACAAGGTTGTGTCATCGTTTAATACAATTTTAACCGTAAAGTTTGAAGTATTAAGCCTATACAATGTGTAAACATTGTCCGATAGATGGCATACGTCACCTTGAAGACGTAAGATATAATATGAATCGAGATTTGCATGTCCTAAAATAGTTCACGATGGTGTAAGTGGCAGCACGGTTGGGCCGGATTCCCAATAGGTGCGGGTTCGAACCCCGCTTGTGACATCATTTTTCGTTTCGTAATCGGGTATTTATAGTAGGTCCATTTCTCTCGTTTTGTGAGGAAGGCTCGAGCCCAATAGTACGTAAATACAAATCCCGTATAAGAGTTAAGATGATCAAACACCCTTTTTTTTATTGCTTTTGATGGTAAACGAGCAAGCAGTACACCTGATGGTAAGCGTTACTACCGCCCATGGACCTTTAGGCCCGCTGCCTACCAATAAAAACTCCAAACCTACCCCAGTTGGGCTGCCGGCTCTCTCGCTCACCGAGCGAAGCGCAATAGCACATTGCCGTTACTCAGGCGTCGATCTACTGCAAGAGTGTGGTACTACCCCGGACGGACCGGCCCGCGGCTGTAGACAGAGAACTGTCAACAGCGTGGTCCTTCCATAATAAAAGGCCTATCGAAGTTCACTGTTAGGCATATCTCTCAACGCAGAGAAGAACTTGATACCGTCGGTCTGCACACATGGCGATAAAGAGATAAAGTACAGCTTATAATTGTCCATTCCACTGCCCCTTACAGATTTCCTAAAAAAGGCATGGGCCTCTATATCCGAAAAAGTCCTTCACATAATCATCACGCATAACAGACCGGTGAGCTATTAAAGTTAAAGTGACAAATTTTCCAGAATAGTGCTGATCACATTGTACTACTAGTGGTCCTTTAACTGGTTTTTATGCGACATAGAGTAAGGGTTATCCGTGTGGTGACGAAGTAATAATACAATTCACTACCCCTTATCTTACCCGTGGAGGATCGTACGAGACGACTGTGGGATATAAAACGCATATAACATCTATGCAAGAGAAGGACAACTCGAAACAAAAAAAAAACCAACCAACACGTTTGACCAGCGTGGTAGGTTAATTTCCCTCCAATTACTTAGGAGGCCCGACCCCATCATGGGAACATATATGGACTGTGATGATGATGATGATGAGAGTAAGGGTTAAACATTGTGTCTTTGTATTTTTATATCGTCACTGTACGGGAAATTGACAAAAACTAATTGGTGATGCAAATATATTAAAATTGGAAAAAACATTATACAAGAACATTATTTCTTTAAACAATTATGCAATGATGTGACAATTCCATGATAGTGAAATTGAATTATTGTTTTTTAACAGAGACCAAGTTCATTTTAAACATTTTTACTTTCAACGAATGTATGTATTAATATTAAGAACATATTAGAACATATTATTAAGATATAAAAATAATTATATTCGATTAAAGAATTTTGTTAAAGTTTTATTTAATTTAAGACTAAAAAAAGTCTGTTATTTGATCATTTTTATAGTCTCACGAAGCGTTGCTCTAAAAATAGGTATAAAACTGGGATACATTTTCATTAGCCGTGGTGGATAGAGATCCTCCATAGATGCAGTAATAGCGCCAACAAAATGGGAAAACGCGTTGGTAATTATTGCACTTTATTTAGTACAACTTTTAAAAAAATAAACAATGAAATACCAGTTATACAAGATTAGTAACTGGTTTGCGATAATGATAACGTTAGTTTTATTTACGATTCTAAATTAACTGGTATTACATAAAATTTATTTAAATAATCGCAATGATACTTGTTATATATCTAAGTAAAATATTTTTTCAATGCAAAAAATTTTAAGTATAAGCTCACATATTTATTGTTGTGTTCGATTTTCATGCAAGACAAGTGATGTGTGATGCACGAAGTGTTTTAAGCCCATTAGTAATGTTTACTGTTAATTGTTGCAATTTGTTCGTTATTTTTGTAAATTATCACGCAAAAGTATTACATACATACATACATACATGCATATCATCACGCTATGTCCTTTGCAGGGTAGGCAGAGAAAACAGAGTGCCAGAGAACTCTATCCTTGCATACTTCACTCGCTTCCTCAACATCAAAAAAAAAAAAAAAAAAAAAAAAAGTACGTCAAAGTAAAGTCTTGCAAAAGTACTACACATTAAAATTTATCAAAGCTATTGATAGCTACTTGGAGCGAAACTCTTCCCTCCTTCTAATACGATCAAGAGAAGTGATGTCTGCTTTAAAGTAAGTAAGTAGTTAAATTCTTAGTTAAGGTTAATTATTAGTGGTAGGACCACGCTGTTTACAGTTTTCTGTCTACAGCCGCGGACCAGTCCGTCCGGGGTAGTACTACACTCTCGCAGAAGATCGACGTCTGAGTAATGGCAATGTGCTATTGCGCTTGGTTCGGTAAGCGAGAGAGCCGTAGGTCCATATGGGTGAGCTTGGGGTTTGTAATGGTAGGCAGCGGCCAAGCTATACCCTTGGTATAGCAATGGTCCATGGGCAGCAGTGACACTTACCATCAGGTGTGCTGCATGCTCGTCTGCTACCATAAGCAATAAAAAAATCATGATCTTGTGCCACTAGGATTAGGTACAACAACCTTTTGCATCCATCATCATTCTATTCTTATCCCAATGTCATTGATTAATTCAATATGTACTTTTATTCTGTTGTACATACTGCAACATTTTCGGTGCTAGTTTTGACTTTCTGCCTGCCTGACTCTTTGAGAATGTAACTGTTCGCCAGTGGGTATCAGATGAAGTTGGCCCAGATCGAAATAAAGCACTTAATCGTCTTTTACGACCATCCACAAGCAATATAAAAGTTGTTAGTATTCGTAACTGCCACCATACATACTGTCGAAAACGATTAGACCTTTAGCATTTGCCATTATTCAAAGAGTTGGAGTTAATATTAAAAATGTTCCATTCTTATTCTCTGTAATTCGCTTTTAGTTATTTTTTTATTACTCTGGTTGGTTTTCGCTATGGCTTACAGCTCTCTCGCTAACAGAACAAAGCACAGCAGCTCAACGCCACTACTCAGGCGTCAATCTTCTGTGAAATTGTGGTACCACCCCGGACGGACCAGCTCGCGGCTGTAGACAGAAAACTGTGTGGTCCTCTACCACTATTTTTCATTTTCTATCACTTTTAAACATCAATCTTTATATATAATTCTTCTGTACGTGTATTTACAGTGAACTCTTCCTAAACGGCTAGATGGATTTTTTTTTTAATTTTTGTGTGTGTTCGAGGGCATTCGACAATGGTTTAGATTTACAATTGGACCCGGTAGGTGGCGCCGTTGCCGGTATGTCAAATGGTTGGACCGATTGGGATGAAATTTTCTATGTATATTCCAATGGGTACCTGGATGATTTCAAAACGCAATTGGACCCGGTAGGTGTCAGCATATCGCTTAAAACTTTTCCGGGCAGGACGATGTCTGCCGGGACAGCTAGTATTACTATAATTGCTTCATTTATGTCATTACAAAGAACAAATTATTATAATAATTATGTAAGTAATGTTTATTTTTTTGTTCAAGTAAATTATTTACTTGTATTGTATATAAACGAACTGTATTTCATGGATCAGCGATCATGATAACTATGTAGTTGCTTTTATGATGACATTATTTTAATAATAACTATTATGTTTGAATGTTGGTAATCGCTGTTTATGTATGTGTTAATTTATTATACCCTCTTCGTTCATCATCATCATCATCTCAGTTCAAATAAGACCCACCGTTGGCCTTAAACGTTTCAATAGGAGAGAAAATTGCATTACTTACTCTACCATGCTGGTGAAACGGGTTAGTATTTTTTTTTTTTGACGGCGGGCTATATTGCGGTCTCGCCCCGTTAATTCATCCGGAGCGAGACGACTTGATATATCGTCTTTTTCAATATTTCCTTCTCTTATGTAAGTGCTATATGTATATTTAATCCCTTAGTCATCTTTTACGCTGCTGTGTAGTAGCGGTTACGAATACTACCAACCCTTACTTTGCTCATGAATGTCATAAAAGACAACTAAAAGCCTTATAACGACCAGGGCCAACTCCATCTGATGCCGTTTGGTCAACAATTACATTCCCAAGGAATGTTCACGTCTGGCAGGCGGCCGGTCATAAAATAGTTGCCAATAACTTTTATTATATGTACTCTGAAAGAGGAGTACATATTGTATCGACCCCAAGTAATCGGGGTAAGAGTAAGAGAATGATGATGAGTCATCTTTCACACTGAAATTAAATGGTTCTTGTGTAGTTACTTTCTTGCACAAGAGTGTAGTAAAAGACGAAGATGATATGATATGGAAATAACATCTACTCAAAAGAAGGAAATCTTAAAATAAAACTCTATATCAACCTGTTTAGCCAGCGTGATTACGTAGGTAAATTTCCCTCCCACTGTGGAGGAAGCTCGAGGCGGCAGTGGAACATATATCATCTAATATCATCATTCTCCTACTCTTATCCTTATTACTTGGGGTCGATACAATATGTACTCTTCTTTCATAGTACATATTCTAAAAATTATTGGCAATAGTTTTATGACCGGCCGCCTGCCAGACGTCAACCCTCCTTGGGAATGAAATTGTTGACCAAACGCCATCAGGTGGAGTTGGCCCAGGTCATTATAAAGCTCTTAGTCGTCTTTTACGACATCCACGAGCAAAGTAAGGGTTGAAAGTATTCGTAGCCGCTACCACACAACAACATCATATCATATATCATCTAAGATGATGATGAAATAATTTCTTTCTTTCTTTCAATCATCGATGACTGTTGGGCCACTTCAAGAGTGAGCTAATGTCATAATATATATATATATATATATATATATAAACTTACCTAAAAATGATCTGACGCCCAGCGTGCCTCTAGCTACAGAGAGAATCATAGCGAGTACTGATACTCCACTACCAGCAAAAATGTATGCTTCTTTCGCATTACCAGCCGCATTAATATCACGTCTTCGCCTCCAAAGCGGTGCACAAGATGTCGCACAAACAAATAGTCCAAAGACTATACACTCCCACGCTAGCCACCCCGTATTCATGGTTCTGAAAAGAAAAAATATATATTTAGACATACAAGACAATGGCAGGTTAAGAATACATCACTATTCGTGTGGTGACGAAGTAAGAATACCATGGTTCCCATCCCTTTTTCGTCCGTCTTTTGTGTCCATCTTTTGTGATCACCAATAGGTAAGACACCTATCAACATCATCATCATCACAGTCCATAAATGTCCCACTGTTGGGCTCGGGTCTCCTCCGTAATGGGAGAAAAATTAACCTACTATACTGCACTGGTCAGACGTGTTGGTATAGGGTTTTGTTTCGAATTTTTCTTCTCTTGTATAGATGTTATATGCGCTTTATATCCTTTAGTCGTCTCTTACGATCACTCACAGGTAAGATAGGGGGTGGTGAATTGTATTCTTGCTCCGTCACTACACGGACAAAAGATATTTAAGAGATTCAAACAAAAAGCAAAAAAGAGAAGGTAAACTCGAAATTAAAATCTATACCATCACGTCGGCCCAGTTAAGTATGGCAGGTCTATTTCGCTCATAATATGGAGGAGGTTTGAATCCAGTACCGGAACATATTAACATATAGGTGAGATTAAACATACAATAAATCTTTATCCCCTACTTTGACGAGGCAGTCATAGAGATCAGCTATAGGTCAGCAGCACTTGCCTTGGTAACTTAAAATATCAACTACGATCACCAAAATATTAGAGAAGAACTCTCATTCTGACACACTACACCACCAATACCTCAGGCGACGAAATAGTGAATACTTGCATTTGATACCATCCTAACCGAGGTCACGGTTGGATGGTCTGAAGATTAGTCCACCAACCACAAAAAGGCGGCCTGCCTGAGGGCGATTTCGAGATTTCTTTGTCTAGCACTGATGTTAAATACATATTATTATCCATTAATCAATCATCTTTTTGTATGGTGACAGACAAAAAGAATTTATTTAATCTTCTCCTATCTGACCTTTAAATATCGTAAGAGACGACTAAGGGATATAATATGCAAATAATATATATGCATTCCGTGTGTTGACGGAATAAGAATACAATTCATCACCCCCTATCTTACCCGTGGGTGATCGTAAAAGCTGATTAAGGGATATAAAATTCATATAAAATCTATACAAGAGAAGGCAAATTTGAAATAAAACCCTATACCAACATGTCTGACCAGCGTGGTATAGTAGGTCAATTTCCTTTCCATTATGCAGGAGACTCGAGCCCAACTGTGGGACATATATATGAGTTGAGATGATGATGGTGATAATATATGCAAAAGAAGGAAAACTCGAAATGAAACCCTATACTAACCCATCTGATCAGCGTGATACAAGTAGGTCACTTTCTCTTTTACTGTGCTCGAGCCCAACATAGTAGGTGTATGATCGGTCACTGACGTCAAGTCCACGCTGCTCCGGTGGTCAGTCCAACGACGAAGGCGAGGTATCACGGATGGGTTACGGGTGTGCGTGCTTACGCCCCTCTGTCGCCCCGGACGGAGTAATGCGAGGAGAGCGCCGACCGTAGCCCACCCCAAAAAAAAATAAAAGGAGGTGTATGATACGAGATGATTTTTTTAAGATAAACATAGGAAAATTCAATGATGGGAATTGTATTCTTAGCCTTATAACACACGGAAAAAAATATAAACATACATACCATCACGCCATGTCGGTAGGCAGAGAGAACAGAGTGCCAGAGAACTCTATTCTTGCATACTTCACTCGTTTTCTCAACATTCATAATTCTCTTCATATACGCTCGCCGGTTTCGGAGACTCTGGACTCCGCCTTCCTTCAGTACATGACCGATCTGGTCTAGGTAGGTTAGTCTCGGTCTCCCCCGGTACCTACATCCTTTCACTTTCGCATTGTATATCTTCTTAACAATACGTTTGTTCGGCATTCTTTCCACATGTCCGAACCATCGAAGCATTCCCTTTCGCATCTTTACACCAATACTCTCTTTCATACCTTCTCGCTCTCTTACGTTGTCGTTACGAATGCGATCGATCAGCCTAACTCCACAGATTTTCCGTAGAGATCGCATTTCAACCGCATTAATTTTACTTTCATACTCTTTTCTGCATACCCAACTCTCGCTTCCATACAGTAATGTTGGGAGAAGCACTGCATTATGTATTGCTACACGTGCCTTATGGCTGAGATGGTGGCTACCGAGAAGTTGCCCCAACTCTCCGTTCACTCTATTTCCCGCATTCACTCTTCGCTCTATATCAGTGGTGTACCTTCCATCTCGGCTAAATCCACATCCAAGATATACAAATTCATCCACCAGTACATTATTACCTATAGTTACTCTTACATCTGTTCTGGCTTCATCTCTTTCAAAAACCATTATTTTGGTTTTGCTCACATTCACGCGTAGACTCTTTTTCTTACAATCTTCTGTCATTGTGTCGACTAGGGCCTGCAGATCAGTCGCTGACTGTGCCAGCAGTTCTGCATCATCTGCATATAGCAGAGCAGTGACCACTGAATCGCCCATCTTGACTCCCACATTCATATCGTTCAACCTTTGGAGACATTTATCCATATATATGATAAACAGGAATATAACAGATATATAATAGATATATAACAGATATTTAACAGATATATAATATATAAAGAATATAAAATTCCGAAATAATATAAGATAATAATAATTATCACATGTTATAACAATATCTACTGGCGTTAAATGCTTTTAACGGCTCATTCTATGTGTTAAATATTCTAATCAATAAAAAAAATATTATGACGATATTACATAAGCTAAAACTACAAATATAAATTCTAAATAAAACCTTGTCACAAATATAGAAATTAGCGCCATCTATAATAAGACTTTATAAAGATTATGCTCTTATTTAGATGTTTTATGCAAATAAATTTCAACAATTTGAATGTACATAAAAATATTTAGCTATTTAGCGCCCTATTTTATAAAACGTCGCGATTTGGATTTCACGTAAGACAATAATTTTCTATACAAGCCACATATAGTTATTTTACATCTGGATAATACTTCTATCTGCTACTACCTTTTTAAAGTACCCCTGTGTGGTGACAAAATAAGAATGCAAATCGTCACTTCCTATTTTGCCCATTGACATCATGAAAGGGAGAGAGACTAAGGGAGATTTTTTATTGCTTATGGTGGCAAACGAGCAAGCAGCACACTTGATGGTAAGTGTTACTGCCGCCCATGGACCTTCGCAATACCAAGGGTATAGCTAAGCCGCTGCTTACCATTACAACCCCCAAACCCACCCAATTAGGTTTCCGGCTCTCTCGCTCACTGAACGAAACGCAATAGCACATTGTCATTACTCAGATGTTGATCTTCTGCGAGAGTGTGGTACTACCCCGGGCGGACCGGCCCGCGGCTGTAGACAGGGATCTGTCAACAGCGTGGTCCTACCACTACTAAATTTATTTATTGCACTTGCATAAAAAAGAATTTATAAATACTAAGATCTATATATACATGGTGCCGATTTAATTAGTAGAATCCTTGAAGGGGGTATATCAGGCCATGATACACTATCTAAATCAGTAAAAAAAAATAGTACCTAAGTTTTGATTAAATTGCCATACTGATAAGCGGTCAATACACTTGTACTATAAAAATTTCATGTAGGCATATACTCATGCGTGTGACACTGAACTAGTAGGCAAATAGACCCGCTCGCGCTGCGCTCACCGCCGCACAGCTGGTTCGAAATGTACCTACAGGTCAATATACGCTGACAAACCTACTGTTTTGATAAGAAACAAATCACTTTATCTCTGGATTGGGTAGAGCTAGGAGTTTGCAACTAACTTTAATCTTTTTTATGGCGTCATTCCTACACCTAGTTTAAGTTATTCTACTAATAAAATCGGCACCCTGTATATGTGTATCTCAGCGTATCGTTCGCGAGAGTTCAGTAAATTTACCCCATCTCAAATGCGCCAAATATATTTTTTTAAAGACCACCCTGCACTAAGGAAATAATCCTTGTATTGCGGGGGACTTTACAAGCATGCAATCAACGCAAACAAATTACACCCAGACTCAGAATAACACTTTTTTGATCGCACAAAGTATTATCCTGCGTGAGAATCGAACCCACGGCACTGGCACGGATAGTCGGTATCTTAACCACTACGCCATATGTGTGTTCAAAATAGGTTTCACATTCAAAAATTGAAATGTTTATGTTTCTATATAAGTATTATCCTTCTGCTTATTCATTTTGAGATCGCATTTGAATGCGAAGTACTAATTAAATTTACGCTTATTATTTTTACCTTCGATTATACTAATTACAAACTGCCATTATAAGTCTATGTGATTCGTTATCAGATTTCATGGCATATCCAATATTGTTCTTATGATTTTTACTCGAGTTATATACATTAGCTTTACCAACAGATTTACTCGCATAAATTGAATGATATTATACTACTTTTCTTATCTCAGAAGTTAAATAAAAATGGCGACAACGCAGAACTCTTGATGCCCATTGTTAGATATATATACTAGCAGACTCGACCACGCGTTGCTGTGGCTAAGGTAGCCTCAGTAACACGTGGTGGTTATGCTAATAAATTGTAGCTTATATGAAACGTTTGTACATTTAACATAGCGCCATCTATTAAATATTTACTCAATCCAGTCAACAGACACCGCCATTTGTTAGAATTATTTGGAGATAACAGATAATTGTGACTGTCAAATAATAGACAAATAATTTGCAATAAAATAATATTGCGACTATAAATTGAGATGGAAGCTATACTATATTTTAAGTTGAATCAAACTACTCATGCTGTGCAAATGTGATTAAAATCGGTTAAGTACTTTAGGAGTCCATCGCGGACAAACAACGTGACGCGTAATTTATATATATTAAGATATATACATATACAACCTTTATAGATACTGCTCCTCTTGTTAAATTTGTTTCAGCAAAATATATTTTTATGACCTATGTCTTTCTCTGTGTTTATAGAGAAATACATAGGCTAGGCTATTTAAATACAATGAAACTTTTCGTGTTTATGTAATAGTTCCTAAGATTAAAACGTTCAAACATTTAGCTATTTTCATCAGGTTTATAATATCTCACTATATCTTTAAACGAGCAATTCTGGTATATATATATATATATATATATATATATATATATGTGTGTAATCTGAATCTCGGAAACGGCTCCAACGATTTTCTTGAAATTTAGCATACAAGGGGTTCTGGGGGCGATTAATCGATCTAAATAGTTTTCATTTATAGAAAATATTATTTTGTCAGTATATTTCGACAACAAAAATATATAATTTTTCGTTGTACTAAAACTATTTCTTCTTCTTCTTCTCTTTGTATATTGGCAATCAGCTACATATACGAGCTATTGGTGCCAGTGTCAAGTTATAATTATTTTTACGTTTATAGTCTTGTCAGGTCAGTCATTGTCTAAGTCAAATTGTCACCATTAACAGTGCAATGGCCACACTGTTAATGGTATCTTGTGGGAATTTTGATGGAAAACGAAAACTTTGTAAAGCACTTTTATATGATATTCACTACATCACAGTATTTCCGCACATCACATTACATAAAATGCCATCAAAATTATCTAATATAACACGTTAAAACACTAAGATATCGAATATAATACAAGAGCACCACATGACGTTTTCAAATTCCCGTCAAAAGTCTAAAACTATTTGAATATGAAAGTTTTCAAATTTTGACGCTGTCATTAAGAATAGACATTTAGCTCCGTTGGAAAATCGAGTGGTCTAATCCAAACAAACCGGAGCTCGGTTCGGATCCTTACTTTTTCTTATTTACTTTTTGGCCTTATTTTTATTATTTTTATTTTATTAATTATTATCATTTGCTCGCATTTTTGTTTGCGTAGAAGTCGATAATGTTTTAATAGGATTTTTGTATGATTTTTACGTTATTAATTTTATTGTTATTTATAGATAATTATGTATAAATGTTTGTATTCTTATATAGTATAACAATCTTATCCGTGTGATGACGGAGTAAGAATATAATTCACCACCCCCTATCTTACCCGTGGGTGATCGTAAGAGACGACTAAGGGATATAAAGTGCAAATAACATCTATGCAAGAGAAGGAAAACTCAAAACAAAACCCTATACCAACACGTCTGACCAACACGGTATAGTAGGTTAACTTTCCTCCTATTATGTAGGAGGCCTGAGCCCAACAGTGGAACGTATATGGGCTGTGATGATGATGATGATAACAATCTTTGTTATAGTATAGGGAAGGTTTAATAAACATAAATATCAAATGAAATTTTGTTACATATTATGGACACCAGGCTTTTTCTTAGCAGGCCATGTTTTTAACACAACGCGCTCATTGCGACCGAGGCGATCGAAGGGTAGTGTACGGCCCCATAACCCACCGTCTTTTCCATCGAAATTAAGCCGACCACTGGTACCGCTTCTTTGACATCCCCGCCCACCCGCAATTCTACACCTATTACAGTATTTTTTTGTAAACAATATCTTTTGTTTTCCTTACGGATGCTAGAGTTACCAGGCTACTCTGTGAGCTTACTCTGAAGCATGTCACATACAACTGCCTATGGGAGAAGCAGCTTTTTCTCAAGTCTACTCCCGCTACCTTAAGAATATGACCTCGAGCTTTGTTTATGGTTATTGCGAAGCAGACTTTAATGGCAAACTGCATTCTCTGAAATTCGAAGGAGTAATTTGATGGTATTTGGAGAATCCAAGGAATAAATACAGACTCGGCTCAAGAACAACCGATCAGTATAGTTGACCCGATTACATGCAATGCAATGTTTTTTCTTGCAAACTGGTGGCATTGTATAATTTTAGCGTGCCAGTTCTCAATTTTAAGATGTGAGTTGTGAGACCGGGAGCCTTCAGAGTATTCAGGAACTCGACCGGTTCTCGGACTCGGGGTTTATAACTTATTCGAAAGATTTATTTTAATATTCAACCCCTTCGAATTATTTAAAATATTTGCAAGTAAATAGTATAAAGAAATCAAAACGACCATAGTGGCGCACATAGGTACCTAGGTCATGGCATCTTGCGACTAATCTAATCAGCATTAACATCCTGTCTCCCTATCGTATCTTACTGATTGTTCCTAATATAACTCAGCCTTTCCGTCTCAATTGTTACAAATATGTTGATTAAACTCTGACTAAACAGCTAAAAAAATATAGAAAATGACTATCTCTCTTTACTAATCATTATGTAGTAAAAATACCCTCGCCAGAGTAAAATTAAAATGGGTAATATATCTTAGGAGCGATGGATTTCATTTATACGAGCAATGTGTTATCATGGCTCTCAATTACAATATTTGGCTTAGAAAATTGCTGTCCAACAATTTAAAATTTCAAACTACGTTCCTATGACGCCGTGTCCTAAAAGTGTATGACCTCTTTATAGCTCAGAAACTTTCAAATACCGTGTTAATACAGTATTGTGACTTTTGAGACATTCCAATTTTAAATAGTATTTCCATTATACCAAGCTTTTATGTAAGTTCAATCTCTTCAGAGTTCCGTACCAAAAGCGTAAAAGGGCACCCTATAACTAAGACTTCACCGTCCGTCCGTCCATCTGTCTATCACCAGGCTGTATCTCATGAACCATGATAGTTAGACAGCAGTCAGACAGAAATTTTCACAGATGATGTGTTTCTGTTGCCACTATAACGTCAAATACTAAAAAACAAAATAAAATAAATATTTAAATGGTGCCCCCATACGACAAACGTGATTTTGGCTCCTTTTTGCTCGATACATTTTTTTATTTTCTATTTTCGTACTTTTGCCTTTTTAATTTATTTTTTCATTATTTTAATTAGGTATATTTAAATATATCTTCCAAAACACACTAATACGAAAATACCAAGCAAGGCTCGGTTCTCCAGATATTTGATACAGAAAGTAATATACTTATTATTGATTTTATCACGTACTAATTCTTATTTTACAATTACGGTGTTTCACATTCTAAGGTATTCGTGCATACGGAAGGGCTGAGGCATTTAATGTTCAACATATGATCGTTAAAATAATAATAATAATAAATGTTTAATGTTCAACATGTCATCGTTAAAATAATAATAATAACTGTTTATTGACGTAAAATGTACATTAGGTATAATTAATAGGATTCCCTAACACCTGCGCTAGTAAAGAATGTGTTGCAGGTGTTAGTGTCTTCCCCCTTAAACATTGACTTTATTGTTACATCAAAAATTAAATTAAATAGTAAGAAAACTTAACAATAATATTAAAAAAGAAAAGTAATTATAGAATTTACCAAAAGTATAGGTACGTGTGTGTTTATGTGCAAAAAAATATACCAATATATTTATCTACTAATTTTAGGTAGAATTAATAATTATTTTTGTACTATTATTTGTTTTTGGGACTGCCATGGTCTAGCGAACCTGTTCGGTGCCAAAGAAGAGATAGCATACAACTCTATAACCACCGGTACCCCATGGGCTACCGGTGTCCGGTCCTTGTATTTGGTGGCCTTCACCTCTAAGTGCTGTGACTGTTGAACACAGACCTCACTACTTGGGTTAATACCATAATCACCACTTTAGCAGGCAGGTGTAATTAGTCTTATAATTCTTTCAATGTTGATGATTAATGTTGTCTTATACGTATCCGATACCAAACCAATCTTATGATAAATGTGTAAACAAAATAATTATATAATATACATACATATTATCACGCCATATCCCTTGCAGGGTAGGCAGAGAGAACAGAATGCCAGAGAACTCTAACCTTGCATACTTCACTCGCTTCCTCAACATACAAAATTCTCTTCATTCAAGCTCGCCGGTTTCGGAGACTCTTGACTCCACCTTCCTTCAGTACATGACCACTCTGATCTAGGTAGGTTAGTCTCGATCTCTCTCCCCGGTACCTACATCCTTCCATATATATATATATATGCCATATATTATATAACTATAAGTATTATATAGTAAATGGAATAAATTTTTACTCTGAGAGTATTTCCTGTATATATCACAATCATGAATGAGGAAAGATATAATTCATTATTTATCATGAATATCTAAGATACAAATTAAACTAAAAAAACAGCTGTCGTTTGAAACTGACTTATCAGTGATGAGAAAAAAAATCATATTGTCACGCTCAACTCGTAAATATTAAGTAGTCTAATAGTAATACCCATATATTTAAACGTTCCGATCATTGCGTGTTGCACAAAAACAAGACCAAGACCCGCTGTAACACTTGCAGTGCTCCTTTAGACAGCATTTTACGATTCCTTTGGCAAAGAAAGGATTATCAACATTTTGTATTCTTAATACCAGTACACGGGGAAAAAAATTGACGTTATTTTAACCAGTGTCATGATAGATAGGTGTGATTATAGCTTTACTACCGTTAAGTGGTATGTACCTAATTATTGGTAATTGTGCAGTTAGTGCCACTAGATGAATGGAATTTCATTAATTTAGTTGGATTTTTCTTTTCTATGTGGATTTTTCATTTCCATCAAAACTAGTGACTCTGTGTTATTCTAACAGCGATAGTTGCAAGACTTCCGAGACTGGCAAGAGTCTTGCATTTGGGCAACACTAATTGAAGTAATTATTATCTCTATAGGTAGGTTAACGGGGGTTAACAGAGCATCGACGGTTGTAGGTTTATCGAAGGGTAACCTGCCAAGCGGGCGACATAACCCAACAAATCAGTCTCTGTGGTCCTAAGGTGGTGAGGGCAATACGGTAAACTATCTGTACGATGCTCTTCAATCGCTTTGGATGATTTAGATATCATTTGACCATAACCTGACAAAGATATAATATTATAGTATAAAAGCAAATAAGTCATATCACCGCAAGAGAAAAAAAAATAAAAATAAAACTTTATTCCAAACCAGATCACTAGCGTGTGTACATTAATAGCGCTCTTATAATGAAGGAGTCCTAACTATGAGACATATGCACTGTAAAAAAGAAATATAGTATTATACTGGTTATTATAACAAAGAAAGGAATTATATCTCCAAGTACCAACTATCCATTCATTAGTCTAGTCGCCTAGATACCCACTCTTTTTTTTTGGGTGGGCTACGGTTGGCGCACTCTTCGCACCACTCCGTCCGAGCGACAGAGGGGCGTAAGCGCGCACACCCGTAACCCACCCGTGACACCTCGCCTTCGTCGTTGGACCGACCACCGGAGCAGTGTGAACTTGAAGTTAGTGGCCGAACCGACGGAATACCCCCAGGGGTATCATCTCCTTGACCGAGTTTCTCCATCGGGGAGGACGTTGGATTTTCCTCACGCGAGATACCCACTCTTAAATGTAAGTCTCCCCAAGGAGGTAGGAGGACCCGCTCGCACGGCGAAGAGAGAGAAGTTTTACGGTGGGTCTATGGAATCACGCGCCGCCTTTCCGTCACCCCGGACCGATTTGGCGGGGCAAGACGCATCCATAGTCCACCAAAAAAAAAAAAAAAAAAAAAAAAAAAAAAGTAGGTAGGAGGACCAAATTCTAAACTATAAATTAAGTGTAAGGCCAAATTTAACTGTCCATAACTACAATGTATTAAGTACAAGTACATTAATCTTAAAAATTAACAGATTATTTACCATTAAAATGATTTTGTTTATTAGGAAAACGCAATTTTCTTAAACATTGTATGCTACAATGACAGGCCGTCAATGAAATCTGAGACTATCAACAAAGTCTGATCATTCGAAACAATAGTAGATATCAAAGCTTTTCATTATAGTTGTGATGTATTTGAGCCCTTCTCACAATTGTATTAATCAGCCGGCGATATATTGACTCAATTATTTGCTACATTGCTCCTTTTAATATCATCGTGATAATCATAGCTGTGTGGTAGCCGCTACGAATACTACCAACCCTCACTTTACTCGTGGATTTCGTAAAAGACGACTAAGAGTGACAACCTGGGCCAATTCTATCTGATACCGTTAGGTCAACAATTACATTCTCAAGGAGGGTTGACGTTGAGCCACCGAAGACAAAGGTCGGGTACCGGTGGCCCGCTCGCACGGCGAAGAGAGGTGCTTGCAGGGTAGGTCTATGGGGTTGCGCGCCGCCTCTTTCGTCACCCCGGACCGATTTGGCGGGGCGCTACCACGTCCATAGCCCACGGCAAAAAAAAAAAAAGGAAAGGAAAAAAAAGGTTGGCGTTTGGCAGGCGGCCGGTCATAAAACTATTAACTTTAACAATATGTACTATGAAAGAAGAGTACATATTGTATCGAACCCAAGTAATTGAGATAAGAGTAGAAGGAGAACGATGATGATGATGAATCATAGTAGTATTCGTTCAGAGATTTCAATTTTACTGTGACACATGAACATATTTACCGAGATAATCGTACTATGATAACATTTGCACTAGTCGTATATAAGTACTTACTTCCTTACTGAATAAGCAAACGGTCATCATTTGCGATTTGTCAAACGACCTATGAAATTGCTATAATTCGTGAAATTGTACGGTTTTAATGAAATAAATATATTTAGATATTAATTATATTATATGTTCTTATATTTTTGTGGTGTTTAGGTTCGAAATTATCGGGCTATGGGGTTGAACATTCAGACTCTATAAGGAAATTAGGAAGCGACTATTTAACAATTCGCGCGATCAGAAAGTTGGTTTATATTTTGCACAAAAGATTAACCTTCTTAAGAAAATATTCATAGACATCTGACATAAAATATAATAGATAGAAATCTATGTTCATAGTTTTCCTTGTGTGTGTAATACATTGACACTCGTCTCTGAATCTCCAAACCAACCAAAAGTACACCCGCGAGTGCTGGTATGAACACCTCGGTATGAACCGTTCTATAGGCTTTACATAAGAATATTAGTACCAATCGTTGCCTTTATAGTAATTTAAGGCAAGCCACCCCCTATCAGCCCATACAGGTGCAAGGTAACAAATACACCACAAATATTTGACGTTAAGTGTATTGAAACGAAGGCCCCCAAATAGATGAGGATATTTTAGTAAGCACATAAAATTCCCTTAAATTAAAACACAGTTTTAATATGCTGGATAAATGAAAAATTATTTTCTATGACTAGGTCGAGATAGCAAATTGAGTCTTTCTTATTGACGTTCATATTATTGAATTTTATACACGGCGCCGATCCAAATTTTTCTAAGCCAGCATCTTTAATAGCGTCGACAGATTTTATTTTTTTTAATTTGCCTCTCATTTGTGACACGAACTGCACCCGATTTCGCGGCTTTATTTACACCTACAATTTGAAAACAACTTCGTTTATATGTTTAATTTCCTTTAGTTAACACCTGTTTGGTTGTTGAAGACGACACGTAATCCGCTGAACGCTCGACCGTAAGATAAACGATTACATAGGGAGCGCGCGACCAGCGAAGCTCCACTTGTGGCACGACTTTTGATAATTTTAATTAATCGGCCTACGATGGTTTCTTAATATCGTTTAAGGGCCGTGTAGTTTGGGTTTGGTTTAATTCCCGTTCAATATTTAGTAGTTTCGTCTCATTGCAAAATTATTTTAACTCTAGTAATGAAACGATGGCAGTAATGCGTTTAGTGTAGTCCATTATTGCCATTTTATTCGCGTTATTCATACGTGAGCCGTGACCATTGATAAGCTTGTTTATTCTTGACAGAAATATGGATGTCTCAAAAACTAGTTCACAATATAATGACTTCTAATGTTTACGCGAGTATTACACATTTGAAATAAAACTACTTTTACGGATTCTATCGCGTTCGTATTTGATTTATAATTTCCCGACGTTTCGAACACTTTACAGTGATCATGGTCACGGGAGGACTGAGTCCTCGTGATCATGGTCACGGGAGGACTGACATTTGAAATAAAACTACTTTTACGGATTCTATCGCGTTTGTATTTGATTTATAATTTCCCGACGTTTCGAACACTTTACAGTGATGGGAGTCACGGGAGGACTCAGTCCTCCCGTGACCATGATCACTGTAAAGTGTTATAGAATCCGTAAAAGTAGTTTTAGTTCACAATAATTAGGTTGTCCGCCGTCGCTGACACTAAATGGTGACGAATTAATTGTACTAGGCACTGGTAAAGGTTTCGTTTCGTTAAGCTGGAGACGGCTCATTGTAAAGGCCACGTCTGCTAGTACGGACCGGCAACGACCGAGATGTTAGTTGACTTAAACGAAATACGTCAGCGCCACGATCAGGCGGTTCGCTATCATTATAACATTTCGGCATTTTAAAATGAAGTATATGAAATAATTGAAGTAAACAAAATTTAAATGTCTAACTCAATAATAACTTTAAATCTACCCATTACTCAAAAAAATAGAAAAACTTACCTATTTTTCCATATTTAAGCATAAACAAGAACAAATAGTTATCGTAATTTACGTAAACACGAACTAAACACAATAAAACACAATTGGAAAATAAACTTTACACTGCACCGAGCTGAGGCGGGGAGGGAGTAGTAGTGTGTATTGCCAAGGTGGCATCGAATTCAGAATATATTATGTCACTATTTGCCTTAATAATGTTAAATAAGAAGCGACTGAAGGACTCATGATTCTCTATTAAGAGAAGAAATGTTAGTATGATGGGGATCATTTAGGGCAGTGGGTATCCCAGAGGCTAATTCGCCCATCAAAATTAAGGTAAATGGTGGCGCTAGACCACCCACGATTTATGGACCCTGCTTTTTCGGAAGACTGAACTATAATATTTTAGTGACTGAACTATATTATCCGTACGGTTACGGAGTAAGAATACAATTCACCACCCCCTAACTTACCTGTGGGTGATCGTAAAAGACGACTAAGGGATATAAAACGCATTTAATAGCAATGCAAGAGAAGGAGAAATTCGAAACAACACCCTATATCAACACGACTGACCAGCGTAGCATAGTAGGTCAATTTCCCTCTTATTACGAAGGAGGGTTAAACCCAACATACTATATATGAACTATAATAAACTCAAAAAAGAATTAAAATTCTTCTCGACTTTGTATCTCGGGATATATACTAAGTAAATAGAAGAAAAGTTACCACCAAAAAATTTCCTCTGCCCTATAAGTTAACTAAAATATGATATTGAGTGAAATAAAATTAATATTTTTGCTTTATTTGGACTATGATCTGATCGTAGTTCAACCAGACATTAGGGATGACAGCAGATCAGTCTGGGCATATTTTGATATTACCAACAGCAATATTTTATCAAGCATTATGGCATATATTTATCTAGATAAATTTATGATCCGAGATAAGCAATAAATCTATTTGTCCCCTGACCTAAGTGAGATATGCAACAAATTATACAATATGCATTATAAGCCGTTATCGTTACGGGACATCCCGTTATAATATATATTATCGCGAACTTTTGAACTCTTCTTAGGGTTGTCCGTAATTTTTTTTAATAAAATATATTTTCCGTATGATAACAGCTAACTTACCTACCTAGACCCGATAGGTCACGTACTGAAGGAAGGTGGAGTCAAGAGTCACCGAAACCGGCGAGCGTGTATGAAGAGAATTATGAATGTTGATGAAGCAAGTGAAGTATGCAAGGATAGAGTACTCTGGCACTCTGTTCTCTCTGCCTACCCTGCAAGGGATATGGTGTGATGACATGTATGTATGTATGTATAATAGCTAACCATGAATTAATTACGATAATTTAAAAAAAAATCACATGATTACGTTCAAAGTTTAAATTCTCAAATTGCTCTGTAAATAGTGATTGATATATTTGAGCTATCTTTACAAAACAAAATATGAAACTCGGAGATTATTTTTAAATACTGAAAAACACCTAAATAGCAACGAGTAAGCAACATTGCTTGACTTTGAACGAAAGATCTTCTGACATTTTAAGCGTGAAACAGAAATTAATGTTTAAACTTTCTCAAGTTTATTCAAATTATGTTTTTTAGGATTGAGAGCATTGAAATTTTAATTCAGATATTCTATTCGGAATTATGTTTTAATATATAATAATGTATTTTAATACATAATGTAAAGAGCTAAGATTCTGTAGATTAAGAGTTTTGTACATGTAAAGTTGCTTCAGTTGCGTTATATATTAATATACGAGAAACGCGGCACGAGCGAGAGAGAGAGAAAGAGAGAATACACGCTATTGGTTGATGTATGTAAGTGACATTTAAAAATTAGTTTGCCAAAGTTTCACTTCTGACATGTGTACTTTGTACGCACGCATTTTTTTCTATTTCTTCTCCCACTGCTGGGTTCAAATCTTTATTATATTAGAACAGAACTTGCTTTAGCATAATACACTAGCCAGAGGGGATGACATAGAATTTAATTTAGAGTTTTTTTTTTATTGCAGAGATGTTATCAGCTTATCATATTTAGTCATGAACAAGAAATAGCTAGTGATTCGATTCAATATTTCTATATTATTATTCGATTTTATATTTTAATCTTTCATCATACAGGCAGACAAACTAAATATGTTTAGTCATAAATTATTTTTAAAAGATAGCAGCCCTAACTGTTTGCGGTAGTTAATATTAGAATGAATAGCATGATTTTATCTTAAGCCAATCACTGATTCCCATTTAGTTATTAATTTCTGAACGCATTCAACATGTCCAAGATAATGATAAATAATGTAATGTAATATAATGATATTATAATATAACCACTGATTTTAAGATCTATTGCTATTCATTAAAGCTATCTACATTTTCTTTTCGTTATTCCATCTTCGTAGTTAGGCATATATCCAACAAGCTTAAAATGTGCCTATATATGTTTAACTTTACATAGTACAGAACTGTTATCCCTCTAAAGACTCTCCATGTGGAATAATTTTATATTGTATTAGAAGAAAAAATAACTAGTAGGTAATAGTTACAACAAAATAGGTTTTTTGAAGTGAAAACTTCTTTAGAATCGTTGTGATTTCAAACTCGATGAAACGAAAAAATAAGTCCATGGAGACACAAACACATAAATGTATAGGATTCAGCCGGCGAGAGAATGAGACAGAACACATTAGACGTTATCGGTATCCTCTTTGTGCGACTCTTCGTAGCATCCCCACTATCCGACCCCCCACTAGAGAGATAGAGAGAGAGAGAGAGAGAGAGACAAAGTACACGCTATTGGTTGATGTATGTAAAATAGATTTAAAAAAATTGTTTGCCAAAGTTTCACTTTTGATATGTGTACTTTGTACACACGCATAATTTTTTTCTTATAATGGTGGTACAGCAGATACGCATTTTTAATGAAATTGCTGTGTGGTAGCGGCGTCGAATACTACCAACCTTTACTTCGCTCGTGGATGTCGTAAAAGACGACTAAGAGCTTCATGGACCTGGATCAATTCCACCTGATGCCGTCAGGTCAACAATTACATTCCCAAGGAGGGTTGACGTCAGGCAGGCGGCCGGTCATAAAACTATTGCCAGTAACTTTCGCAATATGTACCATGGAAACAGAGTACATATTGCGTTGACCCCAAGTAATTGGGATAAGAGCAAGAGAATGATGATGATGTATTTTTAATGAAAATAAATAAAATAGAATTAAAAACATTAATATGTAAGTTACAGTTTAGATACAATACCTATTATTTATAGACCCTTTTTTTGCTTTTGCGGTCACGTTCCGCTAATCTGGGATAACAAGAAAAGCGGCGCACGACCCTGGAGTCGCGCCCTATAATGTACCTCTTGACGCCATGCGGGTGGGCACCGGAAGGCGGTCTTTTTCTTCGGTGGCCCACCCGGATTATTTATAGAACTTTAGCTTTATCATCATCTCAGCCCAGCACTATTAATACACGATTATAATCAAGTAGTTCTAATCACCACCATTTATAAACGAGACGTCTATTATTAAATATCCTCATCCTTGGCCTCACATATGTAGGATTAATAGCGCTCGAAGTGTAAGTTTTAATACGCTAACACAGCCAATAATTAACAATTTACATACATACATACATATCATCACGCCATATTCCTTGCAGGGTAGGCAGAGAGAATAGAGTGCCAGAGAACTCTATCATTACATATTTCACTCGCTTCCTCAACATTCATAATTCTCTTCATACACGCTCGCCGGTTTCAGTGACTCTTGACTCCACCTTCCTTCAGTACGTGACCAATCTGGTCTAGGTAGGTTAGTCTCGGTCTCCCAGGGTACCTACATCCTTCCACTTTCGCATTGTATATCTTCTTAACCATTCGCATTTCGGCATTCCTTCCACATGTCCGCATCTTCGGAGCATTCTCTTTCGCATCTTTACACCAATACTCTCTTTCATACCTACTCGCTCTCTTACGTCTTCGTTACGAATGCGATCGGTCAGCCTAACTCCACAGATTTTCCGTAGAGATCGCATTTCAACCGCATTAATAATTTATTACAATTGATAATTTACTAAAAATATAACAAAAAAATACATATGCATAGTAATTATAATGTTTTAAATTTATAATTACGAAATACATATACATGAACATATTGCTGTAAAAATTTGAAGGTTTTTTTTCACTTCCATAGTTTATATTAATATGAATTTAATATATTTTTTTTAATATGTTATGCGAAATTTATTAAATTGTGCAATTTATTTAAATCATATTAAAATATGTTTTATATTTCACAATATATAAAAAAATGAAAATTATTCCCCGTGTGGCGATAAAAAAATAATTAGCCATCATTATTATCGTCATCTCCGCTCATATACGTGCTAGTGCTGGACCCGTGTTTCCTCCAAAACAGGAAAAAGATGATCTACTATGACACGCTATCGGACAGGTTGGTATAGGAATTGTTAAGGAATGATGAATTATATTCTTACTATATGATGAATTGTATTATATTGCTCGTCGAAAGAATGCCGAACGAACGTCTAGTTAAGAAGATATACAAAGCGAAAGTGGAAGGATGTAGGTACCGGGGGAGACCGAGACTAACCTACCTAGACTAGATTGGTCACGTACTGAAGGAAGGTGGAGTCAAGAGTCTCCGAAACCGGCGAGCGTATATGAAGAGAATTATGAATATTGAGGAAGCGAGTGAAGTATGCAAGGATAGAGTTCTCTGGCACTCTGTTCTCTCTGCCTACACTGCAAGGGATATGGCGTAATGATATGTATGTGTGTTGCTCTTGAATATGGTAAAAGACTATTAATACCTTTACATTGATGTAGGCAAATTTCATCTGATACCGTTTGGTCAACTACATTCCCATCGCGTCCTTTACATTCCCGCTTTGAACCCAAATAAATTGAATGCAAGCAGAATGGTATGATCATTGTTTCAGCTTTTCTTAATTTTTTATACATAACTATAAATAGACCATCATCATTAATCATTCTCCTACTGTTATCCTAATTACTTGGGGTCTTTAGGTATTCTTCTTTTACAGTACATATTGTAAAAGTTATTGCCAATGTATTTATGACCGGCCGCCTACCAGACGTCAACTCTCCTTGAGAATGTAATTGTTGACCAAACGGCATCAGATGGAGTTGGCCCAGGTCGTTATAAAGCTCTTAGTCGTACTTTACGACATCCACGAGTAAAGTAAGGGTTTTTATTATTCGTAGTCGCTACCACACAGCATCATAACTATATATAGACCATTGTATATTAATTTCAATACATTAGTCAGTAGGTAATCTATTCAATTTGGCACAGAAATTGAGGAACGTCATGATGTGACTACAAGATCAATCTAACACTCGCCAATTCCCCTTATTTTACACAATTACCTATTAGCCCAGTTTTACAGTTGTTCGTAAAATGGGAGTGAAGAATTATTTTTTTTACTTGGCGTTCTGGTTATTTAAAGTGTTTGAAAATTTTTGAGCAAAATTTTAATTTTTTTTATATTCGGTTTTCTATTATCTAAATTGTAGAGGGGTATCTTAGTTATTTAAGGTAGTTTAGAAATATTATACAGAGTGGAAGTGGACAGCTCCTGAAAAGAAAGACAGGTGACCCTACTAGTCCTACTTGTAATTATAGGCTAGAAAAAAATCGATTCGGATGAAAAAAAAGTTTTTTTCACATCGAATTTAAGTTTTTTTCACACTCCATCGTATTAGAACAGTCCCATGTAACGATAATTCCATAAAAAATACGTAACTAAGACGAAAAAAGACGCAATCTATTCAAAACTTACGATCATATGTTACGGAGTTGAATGACCTCGCGTAGCGAAAAAAATTTTTTTTTTCATCCGAATCGATTTTTTTTCTAGCCTATCATCACAAGTAGGACTAGTAGGGTCACCTGTCTTTGTTTACGGAAGCGGTCCACTTCCACCCTGTATACATCATTCTCTTACCCTAATTTTTTAGGGTCGATACACTATATGTAGGTACTCTTCTTTCATAGTACATATTGTTAAAGTTATTGGCAATAGTTTAATGACCGGCCGCCTGCCTGACGTCAACCCTCATTCCAATGTAATTGTTGGAAGATATTATATACGAGTACATACATACTATAATGTAAATTATTTATCATTTTTTGTTAAAATAATAAATTTGATATACTTGGCTGATTATGATTACTCATATTCGAACTGAATATGGGACTATGTTATGAATAGGTGGTACTTGAAGGTTGAGGGTCATGGGACTTGAATGTCGTCATGAAAGATGAAAATGCAACTAATAATTTGGTTACCATACATAGACATCGCACCTTTTCTTTTTTTTAGGTACAGGCTTTGGTCTGAAAACATCGACCAATCCGTCTGGGTTGAAAATAGAGTTGATGTGCAACCCCATAACCTGCCATTATGCACCTTTCTACCGCCATTTGGGCGGGCCGCCAGTGCTAAGTCCCTAAATTTGATGATACCTAGGAATTACGCTAGCTGATTCCAGATAGATGCAGATTCAAATCCCACGTATGACAAACCAATTTTCGATTCGTAAATAAGTTTTCATAATCTGCTAAACTCCCTAAGGATGAACTGATTACCTTTTGAAAACCAAAGTCAAGTAATAATAATTCTAATTAATTCATTATATTTTTTTTTTTAAAGACTCCTCCCTGCTCTAAGGAAAATAATCCTTGTATTGCTGGGGACTTTACAAACATGCAATTAACGCAGACAAATTACACCCAGACTCAGAACAACACTTTGTGGATCACACAAAGTAATATCCTGCGTGGGAATCGAACCCACGACACTGGCACGGAAGGTCGGTATCTTAACCACTACGCCATCTGTGCAGTCAGTCATTCATCATATTTTTATGTAACTTTTAAATAAATCGTCGTCATCATCACTATCACAGCTCGTCCACGTTCAACTGCAAGCTTTGGACCTCACCCCAATAGGCACGCAATAGACCTAACATCAAGTGAGTGGGCGTGCTTTTATTTCGAGTTTTCATTCTCTTGAACAATTGTTATATGCATTTTTGTTTTTTTTATATACACCACCCTTTTTTTTTGGGGTGGGCTACGGCCGGCGCACTCCTCGCACCACTCCGTCCGGGGTGACAGAGGGGCGTAAGCACGCACACCCATAACCCACCCGTGACGTCGCCTTCGTCGTTGGGCCGACCACGGGAGCAGAGTGACTTAACGTCAGTGGTCGGCCCGACGGAATACCCCTGAGGAGTACCCTCTCCTTGACCGACGTCCCCCCCTCGGTTAGGATGTCGGGCTTCCCTCACGCGGTCGGCCTCTCGGCGGGTGATGGACTAATTCCCCGATCCAGTCACCCGCGACCTCGGCTAGGGCGGCATCAGGCGCAGGTAATCGCGCCTGCGCCGCCCTGTCGCCGGCGGCGGCTCGCGTCGTCGAGGAGACGCTCCTCTCGCACGCGCTCCGCCGCCTCCTTCCGCGAGACTACTGCCTCGCAGAAGGTTGCGACCGTGTCCCAGTTTCTGACGCTGTCGAGCATCGCCCTGGCGATGGTCGGCAGCGTCAGGTCGGCACCGATGATTGCGACGAGTTCACGACGCTGCTCTGCCCAAGCGGCACAAACCTCGAGCGTATGCTACGCCGTGTCTTCGTCGCAATCGCAGTGGTGGCGGTGTACTCTCCCTCCTGACGACCGTGTGCAGGTATTTGGCGAAGCATCCATGCCCCGTCAAAACCTGCACCAGTCGGAAGGAAAGCACCCCGTGCCGTCGTTCCAACCACTGCATCAACACCGGCCGGAAGGCCTCCACGGTCCGCACACCGAACCGAGGCCTCTCCAGCTGGACTGCCCAACGGACAATGACGTCTAGGTGGGCGTCGACGCGCCAGGCGGTGAGTTCCCTCAATGAGACCACACCGCCCTCCGCGCGCACCCCCGACACCCGCCGATACAAATCGGCGAGCATTTCCGCCTCAATACACCACCCTAAACTAAGGAAATAAACCTTGTATTGCGAGTGAGTTTAACATACAACTAACGAACACAAATTAAACTTAGACTCAGAAAATTAATATGTGGATCGCTCAAAGTATTGTCCTACGTGAGAAGCGAACCCATAGCTTTGGCGCCGAGGGTCGGTATCTTAACCACTATGTCATTAGTGCAGCGAAAATATTATATTTCTCTTAGTTGTATGACATTCACGGTCACGAAAGCGGATGGTGAATTGTATAAATACGACTACACGGGATAATAATCAAATATTCAATCTAAAAAAAATAAACAAATCTATTCAAATGATAACCCAACAATGACTAATATAGACGAACTATTTGAAGCGTGTTAGATTATTCATTCAATTCCTTATCGCTGAAACGTATGTAATCTTAACGTATAGTAATTTACTTCAATATGAATAACAATGATTCACTAAGAAGAAAAATAACTTCATTAAATAATAACTTCAAAAATATTTATATCATGACTTTGTCATCGAAAACGTAAGAAGAGATCTTGAATAATAATATTACGTAATAATGAATTAAATTCCCCTGTCCACTGATTTTTAACAAACTAATCTTATTTAGTAATTGTGTTCCAATCCGTTGATCGCATATGAATAATTCATGAATTAAAATTTATAATAACTATTACCATAACATAATATTAATTAAAATTAATATCATATTTATGTAAAAGTATTTTTCTTATTTTTTTATTTTTTTTTGGTATGTTAAGTTTATGTTGAAATATCAAAAATACAACGATAAAAAGGATTCTTTGGCTGTTATTTAATCGCCTTAAATCATCATTCTCTTACTCCGATCCCAATTACTTGGGGTCGATACAATATGTACTCTTCTTTCATAGTACATATTGTAAAAGTGATTGGTAATCGTTTTATGACCGGCCGCCTGCCAGACGTCAACCCTCATTGGGAATGTAATTGTTGACCTAATCCATCAGATGGCGTTGGCTCAGGTCGTTATAAGGCTCCTAGTCGTCTTTTACGGATTCCACGAGCAAAGTAAGGGTTGGTAGTATTCATAGACGCTACCACACATCTTTAATCGCCTTAAATATAATATAGTAAATAGTTCTTCGCATCAAATTGGCGATTGGTCATAAAATTATTGCGAAACTATTTCAATATGTACGAAGCAAGAAGAATATTTAATGCATGGACCCCCAAGTGATTAGGATAAGAGTAAAATGACGATAATTCATAGCCATAAAAATATTATATATAGTTTGTGTTTATAAGTTTGGAGGTAGAGCCATTAATCTCTGAAATTAATGATCTGATTTTAATAATTATTTAATTAATTAAGTACATTTTTTTAAATATTTAAAACTATGCCAAATGCCGCCATTCATCATCATCATCATCTCAGCTCATATATGTCCCACTGCTGGGTTCGAGCCTCCTCCATAGTAGGAGGGAAGTTGACCTACTATACCAAGTTGGTCAGACGTGTTGGTATAGGGTTTGGTTTCAAGTTTTCCTTCTCTTGCATAGATGTTATATCCCTTAGTCGGCTCTTAAGACCACCCATGGGTAAGATAGGGGGTGGTGAAATGTATTCTTACTCCGTCACTACACGGATATGGCGGAATTATAGATGGCGTATTAATTAGAGTTTATTTCATATCCAAAATTAATGTATAGTTTAAATTCTCTTGATAATAATGATAGTAAACTCACTTGACTTCGTTGAAGGCGCAGTAAAGTAAATAAAAAAAGTTGTGCCGAATGTTATTGTAGCTATGAAATTTTAAAAATACATACATACATATCATCACGCCATATCCCTTGCAGGGTAGGCAGAGAGAACACAGTGCCAGATAACTCTATCCTTGCATACTTCATAAATTAGTAGTTATTTTAAAACTGAGTAAATAAATTGTATAAATTAATTGTATATCTGTGAAAACCTTTATGATACAAGCATTTATTAAGTGTGAGTTTAAACAAAAAAACACAAAAAAATCTAATAATCAACTCCAGATACCCTAAATCGCTCAGCCACGTAGATATGATACTGTAGTCAGCTAAATTCATTAACTAATATTTATATTTCCCATTAGCTTATTTTGTATGAATGAATGGTTATAAGTTTAGGCCAACTTTTGTCCAGATACTATTCTGATGCGTAAAATGGACTGGATGGAATCAGAACAGCGGATAGTCGTCCAATTTGTTATTAGGTTTTTAACAACTTACAATAAGAGAGTTATAATTTGAATTTAATTAAAATTCATTTATTTAAGGCACATGACCTGAGTATAAAACAAAAATATAAATTAATTAAAATAAATTTTAAATTAAAATTTGAATTATAATAACATTAAAAGTAAAATTAATAATAAAATTTATTAATTTGACAAACATTTATAATATTGACGAGACGGTGTTAATGCGACATGCTTTTTAAAAGGCCATGGTACTCCAAAGGATATGACGTCATTAAAACATTAAATTTTAATGACTATTAACAGTATACTATAGTTACTGTATGTACCTATTTTCGTATACAAATTACTGAAATTTAGCATTTAATATGCTTAATTATTTATAAAAACCCGATTACGAGCGAAAAATGATGTCACAAGTGGTATTCGAACCCACACCTATTGGAAATTCGTCCCAATCGAGCTGCCACTTACATCACCGTGAACTATTGTAGGACATTCAAATCTCGCTTAGTATTAAATTTACGTTTTTAAGGAGACGTGTGCCATCTACCCGACAATGCTTACACATTGTGCAGGCTTAATACTTTAAACTTTGCAGTTAGAATTTTATTAAACGATGACACAACCCTGTTATTCAAATTACTAAAATTAGCATTTAATATGCTTAATTATTTGTAAAAACCCGATTACGAGCGAGAAATGATGTCACAAGTGGGATTCGAACCCACACCTATTGGAAATCCGTCCCAATCGTGCTGCCACTTACTTTTTCGCTCGTAATCGTGTTTTTTTTTAATATTTTCGTATATTTTACGTATTGCAAGCTGGTTATAACATTAGAATCATTTTGGAGATAATTAATGTTTCAATAACATAAAAAAAAACCACGAATGGCGTAGTAGTCAAAGTAGCGATGTCCCGCAGCGACAATCGTGGTTTAATTCATCACGAAAGATTGTACTTATTAGTTTTTTTTTTTGTACAATTTATAAATAAGTGATGCGATCACTATTATTTGTTTATGTAAATCGTATGTTTGAAAATTCTACGCCATTCTAAGATTTGTTCCTTAGCATATACGAATAAATTTATATCAAAAAGATTTCAAAATACTATATTAGCATTTGATATAACGATGAAGATTACCGTGTGATGATACAATAAGAATAAGAATATAAATCACGAAAAATTTTTTCCCGATCTAATTTTTGGCAAGTTGTGACTTGAACACACCCCGTCGATTTCGTTTGGGGCCAAAAAAGGGCGGCGTGTGGCCTTATAAAATTGGACTGAGTTGAGGTACCGCTTCCTTGACATCGGTGGTTGGCGAGTTACTTTTTCGGGTATCATCTCCATGAATCACCACAGCTGCTTTCTCTGCAGTCGCCGTGCTACTAAAATATCTAATTTATATAATTATCACTTTAAGTGAAAAAAATATTAAACTACTAAATTTCACCTAAAATTTGCGTAACTTTCTTTTGACTAATGAAGTCAATTAACAACCATATGTCTATCTATTATTATTAATATCTGCGTAGTAAAGGAGTAAGAATACAATGCATCACCCCTTATCTTACCCATGAGTGATCATAAGAGAGGACCAAAGGATATAAAACGCATATAACATCTATGCAAGAGAACCCTATACCAACACGTCTGACCAGCGTGGTATAGTAGGTTAATTTCCCGCCCCTTACGGAGGAGGCTCGAGCCCAACAGTGGGACATTTATTAGATAATGATGAGAATATGTCTATCTCTACATTTATTTTTAAATGTAAAGAAATGTTACCAGCAAATATTTTTAAGCGACATATACGTTAAAATACATTCACAAGTGTGAATGTACCTTTGTTAAAATAGCAGTCACTAAAATTAGACACAAATGATGTTTAAATATTTAAAATCTGTGTTTTGTTGACAATACTTATATTTACGATTAGGTTATCAGGTGAAGTATCTTTATCTCTAACTATGTGGCTCAATTATCTTACGATTTACTTTCATTTTTATATACGCCCGCCTCTATCTCAAAAAGAATTAGCAATTGTAGATTGGATTGGTCACGGCCGTCAAGAATTAGATACTAATGACCGGCCCAATGGCGATGGGGAGGGAATTCAGTGGAGTATGGGGCCACTCGAACCCCTTTCGGTGCCTCGAATGGAACGAACGACCTGTATCCAAACTATAGTCTACCAAAAAAACAACATTATGTAACAGAAATACAGTGCAAAACTTAAGTTCATTATCAACAATAGAGCAAAACTATTCTTCTTTATCGAATAGGTAGATACTATTCTAGATTCTGTGACTATAATAATATTGATTTTTCAATTAAACCTAAAACTACAGTTCATTTACATATTATAAGCTTGTTTATCCCAAAAAACAAATAACGGAAGGTGGATGCTATGCGTTGATAAATATCGTCATCATCATTTTCTTATTCTAATGACTTGGCGTCGTTCGAAAACGTACTCTTCTGCTATTGTACATATTACAAAAATGTTGGCAATAGTTTTATAACCAGCAACCTGCCTGACGTCAACTATCCTTGAGAATGTTCCCGCAATGTAAATATATATATTCTAAACAACAAAAATCCAAAAGCAGATGACATTAACTGCTATTAGCTCAGGTCAAAGATGCTGTTTGTCGTCTTTTACGAACCCTTTAGCTTAAGTTTTATGTCCAGCTTGACGTCAACACTCCTCGGGAATGTAACTGTTGACCAGACGGCATCAACTGGTCGATAAAAAAAAATATACTTCATTCGTGAATATAATTTTATATTTAAAAACGAAGAATGTATATTTTGCTTTTGTAAACTGTTAAATTTGAATTCTAATTACTGTACATAAATAAATCACTCACAAGGCCGATATTGTGTTAGCTGTGTAGTAACGGCTACGAATACTACCAACCCTTACTTTGCTCGTGGATGTCGTAAAAGACGACTAAGAGCTTTATGATGACCTGGGCCAAATCCATCTGATGCCGTTTGATCAACAATTACTTTCCCAAGGAGGGTTGACGTCTGGCAGGCGGCCGGTCATAAAACTATTGCCAATAACTTTTACAATATGTACTATGAAACAAGAGTAGTTACATATACTATCGACCCCAAATAATTGGGATAAGAGTAGGAGAATGATGAAGGGCGATATTGTGTTTTATATCAAGAAATATATACCTTCTATTATTGCTTTCTATTACAAAAGGACCTCTTTAAAAAGTTGTAACTTAAAATCATCAGTTGATTTAATAATTTTGTTAAGAGTCCTGCGGTTTTTACGACTTGTTTTGGGAGAGGAAAAACTATAGTTCGGTCTAAATCCAAACAAACTGCAACCTTTTTCATGCACCTAGCACTATATCGCCATTTGGGTGGGCCACCGGGCTTTTACAATTCCTCTGGCAAAATAACAAATGGTGACTCATTTTACTTTTATCTCGATCATATTGATATGTACTGTATTATTTATTTGTTTTATTTTTAAAGAGAATAAAAAGTAATCTTTTAGTTCCGTGTGGTGACGGAGAGTAAGAAAGAATACAATTCACTACTTCCTATCTTAGCCGTGGGTGATCGTAAGAGACGACTAAGAGATATAAAACGCATATAACATCGAATCAAGAGAAGAAAATCTCGTAACAAAAACTCAGATGTCTGATCAGCGTGGTACAATAGTTTAATTTCTCATAATGATGGAGAAGGCTAGAGCCCAACAGTAGGATATATAAGCTGAGATGATGAGATGATGAATCTTTTGTTAGAATACATACCAAAATTTAGGCCAAATTTTGTGCTTACGGAAAATACTGCTAACATTTAAAACAAAGAGTCAGTATTTCAAGAAACATTAATAAGGAAAATTTTTCATTGTTAGTATTAGGCAATTTGCCAAACCTTAAATGTACAGTGCTTAATCCAAGGAAGCACTTTAGTCATCGTTACGAGAATTTTCTTCTCTATACATGAATATTTCACTAATTTTGGACGAGATTTATTTATTTTTTAAAAATAATATTGAGCAATACGTGTAAACATGCTTTTTCTTTTTTTTCTTTGTATTTGTCTTTCCTGGATATTTTACAATGTATAGGTTTATTGAGATCTTAAAGGAATCGATCAGAAAATAAGCATTTTATTTATATAACTTTCCACGATTTCATTGTTAAGAAAATCCACAATTGCCAATTTTTGCGATCTTATATCATCGTCTCAGCTCATATATGTCCCACTGTTGGGCTCGAGCCTCCTTCATAATGGGAGGGAAATTGACCTACTATACCACGCTGGGCAGACCTTTTGGTACAGGATGTTATTTTATCTTATATAAATATAATATGAATATTATATTCTCTTAGTCTCCTTGTACGACACTATGTAGGGAGGTGACTTGTCTTCTTACTGAAGCACCATATGAATGACTGTTATTATAAATATTATGATATTGTCATTAAAAAATAAAATGAAAATACGTACTAACTTTAAGATTAATTCAATTACAACATAAAATAAAAAATATTAATTTATTATGATCGTAAAATTATTATTAATTATTTCACTTGAGGTTTTCAAAGAATTCATTTAAAAATTACTAGAGTAAAAAATTTCGTTAGGTTTAAATACAGATTTATAAAATAATTTTTCTGCAAAGTATTGTTTCATTTATTTTATTAAGGATCTCAAGTTTTGATTTATACCTACTTATAAAATTGATTTATATTTATACATATAGTATCATCAACATTAATTGTATTTTAGATAAGATATTTTAATTATTTTAAATTACACTACGCATTAAAGAATATATCTTTGTAACACGGGAGACTTTAAATGTCAGCAATTAATACATAAATTATATTCAAGACTCGGAACAATCGTTTGCGGATCGCATAAAGAAATATATTGTGGAAATTGAAGCGACAATTCTCATAATAGAATGTTGTTTTTTTAAACCTTTTCATATATTCATCATTATTCTTTGTATATAAGCTGTTTAAAAATAATATAATAATCATATTGAAGGAAGGTGGAGTCCAGAGTCTCCGAAACCGGCGAGCGTGTATAAAGAGAATTATGAATGTTGAGGAAACGAGTGAAGTATGCAAGGATAGAGTTCTCTGCACTCTGTTCTCTCTGCCTACCCTGCAAAGGATATGGCGTGATGAAATGTATTAAGCTCGAGCTTCCTCCATAATGAGAGGGAAATTGACCTAACCATGTTGGTCAGAAGTATTGGTTTAGGGTTTTGTTTCGGTATCTTCTTATCTTGCATAGATGTTAATGTTATATACGTTTTATATCCCTTAACTGTCTCTTATAATCACCCACGGGTAAGATAGGTGGTGGTGAATTGTATTTTTACTCCGTCAGCACACGGATAGTAGTCATACATAATACGTATAAAAATATTTTAATTTATTTATACATTCGAACTCTGATAGCTATACAAAGAACATCTAGAGAAAGAAAACTCAAAATTAAACCCAACAAGTCTGAGCAGCGTGGCACAATAGATCAATTGCCCTCCCATTACGGATGAGGCTCGAGCCCAAAAGTGGGACGTATATGAGCATTCAAACTATATTTTTCCGGTGTAAGAATACAATTCACTATTCTCCCTCTTACCCGTTGCTGTGTTAAAAGGTGACAAAACGTTGTAATATTCAGATAATATAGATGCAAGGAAAGAAAAACTTGACTTAAAACTCTATATCAAGCTGTTCCATAAGCGTGGTATTTAAGGTCAATTACCCTACTATTGTGATGGAATCTCGAGTTCAACAACGATAATTATACAAGTTGAGATGATGATGACCATCATTCCTACTCTTATCCCAATTACTTGGGGTCGATACAATATGTACTCTTCTTTCATAGTGCATATTGTAAAAGTTATTGGCAATAGTTTTATGACCGGCCACCTGCCTGACGTCAACCCTCCTTGAGAATGTAATTGTTGTCCAAATGGCATCAGATGGAGTTGGCCCAGGTCGTTATAAGGCTTTTAGTCGTCTTTTACGACATCCACGAGCAAAGTAAGGGTTGGTAGTATTCGTAGCCGCTACCACACAGATTAGAGATGATGATGATGAGGAATTTAAAACTTCGCATGCTGACAGAATAATATTGCAATGGGGCATAACATCACTATCGTTTTTCTCACAGCTATGGACAAAATGCCGTAACCAAAAACATCACTGCAAAATTATGAAAATTTCAAACAAAATCTTTTATTAAAAATTATTCATTAGTCTGCCTTCATCACATTTTATCTTCTAGACACCTGTCAGCCGTCTCTGCGCTCATTCCTTTCATACTCTACTCCTTCATACAATCCTTTCATTTATGTCAAGTCACTTATGACTTAAGTCTATCCACGTTCATATAACCCTTCTTGGCACATACTTTTCATTCTTAATCATCACATGTTCATACGAAGACAATCTTCTAATTTTTTTTTTATCACGGGTGCCATTTTCAGACTATGGTATTATCACATCCCGCCCAAACTGTTCGGGACGGTGAAAGAAATGATTATATATAATCTGCCATTCTGAACCTCACTATCAGTATTTTGGTGGAGTACTATTAGGTACGGAGTTGTCTTTGGTTTTCAACTACCATAATATAGAAAAAAAAAAAATAGAAAGTAAACCAGTAGACTAAAAATGTATAATCGACCAACAATTTGCATTATTTATTTTTTCTTTTTTCTTGCGGTGGACTATGGATGTGGTCGCGCTCCGCCAAATCGGTCCGAGGCGACGTAAGAGGCGGTGCGCAACCACATAGACCCATCCTGCAAGGACTCCTCTCTTCGCCGTGCGAGCGGGCCACCGGTACCCGATCTTTGTCTTCGGTGGCCACAATTTACATTACTAAGGAGTTCATACTCTGCATAAATAACGCTTTATAAGAAACTCACTACAAATTATTTAAATTACGTTAAGATTTTTTTGATTGCTCTAAATCTCAATTTGGTATAATTAATAATAATTGTCTCCGAATTTTGTGTAATTAGAATTAATTGTAAAGTTATTAGATTGTTGTGATTTTTTTTTTGGATTTTATTTTTCTTAATAAAAACTTATTGACTGTATATGATCTATGTGGTGACGGAGTAAGAATACAATTCACCACCCCGTATCTTACCCGTGGGTGATCGTACTTAACGATTAAGGGATATAAAACGCATATAACATCTATGCAAGAGAAGGGAAACTCGAAACAAAACCCTATACCACACCACGTCTGACCAGCGTGGTATAGCAGGTTAATTTCCCTTCCATTACGGAAGAGGCCCGAGCCCAACAGTGGGACATATATGAGCTGAGATGATATGATATTAGATTCTGCCCGCAGCCTTGTCCACAAGCTAAAAAAGTGCTTTTCACTATATAAAACTTTATCATTAAATTCCTAAGGGAACAGATTAGCGAGAAAAAAGTATCCTAGGTGTTAATCAAAGAAATAAATCTATTTGTTTGCCATTTTTAATCCATTTTTTTATTGCTATGGTGGCCAACAAGCAAGCAGCACACCTGATGGTAAGTGTCACTGCCGCCCATGGATCTTTGCAATACCAAGGGTAAAGCTAGGCTGCTACCTACCAATACAAACCACAAACCCACCCAGATAGGCGTTTGGCTCCCTCCAAAAAAAAATAATTTGTGAATCGCACAAAGTATTGTCCTGCGTGAGAATCGAACTTATGACACTGGAAAGGCAGGTTGGTATTTAAATCACTACGCTAACATCTTTACAGTCGACCTATAACCATAGCACTTTTATATTATCACCCCTGATGATGAAGCCTTTCTAACAGTAAACAGTATATGCTGATGGTCGCGTGATGATTACCAATTGCTAATTCATCATTCATCATTCTCTTGCTCTTATCCCAATTGCTTGGGGTCGACGCAATATGTACAAGTACATATTACAAAAGTTATTGACAGTTTTATGACCAGCCGCCTGCTTGATGTCAACCCTCTTTGGGACTGTATTTGTTGACCAAACGGCATCAGGTGGAGTTTGCCCAGGTCTATAACAAGCTCTTAGTCATCTTTTACGACATCTACGAGCAAAGTAAGTGTTGGTAGTATTCGTAGCCGCTACCACACAGCAATCATTCATAAATCGTTATAGAGGAAATTTTGTCTGATAATTGAATGTATATGGAATAAAAATATGTTTATATCAATTAATTGTAAGTATTTGATGCAGGTTAAAGTAACCAGAGGTTATTTAGTTATTAAAATGGTATTCTTTTCACCCATCATCCCATAAACTTCCACTACTGACCATAGTCTTGCTTATAAGACTGCTATTTAGAAGAACCGTGATCTAATGCATCCAACAGTTCCCAAAGATTATTAAAATGTCATCAGTCAACCAGGTGGGTTACAAAAATGTATTCGTATGTATTTAATTAATAAATTCAATTATTTTGTTATCAATTTAATTGTATTTGAATTTTCACTACCAAAGACTGTTTTTTTTTGTTATCATCCAGTTTACTTGAGTATTCAATAAATAAAAAAAAAAAATAACATGTTTATCTGTATTGTACAGTTAATTATTGTGTTGATAAGAATAAAATTGTAATTTTAAATTTGCATTCCTTATTTATAAATTTAAGTAATACGGTATATATTAAAGATTTTTTTTTGTAAATAAATTGCAAAAACAATCTGTGTAGTATTATTAAATTTGCACAAAAAAAAAATTAAGATTACTTTATGGTTACTTAACTAAATATTCAAATTTGTCTCGCATTTGAATCACAACAATTATGTTTATAAACAGTCATTGAATTATACTCACAGTACGACAGATCCAAAAATAACATGTATTGGCCGACAGCCACTTCAGTTCCGCACTAATATATATACTGCGAGACGCACGTCTTTGTGCGATGGGATGGGACGTAAAACTGACTCACAAAGTCACACACTAGGGGCGAATACACGCCAAAGGAGAAGCATGTTCCTTATGTAGTGGATATGTTTGCGGTGCAAACATCATCAAAGTATATCTCACATGTTTTAATTATTAAGGGAATAATGTCAAATCAGTTTCCTGGCTTTTATCGTAAACGTATTGGGTACGGTTTTCTAGTTTAAACATATTTGTCAAAATACAATTTATACAGAAGCATTGTTATTTGGCATCAATTATGTGGGTAAGATCCAAGAGCATATGCGATTGGAAAAAAAGCAAAATAATTTATAATTTTACGTAAAATTATGAAAAACAAAAAAACAAATTTTACACAATATTGTGATAATTAAAAAAAAAAGAAAGTTGTCGGGTCTCGAACCCGAGACCATAGACTCCGCAGGCGAGCATGGTACCAAGAGGCTACCGGCAACTAGCGATTCGAGTGAGAATTTCTCTAGTATCTAATTACGCATCCAACTTTGACCCTAATTATCTTTTTTTTTCTTTAACGAGGGCCTAGTTGGCCCTAATATTTAGCAGTTGTAAAATTCCCTGGGGCCCCTCTACCACCCCAACAAAAATCATAGAAATCGATGATCCACACGTCTGATGATCTATTATTTTCATTATAGGTCGTATCTAATTTGACAATATTTTATATCTTTAAACGACTACATAATTTGTACATATTTATAGCATGTACCACGAAACAATAATAATAATAAAGAATTAAAGAAAGCCTACCAAAACAATATACAAAAAAAAACTGTTTACAATGCCATCTTGTAACTCTTGGGGGTACTTATCATATGGCTAAATAGATATTTTATTTTTAGAAAAATAATGATGTTATAAAAAAAAAAGCACGGTCACGCAAATACTGGAGATACATTGTTACAATGTAGTTTGTCTTCTTTTTTAGAATTGAAATCACAGGATGAAAGTGCATAAAAAATTGTTTAAAAAATTAAAATAATTTAAAAAATTTAATTGTACTCGTATGCTTAATGGAATAATTTAAATAATATAACATTTATTATTAAAATAATAATTCTTTGAATGGGTTTAAGTAAGTATAATGTAGCATTTCACTTTGTTATTTTGCTGAAACTTTTTTTATAAATATTTGTGATAATTCAATGTAGGTACCGGGGGAGACCGAGACTAACCTACCTAGTCCAGATTGGTCACGTACTAAAGGAAGGTGGAGTCAAGAGTCTCCGAAACCGACGAGCGTGTATGAAGAGAATTATGAATGTTGAGGAATCGAGTGAAGTATGCAAAGATAGAATTCTCTGGCACTCTGTTCTCTCTGCCTACCCTGCAAGGGATATGGTTTGATGATATATGTACATATAAATTGAATATAGTAAACACAGCGAAACAACAGTGAAGAGAGCAGATTATTTCTTTCTCGCTAGGGTACACTCGGCGGTCCCGAGTTCACCCGATCGAGCCTTTCATTGCAGAGCGTGACGGATCAGCCTCACTTACGAAAAAATCTATGTGTAGTGCGCCAAAGGAAATTTTCACTTCAAAAATTTACAGAAATTACTTCAATACATTTAGCTGTGTTAAAGTATCGAACCTTTTGTTATCGCAGTCATATTGTTATGAATAGAGAACCAATGAGACAGTCGAAGTTATCCACTGATGACCACACAAAGGGCTCTGTAGTTTATTATTATTATTTTTATTGCTTATGGCGGGAAAACGAGCAAATAGCACACTTGATAGTGTTACTTCCACCCATGAATCTTTGCGGTACTAGGAGTACAGGTAGACCACTGCCTACTAATGAAAACTAAAACCCACCCAGAAAGTTGAGCTATAGGCATCACTTTACTGAACGAAGCGCTACAGCACATCGCTATTGCTCAGACGTTGATTTTCTGCGAGACTGGTACTTCCACGGACAAACTGGCCCACGGCTGTAGACAAAAACTGTCAATAGTGTAGCTCAACCACAATCAAATTACCAAAATACTAGGAGAATGGATTAGATTCGATCCGCATATATACAATTATTTTACGGACCCTTCAATGGTGTAATTCATATCAGTTAATTACAATTACTTTCTATGTGGTGATGGAGTAAAAATACAATTCACCAACCTTGCTCGTGGGTGTCGTACAAGACCACCAAAAAAATAGTAAAAATAACATTTATGAAAAATAAAACTAGAAATAAAATCCTATATCAGAATATTTGACCAGTTTGTATAACAGCTTCATTTTCCCTCTCATTATAAAGGCCTGGCAGTAGGACGTATATAAGCTGAGATGGTGAATTTTAATTGTTCCGGGTTGAGAGCCCTCACCGCTCACCCATAGTGCGCGTATAGCGTATAAAAAAAAACAATTGTAATTTTTAGTGGCCGCTTCTAGACATTTTTCCTTTACTGCGGGCAACCGTTAACAAAATGTATGATTCAATCTTAATTTCAAAATTGTAAGCTGTGTAAATATTTTTAAAGACGATAAGGAACTGACTCGTAGAACATGCTGCGCTTTCGTGGATGTCATGAGCAGATATGACTCAACGCAGTGGTGACTACACCACCACCTGTGGTGACCAGAATACAGTAATAAACATACAATTAATGATACGGTATAACTAGTTAATTTTGCACTTTCACATAAATATATATCTTTTTACTTACAACATCGTTAGATGGCGTTGTATTGCCGTGCTAAATGGCACAATAGTATTAGAAAACGTAAATATCAGCCGCGGATAAAAAAAATACAAAGTAGTCATGAGGACATCGGATTGAGAGCCCTCAGCGCTCACCCACAGTCCGGGTAAAGTTGTTATAGCCATCTGCGGATAACAACTAAGCCACACACAAAAAAAAAATCACGAGGACTACCGAAAGAAGTGAAAATTTAAACCTATGAAGAAGAAAAAACAAATACAAAAAATAAAAAGCGTGCCCCAGAGAGTATGTGTGACCATACCATAGCCAGGCAATATTTTGGAATGGTTAGGGAATAATTTCGCACGAATTGCTTAATGCGAATCAGTATAAAAGTACTATCATTTATGTGGTTAAATACAATATTCTCCTACGGTCTACTTTCCCTCCGTCTTACAAATTTCCTCTCCTACGGTTTACTCTCCCTCCGTCTTACGAATTTTCGATCAGGTCACGTGTCCTGACGCGTCTAACATTTTTTACCCATCCCAAAAAAGTGCACAACGCCGCTAAATAAGTTTCCACTTTAAAAATCGTTAATCCTGTAAGAATATTGGGCCAAAAATTTGAATTATTATATTATCATCGATCTTTGATAAACGTTAAGAGTTTCAAATTAATCCGACGTCAAAAAGGGGATGAAAATCGCATTAAAAAATTCCGTTACATACAAATGTCTTAATAAAAGTATAATCAAGTGGCGATTATTATGCTGTGTGCTAATATTTTATGTTCTGAATGTAATGAAAGGACAATAAGAGTTTGAAGGCAAAGTTGGTTGTTTATATATATAGGTCATTACCCTACAACAGTTTGCTAACAGACATAAATATGTTTATATATTACAATACAAAATTTCAATAATGCAATTTATGCATGACGCTAGTAAATATTCATTACTGTCAAGGATTTATTATTATTTATGTATATTATACGTTAATATGTGAGTCAGCTTGAAAATTCTATAAAAGCGTATAGATTTAAATTTACATAATTACTAATTGCCTTGTTTAATATATCTAACAATTAATTAAGTATGTATAAGGTTTAAAGATTGATGTGTGGTAGCTATGGATACTACCAACACTTACTTTTCTCGTGGGTGTCGTAAAAGCCGACTAAGAGCCTTAGAACGACCTGGGCCAACTCCAGCTGATATCGTTTGGTCAACGATTACATTCCCAAGGAGGATTGACGTCTGGCAGGCGGCCGGTCATAAAACGATTGCCAATAACTTTTACAATATGTACTAGGAAAGAAGATTAGATATTGCATCGACCCCAAGTAATTGGGATAAGAGTAGGAGAATGATGATATAAGATTTAAAGAAGTAGCATTTTCTTTTGACAGCCTGAATACAACCAGCTCGTGCCGTCCGGGGTGAAGAAAGGGCGACGTGCGGCCCCATACGCGTCGACGAGTTCACGGGCTGCTCTGCCCAGCCCGTACAGACGTCGAGCGTATGCTGCGCCGTATCCTCATCGCAATCGCAGTACTGGCTAGAAGGTGTCCTCTCCCTCCTCACGACCATGTGGACATTATAGAGGAGGCTCGAGCCCAACAGTGGGACATATATGTGCTGAAATGATGAGATAATGAATGGTTTTTGATTTACGGGTTTTATGAGTTTAATACCAGAACAGCTGACATGGTTTGTAATGAATGATAAAAGGATGTGCATCTACTCAAAATCTCTTTTATATGTTGTACGACACCGTCGGGCAAAGAAAGGGTCGGTGAATATGTCAACAAAGTGTCCATTTTTTATCGAATACGGAAACGTACCTAATTTAATCAAATCATCACTAGACTGTTTTATCAGATGAGTATATCTGCATAAATGACTCATGAGCTTCATTGTCATAATGCTACCTCTGCCTTGAAGTACAAATGAGATTTTGACGGTTTGTATGACGTAGGTAGAGTTACTTGCCGGTAAACAATTTAAAGTATTATGTTGATAGATTGTTTACAGTTTATTTAACATTGTTTACACTGCAATTTCTCTGCAGAGGCTCACGTGAAAACTTCGCTTTTCATGCTACTTACTGTTTCAATAGTACTAGAGAGGCCTATACTGACACTTATATATGCCAAAGTTTATGAATAACCACTCGGCAACCATTTCATTTTCACTACAACACGTAATTAAAAGATTTCTCTTGTTTGCTTTTTTTTATTTCTACTTTGAATGAAAGCTATAAATTTATTTATTAAGCCTTCATCTCAGCTCATACACGTCCCACCGTTGGGCTTGAGCTTCCTCCATAATAGGAGGGCAATTGACCTACTATACCACACCGGTCAGATGTGCTGGTACAGGGTTTTGTTCCGAGTTTTCTTTCTCTCGCATAGATGTTATATGCGTTTTATATCCCTTAATCGTCTCTTACGATCACCCACGGGTAAGATAGAGGGTGGTGAGTTGTATTCTTACTCGGTCACCACACGGAAAATTATTAAGTGTTAGATTACCACAAATCATCATTCTATTGCTCTTATCCCAATTACTTGGGCTCGACGCAATGTGTACTCCTCTTCCATCGTACATATTGTAAAAGTTATTGGCAATAGTTTTATGACCGGCCGCCTGCCAGACGTCAATCCGCTTTGGGAATGTAATTGTTGACCAAACGGCATCAGATGGAGTTGGCCCAGGTCGTTATAAAGCTCTTAGTCGTCTTTTACGCCATCCACGAGCAAACTAAGGGGTGTTAGTATTTATAGCCGCTACCCCACAGCTAATTAAGGGATATAATATGCAAGAAAGAAAACTTGAAATAAAACCCTATACCAGTCCGCCTAACCAGCGTGTTGTAATAGATTAATTGCCGTCTATTATGGAGAAGGTTCGAGCCCAGGAGTAGGATATATATGAACTGAGATGATGATGACTGCCAGATTCAAATTAGCGCTGGTCTCTAAATATCTAACTATACAGCAATTTTTTCCGTGACGTGATGGCATACGAATTCAATTCGCCACCCCTAACTTACCCATGGGTGATCGTAAGGCAAAAAACCCTATACCAACACGTCTGACCAGCGTGGTATAGTAGGCTAATATCCCTCTCATCATCCATGAGCCTGCTCCGGCAGGCTCGAGCCTAACAGTAGGTCATATATGAGCTGAAATGAATAAATGAATACAGCAACATATATAGCTATGTATCTATAGCTATTAAAGGCCAAGAATCGCTTCCAGTGGATTGCTCAAACGGCAGGAAGGGTTAATACGTCAGGTTATGAGTTCGCACGCCACCCGCCCTGAAGGGTCCAAACAGAATATGAGTGGAACATAAAACCCAGTCAAAAAAAGGTATGTGGCTGCATAACGCCACTAAATGGAAACCTTTTTTTATGCTTTTAAATATAAAAAAATATTTTCCCAGGATATTTTTCAATAGCAATCTTCAATTTTGGAACTGTGCCCTGGCAATAAGGTCGCCTGCTATTATTGGAACTGAAAACTACTCATGGACGTTGCGATGGGAGGACTATTTTTTTTTTTTTTTTCCAAACGATCTTGTTTGGGCTTTCATCTCCCCTGACTTAATCAGGGACCTTAATTAGGGTATAGTATCAAATTGATAAAGTTAAGAATAATAGTGTAGTAGAGTGTAATTATAGACGTAGTAGAGTTGAGTAGAATAATTAATAGAAATAATAGAATTAGTAATTGGAATAATAATGCGAGGATTATTACATCTCTGTACCTCGACTGTAAGTGTGTGCGAATGAAAAAATATCAATACTGATAAGAAATGATTTATCTAATCTAATCCGGAATAAAATATACTCACCTAAGAAATTGTAAACAAATCGCATTGGTAGTAAAACGCACGAAAGACTCGATGATTAAGATACCTACCTATAGTGCTTAGTATCGCAGATTCAAGTACCACACAGCACTACACGTTGTGTGATTCACGAATTGTTGTTCTGAGTCTGGGTGTAATAGTAGGAGAGCTGGCACCAATTTTTGGGTAGGTTTTTGAGGCAAGCTGAAAACTTGCTACATAACCCTCCTATTATACCCCTATACGTAATAGCAGACCTGGCTGGTGAGTAGCAGGGCTAAGTCACCCCCCTGATTTTTTTTTTATATTTTTTTTCTTATTCCCAAAAATATATTTGAGGCACGATGCAATTTTTATATGTTGCAGTGTAATGTTTAATGAATACAAAATAAATAAGCCAGACGATTTAGTCGGGGTTTTAACTTTGCTAACGTTTTGCCAGACGCGTGCAAAATATTTTGCAAAAAATTATAAAAAATGTATTTGAGGCAGCTTGAAATTTTAATAGAGTATTATCTATAACTAAAAAATAAGATTTTCAAAAAGACAGATCATTTTGGTGGGACTTTCCAGGCCACCTTTCTACCTGCCAGGTGATCTACCAAATTATAGATAGGTACGAGTCTGTAGCGCTATAGGCAAGCTGTAGTGTGAGAGAGAGCGTATTTCGCCAGCTATCTTTGTTCTTGCTTGCCGCGTTACTATTGGCTCTGGCGAGACCACGTGACTTATAATACCCAAGACGTTTTTAGTCAGAATTTCGGAGTAAAAAATATAAAGTTTTGTGAATTCGTGCTGGTTCGACTGTAGATGTGGATGGTTGGGTTATTGATGTAATTCGTTCTGCTGTGTGTAAATTTTCGGATAATAAATTTTCTGTAATAAAAAATAATATAAAAATATAATTGAAACTCTATATGAGGGTCCCTATAGGAGGGTTATGTGGTAAGTTTTCAGCTTGCCTCAAACACCTACCCAAAAAATGGTGCCAGCTCTCAGGCTATAACTTGTATCCGTTAGTTATCTGTTTGTAAAGTTCACCGCATTGCTAAGATTATTTCCTTAGAATAGGGTGTTGTTCTTTTTAAAAAGAAGAAAAGGTCAAGGATCGTTAGACTAATGATCGTTACACTAAATACGCCAGTTCGATTACTATGCCAGATATTTTTTGTACAAAAATCTATTGTTCCAATACCGGGTGTATTTAAAGCCGTTTTTATCCGTATTTTAAATTCTTTGTACAAAATACTACTGTTTCGAATTTGTGTATATTTTTTTCAAATATACCTGAATTCAGAACAATAGAATTTACCTCACCAATATTTTAGCGATAACCTTCTTAGTTAGATATATTTTCAGTCATCATTTCTTTTGGGAGGTCCTTATTTCTTTTCATTACTACTAAACAGCGATTATGACAATATATACTCCTTTTGTGGAGAGGTTTATGGCCATAGGCTGATAAAAGGATTAATGTCTTTATAAAAATCTATTCAACGATTGTTAGAGGACGATTCGATTTTAATAGTAATAGGATCACATTGTTGACAGTTTTCTGTCTACAGCCGCGGACCGGTCCGTCCGGGGTAGTACCACACTCTCGCAGAAAATCGACATCGGAGCAGTGGCAATGTTTTGCTGTGCTTCGTTCGGTGAGCGAGAGAGCCGGCAGCTCAACCTTCTGCGCGGGTTTGGGTTTTCACTGGTAGGCAGCGGCCTAACTATAGCCCTGGTATAGCAAAGATCCATGGGCGGCAGTAACACTTACCATCGAGTGTGATGCTTGCTCGTTTGCCACCATAAGTCCCACTGTTGGGCTCGGGCCTCTTCCGTATCTATATATCATTAGGAGGGAAATTAACCTTCTATACCCCGCTGGTCAGACGTGTTTGTATAGGGTTTTGTTTCGAGTTTTCCTTCTCTTGCATTAATGTTATATGCCCTTAGTGGTCTCTTACTATCACCCACGGGTAAGATAAGGGGTGTTGAATTGTATTCTTACTCCATCACCACACAGATTGGGACATCACTAGTAATTAACACTTACTATGACCGTACTCTTATCATGAACTCAAAATATTAGGTAAATGGTTAATGTTTTGTTATAATTACTCGTTCCGGTATGGTTGACATCTTTAATAGTTTATTTTTAGTTACTTGTGATGTTATGTGAGTTATCAATGATCTAAATACGTTATGTTTGTTTAGTCTGTCGGTCTTGTGAGATAAATCTAATGCAAATTAAGAAGTGTATGAAAACCACGCGATGATGTGGTGATTCAATTAAGCTCTGGCTTTTGGCTATGATTTAATGAACTCTCACCGATCATAAATTCCTATGGGCCTAATAGTGTTGCCCAAATGCAAGACTAAGATTCGCTGCAAGAGTCTCGCAATGCTCCCTTAGACAGCATTTTACAATTCCTTTGGCAAAGAAAGGTTTCTCAACATTTTGTATTATTAATACTAGTAGGCGGTGAAACATTTTGATGTTACTTTAAACAATCTCATGATAGATAGGTGTAATTATAGCCTCACTCCCGTTAAGTAGTATGTATCTATTGATAGTTATACAGTTAGTGCCACTAGATGAATGAAATTTCATTAATTTAGTTGCATTTTTCATTTCTATGTGGATTTTTCATTTCTATCAAAACGAATGAGTGTGTTATTCTAACAGCGAGAGTTGCAAGTCTTGCGAGACTCGCAAGAGTCTTGCATTTGGGCAACACTAGGGCCTAATGTAAGAGTTCCTCGTTTAAATTCTTTCGTTCCGATCTGGTGGTAGATTATTAGATTTATTTCAGAGACAATTTTAAATTGACAATATATATATATATATATATATATATATATATATATATATATATATATATATATATATATATATATATATATATATATATATATATATATGCTAGGTTATTTATTAAAACTATTTTACGAGTGAAATAAATTTGTCACAACTCGGTTCCGAACCCACACCTATTGGAAATCCGTTTCACATTCAATTTGCCGCTCGCATTATTTTGTCGTCTTTATCGTGTGCCATCTACCGGACAATTATTACACAATATGTATAGAATTGATTGTCACACGACAGCTCACGACTGTTTAAGAGGTAGCACGATTGGTATGGATTTCTAATAGGTTTTGGTTTGAGTCTTACGCATCACAATCATTTTTCACTCGTAGACAAGTTTTTATCAGATAGTTTTCTAAATCGTCATCTGACATCAAACTAAAAAAATGTTTAAATTTACAAAACACAGTCCATTAGGTAAATTACATGAAACATTCCAATTATACAACATAATTATTGTTTGCTATTTCTACACGCAAAACGTAAAGAATAATTTAAATTAGAGAAAATTAAAATATTCCATGAAATTTGATGATGAATAAACTTTTATTTAATATAACACACATTCTTGATAATATTTTTGATTTGAAAGCGAGACCACAGCCGCCATTTTGATTAAAATTACAAAACACAGTCCATTATTTTACACGAAACATTCCAATAATTATACAACATAATTATTATGGCATACATTATTTAAGACAATCAGTACAACCTTATTTTCATACAAGATAAATCATGTTTTGCCCATCAAATATCAATTACTTAGCGTTATTATTGTTTGTACATAATTACATGGTTTTTCCTTTATTTCATATTATATCTCTATATGTATTCGTCATCAATGTCGCGTTATGAATAACGAATTAAAAATACTTTTTTTAAAATACTTCAACGTTAAATGGGTTAAGGGATGTAAGCCAATATTACTGCAAGATGTGAACTGGGGTGATATTAGATATCCGTGTGGTGACGGAGTAAGAATACAATTCACAACTATCTTACACGTGGGTGATCTTAAGAGACTAAGGGATATAAAACGTATATAACATCTATGCAAGAAAAGGAAAAAGCGAAACAAAACCCTATAGCAACACGTCTGACCAGCGCGGTATAGTAGGTTAATTTCGCTCCCATTACGGAGGAGGCCCGAGCCCAACAGTGGGACATATATTGGCTGTGATGATGATGATGAGCTGGGTGAGTCCTACAGTCCTACATTGCATAGCCCGGTGCCCAGCGGTTAACGGTCGTCTAGCGATATAACCTACCCGTTGCTACTATAGCGAGCTAATTATTCGTCCTATGTCGGTAACACTCTTCTGCGAATTTCCGTAAATATTCTCTATCCTAATCTGCTCCAGAGCATATGACATAAAATGTATGAAATCTCCAAAACAGAAATGGTATAGCAATTATTCATAATTTTAAATGTTGATATTATAAGATTTATTTTCTTTTTAATAAAGGCCGTTTCGACAAAGCCTTTTTGTATTTTTTTTTTTTTCTTTTTAGGGTACCGTACCCAAAGGGTAAAAACGGGACCCTATTACTGAGACTTCGCTGTTCATCCGTCTATCTGTCACCAGGCTGTATCTCAAGAACGGTGATAGCTAGACAGTTGAAATTTTCACAGATGATGTATTTCTATTATTGCTATAACAATAAATACTAAAAATAAAATAAAACAAATATTTAAGGGGGCTCCCATACAACAAACTTGACTTTTTTACTGTTTCTTGCTAGATACTAATAACAGTGACAGGTAGACGCTTTAACTATTTACAGAATATTTAGTTTTATGTAATCTTTAAATATAATTAATTAAAATAAATTAAAATAAATAATTTTGGGGGCTCCCATACAATAAAACAGTTTTTTTTTATATATATAATGGTACAGCACCTTTCGCGCGCGAGTACAACTCGCACTTGACGTATTTTTGTATTTATGCGATGGATAAAAACCGAAATCATAAGTACCTGCCCTGGGAATCGAACTCGAGAATTCTGCATAATCTATTTAGCTATCACTGTGCTATACCTAATGTTTTTTATTAACATAAAAAATTAAGTAATATGTTTATGTATCTAAATTATTATTATATTTAATAAATTCTAAGTAATTAATCTTGTATGTACAGTAATCTCATTTTTGACAGTAGTGGAAAATTTGACATGTTTGCATTGTTATCGATGTAGGTGAAGGCTCTTCGTGTATGATTAAAAAACAATTACTTAAACAATATTTTTTACATCCTTATCACGTTCAACACGCGTGGAGCAAATCTAAAAATAAAAACTGGCCAAGTGTGAAACGAACTCGTTCATAAATAGTTCCGTATTAATATACTAGTAGGTATTAACAATATCCACTGATGACCAAGATCGGGTACCGGTGGCCCGCTCGCACGACGAAGAGAGGTGTATGCAGGGTGGGTATATGGGGTTGCGCACCGCCTCTTCCGTCGCCCCGGACCGATTTGGCGGGGCGCGACCAGGTCCATAGGCCACCGTAAAAAAAAAGTTATTAACAATATAGGTATTACTTTTTAAATAGTTTCATAACAGACACAATGTTATGAAGTATGTTATTTTTGTAAATATAATTATTTTTTTCATCTCAGCACATGTTCAAATAAGGTCTCGAACTTCCTCCCTAGTAGGAGAGATACTAACCTAGAAATTGACCTACCATACCACGTTGGTCAAAAGGATTAATGTAGGTTTCTATTTCGAGTTTTCCTTTTCTTGCATATGTGTTATAGGCATATCATATTCTGTAATCGTCTTTTACGTATATGAATTCTTACTAAGTGACAACACAAAAAAATTGCTTTAGATATAGGTACTTTTCTAGTTTTATTATACACTAGCTTCCGCCCGCGACTTCGTCCGCGTGGAATGGTTACTTTGGGCTAACGTTAACTTCAACTCGCGAATTCGTTTACGTAAAAGGTGGAAATATTTTTAAATAATACATACGTTAAAGCTGTTTTAGGTACCTACATGACCCTTTTATTAGTAAGAGCAGAACATTAAACCTTAAGTAAAAGTATTGGGTCTCATCTATACTTTCTATAGATATACCATATACAATGGTACTTTATTATATATACATACATATATACATACATACACTTACGCCTATTTACGATTACACATACTTTTAATGTGTATGACATCGCTGTGTGGTAGCGGCTACGAATACTACCAATCCTCACTTTGCTTGTGGATGTCGTAAAAGACGACTAAGAGCCTTATAACGACTTGGGCCAACTCCATCTGATGCCGTTTGGTCAACAATTACATTCCCAATGAGGGTTGACGTGTGGCAGGCGACCGGTAATAAAACTATTGCCAATAACTTTTATAATGTGTACTATGAATGAAGAGCACTTATTGTATCGACCCCAAGTAATTGGGGTAAGAGTAGGAGAATGATGATGATGACCTCTCGTGAACAAATCTCCAATTTGGTCCAGAAAAGTATGACGTGGTCTTCCCCTTGTATTCGTCCCATTCACGATTGCTTTATATGTTTGCTTCGTCAACCTCTGCCCACTCATTATTTCTTCCACTTCGTGTCCAACCCACCTCAGCATACCAGCGCTCTTTTATAACATTACCTATACCTAATTTTATCTTTCAGACTTACATCACACACGTTACGAAGAGCTGTCAGCTCTACAGCATTTATTCTATTTTCATGTCTTCTCCGCCAAATCTAACTTTCACTGCCATACATGAGGGCAGGCACTAATACTTCCTATACTTATTATTATTATTTAGGATGTGTAAAGCCGACGGAAGGTCATGAGAAGAAAACAAAACTAAAAATGTAGTGTGTGCAGAAGTACTTTGAAATAACATTAGTTTGAGTTTTTCTTTTAATATAAGATTATATGACCCAGTATTTTTATCGTAAATGCGCGCCCAGTACTTGATCATTATTTTGCTACGATGTTATTTTTAAACTGCGATATTTCCTAAGATATTCATTGAAATCAAATAATGTAAAGAGCAATTTTGTTTTAAATTAAATACTTGTGATGAATAACTCATTTATTTGGATAAGGATTAATATTATGTTTATAAAAACACCTTCGAACATATCATATTATTTTAAAACAAATTTGATTAGCATAAAAAAGGTTATAGTGAGCCAATCTTAAAAGATAGACATATGCTGTTGCGGACTTTTATTTAGAACTTTGAAAGGGGAAAAATTACATGGTACATAATTTGTAACTTTAACCGTTTACGCAGCGGAAGCTCTCAAAAGGAAACAAAAACCCGATTTTTACACATTCATCATTGTTGCTCTGCTCCTATTGGTCGCAGCGTAATGTTGTATAGCCTAAAGCCTTCCTCTATAAATGGACTATCCAACAAAAAAAGAATTTTTCAAATCGGACCAGTAGTTCCTGAGATTAGCGCGTTTAAACAAACAAACAAACAAACTCTTCCGCTTTATAATATTAGTATAAATGTCCACAAAAAAAGTGGTTTGTGCTGGGTGTTTGGCAAAGATTTTCCGACGTATTTTATGCCGCTGAATACGAATCTGAAGTCAAAATTTGACGCAACTGCAAAAAACTAAGAAAATAAAACAAATATATAATAAATTATGATTAGATTGTAGATTTTATCGATAGTTTTTTATTTGTCCCCGTTTTTTGCAGTTTAACCCCCGATTTTAATATCAGATTCGTCTAGCGGCAAAAAAATACGTCGGAAAATCTTTGTCGAACATCCAGCACAGACCACTTCTTTTTTCTGTGGACCTGTGATTATTATATTGGTAGGTAATAAAAATATGGTTTATGAAAATTTCAATTGTCTATTTAGTAAGGTAACGGAGTAAGAGTGCAACTATCCACCAATCTACGTACATGCGGTCATTGTAATAAATCGATTGAGGGTACGTGCAACCCCTAATCACATAAGATTACAGAAAGAAAAAGAAACAGCAGTAAGAGACAGCGTAGTTGGCTAATTTACCTTAACCGGAGGAAGCTCGTGCTGAGATATAAGATAAAAACGGATTGAGAAAAAAAAATGCTATACGAGGTACAACGACGGAGGGCAAATGCAAACTTAGGAGGAAGAATGATGCGGTATCAGCCTGTCTTGTCGTATTGCCCATCGCCATTTGCCACCGGTAACTATAGATCTTTTGACACTGTTTTAAGCACAAAATGACTCCCTAAGTTATGAAAGGCAGGTTATTCAATAAGCATAGTTGCCTATAATTCAATAAGCATAGAATACAGTTATATAAGTCAGATATACCTGCTTATTTTTTTTATAAGTAAAGAAACTCATCTAAAGCAATTTCAATGCTATCATTTTCGTATGCAACCCTTCTCTTTTTTTTTTGTAGCACGTTATGATCCGGACAGCTCACCCGTTCTGTCTGGGGCGACTAAAAGGTGACGCGTGACAACATAACGTGGCCTATGCACTCCCCATCACATTAGACTAGCCACTGATACCACTGCAATCAATCTTAAGGCTCACATATAGGCCCCGTTAAGTTATCCCGTATCCGTTGTGCTGTACTGCTGCGCTTATCGTAGCTGTACAACTCTTTACTTATTGCCTGACTAGTCAATATTGCTTTCTGTCTGCCGCTTTGCCTGGAAGGGAAGTGGAATAACTCTTTTCCAACTCCTCCCTCTTTAACTTTTCTAATCAAATTTGTTGCGGGTTCCAAGACAATTAAAATCATCGCCCGGGACTGCCTGGGGGTCAAATCTCGGTGTCATTTATGGTGACTATTGTGGATCCTGGCTTACAGGAGTTACAATGGTGAGATTAACCACTGATACTGATTTCTTGACTTCGGTGGCTAGCTCGACGACGTACGCAACCCTAAATATATAATAATATTTAAATTTATTTCTTAATACTTAGATACTGCCTTCGCCATGTCATCTATATCTATACATATAATAAAAATGTAACGGATCGCTGTCTGTACATGGAAGATATATGAGAAAAAATATTACTGGAACCTTTATCAACACAAATAGAACCCAAAACAATGGTTGTTAAAATTTTTGTCTGTTTATCTGTGCGTTTGTGCACGCTAATCACAGAAACGGCTTATCCGATTTAGATGCGGTTTCACTAATATATTGTGGTTAGCTTCACTTAACATTTAGGCTTTATTTTAAGTCAATTGGTTTATAAATAAAAAAGTTATGTCAATTTAAAAAATGTTCGGAGAAAAAATCTTTATCAATTCTTTTCAAATTACGTACAAATTGTCTTTAGTAAAAATAAATAAACACGTGTTTCAGCATTTATTGATTTTCACCCTCTGGGGGTATAAATTCGGCCTGCAAAGCAGGTTGGACGACTCATTAAGTCATTAGCACCAAGCCGGTATTATTGAAGCTGGCAACTTGAAATGTTGACCATGGATTTTTTCTGTGACGTAGAGATTTACTAAAAAAAGATTTTACGAAATTATACCCCTAAGGGGGTGGAACAGAGTGGCAAAGTTTGTATGGGGAGAAAAAATATCTTTATTCATTCTTTTCAAATTACAAGTCGAATCAAATATTCTATGGTAATATCCGGCCTTTGTCAATTTTCACCCTCTGGTTGTGTAAATTAGGCCTGTGAAGCGGGTTGAACGACTCATTACCGCCAAGCCGAAACTATTACCTAAAGCTAGAAACATTAAATTTTGAAGCACGTTTCTATTTATGACATAGAGATTCAATATGAAAGGATTTTATGAATTCCGCCCCTAAGGGAGTGTAACAAAGTGGCAAAGTATGTATGGGGAGAAAATTTCTTTATCGATTCTTTTCAAATTACGTACAAAATATTCTTCGGTAAAAATAAATAAACACGTGTTTCTCTCTCCCTCTTCATCAACCCCGCACCAATGCCATCGAGGCGACCAGTGCCGGCGTGAGAGCTCACACGATACACATAGTAGACGGCAATAGGTTTTTGCCTAATGATTTAAGATACAGGTTAAGTTGAGCTTCAAAAATGTTCACTCCTTAACTCAAATAATAAATCATATCTAACAAGGTGCGACCTTGACTCTGCTAGTGAAACAAAACAGTCAAATAAAGGGTGGCGATAATTCTATTTTTATCCCATGGTCATACTGTAAATAGTATATTAATGGCAATATAATTTGTAGAATGTATAGAACTTTGAACCACCTTTTTCTTTAGTGACCGGCTATGGTATATAGACACACTGCGCCTAATCCGTCTGAGGTGACACGTGACCCCATAGCGCGCCGTATACGTACATCTACGTTGTACGGGCGAGCCACCACAATCGGGTATCATCTCGAGTCGAAGCCCTCATGCAGTGAACCTCAATACAGGTACCTACTCACGCTTGCGCCGCCCAAAGCACCGACGGTAGAGCGTGTCAGCGTAGAGTATTTTCTCTCAGACCCACCCTATTGCCTAATTCCGTTAGACAACTAACTCGCAGAAGGCGGCCACCGTATCCCATTTTCTGATGCTGTTGATCATCGTCCTAGCGACAAATTTTCAACACCTTGCATTGCTTTTTCTATTTAACTCTGTCAGCGATGACATCTGCGTGGACGAAGTCGCGGGCGAAAGCTAGTGTTTAAAATATAATATAGGTATTATTTATTTTATAGAACCGGTTTATCTTCTACAGACTCTATCTTCTATCATCGAATTTTAGGTAAGCTCACATTTGGTTTCATAACCCATAGTCGTTTTTATTTTTAATGTAATTTGTAAAATATAAATCTATCTTAATATACCTATATATGTAAATTACGCGTCACGTTGTTTGTCCGCGATGGACTCCTAAAGTACTTAACCAATTTTAATCAAATTTGCACAGTACGTGTAGTTTAATCCAACTTAAAAGATAGGATAGCTTCCATCTCAATTTATAGTCGCAATATTATTTTATTGCAAATTATTTGTCTATTATTTGACAGTCACAATTATCTGTTATCTCCAAACGATTCTAACAGATGGCAGTATCTGTTGACTGGATTGAGTAAGTATTTAATAGATGGCAAAGAGAGCTTCCTTAGCCACAGCAACGCGTGGCTGGGTCTGCTAGTATTCTATATATACACCGTGGAATCTAATTGGCTGTTTTCCCGAAACGCATATACTCAGTTAATGATATAGAACCATAATATAGCATTTATTCAATAAAATAAAAACATAAATTCTAGTCATTTGCAATCCCGGACGTTTCCTTAAAATATCATTTTTGCATAACTGTAACATGTTTTGTCTAATAATTTTGTTATACCTACGGTCGTTTGAGAGCATCGACCGTAGGTATAACCTACGGTAACCTTACGGTCAATGCTCTTACCTTGGTTACCTACTTTCTTTAATTACTTTAAAACGATGGCTCCATTTTCTCAAGAATTTCTTCTAATCGAACACAATGTCGGCGACACCTACCTCTCCGACTCTACCTCTAGCCTGAGCATATGTAAGCACTCAAAACTGCCTGTGGATTAGTAGGCGTTGTGTGGCTGATAAAATTATCGCTGTTGTAGGCACAGGCGGATTTATAATGCCACATCTGCGTAACGAATTCAGGTGTTCTAGCTGAGCGTACAGGCATCTAGCCTTCGCCAAGTTGCCTCTCGCAATCGCATAAAAACGAACTATGTCTAACCACTCTACGCCAGAGTACTGGTAAATACTTGTAATTTTTTCGCACTTAGCACTCGCGTTCGGGATTTGTTATAAACATATGATATACGTCTAAGCCGTTTGGCAAAAAATTGCAAACTGACCTATTAAAACATAGACCAAGGTCGCGCGGCTCGGGCGCAGCAAACGCAAGGGGTGCGTGCGGGACGCGAGCGGGCTACGAGCTACAATTCCTAATTATTTTTTTACCTATTATTGCGATTTAATTCGAATGCTATGTCGTAGGCATGTTGGGAACAATACCGTTGCATATCAGACAAACTTAAGAACGTCTATTTATCAGACTTTTTTTTTCAATGTATTATGTTTTTAGTTATGTGGGGATATTAAGAATGATTAACTGAGTACATACGTTTCAGGAAAACAGCCAATTAGATTCCACGGTGTATATTGAAACGAGTAATTTTTCTTGTATATTTATATATTTCAAGTTGTGTGGTAGCGGCTACGAATACTACCAACCCTTACTTTGCTCGTGCATGTCGTAAAAGACGACTAAGAGCCTTATAACGACCTAGGCCAACTCCAGACCACAGGGTTTAGTTTCGAGTTTACCTTCTCTTGCATAGATGTTATTTACATATTATATCACTTAGACGAAGTTACGTCTGGCAGGTGGCCGGTCATAAAACTATTGCCAATAACTTTTACTATATATACTATGAATGAAGTTTGTACTTTATTTATCTTTTACGTTTTTATAGAAGCAATCATGCAACTCTAGCGACATAGGTACCAGATTGGGCAGCAGACAAGGGTAAGTTTCATTAAAATATTCTTTTTTACAAAGAAATCTCTGTGCCTATAGTCTAACAGCTAGCTAGTATAGTTTAACTATTAAATAAAGAACACGTTAGAGAAGGAAACATCTTACCGTTCTGTATAGGTATCTTAGTTAATAATGAAACCAAGTTAATCCAAAATTTGTACACATTCCAATTTAAAATATTCGAACTATGCTAGTCAGTCAGTTGGCCATTATTTGTGAAGTACACAAAATTATCTAACTTTTATAAAAAGATTTGTTTGATTACCCATTATTATTTACGAAACACTATGTGTTACGGTTATTGCTCTTGTAAATAAAGATGTTTATTATTACCATATATCTATATATTAAAACCGACAAAATATATTGACCTTCATTAGTAAATTGGCATAAGTATACAATTAGCCATGAGGAACAAAGTATGCCCTCGTTGGTTGGGAGGAAAGCATGCAGTTGTTTAGTACCTGGAACGGTGATAGCGGGAACAAAACGGACTCTTAGAAAATATCGCTCTTGTTGAATACTTTCCTTTAAGCAGTAGTAAACAGAAGTCTCAGTCAATGATGACTCGGCCCATTCCCATAATCTTGTCTTGTATATAGTGATAACGTTATTCGTAGGCTGCACAGCGTTATTCGTAGGTTGCATCATAGTTTTTGAAATTACTATTTTGTAGAACTTGTTATTATTATAACAAATCGTTTATTTTTATATTTTTGCATGTTAGTATGAAGAAATAAAACATTAATGTCGTAGTATTTTAGCATGTTGGAACATAAAACCGATTGCTCAGAAAGTGATCATAGCTATGTGTTATGTACTCTATATGCGCTAAGTCTTAAACTATTGGAGATCACGCTTTAATTTTTTTTGGTGAAAAATGGTACCCTTAAAGCTTTATTTGAAGATTAAAATATTAAAAAAAAGTGTCGAAGTTACTCAAATATCGATTTGAAATTTTCACTTCCGGTTTACTATATGTAAAAAAATCGAATTTCAAATTCCACAAAGAAATTAAAACTTCATATTTTTAACCATAAGAAACAATACTTTTTAGTTTTTTTTTACAAATGTATAAAAATACAAATCTATACTAATATTATAAAGCGGAAGAGTTTGTTTGTTTGTTTGTTTGTTTGTTTGTTTAAACGCGCTAATCTCAGGAACTACTGGTCCGATTTGAAAAATTCTTTTTTTGTTGGATAGTCCATTTATAGAGGAAGGCTTTAGGCTATATAACATTACGCTGCGACCAATAGGAGCAGAGTAACAATAATGAATGTGTAAAAATCGGGTTTATGTTTCCTTTTGAGAGCTTCCGCTGCGTAAACGGTTAAAGTTGCGCAAAAATTATGTACCACATAATTGTTCCCCTTTCAAAGTTCTAAATAAAAGTCCGCGACAGCATATGTCTATCTTTTAAGATTGGCTCACTATAACCTTTTTTATGCTAATCAAATTTGTTTTAAAATAATGTGATATTTTCGAAGGTGTTTTTATAAACATAATATTAATCCTTATCCAAATAAATGAGTTATTCATCACAAGTATTTAATTTAAAACAAAATTGCTCTTTACATTATTTGATTTCAATGAATATCTTAGGAAATATCGCAGTTTAAAAATAACATCGCAGCAAAATAATGATCAAGTACTGGGCGCGCATTTACGATACAAATACTGGATCTTATAATCTTATATTAAAAAAAAACTCAAACTAATGTTATTTCAAAGTACTTTTGCACACACTACATTTTTAGTTTTGTTTTCTTCTCATGACCTTCCGTCGGCTTTACACATCCTAAATAATAATAATAAGTATAGGAAGTATTAGTGCCTGCCCTCATGTATGGCAGTGAAAGTTAGATTTGGCGGGAAGACATGAAAATAGAATAAATGCTGTAGAGCTGACAGCTCTTCGTAAGCTGTGTGTGATGTAAGTATGAAAGATAAAATTAGGTATAATGTTATAAAAAGCGCTGGTATGCTGAGGTGGGTTGGACACGAAGTGGAAGAAATAATGAGTGGGCAGAGGTTGACGAAGCAAACATATAAAGCAATCGTGAATGGGACGAATACAAGGGGAAGACCTTTTCTGGACCAAATTGGCGATTTGTTCACGAGAGGTCATCATCATCATCATTCTCCTACTCTTATCCCAATTACTTGGGGTCGATACAATAAGTACTCTTCATTCATAGTACATCTTATAAAAGTTATTGGCAATAGTTTTATGACCGGCCGCCTGCCAGACGTCAACTCTAATTGGGAATGTAATTGTTGACCAAACGGCATCAGATGGAGTTGGCCCAAGTCGTTATAAGGCTCTTAGTCGTCTTTTACGACATCCACAAGCAAAGTGAGGATTGGTAGTATTCATAGCCGCTACCACACAGCGATTTCATACACATTAAAAGTATGTGTAATCGTAAATAGGCGTAAGTGTATGTATGTATGTATAATATACATACATTGAATATATCTATAGAAAGTATAGATAAGACCCAATACTTATACTTGCATTACTTTATATGGTACTACATTGCATTATATGGATTACGTCAAACTTGAATCACTTTTAAATACTTATTTCGCGTAACTACAAATACATACAAAAAAAAGAAACACATACATGCACGCACACTACATCACAAACACACGCACACCACACACACACACACACACACATACACACACGCACACACACACACACACACAAACACACGCACACCACACAAACACACACACAAACAAACGCACAACACACACATACACACGCACACACACACACACACAACGTGTGAGCGCGCTCACTAACACGTTAATTCTCACTCATTCATTTATTATAGATTTCTTTATCATTAGTCTTTATTACGTAAGATATATATATATTCATTATTTATAATGTATGTTACTGTAAAATAATTTGATGTTCAAGATTTATGTATTTCGGGAAGGAACTGTCTCTTGAAACACAGGTATTACCTAATTCAAGAGGCAAAGACATCTATGTCAACTGTCATATGTATTTAGTTTACAATAAAGATTATTATTATTATTATTATTTTACTTAAGGTTAAATGTTCCACTCTTACTAATAAAAGGGTCATGTAGGTACCTAAAACAGCTTTAACGTATGTATTATTTAAAAATATTTCCACCTTTTACGTAAACGATTTCGCGAGTTGAAGTTAACGTTAGCCCAAAGTAACCATTCCACGCGGACGAAGTCGCGGGCAGAAGCTAGTTAATATATAAATACAAATTTAACACAAATATTAAGCATTCAAAAATACTACTAGAAGTATAACTGACCCGAGTATAAACAAATTTCACGACCTCATTTTTTTTGGAGGTCCGCTTGACGTGTAATGCCCCAAAAATGAAAACAAACATTTATTATAAAATATTCTATTTATTGGTAAAAATTTCTATGAATGCAACATCTTAGTGCGCAAAATAATATCATTTAAATTATACAATATACACTATAATATACAAAATATAAACAACAACTTTTGTATTTTTTTGGTGTTCTATGGCCGCTTAGACGTAAATATATTTGATTTTTACAATAATTTCATGGAAGCCATATATATCTATAAAAGAGGATGTTTGCATATATGACATCGCTAAACTCAAAAACTATTTGATCTATCATTATGAAAATTGGTATGTATATGTATTTTTCCACGGAGACGATTTATGTGCTATCCCCATGAGGTTATTCACCACCAGGCGGCGCTGCGATATATCAACTTCTATAAACAAACCAAAACGTGCTACGTTTGCAAGTATATTATCAATTTCTAAGTATTAACGAAAAAAGCTAATAAACCATTCTATCCATTTATCTACAAAGTAAACTGAAATTAGATGTATAAAATATAAACCATTGCTTTTAAACGTCGAAATAGATTTTTTTTTGGAAGTAAGAATTACAATATAGGTTAGATAATAAAAATATTGAAAAATTTGACGATCACATTTTTACGTAGCCATATCATAACAATTTCATAACATTTCCGTGTGGTGACGCAGTAAGAATACAATTCATCTATCCTCAGTTTCTCTTGTTCATATGAAATGGTATTACCTTTTTCTACACCAGAAGATAATACAAGCACTCTTATATTAAAGATATTTTTAATGCTAAATCTCGGATTTAAATTACTTAATTAGCTGATTCACTCCATACATTTTATTCAAAGAGTTTATAAAATTTGTAGATAAAAGAAATCTTATATGAATATATAATACAATGTCTTTTAAGTGTTACAAATTATTCCAAAGTTGTCCATTAATCCTAAAAGTGTGACCAAAATTTAAACAATTAAGAATTAATACGAAAATTTCAACGCCACAAGTTTTCCCCTGTGGTGACGGAGTAAGAATACAATTTCACCACCGTCTATCTGACCCATGGGTTTTTTGTATAGATATTTTAGATTTTCTTTTATAGATGTTATATGCGTTTTATATCATTTAGTCTTAAGAGATGACTAAATGATATAAAACGCATATAACATCTATAAAAGAGAATGAAAACTCGGAATCCCCTATACCAACACGTCTGACTAGTGTGGTATAGTAGATAAATTTCCCGCAGTTACGGAGGAGGCTCGAGCCCAACAGTGGGACATATATCAGCTAAGATGATAAAGTTTTTAACAGTTATAAACGCAACTTAAGAATACTTTTACCAAAAATTTAATATTGCTTAAATTAATTTAAGCTTAGATTATATGAGTTACAATTAATATGTATAACGACTGAATTGGAAATATGTTTTAAATAGAATAACTTTAAAAATAAAATCAAGATATTTAACTGATGTAAATTATTAATATTAAAATAGAGCATTATTATATGGTGGCAGCTCTAAATACTACTAAGTCTTACATTGCTTATGAGCGTCGTAAAAGATGGCTAAGAGCTCTACATTAACCTTGGCTAATTCCATTGCATGTCGTCTGATCTACAATTACATTCACGAGAATTGACATCAGACAAGCCCATCATAAAACTATTGCCAAAATTTTAATGAAGAGTACATAGTTTCTAAGTAATTGAGATAAGATCAGGATATTGATGACCATGATAGAACATATTGCCAGCTCAGTCGTAATGTGGCACATAATATATACATAAAAATGTTGCTTATATTAATTTGATTATATTTTAGTAACGAAACGCAATCAAACGCAGTTTGTCATTTACGTAATATTGAGCACTAATGTGTTGGTAATTTCACAATATCAACCAGTTAATGAAATAGTATAAGCAATGAAAATTTGTTCTAGATTTAGTATATGATTTTACAAAAATACAAATTACACACGGAACAATATATTGTAGATCATAAAAGGTATTGTGCTGTGTGGAAATGGAACCCAGGACACTGGCATATTACGTCAATATCTTAATCACTACGCCATACCGTCAAATTTAATAACTTTTTCTAGTATATTAATTGATACATAATTCTTAAATAAATATTTTCAAATTGTCCAACCACTCTGGTTCAAATGTACGATGAAGAAGTCCCACTCTATAAGAATATAACTTACATTAAAATAACTTATACATAATAATTGTCAAAGACTTAAAAAAAAGTAAAATAATTTACAAAAAAAATAACAATTTGCAATATTTGGTGATTAAATGGCCGCAAATTTGTATTCATGGAATCAAATTCCATTTTATATTTTTACCATCGACATGATTTAATATCATCATTTTTAAAATCCTCTCGAAAAGGAATAAGGTCAGTTCTAACTAAGATAATATACAAATATCATTAAATATAATAATCGCTGATTACACTATTTATATTTTAAATACATATTCAGTTTATATGCACCATACAAATAAGTATTAATATATTTCATTATACCTTACGACAAGACCACGTTGAAGATTAAGCATCGCCAATAGCCCCAAAGTCAGGCAATGACAAAACATTAATGGCGATATTTCTATTTATAAGCGTATTATTATCAACTATAGGTCTAAAAAACCCAATTCAACAACTAAAGTGTGTAACTTTATAGCAAAACGAAGCGTTGAATTTATTTTATAATATTTTAAACTACTTTAAATTTACCTATTACATTAAATTTAACAGATAACGTTAAATTTGACGGTACATGTTAAATATAACGTTACATGTTAAATTTAATGTCATATATTAAATTTAAAGTTACATTTAAATGTTCAAAAGATGTTTACATTATTAAGTAATTTTACAACTTAAATATGAATATTTTACATATTTATATGAAATATATTTATATTAGATTAATTATAATTAATGTATATTTATAACTAAATACGGTGTATTTTTTTAAACTAAACCAACATGGGCAAATCAATTTACATTTGACATTTTAAAAAAACTAATATTTATATATTTCGGTAACATACGAATTATAAAAATCAACTTGCATATTATACTAAAAGCTTTAGTTCAATGGCATTGAAAGAATTTGATATTTTTGTCAAAGTTTAAATGAAAGCGCCTAACTGCATATAAAACTGGGTAGTTTATAATTTAACCAACCTTAAAAGAGATATTTTGCTTAAGACTTTTTTTAGTGATACTTTACTGGGATAATCTATAAAAGAATATATTTTATAACGTCAGTTTATTTCTAATGTTTTGAAAATTACAAATCTGAAGCATAAATAGTTAACAAATCGATCTTATCAGCAATATTTTAGAAGTGGTAACATTTTTAAGTACAATTGTACTAAAAATCAAGGAGGTAGGATGCGTTTAATCACCAGCAATGTTTCCTTATTTAAAAAATAGTTTAATTGTCAACGACTTGTTTTTATTTATGCATATAATTAATTCAGTATTAAAAAAAAATTAATCATTTGTGACAATAAATTTAAAAGTGAGTATAAATACCAAAGAAAATAGTCTAATAATCATATGAAAAGAATGCCTCTGTTATTGGGTACAAAGAGTTAAAAAAAAACACTGAAGAAATACCAGAGAACAATTACAAAACAGAAAAAAATATCTTAGATTTGTTGAATTTTAATTAAATAATGAATACGTTTTTAAATTTCTTTAGCCTACTGATTGTCCATTATCAATTAGCGTTTTTACCTTAATCTAAGATCATACAAATATCTACAGATTTAAAACATCATTGCAATTCAGCGCCTGTTATGTATTAGGCCATTCAATTATAATTTCTAAAGTGGAAATCAAACCTTAAAAAAATTGTACAATATTCTTAAGTCTGAATATAAAAATAATATTAAATAGAATACGATAATAACATGACTGATAAGGGGACGTATCCGTTTAATTTTTTACAACGTACGTGTCTCATCTTTTACATTTTTTTATAAGATTACCTTTAGCTAAATATGGGGCAATATGAAGCGATAAAGCAAAGCCAAAAGGCCTCAAATTGGATTCAATATATATTAGACATATATTATATATTGTATCTGTGTTATATATTGAATATCAGTGAAAGTTGAACCCATAGATGGTTTCAACATTCACAGATTGCACTAGAAATGCGAAGACTGCTTTAGTCCATTCAAAATATTGCATTAGGACCGTTGCGTCCGGATGTGTTGCGATCAAATTTAAGGATTTTTTTTTTTATAATTTGAAAACAGCGTCTTTTGATATCTTTATTATAATTTGATAAAAGAGCGTCTTTTGAGATAGCTAATATATTTTATAATTAAAATGGCACAAAAAACATAAAATAAGAAGATCCATGGCGGGATAGGGAAGAGGTATATACCTACTTAAAATAATTATTATTCTTCTCCAAAATGAGGTTTTACATCATATTGCCATATTATATTGGATAAAAAGAGATAAAAAAAAATTGATACGAGTTAGATATAATTAATTCCATGGTAAAATAGAATTGTGTTATAAATACGTTCCAATGACTATATATGGTACGAATTACCTCATAAAGGTTTTTGAAACTGCTTTAGGGAATGATATTCTAGTAAAATGTCTTTTAAACTGTGATTGGAGACTCCTAAGTGGGTAAAGCCTTACTATGTAAGCCACCACAATAAAAAAAATACAGGTTAGTCCAGATATTACGCTGCAACTTGCAAACATAGTCATATTTTTGAGATGTAAATAAAAAAAATCTTTTTCTGTTAACTTACTATATACTTGCAAACTTCTCGCGGCTTCTTTGTTAATATATGTACCATAATTGATTATTTCAATCAATATAATTCTCAAAAGAAAGAAAATCTTAAATTTATTTGTTTATTTATGACTTTAAGAGGTCACCAAATTCTTTAGCTTGTAAAGGGATCGTGTATTTAAATAATAATTAATAATATCACTAGTATATCCCACTAGCCTTCGGGAGGTATATGATTACATCGAAGTAGACAATTATCATTCAAAACAAATCATCTTAGTTAAGAATTCTGCTGCGTATTCCTTTTCTTCGGTGGTGGTGTAGGTGCTTTATCGGTCGTCGTATTTCTCCTCTGCGCCATCGAGTTGTACAAAAACGAGCCACGTGGAGTGAACACTGTATCGTAATTATATCTGGGAGTTAAAATATTCGACTCGGCGTTGTTGTTCGTATCGCTATCCAATTCCATACTTCGATGGGCGTATTTTTTTGGTAGTGGTGGTGGTTCTTCCTCGTTTGAATCCGTTGTGCCTGTTAATGACGTATTATTTAAATTTATTACAATCATCATCTCAGCACTGCTGGACTGCTGAAGACTCCCAAAATGGGTGGAAAATAGACCACAGGGTTCAGTTTCGAGTTTTCCTTCTCTTGCATAGATATTAATAAATATTATATCACTTAGACGAAGTTACGTCTGGCAGGTGGCCGGTCATAAAACCACTGCCAATAACTTTTACAATATGTACTATGGAAAGAAGAGCACATATTTTATCGACCCCAAGTAATTGGGATAAGAGTAGGCGAATGATGATGATCACTTAGACGAAGTTAGAATACAATCCACCACATCATTTTTTGGCTAAAAATGTTGTAAAACTAAGGGATATGATATGGAAATAACATCGATGCAGGACACGGTAAACTCTACATAAAACCCTGTAGCAACTACACAGCACAGATAGCGTAGCGGTTAACACGTTAGCTGCCATGTCGGGCTATATGTCCGACAAATGAGTGTATCATTCAGGCCTTGTCGGACTATATGACCGACAAAACATACCTAAATTCAACGTATCTGTGTAGCCGACACGCGCGCGTGTGTGTGTGTGTGTGTGTGTGTGTGTGTGCGCGTGTGTGTGCGTGTTCGTGCGTGCGTGCGTATCAGTGTGTGTCTGTGTCGGGCGTATTTTCAAGTCTAAAACACAATATTGTGTAATTTGCAAAGCATTTTTTTACGATTTGTTATAAATAGACTATGGCAGTTAACATGTTAAGATACCGATCGCCGTGCCAGTGTCGTGGTTCTATTCCTACGCAGGACAATACTTTGTGCGATCCATAAATTGTTGTTCTGAGTCTGGGTGTAATTTGTCTGCGTTAATTATCTTTGTAAAGTCCTCTGCAATACATGGATTATTTCCTTATAGCATGGTGGTTTCTTTAAAAAAAAAAATAACACTGAGCACCGTAATAAGGTAGGTCGATTTCATTGTGAAGAAAACCCAAGCCCAGTAGTAAGACATATCATCATCATCATCATTATCACAGCCCACACACGTCCCACTGTTTGGCTCGGGCCTCCTCCTTAATGGGAGGGCAATTAACCTACTATACCGCGCTAGTCAGACGTGTTGGTATAGGGTTTTGTTTCGAGTTTTCCTTCTCTTGCATAGATGTTATATGCGTTTTATAGCCCTAAGTCATCTCTTACGATCACCCACGAGTAAGATAGGGGGTGGTGAATTGTATTCTTACTCCGTCACCACACGGATAAGTGAGACATATATGGGCTGAAAATAAGAAAGAAGAATTTTAGTTAATATACCTATGGAATCTCTGTTGGAAGGTGGTGCCGAGGAGTTGAGTAAACTCGTCCGTTGTGACAGCCGACGTTCACGCTCCGCATCGCTACGCAATGGTCGTTCGGTAACCAGCTGACGAATAACACAATTCTATAGTACAGTAAAAACAGCATTAGGAACAAAAGCATGTTTAAGGCAACAAAAAGCGTTCATTTCATGGGTCCTGGCATATTTTATACCAATAAAATCTTGTATATGAGTTGTGCCTTAACTAATAGATAACATTTTAGCTGCATTTGAGGATAATACGACAGACGGAATTTAAAAAAAAATGTATTTAGTCAATATTGCCCAGTTAAAGCCATAACAAGTGATCATACCAGATATAAATTAAAAAAAAAATAGTTAGGTAAAATTTAATAATAGCCGTGAAAGTTAATTGTATATTTGACTGCACAGATGGCGTAGTGGTTAAGATATCGACCTTCCGTGCCAGTGCCGTGAGTTCGTGTCCCACGCAGGACATTACATTGTGCGATTCGCAAAGTATTGTTCTGAGTCTGGGTGTAATTTGTCTGCGTTAATTATATATTTGTAAAATCCCCCGCACTACAAGGATTATTTCCCGTGCCAAGTGGTGTCTCTTTCAAAAAAATAAAAATATTAGATCTACCTTGCTAAATGCATGGTACTATTACTTAATGTCAATTGTTTCCTAAAAATATAAATGAGAATATAATTCAATTACTTTTCCATATTATTAATTTTGATTATGAATAAAAAAACAAGGTCTTTATGACCGTGTAAAAAAATAAGAGATTTAAGGGATTGGGTGTATTCATTGTTAAATTATAGTAACCTAAGTTTTCTGTGAGGTGACGGAGGAAGAATACAATTCGCCCCCTCCTATCTTGGCCGTGGGTGATCGTAATAAACGACTAAGGTATATAAAACGCATTTAACATCTATTCAAGAGAAGGAAATCTCGAAACAAAACTCTATACCAACACGTCAAACCAGGGTGGTATAGAAGATGAGGACGTTGATAATTATAGTAAAGTCGGTTTTTCAATTCCAAAGTATGAACGTTTGGGAGACTATAAGACTGACATAACACAAATTTTAATTTCCTGAAGTCACGCTAAAACGTTATCTATTTTGTATGAAACAACCTACATACAAGCGTGTATATATATTATTTTAAAAACAGGGTGGAAGTGGACCGCTCCCGAAAACATGACAGGTGACCCTACTGGTCCTACTTGTAATGATAGGCTTGAGTAAAATCGATTCAGAAGAAAAAAATTTTTCACAATGAATTTTAAGTTTTTTCCACATTCCATCGTATTAGGACAGTGCCATGTAACGATAATTCCATAAAAAAATACGTAACTTTACTCAGATGAGAAAAGACGCAATCTATTCAAAACTCACGATCATATGTTCAAGAGTTCAACGACCTCGCGTGGTAAAATTTTTTTTTTTTTTATTCTAATCGATTTTTTTTCTAGCCTATCATTACAAGTAGGACTAGTAGGGTTACCTGTATTTATTTTCGGGAGCGGTCTCCTTCCACCCTGTATAGACAAACATACGTAAGAAAGTGAAAATACGAAAAATGTATGTCTTCGTGTAACAATTGTTACAGAACTAATAAGTGATGAATTTTATTGAATAATGATTACAAGAAACATATTGAAAATAGCTCATGAATCGTCATTAAGCATAATTGAAAATAAAATAAAAATACTTTTAGTTTACCAATAATAAAAAAGTACAATACAAAATATTCGATGATTTGAAATAAAACTATTTTTATTGATTTTATAGTGTTTATAAATTTTAATTTCTCAACATTTCGAACACTTTTCGGCGTTCAAAATTACGGCAGGTCTAACTCCTAAGACTTAAACCTAAGACGTCGCCATAATCGAAACTTCGGAAAATCAAAAATGTATTACAAACGAGATTAAATCTATAAAACTAGGTTTATTTCAAATGTTTTAATACTCGCGTTAACATCACAAAAGATTATTTTTGATGATCTTTGTACCTAAAATTTCTTAAGTGCCATCGTTAATAAAACTTTTGATAGAAAATATAATTATGTCCAATAACTTATATCTCTTGTTAGATGCAAAAAAATTAATGTTACACATGGAATATTCCATGTGTGACATTCATTTTTGTCGCTCGTAATCAAGTTATTATAAATTAAATATTCAAAAATGAAAATAAATTAAGAAATAAAATTCTTAATTTATTTTCATTTTTGAATATTTCAATAAATAAATTTATTATTATATCGCAACGTTTTCTCATTCAACATAAGGGATTTATTAATTTACATAAAAAAATAAGTGTAAAACAATATTTACATATTAAAAATTAATTAAAATTGTGTTTTAGCTAATTTAATGACCAATCGCTCGCTTAACGTGGCTTTATTAGAAATGCATCCGTGTATAAGATTTTTTACACTTAGTAATCTTAAGCATGGATACTTCATAGCCAGTTGTGCTACTTTCCTTTATAAGACTTTCAGAGTTTATGTTTGATTTCATAAAATTTGATCTAAGTTAGATATTGAAAATATAACACAGAGTTGCTTAAAATTTGGACCCATATTGAACAGTTTATAGAAGTTGAAAACTTTTTTTTTCATTTATTTTTTTCAACTACCAAAAACTATAAATTTTCTTTTAGTGCTTAGCTTATATTAGCGAGATACTGTCATTAGTTTTGTAACTCACTTGTATAAAGGTCCAGTGCGACACGTCATATTTCAACTCTAGACAGTGTTAAGCCTGTTAAAGTATGAAGGAAATTCACTGTATTTATCAGGTCATTTTAAAAAGGTGTATAATAAATTTAACATTAAATTTTATGCAAAATAATCAATTATTGAGTAATATAAATTTAATTTTACTATGAACGGATGGTCTAATTTATACTATGTTATAGTTATTCTTACTCCGTCACCACACGGTAGAGTGGTAAAAATACAATTCACCACCCCATATCTTATCCATGGATGATCGTACGAGACAACTAAGGAATATAAAACGCATACAACATCTATGCGAGAGAAGGAAAACTCGAAACAAAACCCTATGCCAACATGTCTGACCAGCGTGGTAGGTATAGTAAGTCAATTACCCTCCCATTATGGAGGAGGCTCTCGAGCCCAACAGTGGGACATATATGAGCTGAGCTGAGATGATGATGATAGTTTCTACTTTATCCCGGTCGTGGTAATCTAATGACGCATTAAGTCTTGGCCACAATATTCGCTATTGTAGAAGACGAGTAGAATATAAGCAAAAAACATCACTGCAAGGAAGGAAAAATTAAAATAAAACCGTCTGCCAAACCGTTTGGCCAGCGTGATCAGCCGGTCAATATTTTTTTCTATTGCAGCAAAGTATAGTCTGCTAGTCAGCCATTTCTTGACTGAATGCTATTTTGTTTTTAACTATCAAATAAGAAATTTATACATAAGAGATTTTATTATACGTGGTGACTGAGTAAGAATACAATTCACCACCCCCTATCTTACCCGTGGGTGATCGTAAGAGACGACTAAGGGATATAAAACGCATATAACATCAATGCGAGAGAAGGAAAACTCGAAACAAAACCCTATACCAACACGTCTGACCAGCGCGGTATAGTAGGTTAATTTCCTTCCAATTAAGGAGGAGGCCCAAGCCCAAGAGTGGGATATATATGGGTTGTGATGATTATGAAGAGATTTATTCGTAATACGTGCATGTTTACTCTAATCAATTCAGTAGTTTCGTATTAATTTAACAGCGTATACATTTTAAAATTTGTCTTTCTCATCTCAGTAGCTCTTATCTAACTATCTCAGTAACACCTGATGCAGACATCGCGTCATATTCATAAATCATTATTTTATCATATGTATCTATTAAAATTGAAAACGGAAAGAAAAATATAGTAAGGAAGCTAAACATTTAAACAGCATATTAAAAAAGCATTAATTAATACAAATTTTGTAAGGTTTATTAATAATTACGTAGACAAAGCATTACTGAAAAGCTTGCTGGCAAGAAAATAATACGATATTAAGAGTTTTAAATGTATGTCGACTAAAGGATATGATAAATAGACAACATCGACGTAAGAGAAGGTAAACTCGAAATATAATTCTAGGTCATATCATCATCATTTCGTCTTCAAAAACTCTTAAGTCTCTTAAGGAGTCTCGAGCCTCGCAGTGAAGAGTATATATATATATATATATATCACGCCTGTTTCCCAGAGGGGTAGGCAGAGACTACGGATTGCCACAAACCACGATCCTGGCATACTTCCATCGCTTCATTCACACTCATAATAGTCTTCATGCATACTCTACGATTACGCATACTCTTAATATGACCTCTCGTCATGTATGTATACAGGGTGTCCCAAAATTCAACGATAAGCTGGCACCAGCAGGTGGACCTACATATGACTACTCGAGAACAGAAAAGAAAAAAATTCTACCTTGATTTTTTTTTTCATTACGACAAAAAAACCAAAATCTTTAAAAATGGACATCCTTTATTATATTATTAAGTGCTATTGCTACAGTTTTACAAGTAATTCTGTGATTTTTTTTGTATTGGCAAGGTAAGTAGCACTACTATCGATCACAGCCATTAAAAATTCCAGAATATCTATAGTTTTTACACAAAAATCAATCAAAACTATGTTTTTTTCATAAATTATGTAAGATTTTGACTTTCAGCTCACTTTCACTCATCATAGTGAAAAAAAAAAGTATGGACACTACTGTGGCAAATAGTATTAAAAATTGGCGCATCTAACTACAATTCTAAAATGGTATAACATTCTAGACAAACTAGCCACAAAAATATACTTAGGTGTACTATTTCAAAATAACAACCATATTTCGAAAATTGTTAGTGTTGATAGTACTCACTTTTACTATGTAGCCAAAATGTTTTTGTAGCAAGTTCTCAGAATTTTAATGAGACATGTGCGTAGTCCATAAGATAAAATAAGTTAGACAGAGATAGAGAGATTATACGTTAGAGGGAGATAGATAGATGCTAATTGTTTAGTAACATTAATGCAGGTGGAGAAGTAATTAATGTCCTCAGCAGCACAGCAAGTCAGTATGCTCTACTTCTTTGTTTACTGCACACCGTTCTGTTTTAATTAAAGTGGCTCTGGTACTGACGACTTTTGGATTGAATTAAGTGACCTGGAAATTGACCTGACTTGGCATTATTTTAGACTGTGATTTTGTGTTTTTTTTTAAAGAAGTTTTGCCTTATTTTCAAGTGTTTAGCATTCATCATGCCGCTACCATACACAGCGTTAGAATACGCTAATATGCACCTAATTTAAGGAGAATGCCGATGCAATGCCAACGCTGCTAGCAGATTATATCGAGCAAGGTACCCTAATCTTCAAAGGTATCCGGATTATCGCGTATTTATTAACGTGTATCAAGCTTTTTCGGAGGATCGTATACCATCTGACAGGCGAAACGCTGGAAAACCTAGATCGGAACACGATGAAGAAGTTCTCACTGAAATAGAAAACGATTCAACTACCTCTGTACGTGCTGTACAAGCAGCAACGGGAATCCCAAAAAGTACTGCACATAGAATTTTAAAACGTCACGTCGTCGTGATGAAACAACCTGCAAGAAAGATGGATATTTAAATCTTCACAATCTTCATAGCTGGAACAATGAAAATCTGCACCTGGTGAGAGAAGACAATCCCAATACCAATTTAAGGTTAACCTATGGACTGGCATAATAAATGGCAAAGTGATAGGGCCCTTTGAGTTACAAGGAAACATAGATGGCAATAGTTATTTAAACTTCTTACAAAATGAGTTGCCAGGATTATTAGAAGATGTGCCCTTAAGTGATTTGCAAACCATGTGGTTTCAAAACGATGGTTGCCCAGCTCACTATGCCCGTCCTGTGCGAGAGTACTTAGACCAAGAGTACCCAGGGCGTTGTATCGGGCGACTTGGTCCTATCTTGTGGCCACCCCGTTCACCCGATCTAAATCCCCTGGACTTTTTCTATTGGGGTTGTCTAAAGGACAGAGTCTACACAAAACCGATTGCAAACTTGGACGAGCTTCGCCATAAAATAATTCAGACTGTGGATCTACGGACTACGCACATGTCTCATTCAAATTCTGGGAACTTGCTACAAAAACATTTTGGCTACTTAGTAAAAGTGATTACTATCAACACTAACAATTTTCGAAATATGGTTGTTATTTTGAAATAGTACACCTAAGTATATTTTTGTAGCTAGTTTGCCTTGAATGTTATACCATTTTAGAATTGTAGTTAGTTGCGCCAATTTTTAATACTATTTGCCACAGTAGTGTCCATACTTTTTTTTTTCACTATGATGAGTGAAAGTGAGCTGAAAGTCAAAATCTTACATAATTTATGAAAAAAACATAGTTTTGATTGATTTTTGTGTAAAAACTATAGATATTCTGGAATTTTTAATGGCTGTGATCGATAGTAGTGCTACTTACCTTGCCAATACAAAAAAAATCACAGAATTACTTGTAAAACTGTAGCAATAGCACTTAATAATATAATAAAGGATGTCCATTTTTAAAGATTTTGGTTTTTTTGTCGTAATGAAAAAAAAAATCAAGGTAGAATTTTTTTCTTTTCTGTTCTCGAGTAGTCATATGTAGGTCCACCTGCTGGTGCCAGCTTATCGTTGAATTTTGGGACACCCTGTATATATATATATATATATATATATATATATGTATATATATGTATATATATATATATGTATATATATGTATATATATGTATAAATATATATGTATATATATATATATATATATATATATATATATATATATATATATATATATATATATATATATATATGTATATATATATATATATATATATATATATATATATATGTATATATATATATATATATATATATATATATATATGTATATATGTATATATATATATATATGTATATATATATATATATGTATATATGTATATATATATATATGTATATATGTATATATATATATATATATGTATATATGTATATATATATATATGTATATATATATATGTATATATATACTCTGAGATGATGATGAAGTATGGAATAACTTATGCATATATAATGTGTTTAAGTAAAAATGTAGGGTACACGAAATGTGTGGTTGTATAGAGCTCATTAAACAGGTATCTATATACGATTTTTTAAATATCGTCAGTCAGTCCACCTAGTTTCATCCTACATTACGTCGTCCATTAAACGTGCTCCTCATAAAAAAACATCAGCAAGGTAATATTTGAGGGTATAAAACCAAACATAGAATCAGAGTTCAGCTCCTCTGATCTGGCATGACTCGAGCGAACAACACAAAATGAAGAACCATAGAAATTACAATTCTGACAATTAAATGTGGTTAGAAAATTTCACGTATAATTTCTTTATGTATAATATGGAAAACATGGCGCGTTGGGCCTATGTTATGTTTTAGCGACGTTAAGTTTGTCGAATTGATTCACCGTTGTCACACATTTTACTGAAAACTCAATGACCCTAACTAGCCTGATATTTCACCAAAACTTTGCTATTATTGGTGTACGCATAGATACTAGTAATAAACTAGTATTGTTCGTTGTGGGCTGTTACTAAATTGTTGGTTTCCATCAAAGATATTTACGAGGAACTTTGCGTCCCTTTAGCCTTAGATTTGAGTATGAAATAACCAAAACAAAATTATTGTTTTTGAAAAGGCGAAGAGGAGTAACATGGTTCAAAGTTTTTGTTTAAAAGTGAAATGAACACTATAATGCATACAAACTTCAGTTCATAGCTCGTCAAGAAAAAAATATCGCTTACAAAAGCTTACATTGATCTTACTTAAGCGATTATTTTAAAGCAAAAAAAATTATAGCTTATAATTAGCGCTGAAATTTTTATAAAAAATTATATTTAATTAGTAACAAAATGTCGTAAAAAAATATTTAAAATCTTCAATGTTAAACACATTTTTATAGTGTTATCCACACTGGTTAACACTCACGAGCATAATATAATCTTGATGATGATGAACTGACCTTATATATTTTGCTCACCTCTTGCCTTAATTCCCTAAGAGGGGAAGGCGTATCACTAGTGTTAACAGAGTTGTTGTTGAATGACGAATTGTTGTTTATAGGAGAACTGTTGATGTTAGAATTTGATATACTGTTTGCGGATCCGTTTGACGATAAAGGTGATGTATACCATTGGCTGCCACTCGCTTGAGTACCAACTTCACTCTGTGAAATAATTAACTAAAAGTCAAGGTTAATTATCATATAGAAGAAGAAGAAAATATGATTAGTATAATAGTATTTAACAGGGCTTGTTATTGTAAGTAAAAAGAAATAGTTTTAATATTATTTTACATGAAAGAAGAATAAAGAGCATTTACAGTAAAAAGGAATGAATAGAACACGGTGAGTATAGGAAAAAATGTTTTTTTTCAATTTTTTTTAAGTCTACTCTAAGGAAATAGTCCTTGTATATATTTGTCCCGAGGGACTTCACAAACTTAGAATTAACGGCCACAAACTACACTTAACGAACGACAATATGTGGATCGCATAGAGTATTGTCCTGCGTGGGAAGGTAACCCATGCCACTGGCCCGGAAGCCGATATCTTAGTCACTACACCACCTGTGCATTAATTAGATATAGTAAAGATTATTTCCAAGGACAAGGATTATTTCCCCAGTGCAAGGTACTGTTTCTTGAATAAAAGAAGAAAATAAATATTGTTACCTTTCTTAAATGTCGTTTGTTTCTTCTACCAGGTGAACTCTGGAGTGTTGCGAAACGGTTCACGACACTGGTACTGCTGTTCCTGTGATGCCAGAATAGTTTAATACAAATGGATTGTACATATGGCGCAATTACAAAAGTAACAATCACCCATGGTTGTATCGTGATCTATTCTACGAAGGACAATGTTTGGCGTAAGAGAGCGAGTAGGTATGAAAGAGAGTATTGGTGTAAAGATGCGAAAGGGAATGCTCCGATGGTTCGAATATGTGGAAAAAATGCGGAACGAACATCTGGTTAAGAAGATATACAATGCGAAAGTGGAAGGATGTAGGTACCGGGGGAGACCGAGACTAACCTACCTAGACCAGATCGGTCATGTACTGAAGGAAGGTGGAGTCAAGAGTCTCCGAAACCGGCGAGCGTGTATGAAGAGAATTATGAATGTTGACGAAGCGAGTGAAGTATGCAAAGATAGAGTTCTCTGGCACTCTGTTCTCTCTGCCTACCCTGCAAGGGATATGGCGTGATGATATGTATGTATGTATGTACAATGTTTGGCTATATACAAATGAGTTTGTGATTTGTGTGCATTAATTAAATATTTGTAAGATGCCAAAGATCATTGTATAGATTTTCGTCTTTTGTAAAAGTTATAAAATAAGTAAAAGCGAACTAAAAATAATGCAGAGTAATTTTTTTTGTCCGGATTATTAAAATTATGATATTAGCCATAGTAAAAGTGGCATAGCCATAGTAAACACCATGGTAAAAAAAAATAGAAAAAAAAAATAGAAATTAATATCAGCATAGACATTATCAGCATAGATATCATAATGATAACTACACTTTATTATACTGCAAAACAATTTCATGTACGAGGATCACATTGTATTTTCTATAACCTTGCCGAAATATTAAGATTAGATATATAAGAATAACTCCTTATATTACATAAATATTTAAAAAAAAAACTAATCTTATTTTCACTAAAAGCGTTTTTAAGGATATTTTGTTTGTTTATATTTTGTTTTAAGTAAGTTTTATACCTCATAGAAAGGGGATTTATCGCGCTGACACTGTTGAAGCTGAAGAATCTTCCAGTCTTCGTAGAAATACTATAAAACAAAATATAATTATATTAATAAATTACATACCAGCAATAATCGTATACATATAAACATATTTCATAATAATTTCTTCGTCGATGCTTTTGAAAGGAAAGGTATGAAAGTAAATGTAAGTAAGACGAAAGTAATGGTCTTTGAAAGGATAAATGTATGACGGAATGTAATATTTTTATAAATGGTGAGGGATTGAAACAGACGAAAGAATTTGTATACTTGGGTGTACTGTTTACTATGGATGGTAAAAATAATGATGAAGACGAGTTAATGCTGGTAATAAAGTGAATGGGGCACTGTACGCTTTTATGAAGAGTAGGAATGTATCTAAAAAGGCACGCCTAGCTGTACATAAGGGACTCCCACTCTCATGTATGGCAGTGAAAGTTGGATTTGCCTGCCTAAATGCCGAAGACATGAAAGTAGAATAAATGCTGTAGACTGTGCATGAAGACTGTGATGAGCGTGAATGAAGCAATGGAGGTATGTCAGGATCATGGTTTGTGGCAATCCGTAGTCTCTGCCTACCCCTCTGGGAAACAGGCGTGAGGCTATGTATGTATGTATATATGTAATTTCGTCGTTTCGTAACAATCAGTTAAGGATCTCACCACGCTAGTGAGCAGTGGCTTTCTCCTGGGACACGTATTACAATGCCTGCCATGCAATTATGGTAATATAGAGAAAAATTACTGAGTCCAACAGACAGAGAAACAATGGTATGATTAAAGCAAGGTCGACTAATACATTGCATGATAGTACGTACTCATTTCCAGTAGAAATGTCTGATATTCGGTGGTTTATAGCGCTGCCGTTTTCTTGACCGAAGCTATCACGAAATGGCATTCGTAACTGCACTTCGGGGCAATCTATCTCCAAGTCACAGCTCTGAATAATATAAAACGATAATTAGCGTCGGCTGTTTATTTGTTTATTTTTTTTTTTTCATAAACTGTGTTCTTGTAGCATATAATTAAAAGCAGACAAATTACACCCAGACTCCGAATAACAATTTGTGGATCGCACAGAGTATTGTATTGTCCAGCGTGGGAATTGTACTCAAGGTACTGGCATAGTTAATGAGTACTTTAAGCACTACATCTATGGAGGCGCTGGCTGCTGTTAGGCTGATACTGGATTTCCAAGGATATTTTGAGTATTCTTTTCTACTATTCTTAAATTACTGTTGTGAGTCTGGGTGTAATTTGTATACGTTAATTGTGTTAATATCTGGAAGACCGAGTTTTCGCTCAGTATTTTTTTAGTGTGTTTTGGATGATATATTTAAATGTAATAAAAATAACTAATATAAAATAAGAAAAGGCAAAAAATGAAATAAACAAATACTAAGGATCCGAGCCGAGGTCCGTATTGTTTGGATTAGACTGCTCGATTTTCCAACTGGGCTATGTCTATTCTTAATGACAGCGTAAAATTTACCTCCATATTCAAATAGTTTCTAGCCAACGAAAAATTAAATTTTATATTGCCTAAAAATAATGACAAAACAATATTTTATATAAATGAAACCTAGCTAGATCGATTAATCGCCTCCGAAACCCCTGCATACTAAATTTTATGAAAATTGTTGGTGCCGTTTCAGAGATTCAGAAAATATATATACATATATACAAGAATTGCTCGTTTAAAGATATTAGATAGATAGATAGATTAGATAGATTATGAACAGTGACGGTTTTAGGCTTAGGCCCACGAGGCCCAGACCTATGGTCTATGGACCTAATTTAATCAACATCAAAGTTTACATAGCATTTATCGCTTTTGGTGTTACTTTAAATATAGTTATTGTTGATGGAACCAAATATTACTTACCCTCCGTCCGTATCTCTGTTGCACATGTTGTTGGATGCTGTGGAAACATTTTTCCATATGCGCGTGTAATTGAGCCAGATCGGTAGGTACACGAGCAGCGTGGATATCCAATCCTATGAAAATCATTAATATTAGTTAAGTTGTCGATAAAGCAAACAACTAATTTATAAATATACGATTCAATTAATCAATTTATTACATATCCTCTGATAGATATATTTTCCTCTCTCGCGTGGCAATTAAGGGATTCTCTTTCCATGGGAGACCTTTTTTTTTGTTATGTTGTAGAAACACATTTACACGCAGTTGGAATACCCATTAAAACCATAGCGGTCCCTTCCACGCTGCTGCGGGATGCCGGAGAGATCGTCTATTGACATTCTATCCCGACACCCCAATTTCTTGGGAAGCCTATGACCAGTAGTGGACCTTGATAGATAAATGGTTGGAATTAAACGACTACACAATTACTACACAGACGGCACTGAAGTCTAAGTACCAGTAGATTCCATCTCCGCACAAAAAACGTTCTTTGTGCGATCCAAAAATGATTGTTCCGAGTCTGGTTATAATATCTTTCCATTAATTTTATGTTTATAAAGTCCAATGCCATACAAGATCTCATCCTCATCTTACTCGGGTAAGGTACAATACACTCAATTTGCACTCAAGAGTACTCACTCTCAAGGACTCTAAAAGCACTCACTTTATAAGAAAATGATAAACATTATTACCGAAACCAGTAGCAAACATTTTTTTTTTTAATTATCATCTCAACACTATATTTACCGATGTTCAATATTGGTCACGGCGCAAATATTTACTCACGCGCCATTTCCTATCATTCGGATGATAGCTATTAAGATAAGAATAGCATACAAGGTCCATGATATGAAAATCCATGATCGCAAACAGACTGGTATCGGAATTTACGGGAGTCGATGGATTACAAAATTCATGAGCGTCTGCTACCATCAGCTCTTCATCGTTATCATCTCAGCTCACACACAACCAGCTGCTGGGTGTGAGGTCCTTTCACATTAAGAGAGAAATTGATTTATAACAACAGATTGATCAGAGAGTTAGTACAGAGTATTAGTTGGAGCTTTTCTTCTCTTGCATAAATATTATATGGATATTATATCCCCTTAGTCATCTTTTAAGACACCTACAGAAAATATGGAAGTAGTGAAATGCATGATTTTTTATTGTTACTCCGACACCACATTGCTACCATGGATCCATCCATCCATCCATCAGCCCGTAAACGTCCACTGTTGGACATAGGCCTCCCCACGAGAATGCCATCTATAATGGTCCTGTGCCACCTGCATCCAACTGTTTCCTGCGACCTTGATGAGGTCATCAGTCCACCGAGTGGGGGGTCGTCCTACGCTGCGTCGTCCGATTCGTGGTCGCCACTCGAGAACCTTTTTTCCCCAACGGTTGTCGGTTCGTCGAGCGATGTGGCCTGCCCATTGCCACTTCAACGTGCTAATTCTTCGGGCTATGTCGGTTACCCTCGTTCTTCTACGGATTTCCGTATTCCGGATTTTATCACGTAGAGAAATACCGAGCATAGCCCTCTCTCCATAGCACGCTGAGCGACTTTGAGCCTTTTTATGAGGCCGACATTTAGAGACCACGTTTCAGTGCCGTAAGTCATCGCTGGTAACACACACTGGTTATAAACCTTTGTTTTCAGACACTGCGGCATATTAGACGAGAAGATCCTCCTAAGTTTCCCGAACTGTTTCCAGAATTGCTATTATGGATAGATGAAAAAAAATATTTCTCTTACCATGTTTCAACAATGGTATCTGAGCGGCTATGAGGTCCTTCAATTCATTCAAAAGCGGCGCATGTTCTGGATGTCTCGCTTCATAGGCTGGCGTCAGAAAAGCGCTCTCGTAGTTCACTATACCACCTTGCACAGCCGGATCTAGGATTCCTGTAAAATCACCATTATTAAAGAAAAAGCAAGAAAGAATATATCTACTATGGTAGTAATTGAAAATTAAAATTTAAGTATATATATATTAAAAAAAAACACCTCTTATGAGCAGAACTAAATCTAAGCCCATACACGATGGGTTACTAATAGGCAATTAAAGATTTTGTCTCCTATCTTCGCGCTCCATCATCAGAACTATAACTCAATGGTGCCATCATATTTGGGTATTTCAAATCTTAGATCACAGATATGTTTAAAAACCCAGTATGCGTCTAAGATCCTAAAGCAGACAACAAAAAATCGGCCCAGGCGTTTGGTCTGTATAGTGCTTCAAAGGAACATACATACATAGACTGTTAAACACATTACCACTCCTTTGCGTCGCGAACGGGTTGAGAGCCCTCAGCGCTCACCCACAGTCCGGGTAAAGTTGTCATAGCCATCTGAGGCTAACAACTAAGACACACAAAAAAAAAAAAAAAAAAAAATTGCGTCGCGCAGTTGGGTAAAAAGACATTTAACCTCTCGTATGCCGGAATGTAGATCAACGCTCTAAAATAGGTTGCAGTAGTCTGCCGGAGCGTATATCTATGCACAGATACATACATTCTAAAATCCATGTAACTTAAACTGTACAACACCCTTTATGAGCTTCGCCGGAACGTATATCTATGCTCACGTAACTAATCGCAATTCCTGTTTTTAAACTAAATTTTCTATTACTTCTAATTGAAAGAAATCACTTATTTCACAATTTTCTAAGTAATATGTGTACTTGTCTTATGGAAAAAAGGAAATAAATTAGATATATTTTATTCTATATTTTTTTAATACGATCCTTCCTTGCTGAAGAAAGAGACAGTTATAAATAACAAATGCCTTAGTATTTAGTGATGGAAATTGCAATAGAATAATGTTCAAGTATCTGTTTATACGCATTAATAATAAAAAATATATAACTTAAGTCGTTACATAAAAAAAAATATTAGAAAAAGTAACACGCGCTCTCGCGCGCTTGATATAATTTGCGGCACACAGCGCTGCCTCTATATTTCGCTTGGTCGGCATACAAGAGGTTAAACGACTGAACAGATATGCATAAAATGTAGCTAAAAATAAAACTTAGTTTAAAATATAAAAATAAATGTACGTAGGTTACGTAGTATTTTCTTTAATGCAGAGTATAATAAAAAAATTAAAACAAATAAAGTATAAAAATTTCAAATACTAATAGGTCTTTTTAAATAGTAGATCAAGTCATTAAACTTATTTAATTCTTGCATATAATTACATCAATTTGCTATAATTAAGTTTAGCTCTGGGCTCCAAACCCTGTGTCGTGATGGCCAAATAAATTATATGATCTTCATCATTATGCTTATCAACGTCCACTGTTAGACATTTTTTTTTTCCCGCAAGGTAGACCATGGATGTGGTCGCGCCCCGACAAAACGCCCGGGGCGACAGAAGAGGCGGCACGCAACCCCATGGACCCACCTTGCAAACACCTCTCTTCGCCGTGCGAGCGGGCCACCGATACCCGATCTTTGACTTCGGTGGCCGACGTCCACTGTTAGACATAGATCTACCACAATACTTTTTACTGGTAGGACCACGCTGTTGACAACTATCAACAGATTAGGTTGGTGGGTTTGGGGTTTGCATTGGTAGGCCACGGCCCAGCTATACCTTTAGTATTGCAAAGGTCCATGGGCCGTAGTAACACTATCGTGTGTGCTGCTGGCTCGTTTACCACCATTTTTTTTGGTGGACTATGACTATAAATTTGGCACTGAGAAAAATGACAAAAGAAAGATCTCTTGGAATAGATCATTGTAAAAAATCTGTGAGCATAATTTCTGTTTTTATATATTTGTGTTTGGATGGACTTTAACATACCGTTAAGCCTCATACTGAGTGGATGCAGTGGCGCTTCAGGTGACTTAGCGTCGACTATGAGCGATCTTAATTTTCTATTGGTATCGCGTAACGCCTCCACGGCGGCTGCTACCGGTGATATTTCATATGTCCGCACTGAACGAACTTCGACCCATCTGAGAATACCTGTAATTATATCATCGTCATCATCCTGCATTTATTCAAATAGACTGGAGTCGACGCAATAAGTACTCTTTATCCATCGTACACTTTTGAAATGTAATTGCTGAACTACATAGTTGGCCCAGGTTGTTGTAAAACTCATAATCGTCATTTACGACACCCATGAGCAGTATAATCATTGGTAGTATTCGTAGCCGCTACCATACAGCAAACCTGTAATGTAACCAAGATTAAAAATTGCAATTAAATGAAGGCCACAATTCGAAAAAGACTCGAGTGTAAGATGATTATGGTTTTATATCTCCATACGAAGGTTTATGTGTAACAGTGGAAGTTACTGATGGATATCCATTCATCGGGATAAATCTTGAAATAATACATTTGTGGAGTAATTTTTTTAATCTCTTTTTACATACATTTAATTTGCGACTCACTGTCACACATTCTAATATTTTCATACAGATAATTTAGCTTTCTACATACATACATAGCTTCACGCCTGTTTCCCAGAGGGGTAGGCAGAGACTACGGATTGCCACAAACCACGATCCTGGCATACTTCCATCGCTTCATTCACACTCATAATAGTCTTCATGCATGCTCTACGATTACGCATACTCTTAATAAGACCTCTCGTCAACACATCTCCAACTTGATGCAGAAAAGTATGACGAGGTCTTCCGCTTGTATTCGTCCCATTCACGCTTGCTTTATATATTTGCTTCGTCAACCTCTCGTCACTCATTCTTTCTAAATGTCCAAACCACCTCATCATACTCTTTTTGATCTTTGTTTCTACTTCTTCGTACACACCACATCGCTCTCTTATAACACTATTCCTAATTTTATCTTTCATACACATACTACGAAGAGCTCTCATCTCTACAGCATTTATTCTACTTTCATGTCTTCCCTGCCAAATCCAACTTTCACTACCATACATGAGAGTAGGTACTAATACTCCCTTATGTACAGCTAAACGTGCCTTTTTGGACACGTTTCTGCTTTCCATAATGGTGTATAGTGCCCCATTCACTCTATTACCAGCATTTACTCTTCTTTCAACATTATCATCATTTTTACCATCTCTAGTAAACAAAACACCCAAATATAAAAATTCTTTCACCTGTTCCAGTTCCTCACCATTTGTAAAAATGTTACATTCTGTCATACATTTATCCTTTTCAAAAACCATAATTTTCGTCTTACTTACATTTACTTTCATATCTTTTCTTTCAAAAGCTTCATGCATATTAGTTATCATCGCCTGCAAATCTTCTGCCGATGATGCAAGTAATACCTGATCATCGGCATAAAAAAGACATTTGATAAGTAACTCATTCATTCGTAAACCACTATCATTATTTTTCAGATCTTTCAAACAGCTATCCATGAATAGGTTAAACAGCCACGGGGACGCTACACATCCCTGTCTAACACCTTTATCGATATTAAACCACGCCGTGTAGGCTGCGCACGCCCTGGAATCCTTATAGATGGATTTCAGCGCGTGAATAAGATGGCTGTCCACCCCATACATAGACAGTACCGACCACAGTTCATTCCTCCTCACTTTGTCATAAGCTTTCTCCAAATCAATGAATGCACAAAAGATTTTCTGACCTTTAGCCAAAAATTTCTGCGTCATGCATCGTAAGGAGAAGACTTGATCCGTACAACCCATACCTTTTCGGAAACCTGCTTGTGCATCACATATTTTCTTGTCGGTTACTTTCACTACTCTTTCAATCAATACTTTCGCATACAGATTGCCGACTATGCTAAGGAGGCTTATGCCCCTGTAGTTCCTACAATCTTGCTGCGAACCTTTCCCTTTGTACAAAGGTACAATTACAGCCTTACACCAGTCGTCAGGTTCTTGGCCATTAGTCCAGCAGAGATTGAAGAGCTGGTATAGCCTTTCTATTAGTAAAAAAATGGTTAAAAGCGGTCACATAGTTTCAGTACCTATTCATTACATTCACGGAAAAAAAAATTTCCTCTTTAAAATATTAGTTTAATATGTCAGAAAAAATATTATAATTAAATTTAAAAATGTATATAAATTACCTGGTAATTTTTCATTAGTTTCTAGTTCCGTTCTGATTAGCCATCTTATTGCAAACTCGTTCTGCTTGATTGAATCATTGTTTGAACCTTCCAGGGGTTCCTCTGTAACACAAACATCAATTATTTATCATTATTAATTTGACAAATTCATGATCGTTTTCACCAACGTCTCCTAAATTATAGGCAATTCTTAAGGCAATATAAGTGATATACAAAAATTTATATCAATTTAATTTGTTATGTCAATCAAAGTTAAAGAAAATAAAATTATCTTAGTGTTCACTAAAGGTGACATCTTTGATTACTACATAGAGATGTACGTACGTACAGGGCGGGTTATGAGATCACCCACCAGCCCCTCGGTCGCCCCAGCCGGATCGGGCGTGGTATGACTATACTATAGCCTGCCACAAAACGTAACATTGATTTTGTGTCATTTATATTGCCTTAAAATTTAAGCTTCATCGTCATCATCATCTTAGCTTACATATATCCCCCTGTTGGGCTCGAGCCTCCTCCACACTAGGAGGGAAATTGACCTAATTGACCTACCACACCACGCTAGTCAGACGTGTTGATATAGGGTTTTATTTCGTGTTTTCCTTCTCTTTAATTTATTTAATTTACGCTTACAGACAAAAAATTAGATCAACTTGATGTTTCGCGACGTATTATCTTCATTTTATTCTTATGTACTTTCTGGTTTCATTCACTTATTATAGTTGCATATTGCTTATGGGTTAAAAGTGTCACATTCAATTTGAATTAGTACGTCACTCGCAGCGAGGTAGACCGTGTGGAAGCGATGAGAAGAATATGGACGAAGGGAAGTAACCAAAAGTATGTAATCGGGAGGGTTACTAAAGCCGAGGCTGCGGTGTCATTTGCTCATGGACTAGGCGGAAAGGAAGGAAAAATTATTAATTTGACTCACGCCGCCCTTCCGTTGCTTCAGACGTCTGGGTGTGGTCAGATTGACGATAACTCAACTTTAAATAGGTCATATTTTGAAAAGGTTCCTATACGGTCATATATGCGAGTTGTTAATAAAGTATGATGGTAATGTAACCGCTTAGAAAAACAATGCAGGTATGTGAAGTCTTTCACCGACTCCATTTTTTTTCTACTTAATAATTCAACGTTTTATATTTAATTATTTATCCTCTGAGATATAATAAGTTAAGAATACCATAAACCGCCATGCTTTACTTTCCAGTCGAAGTCGTATAACCCAGCTAAGTGCAGCAGGAGAATGAACAACAGTGCTCTCCTGCGGCACTTATAGTTAACTGCAATCGATAACAACCAGGCTTGGCAGGCGGTGTAACGATCGACTTTAGTGATATATTTCTGCTCTCCATTTTCCTGATGGCAAAGCCGATTATCACGACACCGATGAGTAAAAGTGACGGTTATAATAATTTGTATTCCAACCGGTCACCAAAATAAAAATGTATTATATATCTTCACCATTTCATCATCATCATTTCAGCTCATACATGTCCCACTACTGGGCTCGAGCCTCCTCCATAATGGGAGGGAAATTGACCTAATACACCACGCTGATCAGACGTGTTGGTATAGGGTTTTGTTTTGACTTTTCCTTCTCTTGCGTAGATGTTATACATACATACATATCATCACGCCATATCCCTTGCAGGGTAGGCAGATATGATAGATTAGATTGATTAGATGTTATATGCGTTTTAAATCCCTTAGCCGTTTCATACGATCACCCAAGGGTAAGATAGGGGTGGTGAATTGTATTCTTACTCCGTCACCACACGGAAAATATATCTTACCATGTCTATAAACAGGTCTGGAGAACTCGAATTTTTCAACGTTATTGTATTTGTAGTACTGCAATATTTGTTCCGACACTGGTTTCCCGGATAAACGTTTCATTTTGTCACACATTATTGGTTCAACGGCATTTATTTGTAAATCTGTTGTCGATGGTTAAGGTATATTGAATTAATCTGTATGATTTGTTTAAATCATTGAAAGTGTACAATGATAGGGTTAGATCAAAAAAGATTTTCTTTAGTTACCTTGAAATTATCGTTACAGATAGGCTCTTCCAAGATGGGATTGAAAAGGACTTACTATCTTACTCTTACCTCACGAGTTAAACTATTTAAAAACCCGATTACGAGCGAAAAATGATTGTCACAAGTGGGATTTGAACCCACACAAGTGTTGGGGGTTAAGGTTGTGTCGTCGTTTAATACAATTCTAACTGCAAAGTTTGAGTATTAAGCATGTACAATGTGTAAACAATGTCGGGTAGATGGCCCACATTTCCTTAAAAGACGAAAATATAATATAATGCGAGAATTGAATGTCCTACAATAGTTCACGATGGTGTAAGTAGCAGCACGATTAGAACGGATTTCCAATAGGTATGAGTTCGAATCCCACTTGTGACAATCATTTTTCGCTCGTAATCGGGGTTTTATAAATAATCAAGCATATTAAATGCTAAATTTCAGTAATTTAAACTATTTAATATAAGTTTTACAATTATTCTGTCTCTTACAGTGATATTATCAGTTCAAACCCCTGTCAACTTTTAAGACACTCGTAGAAAAAGAGAAGGTGGTGGTATTTTTAAGAAAACCTGTTGCACACTGGCTTAATCGGTTGAAACGGATTTTAAATAGATGCGGATTCAAGTTATGTATATATGTATGTAGTAATCATTTTTCGCTCGCAATTAAGTTATAAAAAGCTTGTCAAATACTAAATTTCATTAAATTGCATTCTTCAGACATAGAATAGTCTATAGACATTGCATATCATCTTAATACATCAAAATAGCACTATTTTTAAAAGGATACATTGACCATCGGATTCGGTTATTTCAGGACCAGGTGGATCCAGTTTCGGCAGAACTTCAGCACTGGGCCACTCATCAAGAAGTCTGTCTTTAAAATCGGACAATTGTTCATATTCATTGCCTCGATATATATATCCCTGCGAAATATAAATTTTAAATCAAAATCCGGCCATTTAGAATACGCATTCAACAGCTACATATAGAGCAACAAAAAGACCTATCGTTTAGATAAGACATTTCAAGGATTATGATACCCTGTGGAAACCTAAGCAGTTCTACTGTTACCTCAGGAAGCCCAGCAAGAGTTCGGACGTAAAAAGCATGAAGTGAAATCTATTCATCCATCCATCCATCCATCAGCTTATTGACATCCATTGCTGGATATAAGCTGCCCAAGAGGGGATAATGGTACAAGCACGACGCTTCTCAGGCAGGTTGCTTGGTGTTATTTGCCCAGAAGAATGCTGGCTTCGTCTAAACTTCGGCAAATAACAGATGATGACGAGGGAACGAAAGAATCGGCAGCCTAAACCACCTTACTCTACCTTCCTGCCCCTATACTATTCCGTCCAACCCTGAACCTACGGTAGGCAGCGATTTGGCTGTACTCTTAGTATTGCTGAAGTCCATGCCAAATATCACGTACCATCAAGTAGGCTATTTGTTCATCACTCGAAGAAAAACAAATATAAATACTGTGCCAAACTTAGGCCATAAGAATGATGAGATATCCACTTACATATGTAGCTCGCGTCAACAGCTCCGGAAAACCTTTCCCATGGTAGATTACTCTGAAGTACCCAGGATGTGATCTCTGAGTCCTCAGCATGGCTTCATACAAACTGGCCAACTGGGTGTGAAGCTCTGCTAATGGCGCATAACCCAAAGCCTCTTCTTCATAGACCGATACTAACTCTTTGACTATTTCAACAGCAAGCTCCCATTGGCGGCCGCGTTTTAAGAGTTCAGCAATTTCTAGATATAGATATTCCTGTTGAAGATATGTTTTTATTTATTTCTGTTTAAGATCAACCTGCACTAAGAAACAAATCTTTGTCTCAAAGGGGACTTCATCAACATATAATTCACCCATCCATCCACTAGCTGATAGATGCCCACAGTAGGACATAGGCCTTCCCATGAGAATGCCACTCGGAACGGTCTTATATCACTTGCATACAACGACTTCTCTGCGTCTTTTAAGATGTGGTAGTCCGAGATACTTAGCACCACCAGCAGCCCACTTATGGATCCAAAATAGCGCGCAATGGTATCATAAAGTTTTTAGGAATCGATCTCTTACTAAGTTTAAAAGTTGACCACAGTTGATGTTCCATCACTTGGCTCGGGCCTCCTTCACAATGGTAGAGATAAATTGACCTACTACGCTGGTTTCGAACGCTTTTTGTTCCGAATTTTCCTTCCCTTGCATAGTTATTAATTACATATATTAAACCCTTTGTCATCTTTTGCGATATCCACGAGCAAGATAGGGTGTAGTGACTTGTATTCTATCTACACGAAATGAATATAACGGAATTAACACACTGAAAGTGCACTCAAACAGAGAAATTTTCACAAAAAGTATTGGTTTGCACCATAACCGAACCCAAGACACAAAAGAAAATACTTAGATCACTCTGTCACGTGCGCAATCGAAATAAAAGTATTACATTAATAACATACCTTTAAATCTCTGTGTGTAGAAGTGGTTTCGTTCAATGAAGGATGACGTAACCGAGGCGGCAATGCGTCATGAGTCCACGATAGTAACTTAGCATGTAACCGCAATGAGAGACCCGCTTCAGCCCACTGTTGAGCTGTATGGTGCATATTCGCTAATTTATGCACGTAACTGCAAAATAACAAAAATAGTATCACGTTTAATTTAATAAATTAGACGATATATGACTGAAATTCATTATTATTTTTAAATGGATATAAGGAAGGGAGATCCATTACTGTGTGGTAGCGGCTACGAATACTACCAACCCTTACTTTGCTCGTGGATGTCGTAAAAGACCACTAAGAACTTTATAAGATAACGACCTGGGCCAACTCCATCTGATGCCATTTGGTCAACAATAACACTCCCAAAGAGGGTTGACGTCTAGCAGGCGCCCGATCATAAAGCTATTGCAAATAACTTTTATAATATGTACTATGAAAGAAGAGTACATATTGTATCGACCTCAAGTAATTGAGATAAGAGTAGGAGAATGGTGATGATAAGGAAAGGAACTCGCCATTTTCACATGGTTATCAATATATACATCTCAAGAAAGGAAGGAATACGGGATAGGATATAAGGAAGTATTCTTACTCCTATAAACTGGATACCTCGTTACAAAACTCACCGTATGTACATGTGTGGTCTGTCGATTTGTTGATAGAAATGAAGTACACATGTTGTAAGATGCATACGATGAGGTGTAGCGGAACGAAGTGCTGCGGCGCGATACTGCAGCAGTGCATCGAGCTGTCGAGCTGCCGCAGCAACAAGTGCCGCTGCAGTGCTTCGCAATCCATTACCCGCTGCTGAGCATAACGCGCCGCAGAGTGATACGAAGCGACCACGCCACGTTGCGTCACCGTAACCACGCTCCACTAACACGTCCACTTTGTCGATCATCTCGCTCTCCAATTCTTTCAGAGGACTCTCGCCTGAGAATAAAAAAATAATATTGTTGTTTGCTTAAACCTCTTCAAGAAAGGATGATACCATCCGATCATCATGCTTGGAAGGTAGGTTGACGATAGCAGTCGGGAGTTTTGTGTTCGCGAATACTGCTGCCGTTTCCTCTGGTGGTACCTCTGGTGGTACCTCAGTAGTTTTTACTACTTCCACGAGCATATAAGGGATGGTTACGCATTATATTCTCAACATTTCATCAAATGGGTTTCATTCGCATTTTTTCGATACTAATATTAAAGGCGATAAAATTTTACATACATACATACATATCATCACGCCATATTCCTTGCAGGGTAGGCAGAGAGAACAGAGTGCCAGAGAACTCTATCTCTGCATACTTCACTCGCTTCCTCAACATTCATAATTCTCTTCATACACGCTTCCACCACCTTCCTTCAGTACATAACCGATCTGGTCTAGGTAGGTTAGTCTCGGTCTCCCTCGGTACCTACATCCTTCCACTTTCGCATTGTATATCTTCTTAACCAGACGTTCGTTCGGCATTCTTTCCACATGTCCGAACCATCGGAGCATTCCCTTTCGCATCTTTACACCAATACTCTCTTTCATACCTCTCTCTCTCTTACGTCATCATTACGAATGCGGTCGGTCAGCCTAAGTCCATTTTTATGTTTGTATATTTGAAAGTTGGTGGAATACCTGACATTAATAATAATCATTATAATCATTTCAGCTCTCATATACATGCCATTACTAGGAACGAACCTCCTCCACAATAGGCGGTAAACTAACCTAGTACACCACACTAGTCATACATGTAGGTGTAGGGTTACATTTCGAGATTCCCTACTCCTATTTTATTATTAACCAGATAAATTTTAATAAATACTTTGGTAATAGGCAGATAATTTTATCACGCAAAAAATCACCACCATAAGAAGTCTATTTACTTTCAACTTGTGCATAAATTAAATTAAATTTAATAAAAAAATTGTTTTGGTCCTTCGGGCCCGATAAAAACAGTAAAAACTCACCAACATCTCCTTGTGCGATGCTATGACTGTATTCTGTCTGCATCATATCGAAGAATAACGGTATCGTCGTATTGCGCACTTCATCGTCGCGTAAGAAGCTAAGCTCCAAAAATGGTCCCACTAGACAAGGAATGAAAGAACGCTTGTGGTCACCTGTAAATGATAAAAATATATTTAATAAGCTTATCGTAGAAATAAAACTTGTTATATGAGCAGATGATAGTACTCATTTCTGTCTTAAGCAAGCCGTATTGCAGAATAATTTCAATCGGCTGAAACGTGGTTTAATAAATGTTTCTTGTCTAAACTAAATGAAAACTGAATCCCATGCAGAGCAGTTTTTTATTTACTTTTAGTTGAAATAAAACTGACAGGACTGACGGAAGAATAGGTCTTCCGTAACCATGTGAAATGGTCGAATCGTTAGGAAATTAAAAACCAAATACAGAAGCAATAGAATTCGTAAAAATAGTTTTATTTCAAATGTGTAACACTCGGATAAACATCAGAAAAAAATAGTTTTAATTGTTAATCATTGTCCTGAATCTAGACTTAACAAATTTGTCCATTAATTGTTTTGTAAAGTGGCGTCGAGGTGATCTGATTTAAAAAAAAAGTCTTAAATATGAATCATGCTGTTCGAATGTGTTCCAGTGTAACAAAATGGTTTGAAATAACGATTACTTTAACACAAAACGCTATCTTACCTAAACTGTACCACATTTCACTGAGACAATCGGCTACCCCACGCCTTATATCCCCAAATAACGCTGTGAGACGTTGTTTCCTGGCCGCTGGTAAAGTCTCCAGTTGCAATGACGGTGTCGTAGCCAACGCTGAACCAGCCTCGAACCAAGTTCGACACATGGTGTGAATTGCTGTTAACATTTCTGTGTCAGTTTCATCAGCTGACAGAAGACGGTCACGAAGCGTTGTTGATAGCAATCTAAAAATATAAGAGACTTAGTTAAAGTAAAAATAAATGTACGCGATATCTCGAATTATTAATTAAAAAAGAAAAAAATATATATATATAAAAATGAAATTTTATTTAATTGAAAATTTACATGCTTCTCATTCATTAAGGCAACGATATTTTCAATTCATATTTGTTTTAGGAGTTTCTACAATCATTTCCTAGGACCCATTTGAATATCTGCTATTCCATTTTCTATTACACACTATATGGATAAATACATACATATCATCAGGCCATATCACTTGCAGGATAGGCAGAGAGAACAGAGTGCCAGAGAACTCTATCCTTGCATACTTCACTCGCTTCCTCAACATTCATAATTCTCTTCATACACGCTCGCCGGTTTCGGAGACTCTTGACTCCACCTTCCTACAGTACATGACCGATCTGGTCTAGGTAGGTTAGTCTCGGTCTCCCCAGGACATCCTTCCACTTTCGCATTGTATATCTTCTTAACCAGACGTTCGTTCGGCATTCTTTCTACATGTCCGAACCATCGGAGCATTCCCTTTCGTATCTTTACACCAATACTCTCATTCATACCTACTCGCTCTCTTACGTCGTCGTTACGAATGTGGTCGGTCAGCCTAACTCCACAGATTTTCCGTAGAGATCGCATTTCGACCGCATTAATTTTACTTTCATACTCTTTTCTGCATATCCAACTCTCGCTTCCATATAGTAATGTTGGGACAAGCACTGCGTTATGTATTGCTACACGTGCCTTCTGGCTGAGGTGGTGGCTACCGAGAAGTTGCCCCAACGCTCCGTTTACTCTATTTCCCGCATTCACTCTTCGTTCTATATCAGTGGTGTACCTTCCATCTCGGCTAATCCACATCCAATATATACAAATTCATCCACTTGCTCTAGTACATCATTACCTATTGTTACTCCTACATCTGTTCTGGCTTCATCTCTTTCAAAGACCATTATTTTGGTTTTGTCCATTATCACGCGTAGACTTACAATCTTCTGTCATTGTGTCGACTAGAGTCTGCAGGTCAGACGCTGACTGTGCCAGCAGGACTGCATCATCTGCATATAGCAGAGCAGTGACCACTGAGTGGCCCATCTGGACTCCCACATTCATAACGTTCAACCTTTGGAGACATTTATCTAGATATATGATAAACAGCCGGGCTGACAGAACGCAACCCTGCTTAACGCAGATATTGACGTCAAACCAAGGCGACATTCCATCATCCAGCCGCACACAGGCTCTACAGCCCATGTAACTGGACTGCACAGCCTGCAGCAGTTTACCGTTAATACCATACTCCGGTAAAATGTCCCAAAGTTCCTTTCGTACAACCGTGTCAAATGCTCTCTCTAGATCCACAAAACTGCAGAAAACCCTCTGACCTAGAGTCAGATGCTTCTCCACAATGTTGCGCAGAGAGAACACTTGATCCATGCATCCCCTTCCACTCCTGAAACCTCCTTGTGTCGCACACAGTAAGCCATCGGACACCATCCTCATTCTCCTTTCAATAATATATAGATAAATAATATACGATATTTACGTACAAATAAGACTCACCTCAACGAATGTAACATGACATAATGCTGTAAATGAAGCATATCAGCCCAATGCGGTCTGAACACAGGTCGCTGTAGTATTATCAAGAACAAAGATAGTGCGTCATTCACTAAGCTTCCAGTACCGCCGGCATTTTCCACTTCAAGGGCACGTACCACCATTGCATATTGATGTTCGGACATTTGACGTACCATATCCAATAATACAGATAGTAAACGTCGCTGAAAATTCCAAAAAAAAAATGTTATGAATTTGGATCAAAATTATACATCACATTTTTGAACATAGGATATCGATATCACGTATTTATATTTACAACAAAACTGGTGGCCAGAATTTCGTACATTCATCTCATTCTCAATTGAAAGTTGCGCCGGTGACGAAAAAATTAAGGAGTGAACGCTTGACATGGTATGATATAAAGTTTTAAGTAGAGTTGAAGGATTTATGGATAAAGGAAGACCAAAAATAATGGATAGACTGTGTGAAGCATGACATACATAGACAGGGAATGACCAATGAGATATCGATAGGATTGTATGGAAGAAGAAGACATTTTGCGTCAACCCAAAGTAATTGGGATAAGAGCAGAATGATGATGATCTATCGGGCCATCGACGTCTACGCTTGAACATAGGCCCCATTGATCGGATTGCGGTAGTGGTATCTGGTTCAACCATAATTTATACCTATTATATTTAAACATACATACATACATATCATCACGCCATATCCCTTGCAGGGTAGGCAGAGAGAACAGAGTGCCAAAGAACTCTATCTTTGCATACTTCACTCGCTTCCTCAACATTCATAATTCTCTTCATACACGCTCGCCGGTTTCGGAGACTCTTGACTCCACCTTCCTTCAGTACATGACCGATCTGGTCTAGGTAGGTTAGTCTCGGTCTCCCGCTACCTACATCCTTCCACTTTCGCATTGTATATCTTCTTAACCAGACGTTCGTTCGGATTATTATTATTTTATTATATTTAAAAATTATAATAAATCATCGTTCGAAGGGCTTCACATTGAACTTAACAAACACTAAATACGTTATATGAAATGAAGACAAAATTTTCGACAAACTCTATATAGCATGTAAGGACACGACAATCTCTATCGTGTCGTTACGATCGCGGCTGCAAACGACAGTCGTACTCGTAAGCGATCGAACGATGCATTGAATCGATAAAGCCGCGCGCAGCCTCGATTGCCACGATGCACGAAAATGAACCTTTAGTGTTCCTACATTTTATAAGATCAGCTAAAAATGTTTCAATTTCTTTTTCATATAAATATCTTTGCATTTTGTATTTGAAAGCAACTATAAATTATTTTCTTAACTTCTTATAGCACGGATAACCATATACTATCACATAACTATAGATTTAAACTCACCAATAAAGCGTCGTCAGGATTATTGCTATTTCGATCACCCTTCCTATCTTTCACCATGCTAGCAGCGGTCTTCAAAACCGTTGGCAGCAATCTTTTAGCCATTTCACCTCTATCTGCTTCAACTGCACCAACATCGTCGCGAGCTAGAAGCGACGTCACCTCACCCATTATTTCCACGCAAAGTTCCACCTATAGAAACTCGTACATTAGGATATGTGTTTAGATACCCTGTAAAGTCAAAGTTATTTAAATTGATATTTAAGTATCCGCTGCTTAAATTACCTGTATTAAAATAAATGTTTTATACGAAATTCTATACAGTGTCCAGTATCTCGTCAGCCGAATAATTTGTAATGCACCATTATAATGGATGGTACAAATCGGTACATTACTAATTATTCAGCTGACTGATGTATGTCTGTGTATAATGCATTGATTAGACGAATTTGTATGAAAAATATTTTTAATCTATCAAAGCTTTTTGGTTGTTTAATACAAGATATAAAAACTTGGATAACTGGCTGAAGATCAAAATAAAGAAGTTACTAATAACAGAAGAACAAGATAGCATATATTGTAAAGTAATTAAGAATTGCGCTGTGCACTTTTGAATACAGAATTATTTGAAACGTTGAGTCAAAGATATATATAGAAAGCCTTTTGGAGAGATATGAATGTGGAATTATTTGAAACAATGGATTAAAAATATAAAAATCCTTTTTGAAGAAATATTGAATAATAAAGACATTTACTTTAGGCTCTCATAAAATATATCATGTATTTAGGCAATTTTAATATAACGAAGGATGACTTATGACGTAATATAAGGTAATGACTATAATAGTCATCTATGTGTATGGAGAGAATAGATACTGTAATCTATTATCGCAATAATCGTATAGTCATATTTGCAAAACAGTTAAGGACCACATGCGGCGAATGTACTAATAAATGGAGGAAGTAATCCTGTGACCCTGTAATCCTGTCCAAAAACCGTACATCAGTAATCAGCGGTGTCACCGTGACAAGTGTAGATCAACTGTAAAAGACGAAGAAGAAGAAAGAAGAAGAAAGTATTGCAGGATCAACCAAGTAGTAGATGTACCATCCAATCCACTACATGAGTAATAAAGCCAAAAGTAGCAACAATTTTATGAACGGTTCAATTGTATGTTTGCTATATGGAAGCGTATACGAAGCCGAATGTCAACTTTCCTTGGCTCTACAACACAAAAACAAAAAATTAAGGGTACCTAACTATATTTCGTATATTTAAATTTAATAAACGCTACTAACCCTCATTATTTTGTCCTTATTTAAGACACGACAAATGATATAACGTTTTACCTACCTATGATATTTATTATGCTAGTTTCTATTGGTTTTAAGTTTTACCAAACCTGAGATTAAAAGGGCACACGAGAATATTTCAGCGTATTCTATGAATATGTACAGCTTGAGGATATATATTATAAAGCTACATCATATAAAAACATAAAAATAATAATCAGCTGTTTAATTTACACTATACAAAATATTGCGTTTAATTTATTATTGTTTCATGACATTTAATACTTACACTATCCTCTTAATCGTGGGCACAGCTGCGTGAAATCAGATTTATTATTAAACTACATAAAATATGTATATTATAATAAAAGCGTTAATAGCATACTACAATGAGAACGCTTATTTAGAATATATTTACAATAAAGCAAATAAATTAGGTAAAATATAAAATAAATTTAATTAAAACTATTATAAGCCATGGAATGGAATTATCAAAATATTTATAAAATATCAACAGTGTCGCGTTTTGGTTCGCTCTTCTCTCAAAATGAGAGAAAGAGATTCTCTCATTTTTATATAACTTAAGTTCAATAATCTAATAAACTATATTAATCGCATCCCAGAATAAATGACCAAAAATCTACTTAATACTATCTTGCAGTACGATATTCATCCACCTCTGTCTCAATGACATTCTTTTTTTTATTGGAATTAATCCCATCATATCAACAATGATCTCCATAGATGACACCGGGGTTAGACCCTGAGACTGTCCTGGCAGATGCTTTTAATTGTCTTGGGACCCTACAACAAATTTAATCAGAAAAGTTAATATCTAGAAATTTAGGAAAAATGATTACACTTTCCTCCTAGGCAATTGGGAAGTCAGGCAACAAAATTGACTAGTCAGCTAATAAATAAAAGGGTGCACAGCTAAGCGCAGCAGTACGGTACCACAGATACGGAAGAACTTAAGTCACTTTAAAATACATATAAAATATTTAGACCATTTTAAACTCTATATTAAAAATATCGAGTCTTTCCAGGACTGTGATACATATTTAAAATACTCAAACCGAAACACTATCGACACTATTGCTTGGTGTAATTAATTTACTGTAAAGATATATACATACGATCTGTTGATGAAGCGAAGGGTCGTGGAGCCTTGAAGTATCAGCACCTAGTATCTTCGCAACCTTGCCGACCGACCGCGACTTGTGGGCAGCCTCGAGGTCCCACTGCCACACCCGATACATTGCTAGCGCACTTTGACTTATCCCCGAATATTCATGGACTGTTATGATGACGAAGCCTTTAGGCTCTGGTTTGTCACATTACCATAAAAATAAATCACAATAATTATAAAAATTTGCTTCATTTTTTAATACTTGATATTTTGAAGTAATTTTTTTACCATTTAATATATATGGCAACACTTAAGTCATAAAAGTCATACATCGGGAATTCGTCATAGGCGCGTACACTAATTGACTGACCATTGTAAAATATTAATTGACAATTCACAGTTTTGAACTAGTTATAATTAGTAGTTGTAATATATTAATCAGATCAAATACTTCATAAGCTAATTATTGAATTTTGTCCAAAGCCAATTATAACATTTATAATAATCAGTCGTTACAGAAAGCGCGCCGTCAGCTGTTCACTGACATTGACAGGCAAGAGCTGTCAAGATGACAGCTGTCAGCTGACAGAACGCAAGCGCAAAACATGCAACACATCAAGAGTTTGCACACAATTAGTCAAGCGACGTTGAAGACGCTTGCATTTTTTTTTTAATTTCAAATAATTGAACACAACATCAAAATGTTGCAATGTTATTATAGAAGTGAAGTGTGAAATATGTAGTGATGTTTATGTATGAATACTTATACTAAATAACACGAGGAATAGACTAGAGAAATAAAAATATATTATATATACATAATAATGTCCATACATAAATATACTAAGTCCATAATTATAATAATAACATAAAAATCATAAATTATTATAAAGAAGAACATGTTAGTAAAGGTGTTCACACAGACTGTCAACTAAATAGCAAAGATATGGTTCTGATTTAGACAAGCGGACTTTTGGCGGGAATTTAAAAACGTCATGTGGTGCTCTTGTATTATATTCGATATCTTAATGTTTTAACGTGTTATATTAGACAATTTTGATGGCGTTTTATGTAATGTGATGCGGCGGAACTACTGGGATGTAGCGAATATCATATAAAAGTGCTTCACAACGTTTTCGTTTTCCATCAAAATTTAACTTAAACAATGACTAACTTGAAAGACTAAAAACGTGAAGATATTTATAAATCGACACTGGTACCAATAGCTCGTATAACTAGCTGATTCCCAATACATAAGAAGAAGAATATTTACACAAGATATTCTAATTACTGTGGTTGAAATCTATAATAATTTAAAGTTAAAGTTATATTTTAATTTATTTGCTGTAACTGACAACACACATACCAAATTTCAAATATTCTGGTATATAAAAATAGTTCTACCTTTCTAATGAGAAGAGTTGTTTCTTAATTTATAAAGAAAACAAAATGCAATTCTCTTTTGTTCCTCCATTTATAGACAAGGATTATGTCCAAAAACGTGACATAAAGAAGGATTTTACTCAATAATGTGAATGATTTTGACCAATAATGTGAAGGATTTCGTCTAATAATGTGAAGGGTTTTGTCCAATAATGCGAATGAATTTGCCCTAAAAAGTGAAGAATTTTGTCCAATAATGTGAAGGAATTTGCCCAAAAATCAAACATATATGATATGATATATACTGTAAATTAAATGTAGACCACACTTGGTAACTAATGCCCATGATTTTTGTAATAAATTAATCAAGAATAAACTTGCTGCAATTCTTAGCAAGATGATATCTACAAGAGGGGTCACAAAACATTGCTCCTTGTTTCTTACTGTCAAAAACATTCAAAGCTATTAATATGAAAATAGAATTTGAACCATATTTAGCTGACCTTACTAAAATGTAGAGACACACTAACACACACACATACACACATGTACTCTACATGCACACACAAAAACATAAATTGAAGTTAGTAAATAAATATTAATGCAATAACCGTGAGATTGAACTGTTGTAAATTGTGGTATTTAAAAAAAAATATGTTATATTTATCTATGTAGTAAGTATAGGATTTTGTGTGCATATCTCACGATGCGAGTGCTACATGGCTTATACATCAATAGTTAAATTTTTTATTAGTATTTTTTTTAATATATCAGCTGGGTGTTGCAACATAATTAAAATAATTGGTTTTAAGCCACGGGAAAAATATCTTCCATAATCATTAAAAAGAATTTATTCACTAATATGTTCCAAATAATAATTGTTGTTACTTCTATTCAAGAAAACACTAACAATATTTTTTCATTTTTACTTGTCACATCACACAACTACATCGAATATTAAAATATCAATAAAGCATTAGCAATATACTTATAGTCTTTGTATACAAATGAAATACGTCTGGTAGATCGCAATACTTGCAACTCTTTTTACAATGGACTAAGCCACATGGCATAAGTTATAGACAGCATACACTGCATACTTAAGTATGTGGTATACGCTGTCAGCTTTGACCTCTGATTCGCTATCCCATTATGCTTCGAAAGACTATAAATATAAGAGTTAGTTTAAGCATTAAGTAAGCATGCCCCTCACTTAAGTCATATTAGTATATACTACATAGTCACTTAGCACATACATGTTAATATATAGATGATATATTGAAATAACTACATACATACAAAATATACCATACTTATAACGAAAGTGATCCAAAAATACCCATAATATCTAATTCTACTTGGAAGCTCTAAGTTAATCGTTGTTATCACTTTTACAACAGTTTTATTAGCAGATTTTAAATTTACGATTCGCTTTATTTATTTAATTTAAATAACTACCGTCTTCTTCGTGTGATATCTAAGAATAGAGTATACTATATAATCAATTCTTCCTTTTCCGAAGATATTAAAACAGATGTAAGCATATATACAATACAATCCCTATAACTCGAACCTCGCTAAGCTATAATCCTCTATAAGTCCAAAAAATACCATATGCTTCTACACTGATCTTCTATAAGTCGAAAAAATACCATATGCTTCTACACTGAACCTCCAAATACACAACTGTACTTTGCCGCACTCGTATGACCCACAAACGTCAAGTACAAGTAGTGTGCGACAGAGACAACGCTCTACGAAGCCGTAATTAACCGATCGGCTCTTTCCAGGGATCGATGTGAAACATTTATTGCTAGGTACTGTATCTATGATGTTATCTGCTTGTCTCCCTCAAGCGTCTCTAAGAAGACCTTTAGAAATGTAAGGAATGGCGACATGTACTAGTCTTTCAGGCTCGTGAGATAACATAAAATAACGACTACAATAGTGAATTTCAAATCAATCTCTTAAATAAAAATACATACACATGTTATAAAATAAACCGTACAACACAAAGAAGTTTTTATTGCAAAAAAAAAACAATTCTTGTTAGTTTATCTTATTCACTTTTTTTGTAATCTATCTTCAGAGTTCTTCTCTATATTCAGAGTTGTTTTTACTAGGGCGAAGAATTATTCGACATCCTCAATCAATTGCCATCCACTGCTAGACGTAGAACTTCCAACAAATGATTTTATAGCGCCCTAATCGTCATTCTTGGCAAACGGGTGTCGTTATTAGCAATCGTAGTGTTACATAGGAAATATTGGCTCCACGCTTGGTAATACTACTACTACTCTCTTAGCCAATGTGACCAATTAACATCAATTAATACCAAGAATTATGTTTTACACATATTTAGATTGAATTAAATAAGGCGTCAACATCGCTATTAATCAATGAATGATCTTCCCATATTTTTTAACTTCTAGAATATGATAACGTTAATTCCAAATTATAGAGTCGAACGTGTTTAATTAAATACTAGATGGCGTTGACTTAACGTCGTACAAATTTAGTTAAGGTTATTACGTTCTTAATTGTAAAAAAACCTCATATTAAGAATACGGAAATAAGAAATTCGTCTTGTTCTATTATCAAGAGCCCGAAACTCGTAGCCACAGTATAATGATGTAAAAGTAAAATAATCTCGCATTGTATGGTTAAAAAAAAAAACTTAGAGGCAACGTATTACAAAATGAAGGTCTTAATTAAATTTTACAATCCTTTATCTAAATTTCAATACACCCGTTTTATAAATGAAAATTTTAAATATGAATTTCTCGATACTTTCAACTGTAACGTTAGTTCAAATCGCAATGAAAACTCTAAGCAACAATAAACTCTACACAAAGCTAAACAAGGTGCTATACAGGCTGCATGCATCGACGTGCGGTGCTTACCTCGGTGACTCAGCGACGCGCCACATTAAAACACATACCTGGGGGGCCATTGGCTAAAAACGGGTAGGTAGAAAACCAACAAGAACTTCGTAGAACGGTATTTATATTTGCGAGATGAAACATTGATTAATTATATATGTATAATATAAAAAAAAATATTTTTGACTAAAAAACCTTCGCAAGTATGCCACAAACAAAGGAATCACTGCACCCAGGAAATTAAGTGTCAAATATCAACCTATAACGACCCACATATTTTGAGTTATGTCATTGAAGGTTGAAAGGGCAGGTACTCGATCGCTATCAACTAAGATTCCCGACGACAAAAGATAATTCTAGTTCATCACCTCTATTAAATGGTGGGCACAACAAAACGAAAACACAAGAGTACATTCTGGCCGTCTGATGCCCTTCAAATACTGTATGGAAATAATTTAGTCACATCTTTATACTACCAACTCTTATTTTGCTCGGGGATATCGTAAAAGACGACTAAGAGCCTTACCTAGGCAACTCCATCTGATGCCGTTTGGTCAACAATTACATGCCCAAGGAGAGTTAACGTCTCGAAGGCGGCCGGTCATAAAACGATTGCCAATAACTTTTACAATATGTACTATAAAAGAAGAGTACATATTGTATCGACCCCAAGTAATTGGGATAAGAGTAGGAGAATGATGATTTTCATATATTATGAGTAGCGTCTGCTCTGTGTGGATGCCAATAGATGTAGTAGATAGGAGATACAGCCCAGGTAATTAGGGAGTCATTAGCATTTTTTATTGACAATATTTATAGATAAGTCGTGTTGGTAAGCGGTAACTGCCTAACTATTATTATCGCTAAAGAACTTTTTAATGTGAAAAGTTAAGCCACTTGCCATTGTAAAGAGCGTTTTCTTTAAATCTGAACTTAACCAGAGTTTATTGTATACTAAAAATGAGGTGTATCAAGGTATATCAGTACAGTAATTAGCTCAGTAATGAGAACAATAAAAATTATTTCAAAATATCGCAGTTATAATAACCGTTAATACGTTTGTCCCACACAACCCGTTAACCGCCATTCGACAATAACTTACACACAATACAGACATTTAATACATAATACATTACCGTAGTGCTGTGCGTCATAGCATCACATGTACCGGTGGTTTTAACATCACTAGACGTACACAAGGTTATTGACGAAAAATACATTCGGTGATACCAGGAATAAAAATAAAAAAAAATATGTCACAACATCAAAAAAAAATAGACCTTTTATTTCTAGCTACATACCCACTAAGATAGGGGAATAATATACATTTTTTATATTTCTTCGTCCTGGTAACACTAAAAATATCGTTAATTTTAAATATAAAAACTTACCTATATGTATTGTTGAGTCAGGTGATGTAAAAGCTACATTTTTTTCTCTTTAAAAATACAATTCATGGATATGGGAAGCAAAATGTATGGAGTGTCAAGAGTTTAATTGTGTACAGAACTTGATATATTGCATCAAAAAAATTTTAAAGCTATTTATTATTTAAGTCATTAAAGTATAAAATATGTTTAAAATACTATCGATGCAGTGATATTATGAGTAAGCGTTATGTCTCTATTATTTTTGAAACATATTCATACAGAAAGACCTGTTGTGTAGTGGCGGCTTCGAAAACTACCAACCCTTACTTTGCTCGTGGATGTAGTTAAAGACAATTAACAGCTTTATGTCGAACATTCTTTTTTTTTGCGGTGGACTATGGACGTGGTCGCGCCCAACCAAATCGGTCCGGGGCGACGGAAGAGGCGGCGCGCAACCCCATAGACCCACCCTGCAAACACCTCTCTTCGCCGTGCGAGCGGGCCACCGGTACCCGATCTTTGGCATCGGTGGAGCTTTATGTCGACCTAAGCCAACTCCATATAATGTCGTATAATCAACAATTACATTCCCAAGGAGGGTTGGCGTTAGACAGGCGGCCGGTCATAAAATTAATGTCAATAACTTTTGCAATAAGATGGAAGAGGAGTACACATTGTGTCGTCCTCATGTAATTGGGATTGGGAGCATGTCAATAAATGATTCATGCAGAAAGAAAGTGTTTGAATGTTAGCTTACTGTTAGCTATTTATGAAACTGAGCACAATAAACCAACAGACATACATATTCGATAAATAATTTATTTGCACAATTATAGCATGAATGCTATGAAAATAATATGGACATGAATTTAGCATACCAATGATTTAACCAACAATCTGAATATGTGAATTAAATTTAAAAATCAAATCTTAATTTAAATTATTTTGATTCAAGATACGATTCGGTACTTATCGTAGCCACTTCTTTTTTAACCAAAAAATATGTCGGTATATGGCATAATATACAATGTAAAGAGTATCTAAATAATTATATACAAGATACCATTTACATACAATACAATAAAAATTTGGCAGGATTATTTTCACATCTCTATGTATGAATATGTATAGAATTTAATCCGTATTAATGCTTGAGCGCATGATTTGTATTTATGTCTTCGTGATGAATGTATATATAGTCCAAGCAGTGTATATCGTAACGAAATATACTTGTAAGTTAGTTTTCATCAACCATTGCCACAGTTTTGGTTATAAGACTGATTTTATGTATGATTTATGTCTGGTGATATATAAAATTATAATTTTATTAAACAATAATTAAGATCAATAAATTAATCTCAAAATTTAGATATTACCTAAAATTTAGAGAATAAAAATGGAAAATTAATCTTAAAATTATGTTGTCCATTTATATTGACTTAGATATTATTAAGAAAAGCTATTGCCAATTATATGAACTTTAATGCATTTGCTATCACTTTATTTGTGAATTATTTTATTGTTGAATTTTTATTAGACTATTTCAAAATATAAATTGGTCAAATGTCTTCCTACAAAGCGATGTCAAAATATCTACACGTGTTTTTTCAATGCTTAAACTTTTTAAATTCGACTTACTAGTACGATTTTTCTATAATGAATTTATACTAATAATAACTGTGTATTTTTTTAAGTTATACTTCTTCTGACGCTGGAAAAATTTATCTGAGAGCTCTTTCAGCAAAAAATGAAATGTATTGCTGAAGAATTTTTTTAATTGCTTAAAAAAAATTATAAGTTATGTTGTATTTATGTAATGTGTATTTTTTGTAAATAGCTTGGTATAAAATACAAATTATAGTTTATATGTATTATATGATTCAAGCTAAAGATGTATAACTTTATATGTATTCTTTTTTATATTCACCTCAGCTTTGTCCTTCAGCAACGACTTTATAGTTGAAGCAATGTGGGGCAACAACAAGGATCTGGCGCCGGGTGCAGTACACAAGGGACCCTTGACAAGTTCCAATAGCGCCAACATACGTTGCGTGCTGATACGATTAAGTGGTAAAGCATCGAGAGCCCGAACTATATAGGCACTGTAGAGAAAGTTCAAAATTTTCATCATGTTTATTTTAATCTAATACATTAAAATGATATCAAACTGTCGTCCTTTTTTGGTATAGTCTGATCAGATCTTCCCGTATGTTAACCAGGGCTCTTAAACATTCCTTGCATTTCTTGGCTCGGTCTGAGAGTGTCAAGCTTGGAATTACTTAGGTGTTAATTTTTCTAATATAAATGTTATCACACTTGAATTTCTGATATAAATATAGAAATTATTATACCAAGCCATGGTGTACTTACACCATGGTAAAAAGGAAATATATTTTTCTCCAACCAACATACGGTTTTATTTTCATTATTTACGTTAATGATAACTTCATGATACACACATAAAAATATCAATCATCATCATCATCTCAGCTCATATGTGTCTCACTGTTGAGCTCGAGCCTTCTCCATGCTGGGTGGGAAATTGACCTACTATATCACGCTGGTTAGACGTGTTGGTAGGATTTTGTCTAGAGCTTTCCTTCTCTTGCATAGATGTTATATGTGTGTTTTATGTCGCTTAGTCGTCTCTTACGATCACCCACGGGTAAGATAGAGTGAGATAGGTGGTGATTTGTATTCTTACTCCATCATCACACGGAAAAAAAACAATGTTGAATTAAAATGTGATTTAATATTGCCAAGTATATTATGCGTGTTGGTGTTTACTCTGGGAAATTGATAATACTATAGAACGCAGGATGGACTCATTCTCCTAATGACTTCATTATAACTAGTTGTACTGAGACAAAATTAATTAAGAAAATTAATAACAGAAATAAATAAATTAATAACAGTTAGTTGCTAACCTGAGATCTGTGTCCGGGTAAACCTTAATTATATGTGGCACAATATTTGGTAGATATTTCAAGGCACACCCTTGAGAAGTGACAGCGTGTTCTCCATTCATCAACCAGACTAACGCCTCTAACAAAGTCTGCAATGAAAAATACAAATATAAGTACGCAACAGAAATATAATAGACTGGGTAATAATGAGATAAAACTTTACAAACATGAATTACAACCCAGAGTCAGAACAACAACTCCTAGATAACACAAAGTATCCATGGAGACTAGAGTAAGGAGTACCATCTCAGTGTATTAAGAAGTGTCCAATGAACGGGAGCAAATTAAGGTGGCGTTATAGTAGCAAGTGGAAGCATTTTAAAAAGAGCGCCACAAATTTCATAGGTTCATAGGTTATTATTTATCAAATCACAGTTGACTACGTAACTCAGCACACTTCACTCTGCTTATTACTGCTACATTCATATCATTTCCACTTGCTACACTAGCGCTATTTCGGTGAGTGTTTGAACAATAATTTGCTGTTTACAAGTGGACTTTTTTGACTAATCCCCCATACAAGATGGTACTCCTTACTCTAATCTCCATGAAAGTATCGTTGCGCATAGAAATCGAACACCGACAACTTGTGTAATAAATATCTTATCTCCTACGCCATCTATGCACTCCAAACGTAAGATTTTCCATAATTTACTCTGTTTTTAGCAGGTAATAAATATATTGTTTTTTTTTTGTAAGCAACACCCCGCTACTAAAGATTCAATCCTTGGATAAATGTGGACACAATCGTTTGATAACTGTAGTAAAGGTGATAAAAACGTAAAATTAGGAAACATAATTTATACCCAGATTTAGAACAAATATTTGGATATCCCATAAAAAATAAGGGTTAGAAATGTAGAGAAGGAATCACACCATCTCAGCTCAAAAACCTGCCACTTGAGCTGAAAAATCGTCTACAATGAAAGAAAAATAGACCTCATCATCATCTCAGCTCATATATGTCCCACTGTTGCGCTCAAGCCTCCTACTTAATGGGAGGGAAATTGACCTACTATACCACGCTGGTCGGAAGTGTTGGTATAGGGTTTTGTTTCGAGTTTTCTTGTCTTGGGTAGATGTTATATGCATTTTATATCCCTTAGTCGTCTCTTACGATCACCCACAGGTAAGATAAGAGGGTGGTGAATTGTATTCTTACTCCGTCACCACACGGATAATTGACCTACTAAATCAAAAGTGTTGGTAGAGGATTTATTTCGAGATTTCCTTCTCTTGCAGCGCTAATATCTGGTAGTATACTACGACGACTAAGGTATACCTTAGTCGTCGTTTACGATTACTTCACAGGAAAGAAAAAAGGTGATAAAATGTATTATTACGTCGTCACCACACGAAAAATATAATTAGCGCTAGATAATAATATCGATGTACTTACCTCAAATAGGTGACAAAATTCACTATCGGACTCCCTGTCGCCTAAAGCACTTCTCAACTGCCGGCTCCTTACAATCAATCTAACGAGACTCTCGATACACTTCATGCAGGCGAGGAGTCGTTTGCGGGCCACATCACCCGCGCTTGCTTCAGAAATCACCCACACCATAAGTGAGATTAGCTTTCTGTGAAAGGAGTAAATGGTTAACATCAATAAAATACCAAGTGCGAGTCGGACACCTCGCAAAAATGGTTGATAGTATGTGCCTTCTTTCCTCAAGGCCGATTCGCCAAGGCTCTCCATCCATCAATCCCTGCGTCCCCACTATTAGACATACTCACCACATTTGATAGTCGCTTCGACCATCACAATTAAAGTTATACATTTTTCAGGCGAGGCATTTATTACATTTTCCTCAACAATTAACTTTACAACTTGGACAGGAAAGTAAAAGCATTATATTCTTAACTACTTACCAAACTTGTTACCATCTAGTCTAGTGCCGACTGTCACCAACGACACCTTAAATTTTCCATCCATCATCCATCAGTAGAAGTCTACTGTTGGACATAGGCCTCCCCGCGAGAATGCCACTCAGAGCGGTTCTGTGCCACCTGTATCCACCGGTTTCCTGCGACATCTACAATGTCATCAGTCGATCTAGTAAGGGTCGTCCTACGCTGCGTCGTCCGATTTGTGGTAGCCACTTGAGAACCTTTCTTCCCCAACAGTTGTTGGTTGGAAACTCTAAATTTTAAGTGACATCTAAAGCAATTTAAACATCATTACTACATATTAAGTGTACATAGATTGCCTTAGATATTATAAGGATCGTTGGTGAAAATGGATAAAAAGCCTATATATCCTACTTGCAATAACAGTTAAATTTAAAAAAGTGTAAAATCAACTCACTCATAAGCTATTGCGTCGCAGAAACTCTCGTCAATATATACATGGAGTACAGGTTGAAAATGTTGATATTTGTGATCGCCTACTAAAGATATCACGTGAAGTAAACAATCCAGAACTAAAACGCCATAACTCTCTTCTGTGTAACTGAAGTTGTTATCACCATCGCCTGATGTTTCCTCAACCTGAAGAAGCAGTACATCATATGTTATAACATTGGGTATAATTCAAGCCGTGTGTCAATATCACCTCCGGACAATTCACCGAGAGAGGGTTAAAATAATAATCGACATGATATTCGAATTGATGATCCCAGTTGGTGCTATAAGTATTCCAAGAGATTGCTGCTGTCCATCCTTTTGAAGGGAAGCAATCATCAAGCGGTTTTTACGACTTCACTAATTTACGACCTCAGAAAAATAACTAATTTTATTCTTAATCCATTGTCACACTTAATCCAATCGAACATAAACACTAAAGTATGAAATATATTTTTAGCAAAAATTTTAACAAATATTTTAAGATCACTATTTTCCTACTCTTATCCCAATTACTTGGGATCGATACAATGTGTAGTCTTCTTTCGTAGTACATATTGTAAAAGTTATAGGCAATAGTTTAATGACTGGCCGCCTGCCAGACGTCAACCCTCCTTGGGAATGTAATTGTTGACCAAATGGCATCAGATGGAGATGGCCCAAGTCGTTTTAAGGCTCTTAGTCGTATTTTACGACATCCACGAGCAAAGTAAGGGTTGGTAGTGTTCGTAGCCACTACCACACAGCTCAGACAAAATTTTAGATAAAAAATAATAATATAAGAATTGTTTGCAAAACAAATTCACCTGAGTAAGTATACTGAAGAGAGCATCTAAAATATCCTGTAAAAACTTGACGATTTCTTCGCTCGGAACCGACAGTAACTGTGTGAGAACCCTTCGCAGAAGAGTTTTAGTGGAAGCTGTACAACCTTTAGTTTGGGTACTCCATTTGAGCAAGCCCAGTATTTCCTCTGTAATAATAAATATTAATGTGATAAATATACCACAAAAATAATATTGCGGCGTTACTAGCAATTATATTGGACATTAGTCCATTATTTCACTAGTTATTTCAATTAGTTATTTCACTAGAAATAACTACTTTTACGGATTCTATCGTGAGGGAGTAAGAATACAAATCACCACCCCCTATCTTACCCGTGAGTGATCGTAAGAGACGACTAAGGGATATAAAACGCATATAACATCTGTGCAAGAGAAGGAAAACTCGAAACAAAACCCTATACCAACACGCCTGACCAACGTGGTATAGTAGATCAATTTCCCTCCCATTATGGAGGAGGCTCCAGCCCAACAGTGGGACATAATATGTATGTTATTAGTTCCAGAAATATCCTATGTTTCAAGCTAACTCTAACCATACATGTAAACAAAATTTCATCCATACATCGACTTTATATCAGTAATTCGTTCCAGAGCTATACTTTATTTCAAACTAGAATTGAACCACATATGCAATAAAAATATCAACCATACATCAACTTATTGAAGGCCGTAGCTTCTCAATCGTGGCAATGATGCCATAATCGCCACGATTAGCAAGTTTTTGATCCCAGTTCATAAATATCTTAGCTCATATACTCACTAACCTTCCGTGTGGTGACGGAGTAAGAATACTTTTCACCACCCCATATCTTACCCGTGGGTGATCGTACGAGACGACTAAGGGATATAAAACGCATATAACATCTATGCGAGAGAAGGAAAACTCGAAACAAAACCCTACACCAACACGTCTGACCAGCGCTGTATAGTAGGTTAATTTCCCTCCCATTACGTAGGAGGCCCGAGCCCAACAGTGGGGCAATTATGGGCTGTGATGATGATGATGACTTTCTAACTATTTACCATGCTAAGCTATCCTATCCCACTGGTGAGCTTAAGCCTACGCCACAACAGAAGAGAAATTTGCCTACTACGCCATGCTGTGAAACGGTATAGGGTTTTATTTCGAGTTTTCTTTCTCTTTTATAGATATTATCTGCAGATCATATCCCTCCCTAATCAGGCATCCACGGGCAAGACCGGAGATGCAGAATAGTATTCTTACTCCATCACCACACATAAAGTATTTCAGTTGGTATTATTAATTACTTAGGTGGATAAAAATAATAATAAAACATTACCTCTTTGAGTAAACTTAGTTGAACACAATTTAGTCGCCACAGTTAATGTATCCCTATGTACTAAGGATAGTACACCACGGGATAGTCCATTTTCAGTACCAGCGGGCAGTTCATTGCGTTTCGACGGTACTGTCAAACATACTGAACATGCCTCCGCTTCTATATCAATAGGTTGTTGTTTTTGTTTGTCGTTTTGTTGCGAATTTGAACGTTTACTATCGATCTGAAACACGATTTGAACAAATAAAAAAAAATACTCTGTATTGAAATTATTGTCAATTTGGCATAAACATGTGAAAGGCAGAAATACACCAATTTCGTCCATTACAAAGTTTACCTATTAGATATATTTACAAACGGTCATTTGATATTCAGCGGACACAGTTTCAATTTCAAATTATATCAAAATTATTGAAATTTAGCATTTAACATGCTAGGATTTTCGCTCATAAAGGTGTTTATCAAAAAAAAAATATTAAAAAAAATCTCAGAAAATCTATAGAAAATTAAATAATACTTTTGGCCTCAATGTAATACTTTTAGTAGATTTAAAATTGGGGCCTCACGATGAGAAGCCACGTTGTTCTCATGAGCTAATACTGATATTGTTCTCATGAGCTGGTGCTGGAAAAAGTATGCTGCTGGGTGTCTACTAAACTTGCTTTAACATGCTAGGTTTTTCGCTCATAAGCGTGTTTATCAAAAAAAAAATATTAAAAAAATTCTCAGTAAATCTATAGAAAACTAAATAATACTTTTGGCCCAATATAATACTTTTAGTAGATTTAAAATTGGGGCCTCACGATGAGAAGCCACATTGTTCTCATGAGCTAGTACTGATATTGTTTTCATGAGCTGGTGCTGGAAAAAGTATGCTGCTGGGTGTCTGCTAAAGCCAAATATGGGCATTTGATTTTAAATGTAACCCCAGTGCATTATTGGTGCGTTCAGAAACAAAACAAAAATCGATCGCACGGCAATTTGTAGGACCCATAGTGGCCTACTGTCACCGCTGTCATGGTACAAAAATGACAAATTTAGGTCTAATTTGCTTTAATTGTATGTACGTTGAGTCCTTCATACAATGACTAATTTCTTAATGCGAATTGGTATCTTTAAAAAAAAACGTACTTGTCACTCGTAGAACTCACCTTATAAACGCACAGGTTGTGTTGTGTATCCGGTGTGGTGGTGCCTTCAGGCTGCATCAGTCTTAGATACGAAAGAGCAAAATGCTTCTCAGCCCTGTCCTTCGCTTCATTTGAAGAGCGATGACGGCAGAGAAACACGAGATGGGCTTCTTTAAAGGCTTCTATGTTTAAACAGACCTGTTCAAAGATGAAAATTATATATCATCATTCTCTTGTTCTTATCCAAATTACTTAGGGTCGAGGCAATATGACCTCTTTTTTTTTCATACAGCCCTATGAGACGTCAGCACTGTGGTCATTCCCTGTCTATCCATATCATGTTTCACGCAGTCCATCCATCTTTTCTTTGGTCTCCTTTTACCCCTAAAACCTTCAACATTCATACTTAAAACTTTCCTCGCAACATTACTTTCATCCCGTCTCATCACACGTCCATACCAAGTCAAACGTTCACTCCTTAACTTATACGTCACTGGTGGTACTTAAAAAAAACGATAATTATATATGTATCTACATATATATGAAAAATACTAATGCAAAAAAATCTATTTATGTTTAAAAATATTTAATTTAAATCATTTTAATCACAGAATTTTAATGAAAACTGTTTCGTGGCTTGTGAAAACTGTTTTATATCTTCAGCAATACCATTATAATCAAAAGCACGGCTTGTCGTCTATGACGAAGATAGCCATTGCTACTATATTTTGACCAATAAACTAATATTATATAGATATTGTTGCTCTCATATTTGTGGTCGTATTATGTATTATTTATCCGTATGATGACGGAGTAAGAATATAATTCACCATCTCCTATCTTGCCCGTGGATCGCAAGAACAAAAATAACATCTGTGATGTTATTTGGTTGTTGTTGTACTATTCCTTTATGATCACTCATGAGAAAAGAAAGAACCAATAATATTCTCTCTCCTTCACCATACGAATGTTGCCTAAAGTTACTTTGGGCAGAAAATTCCACTATAGTAATCACAAAATAAAAGGCCCGTTTTGACAGTTCACGCCCAAGAAGTTCTCTATTTTTAGCGATCAAATGTTCTGAAGGTAATTACATTTTTTATTGATGGGTACCGCCCACTCGGCTAAGTGCCGCGCATAACGATTTTTTCATATTGTCCACAGACTATTAATAATCGGTTAAAGAAAAATTAATCGATCAAAATATTTTCTTTTAAGGTGGACTCGCACTTGTCCGGTTTTATTAATTTTAATACTATAGTTCATCTAATCTAAGAAGTGCATTTTGACGTTTCGCATTTTTTAATACACAATAACCTTGGTCAAACGTATACACATGATTGCAAATAATAAATCTGAAATTTTAAAGAACTATTAAGTTATTTACATAATTAACGTTGCGGGTGACTTTCTTGTACAATAATCTAATGTTGAAACTCGTAAAACTCATTTAAAATAACAATAACACGGTAAATAGTAATTATTATTGACGATCTTACAATGGCACGTCATCACGTTCTATACAGTAGTGCTTGACAACTTCCAATTCACGAATATCCAAATAATCGGTAAAAATATTAGAATAATATAATTAATCGAATAGAGATTTTGACAGAGATGTACGTTTCGACAATTTTATTGATAAAGAAATAATTATTAATGTTCGCGACGATGATAAATTCAATTAATAGCAGTTATTTTGAATAAATAGCTATTTTCAAATCCAGTTTTGGTTTTTAGTTAACCTAATCCTACTAAATATGATAAATAGATTTTATGCTGAATAATTAAATTCGTTTAGTATTATAATAATAATTTAGCACTTTATATATTAATTTGAAAAAAAAATAAATCGATTATTAATTAAAAAGAATCAATATCGATTTCTCACTAAATTCGAATATTTTCGTTAGCGATTTTTTGGTTCACATACCTAAACAACTTACTTGACACCTGTCAAAATGCACTTCTTAGATTAGATAGACTATAGTGTTTAGAATTACTGAATTTCAGCAGGTGTGTAGTGATCTTTACTGAAAGTTATGAGTTTGGAGCTAACAAAGTCACAAATTGGGACAATGTCATATTTGTCGAAGAGATTTGGCTGAACTCGAATCATTCCGTGCCGCAGTCGTGGACGGCCGACACCAAGGCATCTTACTCAAAAGTGCCAATGGGAAAAAGTGGATGCTTAATAATCTGCCATGCTGAATCAGCTGGGGTAAGTTTTTTTTTAATGATGCCTTGCTCGCAATGGAGTCTAAAAGTACAAACAAATATCACGAAGAAATGGACGCAAATAAATTCACGTGTGGTTCAGCATGGACACAAAATGATAAGAGCGCCACCATACCATTGTCAGTACAATACTTTGATCTGGGCTCAAATGAAAGGATACACAGAAAACTCGAAAAATAATTAAGGAAGACTATTACAGAGACGTCAATATTGACAATATAATTGAAAATGAAATAATTATACCCATATCGGGTGATGAAAGCTCAACTGACAATTTTGGCTCATCGTTTGAAGAAAATGAAGAAATTTAATGAAGATATTGAAGATTCACTTTTTCTCGATTTTTTATTTTGTGATTGAGTGAATGTTATTGTAACACAAATATTAAATGATAGAAAATTGACCTATCATAGTATTGTACCATTTCAAAATACCTACAATATCAAAGTTTTAACTTAAATTTTCAAATCAGAACTTTAATCCAATGCACTTTACAATACATATTCAAATCGATCAAACACTCATGCAAACTTGAATCGATTTATCGTGAGTATCGAGTACCGAGTCGTATGGTTATATCACTATATACATCGCTAAGACAAATGTCAAAACGGGCCTTTTATTTTGTGACAACTACAGTTATCCATCAAAACCTCTTCCCATATAAATAAATTTGAGTCACTCGCCTTGAAGACTTCTTGCCATCGCGGTCTATCGTCATGATAATATACTATTGATGTATATTCGTCTGCTAATGGCACACCAGCTCCAACTGATATTAGACCCTGAAACAGAAAGCAACAACGGTAATTGAAAACGTTTCCATATTAACGAATCTAGTTGTTAGAGTCCAAATTCCGCTACAAGACCAAGATATAATGTTAGATAGATAAATTAACACCATTTGCCAAACTTGTATTTTTTGAATAATGTTATGGTCCAGTCAAACCAGTCCACCTGTACACCTAATTATCTATCGCCAAGTGGGCGAGCCGCTTGTACGGGGTCCAAAGTCTTCGGTATCCATTTTCCACGTAAAGCAATCTCTTATGTATTTCTTTACAATTTTATTTAAAGAAAAGTAAATTTTATCAACAGTTGATTAATTTATACTGTATTTCCTATATAAGCTTCTGAGTATTCATATACACATACATACATACATATCATCACGCCATATCCGTTGCAGGGTAGACAGAGACAACAGAGTGCCAGAGAACTCTATCTTTGCATACTTCACTCGCTTTCTCAACATTCATAATTCTCTTCAAACACGCTCGCCGGTATTATTCCGGTAGTATTCATATAAGTATTAGTAATTCATAAATCTATAACTGTTAGCAAATAATAAATCCATCAGTCTATTCATATCTACAATGGAGATAATGGCACACTTGGCGGGTGGGTTGACGATAGCAATTATTGTTACAAAATTGCCCAAAAATGTATTGATATACATCTCTTTTTTATCCCTCAGTCAATTTTTACAGGTCTCAGAGTAAGTCAGGATAAACAAATAAATAAAAAGGGATTGATATCGCACCAAACACATCAACAGTAGAAGTTATACTGTAATATAATAAGCGCAAGCACTATGAAAGTGCATAGTCTACAAAAACTCCATGATAGATTGATCTAGACGCTCGTACCTTAATTATCTGTCCATTTTTATCAACGATCCTTGCAACTAACTCGATGTTTCTCTCAGATGATTTTCCTCCACCTTTAGAGAAAGAACCTCCGCATAATGTTACGTAGAGATCGTTACGAGCGTCTCCAGGCAAAATTACTTCAGGGAATCCCATTTTGCGCGCCACTGCAGTGTAGCCAACAACGATGTGAGGATATTCTTCGCATATCTATAAAAAAATCACACCGTCTTTTATAGAACTAATCAGTTAATAATAACATATTTTACTATAGAGCTTATTGACACAATGTAAGTAGGTACTTAAAAATTCTTTGCCTGATGGACATAATACAGACAGTTTAAATCTTTAGGTGAATAAAATCGAAATATTAAACACAGTTTAGCAAGCAAAACATTTGTTACTTTTTATTAAACCTTAAGAATGATGACGATAAACAATTGCGTAAAAAAAAGTAATTTAAAAAAATGTGTCTATGTACTTATGTACACGAGATTAGAAGTTATATTTCTTTGCCGTAAATAAGATAAAAATATTAAAAAAAAAAAAATTTCGCCTTATTCTACGTTTGTAGAAAAAACGACACTAACAATTAAAAGGTATTTAATACATTGAAAGTTTTACTATAACGCATTATCTAGTTAAAAAACTAAAATGTTGACTATAGCTAATTTCAGGGTGTCGGTTTTTCGCGACGGTGTGCGCGCGCGCATCAAAAAAAATTAAAAATTTACTCTCATCATTTTTCCCTAACGCGCCAAAAGAAGTATAACTTCAATATGTTTTTTTAAGAATGGTTTTCGATAATTGAGGGTAGGAAAATTTATAACCTAAGTTGACAAAATATCGGCCGGAATTAATTAATATAAGTTTTTTTATTGCTTATGGTGGCAAACGAGCAAGCATCACATCTGATTGTAAGCGTTACTGCCGCCTATGGACCTTTGCCATACCAGCTGTACAACTAGGCCGCTACCTACCAATGAAAACCCCAAAACCCAGCCAGAAAGTTGGGTGCCGGCTCTCTCGCTCATAGAACAGCACTACTACTAGCTACTGCTCAGATCTCTATTTTCTGTGAGAGTGTGGTACTACTCCGGACGAACCGGTCAGCGACTGTATACAAAAAACTCTCAGTATTTAATGTTTATATATGTACTTCTGTAAAACCATGATTCATATTACTAAGCAAAATTTACCAAAAAAACACCACTGTAGTAATTAATATTGTTCAAAATATGGCCAAATTTATTTATGCAAACCGACGACCGCTCTTAAAACTTGCAATATCATTATTAATGAGATAAAGAGCAGACGTTAATGATTACCTGTTTTAAATCTCCTTCCACCAATCGAACAGACACCCTCAGGCCTTGTGGATGTTTTGCATCCTTAATGTCTCGGTTCGCTATTATTTTCTTTAATAACGCGTCCAAATTCTCCTTTTCGTACCTAAAAAGAGACCATTTTACTTTTTAATATGCTTATCTAAACGGTTTATAAACACGCTATTATTGCCGATGAACTATTTTTTTTTTTATTGCTTTGGTGGCAAACGACCAAGCAGCACACCTGACGGTAAGTGTTACTGCCGCTCATGGGACGTTTGCTATACTAGGTTATAGCTAGGCCGCTGCCTACCAAATAAAACCCCAAACCCACCCAGAAATTTGGGCTTCTGGCTCTCCTGCTCACTGAACGAAGCATAGCAGCACATTGCCACTGCTCAGACGTCAGATTTTCTGCGAGAGTGTGGTACTACCCCGGACGGACTGGCCCGCGGCTGTAGGCAGAGAACTGTCAACAGCGAGGTCCTACCACTATAGCTAACCTAGTTCATAATGGGCAAGGAAATTTACCTTCCCTTATATCAATAAATTTACCGTCACATATGTGCAATCTGGCAGCCCGATACAAACAACCAATAACAACCCAATAGTTGTTATAGTTTCATTTAGAAATTCGCGTCTCTTACAAAGATGAATTTGTATATCTTGGATGTGGATTTAGCCGAGATGGAAGGTACACCACCACTGATATAGAGCGAAGAGTGAATGCGGGAAATAGAGTGAACGGAGCGTTGGGGCAACTTCTCGGCAGCCACCACCTCAGCCAGAAGGCACGTGTAGCAATACATAACGCAGTGCTTGTCCCAACATTACTGTATGGAAGCGAGAGTTGGTTATGCAGAAAAGAGTATGAAAGTAAAATTAATGCGGTCGAAATGCGATCTCCGCGGCAAATCTGTGGAGTTAGGCTGACCGACCGCATTCGTAACGACGACGTAAGAGAGCGAGTAGGTATGAAAGAGAGTATTGGTGTAAAGATGCGAAAGGGAATGTTCCGATGGTTCGGGCATGTGAAAAGAATGCCGAACGAACGTCTGGTTAAGAAGATATACAATGCGAAAGTGGAAGGATGTAGGTACTGAGGGAGACCGAGACTAACCTACCTAGACCAGATCGGTCATGTACTGAAGGAAGGTGGAGTCAAGAGTCTCCGAAACCGGCGAGCGTGTATGAAGAGAATTATGAATGTTGAGGAAGCGAGTGAAGTATGCAGAGATAGAGTTCTCTGGCACTCTGTTCTCTCTGCCTACCCTGCAAGGGATATGGCGTGATGATATGTATGTATGTATGTACAAAGAAGTCTACTTATATTGGTTAATGATCTCATAGAACATCAACAAATCAAATATTAATATATTATATGCTTAAGACCGTTTACAAGAGCCCTAAATTTCGTATAAAACCTAAAGCAATTTAAATACCAATGTTTCGTATTATATGACACCTAACATCAATCATGATATGCCTTATTTGTTATCTAAAAAGGTGCAATGAATAAAAACCGGCATTAGTTCATCAATACACGAACATTTTTAATCCGTCCTTTCCTTCAGCCATTAATCTTGCCATTTATTGGCAATAGAAAAAGTAAATCACACCATCCAGATATGAGGTTTTGATTCGAGTATTCCTACTATTGCAGTGGTATTAACTGTTAATGTTGGCAATTTTTATTTTTACTCCATCACCACACGAGAAGAACACACTTTTTACATTTGCAACTGTAACTTTTATTGTTTTATATTATATTCAATTTCTTTGCGGTTTCTGATCTTTGTGGTGTCAGAGTAAAAGTACAGCACACCACCTGCTTTTTTAACCGCGGAAGTTGTAAAAGATGATGGGGGATTGACGAAATATTGGAGCAGTGTCCATCAGCGGAGGTGGTGGTTCTTGGAGACTTTAATGCTCATCATAAAGAGTGGTTGGGGTCCCGAACCACTAACCTCTTGGGTAGGCATCTCTTCAATATGGTCTCGGCCTATGGTCTCTCACAACTGGTAACACAGCCCACCCGTGTTCCAGACATTGAGAGCCATGAGCCGTCTCTACTGGATCTTCTGCTGACTACACACCAGCACGGATACCGGGTAGTGGTCGAAGCTCCTCTTGGGTCATCTGACCACTGCTTGGTCCGTAGCAAAGCCCCTATTGCGAGGCCTAATCGCTCTAAAGCGACTGGGACTCGCAGAGTCTGGCAATATAAGTCAGCAGATTGGGATAGGCTTCGCGAGTTCTACGCATCCTACCCATGGAAGCAGCTTTGCTTCGCCTCTAGGGACCCTGGCATTTGTGCGGATTGCGTTACCGATACCGTTATTACGATGATGGAATTATTCATCCCCAACACCAAAATACCGGTCGGTGGCCGCAGCCGGCCTTGGTTTAATAAAACCTGCAGGACGGCTGCACAGCAAAAGCAGTCCGCATACCAGGCCTGGAATAGGGCCCAAAACTGTCGGGACCCAAATGTCAGGGAGGAGAAGCGAAAATTTAATGCTGCTTCTAGATCTAGTAAGAAGGCTATTGCCAGAGCCAAGGCGGAACATGTTACCAGAATCGGCGAGCGATTGGAGAGCTATCCCGCCGGGAGTCGTGCATTCTGGTCGCTCGCCAAAGCTGCCCAAGGCAACTTCTGCCAGTCCAATCTCCCACCACTGCAGAAAAATGATGGCAGTCTAGCCCACAGTGCAAAGGAGAAGGCCGATCTTTTAGGTCAATTCTTTGCCTGTAACTCGACTTTGGACGCTGGAACCGCCACACCACCTATTATCCCGCGGTGTGAAAGCTCTCTGCCTAAAATCCGCATTACGCAGCGAGCGGTGAGGCGGGAGCTGCGGCTAATAGACGTACATAAGTCGAGCGGGCCGGATGGCATCCCTGCAGTGGTCCTGAAAACGTGCGCCCCCGAGTTGACCCCCGCCCTCACGCGCTTATACCGACTTTCCTATGATACTTGTAGGGTTCCATCTTCGTGGAAGATAGCCCATGTCCACCCGAACCCGAAAAAGGGAGACCGGTCGGACTCGTCGAATTACAGGCCGATTGCGATTACATCCTTGCTCTCCAAGATAATGGAGAAAATAATCAACCATCAGCTTCTGCAGTACCTTGAGGATCATCAGCTGATCAGTGACCGCCAATATGGGTTTCGTCATGGTCGGTCGGCTGGTGATCTTCTTGTGTACCTCACACACCGTTGGGCGGAGGCCTTGGAGGGCAAGGGTGAGGCGCTAGCGTTCAGCCTAGATATCGCGAAGGCGTTCGACAGGGTTTGGCACAGGGCCCTTCTATCGAAGCTACCATCATATGGAATCCCCGAGGGACTCTGTAATTGGATCACCAGTTTTTTGGATGGTCGGAGCATAAAAGTAGTCGTCGATGGCTCCTGCTCCGAGACCATGCCCATTAATGCTGGTGTACCACAAGGCTCGGTGCTCTCCCCGACGTTGTTTATTCTGCATATCAATGACATGCTCTCCATAGAGAGTATTCGTTGCTATGCGGATGACAGCACGGGTGACGAGCGATACACCGAGCATCAGAATGTCCCTCGGAGTATGTTACAGGAAAGACGGGCTCAACTTGTGTCTGAAGTCGAGCGCTCTCTAGGGCGGGCCTCAAAATGGGGTGAACAGAATTTAGTCCAGTTCAACCCCACTAAGACACAAGTTTGCGCGTTCACTGCGAAGAAGGACCCTTTTATCATGGCGCCTCAGTTCCAAGGAGTAACTCTCCAAATCTCCGAGAGTATTGGGATCCTCGGCGTCGAGCTATCGAACAAAGTCCAGTTTGGGAGTCATTTGGAGGACAAAGCCAAATTGGCAAGCAAAAAGTTGGGCGTGCTGAGCAGGGCCAGGCGGTACTTCACGCCGAGTCAACGTCTTGTGCTATATAAAGCACAAGTTCGTCCTCACATGGAGTACTGCTCTCATCTCTGGGCAGGCGCGCCTAAATATCAGCTAGACCCACTTGACTCCCTACAAAGGCAGTTCGAATCGTCGGTGATCCCAATCTCACGGACAGACTAGAGTCGCTGGAGCGGCGGAGAGACTTTGGGTCACTCTGTGTACTCTAGCGGCTCTTTCACGGGGAGTGCTCTGAGGAACTGTTTGACTTGGTACCACCGTCACCATTTTACCACCGTACCACTCGACACCGTAGCAGGGTTCATTCATTTCACCTGGAAACGATATGGTCCTCGACCGTACGTTTTCAGCGATCATTTCTCCCACGTACATGCAAGATCTGGAATGAACTACCTGCTGCTGTGTTTCCCGAGCGCTATAACATGTCCTTCTTCAAACGAGGTTTAAGAAGAGCTCTTCCTTCACGGTAGGCAGCGGCCTGGCTGTACCCCTGGTGTTGCTGGGTCCATGTGCAACAGCATTACTTACCATCAGGTGTGCTGTTTGCTCGTTTGTCACCGTAGACAATAAAAAAAAAAAAAAAAGATGACTAAGGGATATAATATGCCCACGGATGGCAATGAAGAGGTACAAGTGGCCGGCCCGATGGGGAGTGAATACGGTGAGTTATGAGGCCACGCGCTGCCCTCTCATCACGGACGTTACGGGCGACGTGTGTCTGGGACATAGCCCGCTCAAAAGAGGGGGGGATATAATATGCAAATAACTGAAAAAAAAAGGCGAGAAAAAAATAATTCGAAATAGCACCCTATGGTTAGTCCATTCTGATCAGCGTAGTAGGTCAATTCCCCTCCCATTGTCGAGGAGGCACAAATCCAGCAGTGAGAGATATATGAGCTAAGATGATTATCTTCATCATTCATTTAATGTTATTGGAATAGAAAATTGCAAGAATACTCACGCATAGAAAGGCACCTGTATTTCCTTGTCCGCGCTTTCTGTACTAGTAGAAACGTAACGTTTGATGTCTGCACAGGCGACACCAAATGGTCTCCTCATTTGTCTACCAGATGTGGTCGGTGTTGAAGGTGCAATTGAACTGCGTCTAGAACAAAATTTTAGTAATTCAATATAATTTAGTATTAGTAATATACATATATATATATATATAATTTAGTAGTCATAGGATCATACTGTGGTACCAGACTCTTGCAGAAGATCGTTGTCTGAGTAATGGCAATGTGCTATTGTGCTTCGTTTGGTGATCGAGAGAGCTGGAAGCCTAACTGGGTGGGGTTTGGGATTTGTATTGGTAGACCATGAGACATATTCCCCGTGTGGTGTCACCACTCCATCAAGAGTAAGAATGCTATTCACCATCCCCTATCTTACCCATCTTACCCGTGGGTGATCGTAAGAAACGACTAAGGGATACAAAACGCATATAATATGTGTGCGGGACAGCAGATAAACAATAGTTTTAAGAATAGTTTGTAACAGTTGTAATTAATTAGTTATAAGATTTTACGAAATTAAATAAAGAATAAATATAGATTTAGTATTAGCACGTAAGTACTAATATTGTAAACGGCTCTCGCAACGGTAACGCCGCATAGTACTTAAGGTAATTAATTGTATGGAAATTAAGCGCGGCTCTCGCAACGGTAACGCCGCGTTGTACTTAAGTAAATTTTAGAGCTTTGTGATTGGCTATAATTCCGACTCCGTGATTGGTCAAGAAAAACTGTAAAATTACGACCAATCGCGGGGTCGGCCAAAAATATATAAATACGGGACCAAACCGTGGTACCGGCACCGTCGTCAGGTGCTTCTCTCCGAAGAAACAACTCTTAAGAAAATAAAGCAAGATTAATCTACTGAACAAGAAGTCTCTTCATTCCTACTAATCCCAGCAAATCGTCAATGTCACCGTACATTTAATGGTCCTTACCGAGCCGGATCCAGTGGGAAGCGAAGAAAATTATTATCTATTGGTAGACAAAGTCTAAACAGCAAGTAAGAAGCCACTGGTTGCAAGTATGCCGGTCACACGCTCCGAGGGAAAAGGTCGCAAGCAGCCTACAGAAACTCAGTCGTCGTCTGAGAACACCGCAACTACCTCGGCAACCGAATACAGCGGGGAAACAAGCGTCGCTACGGAAACAACCGAACAAACCGAACGTACAGAAGCCTCCGCCGCGACCGCCCAATCCGCCGTCTCCGCCGCTGCAACCGCCGAGCCCGCTGCTACCTCGTCCCCCGCCGACGCCGTCGCCTACTCGACCGCAACGACGCTGCCCGTGGATACGAACATGAAGCCGCCTACTACGGTCACCGAAAATCGAAGAGAGGCTCGTCAAGAAACCGATACAGTGAAACGAGCGAAGAATATAGTCGGCCCGTCGCCGCCGAGTGGACCACCGAATCCTCGGCCCTCTAACAAGAAGGGGGGCGGGGGGGTATCTACCCATAGCAAGACTAAGGCGTACAAGATAGCGAAAGCTAAAGAAGAATTATTACGTCTACAAGTCGAACTGGCCACCGCACGCCTCGCCGCACTAGAAACCGAAGATAGCAATGATGATGAAGAAGATGATGTCTCAATCTGCTCCAAGTCGAACGCGAACGAACGAGTGGACAACTGGCTGAAGAACCAGGCGCATCAAACCCACCCAGTGGAAGACCCAGTGATCGCCAGCACCGAGCCGCAGACTCCAGCCAGACCTACCGAAGAGCATCATCAACCGCAGCAGCCACTACAGACACCGGCGGGAGTGCAATCTGACGTCAAGATGATGACCGACGCCATCACCCTCGCCATCAAAGCTGCACACCGACCGAAATTCATCGAGCTACCAACGTTCAACGGGTCACATCAAGAGTGGCTACCGTTCCGCGCCGCGTATTACGAAACCGAAAAAATGTTCACCACAGTGGAGAATACTAACCGCCTAAGAAGAAACTTGAGGGGTAAAGCGAAGGAAGCCGTCGATGGTCTGCTGATCACCAACGCTCATCCGATGGAAGTGATGAAGACTTTGGAGTCCCGATTTGGAAGACCAGAAGCGATCGCAATGATGAATATGGAAGCGCTCCGTGGTCTACCGCGCCTCACAGAATCACCACGAGACATCTGCATCTACGCGACAAAAATATCCAACATCGTGGCAACTCTGAAGACTCTAAATTGTACTAACTACTTGTACAACCCCGAAGTTACGAAATCCGTCATAGACAAGCTTACCTCGACACTCCGCTACAGATATTACGACTTCTCGGCGAAACAACCGCAAGACAGCCCGGATCTTATGAAGTTAGAAAACTTTTTCAAACAAGAAGCCGACCTATGCGCACCGTACGCGGCGCCCGAACCAGTGACGTCACACGCGCCGACCACTATACAGAAAAGAACACAGAAGGTCAACAATATTACGGAAAAAATATATCCACCGACCACTATACAGAAAAGGACGCAGAAGGTCAACAATATTACTTATACACCGAAGTGTCCAGTGTGTGATGAAACGGGACATACCACATCTGACTGCGAAGAATTCAAACAATTAGATGAAAATTCAAGATGGGATGTAGCGAAGAATAAACGCCTGTGCTTCAGATGTCTTCGATATAGGAGCAAGACTCACAACTGCCGAACCAAGCCGTGTGGTGTCAACGACTGTGGGAATACTCACCACAAGTTGTTGCACTACGTTAAGAAGATAGAAAAGACAGACACTGAAGAGAGTCAGGAAACGCACCACGTAGAAGCAATTAATTCCACCTGGTCAGCCAAGAAGAAACAATCCTATCTGAAGATTCTACCAGTACAGATACGAGGTCCGAAGGGATCCTTCGACACCTTCGCGTTGATGGACGACGGGTCAACAGTGACGTTGGTCGACAACAACATAGTCGACACCATAGGAGCAACCGGTCCCATAGACCCATTGAAGATAGAAGGCATCAACGACATGAAGACTTCGGAATCGACTTCACGAAGAGTCACCATCAATATAAAAGGGCTCAACAATCACAAGGAACAAGTACAAGCGCGCACAGTGAAGAATCTACACGTCTCGTCTCAACAAGTCTCAGGAACAATAGTGGAAGGATGCAAACACCTGGCAGATATCAGCAAGTACCTCGCTTATCCGAACGCCAAGCCTTTAGTACTCATCGGGCAAGACAACTGGCATCTACTGCTAACATCCGAGGTCAGGAAAGGAGACAGGAACCAACCGGTGGCGTCACTAACACCGCTGGGTTGGGTACTCCATGGCAGCCAAACACGCAACCGCAGCCACAGCATCAACTTCGTGTCACACATAGTAGAAGAAACCGAAGAACCAGAGGACACCCTAGAAAAGATGATGAAACAATACTTCGAAATGGACGCCCTCTGCTTAAATCCTAGAAGACCGAAGTCCGATCCTGAAGAACAAGCGCTACGGATACTTGAGAAGGCGACGACCAGAACAGAAAACGGAAGATTCGAAACCACGGAGCAAATACAAAGAGGAGCTGTTGTAATGAATATTTTCTATGAAACAATGCGTGTCATTTACAGGGGGTGAGGGGGGACGCTGCTAATGGAGAAAGTGAGACAAGTAATAGTACTTGTCTCACTCCCTCCTTTATGTCCATCTACCGGCTATTAGCACAACTACTAATTTCGTATATTGTATGCAGTTGAGCTATCTTGCATTAGATGTCAGTAAGTGTATGGTGTAACAGGGACGTACTCAGAATTTACCTATATCAAGGAGTGCTAATTTTTTTTTATTTCAAAGATACAAACAAATCTTATTAGCTGTTTGCTCTATTCAAATACAAATGTTTATAATCAAATAATTCTGCATAGCGAATAGGTGAATGACTACTGTTTTTAACCGCAAATTTCTTTATAAGGCTTGTCAGCATTGTTCATAATGTTAATATTTTATGAAAAATCCATCTTTTCTTTACTGTCATTCTGATAAACTCAGAAGTTTAGAAACCTCTTTTTTTCTTCATATTTGTGTCCTTTTCATACGACCAAATAATACAATTATTTGTTTGGGTTTCTAACAAATTGTCGAATGAAAGTAGTTGGACTTTTAGTAAATATGTTAGTTACACGGTATTATTTCCTTCCTTTTTGTCTTTTCCATATAAAAAAGAACCAAACCACTCTATTAAAATAAGGCTTTATACAATTGATAATGCAACAATGGTGTCAATGACCATTACATGTAAAAGAGTATTTCAAGCGAGCAGACCAGCCCCCCCTGGCAGCAACCGTTTGATTGACGCACGGGCCATCTAAAACTTAGCCATGCCAAAGGTAACTTGAAGACCCGGTCATCGACGCCACCACCATTTTGAATATTTTTGTGACGTGCTCAACCTCGTTAATCTTATCAAGAAATTGCATCGAGTGCAATTACATTATAAATAAATAAAGGAGAAAGGGTGACATTGGTTCCAATAATAAAAATGAAATACTCTTTTGTATCATATATTTCTTGAGCTATACCTAGTCTTGCCCTAAATACTGTAAGAAAGAAAAACCTTTTTCTATTGCAAAAAATATTTATGACTTTTACAGTGTTAGTTTAATACATAAATATAAAACAATTTAAAATATAAAAAGCTTGTTCGAAGTGGTTTCTATTGGCTGCAATACAGTCCTTTAAATCTTCATTGCTAAAATGAGAAGAACAAATCTTTGTATATTTCGTAGGAGTCCAGTTTTTCTATTAATTTTTGAAATCCATTGCTTCTAACATCGTCATTGGACGGTATTCTAAAACATACAAAATTTACAGTTTAATTATAATAGGTTCATTTAAAGTAGTGTAAAAAATATTTTTCTTTGATGAAAAAGCCGAATGTTATAATTATATTCTAATTACGAACCTGGATTTTTGACACTTTTATAGTTCTTCATAGTTAACGACAGCTGGCGTATTGCTTACAAAATAATTATTAACTACATATAAAACTCATATTTTTGTTGAGGTAAAAGGCTTTGGGTATAAATTTTAATACTCATGGTTATTAGTTATTACAATAATCTTAATAGTTTGAACTGTATGTGCTTTTATTGTTCTAGGTCCTATTACGAAAAGTGGTGCCATCTAACGTTGAGTAAAATTATTTCTGAACATGATACCGTCAAAAGAACTTTCTAGAAATTATTTTGATAAATTATGAATAAATATACTTACAAATGGAATGTGATTCTTTCCATAGCATCTGTACGTTTATTGGAGTAGTTTTTACATGATAAAACACAACACTTCATGATTTTCTTCGTAATAACATAAAAATACACCAAAAATATAATTTTATGCACCGTACGAACACCGTCAGCGACGACAGAAGACTAATAGGCCACGCCTACTATTGATGTTAACGTGATGACGTCACGGCCTACTTGAGAATCACAGTGCACAGTTACTTAGGCCGTCTCCTCTTTGTATTTGCTCCGTGTTCGAAACCAACCTACTCTGGCGTAACGAACACGTCACCTTCCCGAACAACTACGACAACTCACTGAAGCGGCTGGTCAACATCGAGAAGAAGCTTGATCGTGATCCTACGTTGAAACAAAAGTACACAGAACAGATGGAAGCCCTCATCACAAAGGGGTACGCTGAACTAGCTCCAGCACAGAAAACGCCGAACAGGACGTGGTACTTACCTCACTTCGGTGTAGTTAACCCCATGAAACCAGACAAGCTGAGAGTGGTTCACGACGCTGCAGCCAAGACTAAGGGTATCTCCCTCAACGACATGCTACTGAAGGGGCCGGACCTTTTACAATCGTTACCAGGCGTAATCATGCGGTTCAGACAGCACGAGATCGCAGTCACAGCTGACATCAAGGAAATGTTCATGCAAGTGAAGCTCCGATCCGAAGACAGAGACTCGCTTCGATATCTATGGCGAGGGAACCGACGTGATAATCGACCACCACAAGAATACCGAATGACGTCATTAATATTCGGTGCATCGTGTTCGCCTTCAACAGCAATATATGTCAAGAACCTGAATGCCATGCAACACGAGGAGACTCACCCCGAAGCCGCAGCAGCCATCGTCCATAAGCACTACGTCGACGACTACCTAGATAGCTTCAGAAGCATAGAAGACGGCGAAAGAATCACCAAGGATGTAAGAAGAATTCATCTGAAAGCCAGCTTCGATCTGAAACAATGGAAATCGAATTCACCAGCCCTCTTGGAAGCACTCGGTGAAACCAAACACGTAGAGGATATGGAACTCTACACATCCGAGGAACAAACGGAACGAGTGCTAGGCATTATTTGGAAGGTCGACTCAGACGTACTCACCTTCAACCTGAACCTAGCCAGAATACCACCGACATTATTGGAAGGAAAGAATCCAACAAAGAGAGAAGCGCTCAGGATAGTGATGTCACTCTTCGATCCGCTCGGACTTGCATCGCCCGTCACCGTGAGAGCAAAGCAAATCCTACAGGAAGTATGGCGGCGAGGCACGTCGTGGGACGACGAAATAGACGAAGACCTTGCGGATCAATGGGCAAACTGGATGACACACCTGAAGAACCTCTGCAACGTAACCATACCAAGGAAATACCTTCACTACAGCGATGCCACTTCTCTACAACTTCACATCTTCACCGATGCCAGCGAAGCAGCCTACTCCGCAGTCCTATTCTGGCGAGCAGTAACATCGAACGGCAAAGTACACATATCGCTCGTGATGGCAAAGGCTAAGGTGGCACCCCTGAAACTAACATCGATACCAAGGATGGAGTTACAAGCAGCAGTCATGGGCGCCAGACTCGCAGAAACGGTCATAGCGGAGCACGAAAGGAAACCTGAACGCAAGATCTTCTGGACGGATAGCAAAACAACCCTGTCCTGGATAAAGACTGGGTCGAGGTCATATAAACCGTACGTAGCTCATCGGCTGGCCGCAATAGAAGAGTGCTCTACAGTCAACGATTGGCGTTGGGTCCCGACGAAGATGAACGTAGCAGACGACGCCACCAGGGACGTCCCAATGGGATTCAGTAAAGATCACCGTTGGTATAAGGGCCCAGACTTTCTGCACGAAACCGAAGACGCCTGGCCGACCGAATCCTCTACACAAGCAACAGCAATACCAGAACCCTCAGGAGAAGAGAGAGTACATCATATACGAGAAGGAAAATTGAAACTCTCGGAAGGTCTTCCTCAACCCTCAAGATTCTCCAGCTGGCACCGACTTCGATATTCAACAGCTCGCGTTCTGCAATTCATTCAACTCTGCAGATCATCGAAACAATCTGTGAACCATAGAAGAACGAATAAAAATAAAGAAAAGGATCCAGATTGGAAGAAGATAGTCAAACCAACGGGCACAAATACAACACAGAAGACGCTGGTACCTGGCGGGAGAAAACTGATACTAATCCCCGCTGAAATACTTAAGCAAGCAGAAGAACTCCTCATGCGCTCCTCACAGGAGGACTCCTTTCACGCTGAAATAGAAGACTTGAAGAACAATAGAACAGTCAGCAGAGAGAGTCGACTAAAGCAGTTAAGCGTCGAATACGTGAACGAAACCGTAAGACTCAGGAGTCGCATTCAAGCTACACGCAACGTTACGGAGGACTTCAAAAGCCCACTGGTGCTCGACGGTGACCACCATACAGTAAAACTTTGGATAGAATCAGTGCATAGACAACTACATCACGCAGGTGTGGAAGCAACAGTCAACGACTGCAGACAACAGTATTGGGTGCTGCGCTTACGTCCTATTGCGCGCACGATACTGCGAAGGTGCCTGTTCTGTCGAATGAAAACACAAGCGCCACCATACCCAAGGACGGGAGACCTGCCAGCCTGTCGACTAGCTCACCACAGACGACCTTTCACTTACACCGGGGTCGACTACTTCGGGCCTCTCTCTGTGACTGTCGGACGAACACATCAGAAGAGATACGTAGCCATCTTCACATGCCTCACCGTACGAGCTATACATCTGGAAATAGCTGGCTCACTCAGCGCTGACTCCGCGGTAATGGCACTGAGAAGAATGATCGCGAGACGAGGATGTCCGACGGAAATCTGGTCGGATAACGGCACTAACCTGAAGGCAGCAGACAAAGAACTACGACGAGCAGTCGACGAAGCAACCGAAACCGAAGCAGCAAAAAGGACAATCTCTTGGCGCTACATACCGCCGGGAGCACCGTTTATGGGCGGAGCCTGGGAGAGAATGGTTCGCTCAGTCAAGACCGCACTTGCAGCAACGCTACACGAACGACATCCTACAGAAGAAGTTCTCGCCACGCTGCTAGCCGAGGTGGAGAACACCGTAAACAGCCGCCCGCTGACGCATGTATCAGTCAACGCCGAGGACCCAGAAGCTCTGACCCCCAATCACTTCCTGCTGGGGGGACCTGGACGAATGCCACATCCGGGTGAATTCACCGACAGAGACGTCCTATCGAAAACCAGCTGGCGAGCGGCTCAGAGTTTAGCCGACATATACTGGACACGTTGGTTGAAGGAGTATCTTCCCGAACTCCAAAACCGGCGGGAGCCCCATGGGAAAGGAGCAGCAGTACGAGTCAACGACCTGGTGCAAGTAGTGGACACCAACCTACCCCGCAACGTGTGGATACGGGGTCGAGTCGTCGCAACATACCCGGGACCAGACAACGTCGTGAGAACTGTGGACATCCGGACCAAGGGTGGAGTGCTGAGACGTCCAGTGCGGAAATTGGTGATCCTGCCGCTGTACACCGACGCCGAACCCGCACCGGAACCTGATGCAACGCAGTCGCACGGCGAGAGAGATGTGCGGGACAGCAGATAAACAATAGTTTTAAGAATAGTTTGTAACAGTTGTAATTAATTAGTTATAAGATTTTACGAAATTAAATAAAGAATAAATATAGATTTAGTATTAGCACGTAAGTACTAATATTGTAAACGGCTCTCGCAACGGTAACGCCGCATAGTACTTAAGGTAATTAATTGTATGGAAATTAAGCGCGGCTCTCGCAACGGTAACGCCGCGTTGTACTTAAGTAAATTTTAGAGCTTTGTGATTGGCTATAATTCCGACTCCGTGATTGGTCAAGAAAAACTGTAAAATTACGACCAATCGCGGGGTCGGCCAAAAATATATAAATACGGGACCAAACCGTGGTACCGGCTCTGCCATGACACACCCCAACCAATTAGTGGTTGGGGCGGCTAACTATGTCCCATCTAAAATATCCGTGATCAGACGTCCTCGACATGTACTGACCGACTCTGACGATTCGATTACAATCGCTCAAGAAAGAGCCTACACGGCCCGCGCGGCCACAACACATAGATATCCGCGCTTCCGACCTTGCCGCCGAGGTCGTAAGTTGCGACGCGTAAAAGTCATAAACTCAAACGTGGGCACGCCCACTTCGCTATCAGCGACGCCCCGAGCCGAGGTCCGTTCACCACAGGGTGAGCCCTCGGGCGTTGTCGCTTAAAATTTTACCGGGTTGAGAGCCCTCAGCGCTCACCCATAGTCCGGGTTAAGCTGTAACAGCCATCTGCGGCTAACAGCTAAAAGACAGACACAAAAAAAAAAAAAAAAAAAAAAAAAAAAAGTGGTACCGGCACCGTCGTCAGGTGCTTCTCTCCGAAGAAACAACTCTTAAGAAAATAAAGCAAGATTAATCTACTGAACAAGAAGTCTCTTCATTCCTACTAATCCCAGCAAATCGTCAATGTCACCGTACAATATGTATGCGAGAGAAGGAAAACTCGAAACATAACCCTATACCAACACGTCTGACCAGCGTGGTATAGTAGGTCAATTTCCCTCCCATTATGGAGGAGGCTCGAACCCAACAGTGGGATATATATGAGCTGAGGAGATGATGATGATAATGATGATGGTTGGTAGACAGCGGCCTAACTATACCCTTGGTCTTGCAAAGGTTCATGGGCGGCAGTAACACTTATCATCAGGTGTGCTGGTTGCTCGTTTGTCACCAAAAGCAATAAAAAAAAATCTAAACGTATGGATTAGCACGCTCTATTTTATTTTTTGTTTTGGTTACAAGGATTACTTTAGTCCCAGGTGATATTATATTAAATGAATAATTCAAAAATTCTTACCTATAGTCCACATTTTGTGCTTCCATTGACCCTAGACGTACAACATTACACACAAGATATATTTTCTCACTCTTCAATATATCACTACCGAAATCCTGAAAAAAAAAACCTTTATAGTGAGTGATGTTCAAAGAAGAATAAGGGTTGAAAGTAACTGCGAGGCAAGAGAAGGAATGTATACCAACCCGTCTTGACCAATGTGATAAGTGTAAGTAATTCTACTGAAGAGTAGAAGTTAGAGTCCAGAAGTAGGCCGTATAATAACTGAGATATATGATTGTGATGATTACGAACTAGATTTCGTCTCTCAATCTATCAACATTGAATTTGGGTCACCCCACGTTGAGATATTATACCGTATTCGACAGGCTTAGCAGATGAGTCAGCAGTCGCTATGACAGCGCCGATTGCGCGGAAACCTTGATACGCGACGTCCCATTATTACGAAATGTGACCTTATTTGGTAACATTTTTAAATACAGCTTCGCACCTATTTATTGTATGTATTATAAATCACTTCCGTGTGGTGACGGAGTAAGAATACTATTCACCACTCCATATCTTACCCGTGGGTGATCGTACGAGACGACTAAGGGATATAAAATGCATATAACATCTATGCGAGAGAAGGAAAACTCGAAACAAAATCCTATACCAACACGTCTGACCAGCGCGGTATAGTAGGTTAATTTTCCCCCCATTACGGAGGAGGCCCGAGCCCAACAGTGGGACATTTATGGGCTGTGATGATGATGATGATTATAAATCACAGCAAATTGTTTTATAAATTTATAACTTGTCTCGATAACCAGGTTATTCTTCATTTGGATAAAGATTCTTCATTCAATAAGATTTTTGGGATCCAAATTCTAGTTCTTGAGAATAGAGAGTTCTCCTCATAATATACATAAACGATACTTACTGTGAATACAACTAGTATAGATGTCAATGGATCAGTCCCACCATGCCACCTATGCAGCAAGTGCTCAGTTAGTTTATTCCCACTGGCGTCGTGGAGCGCTAGCGCCAGTTCTGCTTGCTCCGCCATACGACAGACGAAGTTCAGTACACGGACGGCGATTGTATACGTCCGAGCTCCCACTGGAGTGACTGGGGGCGGGGTGATAGGAGTAGTTTCCTATAAATTAAAAAATAACTATATTTTAGTGCCTATATGCTCTAGATCAATGCAACACACACAATGCACACGAATTTGGATAGCTACAGAGCTATCCAAATTCGTGTGCATTGTCCCTTCATAGGTACCGTCTTTACGGGAAATATTAAACTCGCCATTTATCGGAAAATTCTGCGACATTGTTCTGATTTAATACTTTAACATCTCAACTAGAATTGTATTAAGCTACCACACATTTTTAAATACTTTTAGAGGGCGTCCATTAATTACGTGAGGTATTTAGGGGGGAGGGGTTCGAGCCGAATCTTACTAAATCTCACTTTGGGGATAGAGAGGATCTTGGCAAATATCACGAAATTTTTATTTAGCAGAAAATAAACTGTTTGAAAGTTAAGTTAAATTAAAGTTAAATGAAAGTAAAAAAACCTTTATACTCAAGCACAAGTTTTGAAAAATTTCAAAAACATGAGATTGGTGAAGGCGGTGATCGAGAAAAATCTTACGACATGTCATCAAGGGGGGTCAAAAAAATCCTGAAAAATGTCTCACGTAATTAATGGACGCTCCTTATATTTCTCACTTCCTACTAGACCCACCAATATCATAAATATGAGAGTTAGTGAGGATATTTGGATGCTCAATCAGACTTAAACCATTGAATACATTTGGAAGAAAATTGGCACGGAAAAAGACCATTTCCTGGATTATATCGCGTTTCTATTTGATTTTCAATTTCCCCTGACGTTTTGAACACTTTACAGTGATCATGGTCACGGGAGGACATCTGTACGAAACGTCGGGAATTTAAAAATCAAATACGAAAGGCGATAGAATCCGTAAAACTATAGTCTGTCTAATCTAAGAAGTGCACTTTGACAGCTGTCTGAGTAAGTTGTCTAGGTATGTGAACCAAATAATCGCTATCGAAAATATCAGATTTTACTGAGAAATCGATATTGATTCTTTATAATTAATAATCGGTTTATTTTTTATTTTTCAAAAAGGTGATGAATAAATTAAGTGCTAAATTAGTACTAAACAAATTTAATTATTTCAGCATAGAATCTACTCATCATATTTAGTAGGATTAGGTTAATTAAAAACAAAAACTGGATTTGAAAATAGCTATTTATTAAGAATTACTACTATTACTTAAATTATCAGCGTCGCGAACATTAATAATTATTTCCTCATCAATCAAAGTGTCGAAATGTACATCATTATTTGTATTTGATTAATTGTATTTTTCTAATATTTTTACCGATTATTTGAATATTCGTGAATTGGAAGTTGTCAAGCACTACTGTATAGAACGTGATGACGTGACATTGTTAGGTCGTCACTAACAATTACTATTTACCATGTTATTTCTATTTTAAATTAGTTTTACGAGTTTCAACATTAGATTATTGTACAAGAAAGTCACCCGCAATGTTAATTAGGTAAATAACTTAATAGTTGTTTAAAATTTCAGATTTAGTGTTTACAATCATGTGCATACGTTTGACAGAGGTTATTGTGTATTAAAAAATGCAAAACGTCAAAATGCACTTCTTAAATTAGATGAACTATAGTTTTATTTCAAATGTGTAATACTCGCGTAAACATTAGAAATCGTTACCATTTCCTGAATTAACACATAGGACACTTTTATCCCAATAATGTGTTCCCTTGGGATAGTGGTGAGAGAGCCGGCAGCCCAACTGGGTGAGTTTGGGATTTGCATTGGTAGGCAGCGGCCCAGCTATATCCTTGGTATTGCAAAGGTCCATGGGCGACAGTAACACTTATCATCAGGTGTGCTGCTTGCTCGTTTGCCATCATAACAGTAAAAAAAGAAAAAAGTAGTAGTTTAACTTTGGAAAATTTACTTTTTACACGGGCTAGGTCCAGTACAATTTATTTCCATTGCACAAGAGGCTCGAGCCTAGACGATATAAATATTTGCTTACCATATTTTTATCAATACGAGTGTTCGCTTCATCGTGCAATGTATTCAATCTGTACGTAGATACTTTGAATGGATCCACCAACTGACCGTTTCTTGTTCGGACTGCCAACTCCATACCTAAAGTTCTGCAAAAATAAAACCACTAATGAGAATTCCTTGGAAATAAACTCTTGTCACAAATGACCTATTATACAACTCTGCCTATAGGCGTCTGCCGTTACCCTTATGCCTCGTCGTTTAACGTAATTGCGACCTAATTTAATGCTTAGCGTTATAAACTTATAATAAACTTTTGACTACACAGATGGCGTAGGGGTTAAGAGCTTCCGTGCCAGTGTCGTTGATTCGATTCCTATGCTTGACAATACTTTGTGCGATCCACAAAGTGTTGTTCAGAATCTGGATGTAAATTGTCTATGTTAATTATATGTTTGTAAAGTCCCCCGCAATACAAGGATTATTTCCTTAGTGCTGGTTTGTGTGTTTAAAAAAAAACGTTGAACCGATGCGATGACGGACTAAGAATATAATTCACCACACTCTTTCTTAGTCGTGGGTGTCGTAAAAGACGACTAAAGAATGTAATACACATATAACATCTATACAACAGAAGGAAAATTCGAAATAAAACCCTATATCAATTCGTCTGACCAGCGTTGTATAGTGGGTCAATCGCCCACCTATTTTAAAGAGGACTCGAATGCAGCAATGTGGCGTATATGAGCTGAGACGATGATAATGATAACAATAAGTACCTGTTTCCTTTATCTATAGTGAAGACGGCAGTTCTAGCAACTCTTCGCAGTTGATCTTGTGGAAGTGCACCAGAAGCAGCTTGAGCTCTCAACTCTAGGAGCGCACGCATGCTCACCTCCATGAATTTAAGACGCTCATCGTTTGTCTGTTAAAAAAAAGAACTTATTTACAAATCCGCTATAGTAACAATATGATACAGTACATACCAACCTCCTTACCGTATAACGACTCGTAACGGCCAGTCAAAATGACCTATGAAATTGCTTTAATCTATGAATTGGTACTATAATAAAAAAAATATACAATTTGACTGATTAAAGCACATAGGCAGCATAAGAGAACATTCTCAAGTTCATTGTTAGCAGGTTAGACTCCAGACCAAAGTGAACGGACTCCATTTTTGAGCTGAATACAATTATAAAAGAATTTCTTAATCTATATTAATCACGTATTAATATAAAAGAAAATACAGTAGACGTAAAGTCAAAGGACATGGAGTTCAACTGTCCAAGCCAACGGAACAGACTGCTGGATTTGAGTTTTGGATATATATACTCTCTCTTGACGTTCTGAGAATATCCCACAGGGGAAGCTCTTGGACAATGTTGCTTTAAGCTTTTTCTGGGTTGAGGGTCAGCTCTGGTCCAGCGCTCACCCATAATCCGGGTTAAGCTGTGAAAGCCATCTGCGGTTAACAGCTAAAAGCCACGATAAAGAAAAAATATAGGTTCTGAGAATATTCTGCGATCTGCAGCTAGACTACGTTTTCTGGTGCAGGTTTTCGGGTGCAGGTTCTCGCACATTCATTGCTCCAGGCGCCATTAGAGCAACAGAGTTTCCAATGAACCAGTGTTTTTCAACAGAATACGTTTAAAACAAATAAAAAAATGTTACTATTTAGGTCAATTTATCCAACTACTTACGATATACAATTTCTTCCAATGCTGAAGCCATTCTCTGAGTGTGACAGCTATGTCGTGAACGACTCCCCCGCCGCCAGCCGAGGCAACTACCGTTTCACCACATCTGGAACAAGGGAATTTTTTAAATTACTTACGATCCAGAATAAACTTTTATAGAGCAGTGGACTACAGAAAAATACAAAGAAAGAGTATCGAGTTTTCTTGACAGGTGTTAGGTCAGGATAGCCAAGTCAAATGAGAGCAATCATCTGCTACTACTGCAGCGCTTATCTATACTATATCATCATCATCATCTTCCTGCTGTTATCTTAATTACTTGGGATCAAAGCAATATTTCGCTTTTGCCATACAACTCTATCGGATGCCACCTTTGTGTTAATTCCCTTAGTTTTACAAAGTAGCTGTATGCTTTTCTTTATAGACACATTAATAAATTTTATATTACGTACCTTATTGTATTATAGGTAATTGGGATTCATTCATTCTCATACTTTTATCTCAATTCCTTGTGGTCGAAGCAAAATGTACTCGTACATATTGCAAGAGTGTAAGGGGCGTCCATTAATTACGTGAGGCATTCTGAGAATCTTTTAACCTTTAAGTACCGACGTGCGGTCTGAGAGGCCCCGGCAGGTACTTGACTTGTTAGTTTACCCTTTCCCCCGCACAATACCGATCCCCGCTTTTAAGTAGCTGTGAGTTTAGTGCCCATGTTTACGTTGGAACAGGCAGTGTTCTTGTCGCATGCGTATTTGGTGAGTAATTACGTTTTGAAATTCCGACGCGGCCTCTCAGGCCTCACGTCGGTACTTACGTAAGTTTTTTGTTTTATTTTTTTGTTATAGTAAACTGTTATTTTCACAGATATTATGAACTATGGGTACACCAGGGACTTCCGGTAATAAGCGAAATAGTTGTGCGACAGATTTACAACATTCAAAGAGATCTCGGATATGTATAAATACATTGAATCCAATTAGTAATCGAGTGATTGAGAGCTTGCTTGCGGAAGAGGATTCCAGCGGATCAGAGGTAGACGACGTTGGCGAAGATTTTTGCCCGGAGCACAGCGAGCATGATACGGATACTAGTACTGATATTTCTGATACTGAAGAAACTCAACCTGAACAATTGGACGCGCCGTCATCGTCATCAGATGACGACGTTCCGCTCTCAAGGTTGGGTTATTTAAGTTATTTTAGAGGCAAGAATAAATATAAGTGGTCTAAATTACCTCCAAACAGATCATCAGTTAGAACACCACAACACAATATTATTTCGCGTGTACCCACATCCAATTTGACCCAAAATGATGGAAAAGATCCTTATTCTTTATGGAAACAATATATAAATGATGAGATGTTATCGGAGATTTTGCTTAGAACCAACGAGAAGCTTGCTGAATATAGATCTAAATATATGAAGCAAGATCGTCCAGAACTAAAAGATATCGATATAATTGAGTTGCAAGCTTTTATTGGTCTATTGATGTACACAGCTGTATTCAAGTCTAACCACGAAGACGCAGATTTAATATTTGCTACTGATGGTACCGGAAGAGACGTTTTTAGATGCGTTATGTCTAAAAACAGATTTCTGTGCTTACTTCACTGTCTTCGGTTTGACAATGCACTTGACAGAGCACAGAGAAAGGAGACTAATAAATTAGCTGCGATATCGAATATTTTCAACAAATTTGTATCTAATTGTCAGAAATTATATAATATACGTCAATATGCTACAGTTGATGAAATGTTAGTCCCATTTAGAGGGCGGTCGTTTTTGATGATATACATGCCAAAGAAGCCTGCTAAGTACGGGCTAAAACTAATGTGCCTGTGTGATGCCGAAAATGGGTATTTTTATAATTGTTATGTGTATTGTGGAAAAGGCTCAGATGGAGAAACACTAACAGATAAAGAAAGACAGCTTTTAGTTCCTACGCAGGCGGTGATCCGTTTGAGTAAACCATTACATGGCAGTAACAAAAATATAACATGTGACAATTGGTTCACGTCAATACAATTAATTGATGCATTGAGACAAAGAGGATTGACCTGTGTTGGGACGGTAAAAAAAAATAAAAGGGAAATACCCCCAGAGTTCTTGCCTGCTAAAACGAGACCAGAAAAATCAACCTTATATGGTTTTACAAAAGATACCACGTTATTGTCTCATGTTCCCAAGAAGGGAAAAGCGGTCATTTTGGCTTCATCAATGCATCATAATGAAGGAACAAACACAGACTCAGGGAAGCCAGAAATTATACAGTTTTATAATTCTACGAAAGGCGGAGTAGATGAAATAGATAAAAAGTGCTCCGTGTACACTTGCAGCCGCCGATCGAGACGCTGGCCTATGACAATTTTTTACCGGATTTTGGATATTAGTTCCGTCAATTCTTATCTTTTACATGATATACATGTGGGAAAACAAACTGATAGAGGAGACTTTATAAAAAAATTAGCTCGACAGTTGGTATTAGAGCATATAAAGCGGAGATTTAGTAACCTAAGGTTGCCCCGTGAACTTAGAATGAGTTTAGCAAGAGTACTTGGTTCTGATAAGCCAGAGACATGTGAAGATGGAGCTGAAGAAGTCAAGACACGAAAGACATGTCTTTCATGTCAACCTAAATTGAAAAGAAAATCGACTTATAAATGCTATTCGTGCAAAAAACACGTTTGTTTGCAGTGCGCGAAACAAGTGTGCCCTGACTGTGCTTAGAATTGAAGGTGTAGTTGGACTGTGGTCATTTTTTTTTTCAGAAGGTTTATGTTCTTACTTTTTTTTTTCTGAGAGTTATATTAGTCGTAAGTGAGAAATACTATTTTTTGTTATTCTGAGAGAAGTATTTTTTAAGTTTTGGTTTTTTATAACGAATAGTCTGAATTTTCCCCAAAATTCATGCCAAATATTATTGTAGTCTTAGATTAAAAAAAATAATAAAGTTGATTTCCTTTCTATATTTATTTTTTCTCAAAACCCTTCATTTTTCATCATAATACAAGGACAAATAATTTAACTCATCACTTTCTTTAAAAACCTATGTAATATACGCGGCCTCTCAGGCCTCACATCGGTACTAACGTTACAAAAAATGCACGTCGGTACTTAAAGGTTAACAAAAAAATTGAGCTAAAAAAAATTACGGGATATTTGCGAAGATATAGCCCACCGCCACCAAAAAGATTCTGACCTCAGTATCATCTAGCGAAACCATAGTGGATCTTAATTTATATGAATTATATTAGTGAAAATATGTCGTAAGATAGAATTCTAATAAAAATCCTTGACAGCTATTCATAACTTTTGCCTACATATAAATTTTCTTATCTGTGGTGGTCTACTAATAATTATGAACTTTAATTTATGGATCATCAATTGTGATGCGAGCTTATGTCCACCAGTCGCCACTCGTCATCAATAGGCTACTAATTATGGTCAACCGTCAAAAACCGATAAATAGGTATATATTAATTTCAGGAGAATTCTCCTAACGGGTAACTACCCGGAATGATAATTCGTCCATCGGGTAAATACCTACATATTGGACAAAACATCATAATATATTATTAGGTTCTAATCTATAAGGAAGTCAATAGAATTGTATAAATCACATTGACGCTAAATCACGATACTCGTGAATATTATTCACATATTTTTCCTTAAATTTATAATTGAATTCAGGCTATACTATAATAATGTTGTAACACTAAAAGTATGCACTTCAATCCTCCATCGAAATATAATGTACATAGAATTATTACGTGAATATAAGCTGTGTGGTAGCGGCTACGAATACTACCAACCGTTACATTGCTCGTGGATGTCGTAAAAGATGACTAAGAGCCTTATAATGACCTGGGCCAACTCCATCTGATACCATTAGGTCAACAATTCTTTCATAGTACTCTTCTTTCATAGTACATATTGTAAAAGTTATTGGCAATAGTTTTATGACCGGCCGCCTACCAGACGTTAACCCTCCTTGGGATGGAGTTGGCCCAGGTCGTCATAAGGTTCTTAGTCGTCTTTTACGACATCCACGAGCAAAGTAAGGGTTGATAGTATTCGTAGCCGCTACCACACAGCTAATCCGCACAGTTTCTCATGGAAGCTCTAAAAATAGGCTATAGATCACCAAAAAAAATAGTAAAAATGTCTTGAAAATTTCAAAATACCATCTGGAATCGCCAAAATGAAAGTATAGCGATTATGACATTTCCCCTTTGTGGGCCTCCATGACAGTGAAAGTGAATAATCTGATGGATGGATGGAGTCATTCCCATTGAAAAAGTCTCTGCTTGCGGTAGCTACGTAGTGTCTCTTCTGTTCTGTTTTGTCTCTTCTTTCTGTTTTGTGTTTCTTCTGAATGATGGCTACTCTAATAGTTGACTCGTGACTGAGTGGTGCTTGTGGGATTTGGTCCAGCCACAATATTTTTTGTATTATATTTTGAAGAAAGAAAAATAAATATATCCTTATTCGAGGAGCATTACACTGGAGTTAATACTTTCTAAGCATGGGTTATTGGTACTAATCCCACCACTGTAACTCCTGTAAGCCAGGATCCACAATGGTCTCCGTAAAAGACGTCGAGGTTTTACCCTCAGGAAGTCCCGGAAAACGCTTTTAATTGTCTTGGGCAACATATTTAATTAGAAAAGAAAAACAGGAGTTGAAAAAAAATATTCACTTTCCCCCTATGCAAAGCGGGCGACATGAAGCAAAAATTGGCTAATAGGCCAATAGATAAGAGATTGTACTCATATGTGAAGCGAAACAGTACAGCACCACGGATATGACAGAGCTTAAGTGACCTACATATGAGCCTTAAGTTTGATTACAACAGTAAATATGACAGAAGCGCCTGAACGCAGGGAAATTTTCTCGAGTAACTACAAGGTCCGTATAATATATTACACCAGTCGTGACTTGCAAACTGTCTAACATAAGATCACGCTCGTTTTCGTTTTACTAAGCATGTATGCTAGCCGTGTGGTGACGGAGTAAGAATACAATTCACCACCCCCTATCTTACCCGTGGGTGATCGTACGAGACGACTAAGGGATATAAAATGCATATAACATCTATGCAAGAGAAGGAAAACTCGAAACAAAACCCTATACCAACACGTCTGACCAGCGCGGTATAGTAGGTTAATTTCCCTCCCATTACGGAGGAGGCCCGAGCCCAACAGTGGGACATATATGGGCTGTGATGATGATGATGAAGCATGTATGCAATTTTATGTAAAATAAATATAGCTTGCGACCGCATTATGGTCAGGAGGAAGAGTAGTTTCAAAACAATGTAAAATTGATAATATGTAAGGGCCCTTATAGGGTAAACAGATGATTTGAGATTTCTTTTTTTTTTTTAATAAATAGTTCTCTATTATATATAGATTTGGTTGCCAATGTAAATAAATTCAAGAGCATTCTTAAAATTGCAAATCTAATCTTATCTTAAACAGATACCTATTGTCATATTACGGATAAACGTATAAGAATAACTAAAATCCTTTTATAGACGTACTAATCTTATAGATATTACATTTAGATAATAATTATATTGAATAAATTTATTAACACAAATAGTACATCTATTTTTTTGCATTTACAGTTCTTCATCATATGTTATGTCTGGGTGTAATTTGTGGTCGTTAAATTGAATGTTTGTAAAGTCCCGCACAATACAATTATTATTTCCTTAATAATTAAAAAAAAAACCTACAAAATTTTTTGCTATTTATAAACATAACTTTTTAAATTCCAATAGTCGAATGTAATTAACATAAAACAAATAATTTATGTTGAAACTTAGTTTACAAGCTCTATGGGATGTTTATTTTAGGCGAAATAAAAAAGAAACCGAAGGAAGGTGGAGTCAAGAGTCTCCGAAACCGGCGAGCGTGTATGAAGAGAATTATGAATGTTGAGGAAGCGAGTGAAGTATGCAACGATAAAGTTCTTTGGTTCTCTGCCTATCCTGCAAGGGATATGGCGTGATGATATGTTAGGGGATATACATATAAATAAATAATATTATGTTTATATTGGCTTTTGAGTTATGAAGGGGTCCAAAAAGCGCTGGAAATGGTTCTTTTAAACTTATACATGATGTGGTTCCCTAGTTCTCTGCGTTTGAACTTAGACTGAAACATTACCCCATGTCTAGATACAAAACGTTTAACTAATATATAATTAATAAGACAGTGTATTAAACTAATTCTTTCAAATTTATTTAAATTTTCACAATCTATTATACATAGGGGAATTATGAGATTGTCCACGTGGCGACGGAGTAAGAATAAAATGCATCACCATTACTAACTAGAATGAGGATGGTGTCCGATGGTTTGATGTGTGAGACACAAGGAGGTTTCAGGAGTGGAGGGGGATGCATGGATCAAGTGTTCTCTGTGCGCAACATTGTGGAAAAGCATCTGGCTCTAAGTCAGAGGGTTTTCTGCAGTTATGTGGAACTGGAGAGAGCATTTGACACGGTTGTACGAAAGGAACTTTGGGACATTTTACCGGAGTATGGTATTATTACATGGGCTGTAGAGACTGTGTGCGGCTGGATGATGGAATGTCGCCTTGGTTTGACGTCAATATCGGCGTTAAGCAAGAGTGCGTTCTGTCAGCCAGGCTGTTTATCATATATCTGGATAAATGTCTCCAAAGGTTGAACGATATGAATGTGGGAGTCCAGATGGGCGACTCAGTGGTGGTATGCAGATGATGCAATCCTGCTGGCACAGTCAGCGACTGACCTGCAGGCCCTAGTCGACACAATGACAGAAGATTGTAAGAAAAGGGGTCTACGCGTGAATGTGAGCAAAACCAAAATAATGGTCTTTGAAAGAGATGAAGCCAGAACAGATGTAAGAGTAAAAATAGGTAAAAATGTACTAGAGCAAGTGGATGAATTTGTATATCTTGGATGTGGTTTTAGCTGAGATGGAAGGTACACCACTGATATAGAGTGAAGAGTGAATGCGGGAAATAGAGTGAACGGAGTGTTGGGACAACTTCTCGGTAGCCACCACCAGCCAGAAGGTACGTGTAGCAATACATAACGCTGTGCTTGTCCCAACATTACTACTATATGGAAGCGAGAGTTGGGTATGCAGAAAAGAGCATTAAAGCAAAATTAATGCGGTCGAAATGCGATCTCTACGTAAAATCTATGGAGCTAGGCTGACCGACCGCATTCGCAACGACGACGTAAGAGAGCGAGTAGGTATGAAAGAGAGTATTGGTGTAAAGATGCGAAAGGGAATGCTCCGATGGTTCGGACATGTGGAAAGAATGCCGAACGAACGTCTGGTTAAGAAGATATACAATGCGAAAGTGGAAAGATGTAGGTACCGGGGGAGACCGAGACTCAACTACCTAGACCAGATTGGTCAAGCGCTGAAAGAAGGTGGAGTCAAGAGTTTCCGAAACCGGCGAGCGTGTATGAAGAGAATTATGAATGTTGAAGAAGCGAATGAAGTATGCAAGGATAGAGTTCTCTGGCACTCTGCTCTCTCTGCCTACCCTGCAAGGGATATGGCGTGATGATATGTATGTATGTATGTATGTGTACCATTACTTTCTTCCCGCTTTATATGTTAGTTACGCTTTTATACCTCAACTAATTTACATAGCCGTTGTAAGAAGTACCTATAGAAATTACTGCAAGGATTTTTCTTCCAGAAAAAATACTATACACAATAGTAAAATAACTTATGTATTATTTACTGAAAACTTAAATCCTGGGCGTAGTTAATCATTTCGTAATTCTACTTAAAAAAAATCTAGTCCTTTGAACTTTTATTATTCCAATTCGTATTGAGGTCAGCTTCCCACACTAAAAGTTGTGAAAGAAAATCAAGCGTTTTGTGGCGACAAAAGAAAAATAAAATGTTTCTTCATTTCAGGAATCGATTGATGTCTCAGAATATTCACAATAAGTATCTCTATCACTGAGTGTGGGAGCAGCGGTTTGTTCCTATTATCAGGTTAACTGAGTCACTTAATTTTCGCAATAAAAGAACACCAACTATCTGCCAATATTTAGCACCCGTATTTAGTATGCATCTCCCAATATTATTACTAGAGCATAACAGCGACGACCGTCTGGATCGAATGATATAGCATCTATCATGAGATTCTTATGAAAATCTGGCAGACAAACATAATAAGATTCAAGACCTTCTAAAGCAAATTCTAATTGCAAATAACAATAAACTCATTTATAGACGGCACGATATATTCGACTTAAATTATCTACTTTGTGAAATATTTTCATAGTAACTTTGAAATACAATTTCAAACCTTTAGTTTGGATTAAGAGCCCTCAGCGCTCACTCAAACGGTCGGTTTAAAGTTGTAATAGCTATCACCGGGTAACAATTAAGTTAAAAAATATATATATTGTTTAACCGTTATAGATGCGATTATTAAAATAACACATAAATTAGGAAGCCGTATGAAATCTATGGATACTTTAAACCAAGGACGAAACCTGCAGCCAATGTCAAGTTAGCCATTCGATTGACGTAATGTGATTACAGCAACTAGATATAGTTGCTTTTAATTAACATAAAAATATACACGCAAAGGTCAACAACCGTTATTGATAATCACAAACCATTGCCATATGAATCACTACTGAACACTATGCAGTATGAATAATATGTTATAATTACATTTGTGTTAGAGTTTGTGCATGTGGGTGTAGTATGACATACTGTCGTTTAATTGAAATATTATCAGTTCGCAGTAGTTTCATTTGCTACTAGGTTATTATGATAATTTAATATAGGGTTATTATGGATATTTACATTCGGAACTGATTATAGAAATGGATATTACAATAACATTGTTATAATTCTAATAGTGGTAGCACTGTTGACAGTGTTCTAACTAGACGTGGGTCGCCGTACGGGGTAGTACCACAGTCAGGCAGAAAATCGAAGTATGAGCAGTGGCAATGTGCTGTTGTGCTTCGTTCAGTGAGCCAGAGAGCCGGCAGCCAAACTTTTTGAGTAGATTTTGAAGTTTTCATACGTAACCCTAACTATACCACTGGTTCTGCAAATCTACATCAGCAGCAGTAAAACTTACCATCAGTTTTGCTACTTACTCTTTTCCCATTATAAAGAATAAAAAAATCGGTTACGATTACGAATATAAAATTTTAAGGGAATTAAAAAAAAGAAATGCTAAGTATGGAGATAATTGTATTATACATCTTTGGGAGAGGCTTATGTTTAGTAAGCTGTCAGTAAAGCAGATTGAAAGAAAATCTATCGTGACGTATCTCATATAGACGCTAACTCCATTCGTAACTTTTATTTCGGATTCAGACTAACACTGCGATGTCCAATACGAGGTCGTTACTAGAGAACTTTTTTTTCCCAACGGTTATCGATCCGTCAAGCGATGAAGATAAGCACATTATACTATAATAGTCAGACAAAATTGCATCTATGATAGCCAGACAACATTTATGCTTCTTATCCACTTACGTGCCCTAATTTTCTGTAAAGACATGCTCAGAAAATCAATCCATAGTTATCTTCCTTCCACTTAATATTTCATCTTAAGTTTCAACGCTTACCTGTCCACAATACAATCCCTGACGAGGACATAGTTCTTTGGAAAAGCCCCACACGCGCCGCTCCTGAGACTCGTTCCCCAGTACCATTCGGTTGACTCGCGTTCAATGTGCACCAACTCCCCAACGTCCAGCGAAAGCTGGAGGCTGCTCGACTTCGCCACGAAGTTATATAAAGCTGAAAATAAAAAAAATATTGTTCATGTAAAGAAAATTCGACGGTTAGTTTGTGATATAGAATTTTGACTTTCATACTCTTGAATATGATACTTAATCATCATTTATGATTTCAGCTCATATATGTCTCATTGTTGGGCTCGAGCCTCCTCCATAATGGGAGGGAAGCTGACCTACTATACCTACCACGCTGATCAGACATGTTGGTATTCGGTTTTCTTTCGAGTTTTCCTTCTCTTGCAAAGATGATATGCATTTCATATCCTTTAGTCGTCTTTTACGATCTCACGGGTAACATAGGTGGTGAATTGTATTTTACTCTGTCACCACACGGAAAGTAGATACTTAAGTAAATTGTCTTAATATTACGTGGCCACTTCGGGTAACAAATGAAATTGGAATCCGGTATTGGGTGCATTAAACGGTACTTTCAACTTTTAAGCGCAAGCATAACTTTTAAAATAAAACGAATAAATTGCCATCTCGATCGATTGCATTTTTAACCTGATATCTTTTAGACAGTCTCTTAAACAACTATATTTGTGTTAACTATTGTAGGCATTTCCGTGTGGTGACGGAGTAAGAATACTATTCACCACCCCATATCTTACCCGTGGGTGATCGTACGAGACGACTAAGGGATATAAAACGCATATAACATCTGTGCGAGAGAAGGAAAACTCGAAACAAAACCCTATACCAACACGTCTGACCAGCGTCGTACAGTAGGTCTATTTCTCTTTCATTACGGAGGAGGCCCGAGCCCAACAGTGGGACATATATGGGCTGTTATGATGATGATGATGATGTTGTAGACATATGATTATTAACAATATTATTTCATCCAATCAATTCTTAGTCATTCGTTACGTTTTTTTTTATGTTAGAAACTTTTTTGTTGTTTTAAATTATTTTCAACCAAGTATCTTTAGAAGAGACAGGATCACATCCCTTCAAAAAAAATCTAGTTGTACAATGAATCGTACTATACTTTGCCGACATATTTTGAGCTGCTGAATCGATATGTCAGAATGTCAGTCAGAATTAAAATCCTGTGTACCATTTTCTGCGATGCTAGAGTTCTTACTTAAACATGATATAACACATACATACATACATATCATCACGCCATATACCTTGCAGGATAGGCAGAGAGAACAGAGTGCCACAGAACTCTATCCTTGCATACTTCACTCGCTTCCTCAACATTCATAATTCTCTTCATACACGCTCGCCGGTTTCGGAGACACTTGACTCCACCTTCCTTCAGTACGTGACCAATCTGATCTAGGTAGGTTAGTGGTCTCCCCCAGTACCTACATTCTTCCACTTTCGCATTGTATATCTGCTATAATGACAATGCAATGCTATAATGCAATAACATGCTATAGGTACATACATACATACATATCATCACGCCATATCCCTTGCAGGGTAGGCAGAGAGAACAGAGTGCCAGAGAACTCTATCTCTGCATACTTCACTCGCTTCCTCAACATTCATAATTCTCTTCATACACGCTCGCCGGTTTCGGAGACTCTTGACTCCACCTCCTACCTATAGGTAATATAGGTAAAAATAATAATCTACTAAGTGTTAATTACTTAGATATTAATTGCTTAATTCATTAATTGTTTATCTTACATTTAGTAAAGCAATCAACTGGCACACCTGGTACCAATCAACTGGTACCTTATATTTTTTGTTTTTTAATTTATTCCTTAAATGAGAAGTATTGGGTAGACGAATAAAGATTAATATTCGACATAGACGCGCTACGACCCAACAATATCATATCTGTTGTTCTTAATTGAATGAGAGTCAAAAGGCACGAACCAAATGCATTACTCATAAACATTATTGGTACTAATACGATTCGTATTGACACTTTATGAGAGTGAAATGTTATTGAGGTCAAAATGAAAAGTACAATTATATATAAGTGCATAATTTAGGTACATATTAATTCTTAACCCACTTTATTGTATAAAAGCTTACATTTCACTTATTTGAAGAATTGAACGAAGATAAGCCACGTCAAAATGAGCTTCGCTCTATTTAAAATATCTTGGAGTCTGAGGTCCCTGTGGCTTATAGACGGTAGATTTGATGGTAGATTGGAAGTTTGTAGTGGCACGGCAAGAGGTACTTACCAAAATCAAGAAATCGTTTTCGAAAACAACGTGACAGCTAATCTAGGAGTTATACCGCCCTTCCGTCGTTTCAGATTATTGGCCGTGTAGAGCGAGACTCAAAAGCAGACTCATTAGTCGATACAAAAAATGGCCAAACAGCTGTTTGGCCATTTTTTGTTAACCAACCAAATTACGCACACAATAAAAAAAAACTGAAAAGGAAAAAACAAGCACTTAGATGTCCGGTGGTCTATAATTCTATAATATATTATTAAATGAATAATATTGAAGAAAATAAAATATATTCTAATAATGGAACATAACAACTGAACAGTCGGGATCCATTATTCGACAGCAAATCTAATTTTTCAATGTACAGTGCAACCTTAATATAACGAACCTCGATTTAACGATTTCCTCGATTTAACTAATTTTTCGTAATCCCCTTGAATCGTCCATAAGGGTCAATGTAATTAATACCTTTACATTACGATTTTTTTTCACGAACAACCTCTTTTAACGAATTTTCAACTATCAAAAAGTGTAAATACCTCTATTTGACGAATTTCGTCAACTCATAACCTCTATATAACGTTACCACTAATATGGCCCTTAATCCCATGGTAATGTGATTCAGTCACGTCAGGTTTCGACCCGTTTTTTTCCTAAAACAATTGAAGTCGTTTGATGGAACGTAATGTAAACAGTGCTGCTCGTCATTATTGTTAGAGATTCTACTTGCAATGGCTCAGAAACGTAACATGTGTTCCTTATCAGTCGCAGAAAAGCAAAACATTATTAATTATGTTTTGATTAAAATAAATATACATAGCTAATAAGTTCGGGATTCCAGCAAGTAGGTACATTGGGTACAATTTTAAAATTCAAAGATAAGTTTTCGGAAGAAAGTGGTTTACTTGTAAACAGTAGAAGATTAAAATCATGCGAGTACAAAGACGTAGAAGAGTGTGTGTTAAAGTGGTTAACACAATGCCAAGACAAAAAGGTTGCTATCGGAGGTCCCATCATTCAGGAAAAGGCTTAGCAGTTTGCATAAGGTAATATATAAAGTAATTTGGTAAAAATGTGTTATCATTTACATTAGAAGATGTTCACTATACCAAGATAAGTAGGTACGTAATTTTTAGGTGAACAAAACATTTTTTTTACCTCTATATAACAAATTTTAGACGTCAATATAACGAACCTCAGTTTAACGAATTACTTGATATAACGAATATTTACCCGTTCTCGTCGGATTTGTTATATCGAGGTTGCACTGTATTAATCATTATTCGACAGCAAATCTATTTTTTCAATGGATCCCGACTGTTCAGTTGTTATGTTCCATTATTAGCACATATTTTATTTTCTTCAATATTATTCATTTAATAATATATTATAGAATTATAGACCACCGGACATCTAAGTGCTTGTTTTTTCCTTTTCAGTGTTTTTATTGTGTGCGTAATTTGGTTCGCTTTTTACGCAGTCGGGTTTTTTGATTTTTAAATTATTTTAATTTATTTTATAGTTTTTAGTTATGAGTATCTAGCTAGGCTATAGTTATTTTATTTATCAATAAGTACCTTCCCCCTCTCTGAACGTTACGTAACACCCAAGTGACCGTTTTTAAACGTGTTTGAGGCAATAATCAATAAAAAAAGAGATACCAAACTCGCAATACATGTATATGTTGTTTACTAATCATCTAAAAAATAAAAAATTGTTGGTCAACTTAGGAAATTTTCAACTTAGAAAATTTCTTAATTTTTCATTTATTAAAAAAACAATGCTCTGTAACGCGTTTTTTGAACCCCCCTCCCGGCTATGTAACGCATTGTAACATTTAAGAAGAGCCCCCCTCCCCCAAATTACGTTACGTAATACTTGAACGGCCCCTAACGGCATGTCTTTAGTGACACTCGCCGGACTAAGAGGAATCGATTGATGTGTGAATCATTAAAATCGGCCCAGGCGTTTGGTCTGTATAGTGCTTCAAAGGAACATACAAACAAACATACATACATACATGCATACATACATACATAGACTGTTAAACACAATACCACTCCTGTGCGTCGCTCAGTCGGTATAAAATAGTTTTTAATGCATGAAAATAATTAATTACAATAAAATAATAAGAGGACTGGAAAAGGATAAAATATTTATCTAATATTTACGAATAGTAAATAATATTAATCAAAATATTCAATTGAAATCACTACTGAATATAATTTATTAGCACATATATAATTCGCACTGTATGAAATTAAAACACGTGTTGTGAATGTAGAAACTAGAAATATATTTTGGTTCTATTTATATCTTGTTGGCAGCTTTTTTCGAGACTTAATGAGTGGTTTAGCGGTCAGCTTCAACCTGTTACTTTTGTGTTACAGAGATGCACGCGCGTATTAAAATTTCACTCCCATCATTTTTTTTCATAATTCGCCTAAATACTTCATAACTTTAAAAAAATATATATTTTTTGAATATGAAAACTATAAACACGTAAATAACTAAAGTAAATAGTAATCATGACGTCTTATGATAATCATGTCAGAGTTAAACGTGTGAAGAGATTTTTTTTACATATTCAAATCACATTTTTTGTTTTTTTCATCACGGCGTTATACGTATTATCATTCATTCATCATTTTAGCTCATATATTCACTCACTGTTGGGTTCGAACCTCCTCTATAATGGTAGGGAAATTGACCTACCCACGCTGGTCAAACGTGTTGGTATAGGATTTTGTTTCGAGTTTACCTTCTCTTGCATAAATGTTATATGCGTTTTATATCCCTTAGTTGTTTCTTACGATCACCCACGGGTAAGATAGGGGTGGTGAATTGTATTCTTACTCCGTCACCACACGGAAAATCAATCATATGCGTAATTAATGATTTGAATGATCTCTGTAATAACGATAATATGATTATGTCAACACATCCTAGCGATGGAACCGAACGCTGTAAAGCTGTAAACTTATATTACAAATGTGACCTTTATGAAAATGTTTGATCGTTTGTTAATAAACCGTTGAATAGATTTAGATAAATATTGTCACACAGACAGTCCATTGCCTGGATTAACATAATAAGATACTGTTTATCCCGGTAATATTTACTTGGGATGATAGTTCAACTCTGGAAAAATTACTTTATACGCGGGCAGAAGCTAAAGCGTAATAAATAAAAGTCAAAAATACTGTAAAATTAGATCAATTTTTTAGACACCACCCTGCACTATTAAGGAAATAATCCTTGTATTACGGGGAACTTTATAAACATGCAATTAACGCAGGCAAATTACACCCATACTCAGAAAAACACTTTGTGGATCGCACAAAGTATTGTCTTGCATGGGAGTCGAACCCACGGCACTGGCACTGAAGGTCAATATATTAACCAGTACACCATCTGTACAATCATTTCACATATTAATTTTATAGCAACACAAACAAATAGCATAACCAAATTACATTAATATAAACTAAACAAACCAATATGCGAATGCAAAAAGCCGTTAACCAGCAACATATGGTAATCACCCACCAAATATTGTTGCATAAAATAAAGTTTTGGTTAAAACATCCTGTGACGAAGATAATGAGCAATACTTACTTTCTAATTTGGCTAAACAATACATTCAAGTGTCTAATTAAAAGGACCAACTATCATGCATCAAGTGACCAATGAAGAGGACCAACTAGTATGCAACTAGTACCAAACAACATAGGCAGATGCTAAAAAAGGTTAGGTACAGCCAGTAACGTATTAACTACGATACATAGGACAATTTAAAACATAAAAATAGGTAGGCATAAAGACACAGATGGCTAAGTGGTTAAAATATTGACCTTGGGACTAGGAAGACCGAAATGATTGACGACTAAAATATAAATCTACTAATTAAACTTATTTTACTTTTACATTGGCGAAGTTGTGGTTAATCACTAACAGAGGCCATTCATTAAGAAGAAAAAGAAGATATTGACCTTTTGTACCAGTTCCGTGGGTACTACAATACTTTGTGCGAACCACAAACTGTTGTTCTGAGTCTGGGTGTAATTTTTCTGCATTAATCAAATATTTGTAAAGTCCCCCACAATTCAAGGATTATTTCTTTAGTGCAGGGTGGTCTTTTTTCAGGGTGGGTCTATGCCATAGACCCACCCTATCCAAAGACGAATTATGTCTTTGTCAGGTAATATTGCGGAACAATTAACTGAAAAAACTAAGACCATTGAATTTTTTTCATTAGCACTCGACGAATTCACTGATATTAGTTCCACAGCTCAACTTCTCATATTCATACGAGGTGTTACTCAAGATTTTGAAGTCTTAGAAGAGTTATTAGGAATGTGTTCATTGAAAGGTCAAACCAAAGGAGTTGATATATTCAATGTACTTTTGGATGAGTGTTCAAAAACTGATTTGGACTTATCAAAATTATCGGGAGTTACGACTGACGGTGCTCCTTCGATGATTGGTGTCAATTCCGGGCTAGTTACTTTGCTGAAAAAGCATCTGCAAGAAAAAAACAAACGCTGAAGATCTCATGCAGTTTCACTGCATCATACACCAAGAAGCCCTCTGTTCTAAAAAAATTGAATTAAAAATGTCATGAAAGTGGTAGTTTCGACTGTAAATTTCATAAAATCACGAGGACTCAATCACAGGCAATTCAAACAATTCCTTGATGACATCGAAAGCGAATATGGAGATTTACTGTATTATACAGAAGTAAGGTGGCTAAGTCGTGGATTGACACTGGAACGATTTCTAAATTTAATAGAGGAAATTGGAATATTTCTGGCGGAAAAGCAAAGGGATGTCCCGGAACTTAAAAATCCTGATTGGTTGTGTGATTTGGCTTTTTTAGTTGACATTACAAATCATTTGAATGTCTTGAACACACGGCTTCAAGGCAAAAATCAACTGATATCCCAGCTCTACGCTCATGTATCATCCTTTCAATGCAAGCTGACACTTTTCAAATCGCAATTGAATTCTGGTCATAATTCTGTGCATCCCTGGTCTATGGGGTCGCGCGCCACCTCTTCCGTCACCCCGGACCGATTTAGCGGGGCGTGACCACCTCCATAGTCCATCGCAAAAAAAAGGTGGTCTTTTTTTAAAAAAAGATACGATAGAAGTGTAACTTGGACTTTTGGCGGGAATATGAAAGTGTCATATGGTGCTTTTGTATTATATTTAAAATCTTGTGTTTTAACGTATTATTTTTAATAATTTTAATGGCATTTTATGTAATGCGATGCGAAGGAACTGCTGGGACGATTGTGATATGAAAATGCTTTACAATATTTTCGTTTTCCACCCAATTCTCAGGAGATACCATTAACGATGGCCATAGCACTGTTTATGGCAACGATTTGATTTACTACCGGACAATTACTAATATGAAGACTAAAAACGAAGAAAATTGTAACTCACACTGGCAACAATGACACGTATAAGTACTTACCTGATTGCCAATATAAAAAAAAGAACAAGAGAAACTTTTGTATTACAGAGAAACTAATTATTTATCAACCAAATTAGTATTATACACAGTGACATTTATGTCGTCTTCCAAAAGCAGTTCAGTTAAAATATCCAGTATCTACTATTCATTCGTACAATTAAAAGGTTAAAAAAATATTTACTGGAATATTTATCTAAATAATAACTAATTAAAATACTTACTATTTTCCACATCACGTAGCGAGCGTTAGGCTATCTACTCGACATAACCCACGCACTGTGTAGGTACTACCTAGGCGTAGGTACGCTTTGCAATAGCAGTCCACGTGGACTTCGTGGCTATGATTGACTAACGTAATTACGTTAGCCAATCATTATCATGCAGAATGCCGTATGATTTCTTTTGTTTAAAATGTAAACATTATATACAGATTTTTACAAAATATTAACTTTAATTTACTTTATTTTGTTATTTTTTTATCACTACCACTATTGAATAATTAAATATGTTAGTTATGTTTCTTTTGTCGGATACTTTTATGGCACATCTTTTGTAAGACAATGTAAATGTCACGTTGTAGATATTATCAATACACAATTTCTTTAAACTCCAATATCAGTTATTTATTTTTAAATCAGTCAAAGAAATTTTACTTCCATAGCTACGGTTGAAAGCACTTTAATTTTTTATCACTACTTGTGTTTAATTCTATTTATTTTGTTTATGTTTCGTTTTTTTATATCATTTGTGAGGAATTCTGGATGTTATGTAGTTTTAATATTTAGGATAGTGCAGTTTAATGAATTTCATATCTGATTAAGAAAATTTACAAATATTTGCATTATCATTCTGCAAGACAGAGGTTATGGTTTAAACTTGTAACGTATGGCAGCAATATCCAGTAAAAAAATCATATATCCATTAGCATTACATTACTATAAATAACTTACAATGCTCACTTAAAATTAATATTAAAACGAAACAATTCAAGCTAAAAAAAAACATATCTGCTAAACTTCTGTTACACATCTGTATAAAGAATAAAAAAAAATAACGTACCAATGTAAAAAATAATATTGAAGTTATTAACATTCATTGTACTTACACAAACAATTAATACGGGACAATAGGGGCGGTATGCGCGTGAGTCAGGGGGACATGTGCGCGCGCGCACCAAAATCGCGTACAGCTCTACTTGAGCGCAGTTCGAATGCTGATGTGAGGCATAGATTTACTAATCGCTTAGATATGACAGGTTAAAAATTATTATAATAAACATAAAACATCATTAATAATGTTAATTATTATAAACTTCTTGAAAAGCGAATTGAAGTATCGCTTGTATTTAGTTTATTATAAATTAGTTACACATTTGGCAATATATGTGCAGCATTTTATTTCATGATGACGTTTAAATATTTATGCGTGAGAATACATGAAAAAAACAACCAAACTTGCATTTATAATATTACTTAAGATATTAGTGCTGTGTAGTGACTACGAATACTATTAACCCTTACACTATTCTTGAGTATCCTGAAAATCATTAAATATCTTACATAAACCTGGGCCAACTCTATCTGATACCGTTTGGACGACAATTCCATTCTCAAGAAGTATTGACCTCAAGCAGGCACCAGATCATAAAATTATTACCAAATATTTTAGAATATGCACGATGAAAGAATACTATAGATGGCGTCGACCCTACGTAATAGATAAGAAAAGTATGATGATGATGATGATGACTTAAGAAGATACTTAGCATTATCGAACATATTTTTAAAACGAATGGCACCTCTAAAAGATTTATACGTCTATAAAACATCAGATCTATACACCTGTTATACGATCCTCGCTGTAATGAGATATCGGAACAATATAGCTGCGTAACCGTATCCGGATGAAAGGGCGCAGGTTCAATTTTATAGGTCATCGCGCACATTGTTATTACTAATTAGTTATGTTAATTTTTGAATTGAGATATAAGTGAACGATAAATTAACTCATCATCATCATCATTACCCTGCTCTTATCCCAATTACTTGGGGTCGACGCAATATGTCCTTTTCTTTCACTCAATCCTATCCGATGTCATCTCTGCGTTCACTCCCTTTCTATTCATATCATGCTTCACGCAATCTATCCATCTTTTCTTCGGTCTTCCCTTACCCCTAAAGCCTTCAACATTCATACTTAAAACTCTTCTCCCGACATTACATTCATCCCGTCTATTCACATGTCCATACCAAGTCAGGCGTTCACTTTCAACTTTTGCGTCACTGGCGCCACTTTCAAACTTCCTCTTATATAGATACTCATTTCTTACCTTATCCATTCTCGTCAGGCCACACATCCATCTTAACATTCGCATCTCTGCTACATGCAGCCGTCTCTCATCCGTCGCTTTTGTAGCCCAACATGCTGACCCATACAATACGGCAGGCCTTATTAAGGTTTTGTATATTTTACTTTTTAATTTTAAGGGTAATTGAGAGTCACATATGGTACCTGTGACCTGCCGCCATTTCATCCATCCCGCGTCAATTCTGTGCTTCACCGCACGATCCAAGTCGCCATTGCTTTGGATAAGCGAACCGAGGTATCGAAAGTTGGAGCATACTGGTATAGGTACTCCATCTAGAGATATGGGTGTAAAATTGGAGAGACCGCCGAAATCGCAGAACATGCACTCTGTTTTTGTTCTGCTGATTTTCAAGCCAACGTTCTCCAATCTACAGCGCCATTTTTCCAGCATGCTCTGTACCTCAAGCCCATCTTCTCCGATAAGAACAACGTCGTCAGCGAAAAGCATGCACCAGGGTGCCTCTTCCTGTATCTCCGATGTTAAGGCATCCATTTTATCAACAGGAAGAGGTAAGAACTGAACGCCGACCCTTGATGCAGGCCCACCCCAACACTGAACTCATCGGAGTTTCCAACAGCTGATCTTATGTACGACCTACATCGCCGGTACATAGCACAGACTAACCTTATATACTTCACAGGTACACTTTTCTCTTTCAGTGCCCACCACAAAACTGTTCTTGGTATTCTGTCGTATGCCTTCTCGAGGTCAACGAATACCATATGCAAGTTTTTGTGTGCACTACGAAATTTTTCACATAGTTAACGCAGTGCAAATATGGCATCCGTTGTTCCACGACGCGGCATAAAACCGAACTGGTTTTGGGTGACCTCACTTTCCTCTCGCAGTCGCTTCTCGATTACTTTTTCTCACACGTTCATACTATGTGACATGAGCTTTATTTCCCCATAATTGCCAGTCTTGAACATCCCCTTTATTTTTAAAAATGTGCACTAACGTGCTATTGCACCACTCGTCGGGGATTTCTTCTTCCTGCAGCAACTTATTGAAGAACAAAGTCAGCCACTCATAACCACGCTCTCCTGAACGAAAAATGAACTGTGGTGTATAAAAATAAATTACGGTATGATAGCGAATTATGAATTCAATGTGTGTTAGCACCCGCATCTTCCACCTTAGTGTCATAAAAGACTAATAAACGTAACCGGATGATATCTTTGGCAATATATTGAAAAATGGAACTGGTATTTACTCTTTAAAAAATAACCAATGAAGAAACTTTGACATTCGAGATAAAAATATATCTTGCTAATGCTATCGTTTGCCACAAGTGAGCCAACAGCAAGCCTGATGGCAAGTGTTACTGCCGCTCATGGACCTTTGCAATACCAGCGGAACAGCTAAAGCGCTGCATACCAACCCGAACCCACCCAGAAATTTGGTCTGCCCGTTCTCTCACTCACTGAACGAAGCTCAAGAGCAGAATGCGTGCTACTCTGACGTCGATTTTCAGCGAGAGTATGGGACTACCCCCGACGGACCGGCCTTTTTTTTTTTTTACGGTGGACTATGGATGCGTCTCGCCCCGCCAAATCGGTCCAGGGTGACGGAAGAGGCGGCTCGTGACCCCATAGACCCACCGTGCAACTCCTCTCTTCGCCATGCGAGCGGGCCACCGGTACTCGATCTTTACCTTCGGTGGCCTAACCTTGGACGGAGCGACCTGCGGTTGTAGACCGAAAACTGTCAAGTGTAGAAAATTAGGTAACATAAATTACAAGTTTCTGTGCGATCAAGAACCAAGCGTACAACATCTCATCATATTCTTCCATTCCCACAGGCAATGTAAGAGCAAACTAAGAACACGAACAGAAAACATCAAGACAATACAAAATAAAACTGTACATTTACGTGATAAGAACAAGAGCCAGACGAAAATATTTTTATTATCAAATTATAATTTTTAACACCAATAATTTCCTTGCAAGAAAAACGTAACCCATGTGGCGTTCAAACGTATCGCGAACAGGGTTGGCACTATTCAATATTTTAATGTCGTTATTATCGAATACCCACGGGAAGTATTTGGATGATATCTGTAACCTACTTAATCGCGTCAACGCAACATATTCGGTGGGCATTGAACTACAATATATATTTTTTATTTTTTTATTTTTTTTTTTTATTTTCCAAACTCTAATTGTTAGGGCATACGGTTCCCCTGACATTATCAGGGACCTTCAATTAGCAGTGTTAAATAAAATTATTATTATGTACAAACTTAAAATTAGATAAAAATAATAAATAATAATACTAACTTAATGTTACTACAAGAAGCAAAAATTTAGGTGAAGACAAGTATAGACAAGTATATATAAGTAACAATATATATTAGGTCCTTACATATGAAATTAGCGTTTTGCCGTAGCACTTTGATCTGAAATATCTCTTTGGTTAGGAATTCCACATTGAAATTTATAAATTCATTTAGCTGGTACAATTGAGTTTTGAAAACAGTCATTCATTTGTTTTTCCCTCATTGTTTTTTTTTTTTCTTTGAGGTCGCTTATTATCCCACAATGGACAACATGAAATCTCAGTATATTTACAAATACGAATTCTACCGTGGCACCAGTGCTGCAGAAACAGCTAGAAGGATTAATGATATGTACGGCGCTAGTGTCGCAAAAGAAAGCACGGTACGATTTTGGTTTCAACGTTTTCGTTCTGGAAATTTCGACCTTCAGAACCAACCCCGTGGACGGCCGGAGACCAAAGTGGAAAATGAAGAATTAAAGGCTGTTGTGGAAGCGGATCCATCACAAAGCACTTCAGAGATAGCTGCAGGCTTCGAGGTAAGTGACATAACTGTATTAATCCACTTGTAGCAAATCGGGAAAGTAAAAAACTTTAACGATGGGTACCTCATGAATTGAGTGAATCGAACTTGCAAACACGCGTCGACTGCTGTGTTACTTTGCTCAACCGACACAATAATGAAGGGATTTTAAATCGTATCATTACTTGTGATAAAAAGTAGATACTGTACGATAATCGGAAGCGCTCGTCGTAATGGCTGAACCCTGGAGACCCAGCCAAAACCTGCCCTGCACGAAAATTGACTCAGAAAAAGTTACTTGTGAGTGTTTGGTGGACTAGCACTGGTGTTGTTCCCTACAGCTTTCTAAAATCTGGCCAAACGATTACGGCAGATATCTATTGTAAACAACTGCAAACCATGAAGGAAGAACTAGCTGCTAAACAACCGAGATTGGGCAATCGCTCTAGGCCACTGCTGCTTCCCGACAACGCAAGACCACACACTGCACAACAGACAACCACACAGCACAATTGGAATGTCTGCGACATCCACCGTACTCCCCAGACCTTGCTCCAACGGATTACCATTTTTTCCTGGAATTTGGACAACTTCTTATAAGGAAAAAAATTCAACTCCGATGCAGCAGTCCAAACTGCCTTCAAAGAGTTTATTGATTCTCGTCCCATGGTTTTTTTAGTAAAGGGTTCAATGAACTACCTATAAGATGGCAAAAGTGCATAGATACGTACAGTAAATAACATACTTTGATTAATTAAATATATTTTACAAAAAAAACATTGACTATATATTTCTCCCGTACAAAACGCCAATTTCATATGTAAGTACCTAATATTTTCATTAATATAATATTTCATTATGGTGAAAAACTAAAAGTACAAGTCAGCACCTCCTATCTTACCCGTGGGTGTCATAGGAGACAGCTAAGAGATATGCAGATAATAACAACGCAAAAGGAAATCTCTGCATAAAAAGCTATGCTAACAGGTCTGACCAACATGGTCTCCCACATTGAAGAAAGTCTGAGCAATGGGACATATAGACTGAGACCAAAGTATAAAATTCTTTTTATGTGTGTTCCTACGGTTAATTGGTAAATTTTGCGCGCTTTTATGTAACATTACTAGAGACAATGTGTATAACACTAATTTTACACACTAATTCCAATAAAGTGGTATATACATAATTTTATTAACTATTATTAAAACATTTTTTCATATGATATAATGAAATCGAAATTTTGACAGAAATAACCTGCCTTTTATTCGGTGCGTTTTTAAATGAAGCGGTGAGGCTGATCGCCCTATATTATAAGAAAAGCAGCTTCATGATCTTTTTAATAGAGAAAAATATATAACCCTAGGCACGCATAGACCACCGAGAATAAGCCGTTAGCGCCTCGCTTAAAAGATGGACAGGAAGACGGATAGATCTGCCAGCAGTTCTTCCGACCTCTGGAGGACTGGAAGTGGTGCGATAGAACTATAGTTGGCCAAATACACGTGATATACCGACTCAATACAAATAAATCGCCTAATACTTCGACAGAGTTTATTTAAAGGCGCTTCACAAAGCTTCAAATCCAATGTGATTTTCATTTTCGTTAAATAACTTGAGCAGTAACTAAAATAATGCAATAGAGTGGCAGTATATAACCGGAGAAAAACAAGGCATAGAATTAACAGCTTTATAGCCCATCCAAAGTACAATATAAGAATATATCATCTTTGGAAATACCGATGGGATTTTAAAAAAAATCTCTAATAAGTAGTTCATGTTCTCTAAGGAGTATAGCTTGACTATTTTTTCGAGAAAACAGGTTAATAAATCGAGAGCCATATATGGGCAATCGTCGGATTAAATCTAGTAATCATAATATTTTTAAATTACTAGCCTAACACCGCCTGACCGGGCACGAATGATCTGCCCACATGGTTACAGAGAACTACGCGCACGGCAGGTTATGGGGTCGCACTCCGTTTCCTCCATCGCCCCGGATAGAATGGGCGTGGCGCGAGTGCACCATAACTTGCAAAAATAAAACAACACCTCCGACTTTGCACGGTTGTTAAAAATATTATCGCCTTTTGAATATTCAACTTTCAAATTGAAATCGATTATCAACTGTGTTCAGTTGTGTCGAAGTAAGCAAATCTAAGCAAAGCTGGAGTGGCCGTCATTCAGATAAACTCGCGTCGCAGTCAGAATAGAACAAGGTGTTATAAGAATACTATGAAAACCAATCAACCAACGACGCTCATAAAATTTCTTTGATATCGATTATTGGTCAGTTTCGGCGATTAGCGTGACCTAATACTATAATTTTATTATTATAATTACCATACATAACAAATTTTGGAGGTTTTTTAAAATACTTCATTAAAAAAAATAACAACCCTAACGGTGGCCATGTATTATTGCGTCTGAAAACCAATTGAATCATATTTATTATGCTGATTGGACAACTACATTATTGGCAGGCTGGTGTTTTGACAGACATAATTGGACTTCCTCAGGTGACGGAAGGGGACTGGCTCTGAACGATTGGCACGTAGGGAACTGTGTGCGAATATGTATATTCATTGAACTAATACGATTTTGGTACAAGTAGTAATGTTTAAACACATATAACTGTCCAGCTCGTCTACACAGATGGCGTAGTGATTTAAATAGTAACCTTTTATTCTGAATGCCATAGATTCGATCCCTCATCATTCTCCTACTCCTCTCCCAATTACTTGAGGTCGATACAATATGTACTCTTCTTTCATAGTACATATTTTAAAAGTTATTGGCAATAGTGTTATGACCGGCCGCTTGCCTGACGTCAACCCTCCTTGGGAATGTAATTGTTGGCCAAACGGCATCAGATAGAGTTGGCCCCGGTAGTTATAAGACTCTTAGTCGTCTTTTACGACATCCACGAGCAAAGTAAGGGTTAGTAGTATACGTAGCCGCTACCACACAGCAATAGGATCGATCCCTATGCAAGGTAACTCTTTGTGCAATACATACAATTATTGTTCCGAGTCTCAATGTCATTTGTATTCATTTGTATGTTTGTAAAGCCACCATACAAGGGTTTTTTTCTTTAGTGCAAAAATACCTAAGTTTATTTGATTGTAAATTTTAATGTTGTGCGAACTTTTCTCTAACTGGTAGAAGACCTTTGAGAATATCATGGTTTTTAATTAAAAATATCACTGACTGCGTCCATGTTACTCTAGTGGTAATAGTGACATAAGCAAATTCTCATGTAATTTTGCTTCTGATTCAGGATACTTTTTTACAATTTCCACAAAGTATAATTATGTATAAACCATCATCCCACTGTTGGGCTCAAGCCTCCTCCACCACTGCAGGAAAATTGACTTACTACAACACGCTGATCAGCTATAAGGTTTTACATACATACATATCATCACGCCATATCCCTTGCATGGTGGACTGAGAGAATAGAGTGCCAGAGAACTCTATCCTCGCATACTTCACTCGCTTCCTCAATATTCATAATTCTCTTCATACACGCTCGCCGGTTTCGGAGACTCTTGACTCCACCTTCCTTCAGTACGTGACCAATCTGGTCTAGGTACGTGAGTCTCGGTCTCCCCCGGTATTTACATCCTTCTGGGTTCCTATAAGGTTTTAATTAGAGTTTTCCTTTTTTTGCAAATGTTATATGCCTAGCCTTGGATGTTATATGTCTATTATATTCCTTAGGCGTTGTTTTTTTACAAGATTTTTGACAAGATGAAAAGGGAATTGGGGATACATTTATGTCTGTTAGGTCCTTCTTGTTATAAAAATTTAGCTTAAAGCTTTTATTTTAAAGTTAAAAATACTTTCTGTTGTTTATGTGAGATTACACTTATAAAATAAAACTAATTTTACGAACTATTTCGTTATTTTTTTTTTACATATTTTTTAAGTGTTTATGGTCATGGGAGAACTAAGGTTGCATCCAACAACTTATTATTATTATTACAGAGATTCACTGTTCAAAAATTCTTAGTTATTACAGAGATTCCATTTCATACAAAGAGTTATTGCTATCACAGAGATTCTACCTTAACCCTACCATAACCATGAATGCTGTAGTGTTCGAAACTGCAAGAAATTAAAATCCATAAAAAATATTTTATTTCAAAGGGCTAAGGAATGTTTATTAAAAACAGGTATATTACAAAATACATATGTCACTCATTGATGTAGCAAATATAGTTTTTTTTTTATTTAACAGAACACACAGTAACAGCAATCGTTGATCTAAAAACAAATGTGTTCCTAATAAATAATAATAATATAACTTATTAAATACTATAGACTTCTTAATAATTATAAGTTAAATTAATAACATTATTTCCTTATTGTTTCTATAATAATAATCTGACTAATATTACCTACTGTTATTCTATACTCATAGAATTCTTTCCAGTAGTAGTGAGTGGTATACTAACCATTATTAAAATATTTTGTTAAATATGATTAATTATATATTCAATTATCCGTGTGGTGACAGAGTAAGAATACAATTCACCAAGCCCTATCTTACCCGTGGGCGATCATAAGAGACAACTAAGAGATATAGAACGCATATAACATCTATACAAGAGAAGGTAAACTCGTAACAAAACCCTATACCAACACCTCTGACCAGCGAGATATAGTAGGTTAATTACCCTCCCATTACGGAGGAGGCCTGAGCCCAACAGTGGGACATATATGGGCTGTGATGATGATGATGATATATTCAATGTTGTCAATTCAATGATGATGATGATATATTCATCGTTGTGTGCTAATTTTGGTGTTCAAAACAATCGGCCACGATGATATGACAAAAAATAAACTTATATCATCATCATTATTCTGCTCTTATCCAAATTAGTTGGGAGTTGACACAATATGTACACCATCAAACATATTGCAAAAACTATTGGCAGCTTTTGTTTATTATTGCTTATGGTGGCAAATGAGCATACAGCACAACTGATGGTAACTCATTGCCGCCCATGGACCTTTGCAACACCGAGGGTATAGCAAGGCAGCGGCCTACCAATACAAACCCCAAACCCACCCAGTTGGGCCTGCGGCGTTCTCACTCACTAAACAAAGCGCAACAGCACATTGCCATTATTCAGACGTAAATCTTCTGTGACGGTGTGGTACTACCCCAGACGGACGGGCCCGCGGCTAAAGACAGGTAGCTGTCAACAAAGTAGTCCTATCACTATATAGTTTTATGACCAGCCACCTGCCTGACCTCAACTCTCCTTGGGAATGTTGACCACATGGCATCAGATGCAGTTGGCTCAGGTTGATACAAAGCTCTTAATCGTCTTTTACAATATCCATGAGCAAGGGTATGTACTGTTCATAGCTGCTACCACACAGCAACAAAAAGCTTACAAATGAAATAAAAACAAATGGACCTTATCTATCACACTTTAATCAGATTTTTTTAAACATCCATTGTATTCCAATTAAAACATGATAAAATCATTAAAAATTATTTTATTAGATGGCTGTTTGATTTTAAATACATGGTTTTCCTTTACAAGACAATATGATACTCAGAGATATAAATTATTATAGCGAAGAAGATAATAAACAGACACAAACTAACATGCTATTTGCATTTACGGTTCAGCAAGAAACCGTTGGATGCAGACGGCACAGGACCATTACGAATGGCATTCTCATGGGAGGCCCGTTTATGGGTTGATAGATGGATTGATGGATTTACGGCCCAACAAAAACCATTTGCATAAATATTTCTCAACATTACAACCCACATGAAAATTGAACATGAAATTAAGTATTTTTTTAAGCGTAGTGATACAGAGTTACTTAAACCTCTCCATCTTCATCATTTCTATAAAAACAACAAGAATATATTGATTAGAAAGGCGTTTTTCTAAATAATCATTTAATAAAATTAAGACAGAAATGTTTGGATATAAGGAACTTTATATATAATATATTATGAAGCATCTGTAAAACATAAGCTAAATAGAAAGATGAAATCTGCATCTTAATCTTCAATAATTGCTTTTCTCATAGGAATACCAAATTTTATTCTTAGAAAAAGCCATTTATGTATTAGTACCCAAGCAATAAAAGGAGGTCTAAATAAAATTCATACACCTACCATTACTTACAAAAGATTAAAAACCTTTTTGGACTTTTGGCGAGAATATAATAGTGTCAGGTGATGGTCTTGCATGTTCAATAACTCAGTGTTATATTTAACATTATAATATTTTGTATTAAAAAAAAATTATGGCAATTTATGTAACAGAAGTGCATTTTGACGTTTTGCATTTTTTAATACACAATAAACTTGGTTAAATGTATACACATGATTGCAAACAATAAATCTGAAATTTTAAAGTACTATTAAGTTATTTACGTAATTAACGTTGCAGGTGACTTTCTTGTACAATAATCTAATGTTGAAACTCGTAAAACTAATTTAAAATAAAAATAACAGGCTAAATAGTAATTGTTATTGACGATCTAACAAAGTCACGTCATCACATTCTATACAGTCGTGCTTGATAACTTCCAATTCACGAATATCCAAATAATCAGTAAAAATATTAGAATAATATAATTAATCAAATAGAGATTTTGACAGAGATGTACATTTTGACAATGTTATTGATAAGTAAATAGTGATTAATTTTCGGGACGATGATAATTCAAGTAATAGTAGGGATTCTGAATAAATAGCTATTTTCAAATCCAGTTTTTGTTTTTACTTAACCTAATCCTACTAAATATGATGAATAGATTTTATGCTGAAATAATATTTTTTTTTAGTATTAATTTAGCACTTAATCTATTCATCTCCTGTTTGAAAAATAAAAAATAAACCGATTATTAATTAAAGAGAATCAATATTGATTTCTCACTAAAATCGGATATCTTCGATAGCGATTATTTGGTTCACATACCTACACAACCTATTCCGACAGCTGTCAAAGTGCACTTCTTATATTAGATAGACTATAAAAACCATAGCATATGAAAGTAGATTATTGTCAACGCAAAAGAGTTGAAGAAACCGCTTTATTTTTTTTCAACATTTATATTTAACACATTTGTGGGTTCTGTTTGATAAATATTTAAGTTATTAGTGCTCCATTAGAAAAATATTTAATCATAAAAAATATTGTAAGCTCTGACTAAATAATGAATTTATAGCATAAAAAGTATTATGTGGTTTATGAGGTCACAAAGCCTTTTAAAATTCAAAGTCAGTGTCAAATGAAATTCCATTCCTATAAGTATAACTTGTTTTTTAAAAGCTTTGGTCATAAACAACATTACAAATTAGTATAACTTGAAGGCAAGGATAAATACAATAATGTAATATAATTGTTAACTAAACAAAACTAACAAATTTTATTGTAGTTTTGCCTTAGTGGACTAACATTCAAAATGCTTTTCTATTAGTTGTACTAAAAAAAATGTATTATCAAGGCAGTGAATTAGTTATCAATTTACTTTTTAATCAAAGTAAAGGGGAGTGGTCAATGACAGAATGAACAAAATAAGTTTTATGTCCCAATTAAAGAACAGAATGAGGACGTTCATCAGGATACAGGAGATAGGGGCTCAAAGCAACGGTCACAAGTGTGATACAATGTTTATATTTATCACTTCTCTGTGGGAGACATCTAGTAGATTAATGTTAGACAAATTATTTTCCAAAATTACAATTAATGACACAATTTAATATCACTCACCAACAGCATAGTACTCTTCGTTATCCAATTTACACCAAACAGTCATATTGATAAATACACAATTATTTTAAAACAATTATTATTTTACAAACAACGTCTGGCTCATCATTTTTATCTTTCCAACATTTGACTCATAGAGCAGTAATTTGACTGATCCATATTCATCCATAAAGTAATCAGTGATGCCAGCATATTATTCAAAAATATGTTTCCTTTGAAAAATAAATTTAATAATTTGATGCCTCCTTTCCTTTATACAAATAAAACCTTAAAAATTTGATATTATTAATAGAAAAGAGATATAGAGAGTGCAGTAATTTAAAGATGGATGATATTTTATCGATATATACCTGGCAACATTATTATTGCAGAGATAGGATAAAAATAATATTGTCGAGTTTGCTTAATTGGAAATGTTATGGGGCAGCACTTAGACTGACATTGTTCTACATGTATCAGCTTGTCGAGGTCCACTGTTCGACATAAGCCCAATAAGCTTCTAATTTATAGTATTATTATATATGCATAAGCCTCCTAAGAACATTATCATGTAACGCTAATATTACCATGCTTAAAATGTGGGTTAGCAAGTCTAGGCCCTATTACACTTTTAACTTTACCTTTCCTCTGTATTATTTTACTCTATGATTTTATCCAAGAGAATGTAGCTGCCTATGCTTAGCTAATCTTTTTTTTTGTGTGGTTTTAGCTGTTAGCCGCAGATGGCTTTGACAGCTTTACGCGGACTATGGGTGAGCGCTGAGGGTTCTCAACCCGATTGAGGTAAGCTAAGCGACATCGCCCAAGGGCTTCCCCTGTGGGGAACGGACCTAGCCTTGGGGCGTCGCAAGTGGCAAAGTGGGCGTGCCCACGTTTGGATTTATGATTGTTGCGCGTCGCGATTTCGCACCTCGACGGCGAGGACGAAACCGTGGATATTTATGTGTAATGGCCTCGCGGGCCGTGTAAGCTCTTAATTGAGCGAGTGTGATATCGTCGTCGTCATCATCGATGACGTGCCGCGGACGTCGGATTTTTGAATTACGAGAGGGCGAGTAGGAAGCCGCCCCAACCACTAGTGGGTTGAGGTGTGTCATGGCTGAGTCAAAGTAGCTCCGGGAGCACAGTTTCATAAATTGCCTGATGGTCGACCATCAGGCAAACGAACTACCGATAGTTCGAGGTCGACATGAAGATCGACGTTTTTTATGAACCACGGTGCTCCCGTAGCTCGGTGCATGAACCTATTTTGAAGTGTCTAGTCTGTGGATCCTATGTACCTTAACATGCGCGAACACTACGCTAGCATAGGTCATGATTGGTCGTATGCAAGCGGTGTATAATCAGACCTTGCTGCTCAAGGTTAATTTAGACCTAGCATTTATTAGACTATGGAGGCGTCCCATCACGAAAGCCACACGCGCGTGGACTTGCGTTAAGTGAGGGGTGAAGCTGAGTCGGTCGTCAAGGGTTACACCTAGATATTTGAGCTTAGCTGATCCCTGAGCCGATTTTTACTACTGGCAGGGCCAAGTAAAGGATGGCAAGTGGCAGTTTATATTTTACTCGTAGAAGACCTTACAGTCAGAGTAATTTGAAAATATTACATACATACATACATACATATCATCACGCCATATCCCTTGCAGGGTAGGCAGAGATAACAGAGTGCCAGAGAACTCTATCTCTGCATACTTCACTCGCTTCCTCAACATTCATAATTCTCTTCATACACGCTCGCCGGTTTCGGAGACTCTTGACTCCACCTTCCTTCAGTACATGACCGATCTGGTCTAGGTAGGTTAGTCTCGGTCTCCCTCGGTACCTACATCCTTCCACTTTCGCATTGTATATCTTCTTAACCAGGCGTTCGTTCGGCATTCTTTCCACATGTCCGAACCATCGGAGCATTCCCTTTCGCATCTTTACACCAATACTCTCTTTCATACCTACTCGCTCTCTTACGTCGTCGTTACGAATGCGGTCGGTCAGCCTAACTCCACAGATTTTCCGCAGAGATCGCATTTCGACCGCATTAATTTTACTATCATACTCTTTTCTGCATACCCAACTCTCGCTTCCATACAGTAATGTTGGGACAAGCACTGCGTTATGTATTGCTACACGTGTCTTCTGGCTGAGGTGGTGGCTGCCGAGAAGTTGACCCAACGCTCCGTTCACTCTATTTCCCGCATTCACTCTTCGCTTTATATCAGTGGTGTACCTTCCGTCTCGGCTAAATCCACATCCAAGATATACAAATTCATCCACTTGCTCTAGTACATCATTACCTATTGTTACTCTTACATCTGTTCTGGTTTTATCTCTTTCAAAGACCATTATTTTGGTTTTGCTCACATTCACGCGTAGACCCCTTTTCTTACAATCTTCTGTCATTGTGTCGACTAGGGTCTGCAGGTCAGTCGCTGACTGTGCCAGCAGGACTGCATCATCTGCATAAAGCAGAGCAGTGACCACTGAGTCGCCCATCTGGACATTCATATCGTTCAACCTTTGGAGACATTTATCCAGATATATGATAAACAGCCTGGCTGACAGAACGCACCCCTGCTTAACGCCGATATTGACGTCAAACCAAGGCGACATTCCATCATCCAGCCGCACACAGGCTCTACAGCCCATGTAACTGGACTGCACAGCCTGTAGCAGTTTACCGCTAATACCATACTCCGGTAAAATGTCCCAAAGTTCCTTTCGTACAACCGTGTCAAATGCTCTCTCCAGATCCACAAAACTGCAGAAAACCCTCTGACCTAGAGCCAGATGCTTCTCCACAATGTTGCGCAGAGAGAACACTTGATCCATGCATCCCCTTCCACTCCTGAAACCTCCTTGTGTCTCACACAGTAAACCATCGGACACCATCCTCATTCTCCTTTCATTTGAAAGGAGAATTTTGAAAATATTGAGGTATGTTAAAAGTAATGATTGATTAAATAAAATAAATACAACACCAAATGAGGGGTATAAAAGCAAAACCGCCTGAGTCCAAAATTGCACTTTTTTAACTAGTCATACCAAATTTTAGTACTTAAGAAGTACAATATTATGTTTTGAACAATAAAGTGTTAATTCATCTCAGTCAACAGTAAAATACACTTTAAAAGTAGCGATTATATGCAACACCGCTTCGATCCAAAATTTGTTAGATGCAAATCCGCCACTTGAGGGACTTTTGGCGGGAATCTAAAACGTCATGTTGTGCTCTTGTATTATATTCGATATCTTAGTGTTTTAACGTGTTATATTAGATAATTTTTATGGTGTTTTATGTAATATGATGTGACAGAACAGCTGGGATGTAGTGAATATCATATAAAAGTGCTTTACAACGTTTTCGTTTTCCATCAAAATTCCTACAACATACCATTAACAGTGTCACCATAGCAGTGTTGATGGCGACAATTCGACTGACTGACAGACAATGACTAACTTGAAGAGATTAAGAACGTGAAGATAATTATAACTCGACACTGGCAAAAATGGCTCGTATAAGTAGCTGATTGCCAATACATAAAAAGAAGAAGAAGAAGAAGCTGCAACTTAACTTTGACATTGGCTTAAGTATAAACAGAGCCACAACAACAAAAAAAAAAAAAAAAATCCGCCACTGTCACAGTCAACCAATCAGAAGCCGCGAATTCAAAACTTTTCAAGATGGCGAATCAGTACTTTTCATAGGAAACCGATTGCAGACAGCGTGTGTATATATTGTATTTTCTTAGTTATTCCTATAGTAATGGAAGAAAATATTTAACCTGCCCATGCAGGACGAGCTAGAAAACGTAATAGAAATAAACAACAGTGGCGGCGAGTGCAGGAAAAGGCAGAAAGGTAACAAATAATTCACTAGTATTTTGCACGTTATAATAGCGTCAGCAGAAGTTCTTTACAATTTTCCTTTGCAATATTTTTTTTTCACTAATATGCTACTTTTAATGCTTCCGGTAATGGTTATTTTCACTTGCTTAAGGTACTCTGCAAAAGATCTACCGCAATTGCCTGCATGTAAACATAACAAAGCAATTTACGAATGCAAAAGCGTTACTTTGGCTGATGCTAAAAAATTTCATGATGCTTTCTATTTCAATAAGACAAAACAAGCCCAAGATGCCTTTCTGTTGAAATTTTGTCATGTTTTTGATATTCAGCGGTGTCGACCTAGAACCGGTATGCAGGGTACTCGTCAAGCAAATTATTCCAGCAAATTATACATCAAAAATAAAATTGCAATAAATTGATTCACGTTTGTCAATCAACATTTTTGGGAATATTGCAAATACCACGCAATAGAATCCGTCGAGTAGCAGAAATCTACAAAAAAACTGGTGGTTTCGTTAGAGAGAATAGAGGTGGAGATCGTACATCGCACAAAAATATACATAAACTGCAGGCTGTTACAGGGTCGCCTCTAGCACATGTAGCGCCCGGGTGCAATCAATCTCCTGGCGCCCTCTTGTATCAAAATGCGTGAACAAAATGGAATTGGTTGATAGTTACAATACGTTCGAGGCGCCCCCTAACACTCGGCGCCCGGGTGCACCGCACCCTCTGCACTATAGGTAAAGCCGGCCCTGGGCTGTTAAGAACTTTATAGAATCTTTTAAGTGCATAGTCTCATTATTGTCGATCTACTACAGAGAGGCAATATTTAGATTCAACTTTAAATATAAAGAAAATGTGGCGAATGTTTATTGAACAAGCAGATAATCCGGTCAAAAAGTGCTATTTTCGTAAAATTTTCAATACTCAATACAATGTTGGGTTCGGTAATCCAAGAACAGATGTTTGTTCCAAATGTACAGAACTTGATGAACAAATTAAAAATGCGATCAATCAGCTAAATCGAACTATATGATAGAAAAGACCATTCATAAACTAAAAGCAAAGAAATTTTATCAGTTATTGAACGAGAAGCAAGAAGGAATGCTGACATTATCTTTTGACTGTCAAAAAAATCAAGTCTTACCTAAAATACCAGACCAAATAACATACTATAGTAGACAGCTTTATATATATAATTTTGCTGTAGTAATGGGAGTCGAAGGAAAAAATCTTAATAAAGAGACAGTAAATTTATATACATGGAAGGAAAATGAATACAAGACAGGAGCTAACGAAATTGCTTCAGCAGTATATCACAGAATGAATGCAATAGATTTGAACGGCATTCAAACTTTGCAACTTGTGACTGGCGGTTGCGGAGCGCAAAATAAGAATTCTATTTTTATTGAAATGTGTTGTGTATGGTTATGTAATGCTCCAAGTAACCTAGAAAACATTGAAGTTGTTTTCCCCATATCAGGTCATTCTTTTTTACCTGCTGACAGGGTGTTCGGAAATATTGAAAGGGAGCTAAACAGGAAGGAAGTGATCGTGCGACCAGAGGAGTATCATAACATTTTCGATAATTATGGAACGGTTACGAAAATGGAGATGGTTTACGACTGGAAAGCTGCTCTACAAGATGTCATTAAGCCACCTGGTCAATGGCATTTTCAATTTGCACAAAGTCGAAATAATAGAATCGAAGTGAAAGGTGAGTTCCATTACACGTCTGACTTTACACAATTTAAAACTATTTTGAAAAGAGGAAAATCTTTCATGGATGTTATGCCAATAGCAAAAACAATGTTTTATTAAAAAAAGAAAAAATCAATGATGTGAGAAAGTAGCTGGAGAAACACTACGGGCTACAATGAGAAAGTCATCATGAATTGGGATATTACAAAAATATTTTAATTAATGTTGTAGATAATTTGGATCAAGAAGATGAGCCTATTTGCGATCCACCAACAGCTGATTCAAATATTATGATTTAGAATAAGTATGTAACTATGTATAATTAAATAATTAAGAAAAACTACTAACGTTTCTATTCAAAAGCTCACGGTATTCTTTTATGAGATTAAGACTTAAAAATCTTCATATATTATTAAAAAAGTGTTTTATTTTGGTAACAGTATCTAATGTCTTTTCTATGTCTGACAAGTTGTCAAATGTAATAGTGAGTTGCAAATTAGCTTCGATCATTAACATTTAATGTTAATTATTGAGTGAATAATTAGTGAGTTCTTAATCTAGCACGATGTCTGTAGTCTAATGTGCAGACTTACGTAATAGATATTTTTGATATGAGAAAACTTTCTTAAGAGTTTTATAGTCTATACTTCTGTACTAATATTAAAAAGAGGTAAAGTTTGTGAGTTTGTGACGTTGTGGGGGATAATCTCTGGATATACTAAACCGATTTTGAAAATTCTTTTACCAATAGAAAGCCACTTCATTTGTGAGTGACATAGACTATATATATTATTAAAAAAATACAGGTTCTTACTAAAACTTCAATAATGTAAACCAAGGTACCTATAAAAAAACATGCCATAAAATATTTTTGATCGTATGCGCTGCGGAAACTATGAATAGTAGAACAAAAAAATGTTCTACAATATTAAAGAACATATCAATATCTACAGAAAACTTTGCCGTACCATATATCTAACTATATTGTATTTTTTTTGTTTGATTTAAAGACATTGAAACACTTGAGTATCGCATTGGTCGTACGTTGCGTTATGCCAGTGTATAGCGCCTCATGTGGCCATGTATACTTATGTGATTTTTAATGATATGCTTTGGAATAAAAAAACTTTAAAGTTAATCGTTTAATAAATATAAATTGTTACGTTTCGATATACCGGTATCGTAGGTACTTACACTACTTCACAAAAACTCTGGCAGCATTGTTTGTAAATTTGACATTTCCATGTGTCAATTTGGTCTCTGATATAAAAAAACAGGCTATAGTTTCCATAGCATACTAAAAATTGCTAAAAATGTTAGTAAAATCGTGTAACGAGTCTAATAAAAATAATAGGTTATAAGGTGCCGCGCTATTTAAGAATGAAACGATACCAATAAGGTATCGATACTGAATAAATTAATAAAAGAAGTATTGAGTACCTATTGTTGTTATTTATTGATACCAAAGTATTAATTAATACCTAATATAAAAAAGAAGAAATCCGTTATTGTCTCGACATAAAATATTTTTAAAGATTAAGGCGTATAAATTAGGAATGTTGTGGAGATGTAGTTTCGTGCCTGGAACCAAATTCTAGAATAAGATTATACCAATTTTTGATACGGCCAGGCATATGAAATTATTTCGGATTATACGAACGAAATAATTTAATAATTTTAATAGTTTCGGCTACGGATTTAGGATTTGTAGAGACTAGGGAATTGTAGAGGTAAATTGCTAAGTGTGATTGATGATTGTATTATTCCCTTTTCCAGAGTGTTACTTTTAAGCCGTCTCTTCTGCTGGTTAAAAGAAAATCTCTAACAGGTTTCATAGAAACTCCGATAGGTACTATCCGAAACTTTTATATCGGTTACGATTGCGGATATATTTTGAATTTAGATATTCGATAGCTACAGTTATGAAGCTCCATAACATCTCTGGTATATACTGGAACAGTTTTAAAAATTAACTCCGTATGAACTTTGCAGTACGCGTACCGGTCGTGAATAACCGAAACCTGCTATGCATATGATACGAGTAGATACATGAAGTATAATATACCGTTCCGCACCGAATGAAATCGTGTGACAGTAGCTCCTATATAACCATTCCTGATCTAACATGTACAGATGTGAGACCTTGTTCGACAGGGGTTATCATTTATAATGTTACAGTCGATAGTAAGCGCACTGTACAGAAAACAAAAACGTTCTTAACGAAGAAAAATTAAGACAACACCTGGCACTAAGGAAGTAATCCTTGTATTACGGGGGACTTCACAAACATATACCTAGTTTAACGGACACAAATTACAAACAACCTCAAAACAACAAATTGTGAATCACAAAGTATTGCCCTGCATGTGAATTGAACTCGCAGCACTGGCATGGTAGATCAATATCATAACCACTGCTCCATCTATGAAGTCAACGTGCAGTCCAATGGCTTTCTAGGACTTTCAAGTTTTTGTCAGTGCATCTCCTGGGAGTCTTACGTACGCTACTAAGTTTCGTGATTGCCACACGAGAACTCTTCCTCAACGGTTCACGTATCGGCGAGCTAAGTACTGGTTTTTTTGTCCAGCTATGGCGGAAGGGCGGCATGCGACCTCATAACCCACCATGTTCACTACCCATTGCCATTGGACCGCCCACTGGTACCGCTTCCTTGACACCATGGTCAGCCCAGCGAGAATGATGTAGTCTGCCCATTGCTACTTCAACATTTTAATTCTTCGGGCTATCTCAGTAACACCCGTTCTTCTATAGATTACCGTATTCCAGATTTTATCACGTAGAGACATATCAAGCAAAATGGAACTCCATAGCATGCTGAGCGATTTTGAAACTTTTCATCGATATAAATTGCGTAATCACGCTATAATTTGATAGTATAAATTTTAAAGTAAAAGATATTTTTTTCTTTTTACCGCATTTAAATAAAGGTTGTTTGTTAAAATGTAGGTACCGGGGAGACCGAGACTAACCTACCTCGGCCAGATTGGTCACGTACTGAAGGAAGGTGGAGTCAAGAGTCTCCGAAACCGGCGAGCGTGTATGAAGAGAATTATGAATGTTGAGGAAGCGAGTGAAGTATGCAAGGATAGAGTTCTCTGGCACTCTGTTCTCTCTGCCTACCCTGCAAGGGATATGACGTGATGATATGTATGTATATTGTTTTTTAAAAAGCTTTTTTATTATTAATTTATTGCTAATTAAGTATTCTGTGTGGTGACGGAGTAAGAATACTATTCACCACCCAATATCTTACCCGTGGGTGATCGTACGAGACGACTAAGGGATATAAAACACATATAACATCTATGCGAGAGAAGGAAAACTCGAAACAAAACCCTATACCAATACGTCTGACCAGCGCAGTACCTATAGTAGGTTAATTTCCCTCCCATTACGGAGGAGGCCCGAGCCCAACAGTGGGACATATGTGGGCTTGTGATGATGATGATGAATTAAGTATAACTATGTATCTTTGATTATATGCATAAAGGTAAGTAAGTAGGGCCACAATGTCGACAGTTTTCTACCTACAACCATGTGCTAGTCCATCCGGGCACAGATTACTTAATAAATAAATCCGGGTTAGTACCACACTCTTGCAGAAAATCGACATCTAAGCAGTCATAATGTGTTTTTACGATTCGTTCGGTGAGCGAGAGAGCGCGGAAGCTAACTGGCTGGGTTGGTTTCGGTTGATAGGCGTCGGCCTAATGGTAGCCTTGGCAATGCAAAGGTCTATAAGTGGCAGTAAAACTTACAAACACGTATGGTAAGGAGTAAAAAAATACTCAAGAATATTTGTATTTTCATAATATAGCGTAGTAGCGGCGACCAATACAACCAAATTTTATTTTGCTCATGGTTGTCGTAAAAGACAACTAAGAGCGAATATGTATCGACCTTTTTTTTTACTGTGGGCTATGGACCTGGTCGCGCCCCACAAATCGGTCCGGGGTGACGGAAGAGGCAGCACGTAACCCCACAAACCCACCCTGCAAGCACCTCTCTTTGCCGTGCGAGCGGGCCACCGGTATCCGATCTTTGTACCCGGTGAATTTGTATCGACCTGGTCTAACTTCACGTAATGCCGTCCAGTCAATTACATTCACGTGGAAGGTTGACGATGACGTTAGGCAGGTGGCCGGTCATAAAACTATAGCCAATAAGTTTTGCAATATGTACGATGGAAGAGGAGTGTATGTTGGTTGACCTCAAGTAGATAAATGGGATTAGAGCAGGATAATGATCATTACGTTATGATTAAATCGTCTATACTTAAATAAAAAAGTCATCAAATGTTTTATTTTATACCTAATAGTTACTTAATCTATGTAACTTTATTCTCCGAGCTTGCTCGACGACCGTAAGTAATTCCACTTTACGTCAGAAAACTGTCAACAGATGGCACGATATGCATGCACGTGTGAGCATGTCCGGTGTGTCGGTCTTTTTAAATACGAATGAATAGCTTTTTATTCCAGAAAGGAAATTAAAATCGTTTATGTGCTTAGAAAGAAATGAGAAAACCGTTAAATAAGTTAATAGAGAATCTGGGATGCGATTATCATTGAAATTTTGGATAAGAGAGCGTACATTTTTTTTATTATTTGCCACTACTAATTTTATTTTTGTATTTTCTCTGTGAACTTGAGATTTACGATAAGATAATAATGAGTAGATCTCCATATATCTCTGTTCAATTTTCTCTATTTACCTCTGTCTATTTCTATTCAAAGACCAATTTATGTGTATACAGCTTTATTTATACTTTATGTACATGTTTTTTTTTTTTTTTAAACGACACCACCCTTTTTTTTTTTTTGAGGTGGGCCATGGACGTCGCACCCCGCCAAGTCGGTCCGGGGTGACGGAAGAGGCGGCGCGCAACCCCATTGACCCACCCTGCAAGCACCTCTTCTTCGCCGTGCGAGCGGGCCACCGGTACCCGATTTTTGTCTTCGGTGGTCCGCTCGGCGGTATGCCCTCTCGGGCTCCTCTCCTGTCGACGCCCCGACAGCTTTCGCCGTCGAGGCGTCATCCTCACGCGGTGGCCTCACGTCGGGTGACCGGACAATTCCCCGGTCCGATCACCCGAAGCCTCGGTTAGGGCGGCATCAGGCGCAGGTATTCGCGCCTGCGCCGCCCCGGCCGCTGACGGCGGCCCGGGCCGCGGGAATCCTCCCGGACTCGTTCCGCCGTCTCCTTCTGCGAGATGACAGCCTCGCAGAAGGCGGCGACCGCGTCCCAGTTCCTGACGCTGTCAACCATCGCCCTCGCGACAGCCGGCAGCGTCAGGTCGGCACCGATAACAGCGACGAGGTCACGGCGCTGCCCGTCCCAACTCGGACACACCTCCAGCGTGTGTTGCGCCGTGTCCTCGTCACTGCTGCAATGGTGGCAGGCCGGAGTCCACTCCCTATACGCGACCGTGTGCAGGTACAAACCGAAACACCCGTGCCCCGACAATACCTGCACCAGCCGAAAGGAGAGGACTCCGTGCCGCCGCTCCATCCATTCCATCAGTACGGGCCGGAGGGCCTCGACGGTAACGACACCGTGTCTTGGCCTCTCCAGCCGAAACGACACCACCCTGCTCTAAGGAAATAAAACTTGTATTGCGGGGGACTTTACAAACATGCAATTAACGCAGACAAATTACACCCAGACTCAGAACAACACTTTGTGGATCGCACAAAGTAATGTCCTGCGTCGGAATCGAACCCACGACACTGGCACGGAAGGTCGGTATCTTAACCACTACGCCATCTGTGCAGTACATATTAGGGACTAAAACAGTTATGCGTTACAGTTAGGATTATTTATTTATTGTACCTGCGCTTAATGTAATTCTAGCCGAGGTTGTTGCCGGTAGGTCCACCACCTACCGGAGATTAAGTCGCCACCCGCAGATAGACCAACCGAGTAGGTAAGCCCTGATATTGAACATTGCCGGAGCACCGACTCGAGATGTTACCCGAAAGAGTCACCCGCCGAATGGTTCACCGTTGACTACAACCGAATACTGCGCCCACATGGCGTTGAGAGATACGTGTACCACTAACTATGGAGCCGCACGCTGTCCTTTCTGTCGCCCCAGACTGAACCAGACTGATGACTGACGGGTCGGGTGTGACTATAACATAGCCTACCTTAGAAAAAAAATTGAGGTTGACAATGTTTTTATACACGGGAATTAGTTTCGAAAGCTTTGACGTATTCCATTTTTTTTTTTTATTTTTTTTTTTGACGTGACAACGTCTTATAAATTGGTTTGCCGGGTGACCTGGGGGGGCACACTTAAAACATTACTTATTTTTACTGACCGTCGCGCCGCCTACAGATTGGTTGTACAAACTTAACTGCTGCCATTTTGTCCTACCTGTCAAACGTTTGACAACTGAGAATTGTTATTTTTTGTTCCTAGCGTAGGTACTTATTGTCATCGATCTATTTTCGATTATTGATATTTTTCTAAAAATTATCTCAAGTTTCAATGTTAGGCTGATATTATTATTGTTTAATTATCAGCTGATATGTTTTTTTTTATATTTCAGGGTAGCTTTCATAGTAAAAGAAAATTCTATGTAATTACACATACACATGTAGATATGTATATATATTACTTCAACTTTAGTTCACCGCCTAAACTCTGGGTGGCAGCACTTTCCATACATGCATATTTTATCATCGAGTTGCCACTCTTTTTCAATTTAATAACTTTACTCTTTGCGGGTGACACTTCAAGAAACTGCGTTACGCTCCGCTCACGTTATGCGCTCACAATGAGAGCGAGTGAGAGGCACGCGTCCCTTCCACTCGGGCATGGTTAGCCCGCCTAAGAGCGAGAGAGACAGACATAAAAAGTTATGTTGTTAATGTATTGCAAGTTATTGTATGTATATTTGTATATAAATACGTATGTATGTGTAAAGGTAAAAATAAAATTTTGTTAATATGAAATTCAGTGCGAGATTCTTTGTATAAATTAATGTTTTAAATATAATTCTTTGTATAAATAAATGTTTTAAATTGTTACTATTATTTCATCCTTCTTCCTACTATACGAATGAATATTCACATTAAAATTATTTTACCACTCAAAGTCGTTGTCACGTAAAACTTTCGCCCGTATACCGACTTTACAGGCAACCAATTTTTTTTTTTTGGGAACGCAGTGGCTAAATATTCATTTTTCGCATACCCGCCCGTACGGGATATGTGGGACTCGCTGGACCTGAAGGGGTCACTGAATATCCACTAAAAAAAACAACTGCGAGCTGTTAGCCGTTGGGGCTTTTACAGCTGAACCGGACTGTGGGCGAGCCCGAGGGCTCTCAACCCGAATTGACGTAGTCCGATTCAAACTTTTCTTATATAGGGAAGTGAAAACTTAAATTTGCCTAACATAATAGAAATATAGACTTCTTTCCTGGTAATATAGTATGGGAGCGATGTGTAGCCTGATAAATAATTATTGTTCAACATAATGATTTTTGACGTTTACTTCATCTCATCATCATCATATCAGCTTCTATATGTCCCACTGCTGGGCTCGAGAATTTGCCGTAATGGGAGGGAAATTGACCTAATATATGCTGGTCAGACGTGTTGGTATGGGCTTTTGTTTCGAGTTTTCCTTCTCTTAAAGTTTTTCTTTTCCTTCCTTCGACGTTTACGTGAGTATAACATTTAAAATAAAACTACTATCACGTATTCTATAGCCTTTGTAATTCATTTTTTAATTTGCCGACGGTTTGAACATTATACAGTGTTCATCGTTTGGCTGCCACAGTCTTCCCGTGACCATTGGCATGTATTTATAACGGCATATAACTATTCCCTGAGGCCCGGTAAAGGGTTAAATGTAGCAAGGGTATAACCCACACCTATGTTCACAAAACTATTTCTTTTACTGTATGTATCTATATAATTATTATATTTATTAGCTATATCTATCGGTTTACCTTAGTACGGAATATTAAAGTTTCATTACAATAGGAGCTTTTAGGACATAGTTTATCGCATTTACTCGACAACGAACCAAACTACTTAATTTTGGCTAAATAAGCATAGGTTTACGTTTCGAGTTTTTTTTTCTTTAAGGGATATTAGTTGTTTACATCATCCGCGAGAAAGAATAGCGGAGGTGTTTCATGAATTGTATTCTTGCCGCAATGTGTATGTAAAATTCTCAATTTTTACGTATACTGCTAATACTATAGGCTGCGAATACATAGACATATAAATAGATATAAATCCCTCACTTTTCTTGCGTAAAGGACAACTAAGAGCTTTATATCAATCTGAGCCAACTCGAACTGATGCCGTTTGGTCAACAATTACATTCCCTAGGAGGGTTGATGTCACGTAGGCGGCCGATTATAAAACTCTTGTCGATAACTTTGCAATATATACGAGTACATATTGTATCGACCCCAAGTAATTGGGAAAGGAGTAGGAGAATGACGATAATGATGACCTATGCATTTTAAGATGGAATTTATAATTTGACAAATTGTAAATAGATTGCCATTATTCATAACTTCAATTTTTGTTCGACAAAATCAAAAATCTATTTAAAATATTTAGATGATCTCGACATCTGTATATGTCAACAGCACTAGAATATATTTAACTAGTGATTTGGAAAATTGAGATCTTTTGTGTTTACAAGTTATCTTCACAATCATAAATTTACAGAAATTTATAGCTACATACCTATATAGGTAAGTTATCAAATTCTGACATCTTTTATTTCAGCAAATAGCCTCTAAATTTTACTTATCTTTGGATGATGTGATATGTGCTCATGAAAAAGATACGAATAAATGGATAAAGCTTATTTTAAACCCAAATCCCGAATAGCCAAATAGAAATGGACATTTTTCTTTTGTCTTTGTGGTAAGAGTTTATTTTCACTAATGACTCCTAAATTTAAGGTAACATTTAAGACAATAGAGCTGTGTGGTAGCGGCTAAGAATACTAGCAACCCTTACTTTGCTCGTGGATGTCATAAAAGTCGACTAAGAAACTTATAACGACTTGGGCCAACTCCATCTGATGCTGTTTGGTCAACAATTACATTCCCAAGAAGGGTTGACGTCTGGCAGGCGGCCGGTCATAACACTATTACCAATAACTTTTACAATACATACATACATATCATCACGCCATATCCCTTGCAGGGTAGGCAGAGAGAACAGAGTGCCAGAGAACTCTATCTCTGCATACTTCACTCGCTTCCTCAACATTAATAATTCTCTTCATACACGCTCACCGGTTTCGGAGACTCTTGACTCCACCTTCCTTCAGTACATGACCGATCTGGTCTAGGTAGGTTAGTCTCGGTCTCCCTCGGTACCTACATCCTTCCACTTTCGCATTGTATATCTTTTTAACCAGACGTTCGTTCGGCATTCTTTCCACATGTCCGAACCATCGGAGCATTCCCTTTCGCATCTTTACACCAATACTCTCTTTCATACCTACTCGCTCTCTTACGTCGTCGTTACGAATGCGGTCGGTCAGCCTAACTCCACAGATTTTCCGCAGAGATCGCATTTCGACCGCATTAATTTTACTTTCATACTCTTTTCTGCATACCCAACTCTCGGTTCCATACAGTAATGTTGGGACAAGCACTGCGTTATGTATTGCTACACGTGCCTTCTGGCTGAGGTGGTGGCTGCCGAGAAGTTGCCCCAACGCTCCGTTCACTCTATTTCCCGCATGCACTCTTCGCTCTATATCAGTGGTGTACCTTCCATCTCGGCTAAATCCACATCCAAGATATACAAATTCATCCACTTGCTCTAGTATATCATTACCTATTGTTACTCTTACATCTGTTCTGGCTTCGTCTCTTTCAAAGACCATTATTTTGGTTTTGCTCACATTCACGCGTAGACCCCTTTTCTTACAATCTTCTGTCATTGTGTCGACTAGGGTCTGCAGGTCAGTCGCTGACTGTGCCAGCAGGACTGCATCATCTGCATATAGCAGAGCAGTGACCACTGAGTCGCCCATCTGTACAATATGTACTATGAAATAATAGTACATACTGTATCGACCCCAAATAATTGGGATAACAGTAGGAGAATGATGATTTAAGACAATATAAATGACATAATATTGAGGGTAATTACGTTTTTTTATGTTAATTGATTTATAATGATTTCTAATCTTTACGCGAGTATACACATTTGAAATAAAACTACTTTTACGGATTCTATCGCGTTGTATTTAATTTTTAATTTCCCGACGTTTCGAACATTTTACAGTGATCATGGTCACGGGAAGACAAGGTGCCTTACGTTCAGAAGTCATCGTTATTACAGAAATTTATATCTAACCGCTACAGTATCAGTTTGACCCACATTTTGATACATATTTACTGCCAGTATAAAAAGAAAATGATTCTATATAGTAATTTATTATTTAGTAATATAATATTGGCAAATCACTAGTTTAAAAATCTAACAAAAACTATTAAACTACCACCGGATCGGAACGCGATAATTGATGTAAATAAAATTAAAGTTTTAAGTAGCAATTAAGTCAATACAAATGATTGTTAATGTGATGTATTTTTTTATTAGGTTAGCTGTTACCTAATCTTTAGATGCCATTAATGAAATTGAATGTTGACCAAGAGTTTCTTATTGCAATGTTTTGTCTATGATTAAGAATACAAAATGGCGTCGTGTCTGTTTTTCTTTTGCTTTTATAGCAACGACTAATTGATGTGAACAAGTAATATAATAAAATAAGGAATACAGAAATAAAACCCTGTCGTTTGGCTAATGTAATATTGTAAGCTATAATCCCTTCCAACAATTAAAACGTCTAAGGGCCGATAATAAAATGTGATGCTATTTGTCAGTTGCTTGTAAAATATTTAATTTACAATCACAGAGTGGGTGGCAATGGATCACGTAAATAAATTATATCAGAAGCGCTAATTGAACATTTAAATTTTAACATTACCTATTTGTACAAACGAGAATACTATATAGGCTTGTATTTATCCTGTGTAAAAGTAGTAGTAAATATATACATATTTACTTAGTTAAACTTTTATTTTGTACGTTTTTTAAATAAGCTTTTAGCAGGATAATCATTCTTTTTATTGAATTGCAAATGTTTGCAAAATTTAATACTAAGAAACATAACATTTTCTGTACTCATATAATTTTCCTAAACCTTAGTACATAACGGCGTAGTACATAAATGTTTTTTTTTCACAAGCCTTACTGTATTCCGGTCACGTAATTTACGATAATCTTCTCGTGATCGACCCTTCCCGGGTACTTTGCATTTCGCTCGACTGGATTGGACAGCTGTGACATATTCGATCGTTCTTAGACCACTGTTTTACTGAGAAAGGTTTGAGAAAATTTGTATTTTATAGTGCAAATCTGGTTTTGTATGATCTGGTTTTATATTTTGTTTTTGTTTTTAATGTGAACAGAAAAATATCAAGGTAGAATGCCTGATGTGTTATGGATATGTGATCCGACGGGATGAAAGTAATGGAGTGTGGAAATTTAAAAGTATGATGAATTGAAGCTTTAGAAGTAAAGGAAGACTCAATAAAAGTTCGATGGGCTGCGTAAATAGACAGGGATTGGACATAAAGATATGATAGATTTATGTGGAAAAAGAGGACTTAAGTCCTCTTTCTCCGCGCTCTTTTTTGCGCGATCCCCAATAAGAGTAAGAGCAGGAAGGATAACAGCAAAATGATGATTAAGTGTAAAATATGTAACTTATTTTTTAATTACTTTTATATTTTTTCATGATTGTGGGTTATTTTCACGTAATTCATTTATCGTATCATCATCATCACAGCCCATATATGTCCCATTATTGGGCTCGGGCCTCCTCAGTAATGGGAGGGAAATTGATCTACTATACCGCGCTGGTCAGACTTGTTGGAATAAGGTTTTATTTCGAGGTTTCCTTCTCTTGCATAGATGTTATATGCGTTTTAATATCGCTTAGTCGTCTCTTACGATCACCCACGGTTAAAATAGGAGGTGGTGAATTGTGTTCTTACTCCGTCACCACACGGATTATCGTATATGTAAGTATAATACAGAACAGGTGCCGTAGTGAAAAATATAGCAATACTTTCTTTTCATGTCAGTTATAATTCCCAAAATGAGATTTGAACAATCCATTAATAGACAAACTAAGATATCCAGACTGTACTTATTCTGGCTGCAATATGTACCCGTTGTTTTAATGATTTATGAGTATTTTTAGGACTTAATAGTTGTGACTGGACCGGGTAATAGTCCGTCACCCGCAGAGAGGCTGACTGTGTGAGGGAGACGTGTCGGCAGCAAGGTGGAGTGTCAAAGGGGTATGATACTCGAAAGGGTAACTCACCGGACCGGCTGCGGACGCAAGGATTCAGTACCAGTGGCCGACCCAATGGCGATGGGGAAGGAATACGGTGGATTATGGGGCCAGGTGCCGCCCTTTTGTCGCACGGAACGGATGGTGTGTGTCCAGACCGTGACCGCCTGAAAAAAAATCTGAAAGTAATATAAAACACATGACCAGTCCATCTATTGTAGAAGCTTCACAAAATGAATACAATGGCCAATAGAAGATAGTATTTTATCTTCCCCGAGTAGAGAAGTAATATAATATCCTGGTAATCTTAATCCGTGTTGGTGACGAAGTAAGAATACGATTCACCATCCTTTTTCCTCACCCGTGAATGTTGTAAAATACGACTAAGGCTTGTAATATCATATAACATCATTGCAAGAGAAGGAAATCTCGAAATAAAACCCTTTACCAACCCGCCTGATAAGCGTAGTATAGTAGGTCAATATTCCTTCAACTGCGGAGGAGGAATGAACCCAATAGTGGGACGTATTACGGCTAAGACGAATCTTAAATATTCTTCTAGGAAAACACTAAAAGTATGAAGATAAGTGCTTTCTTAGGAAATTATAACATCAACCACGATTAAGAGTGGCCTTTTTTTTGCGGTGGATCTATGGATGTGGTCGCGCCCCGCCAAATCGGTCCGGGGCGACGTATGAGGCGGCGCGCAACCCATAGACCCACCCTGCAAACACCTCTCTTCGCCGTGCGAGCGGGCCACCGGTACCCGATCTTTGTCTTCGGTGGCCCGCCCGGTGGTTTAGCCTCGCGGGTATCCTCTCGAGTATATCGACCCTGTGTGAAGTCCATCGAACGAAGAATTGTCAATCTGGTATCTAGTATTTGGAACTGTTAAAATAATTATGACTTTTTATTACATACTAAATAAAAATACAATAAATTCGCGATCTTTATTTTCTGTATCGATTGAGAGTAGCCTGAATCCTTTATACTACCTTCAAAAGAAGATTTCGATAAGTCAATAGATGGAATAGGTATTTATAACAGACAAACTTAACAAAATAGGTATTACGCAAATATTTCATCAACATATTTCGTGTAGATTTTATACAGAAACTATTATTTTTCACCTTACTTTATTATTTAACACAATTTCACCCAACACTAACTTTTCGCATCCAAGCTATATTCCCTTGGGCGTAGTTTAAGCCAAAATACATTGCGGTGTTATGACTTTGCACCAAAAATGCGCACACATTTTAATTTTTTAGTTATGCAATGGTTGTTTAAGATTTATCAAAAAAGCAAATATTTTTATTATATTTTTTTAGAGTAAATTGAAGCTCAAGGCTATTTGCCTGATATGCTGAAAAAAAATCATTCACTTACATAAGAAAACATCACAGCACACAGCAGCATAGTAGTATGCTGGTTCTTTCCCTCACCAAACGAACCACAACAGCCCGTTAGTATGCTTAGACGTCGCTTTTTTGCTAAAACGTGGTACTACAGCGGATACACCGGTACATGGCTGTAGACAGAAAACTGTCAACAGTGTTGCCGTACTACTAAAAAGAGATACCAGATATCAGATTAAATCAAATCAAATCCAATCCACCAGTGTTGCCGTACTACTAAAAAGAGATATGAGATATCAGATTAAATCAAATCAAATCAAATCAAATCCACCAGTGTTGCCGTACTACTAAAAAGAGATATGAGATATCAGATTAAATCAAATCAAATCCAATCCACCAGTGTTGCCGTACTACTAAAAAGAGATATGAGATATCAGATTAAATTAAATCAAATCCACCAGTGTTGCCGTACTACTAAAAAGAGATATAAGATATCAGATTAAATCAAATCAAATCCAATCCACCAGTGTTGCCGTACTACTAAAAAGAGATATGAGATATCAGATTAAATCAAATCAAATCCACCAGTGTTGCCGTACTACTAAAAAGAGATACGAGATATCAGATTAAATCAAATAAAATCAAATCCACCAGTGTTGCCGTACTACTAAAAAGAGATATGAGATATCAGATTAAATCAAATCAAATCCACCAGTGTTGCCGTACTACTAAAAAGAGATACGAGATATCAGATTAAATCAAATCAAATCAAATCCACCAGTATTGCCGTACTACTAAAAAGAGATATGAGATATCAGATTAAATCAAATCAAATCAAATGCACCAGTGTTGCCGTACTACTAATAAGATATATGAGATATCAGATTAAATCAAATCATTTATTATGCATAAGCCCTATAAGGGCACTTACATATTGTCAATTTTACATATTTTTTTAAAATTAATCTACCACCGGATCGGCAAACCGCCACAAACTGAGAAGATCCGGCAAGAAATTCAGCGGGCTCGTCATTTTTTTTTAAATTACATGTTTTTTCAAATATTATTGGATACATGTTTAGTACATATTAGCTCCAGTGAGATGCCCTTCGAGTCGATAATGGATGTAATCTGCATATTATATAACTTAACCAACTTTTACAACATCTATGGCAAAAAATTGATGGTAAACTGTTACTTCGTGACCAAGGCAAAATATACCTACCTTTTTTTTTTTTTTTTTAGGGTTGGGTTATGGTCGGCGCTCTTCTTGCACCACTCCGTCCGGGGCGACAGAGGGGCGTACGCACGCATACCCGTAACCCACCCACGAACCTCGCCTACGTCGTTGGACCGGCCACTGGAGCTGCGTGAACTTGTCGTCAGTGGCCGGCCCGACGAAATACCCCCCGAGAGGTACCCTTCCCTTGAGCGACGTCCCCCCCCCGAAAATATACCTACCTACATATAGGTAGGTATATAAGCTATAGGTACAGTGAAATATCCAAATTAAATTATTACTAATCAACGAGTTTTGTTATTATGCGATAACCTTTAATACTGGTAAGATCACACTCTTGACATTTGACAGTCTACAGTCGTGGGTCAGTCCGTCCAGGGTAGTACCATATTCTCCCGGCAAATTGACGCGTGGGCAGTATCAAAGCGAGAGAGCGGCAGCCCAGCCCCTTAAATTGCTCGTGTATATCGTAAAAGACGACCAAGAGCTCTATATCGCCTAATGCCGTTAGGTCAACAATTACATGTTCACGCTGCTCCGGTGGCCGGTCCAACGACGAAGGCGAGGTTCACGGGTGGGTTACGGGTGTGCGTGCTTACGCCCCTCTGTCGCCCCGGACGGGGCGGTGCGAGGAGCGCGACGACCGTAGCCCAACCCACAAAAAAAAAAAGAGATCAACAATTACATTTTTCAAGGACGGTTGACGTCAGGCAGACGGCTGATCAATGTGTAGAATGGAATCAGATTGTGTTGACCCCAAGTAATTAGGATAAGAGCAAGAGAATGATGATGAAGCTACTTATTATTCGGTAAAACTAGTTGCTTAGTTTGTTTAGTTTAATTTAACTAGGTACATATAGACACCTTTTTTCGGCAGTCCTATATTTTATTATACATATACATCTATATTATCTTTAAATGACTAATTTGAGTTACTAACTAAAAATAAGCGTTAAATGACTTATCATCTAAATTATGCGGAGCTGGCTACACATTCCGACATCTTTTATTATTTATAATATGATCGTAATTTATTTTTGTTCATTTATGATCATTATTTTAGTGTCTTTTTCTTGGAATAAAAAGATTTCTGTTTTTCTATATGGCAATAGTTAATACAATTATGTCTTAAAGTTCATAACGGCATAGATATATTAAATAAAAGCATGTTACGAGAATGTTAACACCCTAATACGAAGCTAATGAGAAAATCATCACATTTTTGAGCAATCTTATCTAAGCAATATATCGTTATGGGATATCTGAAATCCCTTATAGATGAGCAGCTATCTTTCCGAAGGGATGGAAAGACAATTTAGTAATATCAAATTGGTGTTATACTTTCTCATATTGCAAGGCATCGTGATATCGTTATGCCACGCACGTTTTGCGACGCTACTGATTCGTTCTATTGTGTTATGATTATTGCGATTTTCGTTGGAAGCAATATTTGGCAGATGCACATAGGACTGTGTGCTGTATGGAAAGAATTAAAGCAATAGCTTTTTTTTTTTTGGTGGACTATGGATGCGTCTCGCCCCGCCGAATCGGTCCGGGGTGACGGAAAGGCGGCGCGTGACCCCATAGACCCACCGTAAAACTCCTCTCTCTTCGCCGTGCGAGCGGACCACCGGTACTCGAATTTTTGGCTTCGAGAAGAGTTTAACAGAGGTGAGATCCGAACCCACGCCTCTGATGCTTAAAACCAGCGCCTTAGACCACTCGGTCACGCTGCCTGTAAATTAAAGCAATAGTTGAGACGATTCATTTTTTTAAATGAAACTTTACCTTTGTTTTTGGTAAACATTTTACAACTGTATCTGATGGTCCTACCACTATTAATATAATAAGCTAAAATCTCATTAATTAACAGAGACACATGTTTACAAGAAACAGGACATGTTTAAAACTTGACAATTCTCGCTGCTCCATTAAAATGTATAAAATATATTCCCGGTGAATGCTTTTAACTTTATGAAGCAACTTTTGCATTAAGGAAAATGTTTTGACTACCTAGTTCGGTTGTTGTCGGCAGTTTTCGCCAATCATCGGGCAAACAATATAAAACTTTTTTTTTTATTAAATGATAAATGACTAACATTCTGCATTTTCATACTCGTAATGGCATAAGGTGAACTTTTCTATTTAAAATCATTCTTTTTATTATCATTTCATTTTATTATCAAACTTTGTTTCTATGTTTAATCTGAAGCTATTTTGGATCAGGTCAAAATTTTTTAAGTTATATTCTTAACAGCTGCAACGGATGTGACATGCCAATAGGTAAAGATTGTAAGTGATTAGTCTCATTATCCTTATATTATTATGGATATATACAGATACACCGTTAACTACTGTAAAAAAGATGTTCTTCTAAATTCTAACTTGAAGAAGAACATCTTGCTCACAGGTGCAAGACCCTGTAAGTCATTGAAGTCAAAAAGTTGCCTTCACAAGCCGGTGGTTCAATTTGAGTACCCTCTCCTTTTTTTAAAGTCGGTTAATAAACAGACCGATATTAGTTCCACATATATATTGTATTAATAATATCTCACTATTTTTAAAACTAAAGTCGTTATAATGAAGCCGTAATAATATGGTTTCATTCGTAAATTAAGCATTTCTCTTTACAATCAAAATTTTATAAATAAAAAATAATCGAAATATTTAACAGGTTTAATATATTTATAAAAACCGATTACGAAATGAAAAATGATGTCATAAGCGGGATTCGAACCCGCGCCTATTGGGATTCCGGCCCAATCGTGCTGCCACTACACCACCGTGACTAATTGTAGGACATGCAAATTTCACTTCGTATCATATTTACGTCTTAAGGTGACGGTATGCTATCTACCCGACAATGTTTACACATTGTTATAGGCTTAATACTTAAAACTTTACAGTTTGAATTGTATTAAACGATGACACAACCTTGTTATTTAAATTACTGAAATTTAGCATTTAATATGCTTAATTATTTATAAAAACCGATTACGAAATGAAGGTTTAATATACCTACACAGATTTCATTTTATTGTAAAATACAATAATCCTAAAACCTCTTGGACATGGACCATAAAAACCTCTAGTAGTTTATATCTGCTGGTACTTGATAACAGGAAGCATGAACTTTCCCAGTACAGGTATTAAAGTGTTAACGGTTTTGCACCAGTCTGCGGTATGACGCAGCGCGTGATAATTTATGAATATTCACCGGGGATTATTATTCGAATAATTTACACTTTACCGCTGTTTTAAGTTGAGGTATGGTGCAAGTTACAAGCGTTTGCTGCGATATATCAGCATTGGTATTTATAAATAAAGTAAGATTGGAAATTTTAACTAACCTCCGCCATAAAATAAACTTAAATGAATAGAAATAGTTAAGACAAATCCAATTAGCCCAAAGTTGATGTATTTCATCATCATCATCTCAGCTCATATGTCCCACTGTTGGCTTCGAGCCTCCTCCGTAATGAGAGGGAGATTGATCTACTATACCACGCTGGTCAGATGTGTTGGTATAGGATTTTGTTTCGAGTTTGCCTTCTCTTGCATAATTTTATATGAGTTTTATATCCCTTAGTCGTCACTTACGATATCTTAATAGGGGTTGGTGAATTGTATTTTTACTCCGTCACCACACGGAAAATGATGTATTTACTAATAGGCAATTAAGAATTTCGTCTCCTATCTTCGAGTTCCATTGTCAGAGCAGCTCAGCGATACCATCAAACATGGTGTTTCAAGTATTATTCACATATATGTTTAAAAGTAAAGTTAATACTCATTATGTATCTAAGATCCCTGTAGGAGCTAATAAAAAGACTTGATAACTTTTATACCCCATAATGTTCATAAGCGACTGCTTAGAATTACGTTAGCTGTGTAAAAAATCGCATCATTATTTATCTATTCATTTAATATCTACGATGTCACAATTAGATACACAGATACAAAGTTTTTTTGCAATTTTGTAACCCGTGCCTTTTATCGTCTTGAACGGAAAGGCGGGGCGTGAATGGTCCGCCTGGCCCCAAAATAAAAGGCTAATTTGGAAGGACGAGGAACCTATAACATAGGAGATCCTTGGATTACTGCAGTATCTGTAATAATTTACCGTACAGAGATACATTCTTGAAATTATGTTGTAATATAAGTTGTAGTGTGAATACGTCTATAAGGATTTCCACTGATTTATTTAAAATAGACAACAAATTTAAGGAAAATATGTAATTTTTACTTGGTAAGTTTTTTAAAAATAATATAAGATTTTTTTATTAATATTATGTTTGCCTATTCATTGGGGATATAGCAGTTTTAGTGGGAGCCAGCATCTTTATACGAGTAACTGTGTCAAAATGAAAGTCTCCTGCGCTTGTTTACGCGTGACCATATTGTGTCTTAGTTGCCTCTTAATACAATTGCGGGTAAAAGAAATAATATATATATTTTTTTAATTAAACATATATGCTTTATGTAATCTTTACTTTGTACTATTGTGCAAAGTAAAGATACTATACTGTTTATATGTAAACATACATATATAAATTATATATTTTTGTAATTCTATCTCTAAAATGTATCTATTAATCGCCATATTTTTATAACTTGTAAGTAAAAGATCCCCGATTTTCATTTTCCGGACTGACAGTCAAATAAATCCCGCAGGTGGTGACGTAGAGCCGTCGAGGTCGCCTAAATATTTATAATGGGCCCTTGATTTTTATTCTTAAATCCCGAATTGGAAATCACACTATGAATTATGCAACGTTATTGGGCAACTTGTCTGATTAAAAATGGTTGTTTTATTAAAGTGGTTTCAAGATTTTCAATGAAGAATGATAACCAGCAGAAGTGGATACATTATTTCGATATATTTGAAGTAGACATCATCATCATTCTCCTACTCTTATCCCAATTACTTGGGGTCGATACAATATGTACTCTTCTTTCATAGTACATATTGTAAAAGTTATTGGCAATAGTTTTATGACCGGCCGCCTGCCAGACGTCAACCCTCCTTCGGAAGGTAATTGATGATCAAACGCCATCAGATAAAATGGCCCAGATCATTATAAGGCTATTAGTAGTCTTTTACGACATCCACGAGCAAAGTAAGGGTTGGTAGTATTTGTAAACGCTATCACACAGCACTTGCAGTAGACATATGTTTATAAATATATACTAAATTTCTAAAAAGATATCAGCAGTGTGTGTGTGTTTCGAGAGACCTAAGATTATTTCACCATGGATCTTTCTCAGCGTAGTCGCTTTCCGATCAAAGTGTAGCTTATTAGAGTTTTCAGTTTTAATTTAATTAATTGTGTAATATAATATTTACTATTCCTAACGACGTAAGTTACGTTATTCGTAACGACGACGTAAGAGAACGAGTAGGTATGAAAGAGAGTATTGGTATAAAGATGCGAAAGGGAATGCTCCGATGGTTCGGACATGTGGAAAGAATGCCGAATGAACGTCGATATCTGGTTAAGAAGATATACAATGCGAAAGTGGAAGGATGTAGGTACCGAGGGAGACCGAGACTAACCTACCTAGACCAGATCGGTCATGTACTGAAGGAAGGTGGAGTCAAGAGTCTCCGAAACCGTCGAGCGTGTATGAAGAGAATTATGAATGTTGAGGAAGCGAGTGAAGCATGCAGAGATAGAGTTCTCTGGCACTCTGTTCTCTCTGCCTACCCTGCAAGGGATATGGCGTGATGATATCGACTGTCCCTACGTATAATATCGAAATTGAAAAACGGCACTTTACAGGAAAGCACTTTGAAGTTAATTTTGTGTATTAATAATATTGTATGATATGGTAAGTATCGATATTATACTCATTGAAAACGTGGTTTAATATGTATTTTATAGCTTATTCTCTTTTTTGTGTGAAAACATACATAAAAAGGAATATCTTAGTGCAATAAAAAAAAAATTGCAAATTTTCAGTTTCGATACTGTACGTAGGGACAGTCGATATGTATGTATGTACTATTCCTAAACTTAAAGTTTAATAATAACTGACCTAAAACAATATTTTTTTTTTATAAAATAATATTTTCTTTTTCTATTAGCACAGAATATGTTTCAAAATTGTGATTCAAAATTTATTACCGTGTTGGTATAGGATTTTATTACAAGTTTTTCTTCTCTTGCATAGATGTTATATGCCTAAAACGTTACGTTCACCCATGGGTAAGAAACGGGGTGGTGAATTGTATTCTTACTCCGTCACTACACGAAAAATCAAATATATTATTGTGAGATAAATTAATCTCGGAATTACATGAAGTCATATGATACGTAGAGAGATTTGTTAATTAGAACATGAGAATGGCACTTCACACGTTACAATAAGAACGTGAACAAGGGTTCGGGTTTAACTGATTTTCGAACACGCTGGTCAGAACCAGCGCGGTATAGTAGGTTAATTTCCCTCCCATTACGGAGGAGGCCCGAGCCCAAGAGTAGGACATTATTTGTATACGACATCTATTGATATCAGCACACTACTTTTTTTTTTTTTGTTGGAGATAGGCTTTGGTTTAGCCACATGCGTCCTCATAACCTATTGTAATAACTAGAGTCGATTTCCCCGCACCTTCCGCTATCGAGGCGTTTAGTTGTTAGTACTAAGCAATAAATTTCCTGTACAGCGAGAGATTGAATATGTAACTATTTAATAAGTGTGATCTCATTTGAAATAAAACTAGTTTTTTAAATTACTGAAATTTAGCATTTAATATGCTTAATTATTTATAAAATCCGATTACGAAATGAAAAATGATGTCGCAAGCGGGATTCGAACCCGCGCCTATTGGGATTCCGGCCCAATCGTGCTGCCACTACACCACCGCGACTAATTATAGGACATGCAAATAACATAACATCAATATATCATAACATAACATAACATCAATATATCATAACATAACATAACATCAATAGGCGCGGGTTCGAATCCCGGTTGCGACATCATTTTTCATTTCGTAATCGGATTTTATAAATAATTAAGCATATTAAATGCTAAATTTCAGTAATTTAAATAACAAGGTTGTGTCATCGTTTAATACAATTCTAACTGTAAAGTTTGAAGTATTAAGCCCATAACAATGTGTAAACATTGTCGGGTAGATAGCATACCGTCACCTTAAGACGTAAATACAATACGAAATGAAATTTGCATGTCCTATAATTAGTCGCGGTGGTATAGTGGCAGCACGATTGGGCCGGAATCCCAATAGGCGCGGGTTCGAATCCCGCTTGCGACATCATTTTTCATTTCGTAATCGGATTTTATAAAAAAAAAAAAACTAGTTTTATGGATTCTATTGCGTTTGTATTTGATTGATAGTGGTAGGACCCCGCTGTAGATAGTTCTCTTTCTACAGCCGCGGGGCAGTCAGTCCGGAGTAGCTCCACATTCTCGCAGAAGATCGAAGTCTGAGTAATGGCAATGTGCTAATACGCTTCATTCGGTGAGTGAGACAGCCGGAAGCCCAATCTGGTGGGTTTAGGGTTGTATTGGTAGGCAGCGGCCTAGCAATACCCTTGGTATTACAAAGATCCATGGGCGCTCTTTAATCCTTGTATTATGGGAGACTTTACAAAAATACAATTAACGCAGACAATTTACACCCAAACTCGGAACAAAACTTTGTTGATCGTGCAAAGTGTTGTCCTGCATGGAAATCGAACTCACAGCACTGGTGCGGCAGGTCGGTATGCTAGCTAGTATTAACTGCTATGGCATCTTTGCAGTTAAACTAAATATATGTGTATAAAAGAAGCAGGAGAAGAAAACTCCTCAAAAAAAGAACTGTATACCAGCCTATATAGGCAACGTAGTACTGTAAATCATTCTCCCTCTTATTTTGGAGCAGGCTCGAGCCCAGGATTATGTTATTACAACATGTTAATAACACATAATAAGTGGAAACAATCAAAAGTGGTAGGACCACGCTGTTGTCAGTTTCGTGTCTACACCTGCGGACCGGTCCATCCGGGGTAGTCACAGAAGGTCGACGTCTGAGCAATGACAATGAGCTGATGCGCTTCGTGCTTCGTTCTTCGCTTGTGCATGGAGCACAGGAGAGCCCAACTGGATGGGTTTGGGATATGTATTGGTGGTAAGCGGCCTAGCTATACCTCTGGTATTGAAAAGGTCCATGGGCGGCAATAACACTTACCATAAGGTGTGCTTTTTGCTCTTTTGCCAGCAAAAACAGTAAAAAAAATGGTTTGAATAAAATCATCGCTAATGCTGATTTCATAAAATCGTCACGGTGAATCATAGAAATGGAAAAAGAAAGAAGAATATATTTTCATGTTCATCATATGTCTTTTTATATATTTTTTTCTAACAGCTTACGATCTACACCCACACCCCATTCAAATTTTCCAGGTAGATGGAAAAACGGCGCGGGACGTTATTACCTGCTGTACTAATTCACTTCGCCAATAGAACAGGCCGCTGCTCTATTCAAAAAACGGTTGACTACAGAGTGCTACTATCCACTGTTCTGTTGATCCCTTGGCCTCTATAACTCCCACGAGAAAGTTAGGATTGTGACACTATATACGCTGAGCTCGTCATCACATTGTTTTTTTTTGGAGTTTACTCCTTAAGAATCGATTTTCATATAAGGCGCCCGGTATGAGAAAAATTTGAGGAGTAAAATCTAGTTGATCGAATGACCTCGTTATGTTTTTGGTGCGCAACCTATTCTGCGCACTTTTCACTTTCTGACGTGACATAGTACTTCACTGAACAGTTTTAATAAATGTAAATAAAAATATATATATTATTTTTAGTCAAATGAGCTTTTTTTGCGCCTGTTTTGATAATTGTACTTAAGGAGTAAACTCCAGTCGTACGTCGGAGCTGACACACACTTTTTTTTTTAAGTTTAAAAAAAACACATATTCAATTATTATACTTATATAATCTATCAATAAAAATAAATACGATTTAGATTAAAAAAAAAAGCTTTGCTGATCCCTTAGATAAAATACAAATGAATGCCAGATGTTTAAAATGCAGAAAGTTGCAATACATTCAGAAAATATCTCAGCTTATTCAGTTCCGGAACAACTTCTATGCAACTAATAACTATGTAGTTATCTCAGTTGCAATAGTTCAGTAGAGTATTATAACATTCATGTCTATAGTTGTTATTCAAGCAGAATAACAACTTAGAAGTATTTGGTTAGAACAACGTGAGGTTTTAGTCTGAGAAATCTGATAATTTCTCTGTGTGGTGATTCTGGTGATGGATGCAGAATAAAATATATAATCGCCGTTTCTTCTCGTATTTCATATAATTTCACTATGAAAATGGATTAAAATTAATTGTGATTAAATAACTTTAAACTAAGGTGAAGAAAAAGCTAAAGATTTTCAGCATACTTATACCCACATTACCAGTTAATACTAGTTTTCAACATACATATATTTTCCGTGTGGTGACTGAGTAAGAATACTATTTACCACCCCATATCTTACCTGTACGAGACGACTAAGGGATATAAAACGCATATAACATCTATGCGAGAGAAGGAAAACTCGAAACAAAAGCCTATACCAACACGTCTGACTAGCGCGGTATATAGTGGTTAATTTCCCTCTCATTACGGAGGAGGCCCGAGCCCAACAGTGGGACACTTATAGGCTGTGATGATGATGATGATAATGACATACATATAGTTATAACCGCGTTACTAATTACTATTCTAAAGGTAGGCAACATTGCTTTTTTTTTTCTTGGTAGGCTATGGCCCGGTCACACGTCGCCCGCACCGTCCGGGGCGACGGAAGGGCAGCGTGTGGCCTCATAACGCACCGTATTCCCTCCCCATCGCCATTGGGCCGGCCACTGGTACCGAGACAACATTGCTAGATTAAGACTCGGCTGCAAAATTACTACGCTCATCGAGTATTTAATTGAAATTAAATTATTGTGTACAAAATATAAATGAGTCATTTTTGCCGCCTTGCGTATCAAAATGTGACCGCTAGTCATCATCATCATCATTCTCCTACTCTTATCCTAATTACTTAGGGTTGATACAATATGTACTCTTCTTTCATTGTACGTATTGTAAAAGTTATTGCCAATAGTTTTCTGACCGGCCGCCTGCCAGACGTCAACCCTCCTTGGGAATGTAATTGTTGACCAAACGGCATTAGATGGAGTTGGCCCAGGTCGTTATAAGGCTCTTAATCGTCTTTTATGACATCCACAAGAAAAGTAAGGGTTGGTAATATTCATAGCCGCTACCACACAGCATGTGACCCCTAGTGTTTAATGAAATTCATATTAATTGAATTTTCGGAAAGAATGTATTTCTCTAGAAATTGAAATAAATTATGCTTCGATCCATATTAAATATACTTAGACAACTTGAAAAGTAATGGTTGCCGTTGCGCCTTTCGCCACATCTTCTTCGTAGCCAGGTGTTTGAAGGTAATTTTTTGTTAACACCCTTAGGGGGTCCTTTCTTGAAAATATCGTAATACGTGGCTACTAGAACATAAGGAAATATGATAATTATAAGTTTCACAAACCTAGGTACTATATTACCACAAAACTGAAAAAAAAATTACGCTAACCTTCATATCATCGTCTCAGCTCACAAATGTCCCACTGTTGGACTCGAGCCTCCTCCATAATGGGAGGGAAATTGACCTACTATACCATGCTGGTCAGACGTGTTGGTATAGGGTTTCATTTTGAGTTTTCCATCTCTTGTATAGATTTATAAAACTCGATTACGAAGTGAAAAATGATGTCACAAGCGGGATTCGAACCCGCGCCTATTGGGATTCCGGCCCAATCGTGCTGCCACTATACCACCGTGACTAATTGTAGGACATGCAAATTTCACTTCGTATCATATTTACGTCTTAAGGTGACGGTATGCTATCTACCCGACAATGTTTACACATTGTTATAGGCTTAATACTTAAAACTTTACAGTTAGAATTGTATTAAACGATGACACAACCTTGTTATTTAAATTACTGAAATTTAGCATTTAATATGCTTAATTATTTATAAAACTCGATTACGAAGTGAAAATGTTGTATAGATATAGATAATCTTGTATAGATGTTATATGCATTTTATATCCCTTAGTCGTCTCTTAGGATTACCCGTGTGTAAGATAGGTGGTGAACCGTATTCTTACTCCATAACCACACGGAAAGCTTACTGATTAATAATAATACGCTAACCTTAAATAAATCGTTAACCATATTGATCAAAAATTTGACCCTCATTGTGGAATGTGAAATAAGAAAAATTGCATATATCACAGCCTTATCTGCCATCAAATCTCTTCAGACAATAATATAACCTGATGTAAAGTTTAAACAGAATATAATAACTAACACAATAGTTTCTTGCTAGATACACATAAGGTATTATGCAAAACAATTCAACTGAGCAAAGTGGATTAGTAATCAAAGCCTTGTATGGGATTAACGAACTGAATAAGCATTTTGATGGACACTAAAATCTTACATGTATTGTAGAACAATAATATATATTACTATATAAGTAAAAATAATGTGGTCGAAAAGCGATCTCTATGGAAAATCTGTGGAGTTAGGCTGACCGATCGCATTCGTAACGACGACGCAAGAGAGCGAGTAGGTATGAAAGAGAGTATTGGTGTAAAGATGCGAAAGGGAAAGCTCCGATGGTTCGGACATGTGGAAAGAATGCCGAACAAACGTCTGGTTAAGAAGATATACAATGCGAAAATGGAAGGATGTAGGTACCGGGTGAGACCGAGATTAACCTACCTAGACCAGATTGGTCACGTACTGAAGGAAGGTGGAGTCAAGAGTTTGCGAAACCGGCGAGCGTGTATGAAGAGAATTATGAATGTTGAGGAAGTGAGTGAAGTATCCAAGGATAGAGTTCTCTGGCACTCTGTTCGCTCTGCCTACCCTGCATAGGATATGGCGTGATGATATCCATGTGGTATCAAACTTGCCGCAATGTTAACAGTATTCTATCTGTAGCAATACAGATGACAACTTGTTTGGAGTACTATCAAACATCTAAAAACTTCCGTCCGGGTAGAAGCTATAGCACGCCTCATAAGCGAAGCGTTGAAGTGATGTTCTACTCTCGTATTATGAAAATTTAGGACTTTTCAAAACTATAAATGGCTGTATTTTTCTCACACTGCACTTATAGGATAATATTATCATACATAATATGTCAAGATATTTATATTCTGCGATTTCGGCGGTCTCTCCAATTTTACAACCATATCCCTAGATGGAGTACCTATACCAGTATGCTCGGATTTTCGATTTTTATTAAAAAAACTATTTTTATTATTGCGCTTTGTTCAATGAACGAGAGTATTGAAGACTCAAATGTCGATTTTTTCTATATTAATTCCCATTAATATTGCACCTTCAGTAGATAGCGACTTAGTTGTTTCGTTGAAATCTATGAATGCCTGTTAAGTTGTGCTACTATCAGTTCCCGTTGGTGTCGTACAAATCTATGAAAAGACGTAAGCATATAATGTCTTAGAAAAAAAACTAGCCTATCGAAGACTGCTGTTGGATATAGTCCCCATAACTTGACAATACCAAAGTGGATTACGGATTGTAGTTGATAATATGAGTTTTCTAAAAGAGTGCTACTGCTCATTATCCTGTTGTTCCGTTGACAAATTTTATGACTGAAGAGTAAGATGCTGTATGGTTTGTAATTCATTAATGTTATATTTGTAAATGTCCCTGATGTATAGCAAGCTATTCTTGAAGCAAGCTTCGGCTAGATTTATCCTCAATTGATTAAAGTAGTTACAATTGCGTACCACAACCATGAACTCCTCTTTCCACTTCTCTACATGCTTACAAAAGAAATGAAATCTAATTAACTTTAACTCTTGGTTATAATTAATAAGTTCTCGGCAGCATTTGGAAATATTTTTTTTTTTAGGAACGCGTTGTTTTTAATTTTTGGGCAATATCACACCTCGTCCAATTCGGTCAAGGTGACGAAAGTTACGGCGCATGACCTCATAACCTGCTGCGAAATCTAGGCACTATGAGCAAACTATCGGCACATGCACTGTGAGCGAACCACCGGCACTCGGTCTTAGTCATTGGTGGAAATAATTACATTTGGTAATATTTGAAAGTTAATAAAGAGTAATTAGATTCCCGCGTTGACAGCATCGCTTATATAGATAAGAATTTAGTTTTCGCTAATCCAATTTGCTTCTAACAATTGTAAAAATCTTCTAAGTGAGCACTAAGGTAATGGACAGCAGCGCTCTCCTGGAAACGTAGAACACCATACTGCTATCACATTGCGTGGGATGCGATACGATAGCGTAGCCATTATTGTAATAAACTCACTAAAGAAAGTCCTTGCTATTTAGCATCATAAGGCCTACGTTTAATAGCGTACGGCGAAATTAAATAAATTCATCTTCATCATCATCACAGCCCATATATGTCCTACTGTTGGGCTCGGGCCTCCTCTGAAATGGGAGGGAAATTAACCTACTATACCACGCTGGTTAGACTTGTTGGTATAGGGGCTTCTTTCGAGTTTTCCTTCTCTTGTATAGATGTTAATTGCGTGTTATATTCCTTAGTCGTATCTTACGGTCACTCACGGGTAAGATAGGGGGTGGTGATTTGTATTCTTACTCCGTCACCACACGGATAAATCCACAGAGGGCCATGGCGATCAGGACCATACGCGGGTACCGCACGGTGGCGACGGAGACCGCATGCCTGTTGGCCGGGACTCCCCCGTGGGACCTGGAGGCGGAGATGCTCCCTGATTTGTATTGGCAGGTGCCGGGGGTGCGAGCGGAGGGCGGTGTGGTCTCATTGAGGGAGATCACCGACTGGCGCGTCGACGCCCGCTGAGACGTCATTGCTCGTTGGGCTGTCCGGCTGGAGAGGCTTCGGTTCGTTGTGCGGACCGCGGAGGCCTTCCGGCCGGTGCTGATGCAGTGGAACGGCGGCACGGTGACTGCGGGTGACTGGATCGGAGAATTAGTCCGTCACCCGCCGAGAGGCTGACCGCGCGAGGAAGGACCGACGTCCACCCCGGATGGGGAGACGTCGCTCAAGGAGAGGGTACACCTTTTTTTTGCAGTGGACTATGAATGCGTCTTGCTCCGCCAAATCGGTCCGGGGTGACGGAAGAGGCGGCGCGTGACCCCATAGACCCACTGTGCAACTCCCCTCTTCGGCGTGCGAGCGAGCCGCCGGTACTCGATATTTGTCTTCGGTGGCCAAGGAGAGGGTACCTCTCAGGGGGTATTCCGTCGGGCCGGCCACTGACGACAAGTTCACGCTGCTCCGGTGGCCGGTCCATCGACGAAGGCGAGGTTCACAGGTGGGTTACGGGTGTGCGTGCTTACGCCCCTCTATCGCCGCCCCGGATGGAGTGGTGCGAGGAGTGCGTCGACCGTAGACCAGCAAAAAAAAAACCTCACGGATAAATAAAATAAATAAATTCAGTAGGTGTAAAAATTTATTTAGTAGTTAATGTTCGCTCATTCTCTTTGAATCAAATAAAAGTTTGATTGATATTACAAAGTCAAGAGACCTCTTCCGCAGTCTCTTGTGATTGCTTTACAGGTTTTTATGACTCCTACTGCACAATAAAGGACTATCCCTTCACACATTGTATTCTTAATTTATCTATATAAATACGTTTATAGAATAAAGATTTCTAAAAGTTTATTGAGTGCTAGATATTCAAACTAAACCCCGAGGACGAGGAAGACCCCGAATCACATGGATGTCCGTAGTTAATAAGAACCTTAAAGAAGCTCAAATCAATAAAGAGATGACCCAGGACCAGCTACCTGGAGACGCATGATACGGAGTGCTGACCCCAAATAAAATGTGAAAGGACCAGGCAAAGAAGACAATAGATTTTTATTTCGTGTTCATTTCATTTCATTTGCCTGCCCTCTCCCCACTTAGCGTGGGAAGAGGGCAGGAAAATGAAATGAAATGATGTAAATAAAATGTATATGTATTAAAGAAATTCTACATTGTAGTTATGACAGTCTATGTGTTACGTGCCTAAATAAAAAGAAAGAAAGAAAATACATTTATTCGGCAGAAGACATGCTAAAGGTAATTATCATATACAGAATAAAAAATAAATTTACGCTTAATATAAAAAAATAAAAGAAAACAAAAATAAATAAACAATAAATCTCGTTTATCAACCCTTTTTTTATGTTTTCAAATAATCGTAATTCGTTTTTATTCGTCTGGTGTCCTTTGATTATTTGAAGGAATTACTTTCCATCCATCTCTTCATTAGTTTTTTTTTGCATCTGATTACGGCATAAGAATACAGATTATCAACCCATTTCTTAGCTTTGATTACCTTAACAGACTACCAAAAGTGTATTACATATATAAAATAGGAAGTAATATCTTCCTTTCTTCTTGCAAGAGAAGAAATACTCGAAATGAAACCTTATACCAACCCGTTTAACCTGCATATTCCACGCAAGTTAGTAGTTGGTCTTTTTTAATTGCTGATGGTGGCAAACGAGCAAGTAGCACGCCTGATGGTAAGTGTTACTGCTGCCCATGGACCTTTGCAATACCAAAGGTCACTGCCATCCAATGAAAACCCCAAACCCACTCAGAAAGTTGGGCTGCCGGCTCTCTCGCTCACCGAACGAAGCACAACAGTATATTCTCATTGTTCGGACGTCAATTTTCTGCGAGAGTGTGGTACTACCCCGGACGAACTGGCCTGCGAATGTAGACATAAAACTGTCAACAGTGTGATACTACCACAAATATCATTTTCTTTCTAGTTTATTGTGGTATATATTGTAGTTAGTGGGGAGGCTGCAGTAATGCGACGTATCTAAGCTCAGATGAGATGCATTATCATCAGTACCTATGCCCTTTTTATTCAGCTCTTATGCGTCTCTATAGAGTCACAAAGTATTTGGTATGAGCCTCCTTCACAATGGGAGAGGAAATAGAAGAAAACCCTGCTTCCCCACAATGACCAAAAAGCATAGTTTTTATTGCAGTGATGATATTTACCCGGATACCTTAGTTATTTTTATAATATACCCGGAAAGGAAGGCGAGATTAATCGTTCTCTTATTCTGTCAGATCAAAATATTTTTTTATACAAAATTAAAAATATATTATATACCTTTTTTATTTTTATTCCCTATTAATTTAATAAAGAGATTTATTCCTTACAGATCTATAACTGTTGTATCTATATCTGTCAGGTTGCAGACTTTATAGTCTGCAACCTAATATTAAGTAATAACGCACGCTTATCGTATTATAGTCTGCAGGAAAATTTAAATATTTAGTTGTATTTTGCTCTACAATAGATACTGACCTAAGCCATCGAAGTTAATATTAGCAGAGATTTATAATATTACATTTTGTTGTTTATTTATTAATTTCATCTAAATGAAAGTATAATATAATATGAAGCATATAAAGTATCAATTAAGAAAGGCTAAAAAAAAACTGTATTTCACGACAAAGCGAATACGAAACGTGTAACTCACCTCTTGAATTTATAAAATTTTAAGTAATTAACCTCGTCTACGGTACACATAAATCATTCTGACGAATTGCGTGAGAAATCGGGTGAGATCCTTTTAAAGCAGAAACAGACGACCGGATTTTGTATGAGCGTAATAAGTCTAACGTATAATCTGGTATCAATAACCTTATTATATCAAAATTAGGTTATTTTTTTTAATTATATCGAAAATTTTCTTTAAATAAAATGTTAAAATATATCTACTATTACAATGCGAAAGTGGAAGAATGTAGATACCGGGGAAGACCGATACTAACTTACCTAAACCAGATTGGTCATGTACTGAAGGAAGGTGGAGTCAAGAGTCTCCGAAACCGGCGAGCGTGTTTGAAGAGAATTATGAATGTTGAGAAAGCAAGTGAAGTATGCAAGGATAGAGTTCTCTGACACTCTGTTCTCTCTGCCTACCCTGCAAGGGATATGGCGTGATAATATGTATGTATGTACGAGTATGTTAAAATATATCTTTTATTTTTAATTGCGGTAATTTATTAAACTAGATGTTTCATGTTGAACGGATTAAGGATACAAGGACAATAAGGATTCTTATTTACTTTCCAAAGGGAATAATAAAAATTGGTTGAGAAATTAGCACCACTCACCTGGATACCAGCAAATACGATATTCAACACGCCTACCAGTAATAGCGATCGTCGCATAATCTCCTATTGGGGAGGCTTATGTCAAGCAACGAATGTCGATAGACTGTTGTGTGGATGGGTTTAACTAAGGATACGAAAGACATAGAACTTAGGATGTTTTATGATACCAACTGCATTTTATTATTCATCATCATCATCATCTCTGCTTATATACCTCCCACTGCTGGGCTGGCAAATCCTCCAAAAAAAGGATTGAAAATTACCGCATCGGTCAAAAGTATAGAGTTTTATTTCAATTTTGTTTTCTCTTGCATGGATATTATATACATATTTTATCTTCTTATGACACTCAGGCAAGATAGGGGGTAGTGAACTATGATCTTACTCCGTCACTACATCGATCTGGGACTATCTAATGTTTTTGTAATAATAATTATTATTAATAATAAGTATATAGGTCCCTCCGGGCCAGTCGTTACCTCACCATGAGGCTAATGCAAAACTCGGAGGAACATTATTTGGCTCCCTAAGTTCTTTTGATACAAAAAAAAAAATGTATCACAAGATTTACAGAAAAGCCAATAAACCGCAGGGCAGCTTGTGGCGAGTTGAATGTGAGTGGCGACACTGCGGTCCTGAATATTCCAGAGAGTCGATCAGGGACTCGTCTCCAGCTGGCCTTCATTGACTGGCTAGAGTGGAAACCGAAGAGTGCCCGAAGGACTCTCAGCTCTGGCTTGCCTTAAACAGCTGGTCAGAGAGGGGTCGCCAGAGCTATATTGTCGGGGGTGGAAGTGTCATTTTCAAGGGCATAATTACGGGGAAACCATGAGTTTGTTTATCGTAGACTCAATGGTGAAACCGGCGCCGCACCGCTCGACACCCCTAGCCACTTACACCAATGTTGCCCCCTGTTGCCCGTATGGCTTGTGTGCCTGTGGTGACTGTTTAGGGGGCCCATTCAGTGAGTTGGCGAGTCACCGTCTGCCACCGTTCATCTCTTAACATGGGTTTGAAGGCAGACGACAGTTTATAAATTCATAGATTTAAGATGAACCAGTCCACTAAGCACCCACTCCCATATTCATATATTAGGTACCATCATCACACAATAGTTTTACACTTACTGCTGGCATTCCACGTATGTTATGTGCAGACGTGGAATGTCATCGGTAGGTGTCCCATCCCAATATTTAGATTAAATTTCTCCAAAGACCTCTGCGTGTTGGATCCATATCCCCATGTAAGCCTCCTAAAGGACCGGGCATCTTCCCTACGGAAGATCCCGTGAATTAAAAGGAGATACAAAAAAAAAAAAAAAAAGTATATAGTATAAGTAATCGATGTAGGTACCGGGGGAGACCGAGACACACCTACCTAGACCAGATTGGTCACGTACTGAAGGAAGGTGGAGTCAAGAGTCTCCGAAACCGGCAAGCGTATATGAATAGAATTGTGAATGTTGAGGAAGCGAGTGAAGTATGCAAGGATAGAGTTCTCTGGCACTCTGTTCTTTCTCCCTTCCCTGCAAGGGATACGGCGTGATGATATGTATGTATGTATGTATTAATAATAAGTAATATCGGACAAAGGTTACTTCTACCAAGGAGGAATATACATATATTTAAATGAAGCTGATTAGATGCCTTGTTATATTTTTCCATTTCTTTTACGCCTTTTATGTCGACAAAAATCTAGAACCATGTTTTATTTTATATAACAATAATTATGTACCATATATTGAACGTAATTAGTAAACAAACATAAGGGGATATAATATGACAAAGCACCAAATTTGTGGTCCAGTTCGGTGGTCTGTTTCAAGCTTTAATGTTCGTTCATTTATTATTTAAATAGTAGCTGTTTCATGTTCAAGAGTTCGTGATAAATGGTGTAAATTCTTGACAGTAACTTCGACCTCAAGAGCCTATAGTTAATGAAATAAACTTCCGTAGGATTCGGGTATGTTATGGATGTGAGTAGGGTCAAGTTGTCATAATAGTGTGCGTCATAATATTTTAATGCATGTATGATATTTATGCGAGTATTTTACTGGTAAAATGACATTTTAAGCATTTTTTTTTGTACGTGGTTTGGTAGATATATTGCTATGGTAAAAATAAATTTTTACCATGTCGATATTTCGGATACTAGAGTAGGTAATGACTTCTAAAAGACGAAAAAGGTTTTCAAATAAATTTGTGTATATATTTTTATGAAAGTTTGTCGTAACTTTTTATGAACCAATTTAGATGTTTCTTTTTTATTGAATAGGTGATAATTTATAGATTCTATACTAATTTCAATGGCTTTGGAGCTTGGGACTTCGCAAATATTTCAGAGACCTCTTCCAAATTAGATAGGAAATGTATAGTGATTGAGTATATTGCTAGATTCATGGCTTGCTTTACATGCTCGCCTTAATAATTGTTATATTTCACATTTAGACTATATAAATTCGGCTGTTTCAACTTTTCTATAAGTACATATATTATTGTATAATGATATAATAAAATATAGTAATATTTTCAGATAAAACATATTATTCAGATAATTATAATAATAATTATAATCATCTGAATTTATAATAAAATGCGTTAATTGTACTATTTACGTAGCGTTGCTTATTATTTAAAGTTTAAATTATAATTAATTAGGTACGTCTAATTTTCACATCTTAATATATATATATATATATATATATATATATATATATAAATTACGTGTCACGTTGTTTGTCCGCAATGGACTCATAAAGTACTTAACCGATTTTAACCAAATTTTCACAGCAAGTGTAGTTTGATCCAACTTAAAAGATAGGATAGCTTAAATCTCAATTTATAGTAATATTATTTTATTGCAAATTATTTGTCTAATATTTGACAGTTAAAATCATATGTTATATCAAAAGGATTTTAAAAGATGGCGGCATCTGTTGACTGGATTCAGTAAGTATTTAATAGATGGCGCTATGTTAAATGTACAAACGCTTCATATAAGCTAAAATTTGTTAGATTAAACAAAAAGTGTTACTGAGGCTAACCTAAACCACAGAAATGCGTGGCCCGGTCTGCTAGTACTTATATAAGTCAAAATACATGTTTAACTTCCGTCCAGTGATCAACCATCCCACCTAGCAAGAGTTACAATTATGACATAAATCCTCCTATCAAGGTCTCTATTTGATAAAGGACTCTACATATGGTGACAGAGTAAGAATATAGTTCATCATCCTCTTGTTGCCGTCAAATATGATTAAGGAATACGATTTGCATACTACACAAGAAAAAGAAAATTTCAAATAAAATCCGATACCATCTCGTTTTATCAGCATAATTTACTAGGTCAATTGCCCTCCTAATATAGAGAATGTCTGAAGCCTAATAATGGGAAGTATATGAACGGAGATCATAATGATGAGACGTTGACTGGCTTATGTATGGATATGTTGTTTTTTTTTTAATGATTTCAATCTCTTTATCACATTATCAGAATTAAAGATTACATTCATCATCATTATCACAGCCCACACATGTCCGACTGTTGGGCGCGGGCCTCCTCCATAAGGGGAGAGACGTTAACATACCTTTATACCGCGCTGGTCAGACGTGTTGGTATAGAGTTTTGCTTCGAGTTTTCACTCTCTTGCATAGATGTTATATGCGTTTTATATCCCTTAGTCGTCTCTTACGATCACCCATGGGTAAGATAGGGAGTGGTGAATTGTATTCTTACTCCGTCACCACACGGATTACATTACAAATATACATTGTTTAAGCCTTCATGTAGACCTTAAACTATCTTTTTTTTTTTTTTTGTGACTAATCCCACCACACATTCCCACCATTGTAACTCCTGTAAGCCAGGATCCACAATGGTTACTATAAATGATACCGAGGTTTGACCCTCAGGCAGTCCCGGGCAATGATTTTAATTGTCTTGGAACCCGCAACAAATTTAATTAGAAAAGTTAAAGAGGAGGAGTTGGAAAAGAGTGATTCCACTTCCCTCCCAGGCAAAGCGGGAGACAGAAAGCAATATTGACTATTCAGCCAATAAGTAAAGGGTTGTACAGCTACGATAAGCGCAGCAGTACGGCACCACGGATACGGGATAACTTAACGGGGCCTATATGTGAGCCTTAAGATTGGTTGCAGTAGTAGGTATGGCAGAAACGCCTAAACGCACGGAAATTTTCTCGAGTTGCTACAAGATCCGTGTAGTATACTACTCCAGATGTTACTTGCAAACTGTCTAACATAAGGTCGCGCTCGTTACGCCAGAGATCGCACTCCCAGAGAATGTGATGTGCTGATTGTTCATACTCGCGGTTATTTGTAGAACATTGACATAGTGGTGAAGGTACGAGTTTAAAAGAAAATAATTTACTTTTAAAGTTGCTATGGCCAGTTAGAAATTGGGCTACAAAATGGTCAACCTCCAGCCACACTCTCTCTAGGCGCTCGCGGACGCATGGGAAAAATAGATAGAGGTGACGGCCCTTCGATGATGAATCCCATCTTTCTTGCCATTCAATTAAAAGTTTTTCATAGACAACGGACTGCGGTGCAAACAATCGAGCGATTTTATTACGGTCGCGCGGTAGAAGGAAATCTGTGTTCATATTTTCCCTTGTCGTGTAATACATTGATGCCTGTCTCTGAATCTCCAAGTCAACCGGAAGTACACCCGCGAGTACTGGCAAGGCCTCGGTACTGACCGTCCTGTAGGCTTTACACAAGAATATTAAGGCCAATCGTTGGCTTTGTAATAATTTAAGGCGAGCTGCCCCTATGGTAGCCCTATCAGCCCAAACGGGTGCAGCGTAACAAATACACCCCAAATATGTGGCCATATATATAGTTTTCAGTGTATTAAAACGAAGGCCCCAGGTAGACGTTGATATTAGAATATCAACGTCTAGTAAGCGCATAGAAATTTCGTTTCGCTTTTTCACCTACACTTTTAATATGCTCGACAAATGAAAAATTTTTTTCTAAGAGTAGACCAAGATAGCAAACTGAATCTTTCTTTTTGACTGTCATATTATTGAATTTTATACGCGGCAACGATTGTAAATTTCCTTTTAATAAAAGGTGATACGTTTTTTGTGGGGCAAATGTAAGCCGATTTCGTGTGCCCCATTCGAATATATTATTGAGACAAATTTCTGCTAATTTCTCTAAACCGTCTCTAGTGTTGGATTCTACGAGTAGAAGACCGTCGTCGGCATAACCGATCAATTGACAGTGTTTCGGCAGAGGTAATTCGAGGAAATCGTCAAAACCTAAATTCCATAGATATGGACTTAGCACCGAACCTTGGGGGCAGCCCATCGTCAGTGGCTTCGACACAGCATGGTGACCAAGTTTCAGTTTAGTCGAGCTTTGTGAAAAGTATGACTGTATAATTATGTAGATGTTCCTGTAGCACCCACGAGTCTTTAATTTAAGAAGTAGCATTGGCCACCAGGCGTTGTAGAAGGCACCTGAGATATCCAGGAAAACGCCTAGCACGTATTTAAAAGCGGATGTATTAATAACTTTTCTCACCGCAATGGCTGCGTCGATTGTTGATTTACTGCGAGTGAAGCCGAATTGCTTATGGTTGAATGTTGGTCCACCCGGCAATAAACGAGGAACAATTAGCCGTTCTAAGAGTTTGCCTAGTGAGGGCAATAAGGTGATTGGTCGATATGATTTCGGGTCATCTGGTGGCTTATCACCGCCTTTAGGAATTATCCGTATATATCCGCGACGCCATGACCGAGGAAAAATATCTTCAGATATACAACGATTAAAAACCATTAACATTCAGCTGCCCGATGCTCGACTAGCTTCTTTGGTCATTTTATTTGATATTTTGTCTTCACCAGCAGCTTTGTTGAGGGGAAGAGCTCTAACGGTATTCATAAACTCGGCAAAAGACGGAAGGTCAGACATAGGCGAGAGAGGTGGGTCAGCGGCCCACGCGCGTATTTGTTTATGGTGTTCGCTGTCGACTGATATGTTATCGTCTGGAATTAACGTAAAACTTCCGTGGTCTCCTCAATACCCGTAGTGTGTTTATCATTCACTTTGATATTTTGTACGTAAGCTAGGTCGATTGAGCGATTTGCTTTAAACTCATGATATAGTGGGGACCACGGACCTTCACTTTCTAATTTTTCAACAATCCTATTTAATAAAGCGTCTTTCGAGTTTTCCACCACAGTTCGGTAGCAAGACCGGGCAGCTTTCAGTAAAGATAGAGATTCATCAAAGGCCGCTCCCATCCTGCATGTCTTTTTGAGTTTATTATGTTTCCTGCGCGCCCTTCGGTAGCGTTTGCGGAGCTCTACTAAGTGATTATTCCACCAATCACACCTCTTAGTGTTAGGCAAGGGTGTTCGACCCAAAGCTATATCAGCACAGTATATTAGAGAGTTTGACATTATTTCAGCACTTTCTTCTGCGGTTAATTGACTGCGAGTGAAATCCCTAGCACATGAGGAAAAGAGCGAGCTGAAAAAATCCCAGTTAGCCCCTTTAGATTTATATCTAAAATTGTAGCTTTGTCTAGTAGGATCCTGCGACAGACTCGATCCAAATTCGTACATGATCAGACGGTGATCACTACACGACGCGTCAGGGAGAACGCGCCATAAACCTTAAACTATCTATATGACGTGAATAATAATCTGCGACAACTCGTTGAGGTCTTGACCCGTGTAATCGAGGTCCGAAATAGTTTGCGTGGATGTTCCGGGCGGGTTATTAAGGATTTTGTCGGTCGAAGTTATGTAATGTATGATGTATAAATTCTTGTACAGATTTTAACCAAAAACTAGATACTATCAACTAAAATGCTTCAACACTAAAATAACTTGTGGCTTTGTGTAAATTTGGAAATATTTTATCAAAAATATTTATAACTGATATCTGTCTGCATTTTATATCTATGTATCTTTGCATAAAACTTTGTTCACAGTGAAGTCTGTTTTCTCCTAAAGTAATAATTATTAATTTTTACACAAGTATAACATATATAAAATAAAACTTCTTGTATTGATTGTACCGGTTTTGTATTTGACTCGGATTCCTTTCCGTCTATTAGAATCATCATCATCATCATCATTTCAGCCTACTGCCGTCCACTGTTGGACGTAGGCCTCCCTCATGTTATGTCACAGAGTGCGGTCCTGTGCCGCTTGCATTCAACGACGCCTAGCAACCTTCACCAGGTCGTCTGTCCACCTAGTTGGCGTCCTAAACTGCGACGTCCGGTACGTGGTCGCTACTCTCGAACCTTTCTTCCCCAACGGTTGTCGGTTCTTCGAGTGATGTGGCCTGCCTGTTTCGGATATATAATTTTGACTGTTGTCATTAAGAATAGGCAGCTCAGTTGGTGAAGAAGTTGATCGAATCGAGCAGTATATTTCAGATAGGTATAGTTCGATCCTTGGTTTACCCAATTTGTTATTTTGCCCTTTTATAATTTTGATATTTTTTTTTCATGATTTTATCAATTTATATTTTCTATAAACATTAAGAAGAAATCACTTAGCTAGGTAAGATCATCCAGATATTTGATTTTATGAATCATATACTACTTTAGACGTTACCTATTATTTAGTTATCGTTGATGAACAAAGGCATTACTTGTTCATATTTTTAAACCTTTTGATGATTTGCTTTTCTTCTTGCCTTTATCAATCCATTCATCAATATATTGATACAGCATATTAATATTACTGATATTTAGCATATATATAACATGCTTGATTATTTAAAAAAACCTGATTACGAAGCGAAAAATGATGTCACAAGTGGGATTCGAACCCACACCTATTGGGAATCCGGCCCAATCGTGCTGCCACTTACACGACCTTGAACTATTGTAAGACATTCAAATCTCGCTTCGTATCATATTTACGTCTTTTAAGGAGAGAGTGTGTAAGTGGCAGCACGATTGGGCCGGATTCCCAATAGGTGTGGGTTCGAATCCCACTTGTGGCATCATCTTTCGCTTCGTAATCGAGTTTTTATAAATAATTAAACATATTAAATGCTAAATTTCACTAATTTGAATGCTTGATTATTTATTAAAATGGATTACGAGCGAAAAATGATTGTCATATGTGACAATCATGTTTCACGCTCGTAATCAAGTTTTTATAAACAGCCTATTGATATCTATTATATTAATGGACAGTCATCCACAAATTGATACGATTTTATTTAGTGATTATAACAGTTATAAGAAAAATAAACACAAAACTGCACAGATGGCAGTAGTTAAGATACTTTAGTGGTAGGACCAAGCTGTTGACAGATCTCTGTCTACAGCCGCGGGCTGGTTCGTCCGCGATAGTACCACACTCTCGCAGAAGATCAACGTCTGAATAAAGGTAATGTGCTATTGCGCTTCGTTCGGTGAGCGGGAGAACCGGAAGCCCAACTGGGTGGGCTTGGGGATTGTAATGGTATGCAGTGGCCTAGCTATACCTTGGTATAGCAAAGGTCCATGGGCAGCAGTGACACTTATCATCAGGTGTGTTGCTTGCTAGGTTGCCACCATAAGCAATAAAAAAAAATATCGATCTATCATACTTATATTTTACTAGTTGTTGCGACAAATGCCTAAGTGAAAGTGTCATGCTAATTTCGAGGATGTGCTAATCAGTAGGCGCTTTCTATATTTTATATTATCACGTCATATCCCTTGCAGGGTAGGCAGAGAGAACAGAGTGCCAGACAACTCTACCTTTGCATACTTCACTCGCTTCCTCAACATTCATAATTCTCTTCATACACGCTCGCCGGTTTCCGAGACTCTTGACTCGACCTTCCTTCAGTACATGACCGATCTGGTCTAGGTAGGTTAGTCTCGGTCGCCCCCGCTACCTACATCCTTCCACTTTCGCATTGCATATCTTCTTAACCAGACGATCGTTCGGCATTCTTTCCACATGTCCGTACCATCGGAGCATTCCCTTTCGCATCTTTACACCAATACTCTCTTTCATACCTACTCGCTCTCTTACGTCGTCGTTACGAATGCGGTCGGTCAGCCTATCTCCACAGATTTTCCGCAGAGATCGCATTTCGACCGCATTAATTTTACTTTCATACTCTTTTCTACATACCCAACTCTCGCTTCCATACAGTAATGTTGGGACAAGCACTGCGTTATGTATTGCTACACGTGCCTTCTGGCTGAGGTGGTGGCTGCCGAGAAGTTGCCCCAACGCTCCGTTCACTCTATTTCCCGCATTCACTCTTCGCTCTATATCAGTGGTGTACCTTCCATCTCTGCTAAATTTATATCGCAATTAATGCGCTTAATTAATATGATTTTGTATAAAAAATCTCAATCGGCCCATTTGATTTATTAGTTTAGTGTGACTAACAAGATGGTGCTGTGTGGTAGCGGCTACGAATACTACCAACCCTTACTTACTCGTGTATGTCGTGAAAGACGACTAAGAGCCTTATAACGACATGGGCCAATTCCATCTGATGCTGTTTGGTCAACGATTGCATTCCCAAGGATGGTTGACGTCTGGCAGGCGGCCGGTCATAAAACTATTGCCAGTAACTTTTACAATATGTACTATGAAAGAGTACATATTGTATCGACTCTAAGTAATTGGGATAAGAGAAGGAGAATGATGATGGAGTAAGAATTTTTTTTAATTAAACTAAATCTAAAATACTGTTTTGTTCCCCCAGCATTAAGTTAATATTTAGAATTTTCATCCGATTAGCTATCACAAAGACGTTTAAGAGCTTTATATAAACCTGAGCTAATTCCATCTGATGCCGTTTGATCTACGATTGCATTCCCAAGGAGAATTGACATCTGGCAGGCGACCGGTCATAAAACTATTCTACTATTGCCTATAACGTCTAAAATACATACTATAAAAGATGAGTAACTACATATTGTATCGACCCCAAGTACCTAATTGGGGTAAGAGAAGGAGAATGATGATGATGATGTGACTAATAAGATGCTACTATTGTTTTCTTAATAAAAAAAAGGTATTCTAAAGTTACTCGAAGAATAAACTTTCTAATATTTTAATAAGTACATAAAATTGCTAACTTAGTCCATAAATTTACTACCTGTCCGGTTGTCAGCAAGTTTTGTGATTTATATGGAGCAGATGTATTGTGACAGTATTTAATTTACTTAGTTTATATAAAGGCCGTAATTTAGAATTAAATATTCCGTATCTAACAACATAGTGATGACATTTAATGAAATGTTTGGCTGTATAGGATACTAGCTTCTGCCCGCGGCTTTGCCCGCGCAAAAGTTTACTTTTTTAAAGTTTTTCATCCTCTATTTTTATTTTACCCCATAAGAGTAATTTTTTTACAAAATGTTAATGTCATATTAATTTATATCTAATCAATAGCCTAAAAATAAGTTTCAAGCTTCTAGCTTTAAAAATGCCGATACTTCGTTAAAACTTTTCATTCCCCTTTACAACCCTTTTTTTGGCATTAAAAAGTGGCCTATGTCCTTAATCAGGCTCTAGACTATCTGTGTACTAAATTTCATTTAAATCGGTTCAGTAGTTTTGGTCAAATATCATTTAGATCGGTTCAGAGTTACTTTCGCACTTATAATATTAATAAGGATTGTTTTGAATAATTTGCATTTAAACTTATTTTATTTTATTATCTTTTAAAACGACACTACCCTGCACTACGGATATAATCCTTGTATTGCGGGGGACTTTACAAATATATAATTCATCATCATCATCACAACCCATAAATGTCCTACTGTTGGGTTCGGACCTTCTTCGTAATGAGAGGGAAATTAACCTACTATACCACGCTGGAAAAAAAAGCGCTGGTCAGACGTGTTGGTATAGAGTTTTGTTTCGAGTTTTCCTTTTCTTGCATAGATGTTATATTCGTTTTATATCCCTTAGTCGTCTCGTACGATCACCCACGGTTAGTTATGAGGTGGTAAATAGTATTCTTACTCCGTCACCACACGGAAAACACGTAATTAACGCAGACAAATTACACATAGACTCAGAACAACACTTTGTGAATTGCACAAAGCATTGTTCTGCGTGGGCATTGAACCCACGAGCTCGTTACGTAAGGTCGGTATCTTAACAACTACGTTATCTGTGCAGTCTAATCAGTCTTGGATAAAGTTAATGCTTTTTATATTATATGAATTATTCTGTGCGATAACGAAGAAAAAATTCAATGTGTCACCATCCTTCTCGTTAGAATCTTTTTTTTGCCAGCGGGATACGGTGTGGCCACGCCCGTGCTCGACCCCGTAGAACCGCCCAACAATGTACCTCTCGACGTCGTTCGGGTGGGTCACCGCAACGCAATCTTTTTCTTCGGTGGCCCACCCGGCGGTCTACCCTCACAGGTATCCTCTCGAGTCGACGCCCCGTCATCTCGACCAATAAGTCTCGATGTCAAGGCGTCGTCCTCATGCGGCGGCCTCGCTTCTGGGCGACCAGACTAATCCCCGGTCCAGTCACCCGCTGCCTCGGCTAGGACGGCATGAGGCGCAGGTACTCACACCTACTCACTCCTACGCCGCCCCAAGCGTCAGTGACGCGAGTCTTCATGAAGGAGATCCTCCCGGAATCGCTCTGCCGCTTTCTTCTGCTTGATACCAGTCTCACAGAAGGCGGATCCTTCTCCTCACCATGAAAGTCATTCAAGACGTCTAAGTTTTGTAAGTATATACAATAATACTAGCTGTTCAAGAGACGTTGTACTTTAATTTATCATCATTAGCCAGTCCCCATCCCTCCCTTTGTGGGGACAGTACGTACTGTATAGGAGTTAGAAGATATATAAACTGCCATAAAGAGAATAAATAAAATAATTTATTACTATCTAACGCTGACGTCATTTAGAGGACTTAGTTTGTCATCTTTAATTTTGGCAAGCGACATAATCCAATTATCTCGGCGAACTATATTGTGAAGCTTATTGTTAGTCTGTCTGTAATTATGATGTTGTCATCTTGCCAGAAAGAATTATGTGAGATCCATTGTACTGAGCATTCGGTTAGCTTTGGTTATATGAGAAGTTTTCTTTTGGGTTTCTTATTAAGAGAAATATTTAATGTTTTTCTTTCGATGTCTTATGTATTCCTTAATTACTTGCTCGTGAACTCTCCTACTATTGTATAGGCAGATACTTAATCTGATTGAAACGAGTTTATTGATTAATATTATATTCTGATCGCTGATAGAATTTTATTTCATAGACTTTTTTTTTCTTATTTATTCTTCATATATTCCACTAATAACCATGTGTTTTCGTTATCACAGGGGGTAAATTAAAACTATATAGATGTGCTAATAGAGAGTCCTAGTTCTACTCTTGCGTAATGTTAATAATGTTATCTGCTTAAAGATCCTTTTTTTTGGGTAGGTTATGGACCGTTCACGCGTCGCTCGATCCGTCCGGGGCGACGAGACAGCAGCGCGTGGCCCCATAACCCACCGTATTCTCGCTCTCGATAATGGGCCGGCCACTAGCACCGCTTCCTAACTGGCACCGCTTCCTGCTTAAAGATCCTTGAGTATCTTTATATTGCCCGCGAGAAAGGAAGAGATGGCGGCACAAAGTTTAAAGCAGTTATCATCCGGTTGTAAGTCACGGATAATTAACATCACTTATATTCATGTTATAAGAATCAAAATGACCTTGACGCCTTGAAGGTGCAATCGTTGGGAAGGTTCAAATCCTAATTGAGGCCTTTTTTATTTTTTTTTGGGATGGGCTACGGTCGTCGAACTCCTCTCACCACTCCGTCCGGTTCGACAGAGGGGCGTAAGCACGCACACCCGTAACCCATCCGTGATACCTCGCCTTTGTCGTTGGACTGACCACCGGCGCAGCGTGAACTTGACGTCAGTGGCCAAATCCTATTTGAGGCCTAAGTTATTATTTAGATTTTTAAATTCTAATAAACTTTTCGATTACGCTACAGAACAAAGTTATATTCCTACACGTGAATTGCTGAGATACGCCTATCTTATTTATTATGAAAGTGGAAAAAAAAACATACTTAATGGAAAAAATATTAAAAATAAAAAAATCTTAAAAAAAATTTAGTTAAAATTATTTAAAAATAATTTTAAGCGAAAAAAAAAATTAAAATAATTATTATAAGGAACATTAATTACTTACTTATCCTAATGCAAAGTATTATCAATGTTATGTTGCGTATAGCTATGATCATTTGAAAAAAATAGGAGAATAATCAATAACGTCAATTATGTTGTTGAATGATGAGATCATTCTGGTAGTAGTAGGTCTGAGATTTTTCATAACTAATTTTTTTGTTCACGCTTTGAAAAATGCATTTAGGTACCTATCTCCATGTGCGCTGAACGTCAAAGTGGATGTAGGTTTTATCGATATAGATTAAAGTCTATTTTGATATATTCACTGGCAAATAACAGTGCTCCTGATCCCTATGATGTGGCAGTTTTTCTTTACAGAAATGCTATTTTGGCAAAGAATTTTTTTTTGGCTATTTAAAGATTTTCCGAAACCAGCGAGCGTGTATGAAGAGAATTATGAATGTTGTGGAAGCGAGTAAAGTATGCAAGGATAGAGTTCTCTGGCACTCTGTTCTCTCTGCATACCCTGCAAGGGATATGGCGTGATGATATGTATGTATGTATTTCGGCAAAACAAATAAACGTTCGGATGCTATTAAATTTGTAGCTTTAACGTATAGAAATAATGAGCTTAAATATAAATAAAGACACACGAGGACACTGACAAATACAGATACATACCTAATTTCAAGAATGTTGTTTTTAGAAGCAGGCATAAGTATATACATTTACCAAAATATGTCAAATAAGTAAGGTTCGTACTTCCCAAATTAGTTTTGTTTTCAAGAACATGAGAACTAAGGATCTAAGGACATTAAACTGCGATATATTTACTCTTTAACCTCGAAGTTCATTGTTTTAGTATCCGTAAGTGTCCTTACTTCAAGTTAGTTGTCGATTGAAATTACTTGGAATGAAGGGTTTTTCATTTGATGACTCTTTTCGATCGATTTACAGTTTTTTTCGTGTGGTTACGAAGTAAGGAGATAATTCACCACCTCTTAACTTGCCTATGGATGTTATAAAAATGATTAAGGGATATTTTATACACATATCATCTGTGCTGGAAAGGCAATACCGAAATGAAACCCTATATCAATCCGTTTGACCAGCGTGATCAGTAGGTCAATATTTTACCTAATATGGAGAATGGTGTAGCTCACCTCAGCTCATATATCTAGCAGCACACCTTATAGTAAGTGTCACTGCCACCCATGGACCTTTGCTATAACCAAGGCTAGCTAGGCAGTGGCCTACCATTATGATCCCCAAACCTACCCAGTTGGGCTGCCGGCTCTCTAGACATAGAATTGTCAACAGCGTGGTCCTACCACTAACGTAAACTCCTGGCTTCGAGTTTCTTTCACAATAGAAGGAAGTGGACTTACTATACAATGACAATCAAACGGCTTCGCAGAGGGTTTTATTTCGAGATTTGCTTCTCTTGCTCATGTTATATGCATATAACATGAGCAAGATATTATATTATTACTAGCTTCTGCCCGCGGCTTCGCCCGCGTAAAAGGTTACTTTCCTAAAGTTTTTGATCCCCTATTTTTATTTTTGACCGTCGGTAATACAGTGCAACGGTATTACAATACTCAGGGTTGGAACTTCATTACTGGACTGCTAGATGGCGTTGAAGAAGCTAGATTTTGAGATTTTTTGACAATTTTTTTATTTTTCATATAATAATTTTGATTTTTTTTTTAATAAAAACTATCCTATGTTACTTTTAATACCTCTAAGAATATGTGTACAATGTTTCATGATGATCGGTTGAGTAGTTTTAGCGTGAAAGCGTAACAAACAAACTTACATTCACATTTATATATTAGTAGGGATATATCCCTTAGTCATAGTTTTTACGACAACCACGGGTAACAAAGGAGGTCGTGTATTGTATTATCAGTCCTTCACGCTTTGCTTATTATGGCATTAATCCCATCAAAAAATAATCTCACCATGAGACTTTCTTCTTGGGTTTGGGGACATGATGATGATAATTAGTAGGTATGAAAGAGAGTATTGGTGTAAAGATGCGAAAGAGAATGCTCTGATGGTTCGGACATGTGGAAAGAATGCCGAACGAACGTCTGGTTAAGAAGAATACAATTCTAAAGTGGAAGGATGTAGGTACCGGGGGAGACCGAGACTAACCTACCTAGACCAGATTGGTCACGTACTGAAGGAAGGTGGAGTCAAGAGTTTCCGAAACCGGCGAGCGTGTATGAAGAGAATTATGAATAAGTACCCGATTACGAAACGAAAAATGATGTCACAAGCGGGGTTCGAACCCGCACCTAACCTATTGGGAATCCGGCCCAACCGTACTGCCACTTACACCATCGTGAACTATTTTAGGACATGCAAATTTTCGCTTCATATTATATCTTACGTCTTCAAGGTGACGTACCTATGCCATCTATCGGACAATGTTTACACATACTTAATACTTCAAACTTTACAGTTAGAATTGTATTAAACGATGACACAACCTTGTTATTCAAATTACTGAAATTTTAGCATTTAATATGCTTAATTATTTATAAATACCCGATTACGAAACGAAAAATGATGTCACAAGCGGGGTTGGGCCGGATTCCCAATAGGTGCGGGTTCGAAGTATGCAAGGATAGAGTTCTCTAGCACTCTATTATCTCTGCCTACCCTACAAGGGATATGGTGTGATGATGTGTATGTATGTATGATGTTAATTACGAATTTATTCATAAATAAAATTTAATGTACTTTTATTGTTTTGTAAATATGAAGTAATAACGTAAGCCCCGCTGTCAGAGATTAAATGCGTGGGTTAATGTAATATTGGATTATTATATAAACAGTGATGTGGGTAAAAAGAGAACGAGTAAAAAGTTGACGTATGAGACGCTTATATAAGAAAAAAAAACCTGTTGCGTAGACGTAAGTTAGGTAATAATATAAAATGATTTCTGATGTTTACGCGAATATTATGGGCTTTGTCGCGTTTGTATTTGATTTTTACTCAGCCAACATTTTTGTCCGGTCTTGACGCGACCATGAACTCTGAAAAGATTTATTTCAAAATAATATAAAACTTAAGCTTCCAATTTCGTTCTTATAAATTACTATTTGCTCCCTCGATTGTTGTAAATTGTATAACGCGTCTGTATTCGCTACAATATCCAATTAAAAGAGACTTCAACTTTTTATTTGACAAGTTGAGACATGTAATTGTGTCTCCATTTCTATTTCATTCGGTTCCCGATACTTTTCAGCATACATATATACATAGCTTCACGCTTATTTCCCAGAGGGGTAGGCAGAGACTACGGATTGCCACAAACCACGATCCTGGCATACTTCCATCGCTTCATTCACACTCATAATAGTCTTCATGCATGCTCTACGATTACGCATACTCTTAATATGACCTCTCGTCAATACATCGCCAATTTGATCCAGAAAATTATGACGAGGTCTTCCCCTTGTATTCGTCCCATTCACGCTTGCTTTATATATTTCCTTCGTCAACCTCTCCATTCAGCATTATAGACAAAAAACTATAAATACAAATAAACAGTATGCATCACAAAAGGAATCATAGAGTGAAAGTGAGTACTAAGTTATCAAACGCTTCCATCCTACCTTCGTCACTCGGAAATGACAATAGAATGGTACAATGTGGCATGTTATAGGGCTACACGTCATTTATTCCATCTCCCCGGATAGTTTAGACAACCTATAAAAACATAAAGGTATTTGAATTCAGCAAATATAACGTTGAATACAGAGTTTTTATCTCTTTGCATAAATTGTACTGTTTTTTTTTGCTGTGGACTATGGACATGATTGCACCCCGCCAAATCGGTCCGGGGCGTCGGAAGATGCGGCGCGCAACCCCATAGACCACCCTGCAAACACCTCTCTTCGCCGTGCGAGCGGGCCACTGGTACCCGATCTTTGTCTTCGGTGGGCATAAACTGTACCAATAGTTATTATATTTTTACTTTTATTTATTCCTGACTCATCATTAATTTTTTGTCTTCCCTTATCCCAATTACTTGGGGTTAAAGCAGTATGTATTCCTCTTCCATTGTACATATTGCAGAAGTTATTGGCAATAGTTTTATGACCGGACGCCTGCTTGACGTTAACATTTCTTGGGAACTTAATTGTTGACCAACGGTATTACGTGGATTTGGCCCAGGTCGATATGAAGTTCTTAGTCGTCTTTTATTGTATCCACGAGTAAAATAAGGGTTGGGCATTTTCGTAGCCACTACCACACAGCAATTATTTATCCCTGATTATAGCCATATTTATTGACTTTGAATTTCATATTATCTTCTCTTTATTTTTCAATTCATGTACAACCACAGATTAATCCTTTTTTTTATTGCTTTTGGTGGCAAACGAGCAAGCAGTACACCTTATCGTAAGTGTTACTGCCACCCATGGACCTTTACGGGCGCTGCCTACCAATACAAATCCTAAACCCACCCAGTTGGGCTGCCGGCTCTCTCGTTCACCGAACGAAGCGCAATAGCACATTGCCATTACTCAGACGTCAATCTTCTGCCAGAGTGTGGTACTACCCCGGATGGACCGGCCTGCGGCTGTAGACAGAGAATTGTCAACAGCGTGTTCCTACCGCTATTCTATCCTTCTACAGAATGGAAAAGCAAACACTCTAACATGTCACGCTAGCTTGTCGGAGTGACATATAATTAGGTTTAAATTTTTCTCGTCTTATATTAATATCATCTACTTAAATTCCTTGGAGAGATTGCAATCTGGCTTTCGATCGATTCATATCGAACCAGCCGGACACGGAGTCGGATTAAGCTGGGTTGATCAAATCAGATTGATTTTTACTACCAGTCCTAAATGTACGGTTAATAAGTTAATTGAGTGTAATTTTACTTATTATAGGTAGTTTTCCATTTTAGCTCCAGTGTTAAGATTAGACAATTAACAATTAATTAAAATTTTGTAGTGTTGGGTGGATAGCTGGTGAAATTTTAACGATCTGCTCGAGTGTTCCGCTTCCTAGAATTATTATTACATACATACATACATATCATTACGCCATATCCCTTGCAGGGTAGGCAGAGAGAACAGAGTGCCAGAGAACTATCCTTGCATACTTCACTCGCTTCCTCAACATTCATAATTTTCTTCATACACGCTCGCAGGTTTCGGAGACTCTTGACTCCAACTTCCTTCAGTACGTGACCAATCTGGTGAAGGTATCAATTATTATTAAGTCGTTTTATAAAATCTAATATAATAAATTTTACATAAACTATTAAATTATTCCGTGTGGTGAGGGAGAAAGAATACAATTCAGCACCCCCTCTCTTGCCCGTGGGTATAGTAAAAGACGATTAAGGGATATAATACGCATATGGCAAATGTACAAGAGCAGGAAACCTTAAAATGAAACCTTATACCAAGACGTCTGACCAGCGTAGTTCAATTACCCTCCCATTGTGGGCGAGGCCGGAGAACAACAGTGGGGCATGCATGGGCAGAAATGATGATGATGATAAAACTATTAAGACAGTTATTTAAGCTTAGAACATATTAACAAATAAGTTAATAAACATACATACATACATATCATCACGCCATATCCCTTGCAGGGTAGGCAGAGAGAACAGAGTGCCAGAGAACTCTATCTTTGCATACTTCACTCGCTTCCTCAACATTCATAATTCTCTTCATACACGCTCGCCGGTTTCGGAGACTCTTGACTCCACCTTCCTTCAGTACATGACCGATCTGGTCTAGGTAGGTAAGTCTCGGTCTCCCTCGGTACTTACATCCTTCCACTTTCGCATTGTTTATCTTCTTAACCAGACGTTCGTTGGGCATTCTTGCCACATGTCCGAACTATCGGAGCATTCCCTTTCGCATCTTTACACCAATACTCTCTTTCATACCTAGTTAATAAACTTGCGATAAATTATTATTTCAAGTCATTCTCCTACTTTTATCCCAATTACTTGGGGTTGACACAATATGTATTCTTCTTAGAAGTACATATTGTAGAAGTTATTGGCAATAGTTTTATGACCGGCCGCCTGCCAGACGTCAACCCTCCTTGGGAATGTAATTGTTGACCAAACGGCATCAGATGGACCTGGTCAAGGTAGGCTCCTAGTCGTCTTTTACGACACCCACGAGCAAAGAAAGGGTTGGTAGTATTTGAAACCGCTACCACACAGCAATAAATAATTATTTCAAGTATAGTTTTGATTTTATAAATAATTATTACAAATTTCAAGTTGTAGTGATAGAATCACACTGTTAAGAGTTTTCTGTCTATAGTCGCGGACGGGACCATCTAGGGTAGCACCATAGAGCCGGGCGGACCACCGATGACAAATATCGGGTACCGGTGACGGTGGGTCTATGGGGTTGCGCGCCGCCTCTTCCGTCGCCCCGGACCGATTTGGCGGGGCGCGACCACGTCCATAGTACACCGCAAAAAAAAAAAAGGTTAGCACCACAGTGGCCACCAAAGACAAAGATGGGGGGGTACCGGTGGCCCGCTTGCACGGCGAAGAGAGTAGTCCTTGCAGGGTGGGTCTCGGGGTTGCGCGCCGTCTCGTTCGTCGCCCCGGACTGATTTGGCGTTAAGCACTGTTAGGCTCGAGCCTCCTCCATACTAGGAGAAAAATTGACCTACCACACCACACTGGTTAGACGTGTTGGTATTGGGTTTTATTTTTTAGTTTTCCTTGTCTTACATATATATGTTATATGCATGTTTTATCCTTCAGTTGTCTTTTACGATGACCCACAGATAAGATAGAGGGTGTTGAATTATATTCATACTCCGTCACCACACGGAAAATTATACAGTATACGTATTTAAAAAAAATTCTTCTTCTTATATATTGGCAATCAGCTACTTATACGAGCTATTGGTGCCAGTGTCAAGTTATAAATATTTTCACGTTTTTAGTCTTTCAAGTCAGTTATTGTCTAAGTCAAATTGTCGCCATTAACAGTGCAATGGCCACACTGTTAATAGTATCTTGTGGGAATTTTGATGGAAAACGAAAACGTTGAAAGCACTTTTATGTGATACTTCACTACATCCCAGTAGTGCCGCCGCAGCACATTACATAAAATGCCATCAAAATTATCTAATATAATACGTTAAAACACTAAGATATTGAATATAATACAAGAGCACCACATGACGTTTTCAAATTCCCGTCAAAATTCAAAAAAAAATTTTTCTTCTTCTTCTTAGTGAATGGCCTCTGTGAGTGATTAACCACAACGTCGCCAATGTCAAGTAAAATATGTTTAAAAAATTGTAATAGATTTATATTTTAATCGTCAGTGATGTCGGTTCATTGTCTAAGACCGTCAAAAGTCCTTCTCTAAAAATCAAAAAAAAAAATTCAACAGTAAAAATGGCTGTTCAACATATCAAAATGACACTTGTGACAGCACAGAATTTTTCACGTTTAGTTGTGTCATTATTCTATAATAATACAAACAAAAACAAAACGTTTTAACGAATAATGATATTATTCGTTGATTTTCAATTTTTTTTTTGATTAATGTCATTTACCTTTTACCAGTAATATATCTAAAGGAATTGTTTATATAGAAAAGTATCACATATAACATCGTACACATTACCTTTTCAATACTAGCAAAAGAAAACCGTGCCCGTTCGATACTTCTTAAAGGCCTCAGCATTCCCATCTACTCTCTACATTGTCACTAGAAAATGTATTGACTTTTAATTTTGTATTAGTACCTCACCTTTGATCGATTACTTATAGTGCTTCAAAGAAAAGAATGTTAATGCTACATATGCTCAAACAATCTTTTTTTCTTTTTTTTTGTAAACTAAGCAAAATATACGTCACTTCCAAACAAATAACCTTTTTTTTTTTTGGCAGCGGGCTACGGAATGGTCACGCCCCGTTAATCCGTCCGGGGCGACGGGAGAAGCGGCGCACGACCCCATAGACCCGCCCTACAATGTACCTCTCTACGCCTTGCGGGTGGCCCACCGGAACCCGATCTTTGTCTTCGGTGGCCCGCCCGAAATACCCTTATCCAAACCCTTAAAATATATGAAAATCTTTATGTTCACGTAAAGAACTCATTTTATCCAGCTACCAGGTGGTTTAAATCTATTATTGAATGTGTGGATCATTCATATTTTTGCCGTCCACTGCTGAACTTAAGCCTCACTTATACATCGCCATAAAGGATGAATCCTGTACTAACTGTATTGAAGAACTCTCAAAACTTTCACTAACTCTCTGGGGTGTCCCATCAAGTAGTCCTACGATTTGATGACCTTATACTACGTAATTCGATATGTTGTCGCCACTCGAGAACCTTTCTTCCCCAGTCGTTATTACAACTTTAGAATGTTAATTCTTCGTGCTACTGTGGTTTCCCCGTTCTTGTGCAGATTGTCGTATTGCGGATCCTATCTCGCAAAAAAGCCTCGAACATACCCCGTTCTATAGCACACTGAGCGATTATAAGCTCAGTTGTGAGGACGATATTCAAGGATCATAGTTTCGTGCCAATAAGTTGTCACTGATAAAACACACTGGTCATCGACCTTTGCTTTCAGACACTTAGGTATATTGGATGACAAAGTCTTCTTTTAAGGAATTGTAAAATGCGCCACGTTTTGAACACGTTGATTCTGGGCTGCAATCTCGCGACATTGGGCTCAGGCGAGATCTCGCGAGTTTATGAATAACAATACCACGCGATCTCTCCAATTTCGAGATCTCGCTTTTTCTCTCGATCTCGATTTTGCAAATAATCACAAAATTTTAATAAATTGGAAAAAATGTCAAGAATTTATAGGTATTATGGAATAAACATTTATTTTTACGATTTTTCAATTAACTTTTATGTATTTAAGATTGTTTGACAAATTTAATAAGCTTTAAGTAGCAATCTTTGACGTATCTAATCAAATAAGAAATGAAACAAAAAACAAGGCTTCTCTTCTGTTCTAATATCAAACAAAAGTATTTTAATCGCTCGCGAAAACGAGATCTCGCGATAATGAAATTGCATGCCCTAGTTGATAGTATGAATTCACATGATGATATGAGTTTTCCAGGAGACTTCTACTATATATTCTTCTGGTGATCTTTCAACGTAAAAGAAAGATATGGGCGAAGACATATTCTATTCTTAACTCACCAGACTTATTCATCAATAATAATAAATTATTTCCATGCTTCGTCTAATTCAATCTATATAACAAATAATATAAAAAGAAATGATTTCTATTATTCATTACAAATCTAACAATGTCAGAATATAAGCCGAGCATAAAACCATATAAAATCTTTTCCTTACACGAATCTTTGATAAGGCTCCATAAATCGAGGGCCTACTGTCAATCATGAGATTTATCTTTCCGATTTTGTAAGGTGTTAATGTTCGAATTTCTTATAACGGCTTTAACGTGAGATGCCTTATGATGTCTTCTGGAAAAGGGATCTAACAAGATAATTTGATACACCCTTTGATCATGCACAAAGGGTTTTATAAAGATTAACACGATTAATACAATTCTAAATTGTCTGTAAGTTTTTGTTGATTTAGTATTTGACTTGCTAATCATTTTATGAAAATTCGTTAGTAAATGGAAAAAGATCAACAGGTGCAGAAATTGAACTCGTATCTATTATTCTAGTTTAAGGAACGTACCCATGGGGGTCTTCAAAAATATCACGCCATAATAATATTGGGTTTTGGCCTTATACTAAAATTCTCAACGAGTGAGGAGGAGGGTTAAAATGGCTTGTGTATTATGGGTATATTTCGTTATTATTTTATTATATACTAGTTTTTACCAGCAAATCCCTCCGCGTAAAAATCATGTGTGACCTATTATTATTGATTAGTTATTATGTTCATTTATGCATCAGTGCTGTGTGGTAGCGGTTACGAATACTACTAAGCCCTTACTTTACTCGTGGATGTCGGAAAAGACGACTAAAAGCTAAAGCTTTTTAAATATTGAACTTAACTTGATGCCTATTGTTCCACGTTTATATTCCCAAGGAGAATTCAGGTAGGCAGCTGGTCATAGAATTACTCCCAATAACTTTTGAAATATGCATATTGCGTTGACGCTAAGTAATTGGACAGGTGAATGATGATGAGAATGACTTTCAACATAAAAATATCAAAGCGATTATTCCACCCTAAGGGTGTAAAATAGGCGGTATATTAATCGTCACAGGTACTGTCTTTCAGAATATTCTTTTTAGTAAGTCTCCTACCTATATGTGATAATTTTTAATTTAATAAGAAATAAAGTAACAGTTGTTCTCCTATTTTATACCCTTAGGGGATGAAAAATAACAAATGCTGAATGAAAGACGTTTTTAACATAACTCTTCTCTATATTAATCATAAACGGTATTTATTTTTCTCTTGTGGGTTTTGTAATACACGATTAAGGGATAGTCGGGCAATATACTCTATGCTAAGCTATCGGACCATCGTCGCAAACCACGCTCCGTTCCGTTATGAAGGAGAGTATAGCTCAATAGTCGGACTTGTTTGATGACGAGATTGTATAAGATTTCATTTTGAATTTTCCATGTTTTGAATGTTTAATAATCTTTTCTAAAATAAAGCTTAATATAATTAGTTAGATCGTAGCTTAATTTATGTAAAGAGAATCTGTTTTTCAAACTTCATCAAAAACCTTGTTAACCTGCTATCTCTAACAACAAGGGTTTAAATAATTATGTAAATAATGTCCAAGGGTCGCAGATACCTGTGAGGGCACACTTCCGACCCTTTGTGCAAAGAACCCTCCAAAGGTTCAATGAAGAGGTATTTACGGTGAGTAACTATGTTGTAAAACTGGTAGTATATAGTAAATTTATGGTACCATATTACATCGAAGGTGGATGCCGTATACATCCTTCTGTATTATGAAATGAGATTAATTTTAAGGAACATAATTTCAGCTTTAGAATTTTAGTCTTACCTACCAGGGCTATAATTAAGTAACCACTCCGATCGACTTTATACAATTTTATTATGTTTTTTTTTTTAGATTTGTACAGACCGAAAATATAAAAATTAATTATTATTTATTTTAACCGTGAAGTAAATCATCGCGAGAAAAACTGTTTGTCTAAGAATAGTTTCAAAGAAACATATTTGAAGATGTAATGAAATGGGTATCTCGGAGTGTATACTTTAAGTCTTCGTTTAAAACTTTTAAAAACGTCTGTATTAGTTGGTATATGCTATATTAAGAACCTCTCTCTCTCGTGCCGCGTTTCTCGTGTCGCGTTTCTTCTGTAAAAATTTTAACATAATGCGCGCAAAAAAGTTTCACTTCAAAATAAATATGGCTCGTAATTCTTCTCTTCGTCTCTAATATTCTGAATTAGAGACTATATTGTAATATAATCTCTAATTCAGAATATTAGAGAGACTATATACAATATTTTTTTTTTTATTTTTTTATTGCTTATGGCGGCAAACGAGCAGACAGCACACCTGATGGTAAGTGTCACTGCCACCCATGGACCCTTGCCAATGGTATAGCTAGGCCGCTGCCTACCAATACAACCCTGAACCCACCCCAGTTAGGCTTCCGGCTCTCTCGCTCACCGAACGAAGCGCAATAGCACATTGCTATTACTCAGACGTCGATCTTCTGCGAGAGTATGGTACTACCCCGGACGGACCGGCCCGCGGCTGTAGACAGAGAACTGTCCACAGCGTGGTCCTACCACAATAACATATATATGGAAACAAACATATATGGAAACGATATACATGTAGAAAGAATGCCGAACCGAGGAGACCGAGACTCACCTACCTAGACCAGATTGGTCACGTACTGAAGGAAGGTGGAGTCAAGAGTCTCCGAAACCGGCGAGCGTGTATGAAGAGAATTATGAATGTTGAGGAAGCGAGTGTAGTATGCAAGGATAGAGTTCTCTGGCACTTTGTTCTCTCTGCCTACCCTGCAAGGGATATGGCGTGATGATATGTATGTATATACAATATAGCCTCTAATATTCTGAAATCTAGTGTATTTAGAAACACACATTAGGATGTGGATGTGTATTACGAACCCAAGTAATTGATATCAGAGCAGGATGATGATGACCAATTTAAATCCACAAAGAAACACGTTTGAGAAACAATATATGTATGTATATAGGTACTCTCGTACACATCATAAATCATCTTTCTATCAAATCTTTGTCTTTAATTCATTTTAGTAGTAGTTCGATCGATAATCACTTTACTATTATTGGTTTGCCAAGTTATGTGGATCATCTCATCGAGAGAACGACAAAATAATAGCTACTCGTCAAAATATTTGTACCAGTGAAATCTAATAAAAAGTTAGAATGTGGTGCGGGGAGCTCCGCATTTGTTTATAACGAAAATGCGACGCATCGCTTTCGCGTCGTAGTGTTTAGTATAAGTTTATCAGTCGACCGGTGTTTACGTGTTTTAACTTCAAGCACTTTTTGATACGACATGTGTTATTTTTAAGCATTTAATTAATTTAAATTGATTTTGTATTTTGACATAACAATATTTCTTACTATTATCAACATAACTACATCACAAAGGACAACAACATCTACAAGTAGGTACAAGGGTTTCACTAATAACAAGACCACCAGCGCCAAGAAGAAACCCCAAATATACATGTAGTCACTTAACATCTATGACACATGAATTGCGCTTTAATCAATTGTTATAAAGCCACTTCAAGAAAATTAATTTTGTAAACAAACCACCATGACAATTATATTAAACATAAAAAGAGCACGGACAAAAGTCTGTGGAATAACTTAAAATAAATAAAAAAATCGGCCAAGTGCGAGTTGTACTCGCGCACGAAGGGTTCCGTAAAACTAAAAATCTCGTTTGGTCAACAATTACATTCCCAAGGAGGGTTGACGTCTGGCAGGGGGCCGGTCATAAAACTATTGCCAATAACTTTTACATTATGTACTATATTAAAGAAGAGTACATACTATATACTATATTAAAGAAGAGTACATATTGTATCGATCCCAAGTAATTGGGATTTTTTTTTTTTTTTTTTAGGTGTGGGTTATGGTCGGCGCTCTTCTCGCACCACTCCGTCCGGGGCGACAGAGGGGCGTACGCACGCATACCCGTAACCCACCCACGAACCTCGCCTACGTCGTTGGACTGGCCACTGGAGCAGCGTGAACTAGTCGTCAGTGGCCGGCCTGACGGAATACTCCCTGAGAGGTACCCTCCCCTTGAGCGACGCCCCCCCCCGCCTGGGGCGGACGTCGGAAGTAATTGGGATAAGAGTAGGAGAATGATGATGATGAATTCAAGTTTCTTTTTTCTTTGATATTAATTCAAGTTACACCTAAATTAGTAGTAAATTAAAACATTTAACGAACACGTTGTTAAACTATTTTATTTATAATATTATATTATTAAATTATTATAAATAAATTGTGCAAAAATAAATAGCAAAAAGAGCTCGGCGGCGGTGAGACTCGAACTTGTGCCTACGGTATCTTAAACCAGCGCCTTAGACCACTCGGTCACGCTGCCTGTTCATTGTTGGTGCAAAATTAACTGCTGCTTGTTAACCATACACGTTCAGGTGAAAAGGGGTAGTGAGTTTAAAATGATTTAAAATATTTTTTTTATATGATGTAATCAAAAATTTACAGTTTTCACAATTTTTCCTTAATCTGTGCTATAAGACGTTGCTTCGTTCCAAATTTCAAGATACTGAGTTCACGGGAAGTACCCTGTAGGTTTTGATTCCCTTACGAGTGTCGAAAATTTGCTGAAATTTGCGACATAAATAGCTATATCTTTTGATTGCGTTACCTTAAAAGTTTGATTTTTCACAACTCTAAGGGACAGTAGACCTGAGTATTTGATATAAATTTCAGCTTAATACCTCCACGCATTCCTGGGAAAAAGAGTCTTGACAGACAGACAGACAGACAGACAGACGGACAGACGGACAGACGGACGGACGGACAACAAAGTGATCCTATAAGGGTTCCGTTTTTTCTTTTTGAGGTACGGAACCCTAAAAAGCAAAATAAAAAAATATAGCATAGTAATATAAAAAAAAAGTGTTGCAATATTTAAAAAACAAGCATAGCAATTTAACAGTTAATGTACGTATTGTATTATTTCGTTGTAACAAAGTAACTTGCTTTTTAATTGATATTTTTTTGGCAGAGAAGCAAGCAGGTCACTAGATGGTAAGTGGCAGCTGACGCTCATGTAACTTAGCAATATTAGAGGCACAGCCAAATCGCTATTCACCATGAGAGAAGAGCTCTTCTTAAACGTTGTTTGGAAAAGGACCTACCATATCGGGTAATATTGCAGTAGGCAGATCATTTCAGAGCCTGCCATGCCTGGAAGAAATGAACGCTGAAAACGTATAATCCAAGACCATACCATTTCCCAACGGTAGGAGTGTTTCATGGTAATGTAATAGAAAATTTACTATAGTTCAAAAAGTTTAATACACCGTTTAAGGCGACCTTGGTCGCTGGATGTCCATACGAATTTCTGGGTGCTTTTACTCCATTATGTGTTCAAAGTGTACAGTTTATTTTTTTTAAGACAATATCCATTTGTCTAGCATATATGTTATGTTGTATAGAGGTGGCATTGGGAATTAAATTTCCAATTTAAAATTTCAAATATATAATAATAATAATTCATATCGAAGTAATCGAACTTCATATTTTGTTAGTATTAATAAAGAAATACTATTTATTAACTTAATAACATTGACATAATGAATTAATTTAAAACTAAAACCAATTGTTGGGCGTCTGATCTTGAGGGTATATAATTAACTGCCAGCAGTCGTCTGTGCTGTATCCAAAGCCTTAAGATCGGCAATCCCCATTAATCAGCCAAACTTTTTATTATGGTATTAGGGTTGGTTGTGCATCATGACCGAAAAGCTAGCAATATTTGCGTCAGCAAATATGTCTAAACATTCACATTTTAGTAATATTTTTTACTTATGTTTAGGTGTGAATATAAATAAATATAAAATATTTAACATTAGAGAAAAAGAGATCTTATGAAGAAAATATTAAAAAAAATAATTTCGAATTTATATAAAACTAGCTTCTGCCCGCGGCTTCGCCCGCGTAAAGGGTTACTTTCCCAAAGCTTTTCATCCCCTATTTTTATTTTACCCCTTAAGGGTATTTTTTTACGAAATTATAATGTCATATTTATTTATATCTAATCAATAGCCTAAAAATAAGTTTCAAGCTTCTGGCTTTAAACATGATGATAATTCCTTACAACTTTTCATCCCCCTTTACAACCCTTTTTTACATTAAAAAGTAGCCTATATCCTTTATCAGGCTTTAGACTATCTATGTGCCAAATCTCATTTAGATCGGTTCAGTAGTTTTGGCGTGAAAGAGCGACAGACAGACAGAGTTACTTTCGCATTTATAAATATTAGTAAGGATTTTGAAAAAAGTATATTAAGATTTATTGGACATTTATTTTCGGTTTTAGTAATTTCGCGATTTATCAAAGTATAGAGTAGCCTAACTAAATTCAATAATGTATAAGTGTCATTATTATGAAGTAGATAAATATCTCTTAAATCAGTTTATATCATCCAAGTACGTTATTTTTACAGTTCATAACGTCTAGAAATCTTACCGATTCTAATGTCAAGTAGGTACGACGTAGTGCTCTACAAAAATAATATTTTATTTTTATTACAGACTTTTATGTACGATGTAATAAATATATCTATCACACTCTGATGACAGTTATAAGTTATATATCCATCTCTTTCTCAAGCAATATTTGTAGTAAAGGCGTTGTCAAGAAAAGTGTAACCAAACGTTTCAGCTAAATACAGAATGTATTTAAAAATTGACTGCAGGGATGGTGTCCATTCCGCGTGAGGACGAAGCCTCGACGGCGAAAGCTGCCGGGGCATCGACTCGAGAGGATACCCGCTAGGGTAAACCACCAGGCGGGCCACCGAATATAAAGATCGGGTTTCGGTCGCCCGCTCGCTCGGCGTAGAGAGGTACATCTAGGGCGAGTATATGGGATCGCGTGCCGCTTCTTCTGTCGCCCCGGACGGTTTTAGTGGGGTGTGACCACTCCATAGCCAGCCGCTAAAAAAAAGTGGCGAAGATACCGACCTTCCGTGCCAGTGCTATGGGTTTGATTCCCACGCAGGACAATACTTTGTGCGATTCACAAATGTTGTTCTGAGTCTGGGTGTAATTTGTCTGGGTTAATTGCATGTTTGTAAAGTCTCCCGCAATACAAGCATTATTTCCTAAGGGTAAGGAGGTGATTAAAAAAAATATAACTGAAACGTGTACATTGCGCAATAGCAGTATACCATTAACCATACCAGAGAACAGTCAGTGACATAGCTAAGTACGAGCTCTACACCTGAATAGATTCTACTTCTTTTTCTGCTGTCGCCCAAATCCCTGCCGCTATTTAGTCAACAATTAACAATTAATTCTCAAAGAGTGTTGGAATCAATTAATTATCATTTTGATATTTTCCCAATTACTTGAGGTCGACGCAGTACTCTTCTTTCATCGTACATACTGCAAAAATTTTGGCAATAGTTTTATGACCGGCCGTCCGCCTGACGTCAACCCTTCTTGGGAATGTAATTATTGATCAGATATCATCAGATGGAGTTGGCCCGGGTCTTTTGTCATGCTCGTAATGTTTTCTACGATACCCACAAACAATGTAGGGATTGGTAGTATATTAGCAGCTATCGCACAGCAAAGCTTAATATGTAGAATTACTAATGTTTTTTTTTTAAACATGGCCACGACCACATAATACAATTTATCTTAGCTCATATACGTCTCATTCTTGGACTCGAGTCTCGAATCCTTTCCATTACGAAGGAGACTCGAGCCCTAATACTACGTTGATCAGTCGTGTTGGTATAGGGATTAGTTTCGAGTTGTCCTTCTTTTGTATAGATGCGATACCTGCATACAATATGCGTTTTATATCTCTTAGTCGTCTCTTACGATCACCCACGGCTAAGATAAGGGGTGATGAATTGTATTCTTATTCCGTCACCACACGGAAAATATTTTAACATCTGTTTATATCTAAAATTACTGTTTTCTGACTAAAAATAATAGCTTTCATCCGTTTTTCAACTAATTACTTAAAGTTTAATTATTCATTTGTGCTCAAAATACATTTCGTTTCCGACAGCAAATAACCCGTCAGCGTCGCTTATCTTATTATTAAGCAATTCGTTACTTAGTTTTCATTTAGCTGTTCCGGTCTTCTCATTAGAATGTTCATTTTGTCGGATAATTATAACTCTGAGATAAGATTAGCTTCTTTATTGAAAATAATTTTGTAGAAGTGTTTTAAAATTATTCGAGAACAATCTTACTTCAATAGTGTTGAAGTTAAAAAGAATAAAAATTTATATTTTGAGCTTTTTTATTACTTATTCAAACTAACAAGCGGCACACTTGATGGTAAGTGTTACTGCCGCCCATGAGCCTTTTCTATACCAGATATACCACTAGATCGCTACGTACCAATAAAAACTCCAGACTAAACCAGAAAGTTGGGCTTCCGACTCTGTCGCTGACCGTAAGAAGTGCAACAGCAAATTGCCACTGCTCAGACGTCGACGTATAGTAGGTTATTTTCACCCCATTTCTGAGGAGGCTCGAGCCCAACAGTAGGACACATATGAGCTGAGATGATTAATACCTCTATTTTCAGTGTCATACTTTTCTACCATGCTTTTATTTTTATATATTTCTTGTATATGTACAAGAAGTTTTGAAGAAGAAGAAGAAGTTTTGAGATATGAGTATAAATTTAAAATAAATAATATTTTTTATATCAGCATATTTACGAGAGCAAATAACATCGCTATAAGAGAAGAAAACTTCTATTAAAAACTTATGAGTATTCGCCTTATCAACGTCATATAGTAAGCCAAATGTATAGCAGACTTATCACAGTAGTGGAACATATAGAGGAGGAGATATGGGCAAATGAGAAGTAAGTTTTTAAAAAAACCAAAACAAAAAAGAACACGCTGGTGTAGATAAGGAAACTATAAAATAGAAAATAATTTTCAAAAATCTAAATTATAAATATATTGATAAACTATGTAAATTATTACATTTTCATCGGCTTAGTGTGCAAAGTTTCTAATTAATAGGACGTTTATAAGGGTGAAAATCACTTTCAGCGATTCCGTTACATACAAACCAATAATTTACTGATCATAAACAATATAATATTTTTATAAATAGAATCATTTTCTTTTTGTGCCAGTACAATATAATAATGAATTTGTATTAAAATGTGGGTCAAACTTTAATAACTGATACTGTAGCGGGTAGATGATTTCTGTAATAACGATGATTTTTAGGACGTAAGACACCTTAGTCCTCCTATGACCATGATGACTGTAAAGTTGAGAAATTAAAAATTTAATACAAACGCTATAGAATCCGTAAAAGTAGTTTTATATTAAATACAGTTAATATAAGCGAAACTAAATAAAAAATGTAACTGAAGTTTTATTTTTAAATACAAATCTAACAAAAAATATATTTATGCTAACACTACTGAAGGGATGACAATTTACGACTTCTGTTTGGTTCAGTGTGGTGGATTAACCTAGATATAAACCCAAGTTATGACCTTTCACCTGTTACTTTATGGTGTAAAAAATAATATCGCTCAGATAAACTTATGGATATCGTAAAAACCATGAAAGTATTGGCGGTAAACGTGAATTTATACGAACCAATAGATGGATGTGTATCTTATGTATTTTCCAAGTACTTATAATGCATGTAACAATTAGACATATTACGCTGTTAGCTTTTATTTAATAAAATTATGTACACTGAGTACTTATTTGTATTTAATGATTGTTATTATATATGTTCGCATGTAATGACAGTGTATGGATTCGTTCTTCACTCACTCTGAGATGCATCGGCTTGATGTGTATTTGATTATTAATCTGTGACTGTCCTTACTCTGTGACTGGACGAGGAGTTTTTAGCGGGAATGGAAAAGTGTCATGTGATGTTTATGTATAATATTAAATATCTTAGTGTTTTAACGTGTTATATGTGTAATTTTATGACAGTTTATGTAATTTGAATGAATTTGATGCGCAGGAACTACTGAGGTGTAGTGAATATAATATAACTGTGCCTTACATACGTTTTCGTTTTCCACTAAAATTTTAAAACGATAATTTTAACAGTGTGGCAATGGCACTGTTGAAAGCGACGATTTGCCTTACTGACTTACGATGACTTTAAATGAAGTGAATTTATAAACTAAGATTTGGCTTAAAGGTCTTAGTAACAAAGCCCTAAAATAAAAAAAAAGAATGAGCCTGAACAACGGAAAAGGGCACGAATAAGAAAGGTTATTATAATAATAACTTACGATTAAAACTGCATAATTATTACAAAAAGAACTATTAATTAAGAAATTTTAAGCTAGTATTTACTCTTACAGAATATGGAATATTTAAGAAATACTTATTTCTAGATCAGTCCAGTATTAATATAATCTTAAATTGAAGTAAATATATGATAGAGAAGGCTAGTTAGAAGTCCATTGGTGGTCCACAACAGTGGACAATGCTGGCCACTGACGCATACTTTATAGTTAATTTATTGTTTAACAATAATCATCCATCATTCATCTTATCCAATGATAATATTAAAAATAATAGACTAGTCCAATACTACGTGGGACCTAATAACAAGTTAAATATATTTATTTAATTAATTCAACTGCTCATTACACTTACAGTTTCCCAATACGTGTCACCACACGTATTGGCTCACTAGTCATAATAATTCTACAACTTAAGTCTCTAATTACAGGATAAAAAGTATAAATATAATTTTAAAATACTTCAAATTTAGTGAAGAATATATCAACTTTCGGATCGTGAGCAATCACTGAGGTAATCAGCGAATAAAATATTAATAATAACATTAAAATATCAAGATAGCTAATTAGAAGTTAGAAATAAATCGTTCAATGCATAGATGGATATATAACTCTGGAATACACAATAGACTTTTTTTTTTATTGCTTTAGGTGGCAAACGAGCAAGCAGCACCTTATTGTAAGTGTCACTATCGCCTATGGACCTTGCAATACCAAGGGTATAGCTAGGCCGTTGCTTACCATTACCAACCCCAAACCCATTCAGTAGGGCTTCCGACTCTCTCGCTCACCGAACAAAGTGCAATAGCAAATTGCCATTACTCAGACGTCGATCTTCTGCGAGAGTGTGGTACTACTCCGGACAGACCGGACCGCGGCTGTGCACTAAGAACTATCAACAGTGTAGTCCTACCAATATTAAAATACATGCATACATACATATCATCACGCCATATCCCTTGCAGGGTAGACAGAGAGAACAGAGTGCCAGAGAACTCTATCTTTGCATACTTCACTCGCTTCCTTAACATTCATAATTCTCTTCATACATGCTCGCCGGTTTCGGAGACTCTTGACTCCACCTTCTTTCAGTACGTGACCGATCTGGTCTAGATAGGTGAGTCTCGGTCTCCCCCGGTACCTACATCTTTCCACTTTCGCATTGTATATCTTCTTAACCAGACGTTCGTTCGGCATTCTTTCCACATGTCCGAACCATCGGAGCATCGCCTTTCGCATCTTTACACCAATACTCTCTTTCATACCTACTCGCTCTCTTACGTCGTCGTTGCGAATGCGGTTGGTCAGCCTAACTCCACAGATTTTCCGTAGAGATCGCAATTAGACCGCATTAATTTTACTTTCATGCTCTTTTCTGCATACCCAACTCTCGGTTCCATATAGTATGTTAGTATGTTGGGACAAGCACTGCGTTATGTTTTACTATACGTGTCTTCTGGCTGAGGTGGTGGCTACCGAGAAGTTGTCTCAACGCTCCGTTCACTCTATTTCCCGGATTTACTCTTCGCTCTATATCAGTAGTGTACCTTCCATCTCGGCTTAATCCACATCCAAGATATTTACAAATGCATCCACTTGTTCTAGTACATCATTACTCTTACATCTGTTCTGGCTTCATCTCTTTCAAAGACCATTATTTTGGTTTTGCTCACATTCATGCGTTGATCTCTTTCTCTTATTAAAATAATCTAATTCTTATTAAAATAAGACTACCAAAATAAGATTTTGAAACATGTATCTTAAATGTTATATAAAAAGCCGACTTTAAAGATTATTTTTCAAAAGAACAGCTCTTGAAATTTGCACAATGAAAAGCTAGCATTAAGAATCAAATAAGTGGGTAGCATTCGGAGCAGATCCGTCGACAATTTGGCACCCCGCCAGTCGTATGTAAAGGAAGCACCACAGTTGAATTTATAATCGTCATCAGAGATCCATTCTTGTTTGTTCTCAGTAAGATATATGTGCCCTAAATATATAAGTAATAAGAAAATTTTACATATTACAACTCAATTGATTAGGAAATTACCTAGAGTTTAAGTGACATTTACATACATACATATCATCACGTCATATCTCTTGCAGGGTAGGCAGAGAGAACAGACTGCCAGAGAACTCTATCCTTGCAAACTTCACTCGCTTCCTCAACATTCATAATTCTCTTCATACACGCTCGCCGATTTCGAGACTCTTGACTCCACTTCTTTCAGTACGTGACCAATCTGGTCTCGGTAGTTTAGTCTCGGTCTCCCCCAGTACCTACATCCTTCCACTTTCGCGTGACCGAAAGTGACATTTACGACTTAAAATAAGGTAAACTAATACTAATACTATAACGAAATAAAGCCTCATTACACTTGTCTGACTGCTTGTAAATATTTATTTTTTATTTTTTGTTTCTTTGATTGACAGGACCTTTGTCTGTCTTCCGGTTTTCATGAACGTGTTAAATTAATTTTGTACATATTATATTTTTTGTATATATATAGGTATTATATTTAGATATATGTATTATTAATACTCAATATTATCTGTAATAGGTATCAGGTTATTATCATATCAGATAAATAAGATAGTAAAGCAAACAACCTTATTACAATACATTTAATTTAACATATCAATTTATCATGTGTAATTTAACATATCAGTTTATAATATAATACACAGATAAATAACATAGTAAAGCAAACAACCTTATTACAATACATTTAATTTACATATCAATTTATCATAATACTATTCAATGAAAATAAGCAAAAGTATTACCATGAAATGCACAACTACATAATGATACAAAAATACAACCTTAGATGTTAACAGTACGAAAGCCAACAGCAACTGACTGTTTTACCGCGCTATCGCTCCTTAAATACCCACAAACTGCACAAACAACCGACAACCCACAACTTTGATATCAAATCAGCGAATATTATTTCATTTTAATCCACTTTTCACCCTAATAACACAAATCATATCGTAATTCATCATTATTTTTTAAATCGACGTAAAATAGAATCTTATTACCTTTTTAAATGTTATATACCTATACATTTCTTCTATTATTAATATAACACGGCCATACTGACAAGTACTTCGCTCTCGAAGTACATTATTGTATTATTGCTAACATACTTGCAAACAGTGACTGCTCAAAACTTACATATGTTTGTTTGCCAATTGCCTAGACGTGTCAAGCCCCCTCCACCCGCTGCTTGTGGGATAAACTTGCACCAAGCAAAAGACCGACCAGCGGAAACAACATATTGCAAATCATGATTCTTCAAAATTTATATATTTTTGTTTGCCAATTGCATAGACATGTCAAGCCCCCTCCACCCGCTGCTTGTGGGATAGACTTGCACCAAACAAAAGGCCGACCAGCGGAAACAAAATTTATATATCTTTGTTTGCCAAATGCCTAGACGTGTCAAGTCCCCTCCACCCGCTGCTTGTGGGATAGACTTGCACCAAGCAAATGACCGGCCAGCGGAAACAATTTATTTACTAAACAATCACAATCCACTAACAAACAAATTAGCAATTATACACTTATGATAATTATCTAAGTACTTAAATCAATTCGTAAGCTACATTTTCCTTGCAATTTGTAGCAATCATTAGGGAGGTTAGAAGAAATTTCATAAGGGCCTTTAAATTTTGATGCTAATTTATCCTTACACCTATGATTCTGTGAGACATATACTTCATCTTCGACGAACAGTGTCAAAACGGATATTTGTCGCCATTTGTATAATATATAGTTTAGCTATGTCTCAAGCAGTGTCTAATTTAATTAAGTATCGTATTTCGTTTGCGACAAATTACACCAATAAGTAAGCGTAAATAGTAAAATCTGTGGCCTTCTGTATGTTCCTGTTAATAGATTGTTGGATTTTCCATAAAACGTTCGGCCAATCTGACTGTCTAGTATATAGTATTAAGCAATAGTCACAATAAATACGTAACGTTCTACTTGCCCCTTACTTCTGAGGGTACAATGGAAATTAACTAATGTTCTACACGTAGTTCATCAAACAAAAAAATAACATGATTTGACTACTACTAAAATTAATTCCTTGACGTTTTGAACACTTTACAGTGATCATAGTCACGGGAGGACCAGGGTGTCTTACGCCCAATAAGTCATCGTTATTACAGAAATTTATATATATCTACTACAGGATCAGTTATTAAATTTTGTCCCGCATTTTTAATACAAATTAATTGCCAGCACATATAAGAAAATGATTCTATGTGTAAAATTTGATATTGTTTATGGTGAGTTATAACTATTAAACATTTAATTTATGATAATTATCATATTGTGGCAATATATAAGTTTATAAAACTAACAAATGTATTCAGCTACCTATATATTTTTTTAAACTAGCTAGTTATTCTCAAAACCAATATGACAATTTCTTTCGTGAAATAGGCGTAATATACTTTGCAATATTTAACTTTATATGTCTATTTGGATTAATCTTGTAATATAGCAAATTACTACGAACTACCTACATTTTGCTTTGAGTCTATTCTCACGTTTGTTCTCTATGTGAAAATTCTAACCGAGATTGGGTGGCATCTATTAAATTTACAGTATTAGGCATAGCCATAGGCAGTTCAATAGGATTTCGACCGAGGAAATCGAAATAGCTTATATATTGTCCCTTTAGTAAGTAATTTCAAACTGCATATTTAGCCACCTGCGAGCTAAATGGGTTATTATTTTATTCATGGTTGATTTGATACATACATTCAGTTATAATTTTAAGTTAGTTCCTAGTAAATTAACTGTAATGTGTTTTACAGCATTGTAAATGGCTAAAGTTTCTAGATCGTATGAACTATGTTTCAACTTATATGTGTTGTTCTTTTACTGAAATAGGCACCCTAAAATTATAAAATTTCTGCAATAAAATAAATATCTAATATCACTAGTAACGTCATATAATTCAGTTTGTAAGCTAGGATCGAAAATCGATAGCGAAGGTCTAGACACTAAATACCTAATGTAAAACATAATCTCTCGCGATCAGACTCGAGTCCCATTTATTGTACTTTTTCTTTTGGAAAATAAGTCAACGAGTTCTGTACAAAAATGTGACCCAAATCGACATTCAGATGGTCTTTATGACTAAATATATCAGAGCGAAGCCCTTTAATGCCTTACCAGCTCCTGCGACGGTACCGATACTGCGCCATCCCAATACTTTAAGACAGTTCCTCGATGTTGAGAACTCAGCCTTCTGCATCACGGCCCTCGTCACTTTTCGCTAGGTAGAAGGCTGCATTTGCTATGTCATCATCAGCATGATGATTGCCGGATACAGCATCTTAGATTGCCTGGAGAACTTCTAAGACAGCGGGATCTATTCTGAAACTCGGATATTAGGTGTATTAGTAATTAAGGTATTTATCCCACTTCTGATGTTAAATTAATTTTGTACATATTATATTTTTTGTATATATATAGGTATTATATTTAGATATATGTATTATTAATACTCAATATTATCTGTAATAGGTATCAGGTTATTATCATATCAGATAAATAAGATAGTAAAGCAAACAACCTTATTACAATACATTTAATTTAACATATCAATTTATCATGTGTAATTTAACATATCAATTTATAATATAATACACAGATAAATAACATAGTAAAGCAAACAACCTTATTACAATACATTTAATTTACATATCAATTTATCATAATACTATTCAATGAAAATAAGCAAAAGTATTACCATGAAATGCACAACTACATAATGATACAAAAATACAACCTTAGATGTTAACAGTACGAAAGCCAACAGCAACTGACTGTTTTACCTTTTTTTTTTTTTTTTTTTTTTTTTTTTTTTTTTTTTTTTTTTGTTAACGCAGTGGTTCAAGAATGCTATTTGCGCACTAACCCCCGCCTGTCGGAAAAACAGACGAGGAGTGTGGGACTCGCTAGCCCCGTGACTAGAATTGACAGCTTAACCGGACTATGGGTGAGCGCTGAAGGCTCTCAACCCGGAATAGCTTTTAAGCGACTACGCCCGAGGGCTCTCCCTGTGGAGAACGGACCTCGGCTCGGGGCGTCGCTGGTGGCAAAGTGGGTGTGCCCACGTTTGGAATATTGATTTTTACGCGTCGCGTCTTCCTTCCCCGGCGGCGGAGGCGAAAGCGCGAGTGATTATGTGTTATGGCCGCGCGGGCCGTGTTGGCTCTTTCTTGAGCGATAGTAATTTCGTCGTCAACGTCGGTCAGTACGTGTCGAGGACGTCGGATGGCGGCTGTTTTACCGCGCTATCGCTCCTTAAATACCCACAAACTGCACAAACAACCGATAACCCACAACTTTGATATCAAATCAGCGAATATTATTTCATTTTAATCCACTTTTCACCCTAATAACACAAATCATATCGTAATTCATCATTATTTTTTAAATCGACGTAAAATAGAATCTTATTACCTTTTTAAATGTTATATACCTATACATTTCTTCTATTATTAATATAACAAACGCTTTAAAGTGTTCTAAATGTTGGGTGATTAAAATTAAATATAAACGCGATAGAATCCGTAAAAATAATTTTATTTGAAATGTGTAATACATACCTTTTTCCGTGTGATGACGGAATAAGAATATAGTTCCCAACTCCCTATCTTACACGTAGGTGATCGTAAAAGACGACTAAGGGATATAAAATGCATATAACATCTATGTAAGAGATGGAAAACTCGGAACAAAACCCTATACCCACAAATCTGGTATAGTGTACCAGTGTGGTACAGTAGGTCATTTTCCTTCTCATTGTGGAGGAGGCTCGAGCCTAACAGTAGGACATATATGAACTGACATTATGATGATGATGATGATGAATATTTGCTTAAATATTAGAAATCATGGTCCAACTAATTTCACTGACTTTATGGAAGAGGGTTATGCTTAACACGTGGACGTACCTATATAAGAAGACGCGGTCATTCTCTATATCAATGTGTATAGGCAATTTACAATTAAGGGGGTATTCTCATATAAACGCATAAATTTTATCTCTTTTTAGAGATTTTTTTTTCATAATACAATAAAATTCAATCATTTTATTTTTTTTCTAGATTTTTATATGTATTTTAAACTATATAAAAAAATATTTTTTCTTATTTTATATTTTTTATATGCTTTTTTTTTAAATTTAATTAGACACCAAAAACGAAAGCAGGTCACTGGTCACGGTAATAGCGGCTGTTCATGTTGTCTGAAATAAAAAAATCGAATGGATCATTGTTCAGTAGATCTGTCGCTATCGGCCCTACCAGAATTAATTAATTTCATTAAAAAAAAATGGCGGACTGTAGAAAAAATTTTTGTTTTTTTTGTAATTTTTTATTGTTAAAAATCTTTTTAAAAATAATATTTTTTTTTCGAATATATACAATTTTGGTACGGCCGATAACCATTAATAAGTAGAAGAATATGTATAAATTTCAAAGCGATCGGTTGAATACTTTTTTTTAGGACCATGACAGTTTTAGAAAATTATGTTCCAGAAAAATGCGTTTAAAGTATCAAGAGCAGATTTTTTGTGGAAAATTTATACTTACATAAATCTGCTATGCCTGGATTTTGGTCTGAATTTTTCACAGCATATTTTCGATAGGTTTTACTAATGAAATATGAAAAACAAAAAAAACGGTTTTTTGAAGTGGATACATGAGAATACCCCTTTAAGATTACTAAAAATTGTTGTATGAAAACATGGTAAAGAAATATATAAAGATAACTAAAGTAATTAAATATTCAAGAGATTGTTTTTGATAAATTAAGATTTAGGATTCACACTATAATTAATTAACCAAAATTGAAATTAATCCTTACGTCCTTACTAATATTACAAATGCGAAAGTAACTCTGTCTGTTTGTCGCTCATTCAGGCCAATATTACTGAGCCGCTCTACATGAAATTTGGTACACAGATAGTCTAGAACCTGACAAAGGATATATATTACTTTTAATGCAAAAAAAAGGTTATAAAGGGGGATGAAAAGTTCTAAGGAAGTATCGTCATTTTTAAAGCCCGATGCTTGAAACTTATTTTTAGGCTATTGATTAGATATAAATAAATATGACATTAACATTTTGTAAAAAAATTACCCTTAAGGGGTAAAATAAAAATAGGGGATGAAAAACTTTAGGAAAGTAACCTTTTACGTAGGCAACCCCGCGGGCAGAAGCTAGTTATATATAAAAATTAATTTATATAACCTAAAACGAATAACTGCCACGGAGAAAGAGTTGAAGAACATTTGGTTAAATAATAATTAGTATATAGTCACCTGTGTCATATACACATTTTTTTTATTGCTTATGGTGGGAAACCAGCAAGCAGCACACTTGACTTTAAGTGTCACTGCCATCTATGGTAAGTTTCACTGCGGCTCTCGCGCTCACCGAACGAAGCGCAATAGCTCATTGCCATTACTCAATACTCAAACGTCGACCTTTTGCGAGAGTGTGGTTCTACCCTTTTTTTTTTTTTTTGGTGTACTATGGATTAGTCTCGCCCCGCCAAATCGGTCCGGGGTGACGGAAAAGGCGGCGCGTGACCCCATAGACCCACCGTAAAAACTCCTCTCTCTTCGCCGTGCGAGCGGGTCACCGGGACCCGATTTTTAACTTCGGTGGCCCGCCCGGCGGTGTGGTTCTACCCTAGACGGACCGACCCGTGGCTGCAAATTGAGAACTGTCAACAGCGTGGTCCTACCACTAATAAAAACATTATGAAAGCCCTCACCTACTGTGGGTTATGTATTCTCATTCGCTTGCATTTTTCTTATTTTTGTATTTGTTTAGCTGTTAGCCGCAGATGGCTTTGACAGCTTTACGCTGTCTGTGGGTGAGCGCTGAGGGCTCTCAACTCGACATATGATTGCAGTTATATTTATTACCTTATGTCTCTTGTTGTACATTAAGGCAAAAGTAACATTATTAATATAGTACTATGAATTATAAAAAGCTGTTAAATAAAATAAAGTTTACATTTATTTCAACTTAGGTGCCATATTAGTTATTGAATCCGTCATATGAGTAGTGATTCCATTAAATATCGCAATATAAACGTACATTTCGCGAAACGTAGGCGAAGAAAAGTTATACTTAAGTAAGTCATCATCATTCTCCTACTCTTATCCCAATTACTTGGGGTCGAAAACGTTATTGGCAATAGTTTTATGACCGGCCGCCTGCCAGACGTCAACCCTCCATGCGAATGTAATTGTTGAACAAACGGCATCAGATGTAGTTAGTCTAGGTCGTTATAAGGCTCTTAGTCGTCTTTTACGACATCCACGAGCAAAGTAAGGATCGGTAGTATTCGTAGCCGCTACTATACATTATACCTAAGTAAGTATGATAAGGAAATAACGCTTGATAATAAATGTTTCATTTTATCCTTGAAATGCTCATTTGGACTTCCACCACGTAATAACCAACTACCTAGATAGTATAATTGTTTATGTAACGATTTCTCGTGGGTATTGTCGAAGGTTCTATTCCCATGTATAATAGTTTTGTGTGTTGTCCGCAATATTTACTCTAAATCTGTTTGCCTTTTAATTATTTATGATATTGACATTTATTCCTGAGAGCGTCATAATTTTAGCTCTTTTTTATATTGCTTATGGTGGCAAACGAGAAAGTAGCATACCTGATGGTAAGTGTCACTGCCGCCCATGGACAAAGGTATTGCAAAGGCAATACCAAGGGTTATAGCTTAGGCCGCTACCTACCAATAAAATCCCCAAACCCATCCAGTTGGGCTTCCGGCTCTCTCGCTCACCGAACGAAGCGCATTAGCATATTGCCATTACTCAAGCGTTGATCTTCTGCGAGAGTGCGGTACTACCTCGAACGAACCGGCGTGCGGCTGTAGACAGAAAACTGTCAACAGTGTAGTCCTACCACTAAAGTGACTCCTGACCCGTACTCAGGTCTTTTCCATAATAAGAGGAAAATTCTGAAGTTTTAACTATATGCTATTCAGATGAACTGGTATAAAGTGTCATTTTGAGTTTCTTGCATAAAATTATATGCATTATATTCCTACGCCCGTACCACACAAAGAAGATAGTAGTATCGAAAAAAAGATGATGATTTAAAAAAAAAAAATATTTTCGTGGCGACAAGTAACGAAGAAAATCTATATTTATATATCGCTTGCTCAGAAGAATAGTGACACAATTCAAAAAAGCTAAATTTTTCAGTAGGGTCAAAATAAGTATTTCCTTGTCTTCAGCTCGGTTCAGCAGCGATTCCAAATGCACGAACGACAGCATAATATCTTTAAGAATGATGATGAAGAGTTGATATAGTGAACTTATAATAAACTCATTTGCAAAAAAAAACGGACGGTTTTGATTTTCACTCATATTTAAAAAGATACAATACCAAAAAGGTTTCAATCGTTTGTACACGTTACTGGCCGGTTTTAAAAATGCTGTGGTATTTAAAAAAGTACGTTCTAAATTCAATTTTTCATTTAATGTTCATTTTTACAGAAAACCCCTTTTTATCCTACATTTTTGGCGCGAAGTTCCAGAAGTTAACATCGACTTTCATAACTTTTATTCAATTTTTATCGATTAATTTCATATCCTTGACTGTCAAAGCTTTATTTAATGCTGTTTGGCTGTATCAAAAATGGTAGATAAAGTGGTAAAAGCTACCAAAATTATCGCGCTGCTTGAAGAGGGTTGCAGCCAATGTTTCGTGGCTAGGAGGCTAAATGTTAGTCGCTCGACAGTCCAAAGGACCTGGCAGCGATATCAGGAGACTGGTTCCGTCGAGAGAAGGCCTGGTTCTGGAAGAAAACCATGTACCCAACCACGGGATGATCGTTTTCTTGTGAGTCGCGCATTGAGAAATCGCAAATCTTCGTATGTGGATCTTAAGAACAACCTCCAAGAAGTAAGAAATGTGCATATTAGTCTATGGACGGTCAGGAGGAGGCTTCTCGCTGCCAATATACGCAGTCACCGCCCGGCCCGCGGCCCCAAATTACTCCGTGAGCACAGAGTTCACAGGCTTAGGTTCGCTAGAAATTGTGAATCATGGACTCAAGACGATTGGAATAGGGTTTTGTTCTCTGATGAAGCCAGGATATCTCTGTTCGGTGAAGATCGACGTCGGCGAGTGCTAAGAAGACAAGGAGAACGCTTTGCAGAGGCATGTTTCGAAGAAATCACACCTTATGGTGGGGGCTCTGTTATGTTTTGGGCAGGAATAAATTCAATGGATCGTACAGAGTTAGTCTTCATTGAAAACGGCTCACTGACTGGGCATCGATACATAACGGAAGTTCTAATTTCTCATGCACAACCCGTATTGGCCGCTCTAGGTGAAGACTCGATTTTTATGGACGACAATGCTCGCGCCCACCGATCCCGCGATGTTAATGCGTATGTGTAAGAGGTCGGCATTCGTCGTTTGGATTGGCCAGCTCGAAGTCCCGACCTCAATCCCATAGAGCATGTCTGGGACGTTCTGAAACGGCGTGTGAGATCAGTACACCCGGCTCCGCAGACCATCAGAGAGCTGAAGAATGTGATTACTGCGGAGTGGGAACGTATTCCGCAAGCAAGTATCCGGGATATACTCGCTAGCATGCCCAGACGAATTCAAGCTGTGATTTTAGCTAGAGGGGGTCACACTCGATACCAAACATTTATCTGCTTTTACTTTATTAAAGAAAAACAAACAAAAAAACTTTTTTATTTTTACTTCATGAGCATATGCACTACTAGCGAATATACACTACTAGCGAGGTTTAGCATTATTTCCCATAAATTGTATCTAAATTTTATGAAATAATGATGAAAACGATTATTTTCTTATTAATTTACCAAATTGTGTGGATAAAACTACCTATAATTATCAAACAAAGAAATATTAACATTTGAAATGGTTCATTGCTTAGGTGCCCGTTTTTTTTGCAAATGAGTTTATTAACACCCCTCCACCATCAAAAATTGAAATATAAAAAAAAAAATTAGAGTAAGTAAAAATTGTAATTTTTAGAGTTGTGACACTATTCTTCCGGGCAAGCGATATGTATGTGTGCGTTATCATCACGAACATTAGACATTAGACGTCCACTGCTGGTAATAGAGTGCCCACTTAAAAGCGTTAATAGCTATACTTAACAAGCAGATTTGGGATGCTGATTTCAGAAAATTGTTACTGCCCAATGTCCTAAGGGCGTCGGATCAAATTCGTGAGCCAATTTTTATGACTCCTATGAGAGAGAAGCAAAGGTACATCGTGTATTAAAAACCCGACATGTGGTATATTTACATAATATACAAGTATATACAGAAAATAAGGTAAATATCAAAATATTTAATATACTATTCAAGCAGTTAGTTATCATATCCCAATATAGGCAGAGTAATTGGCAGTTGCCTGGGTAATATACCCGGGTATCTGCCTAAATGAATGTAGAATACTGTGCCGGGCTTCTATTTCCTTAATATAAAACAACCTAACGAACCTACCTACGTCCCTTTCGATATTATCCATCGTTCCCACCCTATATTAATACTTTATGCGATCCACAAAGTTTTGTCCCGAGTCTGGGTGTAATTTGTCTGCATTTATTGCATGTCTGTAAAGTTGCTCTCGATACAAAGATTATTTCCTTAGTGCAGGTTGGAGTAAAAAAAAAAAACTCGTAAGGTAAACTGCCGTGCGGGCCACCGAAGACAAAGATCGGGTACCGGCGGCCCGGTCGCACGGCGAAGAGAGGCGCTTTGCAGGGTGGGTTATGAGGTCGCGCGTCGCCTCTTCCGTCGCCCCGGACCGATTTGGCGGGGCGTGACCACATCCTTAGTCCACCGCAAAAAAAAGGGTGGTGTAAAAAAAACTTCACTTAAAGCAAATATTGAAATACCATGTTATTTAATGTCATTGTGGATTATGATAAAAATATTGTACTATTAAACCTTAACATAACCTGAATTCACATTGGCGGGTCATAATAGGGCTGAACTGAAAATCAGCGCTTGACTTCTGGAGCGATCTCTTTAAGTCGCGGGGCACATATTTTTATAAACCTGTCCTATTCGTTTCTTAGTTTTTGTCGCTAAATAAAACATTTTCTTTCTTTCGTCTCATAAAATTCAATTAAAACCCTATATCCACACGTAGGTATGAAAGAGAGTATTGGTGTAAAGATTCGAAAGGGAATGCTCCGATGGTTCGGACATGTGGAAAGAATGCCGAACGAACGTCTGGTTAAGAAGATATACAATGCGAAAGTGGAAGGATGTAGGTACCGGGGGAGACCGAGACTCACCTACCTAGACCAGATCGGTCATGTACTGAAAGAAGGTGGAATCAAGAGTCTCCGAAACCGGCGAGCGTGTATGAAGAGAATTATGAATGTTGAGGAAGCGAGTAAAGTATGCAAGGATAGAGTTCTCTGGCACTCTGTTCCCTCTGCCTACCCTGCAAGGGATATGGCGTGATGATATGTATGTATGTATACACCAACACGTTTAATTAACTAGCGCGGTATAGTAAGTTAATTTCCCTCCCATTACGGAGGAGGCCCGAGCCCAACAGTGGGACATTTATGGGCTGTGATGATCATGATGATGAATCTCTTTACACTGATACAACATTAGTAATGATTAGTAACTATATTGTATCTGTGCAAAGCTGGATGACTTTCTAGTTTTTAATATTTTATTTTGTTTTACTCAGCATTCTCAAGAAGATAACATCGAATGCTTTACGTCACGATAGAACGAATAGTTTCGTAAGGATAAGGTTTTCAATTTCTACGAGGACCAAATCAAGTTCAAACGCCAATAAACAGATAAAACCATATATAAATCGTTCTCTATATCTTGAGCCCAACCATTTATTGTGTTGAGACATAATGTATCCAACTGGAAAGAGATACATTTCAGTTGGTTTGATAAATGTGGATATATAGCAATATTTGTCACTAGTATTCAATATTTCTAGACGTCTATAGTCTATCAAAAGTATAAATTTTACAGTTGTCATACAACGATAAGACGCGTAAAATTTGTTTGAATTCATGTGTGAAATATGGGATAATAGTGTGGATAGTATTTTTTTTTTTGTGTCTTAGTTGTTAGCCTCATATGGCTATGACAACTTTACCCGGACTGTGGGTGAGTGCTGAGGGCTCTCAACCCGTAATGTGGATAATATCCAGAGTATATATTATTTATAACAAGCTATAGGTACTTGCCCACTTCGCGTGGCATATTATATAACAAAAATAGCCAAAAGAAATAAAATATTTATTTTAAACAAATGACAATCGAATTGAATAAATTTAATTAAAATAAAAATACATTATTTCTAAGTAAAAAAAATATAGGTTCCGGATAAGTAATCACCACCTGCTTAGTCTTTATATGTACCTATATATAATTCTTCTGTAAGTGTGTTGACAATGAACTCCTCCTAAACGGCTGGACAGATTTTCTTGAAATCGTTTGTATGTGTTCGGGTTGATTCGACAATGGTTTAGATTTACAATTGGACCCGGTAGGTGGCGCCGTTGTTCGTATGTCAAATGGTTGGACCGATTGGGATGATTTTTTTTCTTTGGAATATACATATATTCCAATGGCTCACTGGATGTTTTCTAAACACAATTGGACCCGGTATGTGGTGCTGCTCTCAGCATATCGCTTATACTTTTCCGGGCAGGACGTCTGCTATGACAGCTAGTCTATCATATATTAAAACCTTTCCCGAAATACGCCGCATCTTATGCTAAGTATCATTCCGATCGGTTTAGTAGTAGGGGTGTGCGAATAATTCGAACTTACGAATTATTCGTTCCGAATCGAATATTAATATTCGATTCGAAACTCGAATCGAATAATTCGAAATTTCGAATTATTCGAAAAATTTCGAATTATTCGAATAATTTCGAATTTTTCCGAATTATAATATTATTCGCAAATTTTTATTGTATTTTAAATTCGGAGTTTGTTATGTTCGATATTCAAATATGACATTAATAATTAATAAATATTTTATTTAAACCATGAAATATAACTACATGAATAGAACAATGAGTATGAACATTTGCTACAAATTTTTGTTTAAAAATAATAAATACGATACTGAATCTGGTGATAATGAAGTTCGTTTATCAGATACAATATCACCAGCAGTGGAAAATAATCTTTCACTTTCAGCAGAAGTACAAGGTATTCCTAAATATCTTCTCGCCATAAGTGACAATAGGGGATATTTATTTTTTTCGAATTATTCGAAATTTTTCGATATATTCGAAATTTTTCGAATTATTCGATTTTTTTCGAATTATTCGTCGAATTTCGAATAATTCGAAAATTCGAATTATTCGATTCGAATTTCGAATCGAATATTAATATTCGATTCGATTCGATTCGAACGATATTCGCACACCCCTATTTAGTAGTTTTCGCAGTATAACCGAAGTAAAAAATCGCCTCTCTATTTATTATTATAACTAAATACTATTATGGACTATAAATTTCAAGATTTATTGTAATAATGTAATTAAATGTAGCTTTGTTTATAATATTTTTATCTGGGAGCACAGCAGTGCCCCCGCTGAGACGAGCCAAGGGAAGCACAAGACACTTTTGTAAAATATAAGCCGCATTTACACTAAGTTATAGCATTTTCTTTTTTAATAAAGTAATAACATGTTTTCATATTTTCCATTATTGTGCAGTCCCAATTTGTAATAATTTTAGAGGGTTCATCATCATCATCACAGCCCATATATGTCCCACTGTTGGACTCGGGTCTCCTCCGTAATGGGAGGGAAATTAAACTACTAAACCGCGTTGGTCAGACGTGTTGATATAGAGTTTTGTTTCGCGTTTTCCTTCTCTCAAAGAGGGTTCACGCTTCGATTATAAAATTAGTAATAATGAATCAAATTATCGTATCGTTTTTGGTGATTTTAAGCTTAAGTAAATGATTTAGGGAGGAACGAAAAGTAATTAATCCAATATTGACGGGCAGTTCGGCTGTTATCTTTCGACGTAATAAATCTTACGAAGATTATAAGAGAACCGAATGTTCAATCCCACTTACGCTCGATTGTAATGTTATTTTAATATAATGATTTAATATATATAACACATTAACGTATAATCCACATACATACATATCATCACGCCATATCCCTTGCAGGGTAGGCAGAGAGAACAGAGTGCCAGAGAACTCTATCTTTGCATACTTCACTCGCTTCCTCAACATTCATAATTCTCTTCATACACGCTCGCCGGTTTCGGAGACTCTTGACTCCACCTTCCTTCAGTACATGACCGATCTGGTCTAGGTAGGTTAGTCTCGGTCTCCACCGGTACCTACATACTTAACGTATTTTAACGTTTAATCAAGTATTCTATATATCCTTTGAATGAACATGGAGATATACTAGAGGAATCTTTGGAATTTTTCTTTTATTTTTTTGAAAGATAAAAACACGCATTAACAAATAAATTAAATTATTTTCTGGTAGACATTACAAATAGCTACCTCGATCGACGGCGAGTCGATAATTTTGTACCGGGTCACGGTGAGTTACTTAAAAGATATCATGCCAGATCGAATCAAGTCTTTCGTTTTGATGCTTCGCTCAATAATAGGTAGAGAGGGAAATCCCATCAGGTTATGTCATCCCATGCGGTTGCTCTAATGATTAGACATAGTGCACGTGAATTGTAGCTGATCTACTGTCTTCTAGCCTTTTTAAGTGGTTCTGATGACTGATGATATGATCAGGCAACCCACCGTAAGTGGTAAATGCTGCTCACACGGTAGGACAGTTCTATAGTTTATGTGATAAAATCCATATACATTTTCTTTTTTCGTATTGAAAATTAGAAAAAATAAATAATTGTATTTTAGAATTGGATAAAATATGTTTTGATAAGTAGAAAGTAATTTAGCTTCAGTGTGATAGCATCCGATTAGGATATAATTATTGTAGAAAGATAATGGATAAGATTCTTACCAGACTAGTCTTTATATTATTTCTATTTATAGGTATATATGAGGTGCTTTTGCTATGTGGTAGCGGCTACGAATACTACCAACCCTTACTTTGCTCATGGATGGCGTAAAAGACGACTTAGAGACTTATAACCATCTGGGCCAACTCCATCTGATGCCGTTTGGTCAACAATTACATTCCCAAGGAGGGTTGATGTCAGGCACCTGCTGGTCATAAAATTATTGCCAATAACTTTCGCAATATGTATTAGTACAAATTGCATTAACCCCAAGTATATATATTTTTAAAAGACACACTGCACTAAGAAAATAATCCCTGTTTTGTAGGGGATTTTACAAACATGCAATTAACGGAGACAAATTACACCCAGACTCAGAACACCACTTTATAGATCGTACAAAGTATTGTTCTGCGTGGGAATCGAACTCACGACACTGGCACGGGAGGTCATTATCTTAACCATTACGCCATCTGTGCAAATGGATTATGAGCAGTAGAATGACGATTTATGAGGTGCATACGAATAAAATATTATAGTATTCCAAGGTAACATATGGTTATCCTATCAACCGAAATTACATTCTATGTAGTCGTAAAAAAATTTATTGTGGTAACCATCTGGAATAAAAAGTAAAATACGGCAAATAAAAATATATTTTTATTACTTTTCACTTCGTAATATTCTGGATAATGTATCACATATTACGAATCTCGAAATAACTCTTAATACTGACTTTTCAAGGGTTTTAGTAATAAAATTTTATTTTTGTACCACTTTGTACGCATTCAAATTAATATCTGTCATCGTAGATGCCTACTATTTGACCATAGGGCTTCCCACAAGAATACCATTCCAAACGGTTCTATGTCACTTTTGAGTTGTCGTCAATCTACTTAGTGAAAGGTCGTCCTATGCTAAGCTTCACCGTCAACTATATAAAACTCAAAACTTGCACAGGTAGATGTCGTGGTAAGTATTGACCTACTATGCCGAGTGTCTTAAGTATGATTTCTCATGCAGAATAATCCTTTTAATTATGAATATAAGCAGTAGCGTCTCCTACGAAATATGGTTCTATTCTTTAGTGCAATAAATGACTACCATTCGCGCCGGGCGGGCTATCGGGTCAACTAGTCAATACTGATAATCAATCTACTGATCACGAGATAATTAAGCAGATTATAGGTCGCAAGATGTCATTCCGTGCAAACTCAAAGATCAAACGGGGTGAGTTCAGACCATAATTTGCCTCAAAAAAAAAGACAGGCAGTCATTTAGGCACGGCGACCTTAATTTAAGATTGACGCAGGTGTTTATCAGACATGGTTGTTTTAGTAGGTAACGTGTATAAGTATAAGCTGCATGTATTTCTTTTGTAATAAATAAAATTTAAACATTTTAGTACAATACTTGAAGATTGTTATTTTTCAAGTTCCAAGTAAAAGGGATGAGCTGTTTGGCCGCTACCGGACATGTACTTGATTAAGTTTATTAAAAAGAAATTCTTAGAGGAAAATTCCTTTACATAATTTATTTTCCACTAATCTTTTCTTAATAAGATGATTAAAATAAAACCTTATATGAAGACGATTTTTTCTAACCTAAAATTATTAATAAATAATTATTATAATATTACTTCCGTGAATTATATAACTTCAACATAATGACTAAAATATACAACATAAAAAAGGCACGGACAAAAGTCTGTGGACCAACAATTTATCTAATAAAAAAAAAAAAAAATATTACTTCCGTAAATGGAAATGGGTTTAGAATGTAATGAGTTCCCAACTTGCCATTGGAATTAATATCTGGCAACTGGAAAATCAAGGAAGTGGACTGCAGCATCATGGAACTTATTGTACCAACTGCGATTGCCAAACCAAACGGCAGTAGTACCATTATCCTTTCGACTACGAGGCTAATTTTTAATAGTGGACTATGATATGTTGATAAATGAATAATTATATCTAATAACTACCATATTAATTGTTTTTATTATTCTTATAACAATACAAAGACAACTGGCGTCATATAGGTAATTTTATTTCTCTTTCTATTTAAATTTTGAACATCCTGCATTAAAAAATAAATCCTCGCGGAGGACACTACAAATATATTGTATCATCATCATCACAGCCCATATATCTCCCACTGTTGGGATTGGACCTCCTCCGTAATGGGAGGGAAATTAACCTACTATATTGCGCTGGTCTGACGTGTTGGTATAGGGTTTTGTTTCGAGTTTTCCTTCTCTTGCATAGATGTTATATGCATTTTATATCCCTTAGTCGTCTCTTACGATCAACCACGGGTAAGATATTGGGTGGTGAATAGTATTCTTATTCCGTCACCACATGTATATATTGTATACAGATTTGTAAAGACCCCACGAGGATTAAAGGCCACAAATAATACTCACGTTTAAAACTATCACTTTTCGAGTGCATAAAGAATTGTCTGCCTTGAGGACTTGACTCTATAATCTACGCAGTCATCTAATATATTATAATACCGATATTCGAAAATATACATAAAATAGTCAATATAAAAGCTTTCTTTTCTCATACACTTAAGATATTGCCTACAAGAAATTACTAAAAGTATTCGCTCTTAAAATATTTCTGTCACATCTTTCTTTCGCCTATAAATGATTCCACTATAATATATATTATTTTGCTACCAAAATTCGTGATAAAATATTGAACTGGACGGCACTACACAACAATTTGGCAAATGGAAGCGACTGACTGTGTTGAAGTGCGTAGCGTATACGTTACTTTGTTTGAACAGCGAGTTTGATATTGACATTTTCAGTAAATAATACATTTATAGTTCATATTTAGAGTATAAATTTGATTATTTTTTGAAGTGAAAACTTCTTTTGGCACACTGCACACAGATTGTTTCGTAGGCTGTAAGTGAGGCTAATCCGTCACGCTCTGAGGTGAAACACTCGATCGGGTGAACTCGGGACCGCCGAGTATACACGAGCGGGCAAGATACAATCAGCTGCTCTTCACCGCTATGTCGCTGTGTTTACTATATTCAATTTATATATAATAAGAGTTATTATTAATTATTATCAATTATTCAATATTTTTTTTTTTGATAGGTCTAAGGTTTCACTTCTGACGGCAGTCCTCATGACTGCTTGGTGTTCTTTTTATTGCATAGAAATGTCGTTTTTTCATATAGCTTTTATTGGTATACGAACAAACAATCCACCTTATCCGAATTGGTAACCGTCTTTTATGACTGATGCTCTTCCTGGTCACGGCCTATTGTAAAGTGACGGAGATACAAATTATCGTTTCTTTCGGTTAGGAGCAAATTAATACTGAGTGTGGTAACCCCAGAGGGATTTCCCCGCGACTGTAGACAGAAAACTTTCAACAGTGTGATCTTATCACTACAAAATAATAAATCACAAGCCACTTATTCGAAAGTGAACAACGAGAAATAAAAATGCAATATTTCACTAACCCTCCATTTTCACTAGTGCCGTATGAGACGACTAAGGAACGTGAGTATTTCAAAGGCTCAACTGTAATAGAATTATTTTTAAATCGTTGCGTTTGGAGCGATTCAATTCATATCATTCAACTGCAATGCAAAAACCACATACTCGTAGATTGATATTATTATAATCATATTTTAAAAAGCCTTTAATGTTGATATACTGTTAAAGAGTCTTCAAAAAACTTCTCCTAGAGCTCGCACATTAAAACTCATCCCTATCTGTAATTTAGATTTTTTTATAAATTTTATACCAATTTACACTTACGCCATCAATATGAACCTAATGACTAATATCATATCACCATATAATTTATCAAAATCGGTTGAATCGTTGTATAATTAAGAAATACATACACATAGTACTAATACTCTATCTAGCTCTCCGTTTAGACCTGACCGCCGTCCAATAAAGAATAATAAATTTAAAATAAATTTGTACTCTACATAAGCCACGCACTTTTAATATGTTATAAATATAATCCGTCAGTCTAAACCCACTACCACAAACCAAACAATCTAAACGAGCGTCCATGTGATTGGTATATATCATTTGTTTGCCCACTTAACCGCGTGCAATTAAAACTAACCACTAGTTTAATCAAATTTACAGTTTCGATTGCATATATAGTGTGATTGAAATAAAAATCAGATGGTTGTCTGTAAAATCGGTTTACGGACGATATTTTTACGTGATGACGTCATAAGAAAACATTAATGAAGAATTGAATATTTTTATGATTTGAATAAACATAAACAATGCAAACCACATTAACTTTTCACTTCACTTCATAAACAGTATATACAGTTCACGTATACGTTGCATACTGCCGCTGTCTCTCTTCTACATGGACGCATCGGTTGATGAAGTGGAAATGAGATAGGTGCGTCACAAGCCGAACAGTTAAACCGATCGTATCGCTTGTTCTAGGCGGAATGTGACACTTTTTCGTGTAAGCAGCCGGCGTTCCTCAATTTATAAGACGTTATCACATCAATAAGAAAATATAAAAATCTCATAAGTTAACGTTTTATTTTATAATCGACTTTAAATGAGAAAGACATTTGGATATTTTTATGTATGGTGTATCCAATCCGACTTAATTCCGTCATATATAGACGGATTTGTTTCAAAATAGAGGAAAGAAATAGTGACTCTTTCCCATAGTTAATTAATAATATCTGGATGACCGAGCCTTGCTCGGTATTTTCTTTTTAATGTATTTTGGAAGCTATATTTAAATATAATAAAAATAATGAAAAACAAATCAGAAAGGCAAAAAATAAAAATAGAAACTAAAAAAATATCGAGAAAAAAGGAACAAAAATCACGTTTGTTGTATGGGAGCCCCCTTAAGTATTTATTTTATTACGTTTTTTAGTACTTGTCTTTATAGCGGCAACAGAAATACATCATTTGTGAAAATTGCAACTGTCTAATTATCATGGTTCATGAGAGCCTGGTGACAGAGAGACGGACGAACGGATAGCAAAGTAAAAAGTAATAGTTTTATTTTAAGCTTTGGGTACGAAACCCTGAAAAGGTTGAACTCCCATAAAAGCTTGGTACAATGGAAATACTCTTTAAAATTGGAATGTCTCGCAAGTCACGATACTGTATTAATACGACATTTGAAGGTTTCTAAGCTTTAAAGAGGTCATACACTTTCAGGACACGGCGTCATAGGAACGTGGAGTTTGAAATTTAAAATTGTTGGACAACAATTTTCTAAGCCGAATATTGTAATTGAAAGCCATGTTAACACATTGGATCGAATAACTGAAATCGATCGCTCATAAGATGCATTGACTGTTTTTATTTGACTCTGGCGAGGGTATTTTTACCGTATAATGATTATGAAAGGAGAAGATAGTCATTTGCTATATTTTTGTTCGCTGTTTAGTCAGCTCTTAATCAATTATTTACAAAAATTGAGACGGAAAGGTTGAGTTATATTAGGCACAATTAATAAGATACAATATGGAGACAACTTATTGATGCTGATCAGATGGGTCGCAAGACGCCACGATGTACCTATGTGCGCTACTACGGTCGTTTCGATTTCTTTAAACCATTTGCTTACAAATATTTGAAAACTTTCGAAGGGGTCAAATATCAAAATAAATCCTTTGAATAAGTGATAAACCCCGCTTCAAACAACCGGTCGAGTTCCTGAATACACCAAAGCCTCCTGGTATCCCAGCTCACATCTTAAAATTGAGAGCTGGCGCGCTAAAATTATACAATGTTTGCAAGTTTGCTAGAAAAAACACTCTGAGATTCTCCAAATACCATCAAATTACCTCCTCAAATTTCAGAGTGCAGTTTGCCATAAAAGTCTACTTGACCATAAACAAAGCTCGACGTCAAATTCTTAAGGTAGCGGTAGAGTAGTAAACTTGAGAGAAAGCTGCTTCTTCCATGGGCAGTTGTATGTGACATGCTTCAGAGTAAGCTCACAGAGTAGCCTGATAATTCTCATTTCAATCCGAAAGAAAAACAAAAGATATTGTTTACAAAGAAATACTGTAAGTTGGTGTAGTATGGCGGGTGCTTGGACCGGGTATTAGTCCATCACCCGCAGAAAGGTCAGCCTCGCGAGGGCGACGCCTCGGCATCACAGTTGTTTAATGCCAGGGCGTTTATGGTGATGTTACCCGAAAGGATAACCCGCCGGGCTGGCCACGGATGTCAAGGAAGCGAAGAAAACCAGAGGTTGGTCTAATTTCGATGCAAAACACGGTGGGTTATGGGGCCGCACACTGCCTTTCCGTCGCCTCGGTCAATGGGCGCAGCTGTTCAAAACGTAGCCTCCTAAGAAAAAAGCCTCGTGTCGATAATATATAACAAAATTTCATTTTATTGTCATGTCTATTAGACCTTTAAATACCCTACACTATAATAAAGATTGTTATATTTTATAAGTACACAAACATTTAAACAAAATAATTCATAAATTAAAATGACATTAATAACGTAGAAAACCAAAAAAAAACTATTAGAACCATTTTTGACTTCTACGCGGAAGAAGATGCGGGCAAATGTTAGTAAATAATAAAATAATAAAAAAGGCAAAAAAAACGGCCAAGTGCGAGCTGTACTCGCGCACGAAGGGTTCCGTAAAACTAAAAAAAAAGCTATTGCATAGCCTTTTGTATCAACTTATGTAATTATAATTCATCATCATCACAGTCCATAAATGTCCCACTGTTGGGCTCGGGCCTCCTCCGTAATGGGAGGAAAATTAACTTACTATAGCGCGCTGGTCAGACGTGTTGGTATAGGGGTTTCTTTCGAGTTTTCCTTCTCTCGCATAGATGTTATCGAGAAGTTGCCCCAACGCTCCGTTCACTCTATTTCACTCATTCACTCTTCGCTCTATATCAGTGGTGTACCTTCCATCTCGGCTAAATCCACATCCAAGATATACAAATTCATCCACTTGCTCTAGTACATCATTACCTATTGTTACTCTTACATCTGTTCTGGCTTCATCTCTTTCAAAGACTATTATAACAGTAATATATCAATAAATCTGAACAGGATGCAAGAGAGAAATTTTGGGAAGAACTAGGAGATGTTTTGAGATTACGTCAGTTGAATGAAAGGTTGATTTTGCTAGGTGATTTTAATGGATGGGTAGGAATAGGTCGAAAAGGATTTGAAAAGGTTTTAGGATGGTTTGGTGATAAAAGTGTTAATGAAAATGGTCAAAGTTTACTAGAGGTGTGCTTGGAATGGAATCTTTATATTACAAATACTATGTTTGAACACAAAAAGATCCATATGTATACACGTGAAGCAAAGAATGTAAGAAAGAGTATGATTGACTTTATAATAGTAGATGAAAGACTTAGAAGCAAAGTAGAACTTTGCTTCTAAGTCACTTCTAAGACACTAGGGTGTATCGCGGTGTTGGTATCCATACAGACCACTTCCTAGTAATGACTAGAATAAGTGGTCTCGTAAAAATGTGGCAAAACCGGATACATAACCCGACAAGTGTACTAGAAAGAATAAAAGTAGAAAATTTGCAAGATGAGATTGTTAGAGAGAAGTACAAAAGTAAACTGACAGAAAAGTTGTATGATTCGATTTAATATTAGTGATATGGAAGAATTTTGGAAGACTTTTAAAGAGAATGTGATAAATACTGCTATAGAAATATGTGGCGTGACCAGAAGAAGGAAAGTAAATGAGATGAAGAATGTATGGTGGGATAAAGATGTGCAGAGTGCAGTTTGTGAGAAGAAGAAAGCCTGGATAGATTGGCTTGCTATCAGAGCCAATGCGAGAATGGAAAAGGCAACGAATGATGATATAGATATAGCTAAAGAAGAGTACAAGAGAAGAAAAAGAGTAGTGAAAGAAATTGTCAGAAAAAAGAAAGAGGATCAAAAAGACGAGTATGATAGAATATTATCGCAGGATTATCAATCCAACTTAAAAATTTTCTGTAAGTCGATAAGATCAGCTCGAGGTAAAGCTCAAAGTACAGAGCTTGCCTCGATCATGGATAAGTATGGAAGGATAGTGAATAGAGAAGAATGTGTACTAAAGAGATGGAGGGAATACTTTGAAAGCTTATTTGAAAGAGAAGAGTCACAAGACCTGTCATCTGAGAGTGAAAGAAATCTTGAGGATGGAGAAGGTATAACTATGGTGGAAATTATGAACGCACTGAAAGGTATGAAAGTGGATAAATCTGCAGGATGCGATAGGATTACAGTTGAAATGCTGACGGCTGGACAAGATATCATAGCTAACATGCTATACCAGCTCTTCAATCTCTATTGGACTAATGGCCAAGTATCTGACGACTGGTGTAAGGCAGTTATTGTACCTCTGTACAAAGGGAAAGGTTCCCAGCAAGATTGTGCAAACTACAGGGGCATAAGCCTCCTTAGCATTGTCGGCAAACTGTATGCGAAAGTATTGATTAAGTATTGATTGAAAGAGTAGTGAAAGTAACTGACAAGAAAATATGGGATGCACAAGCGGGTTTTCAAAACGGTATGGGTTGTACGGATCAAGTCTTCTCCTTAACATGCATGACGCAGAAATTTTTGGCTAAAGGTCAGAAAATCTTTTGCGCATTTATTGATTTGGAGAAGGCTTATGACAAAGTGAGGAGGAATGAACTGTGGTCGGTACTGTCTATGTATGGGGTGGACAGCCATCTTATTCACGCTCTGAAATCCATTTATAAGGACTCCAGGGCGTGCGTAAGAATAAACGAGTCCTACACGGAATGGTTTAATATTGATAAAGGTGTTAGACAGGGATGTGTAGCATCACTGTGGCTGTTTAACCTATTCATGGAAGTCTGAAAGATAATGATTGTGGTTTAAGAATGAATGAGTTACTTATCAAATGTCTTCTTTATGCCGATGATCAGGTATCACTTGCATCGTCGGCTGAGGATTTACAGGCGATGGTAACTACTATGCATGAAGCTTTTGAAAGAAAAGGCATGAAAGTAAATGTATGTTAGACGAAAATAATGGTTTTTGAAAAGGATAAATGTAGAACGGAATGTAAAATTAGTTTTAAAATGCTGGTAACTATGCAGAACAATACATACCTGCATTAAAAAAATGGCACAAACGTAAAACATCTTTTTAATGGTTTAGCATATTATATTCGGCGTTATTATGACTTCATATTATAAAAAGGGACATGATAATTGAAAACTTGATTTTTAATAATAATGGTAAGTTTAAAATTATTAAAAATATTTTTATTATATGATGTAATTAAAAATTTACTGTTTTCGCAATTTTTCCTTTATCGGTGCAATAAGACGTTGCTTTGTACCAAATTTTAAGATTCTGAGTTCACGGGAAGTACCCTGTAGGTTTTGATTCCTCTGCGAGAGTCGAAAATATGCAGACATTTGCGGCATAAACGCCTGTATCTTTTGATTACATTGGCTTAGAAGTTTAATTTTTTTACAGCCTTAAGGGACAGTAGACTTGAGTATTTGTTACAAATTTTAGCTTGATACCTCCACGAGTTCCTGAGAAAAAGGGTCTTGACAGACAGACAGACGGACAAACGGACAGACGGACGGACGGACAACAAAGTGATCCTATAAGGGTTCTATTTTTTTCCTTTTGAGGTACGGAACCCTAAAAATGGAAAAAGGCAGCTAAGGATCCGAACTGAGTTCAGATTTGTTTGGGATTAGACTACTCAATGTTCCAACTGAGCTATGTCTATTCTTAATGACAGCGTCAAAATTTGCCTTCATATGTTATTAGTTTTCAGCATGGAGCAAATACAAAGAGGAGACGGCCTAAGTAACTGTGCACTGTGATTCTCAAGTAGGCCGTGACGTCATCACGTTAACATCAATAGTAGGCGTGGCCTATTAGTCTTCTGCCGTCGCTGACGGTGTTCGTACGGTGCATAAAATTATATTTTTGGTGTATTTTTATGTTATTACGAAGAAAACCATGAAGTGTTGTGTTTTATCATGTAAAAACTACTCCAATAAACGTACAGATGCTATGGAAAGAATCACATTCCATTTGTAAGTATTTTTATTCATAATTTATCAAAATAATTTCTAGAAAGTTCTTTTGACGGTATCATGTTCAGAAATAATTTTACTCAACGCTAGATGGCACCACTTTTCGTAATAGGACCCAGAACAATAAAAGCACATACAGTTCAAACTATTAAGATTATTGTAATAACTAATAACCATGAGTATTAAAATTTATACCCAAAGCCGTTTACCTCAACAAAAATATGAGTTTTATATGTAGTTAATAATTATTTTGTAAGCAATACGCCAGCTGTCGTTAACTATGAAGAACTATAAAAGTGTCAAAAATCCAGGGTCGTAATTAGAATATAATTATAACATTCGGATTTTTCATCAAAGAAAAATATTTTTTACACTACTTTAAATGAACCTATTATAATTAAACTGTAAATTTTGTATGTTTTAGAATACCGTTCAATGACGATGTTAGAAGCAATGGATTTCAAAAATTAATAGAAAAACTGGACTCCCACGAAATATACAAAGATTTGTTCTTCTCATTTTAACAATGAAGATTTAAACGACTGTATTGCAGCCAATAGAAACCACTTCGAACAAGCTTTTTATATTTTAAATTGTTTTATATTTATGTATTAAACTAACACTGTAAAAGTCATAAATATTTTTTGCAATAGAAAAAGGTTTTTCTTTGTTACAGTATTTAGGGCAAGACTAGGTATAGCTCAAGAAATATATGATACCAAAGAGTATTTCATTTTTATTATTGGAACCAATGTCACCCTTTCTCCTTTGTGTCATTTATTAATGTCATTTATTAATAATGTAATTGCACTCGATGCAATTTCTTGATAAGATTAACGAGGTTGAGCACGTCACAAAAATATTCAAAATGGTGGTGGCGTCGAAGACCGGGTCTTCAAGTTACCTTTGGCATGGCTAAGTTTTAGATGGCCCGTGCGTCAATCAAACGGTTGCTACCAGGGGGGGCTGGTCTGCTCGCTTGAAATACTCTTATACATGTCTTGGTCATTGACACCATTGTTGCATTATCAATTGTATGAAGCCTTATTTTAATAGAGTGGTTTGATTCTTTTTTTATATGGAAAAGACAAAAAGGAAGGAAATAATACCGTGTAACTAACATATTTACTAAAAGTCCAACTACTTTCATTCGACAATTTGTTAGAAACCCAAACAAATAATTGTATTATTTGGTCGTATGAAAAGGACACAAATATGAAGAAAAAAAAGGTTTCTAAACTTCTGAGTTTATCAGAATGACAGTAAAGAAAAGATGGATTTTTCATAAAATTATTAACAATGCTGACAAGCCTTATAAAGAAATTTGCGGTTAAAAACAGTAGTCATACACCTATTCGCTATGCAGAATTATTTGATTATAAACATTTGTATTTGAATAGAGCAAACAGCTAATAAGATTTGTTTGTATCTTCGAAATAAAAAAAAATTAGCACTCCTTGATATAGGTAAATTCTGAGTACGTCCCTGTTATACTATACACTTACTGACATCTAATGCAAGATAGCTCAACTGCATACAATATACGAAATTAGTAGTTGTGCTAATAGCCGGCAGATGGACATAAAGGAGTGAGTGAGACAAGTACTATTACTTGTCTCACTTTCTTCATTAGCAGCGACCCCCTCACCCCCTGTAAATGACACGCATTATTTCATAGAAAATATTCATTACAACAGCTCCTCTTTGTATTTGCTCCGTGGTTTTCAGCCAATTATTTTTTTTTATTATTGCCTGAAAATACATACAAAACAATATTTTCTAGAAATGAAACCTAGCTAGATCGATTAATCGCCGCCGAAACCCCCTACATGCTAAATTTCATGAAAATTGTTGGTGTCGTTGCCGAGATCCAGAAAATATATATACAGGGTGTAAAGGTACCGCTCTCGAAAACAAAGACAGGTAACCCTACTAATCCTACTTGTAATGATAGGCTAGAAAAAAAATCGATACAGATGAAAAAAAATTTTTTTTCACCGCGCGTGGTCGTTGAACTCTTGAACATATGATCGTGAGTTTTAAATAGATTGCGTCTTTTGTCATCTGAGTATAGTTACGTATTTTTTATGGAATTATCGTTACATAGCACTGTCCTAATATGATAGAATGTATAAACTAAAAATTCGTTCTGAAAATATATTTTTTTTTTTCATCCGAATCGATTTTTTTTCTAGCCTATCATTACAAATAGGACTAGTAGGGTCACCTGTCTTTGTTTTCGGGAGCGGTCCACTTCCACTCTGTATATACAAGAATTGCTCGTTTAAAGATATAAGATACAATATCACATATAACACCTTAAGAAATTAATGAATACAGGACAGATGAAGCTTTCCATAGTTCAGTAAGCAAGAGTTCTTTTCTTCATTTCAAACTAATAATGTATTTCAATGCTTTATATTATCTAATTCAATAATCGGTGTGATTTGCAATTTTTTTTTTTTTATAAAAGTTTATTCCGAAATGGCCCGAGATTTCGAGGAGGTAGATTGCGAGGTAACGGCATTTAACATTAGCTAAGAGATAAAAAATGTAAATACCAGTTTTACTGGTATTTTCATTTTTTGAGAGGATTTATCCTCTGCTGGTTAGTTAGCGGTTGTAGTTAACGGACCTCTTCAATAAATGACAGCAAATCAACAGCGAATGCTTGTATTACGAGCTTATTATGTTGTCCATGGGATTATAGAACATAGTATCACTTGTAGCGGAAGTTAACTTTTCTTTATTAGAAAAGTTTTCTTTATATCAACCAATAATTGAATGTTCTATCCAATTAGATGAATAACTTTCTTCTTCATATGTAATACTTCCTTTTCTTCATAATCTATAAAAGTATTATATTAAAAATATTCTAACTCAAAAATGAGAGCTAAATTGACCTACTACAACACGCTGGTCAAATGGTATGATATAGTGTTTTGTTTAAAATGTTCTTATTAAAAATACTTTTTTATAAAAACCGATTACGAAGTGAAAAATGATGTCACAAGCGGGATTCGAACCCGCGCCTATTGGGATGCCAGCCCAATCGTGCTGCCACTACACCACCGTGACTAATTGTCAGGACATGCAAATTTCACTTCGTATTATATTTACGTCTTAAGGTGACGGTATGCTATCTACCCGTCAATGTTTACACATTATTATAGGCTGAAGCCAGAACAGATGTAAGAGTAACAATAGGTAATGATGTACTAGAGCAAGTGGATGAATTTGTATATCTTGGATGTGGATTGAGCAGAGATGGAAGGTACACCACTGATATAGAGCGAAGAGCGAATGCGGGAAATAGAGTGAACGGAGCATTGGGGCAACTTCTCGGCAGCCACCACCTCAGCCAGAAGGCACGTGTAGCAATACATAACGCAGTGCTTGTCCCAACATTACTGTATGGAAGCGAGAGTTGGGTATGCAGAAAAGAGTATGAAAGTAAAATTAATGCGGTCGAAACGCGATCTCTGCGGAAAATCTGTGGAGTTAGGCTGACCAACCGCATTCGTAACAACGACGTAAGAGAGCGAGTAGGTATGAAAGAGAGTATTGGTGTAAAGATGCGAAAGGGAATGCTCCGATGGTTCGGACATGTGGAAAGAATGCCGTACAAACGTCTGGTTAAGAAGATATACAGTGCGAAAATGGAAGGATGTAGGTACCGGGGGAAACCGAGACTAACCTACCTAGACCAGATCGGTTATGTACTGAAGGAAGGTGGAGTCAAGAGTCTCCGAAACCGGCGAGCGTGTATATATATATATCCTATATATATATATATATATATATATATATATATATATATATATATATATATATATATATATATATATAGGATATTAAAATATACATACATACATATCATCACGCCATATCCATTGCAGGGTAGGCAGAGAGAACAGAGTGCCAGAGAACTCTATCTCTGCATACTTCACTCGCTTCCTCAACATTCATAATTCTCTTCATACACGCTCGCCGGTTTCGGAGACTCTTGACTCCACCTTCCTTCAGTACATGACCGATCTGGTCTAGGTAGGTTAGTCTCGGTCTCCCTCGGTACCTACATCCTTCCACTTTCGCATTGTATATCTTCTTAACCAGGCGTTCGTTCGGCATTCTCTCCACATGTCCGAACCATCGGAGCATTCCCTTTCGCATCTTTACACCAATACTCTCTTTCATACCTACTCGCTCTCTTACGTCGTCGTTACGAATGCGGTCGGTCAGCCTAACTCCACAGATTTTCCGCAGAGATCGCATTTCGACCGCATTAATTTTACTATCATACTCTTTTCTGCATACCCAACTCTCGCTTCCATACAGTAATGTTGGGACAAGCACTGCGTTATGTATTGCTACACGTGCTTTCTGGCTGAGGTGGTGGCTGCCGAAAAGTTGCCCCAACGCTCCGTTCACTCTATTTCCCGCATTCACTCTTCGCTCTATATCAGTGGTGTACCTTCCATCTCGGCTAAATCCACATCCAAGATATACAAATTCATCCACTTGCTCTAGTACATCATTACCTATTGTTACTCTTACATCTGTTCTGGTTTTATCTCTTTCAAAGACCATTATTTTGGTTTTGCTCACATTCACGCGTAGACCCCTTTTCTTACAATCTTCTGTCATTGTGTCGACTAGGGTCTGCAGGTCAGTCGCTGACTGTGCCAGCAGGACTGCATCATCTGCATAAAGCAGAGCAGTGACCACTGAGTCGCCCATCTGGACTCCCACATTCATATCGTTCAACCTTTGGAGACATTTATCCAGATATATGATAAACAGCCTGGCTGACAGAACGCACCCCTGCTTAACGCCGATATTGACGTCAAACCAAGGCGACATTCCATCATCCAGCCGCACACAGGCTCTACAGCCCATGTAACTGGACTGCACAGCCTGTAGCAGTTTACCGTTAATACCATACTACGGTAAAATGTCCCAAAGTTCCTTTCGTACAACCGTGTCAAATGCTCTCTCCAGATCCACAAAACTGCAGAAAACCCTCTGACCTAGAGCCAGATGCTTCTCCACAATGTTGCGCAGAGAGAACACTTGATCCATGCATCCCCTTCCACTCCTGAAACCTCCTTGTGTCTCACACAGTAAACCATCGGACACCATCCTCATTCTCCTTTCAATAATTTTTCCATACACTTTTGCTGCCAAACTGGTCAAGCTTATGGCTCTGTAATTTGCGCAGTCATAACGTGAACCCTTGTTTTTAAACAAAGGCACGATGACTGCGCTATTCCAGTCCCTGGGAACCATTCCCGAGCTCCAACATAAATTGAGGAGCAACAGGAACGCCTCCCAGACACAAGAGCCACCGAGCTTGATCATCTCGGCAGACACCATATCAATGCCCGCTGCCTTACCATTTTTCAAACTTCTTATCGCCCATTCAACTTCATCCATACTGATGCCATCGGAGGACGCCGTTGTCGAATGTTGATCTACTAAACCACATCCAACACCGGCGCCAACCGTATCATCCGCATACATATCGCCAAAATATTCACTCCATCGGCTTAACACGTCTTGTGTTTGCGTAAGAATGTCTCCACCTTTAGACCTTATTTTATTCATTCTGAAGGCTGACCAACCACCCCGAGACCTCTTCACCTCCCTCCAAAAGAGTTTGGTGTTACCCTCGAAGTTTTTAGTCAGCCTATCTTCTGCACTCATACTTGCTCTATCACGTTTCTCTTTCACTAAGGCCTTGGTGTCATTCTTACATTGCCGATATATTTCTTTCTTCTGTTCAGTCATACTGTCATTCAGGTTCAAAGAAGAGACATAGTCCAGCCACGCTTTCTTCTTTTGCTCTACGGAAGCTGCCACTTCCGCATCCCACCATGCATCACCATTTGTTTTTCTATGCTTCTTTGAACTTCCACATACTTCTTTCGCTGTATCTACCATACTCTCTTTTAATACTCTCCAGCATTCTTCAATGTCCGATTGCGGCTGGCTTGCCATCGTCAGCCGTTCTCGGACACCCTCTGCATACTTTTCTCTTACACACTCTTCTTGCAACCTTTTAACCTTTATTCTTTCAAGCCCTCCGAAGTGGACACGCTCTCGCCAGTGCCTCCACTTTCTGAACAGACCACTAAATCTCGCAATAACGAGATAGTGGTCCGTGTCGACTGTGGGGCCCCTGTAGGCTCTTGCGTCCAATATTTTGCTTCGGAGGCGACTGTCTACCAAAATTAAATCTATTATGCTTTTCTGTTCATTCCTTCTCCATGTATACATATGGATGTCCTTATGTTGGAAAAATGTGTTTGACACAATAAGGTTTCTCTCCATGCATACATCCGCTATGAGCCTACCTGCGTCGTTCACTCTCTTATCACCAAATGGACCAAGTACGTCCTCATAGTCGGGACGCTTGGTCCCCACCCATCCGTTCAAATCTCCGCACACAATCACGCGTTCACTGGTTTCTGCCATATCCAGAACTTCCCTAACATTATCCCAAAACTTCTCTAGGTCTGATGCCACCGAGGATCCTACGGGAGCATATGCTACAACCATGAATACCTTGGTGACACCTAGTTTTATACGGACCCAGAGAAGTCTGGGATCATACATTCCGTAATCCTTCATACCTGAGGCCAAGCGAGAGGACAACAGCACTCCTACCCCCATACTGGCTCGATCGCTCTGTGGTACACCAGACCACAGAGCCATCCCGCCACCAGGAAGATCGCAGGCGTCGCTGCCCCTTCGCTTGGTCTCTGTTACACAGAGCACGTCTAGCTGTTTGTCCGCCATGACGGATATCAGCTCGTGCAACTTACCTTCCACACAACCTCTTACATTCCACGTGCCCACCCGGCACTCCGTTCTCCTCGACTCGCCTAACTGGGCAAGGCGTGATGGGTGGCGGCCCCCATCGCCGCAAATTATATTAAAATATATATTAATAAAAAAAATTAAAAACATCAGTTCTTAACGTTTATTTGTTGATGATGTAAGAAAACGCAACTTATGAGCTCACGTAATGGTTTGTTTGGAAAATACCGCGAAAAGTTGAAATTAATTTTGACCGGTTAGTGTTCGTTAGTAGTGTTATAGAAGTGTTATAATAGTCGTTAATAGTGTTATAATAAATCATATTGTATCTATATTGTCATCCAGAATGCTGCGACCAATAAGATCAAATCTTTCCCGACAAAGCCGTAACGCAATTAGAATTCGAAACATCATGAATGTAACCACGGCAGAAGAATGAGATATTGCACGGGAAGACCGTCGCAATAATATGGCCCCGACTTTGTGCTTCTCAATCACATGAGCAAATCGAGGCAGCCCGTGAAACGGCTCGATTGACAATGCGACATCGTCGAGCAAATCTCAGAGACCAACAATTAGATAATTTTCAATGCACATGAAGAGAAATATCGTATAACACAAGGTACTTCTTCGTCTTGCGTGCACGTTATTAAAATACTTGATTTTTTTTAAATTTATATATTATTCATATTTATTATTATCTTAAAAAATATATTTTGAATTAAACGTAATCTGCTCATTCATTAACTGTTAGGCGGAACGAAGTGTGCTGGGTCGGCTAGTTTTCAATAAACTCAGTAATATACTTAGAATTATTTACGAACTAAACTATAATAATAAATTAGAATTTAAATTATTTTTTTCACAAACAGCCGAAAAAGTCCCTTAAAAACAAGTGCTACGCTCCATCCTCTGATATTTTGCCAGGGATTGTCGTAAATCGTGTTGCGCGTAATATTAATCATTGTAATTTACGCTTGCAAATGTACTAAACACGAAAACCTTTCTAGTGTAAATTTGGTACCTCTCTTATATATCTTAATAAGCCCATGGTCAGCAAATAATGTCCACAGTTTAGAAAATGTCGGGTCCTGTGAGTAATGGCCTTGTGACCATATTTTAGCCACGGCCGGCGGTATCAACGTAACCCTAACCAATTACACAAGGTCTGTTATAAATCTTAATTATGACTACAAAGAGAATTTTACATTTATTTACATTTAATTACCTCTTATACTCGTTTCGTCAAGTGATGCGTCTGCAATTTTGAAATAAAAAATACTGATAATTCATATCTTAAGTGAAACGTGCCTTGTTTTTTTTGTGTTTGTTAGCCGCGGATGGCTTCGACAGCTTTACGCGGACTATGGGTAGGTAGGTATGGAACGCTGAGGCCTCTCAACCCGATTTCCATGCCTTTCTTTTTTTTTTTGCAGTGGGCTATGGACGTCGCACCTCGCCAAATCGGTCCGGGGCGACGGAAGAGGCGGCGCGCAACCCCATTAACCCACCCTGCAAGCACCTCTTCTTCGCCGTGCGAGCGGGCTACCGGTACCCGATCTTTGTTTTCGGTGGCCTGCCCGGCGGTATACCCTCTCGGGTTCCTCTCTCGTCGACGCCCCGACAGCTTTCGCCGTCGAGGCGTCGCCCTCACGCGGTGGCCTCACGTCGTGTGACCGGACAATTCCCCGGTCCGATCACCCAAAGCCTCGATTAGGGCGGCAGTTGCTTGTAGCAGTTAGCTAGAAAATTATACTCGAAATAATATTAGATAAATTGCTACTTAATTGTTATTGCTGATTTGTAAATTTCTATTGATGTCAATTGGTGATAATTACAGGTCACCATCATTCATTTCAGCTCATATAGCTCCCACTATTGGGTTCGAGCATCCTCCATAATGGGAAAGAAATTGACCTACTATACCACGCTGGTCAGACGTGATGGTATAGGGATTTGTTTCGATTTTCCTTCTCTTGCATAGCTGTTATATGTGTTTTATATCCCTTAATCGTCTCTTACGATCACCCACGGGTAAGATAGGAGATATAGAATTGTATTCTACACGTAAAATTGTAGGTTAGCAATATATTATTAGAAATAAAGATTATTAGTATATTGGAAGACCATTATTTAATTTTAAATGTTAGAAAATAGATAGTGTACGGCACGGGCCTCCCGACTTTTGTATTGTAGTTAGCTGACGTCCCGTTTGGTCGCTGGTTCGGTGGTGAAGTGGACTGTATATAGTAACATATGCACATCGGACTAATATTAGACCATTGCTGCCTAGCCCCCACGTACTATTGCTTGAAGTTCACTATTTCACTATATCTCCATACTAATATTTTTGCGGCCACACAATGTCGATTTATTGTGTCGCTTAGGTACAACGAAACTTTACCGTAACGATAGCCGAGCCGAGCGGTGCGAATGGCGTTAATATTCATGCTTGTTTTGTACTTATCTTTATTAACATTTTTGGTTATAACTTTAAGACTATACTAGTTATAGTTACGATATATAGCTTATTTTTCGTGTAATTGAATTATCTATCTATTACAACTATTACCTTAGCCCTAAGTATCGATTTAGGCTTCATTCAAGCACTAAATAGCACAATTTTAACACTGTTTAGTACTGTTAATCTACTTTAAAATACTATATTTCAAAAACTATAATACCTAGGATGGTGGTTTTTACTGTGCTTGATGGGCCGTATGCTTCAATAAAACACCAAAAAATATATATATTTATTACAAGTTCTACAAGATAAATAACAAAATTGGGACATTATCAAGAACAATAAATTTTTATACAAGTTATGTAAACAATAATAGTTGCAGCCTATTTTAACATTAATTGAATATTATTATATCTCTAATTAACCTATTTTAATGTTCTTTAATTATTGTCTTTGTTTTTTTTCACTATTTACTCACACTTAATGTTCGCGAAATGTAGGTGCACTCTGATTGGTCGACACTGTGTCGCAAACTGTGTTATTTAACTTACACGACACTAATACACTATGTTTTGCACACTATATTTTTCTTTCACTAGCACTGTTATTATCGCGAACAGATAGACATTTTAAAAATATAATATAATAATTTCTGGTGATCTCCTCTTTTCTCTGCACTGTAGGTTGTAAAGTTCTATACTATTTTGGTTATCATCATCATCTCAGCTCATATATGTCCCACTGCTGGGCTCGAGCCTCCTCCATAATGAGAGGGTAATTGATCTGTTATACCATGCTGGTCAGACGTATTGGTATAGAGTTTTGTTTCGAGTTTTCCTTCTCTCGCATAGATGTTATATGCGTTTTATATTCCTTAGTCGTTTCGTACGATCACCCACAGGTAAGATAGGGGGTGGTGAATTGTATTCTTACTCCGTCACCACACGGAAGGTTTGGTTATCACAGACAGTCAATAGGGATTCTATCAAATAATCATAGCCTGCTAATGAAACCCTACGTTATGCTAAGAATAGAAACAATAATTTATTTTTAATTCACTTATATCATTAGTAACATAACTATAAGATGAATATCGAGATATAAAAGAAAATATAAAATAAATAAAACTATGAGTACACCCAAATGTTGTGGATGTCAACATCAATCACCCTTATTTCTTGAGCGGACGACAATCGAGGAAATTCTACAAAAGAGTTTTTACGAGGCAAGTATCTTAGTAAATCGGTAAAGATATATATGTTTACCAAGATTATGTGATATACCTCAGTATATATGAACTTCATTGTGATTAATTTTTATAGATAATTTAATAAAGTATATCAAATATTTTCGTTTAATATGTTGGAGTGTTTGAAAATAAAGTTTTATAATCAGTGTGTTACTAGTAATGACTTATGGTACAGAAATATGTATAGTTTTTCTAAATTTCGGCCTCGTAAAAAGGCTCAAAGTCGCTCAGCGTACTATGGAGACAGCTATGCTCGGGATTCCTGTAAGTGAGAAAAGCCGGAATACAGTGTGCTGAGTGTGAGTTTTGACGTTAACATGACGCGCTCTACAGCGTGCGCGTAAGCATGCCATTTGTATGAAGAAATGTAGTTTCAAAAACGCGCCGCTAGTGGCGCGTTTTTGAAAATGGCATGCTTACGCGCACGCTGTAGAGCGCGTTATGTTAACGTCAAAACTCACACTCAGCACACAGAAATCCGTAGAGGAACATGCAGAGAATTCGCAACTAAAAGTACCAATGGGCAGATCACATTGCTCGTTCACTCTTGGGAACAAAAGTTCCAGTAGCATAGTGCCGTTCTGAGTGGCATTCTGTTTGGAAAGCTTATATCCAACAGAGAATGTCTACGGGCTGATGGATGAATATCAACTCTTAGTAACTATTACTATTTAAAAAATATCTCGTAACCATTGAGGATATATCATATAATACTCGCTCTTACTATAAAATTAATATTATTTTGCAGATTCTATGAATAGAGCCAATGGGAATAGAAATAATTAAACAAGAGATTGTCCCAAATCTTGACTTGAGTGCGATTTTACTTTAAAACATCGAATTTATTGCCAATAATTTTGTTTTCTTAATCTGCCCTTATCCAATCCTCAAGTTCTTAAACGTCAACATTATCATCATCTCGGCTCATAAAATTACTATAGCTGGAGTTTTAGGAAATTTGATCTATTATACCACGCTGTTCAAACAGTTTAGTATAATTTTAATTATCTTCCTTGCCGAAAGGATGGTCATTGTATTCTTATTATTTTACCACTCGGATTAATGCTAATAGATTCATGAAACAGTTAGGCCCAATCATTTCTATTTATGACGTAAAAAATCACTAACATTGAGATTCTATGCGATATTTTTCGAATCCCACAGGAGTGAGGCTTTAAAACCGAAAATTGTACGATAAAAAAATTCACGCTTTAAAAATTCTGCCACGTGAATAAATACACGTATTGACATTCGTTTCATTTCAACTCTTTTTCAAAGCGTGTTGATAAAGCACTCATGCGAATGAAGCCTACTTGTTACTTTGTTTTTATTTTAAAAATTAATATTGGCCCTACAGTGTTATTAATTAATTTATTTCGGGCACGTATCCCTCGTCGATGTAATATTTTCTTGTAATATTCTGGAATATCGTCCGCATGCGGTCGCCTTCTGTGAGTGGTGAACTGGTTTATTTGACTTGATTGGTCCCTTTTTTTTTCTTCTGTTCGTGTGACTACTTTGACATGTATTGCACGCCTCATAAGCGAAGCGTTGAGGTCTTGCTCTACTCTCGAATTATGAAAATCAAGCACTTTTCAAACCTAAAAATGATTGTATTTTTCTCACATTGCACTTATAGGATAATATTATTATACATATGTCAAGAAAAAACATTCGTCTAAACGTATTTGATATTTTTAAAAAGCAATTATTTTGTTTAAAGTAAGAAAAAAGTTGATTAAAAAAAATTTTCGAGTCCGTCCGGATGTTACCGTAAAAGTATCTGGCATTATGTCAACCGTAAAAATGAATGTATCGAAGTTTTTCTTTTATTAAAAGCTTCATAATCGCAACGCGCTGTTTCCTTTCGAAAATGGCTTGGTAATTCTTTGTCGTTTAATTGCAATTAATAAAAAACTAAACTGCTTAGTCATTAGTGTATGTATACTTTATGAAAATTGGGTTCGTTATATTTTTTGTTCGTCCATTCGGACAAGCAAAGGAAATAAATCCCATTCAGCCTATACAGCTATGTTTAGCTCTACGTCGAGAATGGCACAAGATATCTAAAGTATTTTTTTTTTCTTTCATTACGAGTATGTACAAGCTTTTATTTAGTTTCACCTGTCCCGTTGTCTATAATCAAATCTTACAAGTTAAATTTGATCCCCTTTCCGATTTCGGATTGAGCTGAAATTTTGCATGCATGAATAAATTCGATGACAATGCAATATTATTGTGACATAGAGCTGACCTGATGATGGACCTGGAAGCTGGCCATAGGAACTCCGTAATTAAACGACGCAACCCGATCGAAATTGTGCTTATTTGATTCGTCTTGACAAGTACTTTGATACTATATGGAAACCAGGGTCTGATCATGGACCTAGAAGCTGTCCATAGGAACTCCGTAATTAAGCGACGCAATCTCATCGAGTTTGGGCTCGTTTGATTCGTCTTGACGAGTACTTTGAGACTATATGATAACCAGGGTCTGACGATGGACCTGAAACCTGGCCATAAGAACTCTGTAATTAAACAGCGCAACTCCATCGAGTTTGGGCTCGCTTGATTCGTCTTGACGAGTACTTTGATACTATATGGTAACTAGGTTCTGATGATGGTCCTGCAAGCTGGCCAGAGGAACTCCGTAATTAAGCGACGCAACCCCATCGAGTTTGGGCTCGTTTCATTCGTTTTGACGAGTACTTTGATACTACATGGAAACTAGGGTCTGATCATGGACCTGGAAGCTATCCGTAGGCACTCCGTAATTAAGCGACGCAACCCCATCGAGTTTGGACTCGTTTGATTCGGTCTTGATGAGTACTTTGAGACTATATGGTAACCAGGGTCTGACGATGGACCTGGAACCTGGCCATAAGAACTCCGTAATTAAACAACGCAACCCCATCGAGTTTAGGCTCGCTTGATTCGTCTTGAGGAGTACTTTGATACTATATGGTAACTAGGTTCTGATGATGGACCTGGAAGCTGGCCATAGGAACTCCGTAATTAAAAGATGCAACCCCACCGAGTTTGGGCTCGTTTAATTCGTCTTGACGAGTATTTTGATACTATATGGAAACCAGAGTCTGATCATGGACCTGAAAGCTGTCCATAGGAACTCCATAATTAAGCGACGCAACTCCATCGAGTTTGGGCTCGTTTGATTCGTCTTGACGAGTACTTTGAGACTATATGGTAACCAGGGTCTGACGATGGACCTGGAACCTGGCCATAAGAACTCCGTAATTATATATCCATATCGCTAACGTTGCGCCTCAGGGCCAACCCTGTTATACTGAAGCCCTTATCCCTCCACAATGGACGTCAGGGGTGATGAACCCTTTTTGTCCTATATTTGTGGGAACAACACGAATAATAAAAATACTAAAAAGTTAAAAATAAAATTAAAGATTTTTTTTTTATTAAAAACAAGCTTTTATTATTTGCTAATATAATAAACTAAAAAGTTAAAAATAAATTAACTCTAATCAGACATCTAATACTTTATAAGTTCATTGTAACCTTTAACGATATTTTTATTAATCTTCAACAACAAAATAATTCCATATCGTACATAATTATATATTTTTAACACTAAAACTTTACACCATAATTATTAAATCTGCCCGTTTTTATCACAGTCCCAATTTTATAAATAAAAGTGTGTTGCATTTTTTAGCAAATAATAAACAGCTTGCTTTTAAAAAGGATTTTTTTCTTTAATTTTATTCTCATTTCTGGCATTGACTAATAGTAAATGATAAATAATATAAAAATTATGAGGCGTGCACTTTTGGATTTTCCAAATTATTTTTTTTTTATTCTCCATTATACTTTGACATGTATTTCTTTTTCCATTATTGTTATTTAAATTGGTTGCAAATGTCTATTTGACGCTGCCGATTGTAATTTCTAGCATTATTCTATTATAATTTTTTAAACATATTTTACTTGACATTGGCGAAGTTGTGGTTAATTACTCACAGAGGCCATTCACTAAGAAGAAGAAGAAGTTATTTAAATTTTAATAAGCATTCAAAATTAGAGAGTGATCTCTACAGGAATGGTTGAAATATGTAAATTTTGATAATATGCTAGCTACATGGTAAGTTAATTAAAAAAGCTTGTAAATATGTTTTTTTTCCGTGTGGCGACGGAGTTAAAATACAATTCACAACACACACAAACACTCTCTTGCCCGAGGGATTCGTAAAAGACGAGTAATGAATATGGTATCCAGAGTATCAGTAACTAAACTGAAAGTACAGTGCTAACTACGGTTGTACACATATATATATAATTAAGTACATAGCATTTACAGTTTAAAATAAAATCACTTTAATTTGAATAAGGCGGCCTCATAGAAATTTCAGCGTACTATGGAGAAGACAATGCTTAGCATTTTTCTACGTAATAAAATTCAGAATACGGCACTCCGTAGAAGAACAGGTAAAACCAATATAGCCTTAAGAATTGAACGTTGAATTGGTAAAAGGATTATATCGCAGCAACTGAACATGACCACCATTAGTGAAGAAAGTTTCTTGAATGACAATCACGAATCAGACGACGCAGTGTAAGACGACATCTAATAGGGATTAGGTGGATTCATGACATCTCAAATGGCGCCTAAAGCTGTTGGATCTAAGTGGCAGACCGTTCTAAGTAACATTCTGGTGGGGTGGCCTATATTCAATAGTGGACGTCCACTGGCTAATGAATAGATAGAATTTCATTAATTCCTTTTTGTGGTGATATTGTAAGAATACAAAATGTCAACGATTCATTATTTACCTAGAAAGTTGTGAAAACTGTCTAAGAGAGATTCAAGGGGACCATCTAATACAAGGACCGGGTACTGGTGCCTCACTCGCACAGTAAAGGAGAGGTACATGTAGGGCGAGTCTATAGGATTACTTGCCGTTCTTTCTGTCGCCCCAGATGGAATTAACGGAGTGTGCCCGCATCATAGCCCGACGCCAAAAAATGGGAGTTTCAGGGGAGTAATTTCCTCTAGTGGTAAAGGCTATGTTCAATAGTGGATGATAGGTTGATAGATGGACACCTATATAGATGGATGGAATTTCATTAATTTTGTAGGATTTTTCACTTCAAGTGCTGTGTAGTAGCGGCAACAAATACTACAAACCTTTAAACTACTCGTGAATGTCGTATAAGATAACTGAAATCTTCGTGTCGGCCTGGGCCAACTCCACCTGATGCTGTTTGGTCAACAATAATATTCGCAAGGTCAAGCCTTGACGTTAGGCAACCTACCAAAAAATAAATACACGTGATATCTTACTAAACAAATTGTGATATTTCGTGATTTTTGTCAAACCCCTCCCCAACCCTTTCAAACCTCACGTGATTAATGGACACCCCCTTATATACAAATTATCGTGCTTATTTAATCATAATTTCTCTGACATACTAAAGAGCCTGCTCTCTTGCAAATAAATTTAGCTAGTTAATTTGTAAAATATATTTCATGGTATCAAAGTTGTTAATAAATTGGTACTCTTGCGGTTGTATTTGATTAGGACTCAAATTTATTAAATGAAAGATTGTATATGATGAATATATGTCATCATTTTCCTACTCTTATCCCAATTACTTGGGGTCGATACAATATGTACTCTTCTTTCATAGTATATATTGTAAAAGTTATTGGCAATAGTTTTATGACTGGCCGCCTGCCAGACGTCAACACTCCTTGGGAATGTAATTATTGACTAAAAGGCATCAGATGGAGTTGGCCCTGGTCGTTATAAGGTTCTTACTCGTCTTTTACGATATCCATGATCAAAGTAAGGGTTGGTAGTATTCGTAACCGCTACGATACGGCTCGTATTGTATGTATAGTATTTATTACTGTATATTGTATATATATATATATATATAGTTCCATTCAAAGGTTGCTTGTAAGAAATTGCTTATTATAGCGATAAGGCCGCTCCTTGTATTGTATTTTATATATTAACCTCTTTTTGTATTTGATTAGGACTCATAATTTATTAAAGATTGTATATGAATGAATATATGTCATCATTCTCCTACTCTTATCCGAATTACTTGGGGTCGATACAATATGTACTCTTCTTTTGTAGTTCATATTGTTAAAGTTTTACTTTTATTACCGGCCATCTGCCTGACGTCAACCCACCTTGGGAATGTATTTGTTGAGCAAACAGCATCAGATGGAGTTGGCCCAGGTCGTTGTTAGGCTCGGGCTGGCCACTGACGTCAAGTCACTCTGCTCCGGTGGTCGGCCCAATGATGAAGGCGACGTCACGGGTGGGTTACGGATGTGCGTGCTTACGCCCCTCTGTCGCCCCGGATGGAGTGATGCGAGGAGTGCGCCGACCGTAAACCACCCCGAAACAAAAAAAAAAAAGGTCGTTGTTAGGCTCTTAGTATTTTACGACATCCACGAGCAAAGTAAGGGTTGGTAGTATTCGTAGCCGCTACCACACAGCATATAATAGGAATAATATGTATGTGCATGTAAATGATATCATGACTTGAGTAGTTACTAAATATATATAAGGGTATCCGTGTGGTGATGAAGTAAGAAAACAATTCACCATCCCCTATCTTGCCCGTGGGTGATTGTAATAAACGATTAAGGGATATAAAATGCATATAACATCTATGCAAGAGAAGGAAAACTCGAAACGATATCCTATACCCAACACATCTGACCGGCATGGTATAGTAGGTCAATTTCCCTCCCATTGAAAGGTGGCCCGAGCCCAACAGTGGAACAGTGGAGATGATAAAATCACATTGAATTATAGAAATTTTATAAACTTAAAAGATTATAATTATTTATTTATTTATTTATCATACACACAACTATCATTACAGGATTTGCCTAATGCAATAGCGTGGTAACAAAAAATAAGTTATAATTATAACATAAAACATTTTATAAATCTTTTATCAAATAAACTTTAATTATTTGTGTAACACATGATATGTAAAGCGGTTTTTGTAAATTCATTCAGTGAACAACAAAATATGTCTATTTCTTCAGAAACACTATTTATAGTTCGAAGTGCACGCGACAGTGGCGCCTCAAGCAGTAGGTTTGTACGGGCGCGAGGCACTGCTAGCAGGCGTGGTCGTCGTCTTCGCCACACATACCTATCAGGTACGTATAGACCCACCCGCTGTAAAATATCAGCATTATATATCTTACCCCTTATTAATTTGAACAAATATGAAGCAACTGCAAGATATCGCCTGACCTTTATTAGTTCATTGTATCCAACCATACCCAGAATAAATAGAGTTGGATACATCAGCGGATAATATGGATATACACCATACTGTCTCAGATATAAAAACCTCAAAAACTTATTTTGTACTCGCTCCAACTGACTATATTTAGCTTCATTATGAGTGAATCAACTAATTATTTCACGAAAACATTATTTTATAAAATTATTGCGTGTATTTTATCTATAAGCAAATAAAGGCAAGAAGGGAGGTATTGAATTGTATTCTTGCTCCGTCACCATACAAAAAGACTATCAGTATTGAAGCAGTAATATTAGAGTTATTTCTCTTGAGAATAAGTTAAGAATCCTTTTATGATATTTCATCATCATCATCACAGCCCATATATGGCATCCTCCGTAAAGGGAGGGAAATTAACCAACTATACCGCGCTGGTCAGACGTGTTGTTATAGGGTTTTGTTGCGAGTTTTCCTTCTCTCGCATAGATATTATATGCGTTTCATATCCCTTAGTCGTCTCGTACGATCATCCACGGGTAAGATATGGGGTGGTGAATTGTATTCTTACTCCGTCACCACGCGAATATGATTATGATTATGATATTTGCTGTGTATATATTGTATATATATATTGTTTTAAAAAATATTACTATTTTATATATTAAGTTGGCAGTGGTTAAGGTCATCTCAGGTATAATCTCTGATTATACAGTCTATCAAGAATATCGTCATCTTTTTTGAAGTGAAAACTTCTTTAGGCGCGTTGAGCGTTTTTGGAGGGGAACACTTATAGGTTCGCGTCACCGACATGCTAATGCTAATAGTAAAATCTATAGCTATGAGTAGTGTTTTTATATAGATAAACGAATAATGAAAATAAAGAATTTATTTTCAAATATTTTCAATATTCATATCAATATTTGCATATAAAAGTATGGCATTATTTATTTTTAATTGTATTTTTAATAGCTAACCTTTATGTCATGAAATGAGTATCATTGTGGTTTAAAGGTTATCTTACTAGCGTGATAAACCGATTTCTAGATGTTCGCTAATATTTTTTATTTTTATATAAAAATTAGAAAATTATTATTATTTCAATTAGTCTTAAGTTAATAGTTTTCACTTCTATCGGCAGTCCCCATGACTGCCTGTTGATTTTTTTTTTTAGCGGCGGGCTATGTAGTGGTCACGCCCTGCTAATCCATCTGGGGCGACAGAAGAAGTGGCGCACGACCCCATAGACCCGTCCTACAAGTACCTCTCCACGCCGTGCGAGCGGGCCACCGGAACCCGGTCATTGTCTTCGGTGTCAAGAATATCGTCATCTACGGGAGGATTGTAACTATAAAATTAAAAGTCCCAGTTGAAATAAATGGTATGGTAGATTCCATGGTAAACGTCACCCTTTAGAAGAAAAGAATTTGATTTACTATCACGGTTACCAGAGAGATTTAATTGCTAAAGTACTCCTACTTAGTTTCTTTAATTCAAAAACTGCTTGAAAACAGCTACTCAAACTACTGAAATTTAGCATTTAACGTGCTTAATTATTTATAAAAATGACTAGCTTCTGCAAGCGGCTTTGCTCACGTAAAAGGTTACTTTCCTAAAGTTTTTCATCCCCTAATTTTATTTCACCCCTTAAGGGCAAATTTTTACAACATGTTAATGTCATATTTATTTATATCTAATCAATCTAAAAATAAGTTTCAAGCTTCTGGCTTTAAAAATGACGATACTTCCTTACAATTTTTCTACTATCTGTGTACTAAATTTAATTTAGATCGGTTCAGTAGTTTTGGCGTGAAAGAGCGACAGACAGACAGACAGAGTTACTTTCGTATTTATAATATTAGTAAGGATTACAAGCGAAAAATGATTATGAGCTAAATCCCATGTCAGCCCATGTGTGACAATCATTTTTCGCTCGTAATCCAGCTTTTATAAACCGTTACTCATATATTTAGTTTCTTAATACAAAAAAAAATGTTAAGATAAATTCAACAACAATATACATGTGCCTTTACAGAACTTGTCAGAAGTTAAGAGTAATATAGCAAATTACTTCAACATAAAAGGCAGATTCAGTAATGTGTATAAAATGATACTTACAAAAATGTCTTTTAGACATACAAAACTCATATATTTAGTTTCTTAATACAAAAAAAAATGTTAAGACAAATTCAACAACAATATACATGTGCCTTTACAGACCTTGCTAGAAGTTAAAAGTAATATAGCAAATTACTTCAACAAAAAAGGCAGATTCAGTAATGTGTATAAAGTGATACTTACAAAAATGTCTTTTAGACATACAAACATTCTGATAGCCGGTGCTGGAATCGGAGATCTCTTATCTAACAAAAGTTATCCAATCTGATCTAAATTCCGTAAATTTGACAAACGAAATTCAATAGAATTCAAGACACATAACTATATAAAAGGGATTGTAGTAATTACTTTCTTTTAAGATTTATTTGATACTGAAATAGTAGAATACAAGCTTAAGATATATTGATATTTATTAGTTATGTATAAAGTATTTTATTGTACTGTGTGTTAGCGGTTACGAATACTGCCAACCCTTACTTTGCTCGTGAATGTTGTAAGAGACGACTAAGAACTTTACATCGACCTAGGCCAATTTCACTTAAGGTCGTTTGGTCAACAATTGCATTCCCAAATAGGGTTGACGTCAAACAGGCGACCGGTCACAAAATCTATTGCCAATAACGATGAAAGAGAGGCACACATTGCGGCGATCCCATGTAATTGTAAATCTGATATTCTCTCTTTACTCTATACTATATTGTTCAACTCTTCTAGATTCCTATTTAAAAACTCGTTTTGTATACCCTCATGATACAAATGTCAAATGTTGAAGATCATCCCAAAATTTAAAATTAAAAAGACTATGGCATTTTAGATGTTACAGCGTAAATCATTCAACATAACTGCTATCTGTTTATGAAATAGCCTTCGGTTAGAAATAAATCTTTTTTTTTTTCCGCAAGGTGGAACATGGATGTGGTCGCGCCCCGACAAATCATCCGGGGCGACAGAAGAGGCGGCCGCAATCCCATGGACCCACCTTGCAAACACCTCTCTTCGCCGTGCGAACGGGACACCGGTACCCGATCTTTGTCTTCGGTGGCCCGCCCGGCGGTTTACCCTTGCGGGTTCCTCTCATGTCGATGCCCTGACAGCTTTCGCCGTCGGGGCGTCGCCCTCACGCGTGGTGGGTTACCGGACAATTCCGGTTAGAAATAAATCTAAAAAAAGACAGGCTAAATAAAAAGTCAAGCTAAATCACTGGAAATATTCAAAAAAAATAAACTAATCTAAGTGTTCAACTTAGTGGCGCCGTTACGCGTTACGTAACAAAGCGGTATATCATCCCGTGAGAAGTTTCATTAAAAATAAAAAAGCTAGCTAAATTGCTTGCAGGTACAGATTTCTGAAGATTTCTATTTAAATATATCTATTCTTAGCGCTATGCTGAGTCGGAGATCAGAGAGCATTGGATTTTTATGTAGGATTAAAACAGATGGATGAACACATGGACCTATTCCAGCGACGAAGACGTGAACTATAAAAATAAAGAAAACTAAGGAGCAACTGATGTTAGTGGAATTGTGTCTATATAATTTTGTATATACATATGTTTGCTATGAACATATGAATGATGAATATAACGAACATGAACTTGAAACAAAAATTTCAAAAAATCTCTCCAAACTAATAGTATTTTTCTTCGTTACATATACCTACCTAAGTATATGACTATATTTTTTTTATTTAGTGCTTATGATGATAAACAAGCAGTACACCTGATGGTAAGTGTCACTGCAGCCCATAGACCTTTGCAACAAAGGGTATAGCTAGGTCGCTGCCTACCAATATTAACCCCATAACCCACCCAGTTGGGCTACTGGCTCTCGCGCTTACCGAACAAAGCGAAATAGCGGATTGCCAGATACTCAGACGATATAAAAATATCACATTAGTTATATTGATAGATAAGGCTATTTCAAAGTTCTCTTCTCTTGCAGAGATGTAATCTATAGAAATCCAATCCCTTATTCGGTTCTTACAACATTCGTGAAAAAGACGTACAGTATTTTATACATTCTATTCTTCATCCTTTACTTCACGAATAAAATGACAAATTATATCCAACTATGTAAACCTATCGATCTCCGCTGACGAACATATGCCTCTTCAAATGAAAATACTGCTATCATAAACAACCAGTTGGTGTTAGGATCCCCTGTATGGTAACGGGAAAAGAATACAATTGTCGTTACCCTTACTTGTCCGTGGAAATCTTAACAATCGGGTAAGAGTCTCACCAGGAGATTGGGCAGCAGCTATGGCTTGGTAAACTGAATAACACCGACTACGTTCGTCAACCCGCCTACCAAGCGTGAAGATTACGGCATTATTCTCCTTCGTGGGGAAGCTTATGTCCAATAGTAGGCATCTACGGGCTGATGGATGAATGGATGGATGTTGATACTAATGGACAGAAGTGCTGCTAATTTTTCTATTTCTTTCAACCGGTTCTTAAGACTGCCCCAGGAAAGTAAAGTGAGTGATACAGAGTATACTTAACTCAATCATAACCCAAAATATGCACTAATTAAAGTATCATCATTTTCAAGACTTCAGCTCAAATACGTATCACTGTTATGTTTACCCCTTATCGATTTTTTTATTGCTTATGGTGGCAAACGAGCAAGCAGTACACCTGATGGTAAGTGTTACTGCCACCCCTGGACCTTTGCAATACTTAGAATATAGCTAGGCCGCTGCCTACCAATACAAACCTTAAACCCACCCAGTTTGGCTTCCGGCTCTCTCGCTCAACGAACGAAGCGCAATAGCACGTTGCCAATACTGGGACGTAGATCTTCTGAGATAATGTGGTACTATCCCGGACGAATTGGCCGGCGGCGGTAGACAGAAAACTGTCAATAACGTGATCCTATCACTATTAAGATAGATTAACCTACTTACATCACGGTTGGGTAAATGGTTTAATTTAGAGTTTCCCTTTATTTAGATGTTATCTGCATATGATATCCCTTATTCATATTTTACTATAGTCACGTTTAAAAAAAAAATTAGTTGATTGTATTCTCACTCCGTCACTGCGTAAGAATAACACAATAATAACACGAACGCAAATATATAGAATATACAAATTCAATTATACTATACGTACGTGTAGAACGTACGTATTGTGATAATTTTGCATTCTTGACATTAAATTAAATTACTATCATTAACAAATTACTGCTTCGTTATATTACTACTCTTTCTTGACGTCTAAATTTTTAAATAGGATGGATAATAGTACTAATTTTTTTATACTATATAAGGCTAATTGGCAACGGGATCGGTACGTGGACACTGAGGAAAAGGCTATTGACTTTTATCATACTGACTAAACCTTATTAATATTATAAATGCCAAAGTAACTCTGTCTGTGTGTCACTCTTTCACGCCAAAACTATTGAACTCATCTAAATGAAATTTGGTACACAGGTAGTCTAGAACCTGACATAGGCTTTGTATTGCAAACTAAGGCTGTAAAGGGGGATGAAAAGTTGTAATGAAATATCGTCATTTTTAAAGCCAGAAGCTTGAAACTTATTTTTAGGCTGTCGATTAGATATAAATAAATATGACATTAAAATTTTGTAAAAAAATTACCCTTAAGGGGTTACCCCCTTAACCCCCAATAAAAATAGGGGTGAAAGTTTATATGGAAATTGGTTATTTTAGAAGCTAAATTGACGAAACATTTCTTTTTGCTTTTGATTAGATATAGATAAAAATGGTATTACGTTGACCGGCTGCTGTCAGTAGCTCTGCGTGGTGCCATGCCTTGCAGCTTAGACGCATAGTTAGTTGGCTAAATACAAAAATGCTGTCTCCAGCGATCAGCTTTTTGATATAATTTTTTATGATATCTCATCTTATTTTTTAATTATATATAAATAAGTTAGCTATACGGGTTGTTTTGTTATTTTCTATATTTTCCAATTTTTCTTATCCCAGTGAAATCATTTATGTTTGTGTTTCTTTTGCAAGCATTTCCTAGATTAACATATAGGATACTTTTATCCCGGTAGGTAATGTGTGTTTTATTATGATAACGTACAGGTATGCCCTGTGTGGAAAAAATACAATTGTGGTCATCCCTTAATTGCCTGTGGGAGTCTTAAAAATCGGCCAAAAATTTACCAGATTATATTTATATCTTTTAAGCGGTCGCGGGTGGGTAGACTAGGAATTAGTCTAATACCTCAAAGAGACCGGCGACTTGAGGGCGATGCTGCAGCAGCACTTTTACTTATTGCCGGGACGTCGATGGCGATGATACCTGAAAGTATAACCCAGCGAAAGGGCCACGGATGTCAAGAAATCGGTACTAGGGGTCGGCCTAATGAGGGAAGAGGACAAGAAGGTATATAGGGCCGGGCCACACGTCGCCTTTCTGTCGCCAGCTCACCATAAAAAAAAAAAACAAAAATAGGAGGGCAGTGTATATGCTTCTACGATAAATTATCTAAAGATATTCGTGTCATTCCAGTGAATAACTTTAAAGAGGCTATTAAGAATAAACCTTGTAATATATATTATCATAATATCTTCAGTTATCTAGATAATGGCCACCGAAGACAAAGATCGGGTACCGGTGGCCCGCTCGCACGGCAAAGAGAGGTGTTTGCAGGGTGGGTCCATGGGGTTGCGCGCCGCCTCTTCTGTCACCCCGGACCCATTTGTCGGGGCGTGACTACGTCCATGGTCCACCTTGCGAAGAAAAAAAAAGTTATCTAGATAATAATACAGCTTATGAACATTACCTTATTCAATAAATCTCCTTGTTATTTTGTCAAAGTTTTGTGGCACTAAGTACGATTGTCGCCTATACAGACCTAAACAATTCTATATTGATAGATATAAGCAAAACCATCTCTGTTTGCATTCTTTAATCTTCTTTTATAACAATCACAATAAAAGAGAACGTAGTTTTCGTGTATTGATGGAGTGAGAATTTAATTCATCATTTCTTATTTTGCCGTAAAAGACGATTAAGGGATAATATGCAATATGCATTTTTTTATTGCTTATTGTGGCAAACAAGCAACTCACTTAAAGGTAAGTGTTACTGCCGCTTGTGGACTTTTGTCATACCAATGGTATCATCATCATCACAGTCCATACATGTCCCACTGTTGGGCTAGGGCCTCCTCCGTAATGGGAGAGAAATTAACCTACTATATCACGCTGATCAGACGTGTTAGTATAGGGTTTTGTTTCGAATTTTCCTTCTCTTCCATTGATGTTATATGCGTTTTATATCCCTTAGTCGTCTCTTACGATCACCCACGGGTAAGATAGAGGGTGGTGAATAGTATTTTTATTCCGTCACCACACGGAGGCCTAGCTATAACAACGGTATAGCTAGGCCTTTATATAGCAACCCACAACCAGCTTCCCCGTTCACTTAAAGAAGTAATACATTGCCACTAGTCAGACGTTGATTTTCTGCGAGAGTGTGGTATTACCCTAGATGGATCGGCCCAGGGCTGTAGGCAGAAAATTGTAAACAGTATGGTCCTACCATAACTAAAGATTACTCAGCAGTCCAACATAATGTAAACTCGTTATAAAGCCCTATACCAGGGGTCGTCAACCTGCGACTCGCGAGCCACATGCGGCTCTTTGGATATGAAGTTGAGGCTCTTTAGTTCTATATGCAAAAAAAACAACAGGCAGTCATGGGGACTGCCGATAGAAGTGAAAACTATTAACTTAAGACTAATTGAAATATTAATAATTTTCTAATTTTTATATAAAAATAAAAAATATTATCGAACATCTAGGAATCGGTTTATCACGCTAGTAAGATAACCTTTAAACCACAATGATACTCATTTCATCACATAGAGGTTAAATATTAAAAATACAATTAAAAATAAATAATGTCATACTTTTAAATGGAAATATTGATATGAATATTGAAAATAAATTCTTTATTTTCATTATTCATTTATCTATATAAAAACACTACTCATAGCTATAGATTATACTATTAGCATTAGCATGTCGGTGACGCGAACCTATAAGTTTTTCCCCTCCAAAAACGCTCAACGCGCCTTTTTTTTTTTTTTTGCGGCGGTCTATGGACGTCGCACCCCGCCAAATCGGTCCGGGGTGACGGAAGAGGCGGCGCGCAACCCCACTGACCCTGCAAGCACCTCTTCTTCGCCGTGCGAGCGGGCCACCGGTACCCGATCTTTGTCTTCGGTGGCCCGCTCGGCGGTATGCCCTCTCGGGCTCCTCTCCTGTCGACGCCCCGACAGCTTTCGCCGTCGAGGCGTCGTCCTCACGCGGTGGCCTCACGTCGGGTGACCGGACAATTCCCCGGTCCGATCACCCGAAACGCTCAACGCGCCTAAAGAAGTTTTCATATAGCTATAGATATACTATTAGCATTAGCATGTCGGTGACGCGAACCTATAAGTTTTTCCCCTCCAAAAACACTCAACGCGCCTAAAGAAGTTATCACTTCAAAAATATTTTATAAATAAACCCTTTAAAAAAAATGTTTTATTATTAGGCATTAGGCACAAATTATTGTAGCTAAAACAAAAAAATTGTGGCTCTACAAAAACAATAAACTTTTATAAATTCAAATTTTTGGCTCTTCCGACACCAGAGGTGTCGATCCCTGCCCTATACCAACCTTTCGGACTAGTATATTTAGCAGATCGATTTCCCTTCTATTGATGAGAAAGCCTGTGCCCAGCTGTGGGACTTATATGAGTTGAGGTAATGATAAACAGTAGTAAATTGTATTTTTACTCCGTCACCACACGGACAATTATACGATTATTATAATTTTTGTCTCATAATAATTTAATTTATTTGTTATATACAATAAAACAATATTTTTGTAAATAATTGAGTTTTATTTTTGGCGGCGGGCTACGCTAAATCCGGCCGGGGCGACAGAAGAAGTGGCGCACGACCCGATAGACCCGCCCTACATGTACCTCTCCACGCCGTGAGAGTGGGCCACCGGAACCTGGTCTTTGTCTTCGGTGGCTCGCCCGGCGGTAGACCCTCATGGGTATCCTCTCGAGTCCACGCCCCCCGCAGCTTTCGCAGTAAATAACTGAATAAAATAACTTTAAGTACATTAACTTAATTGAATGTTCGTACAAAAACAAGCTATTATAATAATGAATTATGTATGTAGTTGGAATTATCGCGACCAGGTCCTACGTAAACATTTGTTCGTTCGGTATGGAAATTTGCTTCTTATAAGAATAAAGCAATTAAGCTAATGTTTGCTTCGTTTAATGACGGATTAAGAATAAAATGTGTCGTAAACCCTTAATTTCCCGTAGGAGTCGTAAAAGCCGGTTAAGGAATTACAAAGGAAATGGACAGTTGCTCTGTACTAGGCATTATTACTGCTAAAAATCATCAAAATATATTATAGAATAACGACAGAATGGGTGGTAACAAAGTATTTTCTATATGGTAAAGGAGTAAAACTATGACTGCACAGACGGCGTATTGGTTAAGATACCGACCTTCCATGCAAGTGCCGTCGGTTTGATTCTTAAGCAGAACAATACATTGTGCGATCCACAAAGTGTTATTATGAGTTTGAGTGTAATTTATCTGCGTTAATTATATGTTTGTAAAGTCTCCCGCAATACAAGGATTATTTCCTTTAGTACAGGGTGGGGTTAATTAAAAAAAAATGTATACAATTCACCAACAGATCTTGTCAGTGAGCATCGTAAAAGATGACGAATTAAATATGCATATAACATCTATTCGAGAGAAAGAAAACTCGAATTAAAATCCTGTAACAGTTCCTTTCTTTTTTTTTCTTTTTTTTTGTGTGTGTCTTAGTAACAACTCTGACTCAACTCTGAGGCTAACAAGCCTCAGATGGCTATGACAACTTTACCCGGACTGTGGGTGAGCGCTGAGGGCTTTCAACCCGTACCAATTCCTTTGGTCAGCTTGGTTTATTAGATAAATTTTCCTCTTATTGTGATGGATCCTCAAGCCCGGCAGTGGGAGAAATATGACTTGAAATGATGTGAGATAGGAGAATCTATATAACATTAATTTTTGGTCCTTTTTTCACCATTGTGTATTATCTAATTAAGTAATAATTTGTCAATCAAAATAAAAATCCCGTGTGGGAATCGAATCTCTACACTTAGCATAGTGGGTCCGTATCTCACCCACTACACCATCTGTGTAGCCAATAATCGTAATTCGTATGGACTCGCTAGAAAATAAGCAATAATTTATCCTACTAATATTATAAAAATAAAAATTTTGTGGAGATGTTTGGATATTTGAATGTTTGTTACTCAATCGCGAGTAAATAATTGTGTTTCAGCTTTTAGTCTGGCTTTAGGTATGATGGAAAGGCACACACGCATCAGCTAAACTCGATTTTATTTAACAGTTTTACACAAACGTAATTTTGCCACCAGCGGCTCGCGGCATTAGATCGGCACTTTTCTCTTTAGTAGCGCCATAGTCAATTTCAAATGTTTGCGAGTGGCTTAGGGCAGGACAAAGTTCAGGATGACTGAAAACTTAACAAATTGAACAGAACTGAATAAAACTTGACACACAGATAGACCATTTCCTAGATTAACAGATAAAATATCCCAGTAATATATTTCTCAACTTTAAGTAAGTTACTTTATATGTGGGCAAAGCAGCGCGCAGAAGCTAATGAAATATAAATAACTCTAAGCGAGCTACAAAATATTTATCAAAGTTATTCAGCCGTTAAAAAATGTTTGAATAACAAAAAAACCATCCATCATTACTGTCACAAACAGTCTTTCTTAGAGGTAAACTATACAAGTTTAGAAACTTACAAATTTTATTCGTGACTAAAGACAATCCAAATTCTTAAACTAGAAATCTTTCCAAAAAAAAAACAATTTTTATGATTGATGATCGAACTAATACATAAGTTAAGAAGTGAAATCATGACGTGGTATGGATATGTGATGAGTTGGAAAGAAAGTAATGTTGTGGTGTAAATTTTAAGTATGAATGTTGAAGGCTTTAGGGGGGGTAAGCGAAGACCGAAGAGATTATGTATGGACTGCGTGACGCATGACATAGATTAACAAGGAGTGGTCACAGAGATAACATCTAATAGGGTTCAATGGAAGGAGAGGACAAAGAAATAGGATAAAAGCAAGATGATGTTGATGACTTATGATTCAACTCTTTTTTATTTTGGTTATTCATGATATTATCACCATTATCTCAACTCATATATGTCCCACTGTTCGGCTCGAGCCTTCTCCACAATGTGAGGGAAATTGACCTAGTATACCACGCTGGTAAGACGTGTTGGTTTTGTTTCGAGTTTTGTTTCTCTTGCATAGATGTTATATGCATTTTATATCCCTTAGTCGTCTCTTACGATCACCCACGGGAAAGATAAGGGGTGGCGAAATGTATTCTTACTTCGTCACCACATGGAAAGTATATTTATGATATATCCACATCTCAATCTTATAGAGCGATAGAAGTGTGGTATTGGGCTAATAAGACATCCATGCGTCCTTTTTATATCTTTGATCAAGATATTAGCACTGCTGTCTTGACTTTGGTGTACTGAACGGTGTCTTTTCGGGTAATTGATCTTCTCAGCAATTATCCAGTCGCTCGGATGGAATCGCCCTTATTGCGGTTGGTGGACAGATCGTTGGTGAGAACATCTCGTGGTAAGGCAGTATCAGAGTATATGTAGTATCATTTCAGCGAGGTTGCGAGGTTCGTGTCTCCTTAACAATGAGAGGGAAATTGGCCTACTATACCACGCTAGCCAGGCGGGTTACTATAGGGTTTTATTTCGAGTTTTCCTTCCTTACATAGACGTCTATTTACATAAATTCCTTATTTATCTTGGATGACATCCATGTCCAATAAAAAGAGTAGTAAACTAAATGTCTATTTCATCACCACACTGAAATAAAAATAGTAAATGCCGCTGACAAATTAAATAAAATCTAAGAAATTTCACCAAAAATTTTAGAAATTAAAACAGTTGTGCAATGTTTCTATATTTTATTTGATCTTTAACGATTAAAGTCATCATCATCATCATCACAGCACATAAATGTCCCACTTTTGGGCTCGGGCCTCCTCCGTAATGGGAGGGCAATTAACCTGCTATACCGCGCTGGTCCGACGTGTTGGTATAGGGTTTTGTTTCGAGGTTTCCTTCTCTCGCATAGATGTTAAATGCATTTTATATCTCTTAGTCGTCTCGTACGATCACCCACGGGTAAGATATGGGGTGGTGAATAGTATTCTTACTCCGTCACCACACGGAAATGTTATTAAAATTAGCAAATTAGACAAATAAGCCTAGTAAATAATAAAATACAAAATATCCTTATATAAAAACAAGAGTACATTGGTAATCATCCTTTCCTTACCTAATCCATATAAACAAGTGTGGTGAGTATAATTCCTACTATGGAGGAGGTAGCTTGAGCCCAACAGTGGGATGCATAAGAACTGAAATGATCATAACGAAGCTTCAAATACAACATTAAGATGTAAAAAATACTAATATTACTTTATTAATTAAAAATTTGAAGCCGTTAAAAAATCTAACTGCTTTTTCCATTTGCTTTTCGCATTAAAAGTCAGAAATTGTATACCAAGAATAAAATTGAGTTCGTTCATTAGTATTGAACCTTTTTATCGAAATAACTTGATTTTAAACGAATGTTTTGCAAACTCTCATGGTTTTCTAATTGAAATTTGATGAAATAATTGTTGTTGTTGTTTGTTTAAATATAGCTTTGATTGAACTTTAAAAATAAAGTGATAAACACAAGACCACAATTTATCATAGTTAATCTTTAATATAAAGCTGTGGTGACGGAGTAAGAATACAATCCACCACCCACATTCTTACCCGTGGATGATCGTCTTTTACGATCATCCACGGGACTAAGGGATTAAATATATATATACATATATATATATATATATATATATATATATATATATATATATATAACATCTATGCAAGAAAAGGAAAACTCGAATAAAACCCTATACCAACACGTCTGACCAGCGTGGTATAGTAGGTCAATTTCCCTCTCATTACGGAGGAGGCTTGAGTCCAACAGTGGGACATATATGAGCTGAGATGATGATGATAGACGACCCAAGGAGCCGATAGTTGATCTCCTGCCAACTGTATTCTTTAGCGTGATGGATGGCCAGCCTGAAGGCAGGCCGTACATTGCTGTAAGCCTCGTGCAGCTGACCCTCCCACTCAGCGCTGCGATGACGTCAACTGCTCCTTCTTCGGGACAAACACCGTAGATGGGATACGACCGCATCGTAGATCTGCGTATCGCACAGTGAACATGGTCAGCCTCATCGTCCAATCCGTCCACAGGGGACAGTGAGGACCATGACACATACACAATTGCTGCCTCAACCTTCTCTGTAAGCTAGGTCTATGTTAGATGTTTATGGTACTACACTTTATCCTGAAAGATGTAGAGGTATAACATACCCACCTTTCATCACCTGATTTGGACCTTGACAAAAAATCTTTGAATTTCGACGAAATCTGAAAAAACCTCAAACGAAACTTTTTTCTTTAGTTTGACTACTCAAAAAGGGTTAGTTCGAATTTATTATAATTACCCGTCATGAGCAGGCAAAAAAAAACCGTTAGGTGGACTACATAATAACATAAGATAAAGAAATCACACAGTCAGAAAATACACAGTATCAATCAATAAATAGAATCTTCAAATATGTTCTTCGATCTTCTGCCGATGAGATAAACACCCTCTGGCTAAAGAATCAGGTCGTTTTGTGAACTCACGAGCAAGTGACGACAAAGCGTACTGATTCTAATGACAGTGGTGTGTCATATTGATTATAACTTCTCTCTTGTAACAACCAATTCTTCATTCTAATTCCAATAAGAAAATACACATACATACATACATATTATCATGTCATATCCCTTGCAGGGTAGGCAGAGAGAACAGAGCGCCAGAGAACTCTATCCTTGCATACTTCACTCGCTTCCTCAACATTAATAATTCTCTTCATACACGCTCGCTGGTTTCGGAGACTCTTGACTCCGCCTTCCTTCAGTGCATGGCCGATCTGGTCTAGGTAAGTTAGTCTCGGTCTCCCTCGGTACCTACGCACGCTTTCGCATTGTATATCTTCTTAACCAGACGTTCGTTCGGCAATAAGAAAATAGTTTTATATATTGAATTTTGATATTAAGCTACCGAAGCTAATGTCCGTTCAGTAACGGATTACAAAAACCAGCTGAGAGATCACCAAGAAAATGGATTGCAGCATTCTTCTGAGATATTTACTACACCGTTTGCTATCGACAATTCATCTATCAAATGGTTTTAGCATTTTCCAACCTTGAGGTAATTTATGTTCGACAGTGGGCTATTGATTGATTTTTGAATGTACGAAAACTGAAAATCTGCAGAATAAAATCGATACATATTAAGGATAAATACGATATCATACGAACATTAAAAAAATGTTTTTTTTTTTAATACATTAACAATTATTATAAAAGAATAATTGTTCGCTTATAATCTAAAAACCAATAAGATTTTCTAAGAGAAAAGTTCTATTATTATATTTCACGGTATTGAATTATTGAACAATAAATTATGTGATTCTCTATAAAGGATCGGAATAAGAATATAATTATCGCCACCTTTTACTTACCCGTAGGATTACTAAATTTTGAATAGCACTATTGGTAGGAGAGCGAGTAGCAGCTCTCTTCTGCGAAACGTAGACAGTGCAATCGCCATCGATTTTTAATATCATTCAAATACCTTACAAAATTTAAGAAAATTATTCGAAAACTAAAATAAAATAATATTCTCCTCTACTCCAGATTACAAGTCCAGTTCTAACCAGGTAAGGCACCAACAGTAATGAATTTTTAAACTTATGTAAAAAAAACACATTTTTGGTGGATGATAAATTGGTCTTTATTTAACTAACACAAACATTTTTGATCTTATTATTATAGTTTAGAATTGTTAACTATTTCATTGAAATAATATTATGCTTATATATATGTCACTTGTAGCGTTTAAATTTTCAATAATTGAAAGTGACTTTTGACAGGAATTTGATAACGTCATGTGGTGCTCTTGTATTATATTCGATATCTTAGTGTTTTAACGTGTTATATTAGATCATTTTGATGGCATTTTATGTAATATGAAGCGGCGGAACTACTGGGATGAAGTGAATATCATATAAAAGTGCTTTACAACGTTTTCGTTTTCCATCAAAATTCCCACAAGATACCATTAACAGTGTGGCCATTGCACTGTTAATGGCAACAATTTGACTTAGACAACGACTGACTTGAAAGACTAAAAACGTGAAAATATTTATAACTTGACACTGGCACCAATAGCTCGTATAAGTAGCTGATTGCCAATACATAAGAAGAAGAAGAAGAAGAATAATTGAAAGTAATTTGTGTTGACAACACCGCGGTAAAAGTCATATTATTTGTAAATAAGTTAGGCTTAAAGGACTTGCATCCATAGCCGTTAATAAATTTAAAAAATAAGTCAGATTAATTTATGTCGAGTAATAAAAATCTTTTGTATCATTTTAGCAAAGGTACATGTAAGAAAAAGTTTAAACAATATTACATATATTTTTAAACAGTTATATTTTTAACTATAATTACTGTTTTTGCAGTTTGCGATCATTTTCCTGATATACCTCAAGTAAGTACGCTTTATTTATTTCAAAAAAATGTAATATCAAGTTAATAGACAAAATATAGAGTAAATATCTACTAATATTGCGGTGTTGCTGATTAACAAAATTATTTTATTATAGACCACAGATAAAACACTATAATACAGAGCATTGTATTTTACACAGATACTAAATTGTATAGTTTTAAAACGTCTCAATAATATGGTTCATTCAAAATTGTAATTAACTTAAGTGATTTATTAATTATATAGTTTAATAATCATTATTCTAATATTAATACTATAAATTTCAATTTATTGTAATTTAGAATATTTCAGCTTCTGATTTTAAGTACAGAATAAAATTACTATAAAGCGTTACATTTTAATAATTACATTTAGCGAAAAATACTTACAAGTTATGATTTTAATGTTGGGTTTTGTAGCTATCTTGTCTAAAAAACACGATTATTTAATCATTTTGATCATTTTAACTTATATTGTAAGACAATATCAATAAAGGTTGCGTGCTACATAAATTTAGGAACTATATGAACCTGAAGAGTATATTTTACGCAAAATTAATATAATGTCTAGGCACTGTTTACTATATTAAAATTATTTATAGCTTTAAAGATTTCTATAAACAATTTAAATAAGTCTTGAAAAAAGCAAATTAGATCTACTAGACCTTTAAACTCGTCCATTTATCCTTAAAAGAGTAAATAGAGGCATAATGTTGCCACGTATTTTAGGGAGAATCTATTTCCAGCTAAGCAATAAACAAAATTAAGAAAAAGAAATAAATTGTGTTACGAATCGAAGTTATCTAAGTAGATATTCTATTAAATAAAGATGCTAGTATTCAGAGCAGTATTGAATATTAAAATAGTTGTTCTGTTAGAGTAGTCACGTATTTCCTACATTTTGAGAATTCCAATGTGATTTGAGTGCGTGTTTAGAAGTCACTATTCTAAATACATATGAAGATTTACTTCATCGAATATATAAATATATGACCGTAGAGAAAAGAAGATATATGAACTTTTATTATATTTTTTATAATCCATAGCCCATGTTTGTCACACTTTTAGATTGATAAAGAAATTGGTGTTCTGTAGCACACTGGTGGGATGAGATAAGATTTTCTTTCAAGTTCCCGTTTTGTGGTATTTCTTGTTATCTGCTCACCATGTGGTGATGAAAATAATACCCTCCTTAGTTGTCATAAAAGATATCTAAGTAATGTAAGTATTTAATATAACTGCAAGAATAGGAAACTCGAAACAAAATTTAATCCCGAAATATTTTTTTTTTTAAAAGGGACTGCCCTGCGCTAAGGAGATACTATTTGTATTGCGGGGGACTTTACAAATACATAATTATCGCAGACAAATTACACCCAGAGTCGGAACAATACTTTGTGGATCGCACAATATATTATCCTGCGTGGGAATTGAACCCACGGCACTGCCTTGGAAACAAGCGTAGTATAATAGGTTCATTTCCTTTATGTTGTGAGATGCAAGCAGATGTGAATGCATGTGATGATTGCAATGCGGATGCAAGAGTTGGCTATAACCCATATAGAAGAAGAGAGATGTTATCGCTTACTCATCTTTAACAACAGCCTCCAGTAAGGATGCTTACTTGAGGGTTATGTTAACGGTGTTAATATTATTTTAATTCTTTTTTCTGCCAGGTTAACGACATCCACTGGCACACATATAGGCACACATAAGCCTCCCCCAAAGGAAGTAATGCTAAAATCATCACGCATCATTGTTAAGGGGGTTAGTGATCATAGTAGATGTTTTAAGATTTACTACAGTGTTGCAGCCCATTCTGCTGGTGATCCCTCGGCTTATTTTTAGGACTCCAATGGGCAAATAAGGGATGGTGAATGTTATGTTATTAAGCTTGTATCACACAGTGGATTAAATACTCACTATATTAAGATATGAACTAATTGTTTTATTTATTTGATTCGTAGTTTTTTCCGTGTGGTGACGGAGTAAGAATACAATTCACCAACCCCTATCTTACCCGTGGGTGATTGTACGAGACGACTAAGGGATATAAAAAAGATAAAACATACCGTAATTTGGTCCTACTTTGCTCCAATATTTGCTCCAAATTTTGAAAATTGTGAATATTTTTAAAACAATGAACTATACAATTTACTTGATGAATTATTATAAAGAAATAAAGCATATTTGACATGTATTGATAGGGAAATAGATATTATGAAGTATATTATTAATTTATTTCTAAAAAAAAATTAAGGAGTAAAATTACCCGTGTTGTTGGGTATCTTTGCTCCTAGAAATAGTTTTTACGTAATCTCCATTGTTAAAGCTATTGAAGCAAGTTAATACTTCCCTAACTCAAACTCTGCTCCAGTTATGATATGTTCTGTGAGTATTGATGATATAAATTTATGAGATATGGGTAAAAATAAAAAAAATAAGTATTTTTCGCATTTCATTTAATCGCATATCTGATTACATAAATAATCACGTTAAAACCTATTTACGATAATCCGCTGTGCTATTTTCGAGATGGAAGTGACTTTTTCGGAACCAAAAAAATATAAAATTTTGACCTCTCACGAAAGTTGTTTCTGTCACTAAAAAGAAATGGCGTATGAAAAGTTTGACAATTGAGAGTTGTTACTTAAACGTTAAATGTTACGGATGCGTTCACAATTCAATGAATTTTTGCAAAATTTTCAACGTAGAATAGGCGAAAACATTTTACAGAATTGGAGCATAATTACCCATACAGGAGCAAAGTAGGACCAAATTACGGTATATGCAAGAGAAGGAGAACTCGAAACAAAACCCTATACCAACACGTCTTACCAGCGTGGTCAATTTCCCTCCCATTATGGAGGAGGCTCGAGCCCAACAATGGGACATATATGAGCTGAGATGATGATGATGATGATGATTCGTAGTTAAATACTGAATATCATCTATATATGATGTTAAAGAAATAAAATATTTTTAACTGTTTTTCCATAATGATATCTGATGTTTACACGATTATTAAACATTTGAAATAAAATTATTTTTTCGGATACTATCGCGTTTGTATTTGATTTTTAATTTACTGACTTTTTTACACTTTAAAGCGTTCATCAATCCTGCCGTGACCATAAGTCCTGTAAAGTGTTCGAAAAGTCGGGAAATTTAAAATTAAATACAAATGCGATTAGAATCCGTAAAAATGATTTTATTTCAAATGTTATTCCATAGATTTATATTGTATGCTGATATGTCAATTAATTGGGACTAGTTTTTTAAAAAGGTATATAGACAGTAGATCTATTTTGCTATTTTATTTCGACGTATTAATTATTTCTAAACTGATTTCAAAAAGTGTAGCGTGTATTATATAATATAATGAACTGTTTGTATTCATCTAAGGATCTAGCACGCAAAATTATATCTATCTAATTATTTGCCATTCTGCTCACTTGTCGCCATATATCTTGTCACTTTTAGGTAGCATATAAGATACTTGTGCACATCCAAAAGGTAAACGCATCATAGGCGTGTACTCTTTGTTATAAAATACGAATAAATAATAAGAAAAATATATTCACGATGATTCAATGAATTCAAACGGGGAGAACATTTATCGATTTTTCGGATATCTTTTCAACGGTTTGGAGTTTAACAGCAAAAACTATTAGAGATAATAATAACAATTACGTAAATTGATGATATGTGACAACAATAATTATAATAATAAACAGATGCACACGCAAAATAATTTTAAAGATTTTTTTGCCGTAATGTTGTAAAAAAAAACCGACATAACTCTTTTCCCTTGCTCTCTTCTGAATTTATTTGAAAAAAAAAGGTATTAATCGAAAAAAATTCTCGTTTACAAGAATTTTATTAATATTTAGAAAATAAAAAGTTATTTGTGTTGGAAATTTCTAACACGTCTGCACTTCAAGTGTAAAGCACAGTCACACGATGTGAGGCGTGTAAATGACAACTACCTGCGCTGTATATGTTACGGAAGTGCGACAAAGAGCTGTCATTTCGTTTAAATTACGTTTGGTTGTGATAGCTACACTGCTAATATTTTTATACCGGTATCCATAAATAGGAGTACTCATTTGAGGTAGTATTATACCCTCGCAGAAAATTAACGTCCGAGTTCAAAGTAGCAATTTGATATTGCACTTCGTTTAGCGAGCGAAAGAGACAGAAAATGGAACTTGTCTTTCAATTTTATACCTTACGGCAGCGACTTAGTTAACTTTGATTGGCAAATCTCACTGAAGATCTAGCGAGCAAGTAAGCAGATCTTGTCATGATAAAAACATTCTCAATTATTATAGCTTATCGCGCATCATTTTATATTACGTGCTAGATATTACTAATGGTATTGTACTAAGGCTTATTTATACATTGAAAACTTAATTAACACTTATCTACATCTAAAAAATTTGTATTATTATGAATCGTATAGTTTTACATTAATAAGTTACATACGAAAACAATTTGTGATTTCCTTAGTAAAGCGTCAATTGTGAAAGATATTATATGCTATAATTACTTCTAATTACCTACATTATTCTAGTTTTAATATATAATTTTACGGTTGTAACACTCTGTAATATTTATTATAATAACTGAATCGCTGGCGTTCGAAAATAATTTATTTATAAAATTTCATTTTACATTGGAAATTATTTAATATCGTTAACATTTGCAATTTTTTTTAAAATCCTGTGTACTTTTGGTTTTATTTGACATCATGATTTTGCTATCATGAAATTAAGAGATCAGCCGGTAATGTACTGTACCCGGTAACAAATATGTCACATCGGTCTTTGGAAAGAGACAGCCGTCTCCTTTTGGCTTTGTAGAGCGTTATCTTTGTTGCACACTGTTTGATGTTTTTCAGTCATTGTACAAACTTGTTAAAACTTTTACGGTTTAATAGATGACGGTTTTACGGTTTATATAGATGTATTTTATTTAATAACTAAATATCACGGTTGTTTTAAGAAGTATTGTTAGTTTTTAGAATATTAGTTCTTCAAGTGACGTCACACATTGTTCGACAAAGACAATGCTATACAAAGACGAAACCAGTCGATTATCTCTTTCCAAGAGTCGATATGCAATGTTAATTGTTGTGTACTGTAAAAATCTCAATGGGTCTTTATACTATGAAACTTTAACTTTGTTTTTTTTTACTTTTTGAAAACAAAATAAAATAAAAAAAATCATCATCATATATTTAGGAATGATGAATAGTAGCAGTATCTGAAATATATTCCAAATAATATGTGCTAAAAAATATCAGTAAGTGCTCTCAAATATCCTGACATCTGGTCTAATCTTAGAATGTCGTTATCCCTTCGGTTTGCAAAGGTCAGATGGATCCCTTCGTGAAAATTAATATTTTGCCAACTATCAGATGGAAAGCTAACATCAATATAATTGGAGTAAAGCTATTAAAGAAAATTCAAGAAAATTAATAAAGAAAATTGAAAAAGCTATATAAATACACCATTTTCTTTACAGATACCTACCCAGTGTAGGAACTTCAAAAAATATCTGTTTATTTATTATAGATCCAATTTAAAAATTATAACAAATTATAATTTTGATGATTTTCAGTATTCGGCTATAGCGTCATAAGACTCTTGAAATTATACACATTAACCATATATTTTATCACTATTCCAAAGAGTACACCGATATATAATATTTATATTACATTTGCTAATTTTAGAAATATTCAATAAAATGATAATAATATATATGCAAATATTAAATTTTTGCCACACAAAAGTATATGTCAACATTTTTCATTAAGTATTGTTTCTAAAAAAATATAATAGATATGTTTTTTATTTTATAGTATATATATTTGGAAGGTTGAAACGGATATTAAATGTAATTGAAAAATTAATATTATAAAATATCAAAATAAATTTTATTCACATTTTTAGTTTATAAGGCATTAAAAGTTAGAACATTAAAACTTTGTGTGTTGAAAGGTAAGAAGGAATTTTAATAATATACAGTTAATACTTTGAAATTGTGATTTCTGTTAAAGAAAAACGTATATTTCAAAAAGATTAAATTGACAGGTTTTTCATTTCATTCATTAAATACTTCTTAAAGAGTTATTATTAAAGTTTTTTTTTAACAAATTATTTTTAGGAAGTAATATCACAATATTTTAAAAGAAATTAGAATTCTTTAAATAAAGTGCAAGACAAAGAATTATTATAATAAATAAACTTTCTTATAATATTAATAAACCCGCATAAAATAGTAAGTTGCATTTTTATTTTCTAGAGGAAAAAGGTTGTTAGTAAATTTAAAATTCAACATCCAAAGAATCAAAATTCGTGTTTATTTGTTTCATTTTAATTCGAATTTATATTCTTGTTTCATCAATCTTCCCTTTAAAATTACCAATAGAATCTCATCAATGAAATAACCACATAAACCCAAAATAAAGTTTGCAATAAAAAACAAATTAAATCGAATTGCATTTCCACTCGATAACACTTTGAAATGATATAAATGCCATTTAAACACTGTGATGGGTTCGTTTATTATTCACTTTGTTTATGCATTATTCAATCTACGTTTGTTGAATAAGTTATATACATATATAATATATATATATATATATATCGTAATTATTTTGACGATAATGCCAACATATATCTATCTATCTGTCATATGACAGCTCACGCTGGTTTAAGTGGTAACATGATTGGAACAGATTTCCAATAGGTATGGGTTTCAATCCCATGTGTGACACTCATTTTTCGCTCGTAATAAAGTTTTTATAAATAATCAAGCATGTTAAATATAATATATATATTAGTAATTTGAACAAATTTTATATTGTAAATATATTAATTATTTCCAAAGTAACATCATTATGAATGTTATTAAGTAATAAAAGAACTTTCAGAACTTCTATTTGAATCGAATACTGAAGTAATAAAATGTTTTATTTTAGAGTTTCTCTTTATATTTTATTTATTTCAACATATATATAATTCCAGTGAGCCCAAATAAAAACGCTCAGATGAACTCAGAAAATTAATAATCGTATCATCTTGTCACCTCTTTCAAACATTTTTCTTATGTTATACTAACCTCAAATCATGTTATAATTATTTCGCAAAATTTAAGCAGGTGTTTTGAGAAACATTAATTCGGACCATATGATAATACCGAATTGACAGTAACAATTGATCAGTTGATTGGTTCATATCCTTTACAGTAGTTTTATTCTTCAAAAACAAAATATATAAAAATGATTATACCGAGTATGTGTTACCATAATGCTTTTGGTTACGGAGTGGTCAATGTGCCACTGCAGCAGTCAGTACCAGAGCTAAGAATGTAAGTTGTATCACAGGTTGTGATATAAATGCGTCGTTGCACTCGTCTGTATCACAGCAGAAGGTGCGCGCTCCCCACCATTCTGTGGAGAAAAAATTAAATTAGTATCCTTATATGTCAATTAATATTGAGGATTGCACTATTTCGAGATAGATAAGTTTCATCATCATCATAGCCCATATATGTCCCACTGTTGGGCTCGGGCCTCCTCCGTAATAGGAGGGAAATTAATCTACTATACCACGCTGGTCAGACGTGTTGGTATAAGGTTTTGTTTCGAGTTTTCCTTCTCTTGCATAGATGTTATATGCGTTTTATATCGTCTCTTACGATCACCCACGGGCGGGCCACCGCAACCAGGTATCACCTCGAGTCGAAGCCCTCGTGCAGTGAACCTCAATACAGGTACTCACGCTTGCGCCGCCCAAAGCACTGCCGGTAGTGCGCGTCAACGTAATAATAATTATTCCGTTAGACAACAAACTCGCAGAAGGCAGCGACAGCGTTCCAGTTTCTGACGCTGTTAATCATCGTCCTAGCGACAAACCTTCAACACCTTGCATTGCTTTTTCTATTTAATTCTGTCAGAGATGACTTCTGACTGGACGAAGTCGCGGGCGAAAGCTAGTAGATAGATAAGTTTATGCTTGTTAAATCGTGATACAAGAATTTATTTCTCAGCTTGAGATATTAACAAAAAAACATCGAGATTTTTTTTTAGTGCTTTTACCCAATTCTTTTGAATTTTTGTTAACATCTAAAATAAAATAAATGACGCATAATAGTAATGATTTATATCATACGTGGCGTCTTAAGTGTTACTTAAAATTTATATAACGGTCACTAAGCGTTTTGTATCAACATAATCTTCGTACATTTATATATTGAAGTATTTTGGCAACTATACGTCAATATTACGCAATGCACAATTGATCACACAGATTCACTGCCAAATAATCCAACTTACCACGAGAAGTGTTATAACTTTACGTTTCACGTTACGTTTTAACTGGTGAGTAAACATTGACGAACGATAAACACCAATGGAGAAGACGTGAGCGGCTTAGAAAGTATCTTGAAAAAGATTTATATTGGTTTTCTTTCTTATTGCCTAATACTTTTAATGGACATATTCGAAAACTGTTTTAAAGCAATTTATATAATTAATGTTCGCCTTTCTTAATTATTATTGATTGCTAACATTGAATATAGGTCTCTCACTTAGGGGTTAATATCATAATTGTCACGCGTGGCAGGCGGTTTAGTGGCGGAGTTGGTGTTACAAGTGCCCTGGGTAATACTCCTGACTTCTTAGTCAGCTTTTACGAAGCCTATAGGAAAGTAAAGGGTAGTCATTATTCTCCCTAGCCGAGGCAGCGGGTGACCGGACCGGGGATTAGTCTGGTCGCCCTGGGAGCGAGGCCACCGCATGAGGACGACGCCCGACGGTGCAAACTGTCCGGGCGTCGACATGTGAGAGGATACCCGTAAGGGTAGACTGCCGGGTGGGCCACTGAAGAAAAAGACCGCGTACCAGTGATCCACCTGAACGGCGTCGAGAGGTATATTGTAGGGCGGGTCTACGGGGTCTTGCGCCGCTTCTCCTGTCGCCCCGGACGGATTAGCGGGGTTTGAAGTACCGTAGCCCGACACAAAAAAAAAAGAAGTCATTATATTCTTAATCCGACATCACAAAGTCAGCCGCATGTTAATACTTATAATTAAAAGATTTTGAATTTTATTATTTCTTATACTCTCACGCCCTTCGATCGAAATATTAGATGATGATAATACATTTATTTTCTAATACAAGACCCTTGATAGTAGAGGTCGAGTTTATTGGCGCTAATCTGTTACTATTCTAAACTCTAAGGGTCTTGAGAATTTTCAGAGCAATCCTCAACAATCGAAGAAAGAGAATAATCCAAATATATATATTACTACTCAACGTAATCCTGATGGATTCAAATCTAAATAAACTTATGCACTGTATAAGTGTATAACGAGAAAGGTATTTAAATGTATTTGTTGTTATTTATTCATTATAGTCTGTTTATAGTATGGTAATGGAGTAACAATTCAATTCACAAGCTCATTATTGACCTGTGGGTGTCGCTAATTAACAATTACATTCCTAAGGAAAGTTGACGTATAGCAGTCAGCCGTTTATAAAACCATTGCCAATAATTTGTATACGATGGATGAAGAGCATTGCATCGACTCCAAGTGATTGGTTTAAGATCAAGGTGATAATAATTTGCAAACCAATAAATAATTATCACATATGGGATTTGAACCTACTAAAGGTTGTTCCAATCGCCATATTAATTTAACAAGTGGATGTCTACGTATGATAGCCAAATTATCGATCGTATTCTCATCTATAAAATGACGTTTAAAAATGCAATGTTAGAGTACTATGCTAGAACAATGTATAAACATTTTCTGATAGACGGCTAATAGGAGGTTCAAAATCCAAGTGTGATAATCATTTTTTAATTCGTGAATGAGTTTTTTTTTGTAATTAATCTACATATCAACAATTGTTTTTGTGTGTCTTAGTTGTTGTGACTATGACAACTTTACCCGGACTGTGGGTGAGCGCTGAGGACTCTCAACGCGATCAACAAAATATATCAATCTATATCTATAAAAGAGGATGGTTGAAACTATTTAACCGATCATTATGAAAATTATTATGTATTGCTACTAGTACTTTAGCTACTACTACTTTGTCATGGAGAAGGTTTATATGTTATCCCCATTGATGTAACTCGCCACCAGGCGGCGCTGCGATATATTGACATCTATAAACAAACCAACGGACTGGGTTAGCTAATATTTTATACGACAAAAAACGTAGTAATAGTGGCAAGTCACACTGTTGACAATTTTCTCTCTACAGGGCGCGGGCTGATCCGTTCGGGGTAATATAGAGTCTGTCAGTGGCAACGTGCTGTTGTACTTTGTTCAGTAAGCAAAAGTGCCGGCAGCTCTACTTTCTGTGGGTCTTGGATGTTAAGCGGCAACCTAGCTGTATCCCTAGCATCGCAAAGGTTTTATAAGCAGCAGCAATATTTACAATCAGGTGTACTGATTGCTCGCTTGCCACCATAAGCAATTAAAAACAAAACTATTTTTGTTATTTTACTGTAGTGAAGTTTTAAGTTTTCGATGGTACTCGTACATTGAAGCAATTCAATAGTGAGCGCTCTTTGTATTCGGATTATTCTACTTGCCCTTATTGTAATTAGACTTATGCAGTGTAAACAAGCTTGTCGATCGGCGTATTAATAGAAGTATTTGTTTTATTGCTTATGGTGATAAATGAGTAAGCAGCCTTACCTGATGGTAAATGTTATTGCCACCTATTGATCTTTGCACAGCTAGGCCGCTACTTACCAATAAAAATCTGAAACACACTCAGAAAGTTGGGTTGCCCACTCTACCGCCCACCGTATGAAGCGCAATAGCGCATAGTCACTGCTCAAATGTTGATTTTCTGCGAGAGTGTGGTTCTACCTGGACAGAGACTGGTCCATGACTGTAGACAGACAACTGTCAATAGTGTAGTCCTACCACTATTAAATTGACTGATAGATGGAAATATTTAATTAGTATTTCTCAATCATCATCATTCTCCTACTTTTATCCCAATTACTCAGGGTCGACGCAATATGTACTCTGCTTCCATCGTAGGCCGCCTGCCTGACGTCAAACCTCCTTGGGAATGTAATTGTTGACCTGATGGCATCAGGTGGAGTTAGCCCAGGTCTATGAAGCTCTTAGCCGTCTTGTACGATATTCACGAGCAAAATAAGGGTTGGTAGTATTCAAAGTAAGGGGCGAGTATTACCCATCGGAAATAAAACTACTTTTGCGGATTATATCGCGTTGGTATTTGATTTTTAATTTCCCGACGTTTCGAACACTTTACAGTGATCATGGTCACGGGAGGACTAAGATGTCATGCGTTCAAAAGTCATCGTTATTAAAAAAAAATATATCTACGCGCTACAGTATCAGTTATTAAAAGTTTGACCCATATTTTTTATATAAACTCATTGCCAGTATGAAAAGAAATTGATTCTATATGTAAACATTTTTTTTTACATGTAGAATCATTTTCTTTAATATTAGCAAACCCAGCCCATTGGTTTGTTTGTAGAAGTGGATATATCGCAGCGCCACCTGGTGGCGAGTTACATCAATGGAGATAGCATATAAACCTTCTCCGTGAAAAAATACATACCAATTTTCATAATTAACGGTCAAATCGTTTTTGAGTTTAGCGATGCCATAATATAAAAATCCTTTTTATAGATATAGATTTCACATTTGAAATTTTTATTCAATTAATACATACAGACATACATATCATCACGCCATATCCCTTGCAGGGTAGGCAGAGAGAACAGAGTGCCAGAGAACTCTATCCTTGCATACTTCAATGGCTTTCTCAACAATTAATATGTAATTAATGTATTAAATTATTCAATTAATATGTAATTAAATTACAATTATAAGAATAAGTGCAATATTAATAGGCCTTGGGGATTACAAATTGAGTAATGATTTAAGCCTGTTAGTTGACGTTTTGAAACCTTTTATCATACTTTTAGAAAAGTATTTTTTGTATAATAACAGAAGATTGATAAATGGTTCGTGATTTTTCATTTCTGATAGCACTTTCTACTTTGAAATATGGTGTCTTTGTCTTTTTTTTTTACATCTAAGCTAGATATATTTACTTTTCAATTGTATTATATAATATTGATATAACTTTGTAGTCCTTATATATCCTGTGGAAATTTAACTGATGTTAAATAATTGTAACTATGAACTACTTATATTGTTAAATAATTTCTGTTCCACAGCTTATCGATGTTGTAGGCACCTATAATATGCTTTACCCACAGAGAAAGCTTTAAAAAGAATTAAAAGGTCCAAAAGACGTATTTATTCTTCAATTGTATTATATTGATATAATTTTCCAGTCCTTAAATATCCTGTGGAAATTTAACTTAAATTTGTTAAATAATTGTAATATTAAATTGCTTATATTGTCAACGGATCTTCCGTGTGGTGACGGAGTATGAATACAATTCACCACCCTCTCTCTTACCCGTGGGTGATTGTACGAGACGATTAAGGGATATAAAACGCATATAACAGCTGTGCAAGAGAGGGAAAACTCGAAACACACCCTATACCAACACGTCTGATCAGCCTGGTATAGTAGGTCAATTTTCATCCCATTATGGACGAGGCTCGTGCCCAACAGTGGGACATATTAGCTGAAATAATGATGATGATGAACTAATTTCTGTTCCACAGTCTATAGATGTCATAGGCACCTATAATATGCTTTACCCACAGAGGAAGCTTTCGGAAGAATTAAAAGTTCCCATTTTTTAAACATTTTTCTCGACGCTCCGCTCCTATTAGTCAAAGCGTGATGTTTCTATAAGACAAGCGTTCGTCGATAAATGGGCTATGTAATACTAAAAGATTTTTTCAATTCAAACCAGGAGTAGGTACTTGAGATTTACGCGTATAACTAAAGAAACTCTTCAGCTTTATAATATTAGCATAGACTGAGAAACTAGGGATATTAATAGTGGTAGGACCACGCTGTGGATAGTTCTCTGTGTATAGCCGCGGGCCGGTCCGTCCGGGGTAGTACCACACTCTCGCAGAATTTTGACGTCTGACTAATTAAAGACTATAGAAGCATAGACTGAGAAACTGAGACTATAAAACCCGAGAAAATCCCCAAAAGCCGAGGAAAACTGATATACTCCATTTTTTACCGAACCAAGACACTATTTATTACGTAAAAAAATCAGTTCTATAAAGATTTTTTTTAAAAACACGATTCGCTAAGGAAATAATCCTTTTATTGCGGGGAACTTTACAAACATGCAATTAACGCAGAAAAATTACACCTAGACTCAGAACTCAGAACACTTTGTGAATAGCACAAAGTATTGTCCTGCGTGGGAATCGAACCCATGGCACTGGAATGGAAGAATTTGAACCATTACATTACCTGTGCAGTCGATATTTAATATTACTAAAAGTATACCACTAATCTCGTAGCTGTCAGCCCAGTAGCAATAAATTCACCACTACCTTCTTTTCCCATAAAATAAATTAAAATCTGCCAAATCTTGAGATAAATACAATTTATTTTTTTTTTGAAAACACAATCTTCGAAATGTTTAAAATGTATTTAATTTTTATTTTAATCTGATTATTGAAAATCGGTTAAGAAAATATAAATCTTTTGTAAAGGCCAGATTGCCAGTATTGTATAATTGATGGGCGAATTATAAGAAAAGCGATCCGTGCCACAACCATTAATTGAAATTTAATTTCATAAAGTAACGAAACCCAGACGGAGTTCTGATTGGATATGGTAATAGGAATTGATTCTCGGCTTTACCATCGTTATTTGGGGATTGTTATCGTATTAACAATATTTATGTTGAATTTAATAACTTTAAATAATTAGCTTTTAATTATTTAACAAGATGACGACATGTTCTAGCATTAAGTAATAAATTCAAGAATTTTTATGCCTTCTATTTGTGTGGTGACAGAGTAAGAATATAATTCACCACCTCGTATCTTACCCGTGGATGATCCTAAGAGACGACTAAGGGATATAAAACGCATATAACATCTATGCAAGAGTAAGAAAAACTCGAAACAAAACCCTATACCAACACGTTTGACCAGCGCGATATAGTAGGTTAATTTCTCTCACATTATGGAGGAGGCCTGAGCCCAACAGTGGGACATATATAGGCTGTGATGAAGATGATGATGATTATTTCTTTATCAGAACATATTTCTTCAAAATAAAGGAAGACAACATACAAATAAGAAGACATATTTGAATAGTGGTAGGACCACGCTGTTGACAGATCCCTGTACAGCCGCGGGCCGGTCCGTCCGGGGTAGTACCACACTCTCGCAGAAGATCGACGTCTGAATAATGGCAATGTGCTATTACGCTTCATTTGGTGAGCAAGAGAGCCGGAAGCCCAACTGGTGGGTTTGGAGATTTTATTGTTAATATTAGGCAGCGGCCTAAGCTATACCTATGGTATTGCAAAGGTCCATGGGCGGCAGTGACACTTTCCATTAGGTGTGCTACTTGTTTTACTTGTTTGCCACCATAAGCAATAAAAAAAAAACTTACGAAAAATACGATTAATGGACACAATTAACACTTAAACTGGGAACATTTCAAAGACCGGGTTCCGGTGGCCCGCTCGCTCGGTGGAGAGAGGTATGTTGCAGGGCAAGTCTATGGGGTTGCTTGCTGTTGTTTCTTCTGTTGCCGATGGAATTAGCGAGGTGTTACCATTCAATAGCCCACCGTAAAAAAAAACACAAAACAATCATGAGAACTGCCTACAGAAGTGAAAACTTAATCCTATGAAAAAAAAAGCGTGCCCCAGGGTTTACCTTCTCTGCCACCGAAGACAAAGATCGGGTACCGGTGGCCCGCTGGCACGGCGAAGAGAGGTGTTTGTAGGGTGGGTCTATGGGGTTGCGCGCCGCCTCTTCCGTCGCCTCGGACCGATTTGGGTGCGGCTACGTCCATAGCCCACCGCAAAAAAAAAAGGGTTTACCCTCTCTAGTAGTGCTGTTATCTGCTTACGTCACACATCTTTTATGATCGCATAAAATAGGGGGTGGTATTCTTATTTCGTCAACACATAAAAAAATAGCATTATACTCGTTTTTATCTATTATTTTGTAACATTTTAAATGAATATTAAAAGAAATATTATTTACCTTTTTCATTGCACGTAGGCGTTTGCACGCAGTCACGCACGGTAGTTAATTCGCTTACATATTTCTGTAACAAAACAAAACCACATAAACCGAAGTCACTTAAAAATACAATAAAGTTATTTTCAACAATGTAAATAATACTTTACATATAAAACACTTTTCTCGTTGAGACAACTTAAAAAAATAAAAAAATAAAATAAAAAATAAAAATATTATAGTATAATTATATAAAAATATCCTTTGTTTTATCAGTATGATAACGGAGAAAGAATACATTTTGCCACCCCATTGTCTGCCTGTAATTATCATATTTGTGTTCTTTTTTAAATACACCACCCTACACTAAGGAAATAATTCTTGTATTGCGGAGGACTTCACAAACATATTTATCATTATTCAAAAGTGGTAGGACCACGCTGTTGATAGTTTTCTGTCTACAGCCGCGGGCCGCTTCGTCTGGGATAGTACCACACTCTCGCAGAAGATCGACGCCTGAGTAATGGCAATGCGCTATTGCGCTTCGTTCGATGAGCCGGGTAGATGGCACACGTCTCCTTAAAGACGTAAATATGATACGAAGCGACATTTAAATGTCCTACAATAGATCACGGTGGTGTAAGTGGCAGCACGATTGGGCCGGATTTCCAATAGATGATGAGTTCGAATCCCACTTGTGACATCATTTTTCACTTCGTAATCGAGTTTTTATAAAAAAAAAACATAATTAACACGGCTAAATTAAACTCAGAACAACAATTAGTGGATCGCATTCAGTATTTAACCACTTACGGTTATAACCGTGGTATTATAATACCAGATAATTTCTATGCCAGAGAGGCTATCTATGAGGAAGAGGCGGTGCGCGACCCCAAAGACCCATCCGGTAAAGCGCCTCTCTTCGTCGTGCGGGCGCGTCACCGGTACCCGTTCTCGAGTCTTCGGGGCGTGACCACAACATAGTACACCACAAAAAAAAGGAGTATAAGTCATCGAATTTTAACCACTAAATCATCTGTGCAATCAATTAATGTTATACGACATATAGATTGCCTAGTGTAACCATATTTAACCTAAAGATTAAGTGGCGACAAAAATCAGGATTAGAATGTTGTAAAATAGGTAATATGCACGTGACTGTAAAAATGAACAGAATATATGTATTTATTTATTGTATGTAAATATATATTTATTTATGTGATCCATGTGGTGACGGAATAAAATTCACCACCCCCTGTCTTATCCGTGGGTGATCATAAGAGATGACTAAGGGATATAAAACGTATTTAACATTTATGCAAGAGAAGAACTCGAAACAAAACCCCATACCAATATGTCTGATCAGCATGGTATAGTAGGCCAATTTTTCACAGAGGAGGCTCGAGCTCAACATTGAAACATATATTAGCTGAGATGATATTTATTTGTAAAATTTTGCTAAAACAGATAACTTTACGGAATTTATCATAATTTAAGTAAAAAATCTTTTAAAGTCGCCTCATATATTTTCAAAACGTAACGCTATTGGTTGAACAAACCATAACGTTATCATCCACTCGACGTCTTCTGTCAAGTTGTTTGTATGTTTTCTGGTAATTATTTGTATGGTTTCACGTTTGTTTTATAATAAATTATATTATATTATTAAATCTGTGGAGTAAGGCTGACCGACCGCATTCATAACGACGACGAAAGAGAGCGAGTAGGTATGAAAGGGAATATTGGTGTAAAGATGCGAAAGGGAATGCTCCGATGGTTCCGACATGTGGAAAGAATGCCGAACGAACGTCTGGTTAAGAAGATATACAATGCGAAAGTGGAAGGATGTAGGTACCGGGGGAGACCAAGACTAAGCTACCTAGACCAGATCGGTCATGTACTAAAGGAAGGTGGCGTCAAGAGTCTCCGAAACCGGCGAGCGTGTATGAAGAGAATTATGAATGTTGAGGAAGCGAGTGAAGTATGCAAAGATAGAGTTCTCTGGCACTCTGTTCTCTCTGCCTACCCTGCAAGGGATATGGCGTGATGATATGTATGTATTTATGTATATTATTAAATTCTTGTGAAAAATTACTTAACACAATAACTGAAACTTGTTTGGAAATGTGTGTAGCAATGTAGCAATCCAAATCTACAATGACTGAGACCAATATACTAATTTTTTATTGCTTATGGTAGCATCACATCTACTGCCGGTTATGGATCTTTGCAATACCAGGTGTATAGCCGCTAGGCCGCTACTTACCGGACAAAAACCTAAGCTCAGACGTTGTTTTTCTGAATAAATTTTAGCACTACACCAGACGCTCTGGTCCACTGCCTTAGACAGAAATCTGTCAACAGAGTGGCTTTACCACTAGAAAATTCATATTACAGTTATTTACTTTCATTTTGCGGGAAAGAAATATACAATATATTCCTTAAAATCTATATACTATATTCCATTCGGAAAGGAATATATACTATATTCCTTGCCCGTAGCCTTTCGGTACAATGAGTTGAGAGTCATCTACTTTTAAACTTTAAGTATAATTTTACAATTATTTCAGCGAGCAGTGTCATTAATTTCCTTTTAACACTTACTAGCATTTATTAGTAGCAAAACGATCGAACTTACAGATATCGCATTCATTTGTTATGCAAATGAAGGGACTTGAGGTCGAATTTGGGACACGCATTTAGGACACGCGTTTGACTTTCTCAAATATAGTTACAGTTCAGCTTCTGAGATAATCTCATAGTGAGTTTAAAGCTTTTATCTCCGAAATATTAAACAGTTGTATATGTTGATTTTAACAGTTTTTAGCCACCTAATTGTCCGGCACCACATTGTACTAATGTAAATGTTCTAATTTTAATTAAATTTAAATTATTTAGATTTACTTAATAATCAAAATAGTAAATTATTCTTGTATAATTATAATATCCATTCCATGTGGTGATGGTGTAAGAATACAATTCATCTTACCCGTAGGTGATCGTAAAAGATGACTATGGGATAAAATATGCATATAACATTTATGTAAAAGAAGAAAAACTCGAATTAAAATCAACACCTCTGACCAGCGTAGTATAGTAGGTTAATTTCCCTTCTGGTGTGGAAGAAGAAAGAAGAAGCTTGAGCCCAGCAGTGAGGCATATATGAGCTGAGATGATGATGATGACAATGTTCCTCCACTAGTTCTGCAAAGTATTCGTCAGGTCTTCTAGCATATCATCAATCATTATTCATCACAAAAATAGCTATATCAGTGAATACAATTAACAGATATTTCAACTATACCTACATTAAAATTAAATCGAGACAGAATAAACAGTAATTTCCATTTTCACAGCTATTTAAACTTAATTCACTGTGAAAATGGAAATAATTGTTATCGAATCCCATTTAATCTTGCAGTTAATGTCACATTGAGAATTATTCAGTTCCGGTATATGGTAAATGGATTGCGAAGCGGTTCAGTTACCTTTGTATGGGAATTTATCACATACATATATGTATGTATTTACACATACTCGTATGTATATAAAAATGAAAACACATGTTTATTTACATATGAAACTAAATGAAGTCAATTTACTTGTTTGCTGACATTTTTATGGATTATATGTTTCAAATTCATGACATGATAGACAGGGAGTGACTGCAGAGATGACGTCTGATAGGACTGTATAGACAAAGATGACATATTGCGTCGACCCCAAATAATTGGGATAAGAGCAAGATGATGGTGATGATGATATGTTTCAAATTCATATCCTACTAACTAACCTAGCTATATATTTTTTTGGAATAAAAATAATGGATTATGCCAGATTATGAATTATCTCTCGAAAATTACATCTAAATTTGTTCAGCCGTAATGATTTCTGATGTTCACGCGACTGTTAAACATTTGAGATAAAACTATTTTTACGCATTCTATCGCATTTGTATTTTTTTTTAATTGCACGACGTTTCGAACACTTTACAGCGTTCAAGGTCACGGAAGAACCAATTTTTATTTCCAATTCGTTCAACCGTTTTTGTATAATTAAGTAATCCTTCCTACAAAACTTTTGAATTATAGTAGAGTAGATATTTTCCATTCACTACCAATTGTGTGGGTCTCTGGGATTCCTTGATTTCGGTGACTTACTCGGTGGTTACCCTTTCAGTTATCTATCTCTTTTTTTTTTTTTACTTTTGTGTGTCTTAGTTGTTAGCCTCAGATGGCTATGACAACTTTACCCGGACTGTGGGTGAGCGCTGAGGACTCTCAACCCGTGTTATTTATCTCCATCGACCACACAGCTTTAAAGCGACGGCTCAATACAATCCCTGCCTACCGACGTCCATTGGCTAACATATGCCTCAAAAAATAAATAATACCATAATCACCACGTTTGACTAGTGATTTGGTGATCGCAGTTGGTATTAATAATTTCCTGGAAAACTTTCAGATAAATAACTATTCACTAACATGGTTACTCCATGTCTCTCTTTTTATTAAACTAAACCTAAAATACTGTCTTGTTCTCCCAATATTAAGTCAAAATTTAGAATTTTCCTCCGACAAGTTCCTAGTTGGATTGGAAAGAATTAAACCGCAATTATCATTATGGCAGACAGCTTGGCGGCAATATATTGATACTTTGTTACTAGAATGTTGCAGAGAGTAAATACCAGAAAACTAACCCGCCAGGTGGTCCATCAAAGTTAAATCACGGTGCCAGAATTTACCCAGCTGTGAAAAGAAAATATTTACAATAGTTGGTCAATAACAACTGCGGTATATAAATGCCAAAAATCTTGCTCATTATTATGTAAGTACAAAAAACATACATTGCGAGAAATGGCCCCCATACGTCTCTGTTTATCCCTATAAAAAAACATAACAGACAATGAAAATATCTCAAACAAACTTAAAGTAATGTAGTGGAATAAAATTGCCTGCTAAAATATGGTGGTTGTAGATTTGATCTACTAGAAATCGTTTCTCATGAATGTTAAATGTGTTTGTGTCTTCAAAAGTGATAGTAGTTTTCCCTTTTACTTGTCTCATACTTTTCTTATATACAATATAGTTATTATTCAAGACAGCAACGCAATTACCCTTACTCCTTATGCCCTAAAGCAAAAACTTCGCTCACTTTTTGTCTATCAAGATTCTAATATATCCATGAAAAATTATATGAAAATATTCATATTATAGTAACGTTTTCTTTCCTAGGCTTTATTGAGGAAAAGTAGGGGATGATAAGACTAGGATCTTATATTTAGACAAGAATAAAATGAACTATTTAGCAAAATCGTGGATTCTAATTTCATATATCACAATTCTTACTATAAGAAGTTATTCGTGTATTAAATAGAATTTTCTAGAACCGTAAGTAATCTTTTATGGACTCAATGCAAGTTGTTATTGCTATTATTTTAATGATCCGACTATTATATGGTCTCATAGTTTGGTAATGTTTGCGACCTTCTATGATCTAGAGTGGAAAGGGAGTGAAGAAAATGTATGAAGACATTCAGTTATCTAAGAATTCTATAGATACAACATTACCTTTATGTTATCGAATATAGTATATTAACCCACCAATTCCGGCTGTAATAAACATCTGTCAGAATCATTGATAACTTTATGTTGATTTAAGATGTTAGGCTAATTATAAAAACTTCTAGAAAAAACTGAGCTCATATTCATTATTTTATATGAAATTTTAAGCTAGTGCAGTTATAATTTCTTACTTAAAGGCAAAAAGATAATTAACAATTGCGGTTATATTTACATTACCTCAGTGGGGTAATTATTTTTCGTTCGTGAATGAGTTTTATTTCTGAAAGTCGCTATATCGTGACTATATGATGGCAATACCTTAAGCATTGTGGATATTTCTATTATCTAGTCAATATTTTATTTTTCTTAATAAAAAACTTAAAACTTCCGTGTGGTGACGGTCTAAGATACCATTCGATACCCCCTTTCTTGATCGTGAGTCGTCGTCGTAAAAGTCGACTAAGTGATAAAATATGCAGATAACATCTATGTGAGAGAAGGACAACTTGAAATAAAACCCTTCTTATCTGAGCAGCGTATATAGTATAGTAGCTCAATTTTCCTCCCACTGTGGAAGAGGCTAAAGCTCAACAGTGGAATGTATATGAACTGAAATGATGATGGAAATTTAATAATAAAAAACTCAAAAACTAGTTTTTTATGATATTAAAACTTAAACTTAAACAATAATTGGCATATTGATCCTCTATCTATTTTAACCCCTACAATTATATTCACGCTAGATTTGGAGAATACCATCGGTCAATCAAAACCAGGTGTAATTATCAAATATCGTTATTTCTTGGTTTGAGGAGATCAGATTTAAATTGCTTTATACAAACTTTTATTCTTCTTGTAGATATGCAATCGGAAATATTAAAAGCAAGTCCTTCTTTTTGAATCTACATATGTTCTGGGTAGACCCGGGCTAGAGCTACCTGAATAATGACAAGAATATTGGCCCACTGTACTACATTGATCAGACGTGTTGGTATAAGGTTATATATAAAGTTAAAAGTTAATATAAAGAATTTTCCTTATTTTCATCATCATCATAACAGCCCATAAATGTATCACTGTTGGGCTCGGGCCTCCTCCGTAATGGGAGGGAAATTAACCTACTATACCGCGCTGGTCAGACGTGTTGGTATAGGGTTTTGTTTCGAGTTTTCCATCTCTCGCATAGATGTTATATGCGTTTTATATCGCTTAGTCATCTCGTACGATCACCCACGGGTAAGATATGGGGTGGTGAATAGTATTCTTACTCCGTCACCACACGGATATCCTTCTTTACAATTATCTGCGGTAACGAAAAAGGTGGTGATACATTATATTCCTACTCGGTCACCACAAGAAAAGGGGTGAGGAATTAGGAAGAGTCTTAAATGTTTGTTTTCGTTTATAGATCAGAAATATTTGAGAACCTTCCTAAATAAATAGATATTTATTATAATTCTTTCTCCTTTTTTTTTGTAATCCACTTACGTCCCATTATTGGGACTGAGTTACTCCACAATGGAAACGTGATCACACCTGTTGCCAATCTAGTTGGTTAACCTTTCGGGTACCATCCACCACCGAAGCTTCGGCAGACGGATCGGCCTTCGTTTTGAATTATTTCAAAGTCGCATTATCTGCTTCCATAACTTAATCGTCCTATACGACACCGACACCGTGAATGAATGAATGATGATGATGTTTATCTATATTTTCTGTCATTACAAGAAATATACATACATACACATACATATCATCACGCCATATCCCTTGCAGGGTAGGCAGAGAGAACAGAGTGCCAGAGAACTCTATCTCTGCATACTTCACTCGCTTCCTCAACATTCATAATTCTCTTCATACACGCTCGCCGGTTTCGGAGACTCTTGACTCCACCTTCCTTCAGTACCTGACCGATCTGGTCTAGGTAGGTTAGTCTCGGTCTCCCTCGGTACCTACATCCTTCCACTTTCGCATTGTATATCTTCTTAACTAGATGTTCGTTCGGCATTCTTTCCACATGTCCGAACCATCGAAGCATTCCCTTTCGCATCTTTACACCAATACTCTCTTTCATACCTACTCGCTCTCTTACGTCGTCGTTACGAATGCGGTCGGTACACATACATACAGATTCTCTAAAATCTATGGAGAAATATCTTAATACTTATTAACTACTTATTCGGAACATAGGCGGGTGAATAAATGAATCTCCAAGTCAACGCAAAGTGATATGCATTGAATCAATATAGAACATATTTGTTATATAAGTGATGATAAAGAGAAATGCCGGCTCTAAATTTTGTTCACAATATCTGAGCAATCGAAATTTCTACGATGAAGATCGATGCAACGTTACCATTTTATCCTGGAATTTTGAAAGAGGTCAAAGTCATTACCAACAGTCATCATTAATTTCTATCAAGACCAAATTATCAGAGGGTCAGCCGATAAACGCCCAAAAGGTATGTGTTTAGAAGTAGATGTTGATAGGCTGATTGATGTATATAAGGCTTCATTAGTACCAATCTTTTATCAAAATCCCTTAAAAAGCACTGTATTGGAACAAATGTCTATTCTAGCATTTATTCACACGACACTTTTCTGTTAGGAATTATTTGATTTTAATTATTTTTTATTGCTTATGATGGTAAACGAGCAAGCAGCACACCTGATGGTAAGTGTCACAGCTGCCCATAGACCTTGCAATACCAAAGGTATAGCTAGGCCGTTGCTTACCATTACCAACCCCAAACCCATTCAGTAGGGCTTCCGACTCTCTCGCTCACCGAACGAAGCGCAATAGCACATTGCCATTACTCAGACGTCGATCTTCTGCGAGAGTGTGGTACTACCCCGGACAGACCAACCCGCTGTAGACAGAAAACTGTGTTCAGTATGTCCTACCACTATTATACAGCATAGTCCTACAAATATTGGGCGTTTTGTCCAATTTACAATACGACAATATGTGTTTCATATCAATATTCTTTATTACATACTTACAAACATATCATGACGCCATATTATGTGAACGTCTGGTTAAAAAAGATATACAATGCGAAAGTGAAAGGATGTAGGTACCGGGGGAGACCGAGACTAACTTACCTAGACCAGATTGGTCACGTACTGAAGGAAGGTGGAGTCAAAAGTATCCGAAACCAGCGAGCGTGTATGAAGAGAATTATGAATGTTGAGGAAGCGAGTGAAGTATGTAAGGATAGAATTCTCTGGCACTCTGTTCTCTCTGCCTACCCTGCAAGGGATATGGAGTGATGATTGTATTCTTTAATCGGTGCTAAAGCGTTAAAGTATATTAAGACAAATAATCACGATAGTGTTAGGGTCTTTAACGATTAGTGTTGATAGTTTTTGTCTATAGCCACGGGTCAATCCGTCTGGGGTAGCACCATACGCGCGAACAAAATCGACTTCTGAGCAATGCCAAAGTACTGCGGCGATGTGGGCTTTGTTCGATGAGTGAGAGAGCCGGGAACCCAAATTTCTGGCGTTTTGGTTGGTAGCCAGCAGCTTAGCTGTGCCTCTAGTACTGCAAAGGTCCATGATCGATAGTAACACCAGAGATTTGCTGTTTTTGCGTTTATCATCACAAGCAATAAAAAAAAACAACAGGCAGTCATGGGGACTGCCGATAGAAGGGAAAACTATTAACTTAAGACTAATTGAAATAATAATAATTTTCTAATATTTATATAAAAATAAAAAATATTATCGAATATCTAGGAATCGATTTATCACGCTAGTAAGATAACCTTTAAACCACAATGATACTCATTTCATGACATAAAGGTTAAATATTAAAAATACAATTAAAAATAAATAATGCCATACTTTTATATGCAAATATTGATATGAATATTGAAAATATTTGAAAATAAATTCTTTATTTTCATTATTCGTTTATCTGTATAAAAACACTACTCATAGCTATAGATTATACTATTAGCATTAGCATGTCGGTGACGCGAACCTATAAGTTTTTCCTCTCCAAAAACGCTCAACGTGCCTAAAGAAGTTTTCATATAGCTATAGATATACTATTAGCAGTAGCATGTCGGTGACGCGAACCTATAAGTTTTTCCCCTCCAAAAACGCTCAACGCGCCTAAAGAAGTTTTCACTTCAAAAAATAAAACGATTGTTTTGCTAAGAATCTAAATACTCAAGTATTTACTAATAGAATATTTCCTCGTATCATTATTTTTTTTGCATTAGTAAGTAGAATTATCGTTCTATAATTTTATAAAATAAATTACAGCTCCATGTCTCGTCTCCTCCTCTGTTCATTAATGTATACCATTCGTTCCCTTTGTACGATTTTAAATGTAAATAGGCACTTCAAAATAGAACATTGTTCAGTGAAATTATTCTGATGACCTCATTAGTACGTTCTTTGACGTTGATATAATATTATTCGCAAGGGCCATTGATAAAAATGATTACCTAAAAGTAAAACCAAGGACAGTTATTACAGTCTCCAGACTTTAAGACACCAATTATTTTTTTAATTACCCAAAGGTTAATTAGATACTTTATGAAGATATATTGTAAGAAATACTCTATAAGCTGGATAGCAGTTTGTCAAGGTCTCTCCCGTGCTGGCCACGGATGTCAAAGAAGCGGTACCAGTGGCCGACCTAATGGCGATGGCGAGAGAATACGGTGGGTTATGGGACCATGCACCGGCCTTCTGTCGCCCCGGATGGAATGTATGGCGTGTGTGCAGACCATAGCCTGACAAAAAAAGATAAGCATTCCATGCATGTTAGCCTGTCCAGATGGGCCACATGACAAAGACCGGATGCCGGTGGCTCGTCCACATGGCGATAGAAAGGTACGTGTACGGCAGAGTATGGGGTTAAACACTATCCCTTCCATCACCCTGGATGGATCGGGTGACATATAATCATACCATAGCCTATGCCTAAAAATAAAGCAATCATGCCATTTGGTGACACATGACATTATCAAGGTCGCAGGAAACCATTGGATGCAGGTGGCACAAGACCGTTGCAAATGTCATTCGCGTGGGGGCCTATGTCTAACAGTGGACGTTTACGGGCTGATGGATAGATGGATGCCATTTGGAGCGGAACAAATCGTAACTAAATCTCAGAAAGTATACAGAAGAATCTCCGAAAAATCAGAAAAGCTTTATTCAAAACTCACTTTGATAAAAGGGGAATAAGATAGTGGATGCATCTGGCACAAGACTGTTCTGAGTGGCATTCTCGTGGGGTGGCCTATGTCCAATTGTGGTCGTTTACGGGTTAATGGATGGATGAATGTTGAATATGATGCCGGAATTTTCAATATCCTTACCTATTCGGTGGAATGTTCAGCTTTACTTTACAAATGATTGCTCAAAAACCTTATTGCGCCAGAGAAATAAGTACTTTTTAAAGTTTAATACTTCACCACTTTTCCAAACACTACATATATTTCTTTTTAATTAAATTACTTACTTGTGGTAGATCTAAGGCCGCGTAAAACCACTTAATTTGTCTTTTGACGGATGTATAATCTGTCTGTGGAGTTATTAATGGTTGCGAAAGTAATATTTTAAGTTGTGTACTTTATTTTGCTTTGAGTAAGCTGGTCAAGGACTGTAACAATTATATTTTATATAATAGGAAAAACAAGGACCCAAAGCTTATTTTAAAACCATTAGAAATTGATAATAACGATACACCATCGCGTAGAAGGTTTTTATATAGATGATCTATGCCTTACAAATTTAAAAAAGGGCTACTAGAATTAAAAGGGATAAAAAAAAAGGAATAAAAAGGGCTACTAGAATTTATTTATAAGTAACTATGATAGGTTAATTAATCTATATATATAAAAGAAAGTTGTGTTAGTTACAACACTTATAACTCGAGAACACGCGACCAATTTTTATGATTTTATGTTTTTTGTTGTCGTCGGAAATAGGATATTAAAATATGATATTAATTAACAAAAATCATTAAAAAAACGTCAGTTCTAAACGTTCATTTGTTGATGATGTAACAAAACGCAAGTGACAGCTCACGTAATGGTTTGCTTAGAAAATACCACGAAAAGTTGAAATAAAATTTGACCAGTCAGTGTTCGTTTTGTGGGAGTGCTACAAATTTTTACGAATATTGTTATAATAAATCATATTGTGTCTATATTGTCACCAACAATGCCACGACCAATAAGATTAAATCTTTCCCGACAAAGCCTTAACGCAATTAGAATGCTAAACATCACGAATGTAACCACGGCAGAAGAACAAGATATTGCACGGGAAGACCGCTTCGTGCTTTTCAATCACAAGAGCAAAGCGAGGCAGCCCGTGGCACAGCTTGGTTGACAATGCGAAATCGTCGGTCAAATCTCAGAGATCAATAATTAAATACAATGTACTTCCTTTTCTTACTGTCACGTTATTAAAGTACTTCATTTTTAAATTTATATATTATTCATATTTATTATCATAATAAAAAAAACTTAATAATTTTGAATTAATCAAAATCTGCTCATTCATTAACTGTTAGGCGGAATGAAGTGTGCCAGGTCAGCTAGTTTTTAATATTGAATTAGTTCTTCAGCAATTTAATATTAAACAATGATAGTGAAATTTGTTATTAAGATATTTTTACTGATATTTTAACAGGATGGAAATCGATCTACTATTCTACGCACTTCACACGTATTGGTATAGGGTTTTATTTCACGTTTTCCTTATCTTAGATAGATGTTATATACATATTATATCCCTTAGTCGTCTTGTACGACACCCACAGGTAAGATAGAGTGTCCACCGAAGTTAAAAATCGAGTACCGGTGGTCCGCTCGCACGGCGAAGAGACAGGAGTTTTACGGTGGGTCTATGGGGTCACGCGCCGCCTTTCCGTCACCCTGCACCGATTCGGCGGGGCGAGACGCATCCATTGTCCACCAAAAAAAAAAAAAAAGGTAAGATAGAGTGAATTGTATTTTTATTTCGACACCATACAAAGAACTCTAGTTAAAAACCTAACTATAGTCATCATTAAGAGCAGTAGTGCTCTTATCCCAATAATTAGGGTCGACGCAATATGTACTCCTCTTTCATTGCACATATTGCATAAGTTATTAACAAACAGCAAACAGTTTTATGACCGGCTGCTGACGTCAACCCTCAAGTAAAATTAATGCGGTCGAAATGCGGTCTCTACGGAAAATCTGTGGAGTTAGGCTGACCGACCGCATTCGTAACGACGACGTAAGAGAGCGAGTAGGTATGAAAGAGAGTATTGGTGTAAAGATGCGAAAGGGAATGCTCCGATGGTTCGGACATGTGGAAAGAATGCCGAACGAACGTCTGGTTAAGAAGATATACAATACGAAAGTGGAAGGTTGTAGGCACCGAGGGAGACCGAGACTAACCTACCTAGACCAGATCGGTCATGTACTGAAGGAAGGTGGAGTCAAGAGTCTCCGAAACCGGCGAGCGTGTATGAAGAGAATTATGAATGTTGAGGAAGCGAGTGAAGTATGCAGAGATAGAGTTCTCTGGCACTCTGTTCTCTCTGCCTACCCTGCAAGGGATATGGCGTGATGATATGTATGTATGTATGTATGATATAAAGATCTTAATCGTTTAATTACTTGGGGTCAATATAATACGTACGAAAGAAGAGTACGTATTATACGTACTCTTCTTTCATAGTACATATTGTAAAAGTTATTGGCATTAGTTTTATGACCGGCCGCCTGCCAGACGTCAACCTTCTTTGGGAATGTAATTGTTGACCAAACGATATCAGGTGGTTATTGGCCCAGGTCGTTATAAGACTCTTAGTCGTTTTTTACGACATCCACGAGCAAAGTAAGGGTATTTATAGCTGCTACCACACAGCTTATTAATAAATACTTTAGACTATTAGATTAAAAAGAAAAGCAACTGTTAAATATGTAAAAGAAGAATGAACAAGTTTAAGCGACAGCTTTCAAAATGTCTTAAGTATTTGCTTAAGTTTAATATATACAGCAACGCTGGCACTGCCATTATTGTAGAAGACCTGAAATCCGCCTGAGGTACGAATACGAGAATGGGTAACATTAATTTCCTTGAAAATTGATAACATCAATTGCGACCACAAACTCACCAGCTGTTATGAAATTATCGCACGTTGGGAAACTCTACATTCAATAGTTGACAATAATATGTTGATAAAATATTATCCGTGTGGTGACGGAGTAAGAATACAATTCGCCATACACTATCTTACCTGTGGGTGATCGTAATAGACGATTAAGGGATATCACCATTCTCCTACTTTTATCCCAATTACGTGAAGGCGATACAGTATGTACTCTTATTTCATAGTACATGTTGTAAAAGTTATTAGCATTAGTTTTATAACCAGCCGCTTGCCAGACGTCAACCATCCTAGGGAATGTAATTGTTGACCAAACGGCATCAGATGGAGTTGGCCCAGGACGTTATAAGGCTCTTAGTCGTCTTTTACTACATCCACGAACAAAGTAAGGGTTAACTTAATGACTTCTAATGTTTACGCGAGTATTTGAAATAAAACTACTTTTATCCGTATTCGCGATAGAATCCGTAAAAGTAGTTTTATTTCACAAAAGTAAGGGTTAGTAATATTCATAGCCGCCACATAGCCAAAAGAGATATAAAACACATATAACATCCATGCAAGAGAAGGTAAACTCGAAACAAAACACTATACCAACACATGTGACCAGCGTGGTATAGTGGGTTAATTACCCTCTTATTAAGGAGGAAGGACGAGCCCAACAGTGATATATGAACTGACGTGATTAGATGATGTTGAGATATGTTGATAGATAGAATATACTAACAAATTCTTTCATACAATACAATTTTATATATATAAATATATTTAATTATTATTATTGAAGGAAATATAAGAAAACTTTAGGAAATGGAACGCAAAAACGTGTAAATTTTATAATCCCTTCATTGAGAGTTCCAATGTTATCTTAACAACCTTATCCTAAACGAACTTAAATAAGACAAGGTAATATTGAAAGCGGGTGATTTATATTTTACACTTATGAAATTATACGAACGGTAAGCGTACTGCTCTCAATGCATATATATCTCTTAGTATATTATTGAAAGTGCTGTGTGGTTACGACTACGAATAATACTAACCCTTACTTAGCACGTGGATGTCCTAAAAGACAACTAAGAGCTTTATATCGACTTAGGCAATTCCACCTGATGCGAGTCGGTTAACAATTACATTCCTAAGGAGGATCGACGTCAGGCAGGCCGATCATAAAAGTATTGCTAATAACTTTTGCAATATGCATAATGGAAGAGGATTACATATTGCGTCAAATTCAATTAATCGGGATAACAGCAGGTGAATGATGAATCGTCTTTTATGATACTTGCATTCAAAATACAGTGTAGTGAATTATATTCGTATTCCATCACTACACGGTGAGTTTTAAATTAGTGTTGTCTGTCGATATAATTTTAAATTAATATACAGGATTAGTAAAATTCATAGTATCGTAAAAGACGATTAAAAATTATAAATAAACATGTAACATCAATGAAAAAGGAAACTCGAAATAAAATGCCATATTAATTAACGCATCTAACCAGCGCAGTATATGTAGTAGGCCAATTTGCCTTAAATTATAGTTAAGGCACGAGTCGAGTAGAGAGCCGTGTATACGCTGAGTAGATAATCATGATGACCACAAAAATGTTACATTGTATACACATACATATATACCTGATAAAAGTGAAGAAGTACTAAAGTAATACTGTCATAGTTCCGCTGTTAGTGGGACTTCGGTTTACTGTCACTGTAAAACTCAGGCCCCTAAGTCACATCAAACCGAATCAATGTCCGGATAAACGTCTTTGGGAGTGATGGCGTCCATTATCGGACGGTTGAGTAAACGTGAACTATTCTTCTTCGGATTCGTTCTATATATTAACACGTAATATACGTATGTCGATTTATTTAACGATCTTCTACGCTGAGTATCGTGAAATCAATTTGAACAGAGCACATTTTCTAATATATTATGCTCATGCTCATCTACCCGAAAGAATACCTGTAGATATATCTAATACTAGCCGATCCGGCACAATTCGTTCCACCTAACAGTTAATGAATGAGATGAGCAGATTTCAATTAATTCAAAATTATTATGTTATTTTTTTTTTATTATGATAATAAATATGTGTAATATATAAATTCAAAATATCAAGTATTTTAATAACGTGTGTTATACGACATTTTTCTTCATGCGCGTTGTAAATTATCTAATTGTTGATCTCTGAGATTTGCTCGACGATTTATCAACCGAACCGTTTACACACATACACATATCATCACGCCATATCCCTTGCAGGGTAGGCAGAGAGAACAGAGTGCCAGAGAACTCTGTCTCTGCATACTTCACTCGCTTCCTCAACATTCATAATTCTCTTCATACACGCTCGCCGGTTTCGGAGACTCTTGACTCCACCTTCCTTCAGTACCTGACCGATCTGGTCTAGGTAGGTTAGTCTCGGTCTTCCTCGGTACCTACATCCTTCCACTTTCGCATTGTATATCTTCTTAACCAGACGTTCGTTCGGCATTCTTTCCACATGTCCGAACAATCGGAGCATTCCCTTTCGCATCTTTACACCAATACTCTCTTTCATACCTACTCGCTCTCTTACGTCATCGTTACGAATACGGTCGGTCAGCCTAACTCCACAGATTTTCCGAAGAGGTCGCATTTCGACCGCACACAGTAAACCATACGACACCATCTTCATTCTCCTTTCAATAATTTTACCATACACTTTTGCTGCCAAACTGGTCAAGCTTATGGCTCTGTAATTTGCGCAGTCATAACGTGAACCCTTGTTTTTAAAGAAAGGCACGATGACTGCGGTATTCCAGTCCCCGGGAACCTTTCCTGAGCTCCAACATAAATTGAGGAGCAACAGGAACGCCTCCCGGACACAGCAGCCACCAAGCTTGATCATCTCGGCAAACACCAATGCCCGCTGCCTTACCACTTTTCAAACTTCTTATCGCCCATTCAACTTCATCCATACTGATGCCATCGGAGGACGCCGTCGCCGAATGTTGATCTACTAGACCACATGCGCCACCGGCGTCAACCGTAGCATCCGCATACATATCGCCAAAATATTCACTCCATCGGCTTAACACGTCTTGTGTTTGTGTAAGAATGTCTCCACCTTTAGACCTTATTTTATTCATTCTGAAGGCTGACCAACCACCCCGAGACTTCTTCACCTCCCTCCAAAAGAGTTTGGTGTTACCCTCGAAGATTTTAGTCAGCCTAACTTCTGCACTCATACTTGCTCTATCACGTTTCTCTTTCACTAAGGCCTTGGTGTCATTCTTACATTGCCGATATATTTCTTTCTTCTGTTCAGTTATACTGTCATTCAGATTCAAAGAAGAGAAATAGTCCAGCCACGCTTTCTTCTTTTGCTCTACGGAAGCTGCGACTTCCGCATCCCACCATGCATCACCATTTGTGATTCTATGCTTCTTTGAACTTCCACATACTTCTTTCGCTGTGTCTACCATACTTTCTTTCAATACTCTCCAGCATTCTTCAATGTCCGATTGCGGCTGGCTTGCCATCGTCAGCCGTTCTCGGACACCCTCTGTATACTTTTCCCTTACACACTCTTCTTGCAACCTTTCAACCTTTATTCTTTCAAGCCCTCCGAAGTGGACACGCTCTCGCCAGTGCCTCCACCTTCTGAACAGACCACTAAATCTCGCAATAACGAGATAGTGGTCCGTATCGACTGTGGGGCCCCTGTAGGCTCTTGCATCCAATATTTTGCTTCGGAGGCGACTATCTACCAAAATTAAATCTATTATACTTTTCTGTTCATGCCTTCTCCATGTATACATATGGATGTCTTTATGTTGGAAAAATGTGTTTGACACAATAAGGTTTCTCTCCATGTATACATCAGCTATGAGCCTACCTGCGTCGTTCACTCTCTTATCACCAAATAAATGGACCAAGTACGTCCTCATAGTCGGGACGCTTGGTCCCCACCCATCCGTTCAAATCTCCACATACAATCACGCGTTCACTGGTTTCTGCCATATCCAGAACTTCCCTAACATTATCCCAAAACTTCTCTAGGTTTGATGCCACCGAGGATCCTACGGGAGCATATGCTACAACCATGAATACCTTGGTGACACCAAGTTTTATACGGACCCAAAGAAGTCTTTTGTTTGTTTCACGGGCTGCGTCGAAAATGTGCAATATCTTGTTCTTCTGCTATGGTTACATTTGTTTCGTATTCTAATTGCGTTACGGCTTTGTCGGGCAAGATTTGATCTTATTGGTCGCGGCATTTTGATCACAATATAGACACAATATGATTTTTTATAACAGTATTCGTAAAAATTTGTAACACTCGTACAAAACGAACTCCGACCGGTTAAATTTAATTTCAACTTTTTGCGGTATTTTACAAACAAACCATTGGACTACGTAATGACGTGAGCTGTCAGTTGCGTTTTGTTACGTCATCAACAAATGAACATTTAGAAATGATGTTTTTTTTTTGTTTATTAATATCATATTTTAATATCCTATTCCCGACGACAACAAACTCAAAAACATAAAAATCATTAAAATTGGTCCAGCCGTTCTCGAGTTATAAGTGTTGTAACTAATACAACTTTCTTTTATATATATATAGATAGATATATATAAATATATATTGCCCATGCTTTACTATGTAAATTTTACTCCTTTTAACCTATAACATCAAATCGCCAGATGTTCGGCAGTGGAAATCTATGAGTTGATGCATGTATTATGTAAAAAAATAATACTTACGATACAAAATCTTGCATTACTGGGACAATCTTCTAATTTAGTTGCACTTCTGTTATTGCATGGTGTTATAGAACCTACACCATCGCTGTACTGCCCACATTTCCAACATTTGATAGCCGATGCTGCGGCGGTCAGAGCCAACAGAAAGTACACTGTCACTAAACGCGAAGTACTCGTCATCGTCTGAAAAGAAAAAGTAACTGTTAATGACAGTTATTTGTATTTTTTCATGATATGACGGAGTAATAGCATAATTCATTACTTCTTCTCTTGCCTATGGATCTTTAAAACGATAATTAAGGGATACAATATGCATATAACATTTATGCAAGAGAAAAAAGGCTTGAAGTAAAATTCTATGCCAACCCATCAGTCGAACGCGGTATGGTAGACGCAAGTTATAGCACCGCGTCATTACGTGCCTGACACCTGAATTAGATCACTGGTTAGATTCCTCTACGAGACAACTGTCTTCGTCATCTGTAGCCCAAATGATGGCATAGAGTATAACAGTATACCTGGTAGACAGGAATAGATTCACATCTTTTAATTGGTACTAAAAGTTGCATAGTGAAACATAAGCAAACTACTTGCCAATTTTTCATGTATATTAGCATACTAAAAAAATAAATTTACACTTCGGGAGTGTCGGCAGAAGCGAAAACTTGAACATTAACGTTGTGCATTTTTAAATATTTTGTAATGGTTAGGGAATAATTTCGCACGAATTGATTTATTTATCAGAATAAAAGTACTATCATTTATATGGTTTAATACAATATTCATTTATTGCGCTATCGTACACATACTTGACAACTTATATTAGATAAAATATTTAACACTTCAGAATTATTACAATTATTTTACATTAAAAAGTTTATCACACAGAAAAATCAACTTCCATCCATAATTTGAATGACTATTTCACCATCATCATTACCAGTATCATCATCGCCAATCTCTAAAACTGATACAATAGATTTATGGTAGCTCAAGTAAGACACGAACAATTTTGATTCGAAACTATTTAAATGTCTAATAAAGACTGCAAAACCTATCCAGTCAGGCTTCCGAGTCTCTCGCTCTCCGAACAATGTGCAATAGCACATTGCCATTAGTGAGACGTCGATCTTCTGCGAGAGTGTGGTACTACCCCGGACGGATAGCGCGCGGTATAAGACGGAGAACTACAAAAATAAAAAAATAATCTAAATTAAAATAAACATTTAATCCAAATAAAAATTAAATTCAAATAAAAATACATTTTTCTAAATTAAAAAACAATCATATATTATTATATATATGTAAGAGTGGGTAGTAGCCCTCCACTAGGAAACATAAAATTAATTCCCATCTCCCACCCAACTGCCAATCTTGACATTTATGGTATTGTCACCCTTCGCCCACCTTAATGTCTATCAATAGAATGATAAATGGGTGGATGTATAGTTCGCTGAACTTTTTTTCACTTTAACCAATAAATCTTTATATTTTATCTTTGCTACAGAAAATACACGATCCACAAAAATATTATTTCATTATCTAAGACCGGAGATTAATTAACTACATTACCTACGTCTTATTCGCCTACCTCAGACACTCATCTTTCTTTTTTCTCATAACATTATTCTCTCAATACAAATCATTCTTCATTACTTGATAAAGTGTTATTATTTTTTGTCGTTTTATTTTTGTGTTTATATTCGTTTATTTGACGCAGATTTTATCTCAAAGCTTTAACCAAATAAAACGAAAATAATGTAGCAAATATGTCAGACATTATTTCTGTGTTTCTGTTGAAACGTCGGCATTTTACCGGGTTTTTTTTAATTATGACAACGGGTCGGGTGACGTCGAGTGTCGTAGAGCACCAAGCTAACAATGCCAGCCTCCACAATGATGTCGACAAAACAAATGTTCACGGAAACCTGCAGCGTTGTATGTCACGATATTTGGATATCTCAGCAGCTTGTATTACTCTGTGTCTTTGATATAGACACATTGAACAAAGAAACCTTCAAGAATGTTTGATGACTTTCTAAATTAGCTGAAATCATTTTCTTAATAAGTTAGACCACAATTTCAAATGTATGTTATTGACAGCTAAAGAAAATTTCAATCAGAATAAGCGTCGGTTTACTTTAATTTTTTGTGTTTAAGTATGACGCAAACCTCTAAGAATAAGCAAAAGGAAGTTTTCTATTCAGTGAACAATCCTTTGACCTAAAAATTTTGAGACGTTTCGTCATTTTTGCTCAGTTATTTTACATTTTATTAAAATGCATTTTGTTTTTGTTGTGTTTGGCTGTGTGGTAGCGGCTACGAATACTACCAACCCTTACTTTGCTCGTGGATGTCGTAAAAGACGACTGAGAGCCTTGTAACGACCTGGGCCAGCTCCATCTGATGCCGTTTGGTCAACAGTTGCATTCCCGAGGAGGGTTAGCGTCTGGCAGACGGCCGGTTATAAAATTATTGCCAATAACTTTGACAATATGTACTATGAAAAAAGACTACATATTGTATCCACCCCAAGTAATTGGAATAAGAGTAAGAGAATGATGATTAAAATGCATTTTCTGTTACCAATTTTATTAAACCCTAACTATTGTTTCATTAGTCTCCTGATACAAGCATATCGTATTGAGTATTTGAGTATAAATCCTAAATCAGAAAAGAAATACTATTTAGTTTTCATGCAGTTTTAAAATTTCAAGTTAGCGGCCAGGATTAACGTTTAACGGGCACAACACTTAATAAACAAACAAAATGCAGTCCATTTTTCCTGCTTCAAGAATAATAAGGACTGAAAAGATAAATACGAGTCACCAAAACCAATAAACAAATTCAAGAAAAAGACAAAAGTTTGTCTTTTTCTTGAATTTTTGTTTATTGGTTTTGGTGACTCGTATTTACATACATACATAGCCTCACGCCTGTTTCCCAGACGGATAGGCAGAGACTACGGATTGCCATAAACCACGATCCTGACATATCACCATCGCCTCATTCATTCTCTCACATCACAGTCTTCATGCATGCTCTACGCGTATTTATTTTTTATAATTTTGATTAATATTTTAAAATAATTATAGTAAATAATCATGATCATTATGATTCATGTAGACTGGGTTCGAATCTAATCTACAGTGCAGTGTTAGTTGATCTACGATATCATGGTGGTCAGACAGATTGATATAAAGTTTAATTTTCAATTTTCTCTTACTTGCAATAATGTAATCAGCTTGCATTCTTTAGTCGTCTTTTTCAATCAAGAGAAAGACAAGGATAATGACTTATATATTATATTCTTATTATATTCTTACTCTTTACATTTTTTTATAGCTTATGGTGGCAAACGAGCTAGCAGCACACCTGATGTTAAATATCACTGCTGCCCATGAACCTTTGCTATACTAAGGGTATAGCTAAGCCGCTGCCTAGCAATACAAACGCCAAACCCACCGGGTTAGGTTTTCGGCTCTCTCGCTTACCGAACGAAGATGACGCAATAGCACATGACCATTACTCAGACGACGATCTCCTGCGTGAGTGTGGTACTACCCCAGACTGTCAACAGCGTGGTCCTACTACTACTTAACTCCGCCACAACATGGTTAAATGGTTACGGAGTTAGGGATGTAGAAAATAATAATAAATTTATTCATTGTTTCTTTTCTGTGTACATACATTATCATCATGCTCTAATACGTCTAGTTCTCTTCAACCGTACATATTGCAAATACACTCATTTGCAAAAAAAACGGGCGGTTTTGATTTTCATTCATATTTAAAAAGATACAATACCAAAAAGGTTTCAATCGTTTGTACACGTTACTGGCCGGTTTTAAAAATGCTGTGGTATTTAAAAAAGTACGTTCTAAATTTAATTTTTCATTTGATGTTCATTTTTACAGAAAACCCCTTTTTATCCTACATTTTTGGCGCGAAGTTCCAGAAGTTAACATCGACTTTCATAACTTTTATTCAATTTTTATCGATTAATTTCATATCCTTGACTGTCAAAGCTTTATTTAATGCTGTTTGGCTGTATCAAAAATGGTAGATAAAGTGGTAAAAGCTACTAAAATTATCGCGCTGCTTGAAGAGGGTTGCAGCCAATGTTTCGTGGCTAGGAGGCTAAATGTTAGTCGCTTGACAGTCCAAAGGACCTGGCAGCGATATCAGGAGACTGGTTCCGTCGAGAGAAGGCCTGGTTCTGGAAGAAAACCATGTACCCAACCACGGGATGATCGTTTTCTTGTGAGTCGCGCATTGAGAAATCGCAAATCTTCGTATGTGGATCTTAAGAACAACCTCCAAGAAGTAAGAAATGTGCATATTAGTCTATGGACGGTCAGGAGGAGGCTTCTCGCTGCCAATATACGCAGTCACCGCCCGGCCCGCGGCCCCAAATTACTCCGTGAGCACAGAGTTCACAGGCTTAGGTTCGCTAGAAATTGTGAATCATGGACTCAAGACGATTAGAATAGGGTTTTGTTCTCTGATGAAGCCAGGATATCTCTGTTCGGTGAAGATCGACGTCGGCGAGTGCTAAGAAGACAAGGAGAACGCTTTGCAGAGGCATGTTTCGAAGAAATCACACCTTATGGTGGGGGCTCTGTTATGTTTTGGGCAGGAATAAATTCAATGGATCGTACAGAGTTAGTCTTCATTGAAAACGGCTCACTGACTGGGCATCGATACATAACGGAAGTTCTAATTTCTCATGCACAACCCGCATTGGCCGCTCTAGGTGAAGACTCGATTTTTATGGACGACAATGCTCGCGCCCACCGATCGCGCGATGTTAATGCGTATGTGCAAGAGGTCGGCATTCGTCGTTTGGATTGGCCAGCTCGAAGTCCCGACCTCAATCCCATAGAGCATGTCTGGGACGTTCTGAAACGGCGTGTGAGATCAGTACACCCGGCTCCGCAGACCATCAGAGAGCTGAAGAATGTGATTACTGCGGAGTGGGAACGTATTCCGCAAGCAAGTATCCGGGATATACTCGCTAGCATGCCCAGACGAATTCAAGCTGTGATTTTAGCTAGAGGGGGTCACACTCGATACTAAACATTTATCTGCTTTTACTTTATTAAAGAAAAACAAACAAAAAAACTTTTTTATTTTTACTTCATGAGCATATGCACTACTAGCGAATATACACTACTAGCGAGGTTTAGCATTATTTCCCATAAATTGTATCTAAATTTTATGAAATACTGATGAAAACGATTATTTTCTTATTAATTTACCAAATTGTGTGGATAAAACTACCTATAATTATCAAACAAAGAAATATTAACATTTGAAATGGTTCATTGCTTAGGTGCCCGTTTTTTTGCAAATGAGTGTATTATTAGCAGTAATTTTATGACCGACCGTCTGCCTGACATCTCATTGGGAATGTAATTGTTGGTCAAATAGCATCAGGTGGGGTTGACTCACTTCGATATAAATCTCGTAGTCGTCTTTTTCAACATCCATGAGGCAAGTAAGGGTTAATAATATTCTTAGCCATTACCACACAGCTACTTTAGTAACTAAAATGTGTTTATTTTATTACTTATAGTGGCAAACGAGCAAGCAGCACACCTGATGGTAAGTGTCACTGCCGCCCATGGATCTTTGCAATGCCGAGGGTATCACTAGGCCGCTGCCTTTAGTAGGCAAAACAAACCTACTCAATTAGGTTTCCGTCTCTCTCGCTCACCGAACGAAGCGCAATAGCACATTGCCATTACTCAGACGTTGATCTTTTGCAAGAGTGTGGTACTACCCCGGACGGACCGGCCCGCGGCTGTAGACAGGAAACTGTCAACAGCGTGGTCCTATCACTAAAAACGTTTAATCTTTATTTACCCGAAGTAATTGTAAAAACTAATAGAAGGATAATAGAGTGAATTTTCTGTGTTATGACAGAGGAAGAATACTATTCACCACTCCCTGTGGGTGTCGTATAAGACGACTAAGCGATATAATATAGATATAAAATCAAATGTATGCGAGAGAAGGAAAACTTGAAATAATGGCCTATATTAACCTGTATGATCAGCGGCGTATTGCACGCCTATTTTGAAGGAGGCTCGAGCCATGCGGTGGGACGTAAATAAGCTGAGAATAAATGCAATATGCGTATTTGTTTTTACAAAAGTTCTCGTACTATCTACCGACCTATCTACCAAATGGCAACTATAGCATTATCTCTTCTTGGGGAGGACAAAGGTATCCAATAATTAACATCTATAGACTAATGTATTTTTTTAAGATATTACCCGACACAAGGCATCAATTCTTATATTGAAAACTTTACAAATACAATTTAATGGACTAGACTTAAATAATTTGTAGATTGCACAAAGTCCCAAGTAAGATTCGAACCCATGATACTGGCATAATAGTTTTTATTTATTTATTTATTTACTATAAAAAATTACGTCTATCATTACAGGCAACAAGCCTAATACGACAGAGTAGTGAAATATCTTAAATCTATATTATAACTAGCATTATGTTACTACTATCTAAAAAAGAAAGAAAAAAAGGAAAAAAGAAATAAAACAATTTTCTCTAAATTGTAGGAAAAATAAGCAGCCTTTGAGAATATGCTCAGTGAACACGAGAACAGATTATTCGGTCGGACAGTGTGTTGAGCACACGCAGCGCCCGCACGAGCGGTGCATATTGCAGGAGTTTGGTGCACCTGCGGGGCACCGCCAGCAGCGGCGGCCGCCGGCGATGACCTCTGCATTCGTCCGGAACGCACAGCTGAACCTCCTTTAAGATACACAGATTGTGAATCTTACCGCGCATTATATTGAATATGTAGGTGGCAAGAGCTACTTCCCTTCTCACTTCGAGTCTGTAATAACGCATCATTCCCAGAATAAATAATGGAGGATACAACATTGGATACCCAGGCAACACACCATCATCATCATAGATATATCATCATCACCATAAATGTCCCACTGTTGGGCTCGGGCCTTCTCCATAATGGGAGCGAAATTAACGTACTATACCGCGCTGGTCAGTCGTGTTCGTATAGGGTTTCGTTTCGAGTTTTCATTCTCTCGCATAGATGTTATATGCGTTTTATATCCCTTAGTCGTCCCGTACGATCACCCACGGGTAAGATATGGGGTGGTGAATAGTATTCTTACTCCGTCACCACACGGAAAAAAGGTAACACACCATACTGCTTCATAAATAAAAACCTAAGAAACTTATTTTGTACGAGTTCTAACATTATTTTGTATTTTTGTTCGTGTGGAGACCAAATGACTGCATTGCACTCCAGGTGGCTCTTTGCGAGTGCCTTTATCACTACGCCATTTGTGTATTCATCAATGTAATTGATGGTTTCATTATATCTAAAATGGCTTCATACAATTTATATTACCAAACCCCTCCAGAATATCGGCCGTAGTGTTACTGTTTTGAAATTTATTTAATCAAAACTTTATAACATGAATGTAATTATACTCATGTTTACGCAAAAGCATAAGCCCCAGAGAGTAATGTATAAATTTTAATAATTTTGATCAACAGCGAATAGTTTTCGAAAAATATTTGAAAGTTTCGACGCCTAAAATATTTGTAGAAATTAAATGTAAAATTTTATTAATCTGCATACTTGTTTGGTCATAGATAATGAATACATTTTGTATCAACATTTTTTATAGACTACAAGCCCATGGAAAAAATTAACCTGTGAAATGAACCAACGTGAATAACGCTTAGAAGGCTGTTACTATATCATAAAATAACTCTGAGCGCGCTTATTCACGTTGGTTCATTTCACAGGTTAATTTTTTCCATTGGCTTGTAGTCTATTACTTTCACCTAGGATTTTAAGCAATAACGGTCATGCGATAAAATGCCATGTTCTTTCGTAACTTTGGTCTGTATATCAGTGCTGAAATCTCGGTAATTTCAATGTATATTTTATATACACCATGTATAAAATCAGTTGGCCAATAATTGGCCGAATTTCCTTTGAGAATTGTACAAATTAGCTGTGGGATCGCCAAATGGTATCAAATCTTATCTATCATAATGACATCAGTGACAGTGTACAAATGTTATGTTGAACTATATAAATACTTGGTAATATGTCAAACCAATTTCATGCAATAAGTACCTACTGATGAGTCGCGCACCGTGTGTAAACCTTATACGAACTATATTGAGGATCTTTCAACCCTTTCATAATTAATTAAAAATTAGTATATTCTTTAGTAATTGTAAAACATAATTTCTTTTATTTTTTCCTCTACAAACATGTTTAATTTATTTATCCCTTTCCGTGCGGTGACGGAGAATACAATTCACCACCCCCTATCTTACCCGTAGATAATCGTACGAGACGACTAAGAGATATAAAACGCATATAACATCTATGCAAGAGAAGAAAAACTCGAAACAAAACCCTATGCCAACACGCCTGACCAGCGTGGTATAGCAGGTTAATTTCCCTCCCATTACGGAGGAGGCCCGAGCCCAACAGTGGGACATATATGAGCTGAGATGAGATGATTATGACTTTTAAAATTATCTTAATTGTGTTATTTACATAAACTAATACTCAATTGAACCTCAACTTTTGATTTAGTTCGTTTTTACCTAGAAAATCAAAAGTTTAGAGTTGTCTCGTATTTCAAGGGTCTAAGAGCGGCGATAACATTTGCCACCCGGTGCGTTGCTCGCATGTTTACTGCCTTAAGCAATAAAAGTACATAAAATACAAATTAAAACAAGTATTTATTTATATAATGCCTTTTCTTGTCGCGATATTTATCATAGCTTACATTTCATAGCTTACATTTCTTAGTCCTTTTACGACAGCCATGAGAAACAGTAAATAGTGCCAATATTTTTATGACCAGGCGTCTGCCTGACGTCAACCCTCCTTGGGAATGTAATTGTTGACCAAACGGCATCAGGTGGAATTGACTCAGGTTAATATAAATCTCTTAGTTGTCCTTTACGACATCTACGAGTAAAGCTTTCATTTTCAAAAAATGTTACATATTTATTGAAAATAATTATTAATTCATTAGAATTTTATAGGAAGATATGTTTCTGTTTAAAACGCGAGGTCGTATTTCAACCCGATGGTCCATTGTAACTTGGTATTACTTATATTAAAAATTCTCCCAAGCGTGTAAGTTTCTCCACGTTGTTTTTCGCTCGACTCTTCGACTTGACTCTTGTAATATTCAATAATAACATTATTAAAAAAAAACCTATCACAAGGTTTTTTTTTTAATAATATATTAAGCAAATATAATAACCTAATATTACTTTATGAAAAAGTACACAGTAATATTTTGTGTACTTTCGCCAAGAAATAAAAGGGGACGTTTTAATATTTCTTTCCGTCTACGTGAATGTTAAGTGGTTGAAAGCCACTAAAACAAGACTTAATGCCGCATTTGTCTCAAAGCAAATTACACTTTTAATTAGTACTAAAAAAATACAGTCAGAATATTCTTAAAAAGAGCTTTAAGAAGTTTTATTTGTCATAAACAATGACTTATCTATGGAATAGCTACAATAAATGTACTTATAGTTTATCTAATCTAAGAAGTGGATTTTGACGTTTTGCATTTTTTAATACACATTAACCTTGGTCAAACGTACACACATGATTAAAAAATAAAAATGTGACATTTTAAAGAACTATTAAGTTTTTTACATAAATAACGTTGCGGGTGACTTTCTTGTATAATAATACATACATACATATCATCACGCCATATCCCTTGCAGGGTAGGCAGAGAGAACAGAGTGCCAGAGAACTCTATCTCTGCATACTTCACTCGCTTCCTCAACATTCATAATTCTCTTCATACACGCTCGCCGGTTTCGGAGACTCTTGACTCCACCTTCCTTCAGTACATGACCGATCTGGTCTAGGTAGGTTAGTCTCGGTCTCCCTCGGTACCTACATCCTTCCACTTTCGCATTGTATATCTTCTTAACCAGGCATTCGTTCGGCATTCTTTCCACATGTCCGAACCATCGGAGCATTGCCTTTCGCATCTTTACACCAATACTCTCTTTCATACCTACTCGCTCTCTTACGTCGTCGTATAATAATCTAATGTATAATAATGTAATAATCTAATGTATAATCTAATGTATATTAAAATAATCTTGTATAATAATCTAATGTTGAAACTCGTAAAACTAATTTAAAATAAAAATAACATGGTAAATAGTAATTGTTATTGCCGATCTTACAATGTCACGTCATCACGTTCTATACAGTAGTGCTTAACAACTTCCAATTCACGAATATCCAAATAATCGGTAAAAATATTAGAATAATATAATAATTAATCGAATAGAGATTTTGACAGAGATGTAAATTTCGACGATTTATTGATTTAATTATTAATGTTCGCGACGATGATAATTCAAGTAATAGTAGTGATTCTGAATAAATATTAGCTATTTTCAAATCCAGTTTTTGTTTTTACTTAACCTAATCCTACTAAATATGATGAATAGATTTTATGCTGAAATAATTAAATTTGTTTAGTATTAATATAGTCCTTATTAATTCATCTCCTTTTTGAAAAAACTAAATAAATCGATTATTAATCAAAAAGAATCAATACCGATTTCTCACTAGAATCAGATAATTTCGGTACGATTATTTGGTTCATATACCTAGACAACTTACAAAGTGCACTTCTTAGATTAGATAGACTATAACTCTTTTTATTATAAAAATATGATGTGCCGTTGTAGATATGTTATGCATCCTTTTTCGCACATTATATACTCTTTACTGCATACTCAGCATTTATCCATCATAAGCGAATGACTTTCATGTCTCAGTTTCGTCCTGACATCTAAGCTAAACGGCTGTCTTAACCATATTATAAGACTTTTTTTTATACTTACAGTAGTGCGCATGGAAATGTAGAGGAGTTGCGAAAGAAAAGTGGAAAAGAAAACATATGCCAATCCTTAAGCCAGCATCGTATAGTATGTTAATTTCTTTCATCCAGAGCATCGCCGCGGTTACTAATAGGAGGTATGGAAGAGGTATGAAGGAGAAGAAAATAGAAGCGTATGAGATTTTTTACTAGGCTACCATGTTTTTCTTTTTACTAACTCGCTTTCTTGAATGAAATTTTATAATTGATTTTAAACTAACTTCCCAATGATCTTTTTTTTTTTTTTTTTTTTTGGGGGCGGGTTACGGTCGGCACACTCCTCGCACCACTCTGTCCGGGGTGACAGAGGGGCGTAAGCATGCACACCCGTAACCCACCCGTGACGTCGCCTTCGTCGTTGGGCCAACCACCGGAGCAGAGTGACTTGACGTCAGTGGTTGGCCCGACGGAATACCCCTGAGGAGTACCCTCTCCTCGACCGACGTCCCTCCTCGGGTAGGATGTCGGTCTTTCCTCACGCGGTCGGCCTCTCGGCGGGTGACGGACTAAATCCCCGATCCAGTCACCCGCGGCCCCGGCTAGGGCGGCATCAGGCGCAGGTAATCGCGCCTGCGCCGCCCCAGTCGCCGGCGGCGGCTCGCGTCGTCGAGGAGACGCTCCTCGCGCACGCGCTCCGCCGCCTCCTTCCGCGAGACTACTGCCTCACAGAAGGATGCGACCGCGTCCCAGTTCATGACGCTGTCGAGCATCGCCCTGGCGATGGTCGGCAGCGTCAAGTCAGCACCGATGATTGTGACGAGTTCACGACGCTGCTCTGCCCAAGCGGCACAAACCTCGAGCGTATGCTGCGCCGTGTCCTCGTCGCAATCGCAGTGGTGGCAGGACGGTGTACTCTCCCTCCTTACGACCGTGTGCAGGTATTTGGCGAAGCATCCGTGCCCCGTCAAAACCTGCACCAGTCGGAAGGAGAGCACCCCGTACCGCCGATTTAGCCACTGCATCAGCACCGGCCGGTAGGCCTCCACGGTCCGCACACCGAACCGAGGCCTCTCCAGCCGGACTGCCCAACGGGCAATGATGTCGCGGCGGGCGTCGACGCGCCAGGCGGTGTGCTCCCTCAACGAGACCACACCGCCCTCCGCTCGCACCCCCAACATCCGCCGATACAAACCGGCGAGCATTTCCGCTTCCAGGTCCCATGGAGGGGTCCCGGCCAATAGACACGCTGCCTCCGTCGACACCGTGCGGTACCCGCGTATGGCCCTGACCGCCATGGCCCTCTGTGGTCGCCACAGAAGAGCCCTGAGTCGGACGGTCAGGGATCCCGCCCACACCGGTGCGCCGTACAGGGCCATCGACCGGATGGCCCCTGCGTACAGCTGTCGGCAGGTAGCGCTCGGTCCGCCCACATTCGGCATAAGCCATGATAGGGCGGACGCCGCGCCGACGAGCCGTGGAGCGAGTCTGCGGAAATGCTCCCGGAACCACCATCGCCCGTCGAGCACCAGGCCCAAATACCTCATATGGGCCCGGATGCTGATATCAACCGAATTGACGGTGATCGAGACGCCGATGGGAGGGCCCATGCGGGGCCCATGGAACAAGAGGGCCTCCGTTTGTCCAGGGCCACCCTCAACCCCAGCGCCCCGATCCGCCTGACAATCTCTTCGGTGCCGAGAGTCGCCAGGCTTGCCGCCTCCTCCAGCGTCCCACCACGAGCTGTGACGAGCGTGTCGTCGGCGTAACATATCACGCCCAGCCCGGGCGGGAGGCTCCCCCTCAACGCCCAGTCGTAGCCGATGTTCCACAGGGTGGGTCCGAGGACCGACCCCTGCGGAACACCGCACGTCATGGGCGTTCGCACAACGTCCCCTACTCGGTTGGTGTAGAAGACGCTGCGCCCCTCCAAATAGTCCGCCACTAGCCGCCTCAGGTAAACTGGCACTCCGTGATATCGGAGCGCCTCCCTGACGCAGCTAAATGGCAGACTATTGAATGCGTTGGCGATGTCCAGGGACACCACCAACAGCACTCCCCCGCCGGTGACGGCCTCAGTCGCCACGGCCCTCAGGCGCAACAGAGCCGCGATCGTCGAACGACCCCTCCTAAACCCAAACTGGGCATCCGACAGATCAGGCCCCGTGTCGACGAGGTGCCGCTCGATGCGGGCAGCCAGCACCCTCTCCAATAGCTTGCCCGCATCGTCGAGCAGCACGATGGGCCTGTAGGCCGAGGCCGACTCTGGAGACCGTCCCGGCTTCGGCAGGAGCACCAGCCTCCCCTCCTTCCAACACCCAGGGAACCGCCCCGACGCTAAGCACGCGTCAAACAGCCCCTTGAGGCGGAGACCCAGGTGGTCGAGGACCAGGGCCAGCACGCGGTTGGGAACACCGTCGGGCCCGGGGGGCGGTGGATTTCCCGCGCATGCGCGCCACCACCGCCCCCATCTCGGGTTCCGTGATGGGCGGAACACTGTCATCGTCGGCCTCCCGGTCGGTGTCTGGCGGAGCCATGACCGGGGGCATGTGTTCCGCCCGTCGCGGGAACAGATCCTCGACGACCCTGGTGAGGAGGCCGGGCTGGAGAGTCTCGGTGAGGGGAGGGCCCCGCGCGCGGAGCTTACTCAGCGCTGCACGATAGCGGCGACCCCAGGGGTCACGATCGAGACCATCCAACATCTCCTGCCGACTGACGTCCTTGGCGGTACGGACGGCCAGCCTGAAGGCCGACCGCGTATTGCGGTAGCCCTCGTAAAGCTGGCTCTCCCGCTCCTCGTCGCGATGGTGCCGCCGGCTGCGGGTGTAGGCCCTTCGGGCGCGTATACACGCGACCCGAAGATCCGCCAGCTCCCGGGACCACCAGTGGACAGCCCTCTTCGGGGGCAGACACCGCACACGGGGTATGGCCGCATCGCAAATCTGCGTCAAAGCATTGCGGATGCGGCCAGCTTCGGCGTCCACCCCATCCAACTGGTGGGCAGAGGACAGCCACGAGTGAACGATGGCTGCCGCCGCCAGCAGGTCCCGGTCCAAACGACCCACAGCCCATCGCGGGAACGCGGAACGTCCGTCCGCCCCGTGACCTCTGCTGGGCGTCGGGAGGGTCTGGGAGACCTCAATCCGGATATATCGGTGGTCCGATAGGGTCTCAACCTCCTCAGCGACGCGCCAGCTCCTCACGCGTGCGGCGACAATGGGGCTAGCGAACGACAAGTCCACTATCGACCCGCCCCGCTGACGCACGCACGTTTGCACCGAGCCCCTGTTCAACAAAGAGAGGCCCAATGCCGCCGCCCACAACTTCCCAATGATCTAGGGAATTGAAATATGATCCATAGATCAGAAGTGCACAACGATATGTGAAAATATGTAAATAGAAGAAATATAATATAAAATAAAGTTTTTAAAACCATAGTGTATAAATCCAATTTAAAATTTCATTGACGTAACCCTAATGTAACAGAAAATTTTCATAAAATAAAGAAAAGAAATTATATACCGCGCTATAGTTAAAGTTGTATTATGTGTAGCGAAAACTTCAGGAAGCTAAATTTATATGATACTAGCGTACTTCGTCCTGCCCGAAAACGCAACGGCAATATAAATATTTTGTTAATTTTACAAAACGCAAATATAACCTATTGACATACCGACAGTAACGCCGGATCCTACCGGATCCAATTGTGTTTTCAAATCATCCATATTGAAAAATACACACAAAAACATCCAAATCAGTCTAGCCGTTTAGGAGGAGTTAGGTGACAAACACACGTACCGAAAAATTATATATATTAATATGTGTTAAAAATACATTAAATCAATTTCTAAATATTATTAATACAAGTCATAAAATCACAGAGGTATCGTAAAAAGATATGATTGAACTGCTCCAACTTAAGTTGCTCACACTTGCGTTGTTATCGATGAGGAAAAAAGAGACACGTATACGAAATCAATTACTCTATTGCAATATATTTTGCACACATTTTGCTGTACAAAGCACATATAGAGCTGATAGTGACTGCGAAGAAATTTCATCAATGAAATCATCTTTTTATAGAATCGAAAATTTAATATAGAGAGTTTTAAATCACTCTTATTCTTTAACCATAAACAATAAAGGTGATTTAGAACTCTGAATGAGTATACAAAATAGAAGGCTATATTTTAGAAGAAGGCATATTGAAAGCTTATAATAAGAAGGCTATATTTTACAAGAAGGTTTATTTATGCCTTCTTGTCGTCTTGTTGTATTTAAATAAATAACTGAGAATAGTCGATATGAAAGTTTGTACAGGACTAAGTTATTCAAATATTCGTGGCGCGAATCAAGCGACCCACCGCAGGGGTTGTTTACTGAAACACGGATTCTGTACTTTTTTTCTCTTTGTATATTTAGGTTTATGTATTCATTTGTTTGGGAGGTTTATATAAATACTGTGTAACGAGTATTTTCCTTATTAGTTTTGTATATATTTTTTTTTTTTGGGGTGGGCTACGGTCGGCGCACTCCTCGCACCACTCCATCCGGGATGACAGAGGGGCGTAAGCGCGCACACCCGTAACCCACCCGTGACGTCGCCTTCGTCGTTGGGCCGACCGCCGGAGCAGAGTGACTTGACGTCAGTGGATTAGTTTTGTATATGCAGTATTTTTATTTGAGTCGTTTTGATTGAATAGTTATTGGAGTTGTGCTTTGATTCTTTTTATGTTATCGTATATTTGTTATAATGAGCTTTTACAAAAAAAAAAGAATTCTTTGCACGCTTGTCGAAAATTTGGTGCAAGTTTATCCGTTATCCGAAGAGAACCGAGTCTCTATGAAGAAACGTAATGAGTGTACTGTGACGTTTCCTCTCCGAATTTACAATGGTGGCAGCATGGAGTCGATACCCTCCTCCTAAGTCTTTACTTGCCCGTGGGAGTTGAAAATCACGACCAATAAAAATGACGAATATTATTGATTTTTTTAATTTGTACCATTTTCGACATTTCAGAATCTTCGTAATCGTAATTTGTTAAAGAAATAAAGTAAAAATAGTAACATCATATAACTAATCCCATAGCCAGGTCTAGATTTGGTCACCACTTATCGCATTAAGTGCTATTGAATTTAGTTCGTTAACAGCAAATACAGTCGCATCAGTACCTTTAGCGTCTAATTTCCCACAGTATTGAAGCTTGTTGCATAATAACTGTATCGACTGTCTTGTAATGTCAATTTTTTTCGCTTAACAATCTGGATTGATTTAAGGATTAGTTGCAAATTGTTGCCACATGACGGAGTGACAGCTAAATTGGATATTACGTTGCTGTAGAAGGTATCCATGTGGTGATTGAATAAGAATACAATTCTCGACCAACAATTGCCCGTAGCGGTCGCAAAAAATGGCTACTGAAGAAAAGAACGCGTTCCGGTGACCTACCCGCACAGCGTCGAGAGGTATGTTATAGGGCGGGTCTACGGGGTCGTGCGTCGGTTCTCCCGTCGCCCCGGACGGATTAGCGGGGCGTGAAAGCACCGTAGCCCGACGCCAAAAAAAAAGTGGTTGCAAAAGATAACTTAGGGATTTAGTATGGTGTGAGTACCGTGAAACCAACACAAATAAATGATAAATATAAATCTAGCTGGTAGTTCAAACTCATTCTAAATTAAATATAATATTAATAAAATTTCCCGGGATTGTTAAAAGGTTAAATGTTGGTGTCACCTACGGAGCACTACCATAGACTCTGGGCTGCCAATGATGGGCATGTCGACTCCCATCAAAAATGTTTTTTAAATAAAAAGAAAACCGATTATTAATTTAAGAAATAAAAAATAGTAATAATACAAATTTATTTATTATATAAAAATCCTTTTTTTGCGGTGGACTATGGAGGTGGTCGCGCCCCGCCAAATCGGTCCGGGGTGACGGAAGAGGCGGCGCGCGACCCCATAGACCCACTCTGCAAACACCTTTCTTCGCTGTTCGAGCGGACCACCGGTACTCGATCTTTGTCTTCGGTGGCTTTTATATACAAACTCTGCGAGAGAACTTACGTATTGTCAATTTTAACGTTTGTCTATTTTTTTTTATTGCATATTGTGGCAAACGAGCAAGCAGCACACCTGATGGTAAGTGTCACTGTCGCCCATGGACCTTTACTAAACCAAGGGTATAGCTAGGCCGCTGCCTACCAATGTACATCCCAAACCCACCCCAGTTGGGCTACCGGCTCCCTCGCTCACCGAACGAAGCGCAACAGCACATTGCCATTACTCAGACGTCGATCTTCTGCGAGAGTGTGGTACCCCCGGACGAACCGGCCGGTGACTGTTGACAAAGAACTGTCCACAGCGTGGTGCTACCACAATGGATGAGTATTATTATAATTTCTTTTCTGAATCTTTTATAAAAAATAGTACAACATGTTCAGTAAGAATTAGCTCCAGGTTGATGCCCTTCGAATCCTGATACAAAGTTTCAAATACAATATAAAAAATTATGGCTGGACCAGATCCCACAAGCAGCACTTAATGACGAATATTATGCATACATACATACACATACATACATATCATCACGCCATATCCCTTGCAGGGTAGGCAGAGAGAACAGAGTGCCAGAGAACTCTATCTCTGCATACTTCACTCGCCTCCTCAACATTCATAATTCTCTTCATACACGCTCGCCGGTTTCGGAGACTCTTGACTCCACCTTCCTTCAGTACCTGACCGATCTGGTCTAGGTAGGTTAGTCTCGGTCTCCCTCGGTACCTACATCCCTTCACTTTCGCATTGTATATCTTCTTAACCAGACGTTCGTTCGGCATTCTTTCCACATGTCCGAACCATCGGAGCATTCCCTTTCGCATCTTTACACCAATACTCTCTTTCATACCTACTCGCTCTCTTACGTCGTCGTTACGAATGCGGTCGGTCAGCCTAACTCCACAGAGTTTCCGAAGAGATCGCATTTCGACCGCATTAATTTTACTTTCATACTCTTTTCTGCATACCCAACTCTCGCTTCCATACAGTAATGTTGGGACAAGCACTGCATTATGTATTGCTAGACGTGCCTTCTGGCTGAGGTGGTGGCTGCCGAGAAGTTGCCCCAACGCTCCGTTCACTCTATTTCCCGCATTCACTCTTCGCTCTATATCAGTGGTGTACCTTCCATCTCGGCTAAATCCACATCCAAGATATACAAATTCATCCACTTGCTCTAGTACATCATTACCTATTGTTACTCTTTCATCTGTTCTGGCTTCATCTCTTTCAAAGACCATTACACGAATATTATGTATATATATTATTTATATTCCTCCTTTCATGTTTAAATGCTAAGAATTAGATTTGATACATATTCAAAGCCTATACAACTAATCCCCTTCTAAACTTCAAATTAGTTCTTAACTAAGTTATTTCCACTAAGTACAAAGGCTGTATAGTTCTGTGTTTAGTATGTAGTGATGCCCCCTTAGAATACAAATGTACGTTACCTTGCTTCATTTCTATTTTGAGGGGTCGTGGATGAGAAATGTTTTAGACAGAACGTGAGAGGCGACTTAGAAGTTTAGTTAAGCGTAAAATGTCACTACAAGAAACGTGTTTTGTAGCATTGCAAGAAATAAATGGAGACGTCGAATCATTTGATAACGCTTGATGTGATATGGACATGATATGTGATGGAATGAAATTAACTTTGTAAGAAAATTTTCAAGTATGAATATCGAAGGCCTTAGGGGCAAGAGAAATATTGAAGAAAAGATAGATAGATTGCACGAAGAATAACCTTTATAGAAAAGGAGCGAACGCAAAGATGACATCTGATAGAGTTATGTCGAAGGAAATAAACATATTGCGTCAACCCCCCGTAATTGGGATATGAACAGGATGATGATTTATAATAATAACACTCATTTATGGTCTCGTATTACTTCAGCGTGTGGTGACGGTAAGAATACTATTCACCACCCCACATCTTACCAGTGGGTGATCGTAAGAGACGACTAAGGGATTTAAAACGCATATAACATCTATGCAAGAGAAGGAAAACTCGAAACAAAACTCTATACCAACACGTCTGACCAGCGCGATATAGTAGGTTAATTTCCCTCCCATTAAGGAGGCCCGAGCCCAACAGTGGGACATTTATGGGCTATGATGATGATGATTACTTCACCGTCGGAGTAGTAAAAACTGGTTAAGGAAGTATACGCGCTGCCTGTAGCAGTAATCTTATGGAAAACTCATTGTGGTAATGATGACATTTTTCCATTTCATCGGGCAGCTTACGTCCAAAATTAAACGTCAATATACTGATTCATGCGTGATGAATAACATAATGACCGATCATCATATACCATCACACTCTCCTAAAAAATTGACATCTGAGTAGTGGCAATTTGCTGTTGCATTTGGTTCGGCGAACGAAGTGAGAAACCCAACTTTATGCACCCATAAAGTTGGGTTTCTCCGGTTTGGGTAAGTAGGCAGCGGCCTAGCTCTACCTCTAATATTGCTATGGTCCATAAACGGCAGTAACACTTACCATCATGTATCTGGGTATGTCTGCTTGCTCAATTGCCCTCATAAGCAATAAAATGATAAAAAAAAATTGCAAGAAAATTAAACCTATGATTATATAGAGATGTAGGTATATATACATAGAATGGGTTCACATAGGATTTTACATTGAGTTTTCTTTCTTTAAGAGTAATATTATCTGCATATTATATACTAGCTTCAGCCCGCGGCTTCGCCCGCGTAAAAGGTTACTTTCTTAAAGTTTTTCATCCCCATTTTTATTTTACTCCTTAGGTGTAATTTTTTTACAAAATTTTAATGTCATATTTATTTATATCTAATCAATAGCCTAAAAATAAGTTTCAAGCTTCTGGCTTTAACGACGATACTTCCTTACATCTTTTCATCCCCCTTTACAAACCTCTTTTTTGCATTAAAAAGTAGCCTATGTCTTTTATCAGACTCTAGACTATCTGTGTACCAAATTTCATTAAGACCGATTCAGTAGTTTTGGCATGAAAGAGCGACAGACAGACAAAGAGACAGAGTTACTTTCGCATTTATAATATTAGTAAGGATCTTAGTCGTCTTTTACGAGACACATAACCATGGAAGGACGTGATGAATACTTTCTCTGTTACCATACGATTATTTAAAACTTTAACACCGAATAATGAAACAGTCAATCAAATCCCTTTTACTCAAAACATCTCTAAAGGCTGTGACGTCATTGAGAATTGCCCCGACAATACAAATTCATTTATTATGTATAAACTCTGCGAGGGTACTTACATATTGCCAGATTTAACATTTTAAATTAATCGAATAAACTACCACCGGATTGGAACGTAACTGCTACTGAGAAGATCCAGTAAGAAACTCAGCGGGATTGTCTATTATTATTATTTTGGTACTGACTATTTATATAAAAAAATAGTACATCATCATCATTCTCCTACTCTTATCTAATTTACTTGGGATCCATACAATATGTAGTCTTATTTCATAGTACATATCGTAAAAGTTATTGGCAATAGTTTTATGACCGGCCACCTTTTTTTTTTTTTCAGACGTCAACCCTACTTGGTAATGTAATTGTTGACCAAATGGCATCAGATGGAGTTGGCCCAGGTCGTTACAAGGCTCTTAGTCGTCTTTTACGACATCCACGAGCGAAGTAAGGGTTAGTAGTATTCGTAGCCGCTAACACACAGTAGAAAAAAAATAGTACAACATCATCAATAATAATTAGCTCCAATTCGAAAGTTATCACACCTTTCGCACCCCGATATAATGTAAAATTTAAATACAATATAAAAGATTATAGATAGACCAGAGTCCCAAGCAGAAAAAAACAAGCAAATAAAAGTAAATATACAGAATGGAAGTGGACCACTCCCGAAAACAAAGACAGATGACCGTACTAGTCCTACTTGTAATGATAGGCTAGAAAATAAATTGATTCGGAAGAAAAATAAAATATTTTTTCATCACGCGAGGTCGTTGAACTCTTGAACATATGATCGTGAATTTTGAATAGATCGTGTCTTTTCTCATCTGAGTAAAGTTACGTATTTTTTATGGAATTATCGTTACATGGCACTGTCTTAATATGATGGAATGTGAAAAAAACTTAAAATTCGTTGTGAAAAATTTCTTTTTTCATCCGTATCGATTTTTTTTCTAGCGTATCATTACAAGTAGGACTAGTAGGGTCACCTGTCTTTGTTGTATATTATATGTATATTATTTAACTCAAGAATATTATTCATATATATTATTCAACTCACGAAACCAAACTGTATCAGGATCATTATACTCATTACCATTCTCATATCAATAAAATAATGAAGCATAAAATCAAATAGCATCAATGAAAGTAGGTCTCTGAGAATGTACCTGAACATTAAATGTAGTTAATTAATTTCCTCCTTGCTCCATAAATCCAGTACACAGAGGTTTGAACAATTCAAAGTACCGTTGATCTCAATAATCATATTTACCATCAGAGATTAATTAAAATTGAAGGTTAATTTTTATGTTTTAAAAGTTCAGTTGTTAAGTATCATCATCTCAACCCACATGTTGGGCTCGGGCCTCCTCCATAATGCGAGGGAAATTGACGTACTATACCGCGCTGGTCAGACGTGTTTGTATAGGGTTTTATTTCGAGTTTTCCTTCTCTTGCACAGGTAATATACATACATACCATCACGCCATGTCTTTTGCAGGGTAGGCAGAGAGAATAGAGTGCCAGAGAACTCTATCCTTGCATACTTCACTCGCTTCCTCAACATTCATAATTCTCTTCATACACACTCGCCAGTGTCGGAGACTCTTGACTCCACCTTCCTTCAATACATGACCGATCTGGTCTAGGTAGGTTAGTCTCGGTCTCCCCCAGGTTCCTACATCCTTCCACTTTCGCATAGTATATCTTCTTAACCAGACGTTCGTTCAGCATTCTTTGCACATGTCCGAACCATCGGAGCATTCTCTTTCGCATCTTTACACCGATACTCTCTTTCATAACTACTCGCTCTCTTACGTCGTCGTTACGAATGCGATCGATCAGCCTAACTCCACAGATTTGCCGTAGAGATCGCATTTCGACCGCATTAATTTTACTTTCATTCTCTTTTCTGCATACCCAACTCTCGCTTCCATACAGTAATGTTAGGACAAGCACTGCGTTATGTATTGCTACACGTGCCTTCTGGCTGAAGTGGTGGCTATCGAGAAATTGCCCCAACGCTCCGTTCACTCTATTTCCCGCATTCACTCTTCAGGTAATATATGCATATTATATCCCTTAATCGTCTTTTACGATACCCACGGGTAAGAGAGGGGGTGGTGAACTGTATTCTTACTCCGTCACCACACAGAAATGTTAAATTGTTATGTATAGATTTTATAAAACTACAATTTAAATGGTAGGAATATGTTCGTGGAGCGCTTCTTTAATTAAATTCATATACCGAATTTTTCTTTTCATCATCATCTCAGCTTATACATATATATGTCCCATTGTTGGGGTCGAACCTCCTTCATAACGTGAGGGAAATTTACCTACTATATCAAGCTGGACTGGTGTGTTGGCATTGGTTTATATGCTTTAGTCGTCTCTTACGATCACCTATGGTCTTAACCACCACCCTCTTAATAGAGGGTGGTGAATTGTATTCTTACTCCGTCACCACACGGATTTTTTTTTAACCCTTTATTATTTTTGAAGATATTAAAGCGTGCGAGGCAATGGTAGGACAGTGTGGCTCCCATACTCTATCGGATTTTCTTACTCTGCCGTTTGATAGTGCCAAATTTATTTTAATTCTTGATATTTACGCCGAATTGAATCGAGCATCTTTTAACATAATTCTTCAACCTGTTCTTTAAGAAACACTTAAAACATAATCGCTTATATCTCATTTCTCTCGGATCAATCACGTTTTATTGTCAGTCAGACGAACTCAACCCCTTATTATTTGACTACATATGATTAGCATCAAAGACTTAGTATTCTATTTTAAATCATCGTTCAATATAAATTACACGGAAAGAAGCTTCGAAGCAAAGCCATTTACAAACAGTTAAAAAGTTTATATTGAAAAAAAAAATATATATTCAACGAGCTTAAAATAATAAGCAGTTTACCGAATTTCTTTAAGATCTTTTGAACATTGTACCTAATTAAAAAAAAAGAGCAATCTTTTAATGGCCAATTATTTTCCTCAGATCTGCGAAATATTTTGTTTTAAATGCTGATAGGGCGTGCTCGTTATAAATAGCTTTATTAAACTATCGAAAGACATAGTTCTCCCAAGGAATAACGCCATAATTACTATGGTGAGACGTGGATTGCCGTATACTGCACCATTCCCTTGATTCTTTGATCATTTTTACAGGTCCCACGCAATATCAGAATGCAGTGACAAATTCTATATCACGTAATATTAAAATGCAATGAAAAATTGTATTTATATAGTGTCTTATTTAATTACTGCACACTTATTTAATAAAATTCTTCAGTGGTAAGGCAGTAAAATGTCCAATCTAAACGACGTCTAAAAACTATCCTTCAGCCATCGTAACCCCTGACGATAAAGACCAAGTGCCGGTGGACAACTCTCACGGCGTGGAAAAGTACATTGCGTTGCGTGTTTATGGGGTAGCTGCTTCATCTGCCGCCGCGAACGAACTTAGCGGGATGTGACCAGACCATAGCACGCCGCACAAAAAAAAAAAAAAACAATACCATCGCAACCCATTCCTATCCATGTAGAAATGTGTTGCGAGATAGCAAAATAATTTAAACACATAATATAAGAAAAGAAAATAAAATCCTATGCCATCTCGTGTGTGACCTAATTATCTCTTACGCTATATTTAGTCGACAAAATTCATTATGAAGCAACGTATAAGAAAATAAATGGACACTAACGTCAGGCTATTTCAGTACTTACGCCCATCTGTCACCCTGGACGGAGTGGTGCGACGAGTGCGCCGACCGTAACCCACACCATTGAAAAATAAAAAAAATAATTAAAAAATCAAAACCCAACTGCGTAAAAAGTGAACCAAATTACGTACACAATATACAATAATATATTATAGAATTCTAGACCACCGGATCCGGATCTAAGTGCTTGTTTTTTTCTTTTCAGTTTTTTTTATTGTGTACGTAATTTGGTTCACTTTTTACGCAGTTGGGTTTTTTGATTTTTAATAATTTTTTTATTTCATACTTTTTAGTTATGAATACCTAGGTGGCTAAAGTTATTTTATTTATTAATAAGTAGGTATCTAACTATATATAGTTTTTCGACTGAAGTTGAGTACTAAATCGTTAGAAGTTGAAAATGGGCGACCGCGTCAGACATTAGATACTTTAGGTAGTCCAATATACCTACTAGATACTTTAGTATATGTCCATCCATATTCACACGCATAGTCATACGATTTTTTCGTCTTTTCATCGTAAATTTCTACTGTCTAAAAACCTGTTTGTGAAAAAGTTTGTTACGAAACTTTAAATCAATATAGAGCCTAAACGGTCAGTCGAATCGAAAAATGTTGAGAAAAACCTAGAAATGATTTAAACACCTATTCAACGATACCCCACTTGACATAATTTGTAGACTTTAATTTTTTTCATTTTCACAATATAGCGTCCAGTAGTCGCCATTTTGAATTTTCACTAACGTCATGTCTTTAGTGACACTCGCCGGACTAAAAGGAATTGATTGACGTGTGAATCATAAATATCGGCCCAGGCGTTTGGTCTATATAGTGCTTCAAAGGAACATACATACATACATAGACTGTTAAACACAATACCACTCCTTTGCGTTGCGCAGTCGGGTAAAAAGGCTATGGCAGTACTTCTATTGATGTTTGATAACCATAAATACATAACTTTTCAAGTAACTATTGGAGCCATCATAGAATAAGTATGCTAATATTCGTAATACGTATTCTAATACCTATTTCACGTACGTATTCCATGCTTAATTATGTTAACAATATAGTGGCTATAACCTTACATTAAAATTAAAAGTGTCATTCCAGAATGCGTATTCCATGTTTAATTAAGTATGTATCAATATAATGGATATCAATTAGATGTGTGGTAGCGGCTACGAATACTACCAACCCTTAATTTGCTCATGTATGTCGCAAAAGACGACTAAGACCCTTATAACGACCTGAGCCAACTCCACCTGATGCCATTTGGTCAATAATTACATTCCCAAGGACGTCTGGCAGGCGGCCGGTCATAAAACTATTGCCAATAACTTTTACAATATGTACTATGAAAGAAGAGTACATATTGTATCGACCCCAAGTAATTGGAATAAGAGTAGAAGAATGATGTAGCAATATAATAGATATGACTTTGAATTAAAATCGAAAATCATCTTAGTTTCGAATTTTCTATTGTGTATATTCCTTAAAAGATGGCGCTGTAATATAATATTTGATTGCGCTCATTCAAAATACGCGTCGCTAACTTTAACATTAACATAGATTTGTTAGTATAAAAAAAAATATGTCAAATGTCACACGAAGTCCCTTGTGGTATTTTTCACGAAAAGTTGTCACAAACGAATGGATAAATTCGTATTCAAGTTTCATGAGGCAACTTTTATACAGGATTTAATATGCGTAGTGATGTTGGTTATTCCATATTTATATATATACCTTACATTTCTGACCTTTTTTAAGAGGCTATGGTTTATGACCTTTTTTTAAGAGGAAATAAGGCCAAGTACGGAGAAGGATCAGAGTCTTTCCCCGTACTTGGCCTTATTTCCTATTAAGTTAATATGTTGTGATTAAAAAACTTTTCTCATTATCATCAGAAAATAATTTTTAGTCTCTTTTTTATTGCTTATGGTGGCAAGCGAGCAGACAGCACACCTGATGGTAAGTGTCACTGCCGACCGCACGGTCGCACTCACCCCAACAATACCAACGGCATAGGCAATTATGGACTTACCATAAAGGCTCAGCTCATACATGTCCCACTGCTGGGCTCTTCTAAAGACGAACATTCAGCTACTATAATAATACCCAGGTCAGACAAGTTATCGGGTACCGGTGGCCCGCTCGCACGGCGAAGAGACGCGCTTTGCGGGGTGGGTCTATGGGGTCGCACGCCGCCTCTTCCGTCACCCCGGACCGATTTGGCCGGGCGTGACAACCTCCATAGTCCACCGCTAAAAAGTTCAGAAGAGTTAGATAAGGAGTCTTATTACAAATTTGCCTTCTCTTGCATAGATGTTATATGCATATTATATCCCTTAATCGTCTCTTAAGATCACGAGTAAGAAAGGGGATGGTGAATTGTATTCTTACTCCATCACCACATGAAAAATCTGGACATAAAAAAAAGTACTTAAAAATGTAAAACTCAACAACGTAATAAATACTTCAATTCCATTGTTTCTTTGCCGCAATATCTATAATGTTTCACTTTGATTATAATAAATTTTAATTACAGTCATATATTAAGCTATGTGGTAGTGCCTACGAATACTACCAACCCTTACTTTGCTCGTGGATGTCGTAAAAGACAACTAAGAGGCTTATAACGACCTGGACCAACTCCATCTGATGCCGTTTTGTCAACAACTATATTCCCAAGGACGATTGATTGACGTCTGGCAGGCGGCCGGTAATAAAACTATTGCCAATAACTTTTACAATATGTACTATGAAAGAAGAGTACATATTGTATCGACCCCAAGTAATTGGGATAAGAGTAGGGGAATGATGATGATGAGTCATATATTTAGTAATCCATCCATCCATCAGCCTTTAAACATCCACTGTTGGACATAGGCCTCCCCACGAGAATGCCATTTGCAACGGTCCTATGCGACCTGCACCCAACGGTTTCCTGTGACCTTGATAATGTCATCAGTCCACCGAGTCGTCCTACGCTGCGTCATTTGATTCGTAATACTTTATAACTGTTCATATTTAGTAATACTGGAAAATATAAGATGAATCGATTACTGAAAAATCATCTAAACTTGTCTACTCACTTAGTACCTAGAATTCCCTAAGGGAATATACTGACTAACACGTTAATATGTCAAGTGATCTGGTAAATATAAATAAAGAGGGGTAAAGACAAGAGCGTAGTTTTCCCAGGAAGAACTGACGCATGTATAAAATATGCGAGCGCGTGGCAGAACATCAGCTAATCCCATTTGACTTCTTGCAAAGACGTGCTGTTTGAATCATCGGTGATCCCAATCTCATGGGCAAACTGGAGTCGCTGGAGTGGAGGGGAATGCTCTAAGAAACTATTTTATCAACGTAGCACTGCAGTAACCAACATATACGCATTCAACGACCATTTACCCACAGGATCTTATATGCAGGATCTGGAATGAACTACCTGCTGCTGTATTGCCCCAGCGTTATATGTTCTTTTTTAAACGGGTTTAAGAAGAGCGATCTCCTTACGATAGGTAGCGGCGTAGCTGTGCCCCTGGTATTGCAAAGTTCCATGAGCGGTAGTATTACTTACCATCAGGTGTGCTGCTCGTCTGCCATTATCAATAAAAAAAATGCAGGCAAAAACCTGTAAGTAGCCCTACTAGCTAAAACTCTAAATATAACTCCATGCCACTCTGTCTGAATGACGTCATATAGTAGACTATTTGCCCTTATCTTGAGAGTGCCTGTGCCCAAAACTGGAACGTATCATTATCTCATATACGTCCCACTGCTGGGCTTGAGGCTTCTTCACAATAGAATGGTCAATTATCCTTCTTCTACTACTACTATACCACGCTTGGCCAACTAAATAAGGCCCAAGATCAACTAGAGTTATTAACCCTGTATTATCTACCAACTACCCACTTATTAAAATTTCAAGATAAAATAGGGCTAGGCTTGTGTGGAAGAGAGAATAAGCACTACTATAAAAATGTAAAAAAAAATCTACTATTATAAAATAGTTGGTGATTAATTTTCATTGTTATTTCTTTTTTTTTTTTGTTCTATCGCGACCGACTTAGGTGTGATCGACCTTTTTTTTCTTTGCCGCGGGCTATGGTCTGGTCACACCCCGCCAGATCCGTCCGGGGTAACAAAGGAGGCGGCGCGCGACTCCATAGACGCGCCCGGCAATACGCCTCTCTTCGCCGAGCAAGCAGATCACCAGAACCCGATCTTTGTCTACGATGGCCCGCCCGGCGGTTACCGTTTGGCCACACCCTACCATAGAGTTTTATTACTAAACAAAAAATGGGACGTATTATCCGAGCTGATGGATGGAGTCCATCAGCCCGTTGGCGTCCACTGTTGGACATAGGCCTTCCCACGAGAATCTAACTCACTACTGTCTTGAGCTATTTGCATCCAAAAGTATGGGTACTGGCGTGGTTTAGTAGAATAAAAATACCACTTTTCAATGAAATTGGTATAACATAACAATGGATTATCCCAGCAAAAAAAAAATCGTTTGTTATTAATTAATGTAATGTGAATTAGTCAAACGGAAAACTGTTCACTCGTTTAGAATTTTCCGTATAGCATTTGAAAAGGCAATTAAATTAGCTTCAAAGGTACTTCAAAGAGTTTGTGACATTTAAAATTTATTTAAAGCGTTAAAGACCTCCATATATAGTAGCTGCTATATACCAGCTACATATTTATATAGACATCTATATATCTAATATCTTTAAACGAGCAATTCTTGTATATATATATATATATATATGGGCAGATCCATTGATTTTCGACAAAAGTCTGCGCACTAAGGTCGGCGATTTTGATGCTGATTTTTGCCTAGAAAGTAAATCGTCATAGGAGACGAACCTGAATATGTGGAAATCTGACCGCCAGAGAATTTTTTGAATTTTTAAAAAGACTATTTTCTACTCATTTTCAAATATTTGTTTCTCAGCTTCTATATTACTTAAAGACTCTAAACTAACGGCATTTTTTTTATTAAGACTTTTATTTTTATAAAAAAAAAAATAGATTTGAACTTAGATTAGATTTAAACTTATATCGGGCTTTGCTAATAGCTTCCAACGAAACAACTGTTTTGGTTAAATTTTATCTATTTGTAAAACACTATTATATGTACCGTATTTGAAGTTGAGAGTCGACTAGTAGCTAATATCTTTCGTGTGGCTATATTTTAATGGAATCTATTCAATATTTGCTTAATTGCTCCGATTTTGTAAACTTACAGCTATTTAATTCAATGAAATTTTAACAAATTGGTGTTTTTTAAACAGCCAAAATTTTTTCTCCGAACATCGATACAACAATAGGGTACCTACCAATTTATGTACAAGAAATTTTAACATTATCAATATTAATATTCTGCTGATACTTAAAATAGGTTATCCTGTGCTGCTATAAAAAGTAGATGATATATTTATTCATCATCATCGTTATCTCAGCTGATATATGTCCCACTGTTGGGCTCGAGCCTCCTCCATAATGGGAAGGTAATTGGCCTACTAAACCACGCTGGTCAGACGTGTTGGTATAGTGTTTTATTTCAAGGTTTCCTTCTCTCGCATAGATGTAATATCCGTTTTATATCCCTTAGTCGTCTCGTACGATCACCCACGGGTAAGATATGGGGTAAATTTATTACCACAACTAATTGCCGTAATAGTTTAAATGGTAAAATAGTCAAAACGATTTTTCAATATCTATCGTCTTGTACGATAATCACTGAATGTTATAAACTGCAAAATGTGACAGGCTCGCGTAACATTTTAATTCGATATCGCTATTCTTTTACCATGAAATGTGGTTTATCGAATCTCAACAGACCAATGCAATAGTGGGCGATACTAAGAGCACTTAATCTGTATCTGTTCTGACTTAGAATAATTCTTAAATATTAAAACTAACATTTCTCTAGCCAAATTCACTATATTACATTGTTTATATAAAAATAAGCATAAATGACATTTGTAAATAAATAAATTTACTTTGCGCTTATAATATTAAGGATTATCTAGGGCCGTAGTATTGCACTTACTATTTATTATTCCTATGCTGAATCGATCTTGACCGTGTGGTGGCGGAGCAAGAATACAATTCACCATCCCCTATCTTACCCGTGGGTGGTCGTAAGAGACGAGTAAGGAATATGGAACGCATATAACATCTATGAAAGAGAATGAAAACTCGAAACAAAGTCCCATACCAACACCAGCCAGCCAGTTTGACCAGCGTGGTATAGTGGATTTATTTTCCTCCCATTAAGGAGAAGGCCTGAGCCCAATAGTGGGACATATATGGGCTGTGATGGTGATGATGATAATGAATCGACCTTGAGATGTGGTCTTCTATTGTAGGGCAATTCAAAGAAAATTAATAGAGTATTCGTTGTGTAATAAATATCTAATTAAAAATATCTACGAGCCATATATGGTGATGCAAATTATGCTGCAAATTTTGAACCAATAATAACGTGTTAAACGTTAACTGTGCGTGCCCCATCGGTGGGGCATTTCGAATTGCTCATCGTACGTGAATGACCCACGGGTGGGGCATGGGTCTTCACAAATTTTAAGGCTTGTAACCTCAAACACGTGTGAGTTTACCTACTTTTTTGGTTTACACGTATGAGCAATAAATTAAGAAAAAATATGCCGCGAAAACCGCACGAACTTATCTATAATTTGAAAAATAAAACTTATTTAAAATTATCTATAATTTGCGTTTGCACTTATGGGATAGTCTCTCTCATTATAACTGCACAGTGAACGTGTTAAAAAAAAAAAATTTAATGATTTTTACATGACTACATATTTATTTTTCAAGCTGGCTGTTTAGTAAAAGAACATGATTTATATTCTAGTAATTCGAAAAAAAAAAATCCATAAAAAATTAAGAATTCAACAAGACTAATTACACCAGCAAATATTCAATAATATTATGTATTTTATCAAAGAAACTGCTGTCGTATGATAATTAATTTTTCTAATGATTTACCAAAAATATTTAAAAGATTTGCCACTCGAAACTCTTTTAGACAAATCTACGTAAATGGCTATTTGAGAAATGTTTTTTTTTTCTATTATTAAATCGTTTTTAATATGTCATTGCTTTTAAATAAAAAAATTATTGTATTTTTTCGTATTCGTATCTCTTTTATTCTATTAATATTGAGTCAAAACACGTCAAGTGGACCCCCCTTTTACCACTTGATGATAGAAAACTTATTAAAATATGATTATCGAAAGTAGTCATACCTAAAAATCATCCCTCAAAACAGTTTTTGAAAATTTTGAATTTAACAACAATTTTTTTAACAATAAAAATTTTCGGTACTTTTAATTAATAAATAAATTATGAAAAAGCTATTGAAGATAACTTAACGAAATTTTCAGCGATTATAGTAAAATATCTATATTTTCATATAAAATTCTTTTGCAAATTTCATTTGTTTATTATCATATTTTTTATTAACTTTTAAATAAACAAATTGAAATTTTAATGACTTCTCAGTACGATAATCGATTTTTTTTTTTTAGTAATACGCGTTATACATTTAAGTTCTTTTATTTTAAAATGATAAAAAAATAATTTCTTGTATTTAAAATGATAAGGATTAATACAGTAATTGTGTAAATAGCTTTTCAATTATCGTTTTATAATTGACCATTTTTTAAAGTATTAAAATGGATATAGTATGTTATCCTTAGGAGATAAGCATATACCATCGCGGACTTTTTTGTAGGCCCTTTTAAGTTGTACAATACTGTAGTACATTATTTTGATCTATTTCGTAGGGTTCAGCGAGCGTTTGCAATGTAAGCGAAAAATAATGTGTTTATTTACGACATCACATTAGAAACCTCAAAAATAATAGTATTTCTCCACTATTTAATGGATGTTATTATACATATAAACCTTCCTCTTTAATCATTCTATCTATTAAAAAAACACATCAAAATCCGTTGCGTAGTTTTAAAGATTTAAGCGTACAAGGGGACACGAAGACAGAAAAAGCGACTTTGTTTTATACTAATATATTTTATTAAAATGTTTATTTTATTCTACTGTTAAATCTAAATATTACTTTTATAAATATATCTTGATTACTCTGTGCAAATATTGTTAAAAATATAAATAAATATAAGAAAATTGAATTGTAAAAATCATTTATTAAATAATTGTGTAATTTGTAGCGATCAGCACTTGTACCGCTCGCCGCTGCGTCATATAAAAATTCATATTATTTAAACTAATACCGGGCAGTGAAATTTGATTTCAAAATAAAGAATTTAAATGTATAATGCGTATTACTAAAAAAAAAATTCGATTATCGTACTGAGAAGTCATTAAAATTTCAATTTGTTTATTTAAAAGTTAATAAAAAATATGATAATAAACAAATGAATTACTGAAATTTAGCATTTAATATGCTTAATTATTTATAAAATCCGATTACGAAAATAGCAGCACGATTGGGCCGGAATCCCAATAGGCGCGGGTTCGAATCCCGCTTGCGACATCATTTTTCATTTCGTAATCGGATTTTATAAATAAACAAATGAAATTTGCAAAAGAATTTTATATGAAAATATAGATATTTTACTATAATCGCTGAAAATTTCGTTAAGTTATCTTCAATAGCTTTTTCATAATTTATTTATTAATTAAAAGTACCGAAAATTTTTATTGTTAAAAAAATTGTTGTTAAATTCAAAATTTTCAAAAACTGTTTTGAGGGATGATTTTTAGGTATGACTACTTTCGATAATCATATTTTAATAAGTTTTCTATCATCAAGTGGTAAAAGGGGGGTCCACTTGACGTGTTTTGACTCATTATAATAATTTCTAATGTTTACGCGAGTATTAAACATCCCTACTAATATATAAATGTGAATGTAAGTTTGTTTGTTACGCTTTCACGCTAAAACTACTCAACCGATCATCATGAAACATTGTACACATATTCTTGGAGGTATTAAAAGTAACATAGGATACTTTTTATTAAAAAAAATCTAAATTTTTATATGAAAAATAAAAAAAATTGTTTGTCAAAAAATCTCAAAATCTAGCTTCTTCAACGCCATCTAGCAGTCCAGTAATGAAGTTCCAACCCTGAGTATTGTAATACCGTTGCACTGTATTACCGAAGGTCAAAAATAAAAATAGGGGATCAACAACTTTAGGAAAGTAACCTTTTACGCGGGCGAAGCCGCGGGCAGAAGCTAGTTTGAAATAAAACTTACGGATTCTACTTTTACGGATTCTATCGCGTTTGTATTTGATTTTTTATTTCCCGACGTTTCGAACACTTTACAGTGATCATGGTCACGGCAGGACTATTAATATTCTTTTTATATATGACACAGATTTATTTTTGGTTACAAAATAATATAATATATATATTTGTATTTTACTGTTTATGAAAAACTAATTAATTTTAATATGGTAATAAGGCTGCCAATAAGGAATTTTAATTTAAACAAAATGAAAATTATAAATATGATATTGCATATCGTAAAACGACAAAATATGCGAGACCTTTTTGTGCGCCATTAACAAAGTAAACCTAAATTAAAAACCTAAAAGCAATAAATAAATCTAATTCCATTTTATAAATATTTATAAAAATGGAATCATTACATTTAAAAAAAAAATACGTCTACATTTGCACGGTCAAAGGCTATAGAAAGTTTTAAAAATAAAGCTTCTAATTTATTCGAATTCAGTTAAATATAGCATTTGGATACATAAAAGCGAGATAAAAAAAAAACACGACAAAATCAAGAAGAGCTCAATGAAGCAGCCTCGGGGTAGCATTGACGTAATCACGACCAACCAAACCGCGCTTCCAGCGTTCTAGCAACGTGAATTTTTAATGAATAACCTTTATACATGGATTGTATGTCTATACGTAAAGCGAACGACGTATTTGCACATAACTGACTAGCCTTTGTGGCAATTTTGGACAAATTGTTTTATAACAATGCTAGTATTTATAGCCTTTCTTTTTTAGATTAACAAAGGGGTTACATGCTTCAGTAGTGACGGACGGATTACACATTGCAAAAGTTATTGGCAATAGTTTTATGACCGGCTGCCTGAAGTCAAAACTCTTTAGGAATATAATTATTGACTAAACGACATCATGTGGAATTAGCCCAATCCAGTCTTACATACATGAACAAATTAAGCGATGATAGTATTCGTAGCCGCTAACATACAGCATTCTAAAACACTAATTGTAGTGTTGTAAAATGCTGTGTGGTGGCTGGCTATTATCAATTTGTTTGTTTTAAGTTATTTCTTTTATTTTTTTTATAACCATGCATATTCTGTACTAAGACTTCATCATCACAATCCATAAATGAGAGGGAATTTAACCTACTATACCGTGGTATAGTATAGTAGTATATATATATATATATATATATATATATATATATATATAGCGTGCTAGTCAGGCGTGTTGGTTAGGATATAGCTAGGTTGGATATAGCTAGGATATAGCTGGTTGGATAGGGTTTTGTTTTGAGTTTTCCATCTCTTGCATAGATGTTACATGTGTTTTATATCCCTTACTCGTCTCTTACGATCACCCGCGGGTAAGATAGGAGATGGTGAATTGTATTCTTACTCCTTCACCACACGGATAACGGTACTAAGACTTAAATCCTCATATTGCAAAGGAATTTAAAATAATCATTTCGGAATGTATCTAAATCTAATCATTTCTAAAATGTGCCAAAAATTAACTTGCATGGGATTCTATCTTGCGATTTTAAGCATAGAAGGTTCGATGTGAACCATTACATAGTGTAATGTGATTGTATTTTTCATTGAAATTATTAGATCAAATAATTTTATTGATTTAAAGAAATAAGATTCTGTTATTGTATATAAACTCTATAGTTTGTTCAGGTAACTTTCAGATTTTTCTCCAGAAACTCTTACTAACAAGTTCAAAGTTTGGAAATGTGCCCGGTGAAAGTCATTAGGCTCGTTTCCTATTATGTAAGGTTGAAAACTACGTAGTAAAACGTGGGTCTATTATACATTTCTATGCTTAATTCTCCCTCGGTAAGGAATTGAGAATAAAAATAAAACTTTATTTGAAATATAGTCTCTACCAATTCGTCTGATTAGTTTCTCAACAAATGGTAATTTTGTGTGACAATTGAGCAAAAGTACTTATCCTTTCTTTTCTTCTTAATATCTTAAACTATCTATCTCTTGAAATATATAAAACACCATGAGATTTTCATGCTAAGTGGACTACAATAAAACAAAAATTAAAATAATTTCTTTTTGTTAGTGGGACCACGCTACTTACATTTTTCTGTCTACAGCCGCGGGCCTGCTCGGTAGTATCACACTCTAATACTACCCTAGACTCTGAAGATCGACGTCTGAGTAATGGCAATGTGTTGTTGCGCTTCGTTCGGTAAGCGAGAGAGCCAGCAGCTCAACTTGGGTATGTATAGATAAGATTAGCTGTGTGGTGACGACACCACCTCCTATCTTAACCGTGGGTGATCGTAAGAGACGACTAAGGGATATAAAATGCATATAACATCTATGCAAGAGAAGGAAAACTCGAAACAAAACTCTATACCAACACGTATGATCAGCGTGGTATAGTAGGTTAATTTTCCTCCCATCACGGAGGAGGTCCGAGCCCTGCAGTGGGACATATATGAGCTGTGCTGATGATGATGATGATCTCTTGAAATAAATAAAAGACACTGAGATTTTTATACCAAATTGGCCTAAAATAAAACAATTTTTAAAATAATTTCTTTTTGTTAGTGGTCCAGGACCACGCTAGTTACATTTTTCTGTCTACTGCCGCGGGCCGGTCCGTCTAGGGTAGTATCACACTCTCGCAAATGATCGACGTCTAAGTAATGGCAATGTGCTATTGCGCTTCATTCGGTGAGCGAGAGAGTCCAAATCCCAACTGGGTGGGTTTGGGGTCTGTATTGATAAGCAGCGACCTGGCTATATATACCCTTAGTATTGCAAAGGTCCATGGGCGGCAGCAACAGTTACCATCAGATGTGCTGCTTACTCGTTTGCGACCATAATTGAAAAGAAAAACATGAATTCTGTAAAGTGTTTGAAACATCGGGCAATTAAAAATTAAATACAAACGCGGTAGAATATTTAAAAATAGTTTTATTTTAAATGTAATCGTGTAAACATTGGCATTAATTATGTTTATCAGTACACACTGGCGAACAGATAAAAATAATTGAAATATAATACACGATATATAAATATACTAGCGACCCGACCTCGCTTCGCTTCGGTTACGTAAGTTCAGTTGTGTAGTTTACTTTCGCTACATAGAATCCCTTTTCGAGAAGGATTTTTTTAAAATCCTACTTCACATGACCTTTACAAGGCAGAAAGAAAATCTACACAAAATTCCAAGTCTGTAGGGGCAGTAATTGAAAATGTGGATTTCTTGGGTTAACACCTAGGCAATCCACTTCACGGGTGGAAATTTTATAAACCCCTTTTTAGTTTACCTCTGCATCGTAACACTAATATGCCTACCGAAATAGTCGATACCGAAATAGGTAATTCAAGTCTCTAGGAGCTATATTCGTAGTTGGTAGTATTCGTAGCCGCTAACACACAGCGCATATATATATATATATATATATATAATATCTGGAGGACCGAGCCTTGCTTGGTATTTTCTTATTAGTGTGTTTTGAAAGATGTATTTAAATATAATAAAAATAATGAAAATAAATTAAAAAGACAAATAGTACAAAAATAGAAATTAAAAAAATGTATCTAACAAAAAGGAGCCAAAATCACGTTTGTTATATGGGAGCACCCCTTAAATATTTATTTTAAATTGTTTTTTAGTATTTGTCGTTATAGCGGCAACAAAAATATATGATCTGTGAAAATTTTTGTCTGACTGTCTAATTATCATGATTCATGAGACACAGCCTAGTGATAGACAGATGAACGGACGAACGGACAGTGAAGTCTTAGTTATAGGGTGCCATTTTACGCTTTGGGTACGGAACCCCAAAAAGGTTGAACTCACATAAAAGCAACAATGGAATGGATGTATTGGTACAATGCAAATACTCTTTAAAAGTGGAATATCTCGAAAGTCACAATACTGTATTAACACGGCATTTGAAAGTTTCTAAGCTATAAAGACATCATATAATTTTAGGATACGGCGTCATAGGAACGTAGAGTTTGAAATTTTAAATGATTGAACAGTAATTTTCTAAGTCGAATACTGTAATTGAGAGCCATGATAACACATTGCATCATATAACTGAAATCCATCGCTCATAAGATGTATTACCCGTTTTAATTTTACTCTGGCGCAGGTACTTTTACCGCATAATAATTAGGAAAGAGAGATAGTCATTTGCTATATTTTTGTTCGCTGTTTAGCTAGCGTTTAATCAACATATTTGTAAAAATCGAGACGGAAAGGCTGAGTTATATTAGGAACAATCAGTAAGATACGATAGGGAGACAGGATGTTAATGCTGATCAGATTGGTCGCAAGACGTCATGACATACTTGCACCTATGTGCGATACTACGGTCGTTTCGATTTCTTTATACTATTTGCTTGCAAATATTTTAAATCATTCGAAGGGGTCGAATATTAAAATAAATCCTTCGAATAAGTGATAAACTCCTAGTCAGACAACCGATCGAGTGCCTGAATACTCTGAAGGCCCTGTCTTCCAACTCACATCTTAAAAATGAAAGTTGGGGCGCCAAAATTATACAATGCCACCAGTTTTCAAGAAAAACATTACATTGCATTGTAATCGGGTCAACTATACTGACCGATTGTTCTCGAGCAAAGTCTGTATTTATTCCTAGGATTCTCCAAATACCATCAAATTACTCCTTCGAATTTCAGAGAGTGCAGTTTGCCATTAAAGTTTGCTTCGCAATAACCACAAGCAAAGCTCGAGGTCAAATTCTTAAGGTAGCGGGAGTAGACTTGAGAGAAAGCTGCATCTCCCATGGGCAATTGTATGTGACATGCTTCAGAGTATGCTCACAGAGGAGCTTTTTTTTTTTTTTTTTTTTCACGCTGTGGAAAATGTGTTTATGCATTCCCCCTGCACGTTATAGCAAGGGTAATGTAGGGCTCGCCGACGCAAGATGGCATCGGAATACCCACTAAAAACCAACAGCGCCCCACTACCTCGTCTATTTTGGGGTGCCAAAGGGTCGCCTTTTGGGCATGCGACTTTGACGTCCCCGACATTCGGCGCAGCGGCCACGTCCCAGATTTCAGCTATCAAGGGAGGTAGAGACGCGCGTAGTCTCTGCGCCGTCTACCTAATTGTCTTCTGCGGATGTGGTCGGCGTGGGCGTCAGCTTCTCGTGCCCGTCCAGCGGCCTCCTTTTGCGCTATCACGGCTTCGCAGAAGGAGGCCATGGCCGACCAGCATCCATCGCTGCCGAGCATTTTAGGGATTACGGCCGGCAGTGACAGATCTCCTCCAATGATTCACAGAGTAGCCTGGTTATTCTAGTATCCGAAAGAAAATCAAAAGATATTGTTTATAAAGAAATACTGTAATAGGTGTAGTATCGCAGGTTGATGTCAAAGAAGCGGTACCAGTGGTCGGCCTAATTTCGATGAAAAAGACGATGGGCTATGGGGCCGCACACTAACTTTCCGTCGCCTCGGTCGGAATGAGTGCGGTGTGTTTAAAACATGGCCTGCTAAGAAAAAGTCTGGTGTTCATAATATATAATAAAATTTCATTTGATTTTTATGTTTATCGAACCTACCCTACACTATAACAAAGATTGTTATCATCATCATCACAGTCCATATACGTTCCACTGTTGGGCTCGGGCCTGCTCTATAATAGGGAGTTAACTTACTATACCGCGCTGGTCAGACGTGTTGTTATAGGGTTTTGTTTCGAGTTTTCTTTCTCTTGGATAGATGTTATATGCATTTTATATTCCTTAGTCGTCTCTTACAATCACCCACGGGTAAGATAGGGGGTGGTGAATTGTATTCTTACTCCGTCACCACATGGATAAGATTGTTATACCTACTATATAAGTATGTATACAAACATTTATACATAATAATTTATAAATAACAATAAAATTAATAACGTAAAAAACAAACAAAAATCCTATTAGAACCATTTTCGACTTCTACGCAGACAAAAATGCGGGCAAATGATAATAATTAATAAAATAATAAAAAAAGGCCAAAAAGTAAATAAGAGAAAGTAAGGATCCGAACCGAGCTCCGGTTTGTTTGGATTAGACTACACAAATGAATCAACTGAGCTAAATGTCTATTCTTAATGACAGCGTCAAAATTTGAAAACTTTCATATTCTAATAGTTCTAATACAACGAAAACTAGCTAGATCGGTTAATCGCCCCCGGAACCCCTTGTATGCTAAATTTCAAGACAATCGTTGGAGATGTTTCCGAGATTCAGATTACATATATATATATATATATATACACTACCGTCCAAAAGTTTGGAAGCAGCAAGGTAAAATCGAATAAAACCAAACTAAGTCATTTAAATTTAAATGTATTGATAAAAAAATAAAGAACAAACAGAAACTAACTTAAACAAAATAAAAAAATAATATACAATGGTAAATTAGATTAAATTTTAGCTTCATCAAAGTGTCCACCTTTCTCCTTTATAATCTTCTCACATATTCTGGGCATTCTATTAATCAATTTTTTAAAATAATCTTTATCTAATTTGTTCCATTCGTTCTCTAATAGCTGCCACAAATGTTCTGAGCTCGTAGGACAACGACTTTTCACCCTCCTGTCAAGTTCATCCCAAACAAGTTCAATGGGAGAAAGATCAGGGGATTGAGATGGCCATTGCATGATGTTTAAAATGTTTTCAGCTTTTTTCTTGTTTAAAAAGTTCTGGCACAATTTAGACGAATGCTTAGGATCATTATCCTGTTGAAAAATGAATCCAGAACCAATGAGACTTAGTCCACTGGGTATGGCAGAATCTTGGAGAATTTTTAAATAGCCTTCCTTGTTTAATTTTCCGGTTATCCTCACAAGATTGCCGGGTTTACTGTTGCCAAAACACCCCCAAACCATGACATTACCACCACCATGTTTGATGGTAGGCACTGTACATGCCTCTGAAGCCCTCTCTTCTTTTGACCGGCGTACAAAGACACGTCTATTGGATCCGAAAATCTGAAATTTTGATTCGTCACTCCAAAGGACATTTTCCCATTGTTCTATAGTCCAGTTTTTATGCGCTTTTGCCCATTCTAGTCTATTTTTCTTATGTCGATTTGTTAGTTTGGGTTTTTTAGCAGCAACACATCCTCTTAATCCCGCAGACAGTAAGCGTCTTTTAACAGTAGTTGTTGAAATGGGTGTTTCTCGCGTATCATTCAGAGCTGCAGTGATCTGTGGTGCAGTTAAGCGTCGATTCCGTTTAGAAAGAACTCTAATGAAGTTGTCCTCTTGATTTGTTGTGGATTTGGGCCTACCAGATCTCTTTCTATCTTCATTTTTCCCCGTTTCTTGTTTTCTAGCAAGGGTATAGTGGACACCTTTACAAGAAATTCCGAGCCTTTCTGCGATTTGACGTTCACTGTATCCTTCCTCGCGTAGAGTGCAAATAGCGCTTCGCTGTTCAAGCGTGATTTGCTTGCGTTTTGCCATTTTCAGAAGAAAAAATACGGTCAAAGTAGTAGCCGATATCTTTCGAATACAGACAATGTTAATATCACAACTTTCACGTGCCAATGCTCAAGTGCGACTGAATAAGGTCTAAAAAAGTTAAAACCAGCAAACATTATCAATAAAACTACACCATTGCATAGGATAAAGTAGCCGACGGATTAAGTCATAAAACACGTGTTTCGTCAATATTAAGGAATTCCATAAAACTTGATGAATGTAGGATAATAATCCTTTTGTGTTTGTGTAGACAGTCGTAAAAGGTTGTAAAACTTAAGATTATTGCTAATTTTTACCGCTATTAGTCGGCATTTATTTGTTTTGTTTGAAAACAGGTGTGCTTCCAAACTTTTGGACGGTAGTGTATATATATATATATATATATATATATATATATATATATATATATATATATATATATATATATATATATATATATATATATATATATATATAGATAAATTTATCCGCGTGGTGACGAGAGAGATGAGTAAGAATACAATTCATCACTCCCTATCTTAACAGTGAATGATCGTAAGAGATGACTAAGGGATATTAAACGCATATAGCATCAAGGAAAACTCGAAACAAAACCCTATGCCAACAGGTCTGACCAGCGTGGTATAGTGGTTCAGTTTCCCTCCCGTTTTGGAGGAGGCTAGTGCCCAACAGTGGGAACATATATGAGTGGATTGAAAAAAGTTTAAATTTGCAATTTTATATTTATAATAGATATATCATCATCATCATCATCATTTCAGCTCATACATGTTGGGATCGAGCTTCTTCCATAATGGGAGGGAAATTGACCTACTATACTACACTGATCAAAGGTATTGGTATAGGGTTTTGTTTCGAGTTTTCCATCTCTTAGTCTAATAGTTTATACTGAATAAAAAAAAACCCTTTTCATTTATACTCAAGAACGACAAACAAACAACGTAAGAAGCTAGAAGAGATTACCTATGAACTAAATATGTATTACCCAAATTAATTTCTTTGTCATATATCTTTACAAAGGCTATCTGAAAGAAATTGCCTAGAGCAACCACGTTTTGTAGAACAATAAAATTGTTCCCATTTTTTTTTGTATTATAGTTGTGTAGTCATATTTATTCTGTTTATCTAGTGAAGGAGTAAGAATATAATATGTTATGACTTTTTATTTCCTCTGGGTGTCGTAAAAGATGGAGAAATAATACAAGGAAAGAAATAACATAAGGGAAAAATACAAGCGCAATAAAAGGAAAAATCCAAATAACACTTTATTCCAACTTTATCACTTTAGTCTAACTGGTGTAGATCGTCTACAGTAGTACTGATAAGAGTTTTTCTTATTGCTTATGGCAAACGAGCAATCAGCCGCTTTGATGGTAAGTGTTCCTGTCGCCTATGGACCTTTGTAATACCAGGGTTATAGCTAAGTCACCGCTTACTAATCAAAATCCACCGAAATTGGGCTTCTGGTTCTCTTGCTGACTGAACAAAGAGCATCAGCATCTTGCCACTCAGATGTTAATGTTCTGTACAAGTGTGATCCTACCCCGGACGGACCGGCCCCGGGTGTATACAAAACCAGTATGGCGCTACAGCTATTAGAATCTTACACTTTACCAGGAAAGCACTGGTGCTCTCTTAGCTGGTTTTCACAACTCCTACAGGCAAATTAGGATGATGATAAATTATATTCCCAATCTGTTATCACACAAGAGTCATATGCATACATCCCACAGGGTACGAATTTTTGAAGTGAAAACTTCTTTAGGCGCGTGGAGCGTTTTTGGAGGGGAAAAACTTATAGGTTCGCGTCACCGACATGCTAATGCTAATAGTATATCTATAGCTATATGAAAACTTCTTTAGGCGCGTTGAGCGTTTTTGGAGGGGAAAAACTTATAGGTTCGCGTCACCGACATGCTAATGCTAATAGTATAATCTATAGCTATGAGTAGTGTTTTTATATAGATAAATGAATAATGAAAATAAAGAATTTATTTTCAAATATTTTCAATATTCATATCAATATTTGCATTTAAAAGTATAGCATTATTTATTTTTAATTGTATTTTTAATATTTAACCTTTATGTCATGAAATGAGTATCATTGTGGTTTAAAGGTTATCTTACTAGCGTGATAAACCGATTCCTAGATGTTCGATAATATTTTTTATTTTTTATATAAAAATTAGAAAATTATTATTATTTCAATTAGTCTTGAGTTAATAGTTTTCACTTCTATCGGCAGTCCCCATGACTGCCACTTGTTTTTTTTCAGAACTTCCCACACTAGTACTTGCTAGTCATATGAATTCGTGTTTTCCCTTTTAGCAATGATATTTTCTGCTGCTGCTGCTTTCTCTTTTTTTTATTGCTAATGGTTGCAAACAGCAAGCAGCACACCTGATGGTAAGAGTTACTGCCGCTCATGGATCTTTGCAGTACCAGGGGTATAGCTAGGCTGTCTACCAATATAAACCCCAAACCTACTCGGTTGGGCTTCCGACGTCGATTTTCTGCGAGAGTTTGGTACTACTCCAGACGGACCGGCCCGCGGCTGTTGACAGAAAACTATCAACAGCGTAATCCAACCACTATTGAATTATGAATAATAACATATAAATATTGTTTATAAATATTTGTTTAGCAAAAAATGATTGTCACCCGTGAGCTTCGAACCCACAGCTATTGAAAATGCGTTCGAATCGCCCTACCAATTATGGTAGTCATTTTTCACGCGTGTGAAAAGTTTTTATTTTAACAATAGTTTATAAAAACCGAATACGAGTGAAAAATGTCATAAGTGGGATTTTTTGCTCGTATTCGGTTTTTATAAATAATCAAGCATATTAAATGCTAAATTTCAATAATTTGATTAACAATAATTTTATAACCGGCCGCCCGCCTGACCTCATGTCAACCAGACACCACTAAATGAAGCTGGTCCATGTATATGTATCTCTTACCCCCGTATTCTAAGTCGTTACCTCGAAACTTCCTCGACTCGACTCACCCTCAATGAGGACGTTTCGTATTCACAGTTGTCATTTTCATCCTAACCTTTAAACATTTCCTCAAGTGAGGTAAGGTTGAGTCGAGGAAACAACTGTCAAAGTAAGGTACGTTGCGATACGCCTTGAGGATACCTTAGGGAGGTTTTCACATATAATTTATTGTCAAATTAGGATGAGTTTATTGAATATATGTATGATAATTCATACAATTATTTATCTCGACGCTATTTGCATTCTGCAAAAAATCTAAAGGAATATGACATGAATTTTCAAAAAGGTTACGAAAATGTCACAAACAACTATGCTTACCAATTCCGCCCACTATATAAGTGCTAACCGCTTTACTATTTTATGTAATAGGAACCTTTCAAGTGAGTGGCTAAAATTATAACTTTAATTGGAGTAGGCACTACCATAGTAATCGTTATTTAATATTTTCAGATATTTTTTTTCATGATTTGCATAAAATCAGCCAATCAATAGCGTCAAGAATTGTGACCAAACTTTCCAACGCTTTAGCTTAAGTAAGCGTAAAAATATTATTTTACCGTATTGCAGTATTTCCTGGTACAAAATGTTACCACCAATTTTTAAAGTGCCAATATAGGAAATATAATAAAGCAAATTTCCTTAAATTTACGACGTCATTCGTGACGTATTACCTCCACTCTTCCTTACTAGAGGAATCTCAAAATTTCCTCAAATTTATGATTATGAATACCGATGTTGAGGAAGGTTCGAGACGATCCTCGAATCTTCCTTAGCTGAGTGTGAGTGGAGGCGATTTCGAGGTTACGAATTAGAATACGGGGGTTAGTCCTCGTACCCAAACCTTCCATTGAAAATGCGTTCGAATTGCCCTACCAATTATGGTAGTTATTTTTCACGCGTGTAAAAAGGTTTTATTTTAACAATAGTTTTATAATGGGCCGCCCACCTGACGTCAAACCTTCTTGAGAACGTAAATGTCCATCAGACGCCTTTAACTGGAGCTGTACCAGGTCTATGTGTCTCTTAGTCGTCTTATAAAAAAAGAATGAATATATCCAGCATTATTTGATAAAAATAAATATAAAGTAACTCTGTCAAAATATATTGTAACAGTTCTAAATGTAGCTGAACGAAGGAAAGGTGGAGTGGTAACGTCATGACGCTATCAGTAGCCGAGTTGAATATTTTAGTGCGCCCTGAAATAAAGGGCCTCGAGCCCTTTCACCGTCTCATACATTTTTAATTTCGTTTATCTTTGATAAGATTTAGTACCAAAATTTGGAAAAGATTATTTTCTTATTTAACGACCATTTTTTTTTTTTAAATAATATTGGTCAAGGTTTTAACTTATATTATTATATTTTTAAATTAGTTGTAAGTCCTTAGTGATTTTAAATGTCATTAATTTTATAACTTTCTTTTGAACTGGTAATAAAAAAAAATAAAAAAAAAAGGAACTATGGTAACGCTGGAATTTTAGATTTGTTATTAATAATTGATTAACCTGTCATTATCCAATGTTTTTTTTTTTTTTTTTTTATTGTAAGATCATATTTGTACCCATATTTGCAAAATAAATGATGATAGTAAGCTCAGCGTTTATAACTGTATCTTTGTAATAATTAAAGACCATAGTTCAATCTTATATATCATGAGACTAATGCCACTTTTCACTAATAACTCTTAAAGTTTACTCGGCTACCAATGTTAAGAAATCAGTACTAATGGTAGTCCAGCGTCAGTTCGAAAATATAATTGCCAACACGGGTAATTACGTCGGAGGGCTGGACGAAGGGTCTATGCAGAAGGGATAACAGCACCACAACAATCTGTTGTACTTGGACATTTAAAATTATGTGTAAATATATTTCAAAATTAATTCTTACGCGAGGATTCATAGTTATTTCGTAATGATTAATAATCTTTACCAGATAATCAGCTAATTACGTCCACTATATCTCGTATCTCGTATCACTATATCTAGTATTATCCCGCCGAAGTGATAATAGGGTAGTCGTCACACTTTTTTTTGCGGTAGGCTATGGATGTGGTCTCGCCCCGCCAATTCAGTGCGGGGCGACGGCACAGGCGGCGCGAGACCCCATAGACGCACCATGCAAAGCTCCTCTCTTCGCCGTGCAAGCGGGCTACCGGTGCCCGATCTTTGTCTTCGATGGCCGTAATCGCCACACTAAGCATACGGTTTGACAATCAAAGTAGGTGCTATAAATTGCCTGGAACAATGCTGCTAACCATTCCCCTCATCTCTCAGACGGTTATTATAACTTCTTTCATCACTACACGGGTGAAGATTATAAAAAATATTGGCAAGTTAGAGATAGTAAAAATAAAATCGAAACGCGTAAAATATATTTCAGTGTCGGTGTAATAATGGCGAGACAATCAATAATTAAAATAATAACATTATTAAGTTTTTTTTTAAAGGGAACTTTTTTCTATTGTCTTAATTTTTTTTTGTCTATCTAACGTATGTCGCATTATAGCCGCTCGCAGAAGAAGGGGGTTTCGTGCAATTGCTTCGCGGTTTTTGTGTTTTGGTCAGTCTTTTGATGTACAGTTATTGATAAAATAACAGAAGTTTAAAATGATTCAACCTAAAATAACGGAGTTCAATATATTTTCATTTGAAGCAATTCCGCGAGCATGATATGCTTCGAAAAAATAAGTGTATATATAATGCCATTATAATTAATTCTCAAATGATTTGGGACCACAGTAATAAAAGCGTGGTAAGTGGAAAATCCGTGGAATGATTTTATCACCTCCGCGGCTTCTCTTCCATTTTTTTTTGTAAATCTTCTCAAACATAATGCAAAGGAATAGAGAAATGAAATGCTTATATTCTGGTACTGATCGATTCAATTAAAAAAAATGCTAATAACTTTGTGTCTTGCATTTTCGAAAGTGCCCTTCTCAAAAGTAAACATTCTGTAGTCACGGTATATGAATATCAAGTCTGACGATAATATTTGACTGAAAATGCATTGGCAATTCATAGATACGCTACAGCGTCAGTTGATCCAACATAACGACCAATTAAAAAAATTATAACTTCATTAATTTGTATATTTTGACCTTGTTCATTTCCGCTAGATCTAATTCAACGGATGTGCTGTCATATATACGAATTTATAAATGTATAGAGTTATCTGGCTCTCTGTTCTCTCCGCCTACCCTGCAAGGGATATGGCGTGATGATATGTATGTATGTATGTATAAATGTATTTGATTCTAGTACATACTTGAGCATTTGTCATCTTCATAGCCCATAAATGTCCCACTGTTGGGCTCAGGCCTCCTCCGTAATGGGAGGAAAATTAACCTACTATACCGCGCTGGTCAGACGTGTTGGTATAGGGTTTTGTATCGAGTTCCTTCCTTGCATAGATATTATATGTGTTTTATATCCCTTAGTCGTCTCTTACAATCACCCACGGGTAAGATATGGGGTGATGAATAGTATTCTTACTCCGTCACCACATGGATTAGCATTTGTATGGCAAGTAATATATGAATTGTATAGTACAACATACCGATTTTCAAGGCAACTACCACGAACTTCTGCACGCGTACTATTATCACGCTTTCTGTGTAATGGATATCCATTTAATGATTCACATGTAAATTCAATAAAATAAAGAATTAAAAAAATAATTTAATAATTCAATACAAAAAATTTAATAGTGGTAAGACCACGTTGTGGACAGTTCTCTATCTACAGCCGCGGGCCGGCCCGTCGGGGGTAATACCACACTCTCGCAGAAGATCGACGTCTGAGTAATGCCAATGTGCTATTGCGCTTCGTTCGGTGAGCGAGAGAGCCGGAAGCCTAACTGAGGTGAGTTTGCGGGGTTTGTATTAGTAGGTAGCGGTCTAGCTATACCCTTATCGCAAAGGTCCATGGGCGGCAGTGACACTTTACCATCAGGTGTGCTGTCTGCTCATTTGCCACATTAAGCAATAAAAAAAAATCATTAAATCTTTTTGGATAATCATTGATACATTTTCCATCTCTCATACATACAGAATTAGGATTAAGTATTCCGCGTGGACTATGCATCATGTATTTTACAACATATTCATATAATGTCAGATGTATTTGAATGTTAGGAGTCTCCGCAGATACAACTTTACTATCGGGCCGACCACTGACGTCAAGTCACCCTGCTCCGGTGGTCGGCCCAACGACGAAGGCGACGTAACACGGGTGGGTTATGGATGTGCGTGCTTACGCCCCTCTGTCGCCCCGGATGGAGTGGTGCGAGGAGTGCGCCGATACTCTACTCTCTTCTACTCTTTACCCATCCCAAAAAAAAAGATACAACTTTATCAATATCGATAGCATTAACAATTTTATCTGGCTCATTTAAAGTGTTTAAAATGTAAGCATGAGGCAATCCTCTTTTTATAAATTCAATTGTATTAATGAGTGCTTCAACTTTACCAAAGATATTTTTCTTCTAAAAGAGTCTCAATTAATGCTTTCAATTTTGATTTGAATATATGCACTATAATTACAGGTCTGAAATTAGCAATTTCACTTACACCAATATTGTTAACTATTTCCGGCCAACTTGGATTGCAAGTCATTGTAATAAATAAAGAAGTTCTTTTTCTTTCTTTCCTTTACATACTTCATCCATTGAACGAAGATTGTAAAATTACTCTACGGCTAACATTACTGACACTGATGTTCATGTCTAAGGAATCTGTTAAATTATGAATTGTTTGATTTTATTGAATAAAATGTAATCTTCATCAACTATTCACTGTAGAAATAGTTTTTGTGAATGATGTAATATGTTGATGTTTGCTCTAATTGTAAGTCCATGATTAATTTATTTCTGGGCGCTCTTGAATTAGATACATAATGCACCAAGCATTATGATTAATATTGATATGCCATACACTATCACGATTTAGAAAAAGTAGTCGATATGTTTAAAGATGTAATGATTAATACAAAACTGAGATATTTTAATGATACCATTAACTTCTGAAAATGAAATCATATTTCGTTCACAATCAACTGTACTAAATATTACTAATACATCAGTTTGAACTGCATCATTGAAACGCTTAGGGGGGCATAGTCTGGAACGTGCTCGTTCGCGTCCCCTGCCAGTCTAATTAGACTGCTAATCCGGCTCGATATGCGTACCGCAATGCGGGTTAGGGCGTCCCCCGGAGGCGACGCGTACCGACCCGCCTCCGTCGGTACGAACTTCGGCAGTTGCGGCGATGGGGGCTGCCACCCATCACGCCTTGCCCAGTCAGGCGAGTCGAGGAGAGCAGAGTGCCGGGTGGGCACGTGGAATGTAAGAGGTTGTGTGGAAGGGAATTTGCACGAGCTGATATCCGTCATGGCGGACAAACAGCTAAACGTGCTCTGTGTAACAGAGACCAAGCGAAGGGGCAGCGACGCCTGTGATCTTCCTGGTGGCGGGATGGCTCTGTGGTCTGGTGTACCACAGAGCGATCGAGCCAGCATGGGGGTAGGAGTGCTGTTGTCCTCTCGCTTGGCCTCAGGTGTGAAGGATTACGGAATGTATGATCCCAGACTTCTTTGGGTCCGTATAAAACTAGGTGTCACCAAGGTATCCATGTTTGTAGCATATGCTCCCGTAGGATCCTCGGTGGCATCAGACCTAGAGAAGTTTTGGGACAATGTTAGGGAAGTTCTGGATATGGCAGAAACCAGTGAACGCGTGATTGTGTCCGGAGATTTGAACGGATGGGTGGGGACCAAGCGTCCTGACTATGAGGACGTACTTGGTCCATTTGGAGATAAGAGAGTGAACGACGCAGGTAGGCTCATAGCTGATGTATGCATGGAGAGAAACCTTATTATGTCAAACACATTTTTCCAACATAAGGACATCCATATTTATACATGGAGAAGGAATGAACAGAAAAGTATAATAGATTTAATTTTGGTAGACAGTCGCCTCCGAAGCAAAATATTGGACGCAAGAGCCTACAGGGGCCCCACAGTCGATACGGACCACTATCTCGTTATTGCGAGATTTAGTGGTCTGTACAGAAGGTGGAGGCACTGGCGAGAGCGTGTCCACTTCGGAGGGCTTGAAAGAATAAAGGTTGAAAGGTTGCAAGAAGAGTGTGTAAGAGAAAAGTATGCAGAGGGTGTCCGAGAATGGCTGACGATGGCAAGCCAGCCGCAATCGGACATTGAAGAATGCTGGAGAGTATTGAAAGAGAGTATGGTAGACACAGCGAAAGAAGTATGTAGAAGTTCAAAGAAGCATAGAAACACAAATGGTGATGCATGGTGGGATGCGGAAGTGGCAGCTTCCGTAGAGTAAAAGAAGAAAGCGTGGCTGGACTATGTCTCTTCTTTGAATCTGAATGACAGTATGACTGAACAGATGAAAAAAATATATCGGCAATGTAAGAATGACACCAAGGCCTTAGTGAAAGAGAAACGTGATAGAGCAAGTATGAGTGCAGAAGATAGGCTGACTAAAAACTTCGAGGGTAACACCAAACTCTTTTGGACGGAGGTGAAGAAGTCTCGGGGTGGTTGGTCAGCCTTCAGAATGAATAAAATAAGGCCTAAAGGTGGAGACATTCTTACACAAACACAAGACGTGTTAAGCTGATGGAGTGAATATTTTGGCGATATGTATGCGGATGCTACGGTTAGCGTCGGTGTCGCATGTGGTCTAGTATATCAACATTCGGCGACGGCGTCCTCCGATGGCATCAGTATGGATGAAGATGAATGGGCGATAAGAAGTTTGAAAAATGGTAAGGCAGCGGGCATTGATATGGTGTCTGCCGAAATGATCAAGCTTGGTGGCTCCTGTGTCCGGGAGGCGTTCCTGTTGCTCCTCAATTTATGCTAAAGCTCGGGAATGGTTCCCGGGGACTGGAATAGCGCAGTCATCGTGCCTTTGTTTAAAAACAAGGGTTCACGTTATGACTGCGCAAATTACAGAGCCATAAGCTTGACCAGTTTGGCAGCAAAAGTGTATGGTAAAATTATTGAAAGGAGAGTGAGGATGGTGTCCGATGGTTTAGATCTAAATTACGATTTACTTTAATAAGCATACGAAATTCTTTATTTTGATTTCAACTAGGTATTTGACAATGATGTTTCATTGCAATGAAAGATCGAACGAAAGTATTACTGCATTCCAATTCGGGAGAAATTTTACGCATTATGTTGTTATTATATCATAATTCTTCCTACTCTTATCCGAATTACTTGGGTTCGATACAATATATACTCTTCTTTCATAGTATAGTACATATTGTAAAAGTTATCGGCAATAGTTCTATGACTGGCCGCCTACCAGAAGTCAACCCACCTTGGGAATTTATTATGTTGTAGTTATAAGTTTGAATAAAATGTTCTTGTAATCTATAATTGATAGCAGTGTTAACATTATAAAAATATAATTGCGCATAATATGGTGAACGACCACATGCAGCAGTCATTGAAACCGACCTGCGATAAAAGACATGTAATTTTTAAACGACGAGAAAAGACGGAGGAATTCTCAAGTTGTACGCGTATATTTTTTTTTATCTATAACCACGTACAACTTTATATAGAGCAGTTCGATTTTGATAATAATTTATTTATAAAAAAAAAAAAATATTCAATAGAGGGTAGAAAACAAGAGATAATTTATAGTTTTATTATAGCCACAAAATAAAAATAAAAACTTTTTAACAAAGACATTAAACTGCTCAAAAAACTAAAAAGCATAAAATTTTTAACTTTGTTTTTCATCGTCAACATCATCTCAGCTCATATATGTCCTACTGTTGGACTCGAGCCTCCTCCATAATGGTGAAATTGACCTACTATACCACGCTGGTCAGACGTGTTGGTATAGGGTTTTGTTTCGAGATTTCCTTCTTTTGCATAGATATTATATGCGTTTTATATCCCATAGTCGTCTATTACGATCACCCGCGGGTAAGATGAATTGTTGTTGATGAATTGGTGGTGAATGGTATTCTTACTCCACCACACGAACTTTGTTTACATTGACCTTAATAACTAAGTTCTTAACTAATTTAATTACACCTAAGTAATTTTGAGTCGGCGTCAGAGATAATTTAGTGATCATTGTTCATTGATTGTTTGCTTTTTAGTTTTTTTGGCGGTTTAATTTTTTTGTTAAAATGTTTTTTTAAGTGATACACTCCCCTTGTAACTAAGCCTCGGAAACTTTAGCTTCTGAGATAACTATAGCAAAGGATGAATTATATTTGCGAATATTATGAAAATAATTTTGTACTTACTTTTTATTGAATTTATTGGTTTCTTATGTTTACGCGAGTGTTACACATTTGAAATAAAACTACTTTTACGGATTCTCTCGCGTTTGTATTTGATTTATAATTTCCCGACGTTTCGAACACTTTATAGTGATCATGGTCACGGGAGGACTAAGGTGTCTTACGTTCAATATGTCTTTGTTATTTTTTATTAAAGGTTATTTGAAAGTAGTCCATTATACAATGACTTAAAATATTCATTTTGACTTAAGGGTGGTAATATTGGTGTTTTTGACGACATGAAGTACTTAAATGCATTTCTGTCACCTAAAGTGACTTCAGATTTAAAATGTTTCACATTGCAAAATCACAACTATAAAAATTTTAGATATGACATTTCGTGCACATTTAAATTTATCTCTCAAATTCCCTTCTTCATTCTATATAATATTATTACTGTTATTATGCGACCACGAATACAGATTCCTTCTTCTGTGTCTCTCAATCCGACCCGTTAATTTATTATGTGTTATTATGTTGAGGCATAATAAAAGTAGAAAAAAAACATGAAATTACTGAAATCGAGAAGATAACAAAAAAATTAAAAAAAAATTAATAATAAATAATAAAAAAATGCAAAAATATCTTTGATTTTTTTTTGGTTCTGTTCGTCCGTTCGGACAGGCAAAAGCAAGTCTGCATAGTAGTCTATACAGCCAAGTCTTATTTTTTTTTTCGCATATTAGTTATCACTCCTTCATATTGTGTAGCCTTAATAGTCATTATCCGCCAGTAAGTCAAGTCGTTACCATTAATCGGTCGCTGATAACCAAATCAATGTTTTTGGGAATTTTGGCAGAATACGAAAATACACGTAAACCACTATTATACCATATTAGGGTTCATTCCCGGGAATTCTCGAGCCGAGAATTCTCGGGAAATCGTTGGGCTTTGTTGCCGGGAAATCAAGCTCGAGAAAAGTTGAGAACTCGAGAAATCATGTACATCATATCTGTCTGACTGTATGTTCAGCTCCTCAGCGTGAGATGTTCCATTGATCTTGCAAAGTTTTCATTTGTTTTTATTCTAATTAACATGCCATAAATGGTGCTGTAATTGTAATTTAATTATAATTTACATCTATTTTCTACCTGAATTTAAGATATTAACGCTTTCTTTCATGTTGATTTTTTGTTTAGTTTAATAGAAGCTACTTTTATTTAAAAGTTCTAAAAAATCAGTCAAAAATGGTGCTGTCATTATAATTATGGGTCTGAATAATATTATTTCTGTATTTTTTAAAAAAATAGTTAATTAGCATATTCATAAGATTAATGTTTTTGAATATAATCAATAAACGTTTTATAATTAATTAATTGGAGTGTGGTGGTGCCGTTTTTCAAGAAAGGCGATAAAACGCTCTTAAAGAATTACAGACACATCTCACTCCTGAGCCATGTGTAGGTACAAATTGTTTTCAAGAGTCATTACGAACTGACTCTCGCGCAAGCTAGACGACTTCCAGCCGCTTGAACAAGCTGGTTTCCGAAAAGGTTATAGTACCATAGACCACATCCATACGCTAGGTAGGGCGACCCTCCCCACTAGGTGGACTGACGACATTATGAAGGTCGCAGGTAACTGCTGGATGCAGGTGGCATATGACCATTGTGAATGGCATTCTCGTGGAGAGGCCTATGTCCAACAGTGGACGTTTACGGGCTGATAGATGGATGGATGGAATTTATTTGAGAAGAAAACCACTGAATTTGTTGACGTTATTGGAACCAAATAATATGAAAAAACGCACGTAAATGTAAATTTCTCGACAACCCGAGAGGCCTCGAGAAATTAGCCTCGAGAATTCTCGAGACCCGAGAAATTGAAAAGCTCGAGAAACCATGAACCCTATACCATATTCACTATACTTCAGCACTTTTACTGTATCATATTCCATAAAACACCAGCAACATTATTCAATATTACACTACAAAACACTAAAAAAGGAAATATAATACAAGAGTGTAACAAGACATTTCCATATTCGCGCCAAAAACCCATATCTTTAAAACAATGAAATTATTATGGTTATTTTAGATATTCAGTAAAATTATAGACAAATAATATTAAAAACAAACAGTATTAATCTATTCTCAATTTGACCACAGACTTTAACAATAAACAAAGTGAGTGCATGTGTGGGTCAAATACATGGACTACCACACACTAAAGATGTTACATTCACTAGTATGTAATATCTTTTTTATGTTTTGATTTAATGTATTTTCGTAAAAAGAGGTACAAAATTTTTGCTTCGCGTATATATATATATATATATATATACACCTAATATTGTGGTCAGTTTTTAACATGCGCCTGTCATCTGAATGATTATTTATTTATTGCATCAAAGAAACATACAGTATTATAATTACATTACAATAAGAAAAAAAATTAAAATAATTAACATTGTGACCTTTGAAGTTTCTAATATTAATTAAATATAATAATGTTTATTATGTACGACGTAGTCTATTACACGGATTGTAATTAAAATTTATAGTTGGATATCTTGTCTACTATTCATTACCATTATCATTTTCATTTTCCAATTATTAAACTAAGATTAAAAACGAGAATTTAATATTTCAAATCGAATTCTTTGCCCGATAATTTTCAATTAAACGCCTACGATATGAAAGAAATAAATCAATTGGATCGTCGTTTCATAAAATCACACCACACCAAGTTTTTATTAATGACTACTACTAACAAATTTTCTGATATTTACGCAAGTACTACACGTTTGAAATAAAATAGTTTTAATATTTTTTAATTTGTCCACGTTACAAACACTTCAAAGTTCATGATCACGAAAGCAATAATGGAGTCCATTAATTAGTACGTTTATCATTTCATACAAATACTAACAAACTAAGAACATGTGTCTCAATTCTTTTAGTTGTCATGAGTTCTATACAAGATGGCTAACATAGGTAATTAGATAATATCAATATAGAAACAGAAAAACACCGCATAAAACCTTTGGCCCTATATCTGGCTGATGTGGTATAATAGTCCATTTCCCTTCCCATGGTGAAAATTTGTGTTCATCAGTGAAAGACATTTAACATTTTAAATAAAATAAAAAATATACACTTTTTAAAACGCGTTTAAAAATAAGATGTGTCCCTATATTACTTGCTAATGAGAATCTTAATAGTTAACCGAGAGAATGGGTTTTATTCATTCTAGTGATCTTACTCTCTTTGGGCATGGTAACTTATAACAAAATTCATGAACTTCAGCCTGATAAATGTAATAATTACGGCATTAATCCGTTTCCTTAGATTTTAAGAAACCTAGGTATATCCAATAGCGAACGTTGATAGGCTTATAGACAGGTAGATCGATTTAAAATCTTAAAAGTACTGTCAATAGAATAATTAACACTTTCCTAACAGACACTGAAATTTTATGTTTCACTCTCTTAAGTTACAAATTATTTTAAAACTTAATAAAAATAAAAATAATATTCAATTAATTTATATATTACATAATTTAATTTTTATTTATGGCCAAAAAGGAAATATTTCTTTTTTGGTTCAACTATAATTTGATATTATTAATTATTGAATTAATTTATATATTAAAAAATGTTATTTTTAATTATGGTCAAAAATGAAATAACATTTTTTGCTTCTACTATAATTTGATATTATTAATTATTCAATTAATTTATATATTAAAAAAAATATTTATAATTATGGTCAAAAATGCAATAACATTTTTTACCTCAACTATAATTTGATATTATTAATTATTCAATTAATTTATGTATTAAATAATTTATTTTTTTATTTATTATCAAAAATGCAATACAATTTTCTTCCGCTATTATTTGATATCGAAATCTTAAGCAAATAAGATGATACGGTCTTTTTTAAATTGTGCTAATAATATTATAATAATTTAACATTCATTTTGAAAAAAATAATATACAACAATAATATTTTCCTATATCGTTTCGTTTAATAATAGTTCTCGTTTACATCACACTTTAAAAGTGCGTTAATAAAAGTTGACATATCTACAAAACTTACCTTAAAACTTTTCAAACTTTGTGAAACTCGGAACACGAATGTTCTTATCACTTTATCTATATATACTGCGTAATACTTATAACATAGCCCTTTATATACCTATAACATATACGTATATACATACATACATTTATGTATTATATATATATATATATATAACGTTATATCTCGGATTTATGTTCTCCAAGGCGTCCGAACGCTGCTCCGAAAGGCGTGATACTGAACGAACTGAAACGGCAACCAAGCGGCCAGTTAAATCTGAACCGCAATGCTTATATGTGCATGTCTGCAGTGCCCTTTGCCGTTTCTACTGAGAGAAGCACGGTAGCTCTTTTAATATTGGATGGTAGCCCTTTGCGGGCAAAAGTAAATTGAATTCAAATTAACGGCGTTGGCTAATGTAAGAATTGTTTTGTATAGATATGTGCAAAAGGTATTGTAAATACTAATCCACAAAAGGTGTTTAAATATTCAATAAGTAATACAATTGCCTAGTTTTTTTTTACATTTTTTATTGCCTATGGTGGCAATCGAACAATCAGCACCCGGATGGGACGTGTAAAATCCGCCCATGGACCTTTGCAATACCAAAGATATAAGCTAGGCTGTTGCTTACCAATACAAACCCTAAACCCACTCAGTTAGGCTTCTGGCTCTCTCGAAGTAGTCTCGCTAGTATCAAGAAATTATTATTAATATTTTAATAACACATACAATGTTGAGTTTGCATGATATCATAGACATTAACTATTAATACGACAGTCAGTAGTTATTATTCTACCGTGTCAGATGTTGCCAGTTTAATTCTCACGCAGCACAATACTTTGTAATACATAATATGTTATTACGAGTCTGGGTGTGTAATAAGCTGTGTGGTAGCGGCTACGAATACTACCAACCCTTGCTTAACTCGTGGATGTCATGAATGACGACTAAGAGCCTTGTAACGACCTAGGCCAACTCCATTTGATGCCGTTTGTCAAAAAATTACATTTTCTAGGAGGGTTGACAACTGGCAGGCGGCCAGTCATAAAACTATTGCCAATATTTTTTTTTTTTGTACCTACTATGAAAGAAGAGTAGTAAAGAAGAGGAGTAGGAAAATGATGATGATGATGAGTCTGGGTGTAATTTGTGTTTGTTAATTATATTTTTATAAAGTACCCCATAATATAACGATTATTTCTTACGTACAGGGTGTTGTCTACAAAAAAGATATTATTAGTACTTAGCCAATATCTTTGGTATTTCAGTTTTTCTTTCATCACAACTATCAACCTTAATCAGTAACATGGATTACAATAAAGTAGAATCATTTCTCAATATTTATTTCGCTTGACTACACATACACCCAAACGCACCATCAAAGACGCACGCATGCACACACACGCACGCACGCATACCATACCATACCACGTACATGCAGACTACACATACACAGTACACACACCATCGCATACAAACACCATACACACACACTTACACGTTAAAGTTTCTAAAATTTTATTACATATTTGGATTTTTTTTTTATTATTATTATTAGCTTTTATTACCACATATATAACCTTCGATATAATTATGTCACAGCAAATTAATTTTATGTCTACGATTTATGTAATTCGGGAAGGAACTGTCTCTTGAGACACAGGTAATACCTAATTCAAGAGGCAGGGATAACTGTATAAGTGTCAAATGTATTTGTTTTCAATAAAGATTATTATTATTATTATTATCAAACTTTTTCTATTATTACCTCTGACTAGAATATACATTAATTGCAAAATATCTCACGAAGGCAATACGACAAGTGTGTCAACATTATTCTTTACACTTTATAATTAATAAGAAAAGAAGTGTCTTACATAAGTCTACAATCATCATGATAGAGAAAATTACCCATCGGAGAATATAAAAAAATAATAATTATTCATATAAGGAGTATCCTTTGCCCTAATCCCGAGTGGAATTGTCAAATCTTCCGAGTTTAAACAGCTAATTTGACGTTAATTTTCATAGTACTCACAACTATTACGTGGTGAAAGGTAAATAATAACAGGATTTCTGTTTATATGTAAATATAGAAGCATTTAAAACTTTATTAAAGTGAACAATATTCAAACAAACTTTCGCATTTAAAGATTATGTTATAAGAATACTTGGCAACGGCTATGTAATGTGTTATAATTTACTTTTGAAAAGTTTATCACAGAGGAATTTATTCCAAAAGCACATTGTTTATAAATGTACTATACACGTATGTTAAATGTGTGTATAAATGTACTATAATGTTTATATTCTTATCAATCGCCTTACTTTCATTTTATAATACTCACGACTATTATGTGGCGAAAGGCAAATAGTTACACGGGATTTCTTTTCATATGTTTACTAGCTTCTGCCCGCAGTTTCGCACGCGTAAAATATTACTTTCCTAAAGTTTTACATCCCCTATTTTTATTTTACCCCTTAAGGGTCTACTTCTACCTACTACTACTACCTTTTAACAACATGTTAATGTCATATTTATTTATATCAATAGCCTAAAAATAAGTTTCAAGCTTCTGCCTTCTGCTGCTTGATAATTCTTTCAACTTTTCATACTCTTTTTGCATTAAAAAGTAGCCTATGTCCTTTATCTGGCTCTAGACTATCTGTGTACCAAATTACATTTAGATCGGTTCCATAGTTTTGGCGTGAAAGAGCGACAGACAGACAGACAGAGTTACTTTCGCATTTATAAAATTAGGTAAAGATTATTTTTATATACAAACGAACTATCGGATTTAAAACTTATAATATAAGTAGACCTGAAAACGATAAACACTTTAATTTTGAAAAAATTAACACATAGGAACCTGCATTTTTCCAAAAGCAACGTACGTAAATATTTATATTCTTATCAATTGTATTACTTTCTTATGAATTGAAAAACATTTCCTATAGAATATATTCTATTATTTTTACGTGACTATGGCGAAATCAAAAACAGTGTTGTGATTTTGAATAGTATTTACGAATATTCAACGGCATCATCTTGCTCTTAGCCCAATTACTCTTTCATAGTACTTATCGTAAAGCTATGCTGTGTGGTAGCGGCTACGAATACTACCAACCCTTACTTTGCTCGTGGATGTCGTACAAGACGACTAAGAGCTTCATAACGACCTGGGCTAACTCTATCTGATGCCGTTTGGTCAAAAATTACATTCCCAAGGAGGGTTAGCATCTGTCATAAAACTATTGCCAATAACTTTTACAATATGTACTATGAAGAGTACATATTGTATCGAGCCCAAGTAATTGGGATAAGAGTAGGAGGATTATGAGTACTTATTGTAAAGGTTTGGCAATAGTTTTATGATTAGCCGCTTGCCTGATATCAACTCTCCATGAGAACGCAATTATTGTCCAGAAGGCGTAATTTTTTTTTTATTCAGTTCCATTTAAAGTTTTTAGTCGTCTTTTATGGCATGCACGAGTAATTTAACGGCTGGTAGTATTCGTAACCACCACCATCTATTACTGTACTAGGTATATCATTATTATCTTTCTCTTATCCTAACTACTTGAGTTAACCAAGATATATACACCTTTTTTACCCGACTGCAAAGGAGTGGTATTGTGTTTAACGGTCTATGTATGTATGTATGTATGTATGTATGTTTGTATGTTCCTTTGAAGCACTATATATACCAAACGCCTGGGCCGATTTTTATGATTCGCACGTCAATCGATTCCTCTTAATTAGTGTCACTAAAGATATGACGTTATTGAAAATTCAATATGGCGACTACTGGACGCCATATTGTGAAAATTAAAAAAATTAAAGTCAACAAACTATATCGAGTGGGGTATCGTTAAATAGGTATTTAAAAATCATTTTTAGTTTTCTCTCAACATTTTTCGATTTGAGTGGCCGTTTAGGATCTATATCGATTTAAAGTTTCGTAACAACCTTTCTCACATATAGGTTTTTTAGACAGTAGAAATTTACGATGAAAAGACGAAAAATTCATATAACTGGATGTGGATGGACATAAGTATCTAGTAGGACGAAGTATCTAGTAGGTATATTGTCCAATATACCATAGGTAGCCCTACCTAAAGTATCTAATGTCTGACGCGGTCGCCCATCTCCAATTTCTAACGATCTAGTACTCAACTTCAGTCGAAAAGCTATATACAGTTAGGTTCTTACCTACTTATTAATAAATAAGATAACTATAGCTACCTAGGTATTTATAACTAAAAAGTGTAAAATAAAAAAAATGATTAAAAAAAATCAAAAAACCCGACTGCGTAAAAAGTCACCAAAACTACGTACATAATAAAAAAACTGAAAAGAAAAAAACAAGCACTTAGATGTCCGGTGGTCTAGAATTCCATAATATATTATTGAATAAATACTATTGCAGAAAATGAAATATATTTTAATAATAGAACATGACAACTGAACAGTCGGGATCAATTAAAAAATTAGATTTGCTGTCGAATAAAGGATCCCGACTGTTCAGTTGTCATGTTCTATTATTAAAATATATTTCATTTTCTGCAATAGTATTTATTCAATAATATATTATGGAATTCTAGACCACCGGACATCTAAGTGCTTGTTTTTTTCTTTTCAGTTTTTTTATTATGTACGTAGTTTTGGTGACTTTTTACGCAGTCGGGTTTTTTGATTTTTTTTAATCATTTTTTTTATCATCGTACATATTATGAACATACATACCATCACGCCATGTCCCTTGCAGTGTAGGCAGAGAGAACAGAGTGCCAGAGAACTCTATCCTTGCATACTTCACTCGCTTCCTCAACATTCATAATTCTCTTCATACACGCTCGCCGGTTTCGGAGACTCTTGACTCCACCTTCCTTCAGTAGATGACCGATCTGATCTAGGTAGATTAGTCTCGGTCTCCCCCGGTACCTACATCCTTCCACTTTCGCATTGTATATCTTCTTAACCAGACGTCTATTCGGCAATTCTTTCCACATGTCCGAACCATCGGAGCATATATGTATACTTAGTGTGGTTACATATTATGAAAATAATTAATATTATGCCTACTGAGTTTTCTTGTCGGATTTTTCTGAATGTAGTCGCGTTCCGATCCGGTGGTAGCTTAATAGATTTGTTAGTTTTTAAACTAGTAAATTGCCACTATATAATAATTATCATAAATGAAATGTTTGATAATAATAATCATAAATAATATAAAATGTTTTATATAGAATCATTTATGTACTGGCAATGAATTTGTATTAAAAATGTGGGTCAAAATTTAAAATCTGATGCTGTAGCGGGTAGATATAAATCTCTGTAATAATAATGACTTGTTGGACGTGAGACAACTTAGTCCTCCCGTGACCATGAACGCTGTAAAGTGTTCGAAACGTCGGGAAATTAAAAATCAAACACAAACGCGATAGAATCCGTAAAAATAGTTTTATTTCAAATATGTAAAAGTTATTGGCAGTAGTTTTATGACTGACTATGATCACTAATAATACTAATCGATGCTTCTACGACATTCACGAGCGAAGTAAAGGTTGATAGTATTCATAGCCACTACCACACACCACTGCACAAAGTATATATAATTAAATAAATTAATATCATTTATAATAAATTTATATCCGACATGCATTTTGTTGATAGAAAAAATGCATAAAATATTGCATATTAACCTTGTAGGACGATGTTCACTGGCACGCGACATGCAATTTCCGGCTGCCTACATTTTAAATCGAGCAAATAAAATGCTGTTTTGTATAAAACTCGTGTAAAACTAGGAGCTAGTTTGTGAGATATTTTAAATTCTGCATTTTGCTGCCAGCAGATGTTAGAAACATGAGAGAGACGGATTTTGTAGGTACATAAGCACATTTCACATGCTTCTAAATAAAATTAAATTGAAGTATCTGTTTGTATGTTTTTTCTGTGTGGTGACGGAGTAAGAATACTATTCACCACCCCATATCTTGCTTGTGGGTGATCGTACGAGACGACTAAGGGATATAAAACGCATGTAACATCTATGCGAGAGAAGGAAAACTTGAAACAAACCCTATACCAATACGTCTGACCAGCGCGGTATAGTAGGTTAATTTCCCTCACATTATGGAGGAGGCCCGAGCCCAACAGTGGGACATTTATGGACTGTGATGATGATGATGATGTTGATCTGTTTGTAATGTCAAAATACTTTTACTAGTACTAGTTTTAGGGGTTCCGTACTCTTGCCACCGAAAACAAAGACAGGGTTCCGGTGAGCCACTCGCACGGCGTGGAGAGGTACATGGCAGGGCGCGTTTATGGGGTCGCACGCTGCTTCATGTGTCGCCCCGGATGGATATAGCGGGGTGTAACCAGACCGTGGCCGCCGCAAAAAAAAGTGTTCCGTGTCTGTTAGGGAAAACGAAACCCTATTACTAATACTTCGCTGTCCATCCGTATGTGAGCCGCCAGGCTGTATCTCATGAATCGTGATAGTTACAGTTTAAATTTTCATAGATGATCTATAGTGTTCATATTAAAATTAACGATGAAAGTATAGACGAAACAGACTCTATTAAATTTTTAGGCATAACACTAGATAAATACTGCAATTGGAAAAAACATTTAATGAATATATGCAGTAAACTAAGTGGTTTCGTATATGCTATTAAAAAATTACGTACATTAACAGATAAGAAAACGGCACTAATAGTATATTATGGTTATGTAGAGTCCATACTACGATATGGACTGATAATATGGGGCAATTCAACAGATGCACATAAAGCCTTTATTGTACAAAAAAAGTGCGTGAGAGCGGTTTGTGGAGTGGGACCGTTAGAATCTTGTAGACTTTTATTTAAATCGATGAACTTATTGACGTTAACTTGCATGTATATACTTGAAGTCTCAGTGTTTGTCAAAAATCATTATTCATTTTTTGTTTCCAAGAGTAATAATGTTATACGTAGCTGTAGGGATCCCACACGATTAGTGATTCCATATTGTAGGACAACATTAAACAAGAGAAATGTTTACCATATGTGCATAACCATATTTAATAAATTACCTAGAGACTTAAGAGAGCTCCCGCAGAAATATTTTAAATTAAAACTACGACAATGGTTAATCAGCTACAATTTCTATAATTTATCCGAATTTATGACATATAAAAATTAATAATAATCACTTGACATTTAAATTAATTGTAATTTGAGATTTATATATTGTGATATTATTTAATTACACATATTAATGTGTATAATTATTGTTATAATAATTAATTAATAATTGAAAATGTGTCAATATTTGCATGTCTTAAAGGCAGATTATGGCAGGCAAATCTACCGTTTTTTTGTTATCTGGTTACACCTGTATTCTTGGCAAATAAAAATGATTTGATTTGATTTGATTATTTCTGTTGCCATTTAACAAACAAATTCATCATCCTCCTACTCTTATCTCAATTACTTGGGGTTGATACAATATGTACTCTCCTTTCATCCTACTTCCTACTAATATTATAAACGCGAAAGTTTGTAATAATGTATGGATGTGAACATCTTTGTTGCTCTTTCACGTAAAAACTACCGAATGGATTTTGATGAAACTTTATAGTAATATAGCTTGCACATCAGAATAACACATAGGCTATAATTTATAGAGATATTTTGTAAATAGGCTAAAATATAACGATAAAAATTGCTTAAGTCAGAAAAAAACGCCCATCTGCGAGCTATTTTTGCATACGCTGCCCGCGGCTTCGCCCGCGTAAAAGGTTACTTTCCTAAAGTTTTGGATCCCCTATTTTTATTTTTGACCGTCGGTAATAGAGTGCAACGGTATTACAATACTCAGGGTTGGAACTTCATTACTGGACTGCTAGATGGCGTTGAAGAAGCTAGATTTTGAGATTATTTGACAAACAATTTTTTTATTTTTCATATAAAAATTTTGATTTTTTTAATAAAAAGTATCCTATGTTACTTTTAATACCTCCAAGAATATGTGTATCATGTTTCATGATGATCCGTTGAGTAGTTTTAGCGTGAAAGCGTAACAAATAAACTTACATTCACATTTATATATTAGTAGGGATGCACATTTTATAGTAACGAATTGATTCTTATGCAAACAAATGCTTTTATTGCTTTCGATATTTAAAGTACATATTTTTTTGCCTTTTACCGCGAGTCGTTTGGTACAGTATTTCAAAAGTTAGGACAATAAGAGTGCGCAGTGCTGTGGTCAGGCGGCAACCGGGCGCACTACAGAAATATAGCAAGAAAGAAGATCGCCGATTGTGTGACTCGAACACAAGTAAAGACGTGAGAGCAGTCATCGTTGATGATTGTTGTATTTTTGACAGCACTATCGATTTGTAAATAACATACTATACCTATACAGGTATAGCTTATATATTATATACATAATAGATAGGTATTTTGAAAGTTTGTGATATGAAACATCTTTTTGCGCGCCTTGACAGTAAAATTGTGTCGATTACTGGAAATGATAGATTGGGTAGGTACTAAGGCGAATGTGGTCATGCCGTGATACTACGCCGCTATTCTCTATTCATCTGTGTGTGCGCGCGTATGACAGGGGTAGCTGTCTAACAAAAATGTGACATTAAATAATTAAATATTACCTAATCGTTACTAATATTATAAATGCGAAAGTAACTCTGTCTGTCTGTTGCTCTTTCACACCAAAACTACTGAACCGATCTAAATGAAATATGGTACACAGATAGTCTAGAGCCTGATAAAGAAAATAGGCTACTTTTTAATACAAAAAAAGGGTTGTAAAGGCGGATGAAAAGTGTAAGGAATTATCGTCATTTTTAAAGCCAGAAGCTTGAAACTTATTTTTAGGCGATTGATTAAATATAAATAAATATGACATTGTCATGAAAAAAATTACCCTTAAGCGGTAAAATAAAAAGAGGGGATCAACAGCTTTAGGAAAGTAACCTTTTACGCGGGCGAAGCCGCGGGCAGAAGCTAGTAGAATATATTGTAAAAGTTATTGGCAATAGTTTTATGAACGGCCGCCTGCCAGACGTCAACCCTCCTTGGGAAAGTAATTGTTGACCAAACGGCATCAAATCAGATGCAGTAGGCTCAGGTCGTTATAAAGCTCTTATTTATCTTTTACCACATCAACGAGCAAAGTAAGGGTTGGTAATATTCGTAACCGCTTCCACATAGCGATTATAACAAACAAATTCTAAAATAACAATATAATGGGCCCCCATACAACAAACATGCTTATTTTTGCTCGTTTGTGCACTCGATATTAATAACGACAAAAGCTAGACGCTTGAAATATTCACAGAACGCTTGCTTTAAAAGTAAAATATCAATTTTTATTAAAATCTTTGGATATTTGTTACCATAATCACGCTTAAACAGTTGAATAGAATTAGATGAAATTTGGCACATAAATAAATCGATTCCTCTATTAATAATTAAGATACTTTTTATCTCTACCATAAATCCCATTGATGCGATAACAGTTCAATTTTGGGTAATTTACTTTTTACGCAGAAGCTAGTTTTCTATATCATGCTTTAGTCCCTTCCATAGGTTATAGACTTATATTTTTAAAAATATACCAACCAGATATACTGACCTTATAAAGCTTGTAGACCTTACGTCATTTAGTTCAAGCATCTAATTTCCGCAACGAACTCGACCCATGTCGGCCTCTCATTTATTTAATGCTTATGCTAGTCAAGAGTGTTTAGACCATGTTTTACGCTAATAAACTTCACTGGGCCAGGCCAATGTTTTTTTATACTGCGATCCTTTTATATATAGTACGGTAAAAGTTACTGTAAGATGCATTTAAATTTGAGTGTCGGTTTTTTACGGATTTTATGTACAACTAGTTTCTGGCCGCGGCTTTGCTCACATAAATAGTAACTGTCCTAAAGTGGAACCATTATCCCAAGGGAACACATTACCGGGATAAAAAGTATCCTATGTGTTAATCCAGGAAATGGTGGTTTTGTGATTCGCTGAAGTACTCTCTATGTGGCAACAGGATAAGAATAAAATTATCACCAGCCCTTATTTGCTACGCTCTTGTAAATATCGGCTGACGATTGATTGATTGTATGATGGCTGCTCTAGTAGTTAATTGAAATTGAAAGGCACTAGAGTTCATACTTGCTAAATATGTTAAATATATCATCATCACCATCATCAATCCGTCCATCCATCCATCAGCCCGTAAACGTCCACTGTTGGTCATAGGCCTCCCCACGAGAATGCCATTCAACACGGTCCCGCGCCACCTGCTTCCAGCGGTTTCCTGCGACCTTGATAATGTCGTCAGTCCACCTAGTGGGGGGTCGTTCTGCTCTGCACCGTCCGATTCGTGCTCTCCACTCGAGAACCATTCTTCCCCAACGAATGTCGGGGCGTCGAGCGATGTGGCCTACCCATTGCCACTTCAACATGCTAATTCTTCGGGCTATGTCAGTTACACCCGTTCTTTTACGGATTGCCGTATTCCGGATTCTATCACGTAGAGAAATACCGAAAATAGCCCTTTCCAAAGCACGCTGAGCGACTTTGAGCCTTTTGTTGAGGCCAACATTTAGAGACCACGTTTCAGTGCCGTAAGTCATCGCTGGTAACACACACTGGTTATATACCTTTGTTTTCAGATACTGCTGAATTTAGACGAGAAAATCCTCCTAAGTTTCCCGAACGCTGCCCAGCCGAGTTGGATTCGTCGGCTGACATCTTTCTCGAAATTGGATCTATCTAATTAGACTGTTTGTTCTAGGTAAACATAGTGATCGATAACTTCGAGCATCGCATTCCCAACCAGGACCAGTACAGAAATGACATGGGCATTAGACATGACTTTCATCTTGACTATGTTCATTTGCAGCCCTACTAGTTAGAAGGCCTTGCTGAGGTCATTTAGCATGGTGCCAAGGTCCTCCAGGGATTCTGCCATGACTACAATATCATATGCCAATCGAAGGTGAGTGATATATTCGCCATTGATGTTGATGCCGAGTCCGGTCCAGTCTAAGAGCTTGAAGACATCTTCCAGCGCAGTGGTGAACAGTTTCGGAGAGATAACGTCTCCCTGTCTCACGCCTTTCTGCAGCTGGATTGATTTCGTACTCTTATCCTGGATGCGGACCGACATAGTAGCGTTTTTATACAAACACTTCAACACTTCGATATATCGATAGTCATTTTGTTGATAATGCCATAATCGCCATGCTTGGCAGGCGGATTGGCGATCGCGGTAGATGATATTAAGTTTCCCGGAAGATAGCCGCTGCCCACTCTCCCAGTGTGACCCTTAGCCGATTTTTACGACTCCCACGGGCAAGCAAGGGGTGACGACATCTGTATTCTCTTCCCGTCGCCACACGGGGAACTTATAGGTAGACCTCCCTCATACTTTGCTACAAAGTACGGTCTTATACTGCCCGCATCCGTGTTATACACATACAATTTCATTTGAAATATGTAACTTAAATAATAATGAGCCCGTTGAGATTCTTGTCGGATCTGCCCAGCATGTGGCTGTATTCTGAACCGGTGGTAGATTATTAGAGTAATTCATAAATATATTTATATCTAAATCAAACATTATCCTTTTTAACTAAAAAGGTCACGAAAGAAAATTATTTTTACTAATCATTAATCCGCTTTTGTATTTAATTTCAACTTACCATTTTCTTCGAAAAATTCGCAGGAGGACTAATTCATAACTTCAAGAAATTAAAGATTATACTATCTTTAACCGCGATAAAATCCGTAAAAATTTTTTTATTAGTTTTATTTCAAATGTGTAATACTCGCGTAAACATAAGAAATAATTATAAAATCGGTAAATATAAATTTAAAGAAATCTTATTACATTCAAAACTAATCACGAATAAAAAAATCTAAAAACACAAAAGCTGCAATTCAATATTTATTTTCGATGCTTCCAATTATCCAGTGCAAAGAACAAAGGCAGAATAATAGGAGCTGCCTTTGTGAAACTAACAAGTAAAAACGAGTTATCTATGCGGGACTTTTTTTTTAAATATAATAACGACTGCCTTTTTATATATATATTTGCGATCATATATATATGTAAATAATAATTTAAAAGGCATAAACAACCTTTAAACTATCAGTCTATGGGTTTAAATGGTTATTAACTAAAAATTTACCCAGTATACAACGCAGATTGTAATCTTAATATATATAAATTACGCGTCACGTTGTTTGTCCCCGATGGACTACTAAAGTACTTAAGTGATTTTAATCAAATTTGCACAGCATGTGTAGTTTGATCCAACTTAAAAGATAGAATAGCTTCTATCTCAATTTATAGTCGCAATATTATTTTGGTGTAAAGATGCGAAAGGGAATGCTCCGATGGTTCAGACATGTGGAAAGAATGCTGAACGAACGTCTGGTTAAGAAGATATACAATTTGAAAGTGAAAGGAAGGACAACCGAGACTAACTTACCTAGACCAGATCGGTCATGTACTGAAGGAAGGTGGAGTAAAGAGTCTCCGAAACCGGCGAGCGTGTATGAAGAGAATTATGAATGTTGAGGAAGCGAATGAAGTATGCAAGGATAGAGTTCTCTGGCACTCTATTCTCTCTGCCTACCCTGCAAGGGACATAGCGTGATGGTATGTATGTATGTATATTATTTTGTTGCAAATTATTTGTCTATTATTTAACAGTACTAATTATCTGTTATCTCCAAACGATTCTAACAGATGGCGGAATCTGTTGACTAAATTGAGTAAGTATTTAATAGATGGCGCTGTGTTAAACCTACAAACGTTTCATATAAGCTACAATTTATTAGCATAACCACCACGTGTTACTGAGACTACCTTAGCCACAGCAACGCGTGGCCGGGTCTGCTAGTAGGATTATATTTCGAATTTGCCTTCTATTGCACAGATATTGCATACATATTATAAACTGCAGGGAGCTTTCATGACACTAGTGGGGAAGAGAGATGGTGAAGAATTATATTCTTACTCTGTTACCAAACGGAATATATACTAATAAATAGTTATGTATGTATTCCGTTGGACTAAAAAGTCTTTCATAGATATCTCAAGTGAAATAAAGTAACAGAAATAAATCTCCAATGGTTAAACGGAACCGATCTTACAAAACAAAGCGAAATCACTTACAGATTTCCCCTTCTTGATACTATTTTGATATTGAACAATGATGATTAATGATCAAAAATATTTTCACAAATTGCTTTTTTGGCTTTACGCCAATTGTTGATTAGGAAATGTCAGTATCTTGTTTTTAAATTAAAGAAAGACTACGTAAGTTATTCGTGTGGAATAAGAATGCCACTTAACACCATCCTTTTCTTAACTGGGAGTTTCGTAAGGATCACAAAGAGATATAGATATAATATGCCTCGCCGGGCTGGCCACGGATGGCAAGGAAGTGGTACCAGTGGCCGGTCTAATGGCGGTCCAATGGGTTATGCCACGCGATGCTCTTCTGTTGCCCCGGATGGAAAGGGCAGCGTGTGTCCAGACCATAGCTAACCCGATGGAAACTGAGGAACCCGAGATGAAAAATTCAAATTCAAAATCTAATTAGCGTAATATGATAGTAAATTTCCTTCCCATTATGGAGGCGGTGCTAGCCCAACACCGGAGCAGATATGTGCTGAAATGATAATACGTAAGTATACATAACAAAATATTATACTTTTGTTCATTAATTCATCCATCCATATCATTCATACATCCACTACCATCAACTGGGCATAAACCTCCCATGTTGGAAATTGCCATAATATATATACGGCAGGTACCTGCACATGGTCGTAAGGAGAGAGTTGACTCCATCCTGCCAACAGTGTGGCAGTGACGACGCAGCATACGCTCGAGATCTGTACGAGCTAGGACCGGCAGCGTCGTGACCTCTTCGCTGTCATCGGTGCTGACCTGACGCTTCCGGCTATCGTGAAAGCGATAGTCGAGCGTCACAAACTGGAACACGGTCGCCAACTTCTACGAGCCAGTCATCTCACAGAAGGAGGCGGTAGAACGAGTCAGAGGTAGATATAAATCTCGGTAATAACGATAACTTGTTGGACGTGAGATACCATACTACTTCTGTGGCCATGAACACTTTAAAGTGTACGAAACGTCAGAAAATTAAAAGTGAAATAAATTAAATATTAAAAACAAAAACAAACGCCATCGAATTCGTAAGAATAGTTAATAACCTTTTTTTTTTATTGAGTCGTTTCTATAAGCTCAAACGGTCTATATATTATTATGATGTGTGGTAACGGCTACGAATACTGCCAACACTTACTTTGCTCATGGATGTCGTAAAAGACATCTAAGAGCCTTATAACGACCTGGGCCAACTCCATCTGAGTAATCTGTCGTTTGGTCAACAATTACATTAAAACTATTGCCAATAACTTTTGCAATGCTTTTGAAAGAAGAGTATATATTGTATAGACCCCAAGTAATTGGGATAAGAGTACGAGAATGATGGCCTATATAAAGTTAATTGCAATGCAATGGGAGGTCCATTACTCTAATGATTTTGATATTTAAATATGAATTCGCTTTTAAAAATAAAACACTCAGTTTTGCCTCTACTGTTTCATTGATTGCCCCCAAAACACTTAGCAATTAAACGAAAGTATATTTTTGGAATAAGCTTAAAGGAATATGTTTGTGAAAATGAATGATCATATTATGAATTCATCTGAATGATCATTTTATATTTTTTTATGAATGATTAATCATTTTATTTATAATTTCAGGTATTAATCGCTAAAAGGTTAGGCAGACATATTATGTATTTCGTCATATAATTATAATTTTATCTATAAGCATATCCACATATACTTTTGGATATAGGGCACTCTAAAAGGAAATAATACCATAATCATCACGCTTATTAGGTAGGTTGGCGATCGCAGTTATTATAAATACCCAGGAGCAGCTTGCCCATTCTCTTCCTTTAGCCAGTTTTCACGGCTATAATAGGCAAGCAAGGGGTGATGTCACACTCATTTCAGCTCATATGCGTCCCATTAGCACAGCTAAAGCGCTGCCTACTAACCTGAATTCAGCCAGAAAGTTGCGCTTACGCCTCTTTTGCTCACCTAAGAAGCACAACAGTACATTGCCATTGCCCAGACGTGAATTTTTCTGTGAGGGCGTGGTACTGCCGCGGTTAGCAGTGTGGCCCTACCACTTCAAATTATTTCGAGGTTCCCTTCTTTTGCATAGATGTCATATGCATATTATATCTTATAGTCGTCTTTTACGATACCCAAGTGCAAGATAGTTAGGTGGTAAATTATATTCTCAATTCGTCACCATACGGAGAAATAAAAATAAAATGATACTTCATTATTTATAGTCTTACTAGATAACTAGCTAGGGTTTTGAGATAAACAGTTTATATATATAAACCGAATACGAGCTGAAATGTCACAAATGGGATTTGAACCCAATTGTACTGCCACTTACACCACCGTGAACTATTGTAGGACATTCAATTCTCGTAGGTATCGTACTATGTTTACGTCTTCTAATGTGACATGTGCCATCTACCCGAAAATGAATGATTGTCCTACAATAGTTCACGGTGGTGTAAGTGGCAGCACAATTGGGACGGATTTCCAATAGGTGTGAGTCCGAATCCCACTTGTGATATTTTTCGCTCGTATTCGGTTTTTGTAAATAATCAAGCATATTAAATGCTAAATGTCAGTAATTTGGATAAACAGTTTATCTAAAAATTCATCCATTAGCCCGTAGACATCCACTGTTTGATATGGATCTTCCCATGAGAATGTCACTCAGAACGGTTCTGTGGCACCTGCATCCAACGGCTTCCTGTGATTCTCAAATTATAATCAATCCACCTAAAACTCCACCATTTCCTCTAAAAATTCACTATTAAAAAATCTCATTTAAAAGTTTATCGTATATATCAACAAAAATCACCCCGTTCGTCCGCCTGTGGTGACGATTTCATTAAAATTTCTCTACGAGCCTGGAATGATGTTTGTAATAAGATTTTTTTTTTTTACAAAAGCAATATGGGACGGAATTTAATTAAATGACGAAACGCTTAGCTGCACATTGGCAGCGGGTGCTATATATACGAGGGTTTTTATTTTTGGAAAAACTTCTGCAGTATACGATGTAAATTGCTAAACAGGCATACAGATAACCATCTATTTAGGGTTCTTTATCCAAAGGGTATCCACGAAAAATACTGAAATTATCTTGACCATTCATCCGTACGTCCGTCTATCTATTAGTGTCTGTCTTATGAACCGTAACAGATTGGAAGCAGAAATCTATACTCAGTATTTCATAGAGTTTTAAATAGGATTGATGAGGATCACGAAACGCAGGGCCTTCGTCAAACAGTGGCCGAAGCGTTAAATCTGGTATCATTTTGTAATAGGGAAATATACGGCCCTTTTTTTCCACGGTTAATTAATTGTAACGCACACCTTAAAAAAGGAGAAATATGATATACTCGTAGCATCTTCTACAATTACCGGCAAATTAAAAAATTACACTAACGGCCCCAGTACTTTAGTAGAGCACTAGGTTTTTTGACATTTATTTTTAATCATCTATAAGCTATAAAAAAAGTCGTAAATTAATTCGTACAGTCGTAATTTCTCACTTGTACTTGAGAAATTCACGTACTCACCTGTACCGCTCAGAAATGACGGAATAGCGCTCAGAGTTATTTTATGATATAGGAACAGCCTTCTAAGTGTTATTCACATTTGGTTCATTTCACATGTTATTTTTCCATGGGCTTGTAGTCTATTTGTATTATTAACATTTTCCACACTCTGTATTAAAAATTAAAATTATTAGGCTATCACCAAGAGATCAAAGACCTCCCGGGCCGCATTAGTATAAACTAATATGAAAGTAGGTCCTACATATCGCCAGTTTACCACTTCAAATCTTCGCCAAACCCAATAAAAATTAATGCATATTATACCTTATTCCTGACTCATAAGACGCATAAACTGTGTCATCAGATTTAGATAAGAACATTAAAAGTACCTAATGCATGCGGCATAATGAAAGGATACCTACTTGGTCGGATTACAGGTCAGTAAACTAATATTTACAAACGGTGTTCTATTTTGTTTCAATATTTATGATAAAAAGTTTGTTTGAAAATATTTTTATTTTTTAAATTTGCACGTGGGTACTTTTTAGATACTTTCAAAGTACTCCTCCTATACACTAGTATTCCCGGTGTTTTCATTATCATCTCCACCGTGTATATCATTTAAATTGTCATCTCATCTCATCTCATGTATGTCCTACGGCTGGGTATGAGTGTCCACCATAGTTTTTTTTTTTGGGGGTGGGCTACGGTGGACGCACTCCTCGCACCACTCCATCCGGGGTGACAGAGGGGCGTAAGCACACACACCCGTAATCCACCCGTGATGTCACCTTCGTCGTTGGGCCGACCACCGGAGCACAGTGACTTGACGTCAGTGGTCGGCCCGACGGAATACCCCTGAGGAGTACCCTCTCCTCGACCGACATCCCCCCCTCGGGTAGGATGTCGGTCTTTCCTCACGCGGTCGGCCTCACGGCGGGTGACGGACTAATTCCCGGATCCAGTCACCCGCGGCCTCGGATAGGGCGGCATCAGGCGCAGGTAATCGCGCCTGCGCCGCCCCAGTCGCCGGCGGCGGCTCGCGCCGTCGAGGAGACGCTCCTGGCGCACGCGCTCCGCCGCCTCCTTCCGCGAGACTACTGCCTCGCAGAAGGTTGCGACCGCGTCCCAGTTCCCGACGCTGTCGAGCATCGCTCTGGCGATGGTCGGCAGCGTCAGGTCGGCACCGATGATTGCGACGAGTTCACGACGCTGCTCTGCCCAAGCGGCACAAACCTCGAGCGTATGCTGCGCCGTGTCTTCGTCGCAATCGCAGTGGTGGCAGGACGGTGTACTCTCCCTCCTGACGACCTTGTGCAGGTATTTGGCGAAGCATCCATGCCCCGTCAATACCTGCACCAGTCGGAAGGAGAGCACCCCGTGCCGCCGTTCCAACCACTGCATCAGCACCGGCCGGAAGCCCTCTACGGTCCGCACACCGAACCGAGGCCTCTCCAGCCGGACTGCCCAACGGGCAATGACATCTAGGCGGGCGTCGACGCGACAGGCGGTGAGTTCCCTCAAAGAGACCACACCGCCCTCCACGTGCACCCCCGACACCCGCCGATACAAATCGGCGAGCATTTCCGCCTCCAGGTCCCACGGGGGACTCCCGGCCAACAGGCACGCTGCCTCCGTCGCCACCGTGTATCCACCGTGGTAGGCAAAATTTACCTACTATACAACACTGCTCAAACAGATTGGTATAAGGTTTTATTTCGAGTTTGCCTTTCCTTAATTTTCCTAAGAAAATATATATGAAAAAAATTGTATGAGAATGTTAGATTTATTAACAGAAAACATATCAATGTTTTTAGCGTTTGTTCGTCCGTCTACATACCTATTACTTAATTGTTTCACGAAATACTAGCAATCAAGTTCGATAGAGACGATACCTCGAGTTAACTCCACATATCTCTGACCTTTTAAATTAGTTGTTCATTAAATTCATATTAATCATCCAACCAGATAATTTTTAATATTTTAATTAGGTAATAATCTTCTAAATTCTACATTAAAAATAATATTAGGAAGTCGTATGCTGCAACTAACAGTGAATTCTAATATTTCGGACTTCTAAACGATTTCTTTTAAGAGTTCATTTTTAATTAAAGATGTTTGCTACAGCAAAAGATAAGTTAGTTTCATTAAAATGTCTCGAAAAGCCGCCAGTGAAAAATGCTTATAATTTCTGTTTCGAAATTAATACTAAGAACTTTGATAAAGGTTTAAAATGCGGCATTTTAATGACAAACTGTGTTACAGCTTGTCAGACATACAGAGTGGACTACAAGATGCTAATAATTGCATTATGACTTGACTGTAAATGCTATCAGCAAATCTATATTAATTAAATATTGTTGGAAAATGTATTACTAGATGGCGGCTAGAGTTGGCTTTCTTTTACATTTTTTTTACAATAACGGGTAGATTTGTAGAAGTTGATATATCGCAGCGCCATCTGGTGGCGAGTTATAGTATATTAATGGGGTAGTATAAAAACCTTTCCCACGAAACTACCATTATCCATGAAAGAATATATATCCAACTAATAATTTTCATAACGATTGGTCAAATAGTTTCTGAGTTTAGCAATATCCCTACCTATATTCTCTTTCATAGATATATGTAGAATTGTAGATATATAAGTTACATATGTATAGAAACTACAAAGAAACATTCAGAAACCTGAAATTGCTTACATATTTAATTTTTAATTGATCTCAAAACCAACTTACCATGATCCGACAAATGAATTTAAATTTTAAGTTATTTTAAGCAATATTTACGTATAAAATAATTTCAATAAAACTGATACAGAACCACCAATCAAGTCAGTAATTTTAAAAATAAAACACCACGTCGTATCAAGTATTAACTTACTATATACTTAATACTATATTCATACCTGGTTATAAGGCAAGAAAATTATCTCCACTCTTGCATTTAGATGAATTAATAGAAAATATCAATGCAAAAGTACTTAAACTCAAAATGAAAACCTGTACCAATCAATCTGATCATCTTGATATATTAGGTTAGTTTTATTTCCATTGATGGCGAGCTCAATGATAAAATGGCACTTATCCTGAGAAAAATATGCGCCAATGGCAACATGTTTAATTCTTTATTCGCTTGCTCTTATCCCAATTACCTGGATTCCACGCAATATGTACTCTTTTTCCTACATATTGCAAAAGTTATTGGCAATAGTTTTATTACTGGCTGCCTGCCTGACATCAACTTTCTTTGGGAATATAATTATTCAGGGTCGGACCGTGAGTTTAGGGGGCCCCAGGCTTATGCTACTTAGGGGCCCACCTAATTACTCAAAGTGTAGGAAAAAATAAAAATATAAAATATTTGATTTATATTATAATATAGTATGTGTATGAAAGAGAGTATTGATGTAAAGATGCGAAAGGGAATGCTCCGATGGTTCGGACATGTGGAAAGAATGCCGAACGAACGTCTGGTTAAGAAGATATACAATGCGAAAGTGGAAGGATGTAGGTACCGAGGGAGACCGAGACTAACCTACCTAGACCAGATCGGTCATGTACTGAAGGAAGGTGGAGTCAAGAGTCTCCGAAACCGGCGAGCGTGTATGAAGAGAATTATGAATGTTGAGGAAGCGAGTGAAATATGCAGAGATAGAATTCTCTGGCACTCTGTTCTCTCTGCCTACCCTGCAAGGGATATGGCGTGATGATATGTATGTATGTGTTTGTTAAATACAACCGTAAATAAATTGATAAATTATAAAACAACCTTTCTGAACTTTCCTTTGGCAAATTCTTTAAATTATTAACGCCTATTTTTAACTTTGAATTGACTTAGATAGGGGCCCCTTGAAGCAACGGAGCCCTAGGCTGAAGCCTTAAAAAGCCATATGATAGATCCGGCCCTGTAATTATTGACCAATTGGCGTCAAGTGGTATTGGCTCAGGTCAATATAAGACTCTTAGTCGTCTTTTACGACAGCCACGAGCAAAGTAAGGCTTGGTAATATTGTTTGTATTACATGTTTAGTTGATGTTACAATTCAGCAGCTTTAGTAAATCTTTTAAACCTGCTTGACAACAAATGTTAAATGCCAAAACCACACAATACTGCATGCAACTATTGTGTTTATAAAATACTTTTCTACTGTTATTGTTTTATAGTTTATGGTCCTCGTAAACTTTCAACAGCACATTAAAATTTTGCACGCTGCCTATGGCTTTCATTACTCTGTGTTGGCTGTATGCCAGCTTGGAAAATATCCAAATTTAAACCTTATGTCACAGGGGTTAAAATGAATCTAGTTTACGACTGTAACCTGATATTAAGCCAGACAGTGGTTTGCAAAGTGATTATTTACAGTATTGAGCAGCTGGCAGGTTTAGTCGTTTCAATATGTCTATGGTCAGGTATTAATGCAGATGTCCGTATTATCATTGCCGAGTCTCATGGATACTTGCATCATTATAGGGCTAAACATGATGCAATTTATTTATAGAAAGGTTACATTTCATGACTGGTTATATTATAATATTATATTATTACTGGTTTGTATTTTGTATTATTACGGGTTATACACATACACCGAAGTCATCATTATCATCATCATTATCAACCTGCTCTTAACCCAACTTATTTGGGGTCGACGCAATATGTCTTCTCCTTCCATACAACCCTATCAGACGTCATCTCTGTGGTCACTCCTTGTCTATCCATGTCATGTTTTACGCAGGCCACATCTTTTCTTCGGTCTTCTCTTACCCCTGAAGCCTTCAACATTCATACTTAAAACTTTTCTCACGATATTACTTTCATCCCGTCTCATCACATGTCCATACCATGTCAATCTTTCACTTCTTAACTTTTCCGTCACTGGCGCAACTTTCAAACTTCGTCTTATATATTATACACATACACCAAAGTGCATGTATAAAATTGATCCTATTTTTTACCGTAAAAAATTGGTAGTGGGTGGAGTATAACTATTTGTGTGAATTCTGTATATATTGCAAGTGCATCTGTCCATCTAAATGCCCATTGATTTTCATTATTCTATATTGAAAGGCCTCACCAGTATCTCAGCTCAGATACGCCGTAACAGGCCTTGAACTTTGTCCAAAATAGATGGAAATTAACCTGCTACACCAAGGTGGTCACACGACGTCGAATAGATGCTGTGAGCATATCATATACGTTAGTCATCTTTTACAGGATAAGAAAACGGTGGTAAAATGTATTCCTATTCTATTACTAGATGATGGATGCGAATGAAAGGAGTCGTTCAAGTATTACGTAACGCAATTTGGGGGGAGGGGGGTCTTGTTAAATGTTACAATGCGTTACATAGCCGGGAGGGGGGTTCAAACAACGCGTTACTGAGCATTGTTTTCTTATTAAACAGTAAACTAGGGTATTAAAATTTCCAAACACGTTTAAAAACGGTCACTTGGGTGTTACGTAACGTTCAGGGAGGGGGGAGGGGGTTATACAGACATACGTTACGGCACGTTACATGTGGGGGAGGGAGGACCAAAAATCTTCAAAAATTGCACCCAAAAGAAGGGAATGGGCCTATGTGTGAATAATACCATATTCTCTATACTTGGCAATTGGATTGATGATCCCGCCTGGTATTATGAGTTTTCCAGGAGACAACTACAATCCAGTCCACTTTTGTTAGGCAAGCTATGGTCTAGACACACCCCGCCCATTCCGTCTGAGCGACGAAAGTACAGCGTATGGTCTCATAACCCACCGCGTTTCGTCACATCGCCATTGGGCCGGCAACTAGTACCGCTTCCTTGATTTTCGTGGCCAGGTGGATTACCCTTTCGGGTATCATCTCCATTGACGGTGAATCCCCGACCCATCCTCTCGCGACCTCGGCCAGGTCCTGTTAAGTCCTCTCGTCAGATTTTAAGACTTCAGTAGAAAAATGATAGGCTTGGAAACATTGTATTCTTAATCCGTATAAGTAATATACCTAAAATCATCATAATCGTTCTTATATCAAGTACGGGTACGACATAATATGTATCTGCTTCTATCGAACATATTGCGAAAGTTTTGGCAATGGTCTTATTGACTAGCCACCCGCGTTTAACGCTACTTCGGAATGCAATTATTAACTAGACGGCATCAGAAGGAGCTAGTCCAAATCGATGTTAAACTCTTAGTTGTCTTTTATAACATCTACGACAATACAAAGGTTGATGACATGCCTAAACATACAGTATGTAAATTATTACCCGAAATAAACGATACGGTCCTCGACTGTATGTTTTCAGCGACCATTTCTCCTATGTGCGTGCAAGATCTAGAATGAACTAGATTTTTTTTTGGTAGGCTATGGTGTGGACACACGTGGTCATCTCCGTCCGGGGCGACGGAAGGGTGACCTGTGGCCCCATAACCCACCGTGATGGAATATTCCCCGGTCCAGTCATGAGCGGCTTCAGCTAGGGCGATATCAAGCGTAGATACTCGCGCCTGCGCCTGATATCTCTACCTCCTCGCGACCGTGTCAAAGCAACTGTGTGCCGTCAAGACCTGCACCAGTCGAAAGGAGAGGACCCTGAACCGATGCCTCTCCTGCCCGTTAGGCAGTCCACCTAACGGGCGATGATGTCCCGGCGGGCGTCGCCCCGCCAGGCAGCCAATTTGCGGAGCGAGACGGCCGCCCCTGGTGTTGTTAAGGCCCATGAGCGGCAGTATCACTCATCATCAGGTGTGGTGCTTGCTCGTTTGCCACCATAGTCAATAAAGAAAAGTACAATATTAGAATTACAAGAATTACAGTTTACTTGCTAAATAATTTTCCCTTCAATCTTCCTTTTGTCAGTAAATAGTGTTTGATATTTACACACATTATTCATGTTTATTTACATACATACATATATAGTACTATTATTATAAATAAATATCGCATAATACTTGTCGTAACATATTTGCGAAGTGGTATTATTATATTTTGTGAACTGTTTAGTAAATAAACAAGGAAGTAAGTTCGCGAATAAATGAAATATACAAAAATACATACATACATACATATCATCACGCTATATCCCTTGCAGTGTAGGCAGAGAGAACAGAGTGCCAGAGAACTCTATCTTTGCATACTTCACTCGCTTCCTCAACATTCATAATTCTCTTCATACACGCTCGCCGGTTTCGCAGACTCTTGACTCCACCTTCCTTCAGTACATGACCGATCTGGTCTAGATGGGTTAGTCTCGGTCTCCCTCGGTACCTACATCCTTCCACTTTCGCATTGTATATCTTCTTAACCAGAAGTTCGTTCGGCATTCTTTCCACATGTCCGAACCATCGGAGGTATAGAAAATGGAGGTATACAAAAATGATTTAGTAATTTCATCTTTCCTTCCTTCCGTGTGGTGACGGAATAAAAATACAATTCACCACCCCCCTATCTTACTCGTGGGTGATCGTAAGACACGACTAAGTGATATAAAATGCATATAACATCTACGCAAGAGAATGAAAACTCGAAACAAAACCCTATACCAACACGTCTGAACAGCGTAATATAGTAGGTCAAATTCGCTCCCATTATGGAGGAAGCTCGAGCCCAACGGTGGGACATATGTGAGCTGAGATGATGATGATATAGTAGTGATACAACTACACTGTTAATAGTTTTCTTTCTACAGCCGCGGGCCAATCTGTATGGGATAGTACCACACTCTCGCAAAAAATCGATGTATGAGTAGTGGCAATGTGTTCTTGCGCTTCGTTTGGCCGCTTAAACTTCTGGGTGGTTTTCGGTTGGTAGACTGCAGCCAATCTTATACCCCTGGTATAGTAAAGTTCCATTTGCGACAGTAATACTTACCATCAGATATACGGATTGCTCGATTACATAAGCAATTAAAAATGATAAAAATTCATCATCATCATCATTCTCCTACTCTTATCCCAAATACATGGGGTCGATACAATATCTAATCTTGTTTCATGGTACATATTGTAAAAGTTATTGGCAACAGTTTTATGACCGGCCGTCTGCTAGACGTCAATCCTCCTTGAGATAAATTAATAAAAATTAATGACCGAAATATCGAAATACTGGTTTGGACATAATATTCGCTGGTCACAGAAGACGAGGACTTGATACCAGTGGTCCGTCGAAATGACAATATTAAGACAGATTATAGTATTACACATCTCTTCCTTCCCTATAGGCGGTTTGTGAGGCGTGCGATCTTACCACAAAAAAAATAATTAAATCAATTTTTTTTCATAATTCACTACCATGTACCATGACTATGCAAGTTTTAAAAGTGAGAGCCTAGATTGAAATCTTGGGTGTGGCAAAATATATTATCGTTACCTATCAAGAAACTATAATCATTTTAAAAATATTTTTAATGTAAGTGGTAGTTTATGTGAAAATAAAATAGAAAGAAAGAAATATAGACTAAGCAAGTATACAAAGCAAGTGTGAGTGGGACGATTACAAGGGGAAGACCACGTCGTACTTTTCTGGTTGAAATTGAAGATGTGTTGGTGAAAGGTCAGATTAAGAGTACGTGTAACCGTAAAGCATGCATGAAGACTGTGATGAATTTGAATGAAGCGATGGAAGTATGTCAGGGTCGTGATTTGTGGCAATCCGTAGTCTCTGCCAATCCCTTTGGGCAACAGGCATGAGGTTATGTATGTATGTAGAAGGAAATATAGTCTTATATCACGTAGAACTGAATAGAAGACGGACAAATTACATAGCTTCTTCCTGCTTCAAAAATAAAACTAATATAATAAAAATATAGTTACTATTTATTTAGCAAGTTATGCTACGAAATGACGCATTTAGTTTTCATAAGTGATAATTGTGTAAAACCCAAAATTGAAAGTTAATGCTCCATCATTTATCTGAACGTGATGCTTAGCCTTAGATTGAAGATAAATGAACTGGGGATTATTAGTCCGTCACCCGTATAAAGGTCGACAGCGTCAGCCGTTAAATCAAATTCTAAAAAAATTAACCCGCCAATCGGTCCATTGAAGTCAAAAATCGGTACGGCTAGGAAGTTCAATAAGCGATGGGGGACTATGGCGGTTATGGAACCGTACACCGTCCTTCCATCATCCAGGATAATCCAGTATATTTACTCCGTCTCCAAACAGTTAAAATTTGGTTAAAGTCACGATTATTTTTAGTTAAGTTAAAGTTCCAATTTACTATTGATAAATTATTAAATTCTAACTTTTTGATTAAAAAAATCATCGAACCAATTCATAGAAAAAGTTTCTTAGTTACTAATAACGTAGCATAAAGTAATATCTCGCGTTTGTTCCACCACAGGATAGAGGTTGCTATCCAATATTCTCCGAGACGGTTATCCGGACATTCACAAGACCTTCCTACGCCAAGCGGTTTATGATGACGTTGGAATTTGGTGGATTTGAACTTTTAGAAGTGTCGATGCCACTGATCGCAGATTTATAAGCGACAAAAAATAGGCCAATTCTAAGTTGCACTTGCTTACGAAAGGTTTCGTACCACCGAATAAAATGCAACTTAACCCTTTAGTTTTTAAGTTTATTATTTTTTATTAAATCATCTATAGAAACACGTCGTTCAAAACAGTGGGGCTAGGTTTATTAGACGTTACGGTTGTTGCACCGAATTATTTTTCTAAATTTAGATACTAAATTGCCATTGGCACGTAGTCCCTAAATGTAGGCCTAATGACCAAGCTCAAAGTCACTCAGCGTGCTATGCTTTCTGCTGCCCGGTTCCGCCCGGGACGACGGATGGGCAGCGCATGGTCCCATAATCCACCGTATTCCCTCCCTATTGCCATTGGGTCGACCACTGGAACCGCTTCCTTGACATTCGTGGCCAGCCCGGCGGGCTCGAGCGGGCTATGATCGGGTTTTCTCTGTGACATAAAATCTGTAATACGGAAATCCGCGACAGAACATGTGTAACCGATATAGCACGAAAAATTAGAATACTGAAGTAGCAATAGGCAGGCCACATCGCTCGACGAATCGATAACTGTTGCGGAAGAAAGATTCTCGAGTGACGACCATATATCGGACGTCGCAGTGTTGGTCGCCCCCACCAGATGGACCGGCTACTTGGTGAAAATTGCTAGGAGTCACTGGATGCAGGCGGCACAAGTCCGTACTTTATGGTGAAATATGAGGAAGACCAGCAGTAGATGACAAAAGGCTGAATGATGATGATGGTGAAATTGGCATTTTTAAAGACTGAAGTTTTATATTGTGACTTATTTTCCTTGCAGTGTTTCGACTTGAGTACCATATGAGTTTATTACGATAGTCATAAGAAAAAATGGGACTTGAGACATTCATACTTCATTATATCATAGTCAATGATTATTCAAAGTAGTGATCAATAAAGTTTCATTTTTATAACGATAAAACCAAACAGAAAAATGCAACGAACAAATTTCTCTGTAATTTCAAAAACGTTTCCTCGCTTTCATTTGTACCTCGCTTTATTTAAGCTCCTTTAAGATAAGTTTATTAAGATAACGTTGGTTCTCTCAATGAACGGATTATGAAATTTCACTATCTTCTTACGTTCAGTACCTGAAACTTTCTATATTGTCTTCGGCAATATTTTAGATCTTTCTTCATTATTTTCCGGTAATATTTCGTACATGAAATATCAGTAAGTTGGAGGCAACTTTTACAGGCTTTAAATTGAAACTGTATTTATATAATTGAAATCGTTTGACGCGATTCGTATGGACGAATCCAATAAATAGGGAAACGGTAACGAGGGTCTGATGGTAAAATAAAGAGATGGATAGTAGAACTCTGTAAAAGTTATTTATATTTTTAGTGTATTATTATCCGCGTGGTAAACAAAAGTTTTTGGATAATATTTATTTAAAAGATTATAAGTTAGGATTAGATAAGGAATATTATTTTCTGTATGGTGCAAGAGTGCAGAGCAAGAATACAGCTCACCACCACCTCCTATCTTACCCGTGAGTGATCGTAAACGAAAACTTGAAACAAAACCCTATACCAACACGTCTGACCAGCGTGGTATAGTAGGTTAACTTTCCTCCCATTATGGAGGAGGCTCGAGCTCAATAGTGGGACACACATGAGCTGAAATGATGATGATGATGATGTATTATCAAAGCGTGTTTCTTAGTTTTTTTCTACTTAAAATCAAAATGCGCCAGTCTAGCGTAATTCAGTTGTTTTTTGTAATGAATAGTCTTTCTTTTTTTGGCTAATATTTTTTTAGAGTTAGTATTATCTTACTCGTGGGTGATGGTAAAAGACAAGTAAGGGCCAAAGTGTACATATGACATCTATGTAAGAGACATAAAATTCGAAATAAAACCCTTTACCAACACAGACGTGTTGGTATAGAGTTTTAATTCGAGGTACACCACGCTTTTCCGTGTGGTGACGGAGTAAGAATACAATTAACCACCCCATATCTTAACCGTGAGTGATCGTACGAGACGACTAAGTGATGCAAAATACATATAGCATCTATGCAAGAGAAGGAAAACTCGAAAAAAAAAACCCTATACCAACGCGTCTGACCAGCGTGGTGTAGCAGGTCAATTTCCCTCCCATTATAGAGGAGACTCGAGCCCAACTGTGGGACATATATGAGTTGAGCGATGATGTAAGGATTGGTCGTTTAAATATATCAAATAGATTATTTCAATATTTAAAATAATTTGTCAGTAAGTTCCCTTAAACAGAAATGTTTGCAAATAACATCATCGATTTCATTCAACAATGATATATTTGGTGATAAATTTTATTTATGTTCTTAAACACAAAGGGCGCGAGTTGAATATATTAATAAATGAGAAATGGGATGCGACACGGATTTCTAATTTATGTCGCTATACGAAATCTTGAAATAACAATAAGTATAGACGGAGTATTTTTTTGGAATGTTTGGCTTACTTTTTAGCAGTTATTTTCTAGTCACACCACGCCCAATTCGTCGATGTGGACGTAAGGGCGGCGTGCGATCCCACAAATCAAATGCATTGACTTCGTTGAGTTTAGTCAACTTAGTCAATTTCTACTTTTGTATGTACCATGCTACCATGCTAGCTCGATTTATAGTGATTGAAACGGATTACCAACAGATGTGGGTTTAAAAGTATTACCTGTGATAATCATTTTTTCGGCTGCTGAATTTTTATAATATTAATTCATCGCCATCATCATCTCACTCTTACCCTAATCATTAAAGTGCCAATACAATAGCTACTTTTCAATTATACATATTCTAAATACATACATACCATCACGCCATGTCCCTTGCAGGGTAGGCAGAGAGAACAGAGTGCCAGAGAACTCTGTCCTTGCATACTTCACTCGCTTCCTCAACATTCATAATTCTCTTTATACACGCTCGCCGGTTTCGGAAACTCTTGACTCCAACTTCCTTCAGTACATGACCGATCTGGTCTAGATAGGTTAGTCTCGGTTTCCCTCGGTACCTACATCCTTTCACTTTTGCATTGTATATCTTCTTAATCAGACGTTCGTTCGGCATTCTTTCCACATGTCCGAACCATCGGAGCATTCCCTTTCGCATCTTTACACCAATACTCTCTTTCATACCTACTCATTCTCACACGTCGTCGTTACGAATACGATCGATCAGCCTAACTCCACAGATTTTCCCTAGAGATCGCATTTCGACCGCATTAATTTTACTTTCATACTCTTTTCTGTATACCCAACTCTCGCTTCCATACAGTAATGTTGGGATAAGCACTGCGTTATGTATTGCTACACGTGCCTTCTGGCTGAGGTGGTGGCTACCGAGAAGTTGCCCCAACGCTCCTTTAACTCTATTTCCCGCATTCACTCTTCGATCTATATCAGTGGTGTACCTTCCATCTCAGCTAAATCCACATCCAAGATATACAAATTCATCCACTTGCTCCAATACATCATTATCTATTGTTACTCTTACATCTGTTCTGGCTTCATCTCTTTCAAAAACCATTATTTTGGTTTTGCTCACATTCATGCGTAGACCCATTTTCTTACAATCTTCTGTCATTGTGTCGACTAGAGTCTGCAGGTAGTCGCTGACTGTGCCAGCAGGACTGCATCATCTGCATAGAGCAGAGCAGTGACCACTGAGTCGTCCATCTGGATTCCCACATTCATATCGTTCAACCTTTGGAGACATTTATTCAGATACATGATAAACAGCCTGGCTGATAGAACGCAACTCTGCTTAACGCTGATATTGACGCCAAACCAAGGCGACATTCCATTATCCAGCCGCACACAGACTCTAAAGCCTATGTAACTGGACTGCACAGCCTGTAGCAGTTTACCGTTAATACCATACTCCGGTAAAATATACCAAAGTTCCTTTCGTACAACCGTGTCAAATGCTCTCTCCAGATCCACAAAATTGCAGAAAACCCTCTGACCTAGAGCCAGATGCTTCTCCACAATGTTGTGCAGAGAGAACACTTGATCCATACATCCCCTTCCACTCCTGAAACCTCCTTGTGTCTCACACAGTAAACCATCAGACACCATCCTCATATTCTAAACAGTTTTGGTAATAGTTTTATGACCGGTGGCATGCCTGACGTCAACCCTCATTGCGGCGGCGACTGTATTGTTGACCAGAGGGCATTCGATTCTGTTGGTCCAGGTCTATGTAAAACTCTTAGTCATCTCTCACGACACGAATGAGGCTTGCTCATATCGGCACTACTCAGCAATTTATTTCAATATTAATTGCTAGCATAAAGAGGACTGACTTTACGTGTGCATTAAATATCTTAAATGTCGTAATAACAAAAGAAAATAATTAATTATAGACATCCTCTGTGAATTCTCTCATTCATTCATGGTGCCGTAATCAACATGCTATGAAAAGTGGTTGGCGATAGCAATGAGGTGTTATAAGCTTCTTTGGAGAGAGGTATTACTTACTCTCCTGATGGAACCCTTCGCTGTTTTTAAAACTTCCACGTTATAAGCATTTAAGTGGCGACAATTGTAATCGTATCCCATCGTCAAATGAGATACATTTTATTACTTATTGTTTTTTTTTTTATTTTTAATATACTCTTCTTTAGTTTTGTAATTAAAATATTTATTATATTTTACTACAGTTTTTGAGCTGATGATCAAGAATACAATTTACCACCCTTTGACCGCCAGTGTCGTAAAAGAGTACTAAAGGATATAATATACATAAAACATCTATGCATATAAAACAAACATGCGATAAAACCTTATATTATCCATCCTACTGTTATTGTACAATAGGTCATTTTAATCGCAGTGGCAGAGGCTCGAAACCAACAGTGGGACGTATATGAAATGACGAATTTCGTAAACATTAAAAATATTCAGGCAATTCCTTTTACATTCAAAAACACCTCCCAAAGTAAACAAGATATTGCCACCAAGAACAATGTGAATACTAACATAGAGAAGAAGAGACAGAGAGACAAAAACATCGAAGCGCAACAATTCAATTTTTAACCTTTTCATCTTGATGTAATATCACCACTTCAAGAACAAAATTGAATATAATAACATCAACATAACAATTAATAGATAAACAAAAAAAAAGAAGTTTGTGGATATATAATAAAAAAAATTAAAAAAAAACACCTTCCAATAATTTCATCGATAAAAGACAATATCCTAATTCTTAACAATCAATAAAACACCTTAACAACATCACTCATAACTCAATTTTATTTATTGCCTAACAAATGTGTTATAATAAATATTCAGGTGTTTGTAAACATATATCGTTATGTCATAAGGAATGTATTTAAGCACGCGTCGTATTAGGATGAAGTTTATCTCTTCACGCTTCTTATTTACCAAATATGAAAGGAAATGTCCCATAATATAACATTTAGGATTAATGTACACACAACGGAGTAAACAAACCGGTTTTGGGATTCGTGGAATAAATAAACAGGATAGATTTCAAGTTGTCTCATGATATAAGCCACGTCATCATGATTTATGTAAATGTTATGTAAATTAATGTCTTCTTAGATGAATAATGTTTGTTGATTAATATTAAGTCAATCAAATAATGCCATTGTACATTAAAATCATGATCCTTCGAGGCAATTAATGACATCTTTTAATTGAAAAATAAGAGTAAGAAGAAAGAAAGAAAGAAAAGATGTTTATTTGTTTTTACAAAGGAAAAATAATATTACATTATGGTTTTTAAAAAAAAAATAATAACAAATAGTAAAAACAAATTGGTATTGGGCTCAACTTGTGGCCAGGAATGCAGGTACATCCCAGCCGTTGATTTTCAGCCCAAGCCAAGAAAGAGTCTGTTGTCCAAAACAGTCTTTATCTTGCAATCTTGGTATTGCGAGAAATGCGAAACCGAGACCAAACTATATAGTTTTAGCATAACTAAGACCTAGATTGGCAAGACTTGAGCAACACTAAGACTAAAATTGTTGAGTATCGCGTCCTGCGGTTAAGTCAAATGAGACATGGGAAATCCATCCATCGACTTACAACGAAAAGATATCAGAGTTTATCATTTTTAAAATTGTACACGACATGTTTAATAGTTCCTAGTGGCAGTAAAACCAACACAACTTTATTTCAAAATCATCATTCTCCTACTCTCATCCCAATTACTTGGGGTCGATACAATATGTACTCTTCAATAGTACATATTGTAGAAGTTATTGGCAATAGTTTTACGACCGACCGCCTGCCAGACGTCAACCCTCCTTGGGAATGTAATTGTTGACCAAACGTCATCAGATGAAGTTGGCCAAGGTATAAGGCTCTTGTCTGCCATTCAGCTGCATCAAAGAGGCGCTCCGATTTCATGGAGTGCCCTTGTACCTGAGGCGGCTGGTGGCAGACTATTTGGAGGGGCGCAGTGTCCTCTGCGCGAGTCCCGCAGGGGACATTGTGTGGACGCCCATGTCGTGCGGTGTTCCGCAGGGATCGGTGTTGGCGACGACTCTGTGGGACATCGGTTACGACTGGGCGTTGAGAGGGAGTCTCCCCCGCGGGCTGAGCGTGATATGCTACGCTGATGACACGCTCATCACAGCCCGGGGCGGGACGCTTGAAGAGGCGGCGAGCCTGGCCACTCTCAGCACCGAGGAGATAGTCAGGCGAATCCAGGCGCTAGGGCTCAGGGTAGCCCTAAATAAGACGGAGGCCCTTCTATTCCATGGGCCCCGCGTAAGGCTGCCTATCGGCGCCTCATTAGTCGTCAACTCCATCCACATCAGTATCCAGGCCCATATGAAGTATTTGGGCCTGGTGCTCGACGGGCGTTGGTGGTTCCGGGAGCATTTTCGCAGGATTGCTCCCCGGCTGGTCGGCGCGGCGTCCACCCTATCGCGGCTCATGCCGAACGTGGGAGAACCCAGTTTCGAGGGCCGGCTGCTGTATGCGGGGGTGATCCGCTCAATGGCCATGTACGGCGCACTCGTGTGGGCGAAGTGTCTGGCGGTCAAGCTCAGGGCTTTTCTGTGGCGCCCACAGAGAGCCATGGCAGTTAGAGCCATCCGCGGATACCGCACGGTGTCGACCGAGGCGGCATGTGCATTGGCCGGAACACCCCAATGGGACCTAGAGGCGGCAATGCTCTCCGACCTCTACCGGCGGGTTAATTTAGCACGCGACGAAGGTGGCTCCCTATCGCTTAGCGAGATAGCCACCTGGCGCGAAGGAAGCCCGCCGGGACGTAATCGCCCGTTGGGTTACGTGACTGGAGAGGCCTAGACACGGTGTTGTTACCGTTGAGGCCCTCCGGCCCGTACTGATGGAATGGATGGAGCGGCGGCACAGAGTCCTCTCCTTCCGGTTGGTGCAGGTCTTGTCGGGGCACTGTTGCTTCGGCAAGTACCTGCACACGGTCGTGAGGAGGAAGTCGACTCTGTCCTGCCACCAGTGCGGTAGTGACGAGGATACGGCGCAACATACGCTCGAGATATGTACGAGCTGGGACGGGCAGCGCCGTGACCTCGTCGCTGTCATCGGTGCCGACCTGGCGATGCCGGCTGTCGTGAAAGCGATGGTCGACAGCGTCAGGAACTGGGACGCGGTCGCCGCCTTCTGCGAGTCTGTCATCTCGCAGAAGGAGGCGGCAGAGCGAGTCCGGGAGGATTCCCTCCATGCGAATTCGATCCGCCGCCGGCGCCTCGGGTGGTGCAGGCGCAAATATTTGCGCCTGATGCGGCCCTAACCGAGGCTTCGGGTGATCGGACCGGGGAATAGTCCGGTCACCCGATGTGAGGCCACCGCGTGAGGATGACGCCCCGAAGGCGAAAGCTGTCGGGGCGTCGAAATGAGAGGAACCCGCGAGGGTAAACCGCCGGGCGGGCCACCGATGACAAAGATCGGGTACCGGTGGCCCGTTCGCACGGCGAAGAGAGGTGTTTGCAGGGTCGGTCTATGGAGTTGCACGGCGCCTTTTGTGTCGCCCTGGACCGATTTGGCGGGGCGCGACCACGTCCATAGTCCACATCAAAAGAAAAAAAGGTATAAGGCTTTTAGTCGTCTTTTACGACATCCACGAACAAATTAAGGGTTGGTAGTATTCGAAGCCACACAACTTTATTTCAAAATTTATTAGAAAAATTATATGGCATAGAAAAATTGTATGGCACTCGATCGCGAATTAACTACTAGAGCAGCCATAACTGCCTATCTATTCTGTCACTACATGGAACTTAACATAATATACATAATACTTATTCATAATTTAATAAGTTAACCACGATTTATTTCAACACTGACGTTGATAATATTTTTTGTTATTGATGGCAAACGAACAAGCAGCACACCTCATGGTAAGTGTTTCTGCCGCCTACGGACCTTTGCAATACTAGGAGTACAGTTGGGCCGCTGCCTACCGCCTTCTGGCTCTCTCGCTCACCGAACGAAGCACAGCAGCATATTGCCACTGCTCAGACGTCGATGTTCTGTGAGAGTGTGGGACTACCTCGGATGGACCGGCCCGCAGCTGTAGACAGAAAACTATCAAGTGTGGCCTTACCACTATTACCTCAAAAAATTTTAATAACATCTACTAAGGTAAATAAAAGTATGAAAATAAAACAAAATAAAAGATAAAGATGTGAAAAGGGATCGATCACGTCCGAAGTAGCAAACACATATTTATTGAACACTCAAACGAAATATATTCTAGTACTTAAGATTTGAAAATGTTATTTATCTTTTAGAAAACTCTTCAAATACATTTGAGAAGTTTTTTAGGAGTTCATTTTTAGGCTGCCGTATCCAAAAAAGTGCACATGTAAACCTATAGACATACACTCGTTGACCGTACGATCGTTTATCTGCCTGTCAGTGACCGAATCACATGTTCTATTGAGTAAACCGTTGATATTTTCACGGAGCATTTTGTCGTAGCACGAAAAAATTAATTGTCTGTATTACTATTGACGAGTTTCCCTGTTTGATCACGCATATTGCGCAATTACTATTATAATAACAACTGCTGAGATGAAAAAAATGACATTTATGTATGGAAATCTTATTAATATCTGTAATATTCATGTAGTAACTGAATAAATATACAATTCATAAGCGCTTTTCTTGCATGTACGTGTCATAGGAGACAACTAAGGAGAATGATATGACAATAACTTCACTTTCTCCCACTAGAAAGACTTCAAATGGGCAGCGACCATTGGGTACAAGTAGCACAAAACCGGTTTGAAGGGCATTTTCATGGGCAGATCTATATCCACAAGTGGATGTTTACGGTCTGATGAATCAGCAAATACGTAGCGCTGAGAGTGGTCTATTAAATTAAATATTTCAGCTAAATCATTGTCAGCTTTGTTGCTGCATTTTTATAGTACCAACAAGGCCTTTAATGACGAATTAAGAACACAAAATGGCACTGCTCCTTTCTTTTCGACAAAAGTCGTAAAAACCAACATCACCAATAGAATACGTTCGCCTAGGAAAATTATATCACCAACCACAATCGCCCATCTATGTGTCGTAACTGTTAATTGTAGAATTATCTCACTTTTCTGTCGATGCTTATGTGCAATACCGAAGCTGTGTGGTAGCGACTTCGAATACTACCTAACCAACCCTTGCTTTGCTCATGGGTGTTGTAAAAGACGACTAAGAGCCTTATAAACCTAGGCCAACTACATCTGAAGCCGTTTGGTCAACAATTACATTCCCAAGGAGGGTTGATTTCAGGCAGGCGGCCGATCATAAAATGATTGCCAATAACTTCTACAATATGAACTCCTAAGAAGAGTACATATTCTATCAACCCCAAGTAATTGAGATAATAGGAGAATAATGCTTATGTGCAATACCGGATGACTATAGGCTAACGAAAGAATCGTTGTGCATAAAAGACTTTTACAAAAATATTTATTTGACGGACATATAATTAGAACCAGGTTTATAATAAAAAAAAAATATATAAAACACTTTATAATAAAAAAAAAATATATAAAACACAATTAATTATATCCAACCCATGACACTCATAGTGGTGGACAATTCATAGACTAATTAGTCACCTTTCCAGTTAATATATTTAAATGAATTCATAAATCCATCTATCTACCAGCTCGTTAATGTTTGTTGTTGGAACTAAATCTCAGCATAAGTGGGGACAATAATAATCGCCACGCATGGCAGGCAGCTTGGCAGATGTAGTTAATTATCAAGTTCCTCAAGAAAGGCCAATTTTTCTAGTGACCCATTAGTCTGTTTTTACACGTCAAACGCGAATCCAGACTTAACTATTTACTTAATTACTGCACTAGTTAAGTAAATCAAATATAATGAAGTTAATATATCAGATGCCAGAATATAAATAAATTTAAAATAGTTCGCAAACGTAATTGTTTTCTGTCGAACGGAACAGGAGAATGCACTATCTGGCATTAACTGCGAGCTTTCCGACTCAGTTGAGGCAACGATTACTTCCGTTTTCACAGTTAGATAACTTTATCTGGTTGAGAGAATATAAATAAATGTTTAAGCATTAACTATTTAACTGTCTATTATTTAAAGTATTTACTATTTAACTCTGTTTAATTTTTGATTATACATATACTTTACTAAATCTCTTCTCTTCTCTCTCTCTCTTAGGAGTACATATTGTAGAAATTATTGGCAATAGTTTTATGACCAGCCGCCTGCCAGACGTCAACCCTCCTTAGGAATCTAATCGTTGACCAAACGGCACCAGATGTAGTTGGCCTAGGTCGTTATAAGGCTCTTAGTCGTCTTTTACGACATTCACGAGCAAACTAAGGGTTGGTAGTATTCGTAGCCGCTAGCACACAGCTTTCGAGTATAACACATATAAAATAAAATTATTTATACGGATTTAAACAGGCTTGTATTTGATTTTCCTTAGCCATGAACGTTGTAAAGTGTTTGAAATAGCAGGCAATTAAAAACCAAATACAAACACGATAGAATCCGTAAGAATAGTTTTATTTCAAATGTGTATTGCTTGTGCATGCATCAGAAATCATCAGGTTTGTATTTGATGGCCACCGAAGACAAAAATCGGGTACTGGTGGCCCGCTCGAACGGCGAAGAGAGGAGTTTGTATGGTGGGTCTATGAGATCACGCGCCGCCTCTTCCGTCACTCCAGACCGATTTGACAAGGCGAGACGCATCCATAACCCACCGCAAAAAGAAAGGTTTGTATTTGATTTTCGGGAGCTCTGTCTTTATGTGATTATGAGTTCCAAATGTTGGGCAAACAAAATCAAATACAAAGAAAATAAAATCTTTAAAAATAATTTTATTTACATTTTCAAATAAGTTTATCTGTGTGCTATTTATACTTTTTTATGCAACTAAACAACTAACGCTCACCAATCACAATGTCACGTCAAAGCTCAATTTCATATCTACCACAATCCGATAAGCGATAATAATATCATCATCATCCTATTCTTATCCCAATTACTTAGAGTCGACGTAATATATCCTTTTCTTCCACACAATCCTATCCGATGTTATCTCTGCGTTCACTTCCTTTCTATCCATATCATGCTTCACGCAATCCATCCATCTTTTCTTCGATCTTCCCTTACCCCTAAAGCCTTCAACATTCATACCATCAGTCGGACTATTCAACTTCTCCGTTACTGGCGCCATTTTCAAACTTTCTCTTATACGCTCATTTCTTATATTATCCATTCTCGTCAGGCCACACATCCATCTTAACATTCGCATCACTGCTATATGCAGCCGTCTCACATCCGTCGCTTTTGTACCATACAATACGACAGGCCTTATTAAGATTTTGTATATTTTACTCTTAAATTTTAAGGGTAGGTACTTGACAGTCTCATATATTTACATAAGCGATAACAACAAATTGAATGTTAAATCCACTGTGAAGATTGTTTATGCCCACAATATTAACTATTTTAATACTGAAATTTACTAAAATACACCGAGTCATTATACAACGCATCAAATACAAATCTACTAAACTTATACATTTATAATATTAGTTTAAAGTAAATATACCCGGTGTGATTCGATAAGAGAATAACACGACTTTAATAACGTTGCCCATGATACTTACGTGATACATTTATCTCTAAGCCCTCATAAATTATATTCTGCGGTTGACAGGTGTTCTAAGCACTTAAAGATATATATTATTGTATATAAGACATGAAGGTGATAATACTGAGGTCAATGTTGTGATTCTTCTAAGACATTATTCCTTGTGGGATTACAAAACAACATATTCAGCTTTAGAAACATTCTCTGAACAAAACCATATGTACATTTACAACGTACCATTTTTTTTCTATACTTACAATTTCTTACTTCATATTTTACAATTTGTTAAGATACTCTTGAAATATTGCTAGGATTTCTTTTCACATATTTCACACGTGTTTTAGTTCCAAGTCTCCGTAATGTAAGAAAGTGATTCCAATGTACTATACTGACGGGTTAGTATATGGGTTTATTACAAGTTATTATTCTCATACAGTTCATCATCTACTTCTTTTTCTATCATCTGCGTTTTTATTATCATCATTTTATGTCTTCGTCGTCCACTATTAAACGCAGGTCTCCACTAAAAATGTGGCGATATTACTGTAATCGCTACGCTTGGTAGGCGAGTTGGCGATCGAAGTGAAGTATATGTTCCCCAAAATGAACACCTTTTTTTTTTGGGGTGGTCATGGTCTAGTCGCTCCCCCCTAAATCCATCCGGGGCGACAGATAATGCGGCTCGTGACTCCATAGACCCACCCCGCAATGCTCCTCTCCACGCCGTGCGAGTGAGCCACCGAAATCCGATCTTTAGCATCGAGGAAAACGAAAACCTTAGACGATTTTACAACCCTACAAGGAAATAAGGGATGGTGATAATTATATTCTTAACGTGGCCACATCAGTATATAATGGAGATATAATAATAAATATACCAATAGGATACACTTACGGAAAAGTAAGGGATTTGATGATAACTGTATTTTAACTCCATCACCACAAAATTGAACGTTACATCGAATATACTATTCGATACTTTCCGTGTGGTGACGGAGTAAAAATATAATTCACCACCCTCTATCTTACCTGTGAGTGTCTTAAAAAATGACTCATCATCATTACCTTGCTCTTATAGATTACTTGGGGTCGTCGCAATATATCCTTTACTTCCACACAATCCTATTAGATGTCATCTCTGCGTTGATTCTCTTTCTATCCATATCATGTTTCACGTAGTCCATCCATCTTTCCTTCGGTTTTCCCTTACCCCTAAGACCTTCAATATTAATACTTAAAACTTTTCTCACAAAATTTCTTTCATCCCGTCTCATTATATGTCCATACCACGTCTTCAGTTCAGTTCAGTGTTCAGTAAATGCATACAATATTAATTTATATAAGAAAAAAAAACCTCGAAATAAAACACTACACCAACCCTTCTGATTCGCTTTACTTCACTTCACTTTACAGTGATCGTGGTCACGGGAGGACTAAGGCATCTTACGTCCAAAAGTCATGACACGACTTTTGGACGAAATTAAATACAAACGCGATAGAATCCGTAAAAGTAGTTTTATTTCAAAGCTCTCGTCACTAAATGAAGTCTAACAGAAACAGACCAGTAATAATGATTTCTAATTTAACTTTTACAGCGTACTAAAACTTAGTAAAGGTAGATAAATTACAAGATTAAAATAGAAGTAAATGTGCCTTGATACAATGGGGTTAACGTATCCATGTGGACAAAAACCCCCATAAATTTATTGGAAATAAAAAAAAATAAAAAAAAATTAAAGTAGATGTTTTTTTTTATGTAGGTATACACTAACCGTATTAAAACAATGTTTATATAATTGAATCCCAAATAATCCCTACTAATATATAAATGTGAATGTAAGTTTGTTTGTTACGCTTTCACGCTAAAACTACTCAACCGATCATCATGAAACATTGTACACATATTCTTGGAGGTATTAAAAGTAACATAGGATACTTTTTATTAAAAAAAAACAAAATTTTTATATGAAAAATAAAAAAATTGTTTGTCAAAAAATCTCAAAATCTAGCTTCTTCAACGCCATCTAGCAGTCCAGTAATGAAGTTCCAACCCTGAGTATTGTAATACCGTTGTACTGTATTACCGACGGTCAAAAATAAAAATAGGGGATCAAAAACTTTAGGAAAGTAACCTTTTACGCGGGCGAAGCCGCGGGCAGAAGCTAGTATTATATATATGCAAATGTAGGTTTTTTTTTTAATTTCTTATGGTGGTAAACGAACACACCTGATGTTAAGTGTTTTAGCTGCCCATGTGCCTTTGGATTACTAGGGATACAGCTCGGCCTTTGCCTACCAATAAAAACCCCAAACCAACCCAGAAAATTGTGCTGCCGGCTCTGTAGCTTACGGAACGAAGCGCAACAACACTTTGCCACTACTCAGACGTCGATGTTCTGTGAAAGTTTCGCTTTGGTCGTAAAATTCGGCTTTTACCTCGGACCGACCGGTTCGCGGCTATAGACCGAAAACTGTCAACAGTATGGATCTATCACTACAATTTATTTTTACGGTTACACGCCTAAAATGCAAAAACGATTTTAATGATTCTTTCACCAATGGCAAGCCACATTATCTGCGAGTAATATAGCCTATATTTTATTCCCATATTCTGATGAGGATGGGACCTACGCGGGTGAAACCATGGAAACTTGCTAGTACAGTATATTAAGTGTTAAAAAAGCATGAAAATTAATATCTATACGTTTGAAAGTTAAAATTTTCACTGCCCTGTGGTTAAACAAAAAAAAATACAAGTTTTACTATTTCACCAAGACGAGAAGCAGTAGCAATTTCCTGAAAAAGCTTAATATCAACTATGAACATCAACCTATCTGCCAGGTATGGTGATTATATTATAGAATAACCCCTCTTTAGGCGGAGTTCTAATAGTGATTATCATTAAACTGATGGAAGTGGATATAAAAGTTTATTACCTCAGCAACGCTCCAAGTTGAGATTCCATATAGGATTACCTTGAACCCCGTTGCTCAATCACTTTGGGGTGAGAGTCTTCTGCGCTCACGACTAGTATGCGTAAGTAAGCACGTAACAATCTCATAAAGCTAACATTCAAAATCCAACAAAACAGAATTTTGGCGGGCATATGAATGCATATGGCAATGCAATGGGCATATGGCACTTTTAAATTTTATTCAATATTTTTATGTTTATTGAATAATTTTATTATTATTTTATGTAATATAAATAATAATAAAATTATTTTTATGGAATATTAACATTATATATATGAGTGTTAAGACGTTTGAATGTGTGGATGTTTGTTAATCCTGTATTAACACAGGATACCTTTTATTCCGGTAATGTGTCACTTTTTGGTAATATAGTGATAAAATGTTATATTTTGAACATTTTTACGCGGGTGAAGTCGCGAGCAGAAGCTAGTATAATATAATATTAGTTTAAATATATTATCATATTCTACCAAAATTCCTAGAGTAATCATTAATTTGGTTGTCGGCACCCAATTAATGGTAACGACTTACTGACAGACTTATTACGAAAAAATAGAGTATTATGCTATGCAAGTTATAGAAAACGTTATACAAGACTTGATTATACCCGGATTATTAAACTAACAATGTATTCAACTAGTTTGTATTCATCATTCTCCTACTCTTAATTCAATTGTTTGGGGTCGACACAATATGTGAGTACGTATGTACGAGTGTACATATTACAAAAGTAAGTTACAATAGATCTATTCCCATACTTGGGAATGTAATATTTGACAAAACGTCATCAGGTGGAATTGGCCCAGGTCGATATAAAGCTCTTAGTCATCTTTTACGACATCCACGAGCAAAGTAAGGGTTGGTAGTATTCGTAGCCATTACCATAAAGCACTGAAAGAATTTATATCCATGGTCGAGAACAAATATAATTAAAAAACACAAAGCAGTCATGAGGACTGCCGACAGATGTGAAAACTTAAAACTATGAAAAAAAAGCTATTGAATAATTTATAATATTTATAAAACCCGATTACGAAGTGAAAATGATGTCACAAGCGGGATTCGAACCCGCGCCTATTGGGATTCCGGCCCAATCGTGCTGCCACTACACCACCGTGACTAATTGTAGGACATGCAAATTTCACTTCGTATCATATTTACGTCTTAAGGTGACGGTTTTATAAATAATTAAGCATAATAAATGCTAAATTTCAGTAATTTTAATAACAAGGTTGTGTCATCGTTTAATACAATTCTAACTGTAAAGTTTTAAGTATTAAGCCTATAACAATGTGTAAACATTGTCGGGTGGATGGCATACCGTCACCTTAAGACGTAAATATGATACGAAGTGAAATTTGCATGTCCTACAATTAGTCACGGTGGTGTAGTGGCAGCACGATTGGGCCGGAATCCCAATAGGCGCGGGTTCGAATCCCGCTTGTGATATCATTTTCACTTCGTAGTCGGGTTTTATAAAAAATTAAGCATATTAAACGCTAAATTTCAGTAATTTTAATTTATAATAATTAATAATAACTATTATTACATATAAATTGAATATGGTAAACACAGCGACACATCAATGAAGAGCAGCTGACTGTATCTTTCTCACTCGGGTACACTCGGCGGTACCGATTTCACCCGATCGAGTCTTTCACCTCAGAACATGACGGATCAGCCTCACTTACAGTCTACGAAAAAATCTGTGCGGTGCGCCAAAAGAAGTCTTCATTTCAAAAAAACAACACAAAGAAATACAACATTTAAACGCTTCGCAAAATCAATTCAGCGTTGAAATACAGATTGCCATCGACATAACCATTAATTACTATAACTATCAACGAAACTAATCTTGGATACCCATCAGTTAACAACGAGCTTAAATCGAGCACATTGAATACATTTTGTGGTCGTTATAATAATGAATGATCATGGTTACGATTTTAGTATAACATTTTGTATAACAGAAATTGTAGTTTTGTCCGTTTAAGATAATATTATTCCATGTAGATATTTTAAATTTTATTTGAAAACTTATTTTTTAAATGGTATCGTCCAATCTGTATCTATATATAAAAATATAAAATACAAAAAAAAACCGAAGAAAACTCAATTAAAAACCACTCCATTTTACCAATCCATAGTTTTGAAGTTATACTTCTTTAGGCGCGTTATGAAAAAATGATGAGAATGAAATTTTAAGATGCGCGCGCATCACTGTAACACAAAATTAACAGGTTGAAGTTGGCCGCAAATAAGATGCGCGCGCATAACTGTCACACAAAAGTAAAACAGGTGGAAGTTGGCCACAAAGCCGCTCATTAAGTCTCGAAAAAAAAACTATCAACAAAATAAATGTAGAACCTCTTTCAAGTTTCTACATTCACAAAACATGTTTTAGTTTCATACAGTGCGAATTATATATGTGCTAATAAATTATATTCAGTAGTGATTTAAATAGAATATTTTGATTATTATTAGGTATTTACTATTCCTAAATATTAGATAAATATTTTATCCTTTTCCAGACCTCTTATTATTATTAATTACAATAAAATAATAAGATTATTTGCAAGCAATTAAAAACTATTTTTAATGGTGCCCAAAAAGTATAACTTCTCGCGGGCGTACATAAGTGCGTGTACTTACCATTTCTTTTTTTTTATACAAGACTAACAGCTAACAGTCTTTAAAATATAGCTTGATCTCTGTGACAGATAGCCACAAAACCGATAAAGTAATTTTGAATACGCGTCATATTTACAGTTTTATTTTGTATCGCCTACATTTTCATTCTTTAAATGCCACTTATATCTCAACTGAATTATGAATATAAAAATATGAATATTTACACCAACACTTGTACCTCATATGTTTTAAAATACTTAGTAATCATTTTATACAAATATGATGCTTACGCAAGTCATACTGGTTTGAGAATATGAGATAGATATAGATAGAGATGGGGCAATCGATAAACGTATATCGATAACATTCTTATTAATTATTTATAAAATAAGTTAAACCAATACATTACCTATATAAAGCACATGGTTTCTGCATAAAACAAGTAAATTGTGTTAATTTAGTATTCAGACATCAGTTATAATATTAATAATACAATTTCTTTTATATTAAAAAGACAATATATTTTGTAACATAAACTTGATTATTCGTGAAATAATCTGTGAGCAAGAACTCATCATCAGCCTACTAGAATGTTCCAGCGATGATGATAATAGTGGCAATGAACTTGGATGTATACTTTTCGAATAATAAAAATAATTAATTAACAGCTTTAATTTAAATTAAATAAAATCCATTAATTTAAATTCAATATGATGTCCATAGATTGTTTTAAATTTATAATCGATTCATCCATTTGATTGAAATTGAATAAGATTTTCATACATTGTTTTTCAATTGCAGTAGTAAATAACTTTAAAAATAAGGAATTATATCGACAAAAATACGGACTGCATCGTAAGCGTGCGGCACTAGTGAAAACTGTCACAGAGATCAAGCTATATTTTATAGACTAGTATACTCGTAGTTACTAGATAACTAATAGTGAACTCATGATCATTTTGCGTTTGTCTGTTCTGACGTGCATTTGTCATGTCGCTAAGGTTCACTCTATGCATCACGGTCATTCGCAGCCACGCGCGATTGATCGCTCACGACTGATGCGACAATACTCAAAGTATAAAAATGTATTTTTCGCGTGCAATTAGTAATTCTCGCGCGTTTTCTGTCCGTTATCAACGGAGAGTCGTGGTCGGATAATTCGTCATTTTGAAGACACCTCACCTGGTTTATGGGAACCATGCATAAAACCGTAGATAGGATTACCAATTCCTACCGTAATGGTAGATAAAAGTTAGTGCACCTTCAGGGAATACTAAATTATTTGGTCCCCAGTCGAAACAAAGCCGTGTGAGACGAGCCACCACTCGCCTGCCGACCCTCTTCAGGGCGAAGCGCACAAAGCGGATGAGGCTTGATCAACCGGCCTTAGAAAGTTCTTAAACAAGAGATTCCGAGGCAGCCCTAGCTATCGCCTTTGCCTGCCCTTCAGATTTCTTTCATTCCCACCTCATAGACGTACTTTGAATGTGCTGATCCAAAAAGATCTACAGCATCTCTGTACCTGAGCAATTAGAAGAAAGAAAGAAAGAAAGAAAAGATCTTTATTTGTTTTTACAAAGGAAAAATAATATTACATTATGCTTTAAAAAAAAATAATAATAACAAATAGACAGTAAAAACAAATTGGTATTGGGCTCAACTTGTGACCAGGAATGCAGGTACATCCCAGCCGTTGATTTTCAGCCCAAGCCAAGATTAACAACTAAACACACTACACACTATGATTAATAATTTAACATAACAATATGACTGCCCTCCTAAACACAAAAAATAGTACCTACAAGTCTCATATTAAGTACCTACTTTCTAGTTACACTGTAGCCAGAGTCAGAGAACGCTTCAAAATTAACCGACGATAACAATATTTTTTGAAATTTAAATGAGAATTGGAATATGTTAGTGGTAGTAAAACATTCCAACATTTAGAAGCGGCAATTTTGAAACGTCCCGTAGTCCTGGCTGGCCGACGATTGCGTGATCTTGTCGCGTAACTGTGAGCGTCGGACGACCATTCCAGTTTGTTATGTAGGTAGGTTGGCTTATTCGTTTAATTAAAATTATTAATTATTATTAATTGTTAAATTTAATTAGCAACTGTCTCGCAAATTAAGAGCCACGAACGGATAACAACTTTAGGTTTAGGTAAGCTACCTTAGCGTTAATTACATCGTCGCAATCTAACCCGGAGATAGGCAGTAGACCCATATACCACTGAGTACTCGATCAAATAGGTCGAAATAGTAGAGGCCAAAAGCTTCACGTCTTAGTGCGTAAAAGTTGTCCGTGAAAAATGCGATGCGCTACTTGGACACAAACATCCCCATGCCATTGAAGGGAAATTAATCTGCTATACCATTCAAGTCGTATTGATCTAAGTTTTTATTTTCAAGAAGTAATATATATTATCTGTTTATATTCTCTAATACTATTTTACGACCCCCGCGGGAGTTAAAGACTAAATAACATATGACCTATTATATTCAGAGACCGAAGTAATACAAACGAATTTTATATATTAGCAGTAAATTTTATGTAAGATTATTTACGAGACAGAAATATTTCATGATTACAATTTATACAATTTACTTTCAAATAATACCCGAATAGCATTAATGTACTCATAATATTTAAAGAGTTCTCTTGAGTCCTCTGTCTTTCCTCCGTTTCACACTGTTAGAAGGATCTAGTTCAGGAGAACTATCATCATCATCATAATACAGCCCATAAATGTCCCACCGTTGGGCTCGGGTCTCCTTCTTAATGGGAGGGAAATTAATCTACTATACCGCGCTGGTCAGACGTGTTGGTATAGGATTTTGTTTCGAGTACACGCGTAAGATATGGGGTGGTGAATAATATTCTTACTCCGTCACCACACGGAAAGTATACACACTATAGTATAATATATATTAATACGATCACTAAGGATTTACGTATATCTATTTTTTAAAATACAGCCCTACACTAACAAATAAAATATTGTATCATAGACCAGGACAATAAGCCTAAATGCTGTTTAGGAATAGTTGACGATGATTGAGGCGCCAACGAGTGACGTATGGCGCTTACAACAATATTGAAATATCGAAAATTCATAGGTAATAAAAGACATGGTATGAATCCCGTTATCCATAATTTTTCAAGTATATAAAATTTTTTTCCTAAACAATATAAAATTACAATAGCAAATTCAACACCAATACTACAAAGGTTTTCAAACGACAGTTATATGCTCTGTTTTATTATCAACCGGTTCTATATTTTATTTTTATATTCCATTTTATGTGTACCGAATTAACTGGACTGGAGAATTGTAAAATGAAGGTACTGAAAAGTAATTTATAGTACGCCATTACATTCAATAATAATTTGATTTATTTGAGAAGCTTGATTAATAAATTTCACGTCAATTGCACGCCTCATAAGCAAAGCGTTAGGGGTTCCTCTACTCTATCGGGCACCGGTGGCCTGCTCGCACGGCGAAGAGAGGTGTTTGCAGGATGGATAACCCCATATAGGTTGCGCGCCGCCTCTTCCGTCGCCCCGGACCGATTTGGCGGGGCGCGACCACCTCCATAGTGCACAGAAAAAAAAAGGTGATGCTCTACTCTCGATATATGAAAATCAAGGCCTTTCCAAAACTAAAAATGTCTGTATTTTTGAGTCCATCGCCTGGGTGGCCAAAATCATCGTGACATCCTTGGGAGGAGGGAGGGAGAGGAAAATTGGAAGAGAAGGGATTCTCTTCCAATTTTATGCTGGTAGACCGAAGAACCCGTATCCGGTAAGCACCTGCACCATCCTAAACGTTAGGCTGGGCACGATTGCCATAAGCATTTGGCTCCATAATTAATTCTTGCATTTTAAAAATTTGACGTGTTTATAAAGTGAAGTGAAAAGTTAATGTGGTGTCCATTGTTCATATTTGTTCAATTCATAAAATATATATGAAATTTTACATCAATGTTTTCTTATGACGATATCACATAAAATTGAATCCTCAATAAACTGACTTTACAAGCCACCATCTGTTTTTTATCTTAAAATGTGTTCCAGTCTTATGTAAATTAATTATCATTATTTTTCTTTTTTTCGTGTGGTAATGGAGTAAAAAAATTGACGACCTCCTAGTTAACTTTTTTTTTTTTATTGGTGGGCTATGGATGCGTCTCGCCCCGCCGAATCGGTCCGGGGTGACGGAAAGGCGGCGCGTGACCCCATAGACCCACCGTAAAATCCTCTCTCTTCGCCGTGCGAGCGGGCCACCGGTACCCGATTTTTGACTTCGGTGGCCCGCCCGGCGGTTTACCCTCACGGGTTCCTCTCGTCGACGCCCCGACAGATTTCGCCGTCGGGGCGTCGCCCTCACGCGGTGGCCTCACGTCGGGTGACCGGACAATTCCCCGGTCCGATCACCCGAGGCCTCGGTTAGGGCGGCATCAGGCGCAGATATTCGCGCCTGCGCCGCCCCGGCTGCTGACGGCGGCCCGGGTCGCGGGAATCCTCCCGGACTCGTTCCGCCGCCTCCTTCCGCGAGATGACAGCCTCGCAGAAGGCGGCGACCGCGTCCCAGTTCCTGACGCTGTAGACCATCGCCCTCACGACAGCCGGCAGCGTCAGGTCGGCACCGATAACAGCGACGAGATCACGGCGCTGCCGGTCCCAGCCCGGACACACCTCCAGCGTGTGTTGCGCCGTGTCCTCGTCACTGCTGCAATGGTGGCAGGCCGGAGTCCACTCCCTATACGCGACCGTGTGCAGGTACAAGCCGAAGCATCCGTGCCCCGACAACACCTGCACCAGTCGAAAGGAGAGGACTCCGTGCCGCCGCTCCATCCACTCCATCAGTACGGGCCGGAGGGCCTCAACGGTGACGACACCGTGTCTAGGCCTCTCCAGCCGCGTAGCCCAACGGGCGATGACGTCTCGGCGGGCGTCCTCGCGGCAGGTGGCTATCTCGCTCAGCGATAGGGAGCCACCTTCGTCGCGCAGTGAGGTAACCTGCCGGTAGAGGTCGGAGAGCATCTCCGCCTCTAGGTCCCACGGGGGTGTCCCGGCCAGTAGGCATGCCGCCTCGGTCGATACCATGCGGTACCTGCAAATGGCTCTGACCGCCATGACTCTCTGTGGTCTCCACAGAACAGCCCTGAGCTGGGCGTTCAGAGCCCTCGCCCACACGGGTGCGCCGTACATGGCCATCGAACGGATCACCCCCGCATACAGCCGTCGGCCCTCGAAGCTGGGTCCGCTCACGTTCGGCATGAGCCGCGAAAGGGCGGATGCCGCGCCGACCAGCTGGGGAGCAATTCGGCGAAAATGCTCCCGGAACCACCATCGCCCGTCGAGCACCAGACCCAAGTACTTCATATGGGCCTGGAACCTCCTAGTCTACCTGTGGGTGTCGTAAAAAACGACTAAGGGACATATATTATGTCCCTTAGTCGTATGTACCATCTGTGTAAGAGAAGATAAGCTCGCAATAAGACCCTATGTCAACTTGTCTGACCACCGTGATATAGTAGGCCAACTTCCCTATTGCGGAAGAGGCATAAGCCCAGTAGTGAGACGTATATAAGCTAAAATAATGAGTTCTTTGAAATAAGTGAAATCATCATCATCGTCATTCTCTTACTCTTATCCCAATTTCTTGGGGTCGATACAAAATGTACTCTTTTTACATAGTACATATTGTAAACATTATTAGCTTTAGTTTATTGACCGACCAACCCTCCTTGGGAATGTTATTGTTGAACAAACGGCATCAATGGAGTTGGCCCAGATCGTTATAAGTCTCTAAGTCGTTATTTACGACATTCACGAGCAAAGTAAGGGTTGGTAGTATTCGTAGTGGCTACCACACAGCTTGAAATAAGTTTTGAAATAAGTGAAATATGTTTAATGTAATCCCAAAAAGTTGGTATATATTAAATTCAAATTCATTTATTATGCATAGACCCTGCGAGGGCACTTTACATATTGTCAGTATTAACATATTAAATTAATACAATAAACTACCACCGGATCGGAAGTAGACCACTACTGAGAAGATCCGGCAAGAAACTCATTAGGATTGGCTTTACGGAAATTTCAGTTTAAGATCACACTAAAGATGAAATTAAAAATAAATTTACCTGCGGCATCATACCAACATTAATCATAAAACCTTTAATGTTATCCATAAAAATGCCTTCTAAAAAGTTATATAAGTCGTAAAGGTAAAAAAAGTCTATAAAAATCTTCTTCGAATTACATCCAAAAGGTCTTAATCCCTTTCATTTTTATGTAATCATAAAATTATTATAAAAAAATGATCGAAAAATAGCTGTTTCCGCCCGGGATCGAACCGGGGACCTTGTGCGTGTGAAGCACACGTGATAACCGCTACACTACAGAAACTTCGTACTTTCAGACTGAATTATTCATTACTTCATTGTATACTTAATTTAATGACATGTATTTTCTATATATGAAGATATTTGATAAAGTTCTTAAAACACATTATCTTTTTAAAAAAAAAATATATACATAAATCTCGCGTCACGGCGTTTGTCGCCGAACTCCTCCAAAAAGGCCCAACTTTTTTTTTTTGTTTAGTTTTTTGTTCGTTAGATATGAGAATACATAGAGATTATACTTAATAATAAGACCACACCGTATAGATAGTACCAAACTCTCGCAGAAAATCGACGTCCGAACAAGGGCAATGTGCTGTTGCGCTTCATTCGGTGAGCGAGAGAGCCGACGATCCAACTTTCTGGGTGGGTTTTGGGAGTAGACAGCGGCCTAGCTGTACATCTGGGATTGCAAATGTCAGTGGACAGCAGTAAGACTAACAGGTGTACGACCTGCTCGTTTGTCACCATAAACTATTAAAAAAAATGGATCGTGAAGTATTTTTCACCCTCCTGCTTTCATCTCCATTTTTTTATTCGCAATTTTAGTATTTTTGAATAATCATATACATAGTTGTATTAAAAAAAATCAAATAGTCAAGACGTTATTCATTGTCGTGAAGTTATTAAAATGAAGTTTCGCGTTCTTAACGATAGTAGTCCAAGAGACTACTATCGATCATAATTGCACGCCTCGAGGTCTTGCTCTACTCTCGATATATGAAATCAATGACTTTTCAAACCTAAGGATGATTGTATTTTTCTCACATTGCACTTATAGGATAATATTATAATACGTATATCAAGAAAAACATTCGTTTAAACATTTTTGATATTTTTAAAAAGTTAAATTATTTTGTTTAAAGTAAGTAAATAATCGATTAAAAAAATATTTGAGGACATCCGGATTAAATATTCTGGATCTGGTACGATCACGACCGTAAAAATTAATGTATCAAAATATTTCTTTTTTTAAAAGCCTAAAAATATATTTTATTTTTCTATAATTTTTTAATAATAATCTAAGTAATCATAATTAATAGTATTATACTTATCCTCATAAATGTTTCAATTATGTGTTATATTTTTCATCTACTACTTACTCAAAATTGCAATCAAGTTGCCCTTCGTATTCGAATACGTAGTAGTGCATGTTATTCTGTTGTTACCTACATCACAAGTTTATTGTATATACATCAAACAATATTAATGTACCACTACCTGCTTGCTCATAATTGTGAATTAGTATTAAGATACTGTGATTTCTCAATAATAAGTGAATTGTATTATTCTATCTTTGAGAAATAAATGTCCTAAACCAGAAACCAGTAATAAATGCAACACGCTGTTTCGTTTCGAAAATAGCTTGATAATTCTTTGTCATTTAATTGCAATTAATAAAAAACTAAACTGCTTAGTCATTAGTGTATGTATACCTTATGAAAATTGGTTTCGTTTACATTTTTTGTTCATCTATTCGGACAGGCAAAGGAAACAAATCGCATACAGCCTATTGTAAACGAACAGCTATGTTAAGCACTACGTCGAGAATGGCACGAAATTTCAAAAGTATTTTTTCCTACATTTTCATTTATGGCATTGACTAATAGTAAATGATAAATAATATAAAAATTATGAGGCATGCACTTTTCGATTTTCTAAATTATATTTTTAAAGTGAAAACTTCTTTAGGCGCGTTGAGCGTTTTTGGAGGGGAAAAACTTATAGGTTCGCGTCACCGACATGTTAATGCTAATAGTATATCTATAGCTATGTGAAAACTTCTTTAGGCGCATTGAGCGTTTTTGGAGGAGAAAAACTTATAGGTTCGCGTCACCGACATGCTAATGCTAATAGCTATATGAAAACTTCTTTAGGAGCGTTGAGCGTTTTTGGAGGGGAAAAACTTATAGGTTTTTATTTTTATATAAAAATTAGAAAATTATTATTATTTCAATTAGTCTTAAGTTAATAGTTTTCACTTCTATCGGCAGTCCCCATGACTGCCTGTTGTTTTTTTATTTTATCCTCATCTCAGCTTGTTAACATGCCACTAGTGGGCTCTCTACAATAAGATGGCAATAAATCACTATAACGCGCTGGTCAGACCGGATGGTTTCTTTTTTGATCTTGGTGGAACACGAACAAGCAGCACACCTAATGGTAAGTGTTTTTATTTCGAGTTTTCCTTTTCTTGCATAGATGTTATATACATATCATCTCTTAGTCTTTATTAGAATGCCCACAGGCAATATAGTGGGTACCTAGTATATGGTATTCTTACTCCGTTATCATACGGCTTACTATGTATAGACGGTTTAGTTTAGCTTGACCAAAAATAGTATGATATCTGTCCTGTCTTCTAAGTAATCTATAAAGATAATATCTTAGATTAAAATTCTACTTATTGACATCAGTACCCCTTTTTTTGTTATCGCTATGGAAACGCATTTACGCGCTATCACCCGTCGGTGACAGACGGAAGGAGTGTGGGACTTATCGGCCAGCTGAAATCCGACCGGAATACCCACTAAAATCACAGCGGCCCCTTCTGCGCTTTTACGGGGCGCCAGAGAGGTCGTCTACTAACTGGCTCCTCCTCCTTTTGGCTCCGTCCTATTATCCCTCAAGGCGGTGATTGGTGGTGGTTGACAACGACAGGTCTCTCCTAACGACCACCAATAGGACGTGGCGCTGGGGCCCCTAGGCGGGTCATACCTTTAGAGTGGCATCAGTCCTCTATAAAATGCATCTAAACTCTGTTCTCTTATCTTTAGCATTCCGCATCCCTGTCTTTTCTCCAAAGTGGTATAATAATCCAATTTAATATTAAATTGACTTGGCACTTTCGGTTATAGCTTAATAAATAAAAACTTTAAAGATTTTATCATTATCTTATTCTTTAAGTAAGGCTAGCATCAGTATCTTCTCAAATGCATTTACAGAAACAAGAAAGGCTGAACGTGTCAAATGCATAAAAAATATAAATTACACCCTGTTTGCTCGTTTACGAAATTCTAAGAGATTTTTGTGAAGACATTTTTATAGGGGATTATTTCAAACCTAAGAATGTACAGTTATCTTACTTTTTATATTAACTGTAACGAAATAAATAGCTCCTTTGCGTATAATACTACCGACAATTTTAACCTTTTTCAAACAAAGTGATTTTATTTTTTTGGTGATTGGTTTTTCAGTATTAAAATTGTTTTCATCTATAAAAAAGAATATTTGTATATATGACATCGCTAAACTCAGAAACTATTTGACCGATCATTATGCAAATTGGTTTTGGGATATCTGTATTTTTTTACGGAGAAGATTTATATCCTTATTGATGTTACTCGCCACCAGGTGACGCTGCGATATAACGACTTCCACAAACAAATCAATGGGCTGGGTTTGCTAGTCTATTATAGATTTAAATATGAGTTTAATTGTTTTGGCACTTAAATAACCACATAAATTACCATTATGATAATCTATATACACATGTTTCACGTTTCTTCCAATAAAAATACTTTTTTGGAGAAATATAAAAAAATGTTGACAAAACAGAGAGGCCGTTGACATAGCTGATATGTTTAATACACAAAGCATATCATGTTTTCATCTTAAGCAATAGTTAATTTCGAACTAGCCATGGATGTTAAGAATTCGGTACCTGTGGCCGACCCAATGGCGAAAGGGTGGTTTATGAGCGAGCTGCCCTTCCGTCGCCCCGGACGGAACGGACGGCATGAATCCAGACCATAGACTGCCAAAAAAAAAAGCAAGTTCTATCCATCAGCTAATCGATTTCCACTGTTGGAAATGGGCCTCCTAAGGAGAATGCTACATAGAGCAGGGGAGATCTGCTACCCAACGTCCAAATCGCAATGACCACTCAAGCATATTTCCTCTGAAGTATTTTTGTTCATTGCTTATGGTGGCAAACGAACAAGCAGCACACCTGATGGTAAGTGTCACTGCCGCCCATGGACCTTTGCTATACCAAGGGTATAGCTAGACTGCTGCCTACCAATACAAACCCCAAACCCACCCCAGTTGGTCTTCCGGTTCTCTCGATCACCGAATGAAGCACTTACTCAGACGCTGATCTTCTGCGAGAGTGTGGTACTACCCCGGACGGACCTGCCCGCAGCTGACAGAGAACTGTCCACAGCGTGGTCCTACCACAATAAGTTATACCTATAAAATACTTATTTTCATATTATGTAAATATTACTATAATGCTTTAGAGTTATTAAAATTAAATGAGTGTTCATGATAATTCTTCAATTTATATGTATATTAATTTCGCTTGCATTTCAGAAAACTAAAAGCCACATAACTTTATAAGCATACTTCATAAAAACCGCAGTGGCTCGGTACTTATTCATGCATATAAAACTTATTTAAATATGAATTAACTATTTATTTTATATTTCTATTCGAAATACTGAGGCTTCAGATATACTAGTGATTTATTAATATAAATATTATATTTCAAATCGCTAATATATCGTAACGACGACGTAAGAGATTGAGTAGGTATGAAAGAGAGTATTAGTGTAAAGATGCGAAAGGGAATGCTCCGATGATTCGGACATGTGGAAAGAATGCCGAACGAACGACTGGTTAAGAAGATATACAATACGAAAGTAGATGATGTAGGTACCGGGTGAGACCGAGACTCACCTACCTAGACCAGATTGGTCACGTACTGAAAGAAGATGGAGTCAAGAGTCCCCGAAACCGGCGAGCGTGTATGAAGAGAATTATGAATGTTGAGGAAGCGAGTGAAGTATGTAAGGATAGAGTTCTCTGGCACTCTGTTCTCTCTGTCTACCCTGCAAGGGATATGGTGTGATGATATGTATATGTAAATGTTATACTATAATTTAGCAACCTGTGTGGTAGCGGGGAAGGAAACCTACCTACCTTTATTTTGCTCGTGGATATTGTAAAAAACGAGTAAGAGTTTTCCGTGATATTGTAAGAATACAATTCACCACCCCCATCTTACCCGTGGGCGATCATACGAGACGACTAAGGGATATAAAGCGCATGTAACACTATGCGAGAGAAGGAAAACTCGAAATAAAACCTTATACCAACACCAGAACAGCGTGGTATTGTAAGTCAATTACCCTTCCATTATGAAGGAGGCCCGAGCCCAACAGTGGAACATATATGGACTGAGATGACAAGTGGACCAGAAAATTAACAGAATAGGTACTAGCACGAAATCATCAATAAACGATGGAAAGATATATTTAAATACAAATGTGGATCAAACTGGAGACAATAAACTAGGAAGAGAAAGAACAAGCTGATGGAAACCCACGACCGAGAGGCTACTTCCACAAATTAAAATTAGTACACAAGATTAGTAGTATTATTAAAATAACGATAATTGGGTCGCCTAATATGGGTACGTTCCTACAATCGAGGCAAGAGAGAAAATCTCAATACAAAATTATATTCTATCACATCTAGTCGACGTTGAGTATTAGGTCAATTTCCCTCCAATTATAGAGGAGATCCGATCCCAAACACTAGACCTTTAGGAGTTATATAGGCCGGCCTGCTGCCGGGGTGTCGACGTGGGATGGTCCTGGAAAAGGTAACCCGCTGGGCTGGCCACAGATATCAAGGTAACGGTACGCGGCGATGGGGAGGGAATACGGTGGATTATGAGGTTATTTACCGCCATTGCGTCGCCCCGGACAGAGTGGACGGCGTGTATCCAAACCATAGCCTGTCAAAAAAAAGGACTTATATAGGTTGAAATCATAATTTGATTCTAATTAGAATAATGTCTCTTTTTATTGTTGTCTCGGGTTAAAATAAATTGCAAGTGTTTGACTTGTATATCATTTAAAATGAAAATGATTCCCTTATTTGTGTAAAAAAAAAGGTTTGAAATATTTACTTTTTGTTATTTGGTCGTGACGCCGCCATAAAACTTTAATTTCGTTTTATGTTAATTGGTATGGCACTAAATGGCACAGCGGTAAGACGAACCCCAATTAAGAGAAGCATCGTTTATCTTTACTTCAAATAGTATTCGTTAGAGATGTTAAATGTTTGTGCCCTCTAGATTTCTCACTAAAGTAAGCCATATATACCTACTAACGACGCTATCAGTAGTCTATGGATGGTTGATCTTATAAATAGGTTTTCTAGATGGGCGTCGCTGTGGTTACGAACTTCAAAATTAATAGTAATTTAATATTTGCAACTTTTTCATTAAAAATAATTTAATTATAGGAACTAGTTATCACAAATCTATTATTAATAAAAATAAAAACCTAGATTCAACAAATAGTCTTTCACCGCCCACTACTAATACACGGACGGTGAGAGGCCGGTGAATGATGGTTCTCTCCCATAGATTTACCACATTGTGTCTATGGCTATTCTTTGGAGAGATCTTTGCCAAGAAAGTGCATCTGTCCATTCTTCTGATGATTTCTAAAATAATATTTAGGACTTTTAGACTCTCACGGACAAAGGGTCATCTCAGCTTCAACACGTCCCACTATTAGGCTCAAGCCTCCTCAACAGTGGAAGGGAAACTGATCAAATATACCACGCTGGTCAGACGTGTTGGTATAGGGTTTTGTTTCGAGTTTTCCCTCTCTTGCCTATGCATACATATAACATTTATGATGTTATATGCGTTTTATATCCCTTAGTCGTCTCTTACAATCACCGACGGGCAAGATATGGGGTGGTGATTTGTATTCTTACTCCGTCACCACACGGAGAAGACAAAGGGTAATCGAAATAAAATAAAGCATATTATAGAATACCCATCTATAAGTCTCCCTACGGTAGGGAGGGATCTATGCAAGAAAAGGAAAACTCAAAATAAAATCCTGTGCTAACTTAACCGAATAGATATATTGTATATATAGGTCAACTGCTCTCCTATAGTGAAGGAGGTTCAACTAACCGATGGCCTACTTGTACGACGTTGAAATGTACTTGTAGGGTGGGCTGTGGGGTCGGCGGGTTACCTCAGTGCGCGACGAAGGTGGCTCCCCATCGTTGAGAGAGATAGCCACCTGGCGCGAGGACGCCCGCCGAGACGTCATCGCCCGTTGGGTTACGCGGCTGGAGAGGCCTAGACACGGTGTCGTTACCGTTGAGGCCCTCCGGCCCGTACTGATGGGGTGGATGGAGCGGCGGCATGGAGTCCTCTCCTTCTGGCTGGTGCGGGTGTTGTCGTGGCACGGATGCTTCGGCTTGTACCTGCACACGGTCGCGTATAGGGAGTGGACTCCGTCCTGCCACTATTGCAGTAGTAACGAGGACATGGCGCAACATACATTCGAGGTATGTTCGAGCTGGGACGAGCAGCGCCGTGACCTCGTCGCTGTTATCGGCGCTGACCTGATGCTGCTGCCTGTCGCGAAAGCGATGGTCGACAGCGTCAGGAACTGGGATGCGGTCGCCGCCTTCTGAGAGGCTGTCATCTCGCGGAAAGAGTCGGCGGAACGAGTCCGGGACGATTCCCGTGACCCGGGCCACCGTCAGCGGCCAGGGCGCCGCAGGCGCGAATATCTGCGCCGGATGCCGCCCTAACCAAGACTTCGGGTGATCAGACCGGGGATTTGTCCGGTCACCCGACGTGAGGCCATCGCGTGAGGGCGACACCCTGACGGCTAAAGCTGTCGGGGCGTCGACACGAGAGGAACCCGTAAGAGTAAACCGCCAGGCGGGCCACCGAAGACAAAGATCAGGTACTGATGACCCGCTCGCACGGCGAATAGAGGTGTTTGCAGGGCGGCTCCATAGGGATGCGCGCCGCCTCTTCCATCGCCGGGCCGATTTGCCGGGGCGCGACCACATCCATGGTCCCACCTTGGGGGAAAAAAAGAAAGGGGGGGCTATGGGCTCACGCGCGGCTCCTTCTTCTTCGTTTCAGACGAATCATACCATATATATAACATACTATATGCCTATAGCCAAAATCGAATCGTGAGATACATAAGAGATGGTGATGATATTATTAAAAAATACTTTTAAAGTGGCTCGTTAAAAAGTCACACAATGTTGATCATTTGATTAGATAAGTAAATTTCATTTTAGTTAATTCAACCGTTCGTTTATTTACAAATGTACTCAAATATAATTTGTATGTTCAATTCGACAGCGTTCAAAGCAAATAAATCCAATTAATTTTCAATCGGAAACCCATTACTCAATCACCGGATTCTCAACAATACCCGTCAGCGTTTCTCGGCCGACGTCTGAATTATTGCGAGAGGAGGGGAATCTCTCAACTTGTTCCGTCGAACGGGAAATTCTGATGAACTAACTTATGTTTATTTTTTTTTTTATTTTATAGCGAATCATTTTTAGCTATTAGAAGTGAAATTTATTTTCCGTTCCATATTGATTTTATTTTTAGGCATCTATTAAGTACTAGCCTATACTTAGTTGTTTATTATTTTTTGATTAGTTGTAGCTATTTTTTTAATTTCTGACTACTAGGAAATTACATACATGCATACATATCATCACGCCATATCCCTTGCAGGTTAGGCAGAGAGAACAGAGTGCCAGAGAACTCTATCTCTGCATACTTCACTCGCTTCCTCAACATTCATAATTCTCTTCATACACGCTCGCCGGTTTCAGAGACTCTTGACTCCACCTTCCTTCAGTATATGACCGATCTGGTCTAGGTAGGTTAGTCTTGGTCTCCCTCGGTACCTACATCCTTCCACTTTCGCATTGTATATCTTCTTAACCAGACGTTCGTTCGGCATTCTTTCCACATGTCCGAACCATCGGAGCATTCCCTTTCGCATCTTTACACCAATACTCACTTTCATACCTACTCGTTCTCTTACGTCGTCGTTACTAGGAAATTTATCTAATAATATGCGTATAAAATAGCAAGAGCAGCAAAACTCGAAATAAAACCTTAATATAATAATAACCATAATCTGCATGACCAGTGTGATATTTAGGTTATTTTTTAAATTAATGCGGTCGAAATGTGATCTCTGCGGAAAATCTGTGGAGTTAGGCTGACCGACCGCATTCGTAACGACGACGTAAGAGAGCGAGTAGGTATGAAAGAGAGTATTGGTGTAAAGATGCGAAAGGGCATGCCCCGATGGTTCGGACATGTGGAAAGAATTCCGAACGAATGTCTGGTTAAGAAGATATACATTGCGAAAGTGGAAGGATGTAGATACCGAGGGGGACCGAGACTAACCTACCTAGACCAGATCAGTCATGTACTGAAGGAAGGTGGAGTCAAGAGTCTCCGAAACCGGCGAGCGTGTATGAAGAGAATTATGAATGTTGAGGAAGCGAGTGAAGTATGCAGAGATAGAGTTCTCTGGCACTCTGTTGTCTCTGCCTACCCTGCAAGGGATATGGCGTGATGATATGTATGTATGTATGTATGTACCAAAATATATACGTTATTTATAGTTGTGTAGTAATGGCTAAGAATATCACCAACACTTACCTTGGATACCGTGAAATACGACGAAGAGAGTCGTGAAAGAAGACTTTTACTTAGACCTTGGCCAACTCTATCTGTTGACGTCAGGCAGGCGGCCAGTCCTAAAATTATTTGCCGATAAGTTTTGAAATATGTACGATGGAAAAGGAACACATATTGCGTAGGTCCCAAGTAATTGGGACAAGAGATTATATTGCATTCATGTCATATGTAGGTACTATAACATGTCCGAACCATCGGAGCATTCCCTTTCTTTATATTTTGGTTGCACTGAATAATCATTAAAACACGCGTTTATTAAAAAAAAATATTTATTTAACACATTATATTAAAAAAAAAAACTTTATCGAAGCGCTACGTGGGTATTGAACTTAACATCTCTGCGTAGCAGTCTATTGGTCTACGATGCAGCTACGCCTGCTCTATATATGGAAGAAATATATGTATTCCATCTTTATATGATTATAACTATTTTGTGAATGAACTCTTCTTAACTCTTTAATAGTAGCAGGACTACACTATTGATAGTCTTCTGTCTACAGACGTGGACTGGTTCGTCTGGCGCAGTACCACCCTCTCGTAGAAAATCAATGCCTGAGCTGTGGCAATACGCTGTTGCGCTTCGTTTAGTGAGCGAGAGAGCTGGAATACCAACTTTCTGGGTGGATTTGGGGTTTTTATTGGTAGGCAGTGGCCTATCTGTACCCTTGGTGTTGTATAGGTCCATGAGTGGCGCTGCCGACAATCGCAAAGGCGATGCTCGACAGCGTCAGGAACTGGGACACGGTCGCCGCCTTCTGCGAGACAGCTGTCTCGCGGAAGGAGGCGGCGGGGCGACTCCGAGAGGAAATCTTCTTCGGTGAGACGCTCCGCCGCCGGCGCCTGGGGTGGCGTAGACGCGAGTATCTGCGCCTAATGCCGCCCTAGCCGAGGCCGCGGGTGACTGGACCGGGGAATAGTCCTTCGCCCGCAGGAGGCTGACCGCGTGAGGGCGACGCCCCGGCAGTTAGCTGGGGCGTCGACGGGGGATGGTACCCGAAAGGGTAACCCGCCGGGCTGGCCACGGAAGGCAAGGAAGCGGTACCAGTGGCCGGCCCAATGGCGATGGGGAGGGAATACGGTGGGTTATGGGGCCACGCGCTCCCCTTCCGTCGCCCCGGACGGTGCGGGCGACGTGCGACCGGGCCATATATATTCATAGCCTACCAAAAAAAAAAAAAAAATGAGTGGCAGTAACATTTATCATCAGGTGTGCTGCTTGCTCGTTTGCCACCATAAGTAATAAAGCGCTGTAGTGTGAATGAAGAAGTAGTAGACAAAGATCAAAAAGGGTAAGCTGAGGTGGTTTGGACACATAGAAAGAATGAGTGAGGAGAGGTTGACCAAGAAAATATATAAAACAAGCGTGAATGGGACGAATACAAGGGAAAGAACTCGTCATAATTTTCTGGATCAAATCGGCGATGTATTGACGAGAGGTCATATTAAGAGTATGCGTAATCGTAGAGTATGCATGAAAACTATTATGAGTGTGAATGAAGCGATGGAAGTATGCCAGGATCGTGGTTTGAGGCAATCCGTAGTCTCTGCCTTTTTTTTTTGCGGTGGGCTATAGACGTCGCACCCCTCCAAATCAGTCAGGGGTGACGGAAGAGGCGGCGCGCAACCCCATTAACCCACCCTGCAAGCACCTCTTCTTCGCCGTACGAGCGGGCCACCGGTACCCGATCTTTGTCTTCGGTGGCCCGCCCGGCAGTATGCTCTCTTGGGTTCCTCTCTCGTCGACGCCCCGAGAGCTTTCGCCGTCGAGGCGTCGCCCTCACGCGGTGGCTTCACATCGGGTGACCGGACAATTCCCCGGTCCGATCACCCAAAGCCTCGGTTAGGGCGCCATCAGGCGCAGATATTCGCGCCTGCGCCGCCGCGGGTGGCGGCCCGGGTCACGAGAATCCTCCCAGGCCCGTGCCGCCACCTCCTTCTGCGAGATGACAGCCTCGCAGAAGGCGGCGACCGCGTCCCAATTCCTGACGCTGTCGACCATCGCTCGCGCAACAGCCAGCAGCGTCAGGTCGGCACCAAGTGCACAAGTTAGTCATTGTCTAAGTCAAACTGTCGCTATTAACAGTGCAATGGCCACACTGTTAATGGTATCTTGTGGGAATTTTGACGGAAAACGAAAACGTTGTAAAGCACTTTTATATGATATTCACTACATCCCAGTAGTTCCGCCGCTTCATATTACATAAAAAAATATCTAATATAACACGTTATAACACTAAGATATCGAACATAACACAAGAGCATGCATGCACCACATGACGTTTTCAAATGCCCGTCAAAAGTCCAAGATGTGTCTTGCCGGTAAAGGTAGACAGCTCAACGTAAGCTATATGACACACATTATCCAGCGCTTATTTTCTATTGGTAACCCACATGAGTCATTTAAAGATATATAGGTTATGTAGAATAAAAATATATAACTACGATATAATTTCCGTGTGGTGACGGAGTAAGAATACTATTCACCACCCCATATCTTACCCGTAGGTGATTGTACGAGACGGCTAAGAGATGTAGGATGCATATAACGTCAATACGAGAGAAGGAAAGCTCGAAACAAAACCCTATACCAACACGTCTAACCAGCGCGGTATAGTAGGTTAATTTCCCTTCCACACAGACAGCACCACAGAGGAGGTCGGGCCTCCTGGCCTGGGCCCAACAGGAGGGCATTTATGGGCTGTGATGAGGATGATGATGACGATATAATTAGTGTGTATTGGAATTAAGAGTAAAAGAATAATGCTACATAGATTTATAACTAGTTTCACTAAATAATATACAACATCAAATATATAATTATAATAATATTTACATACATACATACATATCATCACGCCATATCCCTTGCAGGGTAAGCAGAGAGAACAGAGTGCCAGAGAACTCTATCTCTGCATACTTCACTCGCTTCCCCAACATTCATAATTCTCTTCATACACGCTCGCCGGTTTCGGAGACTCTTGACTCCACCTTCCTTCAGTACATGACCGATCTGGTCTAGGTAGGTTAGTCTCGGTCTCCCTCGGTACCTACATCCTTCCACTTTCGTATTGTATATCTTCTTAACCAGACGTTCGTTCGGCATTCTTTCCACATGTCCGAACCATCGGAGCATGCCCTTTCGCATCTTTACACCAATACTTTCTTTCATACCTACTCGCTTTCTTACGTCGTCGTTACGAATGTGGTCGGTCAGCCTAACTCCACAGATTTTCCGCAGAGATCGGTATAGATCAATAATAATATTTAATATATGTATATAATAATAATATAGATTGGCAACTAGTTTCACTAAATAATACGCAACATCAAATATATAATAATAATATAGCAACATATAAAATAGTCAATAGAAGAATTAAAATAATATTTAAATAATTCACAAATTAAAAATATAGTTTTAGAATTTTATTTGATTTAATAATATGTAAGATTATAATTTAATTTTGAAGTTAAAAATATTTAATTAAAAGAGTACAATGAAAGTGGATTGTAATACTCTCCAGAAAAACTCGTAATATCAATGGGCTCGTCAGATCGATAGCTAAACGGTTTAAATAACTTTATAAAGAGACCTATTTTCTAAAAAAGGACTTTAATAGCTTGTTGGATGCATGGAGAAAAATACATAGCGTTTTTACTGCACATTTATAAGCGAATTTAGTGTGTATACCACAAAACATGACATGTTATTCTGCTATGCAATCATAGGGTGCCTTTTTATTGACCCAATGACCCGTTCATGTCAACATAACTATTATGACCCTAACAGTTTGTTGCGAATCGTGTTTTCCCCCTCGGCCTTTGTTGTTACGATTTTGTCCCGGGTAACTTTCTTATAAGTACGCTTGTTATTTGTTTTGTTATATTCTACTTAGTGTAATGGCGTCAATATATAATTTCATAAGAAAGTCATATTTACTAATAAATTGCTATTTATTTGGACAAATAAAGTTTCTGATATTGTTATATTTAAAACAACAAAAATAACGACATTCAAAATTTCTTTGTCTACCTTTTTAAAATTATGATAGAGTGAAAATATAATTCGTCACTATTTATTGTCTATAGATATCATGAAAAAAGGGATATTCAAATATATCTAAATAAAATATTCATAATTGTCATCACAGCCCATAAATGTCCCACTGTTGGGCTCGGACCTCCTCCGTATTGGAAGGGAAATTAACCTACTATACCGCGCTGGTCATACGTGTTGGTATAGGGTTTTGTTTCGAGTTTTTCTTCTCTTGTATAGATGTTATATGCGTTTTACATCCCTTAGTCGTCTCGTACGATCACCCACGGGTAAGATATGGGTGGTGAATAGTATTCTTACTCCGTCACCACAAGAAACTATTAAGATATACTTAATAGGGAATATTCAAATATATTTAAGAGTATTAAAACTCAAAATACAATCTTATAACAATCCGTCTGACCAACGTAGTATGATAAAACAATTTCATTTCCATTATAGAGAAGGTTTGAGTCCAGCAGTGGGAGTACTTATATGAGCTAAAATGATCCTGACTGCTTCTCCTGGTGAACCCTCAATCTATTTTTAACAAATCCTACGGAAAAGTTATAACACACTATATTCTTAAGACGCAGGCGATCAAGTTATTGTCATGTAGAAGTCTCGATTTCAGTCTTTACGGCTCACACTTTTAATTTTTCTTTTCATAAATTTGAATTTATTAAAGTATTAGTATCATTATTGACTTATTTAACAGCGAATTAAAATAGCCTGAGCATATCCACATATATCTAGACTCTCTATAAAAAAAAATATCAAAGTGGAATTAGCAACTTGGAAATTACGATAAAATGTCGCTCCTAAGTAACATTATCACCTTTTATACTTGGTATAAATCAAGTACTCTTCGAAATATATCGCAATCTTGAAATATTCGGATATTCGATTTAATCTTCGAAATCGCTATCCTTTCGAATTGCTGAAACAAAATCTTCGTAGAAAATGTTATTCTTCTAAAAATGGCTAGGCTAGTAAGATACAATTTTTTTTTATTGCTTATGGTGGCAAACGAGCAAGCAGCAGATCTGATGGTAAGTGTCACTGCTGCCCGTGGACCCTTGCCATACCAAAGGTATTTCCTAATCCCCTAATCCACCCAGACCAGCCCGTGACCGTAGACAGAGAACTGTCAACAGCGTGCTCATACTACTAATCAACTTTGATTAGCAATCACCTACGTATAAAAAAATATTCTGAGCTAAAAGTGGTTAAACTAGTAAGAAGTGGTTAAAATAATAAGACCCAAATACGATTGGAAATAACTATAATGAAAAATTAAATTCACCCACAATGGTTAGACTGCAAAGAGTCGAATACAACAATAAATAAGAAAGATGCAAAATGTTATTTGTATGGCAAAATGTAATTAAATTACTCTTGAAATAAAACTACTTTTACGGATTCTATCGCGTTTGTATTTGATTTTTAATTTCCCGACGTTTCGAACACTTTACAGTGATCATGGTCACGGGAGGACTAATAGACTAGTCCTCCCGAGCGGACTAGTCTATTAGTAGTATTAGTCGTAGTAGTTATATATTGTGGTCCTACCATTATTAGATTTTATACTGGCAATGAATTTGTATTAAAAAAGTGGGTCATAATTTAATAATTAATACTGTAGTGGGTAGATATAAATTTTCTGTAATAACCATGACTTATTGGACATGAGATACCTGAGTCCTCCCGTGACCATGATCACTGTAAAGTCTTCGAAACGTCAGGAAATTAAAAATCAAATACAAACGCGATAGAATCCATAAAATTAGTTTTATTTTAAATTACTCTTGCCAACGATAGGTAATATCGTTGGCAAGCCTTGAAAGCATTGCGTATCCAATTACAATTTGACGATTATAAAATTAAGACCCATACAAATATTTATCAGGATTTGTATATCTACTATCTAAATAATTACATATCTATGTCATTCCTATTATAGAAAACAGTATTTAATTAACTTTAATAGCGTAATGTCACAAATTTCTATGAATTAACATTCAGTTGGCGTTATCTTCGTCATTAGGTACACCTGTTCTAAGTTCGTAGGAATACATTAACGATCATTACTACTTAAGAGCCATTTTCAATAACTTAGATAGTTTAGGTTGGTGTAAAGATGTGAAAATAAATGCTCCGATGGTTTGGACATGTGGAAAGAATTCTGAACGAACATCTGGTTCAGATGATATACAATGCAAAAGCGGAAGAATGTAGGTACCGGGGGAGATCGCGACTAACCTACCTAGACCGGATTGGTCACGTACTGAAGGAAGATGGAGTCAAGAGGCTCCGAAACCGGTGAGCGTGTATGAAAAGAATTATGAATGTTGAGGAAGCGAGTGACATATGCAAAGATAGAGTTCTCTGGCACTCTGTTCTCTCTGCCTACCCTGCCAGGGATATGGCGTGATGATATGTATGTATGTATGTAAATAGTTTACTATTCTCTATTCAAAAATAAGCGACATAGCGATATAGATATTATACCCTTGCATTCCGCAATCTTGAAAACTACTCCATTGACCAACGATAATAAAATCGAGGATATAAGTTCCAGAGGAGAATGCGGTTGGGACACGGCGCAGCATACGCTCGAGGTCTGTATGACCTGGGCTCAGTAGCGCCGTGCCCTTGTCGCTGCTATCGGTGCCGACCTCTCGCTGCCAGCCGTCGTAAAAGCGATGGTCGACAGCGAGAGGAATTGGGTCGCGGTCGCCTCCTTCTGCCAGGACGTCATCTCACAGAAGGAAGTGGCGGGGCGATTCCGAGAGGAACTTCTCTTCGAGGATTCGCGCCGCCGCCGGCAACTGGGACAGCGGAGGCGTGAATACCTCCGCCTCATGCCGCCCTAGCCGAGGCAACGGGTGACCGGACCGGGGATTAGTCTGGTCGCCCTGGGAGTGAGGCCGCCGCGTGAGGACGACGCCCCGACGGTGCAAACTGTCTGGGCGTCGACATCAACGAGGATACCGTGAGGGTAGACCGCCGGGTGGACCACTGAAGAAAAAGACCGCGTACCAGTGACCCACCCGCACGGCGTCGAGAGGTATATTGCAGGGCGGGTCTACGGGCTCTTGCGCCGCTTTTCCTGTCGCCCACGGACGGAATAGCGGGGTTTGACGTAACGTAGCCCGCCGCCAACAAAAAAAAAAAAAAAAGAGGAGAAAGCGGTTACTCTCTCTCGTAGTGATATTAACAATAATTTTAAGCATAGAGGGTATAAGAATACAATTACTTACCACCACTTACTTTTTGTATTGGCAGCTCGTGGCAGACAATGCTGTGTTGTAGCGGCTACAAATACTACAAACCTTTACTTTACTCGTGGATGTCGTAAAAGACAACTAAGAGCTTTATAACGACCTGGGTCAACTCCATCTGATGCCGTTTGGTTGACAATTAAGCCAAGGAAGGTTGACGTCTGGCAGGCGGCCGGTCATAAAACTACAATAACTTTTACAATATGTACTATGAAATAACAGTACATATTGTATCGACCCTAAGTAATTGGGATAAGAGTAGGAGAATGAATATGAGTTGTTGGTAGACAAGTAAGCAACCCAGCTGTTGTAAATGGTAAATGCTACTAATGGATCTGAGTAATATCAGAGATCAATTTTTTTAAACCGCTTTTGAAGATGGATATATCATAGTGCTTGTGAAATAGTTGCATGTAGTTCATTCCATGGTCTACACTTATATGTAAGAAATGAGTACTCAAAACGTACAACCGAGAATAATATTGTTTCCAGGTGGTATGTATCGTTCATACTGCAATGTTCAGTCGAACAATAATAGAAGGCAGACATTGATATTAAGTCAAACAGCTCTTCACACGCAGAAGATCCTAATACTCTCGGCAATTAGGAAAGTTAGTCTGGAACTGAGGTGCCATAATATACGGATCCTTTTCAGAGGAATACGTAAAATTTTATCTTTGTGGGATTATACTGAACCAAGTTCTGTTCACCCTATTGCGAGGCCCGCCCCAGAGAGAGGTTTTAGATTCAAGTCTTCTTTCATTCTTTCCTCTAGCATGCTTCAACGTACATTCTATTAAAATTATCCTGGTGTAACGCTCTTTCCCCGCACATAGCAATGCATATTCTCTATAGAGATAATGCCATTGATATGCGAGATAAACAGCATTGAAGTAATAACTTAAGTAACTTCCCGTAGAAGTTATGAAAACCACCCGAGAAGCATATTATCTTGAAAAACTTAAAACGTTAATTATCCTATGACTGATTTAAAAACAACCTTATATTTTACAAATTCCATAGATATACAATTTTTTTTTTAAACATATTTGCAAACTTTTGTACCCTCATTTAAAAGGATGTATTAGGGTTCTACTGCCGGTGTAGATAAGACTAACAAGGCCGAAACTTAAATCGACTATCCTTATACGTAATAGTGCCGTTAGCATTTATATATAAATACGCTCGTTAGTAGTTACTACGTTTTATAATTTTATAACTTCTGATTCTTATGAGAGAGGGAAAACTCGAAACGAAACTCTATACCAACACGTCTGACCAGCGTGGTATAGTAGGTTAATTTCCCTCCCATTGCCCTTCCACTATGGAGGAGGCCCGCGCCCATCAGTGGGACATCAGACATGTAGGCTGAGATGATGATGATTCTTAATATCTATATGAAATAAAACTATTCTTACGACATTTATCACGATTTTATTTGATTTTTAATTATTAGGTCACATAAGATTTGAGAAGTCTTCTCGTGGACATGAACGCTGTAAAGTATCCAAAACGCGGCGATATTAAAAATAAAATACTAGCGCGATAAAATCCTCAAAAATAAGAGAAATATTAAAGAATAAGTATATTAGGTGTTTGAAAGTTTTTTACGAATGGTATAGCGTTTGTGTTTGTTATTTTTATTCTCAACGTTTTGATCTTAGTACGTTAAGACTTACCGTCATCATGAACGCTGAAAATTGTTTTAAATGACCGTAAATTAAAAAAAATAATACGTGGTAAAATTAGTATAAATAGTTTTATTTCCTATTATATTTAAATCATCATTCACCTACTCTTATCCCGATTACTTGGGATCGCTACAATATGTTACCTTCTTTCATAGTACATATTGTAAAAGTTATTGGCAATAGTTTTATGACCGGCCGCCTGCCAGACATCAACCCTCCTTGGAAATGTAATTGTTGGCCAAACGGCATCAGATAGAGTTGGCCCAGGTACGACACCCACGAGCAAAGTAAGGGTTGGTAGTATTCATAACCGCTACCACACAGCATTCCTATTATATTTAAATACAATCAAGAAAAGCTTTCAAAACATATTTAGCAGAATATGTATATACATTATAAGTATAAATAAAGGCGCTAATTTTAATTAGGTATGAATACGCTTGATTAGATAGCACCTCAGTATCACACAGAATTTCATAATATAGGCCAAACTCATTTGGTAACAATATACTTCTTAATTTAGAGTACTTCATAACGATGATTTACATAAGAATATAAAATTAGATAAAATTTCAGATTAAACATTTTCAACGAGTATTTTACATTACATTTTATGTAGACAACATTTTTATCGTCTCTTGTTATATTTTTAAAGTTAAACTTAGATAATGAAAAAACAGGAATACGTATTTTCAGAAGAGATACACACATTTTTACCATTATGATTCTGGTAATCTTTGACTTATTAAATTCATTACAAATCGTGATTAATAATGATTTTCCTGGATGACATCAAGAATAAAAACGTTGAAAGTTAAATATTTTTGGGACAGTGTTATGGTAGTTGGTACGGTATAAGAGTAAGAAATTCAAATCGAAATATCTTGAAAACTCTCAGAGAATACTAATTATTTCTATTTACTATCCAAAACGAAATATTGACATAGTAAGGGTACTAATTACTAATACTAAAAGAATACTGAATCCGTAATGAATCGTTCATCACCGTCCCCCCAAACTAGGTGGACAGACGACCTGGTGAAGGTTGCTGGGCGTCGTTGGATACAGGCGGCACAGGACCGCACTCTATGGCGTAACATGAGGGAAGCCTACGTTCAGCAGTGGACGGCAATATGCTGAAATGATGATGATGATGATGAAACGATCTGCTCTAAATATACCCTACGAACCAGATCATGTAAATCTTATTAAGTATACTTTAACGGAGACTCCAGTAGGGTTAGCGTAATAGAAAACAAAGAGCAAGGACGGACTTGAGAAATGAAATGATAGGTCTTTATATGATATGAGATTGCGAGTGGCTGTCAAACTTAGTACTTACTTATAGTGACAACCACGGACGCTTTACAGATTACGATGACAAAGGCCTGTCACTCCATTAGCTGGAACTTATAGTGCTAATTGCATGTGATTTTATACCATTACGTAGACGTAGTTAATTGATTAAGTGGATGGAATCTTGCGTTTTGTATTCTATTAGTAAAAGATCAACATTAGAGGTAGTCAAAAAGACCCGATGTCTACGTAACATATTAAAAAAAAACGACGATAAATTACACTCAGAACAACCATTTACGAATTGCACAAAATATTTTCCAGCATGGGAATCGAACCCACGTAACTGGCACGGAAGGTCGGTATCTTAACCACTGCGTCATCTGCGCAGTCGACAATGGCAATTGTATGATATGTATCCAGTTTATATGAGAATTTCTACTCAGTGCATGTAAATAGTTAACTATTGGATGTTGGCTACTATAACAAGCATAATAGAAATAGATGTTCTAATTACCACGTTGAAGTATCAATGGGTAGGCCACATCGCTCGACGAACCGTCAACCGTTGGGGAAAAAAGGTTCTAGAGTGGTGACCACGAATCGGAAGACGCAGTGTAGGACGACCACCCACTAGGTGGACTGACTACATCAAGAAGGTGGCAGGAAACCGTTGGATGCAGGTGGCACGGGACCGTTATCAATGGCATTCTCGTGGGGCCTATGTCCAACAGTGGATGTTTACGGGCTGATGGAGGGATGAGATGTTCTAATTACAGTGTGATGCCGGCTACGAATACTGCCAAGCCTTACATTGCCTGTGGGTGTTGTATAATTAGATTAAAAGCATTTTTATTATTTCATTTATATTGACCAGAGCCAACTCCATCTGATACCGTCTGGTTAACTATTACATTTCCAGGGAGAGTTAATGTTAAGCAAGGCTTTTGATCATAGAACTATTGTCAATTTTTGTCTACTTTTTTTTTGGACAGGCTATAGCCGTGCACACACCGCCCACGCCATCCGGGACCACGGAAGGGACAGCGTGGAACCCCCATTTCTTTGGAGTGCAAACTCTGACCTAATGCACTGAGTTTAGCCTTAGGTAGTTCGCTTGGATAAATATTATATTGCTATTAGCAAAAATAACTGAGAGGCAGTTACATCGAGTTCCTTCAATAACGAAAGAAGAAAAATGTAAATATTGATTGCCTTTGGTGAGTTTTTTTTTTTTTGCTTAGTTACGTGGTAGTGACAACGAATGCCAACCAACACTTACATCACTAGTAGTATTAATAAATAAAAGACTACTTAAAATACTTATATCGACCTCGGTCAATTCTATTTAAGACTCCCTGCTTATCGTTTTGAAGCTGTATTCATTTACATTTACCAAAACCGACTCCGTCTGATGCTGTCTGGTTAACAATTACATTTATATATACGGGCGAGTTAATGTTAAGCAAGGCTATTGTCAATTTTTTTACAATATTTACGATTGGAGAACTGATGAGATTGCTGACACTGTAAAAGAGGAAAATGGCTACTGTGACGGTGATAAATTTACCAGTTCAATGCAGGTAAAATCAAAATTATTTTTTTAATAAAAAAAACACCAACAATTTATTCTGATTAATAACGTCGACGGCGACCCCATTTAATGAAATTTATCCGCAAGTTTGGCACTCCATAATTATTTACCTCAATCTTAGGATGCAGAGTAGCGTTAAGATGTCAAGCAAGGCTTAAAATATAATCTTTAATAATTATTAAGCTATTACCAAGGCTTTTCTCTCTCTTTTTTTAGTCATGATAGGAAAAATATGTAATAGGACATTGATGAGCAACTACCCTCAAAATCTGCTATTTTAGTCTTAATTCTCCTTATGAATGGTATTATTTGCCTTTTTCTGATAAGCTATGGTATGGTCAAATCTCATCCATTGCGTACCTTTTTTTGCGGTGGCCCATAGTGTGGTCACGCCCCGTCAAATCGGTCCAGCGTAACATGGAATAGGCGGCGCGCGACCCCATAGACCCACCCTTTTTTTTTTTTATCCGCCAAATCGTTCCGGGGCGACGAAAGAGGCGGCGCGCAACCCCATAGACCCACCCTGCAATGCACGTCTCTTCGCCGTGCGAGCGGGCCACCGAAACCCGATCTTTGTCTTCGGTGACATTGCATACTTTACTTCATCTTCGTTGCTATTAGGCCGAAAACTAGTACCGATTCCTTGATTTCCATGGCCAACCTGTCGGATTTCCGTTACGGGTACCATCGTCATCAACGCCCCTTAAAAAAATGACAGTCGTGCCGGGGAGTCGTCTTCACCTGGTCAACCTTTCTGTGGGTGGCGAACTAATTCAGTATTGTTGTTACTTTTATTAACTCCAGTACCCTATCTCTTATTCTTTTCAACATATTAGGCTTATATTTTATGAGGTCAATCTGGTCTGTTATTCTAAGTGGCTAAATGATTTAGCGTAGGATTTTATTTTTATTTTTCGTATGCGTCATTTTACGACACGTGCTAGAATGAAAGAGGTATTGACATGACGTGGAGATTATGGTATGGTTTGCTCATAGTGCACTCTATGTCATAATACTTCTACGTTCTACCAGTATATAAATTTTCCTCGTCAAACCTAGGCTCTATTGCATACTAATAAAATTTACAGAAATATAAAAAATAGTATTCTACATGGGTGCAATTAGGTGGTCTCACTTGTAATTTCTTGTAGGCAAACTAAAGATGGATTTTTAATTTAATATGAGCCAGAGCACTTGTGGTGTATTTAAATTTTTAAGAATGATATCGACATTAGTAGTAAAGAAAGACCAAAGAAAACATGGATGGACTGTGTGAAGTATGACATGGTTAGACTTGGAGTGACTACGGATATGACGTCTGATAGAAACTGTATGGAAGAAGGGGACATATTACATCGACCCCAAGTAATTGGGATAGGAGCATGATGATGATGACCCCGGTAATACTATTGTTGCCGGGGCATCGACGGGGACGATACCCGAATGAGTAAATGATCGAGCTAACCACCAAGATCAAGGAATTGGTATCATTGGTCAGTCCAACGCAACAACGCTGTGGAAACAATACTAGGAGTTATGATGTCGAACACCGCTCTTTCGTTACTCTAGATTGAATTGGCAGTATGTCCAGGGTGCCTACCATAAAAAAGTTAAAAAAAGTATACCGAATACTCTATCTGTACCATTGGCCCGCCCACATAGGGATAAAGAGATACGGGTATATGTATCCGACTATAGGATCCCCAAAATAAAAATTTTAATAAATTTTAAACCAACAAACCGAGCCGCTACACTACCGCGACTAATTGTAGGACATGCAAATTGGTGGCAGCACGATTGGGCCGGAATCCCAATAGGCGCGGGTTCGAATCCCGCTTGCGACATCATTTTTCATTTCGTAATCGGATTTTATAAATAATTAAGCATATTAAATGCTAAATTTCAGTAATTTAAATAACAAGGTTGTGTCATCGTTTAATACAATTCTAACTGTAAAGTTTGAAGTATTAAGCCTATAACAATGTGTAAACATTGTCGGGTAGATAGCACACCGTCACCTTAAGACGTAAATACAATACGAAATGAAATTTGCATGTCCTACAATTAGTCGCGGTAGTGTAGTGGCAGCACGATTGGGCCGGAATCCCAATAGGCGCGGGTTCGAATCCCGCTTGCGACATCATTTTTCATTTCGTAATCGGATTTTATTATTATTATTTTATTACAGGTTAAGTGTTCACGACATTATAACAGCCTTGGAAGAAGATGACCATATCGTTTCTGCAGATATATTTATTACGCCACCTGACAATGATGATTTGAGCGACGAAGACAGCGTAAGTGAAGACACAGGGGATATTGGCAATCTTGCACGAAGACAATTACTAGCAGAAGCTGAGGTAAGATGTCAGGTGCCGTCATCTGAAGGGGTTATGGAGACTGTGGATGGAATTCTGTTTATAAATGAAAGCGAGCAAGACCCGCAGCCATCTACGTCTTATTCAGAGGAACCACATGCAAAGAAAGCCAAAATAGTTACGAAGAGGAAATGGAGATAAAAGGATATATCTGCAAAGCCTGAGAAGGAGTCATTATCATCAGAGTTTGTTTTAGATAAAGATAATCCTTTAGAATTTTTTGAGATGTTTTTCGATGATGAGGTTTACGAACTGGCGCAGCAGTTCCAGTACTGAGAAAAATGCTATTGCGAAAGGACATACTAATTTCCGAGTAACTATTGAAGAAGTGAAGAATTTCGTAGGTATTTTACTTTTGTCCGGTTATAATAGTGTTTTCCGGTACAGACTATACTGAGATCAAAGTATCAATGCTCATCATTCAGGAGTATCTTCATGTATGAGTATACGACTGGATGAAAAAAAACATTGTATAGTGAGGAACGCAACGCAAATTCGATGCCGTCAGTGTCATAAGAACATGAAATTCAAATGCAGCAAATATGGGGTTGGTTTTCACCAACATTGCTCTCAAATTTTTCATACAGTGAAATATTGTCCCATTTTTCTCTCAGTTACATTGATAAGATACATTTTTTTTAAATTCTAATTCTAATAATTCTCAATAGATACTAAATATAAGTTTATTTCATAATAAAAACATATTGAAGCAATTGTGTATATTATTTATCCCCATAGAAAACCTGTAGGCATATTCTCCCAGCGCCCCATTTAAGGTGCGGTCCTGAATTTTAGCCAGTATACAAAAAAATATAATATAACTAAAACATTATTATTATTTAGCAGCCACTTAATAAGTATGTATAAAAAAACAATGAATTATTTGTAAATTTAATACCTTGGGAAGATATGGGTTAATGTATTTATTCAATCAGTGGTAAACGGTGTGGGTATCACTTTTAATAGTGTATGGCTTCACACTAATCTGTACAGTTATACTGTTAGTTTACCTAATAAAGTAAAAAAATAAAACTGATAACTTAAACTTATATCAGTGAAACTATTTAATAGTGAAATAGTTTAACTTGAGAAAATCTTAGGTTATTACTTAAATTTTATGTATATTAATATGATAAATTAAATTCTTGTCCCAACATTACTGTATGGAAGCGAGAGTTGGGTATGCAGAAAAGAGTATGAAAGTAAAATTAATGCGGTCGAAATGCGATCTCTGCGGAAAATCTGTGGAGTAAGGCTGACCGACCGCATTCGTAACGACGACGTAAAAGAGCGATTAGATATGAAAGAGAGTATTGGTGTAAAGATGCAAAAGGGAATGCTCGATTCTCCTGTGACCTTGAAAGCTGTAAACTGTTCGAAACGTCGGCAAATTCAAAATCAAATACAAACGCGATTGCATCCTTAATAATAGTTTTATTTGTTTCAATATTATGGCACGTATTTTACTTTAATGGCCTAAAAAATCTTAAAATATTAATAGATAGAGATAAAGCATAAAATATAATGTTATAAAACCCTCAGATAACATTGGATATGTGATAATACGTGGTAATTGAGATATTTACTCGTCTATTCTAATACGTTATGTGACATTGATATATTGTCGTGTTTCGGTTTACTCTGTGTACGGAGATTGATGTCGTGACGAACCCAAAGCAACCTTGGAAACTAGTGAAACGGGTAAGTTATACGTAAATGAGGTCATATCAACTAATGTTGGATAAAGCTGCAATACGTCATATAATAGGGTTGTCAATCTTTATAATAATAATTCTACTTTATTTTCGTTAAATATACACTTATAGATAGAAATAACGAAACAAAATAAAATATATTAACGAGCAAAAAATGAATTCATGCCATTTTACCAATTAGACCAGTGTGGATGTTCACATATGGTAATCAAATTATGACTCGCATTATCGACTTTCTGTGTGACGTTCCACACGCCATCTATAAAACAATGTTTACACATTGCCCTGATTTAATACTCTAACATTACACTTAAAAGTATATTAAGTGTCACACAATTCAATAATCTGAATTACGAAAATGGTGCGCTTGACATGCTAGACTATTTATGTTAGAGTGGTTTCAACTGATTACTAATAGATGTGGTTTCAAATCCCACGGCTGGTAATATTTTTTAGTTCAAAATCAAATAATTATAAATAACATGTCTAATACTAAATCTCAGTAATCTAAATGAAAATGACTTTATTTACATACCAACTGACTTATGCAACTTGGTCTGCAACACATAACAGAGAAAGAGTTTAAAAAATGAGTCGTAGGCACATACAACGCGTAGCGCACGCAACGGAAGCTCTCAAAAGAAATAATTACCCTGTTTTTACACCTAGATATTGCGCCCGCTCTTATTATTCGTAGTGATATATTAACTTATAGCCTTCCTGAATAAAGGGACTATCCAACAAAGATTTATTTTTCAATTCGAACTAGTAGTTCTTGAGATTATCGCCGTCAACCAAACAAACTCTACAGTTTTATGATATTAATATACGGGTCTGTCGTAATTAGTGGATAATACGCTAACCGGGTATAACGCGGATGTCTAACTCTAAGAAAATCTACTTTGTATGTCAGGGTTGCCAACACTGCGAAAGTTGTCAATATTTTTTGTGTTTTTTCTAAAATCTTCTATCGTGACTAGTAATTTGGCATAATTTTTATAAATTAAGATATTTGTATATACCAACTTTCCGACTGTCCTAAGCTCTTTAGCTCCTACAAAGTAATATTGCTTGCAAGTACTGATTGTTATACCTTTTTATAATCTACACAAACTAAGCATTTTTTAATTTGATATATTTTGGGTACTCACTGTGGGGGAATAATTCAAGTGAAAATAAAATCAGCCGGTGTACGCTATTGCAGTGAGTTTAATAATGTAATGAAAGCCTTACAGAAAAAAAATTACGTGACATAGCATTATAATTAGTAGCGGGGCGAATCCCACTTGGCGCGACATGTTGCTATGTAGTTTTACACAGGCATTTCAAACACTCACAGTGCAGTACAGATCTTTTAACAATCAATGGTTATAATTTGTCTAAAAGTAAAAAACAAAAATAAAAATAACTTCTATCTCTAATATTCATAAGTTTAGAATCTATGATGCCTAAAATAGTAATTTGCTTAAATAGTACAATTATTTCCGAGTAAAATACAAAAAAAAACTCTAAAATTATATGGCATGTGTAAAAATTATAGCCAAATTACTAGTCACGATAGAAGATTTTAGAAAAATTACAATAAATATTGACAACTTTCGCAGTGTTGGCAACCCTGACATACAAAGTAGATTTTCTTAGAGTTAGACATCCGGGCTACCCCCGGTTAACGGATTATCCACTAATTACGACAGATCCTTTAGGTAGTGTAAAAGAAAACTACAACAGTTTACTTATTTAGATTTTATTAGTGCTAAATAGCATACTTCGAGTTCTCCACTATGGTAATATAGAACAGTGAGTATCTGTTTTTGTATATGGGACAAGTGAAAGAAAAAAAGCGTAAATTTTCTGAATGTTTACTCGGGCCCAAATACTTTTTTTTTATTTAAAAATAATGCGTTATTTTCTTTTAAAAAGTTTGCTACCCTATTCACGCATTTTATTACGCTACCTTCCGTTTGTAATAGTTTGTGTAGTTGCATCTAAAATTATTTTTAATAAGAAAAATATTATGTGTTACATAATGTATCTGTTGAAAAAGGAAAGAATGAGGAATACTCCTGGTCCAGGTCTCCAAAAAATAAGGTATTTCTAGATTTTTTTCTGAAGCTTTTCAATCAGCATTGTTATAGTAATATAATTTAATATTTAGGAAAGGATTGAAAATTTAATTATAATAGACTTAATGATATAGTGACCGAGAAAGAATACAATTCATCCCTACGTTAGAGAAGGGAAGAGAAAGGAAGCTGGAAATAAAATCCTATACTAACCTGTCTGACCAGGGAGATACAGTAGGTCTATTTTCTTCCTATTGTAGACAATCATCATCTTTCTCCTACTCTTATCCCAATTACTTGGGGTCGATACAATATGTACTGCCCTTCCTATATATTGTAAAAGTTATTGTCTATAGTTTTATGACGGGCCGCCCGCCTGATGTCACCCCTCCTTGGGAATGTAATTGTTGACCAAACGACATCAGATGGAGTTGGCCCAGGTCGTTATAAATGTCTTAGTCGTCTTTTATGACATCCACGAGCAAAATTAGGGTTGGTAGTATTCGTAGCCGTTACTACACAGCTAAGTACGATGGAACGTAATTGTGCTAATAAATGATGGACTGAAAAAATAATAGACATAAAAGTAACGCTAAAAATACGCAACAGAGGAAAATATAAGTGTGTGTCAGCTCCGACGCACGACTGGAGTTTACTCCTTAAGTACGATTATCAAAACATACATACATATCATCACGCCATATCCCTTGCAGGGTAGGCAGAGAGAACAGAGTGCCAGGGAACTCTATCCTTGCATACTTCACTCGCTTCCTCAACATTCATATTTGTCTTCATACACGCTCGCCGATTTCGGAAACTCTTGACTCCACCTTCCTTCAGTACATGACCGATCTGGTCTAGGTAGGTTAGTCTCGGTCTGCCCCGCTACCTACATCCTTCCACTTTCGCATTGTATATCTTCTTAACCAGACGTGCGTTCGGCATTCTTTCCACATGTCCGAACCATCAGAGCATTCCCTTTCACATCTTTACACCAATACTCTCTTTCATACCTACTCGCACTCTTACGTCGTCGTTGCGAATGCGGTCGGTCAGCCTAACTCCACAGATTTTCCCTAGAGATCGCATTTCGACTGCATTAATTTTGCTTTCTTGCTCTTTTCTGCATACCCAAAGCTCGCTTCCATATAGTAATGTTGGGACAAGCACAGCGTTATATATTGCTACACGTGCCTTCTGGCTGAGGTGGTGGCTACCAAGAAGTTGTCCCAACGCTCCGTTAACTCTATTGCCCGCATTCACTCTTCGCTCTATATCAGTGGTGTACCTTCCATCTCGGCTAAAACCACATCCAAGATATACAAATTCATCCACTTGCTCTAGTACATCATTACCTATTTTTACTCTTACATCTGTTCTGGCTTCATCTCTTTCAAAGACCATTATTTTGGTTTTGCTCACATTCACGCGTAGACCCCTTTTCTTACAATCTTCTGTCATTGTGTCGACTAGGGTCTACAGGTCAGTCGCTAACTGTACCAGCAGGACTGCGTCATCTGCATAGAGCAGAGCAGTGACCACTGACTCGCCCATCTGGACTCCCACATTCATATCGTTCAACTTTTGGAGAGATTTATCCAGATATATGATAAACAGTCTGGCTGACAGATCGCACCCCAGCTTAACGCCGATATTGACGTCAAACCAAGGTGACATTCCATCATCCAGCCGCACACAGGCTCAACAGCCCATGTAACTGGACTGCACAGCCTGCAGCAGTTTACCGTTAATACCATACTCCGGTAAAATGTCCCAAAGTTCCTTTCGTACAACCGTGTCAAATGCTCTCTCCAGATCCACAAAACTACAGAAAACCCTCTGACCTAGAGCCAGATGCTTCTCTACAATGTTGCGCAGAGAGAACACTTGATCCATGCATCCTCTTCCACTCCTGAAACCTCCTTGTGTCTCACACAGTAAACCATCGGACACCATCCTCTTTCTCATTCTCATTCTCATTCATATTATCAAAACAGGCACAAAAAAAGCTCATTAGACTAAAAATAATATATTTTTATTTATTTACATTTATTAAAACTGTTCAGCGAAGTATTATCTCACGTCAGAAAGTGAAAAGTGCGCAGAATAGGTTGCGCACCAAAAACGTAACGAGGTCATTCGATTACTAGATTTTAATCCTCAAATTTTTCTCATACCGGGCGCCTTATATAAAAATCGATTCTTAAGGAGTAAACTCCAAAAGGAATTTTATAACAAAATAAATTGTAATCTATTTTAAATGCACATTTTCAAGTAAATATATTTCATCTGGTCATAAAAGTAGGTTACTCGTAAACTCTAGGGAGAATAAAAGATCCGACTGCACCTGATGCAAAATATTCAAAGCTTTAAAATATCACTTGCCACCTGAATTACTATTTCGAATGCCGCATATTTTACAAAAACATCTTAGACAATTTTATGTTTTTAGAAAAAATATATAATATAAATATACTAGATTTAGGATACACACAATGTATTAGTAATGCTGTTTGATAGCAGCTACGATAACTACCAACACTTGCTTTTCTCGTGGATGTCGTAAAAAAACAATAAAGAGTTTTAAATCAACCTGTGCTAACACTATGAATAAAAGAAGCTTATTTTCTTATCATCAACATTTTAAACACGATGTAAATATTTTCAAAGACGAAATTAATACAACGATATTATTCATATTATTTTGGGAAAATATTTTTTCATTCTGTCTCAAACAGTATACGGTGATACTGTTTGGTGTAAGCCACCCATAGCGCTGTAATCGCCAGGCTTGGCAGACGGGTTGGCGATCGCAATGAGGTGTTATACGTTTCTTAAGAGCTGCTGTCTGTTTGCCTGAAGATACCCTTCACTTTTGACGGGAATTTGAAAACGTCATGTGGTGCTCTTGTATTATATTCGATATCTTAGTGTTTTAACGTGTTATATTAGATAATTTTGATGGCATTTTATGTAATGTGATGTGCGGAAATACTGGAATGTAAAATATCATATAAAAGTGTTTTACAACGTTTTCGTTTTCCATCAAAATTCCCACAAGATACCATTAACAGTGTGGCCATTGCACTGTTAATGGTGACAATTTGACTTAGACAACGACTGACTTGAAAGACTAAAAACCTGAAAATATTTATAACTTGACACTGGCACCAATAGCTCGTATATGTAGCTGATTGCCAATACATAAGAAGAAGAAGAAGAAGATACCCTTTACGTTTTACTCGATCTTTATCTCTCCTTATAAATAAAATTGTTTATTATACAGCATCACAGATAGGCCTAGGTCGATTTAAAACCTTTAATATTAAAACCCTTATTAGGTCTTTGGCGTACAATAGTATTAAATGATCTTTGGAGAATTTGGGCCAGTAATACACCATTTATTTCCTACATCCTGATTCTATTGTCGAACAATCAGATAAGAACCTTACTCATCCATCCTTTTAGAAATTCTACGGTTCAAAACGAACCTAACATGTCGATTAAGGGAATGGAATAATTTACCAATATTTGCATTCAAATCTCATTACACTGAATGTGTTTTAAAGACAAAATTCGATAGATTTTTTAAGTGTTTTATTATTACAAAATATAACTATATATAGAACTGACATATAAATAGTTATCCGTGTGGTGGTGGAGTAAGAATACAATTCACCACCCCCCTATCTTACCCGTGGATGATCATAAGAGACGACTAAGGGATATAAAACGCATATAACATCTATGCAAGAGAAGGATAATTCGAATCAAAACCCTATACCAACAGATCTGACCAGCTTAACCTACTATACCATAGTAGGACGCATATATATGCGTCCGTATATCCATATATATGCGTCGCGTAGATTTATATCTATGCGAGAGAAGTAAAACTCGAAACAAAACCCTATACCAACACGTGTGACCGGCGCGGTACAGTAGGTTAATCTCCCTCCCATTACAAAGGAGGCCCGAGCCCAACAGTGAGACATATGCGCTGTGATGATGATGATAATGATAAATAGAAGGGAAATAAGACTTATTTCTTTTTTCTTGTCATCTTGTCTCTTGCTTTTGAGTATCACAAAAGACGATAAAATTGGAATTTTTTTGCATCTGCTATGATGCTCTGTAGTTTAGACGCTGCTTTTTTAATTGTCAGGCTAGTATGTTATACACATTAGTAGAGTTATATGTATAGAGAAGCTATCCCGAATAAATATTTTGTTCCATTTTGGTAACAGTTAAACTAAAGTCCGCTGCAGCGCTAAAAGAATAAATAGGTAATCTAACGCGAACATTGAAGCACACAGCGCTAGATCGCTTTACAGTTGTAATTTTCTCGCGACCAAAACGTCGTAAGATGTAGGCATTTCATGCGCACTTACGCGTTTCGTTCAACGTTATGTAACAAAGCGTGGTACTATAGACTTTACACCGCAGAAGTGACACAGTTTTTGTACCTACAAAGATTCATTAGAACTCATACAGCATACTCTATTTCAAAGTGTATTATTAAGTAGTTAATTAAATAAAAATAATAGTAAATTATAAAAGAAAATGAACTATTATATGTTTATATAAACTTTGCTTTAACATACGACAATAGTTTTGAATATCCGTGTGATGACGGAATAAGAATACAATTCATCACTACCTGTCTTGGTCGTGGATATCGTAAAAGGCGACTAAACGATATAATATGCATATAACATCTATCAAGAGAAGGAAAACTCGAAACAGAACCCTATACCAACCTGTTTGATCTTTGACAAATAAGTATTAACTGATAACATAAACTAAAGGAAAAAAGAATATAAATAATCAAAATACTTTCTAGACACTATGTCAAGTCTGTGTATAGTCACACATTTTTACCTCCAACCAGTGTAATTGAACATCTGCGGGCTCTAGTCTATTATCAAAGATGGTGTGACATTTAAATGTAGATTTTTTTTTATTGTGCTAATTCGATATTATTCTGCCCGCGGCTTCGTCCGCGTAAAAGGTTACTTTCCTAAAGTTTTTGATCCTCTATTTTTATTTTTGACCGTCGGTAATACAGTGCAACGATATTACAATACTCAGGGTTGGAACTTCATTACTGGACTGCTAGATGGCGTTGAAGAAGCTAGATTTTGAGATTTTTTGACAAACAATTTTTTTATTTTTCATATAAAAATTTTGATTTTTTTTAATAAAAAGTATCCTATGTTACTTTTAATATCTCCAAGAATATGTGTACAATGTTTCATGATGATCGGTTGAGTAGTTTTAGCGTGAAAGCGTAACAAACAAACTTACATTCACATTTATATATTAGTAGGGATTTGTACACTTTAACAACAAAACATTTTACTTAGTAAAATAAAGAATTTTTATTCATATCCACATGTGCAAGTTTTGATTGGTATTATTCGAATTATCGTATTAACAACGCTGCTCTGTATACACCCACAGTCTATGATGGTCGCAGTCACACTAAAGTAAAGTGTACGGATTGCAGTACAGATTAGTCGAACAAAGCATGTGTTCGGAACGCGAAATCTAGTACGTAGTACATATATATTGATGGTTATACATTATACTACTACTGCTACACAGTTATAAGCTAAACATGTGGTGATGAGTTGAGAATACAATAGGTCATCGCCCCTTCCCTAGCCGACGCCGCGGATGACTGGTTCGGGGAATTAGTCCGTCACCCGCCGAGAGGCCGACCGCGTGAGGAAAGACCGACATCCTCCCCGAGAGGGGGACGTCGGCCTAGAAGAGGTTTCTCCTCAGGGGGTATTCCGCCGGGCCGACCACTGACGCCAAGTCACTCTGCTCCGGTGGTCGGCCCAACGACGAGGGCGACGTCACGGTTGGGTTACGGGTGTGCGTGCTTACGCTCCTCTGTCGCCCCGGATGGAGTGATGCGAGGAGTGTGCGGACAGTAACACAGAACCAAGAAAAAAAAATCATCCCTTAATTTTCCTTGGAAGTCGTAAAAACCTATACAACCCTATAACACTAACTACATCGCCAGCCTATCTGCTAAACCTGAAGATTATCGAATGGTCAGGGTTATAGAAAGATGAAAGTTATATAACCATACAGAAAGCTAATCTAGTTTTTTCAAGACAATATCCTGCACTGAGGTAATAATAATTTTCTTAGAAAGGACTTTAAAGATATATAATCTAAAGGACATAAATGACACTCAAACTTCCAACAACAATATGTGGTTCACACAAAGTAAGGAGCAGTGTGGTAGCGGCTACGAATACTACCAACCCTTACTTTGCTCGTGGATGTCGTAAAAGACGACGAAGAGCCTTATAACGACTTGGGCTAACTCCGTCTGATGCCGTTTGGTCAACAATTACATTCCCAAGGAAGGTTGATGTCGGTCAGGCGGCTGGTCATAAAACTATTGCCAATAAATTTTACAATATGTTGCGATAAGAGTAGGAGAATGTTGATGATGATAAAGTAATGTGCTGCGTAGATATCGAACCCACTATACAGATACGATAGACGACAGGTATCTTAACCACTACGCCATCTATGCAATCGCAATTAAGGACAGTGGAATTTACGTGTAACAAGAAAGCAGCTAAGACGTATCCTTCATTTATACTTTTACACAAAGCTGTCTCGGGTTCAATTATTCCTACCCAGCTAGTAAGATATAGTTAAGGGTTTATGTTTTTATTTTTTTCTATATCATCATAACGACGACGTAAGAGAGCGAGTAGGTATGAAAGAGAGTATTGGTATAAAGATGCGAAAGGGAATGTTCCGATGGTTCGGACATGTGGAAAAAATGCCGAACGAACGTCTGGTTAAGAAGATATACAATGCGATAGTGGAAGGATGTATCTACCGGGGGAGACCAAGACTAACTTACCTAGAGCAGATTGGTCACGTACTGAAGGAAGGTGGAGTCAAGAGTCTCCGAAACCGGCGAGCGTGTATGAAGAGAATTATGAATGTTGAGGAAGCGAGTGAAGTACGCAAGGATAGAGTTCTCTGGCACTCTGTTCTCTCTATCTACCCTGCAAGGGATATGGCGCCCCGGATGGAGTGATGCGAGGAGTGTGCGGACAGTAACACAGAACCAAGAAAAAAAATCATCCCTTAATTTTCCTTGGAAGTCGTAAAAACCTATACAACCCTATAACACTAACTACATCGCCAGCCTATCTGCTAAACCTGAAGATTATCGAATGGTCAGGGTTATAGAAAGATGAAAGTTATATAACCATACAGAAAGCTAATCTAGTTTTTTCAAGACAATATCCTGCACTGAGGTAATAATAATTTTCTTAGAAAGGACTTTAAAGATATATAATCTAAAGGACATAAATTACACTCAAACTTCCAACAACAATATGTGGTTCACACAAAGTAAGGAGCAGTGTGGTAGCGGCTACGAATACTACCAACCCATACTTTGCTCGTGGATGTCGTAAAAGACGACGAAGAGCCTTATAACGACTTGGGCTAACTCCGTCTGATGCCGTTTGGTCAACAATTACATTCCCAAGGAAGGTTGATGTCGGTCAGGCGGCTGGTCATAAAACTATTGCCAATAAATTTTACAATATGTTGCGATAAGAGTAGGAGAATGTTGATGATGATAAAGTAATGTGCTGCGTAGATATCGAACCCACTATACAGATACGATAGACGACAGGTATCTTAACCACTACGCCATCTATGCAATCGCAATTAAGGACAGTGGAATTTACGTGTAACAAGAAAGCAGCTAAGACGTATCCTTCATTTATACTTTTACACAAAGCTGTCTCGGGTTCAATTATTCCTACCCAGCTAGTAAGATATAGTTAAGGGTTTATGTTTTTATTTTTTTCTATATCATCATAACGACGACGTAAGAGAGCGAGTAGGTATGAAAGAGAGTATTGGTATAAAGATGCGAAAGGGAATGTTCCGATGGTTCGGACATGTGGAAAAAATGCCGAACGAACGTCCGGTTAAGAAGATATACAATGCGATAGTGGAAGGATGTATCTACCGGGGGAGACCAAGACTAACTTACCTAGAGCAGATTGGTCACGTACTGAAGGAAGGTGGAGTCAAGAGTCTCCGAAACCGGCGAGCGTGTATGAAGAGAATTATGAATGTTGAGGAAGCGAGTGAAGTACGCAAGGATAGAGTTCTCTGGCACTCTGTTCTCTCTATCTACCCTGCAAGGGATATGGCGTGAAGATATCTATACGTATATACTTATGTATCATCATCATCATCTCAGCTCACATATGTCCTATTGTTGGGCTCGAACCTCCTCCATAACTACAACCACGCTGGTCAGACGTATTGGTAAAGGGTTTAGTTTCGAGTTTTTCTTCTCTTGCATAGATATTATATGCGTTTTATAACCCTTAGTCGTCTCTTACGATCACCCACGGTTAAGATAGGGGTGGTGAATTATATTCTTACTCCGTCACCACACGGGAAACTTACACAGAAAGTATTACTGTTTAATGTAATTTTAATCATCAGTCATGTACTGAAGGAAGGTGGAGTCAAGAGTCTCCGAAACCGGCGAGCGTGTATGAAGAGAATTATGAATGTTGAGGAAGCGAGTGAAGTATGCAGAGATAGAGTTCTCTGGCACTCTGTTCTCTCTGCCTACCCTGCAAGGGATATGGCGTGATGATATGTATGTATGTATGTAATTTTAATAGTGAGAGGACCACGCTTATGACAGTTCTCTGTCTGCAGCCGCGGGCCGGTCCGTCCGATGTAGTACCACACTCTCGCAGAAGATCGATGTATGAGTAATAGCAATGTGTTATTGTGCTTCGTTCAGGGAGTGAGAGAGCCGAAAGCCCAATTGGGTGGGTTTGGGTTTATATTGGTAGGCAGCGGCCTAGTTATACCCTTAGTATTGCAAAGGTTCATGGGCGGCAGTGACACTTACCATCAGATACTACTTGCTCCTTTGCCCCATTAGCAATAAAAAAATATGTACGCAAACCTGTAAAAATTGCAAAAAAATATCTTTGAGTAGAATAAATAGTTAAAAAATGCATCTGTTTATCTATACTTACCTAATAAATGATTTCGTAATACCGGCTCCGTTAACTAACAATTTGTAAAAAAACAATATACAGACTTCAATCTGACATATATTGTATTTATCCCCAAGAGTAAATTACTCACGATGCTTTTGCCAGATGCGTTCTTTCTCACAAATATTAGGTATCTGTATTGAAGAGGTTAATACTTGTAAGGTGTTGGCAGCGTGTTAGCAATTTTTTACGCTATATAATTGTTTATAACTTTTGCTATTTTTTTACATGTGATAATATATTTTTATCCGTGTGGTGACGGAGTAAGAATACTATTCACCACCCCATATCTTACCTGTGGGTGATCGTACGAGACGACTAAGGGATATAAAACGCATATAACATCTATGCGAGAGAAGGAAAACTCGGAACAAAACCCTATACCAACACGTCTGACCAGCGTGGTATATTAGGTTAATTGCCCTCCCATTACGGAAGAGGCCCGAGCCCAACAGTGGGACATTTATGGACTGTGATGATGATGATGATGAATATATTTTTAAAGATATCTTATACTAATTTCGACTTTACATATAGTGTAGAGGTAGAGCTGTGTGATAGCGGCTTCGAATACTACCAAATCTTACTTTGCTTGTGGATATCGTAAAAGACGACTAAGAGTCTTATAACGACTTAGGCTAACACCATGTGATGCCGGTTGGTCAACAATTACATTCCTAAAGAGGGTTGATGTCTGACATTTTTTACACCGAAGTCAAAAATCGGGTACCGGTGGTCCGCTCGCACGGCGAAGAGAGAGAAGTTTTACGGTGGGTCTATGAGGTCACGCGCCGCCTTTCCATCACCCCGGATCGATTCGGCGGGGCGAGACGCATCCATGGAGCACCAAAAAAAAAAAAAAAAGATTGATGTCTGGCAGGCGGCCGGTCATCAACCATTTTCAATATGTACTATAAAGCAGAAGTACATATTGTATCGACCCCAAGTAATTGGGATAATAGTAAAAGAATGATGATATACTGTAGAGATTGAAATACTGACGTGCAGTGCCAAATATCGTGGATTTAATTCCTACATTTATAAGTTATTATTCTGAGTTTGGGTGTAATTTTTAATCGTTAGCTGCATATTTGTGAAGTTCCCTGCAGTACAAGGATTTTTTTAGCGCAGGGTTTTTTATTTACACAATAAACAATAAAGTAATTCTCATATTACATGAGCATGAGCTTTACAGTTTTATAATTAATGTCAAAATCGAAATCACACAAAGACGGTTCTTAAATCACCATGACAACCATATATCTAATTTTTCGTTGAAATTTTATCTCGGACTTTTGACGGGAATTTGAAAACGTCATGTGGTGCTCTTGTATTATATTCGATATCTTAGTGTTTTAACGTGTTATATTAGATAATTTTGATGGCATTATATGTAATAGGAAGTGGCGGAACTACTGGGATATAGTGAATATCATATAAAAGTGCTTTACAACGTTTTCGTTTTCCATCAAAATTCCCACAAGATACCATTAACAGTGTGGCCATTGCACTGTTAATGGCGACAATTTGACTTAGACAATAACTGACTTGAAAGACTAAAAACGTGAAAATATTTATAACTTGACACTGGCACCAATAGCTCGTATATGTAACTGATTGCCAATATGGACTTTTGGCGGGAATCTAAAACGTCATGTTGTGCTCTTGTATTATATTCGATATCTTAGTGTTTTAACGTGTTATATTAGATAATTTTTATGGTGTTTTATGTAATATGATGTGACAGAACAGCTGGGATGTAGTGAATATCATATAAAAGTGCTTTACAACGTTTTCGTTTTCCATCAAAATTCCTACAACATACCATTAACAGTGTCACCATAGCAGTGTTGATGGCGACAATTCGACTGACTGACAGACAATGACTAACTTGAAGAGATTAAGAACGTGAAGATAATTATAACTCGACACTGGCAAAAATGGCTCGTATAAGTAGCTGATTGCCAAAACATAAAAAGAAGAAGAAGAAGATTGCCAATATATAAGAAGAAGAAGAAGAAATTTGATCTCAGGTCATATATGTTTCACTGTTTGTATCAAGCGTCCTCCACAGTATGAGTGAAATTGACCTACTGTGCCAAGCTGGTCAGACCAGTTTTGTAGAGTATTATTTTGAGGTTTCAATCTCTTGCATAGATCTTATATTCATATTATATTCGTTTTGCTGTTTTTCGTCAACCACAGGAATTATATTCTTACTCCGTGACCACACAGAAAGAAAATGAAGAAGATGAAATTTCATCAACTAGATATGAAACGCTCCATATTCATGCGCCTCTCATTTTGGTCAAGTACTTTCTCCACGATAGGAGAAAATTGGTCTTTTACATAAAGCTACCCAACTAGATTTCGCTTCGAGTACATATAATAATAATGCCACTCATCCATCAGTTGACATCCACTGTTCGACATAGGGCTCCGAAGAGGGCACAATAACGTAATCGCCACGCACATCAGTCAGGTTGGCAATTGCAGGAGGTATAATTAATTCCCAGGGCAGTGCTACTGCTCATTTTCCTGGTGATATTTTAGTCGGTTTATAAGACTCCTAGGTTACTTACCATTTTTTATATATTTAATTATTTATATAACATTCTATAGTTTTTCATAACTACATAATGTTTCTTCTTCATCTTCAGTTATAAATAAACTTAGTGAAAACCCGTTTTATTTATCACAAATATCCAATTTAACAAAATTATAAGAGATATTATAATTTAATCATTTCAGTTCCAAGTTTCCGTAGTGTAGCGGTTATCACGTGTGCTTCACACGCACAAGGTCCCCGGTTCGATCCCGGGCGGAAACAATTTTTATGAAACATGTTTTTCACTATAAATCAAGTATTCTCGTGTATTATCGCCTTTTTTTTGCCCATTGCAAAGAGAGTGAGAGAGAGTCTTGACCTCCCGTGATTTCCTATTTATATGGTTCCGTTGGTTTAGTTTGGGTTGATCTCCCAGTTAAATGGAAAATTTTCTAACAAAAAAATATTTAAACACCGAGTTCACCCAAAATCAGATTAACTATTGTTACCATTGTGGGTAAACTTGGTGTTCGTTATTGTGTGTTTATATGACATAAAAATATTGCACGAGATTTCGTTCTTTTAATAAAAAAAAAGAATATTAAATTTGTATAAGAACTTTACTACAAAGAGTTCTCAGTCTATAAAATGTTTTATAAAGCTAGACAAATTCGCTTTAGAAAAGTAATTTGAAAAATGTTATAAAGCGTTAGATCTCTTGATTGTAAATTAAAAAGTCTTAGAAGGTTTACTGCTTTTTTAATCACACAAAAAAAAAAGAAAACGAAATGCGAATACATCTCACAGTTATTATAGTAAACATTTTGTAAAATAGTAAAGAAAAACCAAAAATATACTGAAATTTCTAATATACTTATTTTACTTATATGTGTTTGATTCGGCAAGTTAAAAAAAAATAACAAAGGCGTCTAAAAACGCTCCGACCGTAAGAAATAATAATATTAAAATTACTGAAATTTAGCATTTAACATGCTTGATTATTTATTAAAAAATTAGAGTAATACGCTATGTCCTAATTGGCTGTCGCAATACGACACAACTTTTGTTGTCCAACCGATCAACTAATGCGACAAAATTAAAACACATCTTTTTGAATGGAGCGGTCCTAACTGACAACTCGCACTGACGTGCGACATCGCATTTGTTGGTCGTTGGGTTTTAAATTCAAACCTGTTCTATTTTGTCGTGTCGGTCGTTCGGGCAACACGTGTTTTTGGTTGATAAGTAAAATGAATATAATACGAGATCCGACTGCGGGATTAGTACGCTCATCGGTTATTTGCTAAAAACCAAATTTTTATGTATATTTATAATTAGGAGAATATATATCTACCAAGTTGCCTAATGCCTATCAAAATTTGGCCGCTAGTATTTTTAATTAAATTATTTTTAATTGCTTTTTGGGAAAAATTTCGTTCACTTGTTTTTTAAATAATATATCGTCTACATCACGGCAATTTACATAATGATTTTAAAAAATCACGGTTGCCATTGCGCACCTGGCCGCACCTCTTCGCAGCCAGGTGTAAACAGGTATGATTTCGATACATTTATACGTTCATAACGTATATTTATTAATTATATATCAAATTGAAGCTATTTTTTTTCTATTAATTATCATATATGGTTACCTAATTAAATCTGGCCGCAAATAAGGGTTGCTGGCTGTTAAACATGATAAATATTTAAGGTAGAGTGAAAGAGAGTTAACGCGTAACATCATTTGTCAGACGAGGATAGCGATTGTCGGCTGTGCGACGGTTTTAAGCCATTGCGCATGCGTTGAATGTTAGTGTTCTCTACCACCGGGAAGTAACAGAGAGTTAATAAATACTCTCTATAAAAAATCTATAAAAACTCTATAAAAAATAAAACCGCGATGCGTATGCGCGACGTAGCCTAAGGCTGGCCTTATTATCTATATAACTTAAAGATATAAACTTTACACATTCAGAGGTCTTTAGAGAAGGGGAATTAACCTTCTACATCACGGTGGCTAGACTTGCACGACTTAGAGGAGGTCATCCAGTAAGTCATCCAGCTAGGTAATTTGGCAGTGAAGAGAGGACCTAGAGCAGGATATGGTACTGTACGGTTGCGCCGCATGACCACTGCTGGCTTAGGAGAAAGCACCGCAGATTTACCTGCACAACATTATAAAAGGATTAGAGTATTCAATCTATATAATGTGTAAAAAAATATCGGGTAAATGGCACACGTCTCATTTAAAGACGAAAATATAATACGAGTCGAAAATTGAACGTCATACGACAGCTCACGCTGGTGTAAGTGGTTGCACGATTGGAACGGATTTCCAATAGGTGTTGGTTTCGAATCCCATGTGTGACAATAATTTTTCGCTCTTAATCAAGTTTTTTATAAATAATATATATTATATAATGTCTTTTTTTTTGTCACTTAGTTGTTAGCCTCAGATGGCTATGACAACTTTACCCGGACAGTGGGTGAGCGCTGAGGGCTCTCAACCCGTATTATATAATGTACCTACCATTTTTTTATATCTATGTATCTATATACATTTTAACGCCCTCGCATAACGGCAAAGTTCGTCACGTTTAGCATGGAAAGGGTTTCTCTTCTCTTGCATCTGCAGAACATAGCATATGCACGTGCATATGCTATGCATAGATGTTATCGACCTATACGAAGAACAAAATTATTTCTGATTATGATATAGTTCGCTTTTACTGTAGTTATAAATCTAAACTGATCTATGTATAAGAGGAACTAATATTAGGAAATGAATCAATTCTATACAAAACAATTAAGAAAAATTATATTGATGATTTTGTGTTTGACAAATTTTTAATAATTTCTTCTCTAAAGTAATGATTATGCAGATGTAACTTTATTCTACGGATGGTCGTTATATGCATATCGTTTAGTCATCTTTTTAGACACCCACGGGTAGGAAAGAGAGTGATGAATTGTATTCTTACTTTTTCGACACACAGAAATAAGTAAGATAAAATTATGGGAATAAGGAAAATAAAAGGGAAAATTTATTGCCATGTTACGGGCATAATACCAAACTTCAGGCTTGCAATTGAGAATTTCTTGGCACCAAATTTTAAGTAAGAGCATTTTTTATTCGCAACCAGCAGTTGAAATCTACCACTAAATCTTGAGGTTAAAAGTTATCCCAAAATTTATTATAACTCCTACCTACCTTTTTGGAATGAAGATGTGAGACTCTATTCAAATTACTTTATATCATAATTTTATTTATTGTAACTAGTTTCATATTATTATAAGTACTATAAACTAGTTTCACAAATAATTTGCTTTTTGGTCACAAACATAGTGATAATTATCACTTAATTACAATTAATCTATCATATTCCACTCTATGTGTAATTAAAAAGTACAAAAGGCAGACTTATTTCTAACTCAATGTATAAAGAGATAATAAATCGATTTGCGAGTATAAATAATGAATCGAGTCGCGGATTTACAAGGGAATACACTCGGCAGTAGATCGCGCAATGTGTGTGCGTTTGGGGCGTGCCTGCGTACGAGCATGTCGGCATGCATGCGTCCATGCTAAATACACGTGCGTTATTAATATGCATAATAATATAATGCTTTTACATTGACTTTTATCGTGTTTACCATATAAAATATAATATTGACTATTATATTGACAAATGACTTAACAATTTGAAGATCCTGCATTTAAAATCACGTTGGTTGTACATTTTTTAACGTATGATATTTAGTAATAACACAAAATCTTGATAGAGAGCAATAGGTTCTCATGATCAATGATCATGATCATGTGAGATTACTGTAAAGTAACCCTTGGCATGCATAAGCATAAGCATAAGTATAAACTTATACTCACACTATTCTTTACAATCAGTTACAATAAAAATAACATTGTTACATAAAAATAAAACATTTTATTTTTATTAACCACTAGCTGATGTCCGCGACTTCGTCCGCGTGACATTCAATTATACTACGCACCCCTATTTGAAACTTAAAAATTCTAACTCGACCAAGTATTTGCGGCAGCCATTTGAGCATTTTCATCAATTAGGACGTATTCTCCAATTTTCTTTAAAACATCGGCAAGTTCTTAAGCATGTGATATAGCGTTGCCCAAATGCAAGACTCTTGCGAGGCTCGCAAATCTTGCAACTTTTGCTTTTAGAATAACATAATGTCACTTGTTTTGATAGAAATAAAAAATCCCCATAGACATTAAAAATCCAACTAAATTAATGAAATTCTATTCATCTAGTGGCAGTAACTGTACAACTATCAATAATTAGGTACATAGCACTAAACCGAAGTAGGGCTATTATCCTTCCGTGTACTGGTATTACTCGTAAGAATACGAAATGTTGACAATCCTTTCTGTGCTAAGAAAATCGTAAAATCATGTCTAATAACTGCGAAACTCTTGCAGCAAGTCTTGGTCTTGCATTTGGGCAACACTAATGTAAATGGTGACCTTGGGTTTGCTTGCATGTTGATGGTTAGGGTCAGCCTTCCTACTTGGGCCACACTTCAGTGAAGCATTGATCTCATCAGTTCTATTTCCCCGAGTTTTAACAGGAAGGATTTGCCAAAAATCTCCAAAGATAAGCACCATTGACTTTTCACTACGATCTCGTAGTGCTCGATCTACAGCCTCTACGATTTCTTTTTATTTATCATTGTACAATCAACGCAAACGATTAGACAGCAATCCTTAATAAAAACACTAATAGTGGTAAAGCCACAGTTGATAGTATTCTTCCTACAGCCACGGGTCGGTACGACCCCCAGTCGGACCTAGTACCCCACTCTTGCAGAAAAGCAACGTCTGAACAGTGGCAATGTGTTATTTCCGCTTCATTTGTAAGAGGCGGCGGGTGGCGCAGGCGCGATTACCTGCGTCTACTTGCCTTAGCCGAAGTCGCGGGTAACTGGAACGGGGAATAGTCCGTCACCCGCGGAGAGGCTGACCACGTGAGTGTGAAGCCCGATTTCCCGGGGCATCATCGGGGATGGTACTCGAAAGGCCCAATGGTGATGGGGAGGGAAAACGGTGAGTTATGGGTCCACGCGGACGGAATGCAAGGCGTGTGTCCAAAAAGATAAGTGCATGCTGCTTGCTCGTTTACCACCGTACACAATAAAACAAAAAACACTTTGAATGTGTCGCAGTTTTGTGTTATTGAACATCTCGGTGTTTCATTGCTTTATAAATCTATCGGGTTTATACACAATGTGCATAAATCTATCGGGTTTTTAAACAAAGCTCTTTTACCATCAAGAAATAATGCAGCTGCAGTTTCTGACGTAGTTACTTCCAAAGTTTTTAGTTAGATTGCTCTGCTCAGATAAGTCTTTTCAGGGCTACGTGGGGACATGGACATCTATTATCTTAGCTTATATACGTCCCGCTATTGGGCTTAAGCCTCGTCCGCAATGGAAGGGAAATTGACCAACTATATCACGCTGGTCAGATGTGTTGGTATAGGGTTTTGTTTCGAGTTTTCCTTTTCTTCCATAGATGTATGATATGTATGATATCCTTTAGTCGTCTCGTGGGTGATCGACCCACGGGTAAGAAAGCGGTTGGTGAATTGTATTCTAACTGCACAACCGCACGGATTAATATATAATAAATGGCTTTCATTACGAAAGAATTAATAAAAATGAAATTCTTGATTCATGTCGCGTTTTAGTAGCGTAGAATATCTTCAGATGGATATCTTTTATATTTTATAATAATGTCAAAGGATTTGAAACTGTACTGTAAAACAATAACATCGTTAAAAGCAAAAGACTTAAACGAATGGGTCTATGACTGTTACAGGCCTACTCAAGGTTGTCATCTCAGCGCTGATCACCTTCAAGTGCTCTGCAAGCTGCTTGAAACGTACTCTATGCTATCAACAGTGTATAAAAATGTAAAAAAGTAGGCCCTCGCACAATATGCAGCAACAGGCGGCAGTAACAGCACTATTGCTAAAGTGACTGGTGTAGTGATGGGACATGGTTGCTTCGGCGTGTACCTGCTCACGGTCGCAAGGAGGGAGAGCACACCGTCTAACCACTACTGCGATTGCGAGGTGGACACGGCGCTGCAGACGCTTAAAGTTTGCGTGGCTGGGGCAAAGCAGTGCCGTCCACTCATCGCAATCATCGGGGTCAAACTGGCACTGTCGACTATCGCAAAGACGATGCTCGATAGCTGGACCATGGGAATTAATCTACCACCCGCAGAGACACCGATCGCGTAAAGGCGATACAACACTGTTGTTTGTCGGGGTGTAGACGGAGACGATACCTGGAAGTGTAAACCCCCGGACCGGCTACGGATGTCAAGTAAGCGGTACCAGAGGCCCGCCTGATGGTTTGGGCAGAGAACACGATGAGTTATGGGGCCACACGACGCCCTACTGTTACCACGGAAGGAATGGCTGTGTCCAGACCATAGCCTACCAAACAAAAAAGAGTGCACTTTGCATACTCGCCCCTAAGTAGCATCTTAACTAAGAATGTACGTTTTGTACGCTCTATGATGTGGACTTTACTTTTCTTTTTCGTATTTGACTTAGTTGTTAGTCGCAGATGGCTATGACAACTTTACTCGGACTGTTAGGTGAGTGCTGAGAGCTTTCTACCCAAAGTACCTTTACTAAGTTCAAGAAGTTAATGTAGTAGCTTTTGAAAATATAACGAAAAAATGATTTAAAGTTTTAAACTAAATTATAGCGCTATCTATTGCTCATTTAACAAACTAAATAAATCATGCATTTTATTAATTTATAGCTAAATTATATATTATTAAGTAATTAAAACATTCTTTTTTATCACAAATAGTTTTAATAGTTATTTTGACTACCTGACTAATGTTATGTATTATGTCAACTGCCCTTCAACTTTGAAGAAGGTTTGAGCACAGCAGTGGGAGGTATATGAGCTGAATTGATGAAACTATTATATATTAAGTAATACAAATACTTTCCTTACACTATAGATAAATTAAATAGTTATTTTGAATTGAACCTTCTAGTGACATAAAAGGCGAGCGGTGATTTTAAAAACTTAAATTACCATAACTTTTTTTACAGACATCAGATTTCAATGAAACAAAGACTAAATGTTGCTCTGAATTGGGCTTAATCTTTTTATTAAAACTGCGAAACAATCCGTTCAGTAACTTCGGAGATTAGCGATTACAGACATACAGACAGACAAGAAATTCGAAAAAATGTTTTTTGTTTTCTGTTAGTGTTTTCTTACTGCCTAGGTTCATTTTTTTATAAATTTATCAAGTGTACAGACACGGGATTTCTACTCATTTATTACATGTATATGTATAGATAAGATGTATAGATATAGATGTATAGATATAGATTATGTACAAGGCAACTCACATCGTTGAAATGCATATTAATCTTCGTAATACGTGATCATATTAACTGAACAGTCAATATTCAGTGAGATAACTTTATTATGTCAGAAATAATATCTACTTGGATAACATAATTTCACTCGTACTCGTACCGCTTATTGTTCGGCAATATTCTGTATATAGAAATTGGTATTCAATAAAGATGTACTTATCTTTATTTTATGATAAAGTTTATCTATTATTATATGTACAATGTAATATTGGCCCAAATTATTGCCTAATATCGAGCCATTACCAGAAGTATAGGGTTTTTATATCGTTTGATTTTATTTTAATAGATATGTAGTGTTATACGCTATTGCTGTTGGAAACGAGCTTCCTGGAAATTCACTTGGGAAGGTATTTAGCCTATATACGATATGATAAATTCCTTTAAAAAATAAAATAGATGAAATATAATCAGACAAACCCGCTGAGTTTCTTGCTGGATCTTCTCTGTAGCGGTCTCATTCCGATCCGGTGGTAATTTATTAGATTAAATTTAAATGTAAAAAATGACAATATGTAGTGCCCTCGCAGGGTTTATACATAATAAATGAATTTGAATTTGAATTTTGAGTTTAAGTTTTCTTTGCTTCTATTAATATCGGCTTACTCCACTATTACGACATTCTTCAGGGAAAAATAGGCAACGATGTATCCATAATCATAAACGTTTACTACATAGCGCTAAAGTTTACTAACTGAAAATTCTGTGTTATAGAGTTTTCTGCTTATGTGTGAATAAAAACTGCAAATTAGTAAACAATATTTTTTTTATTTAGCAAGTATTTAAAATTTGTTGTGTGGTAGCGGCCAAGAATACTACCAACCCTTACTCCGCTCATGGACCTCGAAAAAGACGACTAAAAGCTTTATATCGACTTGGGCCAATTCCATTTGATTACGTTTGGTCAACAATTACATTTCCAAGGAGGGTTGACGCCAGGCAGGCGGCCGGTCATAAAACTATACCCAATAAGGTTTTGCAATGTGTATGATGGAAGAAGAGTACATTATGTGTCGACCTCAAGTAATTGGAATAAGAGCAAGCGAATGATGATGACCAAGTATTTAAAATTTTAAATATAAATATAAAGTAGCATGTTAGTATTTCAGAGGAAGCATGAAGAGACTATGCAATTTTACAAGTTAGTTCTCAATTACCTTTTTACTTGGTAATAATTTAATAAATAAAGAATTTCTAAACGTATATTATAGACAATCATTTTATTTAACTTAAATATTTAGAAATAGCTTTCATCATAGGCCCATCATAGAAATGGATATAATAATTTACCCATGCTACTACGTGGTCAAATGGGAGAACTTTTATAACTATCTTTAATATCTATCAGATTTATATCTTTAATAACTATCAGATAGAGTAGCAAGCTTGATTCTAGAGTAACCCAAAATATTTCTTGTTTAATTACAGTACCTCAAAATTAACAGTCATCATCATCTCAGCCCATATATGTCCCACTATTGGGCTCGGGCCTCCTCCATTATGGAAGGTTAATTGACCTACTATACCACGCTGCTCAGACGTGTTAGTATAGGGTTTTGTTTTGAGTTTTTCTTCTCTCGCACAGATGTTATATGCGTTTTATAACTTTTAGTCGTTGAGTGAATTGTATTCTTACTCCGTCACCACACCGAAAATAAGTAATAAATTAGCAGTACCTGTACCTGAAGTATTAAAAATACTGTGAAAGAAAATACATTCAATTTAAACTCAAGTTAGGCCTAAAATAATGATGATGAGATATGAAAGGTATCTTTTCGCAAAATAATACTCTCCCTATCAATTATACAGTTTCAGCGGATCGTGACTGCGAAGTTAGTTTTGCAAATAAAACTTAACAACCTAGACATTTAACTGACCTTTAAGTAACAGTTCCAATAATAATATGTATATAAATAGTTATTATTTATATATGAACGCAGTTGTTATTTAATTATCGCTAGACAAACTAAAGTTTATAAAGGAATATAATAGCTTGCTTCTAATAAATTCAAAATTATATTTTCAAATTCATTGTGTTTCAATGTGGGCACATTAGTATTTCCATTTCATTCAAATAATTACTATTTAAAAGATAAGCAGAACACACACGTACTCGAAATTAATACTCAGATTTCACAAACCTTTCAAAAAAATTTGAAGCATATCAGCGTATTTTTATTCTTTATAAGATTCCAGAAAATTATTTTAATGTGCGTGCTTAGATGCAAATCTGGTAAGTACAAGACTTACTTATCAAGTTCGCATTCAAGCATTGGTCCTCTATTTTACCGCTAAATATTTATTTTCTAAAAGTTATACCATTTATTCGTTTAATAAAGTTATTTTATTGCTATCATTGAGATCACTGTAGTATTTTCTTTTTTCCTACTTCTGAATTAATTATGCAATTAATTTCGACGCATATCTTGTCTTAAGTATATATCAGACCGTGGACGTTATTGGAGATATGCCTTACCACGAGAATTTCACTGAGAATAGTCCTGTGTTAATTGTAACGGGTTACTGCGACTCTTATAACGTCGTCAGTCCTCCATGTGGGATTTCGCCTCTTTTCGATTCTAATTTCGACGAGCGATCTGGCCTGCCCATTTCAACTTCAACGTGATAATTCTTCAGACTATATCAGTCTTTTTTTTATTGCTTATGGTTGCAGATGAGCAAGCAGTACACCTGATGGCAAGTGTCACTGCCGCCCATGGACCCTTGCAATTCCAAGGATACAGCTAGGCTGCTGCCTACCTATAAAAACCCCAACCTCTCCCAGTTAGGCTTCCGGCTCTCTCACTCACCGAACGAAGCGCAATAGCACATTGCCATTACTCAGACGTCGAACCCCAGAGAGCGTGATACCACCCCGGATGGACCGGCCCGCAGCTGTGGACAGAAAACTGTCAACGATTTAAGGCATATTAATCATCATTCACCTGCTCTTATACCAATTACTTATTTAAACCAAACATGGTTTAATACAGTTATTTGCTTATATAATTTTATCTACTTTGGAAAATCGTAGAAAATTTCTTTTCTTAAAATATCCTTTTCAGTGAGATCAAAGGGGATATGAATGCGGTGTGACTAGTTAGGACCTAGGGCTTAACCATGTGCATATGTGCCTACACAACAGGTAAGCTGTCTCCTCTTCTATTTCGTATAATCAGTAACTATATATTTGTAAACCTGGCTATAGATAGTACCTGAGTTTTCTTTTGACGCCCTGGACAGATTTAGCGGGGCGTGATCACTCCAAAGCACGCCGCCAAACAAACAAAAAAAATACAGGACCTGAGTTACTATTTATAATAGTAATGCAATATTAATTACATAATTTAGATTCTAAAACGTTACGAAAACCCCTAACTTATAAATTAAAAGAAGTAATTTTTAGACATTATCTCAGACTAGTTTTTTAATACTTGTAAAAGGTTAAAATACTATGACATTGTTTAAGAGTCACGACTTTTATATAATTCAACCCTCAGAATTTCTACAAGTATTTTTCCTCTTTTATCTGTGTCGACCCTTTATTAAAACGGCCGTAAAAGATTTTGAGACGAAACTTGTTATGAAATTTTTGTCATTACTTTGGTGCTAAAAATCCTTTAATCCCAAAATCCCTTAATGTATGTCGGTGACTCTAAATTAAGTCGAAAATGTCAAGGGATCAGATTATACACCGGAAGACTGACAACAAATTGCGTCGTTTCACTTCGGTCTGTTTCATCTTTAATATGGTTTGACCCTTACGTTTTTATATGATGCGGCAAATGGGCGAATAGCGTGACCATTGTGACTTGTTTTATTTCTATTTTTTTTTCTGTAAATGTATAAAGTTTATAACTGTTTTCCTGTTAAACACGTTTTATCCAGTTTTCATAGTTTAATAGTTGGATTCATTCGGTTACGATTTAATAGAAGGAGCAAATTTTCATTATATGTACAATATGTACATATTGGAGTAAATATTTTTTAGAAAATTCTGACGATTTTTGAAGTGTAAACTTCTTTAGTGCCATTGTGCACTTTTTTAGGATGGGTAAAAACGTTAAACTCGCGTCAGGACACGTGACCTGATCGAAAATTCGTAACACGGAGGGAGAGTAGACCATAGGAGAGGCAATTCGTAAGATAGAGGGAGAGTAAACCTTAGGAGAATATTGTATATAACCACATAAATTATAGTACTTTTATACTGATAAATAAAGTAATAAAGGAAATTAACCTTCTATACCGCGCTGGTCAGACGTGTTGGTATAGGGTTTTGTTTCGAGTTTTCCTTCTCTCACATAGATGTTATATGCGTTTTATATCCCTTAGTCGACTCGTACGATCACCCACGGGTAGGATATGGGGTGGTGAATAGTATTCTTACTCCGTCACCACATGGAAAGTATTATTGTATATACCCAAAACTAATTAAACAGCTAGCCACGAGACTTAGAACTGCGTTTCATTATATTAATATAATACTAATTGACAGTGTCCAACATTTTCGTTGTCTTCGCATATTTTATATACAACATTTTCGAAAAATAATCAGATCCAAATGATATTAACGTTACCAGAGGTTTCGTTCAATAATAACATAATATTGGGTTTTCATATTATTGCTTAGTGAATTAATGAAGGTTTGGGTATAACCACAATTCGATTACAAAACCTTACGTAATATGGGGAAATATACTTTTCTATTTCTGGGGAGAGCAATCTTTATATTGGCTAATATAATTATTGGGAGCTCTATTTTTATGGTAAGTAAATAGTTCTGTAAATATTATGAAGGGCTAAGAATAAAATCATCGATCATATATCTATGTGTTATGATACGATATGTATTTATATGTTATGATGCATTTTATGCCTCATCATTTCAGCTCATATATGTCCCACTGTTGGGCTCGAACCTCCTTCATAATGGGAGGGAAATTGACCCACTATACCACGCTGGTGAGATGTAATGGTATAGAGTTGGGTTTCGAGCTTTCCTTCTCTCGCATAGATGATATATGCATTTTATATCCCTTAGTCGTCTCTTACGATCACCCACGGGTAAGATAGGGGATGGTGAATTGTATTCTTACTCCGTCACTACACGGAAAATTCATATCATTTTAATGCATTTTATTCATATCAGTCGTGTTTTAGACAGCTTTATACTTATCCGTCTAGACAAGATTATCTGCATGGGATTATTCTCGCCACATAATCTCACCATTGTAACTCTCTAGCCGAGATCCACAATGAATGAGTTGTGAAACCGAGATTTGAATTCCAGGAAAACCCGTCAATTCCTTTTTATAATGTTGGGAACTGCAATAAATTTAATTAACCCCTTGTTTTTATAAACTATTATTAAGACTTTTTCTGATACTTAATAAAGTACCACTGGATTTAAAGAACGATCTCTGCTAACATGAGCACGCATAAATATGGACGCATATAGCGTTGATTAACGCAAGTGGTACCCTCATTCCATTTTGTTCACCGTACATACATACATACATACCATCACGCCATGTCATGTAGGCAGAGAGAACAGAGTGCCAGAGAACTCTATCCTTTCATACTTCACTCGCTCCCTCAACATTCATAATTCTCTTCATACACGCTCGCCGGTTTCGAAGACTCTGGACTCCACCTTCCTTCAGTACATGACCGATTTACACTAGGCCTTTCACTTTCGCATTGTATATCTTCTTAACCAGACATTCTTTCGGCATTCTTTCCACATGTCCGAACCATCGGAGCATTCCTTTTCGCATCTTTACACCAATACTCTCTTTCATACCCACTCCCTCTCTTACGTCGTCGTTACGAATGCGATCGATCATTTACATTGTCACCGTTTTTTTTTTTTTTTGATTTTGGTGGACTATGGATTAGTCTCGTTCCGCCAAATCGGTCCGGGGTGACGGAGAAGGCGGCGCGTGACCCCATAGACCCACCGTAAAAACTCCTCTCTCTTCGCCGTGCGAGCGGGTCACTGGGACCCGATTTTTAACTTCGGTGGCCCGCCCGGCGGTTCACCCTCACGGGTTCCTCTCGTCGACGCCCCGACAGATTTCGCGTCCGGGCGTCGCCCTCACGCGGTGGCCTCACGTCGGGTGACCGGACAATTCCCCGGTCCGATCACCCGAAGCCTCGGTTAGGGCGGCATCAGGCGCAGGTATTCGCGCCTGCGCCGCCCCGGCCGCTGGCGGCGGCCCGGGGCGCGGGAATCCTCCCTTGCCCGTTCCGCCGCTTCCTTCTGCGAGATGACAGCCTCGCAGAAGGCGGCGACCGCGTCCCAGTTCCTGATGCTGTCGACCATCGCCCTCGCGACGGCCGGCAGCGTCAGGTCGGCACCGATGACAGCGACGAGGTCACGGCGCTGCCGCTCCCATCCCGGACACACCTCCAGCGTGTGTTGCACCGTGTCCTCGTCACTCCTGCAGTGGTGGCAGGCCGGATTCCACTCCCTATACACGACCCTATGCAGGTACAACCCGAAACACCCGTGCCCCGTCAATACCTGCACCAGCCGAAAGGTGAGGACTCCGTGCCGCCGCTCCATCCACTCTATCAATACGGGCCGGAGGGCCTCAACGGTCTCCACACCGTGCCTAGGCCTCTCCAGCCGCGTAGCCCAACGGGCGATGACGTCTCGGCGGGCATCCACGCGCCAGGTGGCTATCTCGCTCAACGATGGGGAGCCACCTTCCTCGCGCGCTGTGATAACCCGCCGGTAGAGGTCGGAGAGCATCTCCGCCTCTAGGTCCCACGGGGGTGTCCCGGCCAACAGGCACGCCGCCTCTGTCGACACCGTGCGGTACCCGCGAATGGCTCTGACCACCATGGCTCTCTGTGGCCTCCACAGAACCGCCCTGAGCTGGGCGTTCAGAGCCCTCGCCCACACGGGTGCGCCGTACATGGCCATCGAGCGGATGACCCCCGCATACAGCCGTCGGCCCTCGAAACTGGGTCCGCCCACGTTCGGCATGAGTCGAGAAAGGGCGGACGCCGCGCTGACAAGCCGGGGAGCAATCTGTCGGCAATGCTCCCGGAACCAGCATCGCCCGTCGAGCACCAGACCCAAGTACCTCATATGGGCCTGGATGCTGATGTGGATGGAGTTTACCACTATCGAGGCGCCGATGGGTAGCCTCACACGGGGCCCATGGAAAAGTAGGGCCTCCGTCATGTTTAGGGCCACCCTGAGCCCCAGCGCCTCGATCCGCCTGACCATCTCCTCGGTGCCGAGAGTGGCCAGGCTCGCCGCCTCTTCGAGTGTCCTGCCCCGGGCTGTGACGAGCGTGTCGTCAGCGTAGCACACCAAGCTCAGCCCGGGGGGGAGACTCCCTCTCAACGCCCAGTCGTACCCGATGTCCCACAGGGTCGGCCCAAGAACCGACCCCTGTGGAACGCCGCACGACATGGGCGTTCATTTACATTGTCACCGTACATTTGTAGTAAAATAGTCCAATTTAGATAGCCTTAGCTGCCATCAAAAGAGACTATTGCCACACATATGTATATTATTATTTCGGGTTTTCTTCTAAGGAGGTTCCTTAAACAGTAATACGCTGGACTAAACTCCGAAGATTGAAGCTGAAAGTCGGCAGCGAAAAGTCGCATGATATGTTATTATAGTTGTCACGCTACTCTGCTGTCTCATTAAGACTTACTCGTACAAGCAAGGTCTGTATAAAATCATAGTTTCTATAGTCTGCACAGAGAAATTACAGATGTTGTAATAATGCAAATAGCTCTCGTTCTAGGTATTGGTTCAATCCTCACTCAAAGCATTTTTCTGCTATCGAAAAATGTCATTTTTTATTGCTTATGGTGGCAAACGAGCAAGCAGCTGATGGTAAGTGTCACTGCAGCCCATGGAACTTTGCAGTACCAAGGGTATAGCTGCTGCCTACCAATAAAAACCCCAAAACCACCCAGTTTTGCTTCCGGCTCTCTCGCTCACCGAATGAAGCGCAATAGCTCATTGCTATTACTCAGTCATTGATTTTCTGCGAGAGTGTGGTACTACCGGATGGACCGGCCCGCGGCTGTTGATAGAGAACTGTGTACAGCGTACTCCTACCACTAAAATTATTAAAATTATTAAATTAGGTTGTAAAATCATAGTAATCTAAAGATTTATTTTATAGTACAGGATGCTGATTTGAAATAAAAAAGGCTAACCAGCTAAACAGAATTGTATAATACAAGTAATATCAAATTTAAAAGTTGAAAAAGCACTTCAATAAAAGTAAGCACTCAAGTTTACTAAAATTCTACTTTCATAATCCTCTTTTCCTTTTTTTTAATTTTATTAAATTTTGCTCTGGCTACATTGGCGTGAACATTTTTATTTCACAACCAATTTGGCTATTTACAAAATACAAAGGATAATTAACATTTTAGCATTCAACTTTGAAGTAAATATACAAATTCCAATTTATTTGTTTTGTAAAGATTATCTTCATAATACATACATACATACATATCATCACGCCATATCCCTTGCAGGGTAGGCAGAGAGAACAGAGTGCCAGACAACTCTATCTTTGCATACTTCACTCGCTTCCTCAACATTCATAATTCTCTTCATACACGCTCGCCGGTTTCGGAGACTCTTGACTCCACCTTCCTTCAGTACATGACCGATCTGGTCTAGGTAGGTTAGTCTCGGTCTCCCCCGGTACCTACATCCTTCCACTTTCGCATTGTATATCTTCTTAACCAGACGTTCGTTCGGCATTCTTTCCACATGTCCGAACCATCGGAGCACTCCGTTACGCATCTTTACACCAATACTCTCTTTCATACCTACTCGCTCTCATACGTCGTCGTTACGAATGCGGTCGGTCAGCCTTACTCCACAGATTTTCCGCAGAGATCGCATTTCGACCGCATTAATTTTACTTTCATACTCTTTTCTGCATACCCAAATATATATAATATACCCATCTTCATAATGTTTGACTTATAGTATCAGTACTCTTTTAAAACTTGAATACCGAGATTGTAAGTCTTTATTTATCAGACTAACGACTGACGATAGTCCTCCCGTGACCATGAGCGCTGTAAAGTGATCGAAAGGTCGGGTAAATAAAAATCGAATATAAACGCGATATAGTTCGTATAGTTTTATTTCAAATACTCGCGTAAAAATCACTAATCATTAGATTTTATTTATTCGTGTGGCGACGAAGAAAAATTACAATTCATCACCCCCTTTTATGCTTGGGTGTTCTAAACGACGACTAAGAGTAACCTATGTAGATAACATATAATAGAAGGAAAACTTAAAATAAATACCTATACCAACCCATGTGTCCAACATGGTATATATAGCAGGTCTGTTTCCCTCCCATTGTGGAAGACGCAAGAGTGAGACCTATATATAGGTATACTTCGCAGTGGGACCTATATAATGATGCCACAAGGATGTGTAAGAGAAGGAAAATTCTAAATAAGACTTTATACCAAATCATTTGAACAGCGTGGTATAATCTGATCGACTATTCGACTTACCTATCCTATGTCCTTCTTATCTACTGTTGATCAGACTCGAGCCCAACATGAAGTATACGAGCTGAGATGATGATAATGATACAAATATCAATCAAATAATTACAGAACATGTCTAATATAAATACATACATATCATCACGACATATCCTGCAAGGGTGCACGATAGGCAGAGAAAACAGAGGGCTAGAAACTATATCCTTGCATACTTCACTCGTTTCCTCCACATTCATAATTCTCTTCATACACGTTTGCCAGTTTTGGATACTCTTGACTCCACCTTCCTTCAGTACGTGACCAATCTGGTTTAGGTAGGTTAGTCTCGGTCTCCCCCGGTACCTACATCCTTCCACTTTCGCATTGTATATCTTCTTAACCAGACGTTCGTTCGGCATTTTTTCCACATGTCCGAAACATCGGAGCATTCCCTTTCGCATCTAATATAAATAGACTTGCATTTTTGAACTACAATTCCAAATAGATGTCGAACAAGAAAAGATTTCTAAAACTGAATTAAAAGCTTGTTTACTTCCTATAAAACCTCGTCATTTTGGCGAGATGCCAGTTTGGACAGTATTGAAAATTGAACCTTATGGTTCAAATGTTACTTATAGAAATGCTTTTTATATAAACAGTTGTTTGTAAAGTGATTGCTTTCAGTATTGAGCGATTGTCAATGGGATTTGTTGTTCAAATTTATCAATAGACGCTAATGCGGTCGCTTGACTTTCAAGTAAATCTTGTTTGATAACCGTTTCTTTATGAATATTTCTTTAAGTTACTTTTATATAATTAGCTACAAGTGATATAATGATGTCTAATGTTTGCGCGAGTATTACACATTTGAAATAAAACTACTTTTACGGATTCTATCGCGTTTGTATTTGATTTTTAATTTCCCGACATTTCGAACACTTTACAGTGATCATGGTCACAGGAGGACTAAGGTATCTTAAGTCCAATAAGTCATGGTTTTCAGAAAATTTATATCTACCCACTACAGTATTAATTATTAAATTCTGACCCACATTTTTTAATACAAATTCATTGCCAGTATAATATCTAATAGTGGTAGGGCCACGCTGTGGACAGTTCTCTGTCTACGGCTCGGGCCGGTCCATTCAGGGTAATACCACACTCTCGCAGAAGTTCGACGTCTGAGTAATGACAATGAAAAATAATGGCAATGTGCTATTGCGCTTCGTTCGGTGAGTGAGTGAAAAAAAAAGAAAAGAAAATGATTCCATGTATAAAAAATATTATATTTATTAATGTTTTAATTTGTGATAATTATTATATTGTGGTAATTTACAATTTTAGAAAAAAAAAATACAAAAAATCTAGTGTAAAAGTTTCAAATAATTTTATATAGAGTCAAGGTATGTGTAAAATACTTTACGAATGGTTTACTTTCAACCTGCCAAACCGACAACCTAAACGTAAAAACCCCCACACTTTTTAATGGTAGGATCACGCTGTTGGCAGTTTATTATGTATAGACTTGGGCCGATCCGTCCGGGGTAATACCACACTTTCGTGGAATATCGACGTGTGATTAATAGCAATGTGCTATTGCTCTTCGTTTGGTGAGCGAGAGAGCCGGAAGCCCAACTGAGTGGGTTTGAGGTTTGTATTGGTAGGCAGCGGCATAGCTATACTCATGGTATTGTAAAGGTCCATAGACGGCTGTAACACTTACCATCAGGTGTGCTGCTTGCTCGTTTGCCACCATAAGCAATAATATAAAAATCTTTATTTATGGTTAACAATAATATATTATTTCTTACGTATGTAAGAAGGACTAAAATATCATTATTCTTTCTCCTCCGTTAGGACTCGTAAAAGACGGGCCACCGAAGTTAAAAATCAAGTACCGGTGGTCCGCTCGCACGGCGACGAGAGAGGAATTTTACGGTGGGTCTATGGGGTCACGCGCCGCCTTTCCGTCACCCCGGACCGATTCGGCGGGGCGAGACGCATCCATAGTCCAACAAAAAAAAAAAAAAGACTCGTAAAAGACGACTAAGGTAAATAAAAGTCAAATAACATCTATGTCATCGTCTCAGTCCACATAAGTACCACTGTTGGGCTCGGGCCTCTTCATAATTGGAGGGAAATTGACCCCCTATACCATAGTGGTCAAAAGTGTTAGTATAGGGTTTTATTTTGAGTTTTCCTTCTCTTACAAAGATGCCATATGCATATTATATCTCTTGTCTTTGAAGAGAGGAGGTGGTGAATTGTATTCTTACTCTATTACCACACGGAAAGGCTCAGAGAGAAACTATCTACGTATGCACACATCATCTATGTTCACAGAACGTACATCAGTTTACCTCCTATTGCGCAGAAGATTCGAGCTCAGCAGTGAGACTTTCCCTAGCCGAGGCCGCGGGTGGCTGGACCGGGGAATTAGTCCGTCACCTGCCGAGAGGCTGACCGCGCGAGGAGGGACCGACGTCCGACCCATTGACGTCGCTCAAGGGGAGGGTACCTCTCAGGGGGTATTCCGTCGGGCCGGCCACTGACGACAAGTTCACGCTACTCCAGTGACCGGTCCAACGACGTAGGCGAGGTTCATGGGTGGGTTACAGGTATGCGTGCGTACGCCCCTCTGTCGCCCCTTACGGAGTGGTGCGAGAAGAGCGCCGAACATAACCCACCCCTAAAAAAAAAAAAAAGCAGTGAGCCTTTATGGCTCCTTTTTTTTTTTTTTTTTTTTTTTTTTTTTTTTTTTTTTTTTTGGATTATTGATGCGTCTCGCCCCGCCAAATCGGTCCGGAGTGACGGAAAAGGCGGCGCGTGCCCGCATAGACCCATCGTAAAACCTTCTCTCTTCGCCGTGCGAGCGGGCCGCCGGTACCCGATTTTTGACTTCGGTGGCCAGACTTTATATAAGCTGAGATAAAGTTAATTCTTTTAGAATTACACAACGCTTCCGTCAAATTTATAAAACTTCTCATTTTAATTATAAATAAATTTTACTTCAGAGCAAAACGCTAAAACGATAAAGGGTTGATGTATTTTACACCTATATTTAAGGATAAATTAATCCTAATTGTCCTTACTTATTCTAAGATTAAGAGTATTTCTTACTCAATTAATTACTTATTAATTAATAAAAGATTTATATTATAACTAGCAGACCCGACCACGTGTTGCTGTGGCTAAGGGAGCCTCAGTAAGACGTGGTGGTTATGCTAATAAATTGTAGCTTATATGAAACGTTTGTACGTATAACATAGCGCCATCTATTAAATACTTACTCAATCCAGTCAACAAATACCGCCATCTGTTAGAATCGTTTGGAGATAACAGATAATTGTGACTATCAAATAACGGACAAATAATTTGCAATAAAATAATATTGCGACTACAATTTGAGATGGAAGCTATTCTATCTTTTAAGTTGGATCAAACTACACATGCTGTGCAAATTTGACTAAAATCGGTTAAGTACTTTAGGAGTCCATCGCGGACAAACAACGTGCCGCGTAATGTATATATATTAAGAAGATTAACACTTTTAATTATATTTATTATCTAATCTTATTTTTATAAAAATGTTTTGCTTTCGATCGATCTTATTGCGGTTTACATTTGAACATACATAGATCTTTTATGACGAATAATAGATTAATTGCCATGTTATCAGGCGGGTTGGTGATTTCAGTAACTGCTCATTAACGATCCCTCCGCCGATTTTTACGACTCCCTAGGGCAGGTAAGATGTGGTGATACCTCATATTCCTATCCCCAACATATCTTTAATATATTATAAGCTTATTACTACACAGGACGCATAGTAGTACTGACGTAGCGTGTCAGGGTATTCCGTGTGGTGACGGCGTAAGAATACAATTCACCACCCCTTATCTTACCCGTGGGTGATCGTACGAGACGACTAAGGGATATGAAACGTATATAACATCTATTCGAGAGAAGGAAAACTCGAAACAAAACCCTATACCAACAAGTCTGACCAGCGTGGTATAGTAGTTTAATTACCCTTCCGTTGTGAAGGAGGCTCGAGCTCAACAGTGGGACATATATGAGCTGAGATAGATAGATAGCGTGGCAGGGGCAGAACCAAACTATGCACCATCCACGAATTGTTGTTCTGGCTCTGGTCGTAATTTGTATTTATATAATCCCACTTGTACGTCTATATATACTATACTATACTATACGGTATCCGATGGTTTACTGTGTGAGAAACAAGGAGGTTTCAGGAGTGGAAGGGGATGCATGGATCAAGTGTTCTCTCTGCGCAACATTGTGGAGAAGCATCTGGCTCTAGGTCAGAGGGTTTTCTGCAGTTTTGTGGATCTGGAGAGAGCATTTGACACGGTTGTACGAAAGGAACTTTGGGACATTTTACCGGAGTATGGTATTAGCGGTAAACTGCTACAGGCTGTGCAGTCCAGTTACATGGGCTGTAGAGCCTGTGTGCGGCTGGATGATGGAATGTCGCCTTGGTTTGACGTCAATATCGGCGTTAAGCAGGGGTGCATTCTGTCAGCCAGGCTGTTTATCATATATCTGGATAAATGTCTCCAAAGGTTGAACGATATGAATGTGGGAGTCCAGATGAGCGACTCAGTGGTCACTGCTCTGCTTTATGCAGAAGATGCAGTCCTGCTGGCACAGTCAGCGACTGACCTGCAGACCCTAGTCGACACAATGACAGAAGATTGTAAGAAAAGGGGTCTACGCGTGAATGTGAGCAAAACCAAAATAATGGTCATTGAAAGAGATAAAACCAGAACAGATGTAAGAGTAACAATAGGTAATGATGTACTAGAGCAAGTGGATGAATTTGTATATCTTGGATGTGGATTTAGCCGAGATGGAAGGTACACCACTGATATAGAGCGAAGAGTGAATGCGGGAAATAGAGTGAACGGAGCGTTGGGGCAACTTCTCGGCAGCCACCACCTCAGCCAGAAGGCACGTGTAGCAATACATAACGCAGTGCTTGTCCCAACATTACTGTATGGAAGCGAGAGTTGGGTATGCAGAAAAGAGTATGATAGCAAAATTAATGCGGTCGAAATGCGATCTCTGCGGAAAATCTGTGGAGTTAGGCTGACCGACCGCATTCGTAACGACGACGTAAAAGAGCGAGTAGGTATGAAAGAGAGTATTGGTGTAAAGATGCGAAAGGGAATGCTCCGATGGTTCGGACATGTGAAAAGAATGCCGAACGAACGCCTGGTTAAGAAGATATACAATGCGAAAGTGGAAGGATGTAGGTACCGAGGGAGACCGAGACTAACCTACCTAGACCAGATCGGTCATGTACTGAAGGAAGGTGGAGTCAAGAGTCTCCGAAACCGGCGAGCGTGTATGAAGAGAATTATGAATGTTGAGGAAGCGAGTGAAGTATGCAGAGATAGAGTTCTCTGGCACTCTGTTCTCTCTGCCTACCCTGCAAGGGATATGGCGTGATGATATGTATGTATGTATGTATGTACGTCTATAAAAATCGACTTCTCAAGGATCTCACATATCAATAGTGGCGATTAGGGTACTATCCCTTTATTTGTGCTGGCGGTCCAAGTCCAACAGTGGTCAGCAAAACACTGAATGAAAAAGTCATTATAAAAATAAAATAAAAATACACTTAGACCAAGTATTATTATTAATTTTGTCTTTGAAAATGTTTTATCGAATTAAAAATAACGAGGACAAAAAGTAAGTAGCTCCTTTTATTTTATTGTCCAAATACGAGGATTTTATGATATTATGTCCAACCGCCATAATGTTTATTGAGGGAGACGAGAGAGAGAGAGTAAAAATTTATTACAGCCCACAAAAAATTGTATCGCATTCGTTGCAAATAAAATTGCGACCGTTTTCTTTATGGTTTTTCTCTTTAGCTGCATAATTAATTTGTACCTCCTTAAGAAGTGCAATTCCGTTTGGTAGCAGCTAAGACGCAAAAACACTTTCTATTATACTCCTTACTTACCTGTAGATGTCATAAAAAACGTTTAAAATCTGGTGATCCTGTGGATGGATATGGGCAATAGCATATTTTTGGGCACGTTAAAAGACAAACTATAATCATCAAGTCACCTACCAAGCATGAAGATTGTGTCACCAATACAAATCTAAGAGTCAATGAATGAGAAAAGCCAACTCCATCTGATGCCGTTCGATCTACAGTTTATTGGTGTCATAACTAAACTATCTATAATAAAATTATAAACACATTTACGTAGAGTTTTTAGCCTATCGCTGAAGAAAGTAAATAACAAAGGTAACTCTATTGAGTTATATATTTATAGCCTATTATATGAATCCAGTAGTTGTACGCTAAACCGCTGTATAAATTTAATACGGGCATTTCTTTAAACTAAACATCTTTAAACTGAATAAACGAGGAGAAAATATTGAAAAGACTGTGTTTATCGAGACGTTTTGCCGATTGAATGAGCACGTTGTGATAAAAATGTATTTGCTTATTTCGAATGACTGAAGTTTCAGCATTCTAAAGATTTTTTAGTTGTATGGATATCCGTAATTTTTTGTATGATGACGGAGTAAGAATACAATTCTCTAGCTCGTTTTTTATCGCAGATGTCGTAAAATACGAATTAGCATATAGCATTGTAAGGGAATACCCACGAAACATACCTTATACACAACTGTCTGGCAAAATTGGGATGGTAAGCTTTCATTCATTCCATCATGGAAGAAGCTTGTGTTCATTGGTGGTATAGATACATACATATCATCACGTCATATCCTTTGCAGGGTAGGTAGAGAGAACAGAGTACCAGAGAACTCTATCCTTGCATGCTCACACTCTTCCTCAACATTCATAATTCTCTTCATATACGCTCACCGGTTTCGGAAACTCTTGACTCCACCATTTCGCTTTTTAAAAAAGCAGATAGCAAAATATCTATTTATACTGATTATTAATACTTCTTTGCATTTATTTATCTTTGAAACGATTTAACTGAAATCTTATTTGTCAAGCATTTATGAAAATAAAATTGAAAATATTTATTAAAGCCTCATTTAGTGGCTACAAATTAATTAATCAATGTTAAGTTATAAATCATACATTTTAAGTTATAAATCGTGACGTTTATCTATCACGTTCATAAAATTTATTATGATAAAATAGTGTGCTACAGTTTCTAAGAAAGTACAATACGAAATGTGGTTATTTTTACATGTAATATAAATAAAAAAATGTAATTTAATTTATTTATAACTTAATTTGATTAGGTTTTTTAAAGATGTGTGGTAGCGGCTACGAATATTACATACATACATACATACATATCATCACGCTATACCCCTTGCAGGGTAGGCAGAGAGAACAGAGTGCCAGAGAACTCTATCTCTGCATACTTTACTCGCTTCCTCAACATTCATAATTCTCTTCATACACGCTCGCCGGTTTCGGAGACTCTTGACTCCACCTTCCTTCAGTACATGACCGATCTGGTCGAGGTAGGTTAGTCTCGGTCTCCCCCGGTACCTACATCCTTCCACTTTCGCATTGTATATCTTCTTAACCAGGCGTTCGTTCGGCATTCTTTCCACATGTCCGAACCATCGGAGCATTCCCTTTCGCATCTTTACACCAATACTCTCTTTCATACCTACTCGCTCTCTTACGTCGTCGTTACGAATGCGGTCGGTCAGCCCAACTCCACAGATTTTCCGCAGAGATCGCATTTCGACCGCATTAATTTTACTATCATACTCTTTTCTGCATACCCAACTCTCGCTTCCATACAGTAATGTTGGGACAAGCACTGCGTTATGTATTGCTACACGTGCCTTCTGGCTGAGGTGGCCACCTTTAGACCTTATTTTATTCAGAATGAATAAAATAAGGTCTAAAGGTGGAGACATTCTTACACAAACACAAGACGTGTTAAGCCGATGGAGTGAATATTTTGGCGATATGTATGCGGATGCTACGGTTGGCGCCGGTGTTGGATGTGGTTTGGTAGATCAACATTCGACAACGGCGTCCTCCGATGGCATCAGTATGGATGAAGTTGAATGGGTGATAAGAAGTTTGAAAAATGATAAGGCAGCGGGCATTGATATGGTGTCTGCCGAGATGATCAAGCTCGGTGGCTCTTGTGTCTGGGAGGCGTTCCTGTTGCTCCTCAATCTATGTTGGAGCTCGGGAATGGTTCCCAGGGACTGGAATAGCGCAGTCATCGTGCCTTTGTTTAAAAACAAGGGTTCACGTTATGACTGCGCAAATTACAGAGCCATAAGCTTGACCAGTTTGGCACCAAAAGTGTATGGAAAAATTATTGAAAGGAGAATGAGGATGGTGTCCGATGGTTTACTGTGTGAGACACAAGGAGGTTTCAGGAGTGGAAGGGGATGCATGGATCAAGTGTTCTCTCTGCGTAACATTGTGGAGAAGCATCTGGCTCTAGGTCAGAGGGTTTTCTGCAGTTTTGTGGATCTGGAGAGAGCTTTTGACACGGTTGTACGAAAGGAACTTTGGGACATTTTACCGGAGTATGGTATTAGCGGTAAACTGCTACAGGCTGTGCAGTCCAGTTATATGGGCTGTAGAGCCTGTGTGCGGCTGGATGATGGAATGTCGCCTTGGTTTGACGTCAATATCGGCGTTAAGCAGGGGTGCGTTCTGTCAGCCAGGCTGTTTATCATATATCTGGATAAATGTCTCCAAAGGTTGAACGATATGAATGTGGGAGTCCAGATGGGCGACTCAGTGGTCACTGCTCTGCTTTATGCAGATGATGCAGTCCTGCTGGCACAGTCAGCGACTGACCTGCAGACCCTAGTCGACACAATGACAGAAGATTGTAAGAAAAGGGGTCTACGCGTGAATGTGAGCAAAACCAAAATAATGGTCTTTGAAAGAGATAAAACCAGAACAGATGTAAGAGTAACAATAGGTAATGATGTACTAGAGCAAGTGGATGAATTTGTATATCTTGGATGTGGATTTAGCCGAGATGGAAGGTACACCACTGATATAGAACGAAGAGTGCATGCGGGAAATAGAGTGAACGGAGCGTTGGGGCAACTTCTCGGCAGCCACCTATGAATATTACCAACCTTTAATTTGCTTGTGGATGTCGTAAAAGACGACGAAGAGCTTTGTAACGACCTTTTTTTTTGTTCACGCTGTGGAAATGCCCTTACGCACTAGCCCTCGCCGGTGACAGACGAGGGTGTGTGTAGGACTCGCCGGTCAGATGGTTCGACCGAAATACACACTAAAACCACAGCGGTCCCTTCCGCGCTTTTACGGGATGCCGGAGAGATTGTCTATTGACATTCTATCCCAGACAACAGTCGACAGTCAAGGCGGCGGGAGGAGATGCGCGTAACGGCACTTCCCCCTTCCTGGCCGCCGCCTACGGGGCGAGTCTGCAGAGGCAAATGCCTCGCGTACCCGCTCCGCGGTCTCCTTTGAAGAGATGACCTCCTCACAGAAGGAGACCATCGACGACCAGCACCTATCGCTGTCAAACATCTTAGATATGATGGTCAACAACGACAGGTCTATTACTATCACCACCGACAGGTCGTGGCGCTGAGGCGCCCAGGTGGGACATACCTTCAGGGTGGCCTTATAACGCCTGAGCCAACTCCATCTGATGCCGTTTAGTCAACAATTACATTTTCAAGCAGGGTTGACGTCGTGCAGGTGGCCGGTCATAAAACTATTGCCAATAACTTTAATAATATGTACTAGTACTATGAAAGAAGAGTACATATTGTATCGACCCAAAGTAACTGGGATAAGAGTAGGAGAATGATGATGATTGATTAGGTTTTTTCTTTTGTGCTGTATTATTTACTTAAATAATAGTCTAACGAGGGAATCAATGAGGATGAAATGTCAAAACAGCGAGTAAAAAACTGAAACAGCATATTATATTACTAAAATAAATGTAAGTTTTATAATAAGCTTAAGAAGCTTAATATATTGGCTAAATTTAAACCTAATTCAACTTTATAATGAGTTTCGTGTTAAATCTGGATACAAAATTCATCGCTGTTCAAAATTTGATAATGTTTTAAATGAAAAATTTTCATTAATATTGGTATTCTTTGATAATAAATTCTAAATTTAGATCTTGTACGCCTACTAGAAATCTATTCCAATCGTTCTAACATTTTGAAAAGTTTCCGTTGAGAGCGCCAGGTGTATGTAGAAACGTGAGGACGACGCTCCGACGACTAAAGCTGTCGGGGCGTCGACTCGAGAGGAACCCGCGTGGGTAAACCGCCGGGCGGGCCGCCGAAGACAAAGCTCGGGTACCGGTGGTCCGCTCACACGGCGAAGATAGGTGTTTGCATGGTGGGTATATGGGGCTGTGCGCCGCCTCTTCCGTCACCCCGGACCGATTTGGCGGAACGCGACCACCACCATAGTCCACCGCAAACAAAAAAAAACAAGTTGTATGTAGAACCATTAGTTGGCTTTTACGACACCCACGAACAAAGGAAGAGATGGTAGAATTACAAACGTAAATATTTCATTAAAAATAAAAAATAAAAACAGAAAAAAATTAAAAACACAAATCTAGCATTAATTTAAGTAAGCAACCCTAAATTATCTGTTATGTACCTACATTTAATTTATGAGAGTATTTTAAACTAAGGGGTTTGATCCAGTCATTAATAATGTACCGTGTCAAAATTTGCCTTGAGCTGTTGCAATGATAAAAGTTTTTTTATCAAATGATACATGCGATTTGCCCTGGACTAAAAACAGACATCAATTATATTCGTTTTGTTGCGTTAGAACATATTTTGCACCTATTCTTATATATATATTTAAAAATTAATAATATATATATAGGATTTACTAGTAACGCCTTTTTTTTTTTTTTTTTTTTTTTTTTCTTTTTTTTTTTGCGGTGGGCCATGGGCGTCGCACCCCGCCAAGTCGGTCCGGGGTGAAGGAAGAGGCGGCGCGCAACCCCATGGACCCACCCTGCAAGCACCTCTTCTTCGCCGTGCGAGCGGGCCACCGGTACCCGATTTTTGTCTTCGGTGGCCCGCTCGGCGGTATGCCCTCTCGGGCTCCTCTCCTGTCGACGCCCCGACAGCTTTCGCCGTTAAGGCGTCGTCCTCACGCGGTGGCCTCACGTCGGGTGACCGGACAATTCCCCGGTCCGATCACCCGAAGCCTCGGTTAGGGCGGCATCAGGCGCAGGTATTCGCGCCTGCGCCGCCCCGGCCGCTGACGGCGGCCCGGGTCACGGGAATCCTCCCGGACTCGTTCCGCTGTCTCCTTCTGCGAGATGACAGCCTCGCAGAAGGCGGCGACCGCGTCCCAGTTCCTGACGCTGTCGACCATCGCCCTCGCGACAGCCGGCAGCGTCAGGTTGGCACCGATAACAGCGACGAGGTCACGGCGCTGCCCGTCCCAACTCGGACACACCTCAAGTGTGTGTCTCGCCGTGTCCTCGTCACTGCTGCAATGGTGGCAGGTCGGAGTCCACTCCCTATACGCGACCGTGTGCAGGTACAAACCGAAACACCCGTGCCCCGACAATACCTGCACCAGCCGAAAGGAGAGGACTCCGTGCCGCCGCTCCATCCATTCCATCAGTACGGGCCGGAGGGCCTCGACGGTAACGACACCGTGTCTTGGCCTCTCCAGCCGCGTAACCCAACGGGCGATGACGTCTCGGCGGGCGTCCTCGCGCCAGGTGGCTATCTCGCTCAACGATGGGGAGCCACCTTCGTCGCGCACTGAGGTAACCCGCCGGTAGAGGTCGGAGAGCATCTCCGCCTCTAGGTCCCACGGGGGTGTCCCGGCCAATAGGCACGCCGCCTCTGTCGACACTTACTAGTAACGCCTACGTAAAACGTTTAACGTAACCAAATACGAGTATAGTGTCTATAACGCTTAATCGGTTGACGCATTAAATTCACATATTAGTGACAACATTTATTTTTTAAGCGTTGGGTATTATATTATTGGCCACCGAAGACAAAGATCGGGTACCGGTGGCCCGCTCGCACGGCGAAGAAGAGGTGCTTGCAGGGTGGGTCAATGGGGTTGCACGCCGCCTCTTCCGTCACCCCGGACCCTTTTGGCGAGGTGCAAAGTCCATAGCCCACCGCAAAAAAAAAAAAAGGTATTATATTTAATAGTAGTAGGACCACGCTATTGACAGTTTTCTGTTTACAGTCGCAGGCCGGTCCGTCCGGGGCAGTACCACACTCGCAAAAGATCGACGTCTGAGTAATGGCAATGTGCTATTGCGCTTCATTCGGTGAGCGAGAGAGCCGGAAGCCCAACTGGGTGGGGTTGGGGATTTTAGGCAGCAGGAGTAGGCAGCGCCCTAAGCTATACCCTTGGTATTGCAAAGGTCCATGGGCGGCAGTGACACTTACCATCAGGTGTGCTACTTGCTCGTTTGCCACCATAACAATAAAAAAAGGTAATTCTTTATAATCAGTATTACCATTAAATCTGTTAGATAGAGATTAGAGTAGAGCTACAGGCCATGAGATATCAGTAGTTTAAAATAATGGTGGCTTTAACGTATGTTAAAGTGCTTAATAGAAGCAATTAATAAAACTAAATCTAAAAGTTAAATTTTATTTTTGTAATTTATATTTTTGTAACACTGTTATGAATAGAATGGATATTATTTATTTTAGAAAATACTACACGATGTCGCTTAGCCATGATTTATTTTTAATCTAGCACACTTGTGCAAAATTCCAATTTTCATTTTTCTCTCGTTTTCGTATTCAATTCGTATGACGACAATTCCACTTTAAGTTTTAAAAGTTCTCTATGTGAAATGTATCGAAATTGAAGTGGCATAGTTTAATAATAATGTGAATTTGAATCGCTTATAATTTAGAGGTATATAAATAAAAGTATTTTATGGATGTTATTACGTCACCGAAAGAAAAATGACTTTATATTTCGAATATTTTTCAGCATATATGACAGGACTTCCCGCGAAAAAGAGCGTTGAAAACATAAGCAAATATAAATTAAATAAACGCGAACAAAATCCGTAAAAAATGGTTTAGTCCAAATCTATGATACTCGCGACATAATCAGAAATTATTAATTTAGAGGTATATTCGATCTTAAATTTTATTTATGTTTAGATAATTGTGGTGATAAGCATCGTGTACTGTTAGTTATAAAGTTAAAATATTTATTTTATCTTATCAAGCAAAATAGAAGCTAATAGAAGTTTTTGCTTACTTACGAAAATGAAAATCCTCGAAACTTTGTTTACTCAAAGCTTGAAGTTAAGAGTATAACTTTATTGATTGATTAATGGAAAAGTTTCAAAAGGTTCGAGAAGAAATTTAATAATTTTCAACTAACATAACTTACGTAAAAATTATAATTATATATCGTGGGTAAATTGCTGTATTTCTAAATGCGCCATTATAATCTTTTTTTACTTTTCTTTCTCTTATGTGGGTGGTAATGTGATGCGTATTTTCTCCGAAAGGTAATGAGTCAATTGTATTCTAAATCAATGTTACCTCCCCTTACGATGCCGTGGGAGTCGTATAAATCGACCAGGAGAAGGCTAGCTTGCGTCCTTCAGGAAAACGTTATAAGTAGTAACCAAGCATTCTTTTGAAAAAAGAAAAACTAGCCATCCATCTAGGAATAGAATGATAGGTGAAGATTTTTCTTACACGATAAAACAATATACTAAATCAGAATCCATTTCTTTTTCAGATATTTTTCTAGTGACATACGAAACGATCTTGAAGCATTGACTGATTCGTCACGTACAGTATCTTGTATAAAAAAAGAATATATTGTCATCATTTATCGTCATATTTCAGACAATTTGAGCCTCTAAATAAATTGACCGATCAAAATCATTTATTATTTGAAAAGTAAGAAAAATCTTGCTGTGTGGTAGCGGCTACGAATATTTTATTTTTATTTTTTTTATTTTCCAAACTCTAATTGTTTGGCCATACGGTTCCCCTGACATGATCAGGGACCTTGAATTAGCAGTGCTAAATAAAATTATTATTATGTACAAACTTAAAATTAGATATAAATAATAATACTAACTTAATGTTACTACAAGAAGCAAAAATTTAATAATACGAATATTATTACGGCTACGAATATTATCAAGCCTTACTTTACTTGTAAATGACGTAAGACCTAAGCTGAATAAGAGGTTTTTATCGATCTGAGCCAACTATACCTGATGCCGTTTGGTAAACAAATATATTCCCAAGGAGAATTACACATACATACATACATATCATCACGCCATATCCCTTGCAGGGTAGGCAGAGAGAACAGAGTGCCAGAAAAGAAGCCAAGGAGAATTGATGGTCATAAAATTATTGACAATAACTTTTGCAAAATATACAATGGGAGAGCAGTACATAATGCGTCTACCCCAAATAATTGTGTTAATGATGACGTAAGAAGAATCTTAACTGAGGTTATTTATTTTTTTGGGACTAATCCCACCACACATTCCCACCACTGTAACTCCTGTAAGCCAGGATCCACAATAGCCTCCATAAAAGACACTGAGGTTTGACCCTCAGGAAGTCCCGGGAATCGCTTTTAATTGTCTTGGGACCCGCAACAAATTTAATTAGAAAAGAAAAACAGGAGGAGTTGAAGAATTTCCACTTCCCTCCTATGCAAAGCGGGAGACATGAAGCAAAATCGGCTAATAGGCCAATAGATAAGAGGATGTACTGACACGTGAAGCGTAGCAGTACAGCACCACGGATATGACAGAGCTTAAGGGGCCTATATGTGAGCCTTAAGTTTGATTATAATAGTAGGTATGGCAGAAGCGCGTGAACGCACGGAAATTTTCTCGAGTTGCTACAAGGTCCGTATAATATATAGCCCCCGACACGACTTGCAGACTGTCTAACATAAGATCGCGCACGTTTTGCCAGAGACTGCACTCCCAGAGGATGTGATGGGCTATTTGTTCAAAATCGCAGTTTGGTGTGGAACATCGACAAAATAGTGAATCTACTAGTTTAAAATAGAATAATTTACTTCTAAAATTACCATGGCCTGTGAAGAATTGTGCTATATAGCGGTCAATTTCCAGCCAAACCTTCTCTAAACGCTCTCGAATAGATGGAAAGAATAGATATAGATGACGGCCCTTCGTTGATGAGTCCCACCTTTCCTGCCATTCGGTCAGGAGCTACTCGTATACGACGGATTGCGGCGCAAAAAGTCTGGTAATTTTAATGCGATCGCGCGGTAAAAGAAAATTGGTGTTCATATTTTCCCTGGTGGAATAATACAATGACGCGCGCCTTTGTATCTCCAAGTCGACCGGAAGTACACCTGCAAATAGGCTTCGGTACTAACTGTTCTATATGCTTTACATAGGAATATTAATGCTAATCGTTGACTTTGGAGTAATTTAGGACGTGCCGCGCCTATCGTAGTTCTGTCAGCCCAGGCTGAGGCACCGTAGCATATACACCCCAGATATGTGGCTGTATATATCATTTTAAGTGTATTAAAACAGATGCCCCAGGTAGACGTTGAAATTCTAGTAAGAGCATAAAAATTTCGTTTTGCCTTTTCACCCACAGTTTTAATATGTTCAATGAATGAGAAGTTTTTTTCTGAGACTAGGCTAAGATAACAAACTGACTCTTTCCTTTTAACTGTCGCACTATTAAATCTTATGCGTGGCGTTGACTGCAAATTACCCTTTAATAAAAGATGATAAGTTTTACGAGGAGCGAAATTTAGCCGATTTCGTGCGCCCCATTTAACTATTAAATTAAGACATGTATCCGCCAATTTCTCAAGTCCGTCTCTATTGTTCGATTGTATGAGTAGAAGACCATCGTCAGCGTAGCCAATCAATGAGCAATTTTGAGGTAGAGGGAGCTCAAGAAAGTCATCGTCAACCCTAAATTCCACAGATATGGGCTTAACACAGATCCTTGAGGACAGCCCATCGTTAATGATTTAGACACAGCATGGTGACCGAGTCTCAGTGTGGTAGAACATTGAAGAAAGTAAGACTGTATGAGTTGGTAGATTTTTTTGAAGCATCCACGAGCCTTTAGTTTATGTAGTAACATCGGCCACCAGGCGTTGTCGAAAGCACCTGAGATATCTAGGAAAATGCCTAATACATATTTAAAAAGTGATGCTGTAACAGTTTTTCTAACGGCAATAACCGCATCAACAGTTGATTTCCCCGGGGTAAATCCAAATTGTCTAAGATTGAATGTGGGGCCACCCGGTAACAGACGAGGAACAACCAGGCGTTCTAAGAGCTTACCTAGAGATGGCAGTAGAGTAATTGGCCGATATGACTTCGGGTCGTCCGGCGGTTTATCACCGTGTTTCGGTATTATAACTGAGGTTAACCATATACAAACATTAGTTTGGAATGACCTCTTCTTTTCTCTAAATGAGAATAATTAGCCTCTAATACCACGATCGCATTCGTAACAACGACGTAAGAGAACGAGTAGATATGAAAGATAGTATTGGTGTAAAGATGCGAAAGGGAATGCTCCGATGGTTCGGACATGTGGAAAGAATGCCAAACGAACGTCTGGTTAAGAAGATATACAATACGAAAGTGGAAGGATGTAGGTACTGGGGGAGACCGAGACTAACCTACCTAGACCAGATTGATCACGTACTGAAGGAAGGTGGAGTCAAGAGTCTCCGAAACCGGCGAGCGTGTATGAAGAGCATTATGAATGTTGAAGAAGCGAGTGAAGTATGCAATGATAGAATTCTCTGGTACTCTGTTCTCTCTGCCTACCCTGCAAGGGATATGGCGTGATGATATGTATGTATGTATGTAATACCACGCTATCTATAGTTTTAAAGCCATCGTATTCATACCAACTCGCTCTCTTAGGTCGTCGTTATATTATATAACATAAATACAGTTAATTATAAGAAGCAACTTTCGATTGTCTACATTAATTATATATTTGTTGTTTCCCACAATATGGTAGAAGGTATTATTTTGTACTGAGTTTTAAAAATTAAAAAAGAGATATCTTTAAATAAATTACTAATTTCATAATTAAGTTTTTATAATATATTAAACCCCCAATTACAATTAATCACCTTCTATCTTACTTGTGGGTAATCGTACGAGACGACTAAAGGATAACAAACGCATATAACACCCATGCGAGAGAAGGAAAACTCAAAACTAAACCCTATACCAACACGTCTGACCAGCGTAGTATAGTTAGTCAATGGCACTCCCATTATGGAGGAGGCTCGAGCCCAATAGTGGGACGTGTATGAGCTGAGATGAATCTTTCGATCGAATTATTAATATTATTTCTAAAGAAGAAAAAAACATACAGATACAAATATCAAAAGTAGATTATAAGTTGTATACTACATTTTCAAGGCATAAGCTACTGAGACTCGGCCAAGCTCTATTATAAAAGTTATAACAAGCACAAGAGAAAAGGACGTTTCAGAATGAAAAAAACAGGCCTCAATAACTTTAAGGTCCACTAGAATCAATTTGTTAAACAATTAAAACAATTGGGGCAATATAAAAACGCTTTCAGTAATGATTTTATGAAAAAACTTTTACGATGTTGTATTTGTATATATGTATAATGTATATTATATAAAAATTAGCCGAACAGACATACTTTTTTGTAAAGAAATGAAAATAATAGAAAAACATCGGTACATTCATTTTTACGGTCGTGATAATGCCAGATACTTACGGTAACATCCGGACGACCTCGAATATTATTTTTAATCAACTTTTTTCTTACTTTAAACAAAATAATTGCTTTTTAAAAATATCAAATACGTTTAGACGAATATTTTTTCTTGACATGTGTATAATAATATTATCCTATAAGTGCAATGTGAGAAAAATACAATCATTTTTATGTTTGAAAAGTGCTTGATTTTCATATGTCGAGAGTAGAGCAAGACCTCAACGCTTCGCTTATGAGGCTTGCAATAGAAATAGAAACTGCACAGATGGGAATGCACAGATGGCGTAATGATTAAGATACTGCCTACCTACCGTGCCAGTTTTATGGATTTGATTCCTATGCGGGACAACGCTTTGTCTGATCAACAGATTGTTGTTCTGAGTCTGGGAGTAATTTATATGAATTGAATTATGTGTTTGTAAAGTCAAAATCATACAAGGATTATTTCCTCAACATATATATAATTCCTAGAGTTTGTTATCATTGGCTGCAAAACGATCGTAAAAACTAGCAAAGGTATCATCAGGTTATAAGTATAGCGCTACTTGCTACTGAGAAACTTATGAAATGCAATCGTCAACCCGTCTAGCAAGCGTGGCGAATATGGTATGACTAACGTGAGCATTTATTATTTGACTCAAAACGGGACATTTTAAAAATATACCTGAAATTTATAAATACCCGATTATGAAACGAAAAATGATGTCACAAGCGGGGTTCGAATCCGCACCTATTGGGATTCCGGCCCAATCGTGCTGCCACTTACACCACTACACTACACACACTACACATAAAATGTCAGTAATTTGAATAACAAGGTTGTGTCATTGTTTAATACAATTTTAACTGTAAAGTTTGAAGTATTAAGCCTATACAATGTGTAAACATTGTCCGGTAGATGGCATACGTCACCTTGAAGACGTAAGATATAATATGAAGCGAAATTTGCATGTCTTAAAATAGTTCACGATGGTTTAAGAGGCAGCACGATTGGGCCGGATTCCCATTAGGTGCGAGTTCGAACCCCGCTTGTGACATCATTTTTCGTTTCGTAATCGAGTATTTATAAATAATTAAGCATATTAAATGCTAAAAATTTTAGTAATTTGAGGAACAAATTTGTTTTAAAATAGCTATTGAACATTTTATGAAAGAATTAAACTCTTGACACGATTTTTTATATTCCCCTTAATTATAACGGATTTTCGATTTTCGATACCTCGGTTCTCTTATCCAAAGCGATGGCGACCTGGATCGTGCTGTGAAACACAGAATGGATGCGGGATGGATGAAATGGCGGCAGGTCACGGGTACAACATGCGACCCCAAAGTACCCCCTAAATTAAAGGGTAAAATATATAAAACCCTAATAAGACCTGCTGTACTGTATGGATCAGCATGTTGGGCGACAAAAGCGACGGATGAGAGACGACTGCATGTAGCGGAGATGCGAATGTTGAGATGGATGTGTGGTGTGACGAGATTAGATAAAATAAGAAATGAGCATATAAGAGGAAGTTTGAAAGTTGCGCCAGTGACGGAAAAGTTAAGGAGTGAAAGATTAACATGGTATGGACATGTGATGAGACGGGATGAAAGAAATGTTATGAGGAAAGTTTTAAATATGAATGTTGAAGGCTTTAGGGGTAAAGTAAGACCAAAGAAAAGATGGATGGACTGCGTGAGGTATGACATGGATAGACAGGGAGTGACTGCAGAGATGACGTCTGATAGGACTGTATGGAGGAAGATGACATATTGCGTCGACCCCAAGTAATTGGGATAAGAGCAAGATGATGATGATGATGATGATATCAACAGGGCTTTGATAACTGAAATTTGTAACTGGGTTTTCTCGTATGTCCACAATTTGTTCCTCATAGAAAATACAATTAACAAAATAAATAGCGAGAAATGAGAGAACTAAAAATCTGTCAAACAAATTAGTCAACGTACACTCTCGTACACTCGACTTCTCAAATTTTTGCACGATTTAAAAAAAAACGGGACAATTTTGTATTTCATAGTTCATTTCGGGGACACCGGGCGTTATTATAAAAAGGACAGTTCAAAACGGGACGTCGGGAAGCTTATAATCAACAATATGCTTCAAGGCCTTGATGGGTGAATATATAGAGATCTTTTATAGCTGTAGGTTGATACTGTTTCCCTGCCGGGCTGACTACGGAGGTCAATGAGGGAGCAGCAGTGGCCAGCTCAATGGCGATAGGGTGGGAATACGGTGGGTTATGGGGTCTCGCGCCGCCCTTCCGTTGCCGCGGACGGAATGGATGTGTCCAAACCATAGCCTACTAAAAAAGAAAGGTCACACTGTTGACGGTTTTCTATATACAGCCGCGGGCCAGTCCAACCTGAGTAGTAATGGGCACACTCTCGCAAAAAAATCAACGTCTACGCAATAGCAATGAGCTAACTGAGAGAGCTGTAAGCTCAAGTGCGTGGATTTTGGTTGGTAGGCAGTATTCTAACTGTACGAGTACTCCTGGTATTGCAGCAGTCCATGAGCGGTACTACCACTTACCACCAGGTGCGACTTGTGTACCATCATCATCATCATCATCATCACAGCCCATAAATGTCCCACTATTGGGCTAGGGCCTCCTCCGTAATAGGAGGGAAATTAACCTACTATACCGCGCTGATCAGACGTGTTGGTATAGGGTGTTATTTCGAATTTTCCTTCTCTCACATAGATGTTATATTATGCGTTTTATATCCCTTAGTCGTCTCGTACGATCATCCACGGGTAAGATATGGTGTGTACCACCATAAGCAATAAAAAATTCTTGTACCCGTAGTACGCAATTTTTTTCTATACGAGTTGAACATACGCATATTTTTAGTAAATAATAATTTAATATCATCGTCGTCATCATCTTAGCCCATATATGTACGTCCCATTCAGGTTTCTTATAGGGGGAAAATTGACATTACAATGGTCAGACTCATTGTCATAGGAATTTATGTTTTTCTTCTCTTGCATAGATCTTATATGCGTATTATATCTCTTAGACGTTTTTTACGATATCCACAGACTAGAAAGGGGGTTCTACTCTCCATCACTATACGCCAAATTATCAATATCTTATATAAAGGTGGTTTGAACATGTAGAAAGAATAAGTGAGGAGAAGTTGACGAAGCAAATATATAAAGGAAGCGTCAATGGAACGACCGTTATCCTTGTGGTGATGGAGTAAGAATACGATTCACCACCCCCTATCTTACCTGTGGGTGATCGTAGGAGACGACTAAGGGATATAAAACGCATATAACATCTATGCAAGAGAAGGAAAACTCGAAACAAAACTAACACGACTAGCGTGTTATAGTAGGTCAATTTGCCTCCCATTATGGAGAAGGCTCGAGCCTAACAGTGGGACATATCAGCTGATATGATAAATGGAACGACTAAAAGTGGAAGACCACGTCTTATTTTCCTGGACCAAATTGGAGATGAATTGACAAGATCATATTAAGAGTATACATTATCGTATAACATGCGTGAAAACTGTGATGAGTGTGAATGAAGCGATGGAGGTATGCCAGGATCGCCGTTTGTGGCAATCTGTAGTCTCTGCCTACCCCTCTGGGTAACAAGCGGGCAGTTATGAATGTATGAAAATTAATTATGATGATTATTTTTAATTTTTAGAATATTTAACGTTTAGTACAGTACAGATTATACATATGTATATTTAAAGAACTATAGCTAATTCATTACTTAGATTCAGACTGTAAAAGAAGTAACCTTTTTCGCAATTTCCTTAAAATAAACGCAAATAATTTAAAAGCAAGCCTTATTCAAAAGGCTTTTCTATCCCTTTGGCAACACTGACAAAGAGAATAGTATTTTCCTTTACCCCGTTGATAATACTGTAGGAAAAACAAAATCTCTACGCCATATAGTATGTGTTTTAAAGATACTAAGTATAAAAATACACTACAACAATAATTATATATACACTATAATAACACTAATACAAAAATACACTAAGTATGTAGATTAAACGAGTCAAGAATCAAGGTCTCAAGAATCTCTGAAACCGGCAAGCGTGTATAAAGAGAATTATGAATGTTGAGGCAACGAGTGAAGTATGCAAGAATAAAGCTCTCTGGCACTCTGTTTTCTCTGCCTACCCGGCATGGGATATGGCATATGCATGTATGTAGATTAAACGACTTTTAAAATATCCAATTTTGTATAGATTTTCTGATTGCGTGATTTTTTTAATTGCTTATGGTGCCAAACGAGCAAGCGATGATGAGCACTTGATGATGTGTTACTACCGCCCATGGACTTGCCTGCTTGCTGCCTACTAATACAAACCTACCCAGTTGGACTTTGGGCCTGCAGACGTCGATCTTCTACAAGAGTGTGGTACATCAGACAGACACGCCCGCGGCTGTAGACAGAAAACTGTTAACAGCCTGATCCTACCATTATATATATATATATATATATATATCTATCTATATATATATACTGGCTTTTGCCCGCGACTTCGTCCACGCAGAAGTTATCTCTGACAGAGTTAAATAGAAAAAGCAATGCAAGGTGTTGAAGGTTTATCGCTAGAAAGATGATTAACAGCGTCAGAAACTGGAATGCGGTCGCCGCCTTCTGCGAGTTAGTTGTCTAACGGAATTAGGCAATAGGGTGGGCCCGAGAGAAAATACTCTACGTTGACACGCTCTACCGTCGGTGCTTTGGGCGGTGCAAGCGTGAGTACCTGTACTGAGGTTCACTGCATTTGCATGCCCTTTATTTGACTTTTTTGTTTCACCAACAGAGTTGCGACCTCGTTAGATATGATTTATTATTTGAGTTATAAAGTGAACATTTTTGAAGCTAAACTTAACCTGACCTGTATCTTAAAACCTTAGGCAAGAACCTATTGCCGTCTGCTATGTGTATCGTGTGAGCTCTCACGCCGGCACTGGTCGCCACGACGGCACTAGTGCAGGTTTGATGGAGAGGGAGAGAGAAACACGTATTTATTTATTTTTAACGAAGAATATTTGTACGTAATTTGAAAAGAATCGATAAAAAAATCTCCCCATACACACTTTGCCACTTTGTTACACCCCCTTAGGGGCAGAATTCATAAAATCCTTTCATATTGAATCTCAATGTTATAAAAAGAAACGTGCGTCAAAATTTAATGTTTCTAGTTTTAATAGTTTCGGTTTGGCGGTAATGAGTCGTTCAACCCACTTCACAGTTCTAATTTACACAACGAGAGGGTGAAAAATGACAAATGCCGGATCTCGTACCATAGAATGTTTGATTCGACTCGTAATTTGAAAATAATCAATAAAGATTTTTTTCTCTCTATACAAAATTTGCCACTCTATTTTAACCCCTTAGGGTTGTAATTTCGTAAAATCCTTTCTTAGTAAATTTCTATATCATAGAAAGAAACCACTGTCAAAATTTCAAGTTGCCAGCTTCAATAATATCGGCTTAGCGCGATTTTTTATTTTTTATTTAAATAATTTAATGTGTCATTCAACCCGCTTCGCAAGCCTAATTTACACTCCCAGAGGTTGAAAATTAAGAAATGCTGAAACACGTGTTTATTTACTTTTACTGAAGATAATTTGTACGTAATTTGAAAAGAATCGATAAAGATTTTTCTCCGAACTTTTTTTTAAATTGACATAACTTTTTTATTTATAAACCAATTGACATGAAATATAGCCTAAATGTTAAGTGGAGCTTACCAAAATACATTAGCCGCAATAAAACCACGTCTAAATCGGATATGCCGTTTCTGAGATTAGCATGCACAAACGCACAGACAAACAGATAAACAGACAAAAATTTTAACAATCATTGTTTTGGGTTCTATTTGTGTTGATAAAGGTCCCAGTAATATTTTTTCTCATATATCTTCCATGTACAGACAGCTGCTACTAGTAGATAGTATAGTATTCCCCTAACATATGCCTTAACTTGAGTTCACAAAATCATTTTCTTTTTTAATTATTTATAATCAAATTACAAGGAGAATAGTAAAAGTATACCACACATATGTATTTCTCTGACGATACTACAAATACCAACGATAATGATTTATCTAATATTCAAACTTAGTAGCGGCTTATCGACATTGTCAGCGACAATCGCTCGCTCATATCAGAATCGAGGTAATTGTATTGAAGTGAAACTTCTAATGCGACTGCCAACAAGGTTGCGTTAAACGTTTAACGCAATGGCACTCGAACGCATGCGCATAGTATACCTGTTACAGGCCAGCGCGAGCATTAGCAACGAGTAGCGTCCAATATTCCAACGCAAGAGGGAGAGAGAAAGAAAGATACACAAAGGTAGAAAGTAGGAGAGAGAAAGAAAGTGAGAAAGTCTGTAGGTCCTAAACACATGCGCGCGGTATTCTTGCTATGCAGCGAAGGTGAACAGTGTGAGCGTCGTGAAATTAGATGAAATACGTACTTAATGTTCTATTTTAAATTATAATACTCAATATTTTCAGATGTAAGAGTAACAATAGGTAATGATGTACTAGAGCAAGTGGATGAATTTGTATATCTTGGATGTGGATTTAGCCGAGATGGAAGGTACACCACTGATATAGAGCGAAGAGTGAATGCGGGAAATAGAGTGAACGGAGCGTTGGGACTTCTCGGCAGCCACCACCTCAGCCAGAAGGCACGTGTAGCAATACATAACGCAGTGCTTGTCCCAACATTACTGTATGGAAGCGAGAGTTGGGTATGCAGAAAAGAGTATGAAAGTAAGATTAATGCGGCCGAAATGCGATCTCTGCGGAAAATCTGTGGAGTTAGGCTGACCGACCGCATTCGTAACGACGACGTAAGAGAGCGAGTAGGTATGAAAGAGAGTATTGGTGTAAAGATGCGAAAGGGAATGCTCCGATGGTTCGGACATGTGGAAAGAATGCCGAACGAACGCCTGGTTAAGAAGATATACAATGCGAAAGTGGAAGGATGTAGGTTCCGAGGGAGACCGAGACTCACCTACCTAGACCAGATCGGTCATGTACTGAAGGAAGGTGGAGTCAAGAGTCTCCGAAACCGGCGAGCGTGTATGAAGAGAATTATGAATGTTGAGGAAGCGAGTGAAGTATGCAGAGATAGAGTTCTCTGGCACTCTGTTCTCTCTGCCTACCCTGCAAGGGATGTGGCGTGATGATATGTATGTGTGTATGTATGTATGTTATTTTCATAGGTTTGAGTTTTCACTTCTGTCGGCAGTCCTCATGACTGCTTTGTGTTTTTTATGTCATAAAAGTATGTCGTGTGGTGCGCAGAGTAATAATACAATTCATTACACATGGGTAATCCAGTAACCCGTCTTGCCATCTGTGCAAGAGAAGAAAAGCCTCAAATAAAATCATATACAAACCTGACCAGCATAGTATCAAAAGTCAGTTTCCAGTCAATTGTAGAGGAAGCTCGAGTCAAGCAATGGGACATATTTAAGCTGAGATGATGATAATGATGCTACAAAAAAATCGAAAAAGAATTTTATGCTAGTCCCAAAAAACTTAATGATTGTCTTACTTAATAATTTCTAATGTTTACGCTAGTATTACACATTTGAAATAAAATTAATTCTACGGATTCTATTGCGTTAGCATTTTATTTTGTAATTTGCCGACGTTTCGAAAATTTTATAGTGTTTATGATCACGAGGGACTCACTTCACCTTCATTCCTTAGTTTATCTTTGGTCTTACTATATCTTTATTCCATAGGCGAGACGAGAGAAGAATATATATAAAATACGTGAAAAGATAAAGTATAAAATGCTTAAAACTTTAGCCAAATTATCATAATCACGTACTTTAGTTACCACATTAAATATTAATGGTATGTGCCTAATGTGTTTAAAGAGCAAGTAACAAAGCCTTTGACACATCTGAAGCGAGATTGTGATACCTTATTAGCATTTGTTCTTTGACATATTATATTTTTTTACACTGAAGACAACACATTCTACATTTCCATTAATAGTGGTAGGACCACGCTATTAACAGTTTTCTGTCCACAACCGCGGGCCGGTCCGTCTGGGGTAGTACCACACTCTCGCAGAAGATCGACGTCTGAGTAATGGCAATGTGCTATTGCGCTTCGTTCGGTGAGCGAGAAAGCCGGAAGCCTAACTGGGTGGGTTTAGGGATATTGATGGTAGGCAGCGGCCTAAGCTATACCCTTGGTATTGCAAATGTCCATGGGTGGCAGTGGCACTTTACATCAGGTGTGCTGCTTGCTCGTTTGCCACCATAAACAATAAAAAAAAATACAATTAACTATGATAAATTACAGCCACATTCAGGACAACTATTTGGATCACACAAAGAATTTTCATACTTAATAACCAAAACCTACGGCATGAGAGGACGGTTCCTAAATCACGCCGCCATTCCTATAATCAATTGACACTCATGCTGTTTATTATTCAACAGCTTTTCGTGACTAAGATAGCTCAAAAAAAAAACATATTTGCAAACTTGCATTACTACAAAAAAAACAGCTAAAAGTAAGCTAACCCTCTATTGTGGATAAGGTTTTTGATAAATAATGCAAGCAGTAATTGTAATGTTTGTGTTCGTTGGGTTAATTAATCCAAGTAGTAATTGTAATGGTGGTGTTCGTTGGGTTAATTAATACAAGTAGTAATTATAATGCTGGTGTTCGTTGGGTTAATTAATTCAAGTAGTAATTGTAATGTTTGTGTTCGTTGAGTTAATGAATCCAAGTAGTAATTGTAATGCTGGTGTTCGTTGGGTTAATTAACTGTATGCGAAAGAATAATTGATAAATTTAAGATTTACTAAAATGTTGCATATATTCAGAGAGCTCAAACTAGTTACACGTACCCATTACAAAGCTATCCGTGTGGTGATGGAGTAAGAATATAATCACCACCCCATATCTTACCCGTGGGTAATCGTATAACATCTGTGCAAGAGATGGAAAACTCGAAACAAAACCCTATACCAACACGTCTAACCAGCGTGGTATAGTAGGTCAATTTCCCTCCCATTATGGAGAAAGCTCGTGCCCAACAGTGGACATTTATGAGCTGAGATGATGATATGATGATTACAAAGCTTTAGCAACTACTGAAGTATAGTGAACGTGGCGCGACGTTAAGTCCATATAAAAATACCAATAATTAATTATAATCATTAACACTATATACATACATACATACATATCATCACGCCATATCCCTTGCAGGGTTAACACTATATAAACAATATTTTAGTCGCAGCCACCAGGCTATATATTAAAAAAGAAATCTAAGATTTAAATTATTATTATTTATTAGCTTTTATCCACAGCTTCACTCACATTGAAGCCCTTAAATAAATATGAAAGATTTTTGTTTATTATTGTATTATATTGATTTGTTCAGAAGTTCGTCACGTGCCATGCAGCAACATGATGGTTTGAAAACCTAGCAACTCCAACGCTAATAAAGTGCAAGCCCTAGGTGCTGTATTACCGATCATCATTCTCCTACTCTTATCCCAATTGCTTGGGGTAAATACAATATGTACTCTTTTTTCATAGTACATATTGTAAAAGTTATTGGCAATAGTTCTATGACCGGCCGCCTGCCAGACGTCATCCCTCCTTGGGAATGTAATTGTGACCAAACGGCATCAGATGGAGTTGGCCCAAGTCGTTATAAGGCTCTTAGTCGTCTTTTACGACATCCACGAGCAAAGTAAGAGTTGGTAGTATTCGTAACCGTTATCACACAGCTAGGGTGCTGTATTACCGATGATCAAATTAATATCTTATTGACTATAGTCAATGAAATAGAAGCTATAGCTTCAGCTATCATGCCTGCTAAAATATTATTTTTGACCCTCCGAAATTTGTTTTCATTAATAATATAATTACTAATATCTCGAAGACTATGTGTAGAAAGTTTCATGATAATCGGTTAAGTAGTTTTGGCGTGAAAGCGTAACAAACAAATTTACATTCATATTTATAATATTAGTAGGGATAACACCAAAGTAACAGAGGAATTCGCAAGACAAGTCTTCATGAATAAGTATCCATCTGGTAGCTTAATTAACCTCCGATCGTGGATGAGGTTCGTATCTTATAATTGATATTAATGGATAGACAAAAAGAAATAATTTATTATCCCAGCCATTATTACTAGTAAATGTACTGAGTTCAGCTTAGTAATCAGATTTCGAAGAATTTAAAAGTTTACGTAGCGATTTACCTTACGGAACAAAGTAAGATTAAAGATGTACATAATATTTACGAAGCTAATGCCTTAGTCACTTTTACTTTGTTCATAATGTTTTAATAAGCTAAAATGCCTAATGTTTAACAACTGGGTATTATGTTAATGGCAAGAATTGAAGACCCCTCTAATTGGGCTTTCATTTAAGCCTTGTCTGGATGACTGCTCGGATATTGCAGATAATGAAGGAAAAGTTGTGTCAAAAGGGGTACATTTAATATACAGGGTGGAAGTGGACCGCTCCTGAAAACAAAGACAGGTGACTCTACTGGTCCTACTTGTAATGATAGGCTAGGAAAAAAAACGATTCAGAAGAAAAAAAAAATTCTTTTCACAACGAATTTTAAGTTTTTGTCACATTCCATCGTATTAGGATACTACCATGTAACGATAATTCCATAAAAAATACGTAACTTTACTCAGATGATAAAAGACGCAATCTATTCAAAACTCACGACCATGTTCAAGAGTTTAACGAACTCGCGTGGTGAAAAAAAATTTTTTTTTCATCCGATTCGAATTTTTTCTAGCCTATCATTACAAGTAGGACTAATAGGGTTACCTGTCTTTGTTTTTCGAGAGCGGTCCCCTTCCACCCTGTATAACGTGCGCCTGGTTCAAATTTGAGATATCTCATTTAGCTATGTTTGAAACTAGATACTGGCTACTCTCTTACCTCAAGGCATTTACCCCAATTATATGACTTCATTAAACCATTAGTGAATTCTTCGAATGAAATATATATAATTACGTTGGCCATATTATGTTTCTAACGAGGGAGCTTTAGCTAAGCATTAAATGTTTCTGTTCCGCTAAAATGTTTCTGTCAAAGGCAAGCTTTGAAGAGTCACTTAAATTTATTCAACAGGTTTTTCTTAAGATTTTACTAGACCGTAAATGCATCAGGACATGCATTTTACTGCACAACATAATTTATAATCTTATAAAAAATGTGTAGAAAATACTTCATGCATACAAAATATAATATGTATTAATATCAAAAGGAGATATTGATTTCGAGTATTACACATTTGAAATAAAACTATTTTTACGGATTTATTGGCGTTTGTATTTGAAGACAAAATTGTCACATTCACCTCTAAGGAAATCCTTACATGACATGTTTGACATAGATGGAAAATGAATCCATCTATAATTTAAATTTAACGGGAGAGGATTTCACGAGAGGACTAAGGTGTCTCACGTCCGACAAGTCATCGTTATTAGCGATTTTAGTAATAATGATGACTTATTGGATGTGAGGCGTCTTATTCAAACGCGATAAACTCCGTAAAAATAGTTTAATTTCAGATCATAAGATTTGAGATAAGAACTTAATATTTAGAACTTTTCAAACATAATTATAACCAAGGATACTTTCGAAAGTGTTAAGTAAAAATCCACTGAAACTTAATCAACTTGGAAGACATCCAAACGTGTACAGTCAATTTAGTGTTAGAACATAGTTTCAAACACAAAATGTAATATAAGAGCCACCTAAATCTCGAGTTTATGTTGTTTACTTAATTCGTTCAACGGCTGCCGCCCAGATTTGTCAGTACAAATATACAGAATAGGATTGTACATGTTCTAGCGAGAAGATTGCTTTTACAATTCCCACGGGTTTTGATTAAGTAGAATTTGGACGGATTTTGCGTTGATTATGTTTGAAAGAAAATTATTTGAAAGTATCTACATATATTCAATAGCACATTTTGTGATATGTTCATATATTTTGTCACACATTTTCTAAGGCAGTATTCACTATATTTATTATATTAGAAACTGACAGATTTCTTTCTATTTTGGCAACTACTGTTTAGCATTTAATATGCTTGATTATTTATAAAAACCCGATTACGAGCGAAAAATGATTGTCACAATGTTGTAATCGGGTTTTTATAAATAATCCAGCATTCGCAACGACGACGTAAGAGAGTGAGTAGGTATGAAAGAGAGTATTGGTGTAAAGATGCGAAAGGGAATGCTCCGATGGTTCGGACATGTGGAAAGAATGATGAACGAACGTCTGGTTAAGAAGATATACAATGCGAAAGTGGAAGAATGTAGGTACCGGGGGAGACCGAGACTCACCTACCTAGACCAGATTGGTCATGTACTGAAGGAAGGTGGAGTCAAGAGTCTCCGAAACCGGCGAGCGTGTATGAAGAGAATTATGAATGTTGAGGAAGCGAGTGAAGTATGCAAGGATAGAGTTCTCTGGCACTCTGTTCTCTCTGCCTACCCTGCAAGGGATATGTCGTGATGATATGTATATGTACCTATGTATCAAGCATATTAACTGCTAAATTTCAGTAATTTGAATAACAGGGTTGTGTCATCGTTTAATACAATTCTAACTGCAAAGTTTGAGTATTAAGTCTGTACAATGTGAAAACAATGTCGGGTAGATGACACACATCTCCTTAAAGACGAAAGTATAATACGATGCGAGAATTGAATGTCCTACAATAGTTCACGGTGGTGTAAGTGGCAGCACGACTGGAACGGATTTCCAAGCGAAAAATGATTGTCACAATGTTGTAATCGGGTTTTTATAAAAAATCAAGCACATAGAGATAAAACCAGAACAGATGTAAGAGTAACAATAGGTAATGATGTACTAGAGCAAGTGGATGAATTTGTATATCTTGGATGTGGATTTAGCCGAGATGGAAGGTACACCACTGATACAGAGCGAAGAGTGAATGCGGGAAATAGAGTGAACGGAGCGTTGGGGCAACTTCTCGGCAGCCACCACCTCAGCCAGAAGGCACGTGTAGCAATACATAACGCAGTGCTTGTCCCAACATTACTGTATGGAAGCGAGAGTTGGGTATGCAGAAAAGAGTATGAAAGTAAAATTAATGCGGTCGAAATGCGATCTCTGCGGAAAATCTGTGGAGTTAGGCTGACCGACCGCATTCGTAACGACGACGTAAGAGAGCGAGTAGGTATGAAAGAGAGTATTGGTGTAAAGATGCGAAAGGGAATGCTCCGATGGTTCGGACATGTGGAAAGAATGCCGAACGAACGCCTGGTTAAGAAGATGTACAATGCGAAAGTGGAAGGATGTAGGTACCGAGGGAGACCGAGACTAACCTACCTAGACCAGATCGGTCATGTACTGAAGGAAGGTGCAGTCAAGAGTCTCCGAAACCGACGAGCGTGTATGAAGAGAATTATGAATGTTGAGGAAGCGAGTGAAGTATGCAGAGATAGAGTTCTCTGGCACTCTGTTCTCTCTGCCTACCCTGCAAGGGATATGGCGTGATGATATGTATGTATGTGTATCAAGCACATTAAATGCTAAATTTTAGTAATTTGAATAAAAGGGTTGTGTCATCGTGTAATACAATTCTAACTGCAAAGTTTGAGTATTAAGTCTGTACACTGTGTAAACAATGTTGGGTAGATGGCACACGTCTCCTTAAAGACGAAAATATAATACGATGCGAGAATTGAATGTTCTACAATAGTTCACGGTGGTGTAATTGGCAGCACGACTGAAACGGATTTCCAATAGGTGTGGGTACGTATCCCACTTGTAACAATCATTTTTCGCTCGTAATCGGGTTTTTATAACTACTGTTACTGTCTTATAAAATTAAACATTATAATTATAAAATTAAACATTATAATATTCTTCCTCTCAACCCGCATAAGTTTCTCACTATTGAATTCAAACTTTCTTTTGATGAAGAAAATTAACCTAACAGGCTGGTTAAATGTCTTGCACATGGATTAATTTCAGGTTTTTCGCTCCTTGCTGTCATGTTATCACCTTATATGAATTAATAAACTTTTCTAAAGGGGTTAGGTAACCGTTGTAGCCTTACTCTGTGACCACACGAAGAAGCAGTTAATAAAAACAACAGTTTAACCCCTCAGTCGTCTCTTATGACATCCACAGATAAAATAACTTACCAATTTGAGTTGTCGGTATTTCTTCAATATTGAGTTATTTAGTTGATCGCTCTGGACTTTTCAAATACTGATATTTAATGACATTCACATACTTTTTATTCAAAAGAGATGCTTAAATTTAGGCATCTCTTTGCAAATGCCCTTTATTCTTATTTCATCACCAAACGGATCAACACTATGGTGTCAAAATATATTCAATGATTCATTGTTTTTGTTAATAGTGGTAGGACCACGCTGTTGACAGTTCCCTGTCTATAGCCGGGGGCCGGTCCGTACGGGGTGGTACCACACTCACGCAGAAGATCGACGCCTGAGCAATGGTAATATGCTGTTGTGATTCGTTCCGTGAACGAGAGAGCCGGAAGACCAACTTTCTATGTGAGTTTGGGATTATTGGTAGGCAGCGGCCTAGCTATACTTCTGGTTTTGCAAACGACGTGGGCGGCAGTAGAGTGGTAGGACCACGTTATGGACAGTTCTATTTATACAGACGCGGGCCGGTCCGTCCGGGGTAGTACCACACTCTCGCAGAAGATCAACGTCTGAGTAATGGCAATGTGCTATTGTGCTTCATTCGGTGAGCGAGAGAGCCGGAAGCCCAACTGGGGTGGGTTTGGGGTTGGTATTGGTAGGCAGTGGCGTAACTACACCCTTGGTATTGCAAAGGTCCATGAGCGGCAGTGACACTTACCATCAGGTGTGCTGCTTGCTCGTTTGCCACCAAGAGCAATAAAATATAACTATCTCTATGGTAGTATATATATACAAACAAAATTATTATAAGCTTTTTTTTAAGACAACACCTTGCCGCAAGATATACATCTTTGTACTGTGTGGGTCTTTGCAAACATATAATTAACGAACACAAATTACATACAGAATCAGAACAACAATTTTAGGATTGCAAAAAAAATATTGTCCTGCGTGGGAATTTAACCCACTTCACTGGCACTTTAAGTCATTCATTAGCTAATATAAATATTTTTTACTAAGCAACACCAGAGTGTGTGGTAGTTGATTGTAAGGTACTCAGAACTTTATCGTCCTCACCGTCCTGCTCTTATCCCTGTTCTTTGGGTTCAATGCAATATGTATTCTTCTTCCATCATGCATATTGCAAAAGTTTTAGTAATAGTTTTATAACGGGCTGCTAGTGTAATATCAACTCTCCTTGGAAATAAAGTAATTGTTGACGAGTTGTTCCAGCTTTACATAACAGCTCTTATCCATCTCATATGACAGGCACGAGCAATGTAAAGGCTGGTAATATTTGTAGCCGCCACCATACAACATATACATAGAACCATTGGCAATCCCAAATTGCGCAGCAGAGTGCTGCTAGTCATTATTCTGTTAACCGGAACGGTGATCGTTAGCTGTTTTATAAATTCCAATTGGAAAATATAGATGGTGTGGTATATTGAACATGTTAAGACACTGCAAGAATAATAATAACGTGACTTGTATTGTATTCTTAACGTGTTATGACACTGCAAGAATAATAATAACGTGAATGATATGGTATTCTAAATATGTTATGAAATTGCAAGAATAATTATAACGTGAGTGGCATTGTGTTCTCAACATGTTATGGCACTGTAAGAATAATAACAACTCGAGTAGTATGGTATTATTAACATATTATGACATTCATCATCATCACAGCCCATATATGTCCCACTGTTGGGCTCGGGCCTCCTCCGTAATGGGAGGCAAATTAACCTACTACACCGCGCTGGTCAAACGTGTTGGTATAGGGTTTTATTTCGAGTTTTCCTTCTCTTGCATAGATGTTATATGCGTTTTATATCCCTTAGTCGTCTCTTACGATCACCCACGGGTAAGATAGGTAGTGGTGAATTGCATTCTTACTCCGTCACCACACGGATAAGTTATGACATTGCAAAAATAATAATAACGTGAGTCGTAGTGTATTCTTAAAATGTTATTCAATTGCAAGAATAATATTAACAAATATATATTTCACTAAAATATTCCATCTGCGTTCGAAGACAATTTAAGACCATAATGTATTTTTGTGAAATCCCTAGCGACCTAAAGATTTACTGACTTAACTAAAAACGATGTATTGTCCTTTAAAAAGAAAGGTACGATGTAAAGGGGTCTGAGCCTGGGTGATACTTTTTGATGACGGTATGTTTGTAGAATCCTTTGTGACAAAGAGATTTCTCATCAGACAGTGAGCCTTTTTGTGTAAGATAAATTTCCTTGAAAAATATATATGGAGATTATTATACCCCTTTTTTAATTTAGGTACTTACTACTACTACCGTACGTACGTTACGTACTACCTTTGTCTTTATTTACTTTTTTAGAATTCTTCACATTTACGTAATCAACCATAATAGGATTTCAAATTAAACTAAAATTAACCTTTATTATCAATACGTTTACATTTAAGAGTCGATGTTCTGTTCATATCAACAATAGAATCTTGAACTGGATCATAGCACCGTCGTATCTAATTATATATCTAAAACATCCAGAAAATTAAAAATATTATCAAAACTAATACAGTAGTTTCATTATATGATCATACGTTCCACTACTGGCTACGCCTCCTCCACTGAGAGAGGAAAATTTACCTACTATATGACAAGCTGGTCAGTCTGATTTGTATAGGTCTTTTACAACCACTTACGAATAAGATAGGGTTGATAGATTGTATCATTACTCCATCACCATATAGAAAAAACCATTTACGAAGAGTTTACTTCATCATCATCATCGTCACAGCCCATATATGTCCCACTGTTGGGCTTGGGCCTCCTCCGTAATGGGAGAGAAATGAACCTACTATACCGCGTTGGTCAGGCGTGTTGGTATAGGGTTTTGTATCGAGTTTTCCTTCTCTTGCATAGATGTTATATGCGTTTTATATCTCTTAGTCGTCTCGTACGATCACCCACTGGTAAGATAGGGGGTGGTGAATTGTATTCTTACTGCGTCACCACACGGATGTCACGAGAGTTTACTTATACAGATAAAATATTTTATTATATAAAATAAAAGTCATTATCCTGCTCCTATCCCAATTATTTGAGGCCGGCGCAATGTGTACCTCCTCTTTCATAGTATACAGGGTGGAAGCGGACCGCTCCCGAAAACAAAGACAGGTGACGCTACTAGTCCTACTTGTAATAATAGACTAGAAAAAAAAAATTCACAACGAATTTTAAGTTTTTTTTCACATTCCATCGTATTAGGACAGTATGGCACAGTAACGATAATTCCATAAAAAATACGTAACTTTACTCAGATGAGAAAAGACGCAATCTATTCAAAACTCAAGATCATATGTCCAAGAGTTCAACGACCTCGTGTGGTGAAAAAAAAAAATTTCATCCGAATCGATATTTTTTCTAGCCCATCATTACATGTAGGACTAGTAGGGTTACCTGTCTTTGTTTTCGGGAGCGGTCCACTTCCACCCTGTATATTACAAATGTTTTTGACAATAATATTCTAGGAATGCAATTATTAACCAAACGGAATCAGGTGTTGAGCCAGGTCCATCTAAAAGAACGCTACGCTAGATACAAAAGAACGCTGAACTAGAAAACAAAACTACAGTATAATCATCTTTAATAATCTAAATCCACTTTTAATGAAGAAAACTATATCATTTTAATAAATCATTATGTTTATTGACGAAGTTTCTCGTAAGAGTTTCAACTTTTGTACGAACTATATAAATAAATCGGCTGAATAACCAGCAATCCCATTGGGAAAGGAGCGCGATTGGCGTAAAAGATTGGTTCACGTAAATCTGTATCGTTCGGTTTATAAACATATGATAATTGAGTAGCTATTTGGTTGTGTAAGGAAATAGACTTCCGTATAAAGTGGCAAATAAAACTTTTATCGTACTAAAGTAACTTTTAAAGCGCGAGTGACTGTCAATCTCGTATCATCCAACGATATTCCTCAGCTTATATACGTCCTATGACTGGGCACTAGTGTAGTATACAATGGTAGAGATCAAAGGGGTTGGTATAGATATTATTTCGAGATTTTCTTCTCTTGCAGTGTACGACACCCACGAAAAGGGATGGGGTGGTGAATTATAATGTTACTCCATTACCACATAAGAAATATAACCTAGTAGCTTGGAATTAAGTGTCAAATTAGCTGATCTTGTAACTCGTGATCAGGTGCCGCGTTTGAAATATGGACCATATTCTTAGCCATAATGTTTTATATTATGTTGTAGTTAACTTTACAAGCTTACAATTAATGAACCAACAATAGTCCAACTCAGAACTAGATCACTCAAGAAAGCTTTTAACTGTTCCTTCCAAGCAAATTCACAAACATGATGATGATGATGACCTGAAACGTTAATTCCTCGTGTGATGATGAACTAAGAATGCAAATGCCACCCCTTAAGTTTCCATGGGTGTAAAGACCAGACAAAGGATCACTAAGAGAATGAGTAACATCGCTTTATTAATCATCGCTTCATAAACCTTTATACCGCTTTGATCATAATCCCACCTGTTAATGGTTGCTATGGCACCTTTACCTATTTGTGGGGTGGGGGTCTATGTCCAACAGAATACGTAGTTAGGCTAATAGATATACAGGAAGATTAATAAATATGAAGACAAATAAGAATTCATTTTACTTAGTGGCTCCTAGTGTTGGTATCATATTGCGCCTAGAAGCATCTAAAATTAATCATATATTTTTAGCAAATTACTACGATATACTTACTTACTTAATATGTTATACTGTATGGTAGCGGCTACGAATACTGCCAACCCTTACTCTGCTCGTGTATGTCGTAAAAGACGACTAAGAGGTTTATAACGACCTGGGCCGACTCCATCTGAAAAATCTTATTAAGGGGCAGGGGGAGTAGTTGCAATCTTATGACGGCTTATGGTAGGGGAGGGGAGACGGGCCCTATCTTACAATAAATCTTATTAAGGGGTAGGGGGAGTAGTTGTAATCTTATGATGTGTTACAGTAGGGGGGGCAAGAGGGCCAAATCATTCTTAAAAATTCCTTACGTAATTTATGAACGACCCCTTAGTGCCAGTGAAACTTATTGGCAGATGTATTAAGTAACTTAAAAGACTATTGCTCGTTTTCATTAATGACTCCTAAATTTTAGTTAATGCCTAAAACACAAACATATAAAGCAAATATATTAGGTGTTACCCAAAAATTAAATTTTAATCGAATTCAACTTTTACCATTAATTGTGCATTACGTATATTAACTTAGGTGTAACTTCACTTACCTATATTTACCAAAAAACCCTTAAAATTTTACTTACCCTTACGTTTTTTTATATTATGACCTGAAAAAAGTATCTTCTTTTTATTAAATATAATTTTAAATATAGGTATTTATATTTTGATTATAGCAGTTTACATGCTATTTGCACTTGCACATTCGAAATTATGTAAATTATAAAGACGATTTGATATTAGCCATTCTCTGTAAGCAAAGAAATTATAATAATATATATAATGACAGTCATTTTGTTTCCTTCTTCGAGATACGAACCAACTCCAAAAAGAAGGAAAAATTAATAACAAAAATGTTACGCTGACATTTTTTTTTGTTGCGGTGGTCTATGGACGTAGTCTCGCCTCGCCAAGTCGGTTCGGGGTGACGGAAGAGGTGGCGCGTCACGCACAACAGACCCACCATGCAACTCTTCTCTCTTCGCCGTGCGAGCGGGCTACCGGTACCCGATCTTTGTCTTCGGTGGCAAATGTTACGCTGAACGGAGACTATTTTGAACTTTCAATATATTGCAATGTGTTATCTGCAAAAGTCTTTTTGTCATCTGTTAGATGACGGCAGCGTTTAGGGAGAAATTAAGAAGAATAATCCGAAAACAAACACTATACGGAGGAAATGAAAAGGGGAGAACAAATGACAATACAATTAAGCATCATATATTTTTTATTTATATATACAACAGCTGTGTGGTAGCGGCTACGAATACTCCCAACCCTTACTTTCCTCGTGGATGTCGTAAAGGACGACTAAGAGACTTATAACGACCTGGGCCAACTCTATCTGATGCTGTTTGGTCAACAACTATATTGTCAAGAAGGGTTGATGTCTGGCAGGCGGCCGGTCATAAAACTATTGCCAATAACTTTTTAACCGACTTCCAAAAAGGAGGAGGTTCTCAATTCGAAAGCTTTTTTTTTTAATGTGTGTTGCGCGATAGCAACGCCAATTATGGATGGATTTTTATAATTCTTTCTTTGTTAGAAAGAGGATCCTCTAAGGGTGGTCCCATATGCAGGGTATCAGGATCTGATGCTGGGATCCTGGGAAAATCGAGAGTAATTGCTTAAAATGTAGGGCAAAAATGCTGTTTCTGACGCCTCTATGCATAATTTATAGTTCATCTAATCTAAGAAGTGCATTTTGCATTTTTAATACACAATAACCTCGGTCAAACGTATACAAATGATTGTAAACACTAAATCTGAAATTTTAAACAACTATTAAGTTATTTACATAGTTAACATTGCGGGTGACTTTCTTGTACAATAATACATACATACAAATCATCACGCCATGTCCCTTGCAGGGTAGGCAGAGAGAACAGAGTGCCAGAGAACTCTATCCTTGCATACTTCACTCGCTTCCTCAACATTCATAATTCTCTTCATACACGCTCGCCGGTTTCGGAGACTCTTGACTCCACCTTCCTTCAGTACATGACCGATCTGGTCTAGGTAGGTTAGTCTCGGTCTCCCTCGGTACCTACATCCTTCCACTTTCGCATTGTATATCTTCTTAACCAGACGTTTGTTCGGCATTCTTTCCACATGTCCGAACCATCGGAGCATTCCCTTTCGCATCTTTACACCAATACTCTCGTTCATACCTACTCGCTCTCTTACGTCGTCGTTACGAATGCGATCGGTCAGCCAACTCCACAGATTTTCCGTAAAGATCGCATTTCGACCGCATTAATTTTACTTTCCTATTCTTTTCTGCATACCCAACTCTCGCTTCCATATAGTAATGTTGGGACAAGCACTGCGTTATGTATTGCTACACGTGCCTTCTGGCTGAGGTAGTGGCTACCGAGAAGTTGCCCCAACGCTTCGTTCACTCTATTTTCCGCATTCACTCTTCGCTCTATATCAGTGGTGTACCTTCCATCTCGGCTAAATCCACATCCAAGATATACAAATTCATCCACTTGCTCCAGTACATCATTACCTATTGTTACTCTTACATCTGTTCTGGCTTCATCTCTTTCAAAGACCATTAATCTAATGTTGAAACTCGTAAAAATAATTTAAAATAATGTCTAATGTTGAAACTCGTAAAAATAATTTAAAATAAAAATAACATGATAAACAGTAATTGTTATTCACGACCTAACAATGTGACGTCATCACGTTCTATACAGTAGTGCTTGACAACTTCCAATTCACGAATATCCAAATAATCGGTAAAAATACAATTAATCGAATAGAGATTTTGACAGAGATGTACATTTCGACACTTTGATTGATGAGGAAATAATTATTAATGTTCGCGATGCTGATAATTCAAGTAATAGTAGTAATTCTTAATAAATAGCCATTTTCAAATCCACTTTTTGTTTTTAATTAACCTAATCCTACTAAATATGATGAATAGATTCTATGCTGAAATAATTAAATTTGTTTAGTACTAATTTAGCACTAAATTTATTCATCACCATTTAGAAAAATAAAAATTAAACTGATTATTAATTATAAAGAATTAATATCAATTTCTCAGTAAAATCGGATATTTTCGATAGCGATTATTTGGTTCACATACCTAGACAGCTTACTCAGACAGCTGTCAGAGTGCACTTCTTAGATTAGACAGACTATAGTTTGATTATTTGTGTACGGAGATTATCTTTATGAGCTTTAGCTGATGGTAAAACAACAATGTTACTAAAGGGTAAAATAAGGGTCACGGGATGAACATTTATATGGAAGTTTATCATTTTCAAAGTTAGAAGTAATATTTATCCCATTTCCTCACCCTATTTTTCTTTAAACGAGTGTCTCTCTCGTTACTCGTATCTTCCAAACGGTGCTGTCTCATTTGAGCAGCCCGTTTACTAGGTCTACCTATTAAAAAAAATCTGGATTCACTTATTTTCCACTAAAAACCGGCAAATAAAAAAATATTTTATAAAAAAAACAAAAACCGACTTCAAAACTACACCTAAGATAAACGATATACAATACTAAACGACTTACTTACACTAAAAAGTAGAAAATAATTCTTTTAATTAGTTTAATCTCAAAAGAATAACAGAACAATTTACGAAATTATAGTACTACCTATTTACCTACCTGGTATGTAAAAACTTATACTATGTCAAGAAAAATGGATATTATATTTTGTATTTCAAAGCAAGGAGCATTGAAATATAATAAACGAAATTATTAATATTTATTTACAAGTACTATTTTTTTGGAGTCGCTGCCAGCTAAATCAAAATTAAATTCCCTTGCATAAATCTTTTAAGCGCATTAAATCATCAACGAAATCTGCCCGCGTTCGGGTAGTTCACTCAGTGACATCGCCCCTCCTTTCTCGTACCTGCCTTGCTCCGGCTATCGCCCTATTCGCAGTGATCGTCCATCTTTGCGTAGGTCAGGTAGGTGCTGCGTGAGCCGCGTGATGTTCGCAAAGTAGAAAAACTGTCCTTAGCTGGCACCGACTCCAAGAAAATAGTACTTGTAAATAAATATTAATAATTTCGTTTATTATATTTCAATGCTCCTTGCTTTGAAATACAAAATATAATATTATTATCCATTTTTCTTGACATAGTATAAGTTTTTACATACCTACCTGTAAATAGGTAGGTATACTATAATTTCGTAAATTGTTCTGTTATTCTTTTGAGATTAAACTAATTAAAAGAATTATTTTCTACTTTTTAGTGTAAGTTTATTGTATATCGTTTATCTTAGGTATAGTTTTGAAGTCGGTTTTTGTTTTTTTTATAAAATATTTTACAATATGTACTATGAAAGAAGAGTACATATTGTATCGACCCCAAGCAATTGGGATAAGAGTAGGAGAATGATGATGATGATATACAAGAAAGGAATATAATAATAGTATGGATTAAAATAATGTGAATGAAACGTACGAATCCCTTTGCTTTGTCGTTCTGGAGTTTTGTGCGAATTCACATCTTGGGTATTTTCGCCTGAAATAATCATGCCATAGCATTATAAATATTACTTATATTGTATATAAAAGGTATAGAATAACATTACGCGAAGCTATTATTAGTTACGTTGAAGATAGACTGACGTATTCCTTGATAACAAAATTTGTTACGGTAAAAAAAAATCTTTAGTATTATTTAATTACTCTGTGCTTTCATTATGTCTCATTAATTTTCCAATAAACTCTTCTTCTTCTTATTTTTATGTATTGGCAATCAGCTACTTAAATGAGCCTTTGTTGCCAGTGTCGAGTTATAATTATCTTCAAGTTTTTAGTGTCTTCAGATTAGTCATTGTCCGTCAGTAAGTCAAATTGTCGCCATCAACAGTGCTATGGCCACACTGTTAATGTTATCTTGTGAGAATTTTGATGAAAAACGAAAACGTTGTAAAGCACTTTTATATGATATTCACTACATCTCAGCAGTTCCGTCACATCACATTACATAAAATGCCACCAAAATTATCTAATATAACACGTTAAAACACTAAGATATCGAATATAATACAAGAGCACCACATGACGTTTTAGATTCCCGCCAAAAACTCCTCCAATAAACTCAATAAATAATACATATGATCACTCATAGCATAAAAAGAGAAAATTGTAAAAACACTAAGTAGTTAAATTACTGGACCGAGACAGATTTTAACTTTGTTAGACATTTTGAAGCGCTAGAGATAATTAGAATTATTTATAACAATCGAAACTGAATCAGTAAAATTAAGGTAATAACTTAAAAATTATCATTGTAGACATTTCACCTCAAATATGACTGCTGGGTTCAACCCTCCTTCAATATTAAAAAAAAAAAAAAAAAAAAAAAATATGGGGAGTGAAATTGATCTACTATAGCATGCACTCGTCAAACGGTTTCTTATTGTTTTATTTCTAATTTTCCTTCTCTTGCATTGATATTATGTGCTAGGTATACACCATTACATACACATACATACATATCATCACGCCATATCCCTTGCAGGGTAGGCAGAGAGAACAGAGTGCCAGAGAACTCTATCTCTGCATACTTCACTCGCTTCCTCAACATTCATAATTCTCTTCATACACGCTCGCCGGTTTCGGAGACTCTTGACTCCACCTTCCTTCAGTACATGACCGATCTGGTCTAGGTAGGTTAGTCTCGGTCTCCCTCGGTACCTACATCCTTCCACTTTCGCATTGTATATCTTCTTAACCAGGCGTTCGTTCGGCATTCTTTCCACATGTCCGAACCATCGGAGCATTCCCTTTCGCATCTTTACACCAATACTCTCTTTCATACCTACTCGCTCTCTTACGTCGTCGTTACGAATGCGGTCGGTCAGCCTAACTCCACAGATTTTCCGCAGACACCATTAGACATCTTTTATTAATATCTACTGCAACCATTTCTGCTTTCCGTCACCACATGGATAAGACAAAAGTTGAAGGCACTAAATTACTGTATCTTTTTGAAACCACTAATTTAATAGTGGTAGGACCACGTTGTGGACAGTTCCCTGTCTACAGCCGCGGGCCGGTCCGTCTGGGATAGTACCACACTCTCGCAGAAGATCGGCGTCTGAGTAATGACAATGTGCTATTGTGCTTCGTTCGAGTGGAGGTGAGCGAGAGAGTTGTGCAAAGGTCCATGGGCAGCAGTGACACTTACCATCAGGTGTGTTGTATGCTCGTTTGCCACCACAAGCAATAAAAAAAATCCATAAAGAGATTTAAAATTAAGGCGTCGGAGATAATTTAGTGATCATCGTTCATTGATTGTTTAGCGCCGACTTAAAATTACTTAGGTGTACTTAAATTAGTTTAAGAATTTAGTTATTTAGATCAATAAAAACAAAATTTGTTATATTTTGCCTTTCAGTTTTTTCGGCGATTTAATTTTTTCTTAAAAGTTTTTATTATATAATTTTTGTGGCTATAATAAAATCTGTGAATGAACTATAAATCATCTCCTATTTTCCTTTTTTTTCCAAATTTATATGGGATTAACTTCAGGCTAAAACTTATTATAACTATGAGTAGAAGTAGTCCTTAGCCTCCATAACAATATCTAACAAATACAAATTTATAAAGATAAAACCAATATATTATAGTATGTACTAAACTTCATTTGGCTTATAAAGTGACGAGGCTCGAAATTTTATTAAAATTCTAAGTATTAAATCTTGGTCTAGTGACTTATTTCCATGTGGTGAAGAAATAAAAATACCATCCACTACCTTTCTTACCTCTAGGTGTCGAATAAAATATATATACAGATAAAATCTATGCAAGAGCAGACAAATTAAAAATAAAATACTATTGTACCAACCAACTTGAACAATATTATACAGAAGATAAATAGCCTTCCAAGGAAGGACTCTCGAACCCAGCAGTGGGACATATTAACTGCTATGATCACGTAGTAAATTATTCAGGAGCAAATTAAATATTGAAAGTAATCATAAATTCGAATCGTATAAGGAAGTTATATATAGATATTGAACGTAAGATTGTTAATAATTTACAATATTTAAATTTATTAATAATTTTAACGGCAGGTTGACTAATAAAATTAAAAATAAAATGTTATTTTAAATCAAAAGATAGCGCAATAGATAAATTTCGATCAGAAAGGTTATCTTCGTTAGTTCCGTTACGAAAATGTATCCCATATTGAGATATTTTATTACGTAATATATTAATTATATTTTTAAGATTCAACGAAAAGATTCGTTCTGAATGGATTTTGTTGTTTTTCTTTCCTATTAATTGTTTCTTTTTCATTTCTTCTGAAGATATTTCAACATTTTCCTTATTCTTCTCATTGCGATGTTTAGATTTCTTAGGGCTCTTCTTCTTGTAATCACCAAATCTTTTCTTCTCACTTTTCTCTAAAAGGTAATTATCGTCCATATCATTCTAGGGTTAAAGATATAAAGCACTTTAATATATTTAAGTAGCCAATTGGTTATTATTATTTTTCTAGAACTATTATTGTATTTAAAAGTAAATTAGGATTAAAACTACTATATTTTCTTATCGAGATCCCCGAGTAAAAACATGAAATAGCCGCATCACCGCTGCAACAGAGTCTCACGCACAGGCTTTCAATGCCCGCAACGCCGTAGCAACACACTCTGAAAAACTTTCCAAATGCCGCAATACCTCTGCGACAAGTTAATAAAGAAATAACGTTATGATTGCATTGTATAACAAGAATTTAGAGTGCGGCAAATTTTTCCTTCAAACGGATGTGATTCAGCGGTGGTGGCGGTAGAAGAAGAAAATTTGTTATTCTTAAAAGTCAAAATACTTTTTTACTCGGGGACCGAATCGTAATACTTATGACTAGGAATAATAAAGAATTTAACTAACTTACTTGTTTCATATTGAGGCATATCGCTTGATATGTCGTCCCCTAAATGAGTAAATAAGTGATTTCAATGATATAAAAAAATTATTGACTTGCTGTAAAGTTTTTGTTTTTTTATTCTAAAACTTCCATGATGTCATCTATAGGTATTACGTCCTATCAAAATTCTCAGTGTGACCACACGGCTTAGAAATACCGTCACCTCTTACTTTCCCGTGAAAGTTATAAAAATCAATCTAAGGATCAACAAAGCATGGAATGCTGAGAAAATTTATAACACGAATTGCAATTTCTAATCCAGTTATTAAGCGTGGAGATTATGGTATTATGTCCAATCATAGTGAGTTCTATAATCAAATAGTAGAGGTTGATAGGCGTAATAGATGTATAGACGTTAGAGTTGGCTTACTCTGATCATAGCATTACATGTACGTTATATTATCTTATCAGCAATTTAACGTACTTAGCAAATACATGTTTCATTCATGAATTTGTAGATTGGGTATCTGTATCGTGAAGTAAGAATTTCTTCCTTAAGGTGGGGATTTGTCGTTAAAAAAAAATCCTTTTACCCATTCTTCTAGATGGTCGGGGAATAGTGTACCCGTAGTTATTCATCAACCAGTGAACGAAAATGCGAAGGTTTTTTTCAGTTTCTTGATTATTCTTGCTCGATTTCATTTCACTGAATTCGCTACTGAATTCATCTAGAAAAACAATTAATTAATATTTGATTTCTGTTATTTGTAAGTTTATAAAATGTAATTTAGGGTTTATGAAATAGAATATAGGGTTTATGAAATAGAATGATATACGTATTCAAATGCGTCTTATTAACATCTGTTTAGCAACATTTCACCTCATATACGTCCTGCCTATTTGAATTTTACACTATTGTCTATTTTACACTATTGTATGTTCGAAGGTTCGAAGGTAACATTGGATCTAATTCTTACAAAATATGTTACATTATTTTTTATAAGAAAGTCAGTAAAGAAAGAATACTAACAGACAAACCTAATACTAACAGACAATTCCGATTAATTTTTTGCTGGATCTTCTCAGCGCGGTTATGTTCCGACCCGTTTGTAGTTTTTATTACTGATTGGATTAATTTAAAATATTAAAATTGACAATATGTTCGTGCCCTCTATAAGTTTACACATAATAAATGAATTGGACGTATTAGTGGAAAGTTTATGAACTGAGATAATCACAAGATTTTTAAATTAATATATTGATAGTAAGTGAAGAGAAATGTTATTAAATTATTTTTAAAATAAAACTACTTTTACCGATTCTATTGCGTTTGTATTTGATTTTAATTTCCCGACGTTTCGGTTACTTTACAGTGATCATGGTCACGGGAGTACGGGAGGATACAGGATCACTGTAAAGTGTTCGAAACGTCGGGAAATTAAAATCAAATACAAACGCGATAGAATCCGTAAAATTAGTTTTATTTCAAACCTGTAATACTCGCGTAAACATTAGAAATCATTAAATTAATTTGATCATTTTTATTAATTAATAAAGCTAATGATATGTTATCATAAATTTGTAATTAAGCTAAAGCTTAAAATTATATTAATTAAAATTCAAATTTTAAATAATATAATGTTTACTTGTTATAATCACCATCATCATTCTACTCCCACTCTTATTACGCTTTTTTTTTGGCAGCGGGCTACGGAACGGTCACGCCCCGCTAATCCGTCCGGGGCGACAGGAGAAGCGGCGCACGACCCCGTAAACCGCCCTACAACATACCTCTCTACGCATTGCGGGTGGGCCGCTGGTACGCGTTCTTTTCTTCAGTGGCCCATCCGGTGTACCCTCACGGGTATCCTCTCGAGTCGACGCCCTGGCATCTCGACTAATATGTCTCTATGTCAGGGCGTCGTCTTCACGCGGTGGCCTCTCTCCAAGGGTGACCAGACTAATCCCCGGTCCGGTCACCCGCTGCCTCGGCTAGGGCGGCATAAGGCGGAACTCTTATTACGCTACGCCTACTCTTATCCCACTCGCCTACGCCTACTCTTATCCCAATTACTTAAGGTCGAAGCATATGTACTCGTACATAATGCATATTGGCAGTAATTTTATGACTTGCCGCCTGTCTAACGTCAACCCTCCTAGCGAATGTAATTGTTGACCAAACGGCATCAGATAAAAGTGTAGTTGGCCCGGGTCTCTATAAAGCTCTTACGATATCCAGGAGCAAAGTAAGAATTGGTAGTACCTATTTGTAGACGCTACCACACAGCATATTTTTTTTATGATATATTTTTTTTATTAATTTTTACTTATCATGATATTTGATAGTAAAAGAGAAAGTCGCATATGTCTCTAGGCGAAGCAAGTTTATTTAACCTTAAAATAATATAAAAACATTTATGTAGAATAAATAACATTGAAGTTTCTGTTTGTCATGTCAGTATAACGGTCTTTTCGTCTCAACTCATATAGGTACGTCCCACTGTTGGACTCGAGCCTTCTAGACAATGGGAAAGAATTTGACCTGATACATTAGGTGGGGCGCTGGGCGTCTGCCCAGTTGGTATAGTGTTATATTTCGAGTTTCAATTTCTCTCGTATAAATGTTACTTGCATATCACATCCCTTAATTGCCTTTTACGACTCCCAGGTACAGCATGGGGGTGGTGAATTATATTCTTATTCTGTCACCACATGTAAAAGTTTTTATTGAATACATAATATTTCAGTAGGTATATGATATTTATATATTTATTTTCCGTGTGGTGACGGAGTAAGAATACATCTCAACACCCCCTATCTTACCCGTGGGTGATTGTAAAAGACAACTAAGGGATATAAAAGGCATATAACATCTATGCAAGAGAAGGAAAAGTCGAAACCAAACCCTATACCAACATGTCTGACCAGCGTGGTATAGTAGGTCAATTACCCTCCCATTACGGAGGAGGCTCGAGCCCAATAGTGGGACATGTATGAGCTGAAATGATGATGATGATATTTATGAAACAATTTTTAGAATGTTGACTTGTCTTCTGGATTAATCTTTCAAGCGGCTAGAGCTTTTATGAGGTACCTAACATTAACTGCTAGATAGCTAATGTTATATGATATCTTAAGTTAATTTTTTTCAAATAAGTTAAGGAATTCGAGCAGAATAAAATTATATCTATCAAGCTGACATTTTTTTTAAACACAGGGTGGTATTAGTGCACATTCCTTAGGGAAATAATCGTTGTATTTCGGGGCACTTTACACACATGCAACTAATGCAGACAATTTACACCCAGAGTCAGAACAACAGTTTGTAGATCGTACAAAACATTGTCCTGCGTGGGAACCGAACCCATAGCTCTGGCGCAGAATGTCGGTAACTTAACCACTGGGCCTTCTGTGCGACGTCTGTAAATGATTCCTATTCAAATAAATAAGCGATTACTATTCGTATTAAGCTCTAGATGACCATCGACATCAACGTTTGATTTAGATGTGTGATTCAAATGGTATATAAACGACATACAACTAAATAGTGATGTAACGAATGTCATATTTTGGACATTCGCGAATGCGAATGCAGATGCAAGTATCTGCTGCCAACATTCGCGAATGCGAATGCGAATATTCAGTTTTTGTTTTAATTTGGCGCCATTTGTCTATGGCTTTTAGTTACACCACCAAAGAGTGTCCCCAGCGAGCGCATATTTAGTGGCGCTGGACTTATTTACGCGCCACATCGAAACAGACTTGAAGGAGACAAGCAAAGAGTAAAGTTATTAAACTGAAAAAGAGTGGCAACTCCATGATAAAATATGCATGTATGGAAGGTGCTGCTACCCAGAGTTTACGCGGTGAACTAAAGTTGAAGTGATATATATACATATCTACATATGTATGTGTAATTATATAGAATTTTCTTTTACTATGAAAGCTACCCTGAAATATAAAAAAAACATATCAGCTGATAACGAAGCAATAATAATATCAGCTTAACAATGAAAATTGAGATAATTTTCAGAAAGTACATCAATAACCGTAAATAGATTGATGACAATAAGTACCTACGCTAGGAACAAAAAATAATAATTCTCAGTTGTCAAACGTTTGACATACAGGACAAAATGGCAGCCGTTAAGTTTGTACAAACAACCTGTAGGCGGCGCGACGGTCAGTAAAAATAAGTAATGTTTTAAGTGTGCCCCAAAGAGTAAAGTTATTAAACTGAAAAAGAGTGGCAACTCCATGATAAAATATGCATGTATGGAAGGTGCTGCTAACCAGAGTTTACGCGGTGAACTAAAGTTGAAGTGATATATATACATATCTACATGTGTATGTGTAATTATATAGAATTTTCTTTTACTATGAAAGCTACCCTGAAATATAAAAAAAACATATCAGCTGATAACGAAGCAATAATAATATCAGCTTAACAATGAAAATTGAGATAATTTTCAAAAAGTACATCAATAACCGTAAATAGATTGATGACAATAAGTACCTACGCTAGGAACAAAAATAACAATTCTCAGTTGTCAAACGTTTGACATACAGGACAAAATGGCAGCAGTTAAGTTTGTACAAACAATCTGTAGGCGGCGCGACGGTCAGTAAAAATAAGTAATGTTTTAAGTGTGCCCCCCCAGGTGTGCCCCCCCAGGAGACAAGGCATCAAAACTACCATTTTTAAAGTTTAATATTCCCCTACTGAAGTTCAATTATTAATATGAAAAATATATATAATTAACTGTTATTTTTTTTTAAGGCAGAGAAGAATTTTTGTTTGAGAATCTTATTTTTTTTTTGTTTTATTAGAGTTAGACTATTTAATGGTCTACTGTAGAAGAACATATTTTTTTTGTTTGATTATCTAAATATTAAAAATATATCTAAAGACTGAGAAAAGTTTAATAGAAGAATTTAATTTTATTAGTTTCAATTGCATTAAAATTTTGTGTCACAAGTTCTAATAACAATTAATTTTTTTTAGCTTTATTAAAGTGTATTTTACTTTAATAAAGCTAAAAAAATTATAATGTAAATATTAATTTTATTTTTGTTTGCTTAAAGTGTTAACTGTTAACTCTTATGTAAAATGATTATATTTATACTATAAATACTATAAACTATATAATATAGATATACTATAAATACTTACTGATTATGATGACAGCAACTCATGTTAAAATTTAATTTGATTTTAATTATAGTTTATTTATTGTAGAAGTATTTGTAGATTATAATTTTTAGATAAAGATAAACATAATAATATTTATTGTTATCATAATGGAATTGGATTTTCTTATATTAACCAACTATTATTACCTACTTAAAAAAGTTATACACACAAAAACATTCGCAAGAATTTCGCGAATGCGAATATGCAAAAATATGCGAATATTAGTTACATCACTACAACTAAAGCATAATACGGAGGAAGCCGCGGAGTAAGCGCTAGTTCGAATATGTTAACCTTATTTTTTGATATAATACATAAATATATAAACCCAGCTACTAAATAATATTTTCACATCTAAGTACCAAGTTTCCGTAGTGTAGCGGTTATCACGTGTGCTTCACACGCACAAGGCCCCCGGTTCGATCCCGGGCGGAAACAACAATATATTTTTGATTATTTTTAATATAACTCTCTTATCAAGGCAAAGATAAAAGACGTACGCTATACATTACTTGATAAGCAACTATATTAATTCGATGTTTGGTACAATAAGTTTTTTCTTTCTTACTTTTAAAATCTCCAACTATAGGATCCACGACTACTTCAGAATAAAAGGGAAGCTGCCTATATACGGGTTGACCAAGTAAATCGATATAGCGTTGTTATGTACATCGTAGAATACCCATTTACTCAGCTGATTCGTTGAGACGCGACATAAAGAACTGATTGAGGCTATGTGTCAGAGATAGTGACCACTATTATTCAACCTACGCCTCAGGTGACGTCACACAAATGATAAATAGTAAATTAATTACATCATCATCATCATCACAGCCCATAAATGTCCCACTGTTGGGCTCGGGCCTCCTCCGTAATGGGAGGAAAATTAACCTAGTAAACCGCGCTGGTGATACGTGTTGGTATAGGGTTTCGTTTCGAGTTTTCCTTCTCTCGCATAGATGTTATATGCGTTTTATATCCCTTATTCGTCGTCGATCGTCTCGTACGATCAGCCACGGGTAAGATATTGGGTGGTGAATAGTATTCTTACTCGGTCACCACACGGAAAGTTAATAATTAATTACATAGTGTACATACATACATATCATCACGCCATATCCCTTGCAGGGTAGGCAGACAGAACAGAGTGCCAGAGAACTCTATCCTTGCATACTTCACTCGCTTCTTCAACATTCATAATTCTCTTCATACACGCTCGCCGGTTTCGGAGACTCTTGACTCCACCTTCTTTCAGCACGTGACCAATCTGGTCTAGGTAGGTGAGTCTCAGTCTCCCCCGATACCTACATCCTTCCACTTTCGCATTGTATATCTTCTTAACCAGACGTTCGTTCGGCATTCTTTCCACATGTCCGAACCATCGGAGCATTCCCTTTCGCATCTTTACACATACACACACATCTTTACATAGTGTAGGCATATTTAATTGATATTACTTGGTTGTGTGGTAGCGGCTACGAATACTACCAACCCTTACTTAGCTCGTGGATGTCGTAAAATACGACTAAGAGCTTTATAACGACCTGGGCTAACAAATGATGCCGTTGGTCAACAATTATATTCCCAAGGAGGGTTGACGTCCGGCAGGCGGCCGGTCATTAAACTATTGCCAATTACTTTTACAATATGTACCATGAAAGAAGAGTACATATTGTATCGACCCCAAGAAATTGGGATATGAGTAGGAGAATGATGATGATGATGAGTGTAAGCATATTTAAACTAGACCTAGGGCCAAATGATTGCTGCAACTAGATCTAGTTCCGATAATTGTAGTGTGCTACTGGTGTTATGATACTTAGTCTACACATTTGTGGTAAAACAGACCCATCTTTGCAATTGTGTGCAAATATTTATTGAATTTACCGCGATGTATCCAAATAGCGAACTGAAACGGTTGCAGCCGCAATGTGCAGTAGTCGAAGTTGTTCCAGAAAACAATATTTACCTAGGTATACTGAGGAGTTTAAAATATTGTGCTACCTGGATTCTAGGTCACTTACCTGGCGTTGAGTGCCATAGTTTGCGAAGTATGATAATATCTTACAAACAAGATATTTAGGAGTATTTTTTGTTTTGTTTGGGACTATTCCCATCACTGTAACTTATGTAAGCCAGGATCTACAATGGCCTACGTAAGCTACACCAAGGTTTGACTCTCAACAAGTCTCGGGCAACGCTTTTAATTGTCTTAGGACCCGCAACAAATTTAATTAGAAAAGAAAAACAGGAGTTGAAAAAAAAGATATCATAATTACCTAAAAATATGTTTGACTCTTCCTTCTCTTGTAGTTCATGGTTTCCTCCATCACGTAATATAGGCTTCCCATCTTCAATTATCCCTATTATATATGATCCAATTATATTAGTAGTCAATAGCTCTGAAGCCAGTTGGGTTAAATGACCTGGACGGCAATTTAACGGGATGCTATGTTCATATGTAAAAAATTACTATTATCCGCTTAGACGCTTAAGAATATGGTTAAATTTATTTTTATACAAAAATAATCGTCAAATCAGGACAAAATTTATACAACGATATCGTATCGAACCTACGGCCCAGGAACGATAGGTTAGTACCTTAATCACTACGCTACCTGTGCAACCAATATTTCTGGAAGTGACGAAAATTGGCAATAATTTTACCAAGGACATATTTGTTCCTTTTACAATCTTAAAATATCAAAATAGTAATATTTTTTCATTAAAATAATTAATCATATAAATATGTACTTAATAAAATTTAAAATATCTAACAAATTAGTACAAAAAAAAATCGTTATAGGTAGTAAATATTCAGTATAAATATCGTAAGGACGTTAATTAATAAATTTAGGCCCACGGCACCATCGAACCTAAATCTCTCACTCACACCATCTCATTCTTTTCTTGCAGGTAAATGTAAGATATAACTAAAGATTGCAATACCTTAATCGATAACAAAAACAGCAAGACAATAAAAAGTAGCTATAAGTAGCGTAGTTGTGGTGACGGAATAAAAATACAAATCACCACCCCCTATCTTACCCGTGGGTGATCGTAAGAGATGACTAAGGGATACAAAAGGTATATAAAATCTATGCAAAAGAAGGAAAACTCGAAACAAAACCCTATACCAACGCGTCTAACCAGAGCGGTATAGTAGGTCAATTTCCCTCCCACTACGGAGGAGGCTCGAGCCCAACAGTGGCAATATATGAGCCGATATTAATAGGCCGAAAAAACAAAATGATATGCAAATAAACGACTTACCTAAAGGGTTTTTAGATATATCGTAGTCAGATTCTGCATTTGTATTTATAGGTGTCTGTAATTAAGGTAACGTTATTTAATATTGTTTCATTATTTTATTGCCTATTTCTTCATGATTAAATCTATTTTCTTCTTCCTGTTAGGTGATAATAACAGCACTGTGGTCTGTGAGGCACAAGTCTCCTACGTAATTTGCTTATTTGCCCATTCTGGCATGACAGTCAGGCAGGTACTACTAAATATAATGCCAAAGGGTGAACCTATTGCTCATTCCAAATCCTTGAACTTACCTACTCTTAAATATTTCTGGATAACTGCTCGAGCGTCGTGTGTAAAAAATCTCAATTAATTAATTTTTATCCAAATATAGATTTGAACCCAGAGCCTCATGATCGCAGTAGCATTTTTATAGGAGTGAGTCAAAATTTACCTATTATATTATTTTTAATATTTATTTTATTATTGTAGCGATCATAGAAATATTTCATAAACATTTCAACAGTTTACCTATTACAGTTCAGAAGATAAAGCCCGCTGATAAATAGATACATGTTTTCATTCGCTCTCCTTGGAGGGATCATAAAATTTTATAATTAATATTATTTACTCACCAAAATGTACAAAACGTAAAAAATAATCATGGTATTCATAAGTCAAAACAGAAGTTTAGCAAAAATAATATTCAAACCTATTGTAAAATCAATTTCACTGTCAATCAAAATAGCCATAAACCCATGCCACTGCATAAATGATTAAACAGAATTACCTACTACACGTTTTGCAATCACATATAATAATTCTCTAGTTTGCGTCACTGAATTAAACATAGATTTTTTTATTGACAATTGGCCTTCGAATTAGAAACAAAATAGTATTGCGGGTTCCCCAATCAGTCCTTCTTCTCTGAATTATTTGTCTGTAGAGTTACCTAAACGAGTCTCAGTCTTGCATTTCGTCAACAATATTTGTTATGTTCGTTTGTTACCATATCTTATAGCTGCACAACTCTTGGCAAAGGTCTCGCCTAGCTGTTTCAATTATAATCTACTACAATCCAATAACAAAGCCTATTTATATGTTAAACTCATCAGATTCTAACTTCAAGGTTAATTTAGAGAGTTATAGATCAACGAATATTGTAGACTTTAGAAGTTTTTTTATTATGCACCCAGCTATCGTTACAGGCTGACAGGATTACAGCCTAAAGCTGGTGTGGTATCAAAAAAATAAACCATAAACTTAACATGCATCGTAGCATTCCTATACCTATATAAAGCGATCCTTGTGATTCATTAGAATAATATAATATTAATGTCTCCTTCGAAACATAATTTAGAGAGCCAAGTGGGGGCGACGGAGCTGCCTCCCGTAGATTTGTGCGGCTACAAGGCACTGCTATGAGTCATAGCCGTCGTATTCGCGTCAAATACCTATCAAATTAATAATCGTGCTTTGTTTCTCCTTGTAGTGACAGAGGTGGCATTTACCTTTCACCTCTCACTACATATAAGGGTAGAGACGTTTGTGGTACTATACCTTTTTTAGGCTCTGTCGCACCTCGCCCGATCCGCGATATAGAGGACGATGAGCGACTCCGTAACCTGACCTGCACGTACCTCTTTGCGTCGTGCGAGCGGGTCACCGGTACCTGGTCTTTGTCTTCGGTGGCTGTGCGTATGTAGTAAACTTTCCACAAATAAAAACCGTATGTAATTAATAAATTCTTTAGAAAACAAATTTTATCACAGTATTTGTAGTTATGTGTATTTTACTAAAGTGTAAGATTTAAAAGATGTATAAGCATTAGAATTTATTAGTACTGAATTTTTTTTCCAGTTAAAATTTAAAATATTTTTTACGCAGTCGGATTTTTTAGTTTCTAATGTTTTTTTTTTACTTTTCCGTGCTGAAGGTATGTCGTCTCAGAGATAACTCGATATATCTTCAGCACAGATTCTTGGGAATATGCCGGCCGTTTAGCCCTAAGATTTATAACACAGATAACTGTTGGTTAACATTGACATTACCGTAGATAACAGTTGAGTGATTTGAAGATTAAAAAAAACCACTTCTGCAGTGTATTGACTGGTCAAATATGGCCACCACGTACTTCTACTTGGAAGTAAAATTCGGGTGGAAGCACCAGAATTTTACTTACAATAAGAATACCAGGAAATTTATAACGTCAATTATAATCATCAAGACGCCAACTCTTCAAGCAAGGCGATTATCGCATTATCATTCTTGAGGAGGCCTACAAATGAGACGGAATGTTGATAGGCGGATGGATGGATAGAAATAAAACCACTACATATTTAATTATCATTTTTTCTTTATATAAACATTGTTACAAATACTAAATACAAACACTACTTTACTACATATAAAAATCATATTACAAAAATAAATTCAATCAATTTGAAACAGTCCCTAAACAAATAAAAAATATTTAAAACGATAATCACGATAATTTTATATACTTAGACAATAACAATATTATTGTTGATATTAATTTTATTTTATTATCTCGATGTTTTTGATACTTTTCAGGCATTCATAATCACGGCAGAAGTGGGAGGAGTACGGTGTTGAGGTCCAAACCAGGTCATGATAATTACAATGTTTTATTTTTATATAACGTCAATTGCCAATTGCAAAGTTGCTGTGTGGCTTAGAATACTATCAACCCTCACTTCGCTCGTGAGTCGTAAAAGACAACTTAGAGCTTTATATCAATCTAGACCAGCTCTACTTGATGCCTTTTGGTCAACAACTACATTTTCCAGAAGGATAGACGCCAGGTAGGCAGCTAGTTATAAAACTATTGCCAATAACTTTTGCAATATTTACGATGGAAAGAGTACATAATGTGTCGACCCCAAATAATTAGATAGATAGGTAGATGCAGGATAATGATGATAGAAAATTAATAGCCACCATGAAAAACTGAAAATTATTATATAGTCCTTTCCGTGTGGTGACAGTGTAAGAACCACACTCACCACTTCACCACTCTCTATCATGTCCATAGGTGTCGTAAAAGGCTGCTAAGGATCGTAGCTCATTTATACAATACCGCTCCCCATGGCAAAATACAATTCATTGAAATGTGAACTTTTGAGCGTCATCTGTAGACACGCTTTACATTGAACACATAAATTAGAAACGAGCTGCAAGCGAGCGGTCTGCTAACTGTGAGGGAGTGGTGTTGTATAAATGAGCTACGACCGTAAGGGATCAATGTGTATAACATCTATGCAAAAGAAAACTCTATGCCCACCCATCTGATCAGCGTGGTATATTAGGTTAAATGGCTCGAGCCCAACAGTACGATGTAGATATATGACGAGTTGTGATAATGATGGAAATAATATTGCTTGTAATCATATATGGTACAAAACTGGATATCATTAACTTCCTTTGCAATATGGAGGAAGTTGTACTACGATGGTCAGGTGATTATTAAGTATAGGCTTTTATTTTGGGATTTCATTCTTCTTATTTTCAATATGGTTAATTATTTTTATTAGAACACAACCTAGTATTCTATCACCCCTATGACATAAACTGAGGACTGGACAAGAAAATTATTACTCAACGCTGAAAAGTATCCGAGATGTCGGTATATTAATAAAAAAATTAGGTATATGTATATTACGCAACAAAATGTGTAAAACAATTTTATATCATCGAGCCGTATAGAATCAAAACAATGTATCAAGCAATATAAACTTTGAATCAATTAATATTTATAATAATCAAGCAGTATCAACTTTGAATGAAACATTCATACATAGCAAAAAGGAAATAAAGTTATTTCAAATTTCTTAGGTAACCCTAATCACTTTTAAAATTGCCAGTTTTGTAGATATACGTAAATATACACAATTCATTAAATGCTTTTAAGAATAATAACAGAATAGTGAGCACTATAATTCTGTTAAAATAGAGGTAAGTATATCTCCAACATGTCTATAAAAAAAACAACATAATATTTAAAACATTATTTTTCTTCTCATTATACACATATATACAAAATGCATTCAAGTGTTGGTCACACTCTTCCCACATTAGAAGGGATTTATTTTCTATACAAGTTTGAAGATACGAGACATTTCGAGTATCCTTTTTCTTGCTTTTAATGTCTTACTTTACTTTTTAAATGTAATCATTTTTTCTTTATTTCCTTGTGGTGATCAATTGAGAATATTATTCACCCCCTATCTTTCTCATTGGTGTAGTAAAAGACAACTAACGGATTAAATAAGTATATATAATCTATGCAAGAAGAAGAATAACTCGAAATAAAAACCTATATCAATTTGTTTCAGCAGCGTTGCGTAATATGTCAATTTGCCTCATTTTGTGAAGGAGTTTCAAGCACAACAATGAGACGTATAAGCTGAGATTATGTTTCTTTCTAAGATTACTTAATCAGCAATAAACTAGACATGCGCGAAAGAGTACTTCGCGAAGTGATGTTATATGGCATTACATTTCGTGCCGAGTAATATTACATTTTACCATCACTTCAAACATCACACATGACATTTCATGCAATATAAACCTTAATTGTCTAAAAATAAAGCTCATAATAAATATTGAATTGCCAGACCGAGCAGAACGTTTCGAATTTTCTTTTGTTATCGACCGCAGGCGCAGCGCGGTCCAGTCGTTCTATCCCTCTCACTCTCCCGAAAGGACACACGGCGCGTATGAGAGATAGATGTTCATCACCAAATTACCGAACATTACAGAAATGCAGAACAGTACACGGGTGTTCGCGTCATGTTTAATGTGATGTGCGATGTTTAATGTGACGTGATGTTTAGTCGCGTAATGTGTAAATTGACAGTACGCGGTCGGGTAATATTACGGGTGATACATCACTCGCATTACTTACACATGTCTACAATAAACGTCCCCATATATTCACGGTATTATGACCTTAAGGTCAACTTGAGTTAAATAATGATTACAATTATTGAGGCAAGTCTGAATATGCTTTAGTTAGGCTAGGCCTTACCTATATAAGATTACATCAAAAATTTTCTTCTTGATCATAAAATTACGACTAGATTTTTTTTGAACTGGCTCTTTTCTCGACAATAGTTCCTATCTTTAGGTAGACCAAACTTAATTCTACACAATAATAATACCTGACGTACAAAACTAATGTTTATTTTCATCAACCCTTAAAATTTAAGTATTACATAAGGCAATATAAATTACACAGGTGTTACATTAACATGATCTAGGCGTTACACAAAACTATTATTTTATTTACCATCAATTAAAGTCAAAAAAAATTAATTCAACTCAATGTTACGTCACTTAAGTGTTACTTAAAATTTAGGAGTCGTACATTAATGGGCATATGATTGGCCTTATTACCTCTCAGTTTAGATGCTAAGGTGGCATGACGAAGACCAGTGTGCTGAGTGTGAGTTTTGACGTTAAATTGTACAGCGCCACTAGCGGCGCGTTTTTGAAACTACATTTCTTCATACAAATGGCATGCTTACGCACACGCTATATGGCGAGTTATGTTAACGTCAAAACTTACACTCAGCACACTATTATTACGATAGATATTCTTTATCCCTTTCTTGCTTATTACAGATTACGTGCTAACTCAAGTAAAGTTGTGTAGCTCCTGAGCGAGTGATATAGAAGAGCTATATCACTCACATAGACACAACCTATCACTCGCTCACTTGAACGCCGGATATATCAGTAGCTCACTCGCTCATCGCTCACTTCGCATTGCAGAATGTTTCACTCTCACAAGGTAACGAAAAATGAGTGAGAAAGGTGCGCTCCGTAGCCCGCCGATCAGAATGATATTTTACACTGTTTTCGTATCGATGTAATTAAATTGTCAAAAGAGAAAACACTCTATTTCTTTAGAAATAAAGTTTAGTAATTATTATTAAAAAATAGATTTGTAATTGTTTTATTATAACCACCTAGTAATGCTTTTTTTAATATTATGATACTAGAGCGATAAAATATTTTGAAATTCATTTTTATGGGTAATTAGTTGCTCCCGAGGTATCTCGTAAATACATGAGCGAGTGTTGAATAAAACTTACTTTTATAGACGTTTTTAGTAATAAAACTATATATTTATTTGCACAAGTGTTTATATCATCATCATTATTTTCATCATCTCATCTCAATTTGAATCCCACTTTTGGGCTCGAGCCTCCTCCATAATAGAAGTGAAATTGACCCACTATACCACGCTGGTCAGACGTGCTGGTATAGGGTTTTGTTTCGAGTTTTCCTTCTCTTGCATATATATAACATGCGTTTTATATCCCTTAGTCGTCTCTTACGATCACCCACGAGTAAGATAGCGGGTGGTGAAATGTATTCTTACTCCGTCCCCGCACGGATAAGTGTGTATATATATATATATATATATATATATATATATATATATATATATATATATATATATTAATAATTATTAGCTTTTGGTTATTATTATTGGAACTGTAAATACACTAAATTGTTCGCCCTAGAACCTTTTTTCTAATAATAGAAATCTAAATAAAATGCTCTGTATGCTCAAGTGTTTTTGTAGAACGTTAATATACATTAAAAATTAAGTTTTACTATCGACAATGCGTAATTTCAATAAAAAGCGAATTCCATCATGGATAAAATTAGTGATAGATTCGTTTGAGCGATAGATTTAAAGTGAGTGATAGATTTAAAGTGAGCGATAGATTTAAAGTGAGCGATAGATTTAAAGTGAGCGATAGATTTAAAGTGAGCGATCTTTGAAAGTGAGCTAGAAGAGTGATTTAATAATGTGGTTGACTACTGAGCTAAGTGAGCTAAATAAGTGATATGTAGCTTTACAGTGAAAAGATATGTATCACTCTTTTCAGCGCAGTGATACATATTGCGCATGACTAAACTCAAGTAATGAAGAATAAAAGAAAAACTTCGATACATTAATTTGTACGATCGTGAAAGTGCCATCCATTCATCCATTCGAAACATCCGGACATCCTCGAATATTTTTTTACATACATACATACATACATATCATCACGCCATATCCCTTGCAGGGTAGGCAGAGAGAACAGAGTGCCAGAGAACTCTATCTCTGCATACTTCACTCGCTTCCTCAACATTCATAATTCTCTTCATACACGCTCGCCGGTTTCGGAGACTCTTGACTCCACCTTCCTTCAGTACATAACCGATCTGGTCTAGGTAGGTTAGTCTCGGTCTCCCTCGGTACCTACATCCTTCCACTTTCGCATTGTATATCTTCTTAACCAGGCGTTCGTTCGGCATTCTTTCCACATGTCCGAACCATCGGAGCATTCCCTTTCGCATCTTTACACCAATACTCTCTTTCATACCTACTCGCTCTCTTACGTCGTCGTTACGAATGCGGTCGGTCAGCCTAACTCCACAGATTTTCCGCAGAGATCGCATTTCGACCGCATTAATTTTACTATCATACTCTTTTCTGCATACCCAACTCTCGCTTCCATACAGTAATGTTGGGACAAGCACTGCGTTATGTATTGCTACACGTGCCTTCTGGCTGAGGTGGTGGCTGCCGAGAAGTTGCCCCAACGCTCCGTTCACTCTATTTCCCGCATTCACTCTTCGTTCTATATCAGTGGTGTACCTTCCATCTCGGCTAAATCCACATCCAAGATATACAAATTCATCCACTTGCTCTAGTACATCATTACCTATTGTTACTCTTACATCTGTTCTGGTTTTATCTCTTTCAAAGACCATTATTTTGGTTTTGCTCACATTCACGCGTAGACCCCTTTTCTTACAATCTTCTGTCATTGTGTCGACTAGGGTCTGCAGGTCAGTCGCTGACTGTGCCAGCAGGACTGCATCATCTGCATAAAGCAGAGCAGTGACCACTGAGTCGCCCATCTGGACTCCCACATTCATATCGTTCAACCTTTGGAGACATTTATCCAGATATATGATAAACAGCCTGGCTGACAGAACGCACCCCTGCTTAACGCCGATATTGACGTCAAACCAAGTCGACATTCCATCATCCAGCCGCACACAGGCTCTACAGCCCATATAACTGGACTGCACAGCCTGTAGCAGTTTACCGCTAATACCATACTCCGGTAAAATGTCCCAAAGTTCCTTTCGTACAACCGTGTCAAAAGCTCTCTCCAGATCCACAAAACTGCAGAAAACCCTCTGACCTAGAGCCAGATGCTTCTCCACAATGTTGCGCAGAGAGAACACTTGATCCATGCATCCCCTTCCACTCCTGAAACCTCCTTGTGTCTCACACAGTAAACCATCGGACACCATCCTCATTATTTATATTTTTAATAAACCAATATTTTTTTAATATTTTTTTACCCAATATTTTTTTAATAAACTTTTTTCTTACTTTAAACAAAATAATTGCTTTTTAAAATATCAAATACGTTTAAAAGAATGTTTTTCTTGATATATGTATGATAATATTACCCTATAATTGCCGTGTGAGAAAAATACAGTCATTTTTAGTTTTGAAAAGTCCTTGATTTTCATATATCGAGATTAGAGCATCACCTCAACGCTTAGCTTATGAGGCGAGCGAAATATACATACCAACATTAAGCCTATGGCATTGCTGAAAAAACGTCCCCGCTAGGGGAAATAATGACATAATCATCAACCTTGGCGGACGAATTAGCAGTCGCAGTGATTGTAATAAGTTTCCCAGGAGAACACTGTTACCCACTCTCCTGACTTAACCTTACGATTTCCATGTACAATAAATTATGTATTCTTAATACGTCACCACATCAGGCTGGCCACGGATGTCAAGGAAGCGATACCGGTAGCCCGTCCAACAGCGATGGTGAAGGAATACGGTGGGTTATGGGGCCACGCACCGTCCTTAGGTCGCCCAAAATGGACGACGTGTGTCCACACTATAGCCTACCAAAAATCACGAAGACGCTATTTCACATTTCTAAAATAAAAACAATCTAATCATACAATAAATTATTCGTATTTCTAAACATTAAAATTTATTGTCCATGTATTTCAGGTTTAACTTTTAATGTAAACCGATTGCGGCCTCTAACGATTTCTATCGATAACGCACCGGTTGTGTTTTCCAATAATTGATATATATCTGTAGCTGTATGTACTGGCTTATCGTTTATACTAACAACTATGTCACCTGGTTGGAGTCCCCCACTGGAAAAAAAATTGTACATATAGTAAATTTTCTTTTCATATAAGTGGGCCTCCAATAATTACGTGAGGCATTTTTGAGGATTTTTTGACCAACCTACGTGAGATGTCGTTTTACAATATGTACCTACTCTGAAAGAAGAGTATACATATATTGTATCGACCCCAAGTAATTGGGATAAGAGTAGTAGAATGAATGTATAACTTACATATGTACATACATATCATCACGCCATATCCCTTGCAGGGTAGGCAGAGAGAACAGAGTGCCAGAGAACTCTGTCTTTGCATACTTCACTCGCTTCCTCGACATTCATAATTCTCTTCATACATTCGCCGGTTTCGGAGACTCTTGACTCCACCTTCCTTCAGTACATGACCGATCTGGTCTAGGTAGGTTAGTCTCGGTCTCCCCCGGTACCTACATCCATTCACTTTCGCATTGTATATCTTCTTAACCAGACGTTCGTTCGGCATTCTTTCCACATGTATAATAATATATAACTTGAAGAATATTAATCTATTCAACTTACTTGTAAGCTGGTGATCCTATTATAACTTTCCAAACTAATATTCCGTGTTCGATGTCCGAGGGCATCTGAAACGAGAACAATGCCATTATTAAAAAAAAACCGTTTGAGTAAGAATTTAATGTGTCACCCGGTCTTAATTTCACCTTGATGTCGTAGCTATCGGCTAATAGAGACCAGGGGAGTGTGTAGCAGCTTTCTTTTAGGAAACACAAACATCAATGTGATTGCTGAACCGCCTATTGATAAACTAGCGTGGGAATTATGGCACTTTGATCCTTTTCATGGGGCAACTAGCGTCCAACAGTGGACGTCGATTAGGTTTATGGATTGATGAATTCGCTAAAAACAAACATGCTATCTCGATAGATGACGTGTTAATTTGGAATAATGTTGTAACGTTGCTCCAATAGATGGCGCTTGGAACATCATAAAGACGAAGATATAAAAGCGCAAAATTCAGTTGTTACGCGTGAAACTACACTAGTCTAAGTTGATAAGGCGATTGGAACAGATTTCCAACAAATATGAGTTCAAATCCCACATGTGGCATCAATTTATCGCTCGTAAACCAAGTTTTTATATATAACCTAGCATGTTAAATACTAAATATCGGTAATTTAGCTGTGTCTGTGTTTTTTCTTTTCATTTTTATGTAATGTTTATAAGTTTAATTGTTTATTTTTTCCGTTTGATGATGGAATAAGAATACAATTCACCATTCCCATTCTTGTCTTTGGGCATCGTAAAAGACGACTGAGAGATATGCAAATAAGAGATATAAGAGATATAATATGCAAATAACACATTTGCAAGAGAAAAAAACCTCGAAATATCACTCCATCTAACCAGCGTGGTACATATAAACCAATTTCCCTCCTATTGTTGAAAAGGCTCTGATGTTAATGATTTAATTGTTTTCATTACCCATTTCCTAATTTCTCGCTAACTTTTTGTATAATTGTTTTCAAACACCAATTAGCTACTAAAACTGTAATAATTTTATTAACGCAGGCAAATTATACCCAGACTCAGAACAACAGTTTGTGGATCTCACAAAGTATTGCTCTGTGTAGGAATCGAACCCCTGGTACTGACACGGAAGTTCAATATCTCCTTCCATCTATGCAGTTAAGTCAAATAATTTCTGTTTGTTCAACTAAAATTCTATTTCTTGTTGTTCTACTAGTATCAATGACAGCCTATGTATTATTAATACTCACCTCGGGATTCCTCATACGCAGTTCCATTAATATGCTGGGTGTAAGTGATAACATAGTGATGCCTAAGTACCGTCTGGAAACTTGTGGCGGCTGCGTCTTCCCTGTGGAACGATCTAATTACAATGCAGTATTAAAATATTGTAAAAAAATCTTATTATAATCCATTCAATTCTAATTCTTCAAGCAATTCTTAATTAAGAAAGCGCAGCAGGCATACTTAAAAACACGATATTAGGGCGAAATAGAAAGCTCCAAGCACAGGTTTTATTATCGTTACCAGGGTTGAAACCGTAACGAAACAGTCGGATATCCGTGATGAAATTATATTCGAAGCCGTAACAGATGCGGTTATAATAGTTTCAAATTATATTCAAAACCGTAACCGATTCGGATATAATAGTTTCAAATAATTTCGGATAAAGGCGGAGTCTGAAAGAAACAAGTGACGCAATAGTATCTACCAAATATTAGGATTATAATCGAATATCCGTAATGAAATTATATTCGAAGCCGTAACCGATTCAGATATAATAGTTTCAAATTATATTCGAAACCTAAACCGATTCGGATATAATAGTTTCAAATTACCTATATTCGAAACCAAAACCGATTCGGATATAATAGTTTCAAATTATATTGGAAACCATAACCGATTCGGATATAATAGTTTCAAATTATATTCGAAACTGTAACCGATTCGAATATATTTAATAGTTTCAAATTATATTCTAAACCGTAACCAATTCGGATATAATAGTTTCAAATTATATTCAGAACCGTAACCGTTTTGGATATAATAGCTTCAAATTATATTCGTAACCATAACCGATTCGGATATAATAGTTTCAAATTATATTCAAAACCGTAACCAATCCAGATATAATAGTTTCAAATAATTTCGGATAGAGACCGAGTATGAAAGAGACAAGATACGCTATAGTATATATATCTACCAATTATTGGCCGAAAAATAAAATCAAATCATTATGAACTTTGTATTTTCCTTTTACAATTCCTTAAAAAAGTAATATGCGTTAATCGAAATTATCAGATAATCTGAATACGCTTCCAATGATAATGACCGTGGTTCATCATCGCAAATGGTGGACTCTCTTGCAAATAGTTATTTGTGAACGTAGTGGGAGGAGCGAAAACAATTGACGCCATTAGTGACATTTTCGCCGCATCACAACAACCATGGTCAATATATAGAACGGCTTAAGGCGTATTTTGAGCATTAAGAATGGTTAGTGGTACTTCGCATCTGTCTAAGCGAAGTGGACTTCAGCATGTACTATCAAATTATCTGTGACATCTGCTTCAATCTGTCAAATGCTGTCAAATTCTAGATCCAAAAATATACTATTTATTAATATATCCATTATTTATACATACATACATACATATCATCACGCCATATCCCTTGCAGGGTAGGCAGAGAGAACAGAGTGCCAGAGAACTCTATCTTTGCATACTTCACTCGCTTCCTCAACATTCATAATTCTCTTCATACATATACATGCTCGCCGGTTTCGGAGACTCTTGACTCCACCTTCCTTCAGTACATGATCAATATTTATATAGCATATAATAGCAGCATTTGCCTTTCTTGATTTCACAAGCAATACAATTGCAATGGAGTTCATTGCTTATACAACAAGGTTGCCGGACCTTTATTGTTTATATTTTTTTTTTTACAATTTTTGGTCTTCCAAAACATTTTCGAAGGCAAAAATTATTGCATAACATTAGGTTAGATTACGGCTATGGTATTGAAGATAATCAATTAATAATATGTCACGAAGATAGCCAAAGGGCTGACTAGATTTGATAACTGAAAATAAGTAGTATTAGTATAGACTAAGATATATATTTTTACAACTGAGATTAATAAAACGATTGTCAATACTTTTAAAATATATACGATGGAAGAGTAAATATTGTGAAGCACTTGGGATAAACACAAGTTGATAAAAATAATATTTAGGTATGGAGTATCCATATCGATATTATGAATATGTGTATATATGATATATATATCCGAGACTAACCTACCTAGACCAGATCGGTCATGTACTGAAGGAAGGTGGAGTCAAGAGTCTCCGAAATCGGCGAGCGTGTATGAAGAGAATTATGAATGTTGAGGAAGCAAGTGAAGTATGTAAGTATAGAGTTCTCTGGCACTCTGTTCTCCCTGCCTACTCTGCAAGGGATATGGCGTGATGATATGTATGTATGTATGTATACAGAGTTGTTTTTCAAGAGGTACCCAAATTTACATAGGAGATTCAGATTCGATAGTATAATTGATTAGTGAAATAAAAACATATGTTTTTATTTAAAAAAAAAATACATTCTACATTTTAAACATTCCGAGATACACTAAATTTGATGACACTACGTTAGTTATTCATAATTATAAACACACACGCCACGCACACAAAGAAACACTCCCGATAAATCGAAGTTAGGTACTCAAGTATTTCTTTATCGGTATTTCGGTAAGCGTTCGGCAAAATTCGTAACCCCTCCTTGTACCCGCTGCGCACACGCCGCCGCACGATGTTCACCCCAGTTAACTCTTAGTCTTGACCGTGACCTAATTATGAGCGCGTGCTAATTTTTATTTTTTATATCCAACGATGGTAGCACAAATCATGTAAGGCAAATTATTATAGTGAGTATAGTGAGGCCCTTCATAGCAAAATGATTACTGCATTTAAGTGAAGTGAAAGGTGCTCGAGCACAAATAACATTAAAAAACAATTTAAGCAAGTGTTAAAAGAATTGTACATTTATACACACTATACGATAGGGTTTTTTCATGAAACAAATGCAAAGGTAAGTTTAATACCTAGTTGTAAATAGTACATTCCACTTTAAATACAACTTAATAAATACGAACATTAGTATGTATGTGGTTTTAAATAATAAACTAGTATTTTAATGTATCTGTTTATTATGGCAGTTCTAAGCCCTTTAAATAGTATGAAAGAAAATTTTAATCATAAACTTGTTTACTGTTATGTCTGTTGTATTAGTATGTGTATTCACTACAATGTAGGTAGATAGGTGTCCATAACTTCTAACATGAACTGGTGTGCGTTCGATAATTGCTTACTTATGAATGGCCGTGCGTAAAAAAAACTTTGTCCATAAATCATGAATATTTTTAGTTATTTTCGAATGTAAATAATTAGGTAATTACTAGTGATTTTAAATATTTTATATTTTTAATATAGGTAACCTTATTTATATGTAGAATATCCTAAAAAAAATTGGGTACTCTTAGAAAAACAATCCTGTATATGTGTTCACAATTCTTCCCTGTTCCTCCTTAAGCAGTGATGGTTTAAGCCGGTAGTATTGTTGTCCAGATGCAGCATGTCTTATGAAAAAATAATATACTGACAAAGATGATATGAAATATTAGATTAGTAGTCATACTATTAATGGACTCGGTTTTACACCAAAAAAGATAAAAAGATTAAAAACGCCATGCTAAGCTAATAACGGTAGTATAGAAAATAGATGCTTACGTTTAGCCAAGAATTCTTTCACATAATCGATGGGTATAGCGAAGGATATGCCTGAAGTGACTTTCATGCTGTTTATTCCTATCGCTTCACCATCAAGGTTGACTAGAGGACCTCCGCTATTGCCAAATGTGATAGGAGCATCTGTCTGGATGTAGACCATGTCTTTACCTATAAATATGTAAAAAAAGGGTTGATAAATAAAAACTTTTTACTCATCATCATCGGAGCTTATATATATATATATATATATATATATATATATATATATATATATACTGTATATATATATATATATATATATATACAGTCAAAACCGTTTACTACGACATCGTTTAGAATAACATACCGGTTATAATAACCCAGAACAAAGGTCCCGGCTGAATGCTATATGACCGCCTTATCAAAAACATTGCTTTTTACGACATTGCTAATAACGACATACCTCATTCAACGACCACATTTAACTAATATTTCGGAGAATTAGTACTGTTAGAACGACCGGCTAAGCTGTATTGTAAACAATTTGAATAGGTATCCACATCTGTCTTCAATGGCTATTAAAATCAGGAAAGAAAACAATAGGATTTAGTTTTAGTGTAGGGTCTCTTCTAATTCTTAGAAACAAAACACGTGCATGCAGTAGAGTCAAAGCCCGCTTGTTCATATCTCTTCAGTTACTTTGTTACTTTTGTTGTTGCTGTTAGTATATTAAGAAAGATTGTTCTTTTTAATGAACAGTTCCACATCCAAAGCAATTATGACGATACGTTAATTAAAATCCAACGTGAATTACAAAATATCTTTGCACAGAAGTGTTCCAAACAGAATAAAATTACCGATTTTATGCACACAGAAAAATAATATGCATTGTACTTATATGTAATAAACAAAATGTACATAGTTGAATTAATATATTTTTCCAATAATTACCTATTGATTTGTTTGTACTTGCACGATACACATTAAACATCATCGGTTGTTACGACTATCGGTTTTTACGACTGAATATGAGCAGTCCCTTCGATGTCGTTATAACAGATTTTGACTGTATATATATATCATCATCACAGCCCATAAATGTCCCACTGTTGGGCTCGGGTCTCCTGCGTATTGAGAGGGAAATGAACCTACTATACCGCGCTGGTCAGACGTGTTGGTATAGGGTTTTGTTTTGAGTTTTCCTTCTCTCGCATAGAAGCTATATTATGCATTTTATATCCCTTAATCGTCTCGTACGATCATCCACGGACAAGATATAGGGTGGTGAATAGTATCCTTACTATATATACATATATATATATATATATATATATATATATATATATATATATATATATATATATATATATATATATATATATATGTATATATATATATATCCCACTGTTGGGCTCGAGCCTCCTCCATAATGGAAGAGAAATTGACCTACTATACCGTGCTAGTCAGACATATTGGTATAGGGTTTTGTTTCGAATTTTCCTTATCTTTGCACAGATATATATAATATCTATTATATAGCATTTTATATCCCTTAGTCGTCTTCTATAATCACCCACGATTAAGAAGGGGTGGTGAATAGTATTTTTACTCCGTCACCACACGGACAACTTTTTATACCATCTCTTAAAATATATGTACAATGCAAGATAGTGAAAAAAAATTCACAAGCAAACATATGGGGTTAATGTGCTTGACCACCTCAAATCCAACATACAATAGGCATAATTCAAGACAGGTATTTAATTTATATTATACTAATATTATAAGATTGTAGAGTTTGTTTGGTTAAACAAATTAATCTCAGGAACTACTGGTTCGAATTGAAAAATTATTTTAGTATTAAATAGCCCATTTATTGAGAAAGGCTATAGGCTATATATCACATTACAACCAATATAGGCTGTCATGAAAAATGTTGCAATAATCGGCAAATTTAGTCGTTTGAAAGCTTCAATTGCATGTGCTGCCTGTTCACTCTTTCTCTTGTGATGCAGACGAAGTTGCGCGAGTCGGCTAGTTCATTATTAAAAATTTATAAGTTTAATTTTATTACTAATATAAATTAAATTTATACAATTCCAGGTTGCTACGTACATAGTAGTTATAGTAATAAATAATTCAATCACTACGATTTTTGACAATAAATTAAATGCTTTTGAAGGTAGCTAATGTTGGACAAATAATAATAATATCCTTTGACAGTTTATTATAAATATATGCACTCCCTCACACACTATACTTCTTTTGCCATAGTTAGTCCTAGCTATTTGTAGTTTGTGGCAGCCTTTTGTGTTTTATATGTATGTTTTATTGTGAAACTCAAGTTACGAGTGTGCTTGTCGTGAGACAATATCAGTTAAGTCATATTACAATAATACACACCTCTTAAGCCCAATTCTTCACTAGCTCTTTGTGTAGAACTCACTACACCAGCAGTCACTGTGTTGCTTAAAGCTAAAGGACTTCCCATAGCAACAACCTGCAGATATTTAATGATAATTGCAATTAATAAATAATATATCCTACCTATTCAGTAAAAAATATCAAAAGATATAAAAAAAAAACAATAAAAAGTAGGGCCATACTGTTCATATTTTCCATTTACAGCTGCGGACTGGTCCATCCGAGAAAGTATCACTCTCTTGCATACAATCAACATGAGAGCAGTGGTAGTGTGCTGTTGCGCTTTCTTTGGTAAGCGGCAGAAGACCAACTTGGATGGGTTTTAGTTGGCAGGCAGTGGCCTCTGATATTGCAAAGGTCCACAGGCGGCAGTAGCACTCACCATCAGGTGTTTTGCTTGATCATTTGTCACCATAAGCAATAAAAAAACATTATTTAAATTTCCTTCAAAATTTATGCAAACATTATTTTGCATACATACATACATACATATCATCACGCCATATCCCTTGCAGGGTAGGCAGAGAGAACAGAGTGCCAGAGAACTCTATCTCTGCATACTTCACTCGCTTCCTCAATATTCATAATTCTCTTCATACACGCTCGCCGGTTTCGGAGACTCTTGACTCCACCTTCCTTCAGTACATGACCGATCTGGTGTAGGTAGGTTAGTCTCGGTCTCCCCCAGTACCTACATCCTTCCACTTTCGCATTGTATATCTTCTTAACCAGACGTTCGTTCGGCATTCTTTCCACATGTCGAACCATCGGAGCATGCCCTTTCGCATCTTTACACCAATACTCTCTTTCATATCTACTCGCTCTCTTACGTCGTCGTCACGAATGCGGTCGGTCAGCCTAACTCCACAGATTTTCCGCAGAGATCGCATTTCGACCGCATTAATTTTACTTTCATACTCTTTTCTGCATAACATAACATTATTTTAACATGCTCTATACATATATAGAGACAGAGAACAAAGGATTATTACTCTTCCCATTTGTTAGGGTACAGTTATGAAAATACAATGACCGCTAGCATATAAAAGCACTTCCAAAGAAGGAAAAGAGGGATGGAAAACTCAAAACAACACTTCTCTATTTTAATTTGTCAATGTGGCATTGTGAGCCAATATTCCACTGACGGATTTATGGCTGAGGCTTGTAACCAGTGAAGAACTGAGAGGATCTATAGACCACTTTCCTATTAACTACATAATTGTTTTAGATATTAGCATAATTATTTTTAGATTAGTCAATGCTTAAAACAATTAAATATTTAATTTGAATTCAATGGAACGAACATCATTTAAAGCATTCCTCTAAACTTGCAGTTATATTACAGTGTAAAGAATGTTTATACATTCAAGAATGAGTGAAATCTATTCTAAACGAGACAACAAAAATACTAAAAAAGTACTGCAAATTTAAATACAAACCCACTCGCCAGGTTGAAGGTCTGCTGAAGATCCAAGTCTCATTGTTGGTAGACCCTTAACAGGTATACGGAGAGTGGCCAAGTCAGACTTCAGGTCTACATCTTCAACAAAGCCAGTATGAATAGATCCATCCTGTAATTGCAGATATAAAGATATATAACTTATTAGTCATTAAAATTTTTTTTTTTTTAAGACACCACCTCGCACTAAGGAAAGAATCCTTGTATTGCGGGGGACTTTATAAACATGCAATTAACGCAGACAAAATAAACCCGACTCAGAACAATACTTTGTGAATCACACAAAGTATTATCTTGCGTAGGAAACTAACTCACGGCACTGGCATGGAAGGTCAGTATCTTATCCACGACACCATCTGTGCAGTAAAAGATATATTACTATAGAATTTATATTTACACTATAATCTCTTCATTATAATTTTATTCTCTTATAGCAATTACTTGGGGTCTGCACAATATGTACTCCTCATCATAGATATTGTAAAAATTATTACGAATAGTTTTATGACTTATGGAGGCCATACACACTAGGTTTTGCACGATGGTTTTAGCTGTGCATGCATAACCGACAGGCATAACCGAGTTTCATATTACATATACACATTAGGGTTTGCATGCACAGTTTTGCCTCTCTTCTCAACTCTCAGTTGAGCTACGTAACGGTGTGTAGGAAGCCTACCTCTCAGTTGAGCTAATGTACGACAATGATGAGTATGACAATTAAAAACAGAGAAATGTGTCAGACAAGCTCGCCGGACACCACACACGCTCGGTTATGCTCGCGCGCAAAAATAACCGAGCGGCAAAAATATCAATTTTGATATTTGCTTAGTTGCATGTACAAGCACAGATAACTGTGCCGTTTATTCACATACACGCTAGGGCTTGCCTGTCGGTTATACATGCATGGCTAAAACCGTCATGCAAAACCCAGCGTGTATGGCCTCCATAAAAACCATTATATAGCGAATATATTAATTACTATAGCAAATCAATCTCGTCACCTGTTGTGTGATTTGAACAAAAGTTTTTAGATAGTGTGTATTTAAAAGATTATAAGTTAGGATTAGATAAAGAATATTGTTTTCTGTGTGGTGCAAGAGTGCAGAGCAAGAATACAATTCACCATCCCCTAACCTACTTGTAATCGTAAGGGATATAAAACGCATATAACACCTATGCAAGAGAAGAGAAACTCTAAACAAAACTGTATACCAACATGCCTGACTAGAGTAGTATAGTAGGTCAATTTTCCTCCCATTAAGTAGGAGGCTCGAGTCCAACAGTGGGGCATATATGATCTGAGATGTTAAAAGAATATTACCACAGGGTTATAGATGACTGTACCCACTTCATGAGGCAGTGGAATTGATGCATTGACTTTGCTCCAGTAATTTAGGGGTTTGTCAATGTTTTATTTTCTACAGATACATTAGTAAAAAAAAATCTAATATAAGTAAACTGCATTAGTACAATTTGAAATGAAAATTAATTTTTATGTTACTATTTGGAATACTTAAATCATGTAATACTTAAATAATTTCACTCTTCAAAATTAAATCTACAATTATAGAATGTTGCACCAGAATAAATATAATTATATCACTCACCATTAACCGTACATTTACTATTGAATTAGGCTTATTCACCACAACGTGAGCATTTGTTAATATCAACCCATCTTCCTTCACAATAAATCCAGAACCATTCGAAAGAGTCACAGGTTGACCGGAAAATAAATCAAGCCTACGGCTATCTTTTATTTCAATATACACTACAGATGGAGCAGACACTGCTACTACATCAGCAATAAAATTATACTTCTCTCTTCTACCTTTCAAGTCATTAACAACTGTCGCTGCAAATATTTTTTCTTTCGCACTAAAATAACCTATAACACTAACAGCCGCTGCTACGATACCACCAAAGTAATTGTTCCTACTACTATGACCATTATTGGATTTGTTATTATTCGCTTGAATTACACGACAGGAACATCTGTAGTTGATATTTAATACAGGTTTTATTTGAATAAATCTAGAAAACTTCGAAATATTCATTGTTGATAATGAAAATGTCAGTGACAGATACGCTACTGTCAGTCTTGTCATATAACGATCAGTGTAGTACCTTCGTTATAGCGCGTTATAGAGAATACGTTAGTTTTAATAGCGTGTTAAATTTTAATAATATGCTATTTAACTTTCCACGAAATTTCACAGGTTTATAGGCAAGTTGAATATACAACATACTTTGTATATCAAGAAGTTAAGCTATATTTACAATTAATATAAGATGTAAATTGATAGACAAAATTGTTAACAAATATTAAAGTAATTGTCAAAACAAGCGTGCAGTAACTTCGCTCTCCCATACGAAATATACGAATGAGCAGACTTGAACTTTCAACACTATTCCATAGTGACTATATTGTTCGAGCTGTATTTCTTATGTATCTTTATTCTTTACGTATTAATATTAAACATGAACGTACTGTACCTACACTGACGGATATTGACCTTCTGTACCACGTCAAAATAATTTTCTTTAGATTATACCTTTTCTTGCAGTGATGTTAACAGATTAATGACTTTGTCCTAACCATAGAGTAAAATGGTATACTGGGCAGTCGTAGTGTAAACAGAGAGACTGCCTCATTAAAAGATTTAGCCAATACCTACGTTTTTGTCTATCTTTGCTGGACATGTTTGGGATAGGAATTTTATAGTGGTAGGATCACACTGCTGACAGTTTCCTGTCCACAGCCGCTGGGCAGTCCAACCGGGGTAGAACCACACTCGCGGATAATCGACGTCTGAGCAATGGCAATGTGCTGTTGTGCTTCGTTCGGTGAGCGAGAGCCGAAAGCCCAAATTTCTGAATGGGTTTGGGGTTTTATTTGGTAGAGAGCGGCCTAGCTATACCCTGGTATGGCAAAGGTCCATGGCCGTCAGTAACGCTTACCACCAGGAACTACTTGCTTGTTTACCACCAAGAGAATTAAAAATAATAATAATATCAGCGACAGCCCAGTACATACCGTGGACTGCTACATTGAGGTCTCAGTTCCGAATAAAAAATCTTCTTGAATATGTTGGCCTTTCGTACCTACTTCAAAGAGCATGTAAAATTATTTGTTTCGCCAGTCATAAGCATCTATAATAAACCGATACGTCATTTTGAAGGAACAACTGCTATTAAATGGCTGTTGATAATATTCTACCGAAACTGACCACACTGGCAAGGCGATCGCAATACAAGTAGGAATAATAAAGGCGAATTATACTGGACCAAAGTTATACCCGTATAAAATAAAACTACAGTATTCTAATCAAAAATACATTCCTCTATTTAAAATGCAATAGGTATATAAATCAATAGTTTAATATATGTAATTCATACAGCTATTGGTACAAATAAAATTTCCTTATATCTAAATAATAATAGGAACTATGACTATTTACATGGATTACAGATGTAAAATAAGTATATCAAGTACTGTGATTATGCTGACGGTCAAATTGATATGTTTTAAACGGCTTGCACATATAGACGTCTAGCTTTTATGAAAGCACAGGTACTCATTAGTAAATATCGTTAAGCCTTGTGTAAGTACCTAAATATTTGGTACAAAGCAAATAAACGTAACAGAAGCCTTCTTTTGGGTTATAGTCTAGCAATAGCCACTCGAGCTATTCAGGGCAACGGAAGGGCAGCAAGGAGTCTGATAACTTGCCGTATTCCCTCTATTCGCTTAATGAGTGGAGCATTGAATCGATCATATTAGTGAAACTCAATGTGAAGCCAATAGGCCGTATCGTTCTTTTTTTAAACAATAAAGTTGCTTTTATGGCAGCTACATATATACCTAGTATTTGAATTTTATAGTTCAATCGGTATGATTTAAAATTGGAATTTTCAAGTATGGGCGCGAATACTACAATACTCATAAACTAAATATTTAACAATTAACTATCTACTTGTCTATAATAACAATAATTTTATTATTATAATAAATACAATTATAATGTAATGAATGTATTGCATAGAGTTCAAATAAGTAGCATATATACAGACGAGTTACGAACCAAAGGAAATTATTTTAATCTTAATCATTTTTATAAATTTTATTGTTAGGCAAAAGTCATTCGACTGGAGATTGATAGCTTTGTTGAAATATGACGAACGTGATTATAAAATTACTGAAATTTAGCATTTAACATGCTTGATTGTTTATAAAAACTTTATTGCGGTGATTGTCATATGTGACAATCATTTTCCGCTCGTAATCAAGTTTTTATAGATTATAAATAAATATTTTAACAAAGATTTTGATTAAAATAATTAAATACGTAAACATTCAATTTGTGACACGTCTTCAATTATCATAATATATAACTTAAATTAATAAATTTCGAAGGGCTAATGTTATAACTATTGTTTCCTTTTAATGTTAGAAATAAGTCAGAAAATTAGAGCACACATTTCGATAATACTTTAAAATTGATGTTTTTACCTTCTTTATAAATTCTGATTTACAAACTTATTATCTATTCGCCTATAAAATATTAAAATAACTTGTTTTATAGTTTAGCAATAGAGCCAACAGGTTTCCAAATTTAAAAATACATACAATGAAACATAGAACAGAACATAGAAAAAAGGAGGAGCCTTTTTAAGTCAGTTAAAAATTCACCTACGCGTCATAAAATAACTTTCTTTATAACTTATACCTAGTATGCTATTAGACTATTTTTACGAGTTTTGGAAGATCATATAAATACATGTAAACAATTGTATGTCATATTCATTACACTTTAGCATTTTCCTGTATACATAAAATATCAGCAAAATGATTCATTATAACTTAAACATTGAATATAATTTAAAAATGCCACATGTTGCCACAGGACATTTTCACATGCCCACCAAAACTCCAGCAAAAGATAATCTAATTTATTACATTAAATAAAATAAGGTTGGTTCTTGAAATTTCAATTCATGTATGTTGATACGTAATTTCGTTTTTAATTACAACCTTCATAGATTAATTGAGGGGTCTAGATTAAAAACCGCCTCTGTCACAAATTATCGTCATACGATGTTTTCATGTGGCAACATTCTTTATTATTTCATTTTGCATTGTACTAAAACAGAAGTGAGCAAAGTCGCCTCTATCCTATACAAAAAGTCCCTTGAAATACTTGCTTAAGTGCAAAACCGACTCTATTCAAAACATTGGATGCAAAAGCGACACTGTCGAGGCTCGACCAATGACAGCTTAGCATGTTGTTGAGAGATTTAATGGCGCCCGGCTATTGTTTTTGTGAACTGCGTGTTAGTTTTAATTTAATTGTGTGTGGAAAAAAGTGTGAAAATGGAAATTAATATTGCCCCTGTCGAAGGTAATGCAGCAAGGAAGAGGATCCGTAACAAATCGCAATGGAAAAGAAATGTGAAAAAGCGTGAGAGGTATGTTTCTAATGCCCTGTATTGAGCTGTAAATGAATCAATAATACAGAACATAACCAAGATATAAAATAGGTACTTTTTATGTTTTGAACGAATGTAAACAATCATTACCTATTGTGAATTACCTTTAGAACGATCACATTTTACTTTGTAGGTATGTAATACAGGATTTTATTTTATTTTTAAAGTGTGTTCGTTCGTTAATTTCCGACAGGGTGCCAAAAATAAGTTTAGCATAGGTAGGTAGTGCGTGTTGTTGAGCACATTGTTGAGAAGGTTCTTAGCTGTGTCTTATCGAGATTGTGTAGTGGTAATTCATATTTTTTATTTCATTTCAGGTATTCATCGTTAAAACCGCCAAATATTAATCAAATTAGGGCATGCAAACATAACTCCGATAAGCTGAAGTGTAATAATTTGAATCCACAGGATATTCGAAAATTTCACCAAACCTTTTATTCAAATCCTGATAAAGTTTATCATGATAACTTTATGTTAAAATATATGAAAATACATTCACCCGTACAGCGACATCGTAAAGTGGGACAACGTGCTGCCTCCTTAACATATACAAAGTTTTATATAAGAACATACGTAAAACCATACAAATTGTTACAAGTTTGCCAAAAGACTTTTGCAAATATTCTTAACGTTGGTGTGCACAGACTAAGAAACATTTCAAAAAAATTTTTGCTAACCGGGGAGTTTCCAAAAGAAAATCGAGGTGGTGATAGGATATCGAGGAAAAATTTAAGGAAAAAAGAAAACGTAATGAGATTTATTGAGACATTTAAATGTATTGAATCACACTACTGTAGGTCTGCCACTTCTACAAGAAAATATGTCCCATCCGATTTAAACATTAAAAAAATGTGGAAGATTTACGAGGAAAAGCAAGAAGATGTGACGCTTAAAGTAAAACAATGTTACTTTAGAAACATATTTGTAAAACATTACAATATCGGTTTTAAAACTCCAAGCACAGATGTCTGCTCGAAATGCTTGGAGTTAAAGGAAAAACTTAAAATCGAAAAAAATGAAGCTGCAAAAGTCCAGCTCATGGCTGCGTTACGAATTCACAAGCTGAAAGCCAAAATGTTTTTCATAATGTTGCGGGAGTATGACGACAGAACCTTCACAATATCCTTTGATTGTCAAAAGAACCAGGCGTTACCAAAAGTGGCAGATCAAGCTGCCTATTACAATAGGCAGCTATATATCTACAATTTTACCATTGTCATTGGAACATCAACAAATAAGTTTCCTAAATAAAATGTACGCATCTACACGTGGACCGAAAACGTTCACGCTAAGTCATCGAATGAGATAGCATCGTCAGTTTATCACTTGTTGACACAATCGAACTTGACGGGCAAAACTAAACTTCGGATTATGGCGGATGGCTGTGGATCACAGAACAAAAATAGCACGATGATAGCAATGTGTGCGTATTGGTTAACCACCGCTGCCCCAAAAGAAATCACTAGAGTTGAGCTAGTTTTCCCTGTTCCTGGACATTCTTTTATGCCCGCTGATCGAATTTTCGGGCTCATTAAAAAAGAAATTAAAAATAAGGAGCAAATCATCAATCCCACAGAGTATCATGAAATATTTTCCAATTACGGCATTATTAATCATCTGGGTACAGATGTGCCAGTAAAAGATTGGAAAAGTTTCACCAGTGAAACAATGAAAGCACCTGGTCAATACCACTTCCGTTTTGCAGAATGCAAAAGGTACTATTTGTCGAGAGTTAAAAACAGGTCAGGCCGTTTTTTATTGCGAGGTGAAGTAAACTATAAAACAGATCTTGGTGTTGCAAAAAGTGTAATGAAACGGGGTGTGACCACATTATCTGATTACAATATTCGAGATGTACCACCTTTACAGGTGAATGTCAGTGCATTGAAGCTCAATGACGTTGATAAGTTGTTATCGAAACATTTTGGTGATAACTGGAAAGCAGAGGAACAACTTTCATTCTATAAAAACGCTCTTGAAACAATTCCCGATGTTGGTGGCGATGAGCAAAACGAGGACATATGTGAACACTTAGAAGAAGTAGGCATGAATATTTGATTTTAATGATTAAATAAGTGACACTTCCTTATTTCGTATGAATCTTTCGTTTTATTTCAATATACGTACCATATAAGCTAGTAAAATATTTTGCATGTCTCCCTTTTACATAATATTGCATGAAATTTCAATTAACTGCAAAAGCGCTTCTATTAAGAACACTGAGTGACAGAAGCGCCTCTATCCATTGATGAATTTCAAAACCGCCTCTATCCAATTTTCGAACTTGATTAAATAACATTACGTTCCACGTATTGGAAAATACTCTTAAACAAACTACAGTAGTTAGTTGGTAAATTTAGATTGTACATTAAGCAATTCTACTAGAAACTATAGCGTTTGGGTCTCTAGCTCAAAATCGCAAAAAAGTGAACAGAGGCGGTTTTGCATCTATACCCCTTAATTATTTTATATTCATTACATTATAACGGATATGTTTTAAGTTTTATGGTTTAGTAAATAGCACGACTTCTTGAGCTAATTAGAAGATAAACAGAAACTCTGTCTTAAAAATCTAGCCTTCTTACTGTATACAAGAAACAGAAAAAATATCGTTTCATATATTATTACCGGATAACATATACAAAATAGAATAAGTTATAGGCTATCCTTTTCTCAAAAATACACTTAAGAAATTGATATACATAATAATTACATTAATTTAAAGTACAGAATCTTTTTAATATTTTTTCAAGTACATGTATATACAGATGGCCTATATCAAAAAGAATAAAAAATACTAAAACAAGTCTCGGTGACAATTTTAATAACTACTAAGTATCAAACAAATAATCAAACATTGCCTAACAAGTAAATAATCAAACATTGCCCATGACTGTTGCAATAAATTTGAAAATAAAATATAATAAAGCTTGCATTATTATATTATTTAATATTTCTCCCGGGCCAGGTGAGACGCAAGAAAAATGATTATATTTAATAAAATAATATGTTTCTTACATGAAAACTTTGTGTGTTATGTTCAAAAATAAGTTTACAATGTGTATCTGATGCATCGTTTATAGGTTGCACTATATTTAACATAACCATATTATCATTTATAACTTTTAATTGGAATTATTTACATTTTTTTATAAGCAAAATCTGTTTAGTAAAAGTAGTAATTAAAATTGTAACAATAAATTTTCAAAAATCGAATGACGCAATTTTTGCTGTCACTAAAATCAATCCAGAGACTTATTTGAGTACTTTTTTTAATTTCTTCTTCTTTTTTATGTATTGGCTCTGCCACCAATCAGCTACTTATACAAGCCAATGTTGCTAGTGTCAAGTTATAATTTCCTTCACATCTTTACTCTCGTCAGGTTAGTCATTGTTCATCAGTAAATTCAAACGTCGCCATCAACAGTGCTATGGCCTATGGCCACATTGTTTATGGTATTTTCTAAGAATTTGGTGGAAACCGAAAACCTTGTAAAGCATTTTTATATCATATTCATTACATCCCAGAATTTCCGTCGCATTACATTACATAAAATGCCATCAAAATTATCTAATATAACACGTTAAAATACTAAGATATCGAATATAATACCACACATGACGTTTTCAGATTCCCGCCAAAAGACTTTTTAATTTCTAACTTCGCTATCCATGGACACTTAAAAAAATTTTCCCCATATATATGTATAATATACACACAACACACAGAAAATAATTTGGCACACTTTAAAGAATACTTGATTATTCTTATTTATATAGACCATTAGCTCCAATCGCAATGTATAGCATCGCCATTTAGAAAGCCATTGCCGTTGATTTTTCCGTTCACTTTTTTGGTATTTACCTCATTACCGTTCACCACTTCATCACCGATTATAGCCCCGTTACCATTAGTAACTAATTCAGGTCGGTATGTATGAAATACACTGCAGAATACCGAGTCGTCTCGAGGTAATTCGTAATTGATATGCCTGGCTGCAAGCCATGCTGCTCCCATTGCTGATGAGACACGGAGTCTTACTAACTCAAGTTCTGTTTTCACCTGTAAAATAAAATAATATAAATAATAAATATATATATATATATATATATATATAATATATATATATTAAGATTTTTTTAGGGTTCCGTACCCAAAGGGTAAAAACGGGACCCTATTACTGAGACTTCGCTGTCCGTCCGTCTGTCACCAGGCTGTATCTCAAGAACGGTGATAGCTAGACAGTTGAAATTTTCACAGATGATATATTTCTATTGCCGCTATAACAACAAATACTAAAAATAAAATAAAATAAATATTTAAGGGGGGACTCCCATACAACAAACTTGATTTTTTATCGTTATTATATATTATGGTACGGAACCCGTCGTGCGGGAGTCTGACTCGTACTTGGCCGATTTTTTATAAAGACAATATTAAGGATTTTAGTCCATTTGCCACTTTAGTAATCTTCGCCAATTTATGCTGGGCGTGAAATAAATATAGTAGTACAATTTGTTTTCTATATAGGATTCTCGAGAACGGCCGAAAACAAGCCACAAGGAATTCCCCGTCTCATTCGATAGACAATAATATTCTTCATAACTTATATAATAATGTTACACTAACTTATTTATCGTACTATCTGTCAGTAAGTCAAGTTGTTACCATTAATGGACGCTGACAATCAAATTATTATTTTTCCTCTTCGCTTGGGAATTTTGGCACAACATGAAATTATTCTAAAATTACTCATTGTCATTCTTCTGCTCTTATCCGAATTACTTGGGGGTTGACGCAATATGTAGGTACTCCTCTTTCTACATATTGCAAAGGTTATTGACAATAGTTTTATAACCAGCCGCTTGCCTGACGTTAACCCTCTTTGGGAATATAATTTTTGACCAAACTGTATCAGGTGGTGTTGGTCCAAGTTGATATAAATAAAGCACTTAGTCGTCTTTTACGACATCCACGAGCAAAGTAAGGGTTACTAGTATTTGTAGCCACTACCATACAGCGAATATAAAATACACTAAAATAACTATCACATGAATAAAAAACTTTAGCATTTTTTAGGGTTCCGTACCCGAAGTGTAAAAACGGGACCCTATTACTGAGACTTCGCTGTCCGTCCGTCTGTCACCAGGCTGTATCTCAAGAAGGGTGATAGCTAAACAGTTGAAATTTTCACAGATGATGTATTTCTATTGCCGATATAACAACAAATACTAAAAATAAAATAAATATCTAAGGGGGGGCTATACAACAAACTTGATTTTTTTACCGTTTCTTGCTCGATACTAATAACGGCGACAGGTAGACGCTTTAACTTTTCACAGAATATTTAGTTTTATGTCCTCTTTAAATATAATTAATTAATAAAATAAATAATTTAGTTTTACGGAACCCTTCGTACGCGAGTACAACTCGCACTTGGCCGATTTTTCTGTATTACACTAGATAAATTACCAGCAAAATATAATAATATAAAATACTGACTGCACATATGGCGTATTCATTAAGATACAGACTTACCATGCTAGTGTAGTGGCTACATGCTATATTCCCACGTAGGACAAAACTATGTGCTCTACAAATTTTTGTTTTGAGTCTGGATGTACATAGTGTCGGTTAATTATATGTATATGTTCATAAAGTCCCCCGCAATGCAAATATTGTTTCCTTAGTGTCAGGTGCTATTTAAAAAAATAACAAAAAAAAATCAAAAAAATTTTCGTCATCATCATCACAGACCATAAATGTCCCACTGTTGTGCTCGGGCCTCCTCCGTAATGGGAAAGAAATTAACCTACTATACCGCGCTGGTCAGTCATGTTAGTATAGGGTTTTGGTTTGAGTTTTCCTTCTCTCGCATAGATGTTATATGCGTTTTATGTCCCTTAGTCGTCTCGTACAATCACCCACGGGTAAGATATGGGGTGGTGAATAGTATTCTTACTCCGTCACCACACGGGAAAATATATCGATTAATATAAATAGTTACCTGTTTCTTCGCGAGCTCTTTAAGCATTCCAGGTTTAAGTATATCCCAGCTGTTCCATACAGAACCGATGCAAATGACGCGCAGCTTGGGCTCGTTGGTTCGGGCCGCTAGAACAGAAGCATATGCTGCAAGCGCTGCACCCCCGCAATGGAATAGATGCAGGGCTAATGCGTCACCATTGTACGCCAGCTCAGCGAGTTTTGATGTGACACCTGAAATAAATGAAAATAAAATGATATAAGTCCTCTTAATAAATACAATTCATTCATTCTTTCTTTATGGCAATGACGTCATCATCGTCGTTCATATTTGTATATGAGCTGATGAGTGGGACGTCCCACTACTGGCCTTTTCTACAATAAGAAGGAAATGGCTTCTAATATTACGCAGGTCAGACTGTTTGATACAAGGTTCTATATATAGAGTGTTCTGTCTCTCGCATAGATGTTATATGCGTATTATATCCCTTAAACGTCATTTATGACAGCCACGAGCAACATGCGGGGCTGATGATTTGTATTCTTACCTCACCATCACACTGGTGGTAGATATCATTTGAGACTGCAAACGTATGCAGGAGAAGGAAACCTCGAAATAAAACCGTTTTCTAACCGGTCTGGTCAGTCCCCGAAGCGGGGAGTCTGGTCGCCCTTGGAGCGAGGCCACCGCGTGAGGACGACGCCCCGACGGTGAAAACTGTCGGGGTGTCGACCCGAGAGTATACCCGCGAGGGTAGACCGTCGGATGGGTCGCTGAAGAAAAGAACGCGTCCCAGTGTCTTTCGCGTACGGCGTCGAGAGCTATGTTGTAGGGCGGGTCTACACAGTCTTGTGCCGCATTTCTTGTCGCCCCGGACGGATTAGCGGGGTTTGACGTACCGTAGCCCGCCGCCAAAAAAAAGCCTGTTATATGAGGCTAATTTTAATTAAATCTTAATGTGATCAAATGTACCTCTAGAAATTCAAACCGTTTTGTAATTAGTTTGTTATGAGTTTTCTAGAAGGGCGCTGGCTGGTGGGCTGTACACTGGACTTTTTTTTATTGTATTTAAACTATTGCGTTCGAAGGGCATCACACTGAAGCTAATTAAATAATAAACATGTACTATTTTTTTTTATAAAAAATGAAAAGAATAATAATAATAAATCGCAGACTCAATGGTGAAACCGGCGCCGCACCGCTCGACACTCCTAGCCACTTACACCAATGTTGCACTCTGTTGCCCGTATGACTAGTGTGTCTGTGGCGACTATTTAGGGGGCCCATTCAGTGAGTTGGCGAGTCACCGTCTGCCACCGTTCATCTCTTAACATGGGTTTGAAGGCAGACGACAGTTTATAATTTCATAGATATAAGATGAACCAGTGTACTAAGCACCCACTCCCATATTCATATATTAGATACCATCATCACACAATAGTTTTACACTTAGTGCTGGCATTCCACGTATGTTATGTGCAGACGTGGAATGTCATCGGTAGGTGTCCCATCCCAATATTTAGATTAAATTTCTCTAAAGGCCTCTGCGTGTTGGATCCATATCCCCATGTAAGCCTACCAAAGGACCGGGTATCTTCCCTACGGAAGATCCCGTGAATAAATGGAGATATAATAATAACATAGATAAAATATAAATAGACAAACCCGCTGAGTTTCTTGCCGGATCTTCTCAGTAGCGGTCTAATTCCGATCCGGTGGTAGTTTATTAGATTAAATTTAAATGTAAAAAAAATTACAATATGTAAGTGCCCTCGCAGGGTTTATGCATAATAAATGAATTTGAATTTGACTCCTTGGTGTGTCCCTTAGTCAGTTTTTACGACTTCAACGTGAAAGAAATAGGCCAAGCGCCGGGTCTTTTTTTTTGCAACGTACGGGACCTGGTATTTTTTTTTGGGAATATGTTCAAGGTCGTCCCCTGAATGTAAATCCAAGTTGGCGCGGCGGGGGAGGGTTCACTTCAGCCGCCATCTTGGAAAACACGTTTTATTGAATATCTCGCGAACTGCGCATCGTACGACAAAAATTGCAGAGACCATTATTGTAGATAATAATATTTGCCATCTTATTTATTTGAAACTTTTTTTTGTATAACACATAGGTTTTTAATTATAGCGAATCAAACTTTTTACAATATGGTTTTTACTAAATATTTATTTAATGGTCAATGATAAATTAAAAATAATGGTGACTGAATTGTAGAGCATGAAATTACCTATAAATTTTATAAAAACTTTTTCTCGTAGCATTTATAGTCTAAGAGCTGCAGCTTAGTAAAACTTGCACCTCGTACATTATCAGTGGCAATATTGCTCGCTGTATACGAAAACCATTTCATAACGCATAAAATGGCATAAAGTGTTAAAAAAAATGTCAATACAGCTGTGCAGCAAATCAATTAAAATTATAAATAATGTGGAGAACAACTAATAATTTGTCGATCTTTATTGTTACTTAAAACGGTATCATCATAAAAGATTGTCTATGTAGCAAAAAACAATAGTACATCCCGCTACATCGTAAGAATTGTAATAGTTATTATTTTTATTATTATGTATCTCCAATTGTTATCGAAATAACAAAAATGAAAAGAATTTTACGAATGTTACTTCAAAAAAACGGAAAAAACATTTGTTTACACAAACAAAAAGTTGCGCATTATTTTACGATGCGAGTCTTATTTTTTTCGATGTCGAGGGAAGACACTCATCGTCTTGTGAATCTATCTCTTTGCCTCCGCCATATCCGAAGGAGACGAATCAAAGGTTAGGTCTTCGGTTGGGATGGCATCTAATATGTCTGGCACGTTGTCGCATGTTTGGCCGCTGCAATTGGAGCAAATTATCGAACATTTGAGAACAGCTTTTCGGCATCCGCAGGCAGCTGCGCAATTTTTGGTGCATTTGCACGATATTATTTGCAACAAACTCGACGGTGCAGGAGCCATAGCAGTTCGAATTGGTTCAAGCCCTTGTGCAGTTCGCTTCCAACCCCATTTTTCAGCGTCGTGATAAAATCCAAGCCAAGTTTGAACCTGGTGGTACACTCTGAAAGAATAGTAGCGTGCCGTATCTTGTGTTGGAGATAGAAGTGATAAATTCAACCTTGTCTTACTCGCCAATTTCCCGAAGCATTTGTAGCGAAGCGAGTTAATAGAGACTTCTGATTTTGTAAAACGGTTGGGATTTATACCTGAATACTGTTGGAATGTTAAGAGGGAGAAATTCCGAACGACCCGAAATATATACTACAACTTATAGGGACATAATTGAATATACAGCATTATAATCTCATTTACAGCGTTATAGCTCTTAAACTATAAATGCTACGAGAAAAAGTTTCTTATAGAATTTATAGGTAATTTCATGTTCTACAATTCAGTTACCATTATTTTTAATTTATCATTGACCAGTAAATAAATATTTAGTAAGAACCATATTGTAAAAAGTTTGATTCGCTATAATTAAAAACCTATGTGTTATACAAAAACAAGTTTCAAATAAAAAAGATGGCAAATATTATTATCTACAATAATGTCTCTGCAATTTTTGTCGTACGATGCGCAGTTCGCGAGATATTCAATAAAACGTGTTTTCCAAGATGGCGGCTGAAGTGAACCCTCCCCCGCCGCGCCAACTTGGATTTACATTCAGGGGACGGGGACCTTGAACATATTCCCAAAAAAAAATAGCAGGTCCCGTACGTTGCATTACAAACCTTTTTTGCTACGGCGCTTGGAGTAAAAGATGTAGAAAAGTTTTGTATTAAGTATACTATCCATCACTATATTAGGATATTAAAAATATAATAAATAAACATTCATACACACTGCCAATATACAAAGACTATCAACGCGCAAAATTTAAAAAAAAAAAACACTGACAGCAAAAACACGATTTATGAATGACGTTATTGTTATCTAAAGAACGCGGGAATCGCTATTTTAATATTCATACATTCTTTACCTGGGCCTGGCAGTGAATGTCTTCTATTAGCTATTCAAGGTGGGTTTATAAAAAGCGAATACTTAGAATACTGGCTAGAAATATTAGTGTAAATATTTGTTATATTGACTGTTTAAATCATACCTTAGGCAGGGGCGGATCAAGTTAAAGAGCTTTTTGGGCCAACCCAGGGCCCCAAGGAGCCCTCAATGAAAACAATATACGATACAATGTTTTAAAGTAAAATATGTAAGTAATTAGAATTCAATAATAAGATATTTTAGACAAGGGCGGATCTACTTAAACGCTTTTTGGGCCAGCCCAGGGCTTCATGGACACAAGGAGCCCCCAGCCTTCAATGAAAACAATAGACGATACAATGTTTTAAAGTAAAATATGTAAGTAATTAGAAATCAATTATAAAATTAGTACTCCAGAGAGATCGATCAACCCGTCTATCGATCGAAACGGAGCTTTCTCTGTTCCTTGTTTTCGGTCGATCGTTTCATCTTTTCTCACATAATGTTCGAGAACCGTATGTAAAAAACAAATATAGAACAACAGTGTTAAACGATGACTAAATAATTAATCTATTCATTCCATAAATTGGAACAAGCCCAAATCGTTTGTTAAAACAAATAATTTACATTGTAGTAATTGGACTTCACAAATAAAATAATTTTCAGCATTAAAATCCAGAAAGTCTGCTTTGTAATTTAAGATATATCATAACTAAATACGATTATAGTTGATATTTATATAGACATAAATAATTATATTAAATGAATAAAATGTTCTATTGTCCCTCTTTTACTTTTCCTATTACCGTTTCTTGAGCACAACAGTTTCTTGAGCAAATGATAGTTAGTTGAATAATTACTAGGCCCTTGTGTAGTATTAGCTCAAAACTTCACAAATTCATAATCCCCCCGATCTTAAACTTTAATAATATCTGTTTTTAGGGTCAAAAACAAAATTAATTTGATAATTCTTCTCAGCTCTCGCTTACAATTCACTGTTAGACGCAAGCGTCCGTCCATGAGAGGACATTTCGCCTACCATAACAGTGTCAAGAAGAGTTGATAGATTTTTATTTCGAGTTTACGCTATTCCTACATGCATAAATACATAAAAAATAACAAGACTGTTATTTTCTTTAACATCTATTATACCCGTCCATCCATCAGCACAGACCATTATCGGAAATAAGCCTCATTATATTCATAACTCGTCCACACGGAACAAAATATTTTGATTGCTTTGCATCAATGGTATAAACGAATCTAGGTTGCATTTTATTATGAAAATATACTCACTATTTAAGAAATGGTAAAGTAATAAATACCTACTAAGGGGCCGTTCAAGTATTACGTAACGCAATTTGGGGGGAGGGGGGTCTTGTTAAATTACAATGCATTACATAGTCGGGAGGGGGGTTCAAACAACGCGTTACGTAGCATTGTTTTTTTTTTATTAAATAAAAAACTAGGGAATTAAAATTTCCTAAGTTGACAAGCAAATTTTTATTTTTTAGATGATGAATAAACAACATAGGTACACATATATTGGCGAGTTTGGCATCTGTTTTTTTATTGCCTCAAGCACGTTTAAAAACGGTCACTTGGGTGTTACGTTACGTTCAGGGAGGGGAAGGGGGGTACAGATATACGTTACGACGCGTTACATGTGGGGGAGGGAGGATCAAAAATCTTCAAAAATTGCGTTACGTAATACTTGAACGCCCCCTAATTAAAATGTTCTGAATATGGAAAGAAAGAATTTATAATCAAGGCAGCATGTTTTGTAATATTTGGAACTATTTCAGGCATACATCAAGGTAAAAGGCGAAAGGGAATGCTCCGATGGTTCGGACATGTGGAAAGAATGCCGAACGAACGCCTGGTTAAGAAGATATACAATGCGAAAGTGGAAGGATGTAGGTACCGAGGGAGACCGAGACTAACCTACCTAGACCAGATCGGTCATGTACTGAAGGAAGGTGGAGTCAAGAGTCTCCGAAACCGGCGAGCGTGTATGTAGAGAATTATGAATGTTGAGGAAGCGAGTGAAGTATGCAGAGATAGAGTTCTCTGGCACTCTGTTCTCTCTGCCTACCCTGCAAGGGATATGGCATGATGATATGTATGTATGTATGTATTAAGGTAATAATTAGCTATGATTTGTAATTATTCAAGTATCTTGAAGCATAATTTCTACTTGTTATAAATTGACCGTGAACGGCGGATTAGGAAATTGTTATAACTTAAAAGCTGTTTATAACAAAGCAATTGAAGCAACACCAAAATTTTAATATTTCGTACATCAAATCGATATATTTTCTTCTCAACCAATATTTGTTCCACTGTTGGGGTTAAACCTCCAGCACAATGAGTGGGAAATTGACTTACTATATTACGTTGAACAGTCAGTTTAGCATAGGGTTTTATGTTGAGTTTCCCTTGTCTTGCATCGATTTTATCTGTATATATATATCTCAGTTGTCTTTTACGACATCCACGGCCAATGAATGGCGAACTTACTGCGTCAACACACGGACAATCAACTCCTTAGTCGTTTCTTATCATATAATGAGCGATTACATCTTTAATTAGTTAGCATGAAGGTGTCATAATATAAAATATAAATTACGTAAATCAGTCACAACTGACGTAAAATTATTCAAAAATGTAAGTTTATAAGAATTACGGTTAATTTGTGTAATTGTATATTAAATTACTTAATTTCTAGTTTAGAGAATACGTAAATTCTTGAGTAAGGTAGGTAGGTAAAGTTTAAGTAAACAGCACGCCAGACAATCAAACCTATGCACGGACAAGGTTGCACCCGTAGGCTAAATTATCAAACCGAAGACAAAGATCGGGTCCCGGTAGCCCACTCGCACGGCGAAGAGAAGTGCTTTGTAGGGTGGATCTATGGGGTCGCGCGCCGTCTCTTCCGACGCCCCGGACCGATTTGGCTGGGCGTGAGCACCTCCATAGGCCACCGCAAAAAAAAGGCTCAATTATCAAGAAATTAATTTGGCGACTCATTAACATACATATCATCACGCCATAGACTCAACCTATAAGTAGGTAGCTATAAATATTTTAATCTGTTTAGAATATACCTACAGTTAAGATGTTTCTCGATGCATCATTTAATGAGGGGAAGTACCTTGCGGTTAATGCACGCAGTTTCCTTTTGACTTACAATTAGTAAGTGATAGCACGATGTACCTAACAATAAATGGGTAGGTACTTTTTTTAAATACGTGTAGTGACGGAGTAGGAATTCAATTTTTCATAACCCTTACCTAACTGCGAATGTCGAAAAAGGCAGCTACCAATTTTAAGTAAATTTTACAAGCATTCTTGCGCTATTATCACAATAAGCTAATTATTATAAACCACACAGTTCATAAGAAACAGTGAAAAAGAAAACGGAATAGCAATACAAAGATGACCGGGGCACTCACTTGAAAACTCATAACACAAAGCAATTATCAAACCGCTTCTCGAGCGTGACGATCACGGCGTCTTCTTAGAGGCCTGTATCCAATATCCACTATTGAAGTCACACGTCAGTTAAAAAAAAAAAGTCATACAAGAATTTAAAAAAATATTCAAATAAATACATACCAGCGAAGTTACTTTTGTCGAAGTGTTTGTAAGCATGTGGCAGGAGATCTGCTCTGGTGTCAGCGTTGAAATGTTCCCTGATAACTTCCCAAACGCGATCCGTAGGGTGAGGTGATGGTACTAAGCCGTCCATGTCGTCGAATATGGTTTTAATAGCTTTCAGAGCTACCCAGTATGCTGTAAAAATATGTCATATTAAAAACCTTTCCGTATAACTGTTTCTATAACCTGAGATCTTTGCTTAAGTAAGTTATAATGGTAAGGATAATATTAAGGACGGTCATAAATTACGTACGGGATTTTGAAGAATGATTTCGTCCCCTACCGTAAGACATCATAAGATTGCAATTACAATCTTCTTACTACATGTAGATATCATTAACTCACTGCAATAACATTAATCTTATTATTATTAATATATCACAGTTTTGACCAAAATTTGTAATTTTCAATTTAATATCTTACGTAATATCAGGTTCACTCCCTGCCTATAGTAAGAAGTTTTAATATTCAGTCAACAAAACGCCATACATAATTTATAAATGGCCCCTTAGTTGCTTAATGGGTAAGGTATTTAATTATTTTTTTTTGCATTTTTTTATTTTTGAAATTGAGTCCGTAATATCTGAAGAATATTGTGTCAAAATTTCAAGTCAATTGGAGCAAAATTGACGAAGTTATGAATATTTTTATACCTGCCGGATTTTTGTACCTATACCCGAACCGACCCGAGCGAAGCTGAACGACAAACCAAAGAAGGCAGGATTCGTCGTAGGCAGGAGCAAAAAGATGCATTAGACATCATCGATGATAGCAACATCCTCTATGGACCTGGCAATGATGACTCAGTGTGAGGTATGTCGATAAAATTCGCTTATAAACGTTATAACTGGATTTTTTTGTGTTTAAAACTTTAAAGCGTTTTTCCCACAACTCACGTTTTCAAAGTCGGTGCCCCTGATAACTTCAAAACTACTGCACCGATTCTTTTGGAATTTTAAACACTATTTCTGTACATCATTTACGAGGTATCGCTGTCGAGTTTTTTTATTTTTTGTTCATAATTTTGATTTCGCAATAACAAATTAGCCGATTTTTTCCCAAAAAATTGTGTTTTTCACTTCAAAGTGTTCGAAAAAATGAAAAAAATTGGAAAAAAAGAACTCGACAGCGTTACCTGGGGAGAACTATTATCTAACGAATGAACTTTGATTTTTTGATTTCAGATGATCCAGCACCAAGTTAAGAGGGGCACCGCAATTCAACTTTTTTTCGAGACACGTCCGAACAATTGCTGCCATTGCCGTATTTTTTAATATTTCTTTGTACAAATTTGATGAAACATTCTTCGAATGTCATACTTCAATGTACCATTGGTTGAGTAAAGAAATTTTAACTGCGTCGTCAGAAAAAAAATCACGAAAACATGGCTTTTTTCGTACGATTTGACCTTACCCAAATCTTAAAAAGAAAATTGTGTATGCCTTTAGGGTAAGCAGAGCATATAAATACCACATCCAAATTTTAGCACACATTTTTTTGTCGCACGTAACAGTGAGATTTATGTTAAGATTTAAGTAGGAACCTCCTACAATTCAAATTTATTTATTACTAGCTTTTGCCCGCGACTTCGTCCACGCAGAAGTCATCTCTGACAGAGTTAAATAGAAAAAGCAATGCAAGGTGTTAAAGGTTTGTCGCTAGGACGATAATCAACAGCGTCAGAAACTGGGATGCGGTCGCCGCCTTCTACGAGTTAGTTGTCTAACGGAATTAGGCAATAGAATTAGAGTGGGTTCGAGAGAAAATACTCTAGGTTGACACGCTCTATCATCGGTGCTTTGGGCGGCGCAAGCGTAAGTATCTGTATTGAGGTTCACTGCATGAGGGCTTCGACTCGAGATGATACCCGGTTGCGGTGGCCCGCCCGCACAACGTAGATGTACGTGTACGGCGCGCATGTGTCTATATACCATAGCCGGTCACTAAAGAAAAAGGTGGTTCAAAAATCTATTCATTCTACAAATTATATTGCCATTAATATACTATTTACGGTATGACCATGGGATAAAAACATAATCATCGCCACCATTTATTTGACTGTTTTGTTTCACCAGCAGAGTTGCGACCTCGTTAGATATGATTTATTATTTGAGATATAGAGTGAACATTTTTGAAGCTAAACTTAACCTGTATCTTAAACCATTAGGCAAGAACCTATTGCCGCCCACTATGTGTATCGTGTGAGCTCTCACGTCGGCACTGGTCGCCACAAAGGCACTGGTGCGGGGTTGATGGAGAGGGAAGAGAAATACGTGTTTATTTATTTTTACCGAAGAATATTTGTACGTAATTTGAAAAGAATCGATAAGGAAATTTTCTCCCCATACACATCCTACTGCTTTGTTACACCCCTTAGGGGCGGAATTATTAAAATCCTTTCATATTGAATCTCTATGTCATAAATAAAAACGTGCTTCAAAATTTAATGTTTCTAGCTTTAATAGTTTCGGCTTGGCGGTAATGAGTCGATCAACCCGTTTCACAGGCCTAATCTACACAACCAGAGGGTGAAAATTGACAAATGCCGGATTTTACCATAGAATATTTGATTCGACTCATAATTTGAAAAGAATCAATAAAGACTATTTCTCCCCATACAAACTTTGCCACTTAGCTCGACCCCTTTGGGGGTATAATTTCGTAAAATCCTTTTTTAGTAAATCTCTACGTCATATAAAGAAACCACTGTCAACATTTCAAGTTGCCAGCTTCAATAATATCGGCTTGGCGCTAATGATTTAATGAGTCGTCCGACCCGCTTTGCAGGCCTAATTTTTACCCCCAGAGGGTGAAAATCAACAAATGCTGAAACACGTGTTTATTTATTTTTACTGGAGAATATTTGTACGTAATTTGAAAAGAATCGATAAAGATTTTTTTCTCCGAACATTTTTTAAATTGACACACCTTTTTTATTTATAAACCAATTGACATAAAATAAAGCCTAAATGTTAAGTGAAGCTTACCACAATATATTAGTGAAAACCGCGTCTAAATCGGAAAAGCCGTTTCTGAGATTAGCGTGCACAAACACACAGACAAACAGACAAAAATTTTAAAAATCATTGTTTTGGGTTCTATTAGTTTTGACCAAGGTCCCAGTAATATTTTTTCTCATATATCTTCCATGTACATACAGCGATCCGTTACATTTTTATTATATGTATAGATGTATAAACCCTAAGTACTTAGGTACATATTGTCAGTTTTAACGTTTTAAATTAATCCAATAAACTACTACCGGCTCGGTACGTAACCACTACTTGAGAAGATCCGCCAAGAATCTCAGCGGTTTGGTCTATTATTTCTTTACTATTTTTTTATAAAAAGAAAATATAGTATATATCTTTAATAAGAATTAATGCCGCCCTTTGAACCTTAATATAGTCTAAAATTCAAAAGAAGTATCAGGAAGTGAAAAAATGACGAATATCTAATTGATCAGACGCATTTGAATACGTACGTATTATACCTACTCTAAACCTTCTATTTCAGAAACCCTAAATTCTATTTTATAAACTCTAAATTCTATTTCATAAACTTACAAGCAACGGGAATCTAAATTTAATTCCCGCTATAATGTAAATTTTAAATACAATGTAAAATATTATGACTATATCAGATCCCACAGTGGCACCCGATCATGAGTAACGTAAAAAGTAGAACTACTAAAATGATTACTTCCAGCGAGCATGACTAACACACCATACGGCTGATACGGCGCAAACACAAACCACAGTCATAATAATAAAAACTAAATTAGATAAAATATGTTACGCTTTAGAATAGTAATAATAATAAATAAACTGTATGACTGTATGTACAGTTTAATTAGAATAACGAGGAAATTGCTGAACAAGGAGCTGCTCATAGCTAGTTTGTGTTGTCATCAAGACAGGCCGAGATAATATTATATCATCACCAGTGGTGGGTGAAGCCAACAATGTTTGCATCGAAAAGACTAGTTCGATCTACCACCGAAATCAAGAGTTATTTTGGTGGAAAGCGCTATCACATAGCTCGATTTCTTATAGTATGTATTTATATTAGTTATAAGTTTGGCTTACCACTGCCTTCGTCTCCGAAGGTATATCCCCAGCCACCGCAACCATATTGTTGCCCGTCGGGTGTCAATAAAAGGCCATTGGATCCCGTTCCTGAAAATTAAAAAATAATTTAAAATAAAAACATCATATCAAATTGTCAATATTTTTTATTAGAAATTTCCAATATTTTGCTTTTTGCAGTTCAGATAAATTCCGCTGCTGAGCACCACCATAATGGACAGAAAAATGACTGCCCTTTGATCATACTGGTTAGTGTGAGGTTATTTCTGAGTTACGTATCTCTTATGAATATGGTTATTTATGGTTGGTAATATGGTGACATATGTAAAGTAGTAATGAAAGAAACTATCATCCGTGTGGTAAAGGATTAAGCACGCAAGCATTCAATTCACCAAACCCTATCTTGCCCGTGGGTGTCGTAAAAGCCAGTTAGGAGTTACAATATTCATATAACCTCCATGCATAAACAGGATTACTCGAAATAAAACGCTATCCCAATTCAACTGACTAGCGTGGTGACCAGGGAAATTGACTTATTATAAGTCAATTTCCCTGCTATTATGGATGAGGCTCGAGCCCAGCAGTGAGAAATATATGAACTGAGATGATGAAAGGAGCTGTACTAAATTTAAAAAAAAAATTATAAAATAAAAACATTTATTTGTTCCCATTATATGCATAAAATTTCGTTATTTAAAGACCAATGTCATAAATTCTGTATTTTTACAGATTTAAGAAGAAGGTTCTCAATTCGACTGCATATATTTTTAATAATAATTCAGAACTGGATTCCTTATTATTTTTTTTTTTTTTGAGAAAGTTTCGGCTTTGTAGAGTTACGGTCCTAAAACACACGGTTAATATTTGAAATTGCTTTTTTATATTAAATAATGTTATATTTTTTTTTTTTTCATTTCTTAAATATTAACAATGAGAAAAAGCTATTAAAATATGATCATATTATTCCCCGCCACTCACCCGCATGATAGACGAATAGATTTTTTTTTACTCTTAAAAATTTAATCAAATAGTAGGTACTTGCTATTTTAATGCTGTATGATAGCTGCTACGAATACTAGCAACCCTTATTTTGTTCGTAGATGTCGTAAAAAACTACTAAAAGCTTTAAATCGACCTGGGTGAACTCCATCTAATGACGTCTGGTCAACAATTACATGTCCAAGGAGGATTGACATCAGGCAGGTAGTTATTAGCAATAATTTTATGAGCGGCCTCATAAAACTATTGCTAATAACTTGCAATATGTAGGTACGAGTGTGCGTGTATGTAACTTGCGTGTCGACCCCATGTTAATGGGATAAGAGCAGATTTTTTTATTGCTTATGGTGGCAAACGAGCAAGCAGCACACCTGATGGTAAGTGTCACTGCCGCCCGCGGACCTTTGCAATACCAAAGGTATAGCTTAAAATCCCCAAACCCATCCAGTTGGGCTGCCAGACTGACAAGTACTTGCTCTTTTTAGCGGAACAGAGTAAATGTACAAGTATTTCAATTAACAAAGCTGAACAGAAACAAAATTATAAATATTTACAACACGAACTGGTTCGACACGAACCATCATTACACAAGAACACAAGATGATCTGTTAGCTATTGAACGATATTTTTCTTATTTCCAAATAAAGATGAAAATCCAGAAATTTATTAACAAATTTGCTTATAAAGTATTTGATAGCCAGACTCTGTCAGAAATTCAGAATCTGTATAACAAAAATATAGCTATTTATTTTAATAAAGTCTCCTCGCGCCAATAATGTGACTCCAGGTTGACAGACCTCGGCGCTCACCCAGTCCGAGCAAAGCTATGAAAGTCATCCGCAGCTAGAAGACGCGTCAAGAAAAGCACAATGATTTTACGAATAAATGCCGATAATTTAAAGAAAATAACCCACAAGGAAGTGACTTTAATTCTAATAAATTACTAGTGACATCAAAAGGACTTTCCCTATGGTGATATAGGTAATAACGGCCACCGAAGACAAAAATCGGGTAGGTACCGGTGGCCTGCTCGCACGGCGAAGGGAGAGGATTTTTACGGTGGGTCTATGGGGTCATGCGCCGCCTTTCCGTCGCCCCGGACCGATTTGGCGGGGCAAGACGCATCCATAGTCCACCAAAAAAAAAAAGGGTATGTGATATAATAAGCATAATATTCACCGCGGCATATTCTACCCTTAGATATCGTAAAAGACGACTAAGGATATAGTATGTATAAAACATCCATGCAAGAGAACTTACGAAATAAAACTCTGTACCACCTTGTCTGATCAGCGTGATATAGTGAATCAATTTTCTTCTTAATGTAGAGGCTCCCATGCCCTGGGCGTATGTGTGCTAAAATATTGATGATGATGAAAAAAATACCTCGCATTGCATATATAGCTTATTAGTTAATAGAAAAATACTATAAATATAAATTTGAGTAATTTAAATATTTATACCATAATCCAACGAGGTTCGTAGTATGAATATCGTATAATAAAGATTATATTAAAAATATTCTTAAAGGTCACACGACAGATTAGTCGTTGCATGGAAAATTTTGTCATTCTTTATACATATATCTCCCCGCAAAAATATAGAATAATAACATAATAACAAAGGTCTGGTACCACATTGCTGTGTGGCTAGGAATACTAACAAACTGCTTGTGGATGTCGTAAAAGATGACTCATCTCGGCTCATATACGTCCCACTGTTGGGCTCGAGCCTCCTCCATAATGGGAGGGAAATTAACCTACTATACCACGCTGGTCAGACGTGTTGGTATAGGGTTTTGTTTCGAGTTTTACTTCTCTTGCATAGATGTTATATGCGTTTTATATCCCTTAGTCTTCCCGTACGATCACCTACGGGCAAGATAGGGGGTGGTGAATTGTATTCTTAATCCATAACCACAAAGAAAAAATAAAAATAAAAAGATGACTAAAAGCTTGATATCGACATGGGCCAAATCCAACTGATGCCGTTCGGACAAAAATTGAAGAACCTAAGAAGGGTTGAAGTCAGGCAGATGGCGAGTTATAAAACTATTGCCAATAACTTTTGCAATGTGTACAATGAAAGAAGGGTACATATTGCGTCGACCTCAAGTACCTAATTGATATGAGAGCAGGCAATCATAACCAGAGGGTACTCTTTGCGTGATGTCAAGAGGGGGATACTATCAATTGCACCTAACGGAGAACCTGAGCTAATGGCGCCCTTCCACAAGCTGCCCCATCCAGCGAACTGTATGAGCCAGCAGATCATCAAAATTAACAACGAAGCAGATTTGGAAAACCTCGTTGACGATGCATTAAGAATCTATACAGACGGCAGTAAAATTGACAATAAGGTCGGCGCCGCATTTTCTGTTTGGAATCAAAATCACGAAATTTCATATAAAAAAATCTGTCTAGCTTCTTACTGCACCGTCTACCAGGCTGAACTGCTGGCCATATGCCTGGCGGTTAAGATGGTAGCGGCTAGTGACTTCACCAGATGTGCCATCTTCAGCGACTCCAGAGCAGCATTGGATACTGTTACTGATGGCCTTTCTCTTCACCCACTAGCACTAGACACCCGACATCATTTAAATTCATGCTACAATCAGAACAAACTCATCTCACTCTTTTGGATAAAATCACATATCGGTTTAAAAGGCAATGAAAAAGCGGATAGTCTTGCCAAATCGGCGGCACTTAACCCTGAAACACATCCAGACTACAACAAATTCCCTATCTCTTTTGGCAAACATATAATCAGACAAAATTCTAGTAAAGAATGGAGTGACAGGCACACCAACACAAATACCGGCAACACTACCAAAAAATGTTTCCCCAACACCATTATGGCTCACATAACACTAAAAACATCAAAATTGACAGCACACTAACACAAATATTCACGGGCCATGGAGGGTTCTCCGACTATCTTGTTCGTTTTAAATGTAAGGAGAACCCTCTTTGCCCCTGTAACACCGGCGCCACAGAAACAATAATACATATAATCACAGAATGCCCGATCAACAATAAGGACCGATTTAATTTAGAACAGGAGACTGACATTACAATAACTGAAGACAACTTCCCACAACTTCTGACTGACGAAGACAACAGACAAACATTTTTAGACTATTGTAGAAAAGTCGCAAACATTGCCATCAAAAGAAACAGAACAAAATAACACATCCATACACTTACACATCGCATCATTACACCACCACATTATGTTAGGATAAGTTACGTCTTATATACAGATGGCACTAGTATAAAAAAGTTGTAAATTTTCTATCACTTCTTTATTTTCTTCTATTTCTACCTCATATCTTTAGTCTTATTTCTTTTTGCTTTCTTTACTTTTAATAAAAAACTCTGTTTTAATTTTCTAACTTCAAATTTATATTATTCCTTATTATGAAATTCTTGTTTTCTGCGTACGTATGTGTTTGTACTTTCTGTTCTTTATGTATTACTTTAAATAACAATATTTATAAATTCTTCATATATTATTATATAAAAAAAAAAAAAAAAACTAAAAAAAAAATTATATAATAAAAAAAACAAGAAATATATATATATATATATATACAGGGTGTCCCAAAATTCAACGATAAGCCGGCACCAGCAGGTGGACCTACATATGACTACTCGAGAACAAAAAAGAAAAAAATTCTACCTTGATTTTTTTTTTCATTACGACAAAAAAATCGATTTCTTTAAAAATCGACATCTTTTATTATATTATTAAGTGCCATTGCTACAATTTTACAAGTAATTCTGTGATTTTTTTGTATTGGTAAGGTAAGTAGCACTACTATCGATCACAACCATTAAAAATTCCAGAATATCTATAGTTTTTACACAAAAATCAACCAAACTATGTTTTTTTCATAAATTATGTAAGATTTTGACTTTCAGCTCACTTTCACTCATCACAGTGAAAAAAAAAAGTATGGACACTACTGTGGCAAATAGTATTAAAAATTGGCGCAACTAACTACAATTCTAAAATGGTATAACATTCTAGGCAAACTAGCCACCAAAATATACTTAGGTGTACTATTTCAAAATAACAACCATATTTCGAAAATTTTTAGTGTTGATAGTAATCACTTTTACTATGTAGCCCAAATGTTTTTGTTGCAAGTTCTCAGAATTTGAATGAGACATGTGCGTAGTCCATAAGATAACATAAGTTAGACAGAGATAGAGAGATTATACGTTAGAGGGAGATAGATAGATGCTAATTGTTTAGTAACATTAATGATAACAGGTAGAGAAGTAATTAATGTCCTCAGCAGCACAGCAAGTCAGTACGCTCTACTTCTTTGTTTACTGCACACCGTTCTGTTTTAATTAAAGTGGCTCTGGTACTAACGACTTTGGATTGAATTAAGTGACCTGGAAATTGACCTGACTTGGCATTATTTTAGACTGTGATTTTGTGTTTTTTTAAAGAAGTTTTGCCTTATTTTCAAGTGTTTATCATTCATTATGCCGCTACCATATACAGCGTTAGAATACGCTAATATGCACCTAATTTATGGAGAATGCCGATGCAATGCCAACGCTGCTAGCAGATTATATCGAGCAAGGTACCCTACTCTTCAAAGGTATCCGGATTATCGCGTATTTATTAACGTGCATCAAGCATTTTCGGAGGGTCGTATACCATCTGACAGGAGAAACGCTGGAAGACCTAGATCGGAACACGATGAAGAAGTTCTCATTGAAATAGAAAGCGATACAACTACCTCTGTACGTGCCATATAAGTAGCAACGGGAATTCCAAAAAGTACTGCACATAGAATTTTAAAACGTCACCAGTTTCATCCATATCATTACAGGCGCGTGCAGGCGTTATTACCGCGGGACTATCCACTGCGGGTCGCATTTTGCCGTGTAATGCTGCAAAAACACAGGGAAGATCCCCAATTCTTAGACAAAGTTTTATGGTCGGATGAAACAACCTGCAATAAAGATGGCTATTTAAATCTTCACAATCTTCATAGCTGGAACAATGAAAATCCGCACCTGGTGAGAGAAGACAAATCCCAATATCAATTTAAGGTTAAGGTTGAACTTCTTACAAAATGAGTTACCAGGATTATTAGAAGACGTGTCCTTAAGTAATTTGCAAAACATGTGGTTTCAAAACGATGGTTGCCCAGCTCACTATGCCCGCCCTGTGCGAGAGAACTTAGACCAAGAGTACCCAGGGCGTTGGATCGGGCGACTTGGTCCTATCTTATGGCCACCCCGTTCACCTGATCTAAATCCCCTGGACTTTTTCTATTGGGGTTGTCTAAAGGACAGAGTCTACTCAAAACCCATTGCAACCTTGGACGAGCTTCGCCAAAAAATAATTCAAGCTGTGGATCACATGAACAGAATCAGATATGCAAGAAAAATAAAACGTTCATTTTTAAGGCGATGTCGTGCCTGCATTACTGCCAATGGCAAACAATTCGAACATTTATTGTAATTTTAATAATATAGTAAATTCTAATCTCTCTATATCTATCTCTGTCTAACTTATGTTATCTTATGGACTACGCACATGTCTCATTCAAATTCTGAGAACTTGCAACAAAAACATTTTGGCTACATAGTAGAAGTGATTACTATCAACACTAACAATTTTCGAAATATGGTTGTTATTTTGAAATAGTACACCTAAGTATATTTTTGTGGCTAGTTTGCCTAGAATGTTATACCATTTTAGAATTGTAGTTAGTTGCGCCAATTTTTAATACTATTTGCCACAGTAGTGTCCATACTTTTTTTTTTCACTGTGATGAGTGAAAGTGAGCTGAAAGTCAAAATCTTACATAATTTATGAAAAAAACATAGTTTTGGTTGATTTTTGTGTAAAAACTATAGATATTGTGGAATTTTTAATGGTTGTGATCGATAGTAGTGCTACTTACCTTGCCAATACAAAAAAAATCACAGAATTACTTGTAAAATTGTAGCAATGGCACTTAATAATATAATAAAAGATGACGATTTTTAAAGAAATCGGTTTTTTTGTCGTAATGAAAAAAAAAATCAAGGTAGAATTTTTTTCTTTTTTGTTCTCGAGTAGTCATATGTAGGTCCACCTGCTGGTGCCGGCTTATCGTTGAATTTTGGGACACCCTGTATATATATAAATAATAATAATAGTTAATATTACTCCCTCATTATCTAGTTTTAATTACCTGTATTCTACTTAACCTTAATCTAATATTTATGTTCTCTATGTACTTTAGTGTTTGTACTTTCTGTTCTTTTTCACTTTGTAAATTTAATATAATACTCTAAACAAGGTCCCTGATCATGTCAGGGGAGATAGTAGCCCAAACATACGAGTGTTTGGAAAAAAAAAAAAAAAACAGAGGGTACATCTAAACACATACATACATATACATACATATCATCACGCCATATCCCTTGCAGGGTAGGCAGAGAGAACAGAGTGCCAGAGAACTCTATCTCTGCATACTTCACTCGCTTCCTCAACATTCATAATTCTCTTCATACACGCTCGCCGGTTTCGGAGACTCTTGACTCCACCTTCCTTCAGTACATGACCGATCTGGTCTAGGTAGGTTAGTCTCGGTCTCCCTCGGTACCTACATCCTTCCACTTTCGCATTGTATATCTTCTTAACCAGGCGTTCGTTCGGCATTCTTTCCACATGTCCGAACCATCGAAGCATTCCCTTTCGCATCTTTACACCAATACTCTCTTTCATACCTACTCGCTCTCTTACGTCGTCGTTACGAATGCGGTCGGTCAGCCTAACTCCACAGATTTTCCGCAGAGATCGCATTTCGACCGCATTAATTTTACTATCATACTCTTTTCTGCATACCCAACTCTCGCTTCCATACAGTAATGTTGGGACAAGCACTGCGTTATGTATTGCTACACGTGCCTTCTGGCTGAGGTGGTGGCTGCCGAGAAGTTGCCCCAACGCTCCGTTCACTCTATTTCCCGCATTCACTCTTCGCTCTATATCAGTGGTGTACCTTCCATCTCGGCTAAATCCACATCCAAGATATACAAATTCATCCACTTGCTCTAGTACATCATTACCTATTGTTATTCTTACATCTGTTCTGGTTTTATCTCTTTCAAAGACCATTATTTTGGTTTTGCTCACATTCACATCATCTAAACAACTAGGGTATTGATAGGTTGCTGTATAAATAGGCCAGGATAATTACACTCGCTCCAGACTAAAAATGAGGTGTACATAAATCGAAATTAAGTAAGCTAATAATTTCAGGTTTTTACGCGAGTATTAAGCATTTGGTATAAAAAAAAATTACGCATTAAAGTTTATATCTGATTTTTAATTACCCGACGTTTTAAACACTATTGTATATTTACAGGTGTTGGCAGAATATCATCGCTATTTTATAAAATAAAATAGCCAAAGCTGAGCCAATAACCTTTTTTGTTTCTCGTTAATGTCATTTTATACCATAAGTTGTTTTCTTTAGTTCTGTTTATTTTCATAAGTTTATAACGAGAACAAAATAAATGTTTTTCTTTCTTCTTTCTTTCTTTACAGCGTTCATGGTCACGACAGGACTTCAATGTGACTGTCCTCGAACGTGTCCCAGTGAGCCACCCGCACGGCGTCGAGAGGTACGGTGTAGGGCGGGTCTACGGGATCGTGCGCCGCTTCTCCCGTCGCCCCGGACGGATTAGCGAGGCGTGACCGCACCGTAGCCCGCCACCAAAAAAAAAAGTTTGACTCTCCTCCCTCCCGTTACTATGAATGTTGTAAAGTATTCGGAACGTAGGGAAATTAAGAATCAATTACCAATGCGATAGAATCTGTAAAAATAGTTTTATTTATAATATAGTAATGTTACTAAACAGTAAGTAGTTCCATACTAATATAACAGATACTCGACTTTCATAGAATAGGTATCATAAAAGTTTTTATCTTTTCATATTGAAATCTGTTATGATCAAAACAGATAGCAAAGTTTAATCTTCGTTTAGGCTGTGGCTCTTATCGTATTAATTATACAATAATATGGATATTTTATCTAAAATATAGAAACTACTCTATTTGAATAGTTTATATAATAAATACGATAAAATAGGTACATTAATTTTATCACATTAGGGGACGTCCATTAATCACGTGATCTTTTTTTTAGCGTTTTTTAACCCCCCCGTGGTGATACATGTTGAGGTTTAAGATTATGAAGGTTTAGGACTTCGTGATAATTTGATAATTTGTCAAACCCCTCCCCCCCTTTCAAACCTCACGTGATTAATGGACGGCCACTTAGTGGTAGGACCACGCTGTTGACAGACCTTTGTCTACAGCCGCAGGCCGTCCGGGGTAATGGCAATGTGCTACTATGCTTCGTTCGGTGAGGGAGAGGCGGCACCCCAAGGTTTGTATTGGTAGGCAGCGGCCTAGCTATACCCTTGGTATTGCAAAGGTCCATGGCCGGCAGTGACACTTACTACTACCAGGTGTGCTGCTTGTACGTCTGCCAACATTAGCATTAAAAAAAAATATTTCAACCGAGTGCCTAAATTAATTTTCCTTCGGTAGTTACTTACTTCGTTTTTTTTTATTATTGTAAGTTCAAAATGTCGATAAAGTAAGAAACAAATACAATAAAAAGCGTAAAAATTGTTTTATTTCATGTTTGTTTGAAATTTATATTGTCAGTAGTTTTACGACCGACCGCCTGCCTGACGTCAACCCTCTTTGGGAACTCTTTGTTGACCAGACGGCATCAGGTGGTGTTGGCCCAGATCGACATTTAAGGCTCTTAGACGTATTTAAGAGTGTAAATTGATCAGAGAGCGAGCTGTTTCTCATTAATTAAACAAAATAGGTAGCCAGTTTAAATTTATACGGAATTTTTATTTCTATTGTCGTTATAACAAAAAAATATACAATTATAAATATAAAATAAAATGAAAAAAAAAATCCACCGGACGCTAAATAGGAAACGTGATGATTATTTGCGAAGGTATTTAAAAAAAAGTACATATATAAAGTTAAAACTCATACAAAGGAAATAAATATAACACGATATAATAAAAGTCTAGATAAAGCAGTTTGCGTCACATTTATTCAGTTTAATATAAACTCATTTGCAAAAAAAAACGGGCGGTTTTGATTTTCATTCATATTTAAAAAGATACAATACCAAAAAGGTTTCAATCGTTTGTACACGTTACTGGCCGGTTTTAAAAATGCTGTGGTATTTAAAAAAGTACGTTCTAAATTCAATTTTTCATTTGATGTTCATTTTTACAGAAAACCCCTTTTTATCCTACATTTTTGGCGCGAAGTTCCAGAAGTTAACATCGACTTTCATAACTTTTATTCAATTTTTATCGATTAATTTCATATCCTTGACTGTCAAAGCTTTATTTAATGCTGTTTGGCTGTATCAAAAATGGTAGATAAAGTGGTAAAAGCCACCAAAATTATCGCGCTGCTTGAAGAGGGTTGCAGCCAATGTTTCGTGGCTAGGAGGCTAAATGTTAGTCGCTCGACAGTCCAAAGGACCTGGCAGCGATATCAGGAGACTGGTTCCGTCGAGAGAAGGCCTGGTTCTGGAAGAAAACCATGTACCCAACCACGGGATGATCGTTTTCTTGTGAGTCGCGCATTGAGAAATCGCAAATCTTCGTATGTGGATCTTAAGAACAACCTCCAAGAAGTAAGAAATGTGCATATTAGTCTATGGACGGTCAGGAGGAGGCTTCTCGCTGCCAATATACGCAGTCACCGCCCGGCCCGCGGCCCCAAATTACTCCGTGAGCACAGAGTTCACAGGCTTAGGTTCGCTAGAAATTGTGAATCATGGACTCAAGACGATTGGAATAGGGTTTTGTTCTCTGATGAAGCCAGGATATCTCTGTTCGGTGAAGATCGACGTCGGCGAGTGCTAAGAAGACAAGGAGAACGCTTTGCAGAGGCATGTTTCGAAGAAATCACACCTTATGGTGGGGGCTCTGTTATGTTTTGGGCAGGAATAAATTCAATGGATCGTACAGAGTTAGTCTTCATTGAAAACGGCTCACTGACTGAGCATCGATACATAACGGAAGTTCTAATTTCTCATGCACAACCCGCATTGGCCGCTCTAGGTGAAGACTCGATTTTTATGGACGACAATGCTCGCGCCCTCCGATCCCGCGATGTTAATGCGTATGTGCAAGAGGTCGGCATTCGTCGTTTGGATTGGCCAGCTCGAAGTCCCGACCTCAATCCCATAGAGCATGTCTGGGACGTTCTGAAACGGCGTGTGAGATCAGTACACCCGGCTCCGCAGACCATCAGAGAGCTGAAGAATGTGATTACTGCGGAGTGGGAACGTATTCCGCAAGCAAGTATCCGGGATATACTCGCTAGCATGCCCAGACGAATCCAAGCTGTGATTTTAACTAGAGGGGGTCACACTCGATACTAAACATTTATCTGCTTTTACTTTATTAAAGAAAAACAAACAAAAAAACTTTTTTATTTTTACTTCATGAGCATATGCACTACTAGCGAATATACACTACTAGCGAGGTTTAGCATTATTTCCCATAAATTGTATCTAAATTTTATGAAATACTGATGAAAACGATTATTTTCTTATTAATTTACCAAATTGTGTGGATAAAACTACCTATAATTATCAAACAAAGAAATATTAACATTTGAAATGGTTCATTGCTTAGGTGCCCGTTTTTTTTGCAAATGAGTGTATAAAGAAATATAATTTTAAATTGCCAGCCGTATAACATATTCACAAAATATGAAAAAAAATATCCTTTATAATTAACACAAACGTGTTACAATAACGTTTAAAATATCTGCACACATTATGAATGATAAGCAAGTATATAAATAAAGTGGGCGTGCATGATAAACCTGTTTTCTGATATAGTATATAGTTATTAGTTTTAAACTACTCATAGTTATATTAACTAGATTCCATCTGGGTGTAACAGCCATTGTTGTGCAACCTTCCTAGGCAATAACAGTAATTATACGACCCGCGTGAATACTTTAAAGCAACGGTATTTCTTATACACTTTGATAAACATACGTTTGCATACACGTAAAATCAATGATTTTTTTAATGATATTTATTTACTTTCCGTGTGGTGACGGAGTAAGCATATAATTCACCACAACCTATCTTACCCGTGGATGAACGTAAAAGTGGACTAAGGGATATAAAACGCATATAACATCTATGTAAGAGAAGAAAAACTCGAAACAAAACCCTATATAGTAGGTCAATTTCCCTTCCATTATGGAGGAGGCTCGAGCCCAACAGTGGGACATATATGAGCTGAGATGATTTACTTTTCTTCATTAGAGAAGAAATTTTCCATGTGGTCACAGAGTAAGAATATACATACACATACATACCATCACGCCATGTCCCTTGCAGGGTAGGCAGAGAGAACAGAGTGCCAGAGAACTCTATCCTTGCATACTTCACTCGCTTCCTCAACATTCATAATTCTCTTCATACACGCTCGCCGGTTTCGGAGACTCTTGACTCCACCTTCCTTCAGTACATGACCGATCTGGTCTAGGTAGGTTAGTCTCGGTCTCCCCCGGTACCAACATCCTTTCACTTTCGCATTGTATATCTTCTTAACCAGACGTTTGTTCGGCATTCTTTCCACATGTCCGAAACATCGGAGCATTCCCTTTCGCATCTTTACACCAATACTCTCTTTCATACCTACTCGCTCTCTTACGTCGTCGTTACGAATGCGATCGGTCAGCCCAACTCCACAGATTTTCCGTAGAGATCGCATTTCGACCTCATTAATTTTACTTTCATACTCTTTTCTGCATACCCAACTCTCGCTTCCATACAGTAATGTTGGGACAAGCACTGCATTATGTATTGCTACACGTGCCACCACCTCAGCCAGAAGGCTGAGGTGGTGGCTATCGAGAAGTTGCCCCAACGCTCCGTTCACTCTATTTCCCGCATTCACTCTTCGCTCTATATCAGTGGTGTACCTTCCATCTCGGCTAAATCCACATCCAAGATATACAAATTCATCCACTTGCTCTCGTACATCATTACCTATTGTTACTCTTACATCTGTTCTGGTTTTATATCTTTCAAAAAACCATTATTTTGGTTTTGCTCACATTCACATTCACGTACATACAATCATACAGTTTATTTATTATTATTACTATCCTAAAGTGTAACATATTTTATCTAATTTCATCAGTTCATTATTCTCTTTCTTGTCCATAGATATTATAAAAGATGACTAAGGATTTTTAATATGCATATATACATATATTATATGTATAGAGAACGCCATATAACACCGTTCTATGAATATATCCATCGACTCCGTGCAATTAACCTATCGGTCGCCCTCAGGGCGACTCATTAGTCTCATCAAACGCATACATTATCTCATCGTCAAATATACGATCGCCAATCTAGAACCTTTCTCCATTAACATTGTACGGTTCGTCAAATGATATAACCCGCCCAATGCTAATATAGTTTTTTTTTTATTGCTTATGGTGGCAAACGAGCAGACAGCACACCTGATGTGAAGTGTCACTGCCGCCCATGTGGACCTTAACAATACCAAGTGTATAGCTAGGCCGTTGACTACTAATACAAACCCCAAACCCACCTCAGTTGGGCTTCCGGCTCTCTGGCTCACCGAACGAAGCGCATTAGGATATTGCCATTACTCACACGTCGATCTTTTGCGAGAGTATTGTGCTACCCGGACGGACCGGCCCACGCCTGTAGCCAGAAATCTGTCTCACAGCGTGGTCCCACCACTATTAATTTTTTTTCTGCTAGTAAAAGGTTTATTATAAAATGGAGGAGGAAGTAAGATCCACCACTTTCCCACGGTTAACTAATATACCGTACACCTCAAGAAAGGAAGTAATACGAGATGGGATCAAGGTGGAATAGGATATTAAGGAAATCTTACTCCTGTGATGAGCGCCGCCTCCAGAACTTCTACTTGCAATTTTCCGCAGAACTTCGAATAGAGATTCGACACGTGTTTCGCCTCTAAACGATGCATCCTCAGAACGGTTCGGCTTCAAATGCCGGCATTTGAAGCCGAACCGTATTTTATAATAATAATGGATTTCCGCTATGTATCGCCTAATTCAATCAATTATATTAAAAAGTTTGTTAATTATTCGGGCAACATTTCTGTATTATGCATCATCAGCCGTAATACACTAGTTATATACATATCCTTTCAAATACTTCGAAATAATTTACGAGAATATTCTCCAAAAATGTTTCGATTATATTGCCAATATCAATATATAAATATCAGTAATACATATGACCCTTTGGAATTCATCTGTTGATGTTATGATTATGTATATGTCAGATAGGAAAATAGGTCATATGGACCTATATTAATATGGTCGGCCAGGGTTAAAAAACAGTAGATAACCTTTACCCTTAAATTGCAGAAGAGTAATTATTGCAAGGAAATTTTGCATTGCATATTAATTACTTTGAACGGAAACTTGCTCTAAAATAGTGATAGGCCTTACACTGTTGACAGTTTTCTGTCTACAGCGGCGGGCTAGCCGGTCCGAGGTAGTGTCACAGTTTCGCAAAATCTCGACGACTTGCAGATGCAATGTGATATTAGTTTTGTTTGGCGACCGAGAGCGGTGGCAAACCGAATTTCTGCGTGGGTTTGGGGTTTTCAATAGTAGGCGGCCTAGCTGTACTCTTGGTATTGCAAAGGTTCATAGGCGGCAGTAACTAACTAGTAAACTAACTTAACATATGCGCAAGCATAGTGCCCTTACACAGATACGGTTCCAAACTTTGTTAACAGAAAATTTCTTGACGAAAAATTTATTTTCAATTAAAAAACCGACTAAAAACACTGTGGCACTAAAAGAATATTATTTTCTTTCTTATTTTTGGAGTTTATTCCTTAAGAATCGATTTTCATATAAGGCGCCCGGTATGAGACAAATTTGAGGAGTAAAATCTAGTGATCAAATGACCTCGTTACGTTTTTGGTGCGCAACCTATTCTGCGCACCTTTTACATTCTGACGTGAGATAATATTTCACTGAACAGTTTTAATTAATTTAAAAAAATATATATATATTATTTTTAGTCAAATGAGCTTTTTTGCGCCTGTTTTGATAGTAGTAGTAAGTACGATACTTAAGGAGTAAACTCTTACTCTCCAGTCGTGCGTCGGAGCTGACACACACACTTTTTTTTGTTCTCTCTCTTTTTGGGGCTCTTATTGTCCACTACCTAACCTTAGTGGAATCATAATTATACAATAATTTAACAAAGTACCGAACAATTACGCAATCTTTTCCACGAACTTCTGCCTGAGACTATGGTTAAAAATCCAATCACATTATCTACCTTGATTTGAACCCAGAGCTTACCACACCTTTGTGCCTACGGCTCTATGATATCTTTATGCCTACATGCCAACAATACAGATCATCAATATTTTTTAATTATTTACCAAGAATTTGATGAGTTTTTTCCTACCATCATCTATTTTATTAATATCTAGGTACTTCGATTTGATCGCAACAAATTATGTGACGTCATACACATTAATCGAAAATAAATCGTTATTGTTATCTTTCTGATATCAACTTCATAAATCCAGACACCTCGGCTTCTCGGGCGTTAGCTTCATTGCAAATCATATTTATATAGGTAAAGTTACCCTTAAACCCATAAACAAAATGGTGAATATAAAAAAGTCATCCTCATCCTGATCTTAGGGGGCCGTCCATTAATCACGTGGTATTTTTTTTTTAGAATCTTTTAACCCCCCTTGGTGATAGGTGTGAGGTTTAAAACTATGTTCGCTCTACAACATCACGTGATTTTTAGTACCTACAAAGAATAAGCCCACAAGTCATTAAATTCTCTGTGTTTTTTCCTTTCTTATACTTTGCAAAAAGGTCTTTATGCAGAACACCTACTTTAAACATTGTTTTAATGCAAAACGGACGAGGTAAGGATTTACGCATATGTATTCGGCGCCAAAACAACAGAATAACTAGCGACTGACGTGCCGAGCCGGGCGGTCGTCGGCGGCGCGTGAGGATTTCGTTCGTTGCCTGGCAACGGCAAGTCAGAGTCACGCTACATGCAGCTTTTCGGATTAGAAATCGCGCGTTTGACGATAAAATAAATACACATAATATCTTACTACACCTCCTCCTCCGCCATGTGAAATTTCGTAATTTTTGTCAAACCCCTCCCTTCCTTTTCAAGCCTCACGTGATTAATGGATGACCCCTTATCCCAATTACTTGGGGTCGATACAATATGGAAGTTACATATTCGTCCATCATACATATTGCAAAGTTTTTGGCAATTGTTTTGTGACCGGCTGCCTGCCAGACAGCGATCGTTCCTCGGAATCTAATTATTGACCAGACAGCATTAGATAGAGTTGGTTCAGGTCAGGGTTGGTAGTATTACTCGCCGTCACCACGCAGGAATTTAAAGTGATTTTAATATTACGAACTCATAGATTATTGGGCGCCTTACTAGAGTTGACGATGATAGTATAAGTCACAAGACTGTTGGATACTGTTGCCATGAAACCGTTCTATGGAAAGTTCTCGTGGAGGAGCTATTATTTCCAGCGGTGAGAATAGATCGCCTGGTGGCTAGATAAATCATTAATCCATTTATCTAGCCACCAGGCGTTTTATAAACAATGACGAAAAAAAAAGCCGTAATTTGATACTATCATCGCGTTATGCTTCCATCTAAGGGCAAGTAGGTACTTAGTAAAATAGTAAAACCTTGATGATATGAAATAATAGCATTATCGATTCAATAGTAATTATCCACGATTAAAATAGTTTTTTAAATCTGATTAGGTGATTACAAATTTATAGTCGACGTTAGTTTTTTTTTTTTCAAACGCCATAATGTATAAGGTAAGTAAATAATAATAATAATGTTTGTTTAGGATATATTTTAAGTGAGTATTTGCAACTAGGTGCTGCCTTTGGATAGTGCTTCTCCTTTAGGTCATATATGTTCTATTACTAGGCGCGAATTCCACATAGGATAAGAAATTAGTCTATAACCTAGTATTCATATCTAGCATCGGTCCAGCCACCTGAGATCCTCAGGGCCAGTCAAATCCTGCTTGCAAGAAAGGGGTAGCGACCCATTGTTTTCATAGTCCGTTACCACACGGAATAATTATTAACTTACTAGCATAAAAAAATAGCAGTTAAAGGAAATATAACTACTGTAATAATTAACATAATAATAGTTATTTCTTTCTTACATTCTATTACCCGTTGATTTCAAGGCAATCTGATATAAGTATTAGTTAGCCTTGATATTGTTTAATTTGCTTTAGTTTAAAAAAAAAAGGTGGTGGAATGCGTTAGACAAGGTCTAAGAATTCGAATGTTAATTCGGTATGTTTTATTGAGACGGAAGCGGTAAACAAATATTCTCTCACTCTGGACTTGTTCATATCTATAAATCCATTATATCTAGATACTAATAGTATAAAGCTGAAAAGATGTTTTGTTTGTTTGCGCTAATCTCAGGCACTACTGATCCGATTTGAAAAATTATTTCATTGATATATAGGCCATTTATCGAGGAAGGCTATAGGCAATATATCATTACACTAAGTTCAATAGGAGCAGATCACCGATGAAGAATGTTACAAAATCGGACGTTTTATTTTTCTTTTGAGAGCTGCCGCTGCGTGCGCTGCGCAAACGGTTAAAGTTTCGTAAAAATCATGTATGGCAGAATTATTCCTCTTGTAAAGTTCTAAAAAAAAGTCCGCGACAGCATATATTTATCTCTAAGGATTGGCTCACTATAACCTTTTTTATGCTAACTCAATTTATTCTAAAATAATGCGATATTTGCGAAGGTGTTTTCATAAACGTGATATCAATCTTTATCCAAATAAATGCGTCTTTCATCACAATTTAATTTAAAACAAAATTGCCCCTTACATAATTTGATTTCAATGAACGTCAGGAGTTATCGCACCTTTAAAATAACATCACAGCAAAATAATAATCTGACTAGCTTCTGTTCGAGACTTCGTCCGCATGGAATAATTACTTTGGGCTAACGCGAACTTTAACCCGCAACAATTCCACGCGGACGAAGTCGCGGGCAGAAGCTAGTCCTTTATATCTAGATTGAATACCGCGTGGTGGTCCGCCGAACTCAAAGAATCAGTCCGGTGACCCGCTAAATTGGTAGTAAAATGACAGATTATTGGACTGTAATCTCTCAATTTAATAATATATTCAACCGGTTTTCATAGTAATTTGGGTAAATGATACATACATACCATCACGCCATGTCCCTTGCAGGGTAGGCAGAGAGAACAGAGTGCCAGAGAACTCTATCCTTGCATACTTCACTCGCTTCCTCAACATTCATGATTCTCTTCATACACGCTCGCCGGTTTCGGAGACTCTTGACTCCACCTTCCTTCAGTACATGACCGATCTGGTCTAGGTAGGTTAGCTACGGTCTCCCCCGGTACCTACATCCTTTCACTTGATTGATGATGATGATTGATTTGTCTCATTAAAAAATATTCCCAATTAAATCAATCACACATATAGTATAATGTTCTATGTATCGATCTCCCATACATAATATAGTGGGTTCGACTTCCACGCAGAACAGTGGTTCATTAATTATATACGTGCGCTAAATCACTTTACCTACATAGTTAAAAGTTGAAAGTCAACCAAAGAAAGCCTCATATTATATGTACATATTGTATATATTACTTCGGCAACGTGTATGCAAAATTTTATCATAATAATCCGTTTAATAAATAATACGTGAAAGTGTAATATACAAAATCTTATTCGTATTTAAAATATAAATTAAATACATAAATATAAAGGCCTCGGGTTTATAATATATATTTTTTTTATTATAAATAGGGCATAAGAGTTAATTTATTTCGCATTACGTACTGAATGGATAAACAAAAAAAATTGCATACACCTTGAGGGGTGTAGAAATTTATAAAAGGTAGGTACCCTACCTACCTTACAAGGTTTTATCTGCGCACAAAACACTTTTCCCGAGAGAAAGAGATATCACTTTAAGACGGTGGTCAGGTTATGCCTGGGCCGTCAGGTTATGCGGTGTGAATATGTATAATAATATAGATATATATCTAGTCATACTATAAAAGCATTTAAATTATCAATAATCTTTTAAATTTGAAATAAAACAATTTTGACGGATTCTTTAGCGTTTGTATTTGATTTTTAATTTCTCAACGTTTGGAAAACTTTATAGCGTTCATGGTCAATGGAGAGCCATCCTCCCGTGACCATGAACGTATAAAGTGTTCAAAAGTCGAGAAATTAAAAAAAAAATACAAACGTAATAGAATCCGTAAAAATAGTTTTATTTCAAATTTGGAATACGCACGTAAACTGTAATACGCGCGTAAACAGTAGTAGGTAAACAGAAATCATAATATTTTTGGATTGTAATAATAATAGTGATTGTATACTAGTTGAAGTGTTTATATTCGTCATAAGCGCTAACAGGTTGTACCAAAAGTATTATTGATATTAACAAGACATTGAGCTGGCCACCTTTAATTCGTGTCAGGGTCTTTCTAAATTGATTAGTTCCTAATATTTATACTATCAAAATTAATATCCAATAAGTTCATAGTAGATTTAGACGTTGTTAAAATATTTAAACAATTAAATCATCAGCTATCCGGCAGATAAGATTTACAAATAATACCACCAACTGTCTTTCACATATGAAGTTTTTAGTTAAAATTTGTTAAATTGTACTTACTTTATTTTTATTAAAAACAAAGATGAAAAGAATATATACATATATTCGAGTATATTTAGACCGAGAAAGATAGTTTATTTTTCAAAATGTTAAATTAAAAAAATATTCCTTAGAGATTTTTTTTTATTATTACGAAACATTTCTCATAAATTTCACAATAAAACGTAATTACGTTACTTCAAAGATTATTTTCCCCTACTACCTACTAATGATGAAAAGTAAGTAAATATTTTAAAATTAATGTTTTCATTTATTAATTTATTTTTTTATTGCTTATTAAACAAGCACGCAGCACACCTGATGGTAAGTGTCACTGCCGCCCATGGACCTTTGCTATAACCAATGCTATAGCTAGGCCACATCCTACCATTACAATCCCCAAACCCACCCCGTTGGGCTTACGGCTCTCTCGCTCACCAAACGAAGCACAATAGCACATTGCCATTACTCACACGTCGATCTTCTGCGAGAGTGTGGTTACTATCCCGGACGGATCGGCCCGCGGCTGTAGACAGAGGATTGTCAACAGCGTGGTCCTACCACTATTAATTATTAATCTTTAAGAATATGGTTATCAAGTCGTATAAACGTACCGCCACCAGTTTAATAATAAAATCTCTTCTAATACATAATAAAATCTCAATTAACGTTGCGGTAAATATTCGCAGTAATTTTCTAGTTAATTAAATTTATCTTTATATTTTGTATTTACTATATTTAAATGGCTAAATGAAAAAAAAATATATATATTTGTTTTTTTTTTTTATTTGCGCAAACATGCAAGCATATTTCCGCATTACGCGTATTGCTCGGAAGGCGTAGCTTGGCCTTTTATCTTATGTATATATTTAAATTAGAAGTTTTGTATATCATCATCTGAACTCATATCCGTCCCACCGCTGGCCCCGAGCCATAGGAGCATAGAAGGGAAATTGACCTACTATAATATACCACACTAGTCAGATGGTTTGGTATATACATATTATATCCTTTAGTCATCTTATACGAAACCCATGGCAAGATAGAGGCTGGTGAACTGTATTCTTACTCCATTACCAGACGGAATGGAAGTTTTGTACCTATATATATTTTAGTGTTGCCCAAATGCAAGACCAAGACTTGCAGCAAGAGTCTCGCAAGTGTTGCAACTCTCATTGTTAGGATAACACAGTTATTTATTTTGAGCACATGCCCTAGAAGTGAAAAATTAAATTAATGAAATCCCATTCATCTAGCGGCGCTACTGTACAACTATTTCTAATATGTACTTACATACCAATTACCGGGAGGGGGGCTATAATCACACATATCTATTATAAGACTATTTAAAATAACATTAAATTATTCCCCCGTGTGGTATTAAGAATACAAAGTGTTGACAATACTTCCTTTGCCAAAGGAGTCGTAAAATGTTGTTTACGGGAGCACTGCGAAACTCTTGTTGCAAGTTTGGTCTTGTATTTGGGCAAAAATAATATATTTTGCTTATTTCTGTAACGTCGCTAACGATTTCTAATTTTTATGTATAATATACATATATTAAGGAGGTTTTCCGTGTGGTGAAGGAGTAAGAATACTGTTCCCGAATATATACCCGTGGGTGATCGTACGAGACGACTAAGGAATATAAAACGCATATAACATCTATGCAAGAGAAGGAAAACTCGAAACAAATCCCTATACCAACACATCTGACCAGCGCGGTATAGTAGGTTAATTGCCCTCCCATCACGGAGGAGGCCCGAGCTCAACAGTGGGACATTTATGGGCTATGATGATGATGATTAAGGAGGTCTGCCCAAAAAGTGAAGACGACACAGAACGATGACATCACATTCCCCTTCTGTTCCCTCAGACGGCAGGGCTAAGCGGATACAGGCCATATCCTACCAAAAAATGTTTATCTTAACAAATAATTATTTAATGTCATCTAATAGATTATGGAGCTACCTACTTGCATTATTCCTTCTGAATATTTAATATAATGATACCACAAACTCTGTGAGATTATAAAACAATCATACCCATCCTATAACAAAAAAAGGCTATCGATCAAGTAGTTTACTATTACTGTAGCTAGTAAATGGCTTTTAATTGAATATACATACATTGGTGCGTGTGGATTCTCACGTAGGTATAAAATTTCGTTGATATTTTACTTGGTAGTAAAGCCATTTCGCCTATAGATTGTGTGTGATTCAATCTGTAGCTAATTCTAGATTCAAGCTAGCTGCACAGATGGCGTAATAGTAAAGTTGCGACATTTTAAGCCGATAGTCGAATTTTCCAGAAGGACACTACCAACTACTGGCCTGATGTTTGTTAAAACGATTTTTAACAACACCCTAAAACATTAGTCAATATCATCATGAGCCTATACCAGTCCACTGCTGGACATACTTTTTTTTTTTTTGTTGATAACGCAGTGGTTGCGAACATACGTCTCCCCACGAAAGTTTATACTGCTATAATCACCACGCTTAGTAGGTTGGCGACTACAGTTGGTATTATAAGTATTCCAAGAGATTACTTTTGACAGTTTTCCTGTTTATCTATTTCTTAGCCAATTTCTGCGACTCCAGAGAGAATTTAAGGCTCCGTGATTCTTAGTATTTTTAAGCCATCGACACACGGCGGTATTGTAAATATTGTAATTATAATTGATTGAATTAGGCGATACATGGCGGAAATACATTATTTTTATAAAATGGAGGAGAGGAAGGAAGACCCACCACTTTCCCACGGTTAATCAATATACCGTACAACTCAAGAAAGAAAAGGAATACGGGATGGGATCAAGGTAGAATAGACATTTGAAGCCGAACCGTGCTGAGGATGCCTCGTTTAGAGGCGAAACACGTGTCGAATCTTTATTCGAAGTTCTGCGGCAAATTGCAAGTTGAAGTTCTGGAGGCGGTGCTCATCACAGGAGTAAGATTTCCTTATATCCTATTCCACCTTGATCCCATACCGTATACCTTCCTTTCTTGAGGTGTACGGTATATTGATTAACCGTGGGAAAGTGGTGGGTCTGCCTTCCTCTCCTCCATTTTATAATAATATTGTAATTTTTGAAATTTTTGATACCAAAAGACAGATAGCGTATCCAATTAACGCATTCACATTTGAGCGCTTGCTTCATTATACAAACATCTCTACAAACCGGTATCTAAATAGCTGTTCTACATCGTGACATTGATATAATAACCTTAAGATTTATATGAGTAGGTTACTCGAGTATAATCGTTATATATTTTTTCATATACATAGAAACATACAGCCTCACGCCTGTTGCTCAGAAGGGTAGGCAGAGGCTACGGATTCATTCACTCATCAGTCTTCATGCATGCTCCTCAAATAACGCATACTGTTAATATTTCCTCTCGTCAACACATGTAATTTGTTCTAGTAAGTCCCTCCTTTTCGGATGAGTAATCACTAACATATCATATAGGTACTAAAACCTGCTCCAAAAACACGCTGCATCTTATGGCATAAGTATTATTCCGATAGGTTCAGTAGTTTTCGCAATATAATCGAACAAAAAACCGGCTCTCCATTTATTAGATATGGACTCAAAGATCTGAAACAGCAGTATTTTCTCGTATTTTTTTTCTGTGATTTATAAAAAAGTTTAATACATTCCTAAGTAATAAAAATATATTTTCAAAAACTCTTATACGTTTGACTCAATTAGCAATAGAGTAATTTAATTAGAATCATGGTTATGGTTCAAATAACAGGTTTAACTTTCCATCGCTATGGATATAACTGCGTGATTGGCAGCTAGCGTACGGGCATTGAACCTCGTGCCTATACCAATATTACTGTTTATAAGAATATACCGCTCACAATTCGATGCCTTGTCATTATGTTACTCGAAAAATTACGGTCGCGCTGTAAATATTATGTATATCTCGTTTGGCAATTAAAGTCAATAAGACTTTAATTGCCAATCGAGTATAACTAGATCAAAATATGAGAAATGATAAATGCCGCATATAGATGTTTGCTCGCGCATAGCCAATGCTGGATTTAGGCTAATGGAGGCCATACACGCTAGGTTTTGCATGATGGTTTTAACTGTGCATGCATAACCGACAGGCATGCCCTAGCGTGTGTGTGATAAAACTGTACAGTTATCTTTGCATGTACATGCAACCGAGTAAATATCAAAATTGATATTTTTGCCGCTCGGTTATATTTGCGCGCGAGCATAACCGAGCGTGTGTGGCGGTCCGGTGAGCTTGCCTGACACAGTTCTCTGTTTTTAATTGTCGTACTACGTAGTTCAACTGTGAAGTAGGCATCACACATACACATACCGTCGCATAGCTCAACTGAGATTTAATGGCAAAACTGTGCATGCAAACCCTAACGTGTATGTGTAATATGAAACTCGGTTATGCCTGTCGGTTATGCATGCACAGTTAAAACCATCATGCAAAACCTAGCGTGTATGGCCTCCACTATGGAGGCCATACACGCTACAGTTTTGCCATTAAATCTAAGTTGAGCTACGAGAGGGTATGTGTAGGATGCCTACTTCACAGTTGAACTACGTAGTACGACAATTAAAAACAGAGAACTGTGTCAGGCAAGCTCACCGGACCGCCACACACGCTCCATTATGCTCGCGCGCAAACATAACCGAGCGGCAAAAATATCAATTTTGATATTTACTCGGTTGCATGTACATGCACTTATACAGTTTTATCACATACACGCTAGGGCTTGCCTGTCGGTTATGCATGCACAGTTAAAACCATCATGCAAAACCTAGCGTGTATGGCCTCCATAAGGCCCGCGAGGCCCAGGATTAGGGTGGAGATTTTAGAGGTACTAAAATTTTGGAAGTAACGAAAATTTAACATCTTTTTTTTTAAACTGTAAACATTTTTTTTTGTTTCAATAGCTTTCATACACCTATTAACATCAATCCTCTATTCTACCATATACAGGTTGCCGATTTAATTAGTAGAATTCTTGAAGGAGGTGTATCAGACCATGATACACTATCCAAATCAGTAAAAAAAGTAGTACCTAATTTTTGATTCAATTGTCCTAATGATAAGCGGTCAACATACTTGTACTATAAAAGTTTGATGTAGGCATATATTCATGCTTGTGACATTGAACTAGTAGGCAAATAGTCTCGCTCTCGCTGCGCTTACCGCCGCACAGCTGGGTCGAAATGTATCTACAGGTCAATGTATGCTGGCAAACCCATTGTTTTGATAAGAAACAAATCACTTTATCTCGGGATTGGGCAGACCTACGAGTCTGCAACTAACTTTATTGTTTTACATGACGTGATTCCTACACCTAGTTTAAGTTATTCTAGTAATAAAATCGGCACCCCTGTATACATAAACACTACATACATCCGAACCAAATGGTTTGCGTCATCTTCCATTATTATGAAGGATGACATGACGCAAGTTGTAATGAAGTGAAATAAATTATCAGCGTCGATATTCCCGTTAAATTATCATACGAGCGTGGGTGTTGATTGAAGAGGTTTTCATTACAAACCCAGTGGGATTCTTCTTGGCTTATTATAGTTCCACTGATTGGGGGTTCTTTTGTATTTACAGAGTAAATGAAATGTAATGGTCTGGACACACCCCGCCCATTTCGTCCGGGGCGACAAAGGGCGGCGCGGTGCCCAATAACCCACCGTGTTCCCTTCCCATCGCTATCGGGGCGGCCGCTCGTAACACGCGGCGGATTACGGTAAGTCGTTCCCCGCTAATCCGTCGTTCGGGCCGACAGAGAAGCGGCGCACGACCCCGTAGACCCTCCCTACAATATACGCCTCGACGCCATGCGGGTGGGTCACTGGAACGCGGTCTTTTTCTTCAGTGGCCCACCCGGCAGTCTACCCTCGTATTCTCTTAAGTCGACGCTTAAGATTACATCGCCACTTACTGAAAATATTAGTATAATATAATACTTTAAAAGAAGAAGTAATATATCTCACCAGCAATCAGCACCATTCCACCATTGGGCGCTCCTGTAAACAACGACCCGGCTGTGTCAGACGCGACATAAATTGCCTTTGCGCATGTTTCGTCCTTTTCTTTCATACGCCTAGCCAACTCTGCGTTACTGCTCTCCTGCTCACACCCTGACAACGTCAGTCCCTGGGGAATGAAAGTGCAATTGAAGGTTAAATTGATATAAGCCATTACAGAAATGATTGCCTCATGTAAGACATTCAATTGCTTCTATTGGAAACAATAAACAATCAATTGGAGTCTTAGTAAAACAGAATAGCCTCTACAATTATGCAACTATTTTGAGCTGGGGATGACATGATCACATGTGCCTTTTTTAATGCTTTTGGTAACAAACGAGCCAACAGCTTACTTGAGAGTAAGTGGTTACTAGCGCTCATGGACTTCCAACTAGACTAGGAGTAGACATAAGCCATTGACAGCCGTAACAGGGAAATGATGGGAGGGAAAGGCATAAAGGATAAAAATTGGAAACAAGTGGACTTTGCGCCTCCGACTCCCAATCATCCAACGAATAGCAATTTGTTACTATACAAACGTCGACTTACTGTGATTATGGTAGGACCACGCTGTTAACAGTTGACTGTCTACAGCCGCGGGCCGGTCCATCCGTGGTAGTACCACACTCTCGCAAAAAATCGACGTCTGAGTAATGGCAATATGCTATTGCGCTTCGGAAGCTCAACTGGGTGGGTTTGGGGTTTGTATTGGTAGGCACCGGCCTAGTTATACCCTTGGTATTGCGTAAGTCCATGGGCGGCAGTAACACTTACCATCAGGTATGCTGCTTGCTCGTTTGACACCATAAGCCATTAAAAAAAAACACTCAAATAAGCCAGCCCCATTTATAGTTACAGATAGAAAACTATCAGTAGCATAGCCACTACTACCTATTAATAAGCAGTATAGACTTATAATTGCATAGAACAATGCAATTAAATATAATAATAGCACGTAGGCACGAATATTCTTTAGAGGATTTTTGTGGTCAATACGTTTAAATTCCTTCGTATTTAGGTCATAGTTTACCCAATTTGGATTAGCAGACCCCATGCGCTATCAACAAAGATTTTGACAGCATTATCCTATCAACAGCCTGACGATGTCCACTACTGGACATGGATCTTTCCATAAGGCATGATGACATTATCGTTATGCTTGGCATGCGTATAGGCCGATCACAGTTGGTGTTATAATTTTCACAAGACAATTCTGGTGCCCATTGGATTCCTCTACTACTCTCACGCTAAGTGGAGGTGACCCCTTATATTCTCAACGTATCACCACATGTTTTTGGCACTGTTTAATATATTGAGGGTGTACATATTTTTGTAAGCGGGCCAACAGTCCCGAGGTCCGATCAAGAGGCGAATAGGCGAAATTTGGCATGTTATGGGATCACACTGTCCCTAGACGATATGGATGAGGTGTGACCAGGCCATAGCCTGTCAAAAGATATACAAACTTTCATTAGGTAACTTTGATATTTGTTACCATGACAGTATTACTATTAGAATGAATTTTATTAATTAATTCAATTGTTCTAAATTTTAAGCGCAATCTATGTTCAATGTAATATTATTATGACATGCAATACGAGAGGTTACATTATTATTCTAAGTTTTATATTTTAATGAGGCTTTGCCTTGACCAAGAAAAGACAGAGTAGGTGTTGCACGCAAATTTAGGCTAGGTAGAATACTTTTAACACAGATATAACCCCAAGTGAATCCATTTGGATTTCGTGAGAAAAACAAAAGTTTGAAATTTTGATGCATACGATCTTATTCTATTCGCACCAACGACCATTAAAGTTTGAGTATAGATGACACATAAAATCATTGCTATGTTAAAAAAGAACAATTGTACTAAAAAATGTACAGTTTCGGTGGATTATTAAATGTACAAAATAAATGAAGGAAATCCGCATCCCACCATGCATCACCATTTGTTTTTTATGCTTCTTTGAACTTACACATACTTCTTTCGCTGTATCTACCATACTCTCTTTTAATACTCTCCAGCATTCTTCAATGTCCGATTGCGGCTGACTTGCCATCGTCAGCCGTTCTCGGACACCCTCTGCATACTTTTCTCTTACACACTTTTCTTGCAACCTTTCAACCTTTATTCCTTCAAGCCCTCCGAAGTGGACACGCTCTCGCCAGTACCTCCACTTTCTGAACAGACCACTAAATCTCGCAATAACGAGATAGTGGTCCGTATCGACTGTGGGGCCACTGTAGACTCTTGCGTCCAATATTTTGCTTCGGAGGCGACTGTCTACCAAAATTAAATCTATTATACTTTTCTGTTCATTCCTTCTCCATGTATACATATGGATGTCCTTATGTTGGAAAAATGTGTTTGACACAATAAGGTTTCTCTCCATGCATACAATAATAATATAATTCTCAGTAATTTAGAATATTGGGTTGTGTCATCCCTTAATACATTTTTTTGGTATATGATTTGAAAAATGTCTCCTTTAACCCGGCGTCATTGGTGTTGGGTCTGTGAAACCCATCACATTTTATTTCGCTTCTAGTTCGGTTACTAAGTGTACATATTCGCCGTTCTCCTTAATAGCTGGAGCTGTTGAGCTGTTCTATGTGTCGCAGTTAACAGGGTAGTCGTGCGACAGCCACAGTGGGTGTTACACGTGTACGAAATTGAATTGGGTATGTGGGACCCATCCCCGCAGTTGGTGTCACAATTTCGCGCCACTTTGTATAGAGATTATTTTAATTATTATCCGTGAATTTATCCTTTTTTATTTATTTTTTATTTTTATTTACAATTAAAATTGCTTATATATAGTTCAAAGGATTTTATTTGTTTTTTGTAGGTAATTATTTAGTAAAAAATGGATCGAGACGACAGCGTATTTTTTCAATTTTACGAGTCTGACTCCGATTTCTGAGTCTGATTCTGGAGGGCCTAGTAACAAACAAAATAATAGTTTAAAAAAAATGAATGCGTTTCATAAAATTCTTACGCCTCGGGCTTGGCATAGAACATCTAGAAATTCGCCATAATGTATCGGAGCTTCTAGGTGTTGTAAAAAAAAAAAAATTGTTTGCGAACACTAGCCTATTTGTCGGAGGTTCCCTTACCTCTGACAAATAGGCTAGTGTTCGCAAAAGGTACCAAGAGTGTCCAGCCAAGACAGACCATAAAACAAACTACAGCTGCGAGAATTGCCATAAATATATTTGTTTAGAATATATGGTACCTTTTTGTGCTAACTCTACCAAAGATAGTGATTTGGAGTAATTCATTGTTATTTTGTTCTAAAGATAATTTAGTTTCCTACAAAAAAGTAGCGTTAAAACATCAAGAAAGATTGTTAATTAATAATAGACCTATATTTAAGGAGAAAAGAAAAAGTTTGTTGATATTTGTCGTTATTTTTTTAAAGCTCTAATAAATATGATTAAAAGATAATATAATATGATGTTTGTGTTTCGTTTATTTACGTTCATACCTAAAAACTTAATACGCATAAATATGATATTATATTTATAAAGTATTAGAATAACATTGATATCTAATGAACGGGTCTGTGAGACCCACCCCAACGTCCGTGTAACACTTTTCAAACCCCATGACCGCGGGTTAAAGACGAAAAGGTGAGTTATAATTTGATTATCTAAAATACCCATCCGTACTGGTCTTATTGATAAGATGGTTGCAACGGGTTTCAAGTAGATGTCGACTAGTTACAGGTTTGATAATCCTATTTCTCTCACAAATAAGAAATAACTTTTAATTAACCTTAATAATTTCGAGAGAGCCGGAAGCCCAACTGGGGTCGGTTTGGGGTTTGTATTGGTAGGCAGCGGCCTAGCTATAATCTTGGTATCGCAAAGGTCCATGGGCGGCAGTGACACTTACCATCAGTTGTGCTGTCTGCTCGTTTGCCACCATAAGCAATAAAAAAAAGATGTACATTTTTATAACGTCTATTTATTAGGAAGGTAAGCTGCTCAGCTCAAGTCCAAGTATCCTACGCTAATTTGACTTTTATGAATTATTCTTGTGATTTCGACATTTTGAACGAACAATAAAATGTAAACTTACTAATGAGTCCAAAGGTTGATCTGTCGGTATGCCGGCATCTGCTTTAGCTTGATGCAACATGCGTATGATCCTGTCGCAGCACTCGTCTATACCGAGGACCCAGTGGTTGCTGCCGGGACCTTTGGCGCTGGCTACCGTTCGCCCCGTCTCATCGCATATTATGAGATTGGAGTGAGTAGCACCTCTGTTGAACAAAATAATAAATTAAGTTTCTTGATAAGTGTACCATTGAAAGATATGGTAATAGAATATTAATACAATAGATCAACACCCATTCTGTTTTCTTTAATGTTGTAAGAGACGGCTAAAGAATTCTAAATACATAATCTCATTTGAAATAAAACTCTTTTGAACTTCTTTTTTTTGATTACCCGACGTTTTGAACTTTCATAATCACGGGATGACTAAGGTGTATCACATCCAACAACTCATCATTATTACAGAGATTTATATCTATCCACTACAGTATTAGTTGTTAAATATTAACCCATATTTTTATACAAATTCATTGTCATATATGTTCATTAATATCCTTCCCGAGAACATTTTACGATGATCCAACAAGAGATTATAAACATCTCTGTAAGTAAAAACTCAAAATAAAAATATACCAGACCGTTTAACCAGTGTGGTTTAGCAGCTTATGTGAGGATTGATAAGTTGATGAGGGTATCTAGAGGGGGCCTATGCTCACCAGTAGGACAGACAGTCCGAGATAAACCTCTAATTTATTTAAGCATAAAACATATTTGAAAATTCGACTCATAAGTAGCCTATGGCATCCCTAGGCTTCTATAATACATTTTTCTCGAAACCCAAATACAAGAAATTTAATTCATCATCTCATCATCTCAGCCCACATTAGGCTCGGGCCTCCTCCATAATGGGAGGGAAATTTACCTACTATACCGCGCTGGTCAGACGTGTTGATATAGGATTTTATTTCGAGTTTTCTTTCTGTTGCACAAATGCTATATGTATATTATATCCGTTAATCGTCTTTTACGATACCGAAGGGTAAGGGAGGGGTTGGTGAACTGTATTCTTACTCTGTCATCACACGGAGAATTTAAATTAAATCAGCTTTATTTTTTAATATACATTCATATAATAAATTAAAAAAAGAACTTTGTAGTACATAAAAGTTTGCATATCAATAATAAGTTTTCCTTAATCATAATATAATGCGCGGTTTAGAAACGCCACAAAGAAATTAATATTTATTACCGCACGTAAATATATAATATAAATTATTCACTTAACATATTTAGAGCATTTAAATACCGGTATTGAAAATTATACCAACAAAGGCGTGTAAGTCGAACTTTTCGAAACATCAGGAAGTATTTAACATATTTTATAAGTACCAAATGCAGAATGATACAAGAAACTAGTTTCATTAACACTTCCAGTTTAAATACATATAATTATTATTAAATTAATATATTGCTTTTATTATAAAACAAAGATACCGTGATGACGCAGTAAAAATACAATGGTCACACCCCTTCATCATCAGTCTCCTACTCTTATCCCAATTACTTGGGGTCGATACAATATGTACTCTTTTTTTATAGTACATATTGTAAAAGTTATTGGCAATAGTTTTATGACCGGCCGCCTGCCAGACGTCAACCCTCCTTGGGAATGTATTTGTTGACCAAACGGCATCAGATGGAGTTGGCCCAGGTCGTTATAAGGCTCTTAGTCGTCTTTTACGACATCCACGAGCAAAGTAAGGGTTGGTAGTATTCGTAGCCGCTACCACACAGCTATCACGCACCCCTTCTCCTTTCTATTTTCAAGGTAACAACTATCTGCTATAATGAAAAATTTTTGTTACAGACTTTACAAACATAAGTAACGAATATGTAATACAACCATACTTATAATATATGAAACAAACAAAGAATTGTCCTGCATAGAATCGACTCCATTATTGACCACTCCACCACGAGTGCAATTGGCTATGGGTATTGTAAAAATAAAATGGTAAGCAGAGAACATCAGTGCAAAAGAATAAAAGTGACATGCCAACATATAAGAATCTAAACCAATCCGTTTAATGTGCGCACTATGATTTCCAGACATGATTCGTTGCTAAAATACTAGCTGGACGAATACTTCTGTTGACTTTCTTGCGATTTATTAGCCGAGTCTCTATCTACATCCTAATTTCAAGAATTGTTTTGCACTAATGCCAACTACTGTAATTATGCTTATTACTCGTCTCCAAAGAATTGGCAGATCTCTCATAATCATTGAAAGAAATCCAAGAATATCCAAGACATGCCATTAAATGATTCTTAAAAACTATTAAAATAGATTTTACAGAAAAGATTGTTATAAAATTTCGGATTATTTCATCATCATTTCAGCTCATATTTGTACCACCATTGGGCTCGAGCCTCCTCCACGTTGGCAGGGAAATTGATCTACTATACCACGCTTATCAAATGGATTGGTACAGGGTTTTATTTCGAGTTTTACTTCTCTTGGACTGATCTTATATGCTTGCGTCTCTTAGTCGTCTTTTACGATCAACCACGGTTAAGAAAGGGGTGGTGAATTGTATTCTTACACCGTCACCACACGGAAAATTTCAATTCAAGGAAAATACAACTCAATAGTGCAATTACAGCGTTTTAACATTCTGTAAAAATAGTTCAAAATGTCGTAGTCGTAGTAGAGTAAGAATTATATTTAGATAAAAATAATACATAAATCTAATATCCAAAAATCGTGGGTCTACGTTAAAAAATACGCTAGTTATGATTTTTGGAAAAAAAAAGTGAAACAGTTTTTTGGCTCTGGTGAACATTTTCGTTTTTGTGGATGACTACGTTTTCGCTTTCCGCCGTCGATATATAGTTATAGGGCTTACGCATAATTAATAATTTGATTAAATAATATCAACAACTTTAACAGTATTCTAATGATTATTGATATCATCAATCATTTACGTAATCACGTGTTTTATATGTTAATTGCTATCGAAATTAATATCTTTTCGTAAATTATAACAGCCGTTAATAAAAAAAAACTAACACCTGGTCGTTTCAAGTTGTTTTTGGCGCTTGACTAATCAAACATATCAGTACTGTAACAGCTGACTTGGTATCATAATAAATTAAATGTGTGACTGAGCTTAGCTCGATATTTTTTTAGTTTATGTATATAGTGTTTTTTGAAACCTATATTTAGATAGGAAGTGGAAGGATCTAGGTATCGGAGGAGACCGAGACTCACCTACCTATACCAGATTGGTCACGTACTGAAGGAAGGTGGAGTCAAGAGTCTCCGAAACCGGCGAGCGTGTATGAAGAGAATTATGAATGTTGAGGAAGAGAGTGAAGTATGAAAGGATAGAGTTCTTTGGCACTCTGTTATCTCTGCCTACCCTGCAAGGGATATTGCGTGATGATATGTATGTATGTATGTGTATATTTAGATATTAAAAAATATAATAATTGATGAAATAATGAAAAATTTAAAAAAAAGGAAAAACCAAGGATCGATCGGGGGCCATTTAGAATAGAAAAGAAGTCTTTATTTACTTTAAATAAGGTACATTTATGGTGTAGGTGTAGGTTTGGATTAGACTTCTTAATTGTCCAACCGAGCTATGTCTATCCTTGTTGACAACGGCCAAATTTACCTTCATATTCCAATTACATATTTCCATTGGCTAAAAACTAAGGCAAAACGATTATTTCGATAGATGAAAACTAGCTAGATCCGATTTATCGCTCCGAAATCTCTAGAATACTAAATTTCATGAAAATCGCAGATGCCGTTTCGAGGATTCTGAATATATAGAAATATACAAACGTAGAATAAGGAACCGAGTTAAGAGCCCTCAGCGCTCACCCATAGTCTGGGTTAAGCTGTGACAGCCATCTGCGGCTAACAGCTAAAAGAAAGACACAAAAAAGTTATCAATATGTTTGTAGATAGACGGAAGAATCGTGGAAGACCCAAAATGAAATGAATGGAAGCTGTGTGAATGAAAGCTGTAAGCGTAGATATGACGGCTGATAGAAGCTTATAGAAGGCTAGAGAATATTGTGCTGACCCCACTTAGCGTGGGCAGAAGGCAAGCAAATGACAAAATATATGTTAATATACATACAAAAATTTCACGTTTAAAGGTATTTAGATAGATACATTTCTTTTCATTTAAAAAGCGCTTTGAGACCTTTCGCCGTATCCTTTGTGTATGTGTTTGTAAGCCCTAAGTTTTGGAAACCGTAATAAATGCCTTTTCTTTCTTTCTTTCTTCTTTCTCTGTTTAAATTATTCATATGTTATGTATCCTATACGTTATAGTGAGAGCCTGGTGATGCGTCACACAGGATCATCCTAGTACGGACACCAGCTCCTCAAAGACTTTATATACTCATCATCATTCTCCCACTCTTATCCCAATTGCTTGGGGTCGATACAATATGTACTCTTCTTTCATAGCACATATTGTAAAGTAAGGCAAAAGTTTTATGACCGGCCACCTGCCAGACGTCAACTCTCTTTGGGAATGTAATTGTTGACCAAACGGCATCAGATAGAGTTGATCCTAGTCGTTATAAAGCTCTTAGTCGTCTTTTACAACATCCACGAGCAAAGTAAGGGTTGGTAGTATTCGTGGCCGCTACCACACAGCATTAACCACAAATACTTTAAATACTGTATACATATATATTCAATGTAACCTATGTTTTAATTGTCACCCTTTGTGATAAGAAATAAATGGTTAATTATATTATTATAATTACAAACATTTATTTACGATGAACACAAATAGATAATGCAATTGATATAATACTTTAATATTTAGAAAATCTTTGAAACGAGTTAATTAATCATCTCAAGATTATTATTTTATGTACCTAATATAAATATATTATACCTATTTGTAATTTCAATACAAAATAAGTATGAACTTTTTGTATGATAGTTTTTTTTTATAATGCATTGTGTGTAGTCTCTCATTCTAAAATTATAATTTTAATTTTATCCCTATGCATATATATTCAGCAGCAGGGGTCAGCAGAACGTTTTTCTTTAATTTACACAACCTCCTCAGAGACTTCGCTCCTGAGAATTCACACCAACCATCTCATTTTGTCTCTACAATCTTATACAATCATATCTAACCATTTTCTAATTAGTACTATTTAACATAGATAGTAAAAATTAATTATGATAATAACAATCTAATATTGATTATCTATATAAATTTTCTTATCGATATTAGGAATACTGCCAGGGTCAAAATAACAATGTAATTTTCGATATCTGTCAATAATAGGTGACGTCATTCCGATATACATAATAAATGAAGGATGTAATATAGAATGTACATTGTATGAATACGTAACATATTTAGACAGTTTATATGAGTTGCTTTAATTTATTATACTACTAGCAGAGTGAGGTGATACTAGTGGCCGGGCCACACGTTGCTGTGGCTAAGGTAGCCTCAGTAACACGTGGTGGTTATGCTAATAAATTGTAGCTTATATGAAATGTTTGTACGTTTAACATAGCGCCATCTATTAAATACTTACTACAATCCAGTTAACAGATACCGCCATCTGTTAGAATCGTTTGGAGATAACAGATAATTGTGACTGTCAAATAATAGACAAATAATTTGCCATAAAATAATAATGTGACTATAAACTAAGATGGAAGCTATCCTATCCTTTAAGTTGGAACAAACTACACATGCTGTGCAAATTTGATTAAAGTTGGTGCTACTTTAGGAGTCCATCGCGGGCAAACAACGTAATGCGTAATTTATATCTATATATTATAGTCCTTTAAATATAGCTTGGTCTCTGTGACTCTGTGTGTAATTTTGAATACTCGTAATGTTTACTATTTTATTTTGTATCGCTTATATTTTCATTCTTTACGTGTCAGTTATATCTCAACTGAATTATGAATATAAAAATAGGAATATTTACACCAAAACTTGTACCTCATATGTTTTAAAATATTTCGTAACCATTTTCGAAAAATATGATGCTTACGCAAGTACAACGTCATTCTGGACTAAGAATAAGATAGAGATGGGACAATCGATAACATTCGTATTAATTATTTATAAAACAAGTAGAACCAATACATCGCCTATATAAACCACATGGTTACTCTATAAAATAAGTAAATTGTGTTTAGTATTCAGACATCAGTTATACTATTAATAAGACCATTTCTTTTATATTAAAAAGATAATTTCTCTTATAAAATAAATATGATTACCTATTCATGAAATAATCTATGAACAAGAACTCATCATCACCCTACAGGAATGCTCCAGCGATGATGATAATAGTGACGATGAACTTGGATGTACTCCTTTCGAATATTAAAAAAGAATTAATTAGCAGCTTTAGTTTAAGTTAAATAAAATCCATTGATTTTGAATTCAATAACATTTGCATATATTGTTTTACATTTATAATCGATTCACCCATCCATTTCATTGAAATTCAATAAGATTTTCATACATTGTTTTTCAATTGCAGTAGCAATTAACTTAAAATAAAAAAAATAAGACATTATATCGACACAAATACGGACTACATCGTAAGCGTGCGGCACTAGTGGCAACTGTCACAGAGATCAAGCTATATTTTATGGACTATAAGCTTTAAGGCGAACTTTTGACGGGAATTTGAAAACGTCATGTGGTGCTCTTGTATTATATTCGATATCTTAGTGTTTTAACGTGTTATATTAGATAATTTTGATAGCATTTTATGTAATATGAAGCGGCGGAACTACTGGGATGTAGTGAATATCATATAAAAGTGCTTTACAACGTTTTCGTTTTCCATCAAAATTCCCACAAGATACCATTAACAGTGTGGCCATTGCACTGTTAATGGAGACAATTTGACTTAGACAATGACTAACTTGAAAGACTAAAAACGTGAAAATATTTATAACTTGACATTGGCACCAATAGCTCGTATAAGTAGCTGATTGCCAATATATAAGAAGACGAAGAAGAAGAAAATTTAAGGCCTAGTCACTGGCTTATATTTTCAGACTACTTTTAATATTTCTTTTTTTGTTAAATACGATATCCATTTATTTATTATAAGATTTTATTTTGAGCAGAGATAGTATTGAAATGTAAATCCAAATTAAAACTTACAAGACCTCTAAACCCTTGCCCGTGACCGTCTTTCTTGCTTGTGAGTGTCGTAAAAGATCACTACATATATACATACATATCATCACGCCATATCCCTTGCAGGGTAGGCAGAGAGAACAGAGTTTCAGAGAACTCTATCCTTGCACACTTCACTCGCTTCTTCAACATTCATAATCCTCTTTATACACGCTCGCCGGTTTCGGAGACTCTTGACTCCACCTTCTTTCAGTACGTGAACAATCTGGTCTAGATAGGTGAGTCTCGGTCTCCCCCGGTACCTACATCCTTCCACTTTCGCATTGTATATCTTCTTAACCAGACGTTCGTTCGGCATTCTTTCCACATGCCCGAACCATCGGAGCATTCCCTTTCGCATCTTTACACCAATACTCTCTTCCATACCTACTCGCTCTCTTACATCGTCGTTGCGAATGCGATCGATCAGCCTAACTCCACAGATTTTCCGTAGAGATCGCATTTCGACCGCATTAATTTTGCTTTCATGCTCTTTTCTGCATACCCAACTCTCGCTTCCATATAGTATTGTTGTGACAAGCACTGCGTTATGTATTGCTACACGTGCCTTCTGGTTGAGGTGGTAGCTACCGAGAAGTTGTCCCAACGCTCCGTTCACTCTATTTCCCGCATTCACTCTTCGCTCTATATCAGTGGTGTACCTTCCATCTCGGCTAAAACCACATCCAAGATATACAAATTCATCCACTTGCTCTAAAACATCATTACCTATTTTTACCCAACTGCGCAACGCAAAGGAGTGGTATTGTGTTTAACAGTCTATGTATGTATGTTTGTATGTTCCTTTGAAGCACTATATAGACCAAACGCCTGAGCCGATTTTTATTATTCGCACGTCAATCGATTCCTCTTAATCCGGCGAGTGTCACTAAAGATATGACGTTAATGAAAATTCAATATGGCGAGTACTGGACGCCATATTGTGAAAATTAAAAAAAATAAAGTCGACAAACAATGTCGAGTGGGGTATCGTTGAATAGGTATTTAAAAATCATTATTAGTTTTCTCTCAACATTTTTCGATTTGACCGTCCGTTTAGGATCTATATTGATTTAAAGTTTCGTAACGACCTTTCTCACATAGGTATAGGTTTTTTAGACAGTAGAAATTTACGATGAAAAGACGAAAAATTCATATAACTGGATGTGGATGGACATATCTGAAGTATCTAGTAGGTATATTGTCCAATATCCCATAGCCACTTGAACGTCCGTGGGTATTATGGTACCCAAAAAAAATATCGCGTCTTACGTCCTGGTTAACATAGTACCCAAAGCAGAATGTTTCGGCAAACGACATCTAGTTTAAAAATGACGTACTCTGATGACGTTTGAATTGATTTAGAATGTTTGTAATGAAATAGTTCAACTAAAAACTACTAGATGTCCAGTGTAAGACGTTTAATTTGTTCGAAAAAAAATGTCGAAATCGGTTGCTTGCGTATTTCAGTGTGTGTTGTGTGAACTTGTCAAGCAAGTGTTTTAGTGCCAGTGAATATGTCGTAAGTATTGCAGTTCTATTAGATCTTTCTTTAATTATTATACATTAAAATGAACTCTAAAACCTATTCTTTACGTTGATGTATAATGAATATAGTTTCAAGTGCTAAATCTAGTCCAGTTTTAGCTTCAAAATATTGTTGTTATGAAAAAAATGGCCGGCTTTAAGTCGTCGAATGATTTTAATGTTATTTATAGCTATTTGATGTTATATTTAAGGAAATATAGGTTAAAATATGAAGGATATTTTGGTAATAAGCCTCTTTAAAAATATATGTAATAGAAATATATATATAATCAGCTGTCCCGCATGATTTGAGAAACCCGTTGCAAAATGACTAGCAGTAGGTGCTTTGTTTTGGTTTATTTAACTATATAAAGATAATTAAATATAAACATATGTATATGACAAGAAAGGGCAATAAGTCTAGTTTGTCGTAAACATACTTTACTGGTAAAATTGCCAGTATTTTTTGCTTAGGAATACGATTAAACAATTATTCCTCTTCTTTTTATGCCGAATCTCATGATTAACCATATTTTAAGTAAATCAGGATAATAATATAACATTTACAAATAATACAATTATAATCTGCGTACTTCGACCTATTTTACAGTATTTTTTTTTATAATGTAGGTATTATATGTAGGAAGATACATAGGTTTTTGTAATGAAAGGGAAGCACGGTATTCGTGAGGATAGCCGTCGCGAGTGGCTGGACGTAAGACGGTATATCTCTTACGCGCGACGGACGTTCAAGTGGATAAGTAGTCCTACCTAAAGTATCGAATGTCTTACGCGGTCGCCCATCTCCAATTTCTAACGATTTAGTACTCAACTTCAGTCGAAAAACTATGTATAGTTAGGTACTTATCTACTTATTAATAAATAAGATAACTATAGCTACCTAGGTATTCATAACTAAAAAGTATAAAATAAAAAAATAAAAAATTAAAGAAATCAAAAACCCGACTGTATAAAAAGTAACCAAAACTACGTACATAATATAAAAACTGAAAAGAAAAAAACAAGTACTTAGATGTCCGGTGGTCTAGAATTCCATAATATATTATTGAATAAATACTGTTGCAGAAACAAAATATATTTTAATAATAGAACATGACAACTGAACAGTCGGGATCCATTATTCGACAGCAAATCTAATTTTTCAGTGGATCCCGAGATTGATTTCTTTAATTAATTATTGCTCTTACATCTGTTCTGGCTTCATCTCTTTCAAAGACCATTATTTTGGTTTAAAAGATCACTAAGGTATATAATATGCGTATAAAATAGTATAGGCAAGAGATGGCAAATTCGAATATAAACTTTATGCCAACCTGTCTGGCCAGCGTGGTGTAGTAAGGCAATTTCCCTTCTTTAATAGAATATATGAAATCTTTACAAAAAAAAATATGCTAAACTATTATAGTTTAAGTTAAGAAATGCATTATTATTTAAGAGAGAAATAAAATTGATATTAATTAATTTATCTAATTTTCTCTACATACCCCTTTTATTACAACGTTAAATACGAAAAAAGAAATTGCGTAGCAGCGATGACACATCGTAGTTTTAGTAATTTTACTAGGTGCACTATTGTTTTGCAATAAACAGAGGAAGTTCTAGGGAAATAACACGTATGAGGAAAATATAATAATGGGGAATATGCACGTGACTCCAAAATGAACAAAATATATTTTTTTATAATCTTTATTGCTTAAAAAACATACCTATACAATTATTTTTGAAATTCATCATTATTTAATAGTGAAATTTAATTATCAAAAATCGGCATTTTTGAAATTCGCTTGCAAATTTCTAAAACGCGACGCGATTGGTTGCTCAAAACGTGACGTCATCATACACTCGAGTCTTCTGGTATCAAGGCGTTTCTAGTGATTATTTTGTATCGTTACCCAGTTATTTCATGAGTTATTAGTAACTTTTTATCCCTGTTCTAATGCCATTATTTTGTATTGCATATAATTCTCTGTATCTGAAACCCAATAGAAAGATAAATAATAAATAATTTCGAACTTTTCTCTTACTCAATAAGTTACATGTTTTCATTCATAGGTATCATAGATGACTAAACATATATTACTTTTATGGATAAAGACACATGTACCTATTAGATATTGAGAATATATCTTTAAGAACTTTACGTAAACTAGGTAGGTATGTGTACGTCGAAATTTGTTAACAAAACAAGTATTAAGGAAAAATGATTCTTTTATGTACCTACTTCATCACTTCTCTGTGTTTACCTACTTACGTTAAAATGATCTTCACAATAGTATAAACTGCTCAAACACGACACATTGTCTTTTCTCATCGCCTTGCATCATTTTTTTCTTATTTATTACATTTCTCGGTATAACGAAATATACTTGTTAGGTACAGTTTTGATAATATTTTGGCACATAGGAACGACACAATATTTATAATACGGTTTTCTATTCTTTTTCATGGTAATAAGTTGACTTTACACTCACTTTTTTAATTTTCAATAACTTCGTGAACCAAACATTTGGTTGTTGAGATCCAACTTGTGTGTGTATTCTGACGTCACAGAAGCGCGCCATATTAGACGCGTTTAAATCGCCCAAAAATGATAGTGATTTTAATATATTTTTTTTAGCTTAATGGTTTATATTTTGGATGTGTTATATTTATTTTTGGTAATGTAATAACTAGTAGAAACGTTTAAAAAAAAATCATGCATATTCCTCATTGTTGCTTTATTTAGGAAGTAGTATGGCCAAGTTCTAGATAAAATATTACCTATCCAATGTCCAAAATAGACAAATAATAATAAGCAATTACAGTATCAACATATACATATGTCTTGTTTTATCTTAGATAAAGATTTATACAAGTACATAGTCTATTATTATCGGTCGTTACCTAATGGATTATTTATTTACTAAATATTATCATTTTCCGTGTAGTGACGGAGTAAGAATATAATTGTCTCTCTCTCACCCGTGGATGTTCGTAAGAGACGACTAAGCGATATAAAACGCATACTTACAACATACAAGAGAAGGAAGCTTGAAAAAAAAAACCCTATACCAACAAGTCGTGGTATAGTTGGTCAATTTCTCTCCCATTATGGAGGAAGCTTAAGTCCAGCAGTGGGATTTATATGTGTGATTTAGGAGGTCAATTTCCCTCCCATTAAGAAGAAGCTTGAGCTCAACAGTGGGACGTATACGAGCTGAGATACGATATGATGATGAAATATCTGATGAAAATTATCTGCGTTTTGGTGGCGGAACAGTAATACAACGATGGCAATTGTTATGTAATACATATTTCCCTTAGAAAGGAGTTTAAAATAAAATCATATACGAGTACCGACCCTTGCTTGCTTTGCTCAGGTTTTAATCTAAATTATTTATCCGTTAATAAGGTAAGTATTTTATATGTGACGGAATAAGAATATATTTCACCAACCGCTTTCTTAGGATCGTAGCTCATCTATACAGCACCGCTCCCACCCGGCACATGATATTTATTGAAATGTGAAACTTTGAACGTCTTCTGTAGATACACTTTACATTGACAACACAAATTAGTAGACCGCACGCTTAGAGCTCGCTGCTAATTTGTGTTGTCAATGTAAAATGTGCCTATACAGAACACTCAAAGGTTCACATTTCAATGAACAGTATTGTACCGGGTGGGAGCGGTGTTGTATAAATGAGCTACGACCCCTAACCGTAGGTAACGTAAAAGACGACTAAGAGATATAGATATGCAGATAATATCAATGCAAGAGGATTAAAACTCAAAATGAAACTCTATATAAACTCGTTTGACCAGCTTGGTATAATAAATCAATTTCCCTCCTAACGTGGAGGAGATTCGAACCCCACAGTGGGACATATATAAGCTAAGATGATGATGATGATATTCAACACATTCCTACTATTGAGGCTACTGTAACCAAAAGATGTGTAATGGTTGCAATAACACTTTAATTCTCTTAGAACCATTTAACTAGAGAAGAAAAATGTATTTGCAGAAATGGATTATATCTTCTATACCTACTAATAAATAGATGTTGTGAGGAAAGTTTTAAGTATGAATGTTGATGACTTTAGGGATAATGGAAGACCAAAGTAGAGATGGATAGACTGGGTGAAATATGACATGGAAAGACAGAGAGTGACTACAGAGACGATGTCTGATAAGGAGATCCCAAATAATTGGGATAGGAGCGAGATGATGATGAAATATTTGTATCATTACTATGTAACATAAATCTAATCATTTCATTCAGATCAAAATCTACAGAGGTATTTAAAATTCATTAACCCTGAATACAAATGACAAGGCTAACACAACAAAAAATTACACAAAATTCCAATATATTGTCAATAAAACATATACATATAGCCATATCGATACATTCCAACGGTCATAGTACTTACAAGTACTCTCAAACTCACTTAACAATCAATGTACGTCCATTTAAAAGTAAAATCGTGACGTGATTTGTAACTACATTTATCTCGGCTCGATATTTTACTTTACTGAATGCCTTTCACTTGGAATTTTTTTAGCTGTTATACCATATTAGATCGAATAACATTTCAGTTTTAAAGTGCAATTTCATTTGACGTTAGGAATTGTTCAAGTTACTATATCAAATTATATACGGTTCATCGTCAATTTGATTTACAGTTACGCGTAAGTCTCGTTTTAATTCACCTGCTGATTTTTTGAAGGGAAAACTTCTTTAGCGGCGTTGTGCACTTTTTTGAGATGGGTAAAAAATGTTAAACTCGCGTCAGGACACGTGACCTGATCGAAAATTCGTAAGACGGAGAGAGAGAGGGGGAGAAGACCGTAGGAGAGGAAGTAATAATATAATATGTATATAATATAATGAAATATATTTAATATATGTATTTATTGTATGGTCACACCCATACACACTTCCTGGGTCAAGCTTTTTATTTTTATTTGTATTAGTTTTTTTTTAATTTGTTTAAGTTTTTACTTCTATCAGCAGTCCTCGTGACTGCTTTGTGGTTTTTTAGTAATCTCCTAAGTAGTATGCATATAAAGATATTGAGATCTCAATAACTTCTTATAAGGCAACGGCCTAGCTGTACCGTTGGTATTGCAAAGGTTAATGAGCGACAACATTATGGTTTTTTCAATTACCTGCATTATTATTGCATTCAGTGAGTTTGTCCTTTAAGTTGATTAAATTTTATACATACTTAGGTTTAAGATCTATAAATCAAATCATGCCCTTCTATACAGCGCTAGCTTCATAGTAGCTTTTTTGACAATCTTGGATGTAAATCATATGATATTTTAAATTTTTGCTAACTTTACTAATAAGTTTTCCTTCGCATTTATATCATAATGGTCACGGTGGATGGCATAACGTTGTCAGAACAGAAATACTCTTAGTCTATAGCTTTAACTTTTTTTTCACGAAGTAAGTAATAATCGATATATTATACCACTGGCTACACTGGCTTAGCGAGTTTTGAGTTTTTGTTCTTCTTTATGCATTCATATGCGTCCTACTGAAGCGGATTCGGGCATTTTACAGATGAAATAGCTTTCTATATTCACGCTGGCCAATTTAGTATAGCAATTTTGCGAAGAAATTGAATTTGCCTCTTTTAGCTAGTGCTAAAAGAAACTCCGCAAAATTCCTAAAGAATGTTAGTGTGGTAACATTAGTATGTTACCACGCTAACATTCTTTAATCTATTATTAAAATAACCAGGGTAAGGCCTTATTAACGATGGTAGAATATCATGATCCACACACTTGACTATGATATTCTTTAGTCAAAAAATTGCAAAACATCTTCTAAATGTTATGTTTCGGGATAATGCTGCTGAAAGCCCCAATCTCTCTCTTCTCTATTGGTGCATTCTTTTTTTTTAATATTCTGATACACACATATTGATTCGCCATAATATAAGTACATACTCCAGAAGCCAACTCCCAAGCCTGATATTAATCCACATGTCAAGGGATTTAATGCTATATTTTACAGGTGTATAATCTTTATTAAACAAGATATTTAACGCAAAAAGACCTACATACGAAGTCACAAATAAAATTAACATGCAAAACGTACTTGTTTGCACAGACGAAAAGATAGCAAATTCTGATAGTAGTCTGTCTGCGATCGTGGATATTCATATCAAGGACGATGCGACTCTTATCTTAGTAGCTATCATACGGGCGATAGGAAATAACTCGAGGGTAAAGAACCTGTGGTATGGCCTAGATCGGAGTAATGGCAAATGTAATATCGATTTGGGTGGTAGTTTGAATATATTTTAATGGTTATGGTAAAACTGTTTTTATTCCATCCACCAGCCTCTTTATAAGTTTTTAATGCTATAGTCTCCATATATGTATGGCAGCACAGTTTGATGTTTTCATTTTCCCAGAAGAGAGCTGTTGCTCTTTTAGTATTATTTCAGCCGGTTTTCTCAACTTCCACAGAAAAGTAAAAAATGGTGACAATATTCTAAACCAGTCCCTATATTAGGAATGTTTAATGTTTTCTTCTTTTTAATTATATAGCTCAACACTTTTTTCTAGAGGATTCAATTTCCATTTGCTCCTTCAGAAAAAAATCATATCATCAAAGAGTTTTTAGTTTCACATAGTTGGAAAGAATTTTTGATATTGTACCTAGCAGCAGCCTAATTTGAACATATTGTTACCCAAACGAAATTAACGAAAGAGAACACGGGACTTCAGACGAACTTCGATTGTTGCTATTCTAGTTACAGGAGCACCCTTTGAGATTTCCAAAAAAAAATGATAGCGAACTGTAAAATAATACATTAAAATATAAATATTATAAGATATAAATGGTTTGTCTGTTTGTGTTTGTTCATAATTATGTATTATCGAATATCACACAAACAAAATTAATTGCCTCCTCTGGAAATTTTGCAGTCATAATCTACAATGACCTGATTTTAATGCAAAGGCTTCAAATTATCATAATATTTATCACAAAGGATTACGAGTAACGTACGACAATCATAAAACTTTTATGCATTTATATCGTACTGAATATAATTTTTGACAAAATTCTAGATTATATTCTCGATGATAATGCTGTGTGGTAGCGGCTACGAATACTACCAACCCTTGCTCTGCTCGTGGATGGTGTAAAAGACGACTAAACGCCTTATAACGACCTGGGCCAACTCCGTCTGATGCCGTTTGATCAGCAATTACATTCTCAAGGAGGGTTGACGTCTGGCAGGCGGCCGGTCATAAAACTTTTACAATATGTACTATGGTAGAAGTGTACATATTGTATCGACCCCAAGTAACTGGAATAAGAGTAGGAGAATGATGCTGATGATATTCTCGATGATAATGCTCAATTTTATACTCTTATGTATAAAATGACGCATTGCAACTAAAGATTAGAAATGAAGCCGAATATAAATATTATATTGCCATTTTGAACTAAAAATATCTATTAGGTCAGTTCGTACTTTAGCTTAGGAAAATTTCCCTTATAAAATGCCAAAGGTTATTTATTAAGCTAATCTGCATACAGCCCATCATTTTGGTATTCATTATTTATCAGACTTCTCTTATCCCAATTACTTGGTATCGAAGCAATATATTCTTATCAGAGTACATATTTATAAATACCCGATACGAAACGAAAAATGATGTCACAAGCGGGGTTCGAACCCGCACCTATTGGGAATCCGGCCCAACCGTGCTGCCACTTACACCATTGTGAACTATTTTAGGACATGCAAATTTCGAATCATATTATATCTTACGTCTTCAAGGTGACGTATGCCATCTATCGGACAATGTTTACACATTGTATAGACTTAATACTTCAAACTTTACAGTTAGAATTGTATTAAACGATGACACAACCTTGTTATTCAAATTACTGAAATTTTTTAGCATTTAATATGCTTAATTATTTATAAATACCCGATACGAAACGAAAAATGATGTCACAAGCGGGGTTCGAACCCGCACCTATTGGGAATCCGGCCCAACCGTGCTGCCACTTACACCATTGTGAACTATTTTAGGACATGCAAATTTCGAATCATATTATATCTTACGTCTTCAAGGTGACGTATGCCATCTATCGGACAATGTTTACACATTGTATAGACTTAATACTTCAAACTTTACAGTTAGAATTGTATTAAACGATGACACAACCTTGTTATTCAAATTACTGAAATTTTTTAGCATTTAATATGCTTAATTATTTATAAATACCCGATACGAAACGAAAAATGATGTCACAAGCGGGGTTCGAACCCGCACCTATTGGGAATCCGGCCCAACCGTGCTGCCACTTACACCATTGTGAACTATTTTAGGACATGCAAATTTCGAATCATATTATATCTTACGTCTTCAAGGTGACGTATGCCATCTATCGGACAATGTTTACACATTGTATAGACTTAATACTTCAAACTTTACAGTTAGAATTGTATTAAACGATGACACAACCTTGTTATTCAAATTACTGAAATTTTTTAGCATTTAATATATAATAAGGTTGTGTCATCGTTTAATACAATTCTAACTGTAAAGTTTGAAGTATTAAGTCTATACAATGTGTAAACATTGTCCGATAGATGGCATACGTCACCTTGAAGACGTAAGATATAATATGATTCGAAATTTGCATGTCCTAAAATAGTTCACAATGGTGTAAGTGGCAGCACGGTTGGGCCGGATTCCCAATAGGTGCGGGTTCGAACCCCGCTTGTGACATCATTTTTCGTTTCGTATCGGGTATTTATAAATAATTAAGCATATTAAATGCTAAAAAATTTCAGTAATTTGAATAACAAGGTTGTGTCATCGTTTAATACAATTCTAACTGTAAAGTTTGAAGTATTAAGTCTATACAATGTGTAAACATTGTCCGATAGATGGCATACGTCACCTTGAAGACGTAAGATATAATATGATTCGAAATTTGCATGTCCTAAAATAGTTCACAATGGTGTAAGTGGCAGCACGGTTGGGCCGGATTCCCAATAGGTGCGGGTTCGAACCCCGCTTGTGACATCATTTTTCGTTTCGTATCGGGTATTTATAAATAATTAAGCATATTAAATGCTAAAAAATTTCAGAGTACATATTGCCAAGAGTTTTGGTAACAGTTTTATAACTGGCCTCACGTCAGCCCTTCTTGGTTATTTAACCAGTAACTGTTCATTAGATGGCATCAGATGAAGTTGACCCAAGTCTCTATTAAGCTGTTCGTCCTGTTTTAAGATAAGCACGAGTAACGTCATGTTTAATAGTATTTTTAGCCGTCAAGACAGTAATTTTGAGTGGTATCGTAAGAATAGATAGGAAGCAGTTAATATATTTTTAAAGGTTTAAACTTTGCTAAATTTCTTCAGGCAATGTATACAAGATATACCAGGGCAATAGATAATGCTTCCTTTCTATAGCACTTCACAAATTTAAGTTTCCTAACATACATACATACCATCACGCCATGTCCCTTGCAGGGTAGGCAGAGGGAACTCTATCCTTGCATACTTCACTCGCTTCCTCAACATTCATAATTCTCTTCATACACGCTCGCCGGTTTCGGAGAATCTTGACTCCACCTTACTTCAGTACATGACCGATCTGGTATATGTAGGTTAGTCTCGGTCTCCCCCGGTACCTACATCCTTTCACATTCGCATTGTATATCTTCTTAACCAGACGTGTTCGTTCGGCATTCTTTCCACATGTCCGAACCATCGGAGCATTCCCTTTCGCATCTTTACACCAATACTCTCTTTCATACCTACTCACTCTCTTACGTCGTTGTTACGTTGTTTGTAGCTTCCTAACGATATTTGAATATTGACTTATGACGAGATTGTTGAAATAATTTACACTATTACACATAATGGCTATAAACCTTCATATTCAGATAAGGTTGTAATATTTGTCGTGAAGATTCTCCTTGTTATCCGCTTGTAAGATTTACAATTACATTACATTTATGTTATGAATTATCTGTATCATTTTACTGCTTGCTTTCTACTTGTATATTGCTGATGAACGCCACAGGACGCTGCAGAATAACAGCTGATGAGCAGTCAACCTTTTACTCGTTTGGGTAGGGGGCGCCACTCTTTTTATCGACCTATCTATTCTGTTCTTATTTTTTGTTTTATTATCGTATTTGTTTTTAATTAAGCACATGTGATAGGATTAATAAATTACTTTTAATAGAAAATCTATTTACAATTATAGTATGTATATCGGAAACAATATATAATACTTGAAAGGTTTTTATTATTTAATAATAATTAATACTATTTACTGATTTGTTTAAACTACCCGAAACGAGGCGCAATCGAGTTGAATTCGTCGGATGACCCTTTTTTGAGTTACCTACTATGTATAAAAATATTCTTTTACAAATCAGGTTTTTGTTACAAGGCCGGTTCTTATGTAAGTGATGATAAAGTTGTTACATTATTTTCAGTAGTGCACAGATCCAACCTACCGTGCCAGTGTCATAGGTTCGATTCACAGGCTCAACAAATTGTTGCTTCAGGTCTGAATGTAATTTGTATCTGTTAATTGTATGTTTGTTTGTTATCATCATCATCACAGCCTGTACATTCTAGTTCACTCCTGTTAATATTTCATTTGTAAAGAAAACTGCAATTCGTTAGTTCGTCTTAAACTCCATATTTATTCCTGATGTTCTCTTTTTAATACATATTTAAAATATTTATAAAACCGATTACGAAATGAAAAATGATGTCACAAGCGGGATTCGAACCCGCGCCTATTGGGATTCCGGCCCAATCGTGCTGCCACTACACCACCGTGACTAATTGTAGGACATGCAAATTTCACTTCGTATTATATTTACGTCTTAAGATGACGGTATGCTATCTACCCGACAATGTTTACACATTGTTATAGGCTTAATACTTCAAACTTTACAGTTAGAATTGTATTAAACGATGACACAACCTTGTTATTTAAATTACTGAAATTTAGCATTTAATATGCTTAATTATTTATAAAACCGATTACGAAATGAAAAATGATGTCACAAGTGGGATTCGAACCCGCGCCTATTGGGATTCCGGCCCAATCGTGCTGCCACTACAGCAGCTATTAAATGCTAAATTTCAGTAATTTAAATATTTAAAATAGTAAAATACAAGCTAGTTCTATGTACCAAAGAGTTTTTATATTCTACATATAACACAATAGTATGAAATATTGTTATTAATGCCATATAGTCTCACCATATGTATTATATTAGACACAGCCTATAAAAGTCCCACTGTTGGGCTCGGGCCTCCTCCGTAATGGGAGGGAAACCAACCCACCATAGCGCTGGTCAGACGTGTTGGTATAAGGTTTTTTTTTTCGACTTTTTCTTCTCTCGCATATATGTTATATGCGTTTTATATCCCTTAGTCGTCTCATACATGGGTTCGATATGGGGTGGTGAATAGTATTCTTACTCCGTCACCGCACGGATAATATGTTAACTCCCATTACACACGGATGTTTGTTAACTCCCATTCAATAGAAGAATTTCCTTAGAGGTGGATGTTGTAATAAAAAATTATGCGTGCGTACAAAGTACACATATCAGAAGTGAAACTTTGGCAAACTATTTTTTTAAATCTATTTTACATACATCAACCAATAGCGAGTACTTTCTCTCTCTCCCTATCTCTCTCTCTCTCTCTATCTCTCTATCCCTAGCTCTCTAGTGGCAGGTCTGATAGTGCTACGAAGAGTCGCACAAAGAGGAGACCGAGAACGTCTAATGTGTTCTATCTCATTCTCTCGCCGGCTGAATCCTATACATTTATGTGTTTGTGTCTCTATAGATTGATATGATGTCACTATTTTTTCGTTTCATCGAGTTTGAAATCACAACGATTCTAAAGAGGTTTACTTCAAAAAACAAAAATTTTTTGTCAATGGTTTGGCTATAAACTGCTAAACTTTTCCTTTGATAGACGACGGTAGTTAGATCTATTCAGATAGACTCTGAGACGTGGGCGAACTGCGTTATGTCAGTTTAAAAATATTGGTACTTACATTTTAAATACACTTGTTGACTACAAACTACAGAAGTATATGTATCCAGATCGAGGATGGAACTTCATAGAACTTAAGTATCCAGACTTACGTTGTAAAATGACGCTGACGATTTAGATTTAAAAAAATATATATATTAAGAAGTTGTTTATAGTTTGAGAACGGGTTCAGAGCCCCTAACGCTGACCCATAGTTGGGACGAAGCTGTAAAGTCATCAACAGATAACAGCTAAAAGAAACGACAAACAAACGTTTATATATTTTTAAAATTGACTTGTATTCTTAATGGAGATTCTGGCATATATGCAATTAAAGACGCAGGCTATTCACGGCCCGATCACACCGTTAAATACGTGTGAACTTTTGACGAGAAACCGCACGGGTTGAGAGCCCTCAGCGCTCACCCACAGTCCGGGTAAAGTTGTCATAGCCATCTGAGGCTAACAACTAAGACACACAAAAAAAACAAAAAAAAAAAAGACGAGAAACCAATGTCAGGTTTTGGTACGGACATAGTTATGTCTCCTCTGTGCCTTAATATACAAAAATAGTTCTTGAATGTCACTCGAAGTACCTATTCAACAATTACCTAAACCTACAGTGGAAGGAGAGATAATAATAAAAATATTTTTTTTCTATGTATTCATGACTATGCCAATGCAGAAAGAATTACTTCACACGATGCGTGATCAAAAACACCTCACAGGTTAATTTCTTCATAATGCTAAAACAAAATTTATCATTCTCCTATTCTTATCCCAACTGTTTGGGTCGATAAAATATGTACTCTTCTTTCATAGTATACAAGGTGGAGACGACCATACGACAATAATTTTAATTTAGTGTATCTGATGACTTGCCCAGCCGGTATACAAACTTTGAATATAATATGTCGTATAGTTTAGCTACAGCACATTACTTTGTATTATTAACATTTACCCCACTCTGTATAAAAAATTAAAATTATATGCCTATCACTACGAGATCAATGACCTCCCGGGCTGCATTGGTATCAATTAATATGAAGGTAGTACCTACATATCGCCATGTTACCACTTCAAGTCTTCGCCAAACGCAATACAAATCAATGCATATTATACCTTATTCCTGAGTCTCAAGATCCATATAAACCGTGTCATCAGACTTAAATAAGAAATTTGAAACTAACTAATGCGGCATAATGAAAGAAGATCCCGGTTTCATCAAGGTCAACTAAATGTGCGAAAGGGACAATTTTTTTTTGTTTCGCTTTATTGTTCAAAAGTATTATACCTAATAGGTCTGTAGGTCAGTGTGGCATCGTTATCCTGTGACGTGAACGTCGCGTCGCATGCGGTATTGATGATTTGCAAATTGTGACTTCTGCCTACCTAGTCAACTACTTTTGTTTATGACGTTTAAAAGTGTGTTGTGCGACATAGGAAGTTTTTTTTCTAGTGAACATGTACTATCTGAGTAGGTAACTGTAATTTTTTAAGTGAATTGTGCTAAATTAGACGCTTACTTTGTGTTAGAATAGTAATTTTTCTCATTTACAATGCCTCGTTATAATTACACAGCTTCGGAGTATACAGATATGATTTTAATTTATGGAGAATGTCACGGAAATGCAGCTTTAACCATACGTACGTACCGAGAGAGGTATGGAAACACACGTGTTTGTCCTACCAATGGCCGGACTATTGTACAAGCTGTCCAGAGGTTACGGGATAATCAATCCTTACTCACTCATATGGATAGTGCTCCTTCGCGTGTAAGAGCCACCCTAGATGAACAAATTTTAAATTATTTTGCTCGCCACCCAACATCTAGTCTGCGTAGAGCGGCTCGTCATTTTCGTGTAAACCATAAAACTATTTACAAAGTTTTAAAACGCGATAAACAGAGGCCTTTTAAATACAAGAAAGTACAGGCGTTGTTACCAAGAGACATGCCGGCCAGAGAAGCCTTCTGCCATTGGATGTTACGAAAAAATTTCGAAAACCCCGATTTCTTATACAATGTAATGTGGAGTGATGAAAGTACATTTACAAGGAACGGATTATGGAACCGCCAAAATCTCCGGTACTGGAGTCACCAAAATCCACATCTAACACGAGAGAGTTCGCACCAATACTGGTTTGCCGTCAATGTGTGGGCTGGTATACACAGGGATACTATAATTGGACCAATTTTTATTGATGGAAATTTAAATGCGGCAAAGTTTCTAGAATTAATTAACGGGCCTGTTACTGAGTATATGGACGACCTTTTTCTAGACGTGCGTAGACAGATGTGGTACCAACTAGACGGTGCGCCTGCACATTCCGTGGTTGCTGCCAGAGAGTGTTTGTCTGGAATTTTCGGACATCAGTGGATTGGTCGGTATGGGCCAACACGGTGGCCAGCGCGGTCACCAGATCTCACACCATTGGACTTTTTTTTGTGGGGTTATGTGAAAGATGATGTTTATTTAACAGACGTTGATAATGTGGAGGACTTAAAAAATAGAATTGTACGATCTTTCGACAAGTTAAAATACATCGCCGTCAATGGCGACCTGTTAACAAGAGTTCGGAATAATATTTTAAGACGATATAATTTGTGCGATCGGGTCCATGGCGCACATATCGAAAATTTAAAAGTTTAAGGACCAAGTGAATTATTAAAGTTATCGTGATTATAAATTTAATAAAATAATCAAGTGAGAATTAATACCGCCCAAAACCTTAGGTGTAGGTATTTTATTTAACTACGTTCCGAAGTCGTAAAATATGACACGACGTCGCTCGCCGCTTGCACGTTGTCTACAGGTTAGTGAACTAATATTTACAAACGTGTTCTATTTTGTTTCAATATTTATGATAAAAAGTTTGTTTGAAAAAAATGTTTTTTAAATTTCCATGTGAGCACTTTTTTGATAGTTTCAAAATACTCCTATACACTAGTATTGACGGTGTTTTCATTTATTGTCGTATTGACATCTCCACTCTGTATATTGTAAAAGTTTTTGGCAATAGTTTTATGACCGGCTGCCAGGCGTCAACCCTCCTTGAGAATGTAATTGATGATCAAACGGCATCAGATGAAGTTGGCCCAGGTCGTTATAAGGCTCTTAGTCGTCTTCTACGACATCCACGAGCAAAGTAAGGGTTGGTAGTATTCGTAGCCGCTACCACATAGCACAATTACTGAACAGCTAAAACACAATTATAATTCAGAAAAAAGCGTGTTTTAGATTTGAATTCACTATACTTATATGCCTAAACTAATATTCTAAATAGGTAGGTACCTACATAAAAATAACTAACATTCCACTTAATGTTAGTAGGTTTATCGTAAGCAATTATAAACTCACGCGATCCATTGGCTCACCAGTCCAGACTTGAGAATAGCCCTCAGGCTGTTCTCAAGTCTGAACCAAGAGAATTTTAAGCAACTTCCCTCGCCCAAGATTTTACTTGTAGACTTCGAAATTTGATTTGTGGCATTGACAAAGAATAGTAAACAGCAATGAATTGTAGAAGGGAAATATTTATACCAGTGACAAAATTTGTATTATGCAACATATGTCTTACTAGGAAGATAGTTCTAAACCTGCAGCCTAAGTCCTACCAGGCACTACATACACACTGATTGGACATTTATAGGTCAAGGACCTTTTCCTTAGCAAATTTTTGTTCATCGTCAAAAAGAAGTATTGCTGAAACCTATATTTCTTATCCCGTCAGGAGTCACTTAATATTAATCATCATATGCCTGCTCTTCTCTCAGTTGGTCAAAACTTGGAGTCAAAGAAATATGTACTCGTACATATTGCAAAAGTTTAGTTGGCAGTTTTATGACCGGCCGCCTACCTGATGATGATCGATATAAAGCTCTTATAGTCGTCTTTTACCATATCCAAGAGCAAAGTAAGGGTTAGTCGTAGCCGCTACCACACAGCAATGAGTTCAGAAGTCACCTAACACGAATAAAAATAACTGGGTAAATAGTAATAAGTAGAAACCCCTTCCTCCCTTCCCTTCTACGTCCCTTGACCTAACTATAAATATCTATAACATTTTTAAGAGCAACAGGTGACATTTATGTGGATAGATAGTAATAAGAATTTACAATTCGATCAAAAGTAAACGTTAAAAAAATTTGAAGGCCGTCCACCGATACCAGTAATTAAATAACTAGAATTCCTCATTTCATACAGTTTATTATTATTTACTTTATTGCAAATAGTTAGAGTTTATTTTAGCGTGTCTGAATTTTGTCGGCGTGGCTGGCAAGCCGATCAAATGCGCGATGGTGATTGGTGGAAAAATTATGATTGTGAATGTATTGTTTTGTTTGTCTTTTCGCAAGCGTGCAACATGGCCAGCCAGTATTATGACAAAATAAATAGATATTTTTATAAAAACTAAACTTGTTTATGTTTTTTTAATAGGTTATGCTGTTAGACCACAGAAATGTTTTTTGTTTATTGACAGAAATTCCTCGGTTGGTACATATCTTTAGACCTACCCAAAACTGAGACACCTAGAATCGGTAGGTAGTTACTTAGGTTACAAATTAGCATCGCATATTCTATTAAGGGAACCTAGAAGGTACTAAAGAGTACATCTTGACGATAAAACATTAAATAAACTTATTATACAACTCAGTATTCGATTCTGGGAACTCATTATCTGCATTCAAAACTACTGAAAAGTGGTAGTGTAAAATTGGTAGATCTTCAGCAATTATTAGTACCATATCAAGTCATCTACATAGTACCTTATTCACGTATTTTTTAAAACAAGAAGGCTTTTGAAATTTAAAAGTCAGTGTAAATAAATAAGGAATGAAATGAAAACTGCATAGGTTCGACGTCATTGCGACATTAGAAATTATTTTTAATGACGTACAGAATAATCAATGGAATCCTCGCGGACTGCCTTGTCACAGCCATTGGAATTTCGATAGAATGTTTCTGCTTTATTAGAGCATAATATAAACGTTAGCTGTCCTGGGTTGAGAGCCCTCAGCGCTCATCTACAATCCAGATAAAGTAGTCATAGCCATCTGCGGCTTAAAACTATGTCACACATATAAAAACAAAAAAAGAAAACGTTATTTGCATAGATTCCCAGGGCGGAGCAATAGACTCCTCAAACAAAGAGGTAGATAATCCTGCTATATCACCTCAGTCGCTTGGCTAGTCTTCAGTGGATTCTAACAGCAACTTTAATTCCTAACAATTTTTTTTTTTAAATAACTATTATTTGTAATTTTGTGCAAAAATAATAGGCAATTAACAATGCACTTTTATGTCATTATACATTATATTGTTTTATATCATTATACACCGTTAAAATAAGCGTCAAAATTACCCAATTGGGCAATCTGAAAGAAATGATTATAATAGGTAGGGGAATTATGCTTTCATTCTGATATGTAATTTCGAAATATTTGGTGCGGAATTAGTTAAAGGATTTATTAAGTATTTATTACTACCGATGTTGAATAGAAAATTTCTACTAACAACTTGATTAGAGTATTCATAATAACTATTATTAAAAGCCTATCGGCGTTTATCCCTTTTTACTTACTTGAGTAAACGGGCAAGTACATTCACAAAAAAAATTAATTAACTTGCCTTAGGCGAAAAAAAAATCTAATATCTGAATATATATATAATTATTTTATAATTTATTTCGATATATTTAAATCTGTCCTGGTAGTTAATATGTTATCCATGATATTCAAATTGCGAAATCTAGGAATTGTCAAGGCAAACCTTTCAACTTTCAGTAGTATCGCGTATTGTATAATAAACAGAAATTAATTACAAATGTATCACATACCCTTCTACGCCTCCGAAAAACATTTTGTGGCCACTAAACGATAATATTTCCAAAAGAAAAGATATACACGACGTATGTACGACACAATATTTTTAAAGATATTATTTATATACTTTTTCGATAGTACAATTCACGAGACGTCACAAACATTACATCTCTTAATGACAAAAGCGAATAGTAAACTGACTGAATTGAATGAATTATAAATATAGACGAATGACATTTGCTGTCACAAAAATAAGCGTCAACAATAGTGGCGCTGCTTAAAAAGCGGATAAAATAGCTCTTGGTGATAAAAACTGTTCTTTGTTTACTGCTATCTGCTATCAACGTTATATTTGAAACTTGAAAGAGTATAGTTACGTTATTACTCGTTATATTTGAGCACTGTTTTAGCTGTAGTTACTACGCGTTCACTTCAAGGTTGCCGTTACCGCCCGTCCCACCTCTCTACCTCATACCGCAAACATCACCCGCTCAGTACCGATAGCAACGCTATTGTATATATGTATATATTTTCATATTAAACGAACAAATTGTTGATAACACGAAACCACCATGGCAGCAAAGGCTAGAAAAAGACATAGAAAAACTAAGAGCAGACTGTGGAAGACTAACACAATACATAAATAATAACAGATCAAATAAAGTAGTTAAGAGAGTTGAGGCTATATTTAAAAGTAACATTACACATACCAGACACGAAAATACCAACCAAAAACCCGAAGAATTTCTTAACACCTTAAAACAAAAACTGGCGCTTAAAGTTCATAGACTCAGAAGATACATGAAAGCACAACAACGTAGATAACACTGTATTTGCCACAAACATAAAAATATTCTATAGAAACCTTAACAAACCGATTCACAACACAATTGATGAGAATAACACAGTCACGCCTACAAAAGAAAACCTAGAAACCTTCTGGTCCAGCATATGGGAAGAGCACGTGGAACACAACGACAAAGCGACTTGGATAACAGAAGAGAAAACTAAACATAAAAACTGCGAAGGAATAAGCGAAATGAAATACAGAAATCACAGAGCTAGACATAACACACATAACAAATAAATTACACAATTGGAAATCTCCTGGTATAGATAAAATACATAATTTTTGGTACAAAAAGTTAACATCATTACACAAACCTATAGCAAAAAAATTAACAAATATAATATTAGGTGAACAGAATATACCAGATTTTGTTGCAACAGGGATAACATACATGTTACCTAAAATCAAAATTCACCAGAACCATCTCAATATAGACCAATCACATGCCTACCCGCAACCTATAAAATACTGACGTCAGCAATCACAACAAAAATTAATTCACACATAGAACATCATAATATCATGGGATGCAAAGAACAGCTGATTATTGACTCCATAATACATAAACATGCCACCACAAAAAATAGAAAACTTCATTGTACATATATAGACTACAAGAAAGCGTTTGACAGTGTTCCACATTCTTGGCTGATAAAAACATTAGAGAATTACAGAATAAGCCTTAAAATTATAAATTTTCTACGTAATATAATGCCATAATGGGAAACCACGTTACAAATTAATAGCAATCCTAATCCTATCACAACACGTCAAATACCTATTAAGGAAGGAATCTACCAAGGTGATTCACTAAGCCCGCTATGGTTCTGTCTCGCCCTTAACCCACTGTCTCACTTGCTACAGCGTTGCCGGGCTGGCAAAAATACCACAGAAAATACATCAATATCACGTCTCATATACATGGATGACATTAAATTATACGCACAATCAGAAAAAGAAATCAAAAAATTAGTAGAAGTAACAGCAGAGTTCAGTAAAGATATTAACATGCAATTCGGTTTAGACAAATGTAAATCACTCCACATTATTAGAGGCAAGATACAACCCGGCGACTATATAATAAACGACACAAACATAATAACAGCAATGGAATCGACTGACTTTTACAAATACCTAGGTTATACACAACTAAAAGGACTAGACTCACTAGACCATGCTAGAATTAAAAATACATTAACTACAGAGTACAAAAAAGACAAAACGCCATCTGTAAATCCCAACTCTCTAGTAAACACCTTGTAAATGCTTTAAATAATTACGCCATTCCCATATTAACCTATTCATTCAGAATTATAAAATGGACAAAAACAGATACGGAACAGTTATAACGAACTACACGCACCATACTAACAAAACACAACAAGTTACACCCTAAATCTGCCATAGAACGGCTAACAATTAAACGACAAAATGGAGGGAGAGGCCTTATCGACATCCAGCACCTGTGGCGAAAACAAACCATTAGACTAAAATCATTTTTTCACACAAAATCACATTCTAGTAAAATACATAATGCAATAGTTCTAAACGACAACAACTACACTCCATTAAACCTAAATGATCAAACAGATACACTAAACACCAACAAGTGATTCATGGTCGGCATCCTCACGACCTATAACAGTCACATATTAACACACTTGCATCCAATAAATGCCTTAAAGTAGGTTGTTTATTTCCAGAAACTGAAGAATTTATGATAGCAATACAGGACCAGATTATTAACACAAATTACCGAAAATACATAATTAAAGATCATACAGTAACAAACGATAAGTGCCGCAAATGTCAAACACAACCAGAAACCATTCAACATATAACTGGAGCATGCACTACCCTCACACAAACATACTATACACACAGACATAATCAGGTTACAAATATCATTCATCAAAAACTTGCAGTCAAATATGCATTCATACAAGACACAAACACCCCATATTACAAATATACTCCACAAACCATTCTAGAAAATACTACATACAAGCTCTACTACCTCTAGACCAGATATCACTCTACAGGACAAAATTAACAAAATCACTTACCTTATTGACATTGCTGTTCCTAACACACACAACATACAAAAGACAATAACTGAAAAAATAAACAAGTACGCAGAACTCAAAGATGAAATGAGCAGAATTTGGTGACAGGAAAAAGTATACATAGTACCCATAGTTCTCTCCACAGCAGGCGTTATTCCCAACCATCTTCTCCATAGCCTAAAACTATTAGACCTCGAAGAAACCATCTATATAGCTCTCCAAAAAGCCGCAATCCTAAATACATGTAGAATAGTCAGAAAATTCTTGCAGATAGACGAAAACGAAATTGCCCGTCATAATAACATATCGTCGACATAAATTTTCCTCATTACACGCTGCATTCACTTGGTTTAGGCCCGTGGATATGGTTCAAACTAGCCAAACTGCTAAGAAAAGATTACCTTTCCGACAATAATAATAATGATTTATTTCGGACCATATATCCATAGCAATTAATAATAATAATACAATAACCAAAAAGATCCAAAGCAAGACCAAGACAATAATAAAGCAATAACAACAATAATAATCACAAAAATAATAATAATAATGTCATCAATTACAATAAAAATCATATCTTTCTATTACTAAATAGTTAGCAGACTATTTATGGTTCTCTCTGTGATGCACATTTATCCAGTGTCGGTAGAAATTATTGTTAGGACAATCGACGATAGCCCTTAATATCACATTACTTGCCGCTCGTAAACGAGACCAGAACGACTGGATACGGAAACGGAGAATAGCGAAAAAATCTGGAACCCTAGCTACGGCGAACATACTCGACGCACTGCAGTATCGTGGGTTTCTCATTAGAATACGAAAAGCATTGTTATATTGTATTCTAAGTGCGCTATATGAGTTTCTTTTGTAAGATGACCATAGTTGACATGCATAGAAATTTTGACAATACGTGGTGAATAGTGTCAGTTTAATCTGGTCATTACACTTCGCAAACCTACGCGCGAGCATATTACACCTGACGGACAGTGCCCGACGTTCACGCTCCATATCCTCATCATCCATCAGATTATCCGTGAGTACGTGCCCCAAGTAGTTAAAGCTAGTGACAACCCGCACTGGTGATTCATACATCATTATAGCGGGCACTCTCTCCGCTCCGCCCTTCCATTTAAATATTACAATTTCAGTTTTTTTTGGAACGAAGTTCCTTATCGCGCGTTGTGAAAGGGGGCTAGACGGAAAAAATTCTTACGAAAAGTTGTCACGACACTTTTTGCTATAGTAAGCTATTGTAAGCTGTGCGGCGTCGTTCGTCGGCTCTCTTATAGAAAGCAAGCCAGATATTTTCATTTCTATTTCGCATTGAACAGTGTGGTGTCGCGACGATTTTTTTTATAGATAGAGTGATTCAAGAGGAAGGTTTATATGTATAATATATGCATAATGTAGTAGAGAAACACTGATAATTTTAGAGGTTTCTAATGTGATGTCGTAAATAAACACATTATTTTGCGCTTACATTGCAAACGCTGGCTGAACCCTACGAAATAGATCAAAATAAAGTACTACAGTATTATACAGCTTAAAAAGGCCTACAAAAAAGTCCGCGATGGTATATATCTATCTCTTAAGGATAACATACTATATCCATTTTAATACTTTAAAAAATGTTCTATTATAAAACGGTAATTGAAAAGCTATTTACACAAATACTGTATTAATCCTTATCATTTTAAATACATTAGTTGGCTTGAGCATTTCATGAAGATATTTTTTTTCCTTCAGACCATGCAAATTAAATCAATACCTTAAGAGATATAGCAAAATCAAAATAATGCGCAACGAAATTATTTTCGCCCGTGACCGGGCCGCGTGGCCGGCTCGCGTTCGAGCTCGGGGCCGAAAAGTTTTGGTAGTCTAGTGGAATTGTATATCCTATTATTAATATTATAAACGTGAAAGTTTGTAATAATGTATGGATGTGAACATGTTTGTTGCTCTTTCACGTAAAAACTACTGAATGGATTTTGATGAAATTTATAGTAATATAGCTTGCACATCAGAATAACACATAGGCTATAATTTATAAAGATATTTTGCAAATTGGCTAAAATATAACGATAAAAATCGCTTAAGGCAGAAAAAAATTATATAATTAAAATAGAACTTCGATCCATCCGGGTGTCCCTTGACACCTCCGGTTGTGTATTATGCAACACTGGTGGATACCCTGCAGATAGATCGCTGTGAACGTGCTGGGAGCATTTGTTTACTAACAGTATAGTTCTTTAATAACTAATAATATAAGAGATTTTTTTTAAAACGCATTTGTTATTCTTGATATTAACCTGGCTATTTGGGAGAGTATATAGGTCCCATCAGACGCACTTCTATAGGACGTGCTGTATAATATTGAAATGTGCATTAATTTATAGACAAGTGATTTTATGAATCCTATGGTAAAGTAAGTGGTATTGATATCTATATATCGCAATTCGCAAGTTTCTTGTTTTATATTGTCAAAAATTAAACTCTTAAAAAATGTGATACGCTTCACGATTTTGCGTGTCATCCTTGCGCAGGGGCCATGCTAATCTTCTCTGTATCGTTCCAATTTTAGTATATGTACTGCCGAAGCAAGTACAGTAGTTTATTATAAATTTTAATATATATAGTTAAAATTTGCAAAAATTTCTATAGCGCGATTTAGACTCTAATACATGTCCTCTTAGAATCCATTAACTTTGTTACAGCGCCATCTAGTAATAGATTATGATCCTATTTAAAAAAAATCTGAGTTACTCCCTAGTCGCGCCTAAAGAAGTTTTAAGTACTTCAAAAATATTATTATAACTTAAAAAAAATAAAATTTTATTACAATTCCTTCACTAATTAATCGAAATGAACTTCGTTCCATCCGGGTGTCCCTTGACACCTCTCGTTTTATTTGTGTTATATCTAAGGCCATGTGACTCGACATAATTAATACATATATCAACAAGTCGTCTTAGTCCCTTGATTGATAGACTGAGAATGACCATGTCATCAGCATAATTTATATTCTTTACGCAGACACCACCTAAGTGACATCCCACTCTGGTCTTCCTCGGCTCATCAATCAAATCGTTCATGTAAAGATTGAAGAGGATCGGAGAGGTAAGCCCCGCCCCCCTGCCTCACACCACACTACAATCTATACTCCTTAGACAACGTATCACACCACCTAACGCAATTAATTTGATTGCTATACCAGTACTTAATTTTTTTTTACATTAATGAATCATCACATCGTCATAATGGCGTAATGGTTAAGATACCGACCTTCCGTACCAGTGCCATGGGTTCGATTCCCACGTGGAACAATACTTTGTGAGCTCCACGAAGTATTGTTCTGAGTCTGGGTGTTATTTGTCTGCGTTAATTGCATGTTTGTAAAGTCCCCCGCGATACAATAATTATTTCCTTAGTGCAGGGTGGTGTCTTTTTTTTTTTTAAATATATATCATGTATATGTATGTGTACTAGTATGATGTATGTATGTATGTATGTGTGTATGTATGTGTATATATATGTGTAGGTATATATATTTGTATATAGTATTACTAAACCATCATCTACCACTTTCTCTCTGTTTGCTAATTTTATCCATACAAAGGTTGCCTGGAAAAGATCGCTGTTAGCGATAAGGCCGCCCATTGTACCTACTATAGTTATTTTAAGTTTCTAATTTGTATGTAATATGGTGTACAATAAAGCGTAAAATAAATAAATAAATATCATCCGTATGGTGACAGAGTAAGAATATAATTCACGAAATCCCCTATCTTACTCGTGGGTGTTTGTAACAGACGACTAATGGATATAAAACGCAAATAACATCTATACAAGAGAAGAAAAACTCGAAACAAAACCCTATACCAACACATCCGACCAGTATGGTATAGTAGGTTATTTTTTCCACCCGTTATGGAGGAGGCTCGAGCCCAGTAGGGGGACATATATAAGCTGAGATGATGAATATATTTACAATTTCATGGATTCTTTAGCAACAATGTGTTCTATATTTTCTACGTAATCAAAAACCTCATTATTTTATAGATATAGACGTAAACCATTGTTTATAATTATAATCAACTAAATTACTCATTTACAAGCATCTGAGTTTCTTCCTAGGCTTAGGGAAACGTATAAGGATGTTAATCTAATATGGATTAATTGATGAATCTATATTTTGGATAAAAGCAAAACGATTTTTAATCTCCTGTATTAAATGCATTCCATGAAATTGGTAAAAAAAAAGTGATTGTTTTTTACCGTCATCGCAGTTCACATATGTCCCACTGTTGGGTTCGAGCCTTCTCCTTAATGAGAGGGAAATTAACCTACTATACCACGCTGGTCAGACGTGTTGGTATAGGGTTTTGTTTCGAGTTTTCCTTCTCTTGCATAGATGTTATATGCGCTTTATATCCCTTAGTCGTCTCGTACGGTCACCCACGGGTAAGATAGGAGGTGGCGAATTGTATTCTTACTCCGTCAACACACTTAATAACCTAGGTTTTTTACCAATCTAGAGTGAAATATTGATTTATTGAATTGATTTTGAAGTATAAAATTATTTACAATTAGGTAAATGTATCTGGGGTGATAACATAAGCTGTTTTTATCCCTCATTTGCTATCCCTTTTTAATAGATAGAATTACTTTAACGGTGAAAGAAATTAGAGATTCAAATTGATTAATGACTTAATTTGTTCCAAAAATAAATCGCCGTTTTAACCAATTAAAAAAAAATAGGAATAGGTATTTTGTGTATTTGTTTTAGAATTATATAATAACTGTTAGGTTAATATTAAATAAAACGACCAATAAGTAACATCTCATATATTAATTACAGCAATATTGATATCATCCACACAAACATACAATTATTAATCTCATCTAACAAATTTAATGATAAAACACCGAGTACACAATTCAATAAATTGAGGAACGTTGAGATCTTTAATTTTATCTTCCATTGACTATTAAATACCCGTTTACACTAGTTATATATAGTATATTTTTTACAAGATTGCTATATTGTATAGATTCAATAAATGAAAGTGCTCAAACAATCTGATAGATTGTCTAATCTTTACGAAATAGCGACTGCTTTTTCTTCACACTCAGAAGTAAGAACTTATGGGTTTTGTAGTTTATATAATAGGAGATTAAATTTATACAGACAGTTACAATTATAAAGACAAACGTCCAAAAGGTCATTAGTGACTTGACTATTTCTGTCGTTAATTTGATGACGTTGATTTATATTAATCATGTTTGTGTTACGTCTAATTAAATAACATTATTAATGTTTAAGGCGGTAAAGCATTATTAAATTTTCTTCACTTGCCATGTTTGTAGTACATCTTAATTGCAATTAATTATTTTTATAGACCTAGTTTGCAGTCAAATATTTAAATCCTTGATTGCTGTCTAACTATTTCAAGATCTAATATAATTCGAGGATATTTTGAGGATTATTTTTACATAAAAAATAAGCACCGTTTACTTATCTTATACCTTATGGTTATTTTTTGATCTGTGATAATAAACTGTTTTTAAAAACTGTTTTATTTCTACTCAGGATATTAGGTTTAGAAATTATATTTTTATGTTTCTTCACTTTTCGTTTCAAAAGATGAAAATAAGAACATATAGAAGGTAAATATCAGTAATATTTTACATGTTACTTCACATTCACAATTTATAACTAACCTGTTGACAGGTAATATATGAAATATTTGATACAATTGTCTAATAAACTCAATGGAATTGATCAAGTTGAGGAATAAGATACTAAGTGACTATCTTTAACTTGTATATATATACATATATCTAATTTGGATTTTTGATGTATAACACTTTAACGGCGTCTATCGGTAACCTGAGTAAGTGTTTAATTTGATCAATAAGCGTAACTAGCGCGGCGAACAATGCTTCCTCTCCAACTATTTCGCGATAGATAATTACAAAGTTTTGAAACTAAGTTAGACCACGCACTTTTTTGAAGGCCGTTGTACTTCTAATCGCCAAGTAAGCACAATTCAGTTTTATTAATAACCATATACAAATTTCAAACACTTGTTATAGCATTATAATAAAATAAATTCTTATTGTAAACGGTACTGTGCATGCTTTATACTCAAATGATGAATTACACTGAAATGTTTTGTTAGTCGATAAAAATCGTAACACCATGATATAACTTTTGGAATATGGCATACAATTATATCCCGTGATTTAAAATCAGAATTTAAGTTTATACGTTTAAACATAGTGGTACTGCTTTCGATATAGTTTTAAGGCTTTTTGAATAAATTTTGTCAATATGTATGCGGATACTACGGTTGGCGCCAGTGTCGCGTGTGGTTTAGTAGATCAACATTCAGCACCGGCGTCCTCCGATGGCATCAGTATGGATGAAGTTGAATAGGCGATAAGAAGTTTGAAAAATGATAAGGCAGCGGGCATTGGTATGGTGTCTGCCGAGATGATCAAGCTTGGTGGCTTCTGTGTCTGGGAGGCGTTCCTGTTGCTCCTCAATTTATGTTGGAGCCCAGGAATGGTTCCCAGGGACTGGAATAGCACAGTCATCGTGCATTTGTTTAAAAATAAGGGCTCACGTTATGACTGCGCAAATTACAGAGCCATAGGCTTGACCAGTTTGGCAGCAAAAGTGTACGGTAAAATTATGGAAAGGAGAATGAGGATGGTGTCCGATGGTTTACTATGTGAGACACAAGGAGGTTTCAGGAGTGGAAGGGGATGCATGGATCAAGTTTTCTCTCTGCGCAACATTGTGGAGAAGCATCTGGCTCTAGATCAGAGGGTTTTCTGCAGTTTTGTGGATCTGGAGAGAGCATTTGACACGGTTGTACGAAAGGAACTTTAGGACATTTTACCGGAGTATGGTATTAACGGTAAACTGCTGCAGGCTGTGCAGTCCAGTTACATGGGCTGTAGAGCCTGTGTGCGGCTGGATGATGGAATGTCACCTTGGTTTGACGTCAATATCGGCGTTAAGCAGGGGTGCGTTCTGTCAGCCAGGCTGTTTATCATATATCTGGATAAATGTCTCCAAAGGTTGAAAGATATGAATGTGGGAGTCCAGATGGGTGACTCAGTGGTCACTGCTCTGCTATATGCAGTCCTGCTGGCACAGTTAGTGACTGACCTGCAGACCCTAGTCGACACAATGACAGAAGATTGTAAGAAAAGGGGGGAATACGCGTGAATGTGAGCAAAACCAAAATAATAGTCTTTGAAAGAGATTAAGCTAGAACAGATGTAAGAGTAACAATAGGTAATGATGTATTGTAGCAAGTGGATGAATTTGTATATCTTGGGTGTGGATTTAGCCGAGATGGAAGGTACACCACTGATATAGAGCAAAGAGTAAATGCGGGAAATAGAGTGAACGGAGCGTTGGGGCAACTTCTCGGTAGCCACCACCTCAGCCAGAAGGCACGTGTAGCAATACATAATGCAGTGCTTGTTCCAATATTACTGTATGGAAGCGAGAGTTGGGTATGTAGAAAAGAGTATGAAAGTAAAATTAATGCGGTCAAAATGCGATCTCTACGGAAAATCTGTGGAGTTAGGCTGATCGATCGCATTCGTAACGACGACGTAAGAGAGCGAGTAGGTATGAAAGAGAGTATTGGTGTAAAGATGCGAAAGGGAATGCTCCGATGGTTCAGACATGTGGAAAGAATGCCGAACGAACGTTTGGTTAAGAAGATATACAATGCGAAAGTGAAAGGATGTGGGTACCGGGGGAGACCAAGACTAACCTACCTAGACCAGATCGGTCATGTAGGTACTGAAGGAAGTTGGAGTGAAGAGTCTCCGAAACCGGCGAGCGTGTATGAAGAGAATTATGAATGTTGAGGAAGCGAGTGAAGTATGCAAGGATAGAGTTCTCTGGCACTCTGTTCTCTCTGCCTACCCTGCAAGGGACATGGCGTGATGATATGTATGTATGTATATTGATTTCACAAGTAAATTACTAATATTACACTAATCATAGATCTATTGTCACCATTCTCCCAATTGGAATAAAAAAAAATTGCTTCTAATTACTTAAATAAAATATAATTGTTATTATAAAGTATTTTTCTATGTAATGAAAAATTAATATTATGTTGCTTATTAACAAAGTAAGATATCAGATGTTATAAATTATATACGACTTGTGGAAAGCTCACTCGAAGGTTTTTCTAAATAAAGGTGAGGCACATCTTATATTTATATAGTTGATATTTTTCAAACACTACACAGTAATGATGCAGTTCAGAACATTGAGATACGTAGTAAATTATATCTTAACGGTTCAGAATATTTTTTAGAAACTTCATTTTCAAACATAAAAATAGGTTTAAACCCGGATTCTATAGGACAATTACAAATGTTAAATAACATAATAATAAAACAACAAATATGATCTACATCTAGTATAGAACCAACCTAGTTCAAATCATTTACTACTTATTTTAAAAGTTACTGCAATTAATACATTTTTTTCATATTAGAAAAAAGTAAATACCAATAAATCCTGACAGTCTTTTCAATAAATAAATTTACTTAGCTAAACATCCAGTGAAATACACACATTTATTGAATTAATTAGCTCTATATATTATTTGCTATTTAATTTTGCTCTGTATAACTCTGAAACTAAGTTATTTATATTACATTATTATTTTTGTACAGATATTATATTTTTATAATTGATTTTAATCAGTTCATATTAATTAAAAAAGTAGGACACTTTATAATATAATAACAATTAATAGCTTTTACGTTATACGCTATTTTTCACTGCTATTAATTTATAGTTAAGCTTATTAACTAAACACATGCGACGGCTGTCTGGAACTGTGGATTCTGCCGTCGCATAGCCAGACGTCACCTGAAAATAAATTAATTTAAGTTACCCTTATATTATTATTTATAAATAGAGAATAGATTAAGATCACTTTTTAATTAAATAGATTTTTATACCAGTGACATCTAGGCAACAAGATCGAAAATAACGAATGAATGAACCGTAATAATCTTGGAACTAATAGAGGGCACTGTATATAAAATTATTATAAGACGAAAACGATTATGGCCGAATGAAAATAATATTGATGATGATTGATAATAATGCATAATAATTTGTGTTAAATTGCTATAAATATTTTACTCTTGTACATCTTTCGTTCTCCCACGGTTATAGTAGTTAATTGGATATTGGAGCCTAAGGAATCTTCATGTTCCTATAAGTGGGCACCTGGAAAAGTAGACATTTTTATTATGTGTCATGTTGTTTACATCCGTGTGGTGACGAAGTAAGAATACAATTCACCACCCCTATCTTACCCGTGGGTGATCGTTACAGACAACTAAGGGATATAAAACGCATATAACGTCTATGCAAGATGAGGAAAACTCGAAACAAAACCCTATAGTCCCTATACCAACACGTATGACCAGCGTGGTATACCTAGTAGGTTAATTTTCCTCCCATTACGGACGAGGCCCGAGCCCAACAGTGGGGCATATATGGGCTGTGATGATGATGATTTTGTTTAGCAACCAATAAAACTACTATTAGTGTAACAGTAGTCTTGCATTCTTTGCCAACGTAGAGCTATATACCATATCAGATTAAATAGTTGCGATGATATTGAAATATTATTATTGGAAAATTAAATATATAAAAAGAAGAAGAAGATAAAAAAAGAATCCCTTCCTTTTTCGTGGATGTAAGTACTGGTAGATTTATGTATAAACCTGTGAGGCCTGAACATAGGCCGATATAATTTTGGAGCCGTCCAAATATCCAGAGTTAAAAAATTTTGAAATGGTAAGAATAATAAAAAGGGGATGGCACACGTTTTTAATCATCTTACCATTTCTTAAAATCCGCGGTGCTTACAGAAAATTCGTGTTGGCAGTGATGAATTTATGGTTGAGCCCCTAAGGCGTTTGCGTAAGGCAAAAAAAAGTTTACATTAAACACTAATCGGCTATTAAATGTATGCAATTAACACCATTGCAAGAAAAGGTGTTGCAAATTAGATATATGTATTAGGAAATAACTTAATGTAGTGGAACGAGATAACAAAATCACTAATATTTAGCATTTAACATGCTAGGTTAATTATAACATTTAGGAGCAAAAAATTATTGCCACAGGTGAGATTCGGAACCACACTTATGGTAAATCTTACCAACCTGGCAACTAGACGAGCGTGGGCTGATATATGACAACCAATTTCTCACTCGTATTCGTTTTTACGGGTGACGTGCGCCATTTATTGGCAAACGAGTACCAGTATTATATCGGAACAATGTGAGCCGAGTACATACAATCAATTTTCGAAATCTTTTCAAAACCTTATTATATCCTATTATGGCAGCTCGGTAAGTCCACTTTTTCTTTGATTGTGGCAAAGGCTTTGTCCAACATTGACTCGTATAAGTTGAAAAAGAAATGTTGATCACCTGTCGGCAGCCGTCATAGCGGTTACAGTTGGAGCAGCAGGCGTAGTATGATTAATAGCTTCGTGTTCTTCTAAAGAGTGAGAATGAGTCGGCCGATGGTTTTGACGCCTTGAACCTTCGCCATCTGATTCTCGACGCTTGCCTCCACTCCCGCAGAAGCATTTACATATTATACGTTTGAAAGCGAACCTGGAATTTGGAAGATAATTTTAGTCAAGAAGTGTCTGCGAGATCTTGTGGGTGGATGTATCTTTCATATGCTATACATAATCTATGGACTCCAATGAGGATGGACATAATGATATTGCCTGTTCATTTTTTCTGAGATAGCTAACTTGCCCGGCAAAATACTTCTTTTATTATATTATAACATGATCAAGATTTGCACGCATAATTTGTGTCTGTTAACTTGAATGTTTATAAAGTCCTACGCTATACGAAGGTTATTTCTTTAGTGCTGGGTGTTGCCTTTTTCAAGAAAAAGAAATAAAAAAGGTTTATTTTAGTTCTTTTTATTTTTATTTATTCTTCTTTGCAATTTACGCAATTTATTCTTTATAATTCATAAATCTACATACATACATACATATCATCACGCCATATCCCTTGCAGGGTAGGCAGAGAGAACAGAGTGCCAGAGAACTCTATCTTTGCATACTTCACTCGCTTCCTCAACATTCATAATTCTCTTCATACACGCTCGCCGGTTTCGGAGACTCTTGACTCCACCTTCCTTCAGTACATGACCGATCTGTTCTAGGTAGGTGAGTCTCGGTCTCCCCCGGTACCTACATCCTTCCACTTTCGCATTGTATATCTTCTTAACCAGACGTTCGTTCGGCATTCTTTCCACGTGTCCGAACCATCGGAGCATTCCCTTTCGCATCTTTACACCAATACTCTCTTTCATACCTACTCGCTCTCTTACGTCGTCGTAACGAATGCGGTCGGTCAGCCTAACTCCACAGATTTTCCGCAGAGATCGCATTTCGATCGCATTAATTTTACTTTCATACTCTTTTCTGCATACCCAACTCTCGCTTCCATACAGTAATGTTGGGACAAGCACTGCGTTATGTATTGCTACACGTGCCTTCTGGCTGAGGTGGTGGCTGCCGAGAAGTTGCCCCAACGCTCCGTTCACTCTATTTCCCGCATTCACTCTTTGCTCTATATCAGTGGTGTACCTTCCATCTCGGCTAAATCCACATCCAAGATATACAAATTCATCCACTTGCTCTAGTACATCATTACCTATTGTTACTCTTACATCTGTTCTGGCTTCATCTCTTTCAAAGACCATTATTTTGGTTTTGCTCACATTCACGCGTAGACCCCTTTTCTTACAATCTTCTGTCATTGTGTCGACTAGGGTCTGCAGGTCAGTCGCTGACTGTGCCAGTAGGACTGCATCATCTGCATATAGCAGAGAAGTGACCACTGAGTCACCCATCTGGACTCCCACATTCATATCGTTCAACCTTTGAAGACATTTAGCCAGATATATGATAAACAGCCTGGCTGACAGAACGCACTCCTGCTTAACGCCGATATTGACGTCAAACCAAGGCGACATTCCATCATCCAGCCGCACACAGGCTCTACAGCCCATGTAACTGGACTGCACAGCCTGCAGGAGTTTACCGTTAATACCATACTCCGGTAAAATGTCCCAAAGTTCCTTTCGTACAACCGTGTCAAATGCTCTCTCCAGATCCACAAAACTGCAGAAAACCCTCTGACACCTAGAGCCAGATGTTTCTCCACAATGTTGCGCAGAGAGAACATTTGATCCATGCATCCCCTTCCACTCCTGAAACCTCCTTGTGTCTCACACAATAAACCATCGGACACCATCCTCATTCTCCTTTCAATAATTTTACCATACACTTTTGCTACCAAACTGGTCAAGCTTATGGCTCTGTAATTTGCGCAGTCATAACGTGAACCCTTGTTTTTAAACAAAGGCACGATGACTGCGCTATTCCAGTCCCTGGGAACCATTCCCGAGCTCCAACATAAATTGAGGAGCAACAGGAACGCCTCCCAGACACAGGAGCCACCAAGCTTGATCATCTCGGCAGACACCATATCAATGCCCGCTGCCTTACCATTTTTCAAACTTCTTATCGCCCATTCAACTTCATCCATACTGATGCCATCGGAGGACGCCGTTGTCGAATGTTGATCTACTAAACCACATGTAACACCGGCGCCAACCGTAGCATCCGCATACATATCGCCAAAATATTCACTCCATCGGCTTAACACGTCTTGTGTTTGTGTAAGAATGTCACCTTTAGACCTTATTTTATTCATTCTGAAGGCTGACCAACCACCCTGAGACTTCTTCACCTCACTCCAAAAGAGTTTGGTGTTACCCTCGAAGTTTTTAGTCAGTCTATCTTCTGCACTCATACTTGCTCTATCACGTTTCTCTTTCACTAAGGCCTTGGTGTCATTCTTACATTGCCGATATATTTCTTTCTTCTGTTCAGTCATACTGTCATTCAGATTCAAAGAAGAGACATAGTCCAGCCACGCTTTCTTCTCTTGCTCTACGGAAGCTGCCACTTCCGCATCCCACCATGCATCACCATTTGCTTTTCTATGCTTCTTTGAACTTCCACATAGTTCTTTCGCTGTATCTACCATACTCTCTTTCAATACTCTCCAGCATTCTTCAATGTCCGATTGCGGCTGGCTTGCCATCGTCAGCCGTTCTCGAACACCCTCTGCATACTTTTCTCTTACACACTCTTCTTGCAACCTTTCAACCTTTATTCTTTCAAGCCCTCCGAAGTGGACACGCTCTCGCCAGTGCCTCCACTTTCTGAACAGACCACTAAATCTCGCAATAACGAGATAGTGGTCCGTATCGACTGTGGGGCCCCTGTAGGCTCTTGCGTCCAATATTTTGCTTCGTAGGCGACTGTCTACCAAAATTAAATCTATTATACTTTTCTGTTCATTCCGTCTCCATGTATACATATGGATGTCCTTATGTTGGAAAAATGTGTTTGACACAAAAAGGTTTCTCTCCATGCATACATCCGCTATGAGCCTACCTGCGTCGTTCACTCTCCTATCACCAAATGGACCAAGTACGTCCTCATAGTCGGGACGCTTGGTCCACACCTATTCGTTCAGATCTCCGCATACAATCACGCGTTCACTGGTTTCTGCCATATCCAGAACTTCCCTAACATTGTCCCAAAACTTCTCTAGGTCTGATGCCACCGAGGATCCTACGGGAGCATATGCTACAACCATGAATACCTTGGTGACACCTAGTTTTATACGGACCCAAAGAAGTCTGGGGTCATACATTCCGTAATCCTTCACACCTGAGGCCAAGCGAGAGGACAACAGCACTCCTACCCCCATGCTGGCTCGATCGCTCTGTGGTACACCAGACCACAGAGCCATCCCGCCACCAGGAAGATCGCAGGCGTCGCTACCCCTTCGCTTGGTCTCTGTTACACAGAGCACGTCTAGCTGTTTGTCCGCCATGACGGATATCAGCTCGTGCAACTTACCTTCCACACAACCTCTTACATTCCACGTGCCCACCCGGCACTCTGCTCTCCTCGACTCGCCTGACTGGGCAAGGCGTGATGAGCGGCGGCCCCCATCGCCGCAACTGCCGATGTTCGTACCGTCGGGGGCGGGTCGGTACGCGTCGCCTCCGGGGGACGCCCTAACTCGCATGCGGTACGCATATCGAGCCGGATTAGCAGTCTAATTAGACTGGCAGGGGACGCGAACGAGCACGCTCCGGACTATGCCCCCCAAAGAAAAAGAAATAAAAAAGGTTTATTTTAGTTCTTTTGTTTTTATTTTTATTTATTCTTCTTTGCAATTTACGCAATTTATTCTTAATAATTCATAAATCTATTGTGTCTTTTTGCTGAAATAAAATGATTTGTTTTTTATTTCTTTTCTTTTATCTGTCCAGTCCCATAAGTATCCGGTTGCTAAGTAAGATTTAATTAAAAAAAAAATGTACGTACATATAAACAGTAATACATATATTTACTATTACACTTTCGAATATAAAGATATGAGTTTTTTTTTTTATAAAGCGTGTCATTGGACCGGGGAATAGTCTGTCATCCGCAGAGAGGCCGACCGCGTGAGGGCAACGCCTGGGCAGCAAGCCAGCTGCAGACGGAGTACGCCAACCTAGAGGGTAACCCGCCGGGCTGGCCACGGACGTCAAGGATTCGGTACCAGTGGCCGGCCAATGGCGACGGGGAGGGAATACAGTGGGCTACGCGGCTCTCTTACGTCGCCCCGACGGAACGGACAGCGGGTGTCCAGGTCATGGATTGCCAAAAAAATCATTTAGCCTGTGGCCTAAGATGATGCTTCTAAGGAAATGTCATTTATGAAATTATAAGGATTTTAGAAGTACTGAGGCAGCTGGTGATTATAATCTGTACAAGCTCCTCAAGATACAGACATCGTTTAAAATCATAACCTTCCTTTAAGCTTCGCCGTAATCGTGTAAAAATACAACTATATCTTGCGACACAAAGACAGAGTTATATTAAATTTTGTGCATACTAATTATGTTTATCTATTTATTTGGTTTACTAACAGTTGTTTACACATATTCTTATTAATAAACATATTAGAATACAAATGGCAGCGTTATATTTAATTAAAGGTAAACACCACATGCACATTAATAAGATTTTTTTGAGCAGAATAACAAAACAAAAATCTTTAAAGGCTATTCCGAACCTTTAATATCATAGATAATATAGAAACATACCAACTGTACCTACGATATTGTACAACGTTTAGATTATTTAATCTGTATTAATGCTAATCACTTCAGAGACTATATATTTATACCTAGCTGTTCCCCGCCCGCTTTCTTCCTTTCCAGATAAGTAATGACCAACATATGAAATACTAAAACCTTCTCCGAAACACGCTGCATCTTATGGTATAAGTATTACTACGATCGGTTAAGTAGTTTTCGCAGTATAATCGAACAAAAAAACCCGGCTCTCCATTTATAAGTATAGATATAAACTTAAATACCAACCTGAAATCCTTAGAAAATAGTGCGTAAATCAAAGGATTAATTGCAGAATTGCAGTATCCGAGCCAGAAGAGTACTGAGAAGACTATAGGAGTGACACAATCGCCGCAAAAGGCTCGCACCACGTAAACGCTAAAGAAAGGTAGCCAGCAGAACACGAAGCCGCCGACAATAATGCCCAGAGTTTTAGCCGCTTTCGTCTCCATTCGGAAACGTTTCACCTGGAATAGTTTTGAATATTTTTAAGATAGCCTTTTAAAAAATTAATTAACAAAAACATTTACCGCGTGGTGACTCGTGGATATCGTAAAAGACAACTAAAAGATTATATTAAGCAGATAAAATCTACCTTAGAGAAGAAAAACTCGAAATAAAACCTTAGAACAATCCGTTTTATCAGTGTGCTATTGTAGGATCAATTGCCCTTCATTGTGAAGAATGATCTAGCTAGCCTAATAGATGGACATATGAGCAGTGATGATAATGAATTAACAAACACAAGTTGCTTTCAAAGGTTCATTTATCAATTTAAAAATAACAATATTGTGAGTGGTTCATAGAAAAAATATATTACAGTGTCATTGAGCACATGTGTAGTGCATATGAAGATTAGGAATTCTATCGTAGTTGTAAGAAGCTTGGATGTGAAAGGCACAGGGGCGCACTTTGTGGTGAAATATGGGGCGATGTAGGTCCAGCAGTGGATGGCAAAGCAAGGCTGAATGATGATAATAATGTAGGAATGTCCTCTATTAAGAAATTACTATAACTTTTATAATATGTAATGAATAAAGAGAATTCATTCATAATTTCTCAAATGGTGACTGGTTGAAAATATAATTTATCCTTATTTTTTTTGTGGGATTCGTAAAATCCGATTAAGGAATGTTTAGGAAAATTACTGTGGACTCTGTAGGAAACCCTAGAATATGAATTGTAATTTCCAAATCTGACTGCCAAAGAGTTCTGTGCATCGCGACCGGTCGCAGCTGTGCGCGATTGATCGCTTACGACTGACGCGAGCGACTGATGCGACAGTAGTCAAAATATAAAACTGTATAGCGCCGTTTTCGAGGTCTACGACGTTGTAAGCGACTACTGAAGTAAGATGTGATTCACGGCAATTAACGTTAAACATGACAATTATGCCGTAAATCACCTTTGACGTCGAAAAGCTAATTTAGAGGAGAAAAGAAGTAAAATTACCTGCGCTTTAATGTTCCTCTTGCCCATCCTTCTAGTAGTTCTAGGCTTATCGTCATACTCATCATACAACGGTCCAGGTGCCAAATGATGTGAGGGTCTTACTCTCAACCGGCTTTCAGTTAATTCCCGTCCATCCCTTTCGTAATGTACGGCATATAATGATGGGCTTGGTGATCTACTTGATGATCTGGAGTTCTCATGAGCTGGACATATCTGTTCCGAAGATGGATATGATACTGATATCTTGACTTTTTCATGAGCGCGCCGAGCGCTTGAGTGTCTGCAAGATGTTGTCCTGTTATTATCAAATTAATTCAAACATTTAGTCACGATAATATATAAGAAAGATCATCAATCTTCTACTCTTATCCTAATCACTTGGGGTCGATACAATATGTACTCTTCTTTCATAGTACATATTGTAAAAGTTATTGGCAATAGTTTAATGACCGGCCGCCTGCCAGACGTCAACCCTACTTTGGAATGTAATTGTTGACCAAACGGCATCAGATGAAGTTGGCCCAGGTCGATATAAGGCTCTTAGTCATCTTTTATGACATCCACTATCAAAGTAAGGGTTGGTAGTATTCGTAACCGCTACCACACAGCGCAATATAAGATATATGAGAAAGATATAACAGATATTGATTCTATTATTTTAAACGCTTATTTGAGTTCACTTAAATTTTATTTCATATTAAGAAAGGCTTCAAGAAAGAAGAGGAAGAAAAATAAGCTCCATATAAATAATGGAAGATCGGCAAACATAATTAGGCCTAATGTAATGAATAGTTTTCATTATCATGCTTGAAATAAGAGTCAATTTCGTAAAAAATTCAATAATCCGAAAGGAAAATTCAAGGGCGAAGTCGTTAATAAATAATAATTAATTAGATATAGCAAAAGTAATGGTCGCATATATTTAGATATATATATATATATATATTTAGATTTTTATTATACCTAGAGGTACTATTTCCAAGACCTAGACTTACAAGTACCGTGAGGCACTTCGTGTTATCTCAATGTTAGGAACTTTGATAGAAACTACAAAAATAATGAGATCTAATATTGACTTAGTACGAATTAAATTAATCGGTTTGTAATTACAGATTAACCTCGTGGTATTCAACAAAACAATTTTTCTTTTCATTTACACACAAAAACAAGTTGCAATGCGAACATTTACTATGAGGTTTCAACTGAATCTTCTTCAAACTACAAGCCTCACACCTTCTCCTGTCCTCTACAAACGTAGGCCAATGGATGCCTCTGTTACCCAAGCGTACGTCTTTTATCGTGGAATAGTCAGATTTGCGCCTTTTCGAAGGGCCGCTTTTCGCACTATTATCAGTAGAAGTCTTTCTTTTCTGACTAGCATCTTTCATTGTCATCAAGCCTAGAGTAACAGAGCGTCGAAAATCTTTTACGGTGGTCTGTTGCATTATAAGTCCATGAATGACATATGAATTGACAAATGCGATGTCCAAAAGCCCCCAAAACAACCTGTGCCACCATTTCGGAGATTTGCGATATATACAGTAAAGGGCTCTCATACGATCAGCTGTATCTACGTCGCCCATATAACTATTGTAATCTTTGACAGCTACAGGGCATGTAATGGCGGACTTGGATCCATTTTTTTCTTTACGTGACACAGTTGCCTCTTGGTTCCCATGAAAATTAGATACTAAATGAACCACTTTGTTATCCTTCCATTTCCAATATCCAATGTCTAAATTGGAAAATCGATGATCACTGTCGCCCCTTATCATTTGAGAATCAGCGAGCATATTTCCAGCCAGTCCTTTTCTATTACTTCGGATAGTTCCACATGCGTAGGTGTTTTCAGTTTTCAGTCTCTCAAGTAAAGCAACAGACGAGAAAAAATTATCAAAGTAAACTACCTTTCCTTTACTCCAATCTTGTTCCGATCAGATCCTTGAATCCGATTTAGATCAGTCTGAATACTAGACCCAGGTATTGGAGATGTGGGTTTCTGATATATAGGGCATTCTAATACATTTTCATTTGACGGCGAAGATGGTGGAACTTCGGTAAAAACACTGTTTAGAGCTCTTTCAAAAACCTCATCGAAGCCTCTTGGTGAGGGTAGTTTAAAATTTTCCACTTCATCATCGGACACACTTGCATCAGACTCTTCGTGGCAGTCCGAAAGCTCTTCTAACAACAGGGCTTCAATTAGAGCAAAATTGTTTGTAATATCTATTTCAATGGCTAAAACAGTAAGAAATTATGTCAGAATTATAATAAAAATATAAAAAAAATCAACGAGTATGTGTAATATAAAACCCATAATTTTTATGACTAAAATCACCTGACGGTACTTTTAAGTCCGCATCAGTTTTTATCAATTTTTCATATAAAATAAAGTGATAATACATTATAACAGCTTTTAGAAATGTAGTTAATAATATAAACAATGTAAATAGTAAAAAAACTAGCACTTACTTATGATATTCTATTTATAAAACATTTCCAATTACACAGCACAGCGAAGTGACAAAATATTCGACAGGTTGTAACTTGATGTTCAAATTTTGAAGCAGCATTACGCGGTAATTTAAATAACGCGCTGTAATTGGCTTACGAAAACGGTTCTCTAAAGGATCGCCAGTTGCAGTTAGCTTAAAGTGTTTTCGAACTTAAGTTATTAGACGAAAAATGTGGAGGTACTTCTAAGTACCGTAAGGAAGGAAAGGGTTAATAACAGTATGAAGTTTGATATTTTATCCTTCTAGTGGTTATAGGTTCACTTCCCAGTTTTTTTTTATAGTAGTTATTTGAAGTCATTGCTAAGTTTTCGGGTATAGAAATATATCCAAAGGGTAAGCAGCATAGGGCAAGGGAAGTATAAAACTTAATTCTATGGTGGTATATAATATTTGAAGTTTGTGATATTTCATTCAGAAACAATTTAAAGTGAAGTAGTGAATCAATAATAGATTAATTGTTATAACAATAGCTATTATTATACATCTACTTTACCCAATAGATGTTGTCTTGTTCAAATAACAATAACTTGTCTATGGTAATGCACAGTTTCAATTCGTATAGAATTTCACTTGATTCTCTTTTGTTTCGATTTTTAATTAGTGAAAATTTCCAGGTCCACAAACAAACAAAAGAAAACAGATTACCATTATTTAAATTGATTAGGATTGGATTTTTCTGTTATACTTGTATTTAAATTTTTTTTTAAGTTTATGAAATGATTAGAATTTTTACTAAACCATTATCTGCTGGTACCTAATTGGCATTTTAACATTTTTTTTGGGTGTCTTAGTTGTTAGCCTCAGATGGCTATGACAACTTTACTCGGACTGTGGGTGAGCGCTGAGGGTTCTCATTCCGAGGAATTTTAACTAAACGATTGTGATGCGTTAAAAATACGATACGTCCTCAGCCCAAACTTGGCCGTAGAATTCTTAAAAGGTTCTTTGAATGAACCTTCATCGGGCTTCTGCCCCCTTGTCGCATTTACTTATAACACTTACTGCAATTGTCAAGCTCCCTACCAAATACCATGGCAATACCATAGTACAAATTTTAACGCATTAGAAGAATGCTAAAAATACAATTCTCCTTTAAATTTCATTTTATTTATTATTATATATGTTATTGAAGCGGCAAAAGAAATACGCACTACTAAACGAAATACAAATTTCAATTGTAATAAGTTCTATAAAATACAAGCTGACATACAAAAAGATAGATGAATGGCAGAGGCTTAATAATATAGTTCCTTTGAGACCGTTTGAATTTATAATTTTTAAAAAGAATATTGTACTTGCAATATACAGGGTTTATTTTTTTATTTATACATATATTTACCTTCTTAATCTCTCAGGTGAAGCGCTAAGTGATGTGCTCGTGGAATGGTTAGATGCTGTTGATAATGGAGAACCATGGGGTCGATTTGAGCCTCGACCGCGATGAATACGAAGTGTGAGACGGTTGTCATCAAAACGACTGCCTAAGCCTTTGCCTGCAAATTCAAAAAAAACTCATTTCAAGTACATAATTAAATTATTGATTAATTGTTTCTTGATTTAGTATTTGACATGCTAGGATATTGATAAAATCTTATTTGCTTGCGGAAAATAATTTTAATCACGTTCCTACCAACGCTGGTCTAATTGGCAAGATAACTCAAGAACGGCTGGACCAATTTTTATAATATTTCTGTTTTTGGATTTGTCTTTGTCGGGTATATATATACGAGTATATTAGGATAATATATATTAAAATATGATATTAATCAACAAACATATTTTCATTAAAACATTAGTCTAACCGGTCATTTGTAAATGGTATAACAAAACGCAACTGACAGCCACGTAATTGTCTATGGTTTGTTTAGAAAATACCGCGATACGTTGTATTTAAAGTTGGCCGGTCGGAGTGTTTGTGAGTTGCGAGTGCTGTGAGTTTTTACTAGTATCTAATAAAAATTATCTGCCCGTTTTTTTATGTTTATAAAATGGCCTAGAAAATGATTTTGAAACGTGGCCATTACGATTTGAGCTACGATGGAAGATTTTACAATCGTTTGTCACACGATTTACATACAAATTAACACTTGAAACTGGCCAAATACGGCGGCCGCGCGAACCATTACAAAAAGAAAAGAGCTTTAATGAGTTTTGGCTTTGAACGTGAAATGTTATGGCAATTATATTTTATATTCAATATTTTAATGTTTTATGTTAAAAAAAGTGGCGGTATTTTATCATTTTATATGTAAATTTTTTTATTAGTTGCCGCGGAACGTAAAAATGACATATGGCGCTCTTCACTAGATTATATTAAAAATTTTAGTATAATTTTGTATATTCTGGCTAATTTTAATATAACTTTACGAGTGTTTTTTTTATACATATAAATACCCGATTACGAAACGAAATTATATTAAGCATATTAAATGCTAAAAATTTCAGTAATTTGAATAACAAGGTTGTGTCATCGCTTAATACAATTCTAACTGTAAAGTTTGAAGTATTAAGCCTATACAATGTGTAAACATTGTCCGGTAGATGGCATACGTCACCTTGAAGACGTAAGATATAATATGAAGCGAAATTTGCATGTTCTAAAATAGTTCACGATGGTGTCAGTGGCAGCACGATTGGGCCGGATTCCCAATAGGCGCGGGTTCTAACCCCGCTTGTGACATCATTATTCGTTTCGTAATTGGGTATTTATAAATAATTAAGCATATTAAATGCTAAAAATTTCAGTAATTTGTTTTTTTATATTTTAGTCAAAACTTTAGTGCCGTAGCTAGCTATCACACAATTAAAACCGTTTGGCAAATAAGTAATGAGTTCATAATCATCTGTGGTATTATTTTAATATAACCGGATTAATAGAAATCTCCGTGTGGTGACGGAGTAGAATACTATTCACCACCCCATATCTTACCCGTGGGTGATCGTACGAGACGACTAAGGGATATAAAAATGCATAGAACATCTATGCGAGAGGAGAAAATCTCGAAACAAAACCCTATACCAACACGTCTGATCAGCGCGGTATATTAGGTTAATTTCCCTCCCGTTGCGAAGGAGGTCCGAGCCCAACAGTGCGACATTTGTGGGCTGTGATGATGATGATGATCATGATGAATAGAAATGTATTTATATAATACTTGCGATTTGAGTTCATCTCATCTCATCATCGTCTCAGCTCATATATGTCCCACTGTTGGGCTCGAGCCTCCTCCACAATGGGAGGGAAATTGACCTACTATATCACGCTGGTCAGACGTGTTGGTATAGGGTTTTGTTTCGAGTTTTACTTCTCTTGCATAGATGTTATATGCATGTTATATCCCTTAGTCGTCTTTTACGATCACCCACGGGTAAGATAGCGGGTGGTGAATTGTATTTTTACTCCGTCACCACACGGAAAATTTGAGTTAAATTATATGAATACAAATTTCAATTTATTTTAATCCAAAAATACTGGAACATAAATGAAGTTTGTTTAAAAAATATAAATATTGAATTCTCTTCTATTGTGGAGGAGGTTCAAGATCAGCATGTTATGTGAGTCCTGAAATGATGATGAGCATAAGAATTGTTATCAAATAAGAATAATTTTTACATACATGCATTTGCCGTGTGGTGACGGAGTAAGAATGCAATTCATCAACTTTTATCCTGCCCGTGGTTGTTGTAAAACACCACTTAGATATAATATAACATCAATACAAGAGCAATAAAACTTGAAATAAAAACCTATACCAAGCCGTTTGACCGGTATTTATTTATTTCTTTATTTTAGAGGAGGGTTGAACTGCAGCCACCGAAGACAAAGATCGGGTATCGGCGGCCTCCTCGCACGGCGAAGCGAAGAGAGGAGAGTTGCATGGGTATGGGGTCACGCGCCGCTTCTTCCGTCACCCAGGACCGATTTGGCGGGGCGAGACCTCAACCATAGCCCACCGCAAAAAAAAAAAAATGCCGCGGTGTTGGATAACGTTCGGATATCCGCAGCCTTGAATTATTTCCTAATGTATTATTACTATTTATTGGCTAACCCAATATGCGTTAATTAGTTTTATTTATAGAATGAAATATGTAATAACTAGCTTCTGCCCGCGGCTTCGCCCGCGTAAAAGGTTACTTTCGTAAAGTTTTTCGTCCCCTATTTTTATTTTACCCCTTAAGGGTAATTTTTTTCAAAATATTAATACCATATTTATTTATATCTATTCAATAGCCTAAAAATAACTTACAAGTTTCTGGCTTCAAAAATTACAACCTTTTACCCTTTACAACCTTTTTTTGCATTAAAAAGTAGCCTATGTCCTTTGTCAGGTTCTAGACTATCTGTGTACTAAACTTCATTTAGATCGGTTACGTAGTTTTGGCGTGAAAGAACGACAGACAGACAGACAGAGTTACTTTCGCATTTATAATATTAGTAAGGATTTAAATAATAATATTATTTTCGAGAAGGGCATTATTCAGTTTTTAGCTTGAATTTCAGTTGTAGTGGAAAATGACAATGTACGGTAAATAGCAAATTTTGTAGTGGTAGGACCAAGGACCATACTGTTGACAGTTTTGTGTCTATAGCTGCGGGCCGGTCCATCCAGGGTAGTACCACATTCTCGCAGAAGATCGACGTCTGAGCAATGGCAATTGTTGTGCTTCGTTCGGTGAGCGAGAGAGCTGGCAGCCCAACTGTGTGTGTTTGGGATATGTATTGCTAAGCAGCCGCCTAGTAATACCCCTGGTTATGCAAAGGTCCATGGGCGGCAGTAACACTTACCATCAGCTGTGCTGCTTGCTCGTTTGCCACAAAAAGCAATAAAAAAAATAAAAATAAGTTGAACCCCTGCTATGATATTGAAAATTTAACACAGTTGAAATAAGAAAAATTGAAAGAGAACGGAAGGTTCAAAATTTTTGTGACAAGCATCATCTTGGCTGTGTTATCACTTACACTATGAGTTGGGTTGTCCACTCATCTGCTAATAAAGGCAATATAAAAAATAGTTAATCCACTTCGTTAACTATAAGAGTAAAGGCAGGCAACTATACAAACCTTCATTCATGTATTGATAGACTAGATAATAATATATCACTACCCTTTACTTGATTTAAAACTATGTGATAACAGGTTAAAAGTAAAATAGTGACTCATCATCTCAGCCCATATATGTCCCACTGTTGGCTAGGGCTTTCTCCATGATGGGAGGGTAATTGACCTACTATATCACGCTGGTCAGACGTGTTGGTATAGGAATTTGTTTCGAGTTTTCCTTCTCTCGCATAGATGTTATTTGCGTTTTATATCCCTGAGTCGTCTCGTACGATCACCCACGGGTTAAGATGGGGGTGGTGATTTGTATTTGATTGATTCTTGATTCCGTCACCACACGGAAAACAATAGTGATTAACTTTTACATTTCTGCATGAGTTCTATAAACTGATTTGGCAGTACTTTTTATTTAGGACCCTTAATAAAATAAAAAAAAAATACAACAGTGTAATTAATGCAATCCAAAAATTTACGAAATGCATATTTACTACAAAATAAAAATTGACATATATTTAATATGGATGCAGCTCAAAAATTTACAAAGTGTACAGTTACTGCAATTCAAACGTTTAGGATACTGCACAGTTATTTCTGCAGCCTACAAATTGCCACCTACATGAATATCATCTATATGAATACCATCACTTAATGGTATTAAGATAAGAAGATTAAGAGAAGGAAAACTCGAAACAAAACCCTATACCATCACGTCTGACCAGCGCAGTATAGTAGGTTAATTTACCTCCCATTATGGAGGAGGCGCCAACAGTGGGACATATATGGGCTGCTGATGATGATGAATGGAATTAATATTATTCCCCACGAGGAAGTCCAGCAGTGGAAGTGTATGAACTAATGGGTGGAAGAAAAAGTGAAAAATTTACCTTTTGTTGTCCTGAAACCTTGGTTGATAGCCTTTGTTGTTCTGACAGCTGCCTTGTAGATCCTCCAATAGAAGAACAGCATGACAAGCATTGGTATGTAGAATGAACCGAGAGCTGAGTAGACAACGTAACCGGCATCATTGGTTAGTTCACATGTCCACGGACATGGAGGATTCGGAGACCAGCCATCTTTAGCTGCTTCTTCTGGCTGTGAAAGTAAATTTTAGAGGGTTTAAGAATTTCAGTGCATAAAGGAGTACGTACTAACACCCGGGTGTGCGGCCCCATAGCTACTGTACTGATTCCCCATCGCTGTTGGACTGACTATTTGTACCGTTTCTCTGACCTAGGTAGTTAATTGATCACCCCTTCCTTTTTTTTGGGTAGGCTATAGTCCGGACACACGCCGCCCGTTGCATCCGGGACGAAGAAAGGGCGGCGCGTGCCCACCGTATTCCCTCCCCATCGCCATTAGGTCGGCCACTTCCTTGCCATCCGTGGCAATTGATCATAAGGTACTGTAATATATTATTTTGCAATAGTGATATTACTAGTTTGTAGTTCTTCCGTGTGGTGACGGAGTAAGAATACTATTCACCACCCCATATCTTTCCCGTAGGTGATCGTACGAGACGACTAAGGGATATAAGACGCATATAACATCTATGCGAGAGAAGGAAAACTCGAAACAAAACCCTACACTAACACGTCTGACCAGCGCGGTATAGTAGGTTAATTTGCCTCCCATTACGGAGGAGGCCCGAGCTCAACAGCGAGACATTTATGGTCTGTGATGATGATGATGATATTACTAGTTTAATCTAAAGATGGAATCTTTACATGTCATTACCTCTCTTTGTATTATACAAAAACTTAAGACATATTAGTACTTCTTTTTACTAATTTATTAAGTAATTTCCTAAAATGGTGTTCATCAGATTTTGCACGGCCTGGCTTATTTAGTGTTTGAAAATATTATTATAACTTATCCGTCACTGTCTCTAGAGTTTATTATTAGATTACAAATTTGTAGAATATTTAAATGTTATTTTCTCTTAAATTCATATTTAAGTTGGTTCTTAAAAGTATTTTTTACGTTATTACGCATTAAAACGCCCCTACGAAAAATCAAATACAATTGCAGAACTAGAGACAATGTTTTCTTAATAAAAATGTTCTTCAATAAAAATGTTCTTAAACCTTATTGTTTTTTTCTTATTATTGAGTCTCTACGACCTTCTTATAGAGGTCCTTTGACCGCTAGGAGATAGCGACTTATATTATTTAAAAATTAATGAGGGGTCTATGGAGCACCGGTCGGAACGAAGTTCTTTTCGCTCTTGTTTGATGTTTGGTATACAGTCATTACAATTTATACTATAAACTAAAAACTGTTTAAATTTTATAATTTTAACAAACTTTTTACACAAAATTTATTGTTTATTATAAAAAAAATAAATTAAAGTTAAAATAGATGTAATCGTTATTTTCAATCACAGTAATAATTTGTTTGTGATAAGAAAAATATGACAAGTTTGTGATACAAATTTATCTAAGTTTCTAAAAAATTTGCGTCGATGGTCGTATCTAGCCGAATATAACCGAAGAAGAAAGGCGTCAAAATCAATTTCGGCACGCGGGAGAGCTGTATGCAGCGATGTATATAGATAATAATTAATACATAGCTGCAACTATTGTACGAAGTATCAGAAAAAGTCTCATTATATTTTTTTTGGTCTTGCTCCCATCCACTCAGAGCGTGTAACGTCTGATAAGGAATCGTGCAAAAAAAAACATTCTAAAATAAATATCTTTAAAACTATGCAAATTAGTAATTCAACATTGCCATTTAGTCTTTTGCCGTCCACTGCTACATGTAACTCTCTCATACTTCACAAATATGAGGGTAAAGTGCCGTAATTGTCACACTTGACAGGCGGGTTGGCGACCGCAGTGAGGTCTTATACGTTTTCCAGGTGAGAGCTGCTTGCCGGGTGAGCCACCAAAGACAAAGATTGGGTACCGGTGGCCCGCTCGCACAGCAAAGAGAGGTGTTCTTGCTTTGGTGGATCTATGGGGTTGCGAGCCGCCTCATCCGTTGGCCCGGACTGATTTGACGGGGCGCGACCACTTCCATAGGCCAACACAAGAAAAAAAATAGGTGAGAGCTGCTGCCCACTCTTCTAGTGAACCCTTAGGTGGTTTTTACGACTGCTACAAACAAATAAGGGGTAGTGACAATAGTATTATTATCTTATCACCACACAGAATTTAAGTACAAGTAATTACTTGTGCTAAAAGTATTTTATTTAGGAAATTAATGCTATTCGTAGTACCTTTTTATCTTTCCATCCCACGAGTGGGGGAAAACAAATGACGAACGACAGCACCCACAGTCCAGCTATCAACGCCTTTGCTCTCTTTCTACTCATAATGCTAGGATAGCTCACGGGCCTTGTAACTGCTACATAACGATCTAGAGATATGGCACACAGATTTAGTATTGATGCTGTGCACATCCACACGTCGACTGCCAGCCAAACAGAACACCATACATCGCCGAAGATCCATATCTGAAAAAAAAATTCATCAATTAAAAATAAATAATATTGATAAATTTACAATCAACAAGACTTAGAGGATTTAATTAGCTAAGAAAAGTTTTAATTCTGAAGATTTCTTCAAGGAACATTAACTTGGATATAGGTGAAATTGCTCCTAAGGTGCAGCAGAAGCCAAAATGAAAAAAAAAAGTGTGTGTGTCAGCTCCGACGCACGACTGGAGTTTACTCCTTAAGTACGATTATCAAAACAGGTGCAAAAAAAGCTCATTTGACTAAAAATAATATATATAATTTAGGGTGGTCCTTATTTCGGGTTTTTTCGAATTTTTTTTCACGATAGTTCTAAATCGGTTCGAAATCTATAAAAAAAAAATCATTCCAAGTTATAGCTCTTAATTTTAATATTAACCCGCGCCCCCCGACAGTCAAAGTTTTAAAGGAAAATAACATGGGAAAACTTTAATTATTACTTTAGAATTTTTTACGTCATGAAGTAACCAACAGATCACATTGAAAAACATTATTTCCTATGTAAAATTTAACGTTCTACAAAAAAGGTCTCTTATGATTTTTCGATAACTCCAACGGTTCTGAAGTTATTGGGGTACTATCCCAGAAACCTCCACGCGGTGTACCCTGGGTGCGGGCGGCGGTCCCCAGTTCTTCTGTTGTACTGTCGTCCGTAGCGAATATCTGCGCGATTTCGCTCCTTACTCTACTACAGTCGTAGTAGAGGGTATAGGACGCGAAATATTGGGACGGGCTCAGTCACTCATTCATTTGAGGGCTGGGCAGGCACATGCCACCGCCCACACATCGTAAACCTGGTATCTTGCTTCAAGACACGTTGTCTTGAGGCGTAGTATCAGGAGCGAGGGTCTTGGCTTAACCGCCCGGACCGCGAGGAAGACAACCTCTATAAAGAGTTCGAAGTAACATTCGGACTCAGAAATCACCCAGAATCTTAAGTTCTGGCGTGCGGCGAGAAGATGCATGGCAGATGGGTTGTTCTGTCGTTAGCACGCTCCAGCCAGGGCACCGGCTGACCCCCTGGTTGGTAAATGTAGGCTTGCCCGGGTATAGGGATCTCTGCCCGGGTCGACGAAATGTATCTCCCATTCTCGTGGGAATCTAATGGATACTGCAAATTTAAAAAAAACCGACGGGAATCCTAGCGATTCTCACCCCAAGGCCCAGTCATGCCAACGCAAAACTGACCAAGACGACGCCTCGTCCTCAGGACTTGAGGCGTCCGCCGAGGGCCCGGCACAAATCGTGGAGGCCCAGAAGAAGAAGAGGAGGTCGCCTCGAAAGTCTCGGGGCAACGGCCTGAGCCATAAAAGGCGGCTGGAGGAGCGGCGAGCGCGCAGGGAGGCTGCCGCCGCTGAAGAGAGGAAGGACGGTAGACTCGCAGCAGAGCCGTCGACGGACGAGGGCGACAGCGATGTCGCAGAGCCGTCCGAAGACGAGGGCGGCGGATCTACCGTCAGAATGGACGAGGGCGGTGATATTCCCGCAGGGCCGTCCAAAAAGGACAGTGGGTCGGCTGGTGAAGGCCCCACTAGGTCGTCGGCGCGTCTAGCAGCAAAGACGCCGCCGGCGACCGCGACTAAGAAGGAGGAGGCCCTCCCCTCGCAGGTGCGAAAGCGCCCCCTGAGCAAGGGAGGCAGCTCGAGCGCCGAAACCGAGGGGAGCGTGGCCAACATGCCTCCACCCAAGATCCAGGCCTCCCGAAGAGGGCGAGGGACCTCGGTCATGGAAAGGGCGGCGGCGGTCGCTGTCCGCGCCGGCGAGGCCACGGATCTGCAGGCCGAAAATGTCCGCCTTAGAGGCGAGATGTCAGGCCTGCGGACCCGAAACCGGAACCTGGGCGACATGCTGGCGGAAATGCGTCGCGCAAACCGCCAGCTGTTGATAGACGTGGCCGACCTCAAGGCGCAGGTGGCGCTGTTCGTGTCACCCGCGCCAGCCGCGCTATCGGCCAGGGCCGGATACTCGGCGGCCGCTGCGGCGCCAAAGCCGCCTCGCGCTGCGGCGCCGACGACGTTGGGTGATGGCGTCAGCGTCACACCCGTCCCCGCGGCGAGGAAGACGCCTGCCGCCGCGAAGCGCGCGCCGCCGGCTGACGCTGGCGCGGTCACCGCGGTGAAACTCCCTGTTCCCGTGGTGAGGCTGACGCCTCTCCCCGCGGACCGCTTGCCGCCGGCTAGCGCCCCTGCGGCGCCAAACCCGCTAGGCGCCGTAGAACGGGCCCCTAAGGAGGCTCAGCCGACCCCGTTTGAGGTGGGAGGCATATCCGACGAGGCCCTCGCCAAAATCATCGGCGCAGTGGGCAAGCTCGTCGATGCGCGCTTCGCCGTTCTGGAGGCGAGGTTGCCTCCAGAACCACGTGTCCGACCACCTCTCGCCGCGGACAAGCGGCCGCATGTGGCACCAGCCCCCGCCCCGCTGCCTTGTCAGGGTGGCCGCGTGGGGAGCTACGCCGCGGCCGCGGCCGGGCCTAAGCCCAAAGGCCCCGGCCCAGCTCCGAAGGGACCCGCCCTGAGGAGGAAGATGGCTCCGGCCCCTGCCGGACCGCTGAAGTCGCCCGCAACAACACCGCCGGCGACGACCAGCGAGGCCGCGACGAGACCTTCCGCGTCTGGCACGACTGCCGTACCCGAACAGGGTTGGCAGGTAGCCGAACGCGACAGAAGGAGTCGCGGCCAAAGGAGGAGAGCGGAGGCCAAGCGCGCCGCTGAGGTCCCCGCTCCTCAGGCAGGAGCCGGACAGAAGAAGAGACCGCGCAAGGGGCTCAAGTCGCCGAAGACGGCCGCAGTGGTGATCACTGTGCTGCCCGAGGCGGCCGAGAAGGGCCTCAGCTACGAGGCCGTCTTGAGGAAGGCCCGGCGGGAGCTAGACGTCTCCGATATTGGAGGCGTCGAAGCCAGGACCCGCAAGGCCCGGACGGGGGCTCGAATTCTCGAGTTCCCAGGGGCCGAGGGCGCCAAGACGGCCGACAGCGTGGCCGAGAAGCTGAGAGGTTTGTTCGCCGAGGAGGGTGGCATCAAGATCGCCAGGCCCGTCAAGTGCGCCGAAATGCGCATTTCGGGTTTGGACGATTCAGTGACGGTGGAAGACATCCGGGAGGCTATTGCCTCGAAAACCGGGTGTCCCATAGACACCGTCCGGGTCGGTGCCATTCGTCCCGGTCCGGGTGGCGTAGGTGCTGCCTGGGCGCAGTGCCCGGTGGAGTCGGTCAGGCAACTGGCCGGCTCAGGCAGGCTCCTCGTGGGCTGGAGCTCGGCGCGGGTAACCGTGCTTGAGCACCGGCCTGCGAGGTGCTACAAGTGCATGGCGGTCGGACACACTCGACCGACGTGCACTAATTGCTTCGACTGCGGCGGATTGTGTTTCCGCTGCGGTCAGACCGGGCACGTGGCGGCATCTTGCGCCGCCCCGCCCCACTGCCCCGCGTGTGCGGCGGGCAATAAGCCCGCCAAGCACCGCATGGGCTCTGGGGCGTGCAAACCTCCAGCTTCGGCCCCAAAGGCGCGGGGCGGCCCTACGACCACGGCCGCTCCCGCTCCTAGCGCGGTCCGATCGCCCGCTGGCGAGGAGGTCATGGACATAACCCGATAATGGGTACACCAGCCATGCACCTCCTCCTGCAGGCCAACACCAACCACTCCGCCGGAGCGCAGGATCTCCTCCTGCAATCCATGGCGGAGTGGTCGATTGGTGCAGCCGTAGTCGCGGAACCGTACGCCGTGCCTGATCGCCCCAATTGGGTGGTCAGTCGAAACGGTACCGCGGCAATCGTCGTCTCAACGCAGCGGCACTTCCCGTCCTTGTCCCTTTTGGATAGGGGCGAGGAATTTGTCGCGGCGGAGTGGGGAGGGGTCACGCTCTACAGCGTATACCTCTCCCCCACTAGGAGGATGGACGATTTCGGGGCCTCACTCACCACCTTGGAGGCCTCGATACGGCGACTGGCACCGGGCCTCGTCCTGGTTCTGGGGGACTTTAACGCCAAATCCACGGCGTGGGGGTCCCCTACGACGGACGACCGCGGGCGGGCGGTCAACGAGTGGGCGGCTTCACTGGGCCTCTGTGTTCTGAACAGAGGCTCGGTGAACACGTGTGTGCGGCGGCAGGGCGGGTCGATAGTGGACTTGTCGTTCGCTAGCCCCGCTGTCGCGCCACGGGTGAGGAACTGGAGTGTCCTGGAGGAGGCGGAGACCCTGTCGGACCACCGGTACATCCGGATGGAGGTCTCCCCCCGGGAACCCGGTAGGGGTCACAGGGCGGACGGAGCTCCCGCGTTTCCGCGGTGGGCTGTGGGTCGTCTTGACAGGGATCTACTGGCGGAGGCGGCCATTGTCAGCACGTGGCTGTCCTCACCACCCCCAGCGGACGGAGTGGACGCTGAGGCTGTCCGCATTCGCAGTGCGTTAACGCAGATCTGCGATGCGGCCATGCCCAGAGTGCGGCGGCGTCCACCTCCGAGGCAGGGGGTCTACTGGTGGTCCCCAAGACTGGCGGACCTTCGTGCGGCGTGTATCAGTGCCCGAAGGTCCTACACCCGCAGCCGGCGGCGTCACCGCGACGTCGAGCGGGAGGGCCAGCTGTACGAGGCGTACCGCAGTGCGCGGACTGCCTTTCGGCTGGCCATCCGTGCCGCCAAGGGCGCGAGTTGGCAGGAGATGCTGGACGGTCTCGACCGTGACCCCTGGGGTCGCCCATATCGCGCGGCGCTGAACAAGCTTCGTGCGCGGCCCCCCCCCCTCACCGAGACCCTCCAGCCTGACTTCCTTCGTAGGGTGGTCGAGGAGCTGTTTCCACGGCAGTCGGAACACACGCCCCCGGTCATGGCTCCGCCAGATCAGGACCGGGAGGACGACGACGACGAGAGTGTTCCGCCCGTGACGGAGTCGGAAGTGGGGGCGGCCGTGGCGAAGATTCGTTCCGCCACCACGGCCCCCGGCCCGGACGGAATTCCAGTCCGGGTGCTGACGTCGCTCCTCGAGCACTTCGAGCCTCGCCTCAGGCAGCTGTTCAACGCCTGTCTGACGTCTGGACGGTTCCCTGAGTGCTGGAAGGAAGGGAGGTTGGTTCTCCTGCCAAAGCCGGAACGGTCCCCGGATTTGCCGTCGGCCTACAGGCCCATCGTGCTCCTCGACGATGTGGGTAAGCTGCTGGAGCGTGTGCTCGCTGCCCGCATCGTCCGACACCTGGAGGAGGTGGGGCCCGATCTGTCGGACGCTCAGTATGGGTTTCGGAGGGGGCGTTCGACCATCGGGGCCCTATTACGCCTGAGGCAGGCGGCCGCGGAGGCCGTCGCCGGGAAGGGAGTGCTGTTGGCGGTGTCGTTGGACATCGCCAACGCATTCAATAGTCTGCCATTCGGCTGCATCAGGGAGGCGCTCCGGTTCCATGGAGTGCCCCTGTACCTCAGGCGGCTGGTGGCAGACTATTTGGAGGGCCGCAGTATCCTCTGCGCGGGTCCCGCAGGGGACATTGTGCGGACGCCCATGTCGTGCGGCGTTCCACAGGGGTCGGTTCTGGGGCCGACTCTGTGGGACATCGGGTACGACTGGGCGTTGAGAGGGAGTCTCCCCCCTGGGCTGAGCTTGGTGTGCTATGCTGACGACACGCTCGTCACAGCCCGGGGCAGGACACTCGAAGAGGCGGCGAGCCTGGCCACTCTCGGCACCGAGGAGATGGTCAGGCGGATCGAGGCGCTGGGGCTCAGGGTGGCCCTAAACAAGACGGAGGCCCTTCTTTTCCATGGGCCCCGTGTGAGGCTGCCCATCGGCGCCTCGATAGTGGTAAACTCCATCCACATCAGCATCCAGGCCCATATGAGGTACTTGGGTCTGGTGCTCGACGGGCGATGGTGGTTCCGGGAGCATTTCCGACAGATTGCTCCCCGGCTTGTCGGCGCGGCGTCCGCCCTTTCTCGACTCATGCCGAATGTGGGCGGACCCAGTTTTGAGGCCCGACGGCTGTATGCGGGGGTCATCCGCTCGATGGCCATGTACGGCGCACCCGTGTGGGCGAGGGCTCTGAACGCCCAGCTCAGGGCGGTTCTGTGGAGGCCACAGAGAGCCATGGCGGTCAGAGCCATTCGCGGGTACCGCACGGTGTCGACAGAGGCGGCGTGCCTGTTGGCCGGGACACCCCCGTGGGACCTAGAGGCGGAGATGCTCTCCGACCTCTACCGGCGGGTTATCACAGCGCGCGAGGAAGGTGGCTCCCCATCGTTGAGCGAGATAGCCACCTGGCGCGTGGATGCCCGCCGAGACGTCATCGCCCGTTGGGCTACGCGGCTGGAGAGGCCTAGGCACGGTGTGGAGACCGTTGAGGCCCTCCGGCCCGTATTGATAGAGTGGATGGAGCGGCGGCACGGAGTCCTCACCTTTCGGCTGGTGCAGGTATTGACGGGGCACGGGTGTTTCGGGTTGTACCTGCACAGGGTCGTGTATAGGGAGTGGACTCCGGCCTGCCACCACTGCAGGAGTGACGAGGACACGGCGCAACACACGCTGGAGGTGTGTCCGGGATGGGAGCGGCAGCGCCGTGACCTCGTCGCTGTCATCGGTGCCGACCTGACGCTGCCGGCCGTCGCGAGAGCGATGGTCGACAGCATCAGGAACTGGGACGCGGTCGCCGCCTTCTGCGAGGCTGTCATCTCGCAGAAGGAAGCGGCGGAACGGGCAAGGGAGGATTCCCGCGCCCCGGGCCGCCGCCAGCGGCCGGGGCGGCGCAGGCGCGAATACCTGCGCCTGATGCCGCCCTAACCGAGGCTTCGGGTGATCGGACCGGGGAATTGTCCGGTCACCCGACGTGAGGCCACCGCGTGAGGGCGACGCCCCGACGGCGAAATCTGTCGGGGCGTCGACGAGAGGAGCCCGCGAGGGTGAACCGCCGGGCGGGCCACCGAAGTTAAAAATCGGGTTCCGGTGACCCGCTCGCACGGCGAAGAGAGAGGAGTTTTACGGTGGGTCTATGGGGTCACGCGCCGCCTTTTCCGTCACCCCGGACCGATTTGGCGGGGCGAGACTAATCCATAGTCCACCAAAAAAAAAAAAAAAAAAAAAAAAAAACGGTTCTGAAGTTATTCGAGATCTAAATTGAAACTATAATCATTTTCATTGTTTTTTGTGTTTTTTTTGGTCATTTAATAATATTTAATTTAATAATTTTATCGGTGTCATCCCCAAAAAATTTAGTTTTCGTAAGCCAGGAGCTTGTCATCATGCACGATGGATGGCAAAAGCTATATATGGATTAAAAATGTACTTGTTTCGGGAACAATTATCATTCAAAAAAGGTGAAGACAATAAACTACGGCAAATATGTGTTTTTGTGACATCTGTTTATGTTAAAGCTTGGTTTTCGTCGTCTAATAGTGTAAAAGCACCGTACAATGATCTACAATTTATAAAAGAACTAAATAACTTTAAGGCAATCAACAGTAATCTTACTACTGTAGCAATTAGTAGATTTATGAATCATCTATGGTATTTATCACCAGAATTAGTGATCATGGCTATTTTTGATGAGGATGTTTCACTAGAAACAAAATTAAAAATTGTTGCTAAGCTACGTACAGAAGAAGAAAAAATCACTGCTATTCCGGAAGAAGACCTGGATTATACAAGTGAAAAATGTAGTGTGAAACGCTTTCAAAGTAAGAGCCTAACCGAATTATTGAATAATGATATTGACTTTTTCGTAACTGCAGAATCGATCAAATTTTTTGAAAGATTTGAGTTACAAACAGAATTTTTGACAATTCATCCTTCTGAGTGGGCTGATAATGAAAACTATAAAACTGCATTAAGATTCGTCAAAAAATTATCGGTTGTGAATGACTGTGCTGAGAGAGGAGTTAAACTAGTGCAAGATTTTTGTAAACATTATACTAAGGATGAAAAACAAATGCAATACGTGTTACAATTAGTTAAAGATCATCGTCAAATGTTTCCTGACGCACTCAAAAAAACGAATGTAAAAATTTCATAAAAGTATCTATAATTGAAAATAAAAATGATAATTTTGCTACTTTTTTCAATTCATTGAAATATTAATAATAGATTTTTTTAATTAACTAATACTTTTCTCGTATATTATAAGTCAAAATTATATGTCGAGTGAAAAAAAGTCATCTAATATGAAAAATAACTCGTCTATCATTTTTTAATTATTAAATGACCAAAAAATAACACAAAAAACAATGAAAATGATTATAGTTTCAATTTAGATCTCGAATAACTTCAAAACTGTTGGAGTTATCGAAAAATCATAAGAGATCTTTTTTGTAGAGCGTTAAATTTTACATAGGAAATAATGTTTTTCAATGTGATCTGTTGGTTACTTCATGACGTAAACAATTCTAAAGTAATAATTAAAGTTTTCCCATGTTATTTTCCTTTAAAACTTTGACTGTCGGGGGGCGCGGGTTAATATTAAAATTAAGAGCTATAACTTGGCATGATTTTTTTTTTATAGATTTCGAACCGATTTAGAACTATCGTGAAAAAAAATTCGAAAAAACCCGAAATAAGGACCACCCTAATATATATATACATATATATATTATTTTTAAAATATATATATTTTTATTTACAGTTACTTCTTCTTCTTATATATTGGCAATCAGCTACATATACGAGCTATTAGTGCCAGTGTCAAGTTATAAATATTTTCATGTTTTTAGTCTTTCAAGTTAGTCATTGTCGAAGTCAAATTGTCGCCATTAATAGTGCAATGGCCACACTGTTAATGGTATCTTGTGGGAATTTTGATGGAAAACGAAAACATTGTAAAGCACTTTTATATGATATTCACTACATCCCATTAGTTCCGCCGCTTCATATTACATAAAATGCCATCAAAATTATCTAATATAACACGTTAAAACACTAAGATATCGAATATAATACAAGAGCACATGTACATGACGTTTTCAAATTCCCGTCAAAAGTCCTATTTACAGTTATTAAAACTGTTCAGTGAAGTATTATCTCTCGTATTAAAGGTGCGCAGAATAGGTTGCGCACTAAAAACGAAACGAGATCATTCGATCACTAGATTTTACTCCTCAAATTTTTCTCATACCGGGCGCCTTATATGAAAATCCATTCTTAAGGAGTAAACTCCAAAAAAAAGATACATTGAAAATGTTTCTACTATATTCACTATGAACACGTATATTAAAAGAATTTCGTTCAAAAGATGGATGATCCTATTAATATTATAATAGTTGGGTAATAAGCTTCAATCATCATTATCAGTCGCCTGCTCTTATCCCAATTATTTGTGGACGAGGCAATATGTAATTGTAGATATTGCAAAAGTTATTGGCAATAGTTTTATGACCAGCCGTTTGTCTGGCATCAATCCTGCTTGGAAATTTATTTGTTGACCAAACAGCATCAGTTGAAGTAAGCCCAGGTTGCTCCGAGCCGACTTTTCCGACATCTATGAGCTAAGTAAGGGCTGACGATGGACCTAAAAGCTGGCCATAGGAACTCCGTAAACGTTAAACGACGCAACCGCATCGAAATTGGGCTCATTTGATTCGTCTTGGCGAGTACTTTAATTTTTTTTTAATTTTTATTGCCGGTGGTGGCAAACGAGCAAGCAGCACATCTGATGGTAAGTGACACTACTGCTCATGGACCTTTGTAATATCAGGGCACAACTAGACCACTGCCAACCGTGAAGAAAGAGCTCTTCTTAAACCTCGTTTAAAAAAGGACATGTCATAGCGCTCGGGAAACACGGCAGCAGGTAGTTCATTCCAGATCTTGCACGTACGTGGTAGAAATGATCACTGAAAACAGTAGACGTTTGTATCGTTTCCAGGTGAAATGGATGAACCCTGCTGCGGTGTCGAGTGGTACGGTAATAAAATAGTGACGGTGGTACCAAGTCAAATAGTTCCTCAGAGCACTCCCCGTGAAAGAGCCTGTAGAGTACACAAAGAGACCCAAAGTCTCTCCGGCTCCCCAATGACTCCAGTCTTCCCGTGAGATTGGGATCACTTACTTTACTTGGGAGTACTTTAATACTATATGGAAACCAGGGTCTAATCAAGGACCTGGAAGCTAGCCATAGGAACTCCGTAATTAAACGACGCAACCTTATCGAGTTTGGACTCGTTTGATTCGTCTTGACAAGTACTTTGATATTATATGGTAACCAGGGTCTGATGTTGGACCTGGAAGCTGGCCATAAGAAAAAGAAGGTGCTAAATGTTCTTAATCATACCATCAAAATGTAACACGCTTTTATTTATATAATTGGGACTGTGATAGAAACGGGAAGATTTAATAATTATGGTGTAAAGTTTTAGTGTTCAAAATATATAATTATGTACGATATGGTATTATTTTGTAGTAGACGAAGAACTTAATTATCGTTAAAGGTTACAATGAACTTATAAAGTGTTATATGTGATATTAGAGTTAATACATTTTGAACTTTTCATTTTATTAGCAAATAATAAAAGCTTGTTTTTAAAAGAAGCCTCTTCTTTAATTTTATTTTTATTTCTGGCATTGACTAATAGTAAATGATAAATAATATAAAAATTATGAGACGTGCACTTTTGGATTTTCCAAATTATATTAGTTTTGTTTTGTTAATAAATTAATGTTATATTAAATAATTAACATACATACATACATACATATCATCACGCCATATCCTTTGCAGGGTAGGCAGAGAGAACAGAGTGCCAGAGAACTCTATCTTTGCATACTTCACTCGCTTCCTCAACATTCATAATTCTCTTCATACACGCTCGCCGGTTTCGGAGACTCTTGACTCCAGCTTCCTTCAGTACATGACCGATCTGGTCTAGGTAGGTTAGTCTAGGTCTCCCTCGGTACCTACATTCTTCCACTTTCGCATTGTATATCTTCTTAACCAGACGTTCGTTCGGCATTCTCTCCACATGTCCGAACCATCGGAGCATTCCCTTTCGCATCTTTACACCAATACTCTCTTTCATACCTACTCGCTCTCTTACGTCGTCGTTACGAATGCGGTCGGTCAGCCTAACTCCACAGATTTTCCGCAGTGATCGCATTTCGACCGCATTAATTTTACTTTCATACTCTTTTCTGCATACCCAACTCTCGCTTCCATACAGTAATGTTGGGACAAGCACTGCGTTATGTATTGCTACACGTGCCTTCTGGCTGAGGTGGTGGCTGCCGAGAAGTTGCCCCAACGCTCCATTCACTCTATTTCCCGCATTCACTCTTCGCTCTATATCAGTAGTGTACCATCCATCTTGGCTAAATCCACATCCAAGATATACAAATTCATCCACTTGCTCTAGTACATCATTACCTATTGTTACTCTTACATCTGTTCTGGCTTCATCTCTTTCAAAGACCATTATTTTGGTTTTGCTCACATTCACGCGTAGACCGTTAAATAATTAAACTTTAAAAAATATATATACTTATTTAAAACACTAAAAACCGAAAAATGAGATGAACTATTTAATTCTTGTCTAATTCTAATTATGTATTAATTTTTATAAGATATAATTACAATGTATGCTAGAAATCCACTAACACGATTTGAAGTCGGTGCCAAGACCGGGATTCGAACCTCGCTTGTGACATCATTTTTCGCTTCGTAATCGGGTTTTACAAATAATTAAGCATATTAAATGCTAAAATTTCAGTAATTTAAAATAAAAAACGTATTTCGAAAAAATGGAAACGAAATGCTGTATCTCGTTGCCAATGGTTTAAATTTCACTGTTTCAATCAATTCGCGTATACACCATATGTGCTATCGATGCGTCACGTGAGGCTGCAACTTAGGTATGAGATACTACTAACATCCAAGTGATGTAAATAATTGTGACAGTTTGATGCAATTGTTAAGACATAGGCCCCAGAGTCATGGTAAGATGCATTATCTCTGTCATTAAGGGCTTGGTAAGCGGGCAATAGGGATAATATCCAAACATGTAGGCTTTCCCCTTCGTTGTTACCAAATTGAAACAGGCTAGTTACCTGATTTGGTTTTTATAAAATTCAATGACGACACTATTGGCACAAAAGTGAAAGACAGTGACGGGTTAGTTGCCATAGCGTCTGTGTCAACCATATATCAGGCAACGAAAGGTTACGGGATATTGAACGGAAAATGCTTCCGTTAATCCTCTGTTGGGCGGTTATGGTATATAAACTCCAGTGTACTTTACAAAGCCTTAAACAAAGCTGTCATTGATTTAGGCAAAAATAAATTACCAATGATCAATTTTATATCGCACTGAGTTGTGTAAAGACTCTAGAGGAACAACTTTTTGCGACTTAGAGTCTAATAAACTACTGAATTCAAAATACTATAGCAGGAGAAAGCGTAAGCCAAAGAATAAGACAGTTCTAAATAGGTACGTATTTAAATTAGAAAAAAATGATACAATTATCCAATACGGCTGAACAGCGTTTAGGAAATTTAAGAGAATCATCTCACCTAATATATCTCAGTGTCTGAAGGCACAAGTCTATGAACAGTGATGATTTACGACATGAAAATGTGGTCCCTAAATGTGGGTCTCGTAACAAAATTCAATGCCGCTCAGCGTACTATGGAACGGGATATGCTCGCTCGTTTCTGTGTGAGGTAGGATTCGAAATACGTTACTCCATAGAATAACGGGTGTCATCGACATATCACGAAGAACTAGCACTCTGAGAGGCAATGGGCAGGCAACATTACTCAACGAACTGATAAATACTGCAGAATAAAAGTTTGGCAATTTGTAGCGAAATATGAGAGAAGCTAAGTCCAGATGATGATACATATTTACAACAGTTCGACTTTGAGATAGGTGAATTGAAAAAGGTCCATCCTTCCAGCTTGGTATGTTATTTTCTACCTACGTAACAAAGATCATATATTGGCAACATAAAGAATTACCTAACTCCTAATCGTTATGGAGTAGTACCTTACATTATCAGCTTACGTGATTAAATTGAAAGAATACGGTTAAGGGTCTATGCGTGCATATAATATTGAAAGAATTGTCCTCCAACTCCTAACCGCTAAGGAGATGTACCTTCCATCACCAGCTCATCTAAATGAGATTATCACTGCCAGATGCAAATATTTGAATAGCTTTGGAAAATATATGAGACACGTAATATGTGCCTATATAATTTGAGTGTTGCCCTCGATTTCCATGACTTCCCATCATCAGATCATGATTTGGTGACAATGGGACCACCTCGGGAGTTAACTTGAAAGAATGCAGCTAATGGTCTATGGTCTATGCGTGAGTATGATATTGAAAGAATTATCCTCCAACTCCTAACCATTCAGGAGATGTACCTTCCATCACTAGCTCACCTACCTGAAATGTTCACTGCCAGATGCAAATATTTGATTAGCTTTGAAAAATACATGAGACACGTAATATGTGCCTATAAAATTTAAGGGTTGCCCTCAATTTCCATGAATTCCCATCATCAGATCATGATTTGGTGACAATGGGATCACCTCGGGAGTTAACTTGAAAGAATACAGCTAAAAGTCTATGCGTGCGTATGATATTGTAAGGATTATCCTCCAACTCCCTAACCATTCAGGAGATGTATCTTCCATCACCAGCTCACCTAACTGAAATGTTCACTGCCAGATGCAAATATTTGATTAGCTTTGAAAAATACATGAGATACGTAATATGTGCCTATAAAATTTAAGGATTGCCCTCGATTTCCATGAATTCCCATCATCAGATCATGATTTGGTCACAATGGGACCACCTTGGGAGTTAACTAAGCAGCTAAAAGTCTATGTGTGCGTATGGTATTGTAAGGATTATCCTCCAACTCCTAACCATTCAGGAGATGTACCTTCCATCACCAGCTTCACTTCTTCACTGCCAGATGCAAATATTTGAAGAGCTTGTGAAAATATATGAGACACGTAACATGTGCCTATAAAATTTGAGGGTTGCCCTCGATTGCCATGACTTCCCATCACCAGATTATGACTTGGTGACAATGGGACCACTTCTGGAGTATACCCTTTAGAAAGAAAAAAGAATTTTGAAAATCGGCCCAAAATTGACAAAAATATCGCTGAACATACATAAAAAAAAAAAATACATACAATGAAACATAGAACCTCCTCCTTTTTGAAGTCGGTTAAAAAAGCACTTATGATGCAATAGTGTATTTCTAAATACGAAATATCCTAGGAATTATTAAGTTAACTAGTGCCGTTTTGATATTGGGCATGGTAAAAGTAAAGCGGTATAACAGCTGCATGTCCCAATAACAACGCCGTAACAAAAGTAGTAAACGAGTTGTTTTAGTTGTTTTTTAACCGACTTCAAAAAGGAGGAGGTTCTTTGTTTCATTGTATGTATTTTATTAGTTGTACTGTTTATAGCTTTGTGGCTACACGTGAACGCGTTGTGACCATTTAAAGTTATTACTATACAACAATAAAAATATAATATACTCAGATATTTTTTATTGCTGATGATGGCAAACGAACAAGCAGCACACCTTATGGTAAATGTTACTGCTGCCTATGGGCTGCCGAAGGCAAAGATCGGGTACCGGTGGCCCACTCGCACGACGAAGAAAGGTGATTGCAGGGTGGGTCCCTGGGGCTGCGCGCCGCCTCTTCTGTCGCCCCGGACTGATTTGTCGGGGCGCGGCCACATCCACGGTCCACATTGCAAAAAAAAATAAAAGAAAAAAGAAAAGTACAGCTAGGCCGCTGCCTACCAATGAATATTCATCCAGAACTTGAGCTGCCGGCTCTCGCGCTCACCAAATGAAGTGCAACAGTATATTGTAACTGATTTCGATTTTTTGTGAGAATGTGGTACTGTCCCGGAGTGACCGGCCCGTGTCTTAGACAGAAAAATAATGTGTCAATAATTTGGTCCTATTGCTACAGAAATGTTTTTTATGGGATATTTAGTCAAATATCCCATATAAAACGTAGATGGCGTAGTGGTTAAGATACCGATCTCCCGTGCCATTGCCGTGGGTTCGATTTCCATGCAGGACAATACTTTGTGCAATACAAAAAGTGTTGTTCTGAGGCTGGGTGTAATTTGTATGTGTTAATTGTATGTTTGTAAAGTCCCCCGCAATACAAGGATTATTTCTTTAGTGCAAGGGGCAGGGTGGACTTTTCCCAAAAAAATAAATAATTTGCAAAATCCAAAAGTGCACGCCTCATAATTTTTATATTATTCACCATTTACTATTAGTCAATGCCATAATGAAAATTTAAGAAAATATAAAATACTTTTGAAATTTCGTGGCATTCTCGACGTAGTGCTAAACATAGCTGTTGTTTACAATGCTGCAAGCATCCATGGCTGTATGGAATTTATTTAATTTGCCTGTCCGAATGGATGAACAAAATAATGTAAACTAAACCCAATTTTTATAAGGTATGCATACACTAAAGACTAAGAAGTTTAGTTTTTTATTACTTGCAATTAAACGACAAAGAATTACCAAGCCATTTTCGAAAGGAAACAGCGTGTTGCAATTATGAAGGTTTTAATAAAAGAAACAGGGGGGCATAGTCCGGAGCGTGCTCGTTCGCGTCCCCTGCCAGTCTAATTAGACTGCTAATCCGGCTCGAAATGCGTACCGCAATGCGGGTTAGGGCGTCCCCCGGAGGCGACGCGTACCGACCCGCCCCCGTCGGTACGAACATCGGCAGTTGCGGCGATGGGGGCCGCCACCCATCACGCCTTGCCCAGTCAGGCGAGTCGAGGAGAGCAGAGTGCCGGGTGGGCACGTGGAATGTAAGAGGTTGTGTGGACGGTAAGTTGCACGAGCTGATATCCGTCATGGCGGACAAACAGCTAGACGTGCTCTGTGTAACAGAGACCAAGCGAAGGGGCAGCGACGCCTGCGATCTTCCTGGTGGCGGGATGGCTCTGTGGTCTGGTGTACCACAGAGCGATCGAGCCAGCATGGGGGTAGGAGTACTGCTGTCCTCTCGCTTGGCCTCAGGTGTGAAGGATTACGGAATGTATGATCCCAGACTTCTTTGGGTCCGTATAAAACTTGGTGTCACCAAGGTATTCATGGTTGTAGCATATGCTCCCGTAGGATCCTCGGTGGCATCAGACCTAGAGAAGTTTTGGGATAATGTTAGGGAAGTTCTGGATATGGCAGAAATCAGTGAACGCGTGATTGTATGCGGAGATTTGAACGGATGGGTGGGGACCAAGCGTCCCGACTATGAGGACGTACTTGGTCCATTTGGTGATAAGAGAGTGAACGACGCAGGTAGGCTCATAGCGGATGTATGCATGGAGAGAAACCTTATTGTGTCTAACACATTTTTCCAACATAAGGACATCCATACGTATACATGGAGAAGGAATGAACAGAAAAGTATAATAGATTTAATTTTGGCAGACAGTCGCCTCCGAAGCAAAATATTGGACGCAAGAGCCTACAGGGGCCCCACAGTCGATACGGACCACTATCTCGTTATTGCGAGATTTAGTGGTCTGTTCAGAAAGTGGAGGCACTGGCGAGAGCGTGTCCACTTCGGAGGGCTTGAAAGAATAAAGGTTGAAAGGTTGCAAGAATAGTGTGTAAGAGAAAAGTATGCAGAGGGTGTCCGAGAACGGCTGACGATGGCAAGCCAGCCGCAATCGGACATTGAAGAATGCTGGAGAGTATTGAAAGAGAGTATGGTAGACACAGCGAAAGAAGTATGTGGAAGTTCAAAGAAGCATAGAAACACAAATGGTGATGCATGGTGGGATGCGGAAGTGGCAGCTTCCGTAGAGCAAAAGAAGAAAGCGTGGCTGGACTATGTCTCTTCTTTGAATCTGAATGACAGTATGACTGAACAGAAGAAAGAAATATATCGGCAATGTAAGAATGACACCAAGGCCTTAGTGAAAGAGAAACGTGATAGAGCAAGTATGAGTGCAGAAGATAGGCTGACTAAAAACTTCGAGGGTAACACCAAACTCTTTTGGAGGGAGGTGAAGAAGTCTCGGGGTGGTTGGTCAGCCTTCAGAATGAATAAAATAAGGTCTAAAGGTGGAGACATTCTTACACAAACACAAGACGTGTTAAGCCGATGGAGTGAATATTTTGGCGATATGTATGCGGATGCTACGGTTGGCGCCGGTGTCGCATGTGGTCTAGTAGATCAACATGCGGCGAAGGCGTCCTCCGATGGCATCAGTATGGATGAAGTTGAATGGGCAATAAGAAGTTTGAAAAATGGTAAGGCAGCGGGCATTGATATGGTGTCTGCCGAGATGATCAAGCTTGGTGGCTCCTGTGTCCGGGAGGCGTTCCTGTTGCTCCTCAATTTATGTTGGAGCTCGGGAATGGTTCCCGGGGACTGGAATAGCGCAGTCATCGTGCCTTTGTTTAAAATCAAGGGTTCACGTTATGACTGCGCAAATTACAGAGCCATAAGCTTGACCAGTTTGGCAGCAAAAGTGTATGGTAAAATTATTGAATGGAGAATGAAGATGGTGTCCGATGGTTTACTGTGTGAGACACAAGGAGGTTTCAGGAGTGGAAGGGGATGCATGGATCTAGTGTTCTCTCTGCGCAACATTGTGGAGAAGCATCTGGCCCTAGGTCAGAGGGTTTTCTGCAGTTTTGTGGATCTGGAGAGAGCATTTGACACGGTTGTACGAAAGGAACTTTGGGACATTTTACCGGAGTATGGTATTAACGGTAAACTGCTATAGGCTGTGCAGTCCAGTTACGTGGGCTGTAGAGCCTGTGTGCGGCTGGATGATGGAATGTCGCCTTGGTTTGACGTCAATATCGGCGTTAAGCAGGAGTGCGTTCTGTCAGCCAGGCTGTTTATCATATATCTGGCTAAATGTCTTCAAAGGTTGAACGATATGTATGTGGGAGTCCAGATGGGCGACTCAGTGGTCACTTCTCTGCTATATGCAGATGATGCAGTCCTACTGGCACAGTCAGCGACTGACCTGCAGACCCTAGTCGACACAATGACAGAAGATTGTAAGAAAAGGGGTCTACGCGTGAATGTGAGCAAAACCAAAATAATGGTCTTTGAAAGAGATGAAGCCAGAACAGATGTAAGAGTAACAATAGGTAATGATGTACTTGCTCTAGCAAGTGGATGAATTTGTATATCTTGGATGTGGATTTAGCCGAGATGGACGGTACACCACTGATATAGAGCGAAGAGTGAATGCGGGAAAATGCCAGAAGGCACGTATAGCAATACATAACGCAGTGCTTGTCCCAACATTATTGTATGGAAGCGAGAGTTGGGTATGCAGAAAAGAGTATGAAAGTAAAATTAATGCGGTCGAAATGCGATCTCTTTGGAAAATCTGTGGAGTTAGGCTGACCGACCGCATTCGCAACGACGACGTAAGAGAGCGAGTAGGTATGAAAGAGAGTATTGGTGTAAAGATGCGAAAGGGAATGCTCCGATGGTTCGGACATGTGGTAAGAATGCCGAACGAACGTCTGGTTAAGAAGATATACAATGCGAAAGTGGAAGGATGTAGGTACCGAGGGAGACCGAGACTAACCTACCTAGACCAGATCGGTCATGTACTGAAGGAAGGTGGAGTCAAGAGTCTCCGAAACCGGCGAGCGTGTATGAAGAGAATTATGAATGTCGAGGAAGCGAGTGAAGTATGCAGAGATAGAGTTCTCTGGCACTCTGTTCTCTCTGCCTACCCTGCAAGGGATATGGCGTGATGATATGTATGTATGTATGTATGTAAAAACATCGATGCATTAATTTTTACGGTCGTGAGAATGCCAGATCCTCACGGAAACATCCGGACGTCCACGAGTATTTTTTTTAATCAATTTTTTTCTTAATTTAAACAAAATAATTCCTTTTTAAAATATTAAATACGTTTAAACGAATGTTTTTTCTTGACATATGTATGATAATATTAACCTATAAGTGCAATGTGAGAAAATACACTCAGTCATAGTTTCGAAAAGTCCTTGATTTTCATATATCGAGAGTAGAGCATCACCTCAATGCTTCGCTTATGAGGCGTGCAATAACTGTTCTAAATTAATTATCTCTCATGTAATTCTTATATTTCCATTATTAAAAACTTTAAAATCATACCAATATTATAAATGTGAAAATTTGTCAAGATGTTTGGATGCTAGTTGCTCAATCACTAAATATATTAATTATTCTTTGTATAAAAAAAGAAGATTTATCTAAGAATCGTAAATATATTCCACAAAGAGTCTAGAGGTAATAGAATTTGAATGGACACGTTTGTTTACAAGCGTTTACAAGTGGCGTAAACAAAAGACAATTTGACCTTCACCGGCAGTAAATAAAAAAATATACGTCAAGTGTATAGGTACGTACGGTACGTCAAGGGTATAAGGCAAGAAAAGAAGACGCCTAAAATAAAACTTTACCAACTTATAAATTTGCCTACCATTAAAAACTTGAAGTAAACAGATTTATAGGACCTAAGAAAAAGAACCTTTCCGTGTGGTGACGGAGTAAGAATACTATTCATCACCCCATGTCTTGCCCGTGAGTGATCGTACGAGACGACTAAGGGATATAAAATGCATATAACATCTATGCGAGAGATGGAAAACTCGAAACAAAACCCTATACCAACACGTAACCAGTGCGGTATAGTAGGTTAATTTCCCTCCCATTGCGGAGGAGCCCAATAGTGGGACATTATGGACTGTGATGATGATGATGAAGAAAAAGAAATTAAAATGCCTGTTCTTCATTTACGACCGGTAAGCATGGCATAATTACGGATAGGAGCACATGACAACGTTGAACTAATCAAGCGACTTTCTGTCACCAAGTCAAGATCTTGTTCGCACAAAATTAATCAATTGTCATTACGAAGATAGTCCCATTGAAGAACACTCAGGCATCACCGTCTGAACTAGGCGAGTTTAGCTTGAATTAATAGCCCCTATTCCATAACATTATGTGTACTTCAGCTTAAAAATTTGCAAGGCTTGTAGCTGATAAATTAGGAAGCTGATAATTAAGAAGTAAAAAAACTACTAATTAATCTAATGAAATTATTTTAATAACTCAATTACAAATTAAGATTTAAAACAACTAATTTAAGTGACCGGCAGCCCAACTGGGTAAGTTTGGGGATTGTATTGGTAGGCACCGGCCTAGCTATACCCTTGGTATTGCATAGGTCTATGGGCGGTAGTGACATTTACCATCAGGTGTGCTGCTTGCTCGTTTACCACCATTAGTAATAAAAAATAAATAAAAAGTAATGATGAAGATAAATCAGGAGAGTGAAAGAGATTCTGCTAGGATGATTCAACTGGCCGGTTAGCCAATAAAGAAGAGAGAGAAGACGTTCAACTATGAAAAGCCTTTACAGTGTATGTAATTTCTTGCCAAAATATCAACCAATACTCCTATGGCGAAGAGTTAAGTATATGTTATACCTTTACTCATCATCATCATCAACCTGCTCTTACCCCATTGACTTTGGCTCGATGAAATATATGTGTTTCCATCGTAAATATTTCATAAATTTTGGCAATAGTTTTATGACCAGCCGCTTGCCCGACCCCAACTTTCCTTGGGGTACTCTTTAGTTTACTATAGCAGTGATAAAAACCAATAAAATAAAAATAAAAAGAACATAATGGTCTCTGATGTTTGCGCAAGTATTATACATTTGAAATAAAACTACTTTTACGGATTCTATCGCGTTTGTATTTGTTTTTTAATTTCCTGACATTTCGAACATTTTACAGTGATCATGGTCGCGGAAGGACTAAGGTGTCTTACGTCCAGTATGTCCTATGTCAATGACATATTGGACGTAAGACACCTTAGTGCTCTCTCACTGTAAAGTGTTCGAAATGTCGAGAAGTTAAAAATCAAGTACAAACTCGATAGAATCCGTAAAAGTAGTTTTATTTCAAATACTTTTACGGATCCTTTTATTCTTGTCACGGGAGGCCTAAGGTATCTTATGTCCAAAAAGTCATCGTTATTACAGAAATCATTTCAAAAATAAAAAGGAAAGAAAATTTAAGAGTTCCGTTGATCCAATTTTAGACTCTTTCTTAAAACAATTCCAATGTTTGAACGGCTCCCTGATATTTAATGCATGGTTTCCACTTCGCTATACCTAAGGCTGCAGACTATATTGTGAAAACATTTGGAGTGTAAATGAAAATGCATTAAAAATTTGTATTGCCTTCGCAGATCTTGAGTTTGAAATGAGGGAACGATTTAAAGAGTGAATTCTGGAATACGGATTTAATCAATAATTCTATATATTATACAGTGTAAATGAGAAGCCAGTAAATTCCATTACTAAGCAAGAAAACTCCATTAAACGGAATACTTTATTGATTTCGTCATTTTAATTCCCTGAAATATCAATAAGTGAGAAATGTTGTGAGACGTGTTAGTATAGGGTTTTGTTTCGAGATTTCCTTCTTTTGCATAGATGTTATATGCACTTTATATCGCTTATTAGTCTCTTAATCTTCAATCAGATTGCCTGATTTTCCCACGTCCTACGTTCAATTAAGGGGTAGCGATAAATTATATTCGTAACATGTTATTGCAGATGTAATTTAGAAATTTCAGTTAAGTTAAGAAAACAAAAAAAAAACTTAACTTTAAATTAATCTCTTTATGTGATGATGGACTAAAAATTCAATATCATAGTCCCTCATAAGGCTGTGTTAAGAGACGACTAAGGCATGTAAGAGGCTAGCCATTAAAACAGATGTAAAATTAAAGAGAGAGAGACGTAAGAGAGCGAGTAGGTATGAAAGAGAGTATTGGTGTAAAGATGCGAAAGGGAATGCTCCAATGGTTCGGACATGTGGAAAGAATGCCGAACGAACGTCTGGTTAAGAAGATATACAATTCGAAAGTGGAAGGATGTAGGTACCGGGGGAGACCGAGACCTACCTACCTAGACCAAATCGGTCATGTAATGAAGGAAGGTGGAGTCAAGAGTCTCCGAAACCGGCAAGCGTTCATAATTCTCTTCTGTATGAAGAGAATTATGATTGTTGAGGAAGCGAGTGAAGTATGCAAAGATAGAGTTCTCTGGCACTCTGTTCTCTCTGCCTACCCTGCAAGGGATATAGCGTGATGATATGTATGTATGTGAAATTAATAATATCAATAACCTTTACATATCATACCAAAACTGTTTGGTATTACCGAAAGTGAGTATGAAATAATGATGATGAAAAAAAACGTATAATAGTAATGACATTACTGGTGTACTAGCTTCTTAGCTAGTTATTTAGCTAGAGCTAACTTTTTAGCTACTTAGCTAGATAATATTTAAAAAATAAACATTTTGTTGTTGGGATTTGACATTATGCTCGGCAACTTTTTTGTGTGGTACAAACTTATTGTCATTGTGCATGTTTGCCATACATACGATCCTCTTGCTTTCACAATTTTATGTGAATAAATAATTGATAAAGACAATCCCTACTTTTCTAAAGTGATTGCTGAATAATTAAATCAAATAGTCAATTCAAATATTATATTTTTCGGGCTTAACCTTACGTCACCTTTGTGTCAACCTTGTCGTCGTGAGGTAATTTTGTTGTAAAATAATAAATAAAAAATTATGTAACAAAAAGAAAATTTGTTGAGAAATTTGCCAATAGTTTTGTTAATAACTTTTATATTTGTAATATAATTGAAAACCATTACATAAATAAAATTGTAGACAAAGTAATTTGCTACAAATTATGTCATTACATTTTTTTTATTAGATTAATAGTTTCAAAGATATGGCGAAAAAGACAATTGCACTACTTCTTTTAATATAGCGGCCGCGGGACAAGGGTTTCGACTCCACAAACTTGGGGTTAAGTTCTTACTGACCCTGCCCACATATCCCAACAATGAAATTGCGTACTTTGAAAAATGCAAGGTTCAATGCAACTTTTCAATGGATTCAATGTTTCCCAGTATTATAAATTTAAAATGTAGAAGCGTGTATAGTGAAAAAAAAAGTTTTTTAAAGACAATACTAAACAATCAAAAAAATTAATAATTAAAGACAGTTTACGTTTTCACTGCATAGGAGGACTCAAACTACAATAGCGCCTCAGTTACAGGAATAACTCTCCAAACCACCGAAAGTATTGGCAGCCTTGACGTCAAAATATCCAGCAAACTCCAGATTGAGAGTAATTTGGAAAACGAAGCCAAAAGGCTTGGCTTGGCTGTGGCCATGATATTATTGAGGTCAATGAGCGGCAGTCACCACATACTATTAGGTGGGCTGCTAAATCATCTGCCATCAAAAGAAAATAGAAGGACGACTCCAAATTAGTTTTCATCAACAATATTCATCGAAATATTACAATTTTATCATATACCAGCTTTCGCCTACGGCTTCGCTCTCGCGGTTTGTTGATAAAACGGTAGCCTATGTTTTCCTCAGGCTTCAGTCGCGCACTCGATGACATGAAACTCTATTTTTTTTCTAAAATAATAGTAGCGGTGTAGCGGTGCGGAACTCTGTTTTTTTTTTTCTAAAATAAAAGTAGCCCAAGTTAGTCCTTATAACATTAGTTACCTGCCAGTGAAAATCCCGTTAAAATCGGTCCAGCCATTTCAGAGATTAACCGGCACAAACAGACAGACGGACAGACAGAGAAATTTTTAAAAATAACTTGTTTTATGTTACTACCGTATATACTTTCGTATGCAAATGCATATCATTATACAGTGAAAAGATGTTAATTTGCAATTACAAACAGACACTTCAATTTTATTTATATGCATAGACGAATAATTGAATTTGCCTTGTATATTTATATTATAAGCAGAGACTCATAAAATAACATAATATCCGAAACGGAAGCAACAGATGTCAGAAAATTAAACAACAATATTAATTAAAATGACGTTTCATGAGTTACCTAGATGGAAAGAAACACGTGATAACATATTATGTTAATGAATTGTCACCACACAAATAAAGGCATACAAAATAAATGAATAAACCAGTAGAATAACCAGAAATACGCCGTGAATAATTTAGAATTTACGTAGTTAAAAAGTCCAGACGCTAGTTGTCTCACAGAAAAATCAATGGTCCACTTAAGAGAGAGGCAATACGCATATGGCAAGTTCTAGCTATATGCCACATTTTTTTGAAGGCTGTGGTTTGAGTACAATTCATCCATTCCATTTAGGGTAATGGAATGGGGTCATGAAAATCTGCTGCACTATTCCTCGTCGCGTATTGAGCGGTCCACCAAACCGTCTGATGGGTAGGAAACCTTTAAAGTATCTACTCTCATCGACGTTCCAGCGATAAAACATTGAGACATCACCCTCATGCGATCATTCTTCCTACTGTGGGTAAATCCTGTCGCGGGAACAAGCGATTCGATCACGCGAGAATTCAGCAAGTCTTTACGTTGCCCTGATCACAGAAATGCGGTCCGACAAAAATAAAATAATTTTGAAAATCCAAAAGTGCACGTCTCATAATTTTTATATTATTTATCATTTACTATTAGTCAATGCCAGAAATGAAATTGAAAGAAAAAAAAACTTTTGAAATTTTAGTGCCATTCTCGACGTGGTGCTAAACATAGCTGTATAGTCTGTATGGGATTTGTCTCCTTTGCCTGTCCAAATGGACGAACAAAAAATGTAAACGAACCCAATTATCATAACAAGTCTTGAAAGTGCCAGACCCTTATGAAAACATCCGGACGTCCTCAAATATTTCTTTTAATATTTTTTTTCTTACTTTAAATAAAATAATTGCTTTTTAAAAATATTACATACGTTTAAACGAATGCTTTTCCTTGACATAAGTATGATAATATTATTCTATAAGTGCACTTATGCGTGTGCGAAAAATACAATCATTTTTAGTATTGAAAAGTCCTTGATTTTCATATATTGAGAGCATCACCTCAACGGTTCGCTTATGAGGCGTGCAATAAACGAATATTTTCCAAGCTCACAGCCCACTTAACTAAACATTTATACAATCATAGATTGAACTATAATTAATCTAATACACCCCTTCGCATAGGTTAACAGCTAAGACGTCAAATAAATCTTACCTCCTAGTATGTTCCATATTAACCCTTGTCATGTTGACACCTTATTTCCTTGTGTTTATAGCTGACAAAGTATCAAGTAGGGTCTGAAGGGCTCGCTTTACGATCGGCGCGAGACGAAATACCTACGCTTAACTGTTTTGGTCCCTATTAAATTAATGAGTAGGTAATGCGTTGATATTGAGACCAGAAGGGTTTGCTATGTAAACTTCTAACTGGTCATTGGAGATAGGTGAGTTGAAGGGTTTCCCCTCCCATACCTTTTAGTTTTTTAATGCAAAAATAATTCCCTCTTAATACGTAAACTGATTTTGATATGATTTTGATGATACAATTTGTTTTTGGAGCAAGCATTAGGAATCTTACACTTGGGTGATCGCAAAAGACAATTATGGGATAAAATATACATATAACATCTATGCACGAGAAGAAATCTCGAAATAAAACTCTATACCAAGACGTCTGACCAGCGTGGTATACTAGGTCACTTTCCCTTATAGTGTGGAGAAGGCTCGAGTGCAGTAGTGAGATATATATATATATATATATATGATCTGAGATGAATACAATTTGAACAAAATCAGTTTATCTATATCCATGTTTAGACACTAACTTCCTAAGGTAGAATGCCATAACCGCTATTAGGCTTGGCAAGCGAAAGGATAACCCATCAGGCGGGCCACTAAAATCAAACAATCAGGCCGATGTTCCGCTTAATTTTTATAACATTATGGCAGATTTTGGGGTAACACACCACCCTTCTATCACTTGAGATGGTTTAAGCGTGGTGCAGTTAGGTTATTACCTGTCAAGAAAAGTGCTACAGTAGCTTAAATGCCAAATAATTGGAACGGATTTAGAATAGATGTAGAAACCAGTCCTGACTGTGTTAATCTGTTTTTCTTAACTAATAAGTATTTTTATATAGATATGTTGAATTATTACTCACTATAACAATTATTTTAGCTCATATGAGACTTATCTTGGGATTCATCGCAATGCTCGACTCAAACCTCTTCACATCATCATTCTCCTACTCTTATCCCAATTACTTAGGGTCGATACAATATGTACTCTTGTTTCATAGTACATATTGTAAAAGTTATTGGCAATAGTTTTATGACCGGTCGCTTGCCAGACGTTAACCCTCCTTGGGAATGTAATTGTTCACCAAAGGGCATCAGATGGAGTTGACCCAGGTCATCATAAGGCTCTTAGTCGTCTTTTACGACATCCACGAGCAAAGTAAGTCAAACCCCCTTCACAATAAGATAGAAATTGATCTTCACCACGCTGGTTAGACGGATCAGTATGGGGTTTTATTTCAGAAATTCCTTCTTTTGTATAGATATTATATACATATTACATCACTTAGTCATCTTTTACGCTACCCAAGTACAGGGTAGGGGTGATGAATTCTATTCTTACTCCGTCACCACATAAAAAAATCACTATAATACCATTTCTAAAAGAGTTATTTAAAGTTTGTATGTATTACACCTCTGCCCACCTCTATTTGGATATTGATATTAAATACAAGCCAAATATTGGTGTTAGTGTATATTGAATATCGTGAATAAGCCGACACGTAGCTCCTTTGTCATTGAGAATTGCCTTCGTACCGTCTTGAAAACGTGAGGTGAATATTCACTTCATTGTTTAATATCATATCTAAATATGCTAGTCCAATTTGTCTATATTCATTTAGTGTTAATATAACAATTGCATTAGGTGTTATAATTACTTCTGATGTTTACGCGGGTATTTCTTAGTGTGGCCGCATTCCGATCCGGTGGTAGCTTAATAGCTTTGTTAGCTTTTTAAACTAGTAAATTGCCACAATAAAGTTATTATCATATTTTAAATGTTTAATAGTAACTGATCATAAACAATATAACACATTAATTAACAATTTAACATTTTATATACCTAGTCTTGCCATAAATACTGCGACAAAAAAAGTTTTACAGTGTGTTATTTTAATACATAAATTTAACACCGCAGACAAAGGTCGGGACCAGGTGGCCCGCTCGCACGGCGAAGATAGGCATTTTGCAGGGTGGGTCTATAAGGTCGCGCACCGTCTGTTCCGTCGCCCCGGACCGATTTGGCGGGACGTGACTACCTCCATAATCAACGGGCAAAAAAAACATAAATATAAAACAATTTAAAATATAAAAAGCTTAATCGAAGTGGTCTCCATTGGCTGCAATACAGTCATTTAAACGTTGAGGCCAGTTGTTAATAGCAGCACGCACTCTTTCCATGGGAAAATTCTTTACTGCTAGTTGTATGGATTTTAGGGACTCCAAATTATCATGCCGTTTAGTGCAAGCCGTATTCTCTAAAACTGACCATAAATCACAATCCAGCGGATTAAGATCGGGACTAGACGACGGCCTCTCTTCAGCTCTGATAAAGTCCGAAACGTTGGTTTCCAACCAAGACTGCTTAGACCGAGCTTTATGACCCGGCGCCGAGTCTTGCTGGATGGACCATTCTTGTTTATTGAACATCGTGTTGTTAAGGGGCTTTACTACCTTCTCAAGAATGGTATCTTGATACACTTATACGGATGTTTTGATACCTTTTTCACAAAAGTATGGCTCAGTCACTCCTCCGTAACTAATACCCCACCAAATCATCACTGAAGTCTGATAATGCCTACGTTGCACTCTGTCCATTAACTGGAAAGCTTTCTTAGAGTTTTGGGCATAAATACGGCCATTTTGTTTGTTAAAATATTGCTCAATGGTAAAAATTTTCTCATCCGTAAACAAATTTGTTCTGTGACCTCCCTTTGCATACCACTTCAGTAGTTGTTTTGATTTTACCACCCTATTCTTTTTTAAATTATCAGTTAAGGAATGACCAGTACGGCTCTTATAGGCTGCAAGTTCTAAGTCATCTTTTAAAATACGTGACATGGTTCTAGGTGCTATCTTTCTCTCCCTAGATAAAATCTTTTGCTTTCGGACAGGATTTCTTCGAATTCTTACCCCTACTACTTTGGACACCTTTTTCGTACGAAAACTACGTGGACGGCCAGATCTTTTTCTGTCACAAACTTATTGTACCTATTGATAGCCCGGTACACAAACATTTTACTAATACCAAGCGTCTGGAGAGTTTTTAAAATTTCATTTGGCATACCTACTTTGTTTAATGCAATCACAGCGATTCGGTTCTCTTTATCACCCCACTACATTTTAATATCGCAAAATATTGTACAATATTATGGCGCCAAAATGAGAAAACCCAACGAACAATTATATAAAAATGACAGATCCCAAATTCAAAATTAATATTTTAATTGTAACAGTATTTATGCCCAGACTAAGTATATAATCATTTTCTTTTTGTATTGGCAATTAATTATTATTAAAAATGTGGGTTAGTAAATATGTATATATATAATAACGTGCATTTGAAGCGGTTCGTCCTGAGGACTTCTCGTTTAGAGGCGAAACACGTGTCGAATCTTTATTCGAAGTTCTACGGAAAATTGCAATTAGAAGTTCTGGAGGCGGTGCTCATCACAGGAGTAAGATTTCCTTATATCCTATTCCACCTTGATCCCATCCCGTATTCCTTCCTATCTTGAGGTGTACAGTATATTGATTAACCGTGGGAAAGTGGTGGGTTTTCCTTCCTCTCCTCCATTTTATAATAAAATAGGTAGAACAAAGTTTCACGAGTGGTGACCAATTATCGGACAACGTAGCGTAGGATCCTCTCCCACTGGGTGGATTGACGACTTCTCAAAAGTAGCAGGAAGCCATTAGATGCAAGTGGCACAGGACCGTTCTAGGTGACGTTCTTGTTGGCAGATTTATGTTCAACAGTAAACGTCTGAAGATTAATGATTTTCTTGTATTTAAATTAAATTCCAGTATCTCGGGCCGACTTTCCGTGTGGTGACAGTGTAAGAATACAATTCACCACCCACTATCTTAACCGTGGGTGATCATACGAGACGACTAAGGGATATAAAACGCATTAATATCAATGTGAGAGAAGAAAAAACTCGAAACAAAACCCTGTATCAACACGTCTGACTAGCGTGTAGTAGGTCAATTACCCTCCCATTATGGTGGAGGCTCGAGCACATCAGTACGACATATAAGAGCTGAGATGATGATGATCTCGGACCGATTAACGAATTAGATGAAACATTGCACTTAGGATTTGCTTCTTAAATTTATTTATATGGTTGATTGTTATAGAAAAACGCGATGTTATATAACGCCATTTCGTAAATTTTTGATATATTATTATTGTATTTAGATGTTCTTGTATCGTTACTTAAAGAAACATAAGAAGAACCTGAACTTTGAAGCTTGGTTGTTGAGGTACTTAAGTAGTAATAAAGGGAAGGGCCATCGCTAAGACGCAAAGAATAAGGGAGTAATATAAAGGTGTTTCACGCCGAATGAGAGCTCTTAAATTTTAGCCTAAGGTCAATCATTACATTTTTAAAGGTATGTTGCTTACACTTTTTTTTTACTTTGGATTTATTTCCACTTTTTCACTTAACCACTTATTGAGCACAAATCTAACGGGAGCAATTTCTTGCGATATCTTAAAATAAAATTAGAAACGAGCCGTCTGATCTGTGTGTGTAGTACCTAGCTTATTAATTATTTTCTGACCAACCTTGACTCTCAGTCCCGTATTCTTAGACCGATCTCAATAGTGAATACAATCTTGAGTACGTTCAATTTTACGGTATCTGGTTATTTAAGATCATACTCAAGATTAAGATCGGTTTATTAATTGTAAGCAACTAAGATATCCTAATTGAAATTTTAAGTGCGAATGTGAGTTTATTTGTATGTTACGCTTTCACGCCTATATCATTAAATTGAATTAAAAAAAAATCACTAATGGAAAGCTACATTATCAGCGAGTAACATAGGCTATATTTTATTCCCGTTTATCCATGAGAACGGGAATTACGCGGGTAAAATCGTAGGCATTGGCTAGTACAAAATATAGCAATACATATATATTATTGTCAAGTACTAACTTTATTTCTATTATTTTCATGTGTTGCTTACTTAGTAGTCATAGTTACGTAAGCTTTGTAGGAGAATTCTCCTAGAAAAATAAGAAAAGAATATTCAAACTACGAAATATACATTCAGAACATTATACAGCCTACGGTCGTCCAATGCTGAACATAGGCCTACTCTATATATCCTGTGCCGCTTGCCTTCAATCCGGCTAGTTTCATTAACTCATTAGATCACTTGCCGTCTTATATTGTTTCAAACGATACGCCACTTCAAATTACTGAAATTTAGCATTTAATATGCTTAATTATTTATAAAAACCCGATTACGAAACGAAAAATTTTGTCACACGCGGGGTTCGAACCCGCACCTATTGGGAGTCCGGCCCAATCGGGCTGCCACTTACACCACCGTGAACTATTGTAGAACATTCAAATCTCGCTTGGTATCATATTTACGTCTTTAAGTTGACGTGTGCCATCTACCAGACAATATGATACGAAACGAGATTTGAATGTCCTACAATAGTTCACGGTGGTGTAAGTGGCAGCACGATTGGGCCGGACTCTCAATAGGTGCGGGTTTGAACCCCGTTTGTGACATCATCTTTCGTTTCGTAATCGGGTTTTTATAGATACGCCACTTAATTTTTTGAAGTGAAACTTCTCTATCGGCGTTGGAAAAAAATTTACCTCACATTTTTCGGTTATGCGTCACATTTTTCTTTATTGCGCGCATGAGGGTAAAATTTTTACAGATGAATCGTGACATGGGGAACGAGAGAGAAAGAGAGAGAGAGAAGAGAGGGAGAGAGAGAGATAGAGTACACGCTATTAGTTGTTGTATGTATACGAGATTTAAAAATAGTTTGCCAAAGTATCACTTCTGATATGTGTACTTTGTACGCACGCATAATTTATTTTCTTATCGAGCGGTTAACAGTTCGTCGCCTGTTATCCCAGCATGAAGCAGCCTGATGCTATATTGGTTACACCAGTTCTACTACGGATTTTCATATTTCGCATCCTATCTCGTAGAAAAATTTAAAGCATAATCCACTCCATAGATTTCTAATCTATGGAACGGATTATGCTTGAAATTTAATGTCTTGTCTTGTCTTTAATATAATGTCTACATTAATCATCATCATCATCATCTCAGCTCATTTATGTCCCATTGTTGGGCTCGAGCTTCCTCAATAATGGGAGGGTAATTGACCTACTATACCACGCTGGTCAGACGTGTTGGTATAGGGTTTTATTTCGAGTTTTCAGTCTCTCACATAGATATTATATGCGTTTTATACCCTAAGCCTTCTCGTACGATCACCCACGGGTAAGATAGGGGGTGGTGAATTGTATTCTTACTCCGTAACCACACGGGTAATTATGGATTAGACTTGACGGATTAGATATTCGGAACATCAAAATAAAATAACAAGGCGATGTAATCCGTAAAAATGTTTTTATTTCATACTTCAAGTCTTTGGTTTATATAAATGAATATTGTGAATAAGCCGACACGTAGACATTTTGTCATCGGGAATTGCCTTCGTACTGTCTGAGAGACGTGAGAAGAGTAACAAGTACGTTTCAGTCTACCATATTATAAGTAAATATGAAGTGTGTCAAACGCATACCTATTGAGAATAATCAAAGGAACAGCTGGGTCAACTTTGTGTATAGATATTTTTTTATATGAATGTTTTGATAATGTTTTCCGTGGTTGTGAATTGGCACATCGTTTTATTAAAAGCTTTTTTTTATTGCTTGTGGTGGTAATTGACCAAGCAGCACACCTGATCAAATTCAAATTCATTTATTATGCACAAATGCTTTTTTTTTTTTTTGGTGGACTATGGATGCGTCTCGCCCCGCCAAATCGGTCCGGGGTGACGGAGAAGGCAGCGCGTGACCCCATAGACCCACCGTAAAATTCCTCTCTCTTCGCCGTGCGAGCGGGCCACTGGGACCCGATTTTTAACTTCAGTGGCCCGCCCGGCGGTTCACCCTCGCGGGTTCCTCTCGTCGACGCCCCAACAGCTTTCGCCGTCGGGGCGTCGCCCTCACGCGGTGGCCTCACGTCGGGTGACCGGACAATTCATTATGCATAAACCCTGCGAGGGCACTTACATATTGTTAGTATTAACATTTTAATTAAATCTAATAAACTACCACCGGATCGGAACTAGACCACTACTGAGAAGATCCGGCAAGAAACTCAGCGGGTTTGTCTATTATCGTTATAGTGATGGTAAGTGTTAATGCCACCCGTGGATCTTTGTAATACAAGGGTATAGCTAGGCCGCTGCTTATCAATAAAAACCCTAAACGCACCTAGAGAGTTGTGAGTCCGGGTGTCTCACTCATCGAACGAAACACAGCAGCGCATTACCACTACTCAAACGTCGATTTTCTGTGGGAATGTGGTACTACCCCGGACGGACCGCGGCTGTATAAAGAAAACTGTCCATAGTGCAGTCCTGTCACTATAAGATATTTTTAACATATAAACTTATTACTGTCTGCTGGTGGCTATGAATACTACCAACCCTTATTTTGCTTGTGGATGTCGTAAAAGACGACTAAGAGCCTTATAATCTGGGCCAACTCCATCTGATGCCATTTGGTCAATAATAACATTCCCAATGATGGTTGACGTCTGGCAGGCGGGTCATAAAATTATTGCCAATAACTTTTACAATATGTACTATGAAAGAAGAGTACATATTGTATCGACCCCAAGTAATTAGGATAAGAGTAGCAGAATGATGATAAACTTATTACTGTCTATATTATAATGTATTTTGTATTTGTAATAAGGTCGAAAAAAATACAAAATCTTGTTCCAGAAACCATAACCTTATTATAATAGCACCAAATATGGCGTTGATGTACTTGACTAAATGGCCCGAAAATATAGATTTAAAACAAGTTCACGCAGATAGCCTATACAAATTTTCTACAACATTTTAGATTTCATCATTTCATCATGATTTCAGCTCATATACGTCCCACTGCTGGGCTCGAGCCTCTTCCGCAATGGGAGGGAAATTAACCTACAATACCGCGCTGGTCGCAAGTGTTGGTAAAGGGTTTTGTATCGAGTTTTCCTTCTCTTGCATAGGTGTTATAAGCAACTAACGGATATATAATACTAGCTTCTACCCGCGGCTTCACCCGCGTAAAAGGTTACTTTCCTGAAGTTTTTGATCCCCGATTTTTATTTTTGACCGTCGGTAATACAGTGCAACGGTATTACAATACTCAGGGTTGGAACTTCATTACTGAACTGCTAGATGGCGTTGAAGAAGCTAGATTTTGAGATTTTTTGACAAATATTTTTTTTATTTTTCATATAAAAATTTTGATTTTTTTTTAATAAAAAGTATCCTATGTTACTTTTAATACCTCCAAGAATATGTGTACAATGTTTCATGATGATCCGTTGAGTAGTTTTAGCGTGAAAGCGTAACAAATAAACTTACATTCACATTTATATATTAGTAGGGATATCCCTTAGTCGTCTCTTACGTTCACCCACGGGTAAGATAGTGGTGAATTGTATTCTTACGCCGTCACCACACGGGAAGATTTACGATTCTGATTTACTATCCATGCTTGAATTCTGTATAAAAAGACGACTCAAGTAAATATTTCACGAATAGATATTATTTTCCAATTGGCTGAAGAGCTAAGAAATAAATATAGAGATGCAATCGAAAATACTTCAATTCCAATGAAAGAAATTCATGCGACTGTCGCACAGAAGTATTGTCAAGTTCAACAATCATGCAAAAGAAACAGATGTACAAACTATTGTGCCAAATGTAATAGAAATGTTTACGGAAAATGTGTATAAAAAATCAGAGTTTATATGTAATTACATAGTTGTTTTCCATGATTTTTTTGATAATACACATTTTATTTAATTTGATTCGGGAACTATTTTATTTGCAAAAACTTCAATTTTCTTGTATGAATCAAATTGGTTCACTTCAGTATAAATCTTAATATATATAAATTACGCGTCACGTTGTTTGTCTGCGATTGATTCCTAAAGTACTTAACCGATTTTAATCAAATTTGCACAGCATGTGTAGTTTGTTCCAACTTAAAAGATAGGATAGTTTCCATCTCAATTTGCATATTATTTAATTGCATATTATTTGTCTATTTTTTGACAGTTATAAATATCTGTTATCTCCAAACGATTCTAACAGATGGCGGTATCTGTTGACTGGGTAGAATAAGTATTTAATAGATGGCGCTATGTTAAACGTACAAACGTTTCATATAAGCTACAATTTATTAGCATAACCACCACGGGTTACTGAGGCTACCTTAGCCACAGCAACGCGTGGCCGGGTCTGCTAGTAGGTATATATTTAGTAGTGGTAGGACCACGCTGTTAACAGTTTTCTGCCTACAGCCGCAGGCCGGTCCGTCCGAGGTAGTACCACACTCTCGCAGAAGATCGACTTCTGAACAATGGCAATGTGCTGTTGTGCTTCTTTCGGTGAGCGAGAGAGCCGAAAGCTCTACTGAGTAGGTTTGGGGTTAATATTGGTAGGTAGCGGCCCTTGGTATTGCAAAGGTCCATGGGCGGCAGTAACACTTACCATCAGGTGTGTTGCTTGTCCGTTTGCCACCAATAGCAATAAAAAAAAAATCAACATCTGTAAATCTAGTGTTAATTGTATGTTGTGTGTTTTGTAAAGTCCCACGCAAAATAATGATTAGTTCCTTAGTACATAATGAATTAAAAATCCTTACTAATATTATAAATACAAAAGTAACTCTGTCTGTCTGTCGCTTTTTCACGCCAAATCTACTAAACCGAACTAAATGAAATTTGGTACACAGATAGTTTAGAGCCTGATAAAGGACATAGGCTACTTTTTAATGCAAAAAAGCGTTGTTGGATGAAAAGTTGTAAGGAAGTATCGTCATTTTTAAAGCCAAATTGAAACTTATTTTAATGCTATTGATTAGATATAAATAAATATGACATTAGCATGTTGTAAAAATGTACACTTAAGGGATAAAATAAAAATAGGGAATGAAAATCTTTAGGAAAGTAACCTTTTACGCGGGTGAAGCCGCGGGCAGAAGCTAGTATTCAATAAATATATGTAATATATACACTGCAACTTATACTAAACAAGCAAACCCAGCCTAGTTGGTTTGTTTGTAGAAGTCGATATATCGCAGCGCCACTTTGTGGCGAGTTACATCAATGAGGATCCTCTATTATAGATATAGATACTTGTTTGTAATTTAAGTTTCCATTTGCCTTAACAATTTCAATATAACCACTAATAGGTATTTTGGGATTAAGTTAAGTAATATATTAAATATTTTGTATATCCAATATTTTGAAACGTTATGAACTCATATCTTTCAATCCTTACTAATATTATAAATGCGAAAGTAACTCTGTCTGTCTGTCGCTCTTTCACGCCAAAATTAGAGAACCGAACTAAATAAAATTTGGTACACAGATGGTCTAGAGCCTGACAAAGGACATAGGCTACTTTTTAATGCAAAAAAACGTTGTATAGGGGGATGAAAAGTTGTAAGGATGTATTGTCACTTTTAAAGCTTATTAATCAATACTATCTAACTATCAAGCTATTCATTAGACATAAAAAAATACGATATATATTTTTTTTAATTTACCCTTAAAATGTAAAATAAAAATAGGGTATGAAAATCTTTAGGAAAGTAATCTTTTACGCGGGTGAAGCCGCGGGCAGAAGCTAGTAATATATATTTTTATTGGCTTTGATGGCACACGAGTAAGGAGGCCAGTAACTTCTGTTAATGAATCTCTGCACTACCAAGGCTACAGACACGTATCCATCTACAGGAGTTTTCTTTCGAGATTTCCTTTTTAATACGCTTTTATTAGTTTCAACTGTGAGTTTATTTTTGAGGACAATGTCAACTTTTGTACGACACCTACTTAAAAAAATGTGTTTGTATTATTATTCTTTGTATTCTTATTAAATTAAATCTTTGTAGTTTTATTAATATGAAAAGTTATTAACATTTATTAAAAAAAATTTGAAAATAAAATTAAATTGAAAATTATTAATTATAATTACTAAAGTTTGTTTAAATTTTTATAACCTCGTGAGTAAAAATCTTACAATAAGTAATTTGGCAGCTTGTAAAATCGCTGAGAATTTGATGCAATCAGGAATTCCTATCCATATAACTAACCACTTCAGTTTCCGTGGTTATGCAAATGTACCGTATCAAATTCCTGAAATAATTTTGGAAATGAAATGTGGCGTAAATACTTGCACGACCCAATTACATTATTTTAAACTAATCCTGCTGGTAACTTTACTTTACAAAGTTACGCATCGTACTTTATACTGATGCGAATGCTGAAGTGATTGTGTAGTGCGAGAATAAATAAAATCAGGCATGATTGGAATAAAAGAAGATCCACGAGGACCATATCCTCCCGTATCCACGAATGCTGTAAAGTGTTCGAAACGTCTGGTAATTAAAAATCAAATAGAAAACACAATAGAATCCATAAAAATATTTATTGTGTGTATATGTATATTACGACATTTACGACTGACGTGCTTGCTGTATGGTAGGGGCTACGAATACTACCAACCCTTACTTTGCTCGTGGATGTTGTAAAAGACGACTAAGAGCCTTATAACGGCCTGGGCAGACTCCATCTCATGCCGTTTGGTCGATCAATTAGATTCCCAAGAAGGGTTGACGTCTGGTAGGCGGCCGGTCATAAAACTATTGCCAATAACTTATACAATATGTACTATGAAAGAGGAGTACATGTTGTATCGACCCCAAGTAATTGGGATAAGAGTAGGAGAATGAATGTATATTACGACTGACGTCTGATAAGATTGTATAGAGTGTGATATGAGTGAATAAATAAAGAGACATTTGTAATTTATCATTTGCAATTTATCATTTCCGTTCAGGTGTCTGTATCTTTGTGGTCAATTACTACCCTCTGCAGATTTCGGTTAGAAAATCATTATAATACAATAAACGCAAATTTGCGTGCTCCGTTAACAATCCCCGTACAATAATACTCTAAGCATTGATTTGTATTTCGACTACGCACTCAAATGTGCTATAAATTTATTTTATTAATAGAACAGAAATGATTTCCATTTTGTGTAAATTATTAAACTTGATAAGATTAGATTATATGCCTATTGTAATTGTTAAGGAAATTAAATTATGTAGCACTTTCAACTATCGTGTATCTGAAGTTTCATGTGGAAATTTTATTAGTATTTTATATGGAATATACTTTACTTAGACTAATATCTTAGATATGGATATAGCCGAGATGGAAGGTACACCACTGATATAGAGCGAAGAGTGAATGCGGGAAATAGAGTGAACGGAGCGTTGGGACAACTTCTCTGTAGCCACCACCTCAGCCAGAAGGCACGAGTAGCAATACATAACGCAGTGCTTTTCCCACCATTACTATATGGAAGCGAGAGTTGGGTATGCAGAAAAGAGCATGAAAGTAAAATTAATGCGGTCGAAATGCGATCTCTACGGCAAATCTGTGGAGTTAGGCTGACCGATTGCCTTCGCAACGACGACGTAAGAGAGCGAGTAGATATGAAAGAGAGTAATGGTGTAAAGATGCGAAAAGGAATGCTCCGATGGTTCGGACATGTGGAAAGAATGCCGAACGAACGTCTGGTTAAGAAGATATACAATGCGAAAGTGGAAGGATGTAGGTACCGGGGGAGACCGTGACTCACCTACCTAGATCAGATTGGTCACGTACTGAAGGAAGGTGGAGTCAAGAGTCTCCGAAACCGGCGAGCGTGTATTAAGAGAATTATGAATGTTGAGGAAGCGAGTGAAGTATGCAAGGATAGAATTCTCTGGCACTCTGTCCTCTCCGCTCCCTGCAAGGGATATGGCATGATGATATGTATGTATGTATGAATATACTTTAAATTTAAATATCATAAAAGTATAATTGATTGAATTAAGCGATACATCGCGGCAATCCATTATTATTCTAAAATGGACGAAAGGAAGGAAGACCCACCACTTTCCCACGCTTAATTAATATACCGCACACCTTAAGAAAGGAAGGAATACGGGATAGGATCAAGGTGGGATAGGATATAAGGAAATCTTACTCCTGTGATGAGCACTCTCCATGTTAGAATATCATAAAAGTCTTAATAAAAACATATAAAAAGCAGAAGCAATATTGCTTCTTTATCATAACATTTGTGATCTTTTCTTTTACTCTCTTTTTCATATTATAGGAAAGTAGCAAATTTATATAACATTTAGACTTATATTTATACATTTCCATATAAGACAATGGTTTGTGCAAACCAAAAATTGTTCTAATACTGGTTCTAATTTTGGTCTTATCCCAATAACTCGGGTTCGATTCAAAATGTACTCTTCTTTCATAGTACATATTATAAAAGTTATTGGCAATAGTTTTATGACCAGCCGCTAGCCAGACATCAACCCTCTTTGAGAATGTAATTGTTGACCAAACGGCATCAGATGGAGTTGGCCCAGGTCGTTATAAGACTCTTAGTCGTCTTTTACGAAATCCACGAGCAAAGTAAAGGTCGGTAGTACTTATTCGTAGCCACACAACATGCATCAGCATATCTTAAAAAAAATATCATAACGAAATTAGTATAGTATAAATTATTTTGTAATATTTCTTTTAAGTTCAACTTTCATGTTATAACAAAAATAGCTTTACGCCACTGCACGGCCTATAAAACACCATGTAAGATCAATATCAGCGTACAAAATAGCAACCATTAAGTACGCACTATTAATTTAATGGATCATGCATTGGAAATCATTATTCATTCATTTTGTGCTTTATTTCACGCACAACTTTGAATTATAGTTTTAGATTATTGCGACTTTTTTCTTATGGATAAATAGTTTTAATACAATTATGGAAGGATATAGGTACCGGGGGAGACCGAGACTAACCTACCTAGACCAGATTGGTCAAGTCCTGAAGGAAGTTGGAGTCAATAGTCTCCGAAACCGGCGAGCGTGTATGAAGAGAATTATGAATGTTGAGGAAGCGAGTGAAGTATGCAAGGACAGAGTTCTCTGCCACTCTGTTCTCTCTGCCTACCCTGCAAGGGATATGACGTGATGATATATATGTATGGTAACTATTTCTTCTATCCTCCTTTGAGCTCATATGCGTTTCTCTACTAAACTCGAATCTCTTTCATAGTGGTATCATGTTGATTTATTATTTTACTACGCTGGTCAAATGGATTAATACAGAGTTTAATTTGAGTCTTATTTCATCTTGCAGGGATATTATCTGCTTGCGTTCCTTAATAGTTTTTTACGATCACTCATGAAGCAAGAAGTGGTGATCATAGTATTTTACGTGCCCAGGAGAGACAGGTAGAATTCTTAAAGAAATATATATGGTAATAATGACTTCTAATGTTTACGCGAGTATTACACATTTGAAATAAAACTACATTTACGGATTCTATCGCGTTTGCATTTGATTTATAATTTCCCGACGTTTCGAACACTTTACAGTGATCATCCTCCTCAGTCCTCCCGTGACCATGATCACTGTAAAGTGTTCGAAACGTCGGGAAATTATAAATCAAATACAAACGCGATAGAATCCGTAAATGTAGTTTTATTTCAAATATATGGTAATGGTAGTGATGAAGTATGTAAGTACAAAAATATTAATCATAGGTGACACAGACGCTAACAAGTAGCTTTTTTCATTTTGCTGATAGGCCGTTATTTCGCTATAGGTACTCCAGCCGAGTGGCGTTAAACCCCAAAACTTGCTGTGTATGTACATCTTTATCGCCATATAGGCAGACCACTGGTACCAAATCCTTGTCTTCACTGCTGTCTAATAGCCTACAGCCTTAAGTAATCCCTACTCAGGGATCTGAATAACTAATTTCCCTGTAGATAATAAGTTTAGACAGTAAATCTCTGATTATGTTAGAGGCGTTCGCGGGCCGGGTCAAGCACCCGGAAAAAAAAAAAAATAAAAAAAATAAAATAAAATAAAATAGCCTACAGCCACATTAGCGGCTTACAAAGTTACGTTTACCATTGTCGTCCTTCCCCGGGTAGCGTCGAAGTAAGAATATCATTCACCAACCCCTATCTTGTCAGTGTATGTTGTAAAAGACGAGATAGAGATATATAATACGCATATAACATCTATGCAAGAGAAGGAAAACTCGATATAAAAATATGATCTGAGTGTGATGTGATACCATCATATTTGTTCAGCGTGGTAAATCAAGTTGCTCTTCTATTCAGGCGGAAGCTGGAGCCCAGCAGTGGGACATATGAGGATATATGAGGTGAGATAATAAGCCTATTTACGTCCACTGTTGGAAATCTCCCAAAGAAGGATTATACTACAAACGTTAGTCTAAATCAATAGATTGGCGAACACAATTGATTGCAAGTAGAAGACTAAGTAGAAGCATTCTGATAGCAAACTTATAAAAGTTTGCTATCATAATGCTTCTACTTAGTCTCTTTTAGTCAATGAGTCTTTTATTAAGCCTTTAAAGTTAAAGTTTTATTGTTTTTCAGCATATATGCTGCTTTTAAACATCACTTTGTATATTCACGAAATTTTTATTATGTCTAATATCGATTTTTCTTATGTAATTAGTTTAATAATATATTTGACTGCACAGATGGTGTAGTGGTTAAGATACCCACCTACCGTGCCAGTGCCGTGAGTTCGATTCCCACGCGGGATAATACTTTGTCCGATCCGAAAACTCGTTTAATTATATGTTTGTTATATCCCCCGTACCTAATATATGCATTATTTCCTTAGTGCAGGGTGTTGTCCTTTTTAAACAAAAAAAAAAATTATATTGTCTTATGATAATAGGTACCAAATGGTTTGCCGTGTGATAACGAAATAAGAATACAATTCACCATCCATGGGTGATCGTACGAGAAGACTAAGGGATGTAAACCGCATTAATATCTATGTGAGAGAAGGGAAACTCGTAACCAAACCCTATACCAACACATCTGACCAGCGTGGTATAGTAGATCAATTTCCCTCGCATTATGGAGGAGGCTCGAGCCCAATAGTGGGAATATGTCCCAATATATATGTAAGAGCTGAGATGAATGAAGTATATCTTTCTTTAAATGATGTGCAGAATGGTTTTAAAGAAGTGATATTTTATTAATAAGCAGTAATTATTTCTGCTTCTGATATTGCAAGAGTTCAACGAGTTCACAATTTAACATTTTCGTCAATAGCACAATATCCAAATTAATTAAATCTTGTGCGTGTTACGAAGCAATTTATCATTTACTTAAATTGGTCTAAGAGAGCAATGTGAAACTGCTTATGAGAATTTTTGGACGTTGTACCAATTTAGACCACTTTTAATCTAATAATTGAGCCACGTATTAAAGTGAAATAGCAATTAAATGATTTTAATTAACTGATTAAACGTAATATAATAAACTAGCTTCTGCTCGCGGCTTCGCCCGCGTAAAAGGTTACTATTTTTTACCCTATTTTTATTTTATCCCTTAAGGGTAATCTTTTTACAAAATTTTAATGATATATGTAGTTATTTAAATCTAATCAATAGCCTAAAAATAAGTTTCAAGCTTCTGGCTTTAAAAATTACGATACTTCCTTACAACTTTTCATTCCCCTTTATAACCCTTTTTGCATTAAAAAGTAGCCTACGTCCTTTATCAGACTCTAGACTATCTTTCTTACTATATTTCATTTAGATCGGTTCAGTAGTTTTGGCGTGAAAGAGTGACAGACAGAGAGACAGAGTTACTTTCGCATTTATAATATTAGTAAGAATTATTATTACGAATTGAAAAGATTAATAATTTATAAAAACCGATTACGAAGTGAAAAATGATGTCACAAGCGGGATTCGAACCCGCGCCTATTGGGACTCCGGCCCAATCGTGCTGCCACTGCTGCTGCTCGTAATCGGTTTTTATAAATAATTAAGCATATTAAATGCTAAATTTCAGTAATTTAAAAAAAAGATTAATAATGTTAGAAATATTATCCGTGTGGTGACGGAGTAAAGCCACGAATCGACTTCGCGCTCCAAGAGGACGAACATTGGCGCGCGTTCCGGCCGCGCAAAATGGATACCACTTTGGAACGCGCCAATGTGTTCGTTGGAACGCTCGAACGTGGAGCGGGTCGTTCCATCTGTTGTCGGTTTTTTGCCGCGTATCAAACGTGGCGCGCGCGCACGTTGAGACAGACACGAAAGCATTTTGTGTATTTGTTCCGTTCTAAACGCTGCGGCTGCTCGCATACGATGCCTGCATGATGAACGATCAAACACTGCAACAGTTGCCTCGCGCGCCAGGCGCGCTTAGTTTATATAGTTCATATATTTGGAACGCGTACCGTGGAACGCACTCTCGGCGCGGTCATTCAAGGCACGCGCGCCAGGAGCGCGAAGTCGATACCCGGCTTTAGAATACAATTCACCACCCCTTATCTTATCCGTGGGTGATCGTACAAGACGACTAAGGGATACAAAGCGAATATAACATCTATTCAAGAGAAAGACAACTCGAAACAACCTTACCCCTATAGAAACACGTCTGACCAGCTTTTTTTTTTATTTCTAATGGTGGCAAACGAGCAAGCAGCACACTTGATGTTAAGTGTCACTGCCACCCATGGACCTTTGCAATACCAAGGTTATAACTAGGCCGCTGCCACCAATATAAACTCACCCAATTGGGCTTCCGGCTCTCTCGCTCACCGAACGAAGCGCAATAGCACATTGCTATTACTCATACGTCGTTCTTCTGCGAGAGTGTGGCACTACCCCGGACGGACCGGCCTGCGGCTGCAGACAGAGAACTGTCAACAGCGTGGTCCTACCACTATTTAGCTTGATATATTGGGTTAATTTCCTACCGTTGCGGAGGAGACCCGAGCCCAATAGTGGGACATGTGTATACGTAAATTTAAATATTAAAAACTAATAGCTATTTAAAAGTATGTAATAAGGTTTTAGAAACTGATATTAGTGTAATTACTTTCGGCATAGTTTAAGATTTCCATGAAGGATCTGCTATCTTCATCAAATTCGGCAGAATTTTCTGTGTATTCTAAGAAATGAATGCTATTTGATTTTGACGTTAGCAACTAATGACTGAATTAAGTAAATATATTCTAGGACAAAATAACATGCCCAACGGCGATGGGGAGGGTACACGGGGATTATAGGGTCATATGTCGCCCTTCTGTCGCCCCGGATGGAAGGCACGGGGTAAGTCGAGAACATAGTCATTCAAAAGAAAAAAAAAAAGCAAAACATAATTTATTTTTTGCCAAATCGTTGTAGGTGATAGTACCCGAAAGAGTAACCCACCGAGCCGGCCGCGGATATCATGGCATCATTGCCGACCACTAGAGTCAGCCTATCGCCGAATTACGAATTTTGAATCTGTACATAGTATAAAACAAAGTCACCGTCGCGTCGTTGTGTGACCTTTTAAACAACAGAACAAATTTTAATGCACTTTTCGTAAAAGATAGTGTAAAATTATTACAAAATATTAAAAAATAAACAGATTTGTGACACCATGTCGTAAAAAAAAACATATTTTTATGCCTTTACTTTGCAGCCACTTGCTAAATATATCAAGCCTTGCAATATTTAAAACATGCCAAAAAAAGATCACGTGATTAATGGACGTTGATCACGTGATTAATGAAAAATATTTAAAACATGCTAAAAAAAGATCACGTGATTAATGGATGAATGAAGGTTTATATGCAATCCTCATTAATGTAACTCTTCACCAGGTGGCGCTGCGATATATCGACTTCCACAAACAAACCAACGGGCTGGGTTTACTAGTTTGTTTATAAAAATAAAAATGTGGTAGATATTTGTGGTAGGACCACACTGTTAACAATTTTTGAAGTGAAAACTTCTTTAGGCGCGTTGAGCGTTTTTGGAGGGGAAAAAAACAACAGGCAGTCATGGGGACTGCCGATAGAAGTGAAAACTATTAACTTAAGACTAATTGAAATATTAATAATTTTCTAATTTTTATATAAAAATAAAAAATATTATCGAACATCGTAATCATAATCATAATCGGTTTATCACGCTAGTAAGATAACCTTTAAACCACAATGATACTCATTTCATGACATAGAGGTTAAATATTAAAAATACAATTAAAAAAAAACAACAGGCAGTCATGGGGACTGCCGATAGAAGTGAAAACTATTAACTTAAAACTAATTGAAATAATAATAATTTTCTAATTTTTATATAAAAATAAAAAATATTATCGAACATCTAGGAATCGGTTTATCACGCTAGTAAGATGACCTTCAAACCACAATGATACTCATTTCATGACATAGAGGTTAAATATTAAAAATACAATTAAAAAAAAACAACAGGCAGTCATGGGGACTGCCGATAGAAGTGAAAACTATTAACTTAAAACTAATTGAAATAATAATAATTTTCTAATTTTTATATAAAAATAAAAAATATTATCGAACATCTAGGAATCGGTTTATCACGCTAGTAAGATGACCTTCAAACCACAATGATACTCATTTCATGACATAAAGGTTAAATATTAAAAATACAATTAAAAATAAATAATGCCATACTTTTAAATGCAAATATTGATATGAATATTGAAAATATTTGAAAATAAATTCTTTATTTTCATTATTCATTTATCTATATAAAGACACTACTCATAGCTATAGATTATACATAGCATGTCGGTGACGCGAACCTATAAGTTTTCCCCCTCCAAAAACGCTCAACGCGCCTAAAGAAGTTTTCACTTCAAAAACTTATAGGTTCGCGTCACCGACATGCTAATGCTAATAGTATATCTATAGCTATGTGAAAACTTCTTTAGGCGCGTTGAGCGTTTTTGGAGGGGAAAAACTTATAGGTTTTTATTTTTATATAAAAACCTATAAGAAAATTATTATTATTTCAATTATTCTTAAGTTAATAGTTTTCACTTCTATAGGCAGTCCCCAGGACTGCCTGTTGTTTTTTTTTTGTTTACAGTCGCAGGCGGAACTGTCCAGGGTGGTACTACACTCTCGCAGAAAATCGACGTCCAAACAATGGCAATATGCTGTTGTGCTTCATTCGGTGAGCGAGAGAGCCGGCAGCCCAACTTTCTGGGTATATTTGGTGTTTTTATTGGTAGGCAGCGGCGTAGCTGTACCATTGGCATCGCAAAGGCTCATAGGCGCCAGTGACACTTACCATCAGGTGTGCTGATTGCTCGTTTGCCACCATCAGCAATAAAAAAAAAGATATTTGAATTACTGAAATGTAGCATTTAATATGCTTAATTATTTATAAAAACCCGATTTCGAAGCGAAAAATGATGTCACAAAACTCGCCTTAAAGACGTAAATATGATACGAAGTGAGATTTGAATGTCCTACAATAGTTAACGATGGTGTAAATCGGAGCATGATTGGGCCGGACTCCCAATAGGTGTGGGTTCGAATCCCACTTGTGACATCATGTTTAGCTTCGTAATCGGGTTTTTATAAAAATATATTTGCCTATCTGCTGCCTCAAATTCACATTTTTCCTTCTTTATTGTTATAATTTACGACGTTCTCTTACGTCGTCTTACGCGAGTAGGTATGAAAGAGAGTATCGGTGTAAAGATGCGAAAGGGAATGCTCCAATGGTTCGGACATGTGGAAAGGATGCCGAACGAACGTCTGGTTAAGAAGATATACAATGCGAAAGTGGAAGGATGTAGGTACCGGGGGAGACCGAGACTAACCTTCCTAGACCAAATCGGTCATGTACTGAAGAAAGGTGGAGTCAAGATTCTCCGAAACCTGCGAGCGTGTATGAAGAGAATTATGAATGTTGAGGAAGCGAGTGAAGTATGCAAGGATAAAGTTCTCTGGCACTCTGTTCTCTCTGCCTACCCTGCAAGGGATATGGCGTGATGATATGTATGTATTGTTATAAAACAATTCTCGATATCTTAATTAATTATGTAATTGTGCAGCTTATAAAATTTACATAAGAATTTGCAACATAATGCTTGTTGGTAATTTACTTCTAAAATTATTTGCATATTGACTGTAATACCCGGCGTCCTTTCACATACATAAGTAATATTAAGGTCTAAAGGGCATCTGTGGTAGCTTTAAGTTTGCTAATAATTCCTTGGATATGTGAACCCTTGAATCTTAATGAGCTGCCAATAAATTGTACGGTATAGAGTAGGTAAATTCAGATATGACAATATGGATTATGTTAGTATTAAATTTACTAGTAGTTGGTCCCATTATGTTCTTGGCTTGTGTCTTGAGACAAGCATAAATTGTATCATATAATTTACTATCTAGGTCAGATTGTATAGGACAGACGCTACTCTAAACAATTAAAAAAAAAAGATATAATAGATTCTCTTGAAATCGAACCTATGTACCTGGTTTTGTATTACTTTAGTGATGTCAAACCTTCTTAGCCTTTCTAATAAAACCAGTTTAGAGCATATGCCCCAAACTGATTGTATGGTTTCCAAGTCTTTAACGTACATAGTTTTAATAGTGGTAGGACCAAGCTGTGGCCAGTTCTCTGCCTACAGCCGGGGGCCGGTCCATCCGGGGTAGTACCACACTCTCGCAGAAGATCGACGCCTGAGTAATGGCGATAAGCTATTGCGCTTCGTTCGGCGAGCGCGAGATCCGGAAGCCCAACTGGGGTAGGATTGGGGTTTGTGTTGATAGGCAGCGGCCTGCCTATGATCTTGGTATTGCAAAGGAACATGAGCGGCAGTGATACTTATCAGTAGGTGTGTTGTCTGCTCGTTTGCCACCATAAGCAATAAAAAATAACATAGAAACTACGCATTCATATTATATTAATTTATTATCCATCCATCAGCCAGGTTACTGTTTATCTTTTGACATAGTTCTTTCAACGAAGGGAGAAAAATATCGTAGTCGTTAATTTTGGCAAGCGCGTCAGTAATCGAAGCTGCTTACTCCCATGGTGCTTCGTTAACTGGTTTTATGATTACTTCGGGAAATTAAGGGGACGCGACACTTTATTTTCTTATGTCATCCCCTTAATATTAATTTAGGTAATTTTATATCTGTCTATTTATCTAATAAGCTGTAATATGGCCCTTTATAAAAAGCTCAAATAGGCCTGATATGAGGTACTTCACTTTTATTTATATAGGCATGTATGTAACATGCCGGGCGGGCCCCCGAAGACAAAGATCGGGTACCGGTGGCTCGCTCGTACGGCGAAGAGAGTTGTTCTTGCAGGGTGGGTCTATGGGGTTGCGCGCCGCTTCTTCTGTCGCCCCGGACCGATTTGCCGGGGCCCGACCACATCCATTGTCCACCACAAGAAGAAAAATGTATGTAACATACTCATGTCAAAATTTAAGTTGTAAGGTTAGATGTTTTTTATGACACTTGCGACAAATAAATAAATAAATAATTAGTTTCCAGCAAAATGACACAGTAAAATAAAGAACAAAAATAATTTATGACCATATTATAAATAATAAAAGATATGTCTTCTTGAAAAAGGTAGCTGACTCAACATAAGCTAGATATCCAGTCATACAACGCTGATTTTTAGTTGAAAGAGGTGATGTCATTTAATTTTTTGATATATTACTCATTAACTAGTAGATGCTTAATCCTTACTAATATTATAAATGCGAAAGTAACTCTGTCTGTCTGTCGCTCTTTCACGCCAAAACTACTGAACCAATCAAAATGAAATTTGGTACACAGATGGTCTAGAGTCTGACAAAGGACATAGGCAACTTTTTAATGCAAAAAAGGGTTGTAAATGGTGATAAAAAGTTGTAAGGAAGTATTGTCATTTTTAAAGCCAGAAGCTTGAAACTTATTTTTAGGCTATTGATTAGATATAAATAAATATGACATTAACATTTTGTAAAAAATTTACCCTTAAGGGGTAAAATAAAAATAGGGGATGAAAAACTTTAAGAAAGTAACTTTTTACGCGGGCGAGACCGCGGGCAGAAGCTAGTATTATATATTTATTATATATTTATTATATATTTATTATATATTTATAAACATATTGAATAAGAAGTAAAAACTTATCTGTGTATTTTTTTGGCAAGAAGTTTGATACCTTGTCGATAAAAAATAGTCTTTGACCAGACGTCATAAGCTGGAATCGGCCCACCTCAGCTTAGTGATGTTAGCCGGCTTTTATGATACTCACGAGCGACATATGAGTCAGTATTATACATTTATGACCGTTACCTTCGACCGCGACTATCTGTAAAGCTAATTAGTAGTCATACATCCAAATTTCTATATGGTGATGGAGTAAGAAAACAATTCAATATGATTTTCCTTCCCTGAGGGTATTGTAAAGAATGGTCAATGTAATAAGCGTCAAGATTCGATTTATCTTACCACATATAAGGCACAAGACTTCTTCATACTATGAGGGAAATTGACTATACGACGCTGGTCAGACGTGTTGGTATAGGGTTTTATTTCAAGTTTTTCTTCTCTTGCATAGATGTTGTCTGTATATTTTATGACTTATTCGTCTTTTACCACGGGTAACATATGGAGGTGGTGAATTGTATTCTTACTCCGTCTCCACACAGAAAAGGTAGCGTAGTTATTAAAATTACAACCTACAATGCCAAGTGTCGCGGGTTCGATTTCCACGCAAGACAACAACATTTCGTGTGATACATAAATTTCGTCATTATCGATATTTCAGTTAATATACCTTCCACTGGTGAACTTGAGCCTCTTTCTCCCACACTGGGTGGGAAATTGACCTACTATACTATGTCGGTGTTCTATGCTGGTCAGACTAGATAAGGTTTTCTCACTTCTTCTTCTTCTTCCACTCAAGTACCTTTCTTCCCCAATGGTTGTTGGTTCGTCGAGCGATGTGGTCTGCTCATTGCCACTTCAATGTGCTAATTCTTCAGGCTATGTCGGTTAAAACCGTTCTTCTATTTCGGTATTCCGGATTTTATCACGTAGTGAAATACTGAGCATAGCCTTCTCCAAAACACGCTGAGCGACTTTGAGCCTTTTTATGAGCCCGACATTTAGAGACCACGTTTCAGTGCCGTAAGTCATCGTTAGTAACACGCACTGGTTATAAACCTTTGTTTTCAGACACCGTGTGAGTATTGCCATAAAATACATGTCTAATATATTGCCATTATCAACAATTATTAACAAGATATAAGCTAATTAAATATAATTAACCAACAAATTGATTAGAGACATATCAATGCATCATTAAGCAGGATCAATGGTACCAATCAAAGCCGTGACTAGATATATATTTATGGATTATATTGTATTTCTCTCAGATTAATTTGCTTATGTAAAGCTTTATTCTAATTACTGATATCATATATAGAAGTTTACGGTGTTAATAGCACCTAAATATATGTATTTATATACAAAAAATATTGTAGTAACAAATATAATAATAAATAGCTGTGTAGTAACGTTTCTGAATACTACCAGCCATTACTTTGCTCGTGGATGTCGTAAAAGACAACTAAGAGCCTTGTAACAACCTAGTCCAACTGCATCTGTTGCCGTTTAATCAACAATTACATTCCCAAGGATGGTTGACGTCTGGCAGGCGGCCGGTCATAAAACTATTGCCAATAACTTCTATAATATGTACTATGAAAGAAAAGTAAATATTGTACCGACCCCAAGAAATTGAGATAACAGTAGGAGAATGATGATTGTCGTAACAAATAAATTTACATTTTCTTATCTTTATATTGGGGGCCATAGTCCGGAGCGTGCTCGTTCGCGTCCCCTGCCAGTCTAATTAGACCGCTAATCCGGCTCGAAATGCGTACCGCAATGCGGGTTAGGGCGTCCCCCGGAGGCGACGCGTACCGACCCGCCCCCGTCGGTACGAACTTCGGCAGTTGCGGCGACGGGGGCCGCCACCCATCACGCCTTGCCCAGTCAGGCGAGCCGAGGAGAGCAGAGTGCCGGGTGGGCACGTGGAATGTAAGAGGTTGTGTGGAAGGTAAGTTGCACGAGCTGATATCCGTCATGGCGGACAAACAGCTAGACGTGCTCTGTGTAACAGAGACCAAGCGAAGGGGCAGCGACGCCTGCGATCTTCCTGGTGGCGGGATGGCTCTGTGGTCTGGTGTACCACAGAGCGATCGAGCCAGCATGGGGGTAGGAGTACTGCTGTCCTCTCGCTTGGCCTCAGGTGTGAAGGATTACGGAATGTATGATCCCAGACTTCTTTGGGTCCGTATAAAACTTGATGTCACCAAGGTATTCATGGTTGTAGCATATGCTCCCGTAGGATCCTCGGTGGCATCAGACCTAGAGAAGTTTTGGGATAATGTTAGGGAAGTTCTGGATATGGCAGAAACCAGTGAACGCGTGATTGTATGCGGAGATTTGAACGGTTGGGTGGGGACCAAGCGTCCCGACTATGAGGACGTACTTGGTCCATTTAGTGATAAGAGAGTGAACGACGCAGGTAGGCTCATAGCGGATGTATGCATGGAGAGAAACCTTATTGTTTCAAACACATTTTTACAACATAAGGACATCCATATGTATACATGGAGAAGGAATGAACAGAAAAGTATAATAGATTTAATTTTGGTAGACAGTCGCCTCCGAAGCAAAATATTGGACGCAAGAGCCTACAGGGGCCCCACAGTCGATACGGACCACTATCTCGTTATTGCGAGATTTAGTGGTCTGTTCAGAAAGTGGAGGCACTGGCGAGAGCGTGTCCACTTCGGAGGGCTTGAAAGAATAAAGGTTGAAAAGTTGCAAGAAGAGTGTGTAAGAGAAAAGTATGCAGAGGGTGTCCGAGAAGGGCTGACGATGGCAAGCCAGCCGCAATCGGACATTGAAGAATGCTGGAGAGTATTGAAAGAGAGTATGGTAGACACAGCAAAAGAAGTATGTGGAAGTTCAAAGAAGCATAGAAACACAAAAGGTGATGCATGGTGGGATGCGGAAGTGGCAGCTTCCGTAGAGCAAAAGAAGAAAGCGTGGCTGGACTATGTCTCTTCTTTGAATCTGAATGACAGTATGACTGAACAGAAGAAAGAAATATATCGGCAATGTAAGAATGACACCAAGGCCTTAGTGATAGAGAAACGTGATAGAGCAAGTATGAGTGCAGAAGATAGGCTGACTAAAAACTTCGAGGGTAACACCAAACTCTTTTGGAGGGAGGTGAAGAAGTCTCGGGGTGGTTGGTCAGCCTTCAGAATGAATAAAATAAGGTCTAAAGGTGGAGACATTCTTACACAAACACAAGACGTGTTAAGCCGATGGAGTGAATATTTTGGCGATATGTATGCGGATGCTGCGGTTGGCGCCGATGTCGCATGTGGTCTAGTAGATCAACATTCGGCGACGGCGTCCTCCGATGGCATCAGTATGGATGAAGTTGAATGGGCGATAAGAAGTTTAAAAAATGGTAAGGCAGCGGGCATTGATATGGTGTCTGCCGAGATGATCAAGCTTGGTGGCTCCTGTGTCCGGGAGGCGTTTCTGTTGTTCCCCAATTTATGTTGGAGCTCGGGAATGGTTCCCAGGGACTGGAATAGCGCAGTCATCGTGCCTTTGTTTAAAAACAAGGGTTCACGTTATGACTGCGCAAATTACAGAGCCATAAGCTTGACCAGTTTGGCAGCAAAAGTGTATGGTAAAATTATTGAAAGGAGAATGAGGATGGTGTCCGATGGTTTACTGTGTGAGACACAAGGAGGTTTCAGGAGTGGAAGGGGATGCATGGATCAAGTGTTCTCTCTGCGCAACATTGTGGAGAAGCATCTGGCCCTAGGTCAGAGGGTTTTCTGCAGTTTTGTGGATCTGGAGAGAGCATTTGACACGGTTGTACGAAAGGAACTTTGGGACATTTTACCGGAGTATGGTATTAACGGTAAACTGCTGCAGGCTGTGCAACCCAGTTACATGGGCTGTAGAGCCTGTGTGCGGCTGGATGATGGAATGTCGCCTTGGTTTGACGTCAATATTGGCGTTAAACAGGGCTGCGTTCTATCAGCCAGGCTGTTTATCATATATCTGGATAAATGTCTCCAAAGGTTGAACGATATGAATGTGGGAGTCCAGATGGGTGACTCAGTGGTCTCTGCTCTGCTTTATGCAGATGATGCAGTCCTGCTGGCACAGTCAGCGACTGACCTGCAGACCCTAGTCGACACAATGACAGAAGATTGTAAGAAAAGGGGTCTACGCGTGAATGTGAGCAAAACCAAAATAATGGTCTTTGAAAGAGATGAAGCCAGAACAGATGTAAGAGTAACAATAGGTAATGATGTACTAGAGCAAGTGGATGAATCTGTATATCTTGGATGTGGATTTAGCCGAGATGGAAGGTACACCACTGATATAGAGCGAAGAGTGAATACGGGAAATAGAGTGAACGGAGCGTTGGGGCAACTTCTCGGCAGCCACCACCTCAGCCAGAAGGCACGTGTAACAATACATAACGCAGTGCTTGTCCCAACATTACTATATGGAAGCGAGAGTTGGGTATGCAGAAAAGAGTATGAAAGTAAAATTAATGCGGTCGAAATGCGATCTCTTCAGAAAATCTGTGGAGTTAGGCTGACCGACCGCATTCGTAACGACGACGTAAGAGAGCGAGTAGGTATGAAAGAGAGTATTGGTGTAAAGATGCGAAAGGGAATGCTTCGATGGTTCGGACATGTGGAAAGAATGCCCAACGAACGTCTGGTTAAGAAGATATACAATGCGAAAGTGGAAGGATGTAGGTACCGAGGGAGACCGAGACTAACCTACCTAGACCAGATCGGTCAGGTACTGAAGGAAGGTGGAGTCAAGAGTCTTTGAAACCGGCGAGCGTGTATGAAGAGAATTATGAATGTTGAGGAAGCGAGTGAAGTATGCAGTGATAGAGTTCTCTGGCACTCTGTTCTCTCTGCCTACCCTGCAAGGAATATGGCGTGATGATATGTATGTATGTATGTATATTGCCTCTATTTTAAATTTCAATTAAGAATAAACAGCTACAGTGTTTAATATGAATGTCGATACGTTGGCATGAATAAATAAAAACATGCAATCTTCTAACACAAGGGGAAAAAGAACAAGATACTCTGCTTTACGGTTTTTGCTTTAAGTTTTATGATCAACCATCTATCTGACATCCTCTCTCCATAAGTATATATTTCTTCGAATTGAATATAACGTATTTACCATACAACACAAAGTGAAATTGGCAGAGTTTGTAAAATAAGTTATTTAAAAATAATCGCTTAAGAAATCTATCAAAAACACAAGACAGTTTTTTATTATACAACTAGCAGACCCAGCCACGCGTTGCTGTGGCTGAGGTAGCTTCAGTAACACGTGGTGATTATGCTAATAAATTGTAGCTTATATGAAACGTTTGTACGTTTAACATAGCGCCGTCTATTAAATACTTACTCAAGCCATTCAACAGATACCGCCTTCTGTTAGAATTGTTTGGAGATAACAGATAATTGTGACTGTTAAATAATAGACAAATAATTTGCAATAAAATATTATTGTGACTTTAAATTGAAATGGAAGCTATGCTATCTTTTAAGTTGGATCAATCTACACAGGCTCTGCAAATTTGATAAAAATCGGTTAAGTACTTTAGGAGTTTATCGCGGACAAACAACGTGATGCGTAATTAATATATATTAAGATATATTGGCATGATAAGGTTACATAACTTATAAATATCATTAAAAACAATTTTTATGTGATTATATAAACAATAATTTTTGTATTTGAATCACAGATAAACCTTTAAACGGATTTAGAAGAAAATTGGCGCACATCATTGCCTGGGTAAACATATAGGATTTTTTTTATTCCACTAATGTGTTCCCTTAGGATAATAGTTCAAATTGGGGAAAGTTACTTTTACGCGGACAAAGTCGCGGTTAGTTATTTAAAATAAGGGATAGTTTTATGAAATGCATATAAAAGTGAAAATCAATAAATACGTTTAACAAAGAAAACCATATCATGCTATAACTTCTATAATCTGCCGGACAATGAATAATGTTCTGAGCAAAAGAATGTATTATTAAGTTTCGAGTAAAAATATATCCCTTAAATCCTAAAGTAATCCGGTTCAGGATTTATAAAGATATTAGCTGTGGAAATGGGTTATTTCCATATGTATTGTTACTTTAATATGAAAGTTAGTAAGGATAGATTTTCTACAGATAAGAACTATCATCACCCATCACACTCAACTTGCTGTCACTATTAATTTGACTTGAGTTTTCTTTTTGATGGAGGCATCATTCAGACCTATCCTCAAGACTCTGGCAACGCGGGTGACTAGACCGGGAAATTAGTCCGTCACCAGCCGAGAGGCTGACTGCGTGAGGAGGGACCAACGTCCTTCCCTTACGTCGCTCAAGGAGAGGGTACCCCTCAGGGGGTATTCCGTCGGGCCGACCAATAACGACAAGTTCACGCTGCTCCGGTGGCTGGTCCAACGCGAAGGCGAGGTTCACGGGCGGGTTACGGGTATGCGTGCTTACACCCCTCTGTCGCCACGGACGGAGTGGTGCGAGGAGTGCGCCGACCGTAACACACCCCAAAAAAAAAATACTCTGGCAATAACATTTCAGACAGAACAAACATTGAAAAATACTTTAACTGCCAAATCTGGCAAATAAGTTAGCAAGTGCAGCTGGCTTTATAATTTGTCTATAACTTCAATAGTTGATATCTCAGCTTACTTTTACGGTTCTCAGGAGCAATTAAAGGGTGATGATATATTGTATTTTTAACTGACTGCATCTATGATCCGATACCAGATAGTGTAATAGTTAAGGTACATATGGCGTCAAATGTATTGATTTGATTTCCATCATACAACCTTTTTTTTTTTCGCAAGGTGGGACCATGGATGTGGTCGCGCCCCGGCAAATCGGCCCGGGGCGACGGAAGATCCACCCTGCAAACACCTCTCTTCGCCGTGCGAGCGGACCACCGGTACCCGATCTTTGTCTTCGGTGGCCCGCCCGGCTCCATCATACAACCTACGTTATTGATCTGAGGCTCGGCGTAATTTGTGATCGATAATTGCATGTCATCAAATCCCACGTAATACAAGGGTTATTTTCTTAGTGTATGGGGTTGTCCTTAAAGAAAATCTCCGTCACCACACGTCTCCTATTCTATATTGAAACAATCGCTTTCGCCTTTTCATTTTGAATGTTGCGGTTTATAGCCATGGGAATGTAGTTTCTCTTCTTATCTTCTATTTGAAACTAATAGCGGTTTATAGCCATGTTCAACTAATTATATTTTTTGCCATTGTATTGAAAAATATATTTCCGTGTGATGACAGAGTTAGAATACAATTCATCACCTGTGGGTGATCTTAAGAGACGACTAAAGGATATAAAACGTATAAAATAACTACGCAAGAGAAGGAAGTCTCCAAACAAAACCCTATACCAACAAGTTTGACCAGCGTGGTGTAGTAGATCAACTTCCATCCCATTATGGAGGAGGCTCTAGCTTAGAGATGGAACATATATAAGCTGAGATGATTGAGGAACAAAATATTTGATTTGGTATTTAAATCATATCGTAATGCTCATAGAAATACGCAATTTTAAATTTATTAGCTACGAATCATCATTCGCCTACTGTTATCCCAATTACTTGGGGTCGATACAATATGTACTCTTTTTTCATAATACATATTGTACAAGTTACTGGCAATAGTTTTATGACCGGCCACCTGCCAGACGTCAACCCTCCTGGGGAATGTATGTTGACTAAAAGGCATCAGATGGATTTGGCACAGGTCGTTATAAGGCTCATAGTCGTCTTTTACGACATCCACGAGCAAAGTAAGGGTTGGTAGTAGTCGAATCCGCTACCACACAGCTATTTATTAGCTACCAATGAATGTTAAAAATATTATAAACGAATATATACGGGCACTTATTGTTCTTCAAACAAATTAGCTTTATAATTCATAACCTTGTATTAAAACTGCCTTTTAACTGGATAACAACTCAAACATAGGGTAGTTACGTAATTAAATGGACTGCGAAACATAACCTTGCATATTGTTTTACAAACTAAAGCTTGAAGTTCTAATGTAACTTGAGAACGGTCCTAATGAGCCATTGAAACCTTTTGTTTAAAGCTGTAATTGTTTCAGCAATATTCAGGTTTATGAGACAATGTACATTGAGACTTAGTGCTATGCTAAAAATTTTCTTAATACTGAAAATAATTACTACAGAAATAATATACAATTATATTGTACGTTTACAGAGAAATAATAAATTAAAACAACATATAAATTAAAAAAAAAAAACACGTGTATGTAAAGTCGGTTTACGGATGATAATTTTACGTAATTGATGCAAAATTGCATACTTTTATGAATTGCACAAACATAAACAATGGAAACCATATTAACTTTTCACTTCACTTAATACACAGTTGACAAAACAGTTCACGTCAAAATTTTAAAATACAAGAACGCTCAGCTTAGATCGATTGTGTCTCTCTATCGCTTGTTCCGTGCTCTCGCTTGCACGCTCAACTCAGGCGGAACGTGACATTTTTCCGTGCCTACAATCGACGTTCATCGATTTATAAAACACTAGCTTCTACCCGCGGCTTCACCCGCGTAAAAGGTTACGTTCCTAAAGTTTTTCATCCCCTATTTTTATTTTACCCCCTTTAAGGGTAATTTTTTTTTTATAAAATCCGATTACGAAATGAAAAATGATGTCACAAGCGGGATTCGCACCCGCGCCTATTGGGATTTCGGTCCAATCGTGCTGCCACTACACCACCGCGACTAATTGTAGGACATGCAAATTTCATTTCGTATTATATTTACGTCTTAAGGTGACGGTATGCTATCTACCCGACAATGTTTACACATTGTTATAGGCTTAATACTTCAAACTTTACAGTTAGAATTGTATTAAACGATGACACAACCTTGTTATTTAAATTACTGAAAATTTAGCATTTAATATGCTTAATTATTTATAAAATCCGATTACGAAATGAAATTCGTAATTAATAATTCGTAATCGGATTTTATAAATAATTAAGCATATTAAATGCTAAATTTTCAGTAATTTAGGTAATTTTTTTTACAAAATTTTAATGTCATATTTATTTATATCTAATCAATAGCCTAAAAATAAGTTTCAAGCTTCTGGCTGTAAAAATGACGATCCAATCCAAATCCTTAGAACTTTTCATCTCCCTTTACAACCCTTTTTTCCATTAAAAAGTAGCCTATGTCCTTTATTAGGCTCTATACTATCTGTGTATCAAATTTCATTTAGATCAGTTTAGTAGTTTTGGCGTGAAACAGCGTCAAACAGACAGACGGACAGAGTTACTTTCGCATTTATAATATTAGTAAGGATTATCACGTCAAAAATAAGTTTATTTGAAATGATGAATGAGTAAGTCTGAAATAAATGAATTATTATTATTAAAAAAGAGATAACTAAGGGATTATAAAGATTTCATTCACTATAAGAGAAATAAAAACTCGAAATGAAACCCTTTATTTTCTAAGTCAATATTACCCACTTCAATGCGATTTCGAAAATTAGCACGTATCATCATCAACCTGCTCTTATCCCAATCAGTTAAGGTTGACACAATATGTTGTCTTCCATCGCAAATATTGCATAAGTTATTGGTGCCAGTTATTGGTGAGCAGCCGCCTGTCTGACGTCAAGAAACAGTAGTCCTCAGTACATTAATGCAAGGAAGAAAACTGTATACCTTTCTGTTATGTAGGGCTCTTAACTAATAGTAGGATGCAGGATGTATGGCTGGATAAATAAAGAGGATTAGGAAGGTTGACTACACATTGGCCACCGAAGACAAAGATCGGGTACCGGTGGCCCGCTCACACGGCGAAAAGAGGTGTTTGCAGGGTGGGTCCATGGGGTTACGTGCCGCGTCTTCCGTCGCCCCGGGCCGATTTGCCGGAGCGCGATCACATCCATGGACCCACCTTGGGAAGAAAAAAAAGCCTGCCCGCGGTGGGGGGCGTGTCGGACGAGGCTTGCGCGCCATAATAGACACCGTTGGCAATATGGTCAATGCGCGCTTTGCCGTTCTGGAGGCAAGGCTGCCTCCAGAACCACGTGTTCGACCGCCTCTCGCCGCGTATAAGCGGCCACATGCGGCACCAGCCCTCGCCCCGCTACCTTGTCAAGGTGGCCGCGTGGAGGGGAGCTATGCCGCAGCCGCGGCTGGGCCCAAACAAAAGGGGCCCGCTCCAAAAAAGAAGATGGCACCGGCTCCTGCCGGACCACAGTCGTCGCCAGCACCAACACCGCCACGACGACTAGGGTGGCCGCGACTGCGCCTTCTGCGCCTGGCACGCCCGCTGCGCCCGAACAGGGTTGGCCGAGCGCGGCGGAAAGAGTCGCAGCCAAAGACGAAGAGCGGCAGCCAAGCGCGCTGCTGAGGACGTCGCTCCCCAGGCAGGAGCCGGAGGAGGCGGAACAAAGAAGAAGAGGCCGCGCAAGGGGCTCCGGCCGCCGAAGACAGCCACAGTGGTGATCACTGTGCTGCCTGAGGCGGCAGAAAGGGGCCTCAGCTATGAGGCCGTCCTGCGGAAAGCCCGGCGGGAACTCGACGTCTCCGACATTTGAGGCGTCGAAGCCAGGACCCGCAAGGCCCGGACAGGGGCTCGGATTCTGGAGTTCCCTGGGATCGAGGGCACCAGGACGGCCGATAGCGTGGCGTCGAAGCTGCGAGGTTTGTTTGCTAAGGAGGGTGGCGTGAAAAATCGCCAGACCCGTGAAGTACGCCAAATGCGCATCGCGGGTCTGGACGCCTCCGTGACGGTGGAAGACATCCGACTGGCCGGCTCAGGCAGCGGCAGGCTCCTCGTGGGCTGGAGCTCAGCGCGAGTCACCGTGCTGGAGCACCGGCCTGCGAGGTGTTTCAAGTGCATGGCGGTCGGGCTTACCCGGACAATATGCACTAATTGCTTTGACTGCGGCGGACTCTGTTTCCGCTGCGGTGAGACTGGGCACATGACGGCATCTTGCGCCGCCCCGCCCCACTGCCCCGCGTGTGCGGCGGGAAATAAGCCTGCCAAGCACCGCATGGGCTCTGGGGCATGCAGACCACCGGCTTCGACCCCAAAGGGGCGGAGCGGCCTTTCGACCACGGCCGCTCCCACTCCTAGCGCGGCCCGATCGCCCGCCAGTGAGGAGGTGATGGATACGGCCCACTAATGGCTGCCCAATCCACTCACCTCCTGTAGGCCAACACCAACCACTCCGCCGGTGCGCAGGATCTCCTCCTGCAATCCATGGCGGAGTGGTCGATTGGTGCAGCCGTAGTCGCGGAACCGTACTGTGTGCCTGATCGCCCCAATTGGGTGGTCCGCTGGAACGGAACCGCGGCAATCGTCGTCTCCAGGCAGCGGCACTTCCCGTCCTTGTCCATTTTGGGTAGGGGCGAGGAATTTGTCGCTGCGGAATGGGGAGGGGTCACACTCTACAGCATATACCTCTCCCCTACTAGGAGAATGTACGATTTCGGGGCCTCCCTCACCACCTTAAAGGCCTCGATACGGCGATTGGCACCGGGCCTCGTCCTGGTCCAGGGGGATTTCAACGCCAAATCCACGGCGTGGAGGTCCACTACGACGGACGATCGCGGGCGGACGGTCGTGGAATGGGCGGCGTCACTGGGCCTCTGTGTCCTAAACAGAGGCTCAGTGAACACGTGTGTGCGGCAGCAGGGTGGGTTGATAGTGGACTTGTCGTTCGCTAGCCCTGCTATCGCATCACGAGTGAAGAACTGGCGTGTCCTGGAGGAGGCGGAGACCCTGTCGGGCCACCAGTATATTCGGATGGAGGTCTCCCCCTCTGTGACCGAGAGGCGACCATCGTGAACACGTAGCTGTCCTCACCACCCTCAGTGGACGGAGTGGACGCTGAGGCTGGCCGCATTTGTGCTGCGTTAACGCAGATATGCGATGCGGCCATGCCCAGGGTGCGGCGTCTACCTCCGAGGCAGGGGGTCTACTGGTGGTCCCCAAGACTGGCGGACCTTCGTGCGGCGTGCATTAGTGCCCGAAGGTCCTACACCCGCAGTCGGCGGCGTCGCCGCGATGTTGAGCGGGAGGGCCAGCTGTACGAGGTGTACCGCAGTGCGCGTACCGCCTTTCGGCTGGCCATCCGGTCCGCCAAGGACGCGAGTTGGCAGGAGATGCTGGACGGTCTCGACCGTGACCCCTGCGGTGCCCGTGGCCCGTGTCGCTGAATAAGCTTCGCGCGCAGCAGTGCTGTGGAGGCCACAGCGATCCATGGCGGTCAGAGCCATTCGCGGGTACCGCACGATGTCTACCGAGGCGGCATGCCTATTGGCCGGGACACCCCCGTGGGACCTAGAGGCGGAGATGCTCTCCGACCTCTACTGGCGGGTTACCTCAATGCGCGAAGAGGGTGGCTCCCCATCGTTCAACGAGATAGCCACCTGGCGCGAAGACGCCCGCCGAGAAGTCATCGCCCGTTGGGCTACGCGGCTGGAGAGGCCTAGACACGGTGTTGTTACCGTTGAGGCCCTCCGGCCCGTACTGATGGAGTGGATGGAGCGGCGCCACGGAGTCCTCTCTTTCCGGTTGGTGCAGGTCTTTTCGGGGCATGGTTGCTTCGGCAAGTACCTGCACACGGTCGTGTGGAGGGAGTGGACTCCGTCCTGCCACCATTGCAGTAGTGACAGCGACACGGCGCAACATACGCTCGAGGTGTGTTCGAGCTGGGACGGGCAGCGCCGTGACCTCGTCGCTATCATCGGTGCCGACCTGACGCTGCCGGCTGTTGTGCGAGCGATGGTCGACAGCGTCAGGAATTGGGACGCGGACGTCGCCTTCTGCAAGGCCGTCATCTCGCAGAAGGAAGCGGCGGAACGGGCCCGGGAGGATTCCCGTGACCCGGGCCGCCGCCCGCGGCTGGGGCGGCGCAGGCGCGAGTACCTGCGCCTGATGCCGCCCTAACCGAGGCTTCGTGTGATCGGACCGGGGAATTGTCCGGTCACCTGACGTGAGGCCACCGCGTGAGGATGACGCCTCGACGGCGAAAGCTGTCGGGGCGTCGACAGGAGAGGAGCCCGAGAGGGCATACCGCCGAGCGGGCTACCGAAGACAAAGATCGGGTACCGGTGGCCCCCTCGCACGGCGAAGAAGAGGTGCTTGCAGGAAGGGTCCATGGGGTTGCGCGCCGCCTCTTTTGTCACCCCGGATCGATTTGTCAGGGCGCAACCACAACCATGGTCCACCCTGCAAAGAAAAAAAAAAAGAAAAAAAAAGGAGTATAAATACCGACGGTTCTTAATTACTATCATGGATTTCATCCCCACGCAGGGATTTTTTTAATTGTTTATTTATTGAGTCCCCAGCGACTCAAGAATTCTCACGTGTTTTTTGTATAATTAATTTCATTTTAATTTAAATTCAAATGTAAAATTTATTGATAGCCATATCAGACAAACAAACTGTATAGCTTGATAAATATATGTATAAGCAAAATAATAACAAGGTCCCCAATTGGAAGGAAGATTAAGTACGTTACGTATTGAGGGTACATCCTAAAGGAAATTCAAAAAAAGATGAAAAGAGGAAATAATGCTCAACGAAGTTCGTATAAGATTTGGGTTAACCCATTCATGTATACAACTTGTTTATGTTTTGATCCAATAATATGAATAAATGAGATTAGGATATTCAAAAGAGCATTGACTCCTTTCGTCGATATTCGTTGATATTATTAATTTAACACTTAATATTTTAAACTTGCTGTTTGGTAACTCTACGAATACTACCAACCTTTACTTTGCTCGTGGATGTCGTAAAAGATGATTAAGAGCTTATTATACCGTGTCGTAAAAGATGACCTAGGCCAGCTCCACTTGATGCCGTTTGGTCAAAAAGTATATATTCAAGGAGGGTCAACTTTAGGCAGGTGGCCGGTCATAAAATTTATTCATCATCATCATCATCACAGCCCATATAATATGTCCCACTGTTGGGCTCGGGCCTCCTTCATTATGGAAGACATGTTGGTATAGGGTTTTGTTTCGAGGTTTCCTTCTCTCGGATAGACGTTATATGCGTTTTATATCCCTTAGTCGTCTCGTACGATCACCCACGGGTAAGATAGGGGGTGATGAATTGTATTCTTACTCCGTCACCACCCAGAAAATTTATTGCTTAATGTATTATAACTATTACAATATGTACGACTACATTTGCGTCGATCCCAAATAAATGGGATAAGAGCAGGAGAATCATGATGATGTTTGATACTTGAAGCAGTTAATGAAGAATAACATGTGATGATGTGATGCCTCATCTCAGCCCACATTTGTCCCACCGTTTGGCTCAGGCCTCCTCAAAGGGCCCCAAAAGGAAGTACTTCTGGCGGTCTCGCTCGACATCAAGAACGCCTTTAACAGTCTCCCGCACGAGACGTTGAAGGAGGCGCTTCGCTATCATGGAGTGCCTCCGTATCTCCAGAGGCTGTTGGAGGCGTACCTCGAGGGAAGGCACGTGCTCTGGGAGGGGGGCGACGGGCGCATATATCGCCATCGGGTGGAGTGCGGCGTTCCACAGGGATCGGTCCTCGGTCCGGTTCTGTGGAACGTCGGATTCGACTGGCTCCTACGGGGTCGGCTTCTTTCCGGGATGGGGGTCATCTGCTACGCGGATGATACCCTCATCACGGCAAGGAGGCCCGACTTCCTGGGGGCTGCCCGATTGGCACGCGAGGGAGTCGCGCTCGTCGTAGGCCGGATCGGTATGTTGGGCCTGAGGGTCTCAGTGGAGAAAACCGAGGCCCTCCTATTTCATGGCCCGCGTCGAGGTCCCCCCCGAGGAGCACAAATCAGTGTGTCGGGGATTGCCGTGCCGGTGCGACCCCAGATGAAATATCTGGGTCTGCACCTAGACCCTACATGGAATTTTGGGCCACACTTTGCCCAGCTCGTCCCGCGGCTCGTGAAGGCGGCCGCGGCTCTAGGTAGGCTTCTGCCGAACACTGGCGGTCCAGGATCGTCCTGCCGGCGATTGTACGCCGGAATTGTGCGATCTATGGCACTCTATGGTGCCCCTATTTGGTCGGAGTCTCTCACTGCCCGCAATAGAGCCCTCCTGCGACGTCCGCAGAGGGTCATGGCGGTGAGGGCCATTAGGGGCTACCGTACGGTGTCTTGGACTGCAGCGACACTGTTGGCGGGCGACCCGCCTTGGCCGCATATGGCCAAGGCCTTGGCGGAGGCCTACCGGCTGCGCGTTGTGGCGCGCGCCGGCGGCGAGCAAATCTCCGCAAGGAGACTGGGCAAAGCTTTGGAAGTGGCCCGAAGTGGAGTCATCCGGCGGTGGCGGGAGGATCTGGAGTCCCCCGTAGCAGGGCGGGGAACTGTGGAGGCGGTCGCGCCGCATCTCCACCGCTGGATTAGTAGGGGGCACGGCAGCCTAACCTTCAGGGTGGTGCAGGTGCTTACCGGACACGGGGTCTTCGGTAAGTACCTGCATAAAATTGGAAGAGAAGGGGCCCCAGGATGTCACGAGTGTGGCGCGCCAGTAGATGATGCGCGTCACACTCTGGAAGTATGCCCCGCCTGGGGGCCCCAGCGCCACGTCCTGACGTCGGTCGTTGGAGGAGACCTGTCGCTGTCGACCATCATCTCAAAGATGCTCGACAGCGACAGGTGCTGGGAGTCGATGGCCTCCTTCTGTGAGGCCGTCATGGAGAGAAAGGAGGCTGCGGAGCGGGAACGCGAGAGGCTTGCGCCCGCTGAATCACTCCGCCGCCGGCGGCTGGGTAGGGGGAGGCGCCGTTATGCGCATCTCCTCCCACCGCCTTGAGGACCGACTGGGCGTGGCCAGAAGGCCAAGCGTTGGGGCGTCGGGGATCGAATGTCAGTAGACGATCTCTCCGGCGTCCCGTAAAAGCGCGGAAGGGGGCCGCTGTGGTTTTAGTGGGTATTCCGGTTTGACTAACCGGCCGGCGAGTCCCACACTCCCTCCCGTCACGACATCGGCGGGAAGGGGTTAGCGCGTAAATGCGTTTCCACAGCGTAAAAAAAAAAAAAAAAAGGCCTCCACAAAGGGAGCGAAATTGACCAACTATACCACGCTGATCAGGCGTGTTGGTATAGAGTTTTATTTCGAGTTTTCCTTTTCTTACGCAGATGCCATATGCATGTTTTATCCCTTAATTGTCTTTTACGATACCCACGGGTAAGATATGAGGTGATGAATTGTATTCTTACTCCGTCACCACTTGGAAAGGCCGAAGGATGGGATGTGATGCCTAATGATGAGATTTTTTTAGTGATATAATAGCAGAGAGACAACTGTAGAGATTCTGCAGGATTTTTTGATATGTCGTTTTTAGTTCTCAATGTTTTTTAAAAGAAATACGAACGGAACTTTACTGCATTTGAGAGAAAAACGATATCCAGTCTATGTCATAACCCATCATTCAAAATGATACCAATATAAGTGGTTAAACGACTTATAGTAATACATGTCTTACCATTTACTGCTGTATGGTAGCAGTGAAGGATGTAGGTACCGGGGGAGACCTAGACTAACCTACCTAGACCAGATTGGTCACGTACGGAAGGAAGGTGGAGTCAAAAGTCTCCGAAACCGGCGAGCATGTATGAAGAGAATTATGAATATTGAGAAAGCGAGTGAAGTATGCAATGACAGAGTTTTCTGGCACTCTGTTCTTTCTGCCTAACCTGCAAGGGATATGGCGTGATGATATGTATGTATGGTAGCAGTTATGAATACTACCAACTTTTACTTTGCTCGTGGATATGGTAAAAGATGAACACCTGGTCGGACTCCATCTGATGCCATTGGTTAATAATTAGTTAGGCCGGTCATAAAACTATTGCTAATAACTTTTGCAATATGTACGTAAGGGAGTAGATACATATTCCACGTGGTATCCCGTAACACCCAATGTATATTTATCTGCACTTTGACTGAATAGATGGCGTAGCAGTTAAGATACCGATCTTGAGTGCCAGTGCCGTGGCTGTTCGATTCCCACGCAAGACATCACAAACAATACTTTGTGCTATCCACAAAGTATTGTTTGTGTTGTCTGGGTGTAATTTGTGTGCGTTAATTGCATATTTGTGAAGACCCCCTTCATTCAAGGATTATTTCCAGGTTGGTGTCTAAAAAAAAAGAAACTGCTCTTTGAGTGGATGATCAAACCTGAGTATTTGATACCATTTTTTGTCACACCCAAGATTAGAATATGTATGCTTCACCAGAACATTGAAACAACAACTATATAGAACTGACTGTTATATGGAATTAGCTGCCGGGTGGGCTATTGAAGAAAATGACCGCATTCCAGTTACCCACCAGCACGGCGTCGAGGGTGTGTTGTAGGGCGGGTCTACAGGGTCGTACGCCGCTTTTCCTGTTGTCCTAGACGGATTGGCGGTGCACGACGCACCGTAGCCCATCGCCGCAAAAAAAAACAATGGAATTATAAGGATCTATTTATACTCGAATGTACATAATAAAGAAGCAGTTAGTTGAATAAACGTCATTTCCCTTATAAATTTACTTTGAAAATCAATGTCACAATCAATCATTTTCAATCACGTTTTCAATCATTGCGTCACTGTTCTAAAAATAACTGGTAGACTTTTGCGTCTTTATTTTCCTTTTATTTCTTATATTGCCTGTAATATTTATCCTTGACTGGGTCGATAGAAGTATAATGAATCCACTGACATTTTCATATGGAATTGAAAACTGATTTTCTCATTAAGGATAATACTATTTGCGATCTATAATTATGCATATTCTGTTGTGTGACAGCGGCTACGAATACTACCAACCCTTACTTTGCACGTGGATGTCGTAAAAGACGATTAAGAGCATTATAATGACCTGGGCCAAATGCATCTGATGCCGTTTGGTCAACAATTTCATTCCCAAAAAGGGTTGACGACTGGCAGGCGACCGGTCATAAAACTATTGCCAATAACTTTTACAATATGTACTATGAAAGAAGAGTACATATTGTGTCGAACCCATGTAATTGGGATATGAATAGGAGAATGATGAGTTATGCATATTCTGCATGTGTCTGATGCACTTCGTTGTATAATGGGTTAAGAATATGACACCACGTCTTAGTATATTCATAGGTATAGAGGGTCACCAACACTTACATAAGGGATTTATAACTACAACTACGATCGTAAGAAATCCAAATCAAAATGGTGATTACGATATTATTTTCCCTTGGAAAGGCCTATCTTCAATAGAAAGCATCAATTATCTGATGAAAGGGTTTGTAAAATACCCCGCAGCTATAGGATTTATTTGTTAGTGTACTATAGCAGAGTTCATCCATCCATTTCACCTAGAGACATTTTGGTCTTCAACTGTACGTTTTTAGCAATCAATTGTGCCACGTGCAAGATATGAAATGGACTGCCTGTTGCTGTGTGTCTCGAGTGCTATAATATATTCTTCATTAAATGAGGCTTAATATGAGCATTTTATTCACAGTGGGTTGTGGTCTAGCTATGGTATTGCATAAGTCTATAATCGGCAGTAACACTTACCAGATCTGCTGCCTGCTCATTTTGCACCATCAGCAATAAAAAAAAACCATTAAGAAATATATTCTTACTTCGTAAAAAACTAAGTCATCATCATCATCACAGCCCATAAAAGTCCCACTGTTGGGCTCGGGCCTCCTCCTCCTTCGTAATGAGAGGGAAATTAACCTACAATACCGTGCTGGTCAGACGTGTTGGTATATGGTTTTGTTTCGAGTTTTCCTTCTCTCGTATAGATGTTATATGCGTTTTATATCCCTTAGTCGTCTCATACGATCACCCACGGGTAGGATGTAGGGTGGTGAATAGTATTCTTACTCCGTCACCACACGGAAAAAAGACTAAGTACGTGTGTTTAATATCATCTCAATATTATTCCAAAAAAAATAATAATTAAAATTTCGAATCTGAATACTTATATATATATATATATATATATATATATATACATGTATTCAGATATATACATATATACACAGATATACATATATACATATATACATATATATATATATATATATATATATATATATACAGTCGGTTTGTTCAAATGAAAGTCGCTTTGAAATCAATAAGGAGCTTTTGTAGAGACGCAAATTGAGATCCCAGATCATATACTATAGGATTCAGGTATATTGTCAATATTGCTTTGTTTGAAAAAGTAATGTGTGTCTTGTATTGATATTGGTTTCCGATAATTCTAAGGATTCGCCGTTGTGGTTCTTTTTACTTCAATTTATTTAAGTAACTTTTATAAAATGTATCTATCGTCTGAATTTGTGAAGGATATCAACTGTATTACATTCTCAATGTAGGTGAGTTCCAATTCGGTAATGGCTTATTAGATTTTTTAGGTTTAAATTAATAAATTAACTGATGGCACTGTTGCCGTAGTGGTTAAGACATTAGTTACCTATCGTGCCTGTACGGTTCTAGTTGATCTTATACGCCGATGTTGAGCACAAAAACAACCTACAATTAACGTAATAATTCATAATAGGCGCGATGTGTATTGCGATTGCCGTCTAGCTTTGCACTGGTCAGTTACATAGAAATTAAAAGTAAACTCCATAGTAAGCAAAAAAGGTACGTCGAATCGTACACTGCCAGTGTCAAGAGTTCGGTTCTCATGCAGGAAAATACCTTATGTGATTCACAAACTGCTGTCCTGAGTAAGAGTGTAATTTGTCTGCTTTAGTTATGTTTGTAAAGTCCCTCGCAAGGATTATTTTTTTTTGTGCAGTGTTTTCTACAAAAAAAAAAAAAAAAACAACAGGCAGTCATGGGGACTGCCGATAGAAGTGAAAACTATTAACTTAAGACTAATTGAAATAATAATAATTTTCTAATTTTTATATAAAAATAAAAAAAACCGGAGGTGTCAAGGGACACCCGGATGGAACGAAGTTCTATTATAATTATATAATTTTTTTCTGCCTTAAGCGATTTTTATCGTTATATTTTAGCCAATTTGCAAAATATCTTTATAAATTATAGCCTATGTGTTATTCTGATGTGCAAGTTATATTACTATAAATTTCATAAAAATCCATTCAGTAGTTTTTACGTGAAAGAGCAACAAACATGTTCACATCCATACATTATTACAAACTTTCACGTTTATAATATTAATAATAGGATATACAATTCCACTAGACTACCAAAACTTTTCGGCCCCGAGCTCGAACGCGAGCCGGTCACGCGGCCCGGTCACGGGCGAAAATAATTTCGTTGCGCATTATTTTGATTTTGCTATATCTCTTAAGGTATTGATTTAATTTGCATGGTCTGAAGGAAAAAAAATATCTTCATGAAATGCTCAAGCCAACTAATGTATTTAAAATGATAAGGATTAATACAGTATTTGTGTAAATAGCTTTTCAATTACCGTTTTATAATAGAACATTTTTTAAAGTATTAAAATGGATATAGTATGTTATCCTTAAGAGATAGATATATACCATCGCGGACTTTTTTGTAGGCTTTTTTAAGCTGTATAATACTGTAGTACTTTATTTTGATCTATTTCATAGGGTTCAGCCAGCGTTTGCAATGTAAGCGCAAAATAATGTGTTTATTTACGACATCACATTAGAAACCTCTAAAATTATCAGTGTTTCTCTAGTACATTATGCATATATTATACATATAAACCTCCCTCTTGAATCACTCTATCTATAAAAAAAATCGTCGCGACACTACACTGTTCAATGCGAAATAGAAATGAAAATATCTGGCTTGCTTTCTATAAGAGAGAGAGAGAGAGAGAGACAGACAGAGAAACATGCGACGCCGCACAGCTTACAATAGCTTACTATAGCAAAAAGTGTCGTGACAACTTTTCGTAAGAATTTTTTCCGTCTAGCCCCCTTTCACAACGCGCGATAAGGAACTTCGTTCCAAAAATATTATCAACCATCTAGGAATCGGTTTTACCACGCTAGTAAGATAACCTTTAAACCACAATGATACTCATTTCATGACATAAAGGTTAAATATTAAAAATACAATTAAAAAAAAATAATGCCATACTTTTAAATGCAAATATTGATATGAATGGCCACTGCGCATGCGCCAGTCTGACTACTCATAGCTATAGATATACTAGTAGCATTAATTAGCATGTCGGTGACGCGAACCTATAAGTTTTCCCCCTCCAAAAACGCTCAACGCGTCTAAAGAAGTTTTCACTTCAAAAATGACAATATATTAATTACCATAAATTTAAAGTTTAATAAAAACTAACCAAAAATAATATATTTTTTTTAAAGAATCATTTCCATTTTGTACGGGTAATGAATTTGTATCGAAATGTGGGTCAAACAATTTTATAACTAACACTGTAGCGAGTAGATATAAATCTCTGTAACAACAATGACTTGCTGGACGTAAGACACCTTAGTCGTTTCGTGATTAGAATTCTGTAAAGTGTGATTTAGGAGAAAGGGTAGCAGTACCTTCTTTTTGAATGGTCTGAATCAGTGCAGTATCTTTTAGAGCGAAGGAAGAGCGCGCCATAACTTCCTCATCACCATTTAAGCTACCGGTACTGATTCTTTGTTATCAGTGGCAATAACATTCTTTTAGGTGGCAATAATATTAAGCCCAATCACTAATTACGAATACAACGAATAAACACGAATACCAAGCGAGATTTACATCCAATACTTGGAAGTCTCTAGGTTCATGGTGAGGTAGCTATCGTTAAAATGAAATAAACCTAGTTCAATAAAAAGCCGTTAAAAATCATCTCATCATCATCATCATATTATCAACTCACATATGTCCCACTGCTGGCCTCAAGCCTCCTCCACTATAGGGGGCAAATTGACTTACTACACCACGCTGGTCAGGCGCGAATTTTTCTTCTTTTGTTAAAAATAATGGCTGGTAATAACTTCGAACTTCAATTCCCTTCAGAATAAAATTTTTGTAGCTTACATTTTTTTTCATATAATTCATACCAAGAATTGTACGCGTCAAAGTAAATGTTATTGGATGGTATTTAGCGCGAATGGAAATTATGGTAGCTTTTATAACAATTTACTTGGCAATAAAAATGGTAGCAAATGTCATTGTAACCATTACTGTCTAATTGCTTCAATTTTATATTTCCATTGCTGTTATATCGTTATCTACCTAACTGGTTCCATTATATTATTTTTTCTAAGTCACATTTGGATAAGCAAGAGTTAAATGTGGTTATTTTTTGGCAAGCTATGGGTCTGGACACACGCTGTCTCTGTTCCGTCCAGAGCGAAGAAACGATGCCGCGTGACCCCATAACCCACCGTATTCCCTCTCCATCACCATTGGGTCGTGACTAATACCAAATCCTTGACATCCATGGAAGAGTTAAATGCGGTAACAATAAATAATAATTACATTACTTTTTTTTTGTGGTTGAAAGAGTATCCCTACTAATATATAAATGTGAATGTAAGTTTGTTTGTTTTGCTTTCACGCTAAAACTACTCAACCGATCATCATGAAACATTGTACACATATTCTTGGAGGTATTAAAAGTAACATAGGATACTTTTTATTAAAAAAAATCAAAATTTTTATATGAAAAATAAAAAAATTGTTTGTCAAAAAATCTCAAAATCTAGCTTCTTCAACGTCATCTAGCAGTCCAGTAATGAAGTTCCAACCCTGAGTATTGTAATACTGTGGCACTGTATTACCGACGGTCAAAAATAAAAATAGGGGATCAAAAACTTTAGGAAGTAGTAACCTTTTACGCGGGCGAAGCCGCGGGCAAAAGCTAGTTGTATATAAAAGAAAACCGTGGTATATTTTTAATACAAGTAAATGACACGCTAGCTTTTATTCAGTAGAGCTACGTAAGAATAAACTTATTGAGATAGTCGTTACAATAACATTTATATTTGATTCTTAAATGTTATTGACGTTTCAAATACTTTAACATAGTTTTTTTTCTAATTTTTTTTTATTGCCATTGGTGGCAAACGAGCAATTAGCACACCTGATGGTAAATGATACTGCTACACATGAACCTTAGCAACGCCAGAGGCACAGTTAGGGCATTGCTTACCGTGAAGAAAGTACTTTCCTTAAACCCTCGTTTGAAGAAGGACATGTTGGGACATGTTTATGGTCATGTGACATGTTTATGGTCACGGGAGGACCATGCTAGTCGATAATCGACGACTGCAACAGACTACGTATCTTTGAAGTTCTCAGCTTTCATCTCTAATATTTATATATGATACATATAAACATTCCATTTGAACCACTCTGTCTGTTGACGAAAACATAAATCAAAAGATCTAAGTCTACACGAGACGAGGGGCAGACTCTATTTTATACCAAGCAATCATCATAATCTCAGTTCACATATGTCCAACTGCTGGGCTCAAGCCTCCTCCGTAATGGGAGGGAAAGTGAACTACTACACCACGCTGGTCAGACGTGTTGGTATAGGGTTTTGTTTCGAGTTTTCATTCTCTTGTATAGATGTTATATGCGTTTTATATCCCTTAGTCGTCTCGTACGATCATCCACGGGTAAGAGAGGGGATGGTGAATTGTATTCTTACTCCGTCACCACACGGATAATTATACTATTTATTGAAGATATATTATTTTAATTTTACTTTAGAATTCCATTAAAATCTTATCAATGATTTTTTTATTGCTTATGGTGGCAAAGGAACTAGCAGCACACTTGATATTAAGTGTCTCTGTCGCCCATGGATCTTTGCAATACCAAGAGTATAGCTTGGCCGCTGCATAACAATATAATCCCCAAACCCACCCAGTTGGGTTTCCGGCTCTCTCGCTCACCGAACGAAGCGTAATAATTACCATTACTCAGACGTCGATCTTCTGCGAGAGTGAGGTACTACCCCGGATGGACCGGCCCGCGGCTGTAGACAGAGACTGTCAACAGTGTAGTCCTACCACTATTTTTCTATGTGATAATGAAACAAACATCAATATGTCTTCAAAAAGTTAATGATTTCCGATGTTTACTTTATTCGCGGCTTCGCCTGCGTTAAAGGTTACTTACCTAAAGTTTTTTATCCCCTATTTCTATTATACCACTTAAGGGTAATTTTTTTACGAAATTTTAATGTCATATTTATTTATATCTAATCCTATAAATGAGTTAATAGCCTAAAAATGAGTTACAAGCTTCTGGCTTTAAAAATGACGATAATTCCTTACAACTTTTCATCCCACTTTACAACCCTTTTTTGTATTAACAATTAGCCTATGTCCTTTATCAAGCTCTAAACTATCTCTGTACCAAATTTCATTTAGATCGGTTTAGTAGTTTTGGCGTGAAGGAGCGACAGACAGACAGAGTTACTTTCACATTTATAATAATAGTAAGGATTTGAAATAAAACTATTTTTACGGATTCTATAGGTTTTTGTTTGATTTTTAATATCCAGACGTTTCGAACACTTTGGAGAGTTTATGGTCACAGGAGGACCGTGGGCATATTCCTCTTTTATCAACCGGTTCTATTGTATCATGAAGAGAAATATAATTAAAACCCATAGGCCTTATCTCCTTTCAAAAAGTATCATATTGAACCTTTCATAAGAATTTTTTAATTTTGAATTTAGCTTAACATACAATATATATATATATATATATATATATATATATATATATATATATATATATATATATATATATATATATATATATATATATATATATATAATGTATAAATATAAATATATAATGTTACCTGCGGCAAGTGTACGACACCCCCGCTGTGAGTTTGCGATATTGACAAGCCTGTTTCTATGATATTTTTTTCCCTTACAAATAAAACGTGAGTGGTATGAAAAATTGGTGATATGCGGGGCTAATAAAAAGATATCACGTATTCCGTTAAAGCAATGATGGAGAACTGCCCACATACTTTTCGATCTTTAAGAAAATAACGATTCACGAATTTCACTCGATATTCTTAATGTCGATTTAATATTTTTTAAAGTTATAAAATTAAAAAGAAAAATATGGAAGTATTTAAAATTCTGATTCGCAATATTTTATTTTGTCATGAAAATTTTCTGAGAAAATTCAATCGTATTCGTCATATATTTAGACGAAATGATTGCTGAAAACACGTAAGTACGCGATAGAGAAGTCACTTAAGCTCTTTCTCTCGTAAAAATAGGTAGCGTGACACATATGTCCTCGTCGATTTTATAATTTTAAGTGAATAAATTAATGAAGCATAAGTGAATGATCGTCCATGTCGTGACGAACTAAGAATACAATTCACCATTGCCTTTCTTACCTATGAGTGCCGTAAAAGAAGACTAAGAGATATAATATGCATATAACATAATATAAAGAGACAGAAAACTCGAAATGAAAACCCATATAACACTCTATTTGACCAGCGTTGTATAGAAGATCAATTTCTCTACTATTATGAAGGAGGTTCGAGCTCTGCAGTAAATTATGAAATTAATGATAAACACAATCTATATTAATTGAATACGGGAAATAGAGTGAACAGAGCGTTGGGACAACTTTTCGGTAGACACCACCTCAGTCAGAAGGCAAGTGTAGCAATACATAACGCAGTGCTTGTCCCAACATTACTATATGGAAGCGAGAATTGGGTATGCAGAAAAGAGCATGAAAGTAAAATTAATGCGGTTGAAATGCGATCTCTACGGAAAATCTGTGGAGTTAGGCTGACCGACATTTGCAACGACGACGTAAGAGAGCGAGTGGATATGAAAGAGAGTATTGGTATAAAGATACGAAAGGGAATGCTCCGATGGTTCGGACATGTGGAAAGAATGCTTAACGAACGTCTGGTTAAGAATATATACAATGCGAAAGTGGAAGGATGTAGGTACCGGGGGAGACCGAGACTCACCTACCTAGACCAGATTGGTCACGTACTGAAGGAAGGAGGAGTCAAGAGTCTCCGAAACCAGCGAGCGTGTATGAAGAGAATTATGAATGTTGAGGAAGCGAGTGAAGTATACAAGGATAAAGTTCTCTGGCACTCTGTTCTCTCTGCCTACCCTGCAAGGGATATGGCGTGATGATATGTATATATGTATGTACAATCTATATTATTCAAAAGTGATACTTTTATCACTAATTATTAAACTATTGCCCTGTAATACAAATAAAACTCTTTTATTGCATGTCTTTATAACGCAACCTTAGAATAATATTACACAATTACCACCTTTGATCTTTCAATATAACGTGAAGGGTAAATGTGTGGTTATATGTAATTAAAGTACGAAGAGACACCATACATACACGTAAGTTGTAAATCTTACGTAATAAAGAAAACTATTTTTCATATATAAGCACTCATATGTGAATAAAATCCTGACTAATATTATAAAAAGTTAAAATAAATTCGTTTATTTGTTACACATGTGCGCCTAATCTACACAACCGATTATCATAAATATTAGTATTCATGTTGTCCAGAACGGAAACGGAAATCACTAAGAGAATAGGTGTAATCCACATAGCTTGAAGAATTAGTACTTTCAAGTGATAATATGCAGGATATGGTGATTGACGGACAAACAACCGTTGAGGAACAAAGGTTCTCGAATGTTGACTACGAATCGCTCGGCGTAGCTTAAAACAAACTCCGATTAGGTGGCCTGATGATACCTTAACTAGAAAGAAGTTCTATTTTTATTTTATTGGTAGTTTTTTTCGAGACTTAATAAGCAGTTTTGCGCCCAACTTAAACCTGTTACTTTTGGGTTACAGTGATGCGCGCGCATCTTAAAATTTCACTCTCATATTTTTTCATAACGCGCCTAAAGAAGTATAAATACAAAAAGCCGCAGGGAGGCATTGGTCACAAGTGACAGGTGCAAGACTGTTCTGAGTAGCATTCTCGTATGAATACGGGAGGCCTATGTAAAACAATCCATGAAAAAATACTGTTCATGAGAGATGAAAATATCTTTTAAAAGATGGTCCACGCGGACAAAAACACAGGTCTATATAAAGAGAAATTAGCTATTACCATCAAGCGTCACGCATTCGGAAATAGTAATAAAAACTTGAGTTTCGTTTTGTTTTCCGAACATTGCCGAACTCTTCCACTTTGGATCGCTCGAGTGGTATATGAGAAATAATTCCAGAAAGTTTTTCAATAAGCAAGGTTCGTTAATAAATTTAGCGAATAGTTTTCAGTGGTTGTCTAGATATACTCGTATAGAGAACGTTGAATACTATAGGCTATTTTCGTAATTAGACTGAACGCTTTTAGCGATTATAGAATATGTATTCATTAGTTCTTAGTTAAAATACTTTTCGGAAGTTTTGAAAAAACGATATACATATTAATAGATCACGATTTACTCTTTCTCGTCTTAAATTTCAACTTGGCCATCTTCTAACTAGCTTGCGTCATTAAATTTGAAAAATGACAATCAAAAACATTTTTAACAATTTCAAAAGAGGCTAGGAGATTCTTAATTCAACTGTATATTTTTTTATGTTTGTTTCATCAGAATATTTCACTAGATGACAGTTCATCTAGAAAAAATAATGTTTCTTTTCTTTTGAAGTCTGGTGTTTTTCATGCGGTTCCATTTAAATGGTATAGCAGGGTAAGCATGAGATATGTAGATGCTCCTCGAAGAAGTTGAGTTGACTTGGAACTATTCTCTAAATTTTCACGTCTCAGCGCGTTGGTTTTTGCCAATAAATTAATTTGATGGAGATCTGGACTGTTTTTGAGTTATCTATATAATATAAATAATTCATATTTGGACCTCGATTACATAATAATTGTAAAAATAATTTGTTTTGTTATTTTTTTAATTTATTTTTACTATATTTACTTTGTCATATTAATCGCCGCGCTTGGTAGCCGTGTTAGCGATCGCCTTTGGTGTTATTAGTATCATATCTTTCAGCTAGTTTTTATTACTCTCACAGGATTTTAAGGGGTAGTGAGGTAGGAGTACAGTCCCTTCTCAAACTCATACGAGGTATTCTTGTCATTAATTCTATTAAATTCTGCAAGGTTTCTTTTGCATAAGATCAAACAGTCATCTTTGAAGTTCAAATTAAAGTGTCAAGGCTGATGACAAGGATAGCTGAAGCGTTCATTATATTTGAGAGAGATGACGTCATACTATTGATCATTCAGAAATAGATTTGTTCTAATGAAATAAAACCATTTTAATGACTATCAGCAATTGATATTTCAGAAGAAATTTTGTTTCCGTGTGATGACGGAGTAAGAATACAATTCAGCACCCACTATTTTGCCCGTATTTTGCTGTACCGTGGGTGTCGAGAAAGATGACTAAGGGGTATAATGTGTATATAACATTACTCATGCAAGGGCAGGAAAAACTCGAAATAAAACCACTTTTTTTTTTTTTTTTTTTTTCCTTGGGCTACGGTCGGCGCACTCCTCGCACCACACCATCCGGGGTGACAGAGGGGCGTAACCCGCCTGTGACGTCGCCTTCGTCGTTGGGCCGACCACCGGAGCAGAGTGACTTGACGTCAGTGGTCGGCCCGACGGAATACCCCTGAGGAGTACCCTCTCCTCGACCGACATCCCCCCCTCGGGTAGGATGTCGGTCTTTCCTCACGCGGTCGGCCTCTCGGCGGGTGACGGACTAATTCCCTGATCCAGTCACCTGCCTTGTCGAAATAAAACCCTAAGTCAACCCGTCTGACTAGTGTTGTATAGTAGATCAACTTCCCTCTTGCTGTGACGGGTCTCGAGTCCAGTAGTAGGATGTACATTAGCTGAGATGATGATAATAACGATGATAAAAATTACTATCATTTACCTAAAACCTCATTATTGTAATGGAATTTCTAAAACGATCTTTATTGTAATATTTATTTTTCCGCACAGCTCATATACGTCCCATTGCTGGGTCTGAAACTTCTTCCACAATAGGAGAGTAATAGACCTACTATACCATGCTGGTCAGACGGGTTCATATAGCTTTTTTTTCTGTCTATTTATTTTTATTTATATCTAATTAGGGTCAGGAGCTGTGTGGTGGCGACTACAAATAATACCAACCCTTACTTGGCTCGTGGATGTTATAAAAGACAACTAAGAGCAGCGACCTGGGCCAATTCTATCTGATACCGTTTCGTCAACAATTACATTCCCAAGGAGGGTTGACGTCTAGTAGGCGGCTGGTCATAAAACTATTGCCAGTAACTTTTACAATATGTACTATGAAATAAGAGTACCTATTGTATCGACCCCAAGTAATTAGGATAAGAGTAGGAGAATGATGATGATCTAATTAGGGTCAGTTCGAAGTTTAATGGTAGTAATTTTTAATAGTAGATTAAATTTAATTCTAAACTCCTATGGATTAAAATTTCCATTGTTGGGTACGGTTTTCTTCTAAATAAAGGAAATTCAAATACTACATCAAAAAAAAAAAAAATGTAAGCTATGTATATTTTGGGACTATAGTTTATTATATTATTTTAAATTGAGCAAAATATATGTTGCCTATATTAAGTTAGTATTACCTTTTATTACACTTTAACTCTTTATTTTTCCTTAACTTTAGCTTTCCTCAATTCTATTTTCTAATTACTATTTCCTTAATCTGTTACTTTTCTATTCTTAACTTGTTATCTCTATTGTTATTTACTCTCTTGTAGTATAATTTGTAAAACTTGTCTTCACCTAAATTTTTGCTTCTTGTAGTAACATTAAGTTAGTATTATTATTTATTATTTTTATCTAATTTTAAGTTTGTACATAATAATATTTTTATTTAGCACTGCTAATTTAAGGTCCCTGATCATGTCAGGGGAACCGTATGCCCAAACAATTAGAGTTTGGAAAAAAAAAACAAAAACACTACTACATCATGCTAGCAAAACGAATTAACATAAGGTTCTGTTCTTAATTTACTTGCGATTATGTTATGTATTTAGGTCCCTTATTCATCTTTTACGACAGCCGCAGCAAAGGAAGTTTTAATGAATTATCCATTGTTTTATTTCATTCAAGTAACTGTTTAATTATAAACTGGCAGAATAATATTTACGTTCTTCAAGCTTAAATACAGACGCTAAAAATAGTCGTTCACGGTCCTATTCTAATAACGTCATTGAAAACACAGCCTAAATTGATATAACTAACAAACTAAACTAAACCCTGTGCTTAAGTTATAAAATTGAAAATAACTTGTCGCGAATTAAAAATTCACTTGCATGACGTGGAAAACGGGCGTCTATGTCTTTGCCAACAAAGTTTAAAATCAGTTAAAATGACAGTGAATATTAAGACATTCGAAATTAGACTTTATGATAGTGTAAATAGAATATGAAGTTTGTATGGTACAGCCAATAAAAGCTTTATGCTTGTAACATCTGGCGTAGCTCTTAAAGCTTCTAATTACTGAAAATTATAGTACCTTAAGATGTATCATAGCTCTTATGGCGCTCATTTATTATTTTATATTGAACATGCACTTCTAGATGTGGTCAAGTTAAAAGGAAATACTTTGTAAGGAATTTTATTAAAGAATTTTTAACTTTTTAAATTATTTATTAAACTTCAAATTACTGAAATTTTTAGCATTTAATATGCTTAATTATTTATAAATACCCGATTACGAAACGAAAAATGATGTCACAAGCGGGGTTCGAACAAGGTGGTGTCATCGTTTAATACAATTCTAACTGTAAAGTTTGAAGTATTAAGTCTATACAATGTGTAAACATTGTCCGATAGATGGCATACGTCACCTTGAACACGTAAGATATAATATGAATCGAAATTTGCATGTCCTAAAATAGTTCACGATGGTGTAAGTGGCGCCGAACCCGCACCTATTGGGAACGTGCGTCGAACCCGCACCTATTGGGAATCCGGCCCAACCGTGCTGGGCCGGATTCCCAATAGGTGCGGGTTCGAACCCCGCTTGTGACATCATTTTTCGTTTCGTAATCGGGTATTTATAAATTTATTAAACTTTATATTATTTTTTTTACTTGTTAGTTTCATAACGATGTTAAAAAATTGTAGAATGTGCTTTGGATAAGAATTATTTGGATTTAATGATTTCTGATGTTTACGCGAGTATTACACATCCTTACTAATATTATAAATGCGAAAGTAACACTGTCTGTCTGTCGCTCGTTCACGCTAAAACTACTGAACCGATTTAAATGAAATTTAGTACACAGATAGTGTAAAACCTGATAAAGGACATAGGCTACTTTTTAATGCAAAAAAGGGGTTGTAAAGGGTGATGAAAATATGTAAAGAAGTATCGTCAATTTTTTTATAAAACCCGATTACGAAATGAAAAATGATGTCACAAGCGGGATTCTAACCCGCGCCTATTGGAATTCCGGCCCAATCGTGCTGCCACTACACCATCGTGACTAATTGTAGGACATGCAAATTTTACTTCGTATCATATTTACGTCTTAAGGTGACGGTATGTTATCTACCCGACAATGTTTACACATTGTTATAGGCTTAATACTTAAAACTTTACAGTTAGAATTATATTAAACGATGACACAACCTTGTTATTTAAATTACTGAAATTTAGCATTTAATATGCTCAATTATTTATAAAACCCGATTACGAAATGAAAAATGATGATTTCATTTTTCATTTCAACATTAAAACAATATTAAAACTTATTTTTAGGCTATTGATAAGATATAAATAAATATGACATTAAAAATTTGTAAAAAAAATACCCTTAAGGGTTAAAAGAAAAATAGGAGATGAAAAACTTTAGGAAAGTAACCTTTTAGGCGGGCGAAGCCGCGGTCAGAAGATAGTTTGAAATAAAACTATTTTTTTATGGATTCTATAGCGTCTGTATTTGATTTTTAACCGCCTGATGTTTCGAACTCTTTACAGCCTTCATGGTCATAGGAGGATTAAATATTTACTCTTTATGTATATTTTAATTTATACAGATCCTATCGTTTCACTATAGTAAAAGGAAAATTAGTTTACAATAAGGCGCTGCTCAGAAGGGTTGGTTGTGACCAACCAGTTTATATATGACATCGCTAAACTCAGAAACTACTTTGATCGATCATTATGAAAATTGGTATGTATATATATTATTTCACGGAGAACTATCCCCATTAACGTAATTTGCCACCAGGTGGTGCTGAGATATATTCAGCATATTAAAGTAATAGTAGTAAGTATATTACTGGTATCATATAAATAATAATATTTTATCAAGCAGTTAAAAAACATGAAACAAATACATTAAATCAGATTGAGCCGTTGAAGAGAAGTATTATAATACTAATACTAAATAGTAAAATTGTATATTATTTGTTTTCTCTAGAATATTTTCGACATAATACAGTTTTCGCTTGGAATATCGAAGTGAAATACAAACCTCAAAAACTTCTCTTGTAGCGGAGAAGGGTAGTACAGCAACACCAACCAGCAAGTCAGCGACAGCCAGTGACACGATGAACAAATTCGTCACACTTCTCAGCTTTGAAGAGCAGAGTACTGCCGCTATTACCAGGCAGTTACCTAAAAAAAAAAAAATATTTTTCATAATCGTAGTAACATTGGCTGCACAGATGGCGTGGTGGTTAAGACACAGACTTTCAGTGCCAGTGGTGTGGGTTCGATTCCCACGCAGAGCAATAATTTATGCGATTCACAAAGTTTTGTTATGAATCTGGGTGTAATTTGTCTGCGTTAATTGCGTGTTTGTAAAGTCACCCGCAATACTAGAATTATTTCCTTAGTACAAGGTGGTCTTTAAAAAAAAAACATTCGAGCGTACATAGGCGTAGTGGTTAAGATAACGATTACCGTGCCAACTGTTACAGGTTCGATTCGTGCTATGCTTTGTGCGATCCAAAAAATTGCTAATATGTATTTTTAAAATTCACCGAAATATAAAGACTATTTTTTTAAGGCAAGATTTAGGTCTCTTAAAAAAGATCCATATTGCTTCATCTTGTTGTGATGAATTACGAATATAATATATCACCATCGTTTACTTGTCTATGGCAGGCATGTAGACGGCTAAGAGAAAAAGAAGTGTGTAGAAACGCTTTTCAGGAAAACCCAAACTGCAATCGCTAAACCGCCTGCCGTGCGTAGCGATTTATCTCATTATTACTTATATGGCTTATATTGAATATGTTAGACCAATGGATGGATGGGTGACTGAAATATTAATGAATTGATGAATAGTTTTTCTTCCGCGTGGTGATGGAGTAAAAATACATTTCACCACCCTCTATCTTATCCGTGGGTGATCGTAAGAGACGACTAAGGCATATAAAACGCATATAACATCTATGCAAAGAGAAGGAAAACTGAAATAAAACCCTATACCTACACGTCTGACCAGCATGGTACAGTAAGTTAATTTCCCTCCCATTATGGAGGAGGCTCTAGCCCAACAGTGGGACATATATGAGCTGAGCTGATGATGAATAGTTTTATTCAATAAAAAAGCACAATTCTTTTCCACTAAGTTATAGTTATTTAATAATATAAGCCATTCGTATGGGTCTAATCTATACTAATCTTATAAAGAGGAAAGGTTTTTTTTATGTTTGTTTATAACAAATAGGCTCTTAAACTACTGGACCGATTTTAACCATTTTTTTCACCAATACAAAGAAACTTATAGAGATGTAATAAAAAAAAATAGAGATTATTACCCACGAAATTTTTATAGGCGTATGCCGTACGTCCAATTGTTATTATAGAAATTTATATCTACCCTATAAGATATAGTGGGTCAAAGTTTAATATCTTATAGGGTAGTAATAAAATTCTGTACTAACAATGACATATTGGACGTAAGACACCTTAGTCCTCCTGTGAACATGATCACTGAAAAGTGTACGAAACGTCGGAAAATTAAAAATCAAATACAAACGCGATAGAATCCGTAAAAGTAGTTTTATTTCAAAATATGGTATTATTTCTTATCCTGTTAAATATATTTTTTCAAACATGCTTGGAAATTTGACCATTATTTTGACAACCTTCTTCGAGATAAATCGATATTGCTGTACTGACCAAACACATGCGAGCAGCGGCCGGCAAAAAATGTATGAAAATCCATATCTGTCGTGTTTTAGCGGCCAAATAAATATATATGTAAATTCATATCTATCGTGTATTTTAAAAATGGAACGATTTGTTACTTCAAAATATTGCAACTAAGGAGGCAACTTATTAGAGTTTTATTCAAATTTCGAAATGGCTTTAAAAAGAAACCTGTTTGATAATGAAAACAAAAGCAAATGAACCCTTTAGCACCTGAAAAATGTTGTTCGTTATGTACACAGTTCTACTTAACACTACTTAGTTTTAATTTCCGCGCATTATTTGATAAAAGTACTATATAAGCTTTGGCCACAACTAAGAATTGATGGACTTACACGTTTACACGTTCGTCCATCAATGCCTCTTTTGCTGGCCGCTGCAGTAATGTAGTATATCTATACTACCACATATCTATGTGGTGCATTTAATGTATATTAAAATTTTCCTGCACAGCATATAATTAAAATAAATATCTTAGAAGTTACGAGTGGTGATAGAGCAACCGAATACCGAAGCGAGGTCGTCCGCTAGTATGTTTATAAAGAAAATAACTTTCCATTTTAGTTTAGATGGGTGAACAAACTGATGGAAGTTTTGTATTGTTTACCCGTGTTGTAAGTAATATTTGGTTCTATATATAATGTCACGATATTTTGTATAACTCCTATGGTACCTACCTGAGCCTCACGTTCGTATTGGGACGCATAAGCTACTCATAAATAAATGTTTAGTGTGCATGTGAGACCAACGTTTCCGTTCACTGGGCGAATATAACTATCAATAAATGAATTATATGCGTAATATTTGTCGTTATATGAGTTTTTCAATATATTTATTCATCCTTACTAATATTATAAATGTGAAAGTAACTATGGCTGTCTGTCGCTCTTGCACGACAAAACGACTGAACCGATCTAAATGAAATTTGGTACACAGATAGTCTAGAATCTGATAAAGGACATAGGCTACTTTTTAATTCAAAAAAAGGGGTTGTAAAGGGTGATGAAAAGATGTAAGGGAGTATCGTCATTTATAAAGCCAGAAGCTTGAAACTTATTTTTAGGCTATTGGTTAGATATAAATAAATATAACATTAAGATGTTGTAAATATTTAACCTTAAGGGATAAAATAAAAATAGGGGATGAAAAACTTTAGGAAAGTAACCTTTTACGCGGGCGAAGCCGCGGGCAGAAGCTAGTTTAATATAATTTATACTTCTGCCCGCCTGTATGGATTGTATTCTTACTCTACTACTACGTAGTAAGTAAGATAAATGTAAGACTATGTGGACGAAATGAAAAAATAAGCTTTAAGATATAAAAAAAAGTTTTTGTGTGGTTTTAAAAAAGTACAATTAATGAACAAAGATAACATATTTTATAAGTTAATTAATGATGGCACAAATGGCGTAGTGGTTAAGCTACCGATCTTCCGTACCAGTGCTGTGAATTCGACTCCTACACAGAACTATACTTTGTGCGATCCACAAAGTATCGTGCTGTGTCTGGGTGTAATTTGTCCGCATTAATTATATGTTTTAATGTCCTCCGCAAAACAAGGATTATTTCCATAGTACAGGGTTTAGACATTAAAAAAAAATAATGGATTCTTCGTCAAATGGGGGCTTTAAATGTCTTGCTTCAAAACACAAGACCAAATACTAATTAGGCACTTCACGCGACATTTAAATTACAAAGACATCTGTGATTTGAATTGTAAAGCAATCGCTCTTTTGTTTGAATATCCCAAATGTACCTACACATAAAATAATAATAACATATTGCCATATTATATTATTCATATACTCTTATATGCCAACCTATTAGAGACACCCTACCCAATGAGAGAGAAACTGCTCTACACCCCACGCATTCCAACAATATATACTTTTTTGCACGACTCAAGCCTCGATTGTAGAAAATCACGATTGCATTAACATATACTGCCAGACCAACAAGGTAAGACTGTTTTCTTGATTTATTATTGTTTTATTATTATTATTATTGTCCTGTGTAGGACTCCTTATTCTTTTAGTCAACCTCTACGGTTCCCATAAGAATAAAAGGGATAGCGATATTTTTTATTTCTAAAGCGTCAATATAATGTTTTTATAATTATAGATAGGCAAAATTTTAACAAAAATATAAACAGAGTAACTATTAAAAAATATAAAACGATAAAGTTACATACGGAGTCTTTTTTGGGTCGTGTTGTTGTTATGTTTTTACATTTTATCGAGGTCCGAGACCGTATGAAGGGTTTATCGTGTAGGTGTTGTAATAATAGTTACCTGGGCAAGGTCCACCCGCAAACTAATCTTATGCGATAATCATCCACCAATGTACGAGTACCAAAGCGGTTTCAATGTTAAAAGCATGACTATTTTCTTTTTGTATATTATGATGGTGGATAATATCATCAAATTATATGTCTTGAATGCTTATAAATTATTATTAATCTACAACGCGTCGATTAATGAAATTTGTAAACTTTTCTTTTAATAAATTTTACAAGCATTTTATTTAATTTATTACATTTTTTACATATATTTTATAAAAAATACTACCCAGTGTGCCAATATCAAGGGTATATATAAACCCCAAACCCACCCAATTAGGCTTCCGGCTCTCTCGCTCACCGAACGAAGCGCAATAGCATATTGCTAATATTCATACGTCGATCTTCTGCGAGAGTGTGGTACTACCCCGGACGGACCTGTCAACAGCGTGGTCCTACCACTCTTACGTGGTCGCCACTCGAGAATGTTTCTTCCCTTTTGGTTATTGGTATATTTAAGCCGATGTGGCCTGTTCATTTATAGCTTCAGCGTATTAATTCTTTGTACTATTGCTGTTATATGGTGCCTTATTCTTTTTAATTACTCAAGAACTAGTCTGAGTTTGTACACTGACCACTGACGTCTGAGATTTCTATGATATAGTATTGAGTTAGCTTCGATCTGGGGTCTTAACCGACAACAAGGTTGGTTTTTTGGTTATTTAAGTGGCGGCTTAACATTATAATGTATAAAAATATATATATTTTGACAGATCATAGAGGTAAACTCTTATTTGAGGTATCGGAGATCGAATGTCAGTAGACGATCTCTCTGGTACCCCGTAAAAGCACGGATGGGGCCGCTGTGGTTATAGTGGGTATTCTGGTCAGGCAGCTGGCCGGCGAGTCCTACACTCCCTCTCGTCTGTCACCACCGGGGGATAGCGCGTAAATACGTTTCTACAGTGTGAAAGAAAATGGTAACCCTTAAGGTTTAATAGGTCATTTGATAGGTAGTTCTGATATTAAATTCTTATTCTTTTTCTCAGTCCATATTTATCCATTATTTATTGGACATTGCTACGGGCACCTTTCAGATGATGGAAATTAACTTACCGTACTGTGATAATCAGGCGTATTAGCAAAGGGTATTATTTCAAGTTATTTTTTTTTTATTATTGTTATGTAAATTCCTTTATCAATTGTTATGTTAGCCGCGAGAAATAAGGGTTAATAAAATTTGGTTTTTCAAAAGACATCGTCGATGGTATCTTTGTAGTACCACTGTAATTTACCACCGTGGATATCATGCAGGTCCTGGCAAGGAGGTTTGACCATGACCCGCTGGCTCGAATAAGTTTAAATACATTCATTTTTACGGTCGTGATAATGCCAGATACTTACGGTAACATCCGGACGGCCTCGAATATTTTTTTTAATCAATTTTTTTCTTACTTTAAACAAAATAATTGCGTTTTAAAAATATATTTGATATTTTTAAAACGTTTAGACGAATGTTTTTCTTGACATGTGTATAATAATATTATCCTATAAGTGCAATGTGAGAAAAATACAATCATTTTTAGGTTTGAAAAGTGCTTTATTTTCATATATCGAGAGTAGAGCAAGACCTCAACGCTTCGCTTATGAGGCGTGCAATATTGCATTTATTCTATACATTTGATATTGTATTTTAACACATATGCGGTTACATATGTAATCATAAAAGTAGCCTAAATAAATATCAACATTGAAATATCACAAAAACCTTGAATATATTCGATTGAAGCTACTTTAGGCAGTTATTATTATATATAAAAGTAAATACTCAACAAGTTGCCGCCATTACAAACGTTTATTTCGTATTAATATTGGTACAGGGTTAAAGATTGGCTGTGTGGTAGCAGTTACGAATACTACCAACCCTTACTTTGCTCGGGGATGTCGTAAAAGACGAATAAGAGCCTTATAACGACCGAGGGCTGAAATGAGACGATGATGAGCATCATCTCATTTCAGCCCTTATATGTCCCACTGTTGGGCTCCGGCCTCCTCCATAATGGAAGGGTAATTGACCTATTAAACCACGATGATCAGACGTGCTGGTATAGAGTTTTGTTTCGAGTTTTCCTTCTCTCGCATAGATGTTAAATGCGTTTTTTTATCCCTTTATCGTCTCGTACGATCAACCACGGGTAAGATAGGGGGTGGTGAATTATTTTCTTACTCCGTCACCACACGGAAATTATAACGACCTAGGGTAGGCCAACTCCATCTGATGCCGTTTGGTCAACCATTACATTTCCAAGGAGAGTTGATGTCTGGCAGGCGGCCGGTCATAAAACTAATGCCAATAAGTTTTATAATATTTACTTTGAAAGAAGAGTATATATTGTATCGACCCCAAGTAATTGGGATAAGAGTAGGAGAATGATGATAGGGTTAAATATGTGAAGGATTACATGGTCAGAATGTTTACTATTCTTTACTTGCTGATTAGTGTCATAAGCATGTTTAAGATAGTACTAGGCGAGTCAAGCAATATTCTATTTTGATTAAGATATTATCACTTCTTAGTTTTGAGAATAATATCCTACAATGGTTGTGTATAGATTAATAGAAGGCTAAACGTGGAGGATGGGCACTTATAATACAAATTGCGATGCTCAATTCACCCGCTAAATGTAGCGATTATGGTAGCAATTGGTGAGATCTATGACCAATAGGAGACATCTATAGATTGATAAATGGAAGTTGGGATGTAATCTTTTAATTCATTTTATTTTAGAGCGATAAAAGTGTCAGTACTTTTATATGAGTTCAGACTCAAGGCTCCAAAATAGCAGACTGAACTACTATAACACGCTTGTCAGATGGATATTTTTTAATCTGCGTTTTCTTGAATAAATATTATATGTATATTTTCCGTGTGGTGAAGGAGTAAGAATACAATTCACCACCTATCTTACCCGTGACGACTAAGAGATATAAAACGCATATAGCATCTATGTAAGAGAAGGAAAACTCGGAACAAAACCCTATACCAACACGCCTGATCAGCGTGGTATATAGTAGGTCTATTTCGCTCCCATTGTGGAGGAGGCTTGAACCCAGCAGTGGGTCATATATGGGTTGAGATGATGATGATGATATATATTATATACATATTATATACATATTATATACATATTATATACATATTATATACCGTAGTCATCCTTTACAACACCCACGAGCAAGATAAGGGGTACTAAGTTACTTCTTTTCTTTAAAAGACAACCTGTATTAAGGAAATAATAACTTTTATTACGGGAGACCTCACAAAACCTCCATGGGACCTAGAGGCGGAGATGCTCTCCTACCTCTAACGGCGGGTTACCTCAGTGCGCGACGAAGGTGACTCCCCATCGTTGAGCGAGATAGCCACCTGGCGCGAGGACGCCGGCCGAGACGTCATCGCCCGTTGGGTTATGCGGCTGGAGAGACCTAGACACGGTGTTCTAACGGTTGAGGCCCTCCGGCCCGTACTGATGGAGTGGATGGAGCGGCGGCACGGGGTCCTGACTGGTGCAGGTGTTGTCGGGGCACGGTTGCATCGGTAAGTACCTGCACACGGTCTTGTGGAGGGAGTGGACTCCGTCCTGCCACCATTGCGGTAGTGACGAGGACACGACGCAACATACGCTCGAGAAATGTTCGAGCTGGGACGGACAGCGCCGCGACCTCGTCGCTATCATCGGTGCCGACCTGATGCTGCCGGCTGTCGCGAAAACGATGGTCGACAGCGTCAGGAACTGGGACGCGGTCGCTGCCTTCTGCGAGGCTGTCATCTCGCAGAAGAAGGAGGCAGAACGAGTCCGGGAGGCTTCCCGCGACCTGGGCTGCCGCCAGCGGCCGGGGCGGCGCAGGCGCGAATATCTGCGCCTGATGCCGCCCTAAGCAAGGCTTCGGGTGATCGCACCGGGGAATTGTCTAGTCACCCGACGTGAGGCCACCGCGTGATGGCGCCGCCCCGACGATGAAAGCTGTCGGGGCATCGACAAGAGAGGAACCCGCACGGGTATACCACCGGGCCGGTCACCGAAGACAAAGATCGGGTACCGGTGGCCCACCCGCACGGCGAAGAGAGGTGTTTGCAGTGTGGGTCCATGGGGTTGCGTGCCGCTTCTTCCATCGCCCCGGGCCGATTTGCCGGGGCGCGACCACATACATGGTCCCACCTTACGAAAAAAAAAAGACCACAAACATAATTTGAGGGACCCAAATTACATACTCAAAACAAGAATTTGTACACAAAATATTGTTCTGCATGGGAATCACCACTGGCACGGTAGGATTTTATCTTAACCACTTCGCTATCTGTGCAGTCAGAATTATAAACTTGCTTCGTATTTACACGGAAAAAGGGTTTCATTTTAAAAAGAGGAAATATGTGGTTCCGAAAAATAAAATCGCTAGCATAATCTGTTTGTATATAATAAATCCATTGAAACCTTATCTCTCAAAACACTGTTTGTTATATTAAATATTTATCTGTGAATCGAAACTCTTTACCGCAATACTTTAGAGACTTGGCGTTGACAATCTTTTGTTTTTTTTTTTATGAAGTAAGAAACCTAAACAGTTGGTAGAGACAGTCAAAGAGAAATATTGGAAAACTTTTGAATAAATGAGCACTGGACGTCGGACGGATTCGATAGGACCCTTGTTACTTTATAAAGGTTTTATTATGTACTCTTTTATATGGCCGGGGAGAACTTTTAAATTATGAATGTCATGAGCTTTTAGTGGTCAGTTTTTATGTATATATATATATATATCTATGATATTGAAAAGGGTCGTCTATGATTGTTGAAGTAACCTCAAACGTTATTTGAATAAATATACTAAGTTTAGTTCTTTTATTTTCGTTTAACCGGTCATTTGATATGTTTATAATATTTAAAGGCTTGTGTTTAGTTTAGAAAAAGGTAATTGAGAAGTATTTTTGGAGTTTACTCCTTAAGAATCAATTTTCATATAAGGCGCCCGGTATGAGAAAAATTTGAGGAGTAAAATCTAGTGATCGAACAACCTCGTTACTTTTTTGGTGCGCAACCTATTCTGCGCACCTTTCACTTTCTAACATGAGATAATACTTCACTGAATAGTTTTAATAAATGTAAATAATGAGGATGGTGTCCGATGGTTTACTGTGTGAGACACAAGGAGGTTTCAGGAGGAAGGGGATGCATGGATTAAGTGTTCTCTCTGCGCAACATTGTGGAGAAGCATCTGGCTCTAGGTCAGAGGGTTTTCTGCAGTTTTGTGGATCTGGAGAGAGCATTTGACACGGTTGTACGAAAGGAACTTTGGGACATTTTACTGGAGTATGGTATTAACGGTAAACTGCTACAGGCTGTGCAGTCCAGTTACATGGGCTGTAGAGCTTGTGTGCGGCTGGATGATGGAGTGTCGCCTTGGTTTGACGTCAATATCGGCGTTAAGCAGGGGTGCGTTCTGTCAGCCAGGCTGTTTATCATATATCTGGATAAATGTCTCCAAAGGTTGAACGATATGAATGTGGAAGTCCAGATGGGCGACTCAGTGGTCACTGCTCTGCTTTATGCAGATGATGCAGTCCTGCTGGCACAGTCAGTGACTGACCTGCAGACCCTAGTCGACACAATGACAGATGATTGTAAGAAAAGGGGTCTACGCGTGAATATGAGCAAAACCAAAATAATGGTCTTTGAAAGAGATGAAACCAGAACAGATGTAAGAGTAACAATAGGTAATGATGTACTAGAGCAAGTGGATGAATTTGTATATCTTGGATGTAGATTTAGCCGAGATGGAAGGTACACCACTGATATAGAGCGAAGAGTGAATGCGGGAAATAGAGTGAACGGAGCGTTGGGGCAACTTCTCGGCAGCCATCACCTCAGCCAGAAGGCACGTGTAGCAATACATAACGCAGTGCTTGTCCCAACATTACTGTATGGAAGCGAGAGTTGGGTATGCAGAAAAGAGTATGAAAGTAAAATTAATGCGGTCAAAATGCGATCTCTGCGGAAAATCTGTGGAGTTAGGCTGACCGACCGCATTCGTAACGACGACGTAAGAGAGCGAGTAGGTATGAAAGAGAGTATTAGTGTAAAGATGCGAAAGGGCATGCTCCGATCTGTCTGATCCGTCTGGTTAAGAAGATATACAATGCGAAAGTGGAAGGATGTAGGTACCGAGGGAGACCGAGACTAACCTACCTAGACCAGATCGGTCATGTACTGAAGGAAGGTGAAGTCAAGAGTCTCCGAAACCGGCGAGCTTGTATGAAGAGAATTATGAATGTTGAGGAAGCGAGTGAAGTATGCAGAGATAGAGTTCTCTGGCACACTGTTCTCTCTACCTACCCTGCAAGGGATATGGCGTGATGATATGTATGTGTATGTATGTAAAAAAGATACTAACCTGCACTAAGAAAATAATTCTTGTATTACCAGGTACTTTACAGACATGTAATTAACGCAGACCAATTACACCCAGGTTTAGAACAACACTTTGTGATCACAAAAAGTATTATCCTACAGATGAATCGAACCCAACCCACTGGAATGGAAGATCGGTATTTTAACTACTACGCCATCTATGCAATCTTATCGTATATACGTATAAATCAAACATAATAATTAAATGAACTGTATTTATTGTTTTAAAGAAAACATAATTGTCAATTGGAGACCGAGACTAACCTACCTAGACCAGATTGGTCACGTAATGAAGGAAGGTGGAGTCAAGAGTCTCCGAAACCGGCGAGCGTGTATGAAGAGAATTATGAATGTTGAGGAAGCGAGTGAAGTATGCAAGGATAGAGTTCTCTGGCACTCTGTTCTCTCTGCCTACTTTGCAAGGGATATGGCGTGATGATATGTATGTATGTATAATTGTGCCACCAAAGACAAAGATCGGGTACCGGTGGCCCGCCTGCATGGCGAAGAGAGGTGTTTGCAGGGTGGGTCTATGGGGTTGCGCGTCGCCTCTTCCGTCGCCCCGGACCGATTTGGCGGGGCGCGACCACGTCAATAGCCCACCGCAAAAAAATTAAATGTATGTATAGTTGTGAATTTATTTATTCTTTTGCTGAGAATAAATATTTTACTATCGGGCGCGATCCAATCTGTAGCATTATACTAGCTACAGCGTAAATATATAACTTTATCACCTTTCTTGTATGTGAGTGTCGTAATAGACGACTAAGTGTAAAATATGCACATAAGATTTATGTAAGTGAAGAAAAATTTGAAACAAACCCTATACCAACACATCTGACCAGCGCGGTAGGTTAATTTACCTCCCGTTACGAAGGAGGCCCGAGCCCAAAAGTGGACATTTATGGACTGTGACGATGATGATGATTTAAATTATAACGTATTTGATTGTTAATATATTAGTAAAGACTATTCGAAAAGCAATAAAACCATATTGTATCGGTCAATTGATTCGTTAAATTTATTTGGATAGCTTTTGTGGGTCATTGTAATCTGCATGTTTTTTAATTTTAAAATGCAATGGAGATCGCACATAGTATAGGTACCATCAAGGTTTTACATTGCTTATGGTAAACGAGTGAGAAGCATATTTGATGGTAAGTGTTACTGTCGCCCATGGACCTTTGCAATACAAAGGGTGCGTTACATATTGAAAAAGTGATTGGCAATAGTTTTATGACCAGCCACCTGCCAGACGTCAATCCTCCTTGAGAATGTAACAGTTGACCAAACGGCATCAAATGAAGTTGGCCCAGGTCGTTACAAGGCTCCACGACCAAATTAAGGGTTGGTAGTATTCCTAGCTGTATAGTTCGGCTGCAATACCATATGTATAGCTGCTTAGCATTAAAAAAAAAAAAAAAAACTCTAAACTAACTCAGAAAGTTGAGCTACCGGCTCTATCACTCACCGAACGAAGTCTCGCTCACCATACGAAGCGGAACAGTACAATTTAACTGCTCAGACGTCGATTTTCAAAACATAAATTATGTGATTCATAGATGATTGTTCTTTGTTTGATTGTTATTTGTACCTGTTATATCTCTCTTTTCCGTATGGTGATGGAGTAAGAATACAATTCACCACCTCCTATCTTATTCATAGGTGATCTTGAGAGACAACTAAGGGATATAAAATGCATATAACATCTATGCAAGAGAAGGAAAACTCGAAACAAAACTCTATACCAACACTTCTGTCCAACGCGGTATAGTAGGTTAATTTCCCTACCATTACGGAGGAGGCCCAACAGCGAGACTATATAGGCTGTGATGATGATGATAATGATAAATTATATGTTGTCATCGCCTCATCTATAAACCTTTGTCTCTTGAACTTAATCAGAGGCAAAAAGGATAATCCTTTTTCTTACCATTTTATAATAAGCTTATTTTCATGCTGTAAATATTTTCAGCTAAATCAAATACGTGTAGTTTCCCTTACTTATTCCTTACTTTTACGTGAGTGTTGGGAAATTTGGCGAAGGGAGTACCAGGAGAATGGTCTGGAATTGAAATGGAATTTTTTTGGACTGAACCTGAACCAATGCACTACAAATCTACCTGCAAAGCGTGGTGATTATAGACGAGGTGATGGATGTATGAAAGACAATATACATTAATCAAAGCTATATATTTCTCAACGATTAAATTCAACCATTTTAACAATCCAGCTTTTGTTTATGCAATGATTGAAATGTATAGTCCCCAATGTAATCGTCTAATGGAAGTCTTGCCGTCCGCTCTGTGCCTTTCACCTCTGGAATAAATGAATACAGTAGGCAGATAAAAATAGCTACATTTTTTCTTTTACTTCAAATAAGTAATATGTTTTTGCCAGGAAATTTTTACTAGTAGCTTCAAAACTGAAACTATAAATTGTAAATGGCTATAAATTTATTTGTACTATCTGAAAGTTAATGGTGTATTTCTCCGTTTTCGTCAGCCATATACGTTACAGTACTGGGCTTATGCCGCCTTCGCAATAGAAGGAAATTTGGCTTAATATGCCACACAGGATACATGGATTAACGTAGGCTTTTTGTGGAGTTTTCCTTCTTTTACATAGATGTTATCATATCACTGATACTTTGGTCCACGGATAAGAGAAAGACTATTTTTATTCAGTTACCACACGCAAAATGGTGAAATTATTAAAGTGATTACCACATAACTCACAGTAATTTTTGTCCTATGAGTAGAACAATCGCACTCATCATTTCGCGGAGTATTGTTTACAATTTAGTTGGCGATCTGTCTAACCTATGTTAATGTCTGATGCGCCATAATCTAACCATGGTAGAAGTACGGAGTGCGAGCGGATTATGGGCTCTCTTTGTTCTTCTATAAACTATGCGATGAATTATCCTTTCGGGTATCTGCCCGTCATCTAATCTATCTATAATTCATCATCTAGAAAAATTTGATAATTTTCTTTGTGGTGACGGAGTTAGAATACAATTCACCACCCCCTATCTTACCCGTGATGATCGTAAGAGACGACTCATCATCATCATCATCATCATCGTCATCATCATTTTAGCCCATAGTCGTCCGGTCCGGTGCCGTTTGTATCCATCGACGCCCAGCAACTTTCACTAGGTCGTCTGTCCACCTAATAAGGGGACGTCCTACACTGCGTCGTCCAGTACGTGGTCGCCACTCTAGAACCTTTTTTCCCCAGCGGTTGTCGGTTCTTCGAGCGATGTGGTCTGCCCATTGCCACTTCAGCGTGCTAATTCTTCGTGCTATGTTGGTTACACCCGTTCTTCTGTGGATTTCCGTATTACGGATTCTATCACGCAGAAAACTCCCGAGCATAGCTCGCTCCATAGCACGCTGAGCGACTTTGAGCTTGGTTATGAGGCCTACATTTAGGGACCACGTTGCCGTGCCGTAAGTCATCACTGGTAACACACACTGGTCGTAGACCTGTGATTGCAGACACTGAGGTATGTTGGACGAGAAGATGCTCTTAAGTTTCCCGAACGCTGCCCAACTGAGTTGGATTCGTCGGCTGACTTCTTTCTCGAAATTGAATCTACCTAAATGGACTGTTTGTCCAAGCTAAACATAATGATCGACAATTTCGAGAATCGCATTGCCAACTATGATCGGTACAGGAATAACATGGGCATTTGACATAACTTTCGTCTTGTCCATGTTCATTCATAACTCCACCAGTTGGGATACCCTGCTGAGATCGTTGAGCATGTTGCCAAGGTCCTCCATAGATTCTGCCATAACGACGATATCGTCTGAAAATTGAAGATGAGAGATGTATTCGCCGTTAATGTTAATACCAAGTCCGGTCCAGTCGAAGAGCTTGAAGACATCTTCCAGTGCAGTGGTGAACAGTTTCGGAGAGATGACTTCTCGTTGTCTCACGCCTTTCTGCAACTGGATCGGTTTCGTACTCTTATCCCGGATACGGACTGACATTGTGGCGTTCCTGCACAAACACTTCAGCACTTGGATGTAACAATAATCGACTTGGCATCGCTGAAGGGACTGCAGCACCACCCAAGTTTCGATTGAATCAAAGGCTTTCTCATAGTCTACAAACGCTATACACAGAGGCCGATTGTACTCCTCAGTCTTCTGGATAATCTGCCGAAGCGTGAGTATATGGTCTATGGTACTATAGCTTTTTCGGAAGCCAGCTTGTTCAGGCGGCTGGAAGTCATCAAGCTTGCACGTGAGGTAATGATCCTCGAAAACAACTTGTAGACGTGGCTCAAGAGTGAAATGGGTCTGTAGTTCTTTAGAAGAGCTTTGTCGCCCTTCTTGAAGAACAACACCACCACACTCCTGGTCCACGACTCTGGAACGTCGCCCCCGAGGATAACGGAATTAAATAGCTTCTGAAGGACTTTTAAGACCGGCTTGCTGCCTGCCTTCAGGAGCACTGATCTGATCTCGCACAAGCTAAGAGATGACTAAGGGATATAAAATGTATATAATATCTAAGTAAGATAAGAAAAACTCGGAACAAAACCCCATAACAACACGTTTGACCACCATGATATAGTGTGTCAATTTCCCTCCCAGAGGTTCGAGCCCAACAGTGGGACATATATGAGCTGAGATGAATGAATGATGAATGTAACTAATCTACTCCTTAAATATTGGGTTCATAATATTATATATTGTCAAAATTAATATCAAGATTGTTTAGATTGTTCTCTGTTGGCACTTTACATGTGATTTAATTAATTAACATTACACGTAATACTTATATGATAACGAGAACATAAAGGAATATAGGCATATATCAATAAAAATTAAGTTTATAAAAATACAGATAGGTAGCTTTGGTCCATAAAAAAATAAAATGCTTAGAAGAAAATTCATTGCTATAGTGTATGTACTCTACAAGAATCACGTAGTAAGCTTATCTCGTAGCATTTTCTACTACGACTTTTGCTACGGCGTAGAAGTACGAATTTAATTTAAGAAAATTGTACTAACTCTTAGAGAAACACGTTGTTTCTGATGAAAGGATTTCTGTAGGATAAAATTAAAGCGGCTCTTTTTAGAGACGTAATGATTAAAACGCTTAATTTTCAACCTTGTTACCGTAGGTTTTAATTAAAATTACGCGTGTGTATTTTGCTTTGTGTATTAATTACGTTTTATCTCTAAATCTGTGTTGTTTCAGTTAACTAGAAGTATTTGCGTTGTTAAATATTTTTGTGTCCTTGAACATTCTTTTAGTTTTAATATTTTCAGGTTTTCTTGAGCTATTAAATTTTATTATTTCATTTTGAAGTCTAGGCAGTTTTAACACTTTTCTTTCATAGTACATATTGTAAAAGTTATTGGCAATAGTATCTTAGTCGTCTTTTACGACATCCACGAGCAAAGTAAGGGTTATCAGTATTCGTAGCCGCTACCACAACAGCAAAGTTTTGACAAAGTATCGTTTTGAAAACAAAAATATTTTAGCGGATTTTATTGCAGTTTGATTACGTTTTTGGTATTCTTATTGTCGTTTTATAATTATATACACTATAATAGTTAGATATATTCTTTGTCAGTTTTTTGTGTGGATATTAATAAGACCTTTAAACCTGTAGTATTTTATTTTGTTGTATCATCAACAGTTTTTCAAGCATTAGCCTACAAAATCATTCGTTTTTATACTTTGTGTTTCTATTATGTATTTTTGTTTAAGAATTTCTATTTTTCTTAAAGAAACTATAGACTATGTTTACGTCTCCTGAAATTGCCTTTGTATTAGTAAAAAATAGTTTAAAATCAGTCCAATAGCTTCAGAGCTTATTATATACAAACAAACATACTAACAAAAAAAATCTTTGCTCTTTATAATATTTTTTTTTTATAGCTCTTGGTGGCATACGAGCAAATAGCACACCTGATAGTAAGTGTTACTGCCGCCCGCTTAGACCTTTGCAATACTCAGGGTATAAGCTAGGCCACTGCCTACCAATACAAACCCCAAACCCACCCAGTTGGGTTTCCGGCTCTCTCGTTCACCGAACGAAGCGTAATAGAACATTGCCATTACTCAGACGTCGATATTCTGAAAGAGTGTGGTACTATCCCAGACGGACCGTTCCGTGTCTGTAGACAGAAAACTGGCAACAGCGTGGTCCTACCACTTTTGAGTATAAATAAGAACTTATTAAAGAGCATACAATTGATGTAGAAGTGCCACTATGTCATACTGATCTACAGTCTGTAAACATATAAAAAATCACACGTGGCATAATATTTAGATGAATACGCCACAAATTCTCGTAAAAGAATATTAATATTGGTCTAGAATGAATCACGAGGCTATTGAAATAAAAAAATAAAATACCTAAACATTTAATACTCGCGTCAACATCAGGACTCCTTATTGTATATTTTTTTAAAAAAGAGCGTCTACAACCAAAGCTCTACAAATCATGAGAGAATAATATTTTAGCATTAGATCTAATATCAGGATCTTTTAGTTTACTCACCATCTTAAATTTTCATTTACTCTAGGATATTTAGATATATTCTTGTTAGAATTAATAAAAAAAAAAACAGTAGACCTAAAACAATACATGTTTTGCAATTTCGGTGGTCTCTCCTATTTTGTATCCCTATAAGGAGTATCTATACCAGTATACTCGGAATTTTGATACCTCGGTTCTCTTATCCAAAGCGATGGCATCCTGGATCATGCGGTGAAGCATAGAATTGATGTGGGGTAGATAAAATCGCAGTAGGTCATGCGTACAACATGCGACTCCAGAACACTCCTTAAATTAAACGGCGAAAATACCAAAACCTTAGTATGACCTACTGTATTGTTATGCACCAGCATGTTGGACGGAGACAGCGATAGATGCAAGATGACTGTATGTAGATGCATATATTGAGATGGATGTGTAGTGTAACTAGAATGTATGAATGTATAATAAAAGGAATGAAAATATTAGTGAAAATTTGAAAGCTGCGTCAGTGCCAGCAAAGTTAAGGAGTGAACAACGTTAGCCCTTTTTATAATGAGGCCACTTATCAGCTCATAGACGATACGAGATAGTTGTAGATCTCTCATCAAGCGGATAACGCTACTCTCGGCAGGTGAGTTGACGACGGCAGTTGCTGTTATGATTTTTCCCAGAGAATGCTTTACCTTAGACCATCAATGACGAGGTGAGGGTACCGATGGCCCGCCCACATGGCGATAGTAAGGTACGTATTCGACAGATTAGATTTTGTTCTATACATCGCTCCGGACGTATTGAGCGGGGTGTGACTACACTATACCTTCTCCCCACCAAAAGGGGGATGAATCATCCTCGTTAGCGTTTTAGTCTATTTCTACGATTTTTAGGTAAAAGTTAAATTATTCATCAATCACTTTTGAATAACATAGATTTATTTTTAATTTTTAAAAGCACTAAGGAAATAATCCTTGTACCTATAACGGGGGACTTTACAAATATATAATTAACGCAAACAAATTACACACAAATTCAGAGCAACGCTTTGTAGATCGCATAAAGTATTATTGTGCGTAGGAATCTATGCACGGCACTGGTAAAGAAGGTCGTTATTTTAACCACTATGCCATCTGTGCAGTCTGATTATGTTTTTTATTTATGCATTTATATAAAATTATAAAATCGATACGATCGACGATATATATCTTTACCCTTATCAATAAAGCGAGATAAAAAGCTTAAGCGGTTCACCGCGTGAGAACGACGCTTCGCGGCGAAAGCTGCCGAGGCGTCGACTCGCCGGGTGGGCCACCGAAGACAAAGAATGGGTTCCGGTGACCCACTCGCATGCTTTTCTTAGTTACCTTGGACGGATTAGCGGGGCGTGACCGCAACGTAACCCGCCGCTTTTAAGTCATGACTTATATGTATTTGTCACACAATTTTTACTTTAAACTGTGTGGCGAAAGCTCTATTTCTGGTGAGCTTTTTGTCACATAAAAAAAGTATTATACTTATAATTTATGAATTGAATTTTTTTGAAACTCTACTGGGGATGTTCATAGGCTGATGGATCTTCAACATGTGTTCAACAAGAATGTTCAATAAGAGTGTCTAATAATGGAAGAGCTCTCACCTGCTATAACTAATACATCGATAAGTGCAAGCACGGCAAGGCTCACAAGGCTGATCGGCTCGTCCCAACGTACATCCTCGAGCAGCGCCGCGCACGCTGTCACGTTCAGCGAGCGCATATTACGCGCGTCGCGAAGCGCAGCGCGCGTCTCGCCGCGCGGCGCATCGCCCGCTCGCCTTTAGGTAGTTACTGACATCCTGCCAACCTGTAAATTATGCTTATATCAGATAAAATTCTCTAGCCCACCTGCATCTACTGTTTTTGAAGTGATAACAAAATACTATCTCTGTAGTTATAACTAAACTTACTTTTTAATAGTTATAATTATACTCGTAGCTATATGTATATATTATTTTCCGTGTAGTGACGGAGTAAGAATAGAATTCACCACCCCTTTCTTACCCGTGGGTGATAGTAAGAGACGACTAAGGGTTGTAAAATGCATATAACATCTATGCTAGAGAAGGAAAACTCGAAACTAAACCCTATACCAACACGTCTGACCAGCGCGGTATAGTAGTTTAATTTCCCTCTCATTATGGAGGAGGCCTGAGCCCAACAGTGAGACATTTATGGGCTGTGATGATAATGATGATGAATTCTGACTCATACGTTACTTTATTTCTAAATTTTACACGAGTATAGATTTTATCATATTGTAAACTAAATCAAATAATCGGACAAAAAGCTTTTACATTAATGGAATAGATAAACATTTTTATTACGAAAGTCATGTTATGTCAAGATTATTACCAGAATGATTTCACATTGTTGGTTTACATATCAAAAATACATAACGGGGGGACACAAGGGTGTTACTACAATAGCAGTGTTCAAATATAATGGGTTATTTGAATATATTGCTTGAAAGCGATAGTTAATGACAAATAATATGAGGTTTACTAACATCGAATTTATTCTTCGTAATCGTAGAGAATATATAATAAGAAATTTCCCATATGATGACAGATTAAGAATGATTTTATTGGATCTAATCTTAGCATAACTTCCCACTTCTATAACTACTGTAATCCAGGATACAAATTTAAGTTATTCAAGTGTTTAGGAAAACACAAGAGAGTTGTAAACTATATAAATGAAACTCCGACATTGATATTTAAAATTTTATTTATTGCTCAAAGATACGGTTACAGAAATGTGTTGTCTTGTTGGAGGAGAGTAATGAGTAGTTTATCAATTACAAGGAAGGAAGAAAAGGAGGGATAATTTGCGTATCATTTACTTAAAGTTCCTAAACAATTATGATAGCAACTTCTTGCATCAAATTTATTTAACAACGTTTAGGCGTCAAATATTTATAAAATAAATGAATACAATATTAAAACTGAGCCTGAAAATCAGGTTATTTTTGCATTCCATTCTCCTCGTGATTTCTTAGCCGACTATTTTGGCTCGATTTAAACGTTTGCGGAATCTTGGGAAGTAGTGATATGCATTGTTTTTTTAATACGTCAAACGATTTAGAGTTTATGTAATACACATGCTACTACTTATCCGTGTGGTGACGGAGTAAGAATACTATACACCACCCCATACCTTACCCATGGGTGGTTGTACGAGACGACTAAGGGATATAAAACGCATATAACATCTATGCGAGAGAAGAAAAACTCGGAACAAAACCCTATACCAACACGTCTGATCAGCGTGGTATAGTAGGTTAATTTCCCTCCCATTACAGAGTAGGCCCGAGCCCAACAGTGGGACATTTATGGGCTGTGACGATGATGATGATGACATGCTACTAAATCTACTATAGTTACTAAGTCTACTAAGACCTAGTTATGGAAAACTAACTATAGAGTACAAAATTTAGTGCAATAGTGGCATCGTTTAGGGGCATATTAAGAAACTAAACTAAGTATCTCTCTATTTTTTTAAATATTAGCTAGTAGTGGTAGAACCATGTCGTTGACAGTTTTCTGTCTACAGTCCCGGGCCGGTCCGTCCGGGATAGTACCACACTTTCACAGAAGATCGACGTCTGAGCAATGGCAATATGCCGTTGTGCTTCGTTCGGTGAGCGAGAGATCCGGAAGCCCAACTGGGTGGGTTTGGGATATGTATCGGTAGGCAGCAGTCTAGCTATACTCCTGGTTATGCAAAGGTCTATGGGCGGCAGTAACATTTACCATTAGGTGAGTTGCGTGTTCGTTTGGCACCAAAAGCAATGAAAAAAAATATATATTTCCTAACTTTATCAAATAATAAATGTTTTTTTCATTAATTACTGAAGAACTAAGTAACTAATTGCCAAAAGTGAAACTTATTAACAATTCGATGTACGCACACAGGTAGGATTTTCAATTGATATTTGTTGGTCTGTATTGTATTGTATCTGTTCAAAGGCCTAAGCATGAGAAATCCGTTAGAGGTTCTCAATTAAACTAAATTTAGATCGGTAAATAAGCATCTAAAGTGTCTACTTGTATTATAACGACGAGATTAAGTGTGGTATAAGTTAAAAGATATATTATTTTTAAGTTAAAATCTTTATATAAGGCGGAGTAAGTGATAATCCTTCCAAACATCCATAAGTCCGTAGAGGTACACTGTTGAATATAGGCTTGCCCATAATAATGCTACTAAGAAGGATCCTATGCTCTTTGCATCCAATAATTTGCTGTTACTTTAAGAAATGTCAGTCCACTTAGTAGGGACTCGTCTTACATTGCAGCGTCCGAAACATGATTAATATTTAAGAACCTTTCTTCCCCAATGGTTATCGGTTCACTGAGAGACACAGCCTGCTGATTTCAACGTGCTAATTGATAATAAAAATATAATAAATCAAAGGAAAAGTAAAATGGTTAAATAAAGTATATTAGTAAAGAATACACTTTCCTATCTATTCATCCAATCATTAACCTTTAATAGTGGTAGGACTGCGCAGTTGACAGTTTTGTGTCTACAGCTGCGAGTCGATCCGTCTGGGGTAATGCCACACTCTCGCAGAAGATCGACGTCTGAGTAATGGCAATGTGCTATTGTGTTTCGTTCGGTGAACGAGAGAGCCAGAAGCCCAACTGGGTGGGTTTGGGGATTTTATTGCTAGGCAGCGGCCTAAGCTATACCTTTGGTATTGCAAAGGTCCATGGGCGGCAGTGACACTTACCATCAGGTGTGCTGCTTGCTCGTTTGCCACTATAAAAAAAAACCTTCATGACATAAGCCCCGTAGTCATACCTTTTATACATTATACTACTATTATGTCATTTACTTGAGGTAGACAAAAGATGAACTCATCTTACATCATACATCTTGAAAAAGTTTTAGCAATAGTTTTATGACCGGCCGTCTGACGTCAACCGTCCTTGGTAATGTAATTGTGGACAAAATGACATCAGATGGAATAGGTCAAGTTCGATGTAAAACTCTTAATCATCTTATATTGTTGTATAGAACAATATAAGGGTAGGTAGTATTCGTAGCCGTCATCACATAGTACATAGCCATATTTTAAAGTCTTTGATCAATAAATATTTCTATGAATATTATTAGTGTTTTATAATTTTTAAATTATTTTAATATCACCACAGTTATACTATATTGACCCATCAGGGAGTCTTTGAAGTTACGTATATTTGCCATACATACTCGGTGCGGGAGCGGTAGTGTAATAAATTAACACGTCAGTGGTTAAGGATTAATAAAAAAATATTTAAAAAAAAAAACAAAAACCGACTTCTAAACTATACCTACGATAAACGATATACAACATATTTACACTAAAAAGTAGAAAATAATTATTTTTAATTAGTATAATCTGAAAAGAATAACAGAAAAGTTTACGAAATTATAGTATACCTACCTATTTACAGGTAGGTATGTAAAAACTTATACTATGTCAAGAATATGGATAAAATATTATATTTTGTATTTCAAAATTATATTTTAATGCTCCTTACATTAAAATACAATTAACGAAATTATTAATATTTATTTACAAGTACTATTTTTTTGGAGTCGGTGCCAGCCAAGGACAGTTTTCTACTTTGCGAACATCACGCGGCTCACGCAATCTACGCAAAGATGGACAATCGCAGGATGTTACCGCTCATTTTAAGCTGGGCGGTGACTGTTCACAAATTCCAAGGTACAACACTTGATAAAGCAGTGATTGATCTAGGCAAGAAGAATTTTGCGAAGGGACAGATTTACATAGTCCTCAGTCACGTCAAAACCTTAGACGGTGATGATTGCGTTATCTGATTTGGATGTCAATTAACTTTAAAGTCGACCCCCACGATGACAAAGCTTTATTAGAAATGACACACTTGCGAAATCTTTAGTATTTTTATTTTCATACAATTTTATTCAGTTTACAATGCTTGTTGGTAGGTCAAGTTTAGTATTTAGATGACAATGCAATTAATTCAATAACATACACGTAAACAAGGATTACTGCTTTTACATACAACCGTTCCTTGTTTTTACCTATTTTATACTACCTATACTACCCCTTAGTAGGGAAATTTTGAAAAAGAAAGCGCATATACACGTATTCTTTTATTTCTAAAAAGAGGCAGGTCTGCGAAATATCGTACTTCTAACTTTAAAAATGACAAACTTCCATATGAATGTTCATCCCTTGACCCTTATTTTACCCTTTAGTAACATTTTTGTTTTACCATCAGCTAAAGATCATAAAGATAATCTAATTACGCAAATATTCAAACTGAATTATGTATAGAAGCATCAGAAACAGCATTTTGCCTTACATTTTGAGTATTTCCCCTCGATTTCCCCAGGATCCCAGCATCAGATCCTGATACCCTGGATATGGAACCACCCTTAAAGTATCTTCTTTCTAACAAAAAAGGAATTATAAAAATCCATTCATAATTGGCGTTGCTATCGCATAACACACATACAAAAAAAAAAAATCGGTTTTAGAATAACAAGGATTCGCAGAAATTTTTCTAGAATATTTCTTGTAATAGATTGATTTGGTAATCAATAAAAATTTAATAATTAGCAACGAACTTATATGAGCATTTGAGATGAAGATATTGCGTTTCATCATCATACATACATATCATCACGCCATATCCCTTGCAGGGTAGGCAGAGAGAACAGAGTGCCAGAGAACTCTATCCTTGCATACGTCACTCGCTACCTCAACATTCATAATTCTCTTCATACACGTTCGCCGGTTGCGGAGACACTTGACTCCACCTTCCTTTAGTACGTGACCAATCTGGTCTAGGTAGGTGAGTCTTGGTCTCTCCCGGTACACATCATCACAGCCCATATATGTCCCACTGTAGGGCTCGGGCCTCCTCCGTAATGGGAAGGAAATTAACCTACTATACCGCGATGGTCAGACGTGTTGGTATAGGGTTTTCTTTCGAGTTTGCCTTCTCTTGCATAGATATTATATGCATTTTATGTCCCTTAGTCGTCTTTTATGATCACCCATGGGTAAGATAGGGGATGGTGAATTGTATTCTTACTCCGTCACCACACGGATTATTGCGTTTATTTAAATAAAAATAAGGACAGATTAGGTAGGAAATACGTTATAGTTATTTTGTACCATAGATGAACGGGGGTCAATTATGCCAGCTTAGTAATTAACCTTATCCGTGTTGGGGGCTTTTGTTTGACTTTCTAATCGCTCTACAAAACTATGTTTCTGGTCAGGCCATCGCTTTGGATTAACTCTCTAATTGTAGGGTTAACTAAGTGTGTAAATATTTTGATTAACGATTAGGTATTAGTTGTTTTGTAATTTACTTTCGAGATTACTCATTTAATTCCTTATATCCTTTTCCATATTAATCCGATCCTTTAGAAGTCTCATAGACGTCGGTTCGATGAGATATGTAGCCTACTCATTTTGGAGTTGTTTGGAGTCATTGTAAAAGTTTTCATATTTGGAGTAGACCAAGATCAAGAGGTTATTTATAAAAACCCGATTACGAGCGAAAAATTATGTCACACGTGGGTTCATCATTTTTCGCTCGTAATCATGTTTTTATAAATAATCAAGCCTATTAAATGCTAAATTTCAGTAATTTGAAGATCAAGAGGTATTTATTGGGCATCGAATTTTTAAGAAGAGAACCGAGAGATGATTTTTAATTTCAGAGCTCGTAGAGATCATTTGTTATTCAGAATATTGGACTGTAGATAAAAGTCCATAAAAACTATTAATGTGATGAGCTATTAGTGAAAAATTAAGACTAATTTAGCTCGAAATACAGACTGACTCCAAGTTGAATGATATTCTACTGGTAACAAGACTCAGTCCGCTATTCCAAAATCTATAACTATAAATCAGGCATAGGATTAAAAATAAATACTAAATAATAATTAATGAGAAATCGTAACCACATATCTTTATGCATACTTTAAAAAAAAACAACACAGTACAGAGGAAAAAAATCCTTGTATTCCGGGTGACTTTAACACAACATTTAATTTAACTGGCACAAATTACATCTAAGCCAAGTTATAAAAACAACCAAGTTATTATTGTCGTGTAGAGGAATGGAATCCATGAACCTGGCACGGTTGGTTGGTATCTTAACTACGCCATATGTGCAATCACTTGCTTAAATTTAACTAAGTTTTATTGCTAAAAAACTTGAAGTTAAATTGATATAAATTAAAATTCTTCATCTTAGCTCGTATACTATAACCCTGTTGAGCTGGAGCCTCCTTCTTAATGGGAGGGAAATTTACAGTAGGTAAATTTCCCTCCCATTAAGAAGGAGGCTACTACTACTACGCTGATCAAATGCGTTGGTAAAGGGTTTTGGTTAGAAGTTTACTTCTCTCACATAGATGTTATATGGGTTTTATATCCCTTAGTCATTTCTTACGACCACCCACGGGTAAGATAGGGGATGTTGAATTGTATTATTATTACGTCACCAAACGGGGAAAATTAAAATTATATTGTTATAAATTTAAAATTATCCGTGTGGTGAAGGAGTAAGAATACAATTCACCACCTTACACCTACCTTACCCGTGGGTGATCATAAGAGACGACTAAGGGATACAAAACGCATATAACATCTATGCAAGTGATGGAGAACTCGAACAAAACCTTATACAAACACGTCTGACGCGGTATAGTAGGTTAATTTTTCTCCCACGGAGGAGGCCCGAGCCCAATAGTGGGACATATATGGGCTGTGATGATGATGCAATTTAAAATAACGACGACGTACTAATAATATGAAAATAACATATTTACACAACGTGAGCTTATTATCGAATACTGCTTTTATTTATTTAGTAATCTACTTACTTCAATATTCGTTCATTCAGTCTGTGTACGTTATTAAAGCTGCAAATATATTTCATGTTTAAAATACCACATTTGTATTCATGGCTTTATATGCATCGTCTCACATATATTTTCATGAAGAAGAGGTAAGGTTTTTATGTACAATAATTTTATGATTTTTCCATTTAAGATTTATAGATTGATAGATGGTAATAAAACTTTTATTTTATTTATCTTTTCAGGTAATGATCTAATTCAAATATTACTGAGAATGAGAATATCCGTGTGGTGACGGAGTAAGAATACTATTCACCTCCCCATATCTTACCCGTGGGTGATCGTACGAGACGACTAAGGGATATAAAACGCATGCGAGAGAAGAAAAACTCGAAACAAAACCCTATACCAACACGTCTGACCAGCGCGGTATAGTAGGTTAATTTCTCTCCCGTTACGGAGGAGGCCCGAGCGCAACAGTGGGACATTTATGGGCTGTGATGACGATGATGATGATGATGATGATTACTGAGAATATTATATTGCCAGTTATTATTGATAGATTTTTTAATGAGTAATTAATTCTTAGTTAGATGAGGAAGAGCTGTATTTCACAGTGCTTAGTAGATAGGTATTCCAAAGGATAAACTAGCTGTTATAGACAAATCCATGTAGTCCATTCAAAATTCAATCAAACAGGTGCTCTCAGATATTATAGTATACAAAACAGAGGATTATTTGTTGGTAAGAATTGCTACTCACTATTGCGTCTGAAATTCTAGTTGCTAGTCAGCTTTAACTAAATTGAAACAACGTTCTGTATTTTAGTGTATAAAGTCCTAAGATGGTTCTACTTTCTTTGTTTTCTGATAAAGTATTATTGGCTCTTCACTATCTGAAGAAGTATGCGTAAATATGCTAATATTTTGCACTAGATATATGTGACGTCGAGAGATGAAAAACTCAAAACAAAATCCTATACCAACACGGCTGACGACCGTGGATACGTGGTATAGTACATCCTTTTCCCTCCCATTATGGAGTAGGCTCGAGCCCAACAGTGGGATATATATATATAAATATATATATATATATATATATATATATATATATATATACAGGGTGAACTTTATGTATGGGAACACCTGAAAATCTCGAGAACTATTGGATATATCGGGAAATGACCCGGACAAAAGTTTCACGAGAAGGAACGTGGAACTCGAATCAAAGCTCAAATTTGACCTTGGGCATGACCTTCACCCAAATTCGAAGGTCAACTTTGTTTTTTTAAATGGGAACCCCTATTTACGACCTCGGATTCAGAAAGAACGGGAAATTTTACGTTCAAAACCATATTCATACTTCATTTTTGAAGGTGTCGCTGGAAACGAAACTATAAAAAAGGACCTCATATCAACTGATTTTCACACTGGATCACCAGGATATCTCGGTAAATACCGATTTTTCAAAAAAATGTTTGAGGCAAAAGTTTCATGGGAAGGAACAAGGAACTCGATTCCAAATTCCTAACACATTTTTTCAAAAAATCGCTATTTACCCAGATATTCAGGTGTTCCAGTGTGAAAATCAGTTGATGTGAGGTCTTTTTGTAAGCGACCTTCCTACGACCTTAAAATAAAAGTATGAATATGGTTTTGAACGTAGAATTTCCCGCTCTTTCCGAATCCGAGGTCAAAAATAGGGGTTCCCATTCAAAAAAACAAAGTTGACCTTCGAATTTGGGTGAAAGTCATGTCCAAGGTCAAATTTGAGCTTTGATTCGAGTTCCCCGTTCCTTCTCATGAAACTTTTGTCCGGGTCATTTCCCGATATATCCAATAGTTCTCGAGATTTTCAGGTGTTCCCATACATAAAGTTCACGTGGTATATATATATATATATATATATATATATATATATGAGTTGAGGAAAAGAACGAGGAGATATGTGACGTAATGCTAGTTAACTTTTATTTATATCTATGTATATGCAATATAAATGTCCTTTGCTGAAATTGCGGTATAAATTCGTAAATTGGTTCCAGTAAAAAGGTAATTCCAATAAAAAAACGGTATTCCCAATAAAATCAAAGAAGGTTGCCGAGTGTCGGACTTCCTGGAAATGAAACTATGATTGACCTATTGATTGATCCAATGCTTACCACGGTATCTGATGGTCTTTTCTATTCCAATCTCGTCATATATGTTAAGTATCTCTATTATCTTGAATGTTAGGCTAATGTACCGCCTCGTAAGCCAGGGGTGAAGATGTTGTGTAACTTTGTTTACATAAAAAATACATTCCTAAAAAGTATTATAATATATTATATATTTCGTGTGGTCCGTGGGTGATCGTACGAGATGACTAAGGGATATAGAACGCATATAACATCTATGCGAGAAAAGGAAAACTCGAAACAAACCCTATATCCAAACGTTTGACCAGCGTGGTATTCTAAGATATTAATTTAATATGATATATAATACTTATTAATATTTTTAATATATAACTAACATTTTCATTCACATGAGATCTAAAATACATAGATTTTTAATATGTATATTTCAAATATCAAATTTATAGGTATAGTAGGGTAATTGCCCTCCCATCACGAAGGAGGCCAGAGCTCAACAGTGGAACATTTATGGACTGTGTTGATGATGATAAAAAAGTATTATAAAAGTATTAGCGCCAGTGTAATCCATGAACCACGATTAATATAATACTCAAATACAATGCATGAAATTATGGTTAGGTCAGATTTCACAAGCGACACCTGGTTACGAGTTAACTACTGCAATGATCATGGAGGGAAGGGAGAGACATGGAGCATGTGTAGCAACCGCAATCAGACCATTAAAAAATGAGCATTACCATTTGCCACAAAAATAAAACAGACAAAAAACAAAATTCGTTAGGCAAAACACGCCACGCTTACCAATGACAGTAGTACATACATACATATCATCACGCCATATCCCTTGCAGGTTAGGCAGAGAGAACAGAGTGCCAGAGAACTCTATCCTTACATATTTCACTGCCTTCCTCAACATCCACAATTCTCTTCATACACGCTCGCCGGTTTCGGAGACTCTTGACTCCACCTTCCTTCATTACGTAACTAATCTGGTCTAGGTAGGTTAGTCTCGCTCTCCCCCGGTACCTACATCCTTTCACTTTCGCATTGTATATCTTCATAACCAGACGTTCGTTCGGCATTCTTTCCACATGTCCGAACCATCGGAGCATTCCCTGTCACATCTTGACAGTAATAATAGTAATATAAACATGTGTTTGATATTTTCTTTAAAATAATGAGAAAATTGCTGAATGAGGAGCTGCTCACAACCAGCCTGTATTATTATCTAAATAATACGAGATTTCATAATAATATTTTTTTAATAAAATCTATTTATTCTTAATCGCTTTTTTGAACTTAATTATTTGCTTAACTCAATTATTGGCTCAACTTCAATATTTTCAATACGAGGACTCCATTAGAGCTAGCATCTATAGTGATACATAGAACGTAATGTATTATATTTCTGTGAATAAAACCAGAATTTGGAAACTTTATTTTTCTCGTATTATAGTGGACTAAAAATACAATTAAATACACTTTCCTTCCGAGAGATTTGAAAGACGACTAGGGTATATAAGTAATTATCAATTGTCTATTAATAACTCGTCCATAAATTCGACGTGGTAGGTCATTTTAGATAGGGCTTATGCCCAACAGTGGAATGTAAATTAGCTAATATGACATGTTTTCTTTTATATATAAATAGCTTCTCCCCGCAGCTTCGCCCGTGTAAAAGGTTACTTTCCTAAAGTTTTTCATCTCCAATTTTTACCCCTTAAGGGTAAATTTTTTACAAAATTTTAATGTCATATTTATTTATAATATAATCAATAGCCTAAAAATAAGTTTCTAGCTTCTGGCTTTAAAAATGCCGATACGTCTTTACAACTTTTCATCCCCCTTTACCACCTTTTTTGCATTAAAAAGTAGCCTATGTCCTTTATCAAGCTCTAGACTATCTGTGTACCAAATTTCATTTAGATCGTTTAGTAGTTTTGGCGTGAAAGAGCGACAGACAGACAGAGTTACTTTCACATTTTTTAATATTAGTAAGGATTAATATTTTTTGACCATACACTGTACTAAGAAAATAATCCTGCATTGCGGGGACTTTAAAACATGCAATTAACGAATAAAAATTAAACTTAACATACAGCTAAAATTAAACCTAGAGAGTGGATTGCAAAAATTATGTTACGCAATCAAACCCGCGACACTTAATCACTACACCATATACAATGATGAATTATATTTTCATTTCAAATTTATGCATAAGCATACATTTTATACTAGCTTCTGCCCGCGGCTTCGCCCGCGTAAAAGGTTACTTTCCTAAAGTTTTTCATCCCCTATTTTTATTACACCCCTTAAGGGTAATCTTTTTACAAAATTTTATATCCCCCTTTACAACCCTTTTTTTTGCATTAAAAAGTAGCCTAATCCTTTATCAGGCTCTAAACTATCTGTGTACCAAATTTCATTTAGATCGGTTTAGTAGTTTTGGCGTAAAAGAGCGACAGACAGACATACAGAGTTACTTTCGCATTTATAATATTAGTAAAGATTACTTTTCATACAAGGACATATTTTATGACAAAATCGATACTAGGAGTATTATTTTCAACCAAAGTGTTATTTATGACAGTTAATGACAGGGTCTATTGGATAGTAGGTGTCCATCTAGTAAAGTAATTACCGTAATATTTGTTATAAATGTTATTGATGTTTGTTAAAATTTCACTTTTATTAGCGGTTACGAATAATATAAGAAGCAGTTTGAAAGTTGCGCCAGTGACGGAAAAGTTAAGGAGTGATTGACATGGTATAGATATGTGATGAGACGGGATGAGAGTAATGTTGTGAGGAAAGTTTTAAATATGAATGTTGAAGACTTTAGGGGTAAAGCAAGACCAAAGAAAAGATGGATGGACTGCGTGAGGCATAACATGGATAGACAGGGAGTGACTGCAAAGATGACGTTTGACAGGACTGTATGGAGAAAGATGACATATTGCGTCGACCCCAAGTGATTGGGGTAGGTGTAGGATGATGATCAATACTACCAATCCTGCTGTGTGGTAGTGATTACGAATACTACCAATCCTAACTTTGCTCGTGGATGTCGTAATAGACGACGAAAGAGATTTATATCGATCTGGACCTCGTTACTCACTTAGCCGGTTTCTACGGCATTCAAGCGAAAGTAATTGTCAGCGATATATTATTTTCTTAAACCATCGAAATCAGTCTGCAATATATTAAGTCATTTAATTGTTTAATATTTAGGTTTTATTAATAGTTTTAATTTGCAAATGAAAAATTTTAATATTTTTCAAGTGAAACTTCTAATGCGACTTCCAACAAGGTTGCGTTAAACGTTTAACGCTACCAAATAGAAAGAGACAGAGCGAGAGTGAATTCGTGGTACTCGAACGCATGCGCGTAGTATAACTGTTGTTAACTTTTCATAGGTTTAAGTTTTCACTTCTGTCGACAATCCTCGTGACTGCTTTGTGTGTTTTTTTTTTTGCCTTTGCTAATTTAAAGTCACAATTAGTCCACCTGAGATAGGTACATTCTGTATGCAATGCAGGAATACGTCACTTACTTTCTCGGATGTTAATGGGTTTATTAAACTATGTGGCATTTACATTAACAACGTTCGATCGAATATCGATTGCACTTGAGAACTTCACGTATTAAATTTTGTTCTTTTTAATAAATTCCGAGTGGATACACCATCGTCGAATTGGAGATTAGTTCACTACACACAGAGAGGTCAACGAAGTGAGAACGTCGAAGAGGGTTACTACTTGAAAGGGTAATCTACTGGGCGAGTGACCAAGATCTTTCGCCAAACGATTCTGGCAGGTTATATTCAGACCATAGCCTAGCAAACACAAAAAAAATGTGCAAATTAAAGATCCATTAAATAGATGTTTTTCCCCCATAAATTGTTTTTTACCCGTAAATCATTGTTGATAGCAGATACTTTTATTAGCGGTAGGACCCCGCTGTTTACAGTACTCCGTCTACAGCCGCGGGCCGGTCCATCCGGAGTAGTATCACACTCTCGCAGAAGATCAACGTCTAAGTAATGGCTATATGCTATTGCGCTTCATTCGGTGAGCGAGAGAGCCGGAAGCCCAACTGGGTGGGTTTGGGGTTTGTATTGGCAGGCCTAGTTATACCCTTGGTATTGCAAAGGTCCATGGGCGGCAGTAACACTTACCATCAGGTGTGCTGCTTACTCGTTTGCCAAAGTTAGCAATAAAAAAAATACTTGTTAGGCTTATTTTAAATATAATTTTATTCATGAAATCTAAAAGAATCTAAATCTGTTTTTAAATGTTTAAATAATCATTTAAATTAAATAAACATTGAAGAGAAACATAAATCTTAAATTAAGCCTATTAAATACTCATTAGGTTCTTGTTTATATATATATATATATTTTAAAGATCAAATCGTGAAAGCTTCATCTTAGTAAATTGTCCAATTTCGATTCACGACCTTTTCTTGTTATTTTTACATCAGGTGCCCTTTGCTTTCGTATTAAATTTGAACACTAAATATCCATTAGATATCCATTAGCTTTTATTATTTTAAGACTTATCTATCATTATTTATCCTTACCCCATTAAGTGTAATTATGGTATCGTTATTAGCCTATTATTACGTAGGTGGGCGAATACTGTTATTTTACGTAGATATAGAAGCATTTATTATTTGTTTTACAGATTGATAAGTAATGATTATTTTTATTCATTCACTAGCTTTTGCCCGCGACTACGTCCACGCAGAAGTCATCTCTGACAGATTTAAATAGAAAATCAATGCAAGGTGTTGAAGGTTTGTCGCTAGGACGATAATCAACAGCGTCAGAAACTGGAAGGCGGTCGCCGCCTTCTGCGAGTTAGTTGTCTAACGGAATTAGACAATAGGGTGGGTCCGAGAGAAAGTACTCTAGGTTGACACGCTCTACCGTCAGTGCTTTGGGCGGCGCAAGCGTAAGTACCTGTATTGAGGTTCACTACATGAGGGCTTCGACTCGAGATGATACCCGGTTGCGATGGCCCACCCGCACAACGTAGATGTACGTGTACGGCGCGCGTGTGTCTATATACCACAGCCAGTCACTAAAGAAAAAGGTGGTTCAAAGTTCTATTCATTCTACAAATTATATTGCCATTAATATTTTATTTACGGTATGACCATGGGATAAAAATATAATTATCGCCACGTTTTATTCAACAGTTTTGTTTCACCCGCAGAGTTGCGACCTCGTTAGATATGATTTATTATTTGAGTTGTAAAGTAAACATTTTTGAAGCTAAACTTAACCTGTATCTTAAATCATTAGGCAAGAACCTATTGCCGTCTACTATGTGTATCGTGTGAGCTCTCACGCCGGCACTGGTGCGGGGTTGATGGAGAGGAAGAGAGAAACACGTGATTATTTATTTTTACCGAAGAATATTTGTACGTAATTTGAAAAGAATCGATAAAAAAAAATTCTCCCCATACACACTTTGCCGCTTTGTTACACCCCCTTAGGGACGAAATTCATAAAATCCTTTCATATTGAATCTCTATGTCATAAATAAAATCGTGCTTCAAAATTTAATGTTTCTAGCTTTAATAGTTTCGGCTTGGCGGTAATGAGTCGATCAACCCGTTTCACAGGCCTAATTTACACAACCAGAGAGTGAAAATTGACAAATGCGGATATTATCTACCCTTTTTTTTTTTTTTTTTTTTTTTTTCCGCAAGGTGGGACCATGGATGTGGTCGCGCCCTGGCAAATCGGTCCGGGGCGACGGAAGAGGCGGCGCGCAACCCCATGGACCCACCCTGCAAACACCTATCTTCGCCGTGCGAGCGGACCACCGGTACCCGATCTTTGTCTTCGGTGGCCCAATGCGGATATTACCCTAGAATATTTGTTTCGACTCGTAATTTGAAAAGAATAAATAAAGATTTTTTTCTCCCCATACAAACTTTGCCACTTTGCTCCACCCCCTTAGGGGTATAATTTCGTAAAATCCTTTCTTAGTAAATCTCTACGTCATATAAAGAAACCACTGTCAACATTTCAAGTTGCCAGCTTCAATAATATCGGCTTGGCGCTAATGATTTAATGAGTCGTCCAGCCCGCTTTGCAGGCCTAATTTACACCCCCAGAGGGTGAAAATCAACAAATGCTGAAACACGTGTTTATTTAATTTTACTGAAAAATATTTGTACGTAATTTGAAAAGAATCGATAAAGATTTTTTTCTTCGAACATTATTGAAATTGACATAACTTTTTATTTATAAACCAATTGACATGAAATAAATCCTAAATATTAAGTGAAGCTTACCACAATATATTAGTGAAAACCGCGTCTAAATCGGATAAGCCGATTCTGAGATTAGCGTGCACAAACGCACAGACAAACAGATAAACAGACAAACAGATAAACATACAAAAAAATTAAAAATCATTGTTTTGGGTTCTATTAGTGTTGATAAAGGTCCCAGTAATATTTTTTCTCATATATCTTCAATGTACAGACAGCGATCCGTTACATTTTTATTATATGTATAGATTAGCCTTTTTGTATTGCTTTTGATGGCAAACGATAGTAAATGTTACTGCCACCCCGACAGTTTTCTATCTACAGCCGTGGGCCGGTCCGTCCAGGGTAGTACCACACTCTTGCAGAAGATCGACGTCTGAGCAACAGCAATGTGCTGTTGGGTTTCGATCGGTGAGCGAGAGAGCCGGAAGCCCAACTGGGTGGGTTTGGGGTTTTTATTGTTAGATAGAGGCTTAGCTATACACCTGGTATTGCAAAGGTCCATGGGTGGCAGTAACATAAACCGTCAGGCGTGCTGCTTGCTCGCGTGCCACCAAAAGCAATAAAAAAGTTGCGTTAGTAACAATAGGTCAATAAAAAAAAAACTAAATAATTTATCCTATGGTGACGATTACACAAATGGTGTAGTGGTTAAGATAACGACCTTCTGTGCTAATGCAATGGATTCGATTCCTATGCAGAATTACACTTTGTGCGATCCACAAAGTGTTGTTCTGAGTCTGGATTTAATTTGTCTACGTTCATTATATTTTTGAAAAGTCCCCCGCAATACAAGGATTATTTAAGTAGTGCAGAGTGGTGCCCTTTAAAAAAGTAATAATGGTTTGGAATACATACAAATCATTCTTGATTTTACGGCTGGTGTAACACTGCTAGAGTGCATAATCTAGCTCTCGAAATAAAAACCTATACAAGTCCGTTTGCCTCGTATGGCTTAATAGGTCAATTTCCCTTCCATAATAGAAGAGACTCATACCTTTTCATACGTATAAAGATTGAAGCAGAAGAAAAAAATGTATGCAAAATATGTTTGAACTTTTATTAAAAAGGCTATTTCTTAAAAAAGGCTTCATTATAAATTATTGCGGTGTAAAATAAAAAAAGAAATGGAAAACCTGACCTTATTTGTGAAATATATTTTCTTTATTAACCTTATAAATTTAAGTTCTTAATCAATTTTATTTATTCGATATCTCGTGTGATATAACGGCCACGAATATTAATAATCCTTACAATGCTTCTGGATGTCGTAAAAGACGATTGAGTATTTTTCATCGACCATGGTCAACTATGTTTCGTGCCGTCTGATCAAAGGTTACAATCCCGAGGAAGGTTGACTTCAAGCAATAGGCCGGTTATGAAACTAATAGACTAGAAAGAACATAGAGAAATCTTTGAGTACAGAGAGTATAATATATACGACAAGTATACATACGGAGCCTATAACAATGATATATATTATTTTTTCTCAATCATGCTTGGAAATTTGAGCATTATTTTGTTAACCTTCTTCGAGATAAATCAATATTGCTGTCATGCGAGCAGCGGCTGGCAAAAAATGTATGAATGTGTGTATTTCGAAAATGGAACGATTTGTTACTTCAAAAAATAGTCACCGATGAGACGACTTATCAGAGTTTTATTTAAATTTCGAACTGGCTTGAAGAAGAAACCTGCTTGATAATGAAAAAAAAAAAATAAATGAACCCTTTAGCACGTGAAAAATATTGTTCGTTGTTCGTCATGTATACAGTTCTACTTAGTACTAGTTAGTTTTAATTTCCGCGCAATATTTGAGAAAAGCACTATACAAGCTTTGGCCGCAACTAGTAATTGATGGACTTACGTATATATGCCTCGGCTACGCTCGGCCCACATTTACACGTTCGTCCATCAATCCCTGTTTTGCTGGCCTCTGCAGTAATGTACTATTTTTAAAGGCAAGACATACCTCTGTTAAGAAATCAATTTTTGTATTACAGGATACTTCAAAAACATAATTATTGTACATTTATTAGATTCAGAATAATCATTTGCTAATTGCACTAGGAATTGTCCTTCGTAGAGATCTAACCTACGACACTCAGCACAAGAGGTTAGTATTTAAATCATTCCATCATCTGTATAGTCAATTAGGTGTGATGTGATTTAAATTGATTTCCATGAAGTGATGAGATAAGAATATAATATAATCCAGCCAGTCTTTATTTCTTCGTGGTTGTCGTAATAATCAGTTAAACGAACTGTAGGAATTATTTAGTCTTCTGAAAATATACCAATTTATACTAACTTATCGTACCAAATATTATAGGTTTAATTCCTATGTAGAGTAATAAAATAATTTTGTGAAATACACAAATTGTTGCTCCAAATATGAGTGTAATTTGTGTCCATTAATAGAATATTTGTGAAGACCCCGTAATACAAAATAATTTCCATACTGCAGAGTTTTGTTTATTAAAAAAAATAAAATATAAAATAATAATTATAGATATAATATAATTTTCAAATCTATCTATCCGTGTGGTGACGGAGTAAGAATACAATTCACCACCTCCTATTTTACCCGTGGGTGATCGTAAAGACGACTAAGGGATATAAAATGCATATACCATCTATGCAAGAGGAGGAAAACTCGACACAAAACCCTATTCCAACACGTCTGACCAGGGTGGTGTAGTAGGTCAACTTCCCTCCCATTATGGAGGAGGCTCGAGCCCAATAGTGCGACATATATGAGCTGAGATGATGATAATTTTCAAATTCCTTTATATGTCAAGAATATTTGTCCTGGAAATCGATTGAAGAAATTGAGACATAAATATATGTATATTTTGTTGGTTGTAGTTGATTTTGGAGAGACTGAGTTAGTTAGGCAAGTTGACATGTTTAATAAAGCATATCCACTAAAACCCCCACTTTTTGCTTAGCGAACCTATTTATAGTTAAAATAGCCTAACCGTATTAGTGCATAGCCATCGCCTTGCTGGTCGGGAAACGTTAAGCTTAGATAAAGTGTCGTTAAAGTAGAAAATAATTTGGAAAATCCAAAAGTGCACACCTCATAATTTTTATATTATTTATCATTTACTATTAGTCAATGCCAGAAATGAAAATGAAATTAAAGAAAAATCATTTTTTAAAAGCAAGCTGCTTATTATTTTCTAAAAAATGCAACAAACATTATTTATAAAATTGGGACTGTGATAAAAACGGGCAGATTTAATAATTATGGTGTAAAGTTTTAGTGTTAAAAATATATAATTATGTACGATATGGAATTATTTTGTTGTTGAATCTTAATCAAAATACCGTTTTAACGATATTTTGATTAAGATTCAAACCAAATGTAACCTTTAGGTTACAATAAACTTATAAAGTGTTATATGTCTGATTAGAGTCAATTTATTTTTAAATTTTTAGTTTATTATATTAGCAAATAATAAAAGCTTGATAAAAACGATATTTTTCTTTAATTTTATTTTAATTTTTTAGTATTTTTATTATTCGTGTTGTTCCCATAAATATAGAACAAAAACGGTTCATCACCTTAGAGGTCCATTGTGGAGGGATAAGGGCTTCAGTATAACAGGATTCGCTCTGGTACTCTGAGGCGCAACGTTAGCGATATGAAATGTTTATACATCCTCACGCCATTCAGCCCTCGGCACGTGCTTACTTTGGCATTGGGTCAACCATCTAATCAATCATAATCCACATTCATAATAAGCGGAACGAACTTTTTTCTCCAATTTGTTGGAGTTGCATATTCACGCCAACCATGATACTCGTCAAGACGAATCAAACGAGCCCATACCCGGTGGGGTTGCATCTTTTAATTACGGAGTTCCTATGGCCAGCTTCCAGGTCCATCATCAGAACCTAGTTACCATATAGTATCAAAGTACCTACTCCTCAAGACGAATCAAGCGAGCCCAAACTCGATGGGGGTGCGTTGTTTAATTACGGAGTTCTTATGACCAGGTTCCAGGTCCATCGTCAGAACCTGGTTACCATACAGTCTCAAAATCGAACGAGCCCAAACTCGATGGAGTTGCGTCACTTAATTACGGAGTTCCTATAGACAGCTTCCAGGTCCATGATCAGACCCTGGTTTCTATATAGTATTAAAATAATCTTTAAGACAAATCAAATAAGCCCAATTTCGATGGGGTTGCGTCGTTTAATTACGGAGTTCCTAGGGCCAGCTTCCAGGTCCATCATCAGGTCAGCTCTATGTCACAATAATATTGCATTGTCATCTAATTTATATATGTAAGCAAAATTTCAGCTCAATCGGAAACCGAGAAGAGGATCAAATTTAACTTGCAAGATTTGATTACCGACAACGGGACAGGTGAAATTAAATAAAAGCTTGAAAGAAAAAAAATACTTTTGAAATTTCGTGCCATTTTCGTCGTAGAGCTAAACATAGCTGTATAGGCTGAATGGGATTTATTTCCTTTGCCTGTCCGAATGAACGAACAAAAAATGAAAACGAACCCAATTTTCATAAAGTATACATAAACTAATGACTAAGCAGTTAAGTTTTTTATTAATTGCAATTAAACGACAAGGAATTACCAAGCCATTTTCGAAAGGAAACAGCGCGTTGCGATTACGAAGCTTTTAATAAAAGAAAAACTTCGATACATTAATTTTTACGGACTAGAGAATGCCAGATACTTTACGGTAACATCTGGACGTCCTCGAATATTTTTTTTAATCAACTGTTTTCTTACTTTAAACAAAATAATTGCTTTTTAAAAATATCAAATATGTTTAGACGAATATTTTTTCTTGACATATGTATAATAATATTATCCTATAAGTGCAATGTGAGAAAAATACAATCATTTTTAGGTTTGAAAAGTGCTTGATTTTCATATGTCGAGAGTAGAGCAAGACCTTAACGCTTCGCTTATGAGGCGTGCAACAAGACCTCAACGCTTCACTTATAAGGCGTGCAATAGTTTAAATTTTTTCTACACTGAAAGCAATACGTCATCTCTTTAAAGCTCTCGAGAGAAATGTATTTACTTTACAGTGAAGACTGATTGTGGTGCTTCAAAATAGTGTATTTCAGTAAGTTGTTATATATATATATATATATATGTATATATATATATATATATATTTATATTTATATTATTACTTATGGTGGCAAACGAGCAAACAGCACATCTGATGGTAAGTGTCACTGTAGCCCATGGACCTGTGGCGTGCATACACTTACACAAACATATTTATATATATTTATATAAATTATATATTTAAATTACATCTACATTATTTATCTCTATTATATTATATTACATTTACAATATTTATATTTTTCAATATAATATATTACTATAAAACAAAAACATATAATATTATTTACAACATTCAAATATAATACAAACCGCAAACTTAAATATACTACTACGTAATACACGTAGTGTGTACGCGCAGAAATGACGGTTTACCCGACGACCGATCGTATGATCTATGCGATCGCCGGTACCAGGCACCAGTCGATACGGAGCATTTGCTATAGTAGCCTGTGTCGCTTGCTTTTAGAACGCTTACAACTAATATCGCGCTTGCATATACCTATCAGCTGTTTTCTGTGCTTTACTACCTAGAACTGTTTTCTGTACTTCACCTCTTAGAACTATCACTCATTCACTCCTTCTTTATTATTTTATGTGCCTATAATTTATTATTATATATATTAGTATATACCTTCTTTATTATTATATATCTGTTGCGTGTGTGAACTATTGTGCTATTCGTAATAAACTATTTCTCAGTGTATCTCTTCTACTTCATTTTCTACCTTGCTAGCCTACCTAACACCGACAGGTAACCCACAGACCTTTGCAATACCAAGGGTATAGCTTAGGCCATTGCCTACCAATAAAATCCCCAAACCCACCCAGTTGGGCGTCCGGCTCTCTCGCTCACTGAACGAAGCGCAATAGCACATTGACATTACTCAGACGTCGATCTTCTGCAAGAGTGTGGTACCACCCCGGACGGACAGGCCCGCGGCTGTAGACAGAAAACTGTCAACAGTAGTATATTTATGGATTATAATTTTTCACATAAATTACTTCTTTGTAATAATCATAGTTATGATGTATGCTTAAATAAATTGATGACGCCACTAACTTTGACTTCAATGCCAATTGTATTCCCACGTAGGACCATACTTTGTGAGATCCACAAAGTGTTGTTCTAAGTCTAGGTGTAATTTGTCTGCGTGAAATTCCATGTTTGTAAAGTCTCCTACAATACAAAGATTATTGCCTTAGTGCCGGGTGGTATTTAACAAAAAAAAAAATTAACTATAAAACATGTGTGTGTGTAACTATAAAACACATGTTTTTTTTCTGATATTATGAGATTATCCGCTTGTATCTCTTAGTCGTTCATTTTAAGATCACCGACGGGAAAGATGAAAATATTCATACTCTGTCAATACATGAATAAAAAAGATCTTATACTTTGCCCAGCGATAAATATTGCACATGAATCTTTAGAAAGAAACAAGGCAATAGTTTCACACAGGTAGTGTGCGAAAGAGACAATGCTCTACTAGAGCCGAATTTTATGGATTGCTTTTTTATAAAGATCGATGTGCAGTATTTATTGCTGAATGCTGTATATATATATATATATATATACACACATATGTATATATATATGTTGTTTTAATATGTAACTATCAACGATAAAATTGAACCCCAAACTCCTTTGAACAATTTAACTTCTACACTATCAAAGCAATCAAATCCATTATTTAACTGCCATTTGCCTGCAGCGTGGGTACGAAGAGGCTGCCTAGAAATATAATTGAAATCGTGGGCGTATCGTATTTAGTAATGACGATGCTATACAAAGCGAATCGTATAACGTTTCTAATTGAAATTTAAAAGTCAGTGTTTTCTCTTGAGGCTATTTACATTAATATTATAAAAAGCTGATTCTCTCGTTTATATATAAGAATATTTACTGACACTCGATATGGAAGGTTATTAAACTTCATGATTCATGAAAAGTCCAAAGGCTGGCTAGTATGGTCTCTTAGCGTGTATCTTTTGAAGGAATTTGCTATATATCTTTTAGAAGTTTTCCCCCTATAAAACTGTTTAGGCACGTTAGTTATTTCTTGATGTCTTATTCAATGTTGTAAAAATCTTTAATCAATAGGCTCTATGATAGGGAGAATCAAGAACGATGAAATATACGAAACGCCATGAAATACATCATAATAGTTTCATTTCATATTAACGAATGACAAATTAACTCAATTTTAATAGATTTTTATAAGGTTTCGATGTTGACAGTTGTCTATAGTCAGAAAGGACCGCTTATCCAAGGTAGTTCAAAGGTCTCTCAGAAAATTAATGTCACAGCAATAGAATAGTGACTTAGTTGTGAGTACTTCTGCTTTTCCTGATGTCATGAGTAGCAGTTACAATTTAATCATCAGGTGGGCTTTACTTATATGCCATTAAAGGCAATATAAAAATTCAACATTTCTCCATGTTTTCTAATGTAAGATAATACTATATTCGCTACGCTTGATTGGTAATTGTAGTTAGTTTCATTAGTTTCTTATCTTCTTCTTGTTGGATGTCTTAGTTAGTTTTTACGACTCCAAGGCGAAATAATGGATGCTGACATATTGTTTTCTTAACTCTTCAATAGACTGGTAGAGTAGGATAGAATATAAACATATTATACAACAAACATATTAAACATATATGTGTATATACATATCATCACGCCATATCCCTTGCAGGGTAGGTAGAGAGAACAGAGTGCCAGAGAACTCTATCCTTGCATACTTCACTCGCTTCCTCAACATTCATATTTCTCTCTGGCCCGCCGGTTTCGGGGACTCTTGACTCCACCTTCCTTCAGTACAAATACGAACGAACGTATGAACATATTTCATTTTAAAAAGAGAAATGAGTATTCTAATTTCAAATAAAAATTTGATAACGACAAAATTTTACTAGAACAAAACCTAAAACGGATATAATTGTACCTATAAGCGAAATTTACTCAATCTACTACGATAATACTAAAACCTACCTGAATTTTATTATAGAAATTTTAGTAAGGCAAAACCTAAGCCCTAATAAAATTTGTCATTTGCGAAATAAGCTTTAGTCTTATTGTGTTCGTACCAGAAACATCGAAATATCTGTACCATCTGCACTGTATTGATATTCGATACCAATTGAGGGTACATAAAAATGTTTTGTAAGTCAACCGGCAATAAAACAGAATTGAAAATCGAAATGGAAAAGAACCTTCTATGAATATCTTCAATTGTAATTAGATTTTTATATTCGTAATGGAAGACATTCAACCATGACTATAATATATTATTGATAATACATTTACACGACAATATTTTTCAGTGACGGAGTAAAAGTTTAATTCACCATTCCCTTTTTACCTGTATGTGTTGTAAAAGACGGCCAAGGGACGTAATATGCGTATGGCAAAAAAAGAAAATTCGACTAGAGCAACTGGTCCGACCAACGCGATATAGGTCAATGTCCTCTCTGATGTGAAGAAAACTCGAGTCCAGAAGTAGGACGTACTTATATTTGTTGACCCTCTTATATGTAAGCCAAAAACAATGCTGTGAAATCCACAATCTGTCTGCACAAATAGCATAGTGATTAAAATACCGACCCACTGCGACTAGAGTCGTTGATTCAATGTCCACACAGGACAATAATTTGTGCGGCAGTAAAGCCGCAGGGCCGTCGTTGGAGAGCCGCAGAAGCTCCGATGCCGATACGGCCCTGGAGAAGCTGTCGGACGAGGGCGGGCAAGCCGCAGAGCCGTCCGACGAGGAGGTCGACCGAAGCCGGGACGAGGGCGGCAATGCCACAGAGCCGTCCAGTATGGAGGAGGGCAGCTCGGCTGCCGAGGCCGCCGAGGAGTTTGAGCCGCACCCTGCGGCGAAGGCTCTGACGGTGGCCCTGAATGTCAGGGAGAGGGAGGAGACCCTTCCCCCGAGTGCCCGGAAGCGCCCCCTGTACAAGGGCGGCAGCTCCGACTCGGAGGGGAGTGTCGTCATGCCTCCTCCCAAGGTCCCGACCGCGCGCCGTGGGTGCAGGGGTCGTGGGTCAGCGGTGGCGGCGAGATCGGTCCCGGGTCCGGGCGATCAAGGCGGTGAGGTGGCGGCCTTGCAGGCCGCAAACGCCCGCCTCAGTAGTGAGGTATCCGGCCTGCGGGAGCGCAATCGGAAGCTCGAGTCGGAGCTGTCGGCGGTGCGGAAGGAGAACCGCGGGTTGGCTAAGGACATGGCTGACCTGCGGTCCCGATTCGCACTCATAGAGTCGGCTGCGCCGCCGACACGGGCTGCGCCGGGGAGAGCGAGCCCGTCCTCTGCGCTCATGGTGGCGCCGCCTGTGCCTGTGGTGCCTGCCACGCCAGTTGCGCCTCCGGCGCCGACCGTTGGCGCCGCCAGGAAGCGCGGAAGGCCCAGAAAAGGAGAGGAGCCGCTCCCGGTGGTGTACGGTGTGCCGGAGGAAGCGATGCGCGTCATCTTCGCCAAAATCGAGCTGATGATGGACGCGCGCATCCAGGCCGTGGCGGAACGTCTTCCGCCCAAGCCACCCCTCCGGCCACCGCTCGCCGCAGACATGGCGAAGCGACCGCAGGCGCCGGCTCCCACCTCGCTGCCCTGTCAGGGTGGCCGCGTGGTGAGTTATGCCGCTGCCGTAGGTGGGCCTAAGGGGGCCAAGAAGAAGGTCGGCACGGTGCCGGCTCCCACCAAGACCGGACAGCGGCCGGTGCCCGTGGTTGCGCCGCCGGCCCCTGGTGGCGCACCCGCGACCGCATCTGCTGCGCCCAGCGCTGCTGCCAGGCTCGAACAGGGCTGGCAGGTAGCTGAGCGGAGCAGAAAGACGCGCGGCCAGAGGCGGAGAGCGGCGGCCAAGAGTGCCGCTGCGGCCGCCGCTCCCCAGGCGGGAACCGGCAAAGGAGGCAAGAGGTCGCGCAGGGGCCTCAGGTCGCCAAAGACAGCTGCGGTAATCATCACCGTGCTGCCTGAAGCGGCCGAGAGGGGCCTCAACTATGAGGCTGTCCTAAGACGCGCCCGGCGGGAGCTGGACGTCTCCGACATCGGGGGCGTCGAGGCGAGAACCCGCAAGGCCCGGACAGGGGCTCGCATTCTGGAGTTCCCTGGGGCTGAGGGCGTCAAGGCGGCTGATAGTGTGGCCTCGAAGCTGAGGGGGCTGTTCGGGCCGGAGGATGGAGTCCGAATCGCCAGGCCCGTCAAGTGTGCAGAGATGCGCCTCGCGGGTCTGGACGATTCCGTGACGGTGGAGGACGTCCGGGAGGCCATTATGGTGCGTACCGGATGTGCCTCGGACACCGTCCGGATTGGCAACATCCGCCCTGGTCCGGGCGGCGTCGGTGCTGTCTGGGTGCAGTGTCCGGTGGAGTCGGTCAAGAAATTGGCCGACTCAGGCAGGCTCCTCGTGGGCTGGAGCTCGGCGCGAGTTACCGTGCTGGAGCCCCGGCCCGCGAGGTGTTACAAATGCATACCCGACCGACGTGTCGTAACTGCTTTGACTGCGGCGGTCTCTGCTTTCGCTGCGGTCAGGCTGGACACCAGGCGGCATCGTGCTCTGCGGTGCCCCACTGCCCCGCGTGCGCGGCAGGCAATAGGCCTGCTAAGCACCGCATGGGCTCTGGGGACTGTAGACCCCCGGCATCGGCCCCAAAGGGGCGGGGCGGCCCATCGACCGGGCCCGCTCCCGCTCCGAGCGCGACCCGATCGCCCGTTAGCGCGGAGGAGGAGACGATGGATACGGCCCGTTAATGGACCACGAATCCATCCGTCTCCTCCAAGCCAATCTCAACCACTCCGCCGGTGCGCAGGACGTTTTCCTGCAAGCCATGGTGGAGTGGTTGATAGGAGTAGCCGTAGCCGCGGAGCCGTACGTGGTGCCCGACCGGCCTAACTGGCTGGGTAGCGCCGACGGCACTGTGGCAATCGTCGCCTCCACGTCGTGGCCTTCGTCGTCCCTGACTCTTAGGGATAGGGGCATCGGATACGTCGCGGCGGACTGGGGAGAGATTACGCTTTTCGGAGTCTATCTCTCCCCTAACAGGAGCGTGACTGATTTCGGGGCCTCCCTCACCATCTTGGGGGCCTCGTTACGGCGACTGGCACCGCGCCAAGTCTTCGTTATGGGGGACTTCAACGCCAAGTCCATGGCGTGGGGATCCCCCAGGACGGACGACCGAGGACGGGCGGTCGAGGAGTGGGCGGCGACACTGGGCCTCTGTTTGCTGAACAGGGGCTCAGTGCATACGTGCGTGCGGCAGCGGGGCGGGTCGATAGTGGACTTGTCGTTCGCTAGCCCCATTGTCGCCGCACGCGTGAGGAGCTGGTGCGTCGCGGAGGAGGTTGAGACCCTATCGGACCACCGGTATATCCGGATGGAGGTCTCCCGGACCCTTCCGACGCCTAGCAGGGGTCATGAGGCGGACGGACGTCCCGCGTTCCGGCGATGGGCTGTGAGTCGTCTAGACCGGGACCTGCTGGCGGAGGCAGCCATCATTCACTCGTGGCTGTCTTCTGCCCGCCAGTTGGACGGGGTGGACGCCGAGGCTGGCCGCATCCGCAATGCGTTGACGCAGATCTGCGATGCGGCCATGCCCCGTGTACGGTGTTTGCCCCCGAAAAGGGCTGTCCACTGGTGGTCCCGGGAGCTGGCGGATCTTCGGGCCGCATGTATACGCGCCCGGAGGGCCTACACCCGCAGCCGGCGGCACCATCGCGATGAGGAGCGGGAGGGCCGGCTTTATGAGGGCTACCGCAATGCGCGGTCGACCTTCAGGCTGGCCGTCCGTACCGCCAAGGACGTCAGTCGGCAGGAGATGCTGGACGGTCTCGATCGTGACCCCTGGGGTCGCCCCTATCGCGCGGCGCTGAATAAGCTCCGCGCGTGGGCCCCCCCCCTCACCGAGACCCTCCAGCCCGGCCTCCTCACCAGGGTCATCGAGGACCTGTTCCCGCGACGGGCGGAGCACACGCCCCCGGTCATGACTTCGCCAGACATTGACCGGGAGGCCGACGATGACAGTGTTTCGCCCGTCACGGAAACCGAGATGGAGGTGGCGGTGGCGCGCATGCGCGGGAAATCCACCGCTCCCGGGCCCGACGGTATTCCCAACCGCGTACTGGCTCTGGTCCTCGATCACCTGGGACCCCGCCTCAGGGGGCTGTTCGATGCGTGTTTAGCATCCGGGTGGTTCCCTGGGTGCTGGAAGGAGGGGAGGCTGGTGCTCCTGCCGAAGCCGGGACGGTCTCCCGAGTCGGCCTCGGCCTACAGGCCTATCGTGCTGCTCGACGATGTGGGCAAGCTATTGGAGAGGGTGCTGGCTGCCCGCATCGAGCGGCACCTCGTTGGCATGGGGCCCGATCTGTCGGACGCCCAGTTTGGGTTCAGGAGGGGTCGTTCGACGATCGCGGCTCTGCTGCGCCTGAGGGCCGTGGCGACTGAGGCCGTCGCCGGCGGAGGAGTGCTGTTGGTGGTGTCCCTGGACATTGCCAACGCATTCAATAGTCTGCCATTTAGCTGCATCAGGGAGGCGCTTCGATACCACGGAGTGCCAGTTTACCTGAGGCGGCTAGTGGCAGACTATCTGGAGGGGCGCAGTGTCCTCTACACCAACCGAGTAGGGGACGTTGCGCGAACGCCCATGACGTGCGGTGTCCCACAGGGGTCGGTCCTCGGACCCACCCTGTGGAACATCGGCTACGACTGGGCGTTGAGAGGAAGCCTCCCACCCGGGCTGGGCGTAATCTGTTACGCCGACGACACGCTCGTCACAGCCCGCGGTGGGACGCTGGAGGAGGCGGCAAGCCTGGCGACTCTCGGCACCGAGGAGATCGTCAGGCGGATCGGGGCGCTGGGATTAAGGGTGGCCCTGGACAAGACGGAGGCCCTCTTGTTCCATGGGCCCCGCATGAGTCCTCCCATCGGCGTCTCGATCACCGTCAATTCGGTTGACATCAGCATCCGGGCCCATATGAGGTATTTGGGCCTGGTGCTCGACGGGCATTGGTGGTTTCGGGAGCATTTCCGCAGGCTCGCTCCGCGGCTCGTCGGCGCGGCGTCCGCCCTTTCGTGGCTTATGCCGAACGTGGGCGGACCGAGCGCTACGTGCCGAAAGCTGTACTCGGGGGTCGTCCGGTCGATAGCCCTGTACGGCGCACCGCTGTGGGCGGGATCCCTGACCGTCCGACTCAGGGCTCTTCTGTGGCGACCACAGAGGGCCATGGCGGTCAGGGCCGTACGCGGGTACCGCACGGTGGCGACGGAGGCAGCGTGCCTGTTGGCCGGGACTCCCCCGTGGGACCTGGAGGCGGAAATGCTCGCCGATTTGTATCGGCGGGTGTCGGGGGTGCGAACGGGGGGCGGTGTGGTCTCACTGAGGGAGCTCACCGCCTGGCGTGTCGACGCCCGCCGAGACGTCATTGCTCGTTGGGCAGTCCGGCTGGAGAGGCCTCGGTTCGGTGTGCGGACTGTGGAGGCCTTCCGGCCGGTGCTGATGCAGTGGTTGGAACGGCGGCACGGGGTGCTCTCCTTCCGACTGGTGCAGGTTTTGACGGGGCATGGATGCTTCGCCAAATACCTGTACACGGTCGTCAGGAGGGAGAGTACACCGTCCTGCCACCACTGCGATTGCGACGAGGATACGGCGCAGCATACGCTCGAGGCGTGTGCCGCTTGGGCAGAGCAGCGCCGTGAACTCGTCGCAATCATCGGTGCCGACCTGACGCTGCCGACCATCGCCAGGGCGATGCTCGACAGCGTCAGGAACTGGGACGCGGTCGCAGCCTTCTGCGAGGCAGTAGTCTCGCGGAAGGAGGCGGCGGAGCGCGTGCGCGAGGAGCGTCTCCTCGACGACGCGAACCGCCGCCGGCGACTGGGGCGGCGTAGGCGCGATTACCTGCGCCTGATGCCGCCCTAGCCGAGGCCGCGGGTGACTGGACCGGGGAATTTAGTCCGTCACCCGCCGAGAGGCTGACCACGCGAGGAGGGAACGACGTCCGCCCCGGGGGGGGGACGTCGCTCAAGGGGAGGGTACCTCTCAGGGGGTATTCCATCGGGCCGGCCACTGACGACAAGTTCACGCTGCTCCAGTGGCCGGTCCAACGACGTAGGCGAGGTTCGTGGGTGGGTTACGGGTATGCGTGCTTACGCCCGTCTGTCGCCCCGGACGGAGTGGTGCGAGAAGAGCGCCGACCATAACCCACCCCAAAAAAAAAAAAAAAAAAGGACAATAATTTGTGTGATAAATAAATTGTTATTTTAACTCTGGGTGTAAATAGAATTAAAATAAAAAGTATCAGGAAAAAAATATAATAAACATATTTTTTGTATTGGTTAACCTATGATACGGCAATGTGGTCACTAAAGGTAGGCCGCATAACTATGTCCACCGAAATGGGTACCGGTGGTCCGCTCACCGCCTCTTCCGTCGCCCCGGACCGATTTGGCAGGGCGCGACCAACAGCAAAGGAAAAAAAAAGACCGCATAACTATGTTTAAAGTCATTGAGCGTGCTATGACATGAATGTGTGACATATAATGCATAGCACGAAAAAGTAGCACCTTGAAGTAATAATGGACAGGTGACATCGCTCGACAAATTTATAACCACTGAAAAAGAAAGAAATTGAGTGGCAACCACGTGTCGGCCGTCGTAATAGACGCCTCTCTACTAGGTGGACCGACGACCTAATGAAAGATGTTGTGAGTCCTTGCATGTTGGCGACATACGACCGTACTTTATAGCGATGTATGAGGGAGACTTACGTCCAGCAGTAGGTAGCTATAGGCTGAATGCTGATGATGACGATTTATAGCGGCTATAGTTTTTGCACTTCGCTCGATAATCCAGTGTGATATAATAGTGGGAGGACCACACTGTTGACAGTTTTCTGTGTACAGCCGCGGGTCGGTCCGTCCGGGGTAATACCACACTCTCACAGAAGATCGACGTCTGAGTAATGGCAATGTGCTATTGCGCTTCGTTCGGTAAGCGAGAGAGCCGGAAGCCCAACTGGGTGAGTTTGGGGATTTTATTGGTAGGCAGCGGCCTAAGCTATAGCTTTGGTATTGCCAAAGTCCATAGGGGGCAGTGACACTTACCATCAGGTATGCTGCTTGCTCGTTTGCCACCATAAGCAATAAAAAAAAGTCTCATCACAGGGCATCATAATTCGTCTTTCCGGCGTTTAATTCTGTACCGCTACTCAAGTAATGCAAGACCGGCTGCTATTTAAGCAGCGCATGCACGATGCTCGAAAAATGCGTTCCGCAGTGCGGGTTAGGACGTCCCCCGGAGGCGACGCGTACCGACCCGCCCCCGTCGGTACGAACATTGGCAGATGCAGCGATGGGGGCCGCCACCCATCACGCTTTGCTCAGTCAGGCGAGTCGAGGAGAGCAAAGTGCTGCGTGGGTACGTGGAATGTAAGAGGATGTGTGGAAGGTAAGTTGCACGAGCTGATAACCGTCATGGCGTACAAACAGCTAGACGTGCTCTGTGTAACAGAGACCAAGCGAAGGGACAGCGACGCCTGCGATCTTCCTGGTTGCGGGATAGCTCTGTGGTCTGGTGTACCACAGAGCGATCGAGCCAGCATGGGGGTAGGAGTGCTGATGTTCTCTCGCTTGGTCTCAGGTGTGAAGGATTACGGAATGTATGATCCCAGACTTCTTTGGGTCTGTATAAAACTAGGTATTCACCAAGGTATTCATGGTTGTAGCATATGCTCCCGTAGGATCTTCGGTGGAATCAGACCTAGAGAAGTTTTGGGATAATGTTAGGGAAGTTCTGGATATGGCAGAAACCAGTGAACGCGTGATTGTATGCGGAGATTTGAACGGATGGGTGGGGACCAATCATCCCGACTATGAGCACGTACTTGGTCCATTTGGTGATAAGAGAGTGAATGACGCAGGTAGGCTCATAGCGGATGTATGCATGGAGAGAAACCTTATTGTGTCAAACACATTTTTCCAACATAAGGACATTCATATGTATACATGTAGAAGGAATGACCAGAAAAGTATAATAGATTTAATTTTGGTAGACAGTCACCTCCGAGGCAAAATATTGGACGCAAGAGCCTACAGGGCCCCCACAGTCGATACGGACCACTATCTCGTTATTGCGAGATTTAGTAGTCTGTTCAGAAAGTGGAGGTACTGGCGATAGCGTGTCCACTTCGGAGGGCTTGAAAGAATAAAGGTTGAAAGGTTGCAAGAAGAGTGTGTAAGAGAAAAGTATGCAGAGGGTGTCCGAGAACGGCTGACGGTGGCAAGCCAGCCGCAATCGGACATTGAAGAATGCTGGAGAGTATTGAAAGAGAGTATGGTAGACAAAGCGAAAGAAGTATGTGGAAGTTCAAAGAAGCATAGAAACACAAATGGTGATGCATGGTGGGATGCGGAAGTGGCAGCTTCCGTAGAGCAAAGTAAGAATGACACCAAGGCCTTAGTGAAAGAGAAACGTGATAGAGCAAATATGAATGCAGAAGATAGGCTGACTAAAAACTTTGAGGGTAACACCAAACTCTTTTGGAGGGAGGTGAAGAAGTCTCGGGGTGGTTGGTCAGCCTTCAGAATGAATAAAATAAGGTCTAAAGGTGGAGACATTCTTAAACAAACACAAGACGTGTTAAGCCGATGGAGTGAATATTTTGGCGATATGTATGCGGATACTTGAGTTGGCACCAGTGTCACATGTGGTTTAGTAGATCAACATTCAGTACCGGCTTCCTCCGATGGCATCAGTATGGATGAAGTTTATTGGACGATAAGAAGTTTGAAAAATGGTAAGGCAGCGGGTATTGATATGGTGTCTGCCGAGATGATCAAGCTTGGTGGTTCCTGTGTCTGGGAGGCGTTCCTGTTGCTCCTCAATTTATGTTGGAGCTCGGGAATGGTTCCCAGGGACTGGAATCGCGCAGTCATCGTGCCCTTGTTTAAAAACAACAAGGGTTCACGTTATGACTGTGCAAATTACAGAGCCATAAGCTTGACCAGTTTGGCAGCAAAATTGTACGGTAAAATTATTGAAAGGAGAATGAGGATGGAGTCTGATGGTTTGCTGTGTGAGATACAAGGAGGTTTCAGAAGTGGAAGGGGATGCATGGATCAAATGTTCTCTCTGCGCAATATTGTGGAGAAGCATCTGGCTGTAGGTCAGAGGGTTTTCTGCAGTTTTGTGGATCTGGAGAGAGCATTTAACACGGTTGTACGAAAGGAACTTTGGGACATTTTACCGGAGTATGGTATTAACGGTAAACTGCTACAGGCTGTGCAGTCCAGTTACATGGGCTGAAGAGCCTGTGTGCGGCTGGATGATGGAATGTCACCTTGGTTTGACGTCAATATCGGCGTTAAGCAGGGATGCGTTCTGTCAGCTAGGCTGTTTATCATATATCTGGATAAATGTCTCCAAAGGTTGAACGATATGAATGTGGGAGTCCAGATGGGCGACTCAGTGGTCACTGCTCTGCTCACAGAAGATTGTAAGAAAAGGGTTCTACGCGTGAATGTGAGCAAAACCAAAATAATGGTCTTTGAAAGAGATGAAGCCAGAACAGATGTAAGAGTAACAATAGGTAATGATGTACTGGAGCAAGTGGATGAATTTGTATATCTTGGATGTGGATTTAGTCGAGATGGAAGGCACACTGATATAGAGATAAGAGTGAATGCGGGAAATAGAGTGAACGGAGCGTTGAGGCAACTTCTCGGTAGCCACCACCTCAGCCAGAAGGCACGTGTAACGAAGCAATACATAACGCAGCGCTTGTCCCAACATTACTGTATGGAAGCGAGAGTTGGGTATGCAGAAAAGAGTATGAAAGTAAAATTAATGCGGTCGAAATGCGATCTCTACGGAAAATCTGTGCATATAGGCTGACCGATCGCATTCGTAACGACGACATAAGAGAGCGAGTAGGTATGAAAGAGAGTATTGGTGTAAAGATGCGAAAGGGAATGCTCCGATGGTTCGGACATGTGGAAAGAATGCCGAACGAACGTCTGGTTAAGAAGATATACAATGCGAAAGTGAAAGGATGTAGGTACCGGGGCAGACCGAGACTAACCTACCTAGACCAGATCGGTCATGTACTGAAGGAAGGTGGAGTCAAGAGTCTCTGAAACCGGCGAGCGTGTATGAAGAGAATTCTGAATGTTGAGGAAGCGAGTGAAGTATGCAAGGATAGAGTTCTCTGGCACTCTGTCCTCTCTGCCTACCCTGCAAGGGTCATGGCGTGATGGTATGTATGTATGTATACACGGTGCTTAAATGACAGCCGGTCTTGCATTACTTCAATAACGCCTTCGTCTATGGTACCATTAGATACAGATAATCGCTATATCTTCACCCCACCGGCGATATCATAATTACACATAGATTATTTACAACATCTCAGTCTTTTTACGGTCAACTATCGTTCTATTGACGTGCAAAAAAACCAAGCCCGCTGCAATTATTTTAACAATTTCACTATTTTTCTTCTTTCAGGTCGGAAAGAACGTATCTTTACTCCAATTATAGCGGTAGTAGCTCATTCTTAATTTCACCTTAATAATTTAAATAAATTAAATAAAAAAATAATTTAAATAAATAAATAAATTAAAATAAATTAAAAATCAAAAACCGACTGCGTAGAAAGCGAACCAAATTACGCACACAATAAAAAAAAACTGAAAAGGAAAAAACAAGCACTTAGATGTCCGGTGGTATATAATTCTATAATATATTATTAAATGAATAATATTGAAGAAAATAAAATATATTCTAATAATGGAACATAACATTATCAGTTATTCTTCTCTTTCTATAATATTGTTTGCTAACGTGTTTATGGCTTTCAAACGCGCTTCAAACGGCATTAGATGGAGTCGGCCTAGGTCGTTATAAGGCTCTTAGTAGTCTTTTACGATACCCACGAGCAAAGTAAGGGTTGGTAGTATTCGTAGCCGCTACTATACAGCTTAATACTTCATTACAGAGAAATATAATATAAAACACGAATAAAATCGTAAGCACTAATAATAAAACTTATAATTTACGTAATAAATTTGAATTGTATATTACCTACTTTACATTTTGTATTTAAATATCTAAGTTCGTACACTAAAGAAATTATAAAAGCTTTTTCTTTTTAGATATATATTACTTTGTCTTATATTAAGAGGCTAGGCTTCGTTGTCGTAAATAATAAAAGCGATACTGTTTAATTTAGCACATCATGCTACATGGGTGGTTGGGTCTTGCTGATATGGATAGAAGTAGAAAAAAAAACATAAGCCTCTATAGCCAATAGAAACAAAACCAGTCAAATGAGACTCGAAATAATACACAAAAGGTTAAATAGTCTTGTGCAAAAATTAAAAACTTGTTAAATACTTTTGTAAAAGAAAAAAAGGTTTGAAAATTATTTTCTTTTAAAAGGAGTTTTGTATTTTTTAAAGTTATCTGTTTTACTATTTATGGTAGTTACAGAAATATATCCAGTTAGCTATGAGATGAAAACAAGTATTATATCTGAAAGACCGAGCTTATCTCAGTATTATTTTTAGTGTTTCTTATTACAAAAAAAAATCTTTTCTCTTGGATGTCGTACTCACGACTACAACTTAGTACAAGGGTTAGTAGTATTCGTAGCTACCGCAAAGTACGTATGTGTTATATACTCTCTCTCTTATTAATATTAATATGGCTTCAATGTCATTTATTAGTATAAAAATAGCACTATGATATTTGCTACAATTACATTGCATCGTATTTATTTAATTTTTTTAGGCAACCACTGAACCAAACTTTATATACTAAAACTGTATGCAAAATTTATTATATTAAATAATATAATATTCATATAACTACAAAGAAATTAAGAAATATCAAAATTCCAATAGGGAAGAGCTGGATATACCAATAAGCTGGGCGCCTGCTTTAACTTGATTGAAAATAATACCAATAAGATCACTCTGCACCTACAACCGAGCTTCGAGCTTACAGCTGTAATAATTCCGGGAAAATATCAAATAATCTTTTGTTGCAAAAAACACTAAACAATACTTTTTTGATCTGACCTAGATTTATAATCGGAGACCTAACCATAGCATAGTTATCCTTCAAGATAATCAAGACAAAATCATATATAAAGACATATATAATCGAAAAAAAATTTGAGCAATTTAATATTGTGGACATACCCACGGTATGACGTGTAACTTCTTAGTATCTTACTTATAACATAGTTATAATATATATATATATATATATATATATATATATATACATTGAATTCATTTAATAATGGATAGGATCACGCTGTTGACAGTTTTCTGCCTAAAGCCGCGGGCCGATCAGTTCGGAGTACCACACTCTTGCAGAAGATCGACGTCTGAATAATGGCAATGTGCTATTGCGCTTCGTTCGGTGAGTGAGAGAGCCGGGAGCCTAACTGGGGTGGGTTTGGGGATTTTATTGGTAGGCAGCGGTCTAAGCTATACCTTTGGTATTGCAAAGGTCCATGTGCGGCAGTGACACTTACCATCTAGTGTGCTGCTAGCTCATTTAACACCAAGCAATAAAAAGAAAATGAGTTTGCTGTGAGGCAAAGTTCAAGATTTCGCGGTGTTCTTAAAGATTTTCTAATAAAAAGGCAATACTAGTTCACTTAACAATAAGACTAAGAAGAGGAATAAAGGTAGCAGATATGTTATGTATTAATTGATGAAACCGACGCTTATTACGTACAAATAAAAAAATCTAGATCCAGATCACATCGCTACTTATCGTATCTAATTGTAAAATTAAACTACTCAGATACACAAACACTTAAATACTTTTATAGAAACTTATGCACCAGTTTCAGAGGAGTGATTTTCAGTCAGAAACATTAATACAATAACTTAAAAAAAATAAGTGACGTGCGGCCCCATAGATCATCCTCGTAATGTACCTCTGCGCGCAGTGCGAGTGGGCCACCGAAACACAGTCATCGGTGGCAACTAATACAATAATACAGAAGAGTTCAATAAATAGAAAAATATACAGTCTTCGATGTAAATGCCGCTTATCTTAGTTTTATTTACAGTTTTCCTTTTTTTAATACGGCTAATGTTCATTATTCGTCTATAAATAGATATGAAAAACTAAATACAATTTTTCCAGTCTCTTACATTACACGGATAATTAGATAAGAATTTCTTATAAAAGTCTGCCGGCCTCTTTTCCAAGTTTGTTTTTTTAAAAAGTCAGTAAAAACCTCTATTATAAAAGTATAAAAACAGAGATGTAGCTAATGATTCTAAAAAGGAGATCAAAATTCTATTGAAACACAAAATTTCTCGTCAGAATTAATTTAATGAATTGTTTGAAATCTTTTCAATAGAACGTAAACTATTAATTCTAAGGAATTGAATTGGAAGATATTGAAAAGAGCCATTACAGTTAAAGAGATGAGAATAATAGCTACCAAGAATAACATCGAATGGTATTAAAATTAAAAAAGGTCAGTTGTTAGAATCTTACCCTGTGTTTGAAGAGACGCTTGGTTCGAATTAAGAATTAGTGGTAGGACCATGCTGTTGACAGTTTTCTGTCTACAGCCGCGGGCCGGTCCATCCGGGGTATTATAGTATCGACCATACCCTCGCAGAAGATCGACGTCTGAGTAATGGCAATGTGGTATTTTCGCTTCGTTCGGTGAACGAGAGAGTCGGAGGCTCGACTGGGTGGGTTTGGGTATGGTAGGCGGCGGCCTGGTTATAAGTTTGGCGTAGCAAAGGTCCAAGGGCGACAGTGACACTTGCCATCGGTTGTGCTGCCTGCACTTCTGCCACCATAAGCAATAAAAAAAAGAAATAAAAAATAAAAAAAATACAGTAAGTAATAAATCCTTGTATGATTATGGACTTCACAGACATGTAGTTAACGGATACAAGGTATATCCAAACTAAAAACAATTAGATCCATATGATACAAAGAATGGCCTATGAATCGAACTTACGGCATTTGGTAGGATGATACGTATAAGTACTCATGTACTTATTAACATTATTGAAATCTTAATCAAATATATCAAGTATAGAAAATCATGAAACGAAATTATCTCTCGTCTAGTTTTTTCTTGCGGTGGACTATGGATGTGGTTGCACTCCGCCAAATCGGTCCGGGGCGACGGAAGAGGCGGCGCGCAACCCTAATCCAAAAATTTTATCAGTATCTACTAAGGTAACATAGTAAATAGGCCGGCAACTTGTCGATAACGATAAGAAAGTTTAATTCGATAAGTTGCGGCCGCATAATATTTACAGTTTCTGAATTAATGTTTATACATTCGATAAGACCCGCCTTTTAATTACTTCCATAAATCTGAAGTTTCCTGTGAATCGACCGTTCATTAGATGATTTCAGTTCTTGATTGAATAAATTAATATAATATTGTAGATATCATTGTAGATTTTTATCTATGTGGTGACGGAGTAAGAATACAATTCACCACCCCCTATCTTACTCGTGGGTGATCGTAAGAGACGACTAAGGCATATAAACTCGATACAAAACCCTATACTAACACATCTAACCAGCGTGGTATAGTAGGTTAATTTCCCTCCCATTACGGAGGAGTCCCGAGCCCAACAGTGGGACATATATGGGGTGTGATGATGATGAGATACGATGAGACTGTTTGTGAGTATTCTACTTTATTTCAGTAATATTCAAATCTTCTGTGTGGTAGCGGCTACGAATAATATCAGCTCTTGCTTTGTTCGTAGATGCTGTACAAAATGATTAAGAGGTTTATATGGACCTGGATTAACTCCACCTGATAACGTTTGAACAATAATTTCCCAAGTAGGCGGACGAACGGACAAGTTGGCGTCAGGAAAGCGGCCGATTATAAAACTATTGCCAATAACTTTTGTAATATGTACGGAGAGGAGTTCTTATTGCGTAGATTTCAAGTAATTGGGATGAGAGCAGGATGTTAATTTAATGATCTAGCCTGCTTCAGAAAATGGAGGGAAATTTATTTACTATACCACGCTGGTTAGACATGTTGGTATAGGCTTTTATTTATTTCTTTTTTTAATGCTTACGGTGGCAAACGAACGAGCAGTACATCTGAAGGTAAGTGTTACTGCTGCCCATGGACCTTAGCAATAACAGAGATACAGCTAGATTTTCATGAGTAGGCAGTGCCTACCCATGAAAATCTCAAACCCACTATAACCTCAATATAAAAATATTATTTATAAAACTCGATTACGAAGTGAAAAATGATGTCACAAGCGGGATTCGAGCCCACACCTATTGGGATCCCGGCCCAATCGTGCTGCCACTACACCACCGTGACTAATTGTAGGACATGCAAATTTCACTTCGTATCTTATTTACGTCTTAAGGTGACGGTATGCTATCTACCCAACAATGTTTACACATTGTTATAGGCTTAATACTTAAAACTTTATAGTTAGAATTGTATTAAACGATGACACAAACTTGTTATTTAAATTACTGAAATTTAGCATTTAATATGCTTAATTATTTATAAAACTCGATTACGAAGTGAAAAAAAACCCAATAGGCGCGGGTTCGAATCCCGCTTGTGACATCATTTTTCACTTCGTAATCGAGTTTTATAAATAATTAAGCATATTAAATGCTAAATTTCAGTAATTTAAATAAAAATATTAAATAATGTTAATAGTATTTTATGTAATGTGAAACAAAGAAACTGATGGGATGTAGTGATTATGATATAGAAATGCTTTACAATATCTTTGTTATCCACTAAAATTTCTAGAAGATACCACCTAAGTGTAGCCATAGCATTGTTGAAGGCGATGATTTGATGTACTGACAAAAATAATAATACATACATACATATCGTCACGCCATATCCCTTGCAGTGTAGGCAGAGAGAACACTCAATATTCATAATTCTCTTCATATACGCTCCCCGGTTTCGGTGACTCTCGACTCCACCTTCCTTCAGTACGTGACCAATCTAGTCTAGGTAGGTTAGTCTCGGTCTCTCCCGGTACCTAAATCCTTCTACTTTCGCATTATATATCTTCTTAACCAGATGTTCGTTCGGCATTATTTCCACATATTCGAACCATCTGAGTATTCCCTTTCGCATATTTACACCAATACTTCTTTCATACCTACTCGCTACTAAAATAATAATAGTAGTTACAATTTCTCTTCATAGTGAAGAGAAATTTTAACTCGATACTAGCAATAATGATTCGTAAGCTCATTGCCAATACAAAAAAAAAGAATTATTCATGGTGTTTTGTTATTGTATTATATTATAGCTAATATATATATATATCAAATGTCCATGGTAGAAATTGTTATTCATCAGCAATCTGCCAATAAAAGTAACAATAAACCTGTCCAGAAATACGCCATTAATTTCACCCATTTTTATTTTTGCATAAACCTTTTTCGTAAAACGTTCATTGCTTATAAATATATAACATTCATGTTCCTCGTACATTTTCGTTTGTAAAAAAAAAACAATCGGACAGGTCTCGGTGAATGAACGTAGGCTTTTTCAATTAACTCGACTGTAAATGAAAGAAACGGTTCGGCGGGTCCGACCCGACAAAACCCTGTATTATCGATGTCGACTTTTATGTGCTTTGTACATCGCTAAGATTTTTAGGGTTCCGTACCCAAAGGGTGCATTATCAGCTTCTGTTTTACGTCCACTAGTCAGTGACATATACTGGACATGTCTCTCTACGGGCTATATCCAATAAAAACTATTAGATTGACATTTTCACAGAATATATCTCCTGTTACCTCTATAAAAATAATAATGAAAGTTAAGCTAAAAATTAAAGGGGTCCATCATTCTTCTACTCTTATCCCAATTACTTGGAGTCGATACAATATGTACTTTTCTTTCATAGTACATATTGTAAAAGTTATTGACAATAATTTTATGACCGGCCGCCTGCCAGATGTCAACCCTCCTTGGAAATGTAATTGTTGACCAAACGGCATCAGATGGAGTTGGCCCAGGTCGTTATAAGGCTCTTAGTCGTCTTTTACGACATCCGCGAGCAAGTAAGGGTTTGTAGTATTCATAGCCACTACCACACAGCTAAAAGGGTCCATTAAAAAAAAATATTTTTGTCGTATATTTGTCAGACTACGAAGTAGGGTTATGTGTTAGACCGTGAAGTCTGTACTTATGTTTATCAGTTCCCTCATAACTTTTAAACTATTTAAAATAATTTTACAAATGAGGTGTTGTATAAATATCTCCATTTTTTACTAGTTATAAGATATTTAAATTACTGAAATTTAGCATTTAATATGCTTAATTATTTATCAAACCCGATTACGAAGCGAAAAATGATGTCACAAGCGGGATTCGAACGGGATACGATTTCGTAATAGGGTTTTATAAATAATTAAGCATATTAAATGCTAAATTTCAGTAATTTAAATAACAAGGTTGTGTCATCGTTTAATACAATTCTAACTGTAAAGTTTGAAGTATTAAGCCTATAACAATGTGTAAACATTGTCGGGTAGATAGCATAACCGTCACCGTAAGACGTAAATATGATACGAAGTGAAATTTGCATGTCCTACAATAAGTCACGGTGGTGTAGTGGCAGCACGATTGGGCCGGAATCCCAATAGGCGCGGGTTCGAATCCCGCTTGTGACACCATTTTTCGCTTCGTAATCGGGTTTTATAAATAGTTATAAGATATATTATGTACACATACATACATACATATCATCACGCCATATCCCTTGCAGGGTAGGCAGAGAGAACAGAGTGCCAGAGAACTCTATCTCTGCATACTTCACTCGCTTCCTCAACATTCATAATTCTCTTCATACACGCTCGCCGGTTTCGGAGACTCTTGACTCCACCTTCCTTCAGTACATGACCGATCTGGTCTAGGTAGGTTAGTCTCGGTCTCCCTCGGTACCTACATCCTTCCACTTTCGCATTGTATATCTTCTTAACCAGGCGTTCGTTCGGCATTCTTTCCACATGTCCGAACCATCGGAGCATTCCCTTTCGCATCTTTACACCAATACTCTCTTTCATACCTACTCGCTCTCTTACGTCGTCGTTACGAATGCGGTCGGTCAGCCTAACTCCACAGATTTTCCGAAGAGATCGCATTTCGACCGCATTAATTTTACTTTCATACTCTTTTCTGCATACCCAACTCTCGCTTCCATACAGTAATGTTGGGACAAGCACTGCGTTATGTATTGCTACACGTGCCTTCTGGCTGAGGTGGTGGCTGCCGAGAAGTTGCCCCAACGCTCCGTTCACTCTATTTCCCGCATTCACTCTTCGCTCTATATCAGTGGTGTACCTTCCATCTCGGCTAAATCCACATCCAAGATATACAAATTCATCCACTTGCTCTAGTACATCATTACCTATTGTTACTCTTACATCTGTTCTGGTTTTATCTCTTTCAAAGACCATTATTTTGGTTTTGCTCACATTCACGCGTAGACCCCTTATATTATGTCGTACTAAATAAACTGGAGCTTGCTAGATAATCTTGAATAATTCTTTATTAAATAAGGTCGCGCTAGGTATCCACATGAAAAGGTTAAATAAGAATATTTTAAGTTTGTATATATTACTAGATATTTGATGCTGCTTTGATTGCATCTGTTCGATTTAAGTATGTGTATTATATGAGTCAAATATTTAATTATTATAAGTTTATTTTTACGTTGATAATTTCCTATTTATTATATTGTATTTATCCTTTAAATATTGCTTACAAACTTAACGATTATATAATTGATTACTTTTTTATATAAAATACAACACCCTGCACTAAGGAAATAATCCTTGTATTGGTGGTGATTTTTCCAAACATATAGCTAACGAACTTAAATTGTATACAGACTCAGAACAAAACTTTGTAGATTGCACAATCTATTATCCAACGCGGGAATTGATATCACGGTACTTGGTACGGTAGTTCGGTATTTTTACCCCTACGCCATCTGTGCAGTCAAAGTTCATAAACAGTTTATAAAAAAACGGACTAATAGACATTTTAAAAAGTATTAAGCAGGAAAATATTCGATATAGCATGTTGAAAGCATAGTCGTGGTCATATGACTTTTTATTCCAGGGATTGTATTTAGCGAATTTTGGGTCAAAGTGTCAAGTGATTTAGGCTGTGCTTAACTGGATTTTTTAAATACTCTGTTTAATATTCTTTACTAATACGGCAAGCTTCCTAATCAAGTTGGACTTAATCTCATCCGAGGTTTTCAGAGCTAATAACGATATTTCTAATTTTTCAGATTTACCTAAGGAATTTTGTGGACAATACATATTACCTTTTCAAGACATCAATTTGTCTCTTTAGACAAACTATATTTCCCCTTTTTTGTACATACATACATATCATCACGCCATATCCCTTGCAGGGTAGGCAGAGAGACCAGAGTGCCAGAGAACTCTATCTTTGCATACTTCACTCGCTTCCTCAACATTCATAATTCTCTTCATACACGCTCGCCGGTTTCGGAGACTCTTGACTCCACCTTCTTTCAGTACATGACCGACCTGGTCTAGGTAGGTTAGTCTCGGTCTCCCCCGGTACCTACATCCTTCCACTTTCACATTGTATATCTTCTTAACCAGACGTTCGTTCGGTTCCCCCTTTTTGTGCTAGGAAATTAGTTACAAATGGCAATAAATCAAGTAGATAACAACAGAATACAACATTTTTCATACTTATTTATAGCCTGGGTCACATATTTTAGGGCAGTATAAAAATAGTCACCCACTAAAAGGATAGGTTATTTATAGGTATAGCTATCATCACCTCATCTCTTATATTTCCCACTGTTGGGCTCGAGTCTCCTCCATAATGTGATGGAAATTGACCTACTATACCACGCTGGTCAGACGTATCGGTATAGGTTTTAGTTTTAAATTTTCCTTCTCTTGCATTGATGTTATATGTGTTTTATACTCCTTTGTGGTCTCTTACGATTACACATAGGTAAGATAGGGTGATGTTGAATTGTATTTTTACTCCGTCACTACACGGAACAGGTAGAGGTATAATCCATCCATACATCAGCTCATAAACGTCCACTGTTGGACATAGGCCTCCCCACGAGTATATCATTCAGCGATTGCCTGCGACCTTCATGTATAATCACATTTTATTAATTAAGGACTATTTTACTTGATGTATAATCACATTTCATTAATTAAGAACTATTTTTTATTCGTTATAGTTTTGCGTGCGTTTAGCCAATATATTGCTGTGTATCAAATCTATCTTAATATATTATTTCTTATAGATATTTTATCATCATCATCATCATCACAGCCCATAAATGTCTCACTATTGGGCTCGGGCCTCCTCCGTAATGGGAGGAAAATTAACTTACTATAGCGCGCTGGTCAGACGTGTTGGTATAGGGTTTTGTTTCAAGTTTTCCTTCTCTTGCATAGATGCTATATGCGTTTTATATCCCTTAGTCGTCTCCTACGATCACCCACGGGTAAAATATGGGGTGGTGAATAGTATTCTTACTCCGTCACCACACGGAAATCTAGTAGATATTTTATGCCGATATGAAATATCTTTTATAATACTGTATCAATATTAATATTTGGTACGTTATTTTGAGGATTATTTGTCGCTATAATCATAATAATCATTCTCCTGCTGTTATCCCAATTACTTGGGGTCGATACAATATGTACTCGTCTTTCACAGTATATGTTGTAAAAGTTATTGGCAATAGTTTTATGACCGGCCGCCTGCCAGATGTCAAGTCTCCTTGGGAATGTAATTATTGACCAAACGGCATCAGATGAAGTTGGCCCATGTCGTTATAAGGCTCTTAGTCGTCTTTTACGACATCCACGAGCAAAGTAAGGGTTGGTAGTATTCGTAGCCGCTACCACACAGCTATATTTGTCGCTATAATAACGTCGTGAAATTAACTAAATCATCATTCTACTGCTCTCTTCCCAATTACTTATGGTCGATGTAATATATACTCATAAATATTGCAAAAGCTATTAATAATTTTATGACCGGTCGCCTGCTTGATATCAATCCTCCTTTTTTTGCGGCGGACTATGGACGTGGTTGCGGCTAGCCAAATCGGTCCGGGGTGACGGAAAAGGCAGCGCGCAACCCCATGGACCCAACCTGCAAACACCTCTCTTCGCCGTGCGAGCGGGCCACCGCGCACCGGTACCCGATCTTTGTCTTCGGTAGCCCATATCAACCCTCCTTTTTTTTTTTTTTTTTTTTTTTATGGTGGGCCATGGACGTCGCACCCCGCCAAATCGGTCCGGGGTGACGGAAGAGGCGGCGCGCAACCCCATTGACCCACCCTGCAAGCACCTCTTCTTCGCCATGCGAACGGAACGTCAACCCTCCCTGGGAATGTAATTGTTGACCAAATTGCATCAGATGACCCAGGTTGATATAATACTCTTATTTGTCCTTTACGATACGAGCAATGTAAGGGTTTATAGTATTCGTAGCCACTACCACACAGCACTGAGCGTGAAAGTAAATATATCATAGCTAGTGTTTCATAAAATAATTACAGTTTAAAACTTATATTTGAACACGCCACCTGTTGACAATTGATTTTGTTGCATGATTGAACATTTAATAACCTATGTTTAACCAAATGTAAACATACCGTTGCTTGGTTACAGTTATATACGTAATAAGTTTATTAACGGTATGATGGAGTAACATGAATTCCAGTTATTATAAAACTTTATTTAAACTCACGACACACTGTCAGGTCAACAAGTGTTATTTGTTTAGATGACAGTCATATGAACGGTATTCAAGAGTTTAGATTTGGAGTTTTGACGGGAATTTGAAAATGTCATGTGGTGCTCTTGTATTATATTCGATATCTTAGTGTTTTAATGTGTTATATTAGATAATTTTGATGGAATTGTATGTAATATGATGCGGCGGAACTACTGGGATGTAGTGAATATCATATAAAAGTGCTTTACAACGTTTTCGTTTTCCATCAAAATGCCCACAAGATACCATTAACAGTGTGGCCATTGCACTGTTGATGGCGACAATTTGACTTAGACAATGACTAACCTGAAAGACTAAAACCGTGAAGATATTTATAACTCGACACTGGTACCAATAGCTCGTATAAGTAGCTGATTGCCAATACATAAGAAGAAGAAGAAAAGTTTAGATTTGACAACTGAACCAGAACCAGATAACGTTCTGTTATGACCAAAGGAGGTGGGGCCCGATCTGTCGGACGCTCAATTTGGGTTTCGGAGGGGGCGTTCGACCATCGGGGCCCTGCTACGCCTGAGGCAGACGGCCGCGGAGGCCGTCGCCGGCAAAGGAATGCTGTTGGCGGTGTCGTTGGACATCGCCAACGCATTCAATAGTCTGCCATTCAGCTGCATCAGGGAGGCGCTCCGATTTCACGGGGTGCCGTGTCCTCTGTGCACAATGTCTCCTGCGGGTCACGCAAGGGACATTGTGCGGACGCCCATGTCGCACGGCGTTCCACAGGGGTCGGTTCTGGGGCCGACTCTGTGGGACATCGGGTACGACTGGGCGTTGAGAGGGAGTCTCCCCCCTCGGGCTGAGCTTGATATGCTATGCTGACGACACGCTCGTCACAGCCCGGGGCAGGACACTCGAAGAGGCGGCGAGCCTAGCCACTCTCAGCACCAAGGAGATGGTCAGGCGAATTGAGGCGCTGGGGCTCAGGGTGGCCCTAAATAAGACGGAGGCCCTATTATTCCATGGGCCACGCGTAAGGCTGCCAATCGGCGCCTCGTTAGCCGTCAACTCCATCCAGATCAGTATCCAGGCCCATATGAAGTACTTGGGTCTGGTGCTCGACGGGCGATGGTGGTTCCGGGAGCATTTTCGTCAAATTGCTCCCCGGCTGGTCGGCGCGGCGTCCGCCCTTTCGCGGCTCATGCCGAACGTGGGCGGATCCAGCTTCGAGGGCCGACGGCTGTATGCGGGGGTGATCCGTTCTATGGCCATGTACGGCGCACCCGTGTGGGCGAGGGCTCTGAACGCCCAGCTCAGGGCTGTTCTGTGGAGACCACAGAGAGTCATGGCGGTCAGAGCCATTCGCGGGTACCGCATGGTATTGACCGAGGCGGCATGCCTACTGGCCAGGACACCCCCGTAGGACCTAGAGGCGGAGATGCTCTCCGACCTCTACCGGCAGGTTACCTCAGTGCGCGACGAAGGCGGCTCCCCATCGTTGAGCGAGATAGCCACCTGGCGCGAGGACGCCCGCCGAGACGTCATCGCCCGTTGGGCTACGCGGCTGGAGAGGCCTAGACACGGTGTCGTTACCGTTGAGGTCCTCCAGCCCGTACTGATGGAGTGGATGGAGCGGCGGCACGGAGTCCTCTCCTTTCGACTGGTGCAGGTATTGTCGGGGCACGGATGCTTCGGCTTGTACCTGCACACGGTCGCATATAGGGAGTGGACTCCGTTCTGCCACCATTGCAGCAGTGACGAGGACACGGCGCAACACACGCTCGAGGTATGTCCGAGCTGGGACGGGCAGCGCCGTGACCTCGTCGCTGTTATCGGTGCCGACCTGACGCTGCCGGTTGCCGCGAGGGCGATGGTCGACAGCGTCAGCGTCAGCGGCCGGGGCGGCGCAGGCGCGAATACCTGCGCCTGATGCCGGCCTAACTGAGGCCTCGGGTGATCGGACCGGGGAATAGTCCGGTCACGCGACGTGAGGCCACCGCGTGAGGGCGACGCCCCGACGGCGAAATCGGTCGGGGCGTCGACGAGAGGAACCCGCTAGGGTAATCCGCCGGGCGGGCCACCGTAGTTAAAAATCGAGTACCGGTAGTCTGCTCCCACGGCGAAGAGAGAGGAATTTTACGGTGGGTCTATGGGGTCACGCGCCGCCTTTCCGTCACCCCGGACCGATTCGGCGGGGCGAGACGCATCTATAGACCACAAAAAAAAAAAAAAATAGGAGTGCCATCCTAACAACGTTGAAACTTCAACGTTATCACCAAGCAGACACTAGAGAGTATTCGAATATATTAGTTGAGCGTCAAAGGTTCCGATCAGACTCAAAATAGAATACTTTATTGTGGTAGGACCACGCTGTGGACAGTTCTCTGTCTACAGCCGCGGGCCAGTCCGTCCGGGGTAGTACCACACTCTCGCAGAAGATCGACGTCTGAGTAATAGCAATGTGCTATTGCGCTTCGTTCGGTGAGCGAGAGAGCCGGAAGCCTAACTGGGGTGGGTTCAGGGTTGTATTGGTAGGCAGCGGCCTAGCTATGCCATTGGCAAAGGTCCATGGGCGGCAGTGACACTTACCATCAGGTGTGCTGTCTGCTCGTTTGCCGCCATAAGCAATAAAAAAAAAAAAAAAAAAAAAAAAAAAAAAAAAAAAACTTTCATAAATGACTTGCTTCTAGTTAGAAAATGGTCTTATAAGGTGATGTTATTCTGGCCACCGAATACAAAGACCGGGTTCCGGTGGACCGCTCCCACGGCGTGGAGAGGTACTTGTAGGGCGGGTCTATGGGGTCGAGCGCTGCTTCTTCTGTCACTCCGGACGGATTAGCGGGGCATGACTATTCTATAGCCAGCCGCCAAAAAAAAAAAGAAAAAAAGGTGATGTTATTCTAGGAGAACTTTTGGGAAACACGGCCGCGCGCGGTCATCGCGTATGACTGTCGCGTGCGGCACATGCGACAATAGCCAATATATGAACGTATATAGCGTAGTTTACGTCAATGGTTGCTTACGATTGTCACGGATCTTGGAACTTTGACTATTATCGCATTGGCCGCGCGCGACAGGCGTTGCGATTAATCGCACACGGCCACGATCAGCCGCGATGCACAGAAATGAACCTTTAGACGGACTCTGGTATCAAAATACCGTAGTGAATCGAGTGTCGCACACGTTTTGTTTAATTTCGTTATCACAGACGCGAGACGGAGGTTTATTCAATTATAATGTTATTATATCTTTCAATTGTATCTTTATTAAATTTAGGTAATTATTTGTTTTTTAATGATAAGGGACTGTCATATAATTAAAATTTTGTCAGTAATTATCTGTGGTGTGAATGAAGAAGTAGTGACAAAGATCAAAAAGGGTATGCTGGGGTGGTTTGGACACTTAAAAAGAATGAATGAGTAGAGGTTGACAAAGCAAATTTATAAAGCAAGCGTGAATTGGACGAATACAAGGGAAGACTTCTTCATAATTTTTTGGGTCAAATTGGCAATGTATTGATGAGCGGTCATATTAAGAGTATGCGTAATCGTAGAGCACGCATGAAGACTATTATGAGTGTGAATGAAGCGATGGAAGTATGCCAGGATCGTGGTTTGTGGCAATCCGTCTCTGCCTACCCCTCTGGGAAACAGGCGTGAGGGTATGTATGTATGTAATTATTAATAATCATCACCTTCATCATCATCATTATTAATAATTCTTAAGTATTGTAACACTATTCACTATAATTATTCTATTAATATATTTGAGATAAAACTATAAATTGCTTCTTGGCACAATTTTACAAAACCAGCTTCGGAATTTAATAATCTATATTTTTATAATTGTAAAGGGTTAAGTGTTTGTCTTTTTAAACATGCTACTCTCAGGAATTGAAGGTTAGATTTAAAAAGGTTTACTACATTACATAATTTATTTACCGAAAAAGATTTCAGGATATAAAACATGGGCGGTGTAGGCGTGATTACCTGAGTCTGATGCCGTCGTAGCCGGGACCACAGCTAATTGGATTGGAGATTAGTCCATCACCCTAACAGAGACCAACCGTGTGAGGACGACGCCGACGGTAAAATCCACCGGGGCGTCTGCTCGAGACGATACCCGAAAGGATAACTCGCCGGACCAGGCCACTTAAGAATAAGACTGGGTTCCAGTGGCTTGCCTGCTTTACGTAGAGAGTACGTGTAGATAAATTCGAAACGTCGGATTAGTAAAATTCAAATACAAACGCGATAGAAACCGTAAAAGTAATTTTATTTCAAATGAACAACTCTTGAAATAAATAAAAAAACATGTTAAAAGTTCATTGTTAAGTATATTTTTTTTTTTTTTTTTTTATTGCTTATGGCGGCAAACGAGCAGACAGCACACCTGATGGTAAGTGTCACTGCCGCCCATGGACCTTTGCCAATGGTATAGCTAGGCCGCTGCCAACCAATACAACCCTGAACCCACCCCAGTTAGGCTTCCGGCTCTCTCGCTCACCGAACGAAGCGCAATAGCACATTGCTATTACTCAGTCGTCGATCTTCTGCGAGAGTGTGGTACTACCCCGGACGGACCGGCCCGCGGCTGTAGACAGAGAACTATCCACAGCGTGGTCCTACCACAATAAATATATGTTTGGACATTTAAAATAAGGGGCATAACAATAATAAGAATATGAAGAAATGAAGAATATTATATGACTATCTAATATCTTACATAAACAAAATGTATCATAAGATTTATAGGCAAGCTATTAAACCGCAGCACTCTTTGTGGCTTAGCAGGACGTCAATGCCTGTTGAGCAGTCTGGCTACAGAGGCATCGGATTAGTGTTCGAAACATGGAGGCCTTCCAGTCCATGCCTTCCTCGTTCTGATTGATGTAGGCCTTGAGGGGGCATAGTTGCTTTGGCAAATACCTGCACACAGTCACGGAGAGGAAGAGGACACCGTCTTACATCCCATGAATATAGGGCATACACAATAGTTATACAATATTAATCAGCTTTTTTTTTTGACGGCTTTGGTTTGGATTCATTCCATCCGAGGCGACGGAAAGGCACTGTGCGGCCCCATATCCTACAGTGCTTCCTCGTTCCTCGTTAACCATTAATCATTACCGATTCCTTGACATCCGTGGCCGGTCCGGCGGGGATATTTATCAGCTAGAGCGGAACTATCAATGTCGCTATCCTCTATACTTATTGTGTTGTAGCAGCTACGAATATTACAAATCTTAACATTGCTTCTGGGTTTTACAAAAGACGACTAAGCGTTCAATCTGGCTTAGCTCAATCTAATGCCTGATAATGCCTCTAATGCGTCTGATCAACAATTATATAATTCTCAAAGAGGATTGATATGCTGTATGGTAGCGACTAAGAATACTACAAATCCTTACGTGGCATCATGGATGTTGTAAAAGACTAAGAGAGAGACTACTAAGATATAGAGAGAGAGTCGACTAAGACGACTTTATACCAACTTGGACCAACTACATCTGATACAGTTTGATCAGCAATTATATTCCCAAAGAGAGTTGACATGAGGCAGGTGACCGGTCATAAAACTAATACCAATAACTTTTGCAATATGTGTGATGGAAGATGGGTAGATATATTTGAAATAAAACTACTTTTACGGATTCTATCGCGTTTGTATTTGATTTATAATTTCCCGACGTTTCGAACACTTTACAGTGATCATGGTCACGGGAGGACTGAGGTGTCTTACGTCCAATATGTCATTGTTATTACAGAAATTTATTTATATCTACCCTATAAGATATTAAATTTTGACCCACATTTTTATACAAAATTAATACATTTTCATTCATAAGAAAAGAGAATGATTCTATATATATTCTATATATATATATATTCTATATATTCTATATATATAGAATCATTCTCTTTTTGTACTGGCAATGAATTGTATTAATTTTGTATAAAAATGTGGGTCAAAATTTAATATCTTATAGGGTAGATATAAATAAATTTCTGTAATAACAATGACATATTGGACGTAAGACACCTCAGTCCTCCCGTGACCATGATCACTGTAAAGTGTTCGAAACGTCGGGAAATTATAAATCAAATACAAACGCGATAGAATCCGTAAAAGTAGTTTTATTTCAAATGTGTAATACTCGCGTAAACATTAGAAATCATTATGGGTAGATATATATTACGTCGTGCCCAAGTAATTGGGATAAGAGCAGGATAATGATGATTAATGTTGATTCTCAAGAAGGATTGACGTCATTTAGGTGGCTGGGAATAAAACTATTGGATGACTACATATTGCATCGACGCCAACTAATTGGTATAAGAGCATGATGGAAATGATAATAATGATGATGAAATGATAATCCATCTGATTATTCATCTATTTATTAATATTTTGATTACGATTTAGACACTGACTAAATATTCTAATGGAAAAGAAAAAATATTTTAAGAAAATCTCAAAAGCAAACATGAGCCCTGTAACTATGAAAACAAATTTTAAATTAGCATTTAATTAAATCCTTACTAATATTATAAATGCGAAAGTAATTCTGTGTGTCTGACGCTCTTTTACGCCCAAACTACTGAACCGATCTAAATGAAATTTGGTACACAGTTAATCTAGAGTCTGATAAAGGACATACGCTACTTTTTAATGCAAAAATGGGTTGTAAAGGGGGATGAAAAGTTGTAAGGAAGTATTGTCATTTTTAAAGCCAAAAGCTTGAAACTTATATTTAGGCTTTTGAAAAAAAAAAGGCATTAAAATTTAGTAAATATATACTCTTAAGGGGTAAAATAAAAATAGGGAATGAAAACTTTAGGAAAGTAGGCTTTTACGCGGGTGAAGCCGCAGGCAGAAGCTAGTAAGTCATAAATAATCAAAATATAAATTGTACAATTAGTTTACGAATCATAAATATACTAACGTATATAAACAAAAAGTTTTTGCTATTATTTACAGAAAAAAATATTAACACGCAAAAAGAAAACTCATTATTTTAGCGAAATGTACGTATTGTTTTTATGAATGAATACTTTGACGCATTTAGCTTTTATCAGTGTATCCATTTTGTCAAGTACTGTTATCCGAAGAGCTCTTACACTCAATGGACTAACAAAACAATATAAAAAGTAGTAAAATACTATACAACACGTAATATATAAAAGAAAGAACTAGATAATTAAGTTAAAAAAAATCTCGATATTATATAGAGAAATATTTAGAGTTCAAAGTTACCTGTAATCTAAAAAAAAGCTAAAACAAATTATCCGTATGGTGACGGAGTAAGAATACAATTCACCACCCCCTATCTTACCCGTGAGTGATCGTACGAGACGACTAAGGGATATAAAATGCATATAACATCTATGCGAGAGAAGGAAAACTCGAAACAAAACCATATACCAACTCGTTTGATCAGCGCGTTATAGTAGGTTAATTTCCCTCCCATTTCGGAGGAGGCCCGAGCCCAACAGTGAGACATATATGGGCTGTGATGATGATGATGATGAAAAAAAAAGGCTGGTTAATCAATTCTGGACGATTACTCGACTATTTGTCATCGTCATTTAGGCTCATATATATCCCACTGTTGAGCTCCAGACCTCCATGGTGGGATTGAAATTGATCTACTATACCATGCTGATCAGACGAGTTGGTATAGAGATTTTTGCAGTTATCCTTCTCTTGTATAGATATGTTAGCTGCATAGTATATCCCTTAGCCATCTTTTACGATATCCATTGGCAAAAAAGAGGGGTTCTTATGGTATTCCGTCAAGATGGAAGACGTCGAGTCTATTGTTGATATGAAATATAACTATTTATTTTATCATATCTTCTTAACAATAAAAATATACAATGCGAAAGTGGAAGGATGTAAGTACCGTGGGAGAGCGAGACTAAACTACCTAGACCAGATCAGTCATGTACTGAAGGAAGATGGAGTCAAGAGTCTCCGAAACCGGCGAGCGTGTATGAAGAGAATTATGAATGTTGAAGAAGCGAGTGAAGTATGCAAGGATAGAGTTCTCTGGCACTCTGTTCTCTCTGCCTACCCTGCAAGGAACATGGCGTGATGGTATGTATGTTTATATCTACCTATTATAGCTTTGGCTATTAGTGTTTTCATATACGAGTATATTAACTTTCCAGTAGGCAGTAAGTGGTTTTTAGATTACAGATGCTATTGGCCACTAATTTCTTTAGAGTTTTGGAGTTTAATAAATTATTATAAACTCATTTGCAAAAAAAACGGGCGGTTTTGATTTTCATTCATATTTAAAAAGATACAATACCAAAAAGGTTTCAATCGTTTGTACACGTTACTGGCCGGTTTTAAAAATGCTGTGGTATTTAAAAAAGTACGTTCTAAATTCAATTTTTCATTTGATGTTCATTTTTACAGAAAACCCCTTTTTATCCTACATTTTTGGCGCGAAGTTCCAGAAGTTAACATCGACTTTCATAACTTTTATTCAATTTTTATCGATTAATTTCATATCCTTGACTGTCAAAGCTTTATTTAATGCTGTTTGGCTGTATCAAAAATGGTAGATAAAGTGGTAAAAGCTACCAAAATTATCGCGCTGCTTGAAGAGGGTTGCAGCCAATGTTTCGTGGCTAGGAGGCTAAATGTTAGTCGCTCGACAGTCCAAAGGACCTGGCAGCGATATCAGGAGACTGGTTCCGTCGAGAGAAGGCCTGGTTCTGGAAGAAAACCATGTACCCAACCACGGGATGATCGTTTTCTTGTGAGTCGCGCATTGAGAAATCGCAAATCTTCGTATGTGGATCTTAAGAACAACCTCCAAGAAGTAAGAAATGTGCATATTAGTCTATGGACGGTCAGGAGGAGGCTTCTCGCTGCCAATATACGCAGTCACCGCCCGGCCCGCGGCCCCAAATTACTCCGTGAGCACAGAGTTCACAGGCTTAGGTTCGCTAGAAATTGTGAATCATGGACTCAAGACGATTGGAATAGGGTTTTGTTCTCTGATGAAGCCAGGATATCTCTGTTCGGTGAAGATCGACGTCGGCGAGTGCTAAGAAGACAAGGAGAATGCTTTGCAGAGGCATGTTTCGAAGAAATCACACTTTATGGTGGGGGCTCTGTTATGTTTTGGGCAGGAATAAATTCAATGGATCGTACAGAGTTAGTCTTCATTGAAAACGGCTCACTGACTGGGCATCGATACATAACGGAAGTTCTAATTTCTCATGCACAACCCGCATTGGCCGCTCTAGGTGAAGACTCGATTTTTATGGACGACAATGCTCGCGCCCACCGATCCCGCGATGTTAATGCGTATGTGCAAGAGGTCGGCATTCGTCGTTTGGATTGGCCAGCTCGAAGTCCCGACCTCAATCCCATAGAGCATGTCTGGGACGTTCTGAAACGGCGTGTGAGATCAGTACACCCGGCTCCGCAGACCATCAGAGAGCTGAAGAATGTGATTACTGCGGAGTGGGAACGTATTCCGCAAGCAAGTATCCGGGATATACTCGCTAGCATGCCCAGACGAATTCAAGCTGTGATTTTAGCTAGAGGGGGTCACACTCGATACTAAACATTTATCTGCTTTTACTTTATTAAAGAAAAACAAACAAAAAAACTTTTTTATTTTTACTTCATGAGCATATGCACTACTAGCGAATATACACTACTAGCGAGGTTTAGCATTATTTCCCATAAATTGTATCTAAATTTTATGAAATACTGATGAAAACGATTATTTTCTTATTAATTTACCAAATTCTGTGGATAAAACTACCTATAATTATCAAACAAAGAAATATTAACATTTGAAATGGTTCATTGCTTAGGTGCCCGTTTTTTTTGCAAATGAGTGTATATCGGTATTTCTTCTTTGCAATATGATTTACTAAATGTATGGTTGCAATCTTGCGGCAGAAGTTTCCCTATAGGCAATCATATTAGGTATTTTCTTTAATATTTTTGAAATTAATACTATTTTCGTTTTGAAATGTTCTCTCAGGATTTTTTTAAAGAATATTTAAAATTCGGTAAATTTAATGCTGAATAGTGGCACCCTCTATACTTTTCAAAAATTTTTTTTTGGCGGCGGGCTATTGTGTGTTCACGCCCCGCTTATCCGTCCGGGACGACGGAAGAAGCGGCGCGCGACCCCATAGACGCGCCCCACACGTACCTCTCTTCGCCCAGAGCGAGATACTCTTTCAAAAATAAAGGCAATTTAGACATAAAAAAAAAAACCGCCGGCTGCGGAGAATTAAATATATAATACATATAAAATGTAAAAATCACGATAAACTAATAAAATAACGGCACTGTTATTTTTATAGCAAGCCAGAGAGAGACTAAGGTCAAGGAATTTGTTCTAGTGGCTCATTAAACGGACGGAGCGGGGCAATATGGTTTTGGTAATCTAACATATCCTTCCTATCATCCCGGATAGTTAGGTGGCATGTATCCAGGTCTTTAGCCGACTAAAAAAAATATTAATCAACTATAAAACTTATCTTAGACTAAAAATAATAGGGCAGATCCTGAAAATAAAATCCTCGATCTTTTGTAAATACCAAATAAATTTGCCACTAAACTGTGAGGCAGCCTTATCAGCAGTATAAGTTTGTACGATTATACATTTTTTATCATTAACAAATAAAAAAATTCATAGTATCCGAATAAAAAAATCTACAATACAGATTAAAAATAGATTAACTTTACAACATTTTAAGCGAGCGAGCCAATGGTTAACATGAAAATGAACCAAATGTATAATTCATCGACGATATCCACCTGGTTTCATCGGTATTGATCGAGAATGGCCTTGGTACGTCACTACTTTACCTTTAAGTTATATCTAATAATATTTATTCTGTGGTTCTATTAAGCATTGAAAACCGATTGGAATTTTGGCGGGAACTGGAAAATGCCATATGGTAATAGGTTAATAATGTTAAATATTTTAAGTTTAGTATATTATATTAATTTGGTATAATCCATCCCTACTATCCCTACTAATATATAAATGTGAATGTAAGTTTGTTTGTTACGCTTTAACGCTAAAACTAATCAACCAATCATCATGAAACATTGTACACATATTCTTGGAGGTATTAAAAGTAACATAGGATACTTTTTGTTAAAAAAAAAAACAAAGTAACCTTTTACGCGGGCGAAGCCGCGGGCAGAAGCTAGTATTATATAAATTTGATATTATTTTATAAAATTATGTTGTATGTATAGAGATTTTACATTTTTATGTTTCATAGATCTGTGTTTTTGGTTTTTGTTTGTCGCAATAAAATATAAGATAATATACAATGTAATTTTTACTAATGTTCTTAAATATAGAATAATAAAGTAAAACAAAGAAAGTTTTGAAGTGTAGTGGATATAAAATTATAGTGCTTTGCGTGTTTTTATATTCCACCAGTGACACTATCATCAAAAGTGTGCTCATCGCAATATTAAGGTAATGATTTGTCTTAATAAATCATCTTAAATGTAGTGATTATTGATAAATAAATAAACTTTCAGCATAATAGTTTTCTAACTATGTCATAACGCTCCTTAAAAATATTATAAAATTAATATTTGTAAGCATAAAAAAGAAATTGTAATGAACAAAGGTTTTGTTTTTGAGAATTCTAAGACAAATCTAACAAGTCCAGTCTTTTTTTTTTTTTTTTTTTTTTTTGGTGGACTATGGATTAGTCTCGCCCCGCCAAATCGGTCCGGGGTGACGGAAAAGGCGGCGCGTGACCCCATAGACCCACCGTAAAACTCCTCTCTCTTCGCCGTGCGAGCGGGTCACCGGGACCCGATTTTTAACTTCGGTGGCCCGCCCGGCGGTTCACCCTCGCGGGTTCCTCTCGTCGACGCCCCAACAGATTTCGCCGTCGGGGCGTCGCCCTCACGACCAGTCTAAGTTGACGTGTCTGCTATTAGGATATCCAGGATATCATCTACCTTTTTAGTGGTAAGGCCACGCTATTATTGACAGTTCTGTCTACAGCCGCGAGCCGGTCCGTCTGGGGTAGTACCACACTCGCAGAAGATCGACATCTGAGTAATGGCCATGTGCTATTGCGCTTCGTTCGGAGAGCGAGAGAGCCGGAAGTCCAACTGGGTGAGTTTGGGGTTTGTATTGGTAGGCAGCGGCCTAGCTATATATATCCTTGGTAATACCAATTCATGGGCGGCAGTGACAATTACCATCAGGTGTGCTGCTTGCTCGTTTGCCACCATTTTCTTTTTTTTTTTTGCGGTGGGCTATGGACGTCGCACCCCGCCAAATCGGTCCGGGGCGACGGAAGAGGCGGTGCGCAACCCCATTGACCCACCCTGCAAGCACCTCTTCTTCGCCGTGCGAGCGGGCCACCGGTACCCGATCTTTGTCTTCGGTGGCCCGCTCGGCGGTATGCCTTCTCGGGCTCCTCTCCTGTCGACGCGATTTTTTTTTTATTGCTTATGCTCGTTTGCCACCATACGCAATAAAAAAAACACTACCTTGGAGCTCTACTTGCTGGGGTGTTGCTCTCTAGTAATAAACAATAAACACTTTAACGAGTAAGGAACGAAAGCCATACATGGACACATAGCCTGACAAAAAAGGACGGCATATACGTAATTATAATTGGGACATTACCATGATCCATCACACTATCGACTTGAAATTGTTGAATATAGACCTCCCCAATGAGGACAATGGCATTATCACTGTCAATCATAGTTCGTGTTATAATTATCCTAGGAAATTCTTGCTACTAAGACTCCTGGTCATCAATTAACCGTGTTTGCCTCGCATGAGAAAGTAAAAGCCGCTAACTTAAATTTTCCTAAACCGACATGGTTAGGATTACCACCATAAGTTGAATAATTGAAATAGTCATAATTAAATCATCATTCTCCTAGTCTTATCCCAATTACTTGGGGTCGATACAATATGTACTCTTCTTTCATAGTACATATTTTAAAAGTTATTGGCAATAGTTTTATGAGCGGCCGCCTGCCAGACGTCAACTCTCCTTGGTAAAGCAATTGTTGACCAAACGGCATCAGATGGAGTTGGCCCAGGTCGTTATAAGGCTCTTAGTCGTCTTTTACGACATCCACGAGCAAAGTAAGGGTTGGTAGTATTCGTAGACACTACCACACAGCTAGCTGTAATTAAATGTGGTAATTTTTTTTAAGTAATCTTTGTTCTCATGTATTACTTACTGTAAATAAATCACGACTGCTATCTATGGGAATTAGCGCTATGAGCCGAAATACAGAATTGTCCTGTTTCAGCTGCAGTGGCCACCATAATTGATGCTATATTTACTTAGTTTTAACTTATGCTACATTTGTGTCATTAGATTAAGTTTTTAAATAAAAACAAAGTTATACAGTTTAGATGAAAAAGAATAAAAATTATTATTTTCAATAATTTTACGGAGTAAGAATGCAATTCATCACACCCTATCTTACCCGTGGGTGATCGTAAAAGACGCTTAAGGGGTAAAATATACCTATAACATCTATTCAAGACAAGGAAATATAAAAACCTATGCAAATATGTCTGACCAGCGTGGTGTAGTAGGTCAATTTTCCTCCCATTATAGAGGAGGCTCGAACCCAACAGCGGGGACATACTCGTATATGAGCTGAGAGGAAAGCAAAACCAATTATCATCATCTTGCTCTTATCCTAATTACTTGGGGTCAATTCATATTTAAAATTTTCCTCACAACATTACTTTCATCCCGTCTCATCCCATGTCCATACCAAGTCAATCTTTCAGTCCTTAACTTTTCCGTCACTGGCGCAACTTTCAAACTTCCTCTTATAGGAAAGCAAAACCAATATATACATAAAAAGGTGTTTCTGTAAGATAAACAAGCTTTGTCTATAAAAACCCGACACATTGTATGTACAGACTTAATACTCAAACTTTGCAGATAGAATTGTATAAAACGATGACACAACCCTGTTATTCAAATTACTGAAAATTAGCATTTAATATGCTTGATTATTTATAAAAACCCGATTACGAGCGAAAATGATGATGATTTTTTCACTCGTAATCGGGTTTTTATAAATAATCAAGCATATTAAATGCTAAATTTCAGTAATTTGAAGCATTGTCTTGTTTAAATCACATTTTATCATAATTGAATTATAATTTACGGCTCAACAAAAACGTCACGAATGCCCGGTTGTACATGGATAACATGAAGAACCCGACGTCAGTAATTAACTTGAGAATTTCCTCGAGACACGAATCGAGACTTTGCAGGCGCTACCCTCTTTGAAGAATGACAATGAGGCTGTCACACAGGGATCAAATAAGATAAACTATTCCGGTAACGTCTTTAGGATGTTTTTGTTGAGAATAATCGTATTAGAAGGATTTAAATCCATTCGAATATTATTTTCTATTTACTTTGATTAAAATGGACATTTTCGTTCTTATTTTTACAGAATGATCTTCTTTATAATATGAGATAACATACATCTCTAATTAAGGTATTTAGATATGATGATTTGTGAAGAAAGAAAGCTGTGTGGTAGCTACGAATACTACCAACCCTTACTTTACTCGTGGGTGTTGTAGAAGACGACTAGGAGCCTTATAACCTGGGCCAACTCCATCTGATCCCGTTTGGTTAAAAATTACATTCCCAAGGAGTGTTGACGTCTGGCAGGCGACCGGTCATAAAACTATTGCCAATAACTTTTACAATATGTAGGTAGTATGAAAGAAGATTACATATAGTATCGACCCCAAGTAATTGGGATAAGAGTAGGAGAATGATGATGAGATATATGTTAATGATGTGATATATGTATATGATAATTTTTGCAATAGTTTTCCTTCGTTTGCTGTGATTTTATCGTAGTTTAGTCACGAATATCAAATACCAGAATGCCCATTTTCTCCAAGGATCTTTAAATTTTAGATAAAACCAATATTTGACAAATAACATTAATTATAATTTATTGATGTTATACAGCATTTAATATGTAACATTGATGCTTAAATTACCTTAAGTACACATACACATACATATCATCACGCCATATTCCTTACAGGGTAGGCAGAGAGAACAGAGTGCCAGAGAACTCTATCCTTGCATACTTCACTCGCTTCCTCAACATTCATAATTCTCTTTATACACGCCGGTTTCGAAGACTTTTGACTCCACTTTCCTTCAGTACGTGACCAATTTGGTCTAGACCTATTACCTTAGGTGTTACCTAATATTTAGGTGGCGTTGGTAAAAACATAAGTAGCACACCATATTCTAAGAAACCATTACCTTTTTGTTTATAATATGTGAATATTATTTGTGTGGTGATGGAGTAAGTATACAATTCACCACCCAATATCTTACCCGTGGGTGATCATAAATGACGACTAAGGGATATAAAACGCATATAATATCTATGCAAGAAAAGGAAAACTCGAAACTAAATCCTATATCAACATTCCTGGACCAGCGTGGTGTACTAGGTTAATATCCCTTCCGTTTTAAGGAAGCTCGAGCCCAATAGTGGGACGTGTATGAGCTGAGAAGAAGATAACAACATTTGCGTGAATATTTATCATTTATCAAATGAAAATATTTACAGTCATGATTTAACTTAATTTATACTTTCCCAAATTTCTTTTTCATATTTACTACTAAACTATAAATTAATGCTAAAGAATTACATTCTTAACCGTATTCTTTTCTCTGGCAATTAATATTGTTAAAAAACGTGGATAATAAATTATAAAATACAGAGGTAGAGGGACTTATGTACGACATCTGTGAAAATGATGATGTGTTGAACATCGAGTATCTTATTCCATCTGTTACAATATATGCTGAAAAATATTTGGAACGTGGAAACAGTAATAAAAAAAAAACCTCGCCGAGATCCTTAAGTGAGAATAATGTTCCTTATTTCGTAAAGAAATTCTCACTAGTATGTTACTGGCATATTTCTTAATATTCAACAAGTTATATCAATGGAAAATAATAAATTTCAAGTTTCCTACACCTCACATATTCCTTTCATGATAGTTTGGCCTCGAAGCTGAGGGGGTTGTTCGGGCCGGAGGATGGAGTCCGAATTGACAGACCCGCCAAGTGTGCAGAGATGCGCCTCGCGGGTCTGGACGATTCCGTGACGGTGGAGGACGTCCGGGAGACCATTATGGTGCATACCTGATGTGCCTCGGACACCGTCCGGATTGGCAACATCCGCCTGATTCGGGCGACGTCGGTGCTGTCTGGGTGCAGTGTCCGGTGGAGTTGGTCAAGAAATTGGCCGATTCAGGCAGTCTTCTCGTGGGCTGGAGCTCGGCGCGAGTAATCGTGCTGGAGCCCCGGTCTGCGAGGTGTTACAAATGCATGGCGGTCGGGCATACCCGACCGGCGTGTCGTAACTGCTTTGACTGCGGCGGGCTCTACTGCCGCTGCGGTCAGGCTGGACACTAGGAGGCATCGTGCTCAGCGGACTGCAGACCCCCAGAATCGGCCCTAAAGGGCGGCCCATCGACCAGGCCCGCGCCCACTCGTGCGTGTGACCCGATCGCCCGCTAGCACGGAGGAGGAGATGATGGATACGGCCCATTCATGGACCACGAATCCATCCGTCTCCTCCAAACCAATCTCAACTATTTCGCCGGTGCGCAGGATGTTTTCCTGCAAGCTATAACTGGCTGGGTAGTGCCGACGGTACTGTGGCAATCGTCGCCTCCACATCGTGGTCTTCGTCGTCCTTGACCCTTAGGGATAGAGGCGTCGGATACGTCGCGGCGGACTGGGGAGAGATTATGCTTTTCGGAGTCTATCTCTCCCCTAACAGGAGCGTGACTGATTTCGGGGCCTCCCTCACCATCTTGGGGACCTTGTTACGGCAACTGGCACCGCGCCAAGTCTTCGTTCAGGGGGACTTCAACGGCAAGTTCATGGCGTGGGGGTCTCCCAGGATGGACGACCGAGAACGGGCGGTCGAGGAGTGGACGGTGGCACTGGGCCTCTGTTTGCTGAACAGGGGCTCGGTGCATACGTGCGTGTGGCAGCGGGGCTGGTCGATAGTGGACTTGTCGTTCGCTAGCCCCATTGTCGCCGCACGCGTGAGGAGGTGGTGCGTCGCGGAGGAGGTTGAGACCCTATCGGACCACCGGTAAATCCGGATGGAGGTCTCTCGGACCCTCCCGACGCCCGGCAGGGATCGTGAGGCGGACGGACGTCCCGCGCTTCCGCGATGGGCTGTAGGTCGTTTGTACCGGGATCTGTTGGCGGAGGCAGCCATCGTTCACTCGTGGCTGTCCTCTGCCCACCAGTTGGACGGGGTGGATGCCGAGGCAGGCTGCATCCGCAATGCGTTGACGCAGATCTGCGATGCGGCCATGCCCCGTGTACGGTATCTGCCCCCGAAGAGGGCTGTCCGCTGGTGGTCCCGGGAGCTGGCAGATCTTCGAGCCGCATGTATACGCGCCCGGAGGGCCTACACTCGCAGCCGGCGACACCATCACGATGAGAAGCGAGAGGGCCGGCTTTATGAGGGCTACCGTAATGCGCGGTCGGCCTTCAGGCTGGCCGTACGTACCGCCAAGGACAACAAGTCGGCAGGAGATGCTGGACGGTCTCAATCGTGACCCCCTGGAGTTGCCCCTATCGCGCGGTGCTGAGTAAGCTCCGCGCGCGCCGTGAAGTATTGATTGGCAGTGAAGAATTTTCCTATTGAAAGAATGCGTGCTTCCATTGACAACTGGCCTCAACCTTTAAAAGACTGTATTGCAGCCAATGGAGACCAATTTGAATAAGCTTTTTATATTTGAAATTGTTCTATGTTTATGTTTTAAACTAACACACTGTAAAAGTAATAAATGTTATTTGCAATAGAATTCTTTTTTCTTTGTTACAGTATTTATGGCAAGACTAGGTATATGCTCCTTAAGTTCATTTTAGTATTTATGTTCTTTTATAATATAATTTTCTTAAGCTTGCACTTACATTATAAAGCGCATTATATTAACATTTTTTTTATCATAGAATATAGACAGCACTCAAACAGCATGGTTGTATCATTTCAATAAACCTAAAATACCAACATTACAATATATAAAAATCTCATACTTTAAGAAAATATATTCTTTTACTTTCAAATGGCTGCATAAATTTAAGAATAAAATTTACAAAGAAACTTCTACAAAGTATCCCATGCATATTTCGCTTACTCTTTTCTGTAAATATATTTTTCTTATTATAATACATAATTTTCAACGCTTTGAGGAATATGACTCAAATTTCAAGATAATACCAATTTTGTTTGCTCTCTCTCATTCCTAGTATTGTATTACGAAGCCACGGCTGATGAATTGGATCACTGATTTGATTAAATTAATAATTCGTAAATTATGAATCCGTAAGGCGGATTTTGCTTCTCTAAATGGTTTTTAGCTATAAAAGAAATTGATATTGGAATTAAATTCGATAACATTTGAGTGGCTTCGTATTATGTTTAGTCATTTCTTTATATTGAAGATTAATCAATTGTAAGAATTAAGTAAATACAATCAAGATGGATGGATGGATGGATGGATATTCCGTGTGGTGACGGACTAAGAATACAATTCACCAACCCCTATCTTACCCGTGGGCGATCGTAAGAGACGACTAAGGCATATAAAACGTATATAACATATATGCAAGAGAAGAAAAACTCGAAACAAAACCCTTTACCAATACGTCTGACCAGCGTGGTATAGTAGCTTAATTACCCTTCTCTTACGGAGAAGGCCCGAGCCCAACAGTAGGACATGTATGTATGATGATGATGAATCAAGATGGACGATATCTTGTAATTTTTGGAAATACAGACATGTTTGTTAATATTTATTATCACTACTTTGCTTATTAAAATATAAATGACTGCAAATATGGCGTAGTGGCTGATACGGATTTGCCGTGCCAGAGCCGTGGGTTCGATGCACAGGGCAATATTTAGTGCGATACACAAATTTTTGATTCGAGTCTGGGTGTAACTTGTTAAATTAATTAATTGTATAATTAAACGTTAATTATATCTTTGTAAAGTTCACCGCTATACAAGGATTATTTCCTTAGTGCAGTGTATTATCTTTTTGAAGAAAAATATGATAAATATAAAAAACAGGCCATGTTAAAGTAAATAGTTTAAATTGAAAATTAATACGTCTTAAGTAACGTTGCTTGTTACCTAGGTCAAAGAAACAGTTTCGGTGGCTCGCTTAACAGGCGGAGAAAGGAAATGCAGCGTCTAGCAGCAGGAAAACAAAGACCTTTCTGTCACTTCGAATCTCTGCTCCCATTTTCACATTGACTTTTGATGGGACAGATAACTATTGACAGAAAATGTAAATAAATTAGTACTTTTTAAGTAGCAAGAATTAATAGTGCAATTTCAAGCATAAAAAGTGTTATAGCAATATAAAATAAAGATATAAAGTAGAGTCAAGGATTCAGCGAGCTATATATATAATTTTTTTAGTACAAGTTTATGTTCTTAGTAAAAGCTGATTTATAAGAGTTGTTGGAATTTAAAAAAAAATGGCATTATAGAATCACTTTATTTTTTGTAAATCTATTATTATATTCTAACATAACATATTTAATATAAGTTCTAGAGTTATGAGATACATTTTAAACAATCATAAGAATTAACTATATGGCATAATGACATATACAAATCGTAAATAAAGGCTTATTGTGGCCAGTTTCGGGGGTCCGATCCTGTGTGAGAGCACTTTATAGAATCCAAATATTGCTATCCTGAGTCTGGGTGTAATTTGTATTCCTTGATAGTATGTCTGTAAAATACCTCGCAATACGAAGATTTATTCCTTAGCACAGGCAGCATCTTTCATAAAAAAAGAAACAGGTGCGTGTACTTATTTACGCGCGTGACAAGTTAGGAATACTTCTTTGCCATTAAAGTAATAAAAGGACTGGAAAAAGATAGGATAATTTTTGTCACTAATATTTACGAATAGTAAATAATATTTGTAAGAAAAGGGGTCTACGCGTAAATGTGAGCAAAACCAAAATAATGGTCTTTGAAAGAGATGAAGCCAGAACAGATGTAAGAGTAACAATAGGTAATGATGTACTAGAGCAAATGGATGAATTTGTATATCTTGGATGTGGATTTAGCAGAGATGGAAGGTACACCACTGATATAGAGCGAAGAGTGAATGCGGGAAATAGAGTGAACGGAGAGTTGGGGCAACTTCTCGGCAGCCACCACCTCCGCCAGAAGGCACGTGTATATACATAACGCAGTGCTTGTCCCAACATTACTGTATGGAAGCGAGAGTTGGGTATGCAGAAAAGAGTATGAAAGTAAAATTAATGCGGTCGAAATGCGATCTCTGCGGAAAATCTGTGAGTTAGGCTGACCGACCGCATTCGTAACGACGACGTAAGAGAGCGAGTATGTATGAAAGAGAGTATTGGTGTAAAGATGCGAAAGGAAATGCTCCGATGGTTCGGACATGTGGAAAGAATGCCGAACGAACGTCTGGTTAAGAAGATATACAATGCGAAAATGGAAGGATGTAGGTACCGAGGGAGACCAAGACTAACCTACCTAGACCAGATCGGTCAGGTACTGAAGGAAGGTGGAGTCAAAAGTCTCCGAAACCGGCGAGCGTGTATGAAGAGAATTATGAATGTTGAGGAAGCGAGTGAAGTATGCAGAGATAGAGTTCTCTGGCACTCTGTTCTCTCTGCCTACCCTGCAAGGGATATGGCGTGATGATATGTATGTATGTATGTAAATAATATTAATCAAAATATTATATTTAAATCACTACTGAACATAATTTATAAGCACATGTATAATTCGCACTTGTATGAAACTACTACACGTGTTGTGAATGTAGAAACTAGAAAAAGGTTCTCTTTCTATTTTATTGGTAGCTTTTTTTCGAGACTTAATAAACGGTTTTGCGACCAACTTCAACCTGTTACTTTTGTGTTACTGTGGTGCGCGTGCATCTTAAAATTTCACTCTCATCATTTTTTCATAATGCGCCTAAATAAGCATACTCGTAACCAAAAAAAAAATAAAAAACAGAAAATATATACATGATATTTTATGTTTTAGTATGGTTGACATGTATATTTTACTTCAATTCAATTTAGCTAAATTGCTCATCAAAACTAAATTGCAAAGATTTTTAAGCATGAAATTGCTATCAAACTTGCTTTTATGAAAATGGGTCATCTTATGATCACTTATCAACTTTTATAGACCACTTAAGAGTTTTATTGGAGTTTCGGGACCTATGTGCGTTTGTAGCTGTTCTTAGTTATATGGCAAAGGCATATTAGTGTTAGTGTGCAAAACTTTACATATTAAAGAAGGATTACGGTAGTAAGAAGAGATTGTCACTATGTTTTAATCATTATTAACAAAATATCTATTGTAATATCCCGTGGGCACAACTCAGTGTGTCTGGGGTTGCCGTACCGGTGCAGACCCGGATGATAGATAGCAAATGGAATTTTGGGTCGCATTTTGCCTAGCTCACCCCTAGGCTTACAAAGTCGTCCGCGGCGCTAAGTAGGCTTCTGCCCATCACTGGAGGTCCCAGATGGTCCTGCCGGCGGTTCTACGCCGGTATCTTGCAGTCTATGGCACTGTATGGTGCGCCGATCTGGTCGCAGTTACTCACTGCCTCCAATAAGGTTCTATTACGCAAAGTGCAGAGAGCCATGGCGGTGAGGACAATACCCCCCGTATTGTATGGTGTCCTGAACCACAGCCACATTGTTGGCGAGTGATCCGCCCTGGCCACTTCAGGCTAGGGCTCGGCGGAAGCTTACCAGTTCTGTACTGCGGCGCGAGCAAATGGCGAATGCGTCACCGCGAGAGGACTGAGCAGGGCGAAAGAAGCGGCTCGAAGGGCAGTAGTCCGGCGGTGTTGAGAGGAACTAGAGTCCCCCGTAGCAAGACGAGGGACCGTTGAGGCGGTAGCGCCCCACTTTCACCGCTGGATGAAACGAGGGCACGGCAACCTGTCATTCAGAATGACGCAAGTACTTATCGGACACGGGGTCTTCGGAATTTAGCAGCGAATTAAAGGTGAAGAGGCCCCTGGATGCCATGAGTATGGCGCGCAAATCGATGACGCGCGTCACACCCTGGAAGTATGTCCCTCCTGGGGGCCTCAGCGCCACGACCTGTCGGCGGTCATAGATGCGGATCTGTCGTTGTCGACAGTCATCAACAAGATGCTTAACAGCGACAGGTACTGGACGTCGATGGCCTCCTTTTGCGAGGAAGCCATCTCTGCAAAGGAGGCCGCGGAGCGTGAACGCGAAACACTCGCGTCTGTGAGCTACACCAGTGGTGACCAGGGAGAGAGAGGCGCTGATATACGCACCTCCTCCCACCGCCTTGACGGTCGAATGGACGTGGCCAGATGGTCTAGCGTAGGGGTGTCGGGGATAAAATGTCAATAAACGATCTCTCCGGCATCCTATAAAAGCGTGGAAGGGACCGCTGTTGGTTTTAATGGGTATTCCGGGTGCCAACATCAATGGCCGGCGAGTCCCACACACCCCACCGTCTGTCATTGGCGGGGAATAGTGCGTAAACGCATTTCCACAGCGTTAACAAAGAAAAAGGTGTGCAGCTTGCTACTATCAATTAATTTATAAAACAATTTTAAGCATAAGTAATTAAGCAATAAAAATTAAGTTCATGACATTGTTGGGCAGTAACCTCCCTTTTCATAGTAGAGTATCTGGTTTTCTATTCTAAGTTGATCAGACAGATCATCATCTTGGCTTATATGCTGAGCTCAAGCCTCCTCCAAAACAGGAGCATAATTGACCTACTATACCTTGCTGGTCACATGAGTTGGTATAGGGTTTATTTAGAGTTGTCCTTCTCTTGCATATATGTTATATACATGTTTTATTTCTCAGTCGTCTTTTACGATCACCCACGGGTAAGAAAGGGAGTAGTGAATTGTATTCTTACTCAGTCACGAAACGAATAAGACAGATCAATATAATCTTTATTTGGATTGCCATTCTCTTGTTAGATAATAGTACGTATTAGCTATCCATATCCCTACTAATATATAAATGTGAATGTAAGTTTGTTTGTTACGCTTTCACGCTAAAACTACTCAACCGATCATCATGAAACATTGTATACATCATATTCTTGGAGGTATTAAAAGTAACATAGGATACTTTTTATTAAAAAAAAAATCAAAATTTTTATATGAAAAATAAAAAAATTGTTTGTCAAAAAATCTCAAAATCTAGCTTCTTCAACGGCATCTAGCAGTCCAGTAATGAAGTTCCAACCCTGAGTATTGTAATACCGTTGCACTGTATTACCGACGGTCAAAAATAAAAATAGGGGATCAAAAACTTTAGGAAAGTAACCTTTTACGCGGGCGAAGCCGCGGGCAGAAGCTAGTAATATATATTCTCAAGACAAAAGTCATTATTAAATGTCTATTTTTGTCAACAATAGCAGTCAACCTACTTTGTAAGTAATCAAAGTATTCAAGAATAGTTCGATATCATATATCGATTGGTTGAAGTTATTGGGCTTCATATGCCTTAATATAGAGTTTCTAAAGATAGTTTTAGTTTATTATCTAACATTAAATTATGTTAGATAATAAACATAATAATTTTCGTGTAGTAACGGAGTAAGAATACTATTCACCACCCCCTAAGTTACTCGTGGGTGATCGTAAGAGACGACTAAGTGGCATAAACGTATATAACATCTATGCGAGAAAAGAAAAACTCGAAACAAAACCCTATACCAACACGTCTGACTAGCGTGGTTTAGTAGATAAATTTCCCTCATATTACGGAGGAGTTTCGCCTAACTGTGGAACATATATGAGCTGAGATGATGATTAAATTATGTTGCGGTATTATTAAAGTATTATATGAAGTATTTATTTATTAGTCCCTTATTCACTGTAATAATAAAAACTGCTGGAACTTCTACGTCACATAAAAGTTAACCTGAATTTCCTATGTTGCAAGAGAGATCTAGGTTCTGATGCAAAAAAAGCTCCTCACTGCTTATCAAATAATTCTTACTTGAATAATTGGTTTGTTATAGCTATGAATATCTACGAAAAGCCTTGGAAGTTTATGAGTCTATGATGAATAAAATAATAATAATGCGATAAACGGGTTGAGAATATAATTTTATTAATTATCATAAATATTAATAATGAAAACCATAGTTAATTTAAGTAAGAATAAATGGAGGATCCATTTCAGACATATTACGTTTTATTTCTTTTCTAATGGCAGGACTGTACTGATGACAGATTTCTGTCTACAGCCGCGGGCTGATCCGACCAGGTCAGTACCACACTTCCGCAGAAAATCGACGTATGAGCGGTGGCAATGTGCTACTTTGCGTCGTTCGGCGAAAGAGAGAACTGGCAACCTAGTTTTCTGGGTGGGTTTGGGGTACTTTATTGGTGGGCAGCGCCCTAGCTATACTTCTGATATTGCAAAGGTCCATGGGCGGCATTAACACTTATCATCAGGTATGCTGTATGCTCGTTTGCCACTAAGACCAATAAAAAATATAATTAAAAAAAATCTCTCGAAAATGATTATTTTATCGTCTTATAAATGTCTTGTAATGTCTGGTAGCTGGTGTTTAGAAACATCTGTTTTTTTATCAGTTTTTGTTAACGAATAAGAATTTTATTAAAACGTTGAGCATAACACTATAAGGATGGTACGAGGTGTCGTTCAATCAAAGCTGTCAGTTTCTCTCACGAAATAGTATTTGTAAATATATCTTAATATATATAAATTACGCGTCACGTTGTTTGTCCGCGATGGACTCCTAAAGTACTTAACCAATTTTAATCAGATTTGCACAGCATGTGTAGTTTGATCCAACTTAAAAGATACGATAGCTTCCATCTCAATTTATAGTCGCAATATTATTTTATTGCAAATAAATTATTGGTCTATTATGTGAAGTCACAATTATCTGTTATCTCCAAACGATTCTAACAGATGGCGGTATCTGTTGACTGGATTGAGTAAGTATTTAGTAGATGGCGCTATGTTAAACGTATAAACGTTTCATATAAGCTACAATTTATTAGCATAACCACCACATGTTACTGAGGCTACCTTAGCCACAGCAACGCGTGGCCGGGTCTGCTAGTTACATATATATTTAGAATTCGTGTATACTAGAAATACAATGATTGTCATCTTTACCTTTTTCATGGGTACATATAGTTAGAATCAAATATGGCCTCTAATTTTTAAACACAAAAGTCTTTTTACATTATCACACAAGTCTATTTATACTAATACACAAACTTATTTATATTAGTACACCAGTGTATTTATATTAACACCCAAGTGTATTCATACTAATACACAAATGCATTTATATTAACACACAAGTATATTCATACCAACACGCAATTGTATTCATACTAACACACAAGTGTATTTATATTAACACCCGAGTATATTCATAATGCACAAGTGTATTTAAATTAACATGCGAGTATATTCATAGCAACACACCATTGTATTCTTACTAACAGACAAGTGAATTTATATTAACACTAGTGTGTATCCATATTAATACACAAGCTATTTATATTAACACACAAGTGTGTTCATACGAACACACAAGCGTATTTATAATCACGCGTGTGTATTATATAATCATACTAGTGTATTTATACTAACAAATAAATGTATTTATATACATATAAGTATGGAAAGGTATGGCATATTTTAACCCATCAAAAAAAAGGAAAAGAGGAATTGTCTTACTATAAACTTATTAGTATCCAAAAATGTAGTACGTCTCTTCACTCTCAGATTGTGCAATATAAACTAGTGTCGACAATAAAATTGAATTGCCGCCAACATTTTAGGACAATAATGTTTTATATACCGCATTGGACCGTAATTTGATTTTATTGGGCAAATTATTTGATATTGCCAGTTGCATCTGTGTTGGGATGTCGTTACATTTTATTTTTTATTTTTACTTTTGGCATCGAATATTACCAGCCTTTACTTTATACGTCGATGTCGTAAAAGACAGCTAACAATTCCAGATCTACCTGGGCTAACTCCATCTTATCCCGTCAAGTTAACAGTTACGTTCACAAGGATGGTTGACGTCAGGTAGGCTTGTCATAAAACTATTGCCGAAACTTTTACATTATGACCAATGGAAGAAAAGTACATATTGCGTTGACTAAAAGTAATTAGGATATAAGCAGGATGATGACGATGACTTTTAACATGTTTTTTTTTTAACATACATTCATACATATCATCACGCTATATCCCTTGCAGGGTAGGCAGAGAGAACAGAGTGCCAGAGAACTCTATCCTTGCATACTTCACTCGCTTCCTCAACATTCATAATTCTCTTCATACACTCTCGCCGGTTTGAGTTTTTTTTTTCAAATTATACTAAATTCAAGACTCACAGCTTACATTGTAATATTATAATTTGCCATACATAGTCTTGAGTTAAATAGTAAAGTTGCTGTGTGGTAGTGGCTACGAATACTACCATCCCTTACCTTGTAAGCTACTTATAGCATAGGATGCATTTTAATCTGGGATAATTTGGTGATAGAATTTTATATTTTGATAGTTCCTTTTTCGCAAGCTAAGTCACAGTTAGAAGTTAGTACATACATACATACCATCACGACTTGTCCCTTGCAGGGTAGGTAGAGAGAACAGATTAGAACAGATTAGAAGTTAGCAAATAAAAACTGCGTTCGCGTCAACATTGTACATAGGTATTCTCATATTTAACATTCTACCTTACATTTAAAATCAACGTATTGGATAATAAACTATCACTGGATTGGGACACGACCGCCACTAACAAGATCCGGCAAGCAAATTAAGCGGGTCTATATTTATTATTGTTTTTTAACTGACTCAATACTACTAATATTATACACCTTAAATTTTGTGAAGATGTTTAGATGTTTTGTAATTCAACTATGCGTAAATAATTGAATAGATTTAAATAAAAATTAGCTTTTTATTTATTGCTAATGGTGGCAAACAAGCAAGCAGCACACCTGATGGTAAGTGTCACTGCCGCCCATGGACCTTTGCAATACTAGGCTGCTGGGGCCACCGAAGTCAAACATCGGGTACCGGTGGCCCGCTCGCACGGCGAAGAGAGAGGATTTTACGGTGGGTCTATGGGGTCACGCGCCGCCTTTCCGTCACCCCGGACCGATTCGGCGGGGCGAGACGCATCCATAGCCCAACAATAAAAAAAAAAAAGGCTGCTGCCTTCCAATATAAACCCCAAACCCACCAAATTGGGCTTCCGGTTCTCTCGCTCACCGAACGAAGCGCAATAGTACATTGCTATTACTCATACATCGATCTTCTGCGAATGTGTGGTACTACCCCGGACGTACCGGCCCGCGGCTGCAGACAGAGAACTGTCAACAGCATGATCCTACCACTATTAGAGCTAATAGATAGATTATTTCTTAGATTAACAATTGGGATACTTTTTTATCCCGGTAACGTGTTCCCTTGAGCCAATTGTTCAACTTTAGGAAAGTTAATATTTAGGCGGGCGAAGCTGCGGACAAAAACTAGTTATATATAAAATTATATACAACATGCTTAGTAATCATTAGCTCCAATAAAATTATCTTCGAACCATGACATAATGTAAATACTCAAATATAATGTAAAAAATTACGGTTGCACTAGATCTCGCCATCCATCCTCCTCTCCACCATCTTGGAGGGAAAAAGAGCCTCGCTCCGCTATTTACATCCTTGAAATACTTTTACAACTATGTCGATAGTATTTACAAACTATGAACTTATTATTATAATTCTTCAAGCGAATAAAAGCCTCAACTTAACAGCCACTAGAATAGTGGCTGTTAAGTTGAGGCTTTTTTTTTTGAGGAAAACAGGCGAGAATTTGAAATAACAGAGTGAATTGTATGAATATTATTCAGAGTACGCCTAAATTAATTTTCATTTAAAATATTATCATTACACTTGAATTTAAATTAAGAATAAATCATTCAAATTAGACCTGAGGACCACAAAAGTAGAAGAATAATTAGGTATATTGCCCAGTGCAAGCAACAATGGTAGCTTGAGTATCGCTCGAGAGGGCTCAGGGACACAAAGCTTAGCACTCATGTCAGCACTTCACTACTTCAGTATATATAGCAGAGCTGGGCTATGTTATGATGGTCTAATAGAAATATTACATTTTCTCTGTAGTATCTGTAGTATGTTAGTTTTATCATATTGTTTCTTATTTATAATAGGTTTTGAAACAAAATGAATGCTCCGATGGTTCGGACATGTGGAAAGAATGCCGAACGAACGTATGGTTAAGAAGATATACAATGCGAAAGTGGAAGGATGTAGGTACCTGGGGAGACCGAGACTAACCTAACTAGACCAGATCGGTCATGTACTGAAGGAAGGTGGAGTCAAGAGTCTGCGAAACCGGCGAGCGTGTATGAAGAGAATTATGAATGTTGAGGAAGCGGGTGAAGTATGCAAAGATAGAGTTCTCTGGCACTCTGTTCTCTCTGCCTACCCTATAAGGTATATGGCGTGATGATATGTATGTATGTATGTTGAAACAAAATTAAATTTCTTGCAATTGGATTTCAGTGTATAAGCTCATTTTTTAATTGGAATATTATCATCATCATCATTGTCATCTCAGCTCATAAATTGCCCACTGTTGGGCTCGAACCTCCTCCATAATGGGAGGGAAATTGACTTACTCTACCATGCTGGTTTGACGTGTCGGTATAGAATTTCGTTTCGAGTCTTCCCTCTCTTGCATAGATGTTATATGCGTTTTATATCCCTTAGTCGTCTCGTACGATCACCCACGGGTAAGATAGATAAGAAGGGGGTGGTGTATGGTATTCTTACTCCGTCACCACACGGATAACGGGATTGGAATATGTCTAACTTGAATTATATTTATTTATTTTAAAGCTGTACAAATTTAACAAAATCCTTTCCACGTGGCAATGAGTTAAGAATATAATTGTTACCACCTTTGCTTGCACGTGGATGTCGTAAGAATTGCCAGAGGGATCACTAGGAATGAAATAAAATAGGGAATACGCAGCACTCTCTAGGAAAACGTAAAAAAACCTCTGTGCGAACACCGAGCCAGTTGCTAAACGAGGCGATTATAACAACAAACTCTCCAGTGAATGATTGCGCCATGTGGTATTCTATGATATGTATTTAGCAGCGGACAATGAAAATAGAATAATGATGATGAGAATAAAAAAAAATGAGAGATATAATAATCGAATTATAACCGATAAATAAACCTTCTTTGGATTTCTTTATCATAATCATTTCTAAATAAATATACGGTTCATTTTACGCTATCAAAGTATAAGAACGAACGAATGTAATATAAAATAGTTAAAAAAATATTTTTTGTTAAAATTTTTTAACAAATAAAGAAACAACGAATATTCGGCCTCAGCTGTTAACTACAACTGTAATAAATATGGAGATTTCAGACCGAAGTATCTTAGAAAACTTTTATATAGGAGTTAAAAAAAACTTGCAGACATTTCACCATCTGTTTGGATCTACACAACCTGTAGGGATGCCTTTTTTTTTTCTTTTTTTTTCGCAAGGTGGGACCATGGATGTGGTCGCGCCCCGGAAAATCGGCCCGAGGTGACGAAAGAGGCGGCGCGCAACCCCATGGATTCACCCTGCAAACACCTCTCTTCGCCGTGCGAGCGGGCCACCGGTACCCGATCTTTGTCTTCGGTGGTTGCTTAATCATTTGCTACCACAAGTAATAAAAAAAATTAATATGGAAAAAGAAAATATAGTGGTAGGATCTTGTTGTTGACAGTTCTCTGTCATTCCGGGGTAGTACCACACTCTTGCAGAAGATCGACGTCTGAGCAATGGCAATGTGCTATTGCGCTTCGTTCGGTGAGCGAGAGAGCCGGCAGCCCTACTGGGTGGATTTGGAGATTGTAATGGTAGGCAGCGGCTTAGCTATACCCCTGGTATAGCAAAGGTCTATGGGCGGTGGTAACACTTACAATATAGTATAAGCAATAAAAAAGAAATGTGGTGGGATTACACTCATAAAAAACTATTTAGCAAAGAATCAGTATCTAATAAGACACAATCAGAAAGTTAATATAACTTTTTTCTACTATATTTATAGGTAAAGATATGTGTATATTTCTTTACGTTTGATTAATGTTTATCCATTCAACCGTACAGAGTTGGTACCTATAAAAATAACGTCAAGCCGGTATTTTATTGAACCAAAATACACTTTCTTTAGCAAACATACTTGATGTATTCTGGCTTTCAGCTACTTGACTAAAAAAGAAAAAGGTCGTATAAGCTTAATATATAATCCGTTATTCGCGCAGATTGAAAGTTGAATTCATTGTTTTATCATTTTCCATGTATAACAGATTACAATTTCCTTGTATATATATTACATATATATAGGTATATACATATATATATATATATATATATATATATATATATATATATATATATATATATATATATATATATATATATATCTTATAGTTAAGAATCTCTTAGGGTCGGAGAAAAAGTTTCTTCACATTCTATATGAAAATTAAAGACATTTTCTTTTTCAAAGTTTATTTAGATGCCATTTCGTTCGTTTTTTCCGTGTGGTGACGGAGTAAGAATACAATTCAGCACCCACACCTTAGCCATCTCGGTCAATCACCCACCCGTGGGTGACCGACCGAGATGACTAAGGGATATAAAATGCATATAACATCTATGCGAGAGAAGGTAAACTCGAAATAAAACCCTATACCCAAACGTCTGATCAGCGTGGTATATTAGGTTCGAGCCCAATAGTGAGACATATATGAGCTGAGATGATGATGATGATTTTGTTCGACGACTGTCTGCCTTCTTGTAGGTAGTGACATGATCCTATTGCTGTAAAAAATTTGTGCCTTGTGATCAAAAAAACGTGACAAGTAGTTTTGGCAGTCCTCTCTTATTATTAACCTGATACTGTCTAAAGAATTCTGAAGAGACCAAAATAGGTGGAAATCTGAAGGTGCAAGGTTAGGGATAATGGTGGATGCATTAACACCTCCCAGCCCTTAAAAGCCCCAGATTCTTAATTTTCGCTGATTGACTAAAACTGCACGTGGTTATGGCGTGGCTTATCAGTTCTTGACAATAGAGATCCGAATCAATAGTTCTACCCGGAGGTAGAAGCTCATAATGAGCAATACTCTTCCAATCTCACTATATACATAGCATCACGTAATTAAGAGTAAGCCCAGGTTTTGCCATAGTCTGCGATGCTTGACCGACCTTTGACCACTACCTTTTTCGCACGTTCTTATCGTACGTGATCCACTTTACATCACTATTTATCAATCTCTTCAAAAACAATTACATTAGGTTTCAATAACGAATTGCAAATGAGTACACGGTTCATTAGATTTCTTTCTTTTTTTTTTTTTTTTTTTTTTTCGCAAGGGGGGACCATGGATGTGGTCGCGCCCCGGCAAATCGGCCCGGGGCGACGGAAGAGGCGGCGCGCAACCCCATGGACCTACCCTGCAAACACCTCTCTTCGCCGTGCGAGCAGACCACCGGTATCCGATCTTTGTCTTCGGTGGCCCGGAGTGATTATGGATAGCCAGGTTTTTTTCATACATACATATCACCACATCATATCCCTTGCTGAGTAGGCAGAGAAAACAGAGTGCCAGAGAACTCTATCCTTGCATACTTCACTCGCTTCCTCAACATTCACAATTCTCTTCAGACACGCTCGCCGGTTTTGAAGACTCTTGACTCTTTACTCTCATGACTCTTGAGCCTTTTTTCAAATGGGTCAAAACTGTTATATGGTCAATTTCCACATATATTTTACTGGCGAGCGAAATAAACTTCTTCTTCTAGAGAAGATTATTTAGCTTATTGTGCCATGCTGAATGGAAACTGGGTTTCGCTTAGTAGTAATTATGTTCTTTTTTGCAGTGATGTTATCTGCCTAGAGTCTTTATTTGATTCCAACGAGAACCGCAACAAAGGAAAACATTTTGACTATGTTATTCTTAATATACACCCTAACTAAGATTATAAATGCGAATGTGATTCTATTTGTTTGTTACGCTTTGCTATCTAACTACCAAACCGATTTAAAAAAATCATTGAGCAATGGATGCATATGCTATATTTTATCCCTACATTCCCACGGGAACGGCAACTATGTGAGTGCAACCACAGGAATTTCCTAGTAGAAATATATTACACAATATAGATAGTGTGTTGACGTCACGAATAACTACACTTAGATTGAATGGTACCCCATACAGCATTATGTACATCGTTTAAATAAATTTCTTATTCGTTAAGAAAAACTGATGAAGCAACATACTTTAATATTATTTTTAGGCAGCTATTAATTATCATCATCATCATCAAAGCCCGTAAATGTCCCACTATTGGGTTCGGGCCTCTTCCGTAATGGGAGGGAAATTAACCTACTATACCGCGCTGGTCAGACGTGTTGCTATAGGGTTTTGTTTCGAGTTTTCAGTCGCTCGCATAGATGTTATATGCGTTTTATATCCCTTAGTCGTCTCGTACGATCACCCACGGGTAAGATATGGGGTGGTGAATAGTATTCTTATTCCGTCACCATACAGAAAATAATTATATTGCCCGCAATATAATTATTTATATCTTTAGATATTATTTACTTAAAACTATTGTGTGAGGGATCTGTTTATATAGACTCTGTACTATAATTTAGTTAGTCATAATTCAGATAATTTTGTTTTTTTTTTAATTTGCGCTTGATCCTCATACGAAAGTAAGTTAATCAATCTATTAGATTTAATGTTTTATTTAGAATAAGTAGTAGTAGCTAATTAATATTAGAATATCTTATGTTATAGTTTGGTTTGTCAGAAATAAGAACAAACAATTGGTTAAACAATTATTATATTGCCAAAATTACATTAGGATATTGATGGTAATATAACTATGATAGCCCAATTATGAGCAGCATCTGCATATTGTCCCATTATAGAGTAAAAATCGTCACAAATTAATTAAGGATTGCATGCACGCCAATGGAAAGACGTCAGAGTGAGTGGAGGATGAATCCATATACTATTTATTACATGTAAATGATTGTACAAACATGTCTATAGAAATATAGGATATGTAAGTTTAATTAATAAAAGTTAACTGCGGTTGGTTTGAAATATAATAAGTATCAGATTTATCATCATTCTTCAGCTCTTATCCCAATTACTAATCTATACTAATATTATAAAGCTGAAAAGTTTATTTGTTTGTTTGAACGCGCTAATCTCAGGAACTACCGGTCCGATTTGAAAAATTCTTTCAGTGTTTATAGCTCATTTATTGAGGAAGGATATCATCACGCTAAGACTAATAGGAGCAGAGCAACAGTAAAGAATGTTTCAAAATCGGGTTTTTGTTTCCTTTTGAGAGCTTCCGCTGCGCAAACGGTTAAAGTTGCGTGAAAATTATGTATTACATAATTGTTCCCCTTTCAAACTTCTAAATAAAAGTCCGCGAGAGCATATGTCTATCTTTTAAGATTGGCTCACTATAACCTTTTTTATACTAATCAAATTTATTTTAAAATAATATGATATTTTCGAAGGTGTTTTTATAAACATAATATTAATCCTTATCCAAATAAATAAGTTATTCATCACAAGTATTTAATTTAAAACAAAATTGCTCTGTACATTATTTGATTTCAATGAATATCTTAGGAAATATCGCAGTTTAAAAATAACATCGCAGCAAAATAATGATCAAGTACTGTGCGCGCATTTATGGTAAAAATACTGGGTCCTATAATCTTATATTAAAAATAACTCAAACTAATGTTATTTCATAGTACTTCTGCACACACTACATTTTTAGTTTTGTTTTCTTCTCATGACCTTCCGTCGGCTTTACACATCCTAAATAATAATAATGAGTATAGGACGTATTAGTGCCTGCCCTCATGTATGGCAGTGAAAGTTAGATTTGAAGACATTTGGAAGAGATGAAAGTAGAATAAATGCCGTAGAGCTGACAGCTCTTCGTAACGTGTGTGACGTAAGTATGAAAGATAAAATTAGGTATAATGTTATAAAAGAGCGCTGAGGCTATGCTGAGGTGGGTTGGACTCGAAGCGGAAGAAAGAATGAGTGGGCAGAGGTTGGCGAAGCAAACATATAAAGCAATCATGAATGCGACGAATACAAGGGGAAGACCACGTCATACTTTTCTGGACCAAATTAGAGATTTGTTCACGAGAGGTCATCGTCATATTGTAAAAGTTATAGGCAATAGTTTTATGACTGGCCGCCTGCCAGACGTCAGCCCTCCTTGGGAATATAATTGTTGATTAAACGGCATCAGATGGAGTTGGCCCAGGTCGTTCTAAGGCTCTTAGTTGTCTTTTACGACATCCACGAGCAAAGTGAGGATTGGTAGTAGGTATTCGTAGCCGCTACCACACAGCGAGGTCATACGCATTAAAAGTATGCGTAATCGAAAATAGGCGTAAGTGTATGTATATATGTATCTATAAAAAATATACATAAGACCCAATACTTTTACTTAAGGTTTAATATTCCACTCTTACTAATAAAAGCGTCATGTAGGTACCTAAAACAACTTTAACGTATGTATCATTTAAAATATTTCCATCTTTTACGTAAACGAATTCGCGAGATGCAGTTAACGTTAGCCCAAAGTACCTATTCCACGCGGGCAAAGTCGCGGGCGAAAGCTAGTTACTTATACATATATTGCAAAAGTTATTGACAATAGTTTTAAGACCGGCTGCCTGTCTGAGGTCATTCCTTCTTGAGAATGTAATTGTTGACCAGACGGCATCAGGTAGAGTTGGCAGATATCGACTTTTATATTGACAAAGCTCTTCATCATTATCTTTTACGATATCCACAAACAAAATAAAGGTTGGCAGTATTTGAAGCCGCTGCCACACAGCACATCATAAGTATCAGATTCAATCAAGCAAGTGTTAATGAATTAATTGCGAGTTAAAATAGATGATTTAAAAGGAACGCTTTAATTTGTTGGGATTATTCAAGTTTTTAGCCATAAATCAAATATTTAGAACAATAAAACCTAACAATATAAAAAAATACTTGTATATAACGTAAAGATGATACATTGATTAGCTAAATATAGATGACTAGTAGCTAAAAACTAGCTAAGTAAAAGGTAAAAAAAAAAAAAAAATGACAGTTAAACACACAAAAGTACACTGTTGACAGATTTCTGTTTAGAGCTGCGGGTCGGTCCGTCCATTGTTGTACTACACTCTTGCAAAAAAAAACTACGCCCGAGCAATAGCAAAGTGCTGTCCCGCTTCGTTCGGCGAGTGACAGAGCTGGAAGCCTGGCTTTGTGGGTGGCTTTAGGGTTCTCACTGGTAGGCAACGGTCTAGCTGTAGCCCTTGGTATAGTTGAGGTCCGTGAGCGGCAGTAACACTTACCATCAGGTGTGCTGCTTGCTCGTTTGCCACCATATGCAATATGAAACATAGAACCTCCTCTTTTTTGATGTCGGTTAAAAAAAAGAAATGTGTGCGTGTACTTATGTACGCATGTGAGAAGTTCTACTTCTTTGGCGTCATTAAAAAATAGTTTTTAATATATATAATTTATTACCATATATATAAATCGCACTTGTATGAAACTAAAAAAAAAAAAAGAAAGAGGTTTTATATATATTTTTTGATCGTAGCGTTTTTTCGAGACTTAATGAGCGGTTTTGCGGCCAACTTCAACCTGTTTTACTTTTGTGTTACAGTGATGCACGCGCAACTTATTTGCGGCCAATTTCAACTTGTTACTTTTGTGTTACAGTGGTGTGCGCGCATATTAAAATTTCACTCTCATTTTTTCATAACTCGCCTAAAGATGTATAATTAAAAAAAAATGTTTAGGTGCAGTCGATCGTAAGCTATTTACGTAAAGTAACTAACTAGTAGTTATAAAGTCATATTTACAAATAGCAAACATATTTGCAGTAAAACTCAAACAAAAATGATGTATGAATTCTTCTAATAAATAAATTTCAGGATTGTATAAAACTTGGCACTTATTTAGATTTCAATTATTTTATTAGTGAAGTTGAACACTATACTGTAATGATTTCTGATGTTTGAGCGAGTATTATACGTTTGAAATAAACTATTTTTACGGATTCTATCGCGTTTGTATTTGATTTTTAATTTCCCGACGTTTCAAACACTTTACAGCGTTCATGGTCACGAGAGGACATTTTTATTACAGCCATACTACATTTATATATTACTAGCCTCTGCCCACGGTTTCGTCCGCGTAAAAGGTTACTTTCCTAAATTTTATCATCCCCTATTTTAGGGGATTATATTATTATTATTATTTTCTCCCTATTTTCCTTATTTAAGAGTACATTTTTCACGAAATTTTAATGTCATATTTATTTATATTTAATCAATAGCCTAAAAATAAGTTTAAAGTTTCTGGCTTTGAAAATGACAATAATTCCTTACAACTTTCATCCCCCTTTACAACCATTTTTGCATTAAAAAGTAGCCTATGACCTTTGACAGGTTCTAGACTATCCATGTACCAAATTTCATTTAGATCGGTTCAGTAGTTTTGGCATGAAAGAGCGACAGACAGACAGACAGAGTTACTTTCGCATTTATAATATTAGTAAGGATTACAATATTGAACTTTGCTTCCATTATTACGTTTTTTTTTTTTTGACAATATTAAATTTAACTAGCTTCAATATGTCTGTATCACTGTGTCACAACTTTATCAAACCGCAGCTATAAAACTTGGCTATCAAGTGTTGAGAGCCCTTAAGTATATTTCATTCGAAAGGAGAAAGAAATTATTCGACAGTCAAGTGTGCCAAAATGCCGCTGAATTAAACACCAATTTATCTTCCGTAACAATATTGAAGATTATTAATGAGACAGCTCGGAGGTCGCTTATTCTTGGATGATTAATAATTTAATACATTATAGAGTGTTAAATTATCATGGACTTTTCATCGGTTAAAAAGTTAATGTTAAATAGTATTTATTTATACATATCATCACGCCATATCCCTTGCAGGGTGGGCAGAGAGAACAGAGTGCCAGAGAATTCTATCCTAGCATACTTCACTCGCTTCCTCAACATTCATAATTCTCTTCATACACGCTCGCCGGTTTCGGAGACTCTTGACTCCACCTTCCTTCAGTACGTGACCAATCTGGTCTAGGTAGGTTAGGCTCGGTCTTCCCCGGTACCTACATCCTTCCACTTTCGCATTGTATATCTTCTTAACCAGACGTTCGTTCGGCATTCTTTCCACATGTCCGAACCATCAGAGCATTCCATTTCGCATCTTTACACCTATACTCTCTTTCATACCTACTCGTTCTCTATTTATTTATAAATGTTTTGTTGTTTCGTATCGGGTATTTATAAATATTTATAAATGGTTAAATTTTAACTGAACAAATTGCGAAGTAGATATGATAACGACCTACCATCGTACATATCAGATGTCACTCATTCAATTCCACGCATGATAATGCTTTATGAGGTCCATAAATTATTGTTCGGGGTGTAATTTGTGTTCGTTAAATATATATTTATCCGTATGGTGACGGAGTAAGAATACAATTCACCACCCCATATCTTACCCGTGGATGATCGTAAGAGGAGACTAAGGGATACAAAATATATAACACCTATGTGAGAGAAGGAACACTTGAAATAAAACCATCAACACGTCTGACCAGCGTGGTATAGTAGGTAGGTCAATTTCCCTCCCATTGTATTATATTGTAAGACGTATATTTACGAATATTTTTTTTCTTATTGCTTGTGGTGGCAAACGAGCAAGCAGCACACCTGATGGTGTCATTGCCGCCATGGACCTTTGCAATACCAAGGATAAAGCTAGGCCGCTGCCTACCAATAAAAACCCCAAACCTACCCAGTTGGGCTTCCGAATCTCTCGCTCACCGTATAAAGCATTACTCAGACGTCGATCTTTTGCGAGAGTGGGGTACTACCCCGGATAGTACCGGCCCGCAGTTGCAGAGAGAGAACTGTCAACAGCGTGGTCCTATTACTATTAAAGGTATTATTGTAGGAGGTACGTATATTCTAGGAGGCTCGAGCCCAACAGTGGGACATATGATCTGAAATAAAATAATGAATAAAAAAACTATATATCTGTAAAGTCCCCCGCAATAAAAGGGTTATTTTCTTAGTGCAAGGTTCTGTTTTTGAAAAATAAAAAGAAAAGTTCCTAACGTCGTATTGTAGTTCAATTTTTTTTTAATTATCTATGGTCTGGCCACAGTAAGTCTTAAACATCCGTGATGATGTTAGTTCCATAACCTGCAGTTTCTCTCTCTTCACTTACTGAGCAGGCATCAAAACCGATACTAATTAGGAGTAATTGAAAGAGGATATGCTTACAATTATTAAAACGCATGGTTTTATTAGGCAGTCGTTTGCTTTAGCTGGAAGATTGTTTAAAAGTTATTACTTTCACCATGAGGCACAATACCTTTTTCTGGATACCAGGTATCTATATTTTTTTTGCTTGACAATGCTTATGCAAAATCTCTGGTAATTGTATATTTGGAACGTTTCTCGCGATAACCCTGCTAATATGACAAGTTTAAAAGTTTGTGAAGATGTATGAATGTTGGTGTGTAACATTTCAATGGCAATTTGGATTAGCGCATAGGATACTTTGTATCTCGGTAATCCTCATCATTCTCCTACCCTTAACCCAATTACTTGGGGTCGATACAATATGTACTCTTCTTTCATAGTACATATTGTAGGAGTTATTGGCAATAGTTTTATGACCAGCCGCCTGCCAGACGTCAACCCTCCTTGGGAATGTAATTGTTGATCAAACGGCATCAGATGGAGTTGGCCCAGGTTATTACAAGGCTCTTAGTCGTCTTTTACGACATCTACGAGCAAAGTAAGGGTTGGTAGTATTCGAAGCCGCTACCACACAGCTTTTTTTCTCAAGATAAACATGAATAAAAAGAGAGTTAACACCTGTTATGACATTTGATAGGATTGTGTGAGAGAAGAGTATATATTTCTTCAATCCCAAGTAGTTGAGATAAGGGTATAAGAATATTTCCTTGTGGTGACGGAATAAGAATACAAATCAGCCCCTACCGTACCCGTAGGTGATTGTAAGAGACGACTAAAGGATATAAGACGTATATAACATCCATGCAAGAGAAGGAAAAATTAAAACAAAACTTTATACCAACACGCCTGACCAGCGTGGTACAGTAGGTTAATTTCTCTTACATTATGTAGAAGGCTCGAGCCCAACAGTGTGATGTTATATATTAGCTGAGATGATGACGAGATGTAAAAGAATAAATTCCTATGTTATTCTTACTACGACATCAAACTGAAAACATAATAGCATTTTCGAACCTATAATTATACAGCACGGCGGCCTTCATTTCAAAACTACGTTCAACGACGAACATACGGAAGTAATGTTCGTGTCAGTATAGGATAATCAACACTACACGCGATCAAGTTTTATTTAAGTTTGACTTAAATTAGTTTGTTTATATATTGATAATTTATATGATGTAGGATGTAGGTACCGGGGGAGACCAAGACTCACCTACCTAGACTAGATTGGTCACGGAAAGTGGAGTTAAGAGTCTCCAAAACCGGCGAGCGTGTATGAAGAGAATTATGAATGTTGAGGAAGCGAGTGAAGTATGCAAGGATAGAGTTCTCTGGCACTCTGTTCTCTCTGCCTACCCTGCAAGGGATATGGCGTGATGATATGTATGTATGTATAATTTAGTATTTTTACTCGTGATCGGGTACCTCTTGTGAGATCCGGTCCAGGCATGATCCTTTATATTATATTTAAACTATTACGTTCGAAGGGCATTGCACTGGAGCTAATTAAATAATAAGCATGTTGTCCTATTCTTTTTTTATAAAAAATGAAAATAATAATAATAAAATGGATAAAATATAATTAGACAAACCCGCTGAGTTTCTTGCCGGATCATCCCAGTAGCGGTCTTATTCCGATCCGGTGGTAGTTTATTAGATTAAATTTAAATGTAAAAAATGACAATATGTAAGTGCCCTCGCAGGGTTTATTCATAATAAATAAATTTGAATATTACAAGTATTAGCATTCTATACATCTATAAGTCTGCTTTTGTGTCTCAACGGGATAAGAATATAATTATCATTTAGGTTATTTTTTCGTTGTTTTTGTGGCTTAGTTGTTACCTGCAGATGGCTGTGATATCTTCACTCGGAATGTTTTTTGAGCGCTGAGTGCTCTCAACTCAAAATTTCTTACTTCTCGGGAATTTATAAAAATAGTTGAGGTGCCAAGAAAATACAAGATTGTAGTCGGTGATAAGTTTCTTAGAAACTGCTGCAGTTCTTGGTAATACTTTTGCCAGTGTATATGGTTCCCAAGAGCGAGTATGGGGGTAAACTTTAAAATATAATACGATTCGAGAGTTGAATATCCTACAATAGTTCACGGTGGTATAAGTGGCAGCACGATCGGAACGGATTTCCAATAGATGTGGGTTCGAATCCCATTTGTGACCATCATTTTTCGCTCGTAATCGAGTTTTTATAAATAATCAAGCATATTAAATGCTAAATTTCAATAATTTGAATAACAGGATTGTGTCATCGTTTAATACAATTCTAACTGCAAAGTTTGAGCAATAAGCCAGTAATGTGTGAACAATGTCGGGTAGATGGCACACGTCTCCTTAAAGACGAAAATATAATACGATGCGAGAATTGAATGTCCTACAATAGTTCACGGTGGTATAAGTGGCAGCACAATCGGAACGGATTTCCAATAGGTGTGGGTTCGAATTCCACGTGACAATCACTTTACGCTCGTAATCGGGTTTTTCTAAAAAACTTTAAATTGTTATTATCCCCATATAATATAATTAAATTTTATACTTATTATCGAAAATTTCTTAAAAAAACAACTAAGAACCATCTAAACAAAATACTATAATATCATCCAGGATTTGAATCTGTAACATTACGGCTGGTCATTTAATTCCAATACCAATGCGATTATAATTAATCATTCAATAGCAATTATTTCTATAATGAATTGACTTCATTCAGTGTGCTTCACTTTGCCGTCTAGCTCAAGAGGCATGCAAACTCGCTGATTGGCTGTCAATAATCCATAATTGAACGCACATAGCTATAGGTTAAATACAGCAGAATTAGATCAAATATACATGAAAAAAAAACCATTGCTTTGTACCATTTATAGACAATTTATTACTTTAATAACTGTAATTTAGTAAAGACATGTTTAATACATTGATTTTTTATTTTTTGGAGTTTACTCCTTAAGAATCGATTTTCATATAAGGCACCCGGTATGAGAAAAATTTGAAGAGTAAAATCTAGTGATCTAATGATCTCGTTACGTTTTTGGTGCGCAACCTATTCTGCGCATCTTTCACTTTCTGACGTGTGATAATACTTCACTGAACAGTTTTAATAAATGTAAATATATATATATATATATATTATTTTTAGTCAAATGAGCTTTTTTTGCGCCTATTTGATAATCGTACTTAAGGAGTAAACTCCAGTCGTGCGTCGGAGCTGACACACACTTTTTTTTTATAGCTTTTGGTGGCCAATGAGCAAGCAGTACACCTGGCGGTTAAGTGTTACTGCCGCCCATGGATCTTTGCTATACCAAGAGTATAGCTAGACCGCTGCCTACCAATATAAACAAGTTGGGGTTCCGACTCTCTCGCTCACCGAACGAAGCGCAATAGCACATTGCCATTGCTCAGACGTTGATCTTCTGCGAGAGTGTGTTACTACCTCGGACGGACCGGCCCGTAGCAGTCGACAGAAAACTGTCAACAGCGTGATGCTACCTATATTTACATCCTACACAAGAGAATCACCAGATAATAAGTGGTAGGGTTATACTGTTGACAGCTTTCTGTTCATAACTGCTGACTGGTCTGTTCGAGGTAGTACCACACAGTCGCAGAAACTCGAAGTCTGAGCAACGGCAATGTGCTATTGCGTTTAGTTCTGTTAGCGAGAGTACCAGAAGCTCAAATTGGGTGGGTTTGGTTGGTAGGCAGCTAGCTGTTGTTGTCTGCTGTGTACTGCCCTCGTCATTGCAAAGTTCCATGTGCGACGATAACACTTACCATCAGGTGTTCTGCTTTCTCGTTTTTCATCATAAACTATAAAAATATTTGAATAAAAACTTTAATTTCAGCGATATCATTGAGAAGTAGCTTCGAGTTTCCTCCATAATGGAAGGGAAATTGACCTACTATACTACGCTGGTCCGACGTGTTGGTATAGGGTTTTGTTTCGAGTTTTCCTTCTCTTGCATAGATATTATATGCGTATTATATCCCTTAGTCGTCTCTTACGACCACCCACGAATAGGATAAGGGGTGGTGAATTGTATTCTTACTCCGTCACCACACGGACTATCCGTGTACCACCACACGGATAGTATAAACATTATTATTTTATAATTCGTATATTATTTACTTTAACAAAACGTTATTAATTATGTGTTTGATTTGTATTCGATTGAATTTCATTCGTAATGAAGTTTGTCAATATGCAGTTCGTTAGTTCAATATTCGTCCATCTCACTCAAAATGGTGACTGTATGATAAAGTGGACGTGCATTAATATAGAAATAAATACTTAAATTAAACTATTTGTTTTTTTTTCATAATCTCCTCTATACATGTTGGATGTAGATATTCTCAGGATGAGGGATAGCGTTATTATTATGCTTAGCAGTCAGATTGGCATTCGTAGTTCGACAGATATTTTCCCAGGAGAAAGCTGCTACTCGTTGTAGAAACTACGGGGCTAAGGGGAGCACCTTTAACTTTTTTAAGAGTCCTACGGCTAAGTAAATAGATCCTCCTTTCAATTCTTTTTCGTCTTCTAGCTCGGTACAGAAGCTGAATATTCTTTCTATATTAGTTTAAAGTAAAAATATTATGTTCTTTCTGTGTAAAACAGGATTTAATTTTTTAACACGGCGAGCGTAATTTAAAATGCATATCAGTAGAATATTCAGCACGATTACTTGAATAATATATTTTTTATAAACAACATCCTGCGCAAAGATAATTGTCTTTGTCCTGCGGAGTTCATTAAAAACATATAATCGACGGACTGAGTAAGAATACTATTCACCACCCCATATCTTACCCGTGGGTGATCGTACGAGACGACTAAGGGATATAAAACGCATATAACATCTATTGCGAGAGAAGGAAAACTCGAAACAAAACCCTATACCAACACGTCTGACCAGCGCGGTATAGTAGGTTAATTTCCCTCTCACTACGAAGGAGGCCTGAGCCCCGCAGTGGGACATTTATGGGCTGTGATGATGATGATATAATCGACGGATATAAATTACACCCAGACTCGGTACATCAATTTTTGGATTGCACAAAGTATTGTTCTGTGTGAGTATCGAACATAACACTTGGTACGGTAGGTTAGTATCTTACGACCACGGATGTCAAGGAAGCGGTGGTGGATTATGGGCCTTTTGTCGCCCCGGACGGAATAAGCGAGGTGTGTTTGAATTATAGCTTGATAATGGTCGGTACGCTAAGCCATCTGTACAGTTGAATTGAATAATATGAATTAATTTTGCGAAAGTGGAAGGATGTAGGTACCGGGGGAGACCGAGACTAACCTACCTAGACCAAAATTGGTCACGTACTGAAGGAAGGTGGAGTCTCCGAAACCGGTGAGCGTGTATGAAGAGAATTATGAATATTGAGGAAGCGAGTGAAGTATGCAAGGATAGAGTTCTTTGACACTTTGTTATCTCAGCCTACTCTGCAAGGGATATGATGTTATGATATGTATTTATGTAATTTTGGGAATATATATCGTATAAATTCGTTGAATATTGGTTGGAAAACTTTGATGTCAATTTTATATATAACGTTATGTGAACTCTTCGTACAACATTTAAAAAAAAGCAATAAATTCTTGAACATTTTGTAAAGAGAATATATTTAATACATAAATAAACTCTAAAAATATAATAATTTCAAAATGATCACAAAATTTGGTTACAATAATACGATGTGAAAACGTATTTGACATATTAAATTTAAACTCATCAGTAAATAATTTCATTGAAATAACCCTTGTTGGTAGCATTTTTTAAAATGTAAACAGTTCAATTCAATTTATGTTAATTTAACTGGATTAAATAGAATTTGAATATTGATTATTTTATTAGGCTTTATTTATGCTACTCGTACCTGAATACTGACCACGTCACGCTGCGTCTCGATTTTTAATAGTTATTTATTAATTAGAGTCGACGTAATGTGTATTCGTGCATATTGCAAATGATATTGGCAATAGTTTTATGACCGAACCTCTGCCCGACGTCAATCCTTCTTGGGAATTAATTGTTGACCAAACAACATCAGGTGGCATACCACATAGCATATTATTTACATACTTAATTACTAGAAATATAATAGATTCTAGAATATTAATATATTCTTCTATCCTTATTCTATATATATATATATATATATATATATATTGCTTTTATTTTTGGGTTCTCACTTTGCATATCTATGACTTTTGAGAGATATGTAGGTTTTTATCATGATCTTCATAGTTCCAGCTAATAAATACACTTTCCATGACTGGTTTGGAACCTCCTCCAAAATGAGGAAGTAATTGATCATGAAATTAAATTGATTTACAATACGAAGCTGGTCTAACTGGTTACTATAGGATTTGAATTCGTGGTTTATTCACTTGCATAGATGTTATCTATATATTATATTAATATCCCTTATTTATCTTTTAAAGGTGGACATGTGGAAAGAATGCCGAACGAACATCTGGTTAAGAACATATATAATTCCAAAGTGGAAGGATGTAGACACCGGGGGAGACCGAGACTAACCTACCTGAGGAAGCGAGTAAACTTTGCAAGGCACTTTTCTCTTGCACTCTGTTCTCTCTGCCTACCCTGCAAGGGATATGGCGTGATGATATGTATGTATGTACCTTTAAAGGGTTATATAATATCCCTCTCCCACAGACAAGAAAGAGGATGGTAAATAATAATCTCACCCACACTCATACTCCCTCTTTGTGGTGAAGAGCACCATAAATAGGGAGTATGTTATTACAAATTCTTAATTATCAATTGCTTTAACAATAAAGAATATCATAAAGAATTCATGAAGAAACTCGTAAATTCAAAATTTCTACAAATAACAAATGTTCACGAATTTCTGAAAGCGTGTAAGTGTGAATATAAAGTTTAAATTTATTGTATTCTGAGCTTCGTGCCCGAGCAGTGAGATGTTTAAGGATTATAAAGTAGAATTTTATATATTTAAAGCCCCTCAGGACATTTATTTTCTAAAATTAAAGATCATATGAAATAATAATATTTTCACGGATTTTATCGCGTTTTTATTTGATTTATAGCGCCTAACACGGTTACCCCTCCTACCCCGCGCCCTCGGCGAACGCGCAGGGCTCCGGAGCGTTTCGGAGCCTCGCCGGAACGACCCGAGCGCGCGGCTGCGCCCTGCGCCCCGCGTATCTCTCGCCCGCGGTCGCCTGCGTGCGACCAGCGGCGGTGTGTGTCCACGCGTGGGCACTGTGAATAGTGTGAACTATGACCTTGCTCAGGGACCACGCGCGCGGTACACGCGCCGGCGCACCGACGCGAGTTTCGTAGTGTTCATACTTTGTAATATTCCATATTGTTGATTATTTTATGTGACTATATTGGACTATGTAAACATTTATTGTGAAATAAACGATTTAATACGAACTATAGATTTTTAATTTCCGAATCTTACTCAGTGTGGCCGCGTTCCGATCCGGTGGTAGCTTAATATAATTATTTGTTAAGTTTTATACTAGCAAATTTCTACAATATAATAATTAGTCTAAATTAAATGTTTAATAATAACTGATCATAAACAATATAGAATTTCTTTTTTGTACTGGTAACGAATTTGTTAAAATAATAAATTTATTAAAAATGTGGATCAAAATTTAATAACATATACTGTAGCGGGTAGATATAAATCTCTGTAATAACGATGACTTGTTGTACGTGAGACAACTTAGTTCTCCCCCGACCATGAACGCCGTAAAATGTTCGAAAACTCGGCAAATTAAAAATCAAATACAAACGCGATAGAATCTGTAACAATAGTTTTATTTCAATGTGTAATATTCGCATAAACATCAGAAATCATTATGCAAGATTATATTTTTAAAGATCATCATCATTCTCCTACTCTTATCCCAATTACTTCGGGTCGATACAATATGTACTCTTTTTTCATAGTACATATTGTAAAAGTTATTGGTAATAGTTTTATGACCGGCCGCCTGCCAGACGTCTACCCTTCTTGGGAATGTAATCGTTGACCAAACGGCATCAGATAGAGTTGGCCCAGGTCGTTATAAGGCTCTTAGTCGTCTTTTACGACATTCACGAGCAAAGTAAGGGTTGGTAGTATTCGTAGTCGCTACCATACAACTTGCCAATCAATATATTTTTAAAGATATAAAATAAAATAGGTCATTACATTTTTCAAGTCAATAATGCTAATGTTAAATTACTATCAAGCCAACTGAACATAATTTGTCCGTAAATACTTTCCTTTCCTTCCTTTACTTTGATAAATGAGGTGTTGTTCGATTTATATCAGTCACGAAATTGGTCACTAAAACAGTAAATGTAATTTTTCATAGCCCTATTTCATATTTTCTTTCGCTTAATAATACGAGTGGGTTCGTAATTTGAATTGGTTATTTAAAAATATTAAGAGATTTAGTTTAAAAAAAAAACTACTTTTTAAATTAGTTATATTTTTACATACATACATACATACATATCATCACGCAATGATAGTTAATTTTAATTTATATTATATTTTTAATTTATTTAAATAAGGCTTTGTTGTTTAACCATAATCTGGCCTTTCTTTCTGCGTGGTGACGGAGTAAGAATACAATTCACCACCCTACCTTACCCATGGGTGATCGCAAGAGACGACTACGGGATATAAAATGCTTATAACATCTATGCAAGAGATGTCAAACTTGATACTAAACCCTATACCAACACGTCTGACCAGCGTGGTATAGTAGGTCAATTTCCCTCCTATAGTGGAGGAGGCTCAAGCCCAACACATATATGAGCTGAGATGATAATCTTGCCTTGTATAGTTACAAAATTTAATAACTAAATTGTCTTATTTACTAACTTATATAAACATGCTCCATCTGAAGATGAATTAGCTAAGGTGCTATTTCAAAGGCCTATATCAAAAAGCTTATACTGTCCAAAAAATGAATTTCTTAGACCGGAATTCCGGTCCCACTCCATTCGATTTAAATTAGTTATAGATAATAATAACTAGGTTTAACATAAATTGGTAACAGCTTCTTAATCATTCACATATCGGATAAAAATAATGTGTGTATAAAATTTTATTCAACTATATTTGTTCACTTTTTAATGAGTTAACTATAAGAAAAATCTCTTTTCAAGTGAAAGTAAATTAAAATAACAGTAATTCATTTGAATGGTAAACACACAAGTATATAGGCCCATAAAGCACGTCAAATATGTATCCTCGCTTTGTTTTTATCAGGGTGTAAAAGTTTCTAGAAATTATTAGAAATCTTATAAGAAATTTCATAGTAAAAAATTCTAGAACTCTTTTTTTTTAAACACCACCCTGCACAAAGGAAATAATCCTTGTATTGCAGGGGACTTCTAAACATACATTTAACCAGACATAAATTGCCGAACGAACGTCTGGTTAAGAAGATATACAATGCGAAAGTGGAAGGATGTAGATACCGAGGGAGACCGAGACTAACCTACCTAGACCAGATCGGTCATGTACTGAAGGAAGGTGGAGTCAAGAGTCTCCGAAACCGGCGAGCGTGTATGAAGAGAATTATGAATGTTGAGGAAGCGAGTGAAGTATGCAAAGATAGAGTTCTCTGGCACTCTGTTCTCTCTGCCTACCCTGCAAGGGATATGGCGTGATGATATGTATGTATGTATGTAAATTACCCAAAAAATACCCAGACCCAGAACGACGGTTTGTGGATCGCACAAAGTTTTGTCCTGCGTGGCAATCGTACTCACGATACTGGCATGTAAGGTCGATATATTAACTCGATAACTTAACACTTAGGCCATTTGTGCAATCTTACTTCCATCATATAACTATTTGTCATCCACAGCTATACGTAGGCCTCTTTTTTAGAAAATCACGCAGTCATTTATTGTAGGAACTATTGCCATATTCGCTACGTCTGGAAAACGAGTTCACGATAGGAGTAATATATTAGGCACATTATACTGGTGATATCTCAGCCGACTTCTATGACTTCCACGATCAAGTAAGGGGTGACGTGTCATCATCATCTCAGCACATACACGTCCCACTGTTGGGCTCGAGCCTCCGCTATAATGGGAGGGCAATTGACCTACTATACCACGCTGGTCAGACATGTTAGTATAGGGTTTTGTTTCGAGTTTTCCTTCTCTTGCATAGATGTTATATGCGTTTTATATCCCTTAGTCGTCTCGTATGATCACTCACGGGTAAGATGCGTGTTGATGGAGTGGTGAATTGTATTCTTACTCCATCACTACACGGAATGACGTGTATTGTATTCATATTCCGTTGCCATGAGGCAATCATTACTTATTTCGATATATTCTAAGAATTGAATCCAATAATTATTTCTTCATGTTAAGAAGCTTTTAACAAAGTTAAAGACGGTAAGGAAACTTTGCGCCATTGATGCAATAAAGTCTGCCGTTCAACTTGTAACTTTTAACACAGATAATTTCGTACTTTTCGTAGTATATTTATCTTTGGAAGCTCATTAATCATCATGATTAAGTAGACCAAAAGATTCTTAATAATATTGGTAGATTGTATATATTTGATATACTTATTGTATTTTATTTAATTGGGAGATTGTATTGTTGTGTTGGTTGTGGGTGAAATGGGAATTTGTCCGTCACCTGAGGAGAGGCCGACTGCATGAGGAACGTGCCTCAGCGGTGAATGCTGTCGGAGCGCTGACTTGCAACGATGCCTGAAAGGGTAACCCGCCAGATGGGCCATGGTCTGCACGATGAAAAGGGGTAAGTACAGGGCAGGCTATGAGATCGCTTGAAAATGAAAATAAAAATTTAATGAAAATAAAATCGGGGCTTTTTTTTATTACTTATGGTGGCAAACGAGCAAGCAGCACACCTGCTGGTAAGTGTCACTGCCGCCCATGGACCTTTGCTATAACCAAAGCTATAATAGCTAGGCTGCTGTCTACCATAACAATCCCCAAACCCACCGAGTTGGACTTCTGGCTCTCTCGCTCACCGAACGAAGCGCAGTAGCACATTGCTATTACTCAGACGTCGATCTTCTGTGAGAGTGTGGTACTAACCCGGATGGAGATGTGATGAAATAACAAAATTGGGGCTTGCACCCACACCATTCTCACCACAGTACCAATTCAGTTAGCGTGGATAGGTATTCAAATTTCTGTTCGTGTTCTCATTTTTATTATAATAAAAAAAAAATATATCAAAAAAATATTTAAAAAAATATTTCAAAATATCATTTAGTTAAAAATATAATTTATAAATGAGAAAGAAAAACACATCAAAACAGACACCAACCAAGACTATTTGAAATAGATGAATGATTTGATAACGGGAACAGTCACTACTTACTGCGGTACGTTGCATTTGATTCTCTACCGAATTTAATTTCTTCTCTACTGGTTTTTACTATCAGCAAATTTTCAAGAGAATATAAAGAACATTCAATATGTTAACAAGTTAGAAATACTGTGTATTGTTTTATTAAATAAACATTTTTAGTGGTAGGACCACGCTGTTGACAGATTTCTGTATACAGCCGCGGGCCGGTCCGTCCGGGGTAGTACCATACCCTCGCAGAAGATGGACGTCTGAGTAATGGCAATGTGCTATTGCGCTTCGTTCGGTGAACGAGAGAGTCGGAAGCCTTACTGAGTAGGTTTGGAGTTTGTATTGGTAGGTAACGGTCTAACTATATTCTTGGTAATGTAAAGATCCAAGGGCGGCAGTAATACTTACCGTCCGGTGTGCTTATTGCTTGTTAGCCACTATAAGCAATATTTTTTTTTCCGTGGCAGACATTAAAACTAGCTTATTACCCGCAATTGTGGGAAATATGTTTAACAATATAATCGTAGATCAATAGACACCTCTACATACCTGTTAAATATTTAAACCTTTTATTCTATAAAGATAGATGAACAACGTAATGTAAACGACAGCACAAATATAAATAAGCGAAGTCAATGGAATGCAAATTTAATTTTTTTACAATTGCCAATATTCGAATTTCATCCGATTTCGAATTTCAAAATGATAAATAATTAAATGCGTCCATTTCGCAATTCAAAGTGAATTCATAGTTGAGAGACTAGCCCGTAGGACAAAGTCAATGAAATGTAAAAGCGCTTTAAAAGAGGCCCTGAAATACGAAGTCTATCTATTCATTACGAATACAGGTTTAGAGATAGGGAAAGAGGTTACAAAGGTTCCATTTAATTGAGCACTAAGAATGAATGAAATTCTTAGTTAGACTGGAGAAAACTGGAGAATATATTTTATAAAGCGTAAATATAAATAAAGAAAAAATACAAATATTTTATACTACTCCGTTTCACAAAATGGTGACGGTATAAAATACAGTGTATGATACACTATTTTATACCATCACCATTTTTTGCCTGCTTATTTCCTAGTAGAAATCGTGGGATCACCAATAGCGGCCTTTACACACACACTCTATCGCGCGTTCTTAGGAGCGTACAGGATTACGCGCGGGAAAGCCTGCACGCTCATTCGCGCGCGATTATTTTTGATAGTTTTGTTTACGCTATCCGTTCTATCGCACGCGATTGTTTGCATTCGTTTTCCTCAGCGGAATGAGCGGCCGTGTAAAGGCTAATCGTTCGGGCTAGATCGCGCGAAACTTGCGCGTGTTGGAGTGTATGCAATTCACACAGTTTTACTGAAGAACACGGGTTTTGCGGTGAAAAATGGATAGCAGATATCGCGGTTATCATGTTCACTGGTATAATTCAACTCAAAAAGAAGAAGAAACGATCAGTGTGGGTAGACAGCAATATTATCATATGCCTTTAATGGAAGAATTACGAGAAACTATCCGGACGTTTTTATATTCTTCGGACTTGATTTTCCAGAGGCAAGGAAGAGATTAGTACAATGTAATTAACTCTAAGATTAATTCTTTACTCCATGTACGTATCTCCGCCATCTTGTGCGCGAAAGAATTATAATGTAAAGGTAACCTAAGGAAACGATTGCGTACACGACTGACAAGCGCGGCGCGAGGTCTTTTCTCTTCCCTTCCACATCCTTTATACGCGCGCTCTTTCACGCACGATTGCTATTTCACGCGCGATTGAGTGTGTGTGTAAAGGCCGCTAATGACTGATCCAAGTTACCAATGCTAAAACATCTGACACGAATGGTAATTATGGGCCGTAAGTCTGTACCGAATAACTCCAAATTCCTTACAATTTTATGAAACTTCTTTATAAAATCTTTTTTATTATTAAGATTAATCTAAGAATATTATTAAGTCATTTCTTCTATATACTTTTTTTCTTTTTGTTCCTCCTTTATTTTAGTATATCTCAAGTCATAAAGCTCACAAAAAATTAAAGATCCATTCTATGGTTGTCTGGAAGAAATTGCAATACGCGATAAAACTACCTAGTTGTACCAAAGGCAAACGATTTTTAAAAAAATATTTCTGTACTTAATTGATTGAATTAGGCGATACATGGTGAAAATCCATTATTATCTTAAAATGGAGGAAGGTGGAATAGGATATAAGGAAAATTTCTTCTTTCCTTATATCCTATTCCACCTTGATCCCACCCGTATTCCTCCCTTTCTTGAGGTGTACGGTATATTGATTAACTGTGGGAAAGTGGTGGGTCTTCCTTCCTTTCCTCCATTTTAAGATAATTTCTGTACTTATAGATGGAGTGCAATACAGAGTTATTGTATTGTAAAACTAATTACAACTACAATTATATACAATGTTATTTTGAAAAGTAGCAAATAACTTAGGTAAAATAACTTAGGTATGAACTGGAGGCCACTGATGACAAGGGCCGAGTACCAGTGGCCTGTCCATATGGTATCAGAGAGGTATGTGTACGACAGGTTATGGGGTCGACAGAAGAAATGGTACACATTTCTTCTGTCGCTTCGGACCGATCAATGATCAATTTTAATTGTCATCTAATTTGTTAATTTGTTATGATAATAATCTTGGCTCATATACGTTTCATTGCTGGGCTTGAGCCTTCTCCACAAAAGAAGGCAAATTGATCTACTGTATCCACGCTGATCAAGAGAGTTGGTATACAGTTATATTTCGAGTTTTCCGTCTCTTGTAGAGATATTATAAGCATATTTGCTAAATTGTATTCTTTATCTACCCTGAAGAATATGTATGTTAGAATGAATCTATGTAAATTTAACTAGAATTAAAATATATAACTATTACATATAGTTGTATATTTTAGTAAAGAATTTGTAGGAATTATTTGTGACAACGATTTGACACTTATTGATAAAAAGACGAAAATAATCGAGAGAATCACACGAATTTTTGAATGATAAATATAATATTATTTTTAAAATAATCGCTTATTTGGTTTTATTAGAAGAGAAAATAATCTTTAATAATAATAAAATTAAAAAAGAAAATGTACCATTCACTTCTGAGACATTGTCCAAATTTCAAGTATCTAATTCATCGGGTTCGGCTCAGTTTAAAATAAATCACCCCAAAAAGGCACGCAAGAAAACGAGTTAATAAAAAAAAATGGTAATAATATTTACTATATTGTATATATATAATGGCAAATACTCTTAATTATTTGCAACAAAACGAAAGTAACCTCGCGAAATTCTTTTTGTCTTCTATTCTATTAACATAACTTGTACATTAATTTTATATATTGCACAAGTACTACACACCTGACCCTTTTTGAAGGGCTTCACTGATTCGGTCAGTAAATATACAAGTGTATATGGTCTCCGAGTGCCCTTTGGGTTGCTCGCCCACTTACTCTATAAAAGAGTACTTTAAGAAATTTTATTCATATCTTGTGAAATGACTATCATTATACCTATACGTGACAAGAGTAACTATATAAATATTTTTGTACTGATGAATAAAAATCTTCATTAAAAAAATTAAAATAAAACGACGAATTGAACCTGCTGACTGTTTAATGGTGGCTGCGAATACTATCAGCCTTTTTTATACCTTGTGGATGTAAAAGACGACTTAAAGCTTTACATCGTCAGGGGTCAACTGCATTTAATACATAAATACATACATCAAGCCATATCCCTTGCAGGGTAGGCAGAGAGAACAGAGTGCCAGAGAACTCTATCCTTGCATACTTCACTCGCTTCCTCAACATTCATAATTCTCTTCATACACGCTCACCGGTTTCGGAGACTCTTGACTCCACCTTCCTTCAGTACGTGACCAATCTGGTCTAGGTAGGTTAGTCTCGGTCTCCCCAGGTACTTACATCCTTCCACTTTCACTTTGATGTAGTCTATTAAACAATTAGATTCCCAAGGAGTGTTGACGTTAAGCAGGCGGGGTGATAAAATTATTGCCAAAACTTTTGCGTACGTATATGATGAATAAAGAGAACGTAATGTGTCTATCAAAAAAAAGTTATTAGTATTTTTAGGTTAACTTACACTTATGTTTTTTTTGTTATGGAATAAATTTACTTTTTTATTTTTATTTTATTATTTATTTAATGCGTCGATCCGAAGCGATTAAGATAAGAGGAGATTGATGGTAATGATGACTTGAGTATTGTGGATAAGTTTACTAAATCAATTTTAAGTACATAATTAGCATACCTATTTACTATATTACTTTGTAAGAATTGTCAGAATAAGAATACATTTCATCCTTTCCTTATTACCTGTAAGTGCCGTAAAACACAATTAAAAGGTATAATAAGCAGATAATATTATTCCAAGAGAATGAAAAACACAAAATAAAATTACGCAAATACGTCAAACCATTTGGCTAGCATATTGTAATAGGCTAATTTCTCACATTTGGAGAAAATACGTGCTCAATAATGAGAGATACATAGGTTGAAAAAGGTAATGAAAATTGAAGTTATTTCTTTATTTCTCTTATTTTTTTCTTAAGGATTTATTACTAAGTTTTTGAAAAGTTTTTAAAAGGAAGAGAAACAGCACAACAACGAACTTTGGATGCATAATTTTATGAGATAAACCTATATTTAGCTGTGACAAAATCAAAAACGACATGAGGTGAAAAACGACAAAATACGAGTGACAATTTGATTCTTATTCATCAGCTTATACTTGTCTAGTTGGTAGGACGATTGGAAAGTACAATAATACACTTTTCTTTTTGGAACAGAAAAGCATCGTATTTCATAAGATGACTACTGGAAAGAAATGCCTGATGGAAGAATACATTATTTTACTTCGTAATTACATGAAATTACACTAAAGTAAGTATAACGAAGCAACGTAAAAAAATCACATCACACTCAAAATTTAGATTTAAGATTAACGTCTATAAGTAATCTAATAACATTCGAAACAATTTTATTTAAAAAAAAATATGAGTAGATACAAGATGATTTAATAAAAAGCGGTCGAATGTGGCCACTATTAAATGGGCCTAACTGTCTCGTAATCTTACAATCGACGTTTGTAACGCCGTAATCATAAAACTTTGGGTTGCAAATCATCTTAAAGATGGTCATGCGTAAAGCGGTACCTTTTTCAACCCTAATTTTAACCAGTGACTTGCTCCAAGTTGTGCTACTTCTTATGTGTGGGTTATTGTGTGGTATAATATTTGAGAAAATGCTATGATTATTATCAATTCTTAAATCGTTTATTGCAAGCCATTTTACACAAATTTAGGCCAATTCTACCTAACAATTACACTGCTAAGGGATGGTTGATATGGTTTGGTGTTGGTAGTAATAGTTAGCTAATAGCTTCAGCGGTAACTCTTACTCTTCTTTCCTAACTTAGAAGATACAGAAATATTTTACTGGTTGAACCTGATAGATTATATGGTTTGGTTTATACGAAAACAGCCAGGAGAGTGATAAATATTTGGGTTTTAATTCTAAAGACCCTCCACTAGGTGGACTGACAACATTATTAACGTCGCAGGAAACTGTTGCATGCCGGTGGCACAGAACGGATTTAAGTGTCATTCTTGTGGGAAAGCCTATGTCCAACAGTGAACGTTTACAGGCTGACGGATGGATGGATGGATGGATAATAATTCTTGATATTTATGCGAGTATACTATATATATTAGTAACATATTAGGGAATATTAGTTATATACATAACTTATAATTGCAATGAAACTCTTTTGATCGCATTCGTAACGACGACGTAAGAGAGTGAGTAGGTATGAAAGAGAGTATTGGTGTAAAGATGCGAAAAGGAATGCTCCGATGGTTCGGACATGTGGAAAAATGCCGAACGAACGCCTGGTTAAGAAGATATACAATGTGAAAGTGGAAGGATGTACTCATGACTCACCTACTTAGACCAGATTGGTCACATACTGAAGGAAGGTGGAGTCAAGAGTCTCCGAAACCGGCGAGCGTGTATGAAGAGAATTATGAATGTTGAGAAAGCAAGTGAAGTATGGAAGGCTAGAGTTCTCTGGCACTCTGTTCTCTCTGCCTACCCTGTAAGGGATATGGCGTGATGATATGTATGTATGTAACTCTTTTGTCTTACAACGGGAATATAGATAAGATATTCCCGTTAAAAAAAAGTACCTATTAACTTGAATAATCGTAAATGAATAAAAGTAATTATTAACTAGCTATTTATTTTATTTTGGGGGGGTAATAATCCGAAATACGGAAATCCGTAGAAGAACGGATGTAACCGACATAGCCCTAAGGATTAGCACGTTGAAGTGGCAATGGGCAGGCCACATCGCTCGACGAACCGACAACCGTTGGGGAAAAAAGGTTCTCGAGTGGCGACCACGAATCGGACGACGCAGCGTAGGACGACCCCCCACTCGGTGGACTGATGACCTCATCAAGGTTGCAGGAAACCGCTGGATGCAGGTGGCACAGGACCGTTATAGATGGCATTCTCGTGGGGAGGCCTATGTTCAACAGTGGACGTTTACAGGCTGATGGATGGATGGATGAACTAGCTAATTCATTTACGTAAATAATCGTCCTGTTAGTTTCATAAGTATTTGCACACTGAAATATATTTTTTTTTATTTGTCAGTTTTTCATTTCTTTAGTGGTATGTGCATGGTAGACATAGAAGAAGGCATTTTATCCTTGTAGAGTTGTTTGGAGCCCAAAGAGTTTTAATTATTTTCAATCGATACACTTTGCCTTTAACTTAAACCATATATTCAAGGTTATAACTACGGGGCTAAATCTCCGTATATTGGCCTGCTTTGTTCTTGACCCCGTTTCCGATTATGTCATTTAATTAAGCAAGAAGTTGTTTTACTGAATATTAAACATTTATTTAATTAAATAATTTCATTATAACATCATCAAATGTTCTGATTTCGGGACCATTTTGAGTTAAAATAAAGGGCTATTTATGAAAATACATTATCTTTTATTTAATAACAGTTTTCAACATTGCCTATTAAATTCATCATCGTTATTATCCTCCTCTTAATTCAAAATCCAATCCAATTACTTGGAGTTGATACCCTTATTTCCTCGTACATATTGCAAAAGTTGTTGGCAATAGTTTTGTGATCGGTGGCCTGCTTCATATAAACCATTCTTGAATTGTTGACCAGATGGCATCAGGTGGAGTTGGCCCAGGTAGAGATAAAGTTTTTATTTGCAATACCTTTATATAAATATTACACAAGCTATTGACTAAAACTCAACTAATATAAAAAATGGTAGATTTTTGGTTTTTTAAAAGATGGATGGCTGGTATTTTGACAAGGATTTTTTTATTTTATTTTTGTGTGTATATGTGAGTGTGTGAGTGCGTACTTACGTGCGTGCGTGTGCGCCTGTGTTTGTGTTACTAAAAAAATACATGGCGATTGGTGGTCTTTGTGGTGGAGACACATTTAAGCAAATTTTCCTAGATGTATAAGTGCAAATATAATATATAAATTGTACTAATTATTTTTCAAAAAGTAATCTTCTTTTGTTGCTATTTTAAGTGTCCTCTTCAATAATATCCTACTATAAATTAATAGCTTGTGTTTCTTATGTTTAATAGACAGTAACGCGAAGGGCATTTAATAATAGCTTGAAGGATTCGTTCTTTTATCCATTACTAAAGTAAAATTATATATGTGTGATACGAATATACAAAATATTCGTATCTGATTTGAAGGACAAAGAAACTTTTTATTTACTTTTTTGACATGGTAGTCAGGGTGCCACTATAACCCAGAATCTGCCTTATTCGTCGTTTCCGCCTTTATAAGCTGCTGGCGTATCGGGCGGCGTGATATCGCTTTAACTGAAGTGGCGTGTTATCAAATTAGAGATTAGTTCACCACTAGGAGAACAACGCTAAGTATTTTTTACTCTTTGATTTTGTACTTTTTGTGACGATTGGGATTGGTAAGGTTAACCCGTCGAGTGGATCAAGAAAGTCAAGGAAACCCCGACCATAGTTCGATCAATAGCACGCTCAGAGACTTTGAGCTTACTTGTGAGGCCTATATTTAGGAACCATGTATCTGTCGTGTGTCTATAACTTCTTTTTTTATTGCCTATGGTCGCAAATGGACAAGCAGCACATCTGGTGGTAAGTGATACTGCTATACATGGACCTCAGTAATATCAGGAGAATAGCCAAGCCGCTGCCAAAGGTCGCTTTTTATATTTATTTTATTTATTCATTTACCACATACAACCATCATTACAGGTAGTAGGTACCTAATTCAATGGATGTACACAAATTATAAAAAATACAATTATTAAAATCAAAATAATCTCATTAAAATCTAAATTATTAAAATCAAAATAAACTCATTAAAATCTAAATTATTAAAATCTAAATCTAAATTATTAATTATTAATCTATAAAATATATTATTAATGTATAATCTATCTAAATTATTAATTATTGATTATACAGTACTTGTATAAAAAAGCTGATATCACATCAGAACATTTTTATTTTTGTAGCAAAACAAACAACATTAATTGCGAGATCTACGCCATCCAAACTTTATAAAAGCGTGTCGGCAGAAAAGGGTTAGACACTTGACATGTTGTACGCCAACATACATTTTTGAGTGTTTTATTTTTAAACATTTATTTTAGCATGATTATGTTAAATAATTAATGTTAGAAGCTACAAAGATAGCTTCTATCTACGTAGCTTGGATATTTAAATAATAAATACCTAAATCCCAATAACAAATTTAAGTGTAAAGACGGGTTCATTATCATTCTCCTACTTTTATCCCAATTACTTGGAGTCGATATAATACATACTCGTGTTTCATAGTACATTTGTATATCTTGGATATTTATATATATTGGATGTGGATTTAGCCAAGATCGAAGGTACGCCACTGATATAGAGCGAAGAGTGAATGCGGGGATAATGCCGAACGAACGTCTGGTTAAGAAGATATACAATGCGAAAGTCGAAGGATGTAGGTACCGGGGGAGACTGAGACTAACCTACCTAGACCAGATCGGTCATGTACTGAAGGAAGGTGGAGTCAAGAGTCTCCGAAACCGGCGAGCGTGTATGAAGAGAATTATGAATGTTGAGGAAGCGAGTGAAGTATCCAAGGATAGAGTTCTCTGGCACTCTGTTCTCTCCGCCTACCCTGCAAGTGACATGGCGTGATGGTATTTATGTGTGTTCATAGTACATATTGTAAAAGTTATTGGCAATAGTTTTATGACCAGCCGCCTGCCAGACGTCAATCCTCCTCGGGAATGTAACTGTTGACCAAATAGCATCATATGGAGTTGGCCCAGATCGTTATAAAGCTCTTAGTCGTCTTTTACGACATCCACGAGCAAAGTAAGGGTTGGTAGTATTCGTAGCCGCTATCACACAGCTTGTGTAAAGACGGATTATAAATATGAAATTACCGTAGTGTGGACGCGTTGGGCCACTGAAGAAAAGAACGCGTACCAGTGACCCACCCGCAATGCGTAGAGAGGTACATTGTAGGGCGGGTCTACGGGGTCATGCGCCGCTTCTCCCGTCGCCCCGGACGGATTAGCGGGGCGTGACCGATCCGTAGCCCGCCGCCACAAAAAAAAAAAAAAAAAAAGTGTGGACGCGTTAGAATACAATTCACCACCCTATCTTAACCGTGGGTATTGTAAAGGATGGTTTAAGGATATAATGTGCTTATAATATTTATGCAAGAGGAAAAATATTCGAAATAAAAACCCTATATCAACCCGTTTGACCAGCGTGATGTAGGAGCACATTTCTTTCCTATTTTGGAGGATGTTTGAGCTAAGATAATGAAGAATACCAAGTATTTACTGCCCCTTATGGTCCCGTAGCATATGTGAAATCCCATCAAGGAAGTTGGTATCAACGTTTTCCTTGAAAGCTTATAACACCGATTCCAATCGCTTATTTAGTTTCCAAGCGAAATTTTTGTGGTCATATTTTCCCTTTATCGTGAGGCATATGTCCAGTAGTCGAAGTTGATAAATTGATGGCTGCAAATATTAAATGCCACGTGATTGCGACTACATAATAATATTGCATACAAATGCTATGAAACTGCAGAGTGACAGCATCACATCCTTACCTAAGGCTTAGTAAAAGAATCAAGAATGAGCAAGCAATTCTTGAAAAAAAAAATTAAGCAAAGAAGATATAAAAAAAAAACTGGAAGCATTTAGCATATTAATTATATACCAAGCTAGTAGATATAAGAAAAGTATTTTTCTCGGTGTAAAGGTTGATACCTAATTTTAGGACTACCATATGAGTTGTAAAACAGACCGTGACATGACAATATAAGTATTTTTGGTTCACTAAATACCGTACAACTTAAGGAAGGTCTCGTCTTGCTCTTCTCATATCAATTAATAGTTTACTAAAGGACATGCAGTAGCAAATTGCTACCCCGGATAAACCCATTTATGACTTCAGTTTGAAAATTATCAACAGCGTCGCCTACTACTAACATCTTAAATCACACATTTCCTATATTTTTAACATCAATTTTAGATGTTATGAAACACAGATAATTGGATATATATTACAAATTATGACTACGATTAGTTTGCAGCTGTCAATAATTTTTGCGTTGCCATATTTTGCATTAAGATAAAAATTCCCTCTTTCATTAGGTAAAGTTCATTCGCGTAGTACGTTATATAACACTAATACCTAATTCTAAACGAGTCCAATTATCAATTCAAACTATTTTTGAATCTATCTAAACACTTCACACACATCATTATCTGTCTAGTCGTTTAGGAGCTCAGTCATATATATATACATATGAATTGTATACATAAAGATTATCTGTAAATATATATCAAAATATTAACACTTCGTATCAAGTTGACTAAAACAATGTAGTTTAAAACTATCTATGAGTATCAATGAACTGTTTGTTTTGTGAATCTTTTATTCTGTGATTACAACAAAAGCTGACGACGCTCAGTCGCAAAACTATTCCGATAACTATTACACTCTTAACACTGACATTGAAAAGTTTTTGCGAACGGTAATTAAGAAACTTTCACAAGCGGATTAAAAGTCTTTTGACTTTTACTATCTCATAATCCAGTTATATCTTTCAATGTTTCAAATCCACATTATACTGTCATACAGAGCTATTATCAACTTTTATAGCTCATAAAGTTATTGACGTAAAAATGTGCTCAAGTCAGTCGCCCAGTAATAAGCTATAAAGTATATATATTATATATTTTTTTCAGAATATACCATTGTATCCTTACTTCTTATTACTGTACAACTGGTAGTAAATAGAATTGTATCACTATGTTTTCTTTTCCGTGTATAACTAAGAGTAGGTAATAAGCAGATAATACTCGTATTATTGCAAAAAACAGAATTGGAAATAAATATTTACATTCCATTTGATCAGCGTGGTTCAGAACACTAATTTTAATATAATTACGGAGAAAAATCACATTCAATGATATAGTTTTAAAGTAAAAAGGATGTGAAGATTAGATATACATATTTGGATTGTATAGAAAAATCATTGGAATTTTTGTAATTACTCCTATTTTTCTCTACCTATTAATTTTGTTGTGGTTTTTGAAGACAATTATAATAATTTCCCGGTTTTGGTCTTTTGTGGAGATCATTGTGAATACTGGCACAAAAAAGGTACTGTGGTGAAAATGTATGCATTCATTTCAAAAATATGTAATTCAGGAAAATAGTTTCTTCGCATTATATATGAAAATTCAAGACAATTTTTTTTAATTTTATTTAGATTTCATTACAATATACACGTGCGATTTTGTTCGATGACTGTCTGCCATCTTGTCAATAGTGATTTGAGTCCGTTGCTTTATGATAAAAAAAATGGGACCATTAGTGTGGGCCGTCCTCTCTTGATGTTAACCTGATACTGTCTAAAGAATTCTAAAGAGATCGAAACCAGTGGAAATCGAGTTTCTTCATTAGATTAATTTATTTTGGCAGAAAGAAATACAATTGAAAAAAGGTTGGTAAAACATTTTACTAAATTGTTTCTTTTTTTGAAGTGGTTACATTTTAAAAAAGGTTACTTTTCAATGCTATTAAAACCAGCCAGATACACTACTAGTACAGCCAAAGAAATTTTGTCAAAAGTTTATACAGACTATAATATTTGAAAAGACTTTTTCCCCGACCTATTACATACAAATATGAAAATGGAATTAAATGTATATTATATACACACAATAATTTATTGATAAAATGAATTTAAGCGCATTTATATGCAAAAAAAAAACTACATGAAAATATTAAATTTTAATCGAATTTGCTGAGTATTTGACATAGATACAAGAACATCAAGTTCATTGCACTGAATAAAGAAAAAGAAATAATTTGGAAAATCCAAAAGTGCACACCTCATATAAATTAGTCAATGCTATAAATGAAAGAAAAATAACTTTTGAAATTTCGCGCCATTCTCGACTTAGCGCAAAACATAGCTTGCGAGCCATTATAAACGAACACATGGCTATATGGGATTTGTTCCATTTACCTATCCGAATAGAAGAACAATTTTTATAAGGTATAACATACACTAAAGATTAAGCCGTTTAGTTTTTTATTAATTGCATTTAAACGACAAAGAATACCAAGATATTTTCGATTGTCGCGATTATGAAGCTTTTATAAAAAAGGAAATACTTCAATGTATTAATTTTTACGGTCGTGAGAGTTCCAGATCTGATATGAACAGACATCCAGACGTCCTCATACGTGTAATGTGAGAAAAATACAAACATTTTTAGTTTTGTAAAGTCCTTGATTTTCACATATCGAGAGTAGAGCATCACCTCAACGCTTCGCTTATGAGGCGTGCATTAGAACGAATATTTTTCTTTATCTTTTTATTATTCATGCTTAAGGTACATTGTCTTCATCAGTCTAACGATGTCTATAACAATAGATGGGTTTATGTACAATAGTATATACTCCTATCTAAGAGTGAGAGCATTTTGCCATAATAGCCAGGCCTCGCCCTCGGGTAAGCAATCGCACTTGGTGTTATAACTTTCCCACGAGCTACACATTTTCCTAGCAATAACACAGCCAGATTTTTATGACAGCTATGGGAAAGTAAGTACTGATTTATTGCATCTTTATATTTTCTTATTCCGTCACCACGCGGGCCATTTATGTCAACACAAGAATATATTTATTATCGCATAGCTGTCTTCACAAAGCAATCTCAACATTTCAAAGCTTTGTTTATATACGGGAAAGGACTTTCTTGTCAGTTAATTAAACCCGATAAATAAATGGCTTTATTATAACTTTCATATCCTTATAATGCTTTAATAAAGCTGTTTGAATGGCGTACTTGCAAAGGCTCAATACTGTCGATGCTGTTGACATTTTCTAGTGAAGGCTTATAATGATGTGGTTAATGGTAAATGTCATTGAAAGGTCGCAGTTTATGTCGTAGTAGTTATTTTATTTAGGAATTTAAATTAATAAAGTATAATATACGTAATTATTTTAAACTATATTTGTCTTCAATGGATTTCTAATAGGTATGGGTTTAGGTCCCAAGTGTGAAATTCATTTTTCGCTCGTAAATAAGTTTTTATAAATAATTTAACATGTTAAATTGCTAAGCTTAGTAATTTAGATAATAAAGTTTAAATAATTCTAACTGCACAGTTAAGAGTATTAGAATTTGTAAAATGTGTAATTATACTTACATAAAGACGACAAAATCGCTGTGTGGTAGCGGCTACGAATACTACCAACCCTTATTTTGCTCGTGGATGTCGTAAAAGACGACTAAGAGCCTTACAACGACCTGGGCCAACTCCATCTGATGTCGTTTGGTTAACAATTACATTTCCAAGGGTGGTTGACGTGTGGCAGGCGGCCGGTCATAAAACTATTGCCAATAACTTTTACAATATGTAATATGAAAGAAGAGTACATATTGTATCGACCCCAATTAATTGGTTTATTGCATACATAGCTTCACGCCTGTTTCCCAGAGGGGTAGGCAGAGACTACGGATTGCCACAAACCACGATCCTGGCATACTTCCATCGCTTCATTCACACTCATAATAGTCTTCATGCATACTCTACGATTACGCATACTCTTAATATGACCTCTCGTCAATTTATTGGTTATATATAATAGTAGGAGAATGAAAGACGACGAAATAATACGAGTAACAAATTGAATATCATACGATAGCGCTCAATTATCTAAGTGGAAGGACGATTGGTTTCCAATAGATGTGAGTTCGAGTCCCACGTATGACAATAATTTTTTACTACTAACTTTTTTTTTAATACCTAAAATAGTAAATTTAATTGATGACCAAATACTTCTCTCAGTTACATACATACTTATCTTAATAGTTTTCAGCGGAAGTGACAATATTTTTAGTATGAAATGCAATATATATTCTATTACCGGATGTATTATAGATGTTGTAATAATACAATAAATTTCAATATTTTATAGAAATATGTATGTAGGTATGTCTCTTCGTGGGTTGACGGAATAAAAATACTATTAATCACCCTATTTCTTGCCTAGTAGTACGGAGTTCAATTTTCATAATTAATATCATCCTATCCACTATTCTTATTTTCACCATGACATAAAAGTACTTAAGGCCAAAATATTACTCTATAAATCATTACATATTAAGAATTTGCTTCATATATCTATTTAAACAAGTCAACGCATAGGTAGTTATAAAAAAACCTATAAATTTCGTGAAACCGCGATTAAAACAATCTTTAACTTAAGGAACGTGTAAAATTTACGTTTACTATACAATCTTATAATTAAATCAGAACCTAAACCCATTAAATAGTTTAAGTTGTACGACCTATTACTTGCCTAAACTTAAGCCTGAATAGAACTTTTCTAACCAAGTTAACTATATATTCAGTATATGTGTAGTTAAAAATTATTTATTAAGGAAGGTGGAGTCAAGAGTCTCCGAAACCGGCGAGCGTGTATGAAGAGAATTATGAATGTTAAGGAAGCGAGTGAAGTATGCAGAGATAGAGTTCTCTGGCACTCTGTTCTCTCTGCCTACCCTGCAAGGGATATGGCGTGATGATATGTATGTAAAAATTATTTTTATGACTTTGTTTATTCTTATTATCATTATTATCTAGCTCACATATGTTTCATTGCTGAGATTGGTTTTTTGGCTTTTTCTACTCATCATCATTCTCCTACTCTTACCCCAATTACTTGGGGTCGATACAATATGTACTCTTCCTTCATAGTACATATTGTAGAAGTTATTGGCAATAGTTTTATGACCGGCCGCCTGCCAGATGTCAACCCTCCTTGGAAATGTAATTATTGACCAAACGGCATCAGATGGAGTTGGCCTAGGTCGTTATAAGGCTCTTAGTCGTCTCTTACGACATCCACGAGCAAAGTAAGGGTTGGTAGTATTCGAAGCCACTACCACACAGCTTTTTGGCTTTTTCTACTGACAGAGGGCAATTCACTTACTATAACGACGTTGGTCAGATGATTTCGCACCAAAAGCTCATCATCTTCGTCTTTGATCATATAGCAGTATAGCGATACTGCTGTACCTTCCTCATAATAAGACGGAAATTGATATAATACTATATCACGCTGGTCACACCCCGCTAAAGTGCGACTCCATAGACCTGCCCTACATGTACCTCTCTACGCCGTGTAAGCGGGCCACTAGAACCCGGTCTTTGTCTTCGGTGTCCCGCCCGCCCGTTTACCGTCGTGGGTATCCTCTTGAGTCATTGCTTCGTCCTCACGCGGTATGGCCTCGCTCCGGGCAACCAGATTAATCCCCGGTCCCGACACCCGCTGCCTCGGCTAGGGTGGCATCAGCCGGAGGTACTCGTACCTGCGCCACCCAAGGCACCGGCGGCGATGCGTGTCGCCGTAGAGGAGTTCATGGGTACGCTCCGCCGGCCACCTCCTTCTGCGAGATGACTTTCTCGCAGAAGACAGTAATCGCGTCCCAGTTCCTGATGCTATCAGACCATCGCTTTCACGACGGCTGGCAGCGTCAGGTCGTCATCGATGGTTGCAACGAGTTCACGACACTGCTGTGCCCAGGTCACGCAGAGGCTTTAATATGCATATAACATAGCATAGACAAGACAGGTAAAACTCGAAATAAAAACCATCAACCACACCAACCAACCAAATAAAAATCAACGTTGTAGTACAGAACAGTACCCTTCCTATGCAGAGGAGGCTCGAATCAAGCAGTGAGACGCTATTCAACGTCGCTTAACCCCAAAAAAATATACTTAAACTCATTTGTTTAAATTGCCTTAACTGTTATGTACAATTTATAAGTTGTTGGTGAAAATGGATATAAGTGATATAACATACATGGATATAGTTGATCAGTGATCGCCAATACGGCTTTTGACATGGTCGATCGGCTGGTGATCTTCTTGTGTACCTTACACACCGTTGCGCAGAGGCTTTGGAGGGTAAGGGTGAGGCGCTAGCATTCAGCCTAGATATCGCAAATGCGTTTGATAGGGTCTGGCACGGGGCTCTTCTATCGAAGCTACCTTCTTATGGCATCCCCGAGGGACTCTGTAAATGAATCGCCAGCTTCCTGGATGGTCGGAGTATAAAAGTCGTCGTCAATGGCTCTTGCTCCGATACCGTGACCATTAACGCTGGTGTACCACAGGGCTCGGTGCTCTCTCCGACGCTGTTCATCCTACATGTCAATGACATGCTCTCTATATAAAATATGCATTGCTATGCGGATGACAGTACGGGTGACGAGCGGGTCGATACCGAGCATCAGAATATTCCTCGGAGTATATTACAGGAAAGAAGGACTCAACTTGTGTCTGAAGTCGAGCACTCTCTGGGGCGAGGCTCGAAATGGGCTGAACGAAACTTATTCCAGTTCAATCCCACTAAGACACAAGTTTGCGCGTTCACTGCAAAGAAGGACCCGTTTATCAGGGCGCCTCAGTTCCAAGGAGTAACTCTCCAAATTGCCGAGAGTATTGGGATCCTCGGCGTCGAACTATCAAGCAAAGTCCAGTTTGGGAGTCATTTGAAGGACAAAGCCAAATTGGTAAGTAGAAAGCTGGGCGTCCTGAACAGAGCCAGGCGGTACTTTACACCGAGACAACGTCTTGTGCTATATAAGGCACAAGTCCGCCCTCATGTGGAGTACTGCTCACATCTCTGGGCAGGCGTGCCCAAATATCAGCTAGACCCACTTGACTCCCTGCCAAGACGTGACGTTCGAAGCGTTGGTGATTCCAATCTCACGGAAAGACTGGAGTCATTGGGGAGCCGGAGAGACTTTGGGTCTCTCTGTGTACTCTACAGGCTCTTTCAGGGGGAGTGCTCTGAGGAACTATTTGACTTGGTACCACCGTCACCATTTTATCACCGTACCACTCGACACCGCAGCAGGGTTAATCCATTTCACCTGGAAACAATACGGACATCTACTGTACGTTTTCAGCGATCATTTCTACCACGTACGTGCAAGATCTGGAATGAACTACCTGCTGTCGTGTTTCCCGAGCGCTATGACATGTCCTTTTTTAAACGAGGTTTAAGAAGAGCTCTTTCTTCACGGTTGCCAGCGGCCTAGCTGTGCCCTAGTATTGCAAAGGTCCATGAGCAGTAGTGTCACTTACCATCAGGTATGCTGCTTGCTCGTTTGCCACCACCGGCAATAAAAAAAATAATAACATTGATCAAGGGAGAAATGCATTGAAATACAAATCTACGCTAACCCTTGTCAATAGATCAGCTGATTCTATTGTAACAAAGACTTATGGCTAAGAGTAAGATATATATGAGCTGAATAGAAGAAAAATAAGTAACATAATTGCTTAAAAGAGTACTATATTTTTTCACTGTATGGGCAAGGATTGTGCTTATTAGAGACAAAGAAAAAGAAAAAAATAACCTTTTTAATAAAGAAGGCATTAACGCAGAACAGTAAATTAAGATACATTTTCCTTACAAATCATTTCTAAGACTCATTATTGATCCAAGCAAACTATTCGATAAACAGTTTGAGATTAATCAACCTTCATATAGTCCATTTGGAATCCACATTAATCGGACCATATCAACGCACCACTAGACGAGGTATTAGCGACTCCGTCGGTCACTTACACCCAGCTATCAATTGAACTAATTCGTAGCCACTTACACAGATTGGATTTCAAATAACTGCTTTAGGGTGCGTCTATACGAGCTCTGAGCTCACATTACCGAATTATTTTTACATTTATTAGATATTTGAGAACGAGCTATAGGCATAATACTTATTTATAGAGAAATTAATATATTGGAGTTATATCTGAAGATATCATATTTTAAATAGTTATAAAATTCAAATTACTGAAATATAGCATTTAATATGCTTGATTATTTATAAAAACTCGATTACGAGCGAAAAATGATTGTCACAAGCGGGATTCGAACCCACACCTATTGGTAATCCGTCTCAATTGTACTGCCTTCGCTGTTTCGTTGTTTTCGCTCGTAATCGGGTTTTTATAAATAATCAAGCATATTAAATGCTAAATTTCAGTAATTTGAATAACAGGGTTGTGTCATCGTTTAATACAATTCTAAATGCAAAGTTTGAAGTATACATTATCGGGTAGATGGCACACGTCTCCTTAAAGATGTAAATATGATACGATACGAAATTTTAATGTCCTACAATAGTTCACGATGGTGTAAGTGGCAGCAAGATTGGGACGGATTTCCAATAGGTGTGGGTTCGAATCCCACTTGTGACAATAATTTTTCGCTCGTCAATCATTTTTATAGATATGAAATGTTATATTAATATATAAAATAGCATTAGTTTGCAGCTTTAGCCTTTAAAATTCATTTTTTTTTAAAGACAATACCCTGCATTATGGAAATAATCCTTGTATTGCAAAGGACGATACAAATACTCACTTAATGCAGACAAATTATACACATACTCAAAACGCAAATTTGTGGATCATACGAAGTATTCTCCTGCGTGGGAATCGAACCCATGGCACGGTAGGTTCTTAATTGCTACGTCATTTGTGCAGTCAATTGAAGAGCAATAGTTATACGAATGACAGAAATATATTTATATTTTCATTATGATGTATGTATGAAAAATATTAGTCCTTTCCGTACATTATTTAATGATAATAAATTAAGTTATAGTTATAATTAAGATATTTCATTAACATTCACGGTTTTATCCCATTAAAGCTTAAAACGGGCATGAAAGGTTCAGCAACCGGCCCGTAGGTTTGGCTCAAAAGCGACTACTTGAATCCGAGACCACGGCAATAGGAGCTGGATATTAATTCGCTAATCGCAGTGAAGCTGAGTGTGGGGTGGAGTGATATTGATGAGTAAAGATACCAGGCAGTGAAGCTGAGTGTGGGGTGGAGTGATATTGATTAGTAAAGATACCAGAGAAAGAAGATTTTCATCAGGCAAGTCAAGTCACGGCAGCTTCATCGTTAATAATATCATTCATAAGAACTGCTGTGTGGTAGAGGCAACGACGACGACGACGATGCTTTTTTTTCACGCTGTGGAAATTCATTTACGCACCGCCAGTGACAGACGAGAGGGTGTGTGGGACTCGCCAGCCGATTTCTTGATCGAAATACCCACTAAAACCACAGCGGTGCCTTCCACGCTTTTACGGGGTGCCGGAGAGATCATCTATTGACATTCTATCCCCGACACCCCAACGCTAGGCCATCTGGCCACGTCCAGTCGACCGTCAAGGCGGTGGGAGGAGCGCGGAACGGCGCCTCCCCCTTCCTGGCCACCGCCTGCGAAAGCAGATGCCTCGCGTACCCGCTCCGCGGCCTCCTTCGAATAGATGACCACCTCGCAGAAGGAGGCCATCGACGACCAGCACCTGTCCCTGTCAAGCATCTTAGAAATGATGGTCAATAACGACAGGATTGTTTCTATGACTGCCGACAGGTCGTGGCGCTGAGGCTCCCAGACGGAACAAACCTCCAGGGTGTGACGCCCATTATCAATTGGCGCGCCACACTCATGGAAACTAGGAGCCTCTTCCCGTCCGCTTCTGTGCAGGTACTTACCGAAGACCCCGTGTCCGGTAAGCACCTGCGTCATCCTGAAGGGTAAATTGCCGTGCCTTCTCTTCATCCAGTGGTGGAGATAGGGCCTAATCGCCTCGATGGTCCCCGCCCTGCTACAGGGGACTCCAATTCCTCCCTCCACCGCTGGATGACTGCCTGTCGAGCCGCTTCTCTTGTCCTACTCAGTACCTCCGTGGCAATCCGCTCGTCACTAGCTCGCGCTGCAGCACAGAGATGGTAGATTTCTGCCTGGTGTAGCCAAGGTGGATCGCCTGCCAGCAATGTGGCCGCGGTCCAGGGCACCGTACGGTATCCTTTTATAGTCCTCACCGCTATAGTTCTCTGCTTTTTTCTTATATATTGAAGATTCTAATGGTATAAACATCTAAGTAGGTCCCACTCAGAACCTAAACACATAACAAGCAATAAAAGATTTTTATTGTACTTTCTCTAACAAGTTGATACGATGAGGTAGCGTTCTCTTATTCCATACAAATTGAGTTTGAAAGTTGATTAGATACGACGTCAATACTGTTGTCAGCATCTTGTTAAAGAACACAAAATATCTTATCAACTTGATTTTGATATTTTATGGCAGTAGCTTTTACGCTATTGTCGATTTTTTTACTCTTGTTTATTTAGGATGAATTTGCTAGGTAGATGGTAATTGAATCATGAGTAAAACCTCTGCCATTGGCGATAACCTTTACGAAATTTATTTTCTCTCTTTTTGAAGTTTCATCTTACGAAACAAGCTTAGGAATTTGTGTCGAGATATTTTTTCCACTATAACTAAGTGAAGATGTATATAGCTAATGTATTTTTAGTTTTATATAGCACCTTTAAAATGCTTTAGTTTTATAGGATTTTGAATATTTTAGTAATATATAAAATTTCTGGTGATAAATTAACACATCATCATCATCACTATTCAGCCTGTTGTCATCCACTGATGGACGTAGGCTTCCCTCATATTTCACTACAAAGTGCGGTTCCATGCCGCCCTCATCCAACGACTCTCAGCAACCTTCACCAAATCGTCAATACTGGTACGTGGCACGTACAACTGGTGGAAGGACGACCATTGCTGCGACGTCCAATACGCAGGCGCCACTCGTGAACCTTTTTCCCCAACGCTTATCTCTTTGTCGAGCGATATGGCCTGCTCATTCAGCGTGCTAATTCTTTTGCTATATCGATTATACCTGTTCTTCTGCAGATTTTCTTATTCCAGATTATATCCCGCACAGAAATCCCGAACGTAGCTCGCTCCGTAGCACGCTGAGCGATTTTGAGTTTGGACATGAGAGCTACATTTAGGGACCATGTTTCCGTGTCTTAAGTCATCACTGGTAATACACACTGACTATAGACCTATATTTTCAGACACTGAAGTGTATTGAAAAGAGAAGATCCTCTTAAGTTTTCCGAAAACTACGCAGCCAAGTTGGATTCGTCAGCTGACCTCTTTCTTTCTTGAAAGTGGCTACCTAACTGGACTGTTTGTCCAAGGTGAACATAATGATCAACAACTTCGACAATTGCATTGTCAACTAGTACCGAACTTTCGCCTTGTCCTTGTCCTCCATGGATTCTACTTTAACGACAATATCGTCAGCAAATTGGAGGTGAGTGATGTGTTCACCGGTGATATCGATGCCGAGTTCAGTCCAGTCTAAGAGTCTAAAGACATCTTCCAATGCAGTGGTGAACAGTTTCGGAGAAATGACGTCTTCCTGTTTCTTACCTTTCTGCAATTGGATCGGTTTTGTACTCTTATCCTAGATGCGAACTGATATTGAGGCGTTTCAACAGTGTAAATACCTAATCACTAAACGGAAAATTTGGTTAGGAACTACATTTTTTTTCTCCTCAGCGAAAACCGGAGGAGGTTTTGTCAATGAGAGAAAAATTGACTCAGTATAAAAAGTAGGTTATTATATCTTAGTCGTTTTATTCAATTTTTTGGAAGGAATCATGAACAGTATTGAAAGGAAAGGTTAATTGTATTCTTACTTCGTCACAACATTAAGTTGTGGTGACAGTGAACGTGAATGAACGAAATCCCATAGTAGTTTGTCTGTACAAACGGCGTAGTGGTTAAGATACCTTCCGTGCCAGTGTCGTGGGTTCGATTCCTTCGCAGGACAATACGTAAATATGTTATTATGCGTCTGGTTGTAATTTGTCTGCGTTAATTATGTCTGTAAAGTAAATGCAATACAAGGATTATTTTCTTAGCGTAGAAAAGTATTTAAAAAAAATATAATTTAAAAGATCTCTCGATATGCGTACCGCAATGCGGGTTAGGGCGTCCCCCGGATGCGACACGTATCGACCCGCCCCCGTCGGTACGAACATCGGCAGTTGCGGCGATGGGGGCTGCCACCCATCACGCCTTGTCCAGTTAGGCGAGTCGAGGAGAGCAGAGTGCCGGGTGGGCACGTGGAATGTAAGAGGTTGTGTGGAAGGTAAGTTGCACGAGCTGATTTCCGTCATGGCGGACAAACAGCTAGACGTGCTCTGTGTAACAGAGACCAAGCGAAGGGGCAGCGACGCCTGCGATCTTCCTGGTGGCGGGATGGCTCTATGGTCTGGTGTACCACAGAGCGATCGAGCCAGCATGGGGGTAGGTGTGCTGTTGTCCTCTCGCTTGGCCTCAGGTGTGAAGGATTACGGAATGTATGATCCCAGACTTCTCTGGGTCCGTATAAAACTAGGTGTCACTAAGGTATTCATGGTTGTAGCATATGCTCCCGTAGGATCCTCGGTGGCATCAGACCTAGAGAAGTTTTGGGACAATGTTAGGGAAGTTCTAAATATGGCAGAAACCAGTGAACGCGTGATTGTATGCGGAGATTTGAACGGATGGGTGGGGACCAAGCGTCCCGACTATGAGGACGTACTTGGTCCATTTGGTGATAAGTGGTTTGTTGGTGGTGGATTTGGTGAGAGTGAACGACGCAGGTAGGCTCATAGCGGATGCCTCGGGTGATCGGACCGGGGAATTGTCACGGGTCACCCGACGCGAGGCCACCGCGTGAGGGCGACGCCCCGACGGCGAAATCTGTCAGGGCGTCGACGAGAGGAACCCGCGAGGGTAAACCGCCGAGCGGACCACCGAAGACAAAGATCGGGTACCGGTGGTCCGCTCGCACGGCGAAGAGAGAGGATTTTACGGTGGGTCTATGGGATCACGCGCCGCCTTCTCCGTCACCCCGGACCGATTTGGCGGGGCGAGACGCACCCATAGCCCACCAATAAAAAAAAAAAAATATAAATAAAAAAAAAATAAAAAAAAAGTCTCATAGCGGATGTATGCATGGAGAGAAACCTTATTGTATCAAACACATTTTTCCAACATAAGGACATCCATATGTATACATGGAGAAGGAATGAACAGAAAAGCATAATAGATTTAATTTTGGTAGACAGTCGCCTCCGAAGCAAAATATTGGACGCAAGAGCCTACAGGGGCCCCACAATCGATACGGACCACTATCTCGTTATTGCGAGATTTAGTGGCCTGTTCAGAAAGTGGAGGCACTGGCGAGAGCGTGTCCACTTCGGAGGGCTTGAAAGAATAAAGGTTGAAAGGTTGCAAGAAGAGTGTGTAAGAGAAAAGTATACAGAGGGTGTGCGAGAACGGCTGACGATGGCAAGCCAGACGCAATCGGACATCGAAGAATGCTGGAGAGTATTGAAAGAGAGTATGGTAGATACAGCAAAAGAAGTATGTGGAAGTTCAAAGAAGCATAGAAAAACAAATGGTGATGCATGGTGGGATGCGGAAGTGGCAGCTTTCGTAGAGCAAAAGAAGAAAGCGTGGCTGGACTATGTCTCTTCTTTGAATCTGAATGACAGTATGACTGAACAGAAGAAAGAAATATATCGTAATGTAAGAATGACACCAAGGCCTTAGTGAAAGAGAAACGTGATAGAGCAAGTATGAGTGCAGAAGATAGGCTGACTAAAAACTTCGAGGGTAACACCAAACTCTTTTGGAGGGAGGTGAAGAAGTCTCGGGGTGGTTGGTCAGCCTTCAGAATGAATAAAATAAGGTTTAAAGGTGGAGACATTCTTACACAAACACAAGACGTGTTAAGCCGATGGAGTGAATATGTTGGCGATATGTATGCGGATGCTACGGTTGGCGCCGGTTTTGGATGTGGTTTAGTAGATCAACATTCGACAACGGCGTCCTCCGATGGCATCAGTATGGATGAAGTTGAATGGGCGATAAGAAGTTTGAAAAATGGTAAGGCAGCGGGCATTGATATGGTGTCTGCCGAGATGATCAAGCTTGGTGGCTCCTGTGTCTGGGAGGCGTTCCTGTTGCTCCTCAATTTATGTTGGAGCTCGGGAATGGTTCCCAGGGACTGGAATAGCGCAGTCATCGTGCCTTTGTATAAAAACAAGGGTTCACGTTATGACTGCGCAAATTACAGAGCCATAAGCTTGACCAGTTTGGCAGCAAACGTGTATGGTAAAATTATTGAAAGGAGAATGAGGATGGTGTCCGATGGTTTACTGTGTGAGACACAAGGAGGTTTCAGGAGTGGAAGGGGATGCATGGATCAAGTGTTCTCTCTGCGCAACATTGTGGAGAAGCATCTGGCTCTAGGTCAGAGGGTTTTCTGCAGTTTTGTGGATCTGGAGAGAGCATTTGACACGGTTGTACGAAAGGAACTTTGGGGCATTTTACCGGAGTATGGTATTAGCGGTAAACTGCTACAGGCTGTGCAGTCCAGTTACATGGGCTGTAGAGCCTGTGTGCGGCTGGATGATGGAATGTCGCCTTGGTTTGACGTCGATATCGGCGTTAAGCAGGGGTGCGTTCTGTCAGCCAGGCTGTTAATCATATATCTGGATAAATGTCTCCAAAGGTTGAACGATATGAATGTGGGAGTCCAGATGGGCGACTCAGTAGTCACTGCTCTGCTTTATGCAGATGATGCAGTCCTGCTGGCACAGTCAGCGACTGACCTGCAGACCCTAGTCGACACAATGACAGAAGATTGTAAGAAAAAGGGTCTACGCGTGAATGTGAGCAAAACCAAAATAATGGTCTTTGAAAGAGATAAAACTAGAACAGATGTAAGAGTAACAATAGGTAATGATGTACTAGAGCAAGTCGATGAATTTGTATATCTTGGATGTGGATTTAGCCGAGATGGAAGGTACACCACTGATATAGAGCGAAGAGTGAATGCGGGAAATAGAGTGAACGGAGCGTTGGGGCAACTTCTCGGCAGCCACCATCTCAGCCAGAAGGCACGTGTAGCAATACATAACGCAGTGCTTGTCCCAACATTACTGTATGGAAGCGAGAGTTGGGTATGCAGAAAAGAGTATGATAGTAAAATTAATGCGGTCGAAATGCGATCTCTGCGAAAAATCTGTGGAGTTAGGCTGACCAACCGCATTCGTAACGACAACGTAAGAGAGCGAGTATGTATGAAAGAGAGTATTGGTGTAAAGATGCGAAAGGGAATGCTCCGATGGTTCGGACTTGTGGAAAGAATGCCGAACGAACGCCTGGTTAAGAAGATATACAATGCGAAAGTGGAAGGATGTAGGTACCGAGGGAGACCGAGACTAACCTACCTAGACCAGATCGGTCATGTACTGAAGGAAGGTGGAGTCAAGAGTCTCCGAAACCGGCGAGCGTGTATGAAGAGAATTATGAATGTTGAGGAAGCGAGTGAAGTATGCAGAGATAGAGTTCTCTGGCACTCTGTTCTCTCTGCCTACCCTGCAAGGGATATGGCGTGATTATATGTATGTATGAATGTGTGTAATTTAAAAGATATTTTCAGGTCAGATATATTTCGTTTATAATATTTCCTACTTTATCCGTGTGGTGACGGAGAACGAATACAATTCACCACCCCTATCTTACCCGTGGGTGATCGTAAGAGACGATTAAGGGATATAAAATGCATATAACATCTATGCAAGAGAAGGAAAACTTGAAACAAAACTCTATACCAACACGTCTAACCAGCGCGGTATAGTTGGTTAATTTCCCTCCTATTACGGTGGCGGTCCGAGACCAACAGTGGGATATATATGGGCTATGACGATGATGATGATGATGATTTCCTACTTTTAGCACCTTTTTTTAACCCTCTACGTTTAGTGGAACATCTGTGTAATCAAAGTAGCTTTTAAATAATTTGACTTTTTCTTTATAACTTCATGACAATGCCTCTTTTAATTATCACCGGCGTCACAACGACAGACTTTTATTTTAACCAAATGAGCCGTATAATCTTTTGTACGAAATTGATGACTACGATTTTCGTACTTGGCAAATTTGCCCATTTTGCAAAATGTGTGAAAGTAATTCAAAAATATCATAACTATTTTACATAATCGTTATTAATCTTTGTTTATTAAAAATATCTTTAATATGTCTCTCATATTCGTTTACTAATCAATATATTCTATGCTTCTGTTAATACTAAAAATCTCCTATAATATTATATTAATATTAATATTGACATCGATATTATATCACATTTGAAGACAAATTTCTCATTCATAGACAATAAAATAAGAAAAATATTTTAAAATTATGGTTAAAATAAAAAAACTACTTTAAATTACGTAATACTATTTTTAAGCATTTTATTGTGTTTAATTGTTGATATCGACCTTATTCGTGGTTTGTTGTTTATTTTTCAAATATTCTGTAAAAAATCTACCCATTTCTGACCTACCTATTTTTTTAGCAGACTATGATTCGATCTCATCCCATCGAGCCCTATATGATCACGGCAATATAGTACATCAAGAGCCGCTTTCAAGGCTCAATCTCGCTCTCTAGCTCTCCGCTTTTTCAGATAAACAGTTATAATAAAGATAGGATAAGATCAGAATGGACTTAGTGACCCCCATAAGTAGTGATACGCCTAACCCACCAACATAAATAACAAGTGATATTAATAATTAATAAAAAGTCTACTAATTATGTGGATGTGCAAAAATCTATATTCAGTTATTCAACTTAAGCGCGTCTCCCAAACAGTAGCTCGCTAAAAAGTTATCATTGTTATTTATAAGCGTAGAAGATGAGTAAGGAATAGAAATAGATTATGTGTCTTGCATCAGAATTTAATGCTGCATTAGAGTTTATCGATTCATACATACATACATAAATATCATCACGCCATATCCCTTGCAGGGTAGGTAGAGAGAACAAAGTGTCAGAGAACTCTATCCTTGCATATTTCATTCGCTTCCTCAATATTCATAATTCTCTTCATACACGCTCGCCGGTTTCGGAGACTCTTGACTCCACCTTCCTTCAGTACTTGACCAATCTGGTCTAGGTAGGTTAGTCTCGGTCACCCCCGGTACCTACATCCTTCCACTTTCGCATTGTATATCTTGGTAACCAGACGTTCGTTCGGCATTCTTTCCACATGTCCGAAATCCGAAATCTCACTATTGAACTCAAGTCTCTTTCAAACGGGAGGGATACTAACCTACTATAACACGCTGGTTACGCGTGTTAGTATAGGGTTTTGTTTCAAGTATTCCTTCTCTTGCATGGATTTTACAGTCATTTTATATCCCTTAGTCGTCTCTTATGATCACCCACGGGTAAGATAGGGATGGTGAACTATATTCTTACTCCGTCGGGAAACTATTAGAATTAAGCAGATTAAAATAGAATCTACTAATTATAGTTCCTAGATATTAACTTAATTTATATATTCACGATGAGTGATTACACCGTTATAATATGTCATTTATTTACAAATCTAAGTGAACTGCAAATATGTGCTTAGGAGAACAATTTCTTTGAAAGTAGATAAACATTGAGCTATAGAATACTTAAAAGAACTTATATCTAAGAATAAAATATTTGGATATGCTTGAGGTCGAATAATGACGACGTCACCGTCATAAGTTATTGATCCAACTAAAGGTCATAGTAACATATGTACTCGTACTTCTCGTACTTTAGAAAAGGTACAAAGGTATCCTTTCTTTAGTAGTGGGTACTAAGTAAATATATTTGCCAGTCATGTAATATTTTTGAACAGCAACCCTGAATTTATAGAATTCTCGTGTTATATTTTAGTATATTAAATTATTATTATTCTCTTTATTAAAAATATTAAAAGTAGTACTTAATGTATTTCTAAATGTAATATAAAAAAATAATATATGTAAAAATATATTATAGAAAGCGTATTGACCCACCGGCAGCGAATATTGGGACTAAGCCGCCGATGGTTAGGGCTTCAAAGAGAGGAACTTTCTCACTACGCGTGCCATGTCGAGTAACATCGCCTTCTGCAGCAGGCTCCCAATCCCAACTACCTAACGGGAGCATTATTATTATTATTACTATAATTGGCGTTTTCCCAGTCGTTGTAAATCGATAATATATTTAAAGACTCAAATCAAATAATTTGCACTATCTCCTTAAATTTTCTTCAAATAAAATAAAATTTAAATGAAAAACGAAAAAGAAAAAAGAATAGAAGACTTTTTATGTTTTATTCAACTTGTGATCGTGAATATGATTATATTTGACATTCAGACAAACAATATTTTAAAATATTTAATTAATTTGAGGATCTTTCTAAATTTTTTATTAAATTATTTATTTTATGTATTAACTAATATTTCAAAATTATAATAACATTTCAAATAAAATAATTAATTAATTATAAGCTTTTAAGGTCACTTCATCATCTCGGCTCATCTACGGCACATTATTGTATCTCCATTATATTATATAAGAAACAATTACCTACCATACCACACTGGTTGGATAGTTTTATTATTTGGAGTCCACCAGCTCTTACATATATATTATCTGCGTGTTGTATTCTTCTTATATTAAAACCACTACAATAAAGGAAGGAGGGCGATTTGTATTTTTAATCTGTCACCACACGAAGATTTGTTTTTTTTTTTTTTTTAATATGAGTATGTTATTCGACAGACTTTTTGTCCGTGCTCTTTTTATGTTTAATTTAATTGTTATGGTGGTTTGTTTATAAAATTAATGTCCTTGAAGTGGCTTTATTACATTTGGATAAAGCTTGAAGAGCGCAATTCATGTGTCATAGATGTTGAGCGACAACATGTCTTTTGGGATTCCTTCTTGGCGCTGGTGGTCTTGTTGTTGGTGAAACCCTTCTACTTGTAGATGTTTCTGTCCTCTGTAATGTTGTCATGATGATGATGATGTCTGTGACGTTTTATTTTATGATTTGTTTAATTTGGAAGTCTATGTCTAAGTTGATGGTAATTGACTCCACGTTGGTGTTGACTTTAGTTTATTGGGGTAGTAGACCAAGCTCTTTCATTACCCTTTCGTCTCTATGTTTTACCGCCATCTTCTTGATGTATTCCAGTATAGTACCAGAATGCTGATCTATGGACTTCCTCATGAGTTTCCAGATGGCATCTTCACGGGTGTCTGTGTAGTAAGTGCAGGATCTGGTATGCCTGAAAATATCGACCACGGCGTGTTGTATGCTGTTATGTAACTATACGAAGTTAAGGTAATTTACTTATTGTCAGTTTTATTAGAAATTTATCTAATAATGTCCCACCGCATTGGAACGCGACTGCCAACTGGGAATATTCTACAAGATCTTTGTTTGACTACAGTTTGATTCAAACGGCAGAACATACGTATTACTTAAGTATATAGATGCATAACTGACATGTAGTGGTGGTGTATAATGTTTTTTTTTTAACTAATTTCATTTATTTCTAATGAAATATAATAAAAGTTAATTTCTGCACTCCTTTCATATTAACTTTAACTTCAAAATGCATTTATCTACGTTTGCAAAACAATTCTTAAATAGGATTACAAAGGTTTTTGTTTCGTGAATATTTATATATATTTTTGCTTTACGCACGTGACTGAGCTTCTACTAAACTGCTGGACCCATATTGATGACTTTTTTAAGTGGATTAAGGAATGGTTGATATTAACAATTGAACCCAGTAAGGGCGTTTGTTTTTCGTATTGTTTACTGCCTTTTGCATTGACGTTATTTATATATCATAAACTTTAGTCGTTTGCCACTAGGCAGGTCCACATTGTTGACTATTTTCTGTTTACTACAGTAGTTCTGGGTAGTTTGCGGTAGTACCACACTCTCGCAGGAAATCGACATCTGAGTAGTGGTATTATGTTACTATATTTCATTGCGTGAATGAGAGACTCGCAAGTCTAACTTTCTGGGTGGAATTTGGTTGTTAGACAGCGGTCTAGCTGTACCTCATATATTTTTTTATTGCTTTTGGTGGGAAACGATTAAGCAGCACACCTGATGGTAAGTGTCACTGCTGCCTATGGACTTTTGCAATACCAATGGTATAGCTAGGCTGCCTACCAATATAAACCACAAACCCACTCAGTTGGGCTTCGGGCTCTCTCGCTCACCGAACGAAGCACAATAGTACTACTTCGGACGGACCGGGCCGTGGCTTTAGACAGAAAACTGTCAACAGCGTCCTACCAACACTAGTATATTGCAAAGGTGTTATGAGCGGCAGTAACACTTACCACCAGATGTTCTGCTTGCTCGTTTATCACTATAAGTCATAAAAAGAGCCGTATTTACAACATTCGTAGACATTAGATAGACCCGCGACCCGGGCCGCCGCACTATGGGCCCAAACAGTATTTGCCATCTCATAAATGGTTTTGACAAAAGTCGTAAATCCATAGATCCTTTTATAGTTTTATACCCTCAAAGGATGCAACTTTCGAATTAATTCCAAAAAAAATTAAATAATTTAGTTTCATGTTTATAAAGTGAACCTCAAACATTGAGCATAAATATTTTCATGTCAATTAAATTACCGTTAAGGAAGTTCAACACAAAATTATTCGGATGTTTTCCATGGAAACATATTAGTGTGATACATAATTAGATAGATCAGAATATATACTTTGTATCCACGTTCAGTTTTGTAAAAAAAAATAATGATATATATTTTTTTTTATTTTTTTTAGTAAAGTAAAGAAAATTTCGATTTTGTTTATTTCAATTGGACTTTTCTATGTTGCCGAAAGCTGCCAGTGTCAAGTTAATCACTCTATTTGAGACCTTACCTATTCAGTAATACGAGGATCAAAAAAAAAATTGCGCGTTTTTTGCGCGAATGGTGATTTCAAGGCAATATGTCAATCGGGGGCAAAAAAAAATCTCGAAACTTATGTTCGGTTCTTCTTTTTTACTGTGATATATTATATTTGATGTCTAACTTGTCTTTTTTTTTCATTTCTATGATAGAAGCATACATTAACAAATAAATAGACTACAATAATATTCACTTGGTACTTTCGATAGCGGTAATAAACCACAAGTATGATAAACTATATTGTTGCGGCAGTTCTATTTATCTGTTGCGGTAATTTATTACAACCAGTATCTACTGATTACACTATTTCGATGACAACTATCACAATCAATTACCCTGCGGTTTTTGCACAAGTCACCAAAATATTGGTCCTTTATATACGCGTGTTTTCAGCATACTATTCATCAAAGTATTCAGATACTTCTTTTCGATAACAATTAACAGAAAAAAAACATGAGTGAATTCGTTTGTGTTCGACGCGATCTTTGTGATCAAATAATAAGAGGGAAGAGTACTTCAGACCTTAGACAATATTTGTTGAACAACTTTCAACTGTCGGCAACTGACGTTATCACTGTAATAGAAAGTATTCAAAAAAATTTAACATCAAGTTGCAACCAGAAATGGACGAAAGCTCAAAGAAAGCCAGAGTCTATACTCAAATTGGTTAAACGGTGAATTTAAAGTATGTACCATTGAATTCTTGCAGTACCTCAACCTCTGAAATATCTGGCTTGAATACTTCTGGTGATCGTGGTAGACCAACAAAACCATACGACGAGTGTTCGGTAAACACAAAAAAACGAAAAAATATGGAACTGCTCCAGGAGTATGGAATGGGACATGTCCGTAACGCTTATGTGCAAGGCTTACTATCTATGGGTGAAAATGACGAAGCGTCAATTGTGTCTATTATCAGAAACAAGGAAAAAGACGAGAAGAAAGCAATTCTACAAACCATAATCAGTCCAGATAGTGCACTTTCTTTTACAAAAGAAGAGGCATTGAGCATGTGTATTGAAACGGATCTAACGAAAGCCCAATATGGGTAAAAAAAGAAGAAGAAAAAGGCTCGTTGATAAAAATTTAAGTTCTGTTTTACCTTCGTATCAAATACTAAGTGAAGCAAAAAAGGCTTGCTATCCGCCTGCATCTAGCATAACGGTGACAAATATAAGCGCAAAAATTAATCTGCAAGATCTCTTAGACCATACAGTCTGCCGTATTATAAAGATAAAGTCAGGTTCGACATACTACAATCGTCTCAAGCTGTTCACTAAATGGGGGTGTGATGGATCTTCCGGGCATAGTGAGTATAAACAAAATCTACCGGAAGAAAACGAACAAATATCGGATGCTAATTTGTTTATAGTGTCCCTTGTACCACTGCGACTAGTAGACGAAGAAACGTCTACAGTTATATGGCAGAATCCTACTTGCTCATCTGTTAGATATTGCAGACCAATTTCATTAGAATTTGCAAAAGAAACACCCGAAAAAACTACAGCGGTTGTCAGTGAAATTGAAGCCAAAATTAATCAATTGATTTCAACTCTTGTGTCTATAGACGACAAAGTCATTGAGGTTAAACATGAACTGTTTATGACAATGATTGATGGGAAAGTTGCTCAAGTGTTAACGAACACATCATCCAGTGCTACCTGCACTGTTTGTGGAGCAACTCCCAGACAAATGAACGATCTTTTAAAAGTTACATCAAGAGTTGAAAATGAAGATGCATTTAAATACGGATTGTCGACACTACATGCATGGATAAGATTTATCAGTGGTCAGCAACAACTCCAGAAAACAAGCAACTTAAAGAAGACAAGAAAAAATATGTCCAAAAACGTTTCCGAGAAGTGCTTGGTTTGCACATTGATAAACCACGTCAAGGTTCCGGTAATAGCAATGACGGAAATACAGCAAGGCGATTTTTCCAAAATTACGAATGCTCTGCAGGGATAACTGGAATTGATGGAGAATTAATTAAGAGATTTTATGTAATTCTTCAAACCATGTCATCGGGATTCCCTATAAACGCAGAAAAATTTGGTCAGTATACATTGATAACCGCGCAATTATACGTAAGCAAATATAACTGGTATTACATGCCATCTTCGGTCCATAAAGTACTTATACATGGTGCTAAAATAATAGAGCATTATGCAGTTCTGCCTATAGGACAATTATCCGAAGATGCTCAGGAAGCCAGGAATAAAGATTACAAAAAATATAGGTTACATCACGCTAGGAAGTGTTCCAGATCAGCAACAAACGAGGACGTTCTGCATATTTTGTTATATACATCTGATCCTTATATATCTAGTTTAAATAAACCCAGTTTTTTAATATCCAAAGAATTGTTTGACGAAGCTAAAGAATTATTGAAAATAGAAGGTTATGAATAGGATCGCAATTTTTTTTATGGTGTCATTTTTTAGCATGTTTGTTTGATAATAATAATAATAATTAAGTCTTAAACTTATTTTAAGTAAAAGTGTTACTTTTATTGTCATTTTATTATAACTGTATAATTTTTTGTATGTAATTTCGTATATCGTTATCTTTGTCATTTTTTTATGAAAATTATATAACTTTTAAAATAATGATGTTTAATTTATTTTATTGCCTATATATTCATTAATACATTAAAAAAAAATTCAAGGGGAAACATCACAAAACAACAAAGTTATCGATTTTTGAGATGAAATATACCGATCGGTCCCACAGTGCGCCGCCAGCGGCCGGGGCGGCGCAGGCGCGAATACCTGCGCCTGATGCCGCCCTAACCGAGGCTTCGGGTGATCGGACCGGGGAATTGTCCGGTCACCCGACGTGAGGCCACCGCGTGAGGGCGACGCCCCGACGGCGAAATCTGTCGGGGCGTCGATGAGAGGAACCCGCGAGGGTATACCGCCGGGCGGGCCACTGAAGTCAAAAATCGGGTACCGGTGGCCCGCTCGTACGGCGAAGAAAGGAGTTTTACGGTGGGTCTATGGGGTCACGCGCTGCCTTGCCGTCACCCCGGACCGATTTGGCAAGGCGAGACGCATCCATAGTCCACCAAAAAAAAAAAAAGATATTAGATAGACAGGGAATGACTGCAGAGATGTCGTTTGATAGGACTGTATGGAGATGACATATTGCGTCACCCCAACCAATTGGGATAAGAGCAAGATGAGGATGACCACAAAACAATAAAAAACATAAATAAAATATTACCAATATTACGCCAAAGCACAGATTATTATATTATTATCCCAAATATATATCTCGATTGAGTAAAAACATATGTTATACAAAAATCTAATATTTCTTACAAATAGCGGCAATTTTCGTTCGTAGCCATGTTCACCAATGATTACGTGTTAGGTATGAGGAAAATATTTTCAGCAACATCAATATAGTTAATTAAACGTACATAATGTTATGCTTAGAATTTGGTATTGCAAATTATTGTGAGAATATGAAGAGACAATTATGATATGAATTTATTGATTTATGCCTCTTAAATTACTTGTAAATGAAGATTTGTTTAGACACGCATATTGAATGAGATTATCTGTGTGGTGACAGAGTAAGAATACAATTCACCACACCCTTTTTTTTTTTTTTTTTTTTTTTTTTTTTTGTGGTGGGCCATGGACGTCGCACCCCGCCAAATCGGTCCGGGGTGACGGAAGAGGCGGCGCGCAACCCCATTGACCCACCCTGCAAGCACCTCTTCTTCGCCATGCGAGCGGGCCACCGGTACCCGATCTTTGTCTTCGGTGGCCCGCTCGGCGGTATGCCCTCTCGGGCTCCTCTCCTGTTGACGCCCCGACAGATTTCGTCGTCGAGGCGTCGTCCTCACGCGGTGGCCTCGCGTCGGGTGACCGGACAATTCCCCGGTCCGATCACCCGAAGCCTCGGTTAGGGCGGCATCAGGCGCAGATATTCGCGCCTGCGCCGCCCCGGCCGCGGGCGGCGGCCCGGGTCACGGGAATCCTCCCGGGCCCGTTCCGCCGCCTCCTTCTGCGAGATGACAGCCTCGCAGAAGGCGGCGACCGCGTCCCAATTCCTGACGCTGTCGACCATCGCCCTCGCGACAGCCGGCAGCGTCAGGTCGGCACCGATAATAGCGACGAGGTCGCGACGCTGCCCGTCCCAGCCCGAGCATTCCTCGAGCGTATGTTGCGCCGTGTCCTCGTCACTACTGCAATGATGGCAGCCCAGAGTCCATTCCCTGTGCACGACCGTGTGCAGGTATTTCCCGAAACACCCGTGCCCCGTTAACACCTGCACCAGTCGGAAGGTGAGGACCCCGTGCCGCCGCTCCATCCATTCCATCAGTACGGGCCGGAGGGCCTCAACGGTAATGACACCGTGTCTAGGCCTCTCCAGCCGCGTAGTCCAACGGGCGATGACTTCTCGGCGGGCGTCCTCGCGCCAGGTGGCTATCTCGTTAAACGATGGGGAGCCACCCTCTTCGCGCATTGAGGTAACCCGCCGGTAGAGGTCGGAGAGCATCTCCGCCTCTAGGTCCCACGGGGGTGTCCCGGCCAATAGGCACGCCGCCTCTGTCGACACCGTGCGGTAGCCGCGAATGGCTCTGACTGCCATGGCTCGCTGTGGCCTCCACAGCACCGCCCTGAGCTGGGCGTTCAGAGCCCTCGCCCACACGGGTGCGCCGTACATGGCCATTGAGCGGATCACCCCCGCATACAGCCGTCGGCCCTCGAAACTGGGTCCGCCCACATTCGGCATGAGCCGAGAAAGGGCGGACGCCGCGCCGACCAGCCGGGGAGCAATTTGGCGAAAATGCTCCCGGAACCACCATCGCCCGTCGAGCACCAGACCCAAGTACCTCATATGGGCCTGGATACTGATGTGGATGGAGTTGACGACTAACGAGGCGCCGATGGGCAGCCTCACACGGGGCCCATGGAATAGTAGGGCCTCCGTCTTGTTTAGGGCCACCCTGAGCCCCAGCGCCTCGATTCGCCTGACCATCTCCTCGGTGCCGAGAGTGGCCAGGCTCGCCGCCTCTTCGAGTGTCCTGCCTCGGGCTGTGACGAGCGTGTCGTCAGCATAGCAAATAACGCTCAGCCCGGGAGGGAGACTCCCTCTCAACGCCCAGTCGTACCCGATGTCATACAGAGTCGGCCCCAGAACCGACCCCTGCGGAACACCGCACGACATGGGCGTCCGCACAATGTCCCCTGCGGGGCTCGCGTAGAGAACACTGCGCCCCTCCAGATAGTCTGCCACCAGCTGCCTGAGGTACAGGGGCACTCCATGGAACCGGAGCGCCTCCCTGATGCAGCTGAATGGCAGACTATTGAAGGCGTTGGCGATGTCCAACGACACCGCCAACAACACTCCTTTGCCGGCGACAGCCTCCGCGGCCGTCTGCCTCAGGCGTAGCAGGGCCCCGATGGTCGAACGCCCCTTCCGAAACCCAAATTGAGCGTCCGACAGATCGGGCCCCACCTCCTCCAGGTGCTGGACGATGCGGGCTGCGAGGACACGCTCCAGCAGCTTACCCACATCGTCCAGAAGCACAATGGGCCTGTAGGCCGACGGCGAATCCGGGGGCCGTCCCGGCTTTGGCAGGAGAACCAACCTCCCTTCCTTCCAGCACTCAGGGAACTGTCCAGACGTCAGACAGGCGTTGAACAGTCGCCTGAGGCGAGGTTCGAGATGCTCGAGGAGCAACGTCAACACCCGGACTGGGACTCCGTCCGGGCCGGGGGCCGTGGTGGCGGATCGAATCTTCGCCACGGCTGCCCCCACTTCCGACTCCGTCACGGGCGGAACACTCTCGACGGCCTCCCGGTCGAGATCTGGCGAAGCCATGACCGGGGGCGTGTGCTCCGACTGCCGCGGGAACAGCTCCTCGACCACTCTCCGAAGGAGGTCGGGCTGGAGGGTCTCGGTGAGGGGGGGGGGCCTGCGCGCGAAGCTTATTCAGCGACGCGCGATACGGGCGACCCCAGAGGTCACGGTCGAGACCGTCCAGCATCTCCTGCCAACTTGCGTCCTTGGCGGACCGGATGGCCAGCCGAAAGGCGGTACGCGCACTGCGGTACGCCTCGTACAGCTGGCCCTCCCGCTCAACATCGCGGCGACGCCGCCGACTGCGGGTGTAGGACCTTCACAATTCACCACACCCTACCTTACATGGGTGATCGTAAGAGTCAATTAAAGGATATAAAACTCATAATAACATCTATGCAAGAGAATAAAAGCTCGAAATTAATTCCTATACCAACACGTGTTACCAACGTGGTATAGTAGGTCAATTTTACTCCCCTTATGGAGGAGGCTAGAGCTAAGCAGTGGGACATATATGAGCTGAGATGATGACCAAATGATGAGTGAGATTATGTTACGTTAGGCTATGTAACGCATGTTTGTGTAGAGTGGTTGCCCGTCGTATAAGGGAGCATTTTCAGAGAAGAAATTGTAAACATACGTATAATTGATCTCGCCTTGATGAAGGTTTTGCTTCTATCGCACACGATGTGATAGATGAGCAAAAAATCATCTGATGGTAATTGTTAATTGCCGCTTATGTAACTCAGCAATATCAGTATTAAGGGCACACAATCAAATTGCTGCTTACCGTGACAAAAGAGCTCTACTTAAATCTCGTTTAAGAAAGAACATGTCATAGCAATCGAAAAATACCGCAATAAGTAAATTATTCTAGAAATTACACGTGCGTGAGAGAAATCAACGATGGGAACGTACACTCGAGGCCGAATTTTATTTTATTATTGCTTTTGGTGGCAAACGAGCAAGCAGCACACCTGATGGTGTCACGGCTGGCCATGGAACTTTGCAATACCAAGGGTATAGCTAGGCCACTGCCTACCAATATAACATATCTGATAACAAGGAATTAGACAGGCTCCCTGTCAGGAGCAGCTCATGTAGTAGCTACGGACTGCTCTTGCTTTGATTTTTATATTTAATAAAACAAATGTAATAATAATGCAAATAACATATAAAACCCGATTACGAAGTGAAAAATGATGTCACCAGCGGGATTCGAACCCGCGCCTATTGGGATTCCGGCCCAATCGTGCTGCCACTACACCACCGTGACTAATTGTAGGACATGCAAATTTCACTTCGTGTCATATTTACGTCTTAAGGTGACGGTATGCTATCTACCCGACAATGTTTACACAATGTTTTTCACTTCGTAATCGGGTTTTATAAATAATTAAGCATATTAAATGCTAAATTTCAGTAATTTAAATAACAAGGTTGTGTCATCGTTTAATACAATTCTAACTGTAAAGTTTGAAGTATTAAGCCCATAACAATGTGTAAACATTGTCGGGTAGATAGCATACCGTCACCTTAAGACGTAAATATGATACGAAGTGAAATTTGCATGTCCTATAATAAGTCACGGTGGTGTAGTGGCAGCACGATTGGGCCGGAATACCAATAGGCGCGGGTTCGAATCCCACTTGTGACATCATTTTTCACTTCGTAATCGGGTTTTATACATAATTAAGCATATTAAATGCTAAACAGTAATTTAAACAAATAACATATTAATTTGACTGCACAGATGACGTAGTGGTTGAGATTCTGACCTATCGTGCCAATGTCATGGGTTCGATTCCTACATGAGACAACACTTTGTGTAATCCAAAAATTATTGTTCTTAGTCTGGGTGTAATTTGTGTTCGTTAAATTATTTTTTTGTAAAATCCCCCGCAATACGAGGATCCTTGATGCCTTTTAAAAAAAATATAGGGCCACCCTATCGTTTTTATCTGTAGTATTTGTAGTTTTTTATCTGTAGTAATAAATGGGCTGGCTCGGGAAAATAATGTAGGTACTCTTGCAGAAAACAGATATCTGAGTCGAAGCATTTTATAATTACGTTTCGTTCGTTGAAAGAGAAATTCGGAAGCATTAAACTTCTCTACCTCCGTTCCTATCCTTATTCCATTCCCTCAAATCCTGTATTTATGATAAGCGACGACTTGACAGGAACCATTACTCTTATACGGACTCCTAACTCGTCTGTGAATTAAGATAATAAAAAAAAATAACATTATGATACCCGTTTTCTCAGATGTTTTGAAATACCCTTAAAAATTCGTTGTCAAAAGCTTAGTTTCAGTTTTACAGCTCGTGTCACGTACGAACCAAGCAAATTGTTTGCAGCTCAGTGGCTAGCAATAAAAGATATTTTCTCAGCGAGCACAGTGTGTACAATATATTACACGTATATAAGAGCTTTTTATAAAGCGAAAACTAAATACTTCTACAATTTTTAAAAGCATTTATTTTGGTCACCAGGAAGTACTTAAATTGTTGCTGTGTGGTAGCGGCTAAGAATACTATCAACCCTTACTCTGCTCGTGGATGTCGTAAAAGATGACGAAGAGCTTTATATAGACCTGGGCCAACTCCATCTGATGCCATTTGGTCCACAATGACATTCCCAAGGAGGGTTGACCTCAGGCAGGCGGCCGGTCATAAAACTATTGCCAATAACTTTTTGCGATATATACGATGGGAGCAGAGTACATATTGTGTCGACTCCAAGCAATTGGGATACGAGCAGGAGAATGATGACTAGGAAGTACTTAAAATGATCAATCTTGGATTTTTTGGATTGATATTCATATATGTTTTTCCATAGTTTTATTCTTCTACCCATTTATTCGATTTAAATTGGTACTGCATATATTTTATTTCTATTCATCAACTGTTGGATATGAGCCTCTCTACGAACTGATAGTAATGCAATAATTGGCAAGCGGGCTTATAATCTTAGTTCATGTTAAGAGTTTTACAGAAGAGAGCTCATAACCGGTCTCTTAGTGCTCACTCAGCTGAGTTGTACATCTTCTACGAGAAAGTAAAGAGTGAGAGGACGTATAGTACTTTTCATAGGTTCCCAAATGAGAATGTGCTTATGTTTTATTTATATTTTAGTTTTAACTTTCTTATATTTAAATTAAATATGTCCTATGGTGTCTGGCCAAGAACTAGGACGCGGTCGTCGCTTTCTGCAAGGCAGTCGTGTTGCGGAAGGAGGTGGAGGTTATGAGTCCGAGAAGAAATCCTCTTCGATGACACGTCATGACGCGCCATCCCAGGCATCGGCGGCGAAGCGCGAGTAGAGGTGGCGCGCAACCCCATGGACCCACCCTGCAAGCACCTCTCTTCGCCATGCGAGCGGGCCACCGGTACCCGATCTTTGTCTTCTGTGGCCCGCCCGGCGGTTTACCCTCGCGGGTTCCTCTCGTGTCGACGCCCCGACAGCCCTCACGCGGTGGCTTCACGTCGGGTGATCGGACAATTCCCCGGTCCGATCACTCGAAACCTCGTTTAGGGCGGCATCAGGCACAGATATTCGCGCCTGCGCCACCCCGGCCGTTGGCGGCGGCCCGGGTCACGGGATAGCGAGGCTAACCTCGGGTTGAGAGTCCTCAGCGCTCACCCACAGTCCGGGTAAAGTTGTCATAGCCATCTGAGGCTAACAACTAAGACACAAAAAAAGCGAGGCTAACCGCTTGAGGGCGACGCCCCGGCATCTGGCTAGGGTGTTGACAAGGGATGGTACCCGAAAGGGTTAACTCACCGATCGGATGTCAAATATTTCGTACCAGTGGCTGGCTCTATGGCGATGGGGAGAAAATATAGTAAATTATAGGCCATGCCATTGCCCTGGACGGAATAGACAGCGTGTGTTCAAATCATAGCGTGCCAAAAAATGGGCCGGCTTCGGTCTTTAAAAAAAAAAAAAATTAAAGGCAATATGACAATTACGGAGTTTTTCTTTTATTTACGTATTATATATAAAAACGATTTAATAATTTCCCCGTGATAAAAGAAGAATAAAAGGAGATATACTGATTGTCTTTTTAAGAAAAAGATGAAAAATACTATACTATAGTTCGATTTCTAACAATTCCAAAACAATACAGTTACTAACTGAGGTCAAGGACGGACTGAAATGGTCTTGGATTACGGAAGTACATGACGAAACTTCTTAACGAGAAACATCACGTATGAGTGTATATTAAGTTATTTAATACATGTTCCTAATTAAAACTGTTTATTACTCTAATATTGTGTGTGTGTGTGTGTGTGTGTGTGTGTGTGTGTGCGTGCGTGCGTGCGTGCGTGCGTGCGTGCGTGCGTGCGTGCGTGCGTGTGTGTGTGTGTGTTTAAAGAACTCTATTTCTCATACAAACTTATAGATTACTTATAATGTGATACAGTATTACTATTTAAAATTAAGTGTTACATTATTCCACCTTTGGATAATCCTATAATTTAGATTCTTCCTTTTTGCCCATTATTTTACCCGTAAGTAATCGTAAGATGTTCGTGTGGTGACGGAGTAAGAATAAAATTCACCACCCACTATCTTACCGTGGGTGTTTGAAAGAGACGACTAAGGGATATAAAACGCATATAACACAGCAAGGTAAACTTGAAACAAAATCCTATACCAAAATGTCTGACCAGTGTGGTATCGTAGGTCAATCTCCATTATGAAGGAAGCTCGAGCCCGTCGTTAGGTATTTTTTTATTTTTGTTGTTATTATTTTTTTTAAAGAACCCATCCTGCACTAAGGCTATAAACCTTGTATTGCGGGGGACTTTACAAACATACAAATAACGCAAACTAATTAAACCCAAATGATTACAAGCTGTGCTCCCGCTTACCAGCCACGGTTGTCAAGGAAGCGGTACCAGTGGTCGGTCCAATGGCGATGGCGAGGCAACACGGTGGGTTATGGGAACACACGCCGCCCTTACGTGGTCTTACCAGGTGTGTACTCGCGAAATAGTATCTTTATATGATAGTTAGTATGTGAGTGAATTAACTGTAATTAAGTTTAATTTAGCTATTTTCTTCGTTAGCTGTTTGTTTCTTTGAATAGAACAAGTATTTAATTTTTTTTTAACTAAAATACTACGTACGTATAGATAATTTATTTCTAACTAGCGGACCCGACAAACTTCGTTTCGCCTAACAGTTAATGTATGAAAAATAAAGATCTCACAACTCGATCGCAGCGCCACCTACTGGGTCCAATTACGGATCTAAACCATTCTCAAATCCACTTGAACACACACAAAAAATATCAACAATATACGTCCCGCCGTTTAGAAGGAGTTCAGTGGCATACACGCGTACAGTAGAATTATATACAGGATGGCAGTGGAACGCTAGCAAAAACAAAGACAGGGGACCCTACTAGTCCTACTTGTAATGATAGGCTAGAAAAAAATCGATACGGATAAAAAAAAAACATTTTTTTTCATCACTCGAGGTCGTTGAGCTCTTGAACATATGATCGTGAGTTTTGAATAGATTGCGTCTTTTCTCATCTGAGTAACGTGACGTATTTTTATGGAATCATCGTTACACGGCACTGTCCTAATACGATGGAATGTGAAAAAAACTTAAAATTCGTTGTATAATTTAGTGCTTGGAGTTAGGTAATTATAGGATAATAGCACTTTAATTGTTGTTTTTTTGTATTTTTCGTAATGAGTTCCAGTGCGTTACAGCAGCTGAATCCCACATTTCAATTAAGTATTCTACATAAAATTTCACTCGGTATATTTTTTATATTTACACCTATAGTGACGAGTATTTATTCATTATAGTGACGAAATTTATTCTTATAGTGATTACAGTATTATCATTATCAGCTGCTGTGGTAGCGGCTACGAATACTACCAACCCTTACTTTGTATGTGAATGTCGTAAACGACTAAGAGCTTTATAACGACCTGGGCCAACTCCATCTGATGCTATTTGGTCAACAATTTCATTCCCAAGGAGTGTTGACGTCTGGCAGGCGGCCGGTCATAAAACTATTACCAATAAATTTTACAATATGTACTGTGAAAGAAGAGTACATATTGTATCGACCCCAATTAATTAGGATAAGAGTAGAAGAATGATGAGTGATTATAGTATTGATTACCAGCTGAACTGGTTTCCGCAGAACATCATTTGTACTCGGAGTAACTGTCATCTTAATCTAAACAGATAACGATATTTTAGATTAGATTAGATTGACATGTGACGGATATTTATCGATACGGCATTTTCAGATTGAAATATCATAGATATTCATAATAGCCGGGATCTCATCTCATCGGATCTGCCGCCGGCTTAAGCCTGATTTCCGAGGTAAGTATTTTACATACTGAAAAGAAACATTTTTTCAAGACAAATAGATATGATATGTTTGCTTTTTCATTACCATTGAAGCAAGTGATAAATACCAGTATATAATTTAATACACTAGGTCTTGTCGTTATATTGATTTATCACACAACTATCTACATGAGAATCAAACCCATAACTCTTGAGATGGTAGGTTGGTAACTTAAGCAATACGCCATCTGTACGGAAATTTTTCAAGTTGAGTGTCTTGCTTGTATCAATATTTAAGAATACATGTTTATCATAGTGTATACAAATCTTTCACGCCTAAACTTCTAAATTGATTTTAAAAATTCTTTCACGAGTGGAGAGTTACATTATCAGTGAGTAACATAAGCTATATTTTATCCCCGTATTCTTAGGAAAACGGGCACCATGGGGGTGAAACCACCGACAATTGCTATTAATAGCAAATCTTTTAGTAATATTGCAAACTATTCATACACATCTTGAAATGCTTTTTTTTTATTGCATATGGTGGCAAACGAGCAGACAGCACACCTGATGGTAAGTGTCACTGCCGCCCATGGGACTTTGCAATACCAAGGGTATAGCAAGGCCGCTGCCTACCAATATAAACCCCAAACTCACCCCAGCTGGGCTTCCGGCTCTCTCGCTCACCGAACAAAGCGCAATAGCACATTGCCATTACTCAGACGTGCGGGAGTGGACTGCAGGAGTGTGGTACTACGCCGGGACTGGCCCGCGGTTGTAGACAGAGAACTGTCCACAGCGTGGTCCTACCACTATTAAATTTTATTAAAATTTCATTAAAAAGTATATATTAAACAGCTTTTGACTTACTACTACCTACTTTCTTTCTCTTACTCCAAAGTCTCCGAAACCGGCGAGCGTGTATGAAAAGAATTATGAATGTTGAGGAAGCGAGTGAAGTATGCAAAGATAGAGTTCTCTGGCACTCTGTTCTCTCTGCCTACCCTGCAAGGGATATAGCGTGATGATATGTATGTATGTATTAAAAAGCTCAAAGAGACAGCTTAAGTTCATAGGGCTGTGGTCAAAGTTTCAATAAACCTTTGATATTGAAAATATACTTAACAAGTCCTTGTTCTAACTTTATTTCGTTGACCTTTGTTGTGAAATTTATCGTATAGAGTTTATCTATAAGGACGACAGTTTTAATGTGTTTGTTAAAAGATAGTCGGATTTCAAGCCTTGTCCTTCGAAATTATTATATTTACTATAAATCCGAATACCGAGGAAGGGATAATGATGTTTTTGAGATTAGTAACAGAAGCTCTTGACGCCATTTTGTTTAATAAAGTTTACTGCTTTAGACTGAGCTCCAGTGAGGTAAAGGGATAATCACTAAGAAAATAGGTTGCTGTTTCATTTTTATTTCCTTTTAAAGACACCATCCTTTTTTTTTTTTTTTCCGCAGGGTGGACCATGGATGTGGTCGCATTACCGACAAATCCATCCGGGGCAACAAAAGAGGCGGCGCGCAACCCCATGGACCCACCCTGCAAACACCTCTTTTCGCCGTGCGAGCGGGCCACCGGTACCCGATCTTTGTCTTCGGTGACCCGCCCGACGGTAAAGACACCATCCTGCTCTAAAAAAATATCATTGTATTCGGCATAACTTTCCAAACTTATAATCATCATCTCATCATCATCATTGTCTACTTCCCATACAAAAATATAGATTATTTATAATGCGATACAGTATTACTATCTAAAATTAAGTATAACATTATTCCCCCTTTGGATAATCCTATAATTTAGATTCTTTCTTTTTCCTCTTATTTTACCCGTAGGTAATCGTAAGATGTCCGTGTGGTGTCGGAGTAAGAATACATTTCACCACCCCCTATTTTACCCGTGGGTGATCGTACGAGACGAGTAAGAGATATAAGGCGCATATAACATCTATGCGAGAGAAGGCAAACTCGAAACAAAATCCTATACCAACACGTCTGACCAGCGTGGTATAGTAGATCAATTGCCCTTACTCTAATCAACTAACTAATCTAACTTATAATCAACGCAGACAAATTACACCCAGACTGAAAACAACACTTTGTGGATCGCACAAAGTATTGTTTTGCGTAGGAATCTAAACCACCGGCATGGAGGGATGATATGTTAAGCAATACGCCATCTATGCAGTCAAGAGAATATGCAGTACCACTATGTTTTAACACAAATTGTGAGCGTAAGTCTGCCTGCCAAGCCTGGAGATTATGATGCTATGCTCCTTCACGGGGCTATGTTTTTGCCTAATTGCCTTTGATAAGCTAATGGATAGATCGATGGTCATATTCTTATTAATTTTATATTATAATTTACGTATGGTTACGGAGTAAGAGTACAGTTCGTTACCCCCTTTTATTGCTCGTGGGTGTTGTATAATTAAGAGATGGATATTACGCAGTAAAATCCATAGAAAAAAGGAAAATTCGAAATTAAAATCTATAGCAATTTATTCGATCAGTGTAGTGTAGAAAGGTCGTTTATACTTCTATTATGAAGGCGCTTTAAGCCCAGCCGTGGAACCTACATTAACCGCAATAATAATAATAAAAAAAACTAAGTCAGAGCACGCCATAGAAGCTAAAAGAGTACCACTTACTCATCTTATCTGACAAATATCATCATAGCTTTATGTAATTTATAAATTGTACCAACACGTACTTGATTCACTTTGAATTGTCAGGACGGTTAACTAAAGCATTGACAGTATATATGGGCGGAAAGCAACTAACCCAAGTCGAGTCAATATCCTTCCTTGGAATCCAGCTAGACAGATATTTTAAATGGGAAACCAACGGTGTATAATAAATTGCCTAGACAGATAACTTCCGCTACTAGTCTCAATAGCTTCAAAGTTCGCCTAAAGCAGTGGCTCGTCAGGCAAGCATTTCATACCTACGACAAATTTATAAAAATGTAGACAATGCTTATTTGAAGCTATTTTTTATATTTTATTATTATTATTATTTGACATTAGTGTGCTGTGCTTCGTTCAGTGAAAACCGAAAGCCCAACTTTCTGGGTGGATTTCGGCATTTTATTGGTAGGCAGCGGCTTAGCTGAACCACTGGTATTGTAAAGATCCATGATCGTTAGTAACACTTACCACCAGGTGTACCGCTTGCTTGTTTGCCGCTAAGAGCAATAAAAAATAACATTTATTTATATTTATAAAAAGTAACAATAGCATTTAAGAAACGCTTATAAGTAAATGAGTTATATAATTTAAATGTCCATATTAATTTATTATTCAGCCTATTTCAGTTTGAAATAATATAGCATTTAAATAATGAAAGAATTTCTTACATCATTGCGGTAATTTCAAAGTTATAGTTATATAAAAAAAACAATCGAAGTCCATTGTCTTTATAATATTAGTACTGGTTTTCACTAAATAAACATATTCACAGTAAAAGGTGAATAAAATTGGCCCCAAATCTATGCAGAATCTATTTTTTTTATTGTTACAATAAAAATCGAATGTTGGGGCTTTGTTTTTCCCCGTATCTACCACTTTGTTTATAAGTCATATATCGTCAGCGTTTTCAAGCTTGAACAATGACGTAAGAAACGAACTTTAATATTAAAAAATATATGGAAAAATTCTAAAAGTTTTGCATTTAAAAAAGAAAATAAAATATTTTATTGGTAATGAATTTGTATCAGATATATGGGTCTAATGGGTAGGTTGTAATAGCTGCCGCCCTGGCTAAGGACGTCAAGGATTCGATACTAGGGGCCGACTCAATAGTGATGGGGTGTGAATACGGTGGATTATGAGGCTACGCGCTATCTGACGGAATAGAAGGCGCCGGAACTGCCGAAAAAAAGGGTTTAATAGCTAAAGTAATTTACAGTGCGCAAAAAAAAACCTCTATAACAACGATGACTGTTTACACGTGAAACACCATAGTTCTCCTGTGACGATTGAACGCTAAAAAGTTTTCAAAATATCAGGCAAATATTTTTTTTTCTTACCGTGTGGTGACGAAGTAAGAATACAATTACCATCCCATATCTTACCCGTGGGTGATCGTACGAGACGATTATAGGATATAAAATGCATATAACATCTATGCAAGAGAAGGAAAACTCGAAACAAAACCCTATACCAACACTTGTGACCAGCGTGGTATAGTAGATCCATTTCCATCCCATCATTGAGGAGGCTCGAGCCTAACAGTGGGACATATATGAGCTGAGATGATGATGATGAAAAAATAAATACAAATACCTTAAAATCGCAAAACTCAATTCATTTCAAACGTACTCGCATAAACTTCAGAATTGACTAAATTCTTATATGGCTTAACAATAAATTTTCCAATCATTGAGAATCTATTGCTATAGTCGCAGTAGTCTAGTCTCATAGAGACGTAAAACTCCACACACATCTTTTTGCGTCAGGATTAAAAAAAGAGTGATACAATGTAATTTTTTTCTAATGAAAATATGGCGTATGACTACGGTTCATCTGATAGTTTATACGTCATAAAGTTCTTAAATGGGCACATGGCCTAATGGAAAATCATTTGCTGGCCCGTCGCCCGACATTTCTTGGCACTCTGCTATCACTACTTAGTGGAACAATCGATTACTATCATTCAAATAAACAGTCATTTTATTTGTCTAGTATATACATATTTCCGATTGCATTGGAATGTAATCTTTAGTATTATCTAACCAGTTTTGATACAATATAGTATTTTCCATTAGGATTACGAGGGCTACTATATGATAATTGATATTGATCTCTACAAACCACGAATACTAGTATAAAGAGATTACAAGAATGATTTTACGCGAGTTTTGTTTTTTTTTTTAATTTATTTTTTATTGCTTATGGTGGCAAACGAGCAAGCAGCACACCTGATGGTAATTGTCACTGCCACCCATGGAACTTTGCAAAACCAAGAGTATAGCTTAGGCCGCAGCCTACCAATAAAATCCCCAAACCCACCCAGTTGGGCTTCCGGCTCTCTCGCTCACCGAACGAAGTGTAATATCACATTGCCATTACTCAGACGTCGATCTTCTGCGAGAGTGTGGTACTACTCTGGACGTACCGGTCCGCGATTGTAGACAGAGAACTGTCAACAGCGTGGTTCTACCACTATTAAAGTATTACATTTGAAATAAAACTACTTTTACGAATTCTATCGTGTTTGTATTTGATTTTTAATTTCCCGACGTTTCGAACACTTTACAGCGCGGCAGCTTGTGGTGGTCACGGGAATCCTGCCGTGAAAGTATTTTTATTTCAAATGTGCCAAAAATTTAGTGTTTAATATTTTTGTTATACGAACAAATTGTAAAATTACACGAACAGTGTAAGGGTTGATAGTATACCTAGCTATTACTACACGCTTCTATATACTATAAATTCAATTTCAATAGGAATATCATGAATATATACATACATATGTATAATGATCTGTAGCAATCAACCGAGCGCTATTCAAGTCCAGTTCATGCGGTCCAATACAAACATAGAGGTTTGCCGGGGAACTTTCCTTATAGCTCGTCACTATGGGACAAGGCTTATCGTCAACAGAGGATGTAATTTGGTGGGTATTATTAGGTCATTGAGATATGAGCAGCATGAATGCTTATACAAAGTTTTGACCAAAGATTACTTACAGTATATGTACATACATATTATAAAGAATCTACTAACATATAAAGTAACTTGTTTCTTGAGATAATTAAATATTTTTTTTTAATATGGTAATAATTCGGATATTTTACAATATATATTTACTAGAGATTTGAATGACCAGATTGACTGCATAGATGGCGAAATCATTTAAATAACGCTGTAACAAGTGTCGCAGGTTCAATTCCAACGGACAGCAGTTTCTTTTTGCGATTTACAGATTGTTGTTTAAGTGTGTAAGGTGTGTGTGTATGTGTCTTAAATGAATATTTGTCAAGTTCCCGCAATAAAAGGATTATTCTCTTAGTACAGAGCTTTTTTTTTTTTTTTATTGATAACGCAGAGGTCTGAAATGCGTTACGCACTTACTCCCCAAATGGGAAGTGTGGGACTCCTAGCCTAGGGCTAGTATACCCACTAAAACGTATCCACTGCGATTGCTGTTAGCCTAGGGGCTGTTACAGCGTAACCGGGCTGTGGGTGAGCGCTGAGGGCTCTCAACCCGAGTTAGTACAGATCATTGTCTAAAGAATATTAAAAAAGAAATCATAGCCGTTTTTCAACTTATTAACTTCTACGTTGGATAAAGACTTTCCTAAGGGAGGGTAATTCCATAATTGTCACGCATGGAAGGCAAGTTGGCGATAATAGTAATTATTAAAAGTTTGTAAGAGATTGCTACTGTCCATCTTCCTATTGATATTGTTTTCTACTATTCCTTTTTAATAGTTAAGGAAGGTAGAACATTGTATTATTATTCTGTCGACACGATTTTATTCTACTAAATACTTATAATAATATTTTAAACAAAATATTAGAATTTAGTCATTAATCAATTCAATCGGTCATGTACTAAAGGAAGGTGGAGTCAAGAGTCTCCGAAACCGGCGAGCGTGTATGAAGAGAATTATGAATGTTGAGGAAGCGAGTGAAGTATGCAGAGATAGAGTTCTCTGGCAATCTGTTCTCTCTGCATACCCTGCAAGGGATATGGCGTGATGATATGTATGTATGTAAGTGTAGTCATTAATTTTCCATCCACATATTATTTCTATGAATACTACCAACTGCTCATGGACGCCGTAAACGGCCATTTAGAGACATTAGTTTGGGCCAACTTCATCTGATATAGTTTGGTCAATAATTACATTTCCAAAGAGGGATGACACGAGGCAGGCCGTTGGATATTAAACTTTTGCAAAACATGTGCGATGGAAAAAAAAACTATTAAAACCAAATAATTGGGATAAAAGCACGCTGATGATGACGATAACGTTTTTACAAAATTAATTGGTTCGTTTTACACATTATTTCTTATGTTATTCATTTATAATTGAAGTGTAACTTCTTTAGAATCGTTGTGATTTCAAACTCGATGAAACGAAAAAATAAGCCCATAGAGACACAAACACATAAATGTATAGGATTCAGCCGGCGAGAGAATGCGATAGAACACGACTCAGTGGTCACTGCTCTGCTTTATGCAGATGATGCAGTCCTGCTGGCACAGTCAGCGACTGACCTGCAGACCCTAGTCGACACAATGACAGAAGATTGTAAGAAAAGGGGTCTACGCGTGAATGTGAGCAAAACCAAAATAATGGTCTTTGAAAGAGATGAAACCAGAACAGATGTAAGAGTAACAATAGGCAATGATGTACTAGAGCAAGTGGATGAATTTGTATATCTTGGATGTGGATTTAGCCGAGATGGACGGTACACCACTGATATAGAGCGAAGAGTGAATGCGGGAATTAGAGTGAACGGAGCGTTGGGGCAACTTCTCGGCAGCCACCACCTCAGCCAGAAGGCACGTGTAGCAATACATAACGCAGTGCTTGTCCCAACATTACTGTATGGAAGCGAGAGTTGGGTATGCAGAAAAGAGTATGAAAGTAGAATTAATGCGGTCGAAATGCGATCTCTTCGGAAAATCTGTGGAGTTAGGCTGACCGACCGCATTCGTAACGACGACGTAAGAGAGCGAGTAGGTATGAAAGAGAGTATTGGTGTAAAGATGCGAAAGGGAATGCTCCGATGGTTCGGACATGTGGAAAGAATGCCGAACGAACGTCTGGTTAAGATGATATACAATGCGAAAGTGGAAGGATGTAGGTACCGAGGGAGACCGAGACTAAGCTACCTAGACCAGATCGGTCAGGTACTGAAGGAAGGTGGAGTCAAGAGTCTCCGAAACCGGCGAGCGTGTATGAAGAGAATTATGAATGTTGAGGAAGCGAGTGAAGTATGCAAAGATAGAGTTCGCTGGCACTCTGTTCTCTCTGCCTACCCTGCAAGGGATATGGCGTGATGATATGTATGTATGTATAATATGCTAAACAATAAAAAAGTATTTTACGTTTACGCCATTTTTGAATATATTCTGCATAGAGAATGAGATCTGCATAGTTGCTAGTATTTTAAAACTGTATTAATCGATTTTAAGGTCTGGGTTGGTTTTGCGTTTTTATTTATTGCTTCAAATCTATTTTCCTAACCTTAGAATAATGACATACAGTTACCATATATACGTTCTAAATAATATAGATTAAAGTATATTAGTCAGTATTTAAAAATCTTGTGGCCATAGAACGGTAGGTATCTCCAATAGCAATATACCTTGCATCCAAAAATATTGCTTCGCAAAAAAACTTCATGTTTAAAAAACATGTTTATTACTAATATACTAAAATATATTTTATTTAGAACCTATATATTGTAACTGTATGTCATTATTCTAAGGTTAGGAAAATAGATTTGTAGCAATAAATAAAAACGTAAAACCAACCAAAATCGTAAAATCGATTAACAGTTTTAAAATGCTGGCAACTATGCAGAACAATACATACCTGCATTAAAAAATGGCGCAAACGTAAAACATCTTTTTAATTTTGTAGCATATTATATCCGGCGTTATTATGACTTCATATTATAAAGGAGGATAAAACCGTAAATTCTCATACCTTTTAATGTGAAAAAAAATAACCAGTGGTAAGTTTAAAATTATTAAAAATATTTTTATTATATGATGTAATTAAAAATCTACTGTTTTCGCAATTTTTCCTTTATCGGTGTTATAAGACGTTGCTTTGTACCAAATTTCAATATTCTGAGTTCCCTGTAGCTTTTGATTCCTTTGTGAGTGTCGAAAATTTGCGGCATAAACGCCTGTATCTTTTGATTGCGTTGGCTTAGAAGTTTAATTTTTTTACAGCCTTAAGGGACAGTAGACTTGAGTATTTGTTATAAATTTAAGCTTGATATCTCCACGCGTTCCTGAGAAAAAGGGTATTGACAGACAGACAGATGGACAGACGGACGGACGGACAACAAAGTGATCCTATAAGGGTTCCGTTTTTTCCTTTTGAGCTACGGAACCCTAAAAATAGTTTGGCAAAGTTTCACTTCTGATATGTGTACTTTGTATGCACGCATAATTACTTTGTATATCTGTTTGCCGCCAATTGTACAATTTTGACGGAGTAAGAATACAATTCTCAAGCCTCTGTTGGCCGTGAGTTTCGTAAAACCAGAGTTAGCGATGTAAGTCTCTTATGCATAGAGAAGAAAACTAATTGCTGAAATTCAGCATTTAATATGCTTGATTATTTATAAAAACTTGATTACGAGCGAAAAGTGATTGACATACATGGGATGGGAGTAGAAAACTAGGTACCATACCAATACAAATCCCAAACCCACCCAGTTGGGCTTCTGGCTCTCTCGCTCACCGAACGAAGTACGATAGCACATTGCTGTTACTCAGACGTCAATCTTCTACAAGAGTGTGATACTACCTCGAATGGTCCGACTCGTGGAAGTATACAGAGAACTGTCAATAACGTGATCCGACCACTCAAAAAGTAGTAGTAGGTTAATATTCTTCTCACTACGGAGTAGAACCGAGTCCATCATTGGCCGTATCCATATAAGTTCATTTAAAAAGAAGAATTGTTAATTTGCATAAAAGCTAATAAATTTAATTATATAGCCAAAAATGTCTTTTAAAAACGTTAATAAAGCATGCCTTTTAAAAACGTTAATAAATAATAATTTATTAATAAAACGTAATAAATTAATAAGCCTATAAGTAATTCACCTTATAATTTTGTGGAGCGCTGGGTGCGTACCGTAATGTATAAACAAGAGCTGGTTAATTGATTGCGTAAAATTAATGGGGAGACAAACAAAATTAGTACCTGTTTACCGTCAACCATTTATTTTGAAGCTTGAACACAGAGCACAGAAGTGTTCACAGAGAAGAATTTCACCAGTTTCTGTAAAGATAGAAATATATTCATTTTAATTAAATGAAGTAATGTTAATAAATAAAACTAGGATCATCATCATTCGCCTGCTCTTATCCCCATTACTTGGGGTCGATGCAATATGTATTCCTCTTCCTACATATAGCAAAGTTATTGGCAATAGTTTTATGACCGGACGCCTGCCAGACGTCAACCCTCGTTGGGAATGTAATTGTTGACCAAACGGCATCAGGTGGTGTTGGCCCATGTCGATATGAAGCTCTTAATCGTCTTTTATGATACTCACGAGCAAAGTAACGCTTGGTAGTAGCTATTCGTAGCCGCTACCACACAGCCTTATAAAACTAGGATATATATTTGTATATAATTCTTCAGGGGGCCAAAAAAAAATATGTATATGTATATATAACAAAAAATTGCCAACAAAAAATATGTATATGTATATATAATTCTTTTATGTACATGTTTGTTGTGATTAAACTCCTACTATACAGCCGAACCGATTTTGGTGAAATATTTGTGTATGTTAAATTGGATTTAAGAATAGTTTAAAGTGACGATTGGACCCAATAGTGTGATCAGATTTATTACTTTCTTTTAAATTATCATCATCATTATATGCAATATTTTTAGTAAGTATTAGATCCAGTGTGATGCCTTTCAAATTACTTATTTAATATACTAGTTTATGTTTTGACCAGATCCTGCCATCAGAACCTGTACAATTAACTACTACGATACTTCCATTGGAAAGTAAGAATTACTCACACATTGCCTTTTTAGTCCATCACCACTTAACTTTTCACATCAAAATTTCATAGGCAAGTTGTTATAGAAACACTCAAAAAAAAAATTTTAAACTTAAAGACATTTTTTTTTTCATTTTCTTCTAAAGCAATCTTTATAAATTAAGGTGTACGAAATTTCTTATCTGAAGCCGCTTAGACTAAATCAGTGTTCTTATTAGCACCCGATATGAACATAAAGCTTTGGACGGGCATTTCTATCCCACCGTATCTGACATCATAGTCGACTGGGTAAATGACGTCACATAGCTAATTACCCATCGTACTGAAACATAGGAAGATAAAGTCTAACAGAATTTATGGTTTGTTTTGATAAGTAATTATATTCCGTTACTGATTTTGTGAGTAAGGATCAGGGATATTATCTTTTATAAGATTGAGAATGTTATAGATCCTAGAATGATGATTTAGAATACACATACATACATACATACATATCATCACGCCATATCCCTTGCAGGGTAGGCAGAGAGAACAGAGTGCCAGAGAACTCTATCTCTGCATACTTCACTCGCTTCCTCAACATTCATAATTCTCTTCATACACGCTCGCCGGTTTCGGAGACTCTTGACTCCACCTTCCTTCAGTACATGACCGATCTGGTCTAGGTAGGTTAGTCTCAGGATTTAGAATACAATTTGTCATTGTCCCTTACTTTTTAAAGGAATCCTAAAATATGGTTGAGGCATTCCCAGAAAAACAACAAGAACCAGGCAGATATTGTCCTATTTTGGCAGATTATAGCCCGACATCGATCGTTTAAAGTCACTGAAGTGTAGGGTATGATATTAGGGCATTTTAGCTTCTATACTTTGTTCTAAATCCTGGTCTACATCGCACGTTGCACCTACGCGGTTGACCTAATTGTTGATAATGAACTAGTCTCCCATCGACGGTGTAGTGGTTATGCTACCGACTTACAGTGCCAGTGTTCTGGGTTTGATTCCTACGTGGAACAATACTTTGTGCGATCCACGAATTGTTGTTCTAAGTCTGGATGTAATTTGTGTCCGTCAAATTGAATATTTGTAAAGTCCCCCGGAATACAAAGATTTATTTAATTATTTCCATAGTGCCGGTTGATGTCTTTAAAAAGAAAAGCAAGCATCTCTCGCGGGGTGTAATTTATAAATAAATCAATTTGAAAAAAGTTTTTGTTGTCTATTCTTTTTGGAAAGTATTTACAAAGTACGTATAAATTTGAAATATAGCTACTTTTACGGATTTTGAATCCGTAAAAGTAGTTTTATTTCAAAGTTTTAGGATAGCCAAGCAAGCGAATGGATACTGCTATTTCGTCATTTAGCTATCACCATATTATATATATATATATATATATATATATAATATTTGCCTATAATATTTTGCACTCGCTAAGAGCGTACGTATACACACTTATATACATATACACTTTAAATAAAAATATCAGCCATGTTTTCAGTTTCCAATAATTAAGATTCAGAATATTATATTGTTAGATAGAAACTGATTAAAAAGCAAGAGCTTATTCATCAAGAATAAAGGTGCAAATTGTGTATAAAAGAACTAATAAATAAATAAGGAAGCTGTCTTTCGACACAAAAATCCTATTTCTCGGGTATAATTTAATATATCTCTGATCGAGTTATGCCGTTCCGCGCTCTGTATTTTCGTTTGTGTAAAAAAATATGTTTTGTGTAATGGTGCAAAATATTTATATAAACCTAATATATACTTCTGCGGTATATGTCATATTAAAAAAAATTGATTGTAAAGTGGGTTTACGAATAATAATTTTACGTGATGAACGTCATAAGAAAACATTAATGAAAATTTCATACTTTTACGAACTAAATTGAATTTTTTTTTATATTGCTTTTAGTGCCATACGAGCAAGCAGCACACCTGATGGTAAGTGTTACTACCACCCATGGACCTTTGCTATACCAGAAGTATAGTTAGGCCGCTGCCTACCAAAATAAACCCCAAACCCACCCAGTTGGGCTTCCGGCTCTCTCGCTCACCGAACGAAGCGCAATAGCACATTGCCATAACCGAAGTCAAAGATCGGGTACCGGTGGCCCGCTCGCACGGCGAAGAGAAAAGTTTGCAGGGTGGGTCCATGGGGTTGCGTGCCGCCTCTTCTGTCGTCCCGGACGTTTTGTCGGGCGCGACCACATCCATGGTCCACCTTGCGGGAAAAAAAAAAGCACATTGCCATTACTCAGAGGTCTATCTTCTGCGAGAGTGTGGTTCTACCCCGAACAGATCGGCTCGCGGCTGTAGATAGATATCTGTCAACAGCGTGGTCTTAATCACAATCACTGAACTAACTGAACACTGTACTAACAATTTATTTACAATTTATATATCACACATGTATATAAATTTAAGATCATACAATCTGCATAATTGTGTTAAGGATAGCACCATAATAGGAAAAGTAGGAAATCAAAGGGAGTGTTTCAAGTGTAATGTGCTTTCGACCACTTAGGCCGATCGTGCCTCTCTATCGCTTGTTCCACGCTTACACGCTCGGCTCAGGCGGAGCGTGACACTTTTTCATGCGTGCAGCCGGCGTACATCGGTTTATAAGACGTTGTCACGTCAAAGTAATCTTTTAAAATTCGTAGCAGTCATTGTATACAGAGGGCCATAGCGGTCAGGGCCATACGCGGATACTGCGCGGTGGCAACGGAGGCAGCATGCCTGTTGGCCGGAACATCCCCGTGGGACTTGGAGGTGGAGATGTTCGCCGGACTGTACCGGCGGGTGTCGGCGACGCGGGCAGGGGGCGGCACCGTCTCGCTCAGTGAGATGGCCGCCTGGCGGGGCGATGCACGCCGTGACGTTATTGCCCTTTGGGCAATCCGGCTGGAAAGGCCTGGGTTCAGTGTTCGGACCATCGAGGTCTTCAGGCCGGTGCTGATGGAGTGGTTGGGTCGACAGCACGGGGTACTTTCCTTCCGACTGGTGCAGGTCTTGACGGGGCATGGTTGCTTCGGCAAGTACCTGCACACGGTTGTGAGGAGGGAGAGGATGCTGTCCTCTCTCTCCTCCACTACTGCGATTGCGACGAGGACACGGCGCAGCACACGCTTGAGGTCTATGTGGCCTCGGCAGAAAAGCGCCGTGAACTCGTCGCGATAATCGGTGCCGACCTGGCACTGCCGACCATCGCTAAGGCGATGCTCGACAGGGACGTGGTCGCCGCCTTCTGTGAGACAGTTGTCTTGCGGAAGGAGGCAGCAGGGCGGCTCCGAGAGGAAATCCTCTTCGGTGACACGCTCCGCCGCCGGCGCCTAGGGCGGCGTAGGCACAAGTATCTGCGCCTGATACAGCCCTAGCTGAGGCCGCGGGTGACTGGACTGGGGAATAGTCCGTCACCCGCAGAGAGGCTGACCGCGTGAGGGCGACGCTCCGGCAGTAAGCTGGGGCGTCGACGGGGGATGGTTCCCGAAAGGGTAACCCGTCGGGCTGGCCACGGATGGCAAGGAAGCGGTACCAGTGGCCGGCTCAATGGCGATGAGGAGGGAATACGGTGGGTTATGGGGCCACGCGCTGCCCTTCCGTTGCCCCGGCCAAAGCGGGCGACGTGTGTCCGGGCCATAGCCTACCAAAAAAAAAGGCAGTCATTGTATTCTGTTGCAACTAGATTAACAGTGCCAGCAGCTTTGCTTGCGTAGATTTCATGTCTATTTTATTCTAGGCTCGAACCTCCGCTACAAAGGCCGATATCTTTCTTATTGACCTACTATACCACGCTAGTCGGGTTGCTATAGTTATATTTCGAGTTTTCCTTCTCTTGATATATCAATTTTTAATCCCTTAGTCGTCTTCTATGACACAGCATAGAAGATTTATACACCGTCATAATGTCAATAAAGTTTATTTTTATTTATTTATAAACAAGAGATTTCCTTTCTTTTATTTCTTTAAATATTTAAATGCCTAAGTTTGGATGGATAAGTAGATGAATAGATGCGTGGTCGAGACGATAGGGCGTCGACTCGAGAGAATACCTGCGAGGCTAGACCGCCGGGTGGGCCACCGACGACAAAAACCGGATGCCGGTGACCCACTCGCACGGCGCGGAGAGGTACATTGGTTTATGGATTCACGTGTCGCTTAATTTGTTGCCAAAAAATTACTTAATTAACTATTACACAATTTGTGCAGATTATTAACTGTTAGAAAGCAGCGCGGTGCGATGGCGCTGCATTCGTTACTAGCGAAAAATGCGGCGCAGCGCTGTCGCGCCATCATGTCTACTGTTAATTTATCAGCTGGTTGCTGCGCACGTGTTGTGACTTCGTGCGTTTTTTGTAACGATTGGTATTTTTAACGCATGGGCATTATTTTAATTTAATTTTTCGATTTTATTTGCATATTAAAATAATTTTTGCACTTTTGCTAAAATATATTTCATACCATATTTATATTCAGAGCAATTTATATACATTAAAAAAGCATATCATTGAACGGTTAATATACTCTATATGAATAGAACTGTAGTTATACCTATGATAAAATACGTTAAGCTCTCCAACATTTTCATTTCGGATTACTCTATCTGTTCGAGTAGCGGGAACGGTGACGTCACCGTCGCTTCTGAGTAGATAACACCCTGAATAGAGACAAGAGCTTCCATTTGCTTTATAATTTTATTTAGGTACTTGGCTGAGAAACACTTGTGACTGGAAGATTGTAATTTGGCCATGCATTGGTGTTTATTTTGAATGTATGAGATGTTTCTATTACTAGAAAACGATTTCATTGAAAATGTTTGATATATGTAAAATGGATAGAAACAAATTTAAAAAATCAATCACCATTTGAAAATTATGTAATATGTTATTCATCATCTCAGCCCATATATGTCCCACTGTTGCGCTCGGGCCTCCTCCATAATGGCAGGGTATTGACTATACCACGCTGGTCAGATGTGTTGCTATAAGGTTTTGTTTCGAGTTTTTCTTTTCTCGCATAGATGTTATATGCGTTTTTATATCTCTTAGTCGTGTCATACGATCACCCACGGGTAAGATAGGGAGCGGTGAATTGTATTCTTACTCTGTCATCACATGGGCTAATAATACGTTATTATAATATTAATAATAATAATAAAAAAATGTATCACAAGATTTACAGGAAAGCCAATAAACCGCAGGGCAGCCTGTGGCGAGCTGAATGTGAGTGGCGACACTGCGGTCCTGAATACTCCAGAGAGTCATTCAGGGTCTCGTCTCGAGCTGGCTTTCATTGGCTGGCTAGAGTGGAAACCGAAGAGTGCCCGAAGGACTCTCAGCTCTGGCTTGCCTTAAGCTGCAGCTGGTCAAAGAGGGGTCGCCAGAGCTATATGCTCGGGGGTCGAAGTGTAATTTTCAAGGGCATAACTACGGGGAAACCATGGCTCTGTTTATCGCAGGCTCAATGGTGAAACCGGCGCTGCACCGCTCGATACCCCTAGCCACTTACAGCAATGTTGCCCTCTATTGCCCGTATAGTTTGTGCGCCTGTGGAGACTGTTTAGTGGGCCCATTCAGTGAGTTGGCAAGTCACCGTCTGCCACCGTTCATCTCTCAATATGGGTTTGAAGGCAAACGACAGTTTAAAACTTCAAAGATTTAAGATGAACCAGTCCACTAAGCTCTCATTCCAATATTTAGATATTTTATATTTTTAGCTACCATCATCACACAATAGTTTTACACTTACCGCTGGCAGTTCACGTATGTTATGTGCAGACGTGGAATGTCATCGGTAATGTCCCATCCCAATATTTAGATTAAATTTCTCCAAAGGCCTCTGCGTGTTGGATCCATATCCCCATGTAAGCCTCCAAAAGGACCAGGTATCTTCCCTATGGAAGATCCCGTGAATAAAAAGGAGATACAAATAATAATAATGGTCATCTTCCTTTATATGGAAGATCCCGTAAATTGAAAGGAGATAATAAAAATATGTCTTTTTATGAAATAGATAATACATTTCACGCAGAGAGATGAATGGACTATTTTATTATTTCAAGATTGACGTAGCTTTATAATCACATACCTAGCATATATAATTTCTCTTGTAGGCACAGACTTCTTAGAGAAAATTCACTGCGATAATTCTCTGATAACAAATTTTCAAAGCAGATGTGACTTTTTAAATTACCAACGTTAGCTAAGATTGGATAAAAGGACTCGTTTCAATACTTTAATTACGATCAATGAGTGTATACGTGGCTTTGTATTAATCTAGAGAGTTTTACTTTGCACGAAATTGATCATCATCATTCAGTAGGGGTAGAGTTAGGTACCGGGGGCGACCGAGACTCACCTACCTAGATTGGTTACGTACTGAAGGAAGGTGGAGTCAAGAGTCTTCGAAACCGGCGAGCGTGTATAAAGAGAATTATGAATGTTGAGGAAGCGAGTGAAGTATGCAATGATAGAGTTCTCTGGCACTCTGTTTTCTCTGCCTACCCTGCCATCACGCCATATCCCTTATATGGCGTGATGATATGTATGTATGTATGTATCATTCAGTATTTTACCATCCACTACAGCACGTAATCCTCACCATAGATCGCCACACAGCGCGAATCTTTACCACCTGCATTCAATGACTCTCAGCGATTTGCAGTAAGTTGTTAGACTGGTTCCGCCTTACACTCGATCATCCAATATGCTGTTGCCGTTTGAGAACCTTTCTTCTCAGGGGTTATCGGTTCAACAAGCGGCCTAGCCATTGCCACTTGACCGTGCTAATTCATTGTGCTAAAGGTATCCTTTATTAATTTGTGTATATTTACATACATATCATCACGCCATATCCCTTGCAGGGTAGGCAGAGAGAACAGAGTGCCAGAGAACTCTATCTCTGCATACTTTACTCGCTTCCTCAACATTCATAATTCTCTTCATACACGCTCGGCGGTTTCGGAGACTCTTGACTTCACCTTCCTTCAGTACATGACCGATCTGGTCTAGGTAGGTTAGTCTCGGTCTCCCTCGGTACCTACATCCTTCCACTTTCGCATTGTATATGCGTATATTTTTATATGTGTATATTTTTTATATACAAATCAAAGGTTTTCTTATTCCAGCATGACTCCTTTAGACTAAGATATAATCTTTGCTAAGAATATAGTACAACACTCTTTAACTTAAACTTCGCCTAAATATCATAAGCAGTTTTTTTTTCTACGCAGAAAAGAAATTTGCAATTCACAAGTCATCCTTTAAATCTAGATGTAATTTTTGTCCCTTCATTACAGGTTTATAATATCTCGAGAAAAGCAATAATTTATTCATTAGTATTAGGGATTCCCTTTAAAAGTATTTATGTATGTATTTTCTCTTTAAGCCGCTTTTGAAGTTTAGTTAAAAGTTAACTAAATAAATGTTTCATTCATTTTAGAGCCAGAGAATGCTTATAGTATGTGTAAAAGTCATAACGCCCACATTTTCTGGCTATTGTATTTTCTTTTGTGTTATATAAATTCAATGGGTACATTTTTTTAATTTTGGTCTAAATTTTAATTAAATAAAGTCGCAGTTGTAAAGCTGTGTGGTAGTGGCTACGAATACTACCAACCCTTACTTTGCTCGTGGATGTCGTAAAAGACGACTAAGAGCCTTATAACGACCTGGGCCAACTACATTTGATGCTCTTTGGTCAACAATTACATTCCCAAAGAGGGTTGACGTCTGGCAGGTGGCCGGTCATAAAACTATTACCAATAACTTTTACAATATGTACTATGAAAGAAGAGTACATATTGTATCCAACCCAAGTAATTGGGATATGAGTAGAAGCATGATGAATGATGAAATAAAGTCGCAGTTGACATAGGATATTAGAACTAATGCTAATAAGTAGTAGGGTAAGTGCGGCATATATGGACTACCATAAGGATTTCCTTCAATAAAACTTTAGTTTTTAAAGTATAATCGACCTTATTAATTTTAAACTATTCAACAATTATTTGGTTTGAAAAAAAAATTATAATGAAAAAACATCGAGATCTTAGAAATAATTAACACTTTTTTAAGTCTGTTGTTTTTACAAGTGAATTTTGTTTAAATTAGTAGGAAAAATAATTAACTGGAACTTATTTTAATCATTAGTATAACATTCATAAACATACAAGCTTGCGATTTCTTCTATATAGCCCAGCACAATTATCATGAGCCCATTGCCTACAAGACGCAAATGGGATCTGTCTCTCTCTCTCTGTGGACATCTATAGAAAAAAAGCCATGGCAATACCACCATTCAGCGTTTCCATTTTGACATTTGACATCATCATCAGAATAATTACTTTAATTAGAACTTTCAGAAAACTATCCTTCATAATCCATTTTTTGAGATATTTTTTCTACTCCGTATGTTTTAGATGCTTTTAAAAACATACATACATACATATCATCACGCCATATCCCTTGCAGGGTAGGCAAAGAGAACAGAGTGCCAGAGAACTCTATCCTTGCATACTTCACTCGCTTCCTCAACATTCATAATTCTCTTCATACACGCTCGCCGGTTTCGGAGACTCTTGACTCCACCTTCCTTCAGTACATGACCGATCTGGTCTAGGTAGGTTAGTCACGGTCTCCCTCGGTACCTACATCCTTCCACTTTCGTATTGTATATCTTCTTAACCAGACGTTCGTTCGGCATTCTTTCCACATGTCCGAACCATCGAAGCATTCCCTTTCGCATCTTTACACCAATACTCTCTTTCATACCTACTCGCTCTCTTACGTCATCGTTGCGAATGCGGTCGGTCAGCCTAACTCCACAGATTTTCCGTAGAGATCGCATTTCGACCGCATTAATTTTACTTTCATACTCTTTTCTGCATACCCAACTTATGTTGGAAAAATGTGTTTGACACAATAAGGTTTCTCTCCATGCAGACATCCGCTATGAGCCTACCTGCGTCGTTCACTCTCTTATCACCAAATGGACCAAGTACGTCCTCATAGTCGGGACGCTTGGTCCCCACCCAACCGTTCAAATCTCCGCATACAATCACGCGTTCACTGGTTTCTGCCATATCCAGAACTTTCCTAACATTATCCCAAAACTTCTCTAGGTCTGATGCCACCGAGGATCCTACGGAAGCATATGCTACAACCATGAATACCTTGGTGACACCTAGTTTTATACGGACCCAAAGAAGTCTGGGATCAAATATTCCGTAATCCTTCACACCTGAGGCCAAGCGAGAGGACAACAGCACTCCTACTCCCATGCTGGCTCGATCGCTCTGTGGTACACCAGACCACAGAGCCATCCCGCCACCAGGAAGATCGCAGGCGTCGCTGCCCCTTCGCTTGGTCTCTGTTACACAGAGCACGTCTAGCTGTTTGTCCGCCATGACGGTTATCAGCTCGTGCAACTTACCTTCCTCACAACTTCTTACATTCCACATGCCCACCCGTCACTCTGCTCTTATATTTTAATTGTATATAAATAAGTTAGCTATAAATTTTGTTTTGTTATTTTCTATATTGCCCAGTTTTTCTTTTCCCAGTAAAGTCCCTTATGTTTATGTTTCCTTTACAAGCATTTCCTAGATTAACATATAAGATACTTTCCCCGTAATGTGTTTCCTTGCGATAATAGTTCAACTTTAGGAAAGTAACCTTATACGCGGGCGAAGCCGCGGGCAGAAGCTAGTTATGAATATTTTTGTCTTTAAATCCGGTAAGTGGCACCATTAAGTCAGAGCGTTATGTAAGACGAATTATCCTACTATAATACATTGATTATTTCTATATGGTATGATATGTATGCTACATACGGTCCATATAAACTATTTTTTTAGAGATTTATTTCTTTCGCAGTAATTCTATTGTTTGTGAAAAATAGTCATGAGTATTTTCTTACGATACTCGTGGCAATAGAAGCAGCTGTAAAACATTATATTTTATTTGTCACCTTATTTAAAAATAATATTGATTAATGGCAAAAAATATTAACTTTTTATGAAATAAATAGTTTATACCCTTATAGTGTATAACCTATTTGTCGATGTTGCCAGTCTATATATGTAATATAATATAAAGCTAGCCTAATTCTGATTTTCATCATCATCACTATTCTCCTACTCTTATCCCAATCACTTGGGTTCGATACAATATATACTCTTCTTTCATAGTACATATTGTAATAGTTATTGGCAATAGTTATATGACCGGCCGCCTGCTAGACGTCACCTCCTTGGAAATGTAATTTTTGACCAAATGGCATCAAATAAAGTTGGCCCAGGTCATTATCAGGCTCTTAGTCGTCTTTTACGATATTCACGAGCAAAGTAAGGGTTGGTAGTATTCGTAGCCACTAACTACCACAAAGCGTAAATCTGATTTTAATAACTCTATATTTGTTCAATTAGTATTTTTCTGTGAAATATAGACAATTATAAATTCATACTTCCATTTAAAATAATATCCAGCTTATTATTTCTGCCACAAATTAAGCTTCACAAAAAAAAAAACACCCCTTTCATTCCCTTAAGGCCAAATTATGCTGCTCAGAACTTGTATTAAAAATTTCATTATCTATAAAAAAAACATAAGAAAGCAAGGATTTGTATAATTTCATTTTCAAATGGCTTTGTAAAATTTATTTCGTGGTCTTTGACAAATTTTCGCAATTAACATTGAAGAAAAAAAAAACAAAATCTTTGTTAAGAAAATGCGATACAAAATATTTAGACTTGATTTATTAATATTTTATGGAGACTAAACCGCAAAAAAATATCTTTATTTTATTCTACCGCATTAGAATAATAATGATTTTTAATAATGTGAATGTAGTTCTTAGGTTAATTTATAGGAGACATTTTGCTTTTAAATTGAAATATAGTACATTACTGCAGTAGCCAGCAAAAGAGGAATTGATGGACGAACGTGTAAATGTGGGCTGAGGCGTAGCCGAGGCACACATACGTAAGTCCATCAATTTCTAGTTGTAGCCAAGGCTTGTATAGTGCTTTTCTCAAACAATGCGCGGAAATTAAAACTAAGTAGTGATAAGTAGAACTGCATACATGACGAACACCGAAAATTATTTTTTTGAACGTCAACAACATTGTGCTAAAGGGTTCATTTGTATTTTTTTCCTTACCAAACAGGTTTCTTTTTCAATCCAGTTCGAAATTTAAATAAAACTCTGATAAGTTGCCTATTTGGTTACCATATATTGAAGTAACAAATCGTTCCATTTTTAAAATACACGATAGATATAAAGGAGCTGGCCAACATTGTATGGACATTTGCCCCACTTGTTAATATTCATGTACGGACATAAGATTGGTATTATTACATAGTAATTGGTCTCTAGATTACAAATCGAAAACAAAAATGTCTCTAAAGGTTGCAGTTTTTTTTAAATAAGTTTTTACTTTGTTACTATGACACAAATATCAGGCACTTTCAACAATAATACTATTATAAATAGGTATAGCCAGAACGTATTTCTTAGTGCATGCCTAGTTATTTTCGAGTTATGCCTTACTCAATATGTCTAACTCAGGCAAAGCAGTCAATTTGCAATCTCTATTAAACTACACGAAGCAATAAATACCTATCATTTGAATTTTGTGGAATATCTATACCATACGATATACTAAAAGAATATATGGTGCTGTGTGGTATCGGCTACGAATACTACCAACCCTTACTTTGTTCGTGGATGTCGTAAAAGACGACTAAGAGCCTTATAACGACCTGGGCCAACTCCATCTGATGCCGTTTGGTCAACAATTATATTCAAGACATTTTCAATTAATTTATTCTGATTTATGGTATCATTAATAGTAAAACAATAAAAGTCAATCATTAATTTTTATACATAGCAGGTTTACTGTTGTGAGTATAAGTATTTCTAAAACAATTTTCGAGTGTAAAGATGTCCTGAAATGTTATCTAGATATAAAAGCACGAATACGATAGCATCGAAGCACGATACGATATAAGATATCTAGAAAATTGTTCAGAATACTATTTTAGACAGTTGTGATCAGTTCAACGAATCTAATAAATATAGGCGTATCGGTTTAACTGTTTGATTTTTTTACTATAATTACGCAACCAACAGAGTTTATTGTAGCTACCTAACTCACTAACAAAATAATTGACTGATTGTTTTTATGAGCTTAAATTAGTTCTTTAAAATAAATATTGCCAGCGTCAATAAAAAAATAAATAAGCTTAAGTTAACGTAATCAACGTACAAATACAAAACATTAACATTACTTTCCATATATCGTAATATTCATAACTGAATTTTTGATCGATAGAAGCAATCGATACACAGGTCAATCTCTATTAATACTATCGTCCAAATAAAATGGCGATAAAGCTAAAATGAATAAATTGACTAATGTTTTTATTGCAAGAATAGTTTCTGCTAGTTTAATATCAAAATGGAAAAATGGTTAATAACAGCAAAAACAAATCAAGTTTTTATAACGATAAGTCGAATCTGTACGTTTTAATTCTATTATTAGGTATTTTCGTAGATCCGGGGCGAATCTTGGCCAGGTCCTTTACATATATATTTATTGGGCCGCCAAAAATGACAGATATGTAATGTTAGTTTTTATCCATTGTAGCATACAGAGATAATAAGTACAATGTTCTCTGACGTGTTGTTGACGACGATTTCTCTGACGTCACAAATATGGTGATAAATTATAGCACTTTCACAGTCAAGTAATTTTTGTTCAAATTTTATCTATTTCTAATAGTCTATAATTAATTGAAAAAAAATTAAAGTTTGCCGAATTAAATAATAATTAGTAAAGAAGTTTTAAAAAAATTGGAAAATATATATTTTCTTGTTTTTTAATTCCCAATTTACCTTTGTGAAGGAGGCTGAAGCCCAGCAGTGGGATTTATATGAACTAACATGATGATGATACTATACGTATTAAAATTATTTTGAAGCTAAATGCACTAAACGAACAAAATTATTTCCATTTCAAAGCTCGACAAAATTGTATTCTATTTATTTAAGTTGAATATTTAGTTATAGGTCAATTGATTCGGTCTTGTTTTAGAACAGATTTTAAAACGTTTATCAATCAAAATTTCTTTATCAATTTAGAGCGAATAAACGAGTATCTTTTTTTTAAATTACACTACTCTGCACTAAGGAAATAATCCTTGTATTGCGGGGTACTTTACAAACATGCGACTAACATTCAAAAATTACACCCAGACTCAAAACAACACTTTATCGTTCACACAAAGTATTGTCCTGCGTGGGAATCGAGCCCATGGCACCGGCACAGAAAGTCGGTATCTTAACCACTGCGTCATGTGTGCGGTCATTTCTTAAAATAATTAATAGAATAAAATGGTGTAGTTTGCACTTTTTTATTTTGAAAAATTGCCCGTATGGTAACAGAGTAAGATTAAAATTCCCAAACCCCGTCTTACTCGTGGGTATTATACAAGACGACTAAGAGATTATAGTATGCAGATAACATCGATGCAAGACAAGGAAAAATACAATATAAAAACCCACCTCTATCCCGCTATAAGTCACAATGGAGGAGGCCCAAACTCAATAGTAGTACATATTCATATATGCTGAGACGATAATTTGATAGTGATTTTAAAAGTCATACGCATTCAAAATTCATAACAATTATCATCATCATAATCATTCTCCTACTCTTATCCCAATTACTTGGGGTCGATACAATATGGGCCACTGAAGACAAAGATCGGGTACCGGTGGCCCGCTCGTACGGTGAAGAGAGGTGCTTTGCATGGTGGGTCTATGGGGTCGCGCGCCGCCTCTTCCGTCGCCCCGGACCGATTTGGCGAGACGTGACCACAGCATAGTCCATCGCAAAAAAAAAGGGTCGATACAATATGTATTTTTCTTTCATAGTACATATTGTAAAAGTTATTGGTAATAGTTTTATAACCGGCTGCCTACCAGACGTCAATCCTCCTTGAGAATGTAATTTTTGAGCAAACGGTATCAGATGGAGTTGGCCCAGATCGTTATAAGTCTCTTAGTCGTCTTTTACGACATCCACGAGCAAAGTAAGGGCCGATAGTATTCGTAGCCGTATTATATGTATGGTATGATATTTTAATTTTCTGTCTTATTTATATGATAGCGCATGGGAGTCACAAAAACGTTAGAGAATCACGAGTAGAATGAACAGAAACACCATCTCTACCAAACTTATAATAAGTTAGGATCAGGGAAGGCATTCAAAAATGGATGTTAACACCTTAACATTCGCCATACAAAATAATTGGACCACCCAAGAAGTCAAAAAGACAAGTCCAAAGCAATTAATAGATAATTACAGTTCTCTATAATGAACTTATTCAGAAACATGACTTTTTATAATAAAATTTCCATTTTTCTATATGACCTCAATGTGGTGCCACGGACTTGTGAACAAAAATTGATGTGACCCACTTCACTTCCTTCTATCAGCTCTGCTTCATCCACCAACTCTTCTCAACTCACCAGTTCAACTTCGAGACACTTCACTTGATTTATCGAAATTGTCAGGGAAAGGAAAAACCCTAAGAGATGCACCGGTTGTTAAAAAAAGCCGATATACAAAAACAAATCTTCAACATTGGAGGCGAGATATCTATTAATCTTCATCAAGAATGTAATAAAAGTTATTGTCATTCTTGTTTCGTGAATAGATTTGTCCTATAATATATATTTAAAAATTCAAGTATTTTTGCAATAAGTTTTTGCCGCTATGATCTCTTACGATTCATATTTGTTTTGGGGGCAGCGTAGGACGACCCCCCACTCGGTGGACTGATGACATTATCAAGGTGGCAGGCAACCGTTGGATGCAGGTAGCATAGGACCGTTGCAAATGGAATTCTCGTGGGGAGGCTTATGACCAACAGTGGACGTTTACGGGCTGATGGATGTATGGATGATCTCTTACCAATTGTAGATCTAATTTTCAAATAATCTGTATTGTTTTTACGGTTTTTGTATAACCCATCCTTCCCTCATAATTCCACAAAAATACATAATATATTCATAAGTCCGCTTCAAAATCGATGAAGAAATAAACTAAGTCCTATGAACCCGTATGGGGTCATGGACGTATAGGTATTAACTGCTGTGACCTCATATAGGGTTAATAGGACTGATAACGTGTTAATAAACTGATAAATGAGATTTTTGTACTCTATAAATGATTCTTATAGTTTAATCGAAAGGAGAACTGAAAACTTATTATTTATATAGAAGACATATTCTTAAGTAAAATATTGTACAAGTTATCATTTTCCTACTCTTATTCATATCCCAATTACTTGTGATCGATACAATATGTACTCTTCTTTCATAATACATATTGTAAAAGTTATTGACAATAGTTTTATGACTGGCCGCTTGCCCGACGTAAACCCTCCTTGGGAATGTAATTGTTGACCAAACGACATCAGATGGAGATTTGTAGCCGCTACCACATAGCTAAAATGTTATGTAACAAGTGTTCTTCCTTTAAATGTTGTACGTTTTCATACCTTTGACTAGAATGCTCATTATTCAACTTCTTTTGATTTAGTAATAATCTTTAAGGTCTCAGGTAATGTATTAACATCTACAGAGTACCAAACCACGTACACTTAACGATATATTTGTAGCTAGAAATGGGCTTGGTATTCGAAGCTAGAGATGGGTGTTATTCAAATTTTTAGAGGCCTTTACCGTCGGTAGTTACATACAAGTTTTAACCTTCAATATAGTACAATGAAAATTATATTAAGTCTCTTCTAATGCAAGATCGTTACTCATATTAATTTTAATTTTCTTGAAATATTAATTAAAATCTAAATTATAAACATATGCTTTACTTTTTTTAATAATTTCAATATGTTCGAAGTAAATGTTTATTTTATATGAATTTAAATCTGATTATGGTATTATGGTCTCTATAGGCCACAAATATTATTAAAATTAATATTTTTCGAAAATGTAATATTAAAAATTTGAAATAAAACTAATTTTACGATTTTTATCGCGTTTATATTTGATTTTTTTCACTTTTCGCCTTTTCGAACATTTTACTACGTTCGTGGTTATGGAAGGACTAAGTTGTCTCACGTTTAATAAGTCATCATTATTACAGAGATTTATATCCTACCTACTACAATATTATTGTTAGTGTAATTAATTAATATATTTTATATATAGGGTAGAAGCAACTCGTAAAACATTCTGGTCGACTGCTGCGCACTCCAATAAACGAGCTTGTCCGTATCGGCTGTGACATTTCGTGTACCTCTCACCCCGCAGACTTAACAATTAATTTATTAAATTTTGATTCTGGTAGAAATACATTAAAAAAAAATTAACATTCCTAATATGAAAATGATTCTATATTTCAAAAGCAAACTAATAGTTCTGTATATAATTGTTTCATGAATTCCCTTTAGTGTCGGACAAGGAAATAACTCTACTGACAATAAGCAAGTAACTGGCACTCTGAGCCCCCGTAATATCAGATTTTTTTTTTATTAGATAAATTGTTGGTCCATAGACTTTTGTCCGTGCCTTTTTTATGTTGTATATTTTAGTCGTTATGTTAAAGTTGAAGTTATATAATTCAATTTTTCTTGAAGTGGCTTTGATATTATACATTTATGATGGTTTATATGTATTTTTAAAGAGATTCTGCGTTATTAGTTTATTGTGAACTTGTGATGATGTCCTTTTATACTTCATGTATGAATTGTTGGTCTTTATTGTGATGTCAAGCCGAGCTCTTGTATTACCCTTTGGTCTCTATGTTTTATTGCCATCTTTTTAATGTATTCCAGTATAGTACTTGGGTCCTGATCTATAGACTTCCTCATGAGTTTCCAGATGGCATCTTCACGGGTGTCTGTGTAGTAGGTGCAGGATCTAGCATGCCTGGAGATGGCAACCACGGCATGTTGGATACTGTTGTGTAGTTTTTGCACTGTATCTCTTGTCTGGATGATAATGACATTTGGTGCACCGAGTCCCTGTGCTTCGTGGATGGTACGCAGTTCGGAGCCCTCACCGGTGCCGTATCCCTTTTCGTTGAGGGTTTCTTTCTCTGCCTGGGTGTGCGACAGGTGTCTGAGGAAGGTCTAGTGGTATGACGGCGTCGGCGTATGTATATATGTTCAGGGATTTGATGATCTTATTTGACGAGTATATGCCATTGTAATTGTTCTGAAGGGCATATGCTACGTCCATGGGGCACCGATGCGTACACAACAGTTCTTGTGTTACCGATGGTGTGGTTAGAGGTTTATAGTGTTTTAATTTAAACAGGTTGTCCCGATCAATGAAAGGTATATTAGTATTATTTGGTTAGTGTCGCCAATAAGGAGGAGTTCTTTGGTCTTTACAGTGCGCATTAACAAGACCAAAAGTTGTCGTAAAATGCATACTGAACATTATATAATTTTCTTTTCTTCCATCTGTGTTGTATTAAATAAATAATAATTTGCAAAATTCAAAAGTGCACGCCTCATAATTTTTATATTATTTATCATTTACTATTAGTCAATACCATAAATGAAAATGAAGGAAAAAAAAATACTTTTGAAATTTCGGGCTATTCTCTACGTAGTGCTAAACATAGCTGTATAGGCTGTATGGGATTTGTTTAGTTTGTCTGTCCGAATGGACGAACAAAAAATGTAGACGAACCCAATTTTCATAAGGTTGTATACCTTGTATACTTTTTCGTGTGGTGACGGAGTAAGAATACTATTCACCACTTTCAACACCAATCTTACCCGTGAGTGATGGTACGAGACGACTAAGGGATATAAAACACATGTTATATGTGTGTTTGTATCTATGCGACAGAAGGAAAACTCGAAACAAAACCCTATACCAACACACTTTACCAGCGTGGTATAGCAGGTTAATTTCTCTCCCATTACGGAGGACAGTGGGACATTTATGGTCTGTGATGATGATGATACATACTAAAGACTAAGCAGTTTATTTTTTTATTAATTGCAATTAAACGACAAATAATTACCAAGCCATTTTCGAAAGGAAACAGCGCGTTGCGATTATGAAGCTATTAAAAAACAAAATACTTCGATACATTAATTTTTACGGTCGTGATAGTACCAGATCCGTACGGCTAACATTCGGACGTCCTGGAATATTTTTATTAATCAACTTTTTTCTTACATTAAACAAAATAATTGATTAAAAATATTAAATATGTTTAAATGAATGTTTTTCTTGACATATGTATTATAATATTTTCCTATAAGTGCAGTGTGAGAAAAATACAATCATTTTCAGTTTGGAAAAGTGCTTGATTGTCTTATGTCGAGAGTGGAGCATCACCTCAACGCTTCGCTTATGAGGCGTGCAAAAGGCAAGTATCAAATCCTTCCGCCCTAGCCAAGGCCGCTGGTGACGACCAGGGAATAGTCCATCAACCGCACAAAGGCTGATTGCGTGAGAGCGACGCCCCGGCAGTTGACGGGCGGTGGTACCCGAAAGGGTAACCTGCCGGGCTGGCCACGGATGTCAAGGTAGCGGTCCCAGCGCGGTTCCCAATGGCGATGGGGAGGGAATACGGCGGGTTACCGGGCCACACGCTGCCCTTCCGTCACCGCGAACGGAAAGGACGGCGTGTGTCCAGACAAAAAAAAATGTTATTAAAAAAAAAAATATCAAATCTATAGGAAGTAATAAAGCATGCATCAAAAAATAAAAATTAGAATAGAATGTTTAGATATTTTCATTACCATCGTACATACTTTACTTAAAATTGCGTATTCAGTTATGCAATTTTAGTTCGCTTGATACAGGCTAATTTATTGTAGCGTCAGACTACGTGTTTGTTATTAAAAATTCCTTGATTCGCTGAATAAAATATTCACTTCAACTTAGATTGGAACACAATACACGATAAGCAATCGCATACATAAGTATAAAGCGTTGAACCACTGAGATAGTTTATTCGTAATCCATACAAGATCTTATTCAACTTGGCAGTTTGTGTAATTTATCATTTCATTTTAATTTAGCTCATATATGTTCCACTATAATTCTGAAATGGGAAAGAAATGGACCTAATACATCACCCTGGTTAGAGATGTTGGTATACCTATATATAACATCTCTAACGCTTAACGCTTAAGGGTTTCATTTTAAGTTTCCCTTCTCTTAATTAGATGTTATCTGCGTATCATATTCCTCAAGTTTTTACGAAACCCACGGATAAGAAACGGTCAGTTTTTTTTCAGTCTATATATTATACGTATGGTGATGCGTGGGTGGTCGTAAGAGAAGACTAAGGGATATAAAATGCGTATAACATCTATGCTAGAGAAGGAAAACTCGAAATAAAACACTATACCAACACGCCTGAGCAGCGTGGTATAGTAGGTCAATTTTCCTTCCGATAACGGAGGAGGCTCGAGCCCAACAGTGGGACATATATGAGCCGAGATAATGATGATTCTCAAGTATCAGTTAGATTAAGTTAGTTAATCAGCTAGGGTTGGAAATAAGTATATATGAAATTAAATGTCTATGGATATTATCAGGTTTTTGCGGCATGTAGACTTAGTCCTACCATAAATATGTATGCTCTAAATTAATCGAAGCGTCAGTAAAACAAAATCAACTTAAAATGTAATACATACATACATACATATCATCACGCCATATCCCTTGCAGGGTAGGCAGAGAGAACAGAGTGCCAGAGAACTCTATCTTTGCATACTTCACTCGCTTACTCAACATTCATAATTCTCTTCATACACGCTTGCCGGTTTCGGAGACTCTTGACTCCACCTTCCTTCAGTACATGACCGATCTGGTCTAGGTAGGTTAGTCTCGGTCTCCCTCGGTACCTACATCCTTCCACTCTCGCATTGTATATCTTTTTAACCAGACGTTCGTTCGGCATTCTTGCCACATGTCCGAACCATCGGAGCATTCCCTTTCGCATCTTTACACCAATACTCTCTTTCATACCTACTCGCTCTCTTACGTCGTCGTTACGAATGCGGTCGGTCAGCCTAACTCCACAGATTTTCCGCAGAGATCGCATTTCGACCGCATTAATTTTACTTTTTACTTTTACTTTTTACTTTAACTTGCAAAAATGTAATAAAACAGTAATAATATATTAAATTCAATTTTTATTATCTAATAAAAACAAAAAAAAAAAAAAAAAAAAGTCAGTCAATGCATTTTTTTTAATTTTTTTTTTGGTGGCAAACGAGCAAACACCACATCTGATGGTAAGTGTTACTGTCGTTAATGGACCTTTGTAATACCTGGGCTATAGCTAGACCATCGCCTACCAACCCAAATTCACCTAGACAGTTGGGCTGCCCGTTTTCTTGCTCACCGAATGAAGTGCAACGGCACATTTCCACGGCTCAAACATCGATTTTAGAATGTAATTAGATTGGACTTTATTCAAGAAACTTCTCATCTAACACTCCGCAGCAAATGAAAATACAGATCTTTGGCTTGTGTGAATTATCAGTCACGTTTTACAATATAGAAATATGTTAGCGTCAAAACGAGAAGAGAAGATTTTGTATAAGATTTATAATAAAACTACTTTTACGGATTTTATTGCGTTTGTATGTTTTCTGTAAAATCTGGAAGGCTGATATTAATAGCAGAACGGGTGTAGGGGATATATCGTTAAGAAATGGTATACTAAAATGGCCATTGTAGGACAATTAACTAGATGAACCGATAAGTTTGTAAGAAATCGTTGGATGCAAGAGGCTTCAAACCATTCTATTGTATTCTTAAGCCATCACTACACGGAAAGTTAAATTACCAAGTTTAACAGGTAGATTTTGATAATGTATATTTGAATAATACACTTAAAAAGCCCTCAAAATCAAAATAAACCACTTTGATATCAAATAACAGTAGTCTTAAATAAACAATACAAGTGAAGTCAGACAATTTGTGGCCAACAGCGGGAGCAATATTAAGTTGTTAGCAAACATCTGCCGTCAGAGGGAACGGCGTCTGTCTGACGTACTAAATCTGCATGTATCTGCATAACATGAAATACAGTTAGTACTTGTTGTCGTGAATGTTAATGATTTTGTAGCGTAAGTGTAACTTGCAATTAGTAACAATCTTGGACGTTATATAATCTGTGGTTTATCCTTGGATGTATATCAAGTCCGTGGATTCTTTATATTAAAATGTTTTAATTACTATTATAGTAAGTTTTAGGTAGTTACAAAGTTCAGTAATACATACATACATATCATCACGCCATATCCCTTGCAGGGTAGGCATAGAGAAATGAGTGCCAGAGGACTCCATCCTTGCATACTTCACTCGCTTTCTCAACATTCATAATTCTCTTCATACACGTTCGCCGGTTTCGGAGACTCATGACTCCACCTTCCTTCAATGCATGACCGATCTGGTCTAGGTAGGTTAGTCTCGGTCTCCCCCGGTACCTACATTCTTCCACTTTCGCATTATATATCTTTTTAACCAGACGTTCGTTCGGCATTCTTTCTACATGGCCGAACCATCGGAGCATTCCCTTTCGTATCTTTACACCAATACTCTCTTTCATACCTACTTGCTCTCTTATGTCTCTCGCTTTTTAAGTTCAGTACTAGAAGAATAGAATTAGCAGCAAACACTGTACAAATTCAATTGTAAAACAGGGTATAGAAGAATGATGTCATTCTCATAATAAACGTGATGACGGCCCAATAGTGAAGCTTATAGAATGTTGAAGAAGACGAAGTACATATTTTATGGAATAGAACCCTATTTATCCTAATTACTGAAATTTAGCATTGGACATGCTGGATTATTTTTAAAAAAATGATTACGAGCGTAAAATGATAGTCACATTATAGAACTTTGGGACATTTTACCGCAGTATGGTATTAACGGTAAACTGCTACAGGCTGTGCAGTCCAGTTACATGGGCTGTAGAGCCTGTGTGCGGCTGGATGATGGAACGTCGCCTTGGTTTGACGTCAATATCGGCGTTAAGCAGGGGTGCGTTCTATCAGCCAGGCTGTTTATCATATATCTGGATAAATGTCTCCTAAGGTTGAACGATATGAATGTGGGAGTCCAGATGGGCGACTCAGTGGTCACTGCTCTGCTTTATGCAGATGATGCAGTCCTGCTGGCACAGTCAGCGACTGACCTGCAGACCCTAGTCGACACAATGACAGAAGATTGTAAGAAAAGGGGTCTACGCGTGAATGTGAGCAAAACCAAAATAATGGTCTTTGAAAGAGACGAAGCCAGAACAGATGTAAGAGTAACAATAGGTAATGATATACTAGAGCAAGTGGACGAATTTGTATATCTTGGATGTGGATTTAGCCGAGATGGAAGGTACACCACTGATATAGAGTGAAGAGTGAATGCGGGAAATAGAGTGAACGGAGCGTTGGGGCAACTTCTCGGCAGCCACCACCTCAGCCAGAAGGCACGTGTAGCAATACATAACGCAGTGCTTGTCCCAACATTACTGTATGGAAGCGAGAGTTGGGTATGCAGAAAAGAGTATGAAAGTAAAATTAATGCGGTCGAAATGCGATCTCTGCGGAAAATCTGTGGAGTTAGGCTGACCGACCGTATTCGTAACGACGACGTAAGAGAGCGAATAGGTATGAAAGAGAGTATTGGTGTAAAGATGCGAAAGGGCATGCTCCGATGGTTCGGACATGTGGAAAGAATGCCGAACGAACGTCTGGTTAAGAAGATATACAATGCGAAAGTAGAAGTATGTAGGTACCGAGGGAGACCGAGACTAACCTACCTAGACCAGATCGGTCATGTACTGAAGGAAGGTGGAGTCAAGAGTCTCCGAAACCGGCGAGCGTGTGTGAAGAGAATTATGAATGTTGAGGAAGCGAGTGAAGTATGCAGATATAGAGTTCTCTGGCACTCTGTTCTCTCTGCCTACCCTGCAAGGGATATGGCGTGATGATATGTACGTATGTAAATGAAAGTCACACATGGTACAACTTGCACGCGCACGATTGGAACGGATTTCCAATAGGTGTGGGATCGTGTCCCATGTGTGACTATCATTTTTTCGCTCATAATCAAGTTCCTATTTATACTGATTTGAATAATATGTTATTGATATAACTTTTCTTTGCTTTAATTTTATTTGATAAAAATAAGCTAATTTTCGTTAAAATTATACGCTCCTATATACAAAATTATTTCATATTCGAATAGTGTAACTTGGATGTTTAGTTTGATATAATGTTATTTAATTTTGAGAAGTAATGGATTTTTCTATATTACTAACTGCGTAAACCAGTTAGTATAAAGTTAAATTTTCAGATGAAAGTAACAGAATCATTACCTAGTAAAAAATAACTGCTTACACGAGGTACCTAGCCATATAGAACTAGAACACAATTCACATCCAACAACTCCCTACTCCCACTACTGTGAATATCGCAAAAGACGATTAAGGGATGTGATATTCAGATAGAATCTGTGTAAGAGAATAAAATTTGAAATAAACTTATACTAACGATAATGGTTTCTGATGTTTACGCGAGTTACACATTTAAAATAAAACTACTTTTACGGATTCTATCATGTTTGTATTTGATTTTGAATTTTCTGACGTTTCGAACACTTTACAGTGATCATAGTCACGGGAAGACTTTCCTCCCGTGACAATAATCAATACAAAGTGTTCGAAACATTGGGAAATTAAAAATAAAATACAAACGCGATAGAATCCGTAAAAGTTATACTAATCAGTCTGACCAGCATGGTGTAGTATGTCATTTCCATCCTATTATAGCTTCGCTTACTTAAATTACTTACGTATTGAATGTTATTATTTTATATAAACATTCACGTCATCTCTAGTCATTAATAATGTTTAAATAATACATCAATCATAAAACTGTGTTATCTCAGCGGTTGCTGTGACAAATGTGATTGCGCTGAGCCTTTGATGCTCAATGTCCCATTGTTACAAAATTTGCTCAATTTCCTTACATTTATATAGGTACATTGCTTCTCATGTAATTGTCGCAGCATTTTGTATTAATATTACTAACACGGCCGTGTAGCTATGCTAATGTATTAGCTGGTTGAGATGCGCCCGGATATTAATCATGGACGAATTAATGTCCATTTCAGTAAGTTCAGTTCAGTTCCCTGTAATGTCCATTTCAATGATTGTAACCCATCATCTGTGTAATTTGGGATTTATTTTTTAAAGCTCCTAATTACAGAACTATGTTGCTAATTATATTGTTGCTTGCCGTGTGGTGACGGAGTAAGAATATATATTCGCCACCCCTCATCTTACCCCTAGGTAAGAGACGACTAGAGGATATAAAGTGCATATAATATCTATGCGAGATAAGGAAAACTCGAAACAAACCCTATACCAACACGTCTAACCAGCGCGGTATGGTAGGTTAATTTCCATACCATTATGGAGGGGGCTCGAACCCAACAGTGGGACATACTCGTATATGGGCTGTAATGATGATGATGAACCCATCATTTGTGTAATATGTGATTTATTTTTTAAAGATCCTAATTACAGAATTATGTCGCTAATTACATATACTCGTATATGTGTAATTAATTTTATATGGTTGAAGATTAATCAGTATGTAGCCCATTTTTCATTAAGCGTAAACATTTTAGAAGTAAATTATTTTATTGCAAAATATACATTAATTCACATATGAATGTTTCAGATGTTGCCACTGAAGACAAAGACCAAATTCCGGTTACCCATTCGCACGGCGTGGACAGGGTGGGTTTATAGGTTCGCGCGCCGCTTCATTTGTCGCCCCGGACGGATTTAGCGGGGTGTAACCAGACCATAGACCGCCACAACAAAAAAAAAAAAGAAAAAGAAATGTTCCATATGTTAAATAATTAATAAATTATATCCTCTGGAATTGCAAACTTTATTATCTTTATATTTAATCTACTCAGACGTTTTTAGCCATACCTACTATTGCAATCAATCTTAAGGCTCATACACAGGCACCTCAAGCTGTGTCGAATTCGTGGTGCTGTACTATAGTGTACGTCCTCTTCTTTATTAGCTGATTACCAAATAAAAAAAAATTACCAAATTTTGAATCATCTTCGTCTTTGAACAGAAGGCAAGTGTGATCCTTTCTCATATTATCTTTTTCTAATTAATTTTGTTATTGGTTCTAAGAAAATTCAACTTATATTATCAGAACACAATCTATATCATATAATATAAACTCGACAATTACAAATAACGCTTTTATTCAAATAAGTTGAACACATTATGCGGTCACCATTTATTTAAATTGATGTGAAATGATTGTGGGAATAGCGTAAGTGATAAACTGAAAGCGATTAAAAATATATTAGCACGGTATGTTTGTATTAACATCTTTTAGTTAACATTCCTCAACCGATGGGCTGATTGGTATTAGATTCCATAACTTACTCAGCAAATGCTGTTCACTTTATGAGTATTCATTCTAACTTCACTAGTCTGTTAAATATTTGTTACCATTTGACGTCTGTTCAGTCATTGCAGATCATAAAATCACATTTTAGTGAATCAGATTTATGTGGAATCAGATCATAAAATCACATTATTATGGTGACAAGTTAAAAATAGAAAGAAAAAATCTTTAGTTATTTATAATTTACATTAAAAATTACCAAAAAAAGGAAAACCAGAAAGTCTCAATAAGTTGAAAATGCCATTTTGTTTACTTTTTTTGGGGTTTGATATTATTTATATAAATATCCGGGAATATAAGAGCATATCGCGTATTAATTTTCAAGCCAAGCCAAGCTTATAAACTAGACATATATTAGTAATTATTAACCCTCCTAGTCAGAAATATTTACAAAACAGGTTAAGATTTTTTTTTTTTTATATATGTCATATACCTAATATACCTGGATTCATACTATACTGAAGCCAAAGATAGAGAACGTTTCAAAATTAACTGCAAATAACAATATTGTATTAAAATAATGCAATGAATCATTATTCTTCTTTCACGAAGCAGTCTTAAAAACTAGCTGAGATATCGCCAGAAGAATGGACAGCAGTATTATATTGGGAGACTTATTATTACTTAACTACGATCACCAACTCGCCAGATAAGCGTAAATATTGTATCATAACCGCTTGGGCAGACCTATATTCGTCCAACAGTAGCCGTGGAGAGGCTGATGGATGGATGAAAATCGCCTGCAGCCTTTACTTTAATTTGCTGTTTATAATTTGAACACTACTATTAAAAAAAAGAGGACTTTATAACCAAAATAATTTCAACAGTTATTAATAATTATAATTAAATGCTCAGAACTGATATGCAAGTCACTAATGTGAAAAAGCTACTTTTTATTACTTACACCATATGAGTTCGACCGCAGTATAGAGATTTATCATTATCGGCGTATAGGATGTCATATAAAATTATTCGAGTGTGAAATAAGAACTGAGATGGACGCTTCTGTGGGCACTGTCGCAGGAAATTTCTGACCCTAAGGTCATAAAAAGAAACTACGTAAATTTTATTTCGGAAAATATAAGAAAGATCAAAAGTTATCTGTGTGGTGATGGAGTAAGAATTTAATTCACCACTCCCTATCCTAACCGTGGTTGATTACAAGAGACGACTAAGGGATATAAAACGCTTATAACATCTATGTGAGAGAAAAAAAAACTCGAAACAAAACCCTATACCAACACGTCTGATCAGCGTGGTATAGTAGGTCAATTTCCCATTTCCCTCCCATTATGGAGACGATATATATATATAAATTACGTGTTACGTTGTTTGTTCGCAATGGACTCCTAAAGTACTTAACTGATTTTAATCAAATTTGCACAGCATGTGTACTTTGATCCAACTTAATATATAGGATAGCTTTCATCTCAATTTATAGTAATACTATTTTAATGCAAAATTATTTGTTTATTATTTGACAGTCACAATTATCTGTTATCTCCAAACGATTCTAACGGATGGCGGTATCTGTTGACTGGATTGAGTAAGTATTTAATAAATGGCGATATGTTAAACGTACTAACGTTTCATATAAGCTACAATTTATTAACATAACCACCACGTGTTACTAAAGGTTACCGTAGCCACAGCAACGCGTGGCCGAGTCTGCTAGTATATATATATATATATATATGTATATGAACTGAGATGATGAAGAGACGATGAAAAAAATATATTAATTTTAAATAAATAGATATTTTTATTGCTATTGGTGACAAACGAGCAAGCAGCACACCTTATGGTAAGTATTATCACCGCCCACGGACCTTTACAATACCAGGGTATAGCTAGGCGACTGCGTACCAAATAAAACCCAAAATCCAGGCAGAGAATTGGGCTTCCGGCTCTCTCGCTAACCGAACGGAACACAGCACCACATTGCTACTGCTCAGTCGTCAATTTTCTGCGAGAGTGTGGTACTACCTCGAACGAACCGGGCCGCGGCTGTAGGTAGAAAACTGTCAATAGTATGGTACTACCACTATAATAAATAACATTCTATGACACGCACACTCCGCCCAATCGTACGTGATGACGATAGGGTGACCTGGACCATAGACCTGGACCACCAATCTGCTGTATTGAATTAACTTTGCTGCGTCTGACTATTCGAAAAACCTTCATATAAGCTTATGATTTTATAATCAAGGAATATAGTGCGAAAGTGGAAGGATGCAGGTACCGAGGGAGACCGAGACTAACCTACGTAGACCAGATCGGTCATGTACTTTTTTTTTTTTTTTTTTTTTTTTTTTTGGGGGTGGGCTACGGTCGGCCCATTCCTCGCACCACTCCGTCCGGGGTGACAGAGGGGCGTAAGCGCGCACACTCGTAACCCACCCGTGACGTCGCCTTCGTCGTTGGGCCGACCACCGGAGCAGAGTGACTTGACGTCAGTGGTCGGCCCGACGGAATACCCCTGAGGAGTACCCTCTCCTCGACCGACATCCCCCCCTCGGGTAGGATGTCGGTCTTTCCTCACGCGGTCGGCCTCTCGGCGGGTGACGGACTAATTCCCCGATCCAGTCACCCGCGGCCTTGGCTAGGGCGGCATCAGGCGCAGGTAATCGCGCCTGCGCCGCCCCAGTCGCCGGCGGCGACTCGCGCCGTCGAGGAGACGCTCCTCGCGCACGCGCTCCGCCGCCTCCTTCCGCGAGACTACTGCCTCGCAGAAGGTTGCGACCGCGTCCCAGTTCCTGACGCTGTCGAGCATCGCCCTGGCGATGGTCGGCAGCGTCAGGTCGGCACCGATGATTGCGACGAGTTCACGACGCTGCTCTGCCCAAGCGGCACAAACCTCGAGCGTATGCTGCGCCGTGTCTTCGTCGCAATCGCAGTGGTGGCAGGACGGTGTACTCTCCCTCCTGACGACCTTGTGCAGGTATTTGGCGAAGCATCCATGCCCCGTCAAAACCTGCACCAGTCGGAAGGAGAGCACCCCGTGCCGCCGTTCCAACCACTGCATCAGCACCGGCCGGAAGGCCTCTACGGTCCGCACACCGAACCGAGGCCTCTCCAGCCGGACTGCCCAACGGGCAATGACATCTAGGCGGGCGTCAATGCGCCAGGCGGTGAGTTCCCTCAAAGAGGCCACACCGCCCTCCGCGCGCACCCCCGACACCCGCCGATACAAATCGGCGAGCATTTCCGCCTCCAGGTCCCACGGGGGACTCCCGGCCAACAGGCACGCTGCCTCCGTCGCCACCGTGCGGTACCCGCGTACAGCCCTGACCGCCATGGCCCTCTGTGGTCGCCACAGAAGAGCCCTGAGTCGGACGGTCAGGGACCCCGCCCACACCGGTGCGCCGTACAGGGCCATCGACCGGACGACCCCCGTGTACAGCTGTCGGCACGTAGCGCTCGGTCCGCCCACATTCGGCATTAGCCATGAAAGGGCGGACGCCGCGCCGACGAGCCGCGGAGCGAGCCTGCGGAAATGCTCCCGAAACCACCAATGCCCGTCGAGCACCAGGCCCAAATACCTCATATGGGCCCGGATGCTGATGTCAACCGAATTGACGGTGATCGAAACGCCGGTGGGAGGGCCCATGCGGGGCCCATGGAACAAGAGGGCCTCCGTCTTGTCCAGGGCCACCCTCAACCCCAGCGCCTCGATCCGCCTGACGATCTCTTCGGTGCCGAGAGTCGCCAGGCCTGCCGCCTCCTCCAGCGTCCTACCGCGGGCTGTGACGAGCGTGTCGTCGGCGTAACAGATCACGCTCAGCCCGGGTAGGAGGCTCCCTCTCAACGCCCAGTCGTAGCCGATGTTCCACAGGGTGGGTCCAAGGACCGACCCCTGTGGGACACCGCACGTCATGGGCGTTCGCACAACGTCCCCTACTCGGTTGGTGTAGAGGACGCTGCGCCCCTCCAAATAGTCTGCCACTAGCCGCCTCAGGTAAACTGGCACTCCGTGGTATCGGAGCGCCTCCCTGATGCAGCTAAATGGCAGACTATTGAATGCGTTGGCGATGTCCAGGGACACCACCAACAGCACTCCTCCGCCGGCGACGGCCTCAGTCGCCACGGCCCTCAGGCGCAGCAGAGCCGCGATCGTCGAACGACCCCTCCTGAACCCAAACTGGGCGTCCGACAGATCGGGCCCCGTGCCAACGAGGTGCCGCTCGATGCGGGCAGCCAGCACCCTCTCCAATAGCTTGCCCGCATCGTCGAGCAGCACGATAGGCCTGTAGGCCGAGGCCAACTCTGGAGACCGTCCCGGCTTCGGCAGGAGCACCAGCCTCCCCTCCTTCCAGCACCCAGGGAACCGCCCGGACGCTAAACACGCGTCGAACAGCCCCCTGAGGCGGGGACACAGGTGGTCGAGGACCAGGGCCAGCACGCGGTTGGGAACACCGTCGGGCCCGGGGGCAGTGGATTTGCCGCGCATGCGCGCCACCGCCACCCCCATCTCGGTTGCCGTGATGGGCGGAACACTGTCATCTTCGGCCTCCCGGTCAGTGTCTGGCGAAGCCATGACCGGGGGCGTGTGCTCCGCCCGTCGCGGGAACAGGTCCTCGACGACCCTGGGTCGGTCATGTACTGAAGGAAGGTGGAGTCAAGAGTCTCCGAAACCGGCGAGCGTGTATGAAGAGAATTATGAATGTTGAGGAAGCGAGTGAAGTATGCAGAGATAGTGTTCTCTGGCACTCTGTTCTCTCTGCCTACCCTGCAAGGGATATGGCGTGATGATATGTATGTATGTATGTATAAAATATTTTAAATAATACGTGAATATTTCTATCTGATGATGCATGACATAAATGTAATACCTTATTTTCATTATTTATATTCCAAGTATATTAGTGGTATTAGTAAAACAGCGGTCTAAGTGGTTAAATGCACCACAAGATGAGATCTCAAAACAAAATACTACAGAAACCTGTCCTTCCACCGTAGCATATACCCAACTTTCTTTCTTTCCCTCTTCTTTACAGTTTATATATGGTTTCACTGTTAGACATGAATCTTATCCATGCTCTATCCTTTCCAATAAAAAGTATATATTGCTTTTTTAATAAAATAGAAAACAAAAAGTATTTTTAGCTTAACACGCAATAATTTCACAGTATTTCTAGCGGGTAGAAACGTAAGTTGTTTATTAAAAGTTTTTGTGTAAAATACAAGTTCTCGCTTCATTGGGGGCCATAACTGTAGTTCTACTTCCGCATTCATTCATTTACATTTTTTATTAGCATTGTACCAAAAGCTAGATTGGTAATTTTGCACAATAAAATAAAAATATGGTGACATATTTATTTTCATTTCAGTACATTTTGAATTTTCGGTGTGGTGACGGAGTAAGAATACAATTAACCTTCCCCTACCTTACCCGTGGGTAATCGTAAGAGACGACTAAGGGATACAAAATGCATGTAACATCTATGCAAGAGAAGGAAACCTCGAAACAAAACCCTATACCAACACGTCTGACCAGCGGGGTATAGTAGGTTAATTTCCTTCCAATTATGGAGGATGCTCGAGCCCAACAGTGGGACATATATGAGCTGAAATAATGAATGATGATGATAGTTAGATGAATAGATATTTTGAATAGTTAGATGTATTCCCATGCGGTGATGGTTATAAGAAAAAAAGTATCGCTACCATTGAATTTGCCATAAGACTCGTAAGAACCAACAAAAGGAATATCAGAGTGTACAGCAACAGTATCCTAATAAAACTAATAAGCCTTTGCTAAATCGCCTAGCAACCGTGACGTATACAGCATTGCTCCTTCCTTGCGGTGAGGCCAGTATCCAACAATGGACAGTTATAGGTTAATAAAATATCCATCATCTATCTCAGCTCCTATATATACGATTGCTGAGTCCGAGCCTCCTCCACAATAGGAGGGAAATTGACTCATTATACCATACTGGTAAGATGCATTGATATAGGGTTTTATTAGCAGTTTACATTTTTGCATATATATAATGGTAGGACCAGGCTAATAACCACGCCAATAGTGGGTAGGACCACGTTGTTGACAGTTCTCTAACTACAGCCGCGGGCCGGTCCGTCCGCAGTAGTACCACACTCTCGCAGAAGATCGACGTCTGAGTAATGGCAATGTGCTATTGCGCTTTCTTCGGTGAGTGAGAGAGTCGTAAGCCCAACTGGGTGGGTTCAGGGTTTGTCATGGAAAGCAGTGGCATAGCTATACCCTTGTTGTAGCAAAGGTCCACGGGCAGCACTGACACTTACCATTAGGTGTGCTGCTTGCTCGTTTGCCACCATAAGCAATAAAAAAAACAAATCTGCATATTATATATCCCTTAGTGGTCTTTTACAACATCCAAGGGCAAGAAAAGGTTAACTGTTTTGAGGTTGGTACTTGATGGTGTACCATAACTTTCTGGCTAATATTTAGCTATTAATTCAACCTCGAGGCTGTGGAATGAAATATAAAGTATGCCTATACATACATACATATATGTGCAAGAACAGATACTTGCGTTTAATATTCCTAACGGAAGCTATCTGGCTAATCGGCTACCATGAGCAAGTCAATACACTTCCATTAAAATCTCTAATGCTAATTATCGTGGTTTCAATCTGAACTCTATTTATTTATAGCAGGCTAGGTCCCGCTTTCCATGAGCTGTCTTAAGTGACAGCAGGGCTCTATTTCTACCAATTGAGCCGACAATTAGCATTTGAATTATTAATCTGCCATGGTCCATGCTACGTCAAAGAATAGCAAATCACTAATATATAGTATTACTAGCTTCTGCCCGCGGCTTCACCCGCGTAAAAGGTTACTTTGCTAAAGTTTTTCATCCCCTATTTTTATTTTACCCCTTAAGGGTAGATTTTTACAACATATTAATGTCATATTTATTTATATCTAATCAATAGCCTAAAAATAAGTTTCAAGCTTCTGTCTTTAAAAATTACGGATACTTCCTTACAAATTTTCATCTCCCTTTACAACCCTTTTTATGCTTTAAAAAGTAGCCTATGTCCTTTATCAGGCCCCAGACTATCTGTGTACCAAAATCCATTTAGATCGATTCAGTAGTTTTGGCGTGAAAGAGCGACAGACAGACAGAGTTACTTTCGCATTTATAATATTATTAAGGAGGTAAGGATAGTCGTTAGGTAGCTACAATATAACTACGGCTACGGTAGCGAATTAATTAATTATTACCTTATAGCCTCAAAGAGTTATTTAATATTCTATACCAATTAATAACGTATACAAGAGGAACGGCATATTAGAGGTTAGTAGGCGTTTTACCATCATAATTTATCTAAACAGAATACAGATTAAACATTTAATATATTAAAGTCCATAATTAGTAGAAGTATTTTTAAGGGTTCATTATATCATCCGTGACAACTTAACGATCGCTATGATATACCGAATCGTTAATTTGTGCGAAGAGCCGCCAGCCAAGTGATTTTCTAATTCCGCTGTAAAAGGAAACGTAGGGTTGTTTTTTTATCGTTATTTTTTTTTGGCATTCAAATTTTTATAGAGTTTAATTACACGAAGTTTTGTTCGGGGAAATACAATTTATTCTTCGACTTTTTTAGAATTAAGGAAAAGGCGAATCCATTAGATGTGATTCGGGGATTTAAAATATTTTTGCTTATATTTCTTTTTGTGAACTGACCTCGAATTAAAAGGGAAATACAGTGTTATAAATAGCAACAGTCTAAGATAAAACACATTTTTTTTGGTTTCTGGCTATTAATCGTAGGGCTGTGTTAATGAGTTCGTAATTATTTAAAAAAGACGAATACTGTTAGTCTTTTCTTGATTTTGTTATTTGCTCGTTTAAATATCTCAATATTTACCTCTTACTAAATGGTCTCTAAATGTCGGCCTCATAAAAAGGCTCAAAGTCGCTCAGGGTGCTTAGGAGAGGGCTATGCTCGGTATTTCTCTACGTGATAAAATCCGGAATACGGAAATCCGTAGACAAACGGGTGTAACCGACATAGCCCGAAGATTAGCACGTTGAAGTGGCAATGGGCAGGCCACATCGCTCGACGAACCGACAACGGTTGGGGAAGAAAGATTCTCGAGTGGCGACCACGAATCGGACGACGCAGCGTAGGACGACCCCCCACTCGGTGGACTGATGACCTGATCAAGGTCGCAGGAAACCGTTGGATGCAGGTGGCACAGAACCGTTGTGAATGGCATTCTCGTGGGGAGGCCTATGTCCAACAGTGGACGTTTATGAGCTGATGGATGGATAGATGGATTACTTTCTCTTGGGAGGAGTAATGATCGGATAAGAATTAAGAAATAAAGGACAGCAGCGCTCTTTTAGCGAAACTTAAAGCGCTAATTGCGAGCAAGCCCGTTTGTCAAGCGTGATAATCATGGCAAATTCCTATTGAAGGGACTATGTTCAGCGTATACGCGATTTATGATTGAGCGAGGAGTTAGTACAGCTCGTCAAATTTAGATGAAGCCTTTCTATGTATTTGAGTAGATAGTTTAACTTCACAAATGGAATCTCTAAATGGTGCCACAATCGAGTTTTAGTAGTTGTGTTTATAATTATTTTAAATTTGCCGATTCGTACAAAGTATCGGATTTTAGGTCAGCTGATTGAATATATTACTTTCAGTTACTCTATACATACATATCATCACGCCATATGTAGAGAGAACAGAGTGCCAGAGAACTCTATCCTTGCATACTTCACTCGCTTCCACAACATTCAAAATTCTCTTCATACACGCTCGCCGGTTTCGGAGACTCTTGATTCCACCTTCCTTCAGTACATGACCGATCTGGTCTAGGTAGGTTAGTCTCGGTCTCCCTCGGTACCTACATCCTTCCACTTTCGCATTGTATATCTTCTTAACCAGACGTTCGTTCGGCATTCTTTCCACATGTCCGAACCATCGGAGCATTCCCTTTCGCATCTTTACACCAATACTCTCTTTCATATTAGATTTTAATAAAATTAAATTAACCAAAGCATAATAAAATTGACCAAAGCTGAATTGATTGAATCTAGGTTTTCATATCGTATTGAAATCCGCATTGAAGTAATCAGAAACTGCGTATAGCTGTAGTTTTAATAAAAAATGTACAATTGATTGTATTTGAACGAAGAGGAAACTTGTTAGACCCTTATTTTGTTTCACGTTTTATTGTGTTAGGATTTCTGTAATATACTCTGAATACAAAGTATACTCGTATTCTGCAATAATATTTCTGTATTTATATATAATAAAATGTATTACAATAATTTTAGTTTTATTGTATCTACTACGTGAATGTGTGTGGTAGCGGCTTCGAATACTACCAACTCTTACTTTGCTCGTAGATGTCGTAAAAGACGACTAAGAACCTTATAACGACCTGGGTCAACTACATCTGATGTCGTTTGGTCAACAGTTATATTCCCAAGGAGAGTTAACGCCTGGCAGGCGGCCGGTCATAAAACTAATGCCAATAACTTTCACAATATGTGCCAAGAAAGAAGAATACATATTGTATCGACACCAAGAAATTGAGATAAGAATAGGAGAATGATGATGAATGATGATGATGTACTACTTGAAAATTTACCTCGTGATTTTGATATTTATGCGAGTACTCGTATTATACATTTGAAATGAAATTATTTTTAACAGATTCTATCGCGTTTGTATTTTATTTTTATTTTGTAACTTTTCGAATACAACAGCGTTCATAGTCGCGTGTGGGCCACAAATGCTGCATCGCATTTGTATTTCGCTTCTAATTTCTTGAAGTTTTGAACACTTTACAGTCGAATACAACGCGTCCTCTCGTGACCACGAACGCTGTAATGGAACGAACAGCAAATTAAAAATCAAATACAAACGCAATATAATCCATAAAATAAAAGTTTTTTTTTTATTGTCTACGGTGACAAACGAGCAAACAGCATACCTGATGGTAAGTGATGCTGTCGCACATGAACCCAGCAACACCACGGGTACAGCCAGGCTGCTGCCTACCCTGAAGAAAGAGCTCTTCTTAAACCTCGTTTGAAGAAGAACATGTTATTTCAATTAACCTTGTAATAGATGAATTTTATTTAAATTAATCACTACACTATTTGTGCAGTCAATGTTTTATCACTTCATTTCTAGTTCCTTGAACGAAATAAGGTTATTAAGACAGTAGTGATCAAGCATTTATATAGCAAAAGAAATCGTATGTTCAATAGTTTGACACATGAAAAGTGTAACAATAAAATAGCAATCCGATTCGCTGTTCAGTTGATTTATTGGTCGTAAACACGACGTAAACAATGGCCTATTACAGGCCCACTCAATTTGTTGGGCTCAGATACACTGTTGTTTAATTATTTGAATTAAGTTATGAGGTATTGTTCTCAATTTGTTCAGTTTATCACTGATGGCCCTTATGAAACTTAACTATACTAGAATTATTTTAGAATAATAGGATTTCATAGAATTGTAATTTTATATTCATTAGTCTATTAACGTTTATTGTTGGATATAGATTTCGCCAAGGATTATAATGTCATGGCCACCGAAGACAAAGATCGGGTACCCGTGGCCCGCTCACACGGCGAAGAGAGACGCTTTGCAGGGTGGGTCTATGGAGTTACGCGCCGCTTCTTCCGTCGCCCCAGATCGATTTGGCGGGACGTGACTACTCCATGGCCCACCGCAAAAAAAAAAATATAAAAAAGGATGATAATGTCATAGTTGTACCAATTGGTAGGTGCGATTGCAATTGACATCAAAAGTTTCCCAGAAGAATCATTATCTCAGCTCACATATGTCCCACTGTTGAGCTCGAACCTCCTCCATAATGGGAGGGAAATTGACCTGCTATACCACGCTCTTGTATAGATGTTATATGCGTCTTATATCAGTTACTCGTCTCTTACGATCACCCGCGGTTAAGATAGGGGGTTGGTGAATTGTATTATTACTCCGTCACCACACGCATAGAGTAGAGAAGAGTGTTGCTGCCCTTTAACTCAGTGATCCTACAGTAAGTTTTATGAAACCCACGGGAAATTAAAGGGTGATGACATATTGCATTCTTATGTCGTTAACATTCATGGTAGGTACTATTTCACTTGGGAAAATTTAGTGATGAAGTTATATATTGTTAAAAGTCAGAAGCTATTTTTAAATAATTATTTCCTTAGATTATATGTATTTTAGTTAAAATTGTAATTTTAAAGGAATACTATGCTCATATATTATTCAACTTCTTATTGTACGTATTAACAAGAGCATGCAAAACTTCTAATAAATCAGTTGCGTAGTATATGGATGACTCCCTTAAACGTCTGCTTAATCAAAAAATAAAGATTAATGTCTAAATAGAAAAAGAAATGGGTGCGCGTATTTAGGTATGGGCGTGACAAGTTATACTTATTTGGCATCATTAAAAAACAGTTATAATCGCATGCAAATAATTAATTACAATTACATAATAAAAGGACTGGAAAAGGATAGTACAATTTTTTTCACTAATATTTACGAATAGTAAATAATATTAATCAAAATATTCATGTTAAATCACTACTGAATATTATTAGGACATATATAATTCGCATTGTATGAAACTAAAACACGTGTTGTTTTAGTTTCATACAGTGCGAATTATATATGTCCTAATAATATTTGTTTGTTGGTAGCTTTTTTCGAGACTTACCGAGCGGTTTTGCGGCTAACTTCAACCTGTTACTCTTGTGTTACAGTGATGTGCGCGCATCTTAAAACTTCACTCTCATATTTTTTTTCATAACGCGCCTAAAGAAGTATAACTTCAAAAGACCAGTTGAAGTAATTTACTCCTGTTCACCGTTGAAAAAAAAAAAAAAAAAAGTATATTATGAAAATTATTATCGACCAATCCTTGTTTAGTTCGAGCAAGATTTTATTTTTTAAAATCTTCACAGAAACTGTTCTCTGTGTAAGATAAAAAAAATAGATACAATATTTCTGAGAAACTCGCATATGAAAAACTTCTAGACAGAATAAATTTAGTTTTTGTTTCTTACAGGTGTTTGTGGAATAAAAAAAGGGTACGCTATTTAGTTTATAAAAAAAATAAAGTTACAATTTTTAATATGCTAGTAATCTTGTTACTTTTGCTACTTTCCATTTTAATTTCATTAGTCATCTTAATAAATTTTTGAGCCTCAATTTTTTTTACTAATTAGATTAAATTTTATAATATTTTTATATCTCCTAATACAGATGCTGTATAGAAGATTAAGAATGCAAGCAGATGACATAATTGCATGAGAAAGTCAACTCGAAACAAAACCCAACCATACACCATATACCAACTAACTAGCGTAGTATTTTCCCGACGCCCGTGTTTAATATTACAGCATATAAGGATTGAAAAATGTAAAATAAACAATTATAATTTTCTCTTCTTATTGATCGCAAAGTCATAGGCAACTAAACATTACTTACCTGAACTAACAAATATCAAGAGTATATATATAAATGGTAAAAAAAAAAAATAAAAAAAATATAATACTCCGATGGTTCGGACATGTGGAAAGAATGCCGAACGAACGTCTGGTTAAGAAGATATATAATGCGAATGTTGAAGGATGTAGGTACCGGGGGAGACCGAGACTTACCTACCTAGACCAGATTGGTCACGTACTAAAGGAAGGTGGAGTCAAGAGTCTCCGAAACCGGCGAACGTGTATGAAGAGAATTATGAATGTTGAGGAAGCGAGTGAAGTATGCAAGGAAGAGTTCTCTAGCACTCTGTTCTCTCTGCCTACCCTGCAAGGGATATGGCGTGATAATATGTATGTATGTATGTATATATAAATAGATTATTTTTCAGTAACTTGGACTTTGAATACAGTGTTCAGCGATATCCTTACCTGCCTGTGAAAGACGCAAAAATTAGCTAAGGGTAAGTACTGGTTAACAGCGTTTTTTTGTGCAATTCCACTAAAATATTCATAGCTATTCTACTAAAATTCCAAATATATCTAAAAATATAAAACCTGTTAGCAATAACATAACTAATAATAAATATTGATTAATACAAGTTATAATATATAACCATCTTAATAAAATATTAGACCTAAATAAATAAAAAAAAATATTTTCTGTGTGGTGACGGAGTAAGAATATAATTCACCACGCCCTATCTTAACCTTGGGTGATCGTAAGAGACGACTAAGGGATTTAAAATGCATATAACATCTATGCGAGAGAAGGCAAACTCGAAACACAACCCTATACCAGCGTGGCTGGTCAGTGTGTTGGTATAGGGTTGTGTTATAGTAGGTTAAATTCCCTCCCATTACGGAGGAGGCCCGAGCCCAACAGTGGTACATATATATATATATATATATATATATATATATATATATATATATATATATATCTATATATATATATATATATATATACATATATATATATATACATATATATATATATATATACACATATATATATATATAAATATATATATATATATATATATATATATATATATATATATATATATATATATATATATGGTGATGATGATGATGATGAAGAATACAAAATTAATTAGGTGAATGACTCCTGATGTCAAAATAGCTGTATGTGTATGTGTGACTCCAAAACTTGTGCGTGCATATTTCATCTCTTGAACGTAATACTTGCATCATGGATATTTAAATTTAAGCTCAATGGCCATTGCCAGCCTCTCAATCCCAAAAAAAAATATCCCATTGCCACTATATTGCAGATGATGAACTAATTGGTCACGTTCATGAGGTATTTGGTTATATTAGAGTCAACTATGCTGTGTGGTAGCGGCTACGAATACTACCAACCCTTAATTTGCACGTGGATGTCGTAAAAGACGACTAAGAGACTTATTTCGACCTGGGCCAAGAGTACCTGATGCCGTTTGGTCAACAATTACATTCACAAGGAGGGTTGACGTCAAGCAGGTGGCCGGTCATAAAATTATTGCCAATAACTTTTGTAATATGTAGAACGAGGAGTAGATATTGCGTCGACCCCAAGTAATTAGGATAAGAGCAAGAGAATGATGAGAGTCAACTAAGCAGGAAGAAGAGTATTAGAAGTTAAGTATATAATGTATTGGTCTACTACACTCCAGCCTAATCTAGAAATTTAATTTTAAATTAAGTTACTGGCTAACATTATTATCTATTTTTCATATTACACACAGCTACAATAAGTTGAATAATTCACTGATATCAATTACTGATATGATGTCGACCCATGTCTTACGTAATAGAGGTCACTTGTAGGTAATCACAATGGAATATAACGTTTTATTCCAAAGCCAAGAACGAAATAGCTATGTACAGTCAATTTAAAACGACAGCGTACGATTGTTTACTTAATAATATTATCATAATATATTCAGAAATGCTTATTAGCTTTATGAGTTGAATTGAAGAAGATTGTGTTTTCCCTCTTACCTGGAAAAAGAAATGTGTCTTTCAATTGTTTAGTATCATTACATAAATGTAAAGTTTGTGTATTTAAAAGTGAAATTTAATTTCAAAAACATAGCAATAATCTTATAATATTTATTTTTTGTTAGATCGGTTAACGCTTGGGGTTGCCGGGGATCGAATCTCAGTAGACGATCTCTCCGGCTCCCCGTAAAAGCGCGGAAGGGGCCGCTGTGGTTTTAGTGGGTATTCCGGTCGGGTTTCAGCTGGTCGGTGAGTCCCACACTCCCCCTCATCTGTCACCGGCGGGGGATAGCGCGTAAATGCGTTTCCACAGCGATAACAAAAAAAAAGGTCGGTTAACGCTATCCAAAATTTATTGAGAAAACTCGAAATAGAACCCTATGCTAATACGTCTGACCAGCGTGGAGAAGGCCCGAGCCTAACAGTGGGACATGTGTGGGCTGAGATGATGAAATAGTAATATTTTTTATATAATAGCTAACTAAACCTGTGCAGCAGAATTTTTATTATTATTCATGAAGCGATTTTCATCTGATATTCACTACTGAAAGGGATTTTTTTGGCGACGGGTTATGGAGTGGTCACACTTAGACTCACCCTACATGTATCTCAACACCGTGCGGGCGGGCAACCGAAAACCGGTCTTTGTCTTCGGTGGCCCGCCCGGCGGTCTACTCTAACGAGTATCCTCTCGAGTCCATGCCCCGGCAGCTTTCACCGTCGGGACACACTGAAAGGGATAATGGTATTCTAATATTAGACGAGATATCCTGATCAAATATCTGAGGCTACTATCACAGGGTAGGGTAGGTCTACAAAGCACGTCTGACTTACTTAAGAGACTCTTTCTTATTTAGAATTTACGGCTCTTGCGCTTTTTCTAAACGCAGCTTCGGTTTTACCTAAACGCGGCTTTCGGCAATTAATCAAAAATTACCATTTTTTACAACAACACCCTGCAAAAAAAATATGGCAACGGACCTTACAAACATAATTAACGCAAACATTACATCCAGACTCAGAACAATAGTTTGTAGGTCGCACAAAGTATTATCCTGCGCGGAAATTGAACCCGGGACTCTGGCAGGTTAGGTCTGTATCTTAACAATTACGCCATCTATACAGTCAGTTTAAAGGACACATAATTTTAAAGAGTCACAAGTATTTTCAATGTTTCTAAATAATTATTTAAAACCTGCCGCTAGAGTGCTCCGTAGCTGCAACTGAAGATTTTGTCGAGTTCAAAATAAACATACTCGTCGGAGAAAAACCTTATTAATCGGTTCAATGATTCCCAAGATTAACGCTTAAGTGTACAAATATAAACTTAGTTACCCAATGTTTTTTCGTTTACATTGTATATTCATCATTTCAGCCTATCGCCATCCACTGCTGGATGTAGGCCTCCCTCATGTTACGCCACAGAGTGTGGTCCTGTACCACCTGCATCCAACGATGCCCAGCAACCTTCACAAGGTCGTCTGTCCATCTAGTTTGGGCATCCTACACTCCGTCGTCCAGTACGTGGTCGCCACTCTAGAACCTTTTTTTCCCAGCGGTTGTCGGTTCTTCAAGTGATGTGGCCTGTCAATTGCCACTTCAGTGTGCTAATTCTTCGTGCTATGTCGGTTACACACGATCTTCTACGGATTTCCGTATTACGGATTCTATCACGCAGAGAAATCCCGAGTATATATATTCACTAGCTTCTGCCCGCGGCTTCGCCCGCGTATAAGGTTACTTTCCTAAAATTGAACTATTATCGCAAGGGCACACATTACATTTATCATTTATTATCCTATATGTTAATCTAGGAAATGCTTACAAAGGAAACATAAACATTTAAGTGATTTTACTGGGATAAGAAAGATTGGAAATTATTATTACCTACTTATTTATATATAGAGAAGTTAGGCTGACCGACCGCATTCGTAACGATGACGTAAGAGAGCGAGTAGGTATGAAAGAAAGTATTGGTGTAAAGATGCGAAAGGGAATGCTCCGATGGTTCGGACATGTGGAAAGAATGCCGAACGAACGTCTGGTTAAGAAGATATACAATGCGAAAGTGGAAGGATGTAGGTACCGAGGGAGACCGAGACTAACCTACCTAGACCAGATCGGTCATGTACTGAAGGAAGGTGGAGTCAAGAATCTCCGAAACCGGCGAGCGTGTATGAAGAGAATTATGAATGTTGAGGAAGCGAGTGAAGTATGCAGAGATAGAGTTCTCTGGAACAATGTTCTCTCTGGCTACCCTGCAAGGGATATGGCGTGATGATATGTATGTATGTATTTATATATAATTAATATGATGAAATATAAGATGAGATATCATACTACCCAACTGGATGGGTTTGGGGATTGTAGTGGTAGGCAGCGGCCTAGCTAAACTCTTGGTATAGCAAGGGTTCATGGGCGGCGGTAACACTTACCATCAGGTGTGCTGCTTGCTCGTCTGCCACCATAAGCAATAAAAAAAAACCCAGACTCAAAACAACACTTTGTGGATCACACAATGTATTGATCGGCATGGGTTAGAACCCACGACATTGGTACGGTAAGGCAAACCTTAACCACTACGCCATCTGTGTAGTCTGTATCAAACCAATTGTATAGCAGGCTAATTTCATTCTTGTGAAGAAAATTTATGCCCAGGAATATGACTTATAAAGATTAAGACAAAAAGAAAGAATATAGATACATTATAGTCTGCTCGACTGCATAGATACCGTGGTGACTAAGCCACTTATCGTGCCAGTGCCATGGGTTCGATTCCCACGCAGTAAAATACTTTGTATGATCCATAAATTGTTGTTCTGAGTCTGGGTGTAATTTGTGTCCGTATATAATATATTTGCCTCAGAGACAAGTGACAGTTCCCTTTTACAATTTCTTTTTTACAAAAAAATACATACATACATATCATCTCGCCATATCCCTTGCAAGGTAAGCAGAGAGAACAGAGTGCCAGAGAACTCTATCCTTGCATACTTCACTCGCTTCCTCAACATTCATAAAAATAGTTAGTTAAAATAGTCCAGCATGTCTAAAAAAATAATTTAAGCAAAGATATAGCGAAGCGCCAAGTCCATTACAATTGCAAATTCACTTACATTATGCATGTGATATTCTAAGTGATATTAGGATAGTTTGTAAGCCTTATATCACGTTAGCCTACTTTAAAGGACAGGCTTTTGTCACATTCTTTATACACTAGCTACATTTTGTGCATAGTTCTACTGTAGAATAAAATGAGATAAAACTTCTGTCGTTTTTGTTTTAAAAAGAATTTAAGTGTATGAAAAGGCACTTTTAAGTAAGCAGCTCGCATTTTGGAATAAATTCTTATTATTGCTGTTAATTTTACAGAGAAATTGCCATCAGAATTCATATTAAATAGTTGTAGAACATACGTGAGAATCGAATCACTAACACTCAGCACGTAAGTTTATTACTTAGATTATTACACCATTTATACAGTCAATATTAAATTATAACATTAGAAGATCTCTTATCAACACTGAAATCTAAGATTCTGTGTCGTATAATATAATCAAGTAATTTATTGCCTCATTAGTATATTTTTTTATTGCTTATAATGGCAAAAGAGCAAGCAGCACACCTGATAGTAAGTGTCACTGCCGCTCATGGGCCTTTGCAATACCAAAGGTATAGCTTAGGCCGCAGCCTACCAATAAAATATCCCCAAACCCACCCAGTTGGGCTTCCGGTTCTCTCGCTCACCGAACGAAGCGCAATACCACACTGCCATTACTCAGACGTCGATCTTTTGCGAGAGTGTGGGTACCAGGGTAGTACACCCGGACGGACCAGCCCACGGCTATAGGCAGAAAACTGTCAACAGCGTGGTCCTACCACTATAATATATATAATATACAAGCAGACCCGGCCATGCGTTGCTGTGGCTAAGGTAGTCTCAGTAACCCGTTGTGGTTATGCTAATAAATTGTAGCTTATATGAAGCGTTTCTACGTTTAACATAGCGCCATCTATTAAATACTTAGTCAATCCAGTCAACAGATACCACCATCTTTTAGAATCGTTTGGAGATAACAGATAATTGTGACTGTCAAATAATAGATAAATAATTTGCAATAAAATAATATTGTGACTATAAATTGAGATGGAAGCTATCCTATCTTTTAAGTTGGATCAAACTACACCTATTATGCAAATTTGATTAAAATCGGTTAAGTACTTTAAGAGTGCATGGATGATAATATGGGCTGTGATGATGATGTGATGATGATGCGGCGGAACTACTGGGATGTAGTGAATATCACATAAAAGTGCTTTACAACGTTTTCGTTTTCCATCAAAATTCCCACAAGATACCATTAACAGTGTGGCCATAGCACTGTTGAAGGTGACGATTTGACTTAGACAATGACCTTAGACTATAACCTGAAATACTAAAAACGTAAAAATAATTATAACTTGACACTGGCACCAATAGCTCGTATAAGTAGCTGATTGCCAATACACAAAGAGAAGAAGAACGTTTATGTGACATCGACCTTTTTAGAGTTCCATACCCAAAAGATAAAATAGGACCCTATTACTAAGACTCCGCTGTCCATCCGTTGCTTCGCCTGTCTGTCACCGGGTTGTTCTCATGAACCGTGATAGTTGGACAGTTGAATTTTTCACAGATGATGAATTTCTTTTGCCGCTACAACGACAAATACTAAAAACAATTAAACAAATATTTAAATTTTAATTCTAGTTTTTGCTCGATATTGATAACAAAAATAGGTAGACGGTTGAAATATTCACAGAGTATTTAGTAATATATTGCCTTTAGAAATAAATAATTAAATTAAAATAAAACAAATAGGGAATTTAAGCTCTCATACAACAAACATGATTATTTTGCCATTTATAGATAATGGTACGGAACCCTTTGTGCGCGACTCCGAGTTTCTCTTGGCCGGTTTTTTGAATATAATCAAATTGAGTTTTCAAACATGTGTCAAAATAAAATGTCTTTTAAATCAAAATCACTAAGAAGTATTGATATCAACTTTAAAGCAAATCACCCCTAAAATAACTTACCACCCTTTTTTAACTGGATTAGGAGATAAATCTCAATAAAATATGAATCACATCTTTCATCAATTCTGTTGAAGAATGTTTATGCAAAATTTGAAGTAGATTGGACCAAGGAATCACGTTGTCCCATACAAACTTTGCCCTGCTTTTTCACCCCCTTAGGGATATAATTTCGTAAAATCCGTTCTTAGCTGACCTCTACTTGGCAAAAGATATATTCCTACCAAATTTGAGGTTTGTACGCCTTATGGTTCCAGAGATATCGTGATGAGTCAATACATAGGTGGAAACCTCTTATATATATATATATATATATATAAATATATATATATATATATATATATATATATATATATAAATATATATATATATATATATATATATATATATATATATATATATATATATATATATAGATAAATATTTGTACACCTATTAAAATTACATCCACCTATTCAACCCTCAACCCATACCCAGTTTTGGATATAAGCCTCCACACAAAGTGGAGATAATAATATAATATTTTTCATTTTCATTCAGGTTGGCGATCATAGTTTTTTTTTTTTTTTTTTCTCTTTGTTTTAAGGAGTTTAGTCAATTTAAATCGACTATTCCGCTCCATTAGACCTTCAACAAAATAAACCTTAAAATTAAATAACGAAGACAGTAAAGTCACGAACTCATCACTGCGCGCGGCGTCTTATGCCAATTTCGACCAGTCTGTACAACAGTTTGGCCTTATCAGATAAGGGGCATGACAAGACACTATTACAGCCTCCAACATTCTTAATGTTTATACCTTTACTAACAATTTCAGTTCTGAAATCCTCATTCCGAACACACTCCTCTATAATATGTACTACGTCCTCAACTTTTCCACATTCCGAACATAGCGGGGTTGGTACTTTTTTCGGCGATCATAGTTTAAGTTTGCCAGGACAAGAAATTGGGTATAGTGGCTCTAGATAGGCGGTAAAGAGTAATACAGGTATAAGTCTTTAAGCCGTCCAATTCACAACATAGCTGAGGCAGATTGTGATCAGACAAAACACCTATCAAATAGGGTAAGCATTGATAAGTATTAGTATAAATTGGTAATAATTATTAAGACGTCTTGTTTACCGAGATAAAAATTATTATCAAATCCAAATTATGATTCATCTATGTGACAAATTTTCTTTAAATGCTTACAGCCGTTTTTAAGTAATAAATAAACATTCAAACTTTCACACTAATAAATATTAGCTTTCTCAATAAACTTCTTTTATAGCACTTTTTTGATAAACACTTATAATAAATATTTAAGTCCCAAGTGTCTATAAGTAATAAATATATAGTTATCGTATACATTAATTAATATGTACCAAACGATCGAACTTAGAAAAATATCTTGAAAGCCACACAAATAAATATCCGATTATTTATAAAAACCCGATTACGAGCGAAAAATGATTGTCAAAAGTGGGATTCAAACTCACACCTATTGGAAATCCGTTCCAATTGTGCTGCCACTTAATTCAATTTTAACACCACAAACTCAATTCTCGCATCGTATTATATTAGAACGGATTTCTAATAGATGTGGGTTCGAATCCCAATTGTAACAATCATTTTTCGCTCGTAATCGGATTTTTATAAATAATTAAGCATATTAAATGCTAAATTTCAGTAATTTGAGTTATCCGATTAGGTAAAAATTGAAAAGATTCTATCCCATTAGTATTTTTTTTTAACATTCTGAATTTAAAAATAGTAAAATGTAGTGAACATACAATAAAGATGACATCCCTAAAGTTTCTTGGCCTATTTTTCTTGTGGCTACCCTACTGTAGAATCGGGTCACTTGAGCGAATGGCATTTGTGGCCCAGATTGCGCGGTTACAAACACTCATGTGTATATGCTTTAAGATTTTATATATTTTTCGTTTTCTTCTTAATTTTTTTAAAAGAAAATGTTTTTGTTCGTTATTGTATTAATGTAAAGATATAATTTAGTTTACGATAAGGTTTTAATTCGAATTATTATTCTCTTATGTTGTTGTTCTCCTTGATTGTGAAGGGTACGTGGCTTCATAAGGCACTTGGTGAAGATAAAAAAAAGTAAAAACGTTATCATTCCGTGACCGCGCAAAAAATATTAAACTTTGTAGGAGGTTGCAATATTTACATAATCATCTATCTTATTTTTTACTACTATTAGAAGCGTTTAAACCATATTCTATAAATCCCTACGCATCAATATGCGTATTGTTTTAATAAAATTAAATCCAATAAAACAACAAAAAAAGGGTCGACATTTTTGTAGTCGTTTCCATCGAATTTGCATATTTCTTTCACAAAATGGTGTGAAGGAAATTTATTAAAGATCGTAACTCTTGGTTCTGGCTTAATTAACTTAGCTTTGTAAAAATAAGGCTTGTGAATACTTTTAAAACGTTTTTAGCATTGGTGCTAAAAACGTTTTAAAATATTATAGTTATAACGTGGTTCTTATTAATATCACTATTATCAAATATGGTTAGGGATTTTTGAAATCAGTGATTTTTTAATTTTTTTTATATTTTTTATTGCTTATGGAGGCAAACGAGCAAGTAGCACACCTGATGGTAAGTATCACTGCCGCCCATGGACCTTTGCAATACCAAGGGTATAGCTTAGGCCGCTGCCTACCAATAAAATCCCCAAACCCACTTGGGCTTCCGGCTCTCTCGCTCACCGAACGAAGCGCCATAGCACATTGCCATTACTCAGACGTCAATCTTCTGCGAGAGTGTGGTACTACCCCGGACGGACCGGCCCGCGGCTGTAGACAGAGAACTGTCAACAGCGTGGTCCTACCCTATTCTATTGATATTTATGAAAGGGGTCATATGTGAAATCTTTTTAGGTGCACTTTATTTTATGGCTTGTTATTATTCTCTTTCTTTCTTTACGCATATACATGCTCGAGTATGTTACGCTCATCCGAGTAAAATTAGCTCTCGTCGACTATATATAATTAAGATCACAAGACAGGTACTTTTTATGTGCTACTAATCGCAACAATATTTTATGCTCAGGTAAGTTTTAGAATTATTTTTTATGGAATTAAGTCCTCCCGTGACCATGAACGCTGCGAAGTGTTCGATATGTCGGGTAATTAAAAATCAAATACAAACGTGATAGAATCCGTAAAATTCGTTTTATTTCAAATTTTATCAAATATTTTTTTATTTATTATTTAATATCAAAATTTGACTATTGCCATTGCTTGCCATTCATGGGATCTTTTTTTTTGTATTTAGGCAATTTTCTACCATAATTTCATACACCATTTTGAAAATTACTTTCCCTTATAGAGTAAAACAATCATCACGCACATGAAATTCTATTAAAAAGATTACAATTTAAACTGATATTAAAATATGCTATCTAGTGATAATTTTTAAACTAACTATCGGTAGTATTATTAAGATAATGTTTTTTGATATTTACGCGAGTATCATACATTTGAAATAAAACTACTTTTACGGATTCTATTGCGTTTGTATTTGATTTTTAATTGCCGACGTTACCAACACTTTACAGTGATCGTGGTCACGAGAGGTTAGTCCTCCCATGAACATGATTACTGTAAAGTGTGCAATCGCGATAGAATCCATAAAAGTATTTTTTTTTTCGAAAGTATTATTAAGTAAAACATAACATTCGGAAAAACATATCATCATCATCATCATCACAGCCCATAAACGTCCCACTGTTGGGCTCGGGCCTCCTCCGTAATGGGAGGGAAATTAACCTACTAGGTATACCGCGCTGGTCAGACGTGTTGGTATAGGGTTTTGTTTCGAGTTTTTCTTCTCTCGCATAGATGTTATATGCATTTTATGTCCCTTAGTCGTCGCTTACGATCACCCACGGGTAAGATATGGGGTGTTGAATAGTATTCTTACTCCGTCACCACATGGAAAAACATATAACTCCCTCTATTGACAAATACTTGTAAACTGTATGAATGTTATAATTTATTTAGAAATTTGTATTATCCTCATCATCATCAGCGTCAATTTGGCATGTATACGTCCCACTGTTGGGCAAGCCTCCATAATGGGAGGGATATTAACCTACTAAACCACGCTGGTCAGACGTGTTGGTATAGGGTTTTGTTTCGAGTTTTCCATCTCTTGCATAGATGTTATATGGATTTTATGACCCATAGTCGTATCATATGATCACCCGCAGGTAAGATAGACCATGGTGAGTTGTATTCTTACTACGTCACCACACGGAATTTTCAATTTATTTGAATTTATTACATTTTATCTTCTAGTATTTTTATTTTTTATTGCTTATAGTGTCAAACAAGCAAACAGCACACCTGATATTAAGTGTCACTGCAGCCCATGGACCTTTGCAATACCAAGAGTATAGCTAGGCCGCTGTCACCAATATAAATTCAAATCCACCCAGTCGGACTTCTAGCTTTCGCTTACCGAACAATAGCACATTGTCACTACTCAAACGGCGAATTGTTAACAGCGTGGTCCTACCACTAATAAATAAATAAAATTGTAGTTAACGTATTCGTCTAATACAAAAAAAAAAAATAAAAAAAAAAAAAAACAATCGATCGACTAATATTCGATTATTTTTAATGCTACTGGTGGCAAACTAGTAAGCAGCACACTTGGACCTTGGCAATACGAATTAAAAAAAAAAAAAAAAAAAAAATGGCCAAACCCACCCAGAAAGTTAGGCTACCGGGTCTCTCGTTCACTGAATGAAGCACAGCAGCACATGGCACCGTCCAGGCTTCGATTTTCTGCGAGAGTATGGCACTACCCCGGATAGACGTGTCAACGGCTGTAGACAGAAAACTATCAACAGTATGGTCTTACCATATTTCCCCATGTGGTGACGAAGTAAGAATATAGTATACTATCACACCTTTCACTTGAACTGTTGCCATAAGATACGGCTAAACGACGTGTTTATAGCATTAGAAAGAAAATTCAAATCATATCTCGATTTCAGTCCGTCTACCGAGCTTGATATATTGTAAAAGATACATTTCCTGGTGTCTACTTATACATTTTTATGTATATAAAATTTTTAAACGATCAGTTGAGTACTTTAGGAGTGAAACCGTAAAACAAAAACAAACTCACAGTTATTTTTATAAAAATAATTTAATAATTTAAAGCAATTATTCTAAGATCATCATCATTTCCCTACTCTTATCTCAATTACTTGGGGTCGATACAATATGTACTCTTCTTTATAGTACATATTGTAAAAGTTATTGGCAATAGTTTTATGACCGGCCGCCTGCCAGACGTCAACTCTCTTTGGGAATGTAATTGTTGACTAAACGGCATCAGATGGAGTTGGCCCAGGTCGTTATAAGGCTCTTGGTCGTCTTTAACTACATCCAGGAGTAAAGTAAGGGTTGGTAGTATTCGTATCCGCTACCACACAGCATATATTATAAGATATAATTAAAATTTTAAAGCAGGTGCTGTAATACGTATGTACATCTGTAGCGGCTTAAGTACCGGCCTCTTATTCAAGAGTCATGGATTTGATTCTCATGAAAGAGAGTTCTTCTTGCGAATCACCATTGATTGTTACGAATCTAATTGAAATTTGAGTGATTATTTTCTTAATTTTTTTTTTAAAAGACGCCACCCTTTTTTTATTTTTTTTGTCGCTGTGGAAACGCGTTTACGCGCTAAGACCCGCTGGTGTCAAAACGGGAGGGAGTGTGGGGCTCGCCGGTTGGTTGTTCCACCGGAATACCCACTAAAACCACAGCGGCCCCCTTCGCGCTTTTACGGGACGCCGGAGAGATCGTCTAAAAAAAAGACGCCACCCTGCACCAAGGAAATAATCCTTGTATATGACTTTACAAATTTAATTAACGTAGGTAAGTTACATCCAATCTCAAAACAATACTTTGTGGATCGTGCAAAGAATTGTCCTATGTAAAAATTTAACTACGGCTCTGGCACGAAAAGTTGGTATCTTACCCACTACACTATCTGTGCAGTCTATTGTATGTGAATTAATTATATATTAGTTACGATCTCCATGGTACAAGGATTTATTATGTGCGGGTCTCTACAGTTAAAACATTACTCATTTTTACTGATCGTCGCGCCGCCTACAGTTTGTTTGTACAAACTTAGCCGCCATTTTGTCCCGTTTATCAAAAGTCTGACAACTGAGAATTGTTATTTTTTGTTCTTAGCATATGTACTTATTGTCATAAATATATTTTAGGTTATTGATGTGCTTTCCGAAAATTATCTCAATGTTCATTGTTAAGCCTATATTATTTTTGTTTCGTTAACGGCTGATATGTTTCTTTTTTATATTTCAGGGTAGGTCTTATAGTAATAGAAAATCCTATATAATTACACACGCACACACACACAAATGTAAATATGTTTATCACACGCACACATACATACACGTATTATATGTATGTATGTCACTTCAACTTTAGTTCATCGCCTAAGCTCTAGGTAGCAACACTTTCCGTACATGCATATTTTATCATCGAGTTGCCAATCTTTTTCAATTTATATAACCTTACTCTGTGGTGCGGGTGTTGTCTTTAAAAAAAAACCTAAAAAATGCACAGCTCGTTTTACTTTTTATAAAATCTTTTCATGCCGTCGTCTCCTGAAAATTGCTTGGATTTTTGTTAACTTATATCGAATAAGGCAAAGTTTTAATAAAACAAAGTTTAAAACTCATTATGTTTAACTTATTTTTTTTGAAGTTTTGTGTTACTCACCGTGGCTGCATTTATATATTATTATTCACAAAGGTGTTTGTTGTTTTTATGAAATATCTACTTTACATATCATCACGCCATATCCCTTGCAGGGTAGGCAGAGAGTACAGAGTGCCAGAGAACTCTATCCTTGCATACTTCACTCGCTTCCTCAACATTCATAATTCTCTTCATACACGCTCGCCGGTTTCGGTGACTCTTGACTCCGTATTCCTTCAGTACGTGACCAATCTGGTCTAGGTAGTTTAGTCTCGGTCTCCCCCGGTACCTACATCCTTCCACTTTCGCATTGTATATCTTCTTAACCAGACGTTCGTTTGGCATTCTTTCCATAAGTCCGAACCATTGGAGCATTCCCTTTAGCATCTTTACACCAATACTCTCTTTCATACTCACTCTCTTGCGTCATCGTTTTGAATGCGATCGGTCAGCCTAATTTATCTCAAGATTAATGATTAATATGTCACTTTGAAGATTTTTCCGTGTGGTGACGGACTAAGAATACAATTCACCAGCTATCTTACCCGTGGGTGATCACACGATACGACTAAGGGACATATAACGCATTAATCTCTATGTGAGAGAAGGAAAACTTGAAACAAAAACCCTATACCAACACGTCTGACTAGCGTGGTGTGGTAGGTCAATAACCCTTCCATTATAGAGGAGGGTCGAGCCCAACAGTGGGACATATATGAGCTGAGATGATGAAGATTATTTGCCACTTTAAGAGGGAAAAATATATAAATATCTCATAACTGGAATTATATTTTTTTATCGCCTATGGTGGTATGTTATACTCCGGCCACCGAAGTCAAAAATCGGATACCGGTGGCCCGCCCGCACGGCGAGGAGAGGTGTTTGCAGGGTGGGTTCATGGGGTTGCGCGCCGCCTCTTCTGTCGCCCCGGGCTGATTTGCCAGGGCGCGACCACATCTATTGTCCCACCTTGCAAAAAAAAAAAAAAAAATAATGGTGGTATGTTATACTAGCGCTTATGAACCTTTACAATACAGTACACTTTACAGCATTCATGGTTAGTCCTCCCGTGATCATTACCGCTGTAAAGTGTTCGAAACATCAGGCAATTAAAAATCAAATGCAGTGCAGGGTGGTGTCTTTTAAAAACAAAAAAAAAATACAAACGCGATAGAATCCATAAAAATAGTTTTATTTCAAATAACCAACGAATGTATACAAATGACAAAAGACTTACGCATTAGGATCGATTATGTCGACCCGGATTTCGAGCATATCCGATGCTCACCATCAGGGCGAGATACTACTCACACACGGTTTATATACATTTATTTATATCGAATTTGCATTTATGGCACACTAGCTTCTGCCCGCGGCTTCGCCTGCGTAAAAGGTTGTTTTCCTAAAGTTTTTCATCCACTATTTTTATTACACCTTAAGGGTAATTTTTTTACGAAATATTAATGTCATATTTATTTATACCTAATCAATAGCCTAAAAATAAGTTTCAAACTTCAAAAATGGCGATATTTCCTTACAACTTTTCATCCCCTTTTACAACCCTTTTTTTGCATTAAAAAGTAGCCTATGTCCTTTATCAGCCTCTAGACTATCTGTGTACCAAATTTAATTTAGATCAGTTCAGTAGTTCTGGCGTGAAAGAACGACAGACAGACAGACAGAGTTACTTTCGCATTTATAATATTAATAAAGATAATAAATTCCATTTCTTTTACAAGGAGTCAATGGTTTGTTTTATTGATATTAACCTTTATTATTTCAGTTCATATACACTGTTGAACTCTAGCCTCCCTTACAGTAGGAGGGATACTGACCTTCTATACCACGTTAGTCAAACGGGTTTATATAGAGTTTTTTTTACCCTGCACTAAGGAAACAACCATTGTATTGTGAAGGACTTTACAAACATATAAATAACGGGGAGAAATCACACTCAAACTCAGAACAATACTTGGTGGATCGCGCAAAGTATTGTCCTGGGTGGAAATCGAACCTATATCACTGGTACGGAACATCGCAACAGTTTGTAGATCACACAAAGTATTGTTCTGCGTGAGAATCGAACCCACGCCATTGGTACGGTAGGTTGAATCTTAACAATTACGCCATCTGTGCAGTCAGTTTTATGCCGAGTTTTCCCTATCTCGCATAACCCCTTAGCCGTCTATTACGACATTCACGAGCAAGATAGGTGGTAAAATCTATCCTTATTCCATAACCAGACGTAGAATATTATCTTAAGTCTTAATCTTAAGATTCATCAGTGAAGTAAAAATAGGATAAAATTTACCACGAAATTTACATTACACCTCTATTTATTAGTTTAAGTATAATAAAAGCGACAATATAAAAAAATAACACATGTAAAATTACTGACACCGCTTTGTTTAGTTCAAAAGCCGCTGAAAATACAATGATTTAAAATCTTTTGATGTCTAAATCATAAACATTATCTTTTGCTCGTCCGGGCAATGAGTAAACCGATTGAAGTATTAATATGTATTATATCAAAATATTCGCATTCATATTTGAAATGATATTTATTTAACGATTGAATGGTGACGAATTCATATGTGAGTCACTGTAAATGACTTTTTATCAGTGATATTTATTTTAGCATAACGTTTACACATGAAAAAATATTTGATATGTTTGTCAAGTTTATTCATTTGATGTAAATTTTGTTTAATAAATGAGTACCGTTTGACCTATATACTTCTCTCTATTATATAAGTCGGGTGGTATGTCAGCGTATGCTAAAGCTTGAATGAAGTGAAAATAGTTGGCCTAAGAGTCGACAAGCAGGCATGTGATGTTATGGCGAGCAGGCATGTGATGTTATGGCTTCTGCGAAGCCGTGATAGCACAAAAGGAGGCTGCTGAAGGGGCGCTAGAAACTGACGCTCACGCCGACCCTATCCGCAAAAGAGAATTGGGTAGACGGCGCAGGGATTACGCGCGTCTCTACCGCTCTTGATAGCTGAAATCGGGGACGTGGACGCTGCGCCGAACGTCAGGACGTCAAAGTGGCATTCCTAAAAGGTGACCATTTGGCAAACCAAAATAGACGAGGTAGTGGGGTGCTTTTGGTTTTTAGTAGGTATGCTGATGGTATCCTGCGTCAGCGAGTCCTACATACCCCTTGCTATAACGTGCAGGGGGAATGCAAAAATACATTTTCTCAGCATAAAAAAAACGGCATATGGTTTTGCGATTGGGGGCTCACTAACTATGCTTTTTCAACACAGGAAAACCGGAGAGTTATACCGGAATTGTAATCCATAAAAAACACAGAGAAAAAGACGTAGAAAAATTTTATTTATAAAATAATTATCATAAGATGTGTTATGGTACCTTAAAAATAAAAATTGACAATTATCCTAATCGCTCCAGAGAATGGTACTGTATAGTAATGACCGAAGTGAGGTACGTGTCGCCTGAAGCTCTCTCTAGGGACTTAGAAGCGGTAGGCTCTCGGCATATTTTACCGTATATCAACTATATGTAGGGATCGGCCGTTCCTTATTTGAGTTGACCGCTTGGTAGAACGACGCCGGTTGCAACATTATCAGTCATTATGCAGTTCAGTTAAAACGGTCTCAGTTTGTTTGCATTTGGGCCGTAGCTTTTGGCTGGATTTGGTAGAGTGTACGTGGCACTAGCATGGTGCCTTTTTCCTTTGACTAGTGCCAATTTTATTATAGTATGGTTGATTCATCAAGCACTTATCCACGATTACAAGAAAGGAGACGAGTCTATCTTGTTATTGTGACGACGCGCGACGGCGGCATATATTTGTGTTCTGCGTGGCATAGAGAAGGTAGCACCGTGAACTCTGCAATTATTAATGCCGATATGTAGCTTCAAGACTGATCTTATGATGGCTTGAATTTTCAGTGAATTAAAAGAGATTTTTTTTTTATATAACACACAAACACACATCTCATCATCACAGCTCATATATGATTGACCACTGTTGGGTTCGAGGCTCTTCTGTAATGGGAGGAAAATTGACCTACTATACCATTCCGGTCGGACAGACGTGTTGTTGTGGGGTTTTGTATCGAGATTTCCTTCTCTTGTATAGATATTATGTGCGTTTCTATATCCCCCTTCAAGTCCTTACTCTTACTATCGATCACCCATAGGTAAAAAAGGAGGTGGTGAATTGTATTATAACTCCGTCACCACACCTATATATGTATGTATATGTTATTACTGTCGAATTATTGGGAATAATTAAAGAAAGACGTAATTGCGGTTCTCTGAAATACTTTTTCCCTTGTACAATCAGTTGTACAGGGGAAAAATACTTCTGAATGGAGAACCGTTGACTACTTGTTGCATGGGCCTGGCTAAAGAGATCATTGTAGGTAGGCCTTTTTATCAGTGAACCTGGATGCATACAAATATAAAACAATAATTACATTTTTTTTTCTTTAAAAGGAAATAATTCTTGTATTGCGGGAGCTTTTACAAACACAGAATTGAAGCACCACAATTTACAAACGTTTAGTTAATGAATACAGATCACATCCCGACTAGTACAAAAATGTTTGGATCGCAAAACAAAAAAAAATATATTTTCCTGCGTGGGAACCCAACTTGTGGCAGGCGGTGCGGTTGGTTAATATCTTAACAACTACCCCATCTGTGTAGTCGCAGTACAATTATTTATATAACGTTATAATTTTTATATTTATGTCAATTATTGACGTCAGGGCGGTCATAACACTATTGCCAAAATTTTTAGAATATGTACAACGGAGAAGAGTACATATTACGTCGCATTAAATAATTGGGATAAGAGCAGGATGATGATAATGTATGCTGATTGTATGCTGTGTACTTGCCGAAGTTAACAGTGATATAAATAACATATATGCAATTATCCTTGTCCGATTTATCAGTATAAGAGCAAGTATAATGTTCAATTTAATGGAACATTAAATGATATTTTATCATTTTAATGCATTGTTTGATAAATATGAGTGATTAATATAAAGGATTGGTTAATATAAAAATAAATAAAATGAAAGAAGATAATTCAATATATAATATTTTTAATTTTAAGCGCCCCCAATAATATATGAAGCCCTGTTTTGTTGAAGAACATTTTATTCATTTGAAATAAAATTTCTTGCTCTTAACGATTACAAATTTTACTCAAATCCAGGATAATTATTGGTGAGTACTATATTTTAATTATTATATATAGGTAATAGAACTCAAGCTGTATGATAGCGGCTACGAATACTACCAACTGTAAAAGACGACACGACTAAGAGCCTTATAACGACCTGGGCCAACTCCATCTGATGCCGATTGGTCAACAATTACATTCCCAAGGAGGGTTAACGTCTGGCAGACGGCCGGTCATAAAACTATTGCCAATAACTTTTACAATGTATCTACTATGAAAGAAAAGTACATATTGTATCGACTCCAAGTAATTGGAATAAGAGTAGAGAATGATGATAAAGGTAATAGAACTTGCCGTGTGGTAGTGGTTATGAATAATACCAACGATTGCATTGTTTGTGGGTGTCATAAATGACGTGCAAACTTAATATGAGACAAACGGCTGGCCATTAAATTATCGCTAAAACTTTTGCAATCTGTACAATGGAAGCAGAGTACATATGGACTCGACTTCAAGCAAGTGGAATTAGAGCAGAATAATTGTGATATTTGCCGTGTGGTGACGGCGTAAGAATACAATTCACCAACCCCTATCTTGCCCGTGGGTGATCGTAAGGAACGACTAAGGGATATAAAACGCATATAAGATCTATGCAAAAGAAGGAAAACTGAAAACAAAACCCTATACCAATAACCCTGACCAGCGTGGTATAGTCAATTTCTCTCCCATTATGGAGGGGGCTCGAGTCCAGCAGTGGGACATACATGAGTTGAGATGATTCTGATATGGGAATATAACGCACAAAACTTATTATTTTTTTTATTGCATATAGTGGCAAACGAGTAAGCAGCACACCTGATGGTAAGTGTTACTGCTGGCCATGGATCTTAGCAATAACAAGGGTATAACTATGCCGGCTGCCTTCTAATTAAAATCTCAAAACTACCTCGAACGTTAGGCCAACTCGCTCGTTCACCGAACGAAGCGCAACAGCATATAGCCATTGCTTAGACGTCGATTTTCTGCGAGTGTGTGTTTGGAGTACTACCCCGGACAGACCGGTCCGCGGATGTAGATAAATAACTAATAGTGTGGCCCTACCATTATTATATATCGAAGATCATCACCAGGGGCGGCTCTAGTACATGCAGCGCCCGGGTGCAATCAATTACCTGGCGCCCTTTTGTATCAAAATTCGTGAAAAAAATGGTATAGGTTGAAAGTTTTTGACACAAAACCAGGTAAACGCGGTCGCATTATGAAGTAACAGTTTGCATGGCGACAAAGCAACCTACCCAAACCTGTCAAATAACGCAACCACTACGACTATAGATGGTTGGGCACCCGATGCGGCGCCCCCTAACACCCGGTGCCTGGGTGCACCGCACCCTCTGCACTATAGGTAAAGCCGGCCCTGATCATCACTCAAACTGATTTCCATCCATTCATCTATCCATCAGCCCGTAAACGTCCACTGTTGAACATAGACCACCCCACGAGAATGCCATTCGCAACAGTCCTGTGCCAATTTAACATAGAACTACATATTATTAGCAATCACAGGTGGACGTGAATAAGGTATGTCTTTAGGCTTATAAGGTGCAGTATTATGTTTTATGGTCCTAAAGTTTTACTTGCCTGTTGTAAGACCTTAGTGCTTCTATTTTTATATTTCTGGTAAGGAATTCAGAGACACGTAGAAATTAAATCACGGCTCCGATATCTCTTCAAGAAATTGAGTGTTGTATATATTACGAGCTTAGTATGAAAATAATCTAACCGGTATGTTTTGTTGGCAACTTTTAATCCGTACTGCTTGACAATGGTTACTGATGTTTATATGAACATTTTTCAAAGTTTTCAGACACAAAATTCCTTCCATGACCATGGACGGTGAATAGTATTCATAATGTAGAGAAAATGAAAATCAAATAAAACCGCCATAAAACGCCTAAAAATAATTTTACAGTAAAGATACATATAATATTCAATTAAACATCAGAAAAAAAAACACTTACTTTTTCAAATTTTTTAACAAAAAAGAAACTTAAAACGTGTTGTATAGTACTGTATAGTTGGTAAGAAGAGCACATGCTATATATATCCATAGTATTTTTTGGGTCACGCTAGTCTTACAGAACAGATGTGAGGTCTCAAAATACATCGACGTTATATCAGAAAGCACATGTAAAGGATAGCTACTACTTAGATAACTCGAATAGAATACACACTTTTATAAATAGCCTAGCATGTCAAGTGCTAAATCTCAGTAAATAAGATTATGGGGTCGTGTCATCGCTTAATATAATTCGAACTTAGAGTATTAAAGTGCAAGAATGGGTGAATATTTTGTTGATAGAGTGCATGTGAATGTATTCACGTAAAGATATTGCTAGTCACAATTTAATTATTATACGCATACTGGTCTAATTGGTAAAACGTATAGAATGGATTTCTAATTAATCTGTTTTCAAATCTCATGTATAGTATTTATTTTCCCCTCAAATATATTTTTTATAAATAGCCATGCCAAGCCAGCATTCAAAATATAATTTGTGATGATTATAAAAAAAAAACTTAAAGAAGTGATATAGATGACTTTTATTATAAACTGACTATAGCCTAGGTGTCACGCTCCATCACGAGAGGAACCCGTAAGGGTAAACCGCCGGGCGGGCCACCGAAGACAAAGATCGGGTACTGGTGGCCCGCTCGCACAGCGAAGAGAGGTGCTTGCAAGTTGGGTCCATGGGGTTGCGTGCCTGCCTCTTCTGTCGCCCCGGACCGATTTGTCGGGGCGCGACCACATCCATGGTCCACCTTGCAAGGAAAAAAAAAGGGTGTCACGCTCCATCTTTCTAACGCTTCGGACGGTATTACCGGGGTGTTCCACATGTTCCGGGGTGTGCTCGGCGCTAAAAAAATAAACAGATGACAAATAAAAAAGGTATCACACCTATTTTTAATATTCCATAATTGTATAAAATTATTTTTAGTTTAACGTTTGAAAACATTACCTTTTCTTAAACAAAGATACGTGTTCTTTTCTATACTCTAAATAAAAAATATCCTACAAAAAAATCATAATCAAGACGTGAACTCGTACCAAAAAACATAGATATATATTTATATCTATAATATTGGTTAGAATAGAGGTATATATACAGGGTGTCCCAAAATTCAACGATAAGCCGGCACCAGCAGGTGGACCTACATATGACTACTCGAGAACAAAAAAGAAAAAAATTCTACCTTGATTTTTTTTTTCATTACGACAAAAAAACCGATTTCTTTAAAAATCGTCATCTTTTATTATATTATTAAGTGCCATTGCTACAATTTTACAAGTAATTCTGTGATTTTTTTTGTATTGGCAAGGTAAGTAGCACTACTATCGATCACAACCATTAAAAATTCCAGAATATCTATAGTTTTTACACAAAAATCAACCAAAACTATGTTTTTTTCATAAATTATGTAAGATTTTGACTTTCAGCTCACTTTCACTCATCACAGTGAAAAAAAAAAGTATGGACACTACTGTGGCAAATAGTATTAAAAATTGGCGCAACTAACTACAATTCTAAAATGGTATAACATTCTAGGCAAACTAGCCACAAAAATATACTTAGGTGTACTATTTCAAAATAACAACCATATTTCGAAAATTGTTAGTGTTGATAGTAATCACTTCTACTATGTAGCCAAAATGTTTTTGTTGCAAGTTCTCAGAATTTGAATGAGACATGTGCGTAGTCCATAAGATAACATAAGTTAGACAGAGATAGATATAGAGAGATTAGAATTTACTATATTATTAAAATTACAATAAATGTTCGAATTGTTTGCCATTGGCAGTAATGCAGGCACGACATCGCCTTAAAAATGAACGTTTTATTTTTCTTGCATATCTGATTCTGTTCATGTGATCCACAGCCTGAATTATTTTTTGGCGAAGCTCGTCCAAGGTTGCAATGGGTTTTGAGTAGACTCTGTCCTTTAGACAACCCCAATAGAAAAAGTCCAGGGGATTTAGATCAGGTGAACGGGGTGGCCATAAGATAGGACCAAGTCGCCCGATCCAACGCCCTGGGTACTCTTGGTCTAAGTACTCTCGCACAGGGCGGGCATAGTGAGCTGGGCAACCATCGTTTTGAAACCACATGTTTTGCAAATTACTTAAGGGCACGTCTTCTAATAATCCTGGTAACTCATTTTGTAAGAAGTTCAAATAGCTATTGCCATCTATGTTTCCTTGTAACTCAAAGGGCCCTATCACTTTTCCATTTATTATGCCCGTCCATAGGTTAACCTTAAATTGATATTGGGATTTGTCTTCTCTCACCAGGTGCGGATTTTCATTGTTCCAGCTATGAAGATTGTAAAGATTTAAATAGCCATCTTTCTTGCAGGTTGTTTCATCCGAACATAAAACTTTGTCTAAGAATTGGGGATCTTCCCTGTGTTTTTGCAGCATTACACGGCAAAATGCGACCCGCAGTGGATAGTCCCGCGGTAATAACGCCTGCACGCGCCTGTAATGATATGGATGAAACTGGTGACGTTTTAAAATTCTATGTGCAGTACTTTTTGGAATTCCCGTTGCTACTTATATGGCACGTACAGAGGTAGTTGTATCGCTTTCTATTTCATTGAGAACTTCTTCATCGTGTTCCGATCTAGGTCTTCCAGCGTTTCTCCTGTCAGATGGTATACGACCCTCCGAAAATGCTTGATGCACGTTAATAAATACGCGATAATCCGGATACCTTTGAAGAGTAGGGTACCTTGCTCGATATAATCTGCTAGCAGCGTTGGCATTGCATCGGCATTCTCCATAAATTAGGTGCATATTAGCGTATTCTAACGCTGTATATGGTAGCGGCATAATGAATGCTAAACACTTGAAAATAAGGCAAAACTTCTTTAAAAAAACACAAAATCACAGTCTAAAATAATGCCAAGTCAGGTCAATTTCCAGGTCACTTAATTCAATCCAAAGTCGTTAGTACCAGAGCCACTTTAATTAAAACAGAACGGTGTGCAGTAAACAAAGAAGTAGAGCGTACTGACTTGCTGTGCTGCTGAGGACATTAATTACTTCTCTACCTGCATTAATATTACTAAACAATTAGCATCTATCTATCTCCCTCTAACGTATAATCTCTCTATCTCTGTCTAACTTATGTTATCTTATGGACTACGCACATGTATCATTCAAATTCTGAGAACTTGCAACAAAAACATTTGGGCTACATAGTAAAAGTGATTACTATCAACACTAAAAATTTTCGAAATATGGTTGTTATTTTGAAATAGTACACCTAAGTATAATTTGGTGGCTAGTTTGCCTAGAATGTTATACCATTTTAGAATTGTAGTTAGTTGCGCCAATTTTTAATACTATTTGCCACAGTAGTGTCCATACTTTTTTTTTTCACTGCGATGAGTGAAAGTGAGCTGAAAGTCAAAATCTTACATAATTTATGAAAAAAACATAGTTTTGGTTGATTTTTGTGTAAAAACTATAGATATTCTGGAATTTTTAATGGTTGTGATCGATAGTAGTGCTACTTACCTTACCAATACAAAAAAAATCACAGAATTACTTGTAAAATTGTAGCAATGGCACTTAATAATATAATAAATGAGGTCGATTTTTAAAGAAATCGATTTTTTTGTCGTAATGAAAAAAAAAATCAAGGTAGAATTTTTTTCTTTTTTGTTCTCGAGTAGTCATATGTAGGTCCACCTGCTGGTGCCGGCTTATCGTTGAATTTTGGGACACCCTGTATATAAAGGCATGTGATTAATACTAACCGTCTGCTCGAAACATCTAACAGAAACTCTCAAGCCTAAATTACTATCCATTAACACTATAATGCCTACATTATCATCAACAGGAGCAGGTGTTCCACTTGTGAGCTCTGAGACGTAATCTATTAATAATACCTGTAAATGCCAGATCTATATATTTCTGAAGAAATATTTTTCTACTTATTTTGCGTCGTGATTTAATTATAAATATAGTTAAATAAGTAAATTTTAATTATTTTCCGTGTGGTGAAGGAGTAAGAATACAATTCACCACCCCTTTTTTTACCCGTGGGTGATCGTAAGAGACGATTAAGGGACATATTGCATATAACATCTTTGCAAGAGAAGGAAATCTCGAAATAAAACCCTATACCAATACGTCTGACTTGCGTGGTATAGTAGGTCAATTTCCCTTCCATTATAGAAGAGGCTCGTGTCCAACGGTGGGACATAAATATATGAGCTGATATGATAATGATGATGAATTATTTTCACATATAAAAATTTAAAGACAGACTTCTGACATACAAATAATTTCCAGATTCAGAGCAATCATTTATGAATCGCACAAAGGATTGTCTTGAGCGATGATCAAACTTTCGACGTAAGAGGTCTCTATTTACACCGCCCTACTTCCAGATTCAAAGCAATCATTTATGAATAGCACAAAGGATTGTCCTGAACGATGATCGAACCCATGACTTTCGACGTAAGAGGTCGCTATTTTCACCGTAAGTGATTTCTGTGCTGTCATTATATGATCGGAAGAAAATGATGCAGATAGTACATACATCAGCACTCAATACTATTTAATTAATAAGCATAGCTAAAACCAATAATAGTTATTTATTCAAAGCCAAACTCTAACTTTCAACAATGTAAAATATTTTTGATTAAAACCACAAACTTTAATAGATTTTAAAAATGCATGATAGCAGCTTATTATTTTCATTAAAACTTTCGTTATTAATGAAATCTTGAACCAAGTTTAAGTTTGGTACATTAACTCAAAGCACTTTGAATAAGTTAATTTGTTTAGTCTCCTTCAGTGGTGTTTGCTACAAAATTGATTTGTGATTTAAGTTATATATTTAGAAATATAAAAAAAAAATAGTCTATTTGAAAGCTGTGTGATTTTTTGTCCTAAATTATATCAGAGATCAAATTCTTTGTTCTGTCGTAATCTTAATGCAATACTTTCAGTTTTTTAATTAGTTCATTCTAGTACATTATTTATCTGTAAAATACCAATAGACAAAGTAATAAATCATCGTACTACAAATGATCAAGTATTTTATAATAAAATAATAGATGCATAAATATTTTAATATCCACTCAGAGAAAGCAGGAGAAGACAACACAACAAATAATTTACACCATTATCATCATAACTACATCACAGAGGACAACAACATCTACAAGTAGAAGGGTTTCACTAGTAACAAGACCACCAGCGCCAAGAAGAAACCCCAAAAAGACATGTAGTCACTTAACATCTATGACACATGAATTACGCTCTTAAAGCTTTAACAAACTGCTATAAAGCCACTTCAAGAATATTAATTTTGTAAACAAACCATCATAAAAATTAAACTAAACATAAAAAGAGCACGGACAAAAAGTCTGTGGAATAACTTAAAATAAATTTAAAAAAAAAATTTTAATATCTAAATGATCGAGATTAGCTTAAAATTTTCTGTTTTTTTTTTCGAAAAATAATTAAATATAAAAAAAATAATTGATAAAATAGTGAATAAGATATATAAAAATTTAAAAAAGAAAAAATAATAAAAAAGGGAAACCCAAAGATCGAATCGGATCTATTTAAGTTAGACTGTTCGATTGCCCGATGAGCTATGTGTATTTTCAATGACAGCGGTTAAATTGCCTTCTTACTAATAGTTTTCAACTATTGTATTTTTTTGTTGTTGGCTGAAAACACTGACAGAACGAGATTTTCTATAAATAAAATCTAGACCGACTTATTACTTTCAAAACTAAAACTGGTCTAAAGATATTAGACATTATTTTATTTATGCCAATATAGCTTGTTTAACAAGCAGTGTCTAATTCAATGAATGTGATATGTATACGAATTAGTGTTGCCCAAATGCAAGACCTGGACTCGCCTGTCCCACGTCAATTCTCTTAGACCAGACGCCATTACGTAAAGTTGACCCAGGTCGATATAAAGATTTTAGTTGGCTTTTATGACATCCACGAGCTATGTAAGGGTTGCTAGCATCCGTGACTACGAATGCTTACAAACCTTTACATTAGCCACTAAACAGCGTACATTTTTTGACGAACTGATAACCGTTGGGATAAAAAGATTCTCGAGTTGCTACCACTGATCGGATATCACAGTACAAAACTTACGTCCAGTTACGAGTACATTTAATATGACTGTCACTCTCATGAGTTCTCCTTCTCTTGCATAGATGTTATATGCCTTTTGTATGTCTTAGTCGTCTTTTACGATCACTCACTGGTAAGATAAGGGGTGGTTATTTGTATTCTTACTCTGTCACCACATGGATAATATATATATATATGTATAGTTATTTTATAATAACTTAATTATTATTTTGTTATCAAAATAAAAACTAATAGATTGCTGAATGAGGAGCTGCAAATCTATAGTAGAACGGAACTGTCAATTCTTTTCACAGGTTTCTTTCAATCCAAGTAAGGCAAAACTATCACTGCCATATTTGAGAGTAGCCACTAATATTTAATTATGTACTACAAAGCGTGCCTTATTATACACATTCCTGCTCCTCATAAATAAAATAAGTGATATAAATAGATATAGCTGTAATAAAAATAATTTATTAGTTATTCAACAAAAGTTAATCCGGCAATAGCCATTCAACCATGGTTTAATCACGACATTGTGATATGTTTTCCTTGCACATATTCATTATAATATTAGCCCGATGACTGACCCCGCAGAGATTACGCTAATGGAAACAAAACAATTGATATTATTCATCAATAAGCTGTTATGACAATAATTAGTTGTATATGGATAGACATAATGAATTATATGATACTAGCTTCTGCCCGCGGTTTCGCCCGCGTAAAAGGTTAATTTCCTAAAGTTTTTCATTCCCTATTTTTATTTTAACCCTTAAGTGTAAATGTTTTACAAAATTTTATTGTCAAATTTATTTATATCTAATCAATAGCCTAAAAATAAGTTTCAAGCTGGCTATTCACCTATTGTGACATCATTTTTCACTTCGTAATCTGGTTTTTATAAATAATTAAGCATATTAAATGCTAAAATTCAGTAATTTGAATAACAAGATTGTGTCATCGTTTAATACAATTCTAACTGCAAAGTTTGAGGTATGAAGCCTACAATGTGTAAACATTGTCGGGTAGATGGCGCACGTCACCTTAAAGACGTAAATATGATACGAAGCGAGAATTGATCGTCCTACAATAGTTCACGGTGGTGTAGTGGCAGCACGATTGGGCCGGACTCCCAATAGGTACGGGTTCGAATCCCGCTTGTGACATCATTTTTCACTTCGTAATCGGGTTTTTTATAAATAATTAAGCATATTAAATGCTAAAATTCTGTAATTTGAATTTTCAAACATTTTGTTCATCATTGTCTTTCAGACGTAATATGAAAAAAAAAGCTATTTTCTCTTCGGGAATTATTTAAAGTAATATATTAATATATTTATTATACTTTTATAACTTAATATATGCTTAAACTACATCATCAAACTATAACAAAGTAGAATAACTAATTTGCCTTTTCAAGCCTTACGATTTGAATTAGTAAGAATTTTTGAATTTTAATGCTAAACAAAATTTACCGTACCGATCAGTTATTTCATTGCAGAATAATATTCTTGTAAGCACAAAGCATCAAAGGAATAGAATTTGCTGCCAGAAATTTGTTTAACCAAAGTTTTAGGTTTAAATTCTTCAAATTGAATGCTGCTCAATACCTATAGTATTTTTTTTAGAAATGAATATGTTATGAGAATTACACTATTTACTGAATATTTGTTTCGTTTTAGGTTATTTTATTATAAAGTATCTAATTCTTATTATCCGTGTGGTGACGGAGTAAGAATACAATTCACCATCCCCTGTCTTATCCGTGGGTGATCGTAAGAGACGACTAAGGGATATAAAATGCATATAACATCTATGCCAGAGAAGGAAAACTCAAAACAAAACCCTATACCAACACATCTGACCAGCGTGGTGGCTTTGGAGATCAAAGCTGACAGCAGACGTTATAAATGGCTGATTTTGACTCATTATTGTCTTACTAAGTAATAATGAAGCCAGAATATGGTACTATCAAATTATTTGGTAGGTATCTGTAGATATGGCAGATTGCTCGTTTATCTAGTATTGAAAATCTTAAATATGCGAGTTATATCGTGAATCGTAGCTGTGTGGTAGCGGATACGAATACTACCAACCCTTACTTTGCTCGTGTATGTGGTAAAAGACAACTAAGAGCCTTATCGTTATAAACCTGGGCCAACTTCATCTGATGCCGTTTGGTCAACAATTACATTCCCAAAAAGGGTTGTTGTCTGGCAGGCGGCTGGTCATAAAACTACTGTCAATAACTTTTACAATATGTTCTATGAAAGAAGAGTACACATTGTATCAACCTCAAGTAATTGGGATAAGAGTATGAGAATGATGATCGTGACTTGTATTACTATTAATTACTCTGAATAAATTATGTACTGTGTACGTCACTATTGAATACGGATCTCGTCCACAATGGGAAGCAATTGACTTACAATACGCCGCAAGACAGATTGTTGAAAAATTTATTTCGAATTTTGTTTATTTCACCCTCTTATGTATTTATTATCTATTTATATGCCTTAGTCGTAGTAGATGTCTTTTACGATACCCAAGGGGGAAAAGAGGTGAATTTTAGATTTACTCTTTAGTCATTTATACGGAAAATTAGATTAAAAATCTTACGAATAAAACTCATTTTAAAAAATATAAATGCAGAAAATATTTAACGTAGCGATCTTCAGAGCATAGTTAAGCAGAAATTTCATAAAATGCAAAAAAAAAAATCCTTAAAGAATATTATTTTGTTACAAGAAATTTACAGCTTAACTTCAAATTCCCATAACGCAAATCTAACTTTGTGTGGTTTGAGTCCTTTCTGCTTAACTAAGTCCAGTTGATAGTCGTATGCTCTATTTTACGAAGGTATGTTGTTAGATTAGTCAGCGTTTTTTGGACTAATGACACCTCCTACCAGTCTTTTTTTCCAAGCTATCCATACCAAGGCCCTCCGACTTCGAATAGTTATTATAAACTTCGATTTTTTTTTAAACAAAAACACGATTCTAGAGATAAAAGTTTATCTTGTTGTAAACAGTTATCATCGGAATCCCTCAGTGAGCCTTGGATAAAATTTGAATTCATTTCTTTTCTTAGTTACCTACAATAGATGTATATAATAATTTTCTACAGCGGTATAAAGACTGAATTCTGTAATAAATGTTGGCAAAGATTTTACAAGCCACAAAATAAACTTTGTCTTAGGCTTTCACATGTTGAAGGAAACTTTTCATTGAAAGAGTTTTCAAATCTATTTAAACGTTGTATCGCTCAGAAATGTAAAGGTTAGCATATGTATGTGGTTATTAATTAATAGCGTAATAATGTATGTGACCATTTCACCGCAAACTATTGCATAAGCGTCAGTCGATTTATTATATTAGCTTTCTTTTTAATTAAGACTAAGAAGGAATTTACAAATCTACAACTTACTCAGAAAAATTACACCCAATTTCAGAGCAATACTTTGTGGATCGTACAAAGTATTATCCTGTGTGGGAAAGTGGGAATCGAACCCGCTATACTGGCATGAAAGGTTGATATCTTAATCACTACGCCATTTCTGCAGTCAAAAAAAAAACATTTTACGTTTTAATAAAACTACATATAGATATGTTTGCTCCAAAAGTTAGTCGTGATCGGGTGCCGCTTGTGGGATGTGGATTCAGGTCTAAATATTATCTTTTTTTATTATATTTCAGAATTATATTATATCCCAGTTCGAAGAGAATCACACTAGAGCTAATATTTATCAAATACGCTGTATTCATTTTATATATAAAAAAGTAAAACATTTAAATAGGCAATATATAAGTACTCCGAGTAGCTTTTACAGAATATTTTAATTTGGAATTCGTATTAAAAGTAATACTTGTTTTTTGACGTGATAACGTCTTATAAATTGATGAACGCTGGCTGCACGCACGAAAAAGCGTCACGTTCCACCTGAGCCGAGCGTGCAAGTAAGAGCGTGGAACAAGCCATAGAGAGGCACGATCGGCTTAAGCGTTCGGCTAGGTAATTAATTCTGGCATTTTATGAATTTAATGTTTTTAACTATTTACAAAGTGAATTGAAAAATTAATGTGGTTACCATTGTTTATCTTTGTTCAATTCATAAAAGTATGTAATTATTCATTAATGTCTTCTTATGACGTTATAACGTAAAATTGTCGTAAAGCGACTGTACAAACAATTTCATATGTTTTTCTAAAAAGCAGTTAATTTTTAAATCAATTATTTTTAGAAAATATCTTCAAGAGAGAAGAAGAAGAAAAACTCGAAATATAATCTTTTACCAATACATCTGACCAGGGTGGTGTAGTAGATCAATTTCCCTTCTAGTGTGGGAGAGGCTTGAGTTCAGTAGTGGGACATATAGGAGCTGAGATGATGATGATGATGATGATGATGTCCTTCAAATAAACCTGATATTCAAATATTACAATTATACAAGTAATAAATCCTCTATTAATAGTGATAAGTTTACACGAGTCATTTAGTATACATATACTAATAAATAGTAATCAAACTTATACTTTTTATTATAAAGTTAGATTCCGCGGCGATGAATAAATTCTTCTTAATAATCTGACTTATTTGTTGAAAATCAATAATACTTCGATATCTTAGGGTTCGACGATAATGGAGAGAGATAGTCATTTGTTTTATCTTGACAGCAGAAGATATTCTTTCAACAGCCGTCATGAATTATTTATGTTGGTAATCGGTGCTTATATAATTTTATATAGACGTAGTATTTGAAACGCGGATGGATGAATCGAGCGCTGTCTGCTATCCATAATAAATCATCACACTACACAAATACATACAATACATACAATTTTATTTAAAAGCAGTAATTTAATAAATGACGCTGACTTTCTTGCCGAGTCTTCTTAGCTTGCGACTGCATATACTGGCAGATTATTACATACATACATATCATCACGCCATATCCCTTGCAGGGTAGGCAGAGAGAACGGAGTGCCAGAGAACTCTATCCTTGCATACTTCACTCGCTTCCTCAACATTCATAATTCTCTTCAAACACGCTCACCGGCTTCAGAGACTCTTGACTCCACATTCCTTCAGTACGTGACCAATTTGGTCTAGGTAGGTTAGTCTTGGTCTCCCCCGGTACATACATCCTTCCACTTTCGCATTGTATATCTTCTTAACCAGTTATATTAAATTAATTAATATATTAAGGTAGAATATTAAATTAATGAAAAATAAAAATCTCGTAAAACATCTAATTCGATAGTATCTCTCCCTATGGATAGTATATAGAAATTTTTCGGAAGGCTATGGTACATACACCCTACTCATGCTATCCGAAGCAACGGAAGGGCGGCGTGCGGCCCCATAATCCATCGTGTTCCCTCCCCATCGACATTATACCGACCACTGGTACCGTTCCTTGACATCTGTGACTGGTCCGACCCTTATGGGGCTTCTACATAATAAATTATTTAATTTGATTGGATGAGGCATACTGTGAAAATCTAATCATCCGTATATGCTGATAGGTCAATCAAGTGTTAGATTCCGTCAACCGTAAGTTACAAAGCGAATCTGTAAAATTGAACGTACCGGCCGATGATTCACTCGAGTGAGCTTACGAGTACAATAGGTTATGCCAGCTATTATTGACTTGCTGTCATCAGGAGAACAGTCAGAAATCCCGCAATTAGTTGCGACTCACTCGATAAAACATTTTATTTTCTTATAATCATAGTTCTGCACCTGTTGATTAGCCAGTTTCGATATGCTAACATGATGTTAATATCTCGTCATTTTTTCATATTATGACGTGATGGTTCACAGTCATAGTTATTACTCTCTTTTTTGTGTAGTCACGGAGCAAGAATTCAAAACCCCTATATTACCCGTGAGTATTATAAAAAGGACTAAGGGATATAATATGCATATAACAGCAGGTGAAGGAAAACTCGACAAAAAACCCAATATTAACACGTATGAAAAGCGTGGTATAGTAGGTAAATTACCTTCTAAAAAATTTTGTGACTTTAAAAAAAATATATAGTCATTAATTACGAAAATTGTTATAAAATAAATTCTTATAAATATTCTTTTTCATTTATAAAAACCGAATACGAGCGAAAAATGTCACAAGTGGGATTCGAACCCACACCTATTAGAAATCGTGCTTTGCAATCGTTTTTAAATAATCTATCATACTCGTATTAAATGATAAATTTCAGTAATTTGAATAACAGGGTTGTGTCATCATTTAATACAATTCTAAATGCAAAGTTTAAAGTATTAAGCCTATACAATGTGTAAACATTGTCGGGTAGATGGCACACGTCTCCTTAAAAGACGTAAATATAATACGATACGAGAATTGAATGTCCTACAATAGTTCACGGTGTGGCAGCACGATTGGGACGGATTTCCAATGGGTGTGGGTTCGAATCCCACTTGTGACATTTTTCGCTCGTATTCGGTTTTTATAAATAATCAAGCATATTAAATGCTAAATTTCAGTAATTATTCTTTTTCAGTGTGATTTTTGTTCATATGCCGGTTAGGTAAAAATACAGTATCTTATGCTCCTTCCTTTCATGCTAGTGTCATAAAATCTTACTAATTATAGTACGTCTACTGAGAATAAACACACATAACACTTGTAAACATGAAATACAATTAGCTAAATGATATCACGCATTTGCGTCAGCTATCATCTTTTGTCATAAAATAAGTTGTCTTTTCACACCTTTGTAATTACTTCATAATGTAAGAAGACACGTACAACTGTATAAGTGAAGCGATTAGCGGAGATCTATGTTCAAGTCAAATTTATATCATAGTTATTCATAAACGTCCGTGGACTTTTCTTTTTGGGTTTTAGATTTATGTAGATGTAGGATATCCTCTAATTCTGTCATTAATACTGTATGCAACTGTATGCAAACACTAATTAGGATATTTATATAAATACCTTGCCTAGAACTTATTAGTTAAATATGCAATAAAGTTAGTTAATATAAAAATGGATTATAATAATAAGAAATTAGGTTTCCACTAAAACTATAAATCGTAGATAATATCAATGAAATAATGCTAATATGTTTTTAAACATAGTTTTATAGAATACTAGCTTCTGCCCGCGGCTTCACCCGCGTAAAAGGTTACTTTTATAAAGTTTTTGATCCCCTATTTTTATTTTTGACCGTCGGTAATACAGTGCAACGTTATTACAATACTCAGGGTTGGAACTTCATTACTGGACTGCTAGATGGCGTTGAAGAAGCTAGATTTTGAGATTTTTTGACAAACAATTTTTTATTTATCATATAAAAATTTAGATTTTTTTTAATAAAAAGTATCCTATGTTACTTTTAATACCTTCAAGAATATGTGTGCAATGTTTCATGATGATCGGTTGAGTAGTTTTAGCGTGAAAGCGTAACAAACAAACTTACATTCACATTCATATATTAGTAGGGATTTTTTCTCAACCGTTAATTTTGAATGAAAATAAGTCATCATTCTCCTGCTCTTATTCCAATTACTTGGGATCGCCGCAATATGTTCTCGTACATATTACAAAGTTATTAGTAATAATTTTATGAGCGGCCGTCTGCGTGACGTCATCAGTCATTGCGAATGAAATTGTTGACCAGACGACATCAGATGGAGTTGGCCGAGGTCGATATAAAACTTTTAGTCTTCTTTTACAATATTCACAAGCAATGTAAGGGTTGGTAGTATTCGTAGTCGCTACCTGTATTGTATGGCAGTGAATTAAAATAAGATTTTTTAAATATGAATGTTGAAGGCTTTAGAGTTAAAGGAAGACCAAAAAAAAGATGGATGGACTGCGTGAAGCATGACATGGATGGATAAGGAGTGACTGCAAAGATGACGTCTGATAGGACTGTATGAAGGAGGATGACATATTGCGTCGACACCAAGTAATTGGGATAAGAGCAAGATGATGATGATGATGAATTAAAATAATAATCAAAAGTAAAAACTGAAACTGTTATTTCTGAAGTAACACTATGGGTAAATACACTATGGGTCACTATGGGTAAATACACTATAGTAAATATACTATGGGTGATATTTTAAACGTTATAACATTAACCAAGTATAATTAGATTTTCAAAAAACAAAAATAAACATACGTTATACTCGTAATAATAATTCCTCTAAATCTGGGTGTATTATACCCACTAGTTATATGTCTGTACAGATTCTCATGATACAAGGTGTTATTCTGTAGAATGGAGAATCCATAAAAAAACTTAACTTACAAACGCTTAAAATGTATTTAGGCGTTTGTACCATTTAATCGCCAATAACTCACAACGCTTGCAGTGGGACAAAGGCTCAATGTTGTCAGTATAAACATACAAATTATACTGCTTCTGAGATTATTAAGGTCGTGTCGGTATAAGACTGTTTGCTTATTACTTCATTTAAGTAATAGCTCAGATGGACTTTGATAAAGGTTTTCATAAAAGTAAAAGCAATAGTTATCTATATATATTAAATGTAATATCTGAGAGATGCAGATGGTGCTCTTGTTTCAATACATGCTATGGAATGTCTACTGCCTATTAGCGTCTTGATATTTGTAGAAGTATATTATATGTACTTACGAGTTGCTTGAAAAAACTAATCAGAAAAATACATACATACATACCATCACACCATGTCCCTTGCAGGGTAGGCAGAGAGAACAGAGTGCCAGAGAACTCTATCTTTGCATACTTCTCTTGCTTCCTCAACATTTTATATCTCTTCATACACGCTCGCTGGTTTCGGAGACTCTTGACTCCACCTTCCTTCAGTACATGACCGATCTGGTCTAGGTAGGTCAGTCTCGGTCTCCCTCGGTACCTACATCCTTTCACTTTGAAGAGCTTTTAACTGAATGGCAAGAAAGATGGGATTCATCATCGAAAGGCCGTCATCTTTATCAATTTTTTCCATGCATCCGAAAGCGCCTGGAGAAAGTGTGGCTAGAGGTTGACCATTTTGTGGCCCAATTTTTAACTGGACATGGCAACTTTAAAAGTAAATTATTTTCTTTCACCACTATGTCAATGTTCCACAGTTGACCATGAGTATGAACAATCAGCACATCACATTCTCTGAGAGTGCGATCTCTGGCGAAACGAGCGTAACCTTATGTTAAACAGTTTGCAAGTTACCTGTGGAGTAGTATACTATACGGACCTTGTGGCAACTCGAGAAAATTTCCATGCGTTCATGCGTTTCTGCCATACCTACTGTAGCAATCAATCTTAACGCTCACATCTATATGCTTAACGGGGCCTATGCCCCGTTAAGCTCTTCCGTATCCGTGGTGCCGTACGGCTGCGCTTATCGTAGCCGTACACCTCTTTAATTATTGGCTGACTAGTCATTTTGTTTTCCTGTCTCCCGCTTTGCCTAGGAGGGAAGTGGAATCACTCTTTCCAACTCCTCCTCTTTAACCTTTTCTAATTAAATTTGTTGCGGGTCTCAAGACAATTAAAATCATATCCCAGGACTGCCTGAGGGTCAAACATTGGTGTCATTTTTAGTGACCATTGTGGATCCTGGCTTACAGGAGTTACAATGGTGGGAATGTGTGGTGGGATTAGTCCGAAAAAAAAAATCCTTTCACTTTCGCATTGTATATCTTCTTAACCAGACGTTCATTCGGCATTCTTTGCACATGTCCGATCCATCGGAGCATTCCCTTTTGCATCTTTACACCAATACTCTCTTTCATACCTACTCGCTCTCTTACGTCGTCGTTACGAATGCGATCGATCAGCGTAACTCCGGAGCATTGCCTTTCGCATCTTTACACCAATACTCTCTTTCATACTTACTCGCTCTCTTACGTCGTCGTTACGAATGCGATCGATCAGCGTAACTCCACAGATTTTCCGTAGAGATCGCATTTCGACCGCATTAATTTTACTTTCATACTCTTTTCTGTATACCCAACTATCGCTTCCATAGAGTAATGTTGGGACAAGCACTGCATTATGTATTGCTACACGTAGCTTCTGGCTGAGGTGGTGGCTACCGAGAAGTTGCCCCAACGCTCCGTTCACTCTATTTCCTGCATTTACTCTTCGCTCTATATCAGTGGTGTACCTTCCATCTCGGCTAAATCTACATCCAAGATATACAAATTTATCCACTTGCTCCAGTACATCATTATTTATTTATTTATTTATTGAGAAGTAGCAATTACAATACCTTTACAGGATTTAAACCTAATGCGATATTGTAAGTAAGCAATATTAATTTCAAAATTAATAATAAAATATGTTTAAACAAATAATTATAACAATAAACTAAATAATAAAACATAATATCAAAATATTAACATACATACATATCATCACGCCATATCCCTTGCAGGGTAGGCAGAGAGAACAGAGTGCCAGAGAACTCTATCTCTGCATACTTCACTCGCTTCCTCAACATTCATAATTCTCTTCATACACGCTCGCCGGTTTCGGAGACTCTTGACTCCACCTTCCTTCAGTACATGACCGATCTGGTCTAGGTAGGTTAGTCTCGGTCTCCCTCGGTACCTACATCCTTCCACTTTCGCATTGTATATCTCCTTAACCAGGCGTTCGTTCGGCATTCTTTCCACATGTCCGAACCATCGGAGCATTCCCTTTCGCATCTTTACACCAATACTCTCTTTCATACCTACTCGCTCTCTTACGTCGTCGTTACGAATGCGGTCGGTCAGCCTAACTCCACAGATTTTCCGCAGAGATCGCATTTCGACCGCATTAATTTTACTATCATACTCTTTTCTGCATACCCAACTCTCGCTTCCATACAGTAATGTTGGGACAAGCACTGCGTTATGTATTGCTACACGTGCCTTCTGGCTGAGGTGGTGGCTGCCGAGAAGTTGCCCCAACGCTCCGTTCACTCTATTTCCCGCATTCACTCTTCGCTCTATATTAATATAGCTTAATATTATATTTTATCATATTCAATACTACTAACTAAATATATTTACTAATTATACGCAACGCACTTGTATGCAACGTCTGTGAATTCACGCAGGCTGCAGTGGTAAATATCTACTGTATAATTTATTGTATTTATTAATTTAATAGCACGTGTCAGGGGGGCGTAAGTGAGCATATTAGTTCTGGCGGCTGGCACGCTTAGTGCGGGCCTCTGGCCCCTTATAACCATATGGCCTGCTGGTGTACACAGGTTTAGCATAGCCAGTATGGCGGGGTGGTGTAGCTGGCTACATAGTACACGCCAAACATAGCACGCTAATGACATATCGCGGCGCACGCTCAATCTATTGTTATCTATTGTTACTCTTACATCTGTTTTGGCTTCATCTCTTTCAAAGACCATTGTTTTGGTTTTGCTCACATTCAAAAATCAGAAATAATAATAAAAGGACTGGCAAAGGATAGGATAATATTTTTCACTAATATTTACGAATAGTAAATAATATTAATCAAAATAATCAATTGCAGTTTGGTAGTGATTTACTACCGAATATAATTTATTAGCACATATATAATTCGCACTTGTATGAGACTAAAACACGTGTTGTGAATGTAGAAACTAGAAAGTGGTTTTATTTCTATTTTGTTGGTAGCTTTTATTTTCGAGACTTCTCATTAAGTCTTTTCAGTTTTGGGGCTTTACAGGTTTCAACCTGCTTTACAGGTTTCAACACAAAAGTAAAACAGGTTGAAGTTGACCAACTTCAGTTGGTCAACTTCAACCTGTTTTACTTTTGTGTTACTGTGATGCGCGCGCATTTTAAAATTTCACTCTCATCATTTTTTCATAACGCGCCTAAAGAAGTATAACTTTGAAAAATACTTTCTCTAAGACGTTTACTACTTGAAGGTAACCTTTAATTTCTAGCTTCTTTTTATGCTAATTTCAACTCTGCTTATTCATGAGATGCAAGCTGTTGTTTATTAGATAAAATGGCGAATCAACAAACAAAGAGCGTCAGCATATTAATACTGTAGGATTTCTTTGTGATTACCCGAAAGGGTAACCCACCGGGCTGGCCACGGATGGCAAGGAAGCGGTACCAGTGGCCGGCCTAATGACGATGGGAGGGAATACGGTGGGTATTCGGGCCACTCGATGGCCTTGATGCTCCGGACGGAACAGGTGACGTGTGTCCGAGCCATAGCCTACCCAAAAAAAAACCTACAAATACTTTGGAATGTAATTGTTGACCACACGGTATTAGATAAAGTTGGTCTAGGTCGATGTCAGGTTCTTAGTCGTGATTTACGACATCCACGTACAAAGTAAGTATTGGTAGTATTTGTAAACGATATCATAAAGCTATTTCATACATTATATATTTAAATCAAATAGCTAACAATTAAGTGACATATTTTCATACTTTTTTAGCAGGGTATGATCTTTTTTTTTTTTTTTTTCCGCAAGGTGGACCATGGATGTGGTCGCGCCCCGACAAAACGTCCGAGGCGACAGAAGAGACGGCACGCAACCCTATGGATCCACCCTGCAAACTCCTCTCATCGCCGTGCGAGCGGTACCTGATCTTTGACTTCGGTGGCAAGGCTAGCAGGCTATGGTCTAGACACATGCCATCCGCTTCGTTCGGGGACACAAAAAGTTAACACGTAGCCCACCATATTCTATCCCCATCGCCGTTGGACTAGCCACTGATATTTATCACACATTGTGTGGCCCTCGCGCGTTACGATCAGCCTCTCTGTGGGTGACGGACTATTCCCAGTTCCAGTAACCCGACATATTTTCATACTGCAGCTATTTATTAGATATATCTTTAATAAATTATGTACCATAATAATTCGTAATAGAAATAATATATTAGAATACGATAGATATTATTTTAAACTACCATTTCTCGTGTTTTCAATATCTATAATCCGGGTGTTTGCAATACATCGGGCTGGGATATGAATAAACCACGTCTACCTGTGTACTCGTTTTAATAGAGCAGCGTGACTATTCATTCACAGATAATCTACAATGCTGCTGCAGCTGTTTCTTGCGGCTTTATTGAAAATTAATCCAGAAGTAAAAATGTTTTTACAGTTGTTATTGTATTTTCATTTTATTTTTATTATTTAGAATATTTTTTAATATATTTATATGTCCAAGTAGATTACGGTACTTGGCGTCAAGCATGTCGTTTAATTGTCCATGTGGTGACAAAAAAATAATATAATGGTCCTTTTCTTTTTCCGTGTATGATTGTTAAAAAATACTATAGACCTTTATTTCTAGTTTTTTTTTTTGCAGTAAAATATTGCATTTTATATATCTAGACCTTCCGTGTGGTGACGGAGTAAGAATACTATTCACCAACCAATATCTTACCCGTGGGTGATTGTACGAGACGACTAAGGGATATAAAAGCCATATAACATCTATGCGAGAGAAGGAAAACTCGAAAGAAAACCCGTCTATACCAACACGTCTGACCAGCGCGGTATAGTAGGTTAATTGCTCCTCCCATTACGGAGGAGGCCCGAGCCCAACAGTGGAACATTTATGGGCTGTGATGTTGATGATGATATATCTATACCAATAAGCTCTGTGTTAGCAGCTACGAATACTACCAAACCTTACTTTGCTCGTGGATGTCGTAAAAGACGACTAAAAGCCTGATAACCACCTGGGACAACTTCATCTGATGCCGTTTGGTCAACAATTATATTCCCAAGGAGGGATGACGTCTGGTAGGCGGCTGGTCATAAAACTATTGCCAATAACTTTTTCAATAATTATGTACCATGAAAGAAGAGTAGGTACATATTGTATCGACCCCAAGTAATTGGGATAAGAGTAGGAGAATGATGATGATATATCTATACCAATTTATCTGGACAGCGTGGTATAGTAGATAAATTTTCTCTTTTATTGCGAAAGAGACCCGAGAACATCAGGGGAACGTATGACTTGAACTGGTTGAGATACTATTCAACAGATAATATATTAAGTCGGGGAAAAAGTTTCTTCACATTTTATATGAAAATTAAAAACGTTTTTTCTAAACTTATTTAGATTTCATTACAATTATATATGCCATTTTATTTGATGACTATTTGCCATTTTTTAAGCAGTGACATGATCTTGTCGGGAAAATGAGATCCCGTTACTGTAGAAATGTTGGGTCTTATGATAAAAAAAAAACGTGACAAGTAGTTTTGGCAGCCCTCATATCAGATTAACATCAAGAATATTAATCTGATATTGTCTAAAGAATTCTTAAGAGACTGAAAAAATCTAGAATCTAGGAATCTATCTAAAAGATATAGGAATCTTTAGCATCAAAGAATTTAAAACGTTTAAATCAACTTTGTACTACTCTTATTGACACTGCATTAGCTCCAGTATTTATTCATCTTTTATAATAAAATTTTAAAATATATAGACTTTCTTCATTAGATTCACTCGTTTTGACATATAGAAAAACAAATGAAACACGGCGAATAATGACATTTTAAAAACTGTTTTTTTTTTTAATGTAACCTTTAAACATTTAATGGTATCAAAACCAGCCAGATACAACTAGTACAGCCAAAGAGATAAATATTATCGTATAGATTAATTATATTCATCTCTATCATATCTTTATATTATAACTAGCTTCTACCCGCGACTTCGTCCGCGTGGTCATTATTTTGCTGTGATGTTATTTTAAAATTGTGATATCTCCTAAGATGATCATTGTAATAAAATAAAAATCATCCGTAAATGTGTTATCCCCTATGTTTATTTTACACCCTTTTAAGAGCAGCTTTTTTTAGAAACTTTGAATACCATATTTATTTATATCTAATCAACAGCCTAAAATATAAATGTTATTCTTTTAGTTCTGAAAATGACCACACTTTCATACAATCTTTCATCCCCCCTTTTCAACCATTTACAACACTTTTTTTCCAATTAAAAAGTAGCCTATATCCTTTCTCAGGTTTTATAATATCTGTGTACCAAATTTCATTTAAATCGGTTCAGTAGTTTGGCCATGAAAGCGAGACAGACAGACAGAGTTACTTTCGCATTTATAATATTAGTAAGGATTACAATAATTTTATTTTTCGAAAATAACCGATTTAAAAAAAGAATACAGTTTCGAGCATCTCTCGTATAAAAGTTTACTCGGTAAATGAAACCGTAGTTAACAGTTAGACATGTAATTAATCGGTATCTTCAGAGACGTATTAATACTCTAACGCTACGACTACATGACATGTACATGCGTACACAGCAATAAAAATTTTATTAATCCAACCTTATTCTTAACACACATTATATTTCATTAAAGTTGATAGTATCGTCTCTATTAGCGGTGTTATTGATCTATTACAATGTTTTTAGTTGTAATAAAAGTTGGTTAGTTTATATTAACTGCTTTTGTAGTGCTTGTCGATCATATGATATTCTTTTTTTTTAATTTTTTTATTGCTTATGGTGGCAAACGAGAAAGCAGCACACCTGATGGTAAGTGTCACTGCGGCTCATGGATCTTTGCTATACCAGGATATAGCTAGGCTGCTGCCTACCTTTACAATCCCCAAACCCACCCAGTTGGGCTTCCGGCTCTCCCGCTCACTGAACGAAGCGCAATAGCACATTGTCATTTTTCAGACGTCGTTCTTCTGCGAGAGTGTGGTACTACCTCGGACGGACCAGCCCGCGGTTGTAGACAGGGATCTGTCAACAGCGTGGTCCTACCACTATTAAAAATATGGTATAAATATATGTACATCTGCTAATTCTGTGGTCCAATCTTAATCGGACACATAAAAGTGTGTCTGATGTTTTAGTCTTATGTATAATGTTTTCTTCGATTATCAAGGTCTGCTGTATTAATTCTAAATAGAAACTTAAACTCTCAAAAATCAAAACAAAGACATAAAATCGTAATTTTTAAATATTGATTTATTTTTAAGCTAATCTCTCTTTTTTTTTAAATTACTGAAATTTAGCATTTAATATGCTTAATTATTTTTATAAAACCCGATTACGAAGCGAAAAATGATGTCACAAGCGGGATTCGAACCCGCGCCTATTGGGATTCCGGCCCAATCGTGCTGCCACTACACCACCGTGACTTATTGTAGGACATGCAAATTTCGCTTCGTATCATATTTACGTCTTAAGGTGACGGTATGACATTTACCCGACAATGTTTACACATTGTTATAGGCTTAATACTTCAAACTTTGCAGTTAGAATTGTATTAAACGATGACACAACCTTGTTATTTCAATTACTGAAATTTAGCATTTAATATGCTCTCTTTTTTTTTGGCGGCGGGCTATGGTGTGGTCACGTCCTGCTAAATCCGTCCGGGGCGACAGAAAAAGCGGCGCGTGATCTCATAGACCCGCCCTACATTTACCTCTCCACGCCGAGCCAGCGGGCCACCGGAATCCGGTCTTTGTTTTCGGTGGCACGCCCGGCGGTGTATCTTCGCGGGTATCCTCTCAAATCGATGCCCCGACGGCGAAAGCTGCGTCCTCGTGTGGTAAGCTAATCTCTCTCTAATGTATGGTTTTTCACGGGTAGTATAATAATGTTAATATTATGATTTCCTAGTGCTTTATAGATTTACTGGTGTATGTCCTGGAATGTCTGGATACGATTTTAAAGCGTTTTTTATGTAATTTCAGTTAATCACTCCAAATTTTGAGTACTGTTCCCCCGTGCGTATCATGGATTAGAATCCCAAGCAGAAAATTTTTTTGTTCAATCCACAAATCATTACTTAGCCTGAATGTAATTTATGTGAATTATTTGTATGCTTTTAAAATCCTTCGCGATACAAAAATGTATTCTATTTCTATTTGCGGATTGCGGTTTTTTTTCTAACCAAAATATAATTATGTAAATTATGCATTTATATTTGTGCCAGTTTTAACTATTAGATTCTATTTACAAATGTGTATTTAAAATATTAAAGTATATATACGTAAATAAGATCAACCCCACACATTTTCCCCAACGACATTCGACCCAACACATTTTCTTTTATTATAATAAAAAAAAATAGTACATAGATAATTAAAAGTAAAATATGAAATAAAAAAAAAGTCGTATTCAATAGAAAAGATAAATAATCTATCACTTTTGATAATTTACATGAGTATTCCACATATGAAATAATAGTGGATTATGATTTATTTTTCCTTGTCCCGACCTTCCCGTTCTTTTTTTTTCTATGTTCATAATCACGATAGTACTAAGGTTTTTCACGTTTAATAAGTCTTAAGGTAAAATAAAATCATGGGCGTAGCATTACTTGATCACTACTTATGACGTAACAGTTATACCAATATAAGTAGTTAAATGTTTAGAACTTTCACACGCCCTACAATTTTATTTTTGAATCTGATTAGTCCCCTAGATTAACGAGGAGATTGTTAATGCTGTGTGGTGGCGGCTACGAATACTATCAGCATTTATATTGCTCGAGGGTGTTGTAAAAGACGCCTAAGAGCTTAACATCGACGTGGCTCATATTTGATGCCATCATGAGAGAAACCAAAAAAGAAAATGTGTGCTCGCATATTTCTATCTTGCCCCTATAGGAATACGAAATGTAACTCTCTCTTTTTATCTTCACTAACTTATATTTACCCCTCAATTTCTGTTCGCCTCGCCCAATCATACTTTTCGTAACGCTCTCGTTACGCATTCACCAACTTAATCTCCAAGTCAAGCGTGCGTAAAGAAAATACACTTCAAAAAAGTATCTCATACTTTCTAATCCAATAATTTACATATGTAACGATATTCTGTAATCCCTAAACCAACGACTTTATCCCTCTATTCACTAGATTACAATTCTGTAAAAGATTAACCTCAAATAACAGAACTACTTTGCTAAATCGAATTCAGTACTACATTACAACACGCAATCAAAACGTACAAATCGATTACTTTAGTCATAGCCTAAAAGAGCTCCTGTTCTATTATACAAAGGCGTTGTTGGATAAACGGCCAATAAATATGAGCGTAAATCTTTTGTATAAGGCACTATGGTGTGTATTATAGCTAATTTATTTTGATGAGCACATTATGGTTCACGTGCTTAGAGAATCGTAAGAGCTTACAATGTATGTATATATGTCTTAATAGTGGCTTCGAGGCCGTCTAATGTATTATAAATAAACGGTTAGGATATCCGTTTATTATTCATTATATATAACACCTGAAGCTAGTCAATGCCTAGTTTGATAAACGTATATTCTATATAAGAGAATCAACAGAATGTTTTAAGTGTTTTTAATTTTAATATATTTAATATTCGTTAATAGTACTATTCACTGTGTGGTAGCGGCTACGAATACTACCAACCCTTACTTTGGTCGTGGATGTCGTAAAAGAAAACTAAGAGACTATTATATCGACCTTGGCCAACACTAACTGATGCTATTTGGTCAACAATTACATTCCCAAGGAGGGTTGACGTCAGGCAGGCGGCCGGTCATGCCGGGCGGGCCACCAAAGACAAAGATCGGGTACCGGTGGTCCGCTCGCACGGCGAAGAGAGGTGTTTGCAGGGTGGGTCCATGGGGTTGCGCGCCGCCTCTTCCGTCGCCCCGGGCCGATTTGCCGGGCCGCGACCACATCCATGGTCCCACCTTGCGAAAAAAAAAAAAGAAAAAAAGGCGGCCGGTCATAAAAATATTGCTAATAACCTTTGTAATATGTAGGAAGAGAGGTACATTTTGCGTCGACCCCATGTAATTGGGACAGGAGTAGGAGAATGATGAATGATGAGTACTACTCAATATTCTAGCTATTCTTTAACTGGGTTTTACAACTGTCACAGGAACGTAAGAATGATGACTTATTGTATTTTTAACCTGACATCAGGACTGTTGACGGGCATTTGAAAACGTCATGTGGTGCTCTTGTATTATATTCGATATATTAGTGTTTTAACGTGTTATATTAGATAATTTTGATGGCATTTTATGTAATGTGATGCGCGGAACTACTGGAATGTCGTGAATATTATATAAAAGTGTTTTACAACGTTTTCATTTTCCATCAAAATGCCAACAAGATACCATTAACAGCGTAGCCACTGTTGATGACGACAATTGGACTTAGACAATGACTAACTTGAAAGACTAAAAACGTGAAGATATTTATAACCAGTTATTGGCGAAATCTTGTAAACGCCATTTAAAAAAAAAACCTGACATCAAACACTAAATAAGTAACTCATCATCTCAGCTCATATATGTCTTACTGTTGAACTCGAGCCTTCTGTACACTAAGAGGGACGTTAACTTACTATACTACGCTGGTCAGATAAGTAGATTGGATTTTATTTTGAGTTTTCCCTTGCCTGTATAGATGTTATGCACACTTTATCCCTTAGTCGTCTTTTACAATCACCCACGGGAAAATAGGGGATGGTGAATTATACTTTTACTCCGTCACCACATAGTTATTATATTACATTATTGTAATTTGTATTTGGCTTGGAAAGTCCTCAGCAACACAAGATTATTGTTAGTATTTAAAAAAAACATATCTTTTTACCCGACTGCGCGACGCAAAGGAGTGGTATTGTGTTTAACTGTATATGTATGTATGTTTGTATGTTACTTTGAAGCACTATATAGACCAAACGCCTGGACCGATTTTTATGATTCATACGTCAATCGATTCCTCTTAGTCTGGCGAGTGTCACTAAAGGTATGACGTATGTGAAAATTCAATATGGCAACTACTGGACGCCATATTGTGAAAATGAAAAAGTGAAAGTCAACAAACTATATCAAGTGGGGTATCGTTGAATAGGTATTTAAAAATAACTTTTAGTTTTCTCTAAGCGTTTTTCGATTAGACTGACCGTTTAGGATCTATAATGATTTGAAGTTTCATAACAACCTTTCTCACATATAAGTTTTTAGACAGTAGAAATTTACGATGAAAAGACGAAAAATTCGTATGACTGTGCGTTTGAATGTGGATGGACATATACTAAAGTATCTAGTAGGTATATTATCCAATATACCATAGGTAGTTCTACCTAAAGTGTCTAATGTCTGACGCGGTCGCCCATCTCCAACTTCTAACGATTTAGTTCTCAACTTCACTCGAAAAACTATATTTAATTAGGTACCTACATTTAATAATAAATAAAATAACAATATCCACCTAGGTATTCATAACTAAAAAGTATACAATAAAAAAAATAATTTAAAAACCAAAAATCCATTATTCGACAGCAAATCTAATTTGTGTAATGGATCGCGACTGTTCAGTTGTCATGTTCCATTATTAAAATAATAGTATTCATTCAATAATATATATTATAGAATTCTAGACCACCGGACATCTACGTGCTTGCTTTTTTTTTATTTTTTTTTATGTACGTAGATTAGTTCGCTTTTTATGCAGTTGGGTTTTTTGATTTTTTAAATTATTTTTTAACAATTTTTTTTTGAATAGATTTTGTTAGATTTTAAACTAGTAAATTGCCACAATATAATAATTATCATAAATTAAATGTTTAATATAACTGATCATAAATAATTAAAAAAAAAAATACATATAGAATCAATTTCTTTTTGTGTTGGCAATGAATTTGTATTAAAATGTGAGTCAAACTTTTAATAACTAATACTATAGCGGTTAGATATAATTTTTTGTAATAACGATAACTTTTGGACGTAAGACACTTTAGTCCTTCCTTTGACCATGATCACTGTAAAGTGTTCGAAACGTCGGGAAAATGGAAATCAAAAACCAACGCGATAGAATCCGTAAAAGTAGTTTTATTTCAAATGTGTAATACTAGCGTAAACATTAGAAACCATTACTTTTATATCATGTTATTTTCACCTAGTATTGCTTAGAAAATGTTAAGTTTAAATCCGGACATAGGAGATATAAAGATAAATCACTACTGTCTTAGTAGACAAGTAATAACTGAGAAGTTGTCTGCAATTGTCTAATCTATTGCAGACAACTTCTCAGTTACCAAATTAAATATTATATTATCTTATCTTATAATATATATATATATATATATATATATATATATATATATATATATATATATATATAAATTACGCGTCACGTTGTTTGTCCGCGTTGGACCCTTAAAGTACTCAACCGATTTTAATCAAATTTGCACAGCATGTGTAGTTTGATCCAATTTAAAAGATAGGATAGCTTCTATCTCAATTTATAGTCGCAATATTTTTTTATTGCAAATTATTTGTATTTATTTAACACAAATATCTGTTATCTCCAAACGATTCTAACAGATGGCTGTATCTGTTGATTGGATTGAGTAAGTATTTAATAGATGGCGCTATATTAAACGTCTACACGTTTCATATAAGATACAATTTATTAGCATAACTACCACATGTTACTGAGGCTACCTTAGCCACAGCAACTCGTGGCCGAGTCTGCTAGTAATTTATATTTTTAGGCCTTTTATTGTAGGGAAATTCATCACAAGATATTTTACATGCGTCTTTCTTTAATTAAGTCAATATTTTTGAGTAGAAGATACACAAAAGATCAACCTTCACCTAATATGTTTTTGCCCATATCCCAATAGCATTGCCTTTAAAAAAATATCTTCATATCATAGATAAAGTAAAGAAAGAAACCTTGCCTGCCTGACGAATACCCGTGAAGAGTTATTTCCGGTGAGAAACATTTTATGAAAAAAATATTATATTTCTTTTCCTTTTTTATATTTTTCACCATTGAACACTTATCTCTTTCACAATAGGAGCAAAATTGATGTATATATACCACGTTGGTCAGAAGGCTTCGTATAGTATTTCATATTTATTTTTAATTTTCTAGCTGTCATGTTATCTCATTATAACCCTTAGTTGTATCCCTAAGTGTTAGGACCGTCATGAAAAAATTCGTATTCAGAATGCGGAAATCTAAACTACTAAGAGATTTATCACGAAAAATAATACCAAGAGTAATCTCCACTTCTCCTGAGTAGAAATAAAAAGGTCTAGTAACGTAAGCTGCTGAGACGAGTTACTATATGATTTTATTTCGAGTATTTCTAATTTTTTTTTCAAAAGTATAATATTGCTGTGTGGTAGTGACTATGAATACTACCAACCTTTACTTTGCTTATGGATGTCGTATAAGACGACTAAGAGATTTATAATGACCTGGGATAACTCTATCTGATGCTGTTTGGCCAATAATTACATTCCCAAGGAGGGTTGACGTCTGGCAGGCGGCCGGTCATAAAACTATTGCCAATAACTTTTATAATATATACTATGAAAGAAGAGTACATATTGTATCGACCCCAAATAATTGGGATAAGAGTAGGAGAATGATGATTTCAAATGTATAATATTCGCGTAAACATCAAAAATCATTGTTTCCTTACATTACTTGATTGTTAGCGAAGTGAAGATTAGATTCTAAGTAGTACACTGAATTCAGTGTACCACTTAGAATCTAATCTTAACTTACATAAAACAGTATAATTACAATACAACTCTAAGTTATATCTCATGGCTATTTAATTCCATCGGCGACCTTTCCTTGCTGTACGAAGTCTATAAAAAGAAGTTACAAACAATTACAGATCAATAATTTATTGAAGCATATATATTCGCATACATTAGCTAAATTTGGGAGACTTGCTAATCTTTATTTATTTATTAAATATTTACAAAATTTTATTCACTGTAAATAAGGCATTAGATGATTGAAAAATATCATAGTTGTAGGACCACGCTGTTGACAGTTCTGTCTAGAGCCGTGGGCCGGTCCGTTCGGATAGTACCACACTCTCGCAGAAGATCGACGTCTGAGCAATGCCAATGTGCTGTTGCGATTCGTTCGGCGAGCGAGAGATCCGGAAGCCCAACTGGGTGGGTTTGGGGTTTATATTGGTAGGCAGCGGCCCAGCTATGCCTCTGGTATAGCAAAGGTCTATGGGCGGCAGTAACACTTACCATCAAGTGTGCTGCTGACTCGTTTGCCACCAAAAGCAATAAAAAAAATGTAAATTTAATTTTAAATGTCTTTTTTATTTAATTTTTCAATAATCATTCCAAAATCTGACGGTAATTATTCACAAATATTGCAATGTAATCATCATCCTAGTTCATATCGTCCCACTATTAGGCTCGAGCCTCCTCCATAATGGAAGGGAAATTGACGCTGGCCAGGCGTGTTGGCATAGGATTTTGTTTCGAATTTTCTTTCTCTTGCATAGATGTTATATGAGTTTTATATCCCTTAGTCGTCTCTTACGATCACCCATGGGTAAGGTAAGGGATGGTGAATTGTATTCTAATTCTGTCACGTGGAGATATTTTTGTGTTATGATTAATGAGTGCAACAAAAATTTAAAGTCTTTACCAACGGATAAATTTGATACATTTTGAGAATATAAATATTAGCCTTTTTGAATATCTCTTGTATTATATTAGCTTGTGAAAAATAAAATTTATATCGCGCGTAAAATTTAAATTGATGGCCTTTTCCTCTTTCTCTTCTCAATGTATGAAAGTTGGGGCGGAACAACATTACACGTCATAATAACAATAATATGGTATTAGCTATAAAGCTTGTTTCACTTTCGAATACGTATTAGGTACACTGAATGTGCAAGAAGTCACACATAAATGAGTCAAGGCGACCATGCACCCTAAGTCACCGTCATAAAAATGTGAATGTCTTTATTAAGGTGAAAATAAAATGTTTATCATGTCTATAGGCTGAGTCACCTGTTAGAAAAGCATTGGCAAACTTAATATAATATCGCTACTTATTATATATGATCATACTCAAGAACTTGCCTACATTTAGGAGAATATCTTTGAGAATTATTGGTATAGTAATTATTGCTATAGTAAACTGAATTCAGAAATTTCTCACAATCACTTGTTTATTTTGCGAGGTATTCTAATAAAAGTTCAATGTGAGGTATTCTAATTTTAAATAAAAGTTACCTAAGCTACACCTTAAAGCAATAGCTATCTGTCAGTATCAGTATATAATATGTGTAAGTCATATAGTCCAATCAAAATTCATCCAGCCGTTTTAAAAATTATCAAGAATAAAAAACAGGCAGACACAAATTTTGAAAGGGGTTTTTAACCTACATATAGATATGCATTCGATAAAAAACTTATTTTGATATTAAAAATAAATACCACATCTATTTTATTTATATGTATAGAAACGTACATAAATATTTATATCGCCGTGTGGTGACGGAGTAAAAATACAATTCACCACCCCATATCTTACCCGTGGGTGATCGTAAGAGACGACTAAGGAATATAAAACGCATATAACATCTCTGCAAGAGAAGGAAAACTCTAAACAAAACCCTATACCAACACGTCTGACCAGCGTGGTATAGCAGGTCAATTTCTCTCCCTCTATGGAGGAGGTTCGAGCCCAACAGTGGTACATATGTGGGCTGAGATGAGATGATGTACATAAATATATAAATAATGTTTATTTTCATTATTTCAATTGATATATGTCCCAGTGCTGTGCTCAAGTGTCAGGTAAATTGACCTTACCACGCTGGTCACGTGGTGGTGTAGCATCTTATTTCAAGTTTTACTTCTCATTCAGTGGTGTTCACTGCATATAATATGCTTTAGCCGTCTTAGGAAACCCACACGGACAAGATATGGGGTCGTGAATTGTTTTCTTACTCCGTTACTATAAAGATGATGATGATGACTTTTATTCTATTTATTTGTATTGAAACACACACAAAAATAGTAATATTTGTTTTTTTGTATAATAATAATATTGATATTGAAAAAAGAGCCTAATAAAAATACATTGAGCTTATTCTGGATATATATTATACATAGAATTTCTTTTCTATATATTTTTCTTTTATTTAAGATTGTAAGAAAAGGAGTCTACGCCTGAATGTGAGCAAAACCAAAATAATTGTCTTTGAAAGAGATGAAACCAGAACAGATGTAAGAGTAACAATAGGTAATGATGTACTAGAGCAAGTGGATGAACTTGTATATCTTGGATGTGGATTTAGCCGAGATGGAAGGTACACCACTGATATAGAGCGAAGAGTGAATGCGGGAAATAGAGTAAACGGAGCGTTGGGGCAACTTCTCGGCAGCCACCACCTCAGCTAGAAAGCACGTGTGGCAATATATAACGCAGTGCTTGTCCCAACATTACTGTATGGAAGCGAGAGTCGGGTATGCAGAAAAGAGTATGAAAGTAAAATTAATGCGGTCGAAATGCTATCTCTGCGGAAAATCTGTGGAGTAAGGCTGACCGACCGCATTCGTATCGACGACATAAGAGAGCGAGTAGGTATGAAAGAGAGTATTGGTGTAAAGATGCGAAAGGGAATGCTCCGATGGTTCGGACATGTGGAAAGAATGTCAAACGAACGTCTGTTTAAGAAGATATACCTACAATGCGAAAGTGGAAGGATGTAGGTACCGAGGGAGACCGAGACTAACCTACCTAGACCAGATCGGTCATGTACTGAAGGAAGGTGGAGTCAAGAGTCTCCGAAACCGGCGAGCGTGTATGAAGATAATTATGAATGTTGAGGAAGCGAGTGAAGTATGCAGAGATAGAGTTCTCTGGCACTTGTTCTCTCTGCCTACCCTGCATGGGATATGGCGTGATGATATGTATGTATGTATGTATATTTTTTGCCAATAGCTATGGCAGTTAATAAGCTAGCCGCCAGTACTCAAATTAGATAGTTCAATTATGATATTTTATACTCGAACGTAATATATCTTCACATTAAACTTCGAACAACGGAAATAAAATAATAATTTGGCATTTAAATTTGCTGTGTGGTAGCGGCTAAGAATACTACCAACCCTTACTTTGCTTGCGGCTGTCGTAAATGACGACTAAGAGCCTTATAACGATCTGGACCAACTCCATCTGATGCCATTTGGTCAACAATTACATTCCCAAGGAGGGTTGACATCTGGCAGGCGGCCGGTCATAAAACTTTTGCCAATAACTTTTACAATATGTACTCCTTCGAAAGAGTACATATTGAATGATGATTTAAATAAATTGATACTTTAGTATTACATAATGTAAATGCGTGCATAAATAATTATTTTGAAGTTGTAATGTTACGTTTTTACAGTATGTTACATCAAATATTACTTTGAGATTTTTTTTATCCTAGATATAAATAATAGAGATATAATAGAATACCAGGTTTTAAGTTACATACATACATATTATCATCACGCCATATCCCTTGCAGGGAAGGCAGAGTAGACAGAGTGCCAGAGAACTCTATCCTTGCATACTTCACTCGCTTCCTCAATATTCATAATTCTCTTCATACACGCTCGCTGGTTTCGAAGACTCTTGACTCTACCTTCCTTCAGTACGTGATCAATTTTAGGTTACACTTTTAGCAAAGTAGATTTTCTTTTTTTTTACCGATACACAATCATAAACAAACATGAAAATTCTAAAAATTGTAATTTTAACCTCTGTCGCTCTAATAAAGAACGTCATATTTATTTTTGTTTAATATATTGGTATGTTATAATTTTATTATATTATGTAATTTGAAATAATATTTCTTTCTCTCATTTTTAACTGACCCAGGAATTTCAACTGTACGATACAGACGTCATTCCTATGCTAATGTTACAGAATAAAACAAAAATATTGAATAGAAAATTTAGTTTCAGCATCTTAAATTAATATTAATATCTCCAGATATTAATGATGATGACGAAGCCTGGCTCGGTATATTCGTTTTAGTATTTTTTGAAAAATATATTTAGATAATATATAATAATAAAAAAAAATAATTAAAAAATATTATAAAAACTACAGAAGAGAAAAGTAACAAAAAACGAAAAATCGAAAATTGAGCTGCAAGTATCTGGATTGAAATACTCGATTTCCCAATTAAGCTAAGTCTGTTCTCAATGACAACGACCAAATTTGCCTTTATATTCTAATAAGTTTTAGCAAACGGACAAATATATTTTTGAAAACACTAACAAAACAATATATTCTATAAACGAAACCCATCTAAATCGATTTATCACCTCAGAAACCTTCTGCATACTAAATTTCATGAAATCGCTAGCGCCGTTGCTGAGAATCGGAAAATAAAGACATATACAAATATAGCAATAATATAACTAGAAAAATATATAAGAATTGCGTTTAAAGATATAAAGATACATAGATATATTTATTTCGATATAAAATTTTCATTTTTCTTGTATAGGAAAAATCTGTTTCAAAGAATATAGAGGATTCTATTTTCTTAGACGATTCAGCAATCTATTGCAGGCTCGGAAGTCATCTATTCAGTTCAAGAGATACTTATTTGTCGAGCTTTTTTCTTATTTTGCTGATTTGTCACAAACGGGTCTAATATTGTCTCGTTGGACTGACGTCAGAATCCAATACTCCTCAGTTGTAGTCTAAATTAGAATCTTTATGATAAAAACATGTAAAATAAGAAATAGTAATGATTGATTTTATTATTATACTTTTTTATGATAGTAAGTGTTACTGCCGCCCACGGACTTTTGCAATACCAAGGGTATTGCTAGGCCGCTGCCTACCAATACAAACCCCAAACCCACCCCAGTTGGGCTGCCGGCTCTTTCGCTCACCGAACGAAGCGTAACAGCACATTGTCATTACTCAGAAGATCGACAATCTTCTGCGAGAGTATGGTACTACCCCGGACGGACCGGCCCGCGGCTGTAGACAGAGAACTGTCCAAAGAGTGGTCCTACCACTATTAATTCCTTGCACTATTAATTATCTATTTTTGATAAATGTAGGTGTAAATAAACCTTAGAACGATAGATCAATTATGCTATGTATATGTATGTGTCATGAATACTACTATGATGGAAAATAACGTGAAATGAAAGTAACATGAATGTCGTAAAATCACAGATATATATCATCACGCCATATCCCTTGCAGGGTAGACAGAGAGAACAGAGTGCCAGAGAACTCTATCCTATCATACTTCACTCGCTTCCTCAACATTCATAATTCTCTTCATACACGATCGCCGGTTTCGGAGACTCTCGACTCCACCTTACTTTAGTACGTGACCAATCTGGTCTAGGTAGGTTAGTCTCGGTCTCACCCGGTACCTACATAAAATCATATTTATGTAATATACTTTTAAATAAAAAGAAATGCATGTATATCTCTGCTTTCTATAATAAAATTATGATTACAAATAAGTGTTATTTTTTTTTATGTATTTTTTATACGGTATAAAACTCTTCGTCAGCGCGTCCGCACTCAGAATTTGTAAAAATAAAATTTAATTAATTTCTGGAAATAACTGATCCCATTTAAAAATTTAATTATATATATGAAGTTCCATTGTCACTGAGTGTTAATTGCTACCTTTTGACCTTATAAAATATACCATTTGCACAGAAATCGCCAAAATATGCGTAGAGAACGGTAGGCAAAATTGTATTGTTAATAAAGCCAGATCGAAAATACCTGTTAAGCCTAGTGCTATAATTTTTAACAGCGCGTATCTAATCAAGGCCTTGTAATAACAATTTCCAATAACGTTAGATACTATACAAAATCCAGTTTATATCCATTCAGGTCAAGCATGGATCACTAATGCTTTATTTGACTTTGGGACATAGATAAAATGTCAGGATCGATGTAAATGGCTTTGATTCATACGCTTTAAATGAGATACACAAGTAATCTTAGGAATTAAAGCCTCGAAAAGGCCTTAATGGCTTGAGTTTGACCGAAAATGTAACTTTAATGTTGATATAGAGCATAAAAGGCATATGTGAATTGGATGCTTATCTTGAGTCATTATATTCCATTTAGTCATAGTTGTTAGAAGCAATGTCATTATTTCTGTAAATAATAAACTATATTTATATAAATAAGAGTAACTTATTAACTAGAATATTAACGTTACATCTTCAAATAAAATATAACTTATGAGGTAGTTTTGCAAGAGCTTTTACGTGGGAATTTTATACGGGATATCAAAAGTGAGACGAAAATATTTTAAAACACAAAAGCGTTACCCGTTTATGGTAGCAACAAATTGGACCGAATTCAAATCTAGAAAAGTAATCTTTTGCTAAACAAAAATAAACTCTATTATATTGTAAAAGGTGTCCAGATAGATTGAAACAATTAAAGCAATTTACATTTATGGAAGGTACAGACTGTCACTCACCGTATTACGGGACTTTGCCGCAAATAGAGTGCTGCTGATTTGCAAAAAGATAAATTGGTCAATTCGGATAATGGCTGAAGCTGATAATGTCGATGTTTTCGTCACTTAAGTCTGGAGAGACAATCTTCTAAACGATTTTAGATTTTTAATCTAAGGTGCTCGTATTTTAGCATAAATACGAGTCTGCTATTTTCACGCCATTGTCTTCAACGAAATATGAAATAGCTCTTTCTAGCAGCATGTGCAAGTTACGATAGTTTCTTCAACGATTCGCTTTATTGCTTTAACGGTATTTAAAAGTTCAGCGTTTCTTCGCCAGTTTGATTCATGTTTGTGTATGTGTTTGTGTATATATTATAGTCTATCTAATTTCTGTCAAGATCTCTATTCGATTAATTATGTTATTCTAATATTTTTACCTTTTACCGATTATTTGGATATTCGTGAATTAGAAGCTGTCAAGCACTACTGTATAGAACGTGCTGACGTGACATTGTAAGATCGTCAATAACAATTACTATTTACCATGTTATTTTTATTTTAAATTAGTTTTACGAGTTTCAACATTAGATTATTGTACAAGAAAGATTATTGTACCCGCAACGTTAATTATGTAAATAACTTAATAGTTCTTTAAAATTCCAGATTTATTGTTTACAATCATGTATATGCGTTTGACCAAGGTTATTGTGTATTAAAAAATGCAAAACGTCAAAATGCACTTCTTAGATTAGATGAACTATAATGTGCCGTCATCGCTTTAATGAAAAATATATAACTTATTTATTCTGAGCTAGGTATGGAGACACAGTATTTTTATACTTTTTTCATAGTACATATTTACTGTGTGCTGGCCGCTACGAATACAACCAACTCTTACATTGCTCAAGGTTGTCGTAAAGAACGACTAAGGGATTTATATCGAACTGAGCTGACATCATTTGATGCCATCTGATCAAGAATTATATTCCCAAGAAGGATTAAAGTCAGTCGGCCGGTCATAAAACTATTCCCAAAACTTTTGCAATGTGTACGATGGAAGATGGGTACATATTACGTCGACCACAAATAATTAGGTGGTAGCTTGATAGTGATGTATCATATTCTAAGTTTAAACTGTGCTAATATAAAATATGTTAATATAACACATTAAAATATGAATTCAACATATTATTTTATGAATATCATCATCATCTCAGCTCATATATAATATGTCCCACTGCTGGGGTCGAGCCTCCTCCATAACAGCAGGGGAATTGACCTACTATACCGCTGGTCAGACGTATTGGTATAGGGATTTGTTACGAGTTTTTCTTCTCTCGCATAGATGTTATATGCATTTTATATCCCTTAGTCGTCTCTTACAATAACCCACGGATAAGATTGGGGGTGGTGAAATATATTCTTACTCCGTCACCACATGGAAACTTTTTCACGAAAAATTGTATAAATATACTAATGTATAAATAAATCTGCTAATACTTTTTGTTTTTTTTTTTCCGCAGGGCCATGGATGTGGTCGCGCCCCGACAAATCCATCCGGGTCAACAAAAGAGGCGCCGCGCAACCCCATGGACCCACCCTGCAAACACCTCTTTTCGCCGTGCGAGCGGGCCACCGGTACCCGATCTTTGACTTCGGTGGCACAATTATATATACATACATATCATCACGCCATATCCGCTAATACTAAAGAAACAGAAACTTATTTTATAAAGTCTTCTTTCCAATTCTGCCAATCTTATATCCGCTTATTGATTTATAAGTGATATTCCGATTTATATTTTTTCGTATTCTGCTGAGAATTGTAATTTTCTTTTCATAATATCTAGCCCGAGATGATGATTAGATGAGGCTTAATCAAATTGAGCCTAGTGTTTTCTGAACGGTCTTTTGAGACAATTCAGTTCGGATTTTATTATAGGTCCTACCTTCTTTAGAGATTAGTTTGACGATTTAATAGTAGATTTTTCAATTTGAATCGCTAGTTATGTTCTAATAATTTTGGCAGATGAAAGAGCCTAACACATTCACAGATACTCGTATCTAGTGATTGCTTTGAATCCGTGGAATTCTTTCCGCGTGATAACAATTTTAAGCAGTATGGAATATTTAATGATTTGGCTGTAGACCACTTTGTTACGAATAGGTGCAGATTGAAAATAATAATGAAAAAATTAGATATATTTTGGTTTTATCGAACAAAACAGTACAACGAACGCTCCTGTCTTAAAAATAACAAAACAGGGATTTTACACTTTTCCAAGGACTTAAAATTTTTCAAGAAATATTGTCTATGACATTTACAATTACAACGATAACGACGAGTATTTGAGTCCATCACTAACATCTATTAATAGTGTATATACATTGCTAACAGTTTTCAGTCAGCTACCATATATGGAACGGCTCAAATAATAAAAAGAAGAAATATTACTACATTTTCACAAAAAAACCGATGTCCGAAGCTGTTTGCAACTGCACTTCGTTGGTAAGAGATAAAGAGAGCCGAAGTCTACATTTCTGACTTGTGACGGACAGCGACCTGGTGATGGCGTTACGGAGTATCATAAGCGGGCATTACCTCTTACCATCATATAATTTCATTTGCCACCAAGGACATTATAAAAAAATATTGTATAAGTTTCACAACAATTTTGTGCGTTTTAATGAAGGATCTATTCTCAGATGCCACTGTCATTTCGATTAACCACTCTAGCTAAAACATATGCAGGGAGGTATCATCCACCGGTACGCATTGCCAAACCACTGCATTAGTCGTATTGGCAACAGCGAAGTCATTACACTGACCCAATCGCCTGTCGTGCCAATAGTTCATTACTCCACAGTTATTAACCTAAATATAAACTTAGTTGAATCATTTCCGTTGACGTATAAATATAAATAAAAATTTGCAGGCCAGATTATTAAAAATATAAATAGATATATTGACGTTAATATTTGATATAATTATTGATTTAAATTACCATAAACTTCATATATTTTGATTTCTACCATATACGAAATTTAAAAAAGTGAACTGTAATAATCAACTGTGTGTTTTCGTGTGGTGACGGAGTAAGAATACTATTCACCACCCCATATACTACCCGTGGATGATGGTACGAGACGACTAAGGGTTATAAAACGATAACACGCGTATAACATCTATGCGAGAGAAGGAAAACTCGAAACAAAACCCTATACCATGATGATGATGATGATGATGAATAATCAACTAGTTAGTGATGGTATATATATATATATATATATATATATATATATATATATATATATATATATATATATTTTAAAGACAATGCATCATTCAAAAGAAATAGCTTTGTATCGCAAAGGACTTTACAAACATGCGATTAACAGGCACAAATTACACTCAGACTTAGAACAATGATTTATCTGACGCATAAAGAATGGTCCTACATGAGGATCAAACAGACGATGATGACATTAGAAACACTGGCATTTAGATTACTCTGCTATCTGGGCAGATTAGATCGTATCGATACTGATGGAGTCTATAGGTATATCACAATATCATCTGTCGCCAATATTCATATAGCGAAACTAACACAATGTATTTGAGTTCAATGAACTGCTTGGTGACTTACCATTTTAATTACCACTTAACAAATTCCTTTAAAAAGGAATTTGTTTTTCCAATTAAGTGAAGCTCCCAAAGTGAACTCCATCTGTTATCGTCTAGCCACCAATTGGCAGGCCCACGATTAAAAAATTGTTTGCTTTTGAAGTATGTACGATGAAAAAAAAGATACATAATTATTTATTACACACAGAAATAACAAGTATCTTTGTTTTTAGGTTTAAAAAAAAAATTAACATGATTTCTTTATTAAAAATATTCTTTAATTTTCATTCATCTCGGCTTATATAGGTCCTACTGCTGGACTCGACTCAACGATAGAAGGGTCATTGACCTACTATACCACGCTGGTCAGACGGATTGATACAGGGTTTTAATTCGAGTTTTTCTTCTCTTGCACAGATGATAAATGTATATCTCTTAGTCGTTTTTTACGATACCCACAGGTGAGACAGGGGGTGGATAATTGTATTATTATTCCATCACCACACGGAAAAATTAAAAATATTACCTTTAAAAATTCTATTGGTATTTCATTTAGAAATGAAAATCTAATCTTTCACGCTTTGACGAAGGCATTATATATGCAAATTGAAATTGCTTGTCGTTCGGCAGCCGTTAGCTAACTGGAGTCCTTTTCAAAATTGATCAAGCCAGAAAAAATAATTAACATTAATAAATTAATAAACCATTGAAAATAATAATAGATTTTTTTATTATTATAAAATTAAACGTAAAGAAACTTCCTATCTACAAAATGCTTATCCTACCAGTGTCATAAGAGGCCTCTTTAAAGACCTAAGGAGAGAACATTAACACTGCAAAAAAAAATAAAACTTCTTCTTCTACAGTAAGAAGTTGTCCTTCTTCTCTCTGAGTATTTTGTTCTGTGTATAATACTTAGAAAGCATACACTCTGAGACTCTGACCCCACCTTTTGCTGCCGGCTACTCACTGCAGGCTTAGCGATGCGACAAGCTTATGCCTAATACATTGCGTGTTTTCTGTGATACTGTGAAGATTCTACTAATACAAGCGTGTAATGAATATGTAACTATAACAAGCACCGGCAATTAAAATTATTCGTTTCCAGGGTGCGTGTATTAACACTGTGCGATGCGTCTGTGTGATTAGAAAATGTGAATGTGTGTGATCAATCATAAGTTCCCACGCTCGAGGACTGCAGTCTTAACAAAACATCGTGCTGACTAAGCTGGTTTGTGTGACACATTTTTTTTTTATTGGTAGCCTATGGTCCAGACAAATGTCGCCTGTTCCATCCGGGGCGACGTAAGAGCAACGGGTGACCTCATAACTCACCGTATTCCCTCCCCATCGCCATTGGGCCAGCCACTGGTAGTATGACACAACATAAGCTAATTTTCTCCTATTTTGGATACGAGAATGGAATGCACGCTGGTATAAGATAGAGGTTCGTTATGAGCTATAGAAGAATTACTGTCTATTCAGTACAGCTACAGATTTTTAAAAACTTGCAAGAGTCCACTAGTGAAGGCATCAACTGATTTTGTTATTTATAGACTCACGATTGGAAGGTGGAGTCAAGAGTTTCCGAAACCAGCGAGCGTGTATAAGTAAAGAGAATTATGAATATTGAGGAAGCAAGTGAAGTATGCAAGGATAGAGTTCTCTGGCACTCTGTCCTCTTTGCCTACCTTGCAAGGGATATAGAGTGATTATATGTATGTATGTAGACTCACGATTTTCGCCTGAAGAGATAAGATAAGTTATTTACTCCTTTTTACTAAATAATTTTAGTCCCACGTAAATTGTAACGCTTAATACTATTCCAAACTGTCAGTTTGATGTATAAGAATTCGTTAATAAAACAACTCTTTTCATTTCCAATCTAGATTCAGACCCATTGGAACAATAAGTTACTTAACAACATTGTTGTTTTAAATTTTATTCTCAGGTGATTTGGATATTGTCTTTGATATCTCAATTTCAAAGTTATTATTGGTAATACGATCCCCAAGGAAGTCCAGAGGGAATTTTGAGTTTCGCATCCCATTATAAGTTAAGAACGAATATCTATATTCGCTAAGAAAGCTGCTTACATGTATGGCTAGTTTATTGTTTCGGTTTTCGTATAAATTCCAAGAATTTGTTTATTTGAACTGGGTAATTTAATTACATACCAAACGGATTTGAATAAATCTTATCACGTAAGATGGCATATTTATCTAGAGGGTTTAAAATAGGTTATAAAACATAACTTTCAAATAAATAAGAGTTAGGTTTAGGCAAATATTAGTAAAGATTATTTGTCACTTTTCTCGATAATGTATACTATCATAGCAACCGTTATGATAACAAATTTGGAAATAGAATTGTAAATGAATTATTATGTCATCCCTATGACTGTTATCAGCATCGTTGGCACAATTTACACGCGAAATAATATTGCAAGACACAGAAACGTTTGTTCCGAGTCTCGTTATAATTTGGATCCCTTACTAATATTTTTGTAAAGTCCTCTGCTAAATAAAAATCCTGCTTTATTCCAGGACAATTTCTAGAAATTTATGAATTTTAATAGTCTAATAAATTTTAATGATATTTCACATGGTTGTAAATAATATTGAGGTCCTAGATGGTATATATTACATGACATTTTGACCTTCGCCTAAGTATTACATTTTACAAATCTTATGTTATTTGAAATTGACCACTAAATGGGTACGAGATAACTAATCCTTATTTAGATCAACATTTTATTATTATTATCTTTCGGATATAAACGAGTGAGAAACCCACTTGATAACAAATGGCGACTGCAGGTCATGCACCTCGGCGATCGCAGGGGCACAGCTAAGTCGCTGCCTACTGTGAAAAAAGAGCTACAGAGCTAGTAAAAAAGGACATGACATAGCGTTTGAGAAACATCATAGCAGATATTGCATTCGAGATCCTGCACGTACGTGGGAGAAATGATCACTGAGAAGTCAGTTGCGGTCAATATCATTTCCATGTGATATCTAATGAATAAATCTTACTGCGATGTCGAGTGTTACTACTATAGAAAGGAGTACATACATACATACATATCATCACGCCATATCCATTGCAGGGTAGGCAGAGACAACAGAGTGCCAGAGAACTCTATCCTTGCATACTTTATAGAAAGGAGTCATTGGTATTAAGTTAAACAGCTCCTCAGCGCACTTCACATTGAATCATTAGAGTCATTAGAGTACACAAAGAGACCCGTAGTCCCTTTTCTTGTGGTAGGACCACGCTCTTGACAGTCGTCTATCTACAGCCGCGAGTCGGTCCATCCGGGGTAGTACCACACTCTCGCAGAAAATCGACGCTTGAGTAATGGCAATGTGTTATTGCACTTCGTTCGGTGAGCGAGAGAGCCGGCAGCCCAACTGGGTAGGTTTGGGGTTTGTATTGGTAGCCTAGCTATACTCTTAGTATTGCAAATATCCATGGGTGGCAGTGACATTTACCATCACGTATGCTGCTTGTTTGTTTGCCACCATAAGCAATAAAAAAAAGTCTCTTCGCTGGCCTAATGACGAAGATTAGGATCATCCACAATTGGAACGTCGCACTTTCGCGTTATTGAAGTACGTCTTTGCAAAGAGTCAAGTAGGTGGAGCTGATATTTGGCCCACCCAGGGATATCAGCAGCACCCAATGTCTAGACTAATTTGTACTTCGTACTTGTTCTTGTCCTGACGTGAACTACCGCTTGGCTCTGTTCAGTACGCTCAACTATTTACTAGCCCAGCATTTGATTTTATTCTCCAATATCTAAATATTGTAAAAATTAACATATAGTTAATGATTATAATTATTCTTATCTTATCTACAGAGAAATAATGGGCCGATAAAATAAAAACAAGGTCGAATAGTTTCCTCATGTTTTTATTTTAATTGTCTCCTATTATTCCCCTATGATTAATGAGTTGGAAGTATAACCATTGTTACCATCGCATAGGAGAAAAAATACCTATCGATCCTACGAACCTAGCGATCGCGTTAGTGTTTTAAGTTTACCATAAAAGTGCTGATACTTCTTATGTCAATTCTTCCTTCGATTCTTCTGTCAGTTTCTTTTACTACTTCCACGAGAAAATAAGTAATGTTGACCCAAAATATAATATTTTTAACCCGTACTACGAAGTCAATGCTTAATGATAACTGCACAGATAGCGTAGTGACCTTGTAATATCAGAATAGTGGGAAGCCTTGAATCTGCTACTGACATCTCTTTATCTCTACTCTCACACTTTAATAAATTCCTGGCGACCAGTACAGCCACAATTTATTTACTGCAATATGCTATCATTATTTTCTAGCGTATTCTGGATCCATAACCCACCATATCAGTTTCGTGGGTTCAATTCCCGTGCAGAGAAATACTTGAAGCGATCCATAAAATGTTGTTTTGTGTATGGGTGTAATTTGGGTCGGTTAATTATATGTATAAGGTCGCAATACAAGGATTATTTCATTAGTCCTGGGTGTTGTATCAAAAAAAATCGTGACGTAATCTTAAGTCTTAAGTTATCTCTGTATATTGGCAGAGTAAGAATACAATTCACCACTCTTTGTCCTGCCCGTGGGTGTTGTAAAAGACGACTAAATAACACAATAAGAGCGAGAAAATTAAAAATAAAAACGTTTAATATATTAGTTTGACCAGCGTAATATAATTGGTCAATATCCCTCCTGTTATGGAGGAGGCTCGAGCTTAGCAATAGCACATATGTGAGCTGCTGTGATAGATTTTAAGTCATTACCAACTCAAATAAACTTATTTATTTAAACTATTTTATTTGAAGCTGAAGATACCAACTCACTGCACAGATTTTTTTGCTAAGTCGTATACTGTAAAGGCCACTGTGTTGTGGAACGCATTACCCGTTGCTATTCGCCAAGCGAAAACTTTACCTATATTTAGAAAAATGTTGACGGATCACTACTTGTCGTTATAATATACCAACTTATTTCAGGCGTGCAGATTTCTGTAAATATATGTGTATATACGTGTTTATGTATATGTGTATGTATGTATCTGTATGTGTGTATGTATGTATCTGTATGTGTATATATGTCTGTGTGTATACACACATACATATACACATACATACATACGTATGTATGTGTATATGTATGTATATGTGTAGGTATATGTATGTACCTACCACATCCCTTTTCTGTCAGCTTCATCCTGAGGTTCCTGGAAGAGATCACTGAAAGTGATAAGGCCGCCCTTTGTACATTACATAGTAGACTAGCTCTTAAGTGAAGTTTTTCATTGTAACTGGTGTGCAAGTAAAGAATTTTCTATTCTATGCTATTATTTCCTTTTCAAAAACACAGGATGAGAGTACCGACGCGACTTAGAGGCGCCTGAATACAGTAGGTCAAGTACTTACTTGAAAAATACTCAAGCCCTTTAATAAGACGCATGCATTACGTAAAAAATCTTTACAAATAAATAGATATGGCTGCATACATTCAGAGTTCGCAGTGATTTAAATACGCGTATTAATTTTTGACGTGTTTTTTTTATGAGGACATTGAAATACTAACGACATTCAGCCTTTTTATGTGACAAAAAGTTATCGACGAAGAAGAGCTTGAGTAATTGCTATATTGCGTACTTATCACACACACATTTAAATAGTCACAGAGTTTTAAAATCAAGCTTGCCGTTGGGTATCGGAGAATAGTGATACAATCTTGTTGCTTTCATAATTTCAAGAAAATCATCATCATCATCCTGCTTTTATCTCAATTAGTTGAGTTCGAAGCAATATGTACCATAGTATATATTGTAGAAGTGATGGTAATAGTTGTATAATCGGCCACCTACCTTTCGTTAAAACTTCTTGGGAATGTAATTGTTGACTAGAAGCAATCAGATAGAGTGGGTTCGTCGATGTAATTAGCCATGTTTTACCGCACTCAAGAGCGTTTTTAGGCTTATTCGTAGCCGCCACCATACAGAAAATTATTCATTTTGTTTCATTCATAATTGCATCTACGAGCGAAAAAAACGAGTTTTTATAAATAATCAAGCATATTAAATACTAAATTTCAGTAATTTGAATAATTGCACGTAAATAAAGTGTGTGTGTGTTAGCTCCGACGCACGACTGGAGTTTACTCCTTAAGTACGATTATCAAAACAGGCGCAAAAAAAGCTCATTTGACTAAAAAAATATATATATTTTTATTTACATTTATTAAAACTGTTTAGTGAAGTATTATCTCACGTCAGAAAGTGAAAGGTGCGCAGAATAGGTTGCACACCAAAAACGTAACGAGGTCATTCGATCACTAGATTTTACTCCTCAAATTTTTCTCATACCGGGCGCCTTATATGAAAATCCTTTCTTAAGGAGTGAACTCCAATAAAATTAAATGATAACTATTGTGTTTATATATGATAAAATTAATAAATAATTAAAACGCTTGCCTGAAATAGAAAACTTCTCTCGAAACTCTTTACTTGTATCGTGTCTCTACAATAATAATTAAATAGCGATGCAAGGACAGCGTAGGTCTTCATAAACCACCATACACTCTCTCTCTGCCTTTTAGTCGGGCCTTCGTTACAACTGCTTTGTATTAAATATCGAATTATCTATTGTCGTGAGTTATAGCGGAGAATAATTCATTAAGGCTGACCGACCGCATTCGTAACGACGACGTAAGAGAGCGAGTAGGTATGAAAGAGAGTATTGGTATAAAGATGCGAAAGGGAATGCTCCGATGGTTCGGACATGTGGAAAGAATGCCGAACGAACGTCTGGTTAAGAAGATATACAATGTGAAAGTGGAAAGATGTAGGTACCGGGGGAGACCGAGACTAACCTACCTAGACCAGATCGGTCATGTACTGAAGGAAGGTGGAGTCAAGAGTCTCCGAAACCGGCGAGCGTGTATGAAGAGAATTATGAATGTTGAGGAAGCGAGTGAAGTATGAAAAGATAGAGTTCTCTGGCACTCTGTTCTCTCTGCCTACCCTGCAAGGGACATGGCATACATTTTTCGTGTGGTAATAGAATTAGAACATAATTCACTATCCTATCTTGTCTATGCCTATCGTAAAAGATGGCTAAAAGATATTATATTCATGTAACATCTATGTATATAAAAGAAAATCTCGTAATAAAATCTGATACCAACCCTTCTGATCACCATGGTATTGTGGTATCAATTACTCTGCTATTGTACAGGAGGCTCAAGCGTAACAATGTGATATACATATATGAGCTGAGATGATGAAAATAAATTGTATATTTAGAAAATCACCCGTGACAGGCATCCAATTACTTTATTAGTACGACATCATCTCGGCTCATTTATGTTCCAGTGTTGCGCTCGAGCGTCCTTCACAAAGGGAGGGAAGTTGACCTACTATACTACGCTTATCAGACATGTTGGTATAGCATTTTGTTTCGAGTTTCCCTTCTCATACATAGATGTTATATGCGTTTTATATCCCTTAGTCGTCTCTTACGATCACCCACGTATAAAATAGGGTGTGGTAATTTGTATTTTTGCTCCATCACCACAGGCCTGACGTACGTAATATGACATACTAAGTCAAAAAATAAATTTAAAAGCATTTACTTAGTTGAAATTAAACATCAAATAAATTAATCGCACATTACCGCAATAGAGATATGTTTGCGGTTATAATTTTAAAACTATATTGGATAAACTATGATAAACTATTATATATTATTTAATATAATTAAACTTATAGGTACAAAGGACGATATTGATTTAATAAACAAGAAACGCAAAGATAAACATCATTTACATAATTAATACAAATGAGTCATATAATATATTTATTCTTACGTAATTTACGTAGTAATTGGGTTGAAAACTTGTTATTGAAATACAATAAGGATTTAATGATGGAACGGATTCATTGATTTCATGATTTGTATTCATCATGTTTCACTTATGGCATTTTTTTTTATCGAAATAGCAGTAAATGATTATAAAACATGTATAAAATTAGATATTATTGGTTATAATAGCAAATATTCTGTGAGATAAAACTTTTGCAGCTGTCCAAAAGGAAGTCTGTCAGGAAGTTTCAACAAAGTTGCTACAGATTTATTTTAATGAAAATAGATCAAGCGCGCAATACAATATTGATGGTAGCGACACTAATACGTCATATATATATATATATTAGTAGCCAAAAGACAGTATATAAAAGTAAAAAAAAAAAATACACTTTTAATTATGTACAAACCCCTCGGGGCATTTCCATGTTGTCAAATTTTAAGATTATGCTTTAAATTAATCTAATGAATTACTACTCGATTTCAATGTGAAGCTACTGAGAAGATCCACAAGAAACTCAGTGGATCTATCCTTTTTTTTTGATGATGATGATGAGGCTCCACAACAGGCACCCGATTATTAAGAAAACTACTAGAACAGCCATCACACCTCCCTCCCTAAATTATTTTAAGGAATGATGAATGAATGAAATGAATGATGAATAAGGAATCCACTCAGCGACTGCTAATCATAATAACTATACATACTGCTAAACATGTTGAAATAAATTTTATTGCCTATCATTCAATGTAATTTTTGAGTCAAAATCTTATAATAACTTATAGAAATAGATTTAATAATAATAAAAAACATTCGCGTTTGTTTTTAATTGTCAATATTATTCCTCAATTAAGGCGGGCAATAAAAAAATTAGAGCAATTAATTGTCGACCCCAGAAATTACGACTTTCTTTAATTAAACCCTACTACGACTTTTAGTCACATTGCCTTAATGGTACAATGATATGTATTTGACTTTCTTTAATATTTCAAGTTCAATACCTAGACGAGACGTTTCATTATCATTATTGTAAAGAAATCCTTTCAATCAAATCATTATTCATGTGGTAACGGAGTAAGAATAAAATTCACCACCCCCTATCTTACCCGTGGTTGATCGTAAGAGACGACTAAGGGATATAAAATGCATATAACATCTATGCAAGAGAAGGAAAACTCGAAACAAAATTCTATACAAACACGTCTGACCGTCCCTCCCATTACGGAGAAGGACCGAGCCCAACAGTGGGACATTAATGAGCTGATGATGATGATGAAAGAAATCAATTTATTTTACCAATGTTTTCTTACGCCTATAAAAGTACATTTTTTTAAGATGAGAAGTATCATTCAAGTTTTTTTCGTCCATTACCAATGTCTACAACCAGATAGTAAGTCTCCCTCGTTGAAAACGAAAAGGAGCGGTCTTATTGAGTGATGAGTAGACAGTAAAGTAATTGCTACACTAGGCAGACAGGTTGGTGATTTCAGTGAGATGTTATACGTTTTCCAGAAGTGAGCTTCTGCACACCCCCTTTATGACCTTTCAGCCAATTTTGTATTTTAAGACGCCATCATGACCTAAATATAGCTGTGCGGCTAAGAAACCAACACTTACTTTGCTCATGGAAGTCGTAAAAGACGTCTAAAAGCCTTATAACAACCTGGGCCAACTCCTTCTGCTGCAGTTTGGTCAACAATTACATTTCCAAGGAGGGTTGACGTCTGGCAGGCGGCCGGTCATAAAACTATTTCCAATAACTTTTACAATATGTACTATGAAAGAAGAGTACATATTGTATCGACCTCAAGTAATTGGGATAAGAGTAGGAGAATGATGATCATGACTTAGATATACATAAAATATTATTTATATTTATTTTTTTAAAACAATAGGTAATATGATTTATTAACCGTTATTTTATACATAAAATACATGAAATATTATTTATATTTATTTTTTAGAACAATAGGTAATATGATTTATTAACCGTTATTTTATACATAAAATACATGAAATATTATTTATATTTATTTTTTAGAACAATAGGTAATATGATTTATTAACCGTTATTTTATACATAAAATACATGAAATATTATTTATATTTATTTTTTAGAACAATAGGTAATATGATTTATTAACCGTTATTTTATACATAAAATACATGAAATATTATTTATATTTATTTTTTAGAACAATAGGTAATATGATTTATTAACCGTTATTTTATACATAAAATACATGAAATATTATTTATATTTATTTTTTAGAACAATAGGTAATATGATTTATTAACCGTTATTTTATACATAAAATACATGAAATATTATTTATATTTATTTTTTAGAACAATAGGTAATATGATTTATTAACCGTTATTTTATCTCCATGCTTAATGCACCACGATCAAAAAATATCGACATGATATCATTTTTTGAACATTTTCAATATTGCTTATCCATTTGAATTTCTTTTGGTTCAGTGATATACCGTGGGCTATTACAGTCAGGCCAACGAATACAAAGACCGGGTACCGGTGGCCCGCTCGCACGGCGAAAAGGGGCGTTTTGCAGGGTGGGTATATGGGGTCATGCGCCGCCTCTTCCGTCGACCCGTACTGATTTGGCAGGGCGTGACCACCTCCATAGTCTCCCGCAAAAAAAAATAAGGCTATTACAGTCAGGTATAGCAGTTTGTTTAAAATCTATATCGCGCAAAAGATAAGGTAATTTTGGGTTATATATATATATATATATATATATTTAGCGATATAATATTAAGATAACTTTATTATTATTAAGGGAACTAAAATAACAAGTATACGAGTGTATTAACATTTTAACCATTGAGGTATAAATTTACATCTACGTTTAATGTAATATTTTTATAAGCGTTAATTGTATATATACACTACAGTATTACTATTACTACTATACTATATATATATATATATATATATATATATTTAGCGATATAATATTAAGATAACTTTATTATTATTAAGGGAACTAAAATAACAAGTATACGAGTGTATTAACATTTTAACCATTGAGGTATAAATTTACATCTACGTTTAATGTAATATTTTTATAAGCGTTAATTGTATATATACACTACAGTATTACTATTACTACTATACTATATATATATATATATATATATATATATATATATATATTTGTGTGTGTATGTATATATATCATAAACTACAGATAGATTGTTTCCGTGGTCATACAATACACTTAATATGTCGATATCTCTTATCTCTTTTTTTTCAAAAACAACTTGGGCTTACCACATGTACACTATGTAAAATTTCGCCTTTTCTAATATAGGCATATGTACTACAAAAATACAACTAAGTTATACACTTTAAATTGCGTGTGTAAGCAATTGTTATTTATTTATAGTTCTTGTATAGCTATTTACTCGTAAATATAGCTATTAACCTTGCCTGGCATTGCACGAGTATATGTAATCGTATTTTGTATTTTAGAGTTATAGGTTTCATCAGGCGGAACAAACATGTCATTTTATTATTTTTTCTTCTTTTATCGTAAATAGACTCATTTTAATAAAAACAAATTTCTTAAAACCTTTAATTCATAATATTGACAGATTTTATCAAAATCGGTTTAGCTACAGACTCATGTAATACATGTAGGTATTTCTGCAATTATAATCTATAAAATATAGCATGATCTCTGTGACAGTTCTCACTAGTGCCGCACGCTTACAATGCAGTCCGTATTTTTGTCGATATAATTCCTTATTTTTAAAGTTATTTGCTACTGCAATTGAAAAACAATGTATGAAAATCTTATTGAATTTCCATCAAATGGATGGATGAATCGATTATAAATTTAAAACGATCTATGAAAATCTTATTGAATTTAAATTAATGGATTTTATTTAATTTCAACTAAAGCTGTTAATTAATTCTTTTTATTATTCGAAAAGAATACATCCAAGTTCATCGTCACTATTATCATCATCGGTGGCGCATTCCTGTAGGTTGATTATGAGTTCTTGGTCACAGATTATTTCATGAATAATCATGTTTATTTTATAAAAGAAATTATCTTTTTAATATAAAAGAAATGGTCTTATTAATATAATAACTAATTTCTGAATATTAAATTAACACAATTTACTTATTTTATAGAGTAACCATGTGGTTTATATAGGTAATGTATTGGTTTTACTTGTTTAATAAATAATTAATAAGAATGTTATCGATTTACGTTTATCGATTGCCCCATCTCTATCTTATTCTCAGTCCAGTATGACCTTGTACTTGCGTAAGCATCATATTTTTATAAAATTGTTATTTAGTATTTTAAAATATATAAGGTACAAGTTTTGTTGTAAATATTCATATTTTATATTCATAATTCAGTTGAGATATAACTGACATGTAAAGAGTGAAAATATAGGCGATCATACTGGTAGGACCACGCTTTTGACAGTTTTCTGTGAACAGCCGCGGGCCGGTCCGTCCGGGGTAGTACCACAGTCTCGCTGATCGACGGCTGAGTAATGGCAATGTGCTACTGCGCTTCGTTCGGTGAGCGAGACAGCCGGTAGCCCAACTGGGTGGGTTTGGGGATCTACCAAGGGTATAGCTTAGGCAGCGGTTTAAGCTATACCCTTGGTATTGCAATGGTCCATGGGTGGCAGTGACACTTACCATCAGGTGTGCTGCTTGCTCGTTTGCTATCATAGCAATAAAAAAAATACAAAATAAAATTGTAAATATGCCGCGTATTCAGAATTACTTCATCGGTTTTGTATCCATCTGTCACAGAGATCAAGCTATATTTTAAAGACTTTATGTGGCGGTGAGCTTGAAATATACGTGTGGTGACGGAGTAAGAATACAATTCACCACTCCCTATCTTACCCGTGGGTGATCGTAAGAGACGACTAAGGGATATAAAACGCATATAACATCTATGCAGGAGAAGGAAACCTCGAAATAAAACCCTATACCAACATGTCTGACCAGCGCGGTAGGTATAGTAGGTTAATTTCCCTCCCATTACGGAGGAGGCCCGAGCCCAACAGTGGGACATATATGGGCTGTGATGATGATGATGACGATGAGCTTGAAATATATAGCAACATGCTATATTTAAGAGAAAATATTTTTGTAATTAACTAATATTAATTATATTAACTGCAAATAATTTAATTTACCTTAAAATAACTGCAAAATAACGTTGCACAAATCACTCCACAGAGAAACAAATGTCAAAAATAACATGAATAGAGTAGTTAATTAGATAAACAATTATCACTCACTCAAAAAAAAAATAGAACTCCGATTTTCGAATTAAGAATATTGTTGTAAAAAGTTTATTCGTTCGCGATATTATTTCACAGTGTATTGAGACGCGCGCAATGCGTGACACTCGCTTACCGCCACTGAAGGCGAACTTTCCTCACGCTTGCGCAGTAGGGCCCATCAGGCACACAAAATGTATTTTTAGTTTTTCACTTTTACCTGCGCTTTCAATAATGTATGCAATATATATTCATGTATAAGTGCATGAATGTATTCATTAGTTTAAGCGTTTTTTTTTCTTTTCTGTTATTGTTATTTAAAGTAAGCAGTATTTTTTTATATTATCATTATTTAATGATAAATGGCATTATAATCTTTATAGTTAGTCTTCTGTATTTGTACAATTTAAGGGCAGTTGAATGAGTAATGTACATACATACATTTAGGTGTATTTTATAATTCCAAGTTTAAAAAAAACATAAATATTTAGTCTTTTTTTAATAAAATATACTTCATCGTATTATAACTTTAGTATTGGGGCAGATGTCAGACGCATGTTAAAAACTGAGCACCATATGTATTTAAATCATTGAATCATTTTGAACTTCAATTTTTTTTCAATAACTGCATTATACTGATCAAAATTCAAATACCGCGGAGCCATTGCACGAAGGAGTGAGAATAAATGCTACACGGCCAGCTGATGCGAGCCGCTTGCGCTGCTGTAGCGGCATTGCCTACTATGCCGAGTGACTTCCCCTACTCTGCGGCCAGCTGTGATGCGACATGCTATAGATGACAAAAAAAAGGCGATGGACAAAGTTTAAAAATTTTCTTCATAAATTATAACAATATTACACCTTTTCACGGTCAATGGAGTCTTATTAACGAGTACGTCAAGTGGTTACCATTAATTGGACACTGACAACCAAATTACGATTCCTCTAGGAATTTTGGCAGTACACGAAAAGGCGCGTAAACCACTGTTATATTGTATTTATTTAACATTTTTTCTGTGTTACATTGCATAGAATATCGGCAAGAGTATTGAGTATTCTTATATTCATCATCAAAATAACCATCTTGCTCTTATTCCAATTACTTAGAGCTGATGCAATGTGTTCACATATATTGTAAATATCATCATTCACCTACTCCTATTCCAATTACTTGGGGTCGATATAATATGTACTCTTTTTTCATAATATATACTGGTTAAGAAGATATACAATGCGAAAGTGGAAGGATGTAGGTACCGAGGGAGACCGAGACTAACCTACCTAGACCAGATCGGTCATGTACTGAAGGAAGGTGGAGTCAAGAGTCTCCGAAACCGGCGAGCGTGTATGAAGAGAATTATGAATGTTGAGGAAGCGAGTGAAGTATGCAGAGATAGAGTTCTCTGGCACTCTGTTCTCTCTGCCTACCCTGCAAGGGATATGGCGTGATGATATGTATGTACAAGTTATTGGCAATATTTTTATGACCGGCCGCCTGCCAGACGTCAACCCACCTTGGGAATGTAATTATTGACCAAACGGCATCAGATGGAGTTGGCCCAGGTCGTTATAAAGCTCTTAGTCGTCTTTTACGATATCCACGAGCAATGTAAGGGTTGGTAGTATTCGTAGCCGCTACCACACAGCATAATGCAAATAATGGCAATACTTTTATTTACCTTAAAATTATTGACCCTCCTTGGAAATATCTAATTAGTATCAGACGAAACTGGATTAGGTCAAAATAGAGCTCCTAGTCATCATTAACGACCCCCACGAGCAATGTAAGTGTTGGTGGTATTCGTAGCCGCTATTACACAGAATTATACAATAAAATACTAAAATATTGAATACAATTTAAGAACGCCTTATGAAATTTGCATTTTCCCGCCAAAACACTTCGAAAAATAAGGTCAAATTGCATAGATTCTCTGTCAATAAAATTTTTATTGTTAACTCTTAAACTAAAAACTTAGAAATAAACTTGCGAAGCAGCATTGTTGCAAGAGGTGACATCTTATATAAAGGCACTAGAATGATATTTTGCTAGGTCATCTATAGAGTTATTGGAGATATACTTCAAAAGAAAGTAAGAAAGTGCCAACGGTATTATTTTGTTTAAATAACTTTTATAATTGTTCTGAGTAAACGGCTTGTGGACACTTCCGTAGTTAAATAGTGAATAGTTGTATAGTAGACTCTGATTATATGAACACAGAGTAATTTCTGGTATTGAGTTTGAGAATATTTATAAGAATTTACTTTACGACATTCTACTTTTAATGGGAATAATCCCACCACATATTCCCACTATACAATAACTCCTGTAAACCAGTGTCCACAATGGTCACCATAAATGACACCAAGGTTTGACCCTCAGGCAGTCCCGGCAAATGATTTTAATTGTCTTGGAACCCGCAACAAATTTAATTAGAAAAATTAAAGATGAGGAGTTAGAAAAGTGATTCCTCTTCCCTCCTAGAGAAAGCGGGAGACAGGATGTTTCCTGTTTTCCTCTTTGACTAGTCAGCCAATAAGTAAAGGGGTGAACAGCTACGATAAGCGCAGCAGTATGATACCACGGATATGGGATAACTTAACATAATGACATTCTAGTAATAATTTCTCATGTCTATTAACGAACGAATAAGTTACTTTTAAGATTATGCTGATGGCATAGTATTTAAGCTGTGACCTTTCAAACCAAGAACCCAGGGCCACATTGTTGTACTCCAGCAACACATTGTTCTACTCCAGGGCCATGCTGTTGATAGTTTTCCGTCTACAGCCACGAGCCGATCTGTCCGAGGTAATAATTATCTTCCCATCATCATCTCAGCTCATGTCCCACTGTTGGGCTCGAGCCTTCTCCAGAATGGGAGGGTAATTGACCTAATATACCACGCTGGTCAGACGTGTTGGTATAGAGTTTTGTTTCGAGTTTTCCTTCTCTCGCATAGATGTTATATGCATTTTATATCCCTCAGTCGTCTCGTACGATCATCCACAGTTAAGATAGAGGGTGGTGAATTATATTCTGACTCCATCACCACACGAAAGTCCGAGGTAATACCACACTCTATTAGAAAATTGACGTTTTAGCAGTCATCCAAATATTTATTTGAACGCATTTCAAATATTAACTTCTCTTTGAAAGAGATGAAGCCAGAACAGATGTAAGAGTAACAATAGGTAATGATGTACTAGAGCAAGTGGATGAATTTGTATATCTTGGATGTGGATTTAGCCGAGATGGACGGTACACCACTGATATAGAGCGAAGAGTGAATGCGGGAAATAGAGTGAACGGAGCGTTGGGGCAACTTCTCGGCAGCCACCACCTCAGCCAGAAGGCACGTGTAGCAATACATAACGCAGTGCTTATCCCAACATTACTGTATGGAAGCGAGAGTTGGGTATGCAGAAAAGAGTATGAAAGTAAAATCAATGCGGTTGAAATGCGATCTCTTCGGAAAATCTGTGGAGTTAATCTGACCGACCACATTCGTAATGACGACATAAGAGAGCGAGTAGTTATGAAAGAGAATATTGGTGTAAAGATGCGAAAGGGAATGCTCCGATGGTTCGGACATGTGGAAAGAATGCCGAACGAACATCTGCTTAAGAAGATATACAATGCGAAAGTGGAAGGATGTAGGTACCGAGGGAGACCGAGACTAACCTACCTAGACCAGATCGGTCAGGTACTGAAGGAAGGTGGAGTCAAGAGTCTCCGAAACCAGCGAGCGTGTATGAAGAGAATTATGAATGTTGAGGAAGCGAGTGAAGTATGCAGAGATAGAGTTCTCTGGCACTCTGTTCTCTCTGCCTACCCTGCAAGGGATATGGCGTGATGATATGTATGTATGTATGTGTAACTTCTCAACCTCATTTTAATATTCCAAGTCTTCTAAACCAGCATTTTAATTATCATAATTATCATCATCCTCCTGTTCTTATCCCAATAACTTGGGATTGACGCAATTATTATTCTCCTTCTACTATACATATTGTAAACGTTTTCGCAATTGTCTTACGATCGGCCATCTACCTTTTTTTTTGCGGTGGGCTGTGGATGCATCTCGCCCCGCCAAATCGGTTCGGGGTGGCGGAAGAGGCGACGCGTAACCCCATAGACCCGCCATGCAACTCCTCTCTTCGCCGTGCGAGCGGGCCACCGGTACCCAATCTTTGTCTTCGGTGGCCATCGGCCATCTACTTAAAATCAACTCTTCTTGGGAATCTAATTCTTGGCTAGACTTGTTGGTATGAAGTCAGCAGTTTTTTTTTCGCAGGCTATCTCTGACGAGAAATATAAGGGTTAGTATTATTTGTAGCTGCTACCATACAGCTTTCTAACCCACTAATATATTCTTCTAATATCAAATGCAATCCCATCAATGTAAATATTCTAACAGTATTTGTTTTATCGTGCTAGTTGCTTTGCGCTCTTATGTTTTAACAACGAATTAAGCCATGCATATTAATCAAATCATACTGCACTGTAATCACTCAATTTGCATGCAGAGATAGAGTACAGGCAATACAATTAAATGTTCAAATGTAGGTATAAGATGATTATAATTTAAAGTTAATATACAGTTCATGTATTTGCGTGGTGATAGGTTAATAATATAATTATCGCAAGCGATTACGTTGCAATTATAAAATATAGGCTAAGAGTTGAAATCCCCTTAATTAGCTAAGGAGGCTTGCTTCGGTACGGTCGCGAGGACGGAGAAGATACCGTCCTGCCACCACTGTGATTGTGACGAGGACATCCGCAGTATACGCATGAGGTCTGAACGACCTGGGCAAAGCAGCGTTGTGTACTCGTTGCAATCATCGGTGCCAGCCATCGCTAAGACGATGCTCGACATTTTCAGAAACTGAGATGCGGTCGCCACCTTTACGAGGCAGTCGTCTCGGGCGGCGTTGCAGGCGCGAGTACCTACGTTCGATGCTGTCCTACCTGAGGTCACGGGTGAATGTACCGGCGATTAGTCTGCCTCCCGCAGAGAGGCCGACACCGTGAGTGCGATACCCAGGTATCATTGTTATTTGTTGTCGGGGCATCGATGGAGATGATATCCGAAAGAGTAACCCACGAGGCCGGCCACTTATGACAAGAAAGTGGTACTAATGGCAATGAGGAGGGAACAAGGTGGGTTATGGGGCCACATGCTGCCCTTCTGTCACACCGAACAGAATGGGCGAGGTGTGTCCAGATCATAGTTTACCAAAAAAAGGTGTTTCCAAATTAAAATAACTTGACATAGAAAAAAAAGCAACATAAAATCAAATAAATATTTTTCTATTACATTATAAAATACCTCCAGAAAGGCACTAGGAATTTTCTAATCACGTAAAATCAATTTCAATTCCAATTCCAATTTGTATCTGTACTTAATTGAAAACGTAAATAGAAAGTGATTACAAAAATAAGTCGAGTCATCTTATAACCCAAAATACCAAGTTTTACACCAATCGGAAATCTATTTGCAAATTAACGGTGAGTCGAAGTTTAGGTAAAATTTATCTCTCGCTAAATTATTCGAGTAAACTTTAGAATGTGTTTATCGATTTTATACCACAGATGTTTTAACAAAAAATTATAATGTTTCAAAATTAAATACGTTATGTGTATTTTCATATTTAATTCGCGACAATGTTACTAAGTTTCAAATCTTAATATATATAAATTCCGCGTCACGTTGTTTGTCCGCGATGGACTCCTAAAGTTCTTAAATTTGCACAGCATGTGTAGGTTGATCCAACTTAAAAGACAGGATAATAAATGGAAGCTCCATTTCAATTTATAGTTACAATATTATTTTATTGCAAATGATTTGTCTATTATTTGACAGTCCAAATTATCTGTTATCTCCAAACGATTCTAACAGACAACGGTTACTGTTGACTGGATTAAGTAAGTATTTAATAGATGGCGCTATATTAAACGTACAAACGTTGAAACGTTTTGTATATGAATATAAGCTACAATTTATTAGCATAACCACCGCGAGTTACTGAGGTTACCTTAGCCACAGCAACGCGTGGCCGAGTTTGCTAGTTAACTTATAAATTAAATATTGGCAATGGGAACGCAATTGATTGCATGAAGCGACATAGCTGTACACTATTATTTTAAAACTAGCAACCCACACTATGGTATTTGATCAGCATGTCCCTATATTTTATATCTCTAATGTACTTTTAGGAAATTTCTTTTGAATTAAGTTTTAGAATATTCATTTAAATTATATTGTTAGCTGTGTGGCAGCGGCTAAGAATACTAACAACCCTTGCTTTGCTCGTGGATGTCGTAAAAGACGACTAAGAGCCTTATAATGACTTGGGCCAACTCCATCTGATGCCGTTTGGTCAACAATTACATTCCCAAAGAGGGTTGACGTCTGGCAGGTAGCCGGTCATAAAACTATTGCCAATAACTTTTACAATATGTACTATGAAAGAAAAGTACATATAGCATCGACCCCAAGTAATTAGAATAATAGTAGGAGAATGATGATTTAAAATAAATTGTAAAGGTCAATTTTAATGTACATTATTGTTTTGTAATGTGTAACGTTAAACAAGGTTACTTCGGGTTAGCCTTAGAAGATAAATATACATATATGTACGAAGACAATTTATGTAGATCTTTTTATGATATGTGTATGTGTAATTCATAGCATGTTATTCTGATACATATCTGCTTTTTTTTTTTTTTTTTTTTTATTATTGGTGGGCTATGGGTGCGTCTCGCCCCGCCAAATCGGTCCGGGGTGATGGAGAAGGCGGCGCGTGACTCCATAGACCCACCGTAAAATCCTCTCTCTTCGCCGTGCGAGCGGACCACAGGTACCCGATCTTTGTCTTCGGTGGTCCTGATATATATCTCCTAAGGTTTTTAGTAATGCTGGCGGCGTTGCTAAATAAGTGCATAAAAATGGCTTTTACGACATCACTTTACAAATCTCTTAAATTTTAGACTTCTATATTTTCGACTTCTAAATTTTTGACTTCCAAATTTTCACCTTCTAAATTTTCGACTTCTTTCACTATAACGTGCATGTGGTGATGAGAAGGACCAAGCTGTTGATAATTCTCTGTCTACAGTTGCGGGCCGGTCCGCCCGGATTAGTACCATACTCTCGCAGAACATCGACGTCTGAGTAATGGCAATGTGCTATTGCGCTTCGTTCGGTGAGCGAGAGAGCCAGAAGCCCAACTAGGTGGATTTGGGGATTGGATTGGTAGACAGTGGCCTAGCTATAGACTTGGTTATTACAAAGGTGGCAATAACACTTACCATCAGGTGTGCTGCTTGCTCGTTTGCCACCATAAGCAATAAAAAAAACGTTTTTTATTGCTTATGGTGGTAAACGAAAAAGCAGCACACCTGATAGTAAGTGTTACTGCCGCTCATTAACCGTTACAATACCAGGGGTACAGTTAAGCCGCTGCCTACCAATAAAATTCCAAATGCACCCAGAAAGTTGGGCTGCCGGCTCTCTCGCTCACCAAATGAAGCACACGCTGGTAAGACGTCGATTTTCTGCGAGAATGTGGTACTATCCCGAATAGACCGGCCCGCGGCTGCAGACAAAAAATCGACCAAGTGCGAGTTGTACTCGCACGCACGAAGGGTTCCGTAAAACTAAAAAAAATCAAGTTTGTTGTATGGGAGCCCTCCCCTAAAAAAACATTTATTTTACTTTATTTTTAGTATTTATTGTTATAGAGTCAATAGAAATACATCATCTGTGGAAATTTCAACTGTCTAGCTATCACCGTTCTTGAGATACAGTCTGGTGATAGACGGATGGACGGACAGCGAAGTCTCAGTAATAGAGTCCCATCTTTACCCTTTGGGTACGGAACCCTAAAAAGTGTCAACAATGTGGTCCTACCACTATTATACGAGTACATATAAACCTACCTTCTGAATCACTGTGTATATTGACGAAAATTGTATTAAAATCCATTACGTAGTTTTAAGATCTAATCGTACAGAAAACAGTGCCAACTTTGTTTTATACTATGTATAGTTATCGAATAGATAAGTGATAGAAAGGAAACTCCAAAACCTCAACACTACCTGAACTATATCGTAAACTTCAAATAGAAATGAATAATATAAATGCGCCACGCATTTATTGCTCCAACCGCACTAAGAATACCTTGTTCATAGTAGAAACACGTGTAGAATTAAGTTCTTTCAAAGTAGTGTAGAAAATTTCGTGCTCGGATTTTACAGATGCTTATGACATGCTTTTTTCCTTTCTTTTTGTTTTCCATCCTCGTCTGATTTTAGTATTAAAATTCACATATGTTTGTCAATGTCTAAAAGACATTGACAAACATATGTGAATTTTAATACATACATTTATATGGTGACGGATTAAGAATACAAATTATTACCGCCCCCTCTGAGTGAAAATCGTAAAAATGGCCCGAGGTATTATCGCAAGGAGAATGGATGTTAGTAATTAGAAATTTATTTGGGAGCACAGCAGTGGCCCTGCCTTGTCAGCAGCAGCTGCGCAGCTCAAGCCATTTTCGGTCGCCTATAACTTCGTTGTGGATAAAACTGAATGTTGAGTAACCAAGCAGGTATCATTTTGTATGATCACTAACTCGCTTGATACGTGTAGCGATTATGGCATTACAGTCCCTCGGGTCCCTGTGCAACATGTCCAAAAATAGACATGAATGGGTTAATGGATGTTTTTTTAAAAAGCTCAAAACTTTTTTAGTTGGTCTTGGTCTAGACTCACCTCGTCCGTTCCGTCCGGGGTGACGCAAGAGTAGCATGCGGCTCCATAAGCCATTATGTTCTCACCCTATCAGCACTGAGACGATTGGTATCGATTCCTTAACATTCATGGCCAATCCGGTATAAGAGATCACAAACTGCACTAAGGAAATAATTCTTATATTGTGAGCGACTATACAAATACCCATATAAGTAATGGCCATAATTGCACTTGGACTCAGAACAACAATTTTTGGATTATACAAAGCATTGTTCTGTGTGGGAATCTGAAAAGAATCTTAACTATTACATTTCTGTGCAGTCGACGCTAACGAATAGTTAGAAATAAATTAAGTATTTCTGAAAACAAAGTATGAATGAAAACCAAATAAAATTATAAATAATAACATCAATTCTATTTAAAATATAATTTCCTTAAATTATACATATAAAATTAAGACGGGATTTTAAGCCGAAATAACAATAGAATTTATGAAGGAGACGTTTGGTAAATAATTTCATTATTCTAAATATCTCTAATGGATATTTGAAATAAATACAGTAGATCAAATTAGATTAGTTTTTAGGGTTCCGTAACCAAAGGGTAAAAACGGGACCCCATTACTGAGACTTCACTGACCGTCTGTCTGTCACCAGGCTGTATCTCAAGAACGGTGATAGCTAGACAGTTGAAATTTTCACAGATGATGTATTTCTATTGCCGCTATAACATAAAATAGTACAAAAAATATATATTTAAGGGGCTCCCATACAACAAACTTGATTTTTTTTACTGTTTCTTGCTCGATAATAACTCGACTAATAACTGTAACAGGTAGACGCGTTAACTATTCACAGAATATTTAGTTTTATGTTCTCTTTAAATATAATTAATTAAAATAAAATAAATAATTAAGGACGCTCCCATACAATAAAAGAGGTTTTTATAGATACGGAACTCTTCGCGCGAGTATAACTCGCTCTTGGCGGATTTTTTTAATAATATAAGTGGTAACAATATTGAAAATAAAATTAGGTTCTAATGAAATATCTAGTGACAAATGACAAACATTTAAAGGTACATTGAAATTAATAGAAATATTGGTACTTCAAAACTGTATGAGATGGTTTTACAAAATAATGCTAACTCCTCTTTCTCTTGCTCTTATCGGAATTATTTTGCAATATGTACACGTACATATTGCAAAAGTTATTGGTCTTATGACCAGCCACCTGCTTGATTTCAACCCTCATTGAAAATGTAATAATTGATCAAAGGACATCAGGTGGAGTTGGCACTGGTCGATATAAAGCTCCTAAGTCATCTTTACGTTAAAAAAATATTTATTTATTACTATGCAAAAGTCATACGTGTGGTGACGGAGTAAGAATACAAATCACCACACCCTATCTTACCCGTGGGTGATCTTAAGAGTCGACTAAGGGTTACAAAAGCCATATAACATCTATGCAAGAGAAGGAAAACTCGAAACAAAACCCTACACCAACACGTCTAACCAGCGTGGAATAGTAGATCAATTTCCCTTCTATGTTAGAGGAGTTTCTAGACCAACAGTGGGCCATATTATGAGCTGAGATGATAATGATTATGCAAAAGTTATTAGCAATATTTTTGTGACCACCCGCCTGCCTGACGTCAACTCTGCTTGGGAATGTAATTGTTAACCAAACAACATTAGGTGGAATTAGCCTAGAAGGATATAAATTTCTTAATCGTCTTTTACAAGATCTACAAGGAAATTAAGTTGGAAATATTCATAGCCGCTCCCACACAGTACTATACATTTAATGCTACTATAATAAAATAGACTGAAGTTCGAAGTCACCCAGGTACAGGTTATACATTACCGAGAGGCCGACCGCGTGACCGACCGACATCCTCACCGAAGGGGGGACGTCGGTTGAGGAGAGGGTAATCCTCAGGGGGTATACCGTGGGGCCGACCACTGACGTCAAGTCACTCTGCTCCGGTGGTCAGCCCAACGATAAAAGCGACGTCACGGGTGGGTTACGGGTGTGCGTGCTTATGCCCCTCTGTCGTCCCGGACGGAGTGGTGCGAGGTGAGCGCCGACCGTAACCCATCCCCCCTCTCCCCGCCCCCAAAAAAAAAAGGTACTTATATATTAAATTCGAATATGTTATTGTGTATACATCTTTAGCTTAATATTTTTGTATACTTTACGAAAATATGAAATAAAAATTCAATAAAACAGATGTAACCTGATCGATTTGGGAATCTTTGCGCTCTAGAGTGGTTGTAAATTTTGTTATATGAACCTTAAACCTGAACGCGACCAAATTAGGCCGAATCAATTGCCGTAGAACCCACGTACGGCCAGTAAAAAAAGGCATGTATTATATATACGCCTCGGGCTTTTAGGACCGTATAAAAACCAGAATATCTGATGAATATAAATAGAGAGGATATTGTGTTGTCATTGATTTTTCACTTAAAAATAAACTAACTTGCTGTATTTTTGGATATTTTTTAGATAGATAATATTGTGTTAGAATCGGATAAAGGAAGACCCGCAAAGAATATATTATTACCATGACCCGTAATATAATAATAATAATAATAATAATTTTTATTTCAGAGTATAGAGCTCCATATTTTGTTAGTAACAATAAAAACTTAAGAACTAGTGTTAGTAACATTGACATAATTACCTTATAATGTATGAACAAAACTAACATAAAACTGTTGGTCGTCCGAACCTGAGGGTGTCTACTTAACTGCATGCAGTCGTATCCAACGCCTCAGGATCGGCGATTCCCACCAATCAGCCAAACCCTTTATTATGTTATTGGGGCTGCCGCGCATACGACGCAATAGCGAGGCGCTTCTCTTGCGCATAACGGCCGAAAAACTATCTACGTTCGCGTCAGCAAACATGCCGGACGCGCTACAAAAACGCGACAGCCCCAACAACACCCGGAACGTGTTATTGTATTGTACACGCAGGTCACTGTATGCCTTCTGCGTAAAGTTCACCCACAGGCTGCACGTATAAAAACTTTGACAATAAGCTTTGAAAAGCGTGACCTTTACTGGGGTAGTGCAGTGAGCGAACCTGCGGGCCAGCATACCGCTTCGAACAGCCAGCGACCTGCGCTCCCGTTCCAAATCTGTATTATCCTTGAGGTCCGCCGAGACCCAGTGGCCCAAGTACTTAAATTTGTTAACCATATTCAGAGCTGTACCACATAGCATGACAGGTGGTATAGTACTATAACATTTATTGCCTGCTTTAAATATCATGAGCTCACTCTTGGTTGCATTATATTTGAGCCCGTGTGCCCCGGCGTAGGATTCACATATTCTGACCAATTTCCTCAGGGCCTTGATTGATGGGCTCAGCAACACCATATCGTCAGCATAACTTATATTATTAACACATATACCATTAATGTGACACCCTATACCTGTGCTGCTGAGCTCCCCGATCAGACTGTTCATGTATAGGTTAAAGAGTGCCGGAGAGGTCAAGCCCCCCTGCCTCACACCGCACTCCAACCTATACTCTGTCGAGTATGTGTCTGCCCACTTCACTAGATTTATTTGATTATCGTACCAATATTTAAATAACATTATCACCTCAGCGGGTACACTTGTATCACGTCGCAATTTAGTCCATAGAATGTCATATGACACCATATCAAACGCTTTCGATAAATCAAGGTAACAGGCATATACTGGTGTTCTCCTAAGTGTATAATACTGTACAGTCTGCTTAAGGCAAAATATAGCACTGTCAGTAGAAAGACCAGGCCGAAATCCAAACTGTGCGTCATTAATTAACACATGCTTATCGAGTACACGCACAAGCAGACTGTCCAGTACCTTAGCAATTACAGTTGCCAATGAAATAGGTCTATAGTTCGACAGCATAGACGAGTCACCAGTTTTGTTTTTAATAATCGGTACGACAATAGTGCGCATCATTTTTGCAGGTATATAAGAATGCCTTAAACACAAATTAAAAAACATACATAAAACTCGTGGTAGATGGTTACCAGCGTGTTGCAAGTGTTCGATGCTGAGACCATCGTGCCCAGGAGACCTACCTCTCGTCATGTTTTTAATAGTAGCATTAACCTGTTCCACGTTAAATGTTGCAAACTGCTCGCGGCATACGGTTTCAGAATCGAACCCAGGCAACGACGTCACACGTTCTAATGGCGATTGAACTCTAAAGTGCTCACAAAATAGGTTAGCAATATCACCCTGGTCATGCACACCCGCTATACTCACGGGAGGACTCGGTCTATAATTTAATTTATTGGTAGATTTCCAGAATTTTACGAAATCTTTATTTGAATGGTGTTTGGCTAGTGTATCCATTTTTATTTGGTTTTGATGAAACTGACACCATTTTAATTTTGATTTAAATTTCTTTCTAGAATCACACATATTATTAAAAGCTATTCCAAAAGTGGGTTTACCACACTGCAGCCAAAATTTATAATAATAGCGAGCCCTCTCGTGAGCACCGCGAACGTGCTTATTCCAGCCAGACACATACCTACGCTTATTACCATATTTATCACAATAACTGTATTCAGATGCTTTCATAAGTATATGCTCGATATTGTTGTACATTTGATCTAATACTGACAAATGACTAGAGTTACTATTACTACACATTATATCGCAACACTGCTTACATTGCACGGGAAAAACAATGCTTTTAAAATGAGAGTGACAATAATTACGATATTTATTAATCTGGCAAATATCACGCTCACCCCATATAACTTTATTAGCATGTTTAATAGACTGTGGCAGCGTATGAACTTTAATACTATCTAGCTTACATTCTAACATAATAGGTAAATGGTCTGACCAATACGAGTCATACAATACCGATACGGCGAGGACGGCGGGCAGCGCTGCGGCGGTCACTAAACAGTGATCGAGCCAGCGCAGGCATCCGTGCGCATCGCTTACATATGTGTACGTGTCCGCCGGCAGACTGTTTGTGTCGACGCACGACCATAACTGTTCCGCACAAAATGAAAACAACTCGCTTGCAAATAATTCACCTGGGTGCGCGTTAAAGTCGCCAACTATAAAAACTGAATTAATGTTATTATTCTCAATCACTGCAATAATCTCGCTTAAACACTCGGTAAATTCTAATAAATTCTCACTACAATCTGTGGGCATATATACAGAAAACACCAAGAACGCGCAGTCCGTAAGCGTTATTTTAATCGCTGTGAGACGCACACTGTCACATTTAATCACTGACACACTAGGGAACGCACTCTTTCGCCAGAGGAGTGCCACGCCCCCGTGTGGTCGCCCACGTAGCACACCGACGGAAGTATCTACCGCCGAACTGCCTGTATATGCGAATTCTTCGTCTATTGTGCCTAGAAAAGCTAGATCATGTGGCAGCAACCAGGTTTCTTGTAACGCTATTAGGTCTGCATCACGGCAAAGGCGTCGAATACAGTCTATTGATCTGACAACATTCTTACAATTAAAGGTTACAATTTTTGTGGTTTTCATGTTGGGTTAGGTATAATATTCTCGCTAACCCGTAGGTCATTCATATTATGCCTTTTGTAACCAAATTCGACGAATCGGCGATAAGCTATTCCGACAGGCCAAAAATCATCTTTTAAGAATAATTCTATATTATCCTTAGGTACAAATACTTTGTAAGAATTGTATTCTTTCTGCACTTTCATATTCATTTTCTCTACGAAGACGTTAATGTTAGATTTGTTGCAAACATAATTAGTTATGTCACACACTGATACATCCTTCGCCACATTATAAATATAAATGGGCACTTTTATTTCAGCGGCCTTAAAATTCACGTTTGTGTCCACCAAAGCCTTTCCTCTTTTTATAGCGAAACGATTCCTATGTCTTCGCCTGTGTACCGTGACCCAGTCATTATCCTTTTTCTCACTTTTCCATTCTCCCTTTTTCATTATTTCGGCTAAAGTCTCCCTTTTTTCCGCCGTTATCGTTTTATTAGCCATATGATCCGTGTGTCTCGTATCATAAGTAGCTGTGCGCACGATCAGCTGAGTTGGGTGACTCATTCGATCACTCGACGAAAGACTAAGCGCGTTATCAATGCTTTCCGGTTCACCATAAAAACGATCCTTATCACGCTTGGAATATGGTCGATGTTCATACATGGTTGAATTGTTCACTTCGTTATGTTTAACGTGCAGCTGTGACGGTTGAATATTTGTTACAGTTAATGCCGAAGTACCTTCATTTGAAATAATATTTTGCACAATTTCACGATAAACTGTTTCCGGGGATGATAATATGTGATTTTGAGTCTGACTGCTCACACTCACATCGCCTGGATTATGTTTCATAGGGTCACAAAGGTTTTCATAGCTATCCGTACGACATGCTCCTCGTCGAGTGTTTATGGTACATTCATCAGTGTGAAGGAAAGAAGTTTTCTTCAGTATTTCTATATCATGTTTTAATGTATCCAGCTGTTTAGTTGTAACAAACTGCTCCTTTATACGAGTGACATCTTGTTGGATTAACAAGAGATCCTTCAATAACTTCGTTACATCGACATGGTCAAAGAGAATTGGCGGTAGTTTTTCTAGTGCGCGAGCGACAAAAATAGGTATTACCTCAGGATCGGTTTCCTTAAGGAGACAAATGATGTCATCTATATTTCTAAGAGCTTTTCCTTCTCTCTTCCTAGTTTTCTTCTGCTTCTTCATAGCGGGTATAGACTCAAATAGCAGATTTTTGGCATCCAATATATCTGTTTCAGAGAAGGCACTGACACATATGCGACTAATACTTTCTTCGTCCATAACGTCTAGTATCTCGTATCATAAGTAGCTGTGCGCACGATCAGCTGAGTTGGGTGACTCATTCGATCACTCGACGAAAGACTAAGCGCGTTATCAATGCTTTCCGGTTCACCATAAAAACGATCCTTATCACGCTTGGAATATGGTCGATGTTCATACATGGTTGAATTGTTCACTTCGTTATGTTTAACGTGCAGCTGTGACGGTTGAATATTTGTTACAGTTAATGCCGAAGTACCTTCATTTGAAATAATATTTTGCACAATTTCACGATAAACTGTTTCCGGGGATGATAATATGTGATTTTGAGTCTGACTGCTCACACTCACATCGCCTGGATTATGTTTCATAGGGTCACAAAGGTTTTCATAGCTATCCGTACGACATGCTCCTCGTCGAGTGTTTATGGTACATTCATCAGTGTGAAGGAAAGAAGTTTTCTTCAGTATTTCTATATCATGTTTTAATGTATCCAGCTGTTTAGTTGTAACAAACTGCTCCTTTATACGAGTGACATCTTGTTGGATTAACAAGAGATCCTTCAATAACTTCGTTACATCGACATGGTCAAAGAGAATTGGCGGTAGTTTTTCTAGTGCGCGAGCGACAAAAATAGGTATTACCTCAGGATCGGTTTCCTTAAGGAGACAAATGATGTCATCTATATTTCTAAGAGCTTTTCCTTCTCTCTTCCTAGTTTTCTTCTGCTTCTTCATAGCGGGTATAGACTCAAATAGCAGATTTTTGGCATCCAATATATCTGTTTCAGAGAAGGCACTGACACATATGCGACTAATACTTTCTTCGTCCATAACGTCTAGTTTATTATTCACAAAAGCTAAAACTTCATTTATCACAATGTTACACTTAGAACATTTCACTCGATTAGAAGCCATATTCGTTTATTTAAGCAATACGCGCGCGTCCACCAATGAGCACGGCGCCAACGCAACTGATAAAATATGAATACAAAAAGAGAATACGTGCAAGAAGATGTATTTTGCAGTGAGCTCAACTAATCGGATTATAGTAATTTAATGAAATGTTATCAACCTAATATACAGTGAGTGAAAAAGAGTAACTTTATAATAACGATGACTTGTTAGCAGTCCAATTTCTTAACCCTTCTGTGATCTCTTTTGACGATGAGTCTTAAATGTAGCTAATCGCAACGTTAAAACATAATTGAGCGGCGATGAGTTCCATAACAATAGCTTTAATAATTACACCGGCACACAAAAAAAAACAAATTAGTCTGTACATTGGGTGCCACCTATCTACGGGCATGTTTTTTGATCTGCAGAATACGAATTTCAAGTCAGTTTTAGCCGTCCACCCTCCAGTTTCGAGTAAATTGCGATAAACCGTGAAAAATAACGAAAATTGGATGTTTTGGTAAAAAAATAATTTGGAGGTCTAAGACAAGCTCAATTTTCATGTATTTTGATCTCGTGAATACTAATTTTAAGGGTGCTTAGGTCATAAGCTGTTGTGCTGTGTGTGTTGTCGACACTTGAAAAAGTGGTGTTTGACAGATGCTTACCTACTTTCATAGAGTACTTTAAATATATAGATAATTAGGTACTACTTTGCTTGAATTAAGTATCGTTACTTAACCTCGCAATTTATTTACGGCATATTCTAGTAGTATTATTTGAGATTATTAAATTGAGCTTGTCTCTTACTGCTAATTAAAATTTAATAAAAATGTTCAAATGTAAATATTGCACTATTGAAGTGAGCTCTGATAATGTGGTTATGTTTATAAATTATTGAGCCAAGACTTTGTCAAGGAACTTGCATTTAGGTATACGACGCCCAGAATTTTGCGATATAGATGCACTCTAGTGTTATTTTGAGACAACTAGCTGTTTCATTTAAACTTTTACACAGTGTTTGGCAGTGTTTCACAATGTACCGCAGAGTCCCGCTGTGTTAACTAAATGGAAAGCAACCCGTAACACTTACCATCAATTATGTTGCTTGCTCGTTTGCCACCATAAGCAATAAAAAAAATAATGTTAAAATACATCATAATTGTCTTGTTTTTACTTTTTTAGGGTTCTGTACCTCGAGAGGAAAAAACGTAACCCTTATAGGATCACTTTGTTGTCCGTCCGTCCGTCTGTCCGTCTGTCTGTCTGTCAAGACTCTTTTTCTCAGGAATGCGTGGAGGTATCAAGCTAAAATTTATATCAAATACTCATGTCTACTGTCCCTTAGAGCTATGAAAAAATCAAAGTTTTAAGCTAAAGCAATCAAAAGATATAGCTATTTATGTCGCAAATTTCTGCAAATTTTCGACACTCACAAGGGAATCAAAACCTACAGGGTACTTCCCGTGAACTCAGAATCTTGAAATTTGGAACGAAGCAACGTCTTATAGCACAGATTAAGGAAAAATTGTGAAAACTGTAAACTTTTGATTACATCATATAAAAAAAATATTTTTAATCATTTTAAACTCACTACCCTTTTTCACCTGAACGTGTATGGTTAACAAGCAGCAGTTAATTTTGGACTGACAATGAACAGGCAGCGTGACCGAGTGGTCTAATGCGCTGTTTTAAGACACCGTAGGCACGAGTTCGAATCTCACCGCCGCCGAGCTCTTTTTGCTATTTATTTTTGCAAAATGTATTTATAATAATTTAATAATATAATATTATAAATAAAATAGTTTAAAAACGTGTTCATTAAATGTTTTAAAAATTTGTAGTTTTAATATTTATTAAAAGTACTAATTTTTATTTACTACTAATTTAGGTGTAACTTGAATTAATATCAAAGATAAAAGAAACTTGAATTCATCATCATCATTCTCCTACTCTTATCCCAATTACTTCCGACGTCCACCCCGGGGGCGGACGCCGCTAAAGGGGAGGGTACCTCTCAGGGGGTATTACGTCGGGCCGGCCACTGACGATAAGTTCACGCTGCTCCAGTGGCCGGTCCAACGACGTAGGCAAGGTTCGTGGGTGGGTTACGGGTATGCGTGCGTACGCCCCTCTGTCGCCCCGGACGGAGTGGTGCGAGAAGGGTTCTTCTGGGTGGGTTATGATTATAACCCACCCCTAAAAAAAAAAACAATCCCAATTAATTGGGATCGATACAATATGTACTCTTCTTTCATAGTACATAATGTAAAAGTTATTGGCAATAGTTTTATGACCGGCCCCCTGCCAGACGTCAACCCTCCTTGGGAATGTAATTGTTGAACAAACGAGATTTTTAGTTTTACGGAGCCCTTCGTGCGCGAGTACAACTCGCACTTGGCCGATTTTTTTTTATCTATAATATTTTGACATGCTAGGGTTTTAAATTTGTCTATTAAGTCATGATTATCAAATATATCACAACTCTAGGGTAGACAATGTTCCACCGAAGACAAAGATCGGGTACCGGTAGCCCGCTCGCACGGCGAAGAGAGGTGTTTTCAGGGTGGGTCTATGGGGTTGCGCGCCGCCTCTTTCGTCGCCCCGGACTGATTTGGCGGGGCGCGACCACGTCCATAACCCACCGCGATAAAAAGAAAAAAGGATAGAAAATGTTTAAAATATGATGCCTAGAGTCTGATAATAAAATTCAAAGTAGTAATAACTTAGTATTGGAATAGAGCACGGACGGAAGTTTGAAAAGTATCCAAAATATCAGGTACGTAAAAGCTAAATACAAACTCGATAAAATGCCTAAAATAGTTTTAATACCCATGAGTAATGTTTCCCCGAGTCTCAAATACCACTCCGTCTATCACCAAGGAAAACGTGTAAATGCACTTTTAGCGAAAGCAGACAGATTTTAGCTTACATGTAATGTGTAAATAAATTTAGGTAAGTAGAAAATAATAATACATTTTTGCAAGAGAAGGAAATCTCGATATAAAATCCTATACCAACCAGTCTGACCAGCGTGGTATACTAGGTCAATTACCCCTGTATTGTGGAGGAGGCTTGATCCCAACAGAGGTAAAAAAAAACAAATCTCTTATTTGTCTTTCAGAGTCTGAAGTTCAAAAAAAAAAAAACATACATAGAAATATTAGAAAAAAAAAGCTAAATATTTAAGTTTACCTTTCACTTTTAGGTTTTCTTGGCTTTGAGCCTTGTAAATAAAACAAACAAACATTAACTTATAAATACAAGATGTTTTATATGAAAAAATAAAATCCAATTGCGGCCTCACAAATTTCATAAAAGCTAATATTTTATAGATAGCAAAAAAAAAAACAAATTTTGCTACCAAGAACTCTACGAGTATAAGTGCTTCTAAAATCTTTTATAATTGCTTTGCGTCCTCGCTGGGCTTAGGGAATTCCTTTTATCATTTATTTTATTTCGTAGTGACATTTTGGCGTAAAAATAGTATTCTGGTATTCTTTATTATGGTTATTTATTAATTAACGAAGGATGTAAGTACCGGGGGAGACCGAGACTAACCTACCTAGACCAGATTGACCACGTACAGAAGGAAGGTGGAGGCAAGAGTCTCCGAAACCGGCGAGCACGTATGAAGAGAATTATGAATGTTGAGGAAGCGAGTGATGTATGCAAGGATAGAGTTCTGTGGCAATCTGTTCTCTCTGCCTACCCTGCAAGGGATATGGCGTGATAATATGTATGTATGTAAAAATTAACCTTTTAATAGTCTAGTAAATAAAAAACCTAGAACGTTGGTGATGTGTTAAGAATACAATATTTCTAGTAGGAGCCATAAAAATTGACGAAGGATGGAATACTATGGGAGTGGGTAGAAACTCATAACACCAACGGCACTCGTAAAGCCACCTTCCTAAGCATCGCGATTACGGTAGAGTCTCATCCTTGGGTCAGCCTATAGACCTATCCAACAGTGGCCTTTGATAAGTTGATGATTGGATTGGCAGATTCTTTGATTTTATTCTTTATGATGATATTTAATTTTATGCAAAACTCTGTCTGCTATCTGTTTATTTCTGATCGATACTTAAAGACATAAATATTTCGATTTCATCTTACTTCTTATTATTATATGTAATAGTGGGACGTGTATGAGCTGAGATGATGATGATGACGATGGCTCATAGTCAGCGGTTGACAAAATACTTATCGCATACCAAACACATGAAATTTATTTTCATCAATTTCAAATATAAACCATCTATAAACGTTAAGACAACAATATTTTACGAAAATGCTTCCACAAAATTAACACCGTAAATTGTGGACTTAATAAAGCGCGCCAATTGAATTCGTATAAATATTATGATATAAATTTTGTAATGACAATGAAAATTTTGATCTTAATATCAAAATGTACATAGAAATATAAATTAAGGTACAATAATATTATTTTAGATGTACAAGTATATGCATATGTTAAACCTACTTGAAATAAATGTTCACAAATTTTAATGGTTCTTCGAGCCCTATTATTCCCAATGATATTAAGATTGGCTTTCTAGCATAAATAGTTTCAACATAATACCACGTCTCCTGGAAATATGTACCATTTTTTTTAAAAACACCACTTGTAATAAGACAACAATCCTTGTATTGCAAATATGCAATAAATATGCAAAAAACAACAGTTTGTGGATCGCACAAAGTATTGCCCTGCGTGGAAATCGAGCCCACGGTACTGGAAAAGAAGGTCGATATCTTAACTACTACGCCGACTGGCCTCCACAAACCAATAATACCATTAAACAGAACCCATTAGTAATTGATTTTGAAGAGCAAACTAAAGTTTGGAACTGTATACGGTTAACCGCAATATGTTCGCATCCCTTGTTCCGTTAGAGTAAAAATTATGCGTTGAATGTGTATGGATTTTACCTCTGCTTAAATATGAAGTGATATCGGCGAACTAAAAATATATTTACTATAACTAACCTACAACATTGATTCCCTTGGTTGGTTGATTAGTTTGCCGCAAAGTCAAGACCTATAGTGTCGTAGTATCTATAAAGAATAAGAATTTATGAAATTCATAAGGAGTTTTGACGATAACCTGATAGCATCATGTGGCGTTCTTATGTTTAACATAATTGCAGTAGCGCAAGGCTCTACACACCCAAAAAGTAGTCACGTTTTCTTTTCACAATATAAAATTTTACCACAATATTATCTATTATTCCCTTTAAAATAATACATGAAAGTCATAACAGATTATGAAAATAATTTAATGTGGCATATAACAGTTTCATTGCTGTGCTTAGATATAAAATCGAACATGGAGTTAAATCACCATATAGGGACAGCTCTAATCTCTCTAAGCCTAGTCTTTTTATATTAATTATCACATAGTACCTTAATACAACCATAACCGTATTTAGCAGAAAAAAATCAGCAAGTTTTAATGAAAAGTAGCAACAGATACACATATTTATTAGTATATCCCTGAAAAGAATATTCAATATTATTATTTTGTGAACTGCTAAAATATGGCAAAAATCATTTATACATTCTCTTCAAAACTCTAGGGTCTATGAAAAACCATACAAATCTGCTAATAGATAGATTTTTTTTTCATTTTATTATTCTTAAGGACCAGTAATTATTGATTTAACTCTATGACAAATAGTTTTAACGCACAAAATTCCAGCGTCAAGCCAAACTCTTGGGACAGGGATCTCGCTGGCAATTAGTCTGACAATTAAGCCTGAACCGAAGCGTTTCTGACTGAACACTAATTAAGCTATTGCCCCTGGGAAGAGTAAACAAGGCAACCGTCAGCTTCCTCTGAATTTTAAGCATTACAAAGTAGAGAATATTAAGCTTTGTTAATGGATGAGATATTTGTCGTTTAGAAATTTGTATAAATATTATCACATTATAGGTTTGAAAATATTTTTATTACTTAATGTTAATTTGCTACAATATTCTAGCTGACATTAAGTGGTAATATATAATTCTAGATATTAAATATACATAATATTTTAAATCTGGACGCTATTTGACTTGCTTGACTTATTCATATTACGACGGAAATCGTTTTAATTTATCACCTAGAATTTTTTTTCTTTAGTAATCAAGTGCATAGAGGCGTATTTGTTGGAACTTGTGGAATAGAAACATATGAATATTTATTGTATTTTTATTCTATGGTTATACCAAAACCTAATATATTTCAAAGAAATATGGGGCAAATAGAATATTTTAGAAGATAAAATGTTTATAAACTTCTTGTTTTCATTTAAGAATCATACGGAAGCGATGCCCAAAAGCGAGAACACTATCTTGGTTATCACTATATTCACAGATAGGTAGGACTCCAATGGTATCTGCTATAATACATGATTAGTTGAAATTCCACCTAAGTTTGTAAGTAAAATCTATATCGACTAACAGTAGCTTTTTAAGATCATAATTATTAGGGGCACGGCAATAGAAGTTTATTATTATTGATAATCATCATCATCATACAGCTCATGAATGTCGTAAAAGGCGACTAAAAGCCTTATTTTCGACCTGGACTAACATCAACTGATGCTGTTGGGTTAACAATTACATTCCCAAGGAACCTTCCTTAACGTCGGGCAGGCGGCCGGTCATAAAATTATTGCCAATAACTTTTGCAATATGTAGGATGAGGAGTACATATTGTGTCAACCCCAAGTAATTAGGATAAGAGCAGGAGAATCAGCAGCAGGAGGATCTTCTACATATAACTGGCAGGGTATCAGAATCCAATGAATAAAATAAACCTCTATCATCCCTAATATCTGGAGGGCCGCTATTTGCTTTTAGTTTAGCATTCCGACACAGACACATATCGTCATTTGCCATAGCGTTAACAAAATTAAATATCTTAGAACGTGGTAATGGCGCCCCTTCAGTCTATTACACTGCATTCTTGGATACATTTTAATTCACTTGTCATAGTGCACTTGTATCCTACTGATAACTAGGTAGTTTCTTCCAACGTAGCAGGGATAATATGGTAATGATAATTAAATTAATCAAACCCACTGGTCAAACAGGTTTGCATAAGATTTTAATTTAAATTTACTATCATTCATGAGGTTAAATACAATATTGTCCTAGGGTCTATTCTTTTTTTTATTGTTTATGGTAACGTTATCGTCACGAGCACGGCACAGCAAACGAGCAAGCAGCACCTAATGATGATGAACCTAATGATAAATCTTACTGCCGCCCATAAACCTTTGCAATACCAAGGGTATAGCTAGGCCGCTGCCTACCAATACAAACCTCAAACCCACCCAATCAGGCTACCGACTCTCACGCTCACCGAATAAAGTGCAATAACACATTGCAATTACTCAGACGACGATATTCTGCAAGAGTGTGGTACTATTCCAAACGGACTGGCCCGTAACTGGCTATTCTCCCTCCATCTTACGAATTGCCTCTCCTACGGTCTACTCTCACTCCGTCTTATGAATTTTCGATCAGGTCACGTGTCCTGACGCAAGTTTAATATTTTTTACCCATCACAAAAAGTGCATAACACAGCTAAACAAGTTTTCATTTAAAAAAAAAGCTTTGCCACTCTTGCCGATGTAATATCTACTTACATCCATTAATCAAGTTATACGATACTCATAGGAACAGAAAATAAGTGGCATTATATTTTTACACTATCATTACGCGGATAATACATTCATTTTAATTATATTTTAACTAGCTTCTGCCCGCGGCTTCGCCCGCGCAAAAGGTTACTTTCCTAAAGTTTTTCATCCCCTATTTTTATTTTACCCCTTAAGAGTAAACTTTTACAACATGTTAATGTCATATTTATTTATATCTAATCAATACTAACATACATGCCTAAAACTAATTTTCAAGCTTTTGGCTTTAAAAATGATGATACTTCCTTACAACTTTTCATCCCCTTTTACAATCCTTTTATTGCATTAAAAAGTAGCCTCCTTTGTCAGGCTCTAGTCTATCTGTGTACCAAATTTCATTTAGATCGGTTCAGTAGTTTTAGTGTGAAAGAGCGACAAAAAGACAGATAGACAGAGTTACTTTCGAATTTATAATATTAGTAAGGATTATACTCAGTCTATCTACTCATCTACTCTGCTTATATTAAACTTAATTCCTAAAAAATATGATTAGTTTCAATTAAAGATTGTACATATACCAAATAAATTGTCACGATGAATATATAGCTACTAAAGTACTGGATAAAAGAGATCGGTGTAATAAGGAGTTAGTTGCCGACGATTTGCGAAATCCCAGTGAATCCGGTGCGAATATGGTTGAAAGAATGTTGGGATATAAAGGGATCATTGCTCGTAAACATGGGTAACACATGAAATATTTTGTTCGTGTATATGAAGTTTTTTTTTATTTATTTTAATTTATCATTTATTTGTTTTAATATTTACTTTTTTATTTATTTTAATTTGTAATTATGAAAAACATTTTATACGAGCCGTTTATTGTGAACAATAAGAAAATCTATTTAAAGAAAAATTCTACTATATTGAAATTTTTGAAGTGACAACTTTCTTTAGCGGCGTTGTGCACTTTTTTGGGGTGGGTAAAAAATGTTAAACTCGCGTCAGGACACGTGACCTGATCGAAAATTCGTTAGAAGCAGGAAGATTAGACCGTAGGAGACGAAATTCGTAAGGTGAAGGGAGAGTAAACCGTAGGAGAGGAAGTAATAATATATGTATAATATAATATATTTTGGTATGTGTATTTATTGTATGGTCACATGGAATAAATACACATACCAAAATATATTATATTATACATATATTATTACTTTTACTTTATTCACAAGGAGTATGTATGGGACATACTCCTTTGATCACACTTTTTTGTTTTTTCATAGGTTTAGCTGTCCCTTCTGTCAGCAGTCCTCGAGACTGCTTCGTGTTTTTTTTTTCATTTATTTTCGCTTAGTGACGGAGGAAGAATACAATTCACTACCCTCTCCCTTAACCGTGAGTGTCGTAAAATACGACTAAAATATGATATGCAGATGAACTATGAGAGAAAACGAGAAGGAAAATTCGAAATATAACCTACTAGCTCCTGCCCGCGGCTTAGCCCGCGTAAAAGGTTACTTTCCTAAACTTTTTCTTCCCCTATTTTTAATTTACCCCTTAAGGGTAAATTTTTACAATATGTTGATGTCATATTTATTTATATCTAATCAATAGCCTAAATATAAGTTTCAAGCTTCTAGCTTTAAAAATGACGATACTTCTTTACAACTTTTCATCCCCCTTTACAGCCCTTTTTTTGCATTAAAAATTAGTCTATGTCCTTTATCAGGCTCTAGACTATCTGTGTATCAAATTTCATTAAGATCAGTTCAGTAGTTTTGGCGTGAAAGAGCAACAGACAGAAAGAGTTACTTTCGCATTTATAATATTAGTAAGGATATATCAACATGTTTGATTAGCGTTGTATAGTAGATCTCTTTACCTGTTATTTGGAGGAAACCAGAGACTTGCAGTAGCAGTATAAATTGAGATAATGAATTTGTAGCCTACTGTTTGCTACAACTCTTTGCTGGAATGTACTTCAACATCCTTTATTGCATTTCAAAAATCTGTATTTAAAAATCCTACTTGAAAATCAAAAACTGATAACTTAATATTCAGTGTACAGACCACAAATTTATTGTAGTTTTATCTCATTCTATTTCATCAAGGACGACTTTTAGCTAACCACAAGATTTATGCACTTTCGGTTTCTTTTTTACACTAATAATGTTTGTTTCTATATGTCTTTATTCAATTATTTATTTTTTATTTCGGTGAGCGTGTATGAAGAGAATTATGAATGTTGAGGAAGCGAGTGAAGTATGCAAGGATAGAGTTCTTTGGCACTCTTGTTCTCTCTGCCTACCCCGTAAGGAATATGGCGTGATGATATGTATGTATTTATGTATTTCAGCTATTCTATATAATAATTATGATATTTATTATAAACTAGAATAATATACTTCATGTTATTCTTAATATAATGTTTAAATGGTGTTATTGTTTCAAATGTTACTGTTTTACTTTTTTATTTGCATATGTTGTTGCTTGATATCTGCAACTTCATTGTGCGAGTCCGTCAGAATATCAGCGGTGCAGTATTGTGTCTACTGTACCATAAGCTTCGATGGGCCTCGTATATATTCGATTCATGTGTTTTTAGTTAGTATTTATTTCTTGTTAAGAAGATATACAATGCGAAATTGGAAGGATAAAGGTACCGGGGGAGATCGAGGCTAACCTACCTATACCAGATCGGTCATGTACTGAAGGAAGGTGGAGTCAAGAGTCTCCGAAACCAGCGAGCGTGTATGAAGAGAATTATGAATGTTGAGGAAGCGAGTGAAGTATGCAAGGATAGAGTTCTCTGGCACTTTGTTCTCTCTGCCTACCCTGAAAAGGACATGGCGTGATGGTATGTAGGTATTTATTTCTTGTATTTATTTATTTTATTCACATTTTGTTGGTGTCTATACCAATTTGTTAGGTTTACAAAATAAAATTTATTTCTTTCTGTTTATTTAATCTCAGCTTCGAATCTGTGTTATTTGTTATTAGATTTTATATTGGAGCAGGTCAAAGAACTGTGTCTGCAGAATTAGCATATAAAAACAAAATGCATAATGAGTTTGAGTAGACAAAATAGCATGTATTAGTCGCATAATATGGTACTCCACTTATAAAGTGCCAGATATTATCAATTTTTGACTAGTTTTATATAGAATTACATTTAAGGAATCTAATTTCTTTATCTATACATATAAAACGGTTTATCATGAATGACCAATTTACGGATCAACCCTCAACCGATATCATTGATCGTAGAGACCTGAAACTTCTAGGGTGTAAACTTTGTATAACGTACGCATCCAACAAGAAAGGATTTTCCAAAATTCTACCCTCTCTAAGGGAGTGAAAAAGTGCTCAAATTTTGTATGGGACAACGTGATTGCATGGTCCAATTTACTTCAAATTTTGCATAAACATTCTTTAATTTAATTGTTGGAAGATGTGTTACCTATTTTATTGAAGTTCATATCAATATTATAAAGTATGATTATATGTTATTAAAAAAATCTTTAAGAAAAACAATAAAAATTCTTATAACTTAAAATCATTCTTAGCTTCTACGCGGTCTAAGTGGTGGTCAAAAGCTGTTATCAAATATAATCCTTATCCTTACTAATATTATAAATGCGAAAGTAACTCTGTCTGTCGGTCTGTCGCTCTTTCACGCCAAAACTACTGAACCGATCTGAATGAAATTTGGTACACAGATGGTTAAGAGCCTGACAAAGGACATAGGCTACTTTTTAATGCAAAAAAAGGTTGTAAAGAGGGATAAAAATTTGTAAGGAATTATCGTCACTTTTAAAGCCAGAAGCTTGAAACTTATTTTTATTTGATTAGATATAAATAAATATGACATTAACATGTTGTAAAAATTTACCCTTAAGAGCTAAAAACTTTAGGAATGTAACCTTTTACGTGGGCGAAGCCGCGAGCAGAAGGTAATCTATAATAAAAGTTGTTTGAATGTCATAATTTTCAATACAAAGAATATTTCACTTGACACGTTTCTAATACAGTCATAGTATCAAATGGTGTAGTAGATTGACTCCTTTATAATATAAATTGTAAGTGTATAGTTAAATTTCGTGGGTGTATTACATACTATCTATAACTGATAAAAGAAATGGTCAGAAAGGAATGATACAGCGAAGAACATTCTAAATACTCACTTTTTATTAGTTTCAATTTTTATTTTATTCATTTAATTTTTTACTCTGTTCTCCCTGCCTACCCTGCAAGGGATATGGCGTGATGATATGTATGTATGTATTTTTATCGTCCATTGAAAGATAGCGATTTCGAGAATGTGCTCTAGTTACACTAGTTGCTGCTGAGCGATATAGTTGAGTGGTTTCGTAGCTAAAAATGGGTATAAATAGTGGACACGAAGGGTTAGACATTTTTTTTTCTTTATACATACATACATACATATCATCACGCCATATCCCTTGCAGGATAGGCAGAGAGAACAGAGTGCCAGAGAACTCTATCTCTGCATACTTCACTCGCTTCCTCAACATTCATAATTCTCTTCATACACGCTCGCCGGTTTCGGAGACTCTTGACTCCACCTTCCTTCAGTACATGACCGATCTGGTCTAGGTAGGTTAGTCTCGGTCTCCCTCGGTACCTACATCCTTCCACTTTCGCATTGTATATCTTCTTATGATTCTTCTATTTTTTCTTTATGTTTTTCAATAACACCACCCTGCACTAAGGAAAAAACAATAACAATCCATGTATTGCATTTTACAAACATGCAATTAACGCAGACAAATTACACCCAGACTCAGAACAACACTGTGGATTGCACAAAGTATTGTCCTGAGTAGGAATCGAACTCATAGCACTGGCACGGAAGGAAGGTACCTTAACCACTACACCATCTGTGCAGTCGAAGCATTGAGTTACTAATGATATAATGTATGAGACATTATATCATTAGTAGAAATTAATATATTTGAAGTATACAGAAGCCCTGTTAACAAAATGTACAGAAAACTTTTTAATAAGCCGGGATAAATTTATATTACCTACACCTACTATTGAAATGCTTTTTCCTAATAGAATTTATTTCGAGTTTTCCTTCTCTAGCTCAAATTTTATATGCATATCATATCTCTCATCTTTTAGTACGATTGTATGTGAGAGTGGGGTGGAGAATTGTATTCTTACTAAGTCACCACACGGAAAGACATGCTAAGTAAATCATACTTAAATATAAAGAAAATAAACAATATTAACGTTACTGACAAAACCATGAAGCTTAAATGATTTTTTCTTATTTTAAATGAAATTTTAAATATTAACTTATGACATAATAAACTTCTAAAATAAAACTATTTTTATGATTTTAATCGCGTATGTATTATATCTATACCCTTACAAAAAATATTAAAAAAATATCACAGGAAAAAAAAATATTATTCAATTCGTCTTCACAACCAAATTACATAATCAAATTAGTCAATCATGGAATTACAACAAATAATCTTCGTTATGTAATCAAAATCACGGTGCTAATCAAAAGGGTGGAAACCCTTCACCCAAAACGTGCAAAGTCCGCAATCCAATTAGCTCGCAACTTAGTCTCGAGCTATTTAACCTTGTCACGACTTGTCTGAGATACCATCTGACAACTTCGCACCACAGATTATACAGAAATGTTAAATTTACTAAAAATCTTTGCACAAGGTAGAACTTCAAGTTTAATTTGGAGAAAGAATGATTGTATTTGAAATTACTGGGATTTATGACGGGAATCTGAAAACGTCATGTGGTGCTCTTGTATTATATTCGATATCTTAGTGTTTTAACGTTGTTATATTAGATAACTTTCATGGCATTTTATGTAATGTGATGTGACAGTGCTAAGTGTTGGGATGTTGTGAATATCATATAAAAGTGCTTTACAGCGTTTTCGTTTGCCACCAAAATGCCCACAAGATACCATTAACAGTGTGGCCATAGCACTGTTGAATGTGACGATTTGACTTAGACAATGACTAACCTGAAAAGACTATAAACGTAAAAATAATTATAACTTGACACTGGCACCAATAGCTCGTATAAGTAACTGATTGCCAATACACAAAGAGAAGAAGAAGGAATTATTGCACTGATGATAAAGCGGTTTAAGTAACTGGTGTTCGTTCTTAGTGTCATAGATTCGATTGAATGTACTATCGACAGTTTTGTGATATGTAGCTGTTTTTTTTTAAATATATCATCATCATTATCCCAGCTCATTATAGGTTCCACTACTTGGCTGGAACTTCCTCCAAAATAGGTGGCAATTTGACCTACTATATACCACATTGTTTAGATGGTTTAGTAAAAAGTTTTCTTTCGAGTTTTCTTTCTTTTTCGTAAATCATCTCAGCTCATGTATGTCCCATTGTTGAGCTCGAGCCTCTTCCACAATGGGAGAAAAATTGACCTACTATATCACGCTAGTAAGGCGTGTTAATATAAGGTTTTGTTTCGAGTGTTCCTCCTCTTGTGTAGATTTTATAATGTATTTATATACCTTATTCGTCTCTTACGATCACTCACGGGTAAGGTAGGGGGTGGTGAATTGTATTCTTACTCCGTCACTACACGGAAATCCATAGATGATATATGCATATTACACATACATACATATCGTCACGCCATATACCTTGCAGGGTAGGCAGAGAGAATAGAGTGCTAGAGAACTCTATCCTTGCATACTTCACTCGCTTCCTCAACATTCATAATTCTCTTCATACACGCTCGCCGGTTTCGGAGACCATTGACTCCACCTTCCTTTAGTACGTGACCAATCTGGTCTAGGTAGGTGAGTCTCGGTCTCCCCAAATACCTACATCCTTCCACTTTCGCATTGTATATCTTCTTAACCAGACGTTCGTTCGGCATTCTTTCCACATGTCCAAACCATCCAATCCATCCAATTATTAACGTAATAGGTGGTATTGTTACTAGACAATGTAGAGTTATCGGTCGGCTGTTACTACACAAATAGTGTAATGCTTGATAGTATTTGTGGCTACTACCACACGGCATAGCAAATATATGGTACATTGATAAGAAACTAGTTTTCTGTATGTTAAAATATTAAGAATATATTCCACCACTCTTTACCTTACCTGTGGCTATCATTCATTTAGTAGGACCACGCTGTTAACAATGTTCTATCTACAGCCGCGGGCCGGTCCGTTTGGGGTAGTACCACACTCCTGCAGAAGATTGACGTCCGAGTAATGGCAATATATTGCACCTTGTTTGGTGAGCGAGAGAGCCGGACGCCCAACTGGGTGGATTTGGGGCTTGTATTGGTAGGTATCAGCTTAGCTATACTCTTGATATGCCCAAATTCCATAGGCGGCAGTAACACTTACCATCAGGTATGCTGCTTTATCGTTTGCCATCATAATGTAATAAAAAAATATTTAAAGACGACTAATGACTATACATATAACATCTATGCATGGGAAGGAATACTCGATTTGGAATCCTTTCCCAGCCCGTATAACCACACCAAAGACAATGATCGGGTTCCGGTGGACTGCTCGCTTGGCGAAGAAAGGTACATGTAAGGCGGCTCTATGGGATCACGCCGATTCTTCTATCGCCCGGGACAGACTTAGCGGGGTGTGATCACTCTCATAGCCCGCCACCAAAAAAAAGGCCGTATAACCAATGTGGTATAATGCTTCGATTTTCTCTTTTATTATGAAGATGACTCAGGTTCAGTAGTACTATACAGGGTGGAAGGGAACCGCTCCCTAAAACAAAGACAGGTAACTCTACTAGTCCTACTTGTAATGATAGGCTAGAAAAAAAACGATTCGGATGAAAAGAAAAATTTTTTCACCACGCGAGGTGGTTGAACTCTTGAACGTGAGAAGTGAGTTTTGAATAGATTGCCTCCTTTCTCATCTGAGTAAAGTTACATATTTTTTATGGAATTATCATTACATGGCACTGTCCTATTACGATGGAATGTGAAGAAAACCTAAAATGCTTTACGAAAAAAAAAATTTTTTTTTCATCAGTATCGATTTTTTTTAGCCTATCATTACAAGTAGAACTAGTAGGGTCACCTATCTTTGTTTTCGGAAGCGGTCCACTTCCATCCTGTATAAGCTGTTATAAAGAAACATAGTAAATAAATACAGCAAGTAATATAAGGTACTCCTACTCCTTTATGTTCCCTTTGTAAAATTAGTTTGCTTATTGACTTTGAAAGGTCACACGTGGGTTAGTATTGTAAATCTTAATCTAAAGCAAACTATGCTGCTGTGATTAACACCTGTGCACTCTATTTGAAGGTGACACAGTCTTATATACATATTGAAAATACTAAAAATTAGCATTTAACATGCTTAATTATTTATACTTTACTGGCTTCCTCAACATTCATAATTCTCTTCATACATGCTCGCCGGCTTCGGAGACTCCACTTTTCTTCAATACGAGACCAATCTGGTCTAGGTAGGTTAGTCTCGGTCTCCCCCGGTACCTACATCCTTCCACTTTCGCATTGTATATCTTCTTAACCAGACGTTCGTTCGGCATTCTTTCCATATGTCTGAACCACCGGAGCATTCCCTTTCGCATCTTTACATCAATACTCTCTTTCATATCTACTCGCTCTCTTACGTCGTCGCTGCGAATGCGGTCGGTTAGCCTGACTCCACAGATTTTCCGTAGAGATCGCATATCGACCGCATATATTTTGCTTTCATGCTCTTTTCTGCATACCCAACTCTCGCTTCCATATAGTAATGTTGGGACAAGCACTGCGTTATGTATTGCTACCCGTGCCTTCTGGCTGAGGTAGTGGCTACCGAGAAGTTGTCCCAATGCTCCGTTCACTCAATTTTCCGCATTCACTTTTTGCTCTATATCAGTGGTGTACCTTCCATCTCGGCTAAAACCACATCCAAGATATACAAATTCATCCACTTGCAAGAGCAAGTGGATGAATTTGTATATCTATCGATAATGATGTACTAGAGTACATCATTACCTATTTTTGCTCCTACATCTGTTCTGGCTTCATCTCTTTCAAAGACCATTATTTTGGTTTTGCAATTTCTTACAATCTTCTGTCATTGTGTCGACTAGGGTCTGCAGGTCAGTCGCTGACTGTGCCAGCAGGACTGCATCATCTGCATAGAGCAGAGCAGTGACCACTGAGTCGCCCATCTGAACTCCCTCATTCATATCGTTCAACCTTTGGAGAAAAAAAAAGGACTCCCAATAGGTGCGGGTTCGAATGCCGCTTGTGACATTATTTTTCGCTTCGTAATCGGGTTTTTATAAATAATTAAGCATATTAAATGCTAAAATTCAGTAATTTGAATAACAAGGTTGTGTCATCGTTTAGTACAATTCTTACTGCAAAGTTTGGAGTATTAAGCCTACAATGTGTAAACATTGTCGGGTAGATGGCGCACGTCACCGTAAAGACGTAAATATGATACGAAGCGAGAATTGAACGTCGTACGTTCACGATGGTGTAGTGGCAGCACGATTGGGCCGGACTCCCAATAGGTGCGGGTTCGGATCCCGCTTGTGACATTATTTTTCGCTTCGTAATCAGGTTTTTATAAATAAATAAGCATATTAAATGCTAAAATTCAGTAATTTGAATAACAAGGTTGTGTCATCGTTTAGTACAATTCTAACTGCAAAGTTTGGAGTATTAAGCCTACAATGTGTAAACATTGTCGGGTAGATGGCGCACGTCACCGTAAAGACGTAAATATGATACGAAGCGAGAATTGAACGTCGTACGTTCACGATGGTGTAGTGGCAGCACGATTGGGCCGGACTCCCAATAGGTGCGGGTTCGAATCCCGCTTGTGACATCATTTTTCGCTTCGTAATCGGGTTTTTATAAATAATTAAGCATTTTAAATGCTAAAATTCAGTGATTTGTATATCTTATTAACCAATTAAACATTTTTTTACATTACAAATAGTTTTAATAGTTATTTTGACTACCTGACCAACGTTATATAGTATGACAACTTCCCTCCTACTTTGGAGGAGGCTTGAGCCTAGCAGTGGGATATATATGAGCTGAACTGATGAAGCTACCATGTATTAAGTAATACAAATATTTTTCTTACATTATAGATAAATTAAATTATTATTTTGAATTGAACCTTCTAGTGACATAAAATGCGAGTGGCGATTTAATAAACCATAACTTTTGTCAGACATCAGATTTCAATGAAATAAAGATAAAATGTTGCTCTGAGTTGCGCTTAATATTCTTGTAAAAACTGTGAAATAATCCGTTCCGTAAGTTTAAAGACTAGCGTGTACATACATAGAGACACACAGACATACAGACAGACAAAAACTTTCAAAAAAATGTTTTTTTGTGTTCTGTTAGTCTTTTTTTACTGCCTAAACTCATTTTTAGGGTTTCGTACCCAAAGGGTAAAAACGGGACCCTATTACTGAGACTTCGCTGTCCGTCCGTCTGTCACCAGGCTGTATCTCAATAACGGTGATAGCTAGACAGTTGAAATTTTCACAGATGATGTATTTCTATTGCCGCTATAACAAAAAATACTAAAAATAAAATAAAATAAATATTTAAGGGGGGCTCCCATACAACAAACTTGTTTTTTTTTTAGTTTTACGGAACCTTTCGTGGGCTAGTACAACTCGCACTTGGCCGATTTTTAATAAATTTATCAAATTGATTTATTATATTTATAGATACCTTATTATTACCTTACCTAAATATCTTACCTTATTTCTACCTCCCCTATTTTTCATTGTAAAATTATAGATAAGTATTGGGTTTTACTTTCTATCTCGTAAAATTAATTAATTACAGTTTCTTAGTTACAAAGAAAGCACCAAAAGATATATAACGTAAAAGTTTTCTTATCAAAAGATATATTTATGAATTGATCAATAATTTGAAACAGTATTCATCAAATAACATGAACAACTTCGGCTCCATTACGATAATGGATTCATTTACAACTGTTGTAGGTACCATTCGCTGATTAAATGCAAATTTCTCAGTTACGACAGAGCGAGTCGAACGTTTGCGACACGACTCGATTCATTCTACAAATGAGCTAATAAAATTAAATATCTTTAATTTAAATCATTCATTAGTGAGTATTGATTGGAAATAAAATGCCATTTAAATATAAGAAATATTTCGTTACAAAGAAATCTAAAAAAGATCTCTTCGCTGTACATAGAAGTAATTACTAAAATAGTTTAAAAAGAAAAAAAGGGAGCACAGAACAACAGCAATAGTATTCTTCTTGGAAACTTATGAAACCAATCGAAAATCCAATTACCGAGCATGCGGATTACGATATTTTCGTTTCATTGCAGCAAATCAAAACTCAAAGGTTAATTTATAAAGACTTGTTTTGGAGCGAATTATTGTCACACGTGGGACTCGAACCCATACCTATTGAAAATCCGTTCCCATCGTCCTACCACTTAGACAAGTAGGAATTGTCATACGAAAAGCAAATTGTGGCTCGTATTATCTTGTCGTTTTTATGAGAGACGTGCGCTATCTACCGAAAAACGATTACACATTGCATCGAATTAATGCTGTGACTATCCGTGTGGTGACGGAACAAGAATACAGTTCACCACTCCCTATCTTAGGCGTGGGTGATCGTAAGAGACGACTAAGGGATATAAAAAGCATATAACATCTATGCTAGAGAAACAAAACTCGAAACTAAACCAACACGTCTGACCAGCGTGGTATAGTAGGTCAATTTCCCGCCTATTATGGAGGAGGCTCGAGCCCAGAAGTGGGACATTCATGAACTGAGATGATGAATGCTACAACTTTTCAGTTATATCCTTTTTGGCTTTTAAAATAAATAATAATACGGTTGTGAAACCATGTTATTTTTTGTTATTATATGACATGTAAATAAACGAATATTTTTTAAAAATAATATATATATATATCATAATATCATAAAAATTTATAAAAGCATTTCTGTATTTAGCCAACTATACGTCTAAGCTGCCACCCATGGTACCTCGCAGAGCTACTGACGGCAACCGGCCAATGTAATGCCATTTTTATTTATATCTAATCATACATACATACATACATATATACATACATATCATCACGCCATATCCCTTGCAGGGTAGGCAGAGAGAACAGAGTTCCAGAGAACTCAATCTTTGCATACTTCACTCGCTTCCTCAACATTCATAATTCTCTTCATACACGCTCGCCGGTTTCGGAGACTCTTGACTCCACCTTCCTTCAGTACGTGACCAATCTGGTCTAGGTAGGTTAGTCTCGGTCTTCCTCGGTACCTACATCCTTCCACTTTCGCATTGTATATCTTCTTAACCAGATGTTCGTGCGGCATTCTTTCCACATGTCAGAACCATCGGAGCATTCCCTTTCGCATCTTTACACCGATACTCTCTTTCATACCTACTCGCTCTTTTACGTCGTCGTTACGAATGCGGTCGGTCAGCCTAACTCTACAGATTTTCCGCAGAGATCGCATTTCCACCGCATTCATTTTACTTTCATACTCTTTTCTGCATACCCAACTATACATATCTAATCAAAAGCAAAAAATATGTTTCGTTAATCTAGCATCTAAAATAATCAACTTCCATACAAACTTTCATCCCCTATTTTTATTTTACCTCCTTAAGGGTAATTATTTACAAAATTTTAATGTCATAATTATTTATATCTAATTAACGGCCTAAAATAAATTTCAAGCTTCTGGCTTCAAAAATTGCGATACTTCCTTACAACTTTTCATCCCCCCTTTACAACCCTTCTTTGCCATTAAAAGTAGCCTAGGTCCTTTGTCAAGTTCTAGACTATCCGTGTATCAAATTTGATTTAGATCGGTTCAGTAGTTGTGGCGTGAAAGAGCGACAGACAGAGTTACTTTCGTATTTATAATATTAGTAAGGTTAGTATATTTTTTTCGACGCCCACGAGCTATATAAGGGTGGTAACCAAAAGGCTATGAGCTTAATATAAACCATCCTTGAACTAGGAACATATTAGAAGAAATTTTAAATTTGCGCCAGTGAGGGAAATGATAAGGAGTGAATGATTGACATGGTATGGACATGTGATGATACCGAATCTAATGTTATAAGGCAAGTTTTAAGTATGAATGTTGAAGGTGTTAGGGCTAAAGGTCTTCCTTTGACTTGACTCAAGCACTCTATCCATCTTTTCTTTTGTTTTCCAAAGAAAAGATGGATGAACTGCATGAGACATGACATGGATAGGCAGTGAAAGACTACAGAGATAACGTCTAATAGTACTCAATGGAAGAAGATGACATATTGCGTCGACCCTAAGTAATTGGGATAAGAACAAGATGATGTTGATGATTATGAGTTTACTTAAACTAGGTTAGATCTGCGTTTCACCGTTAGAGCGGTTCCGCTCTACATCCGATCCGAATCCATGAAAATATGGTCCGTCGTAGCCGTAGAACTATTTCTATCGTAATTTACACACTACATCCGATCTCCGTCATCCGATTTCTTTCCGTCATTCTAGAATATTCATGCCGGAGAAGATTTTTCACGGACCGATGTAACCAAAGAATTACTTGTATAAACGCTCACGCACTGTGCCGAGTTAAAGCCGATTTGCATACGAGCATATAAAATAGAAGCAGCGGGGCGGGCGGGGTATGTCTCTATACGGCGGCGTACGTACAATAGTACTGCCAGAAGTTGACGTCGATTTAAAAGACTCGATGGAGGTCTCCCCTCTCCGGGACCCCGGTAGGGGTCACAGGGCGGACGGAGCTCCCGCGTTTCCGCGGTGGGCTGTGGGTCGTCTTGACAGGGACCTACTGGCGGAGGCGGCCATCGTTCACACGTGGCTGTCCTCACCGCCCCCAGCGGACGGGGTGGACGCCGAGGCTGTCCGCATCCGCAGTGCGTTAACGCAGATCTGCGATGCGGCCATGCCCAGAGTGCGGCGGCGTCTACCTCCGAGGCAGGGGGTCTACTGGTGGTCCCCAACGACGTGAACACTCTGCTGTGGCGTAAAATGTAAATGTGGCGTAAAATCACGTAATTCGGTCCGAGTTTTCTAGACCCATATTTTCACGGATTCGGATCGGACAAGTGCGTAACAATATCCGAATTCGGTCCGAGTTTTCTTGATACATATTTTCACGGGTTCGGATCGGATTCGGATCAGACGTAGTGCGTTATCGCTCTTCGACTTTTTTTTTTTAAATTAGAGATGGATTTAGTTTACACGAGATTATATTTACACTTTTCTCAATAAATAATAGAATCGTGGCTATGAATAAGCATTTTTTTTAGCTTTTAATATGAAATTCATATGTTTACTAAACACTTTAAATCGCAATTGGTATATTACGATAGTGGATAAGTAGAAAAAAAAATAGCAATATAATGATATATATTTCGAATAAAGAGTGATATGATATTTTTATGTGATGAACATTTTCTTATGACATATGCTGTGTGGCAGCGGCTACGAATACTACCAATCCTTACTTTGCTCATGGATGTCGTAAAAGACGACTAAGAGCTTTATAACGACCTGGGCTAACTCCATCTGATGCTGTTTGTCCAAAAATCACATTCCCAAGGAGGGTTGACGTCTGGGAGGCGGCCGGTCATAAAACTATTGCCAATAACTTTTATAATATGTACTATGAAAGAAGAGTACATATTGTATCGACCCCAATTAATTGGGATAAGAGTAGGAGAATTATGATGTTCTATTGGCATTCCGCTTGGTCTTCTGTGATGACAGCAGGGAATAGATATCTTACGAGACAAGGTTTGCCTATAGCTTTTTTAGTAGTGTATAAGAGACCATATATGTGACCATTCGACGAACCATTTTCTGCTCAGTGCCTCTCTTTTCCCTCTCTTTTTTGAGTTCGGGTACCTTTCTTTCACTTCTCCGGTTCAGGTGCCTCTTTTCAGTTGTCCTATGTTTACAGATATATAATTATCACAAATTACACTGCCTCTGGAGGCATAACATCAAATTGTGGATCGCATAAAGTTTGGTACTACGTGGGAATAGAACTCGTGATAGCGTTGAACAGGGTAGGTCGGTATTTTAACCACTACAGGATTTGTAAAATTATTTTGTAAGAGACTATTAAACGATGCAAATAACATTTTTTTTTTATATTTTATGAAGGCAAATGAGCAAGCGGCACATCTGATGATAAGTATTACTGCCACCCGTGAACCTTTGCAAGAGTATAGCTAGGCCGCTGTCTACCAATACAAACCACCCATCCAGTTGGGCTTCCAGCTCTCACGGTCATCAAACGAAATGCAATAGCATATTGCCATTACTCAAACATCGATTTTCTGCGAGAGTGTGGTACTATTCCGGACGGACCGGCCCAGGGCTGTAGACAGAAAACTATTAACAGCGTGGTATGGGTATCAAAAATAACTGCAAGAGAAGGAAACCTAACTCCGTGGATTTTAATTCACGTAGGATCGATCGTAGGATAACTATCGAAGAATAACCAAAATTCCTGGCGTCGCAACACGTGCCCAAATATGAAATGTACGTTGGTTGAGATTTATGCAGAACAAGAATACAGATAGGGACAGACGAATCAATTGATAAAATAAAAAACGAACGTGATAAATAATTAAGACTTATTTTTATATGTTGATAAGTTTTATATTTATATGTCTTTATTTACAAACAAATTCATTTATTTATTTTTAAAACACCTGCACTAAGGATCTTTGTATTGCGGGATCTTTTCGAATATACAATTAACGCAAACAAATTACTACCAGACTCAGAACAACAGCTTGTTGATCGCACGAACTCTTGTCCTGAGTGGAAATTGAACCCAAGACACTGGCACGAAAGCTCGGTATCTTAATCACTACGCCATCTGTGCAATCAAGTCACGTTTTGATTTTGTTTTTATTTTTAACGCGTTTATATTTATTTATTATTTACTACTATTATTCGAGTGGTCCAAGTAATAATTTCCTGTTCTAAGGCTTACAAGGACAATTTTATATACTATCCACAAAACATTCTTTTGACCCGCCACCCTGTGTTCGGTAATTATAATTATATTTGTGTATTCTTCTGAAATATAAAATAAAAATTTATGTTGGTGTATTAATCTACTATAAAAAAAAAACAAATATATATACAATCAAATTCTAAACAAAATAAATTAATGGCAAACTCACAGCTGCTGTTATAATTTAAGAAATTCAAGTTAGCAATGTTGCTCCATCTGTCAGTTATCATTAGGAAAGAATAACGTACATAAGTCCATTAATCCAAAAATAAATTGACGACATAAATGAACTGTATCCTATAACATCCTTAATTTTGATTTAAGGATAATGGCGATATATTATTTTTGATTCTGTATCATTTTCATCATTATTCATTAATTGTAAATACATATTAATTTTCATAACCTCCAAGATGATGTTTGAAGGTAACTGAATTCATCATCATCTCAGCTCCTATATCGTCCACTGTAATAGGAGGGAAATTGACCCACTATACCACGCTGGTCAGAGTTGTTAGCCTAGGGTTTCCTTTCGAGTTTTCTATCTCTTGCATAGATGTTATATGCATTGTATATCCTTTAGCCGTCTCTTGAGATCACCAATGGGTAAGACAGAGGGTGGTAAATTATATTCTTACTCCATCACCATACGGATAGCTAACATAATCAGTGATGATTGTTCGTTTTGGCTTATTTGGAATATAATACCTGTAGTTGAAGTCACCTTAGCCGAGACCATGGGTGACTGGACCGGGGAATAGTCGGCTATACGTAGAAAGGCTATAGGTAGAAAATAATGTTATCATGGCGTCGAAAGATAATACCAATAAATAATAGTTTAAAACTAAAAAAACACGCTTTTATATATAAACCAAACTAAAAAGTAGAAAATAACTTTTTTAATAATTCAAGTTAAGGTAGAGTGATAAATAAGAGAAATTATTTTAATGTAAAAAAGCATGGGGTGCCTGATGCGCTTTGGACTGAAATACGTGGATTTGCGTACACTTACCATACCGCACACTTGCCTCATATGACTAGTAAACATGTGTAAGTAATGCGAGTGATGTATCACACGTAATATTACCCGACCGCGTACTGTCATATTACACATTACGCGACAAAACATCACATCATATTAAACATCACTCATCACATTAAACATAACGCGAACACCCGTGTACCGTTCTGCATTTCTGCAATGTTCGGTGTCTGGCAATTCAATATTTATTTTGAGCTTTATTTTCAGAACGTTAAGGCTTATATTTCTTGACGCCGCTCGCCGAATATATAGAGCGTTATCGCATTACGCATCACACATGACATGAAATGTCATGTGTGATATGAAATGGCGATGCGACATGAAATGTCATGTCAATATTACTCGGCATGAAATGTAATACCATATCACATCACTTCGCGAAGTACTGTTTCGCGCATGTCTAATGACTATGATGATGATGATGATGATACTAGGAGTAGCGACATTATCGAAATATTTTCAGAAAACACCCCATGTTTTTCTACATTAAAATAATTTCTCTTATTTATCACTCTACCTCAACTCGAATTATTAAAAAAGTTATTTTCTACTTTTTAGTTTGGTTTATATATAAAAGCGTGTTTTTTTAGTTTTTTAAACTATTATTTATTTTCTATTTTTTACTTCCGCTAAATACAGAAGCGCGATATTTTTTTATTTTAATCTACTATGATTCCGTGACTACTATCGGTAAATGTAATTATTTTCCAAATCATTAAATATGTACAGCTGTATTAATCGTGAAATCTCGATTTTTAAAATTCATTAAAAAATAATTACATTGTTGTCTTGTTACTTGATAATCGAAGCATTTCATCAAATGCTATGTAACAGAGAAGCTTTAGATGAAATGATTCGATTATTAAAACTATCTACATAAGCTTGTCCAGCAGCAAACAGTCGAGAGCCTAGATAAATGACTGCATAATCAACTGTACAGCCTTGAATCTTGTGGACGCTCGATGCCCAACTCAGAATGTCAATGGCAACATTCGTCTCTCAGCAGTTCCATATTTGGCAATTTTCTATCCAACATACCTACTGCATAAAATGTAATAAGTGCAAATATTTATAAATTTGAATTCATATAAATGTTAATGTTTTGAAATTATAGGAAAATATAATTTTTACTGTATTTAACAATCAATTAAAATTTGAAGTAGTCACAAATGGTACTAAGATGGCCGAAACCAGTACTTCTTTTAAATGAGACAATAACTCACAAATGAACAATTAAAAAACTGAGTTTTACATTATTCCTGCATTAGTAGTTAGTTCCTTGATTAATGTATGCTAACACTAGCTTTAAGATTATTGTTACTAACACTATGGGCGTACGCCTGCAATAAATGATTATTATATTATTATTATTATATAATATTATAAACTTTTAGTTTTACACGAGTTTTTGCTCGGTTTGTTTTATATCCAAAATCCCGCCCTGAGACTTTCAGGGAAGAGGATTTTCAGATTCCCTAGAATTTAAAAATACTGTGTCCCGCAAAACTTTACTAATTATAGTTGTTGTGTGTATGGCTGCCTGCTTTTGTGTTATATGTATGTCTATATTAGCTTCTAATTTATGTATGTATCGGTGGAGGCTTTTAGCTACCATTCCTGTTGCTCCTATCACTATTGGTATAGTTTCTGCTTGTGTGTTCCATAGCCGGCTTATTTCTGTTCTTAAAAGATGGTATTTACTTAGTTTTTCAATTTCTTTTGGACCAATATTATAGTCAGATGGTATAGATATATCTATTAAATAGGTTTTATTTTCGACTTTATTTACGTATATAATATCCGGTCTATTGTGTGTTACTGTTAAATCTGTTTGTACTGATATTTCCCACATTAGTTTCACCTCATCGTTCTCCTTCATCTGAGGTTGTGTTAGGTTTAATTTCCACCACAGCTTATCTGTTTCTAATTTATGTTTATTTCCTAGTGCCCACCAAATGTACTTAGCAATATTGTTATGCCTGTTCACGTAATAAGTGCCCGCCAATTTTTCACATCCTGAAACAATATGCTGTATGGTTTCATCCTTTGTCAAGCACAACCGGCACCTACCACTGACAGGCTGTTTGTGAATATCCCTTTCTATTTGTTTAGTTACTATTGCTTGATCTTGTATAGCGAATATGGTAGATTCTAATGTGGGCGATATCGCTTGTTTCTTGAGCCATCTAAACGAGTATTTCTTATCTACATTCTCCTTTTCTATTACTGATCTATAAAACTGTCCATGTAGTGGTTTTACTTTCCATCTGTTGATTACTGCTTTTATTGCTGCCTTATTTATTTCTTCTTCTGTGTAGTTTTGATCTTCCGTTAATCCTATACTTATTGCGTTACTTCTTCCTTCTTTATATATTGAGTATTTTTCTTTATGTTTATCATGTTTGACTATTGCTTCTAAAATATGGTCCTGTTCTCTGTTTAAATATTGTCTATACTTTATAATCTGTGTTTTGTATAACGTTTCTATATTTATGAGTCCTATTCCGCCCTCATCTATAGGTAAATACAATCTCTCGATTTCGGCTTTCTGTTTTTGAGCATTGTAGATAGTTAATAATTTGCGTGTTTTAGTATCTATTTTATTTAAATCACTGGTCTTATAATTGATTATTCCAAATGTATATAATAAAACTGGCACCGCATAAGTGTTAATGGCTTTGATGAAGTTTCTGGCATTTAATTGTGATTTAGTGATAGACTTTATTCTTTTAAAATATTCTCTTTTTACATGATCTCTGATCTCATTATGGTCAATCTTTCCTGCTTCATTGATGCCTAAATATTTATAATTTTCGTCTCCTTTAAGATGTTCAAAGTTTAATCCGCTCAATAACATATGCCCGTCGCCCCTTTGTTCAGTTTTTCTACCTGCTGATAAGTGCAAAACGTTACATTTTTCTAAACCAAACTCCATCCCTATGTCCCTAGTAAAGATTTCGGTACTATCTAATAGAACCTTAAGACCATTTTTATTATTAGCGTATACTTTTAAATCATCCATGTACAGTAAATGGTTAATTGTGGTATTATTTTTAAGATTATATCCTTTGTTAATATATTTGTTTAGTACGAGTGATAGTGGATTAATACTAATGCAAAATAAAAGGGGTGATAATGAGTCGCCTTGGAAAATACCATGACGGATCGTAATGGGATCTGTTGTAACAGACGAATTCGTGCCACGGGCTGTCATGATCACTCTCCACGTGGGCATGATCAAGTTTAGGAAGCCTAATATTGTAGATGGACATTTGTATATATCTAGAATTTTGAGTAACCATTCATGAGAAATACTATCAAAAGCTTTTCGATAGTCAACCCACCCCATACTAAGATTTTTTTGGGTTCGATGTGCGTCTTCAAGAATGGCTTTATTAATCATGAGATGATCTTTACAATCCCTAGCGTGACGTCTACATCGCCTTTGCTCCGGAGCAAGTATGTTATTAGTTTCACAATGCATGTAAAGTTCGTTGGCTAATACGGAGGCAAGAAGTTTATACATAGTCGGTAAGCATGCGATGGGTCTCCAGTTAGGTTCTTGAGTATTGTAATTTTTTGGTATTAAAATTACTTGCCCTGTAGTGAACCAATCATCTATAGCTTCTGTTTTATGAATTAACCTATTAAATAGACTAACTAGGGGTTCATGAATACTGGTTAGATATTTAAGATAGTAGTTCTGTATTTTGTCTGGCCCTAGTGTCTTCCAGTTGTGTATTTTTCTTAATGCTACCTTCATCTCTTCTATTGTTATTTCTTTAAAGTCGGTTTCTATTATGCCCTCTGCTTCAATTTCTATTTCTTTTATCCACCCTGCTTCTTTATTGTATGATATTGGTTGTTCTAGGATGGATGTCCAATACTGTTGCATGTCATTTTTTGATGGTATTTCTATTGGCGCTTTTCTATTGCTATTAATGGATCTGAAAAATGCATGCTGATTTTCATGAAACATTTTATTTTGTTGTTTTCTTTTGTTTATATCATCATATCTCTTTATTCTACCCGCTAATGCTTTTACTTTTTGGCTTAAAATTTCAACTGTGTTATCGTGATCAATTTCACTAAATATCTTATATTTATTGTAAATTTTTTCTTTAATTTTTAACATACTGCGACTATCGGCTCCTCTTTTGATTTCAACTAATGGGTGTCTTCTAATTTTCTTTTTATTCTTACTTTCCAAGGTGGCTCCTTTTTGGGTTTAATTGTTGATGGTGGTGAATATGGTTTCTGTCTATTTGCAATAATAAGAGTATTTGCTGTTGCATAAATTAAGTTATTTAGTTTACGTAACGTGTTATGTGTACCCAGTAAATTCGGCAGATAATTATTAATAGTCTTTAAATTGTTCATAAATGTTTTATTGAATATCGGTTTAGGTAAGAATTTTCGATCATTGATTGAAATTTCTTTAACTTCTGCTAGTGTTTGTAATAATTGTAAAATAATTGGGTCAGACTCTTCTGTGTTCCTTGTACATTCTTGACTGTCTGCTCTTTCGCCTATTGTAAATTGTGTGTGTTGATTAATATTTAAATTTTGTATATAAATATTTCGAGACTGCACTATTTGTGTATTATCTATAACTGTATTAGTTTCTGCTTCTAGTGTAGGTTCTGTAATGGTAGCTAATGCTGTTGTTGTGAATGTAGTTTGCCCTACTGAGGCTGTTGAACTTGAATTATTTTCGGTTATCGGACTATTATTGGATTGCTCAGCTTTCAGTTTGATTTCTAATAATAATTCTGTTGAGAGCCATTTGCGAGTTATGATACTACGAGCTTGGTTAGACAGTGTATTACCAGTAAACTTGTGGATTTTTGGATTATTGGCATTCCTCTCTTTGAAGTATTTCTCAAGGCGTTTAATGAAGCCTAATCCTTGCGCTCTGGATTTATAATAGCAAAACATTAATTCGTAAATTTCCTCAGTTGACCACTTTCTTCTTGCATCATAATTATCGATGGAACTTGTCGTGGTCGTCTCCGATGGACTGGCAGAACTAGTGGGTGGTTCCCTGTTCTGCAAAGTTTCATCGGTATCGCGGTTATGTTCAGCTGTGGTCTTTTCGGGTTCCCCGACTCTCGCCCGCCTGTTCAACAAAGAGCCACTGACGGTTCGTAAACTGTCACACCCAGCGTCAGCTCCAGGCATGCCCCGACGATCACCCTCGGGCAGCGACATTAAACGTTTACCTTTATTTCTTTTCTCCATTTTATTGGGGTTTGCCTTTTTAGTCATTTGTATAGAAATTTTATTTCAAATGTCCGCCTCTCACGTGGCTAAGATAGTATGCACGAACGTGGGGTTGGACTTTGAGAGGCTTATTATATTATTATTAGTAACTACATATGTTTTATAATAACATTCCAAGCTTAGATCTTAAATATTATAATAATACAAAAGTAAGTTATATAATACCATTTAAATTTTTAACTTTTCACATAAGCACTGAATCAGTTGATAACATTCCAAGCGTTGACTTTAAATATTAAAATGTATCTTTAAACAATGCTCTTGTAAGTATATATGCATATTGTCAATCACTACTAATAAACTAATACTCTTAATCTTTTTATAATACTTTTCTTTAATATAGTATATTTAATTTCAATATGTTTACACTTCTTATGGAAATTAATATTTTTAATGACACTGATAGCAGTTTGGTTAGCTAAATTAGGACAGAGTCTTCTTTACTTAAGCCAGTCACGAAGCCAGTTCGAAAGCAAGTACTGAAGCCAGTTCGAAATTTAAATAAAACTTTGATAAGTTGTTCAAATGAGACGATGCCAATTCCAATCCCTATGTGGGGTGGAGAAAAGAAAAAAAAAATGTCTATTTGGTTACTATATTTTGAAGTCACAGATCGTTCCATTTTTAAAATACAGAGAGATATGAATTTACTTATAATAATATATTTATTTGCCACTAAAACACGACAAATATGGATTTTCATACATTGTTTGCCGGCCGCTGCTCGCATGTATTTGGTCAGTACAGCAATATCGATTTATCTCGAACAAGGTTGTCAAATAATGCTCAAATTTCTAAGCATGTTTGAAAAAAATAAATTATGTATATGTAAAATTAATAACATGTCTATAACTTATGTATAATGAAAAATTCAACAAAATATATAATGTGATATCAATGTTTCGAAGCAATGATCCATTTAAATTCCGAAACACTTTCAACCCTATAATATAGCGGGTTTATAGGGATTGACCGTATCGTTGCCAACTCACTTCTTATTAGAATGAAAAATTGTACATTTTGTTTTACATTTGACGGATCTATTGAATATATTTTCTTTGGGAGGCTTAAACATAGTAGTGGGGCGCATATAAGTTCAGGTAATGGCGGTCATGATTGAATATATGGGATGAATGATTTCTGATGTTTAAGTGAGTATTACACATATATATATGATATATATGATATATATATATATATATATATATATATATATATATATATATATATATATATATATATATATATATATATATATATATATATATATATATATATATATATACATACATACATACATACATATCATCTGGAAGGGTAGGCAGAGAGAACAGAGTGCCAGAGAACTCTATCTTTGCATACTTCACTCGCTTCCTCAACATTCATAATTCTCTTCATACACGTTCGCCGGTTTCGGAGACTCTTGACTCCACCTTCCTTCAGTACATGACCGATCTTGTCTAGGTAGGTTAGTCTCGGTCTCCTCCGGTACCTACATCCTTCCACTTTCGCATTGTATATCTTCTTAACCAGACGTTTGTTCGGCATTCTTTCCACATGTCCGAACCATCGGAGCATTCCCTTTCGCATCTTTACACCAATACTCTCTTTCATACCTACTCGCTCTCCTACGTCATCGTTACGAATGCGGTCGGTCAGCTAAACTCCACAGATTTTCCGCAGAGATCGCATTTCGACCGCATTAATTTTACTTTCATACTCTTTTCTGCATACCCAACTCTCTTTTCCATACAGTAATGTTGGGACAAGCACTGCGTTTTCCCGCATTCACTCTTCGCTCTATATCAGTGGTGTACCTTCCATCTCGGCTAAATCCACATCCAAGATATACAAATTCATCCACTTGCTCTAGTACATCATTACCTATTGTTACTCTTACATCTGTTCTGGCTTCATCTCTTTCAAAGACCATTATGTTGGTTTTGCTCACATTCACGCGTAGACCTCTTTTCTTACAATCTTCTGTCATTGTGTCGACTAGAGTCTGCAGATCAGTCGCTGCTTGTGCCAGGAGGACTGCATCATCTGCATAAAGCAGAGCAGTGACCACTGAGTCGCCCATCTGGACTCCCACATTCAAATCGTTCAACCTTTGGAGACATTTATCCAGATATGTGATAAACAGCCTGGCTGACAGAACGCACCCCTGTTTAACGCCGATATTGACGTCAAACCAAGGCGAAATTCTATCATCCAGCCGCACACAGGCTCTACATCCCATGTAACTGGACTGCTCAGCCTGTAGCAGTTTACCGTTAATACCATACTCCGGTAAAATGTCCCAAAGTTCCTTTCGTACAACCGTGTCAAATGCTCTCTCTAGATCCACAAAACTGCAGAAAACCCTTTGACCTAGAGCCAGATGCTTCTCCACAATGTTGCGCAGAGAGAACACTTGATCCATGCATCTCCTTTCACTCCTTAAACCTCCTTGTGTCTCACACAGTAAACCATCGGACACCATCCTCATTCTCCTTTCAATAACTTTACCATACACTTTTGCTGCCAAACTGGTCAAGCCTATGGCTCTGTAATTTGCGCAGTCATAACGTGAACCCTTGTTTTTAAACAAATGCACGATGACTGCGCTATTCCAGTCCCCGGGAACCATTTCCGAGCTCCAACATTAATTGAGGTGCAACAGGAACGCTTCCCAGACACAGGAGCCACCAAGCTTGATCATCTCGGCAGACACCATATCAATGTCCGCTGCCTTACCATTTTTCAAACTTCTTATCGCCCATTTAACTTCATCCATACTGATGCCATCGGAGGACGCCGTTGTCGAATGTTGATCTACTAAACCACATGCGATACCGGCGCCAACCGTAGCATCCGCATACATATCGCCAAAATATTCACTCCATCGGCTTAACACGTCTTGTGTTTGTGTAAGAATGTCTCCACCTTTAGACCTTATTTTATTCATTCTGAAGGCTGACCAACCACACCGAGACTTCTTCACCTCCCTCCAAAAGAGTTTGGTGTTACCCTCGAAGTTTTTAGTCAGCCTATCTTCTGCACTCATACTTGCTCTATCACGTTTCTCTTAGGCCGCCGAGTAAAGGACAGCTAAGAACGGATTTTACGAAATTCCACTATTGGGGATTGCGTAGGTGTTAACACAAAAAAACCGCATTTTCCAATACATTACCCCTACAGACTTAGAGCTTGGTGTGGTTTTCTGCTCTGTAAAGGTCAGATGAAGTAGGATTTTAAGAAATTCCTTCTCCGAAAGAAATTCTTTGTCGCGAAAGTAAACTACACAACGAAACTGACGTACCCGAAGCAAAGCGAGGGCGGGTCGCTAGTATAAAATAAAACTAATTTTAAGAACTGTATGCATTCTTTTTATATTTTCAGCGTTCATGATGTCGTGACGCCATTAACTTTGAGAAAAAATCAAATACAAACGCATTAAGATTCTTAAAAATAGCTGTATTATAAATACATAAGATTAGTTTAAAATAACATGGTCTTTAAACGTCGGCCTCATAAATAACGTAAAGTCACTCAATGTGCTATGGAAAGGGCTATCCTTTTTACTTTTTTTTTGCCATGGACTATGGACGTGGTCGCATCCCGCCAAATCGGTCCGGGGCGACGGAAGAGGCGGCGCGCAACCCCATAGACCCACCCTGCAAACACCTCTCTTCGCCGTGCGAGCGGGCCACCGGTACCCGATCTTTGTCATCGGTGGCCTGCATGGAAAGGCCTATCCTGGGATTTCTCTATGTGATAAAATCCGAAATACGAAAATCCGCAGAATAATGGATGCGACCAACATAGCACAAAGAATTAGTAAAGTGTTAAATCGTTCTTGTAACTGACAACCCTTGGCGATGGAAGATTCTCGACTGGGAACCATTAATCGAGCGACCCAGCGTAAGACGAGTCCTAACTAGATGGACTAATCACACACAGGAATCCGTTGATATATTAGGAATAATGTCATCATCATCATTCTCATACTCTTATCCCAAGTGCTTGAGGTCGATACAATATATACTCTTCTTTCATTGTACATGTTGTAAAAGTTATTGGCAGTAGTTTTATGACTGGCCGCTTGCCAGACGTCAACCCTCCTTGGGAACGTAATAGTTGACCAAACGGCATCAGATGTAGTTGGCCCAGGTCGTTATAAGGCTCTTAGTAGTCTTTTACGTCATCCACGAGCAAAGTAAGGGTTGGTAGTATTAGTAGCCGCTACCACCTAGCTAAATTAAGTAAGCAGCAAATATTAGGAATAATGTCAATGTTAATAATATCCGTCAGCGGTTGTCCTGACAAGGCGAGACTTTCAGCGGGTGACGAAATATATGTACAATTTACCATCACTCTCTCTTTTGCCTTTGAGTATCGTAAAAGATGACTAAGGTATGGTAAGGGTATGATATATTGATGAATCACTGCAATCAAAACTCAAAATAAAATTCTATACCAAATCGTTTGACTAGCGTGGTATTCTTAATTATCTTAGACGCACATGAGTGATACATAGAGCAGTGACTGTGTAGAGCGCTGGGCGACCTAATACTTCACCTGATTTTTAAAGATGAAATTTTAGCGGGAATATAAAAGTGTTATGGTGGTGATCTTGTATTATATTCTATCTTAGTGTTTTCACGTGTTATTTTAAATAATTTGCATGGCATTTTATGTAATGTGATACAAAGGAACTGTATTTTTTTTTGGGTAGGCTATGGTCCGGATACACGCCGCCGGTTCCATCCAGGGCGACGGAAGGGCAGCGCGTGACCCCATAACCCACTGTATTCCCTCTCCATCGTCATTGAACTGGCCACTGGTACCGCTTCCTTGCCATCTGTGGCCAGCCTAACGGGTTACCCTTTCGGGTACCATCCCCCGTTAACGCCCCACTTAAAATTCCCTGAAGAGACCATTAACAGAGTAATAGCGATAATTTGACAATATAAAAAAAGAAAAGCATTTAAATACATACTCTTCCGCTACTAATTATTGCAATGTTATAGGCTCTGATCTTTTTCAATAAACAATCTATACGAAATATTAAGATTTTTTAAGCATCCAAATGGTAGCTCCTAAGATTAGTGCGTTGAAACAAAGAAACATATTCTTCATCAATTAAAAAGTATTATAGATTATTAATGTGATTTGCATTTGTATATCCGTGCGGTGACAGAGTAAGAATATAATTCACCACCCTCTATCTTACCCGTGGGTGATCGTAAGAGACGACTAATGGATATAAAACGCATATAACATCTATGCAAGAGAAGGAAAACTCAAAACAAAACCCTCTACCAACACGTCTGAAAGCGTGGTATAGTAGGTTAATTCCCTCCCATTACGGAGGAGGCCCGAGCCCAACAGTGGGACATCTATAGGTTGTGATGATGAATGTGATATGTAGTATTTTAATATTTTCCAATGCTTACGAGAGCATTAGATATATTTGAAATTCATCATTACCAACCTCCTGCTCTTATTTTAATTACTTATACTTAATATTTACATAAATACTTTGTTTCTATAGTAAGTTTTGGTAATAGTTTTATGACTGGCCGCCTGGCCATTAGGCAGGCTGCCATTAAGCCTGCTATAACGAACGTTGACATAAATCGAAGCTCCTTTGAAACATAATTATTAACCAAACGCCATCAGATGGAGTTAGTCCACGTCGATATTAAACTCTGATTCATCTTTTACAGCACTCATGAGTATTGAATTGGTTGGTAGTGATGATATAGTGACACATAGCTGTATATCTTTGAAATTAATGTAACAAATCTTATGGACTATAATATTACTTTTATTTTTCATATTTACATATACATGATGTGTGATAACGGCTTCGAATACTACCAACCCTTACTTTGCTCGTGGATGTCGTAAAAGACGACTAAAAGCCTTAAAACGACCTGTACCAACTTAATATGATTCATTTGATGCCGTTTGGTCAACAATTACATTCCCAATGAGGGTTGACGTCGGGCAGGCGGCCGGTCATAAAATTATTGCCAAAAACTTTTATAATATGTACTATGAAAAAGAATACATATTGTATCGACCCCAAGAAATTGGGATAAGAGTAGGAGAATGATGAATGATTTTTGATATTTAAATATCTAATTCACAATATTTATGAATATGTAAAGATTGAATATTTATAGTAGAGAGTAGGATTATGATAGGTTTCTGTGCATCTTTCTGTGTGTGTGTGTATCTTTCTGTCAACCCACAATTGCAAATACAGTGAATCAATACTAATTTACTAATAATAAAAAGACTCGAATCTTTTGATTGTAAGTATTTCATATTTACAGATATGAAACATCGCAAACGCCATATTAAAAAACCATTTCCGGCTCAGATAGCCATATGTTATTGCGTTTACGATGTGCTTATGTGACCTATACACCGCAAAAGTTGTAATAAAAATGTGTATCGCAAGTTTTATATTTACAACAAGTACATACAATAATAATCATATACCAGTATCGCAAGAAATCATCTCAATCAGTAGGGGCGGCTTTACCTATAGTGCAGAGGGTGCGGTGCACCCGGGCGCTGGGTGTTAGGGGGTGCCGAGAGCCGCTCGGGACTCATAGAGCCTCCACTGTAACGCACGGAGCGGGCACACCGAACGCAGCGAGCGTTTAACCATCTATAAACGTAGTGGGTGCGTTATTTGACAGGTTTGGAAAGGTTGCTTTGTCGCCATGCTCACTGTAACTTCATAATCCGATCACGTTTACCTGGTTTCGTGTCAAAACAATGAGACTAAGCTTGCGACAACGCATTCCAGCGAGGTTCCGAGCTTAGTCGAACGTGTTGTAACTATCAACCTATTCCATTTTGTTCACGCATTTTGATACACAAGGACGCCAGGTTATTGATTGCACCCGGGCTCTACATGTGCTAAAACCGCCCCTGGTCATCAGCTTATTCTTCCGTGGGTATCATAAAAATTGGTATGGAAACAAGTACCAAAACAGCAAAAGAAGGATATCTCGAAATAGTACTCTATCCCAATCCGTCTAGGTAATTGGTGAAATAGATTAATTTCTTTTTGAAAGTGGCTTGATTATAATACGTTTATACTTTGAGAAGACGATGATAAGAAGAAAAAAAACTTGAAATAACACTTTTTGAGTTTATTTACATAGGTACGTCTCCTTTTCAGCCAACTTTATATTAGAAAAGAAATTAACCCACTACACAAAATTTGTAAGACGATTTAGTACGATATCTTACTATTGAGCCCGACGGACGATATCCTGTTGAAACGTTTTAAATCTGAACATTTAAAAAATCTGGTGTAAAAGATGCGAAAGGGAAGGCTCCAATGGTTAGGACATGTGGAAAGAATGCCGAACGAATGCCTGGTTAAGAAGATATACAATGCGAAAGTGGAAGGATGAAGGTACCGGAGGAGACCGAGACTAATTTACCTAGACTAGATTGGTCACGTACTGAAGGAAGGTGGAGTCAAGAGTCTCCGAAACCGGCGAGAGTGTATGAAGAGAATTATGAATGTTGAGGAAGCGAGTGAAGTATGCAAGGACAGAGTTCTCTGGCACTCTGTCCTCTCTACCTACCCTGCAAGGGATATGGCGTGATGATGTGTATGTATGTATTTAAAAAATCTATCTCTGCAGTCACTCCATATTTTCTTTGGTCTTCCGTTACCCCTAAAGTCTTCAACATTCATACTTAAAACTTTTCTCACAAAGTTACTTTCATCCCGTCTCATCACATGTCCATACCATGTCAGCCGTTCACTCCTTAACTTTTGCGTCACTGGCGCAACTTTCAAATTTCTTCTAATGTTTTCATTTCTTACTTTATACATTCTTGTCACACCACACATCTATCTAAACATTCGCATCTCCGCTACATGCTGTCATCTCTCATCTGTCTTTTTTTTATCTTATTTTATTTCTATTATTCATCATGTCTTTCCGTGTGGTGACTGAGTAAGAATACTATTTACCACCCCATATCTTACCCGTGGGTGATCGTACGAGAGGACTAAAACATATACAGGGTGGAAGTGGACCGCTCCCGAAAAAAAAGACAGGTGAACCTGCTGGTCCTATTTGTAATGATAGGCTAGAAAAAAAATCGATTCGGAAGAATAAAAAAATATTTTCACACTAAATTTTAAGTTTTTTTCACATTCCATCATATTAGGACAGTGCCATGTAACGATAATAACATAAAAAATACGTAACTTTACGCAGATGAGAAAAGACACAATCTATTCAAGACTCACGATCATATATGTTCAATAGTTCGCGTGGTGAAAAAAAAATTTGTTTTTTCATCCGAGCCTAATTTTTTTCTATCCTATCATTACAAGTAGGACTTACTAGTCCTACTTGTAGGATTACCTGTCTTTGTTTTCGGGAGCGGTCCCCTTCCACTCTGTATAACATCTATGCGAGAGAAGTAAAATTCGAAACAAAACCCTATACCAACACGTCTGACCAGCACGGTATAGTAGGTTAATTTCCCTCTCATTACGGAGGAGGTCCGAGCCCAACAGTGGGACGTTTATGGGCTGTGGTGATGATGATGATGATGATTCATCATGAAGTGATAAAATGTATTCACATGCCGTCAATATACATCAAATTATCATATTAATACTGCTGATACAAAAATGTAGTGGAAGTTCCCTTTGAAATTACGGTGAAAAACTTTACAAATACGTAGAAAATACCGAAAACTCCCCCATTTCTCTACGCCAATATTGAATGCGGATACACTGAAATTCAAATGAAGGCACGTTTCACGTTATTTCAGACTGTTTGGTGTGATCTTTGTCGATTTATTGCACAAACAATAATGCACCTTATTGCTGCCCGTGAAAGTTTACTTTGATAATTTCCTTTTTATTTATTTTCAGAATTAAATAATCTTAGAATAGTATACTACAACCTTACTTAGTCCTAAGGAGTTCGAAAATAGAAAATAGAAAACGTTTAGCTTTTAGACTTAGAATTTTCTTTATTACCAAGGATAGATGTTTATCTAGGTAATGAGCTTATAATAATAATGATTAATGTACATACAATTTAAAACAAGTCGAATACTGAATTAACAATGAATTAAATAATATCATTATCTCATATACATCCCACCGTTGGGCTAGAGCCTCCTCCATAATGCGAGGGAAATTGACCTACAGTGTTTTGTTCTACAAGGTTTTATTTCGAGTTTTCCTTCTCTTATGTAGATGTTAAATACGTTTTATATCCCTTAGTCATCTCATACGATCATCCACGGGTAAGATAGGGTTTGGTAAATTGTATTCTTACTCCATCACCACACAGAATTAAATAATAGGGAATAAACAAATTTATCAAATGTGTGTCTATCTTTTTATTTTGGAGTTTATGGCTTGATTACTAAGGCATTTAAGCCAAATCTTGCTATATAAATTAACTTCATTTAAAGTCATCGTCCATCAGTAAGTCAAATCGTCGCCTTCAACAGTGCCATCGCCACACTGTTAAAGGTATCTTTTGGGAATTTTAGTAGAAAACGAAAACGTATGTAAGGCACTGTTATATCATATTCACTACACCTTAGTACTTTTTTTTTTACTACTTTTTTTTACTTACTTACTTTTTTTACTTTTTTTTACTACTTTTTACTACTTTCTACACCTTAGTACTTTTTTTTTACAAATTACTTAATATAATACGTTATAACACTAAGATATTGAATATTATACAAGAGCAAGACATGACTTATAAAAGTGGTAGGACCACGCTCTTGACAGTTGTCTACAGCTACGGGCCGGTCCGTCCGGGGTAGTATCACACTCTCGCAGAAGATCAATGTCTGAGTAATGGCAATATGCTATAGCGCTTCGTTCGGCGAGCGAGAGAGCCGTAAGCCCAACTGGATGGATTTGGGAATTGTAATGGTAGGCAGCGGCCTAGCTTTACCCTTGGTATTGCAAATGTACACGGGCGGCAGTGACGCTTACCATTAAGTATCCTGCTTGCCCGATTGCCACCATAAGCGCTAAAAAAAAAATATGACACTTTTCCTTTCTCGCTAAAACTCCAGCAATTTCCTAATATCATTGTATTTGAATATATGTTATAGTTCCAAAAAGGATTGTCATCAAAAATAAATAATAATGTTTATCTATTTTTAAAGTATACTCACATAAAAATTCATTGAACCAATATTTATAATATTCTCTTTGAGTACGTTCGTGTAGCCTCCGTGTATTGATACTATAACGTATAGAGGGCAATACAAAAGGACATTATATAAACTTTAGGGTCATCACCGGTAAGTTTTACTGTTAGTAGGTTATCCCAATGGAGGAGTTTTAGGGATCTATTAAAAATAACAAGCGAAAATTGGATAATATTTTAAACTATGATACTGATGGACAAATCTTTGTATTGAAGAATTCAACAAATATTTACAACTAGCTTCTACCAGCGAATTCGTCCGCGTGAAATAGTCGTAAGTTAGCATCAATCTAAAGTAATTATTCCTCCTACAATATATCATCCCCCTTTTCAACCCTTTACAACGCTTTTTCCAATTAAAAAGTATGCCTATGTCCTTTCTCAGGCTTTAGACTATCTGTGTACCAAAGTTCATTTAAATCGTTTCAGTAGTTTTGCCGTGAAAGCGAGACAGACAGACAGAGTTACTTTCGCATTTATAATATTAGTAAGGATTAACTGAGTTGATGATTTAGGTGAATACATAGCGGCATGTAGAATATACGACGTTTTTCCCAGACTTAAACAATTTAGCGGGTTCTGGTGGCCTGCTCGCTCGGCGAAGTAAGATGCATTGCGTTCATTCTTCTGTTGCCCCGGATGGATTTAGCGAGATGTCATACCATAGCCAGCAGCAAAAAAAAGACTTAAACAATTTGTACTCATCAATAGAGAAGGGAATACGAGATAGGGTTAAAGTGGAATAAGAAATAAAATATTGGCATGAACTTCTTTGATAGTTTCTGTAGTTCTTTAAAATAACCTGATTTTCTTTTTGGCACAGACAGGTGAAAACTTCACATGAGATAAGATATTTAATAATTGAGATTAAAATGGCTGAAATAATGACGACTATACGAAGTACAAGAAAATAAAATTAAAAAATTAAAAGGACAATAAAGTATCAAATTGCTTGTGAAATCTGGTCTAGACTATAAATATTTTACATTGATTTGAATTTTTATTATATCAGCGTTCTAAGGGTATCACACTGACGCTGTTTGTTATTATACATGTTCTAATATTTTATTAAAAATAAGTCATTAAAGAAATAATAAAAATAAACTTGTCGGTTACATTCCGATCCCTTGGTATTTTATTAGATTAATTTAAAATGTTAAAGTTGACAATGTGTAAGTGCCCTCGCAGGGTTTATACATAATAAATGAATTTGAAAAATCGACTTATATGTCCCACACGATATATACGAGTACAGTCAATATTACCTACTATTATAGAGATGTCTTATTCCCAATAGTGTAATATATTTTCTATAAAGAAAAATAAATAAGAGAATTAGTAGATATATATATCTATGCATACATACATACATATCATCACGCCATATCCCTTGCAGGGTAGGCAGAGGGAACATAGTGCCAGAGAACTCTATACTTGCATACTTCACTAGCTTCCTCCTCATTCATAATTCTCTTCATACACGCTCGCCGGTTTTGGAGCCTCTTGATTCCACCTTCCTTCAGTACGTAACCAATCTGGTCTAGGTAGGTTAGTCTCGGTCTCCCTCGGTACCTACATCCTTCCACATTCGCATTATATATCTTCTTAACCAGACGTTCGTTCGGCATTCTTTCCACATGTCCGAACCATCGGAGCATTCCCTTTCGCATCTTTTTTTACAGTTAATAAAACAAATACTTGTATTTAGGATTATTTTTACATAAACATATTATTTATTCCTCTTGGTGAAATATTTTTAATATTCAAGTGATAATATGCATCTTTACACCAATACTCTCTTTCATACTTTCATATATACATATATATAAATATAAATATATATATATATATTTATGTGGATTAAAATTAGCTTGATTAATATATTAGTTATAAATAGTTTGTTGTAAACATAAACACGACGCCAATTGTATATATTAACCGCATATTCTCTTGTTAATTGACAACAATTTGCATGGTCTGTGTTTTCTTTGAAAGCTTGTTCTCAGCTAAGACAATAGTAATTACAGTTACGTAGTCTACGTCAAACACAATTTAAATCTATACGTATATTAAGAACTAAAAATACTAAGTTAAATACAAAAAAAAATATTACAACACTTGGGACTTGAAACCACATCCATTAGAAATCTTTTCCAAACGTCTCATCAATTAGACCAGTATGGGTGGATACATAATATATGTATATATACATATATAAACTAATTGTGACTCTTTTTCTTTTTATTACGGGAGCCACTCTAAAAGTTTATAAACAAATTTGCGTATAGTAAATCCCTGAAACTATTTAAGCGTTTTAAAATCATGAAGTTTCCTATCTTAAATACCATATGTGCATGCATTTCATCATCATTCTTCGATTCCGACGTAGACAAATACTTTATGTAATCCAAAAATTCTTATTCTAAGTCTGATTTGTGTTTATTAATTATGTTTTTAAAATGTTTAATATTTATAATAATTTTCTTAGCGCAGTTTAAAAGAAACTTATTTTGTCAATATATAATAATCATTATTATAATTAAATTGAGATATATAAATAACTCATTTCACGCTTCTGTATCGTTTAGTATTTCAAGCGTCGATATGCTCAACTAAAACATTATTATGGTAAAAGCCTCATTTTGTAATGAATTCTGTCTTCATTATCAAAACAAAATGTCAACACCCATAACGATATACATTGCTATCTTTCAACGATAATTAAAATAAGAAAATAGAAGTAAACACGTGATAGACACATTACATCACGATGTATTCTTCATCTCTATGAAATTACGAAATACCGTTGTATTATTTCATTTGGAATTACAAATTTCGTTGTTTATTACAAACATTGTCTCAATTCTATAATTACTACTGTCGTTAAGAAATTGATGTGATAATACTCGCGTAAATTCGGTTGGCTTGCTTGAAGTCCTTTGAAAATTGCTGTGGTAATTTTGTAGAAACATTTAGATTAAAATATTTCTCATCATTATTAAATATACACACATACAAGAGTGTTTTTGATATATATTTTTTTAATGATTTTTGAGCGTCTTCGTTATTGTAATTTCAGAGTGTCTTTCGAGTCTTCATTACATGAGTCATCATCATCATCATCACAGCCCATAATGTCCCACTGTTGGGCTCGGGCCTCCTCCGTAATGGGAGGGAAATTAACCTACTATACCGCGCTGATCAGACATGTTGGTATAGGGTTTTGTTTCGAGTTTTCCTTCTCTCGCATAGATGTTATATGCGTTTTATATCCCTCAGTCGTCTCGTACGATCACCCACGGATAAAATATGGGGTGGTGAATAGTATTCTTACTCCATCACCACACGGAAAATTATGAAAGTAGAAATGTAAAATATTTGAAATATTTTTTTATATGGATTTATCGTATTTTAATTTTTAAAAAAAACAGTTTTAATTAAAATGCGATAAATCGTTCTCAATTTTGAATATTTCTATTTTTTATATATAACCGTTATATATCTCAAAATTATTTTTTTTTCGGTTGGAAAAAGGTGTTATTCAGAATGGGTTCCATTTAAATTTCGCAAAGATCTATTGAGTGCATTTATATTCTTAACTGTTTGCTGTTACTACAGGCAGTCATCTCAACTCAAAATTCCTGCTGAGTTTAATAGTGGTAGAAACACGTTGTTGACAATTTTCTGTCTGCAGCCGCGGGTCGGTCCGTCCGGGGTAGTACCATACTCTAGCAGAAGATCGACGTCTGAGCAATGGCTATGTGCTAAAGCGCTTCGTTCGGTGAGTTAGTGAGCCGGCAGCACAACTGGGTGAGTTTGCGTTTGGCGGCCCAGCTATACTCCTGGTATATATAGCAAAGTTCCATTGGCGGCGGTAACTCTTAGCATCAGGTATGCTGCTTGCTCGTTTTGCTACCAAAAGCAATAAAAAAAATCTTCCACCTCCGCCATATTAGAAGAGAAATTGACTTACTATACTATTCAAATGAATTGGTATATTGTTTTATTACGAGTTTTCCTTCTCTTGAATATATTATATGCATATCACATTACGCGTCTTTTACGAAAAACACGGGCAGGAAAATGAATGGTGAATTGTATTCTTACTTCATCATTACACAGAAAATTCATAACAAATATTATCTCAGATTTATATATGTTGTAATATAATAATATTCTTAATTAAATAAAGCTAAGCTTTTTTTTTTGGGTGGGTTACGGTCGACGCACTCCTTGCACCACTTTGTCCGGAGCGACAGAGGGGCGTAAGCATGTACACCCGTAATCCACCCGTGGCACGTTGCCTTCGTCGTTCAGCCGACCACCGGAGCAGAGTGACTTGATGTTAGTGGCCGGCCCGACGGAATACCCCCTGAGGAGTACCATCTCCTCGACCGACGTCCTCCCCTCGTGGAGGACGTCGGTCAAATAAAGCTAAGCTAACGAGCTATCGTAAATGCATACTTATAACAATGCAAAAGTTATATTTTCACTGTGTTTTATTGAAGAGTTATATATGTATATGGTCACGGAACCCTAAGTACTTAAGTCGTGTTATGACATAAATAGGACCCTCGTTGAATACCAGTCCCAAGTGCAGCGGTATGATATTTCTAGTTCTAGTTCTAGCGTAAGATAATCTTATTTTTTTTTAAAGAAGCCTTACCCTGCACTAAAGAAATAAACTTGTATTGCGGGGGACTTTAAAACGTGAAATGAATGCAGACAAATTACACTCAGACTCAGAACTATAGTTTATGGAACGCAAAAAGTATTGTCCTGCGTGGAAATCGAACCCACGACACTGGCACATAAGGTCAGTTTTTTAAACACTACGCCATTTATGTCAATCAATGTAATCAACCAAAATAATATTTTTAGTTCTAGTGTAGTATACTTATAATTGCATGCGTTTATAAAATTTTGTATCTGTGCTACTTATTTTTGGGAGCCAGCCTTGTAAGTTGCAAACATCTCATTGTGGGCCTTGACGTGGGCTAATGCAATTTGAATGTCTAAACAAAATTTCATCTATGTTATTAAAATTATGAATAGTTACCGGAACAAGCTTTGGCAACGACAAAACTTACTAACCCACTTTAAACAAACTACGCAACGTGAACAAAATGTAATACGCAATACAGCTATAGTTAAAAATGGTATATTTTGTAAATTATACATTAAAACTGTTGTAACACTATAAATTATAAGTAAACTTGAAACACCAATAAATTTAAGAAAAAAGAAAACGATTTTTTAGCATATTCTCTAAAAAAAATACTGAAATAAATAAATTACATAGACAACACAAGTGATAAAACTAATGAGATACGCATAATTTAGGATAACTCAAAACTACTGGTCAGATCTTGATCAAATTAAATGAGACCACATGGAAAGCACCAGCTGTTAATCAACAAAAAAAAATCTGGGTGTTTGACACACAAAATAAAAAAATACAATCGAATTAAAATTATCCTTTTTTTTTAAAAGTCGTATTAATTTTTTTTGTTAAATACATACAGCTATTCTGTGTGGTAGCGACTTCGAATACTACTAACCCTTGCATTGCTTGTGGGTGTCATAAAAGACGACTAAGAGCCTTACAATGACCTGGGCCAACTCCATCTGTTGCCGTTTGGTCAACAATTCCCAAGGAGGGTTGACGTCAGGTAGGCGGCTGGTCATAAAACTATTGCCAATAACTTCTACAATATGTACTATGAAAGAAGAGTACATATTGTATTAACCCCAAGTAATTGGGATAAGAGTAGGAGAATGATGACTTATAATACAGCTGAAAATTATGCTATAAATATTATGTATTGAATAGTTTACAGTTTCCTATCTACTGCCACGGGCCGATCCGTGCGGGGCAGTACTACACTCTCGTAGAAAATCGACGTCTGATCTGTGGCAATGTGCTGCTGTGCTTCGTTCAGTGAGCGAGAGAGCCGGCAGCCCAAATTTTGGGTGGGTTTGGAGTTTTTTTATTGATAGGCAGACGCCTTGCTGTACTCCTGATATTGCAAAGGTCTATGAGGATAACGCTTAGCATCAGGTGTGCTTCTTGCTCGTTTGCCATCAAGAGCAATAAAAAAAAAGTTGTATTTATAAGATAAAGTGATAATAACTAGAGGGCTATACAATTACTAATTAAATTGTTATATCAAAGTTGGTAGACAACAAAGGAACATTTAAGGACATAAAGTAAGTAGATCTAGACAAAGGATAGTAATAGTTATGTGGTTTTAGTTATAAATTTAATTAATCCTTATTCCAAAAATAGTAAAGCAATAAATTACATTTAAGATGAAATAATAATTAATATTATAAATACTCTAAAAGGTATTAAATCCATTCATCTTAGCTTATCAACTGCATATAAGACTGCACAGGTGGCATAATGGTGAAAATAGCGACCTACCATGTCAGCGTAGTGGGTTTAATCCCCAAGCTATAACAATACTTTGTGAGATCCATAAGTTATTGTTCTGAGTCTAGATGTAAGTTATGTAAGCCACCGAAGATAAAGATCTGGTACCGGTGGCCCACTCGCATGACGAAGTGAGGCGCTTTGCAGGGTGGGTCTATGAGGTTGCGCGCCGCCTCTTCCATTGCCCCGGACCGATTTGGCGGAGCGTGTCCACACCGTAGCCAACAGCGAAAAAAAATTTATAATAGTAGTACTTTATGTCCTTTAATTAAACTTTTATAAAATGCCCGTAATTCATGGATTATTTCCTTAGTGTTGGATGCTCTCTTTAAAAAGAAAACTATTGATAAAAAAAGATAGGCAATAAAAACATAATAAAAATTAATTGTGTAAAAAATAATATATTTCGTATAGCTGATAACTAAAAAATAAAGCTAGTATGTATCCAGGATTGCATTGTCATTTCATCATCGTCATCATCATCATCTCAGCCCATATATGTCCCACTGTTGGGCTCAGGCCTCCTCCGTAATGGGAGGATAATTGACGTACTACGCTGGTCAGACGTGTTGGTATAAGGCAGGGGTCGGCAACCTGCGGCTCGCGAGCCACATTTGGCTCTTTGGATGTAAAGTTGCGGCTCTTTACTACACGCATAAAAAATATTTTATAAAGAAAACATTTAAAAATGGTCTATAATTGATTAACGAGCATTAGGCACATATTATTGTTGGCAAAAAAAAAGCCCTTTAAAAACTTTAAAGTTTTGTAAATTCTAATTTTTGGCTCTTCCGACTTAAAGGGTGGCCGACCGCTGGTATGGGGTTTTGTTTCGAGTTTTCCTCCTCTCGCATAGATGTTATATGTGTAAGATGGAGGCCCTTTTATTCCATGGGCCCCGCGTAAGGCCAACTGTCGGCGCCTAGTTAGTCGTCACCTCCATCCACATCAGTATTCAGGCCCATATGAAGTACTTGGGCCTGGTGCTGGACGAGCGATGGGCGTTCCGGGAGCATTTCCGCTGAATTGCTCCCCGGCTGGTCGGCGCGGCGTCCGACCTATCACGGCTCATGCCAAACGTGGGCGGACCCAGCTTTGAGGGCCGACGGCTGTATGCGGGGGTGATCCGCTCAATGGCCATGTACGGCGCACCCGTGTGGTCTCTGACCGTCCAGCTCAGGGCTTTTCTGTGGCGCCCACAGAGAGCCTTGGCGGCCAGAGCCATCCGCAGATACCGCACGGTGTTGACCGAGGCGGCATGCGTGTTGGCCGGGACACCCCTGTGGGATATAGAGGCGGAGATGCTCTCCGAACTCTACCGGCGGGTTACCTCAGTGCGTGACAAGGGTGGCTCCCCATCGCTTAGCGAGATATCCACGTGGCGCGAGGACCCCCACCGAGACGTCATCGCCCGTTGAGCTACGTGGCTGGAGAGGCCTAGGCACGGTGTTCTTACCGTTGAGGCCCTCCGGCCCGTATTGACGGAGTGGATGGAGCGGCGGCACGGGGGTCCTCTCTTTCCAGCTGGTGCAGGTGTTGTCGGGGCACGGCTGCTTCAGAAAATACACATAAAAAATGAAAATGCACATGGAAAATACACATGGTCATAAAGAGGGAGTCGACTCCATCCTGCCACCAGTGCGGCAGTGACGAGGACACGGCGCAATACAGGCTGGAGCTCTGCGTGACCTGGACCCGGCAACGCTGTGACCACGTCGCTGTCATCAGTGCCGACCTGATGCTGCCGGCTGTCGCGAAAGCGATGGTCGACAGCGTTAGGGACTGGGACGCGGTCGCCGCCTTCTGCGAAGCTGTCATCTAGCAGAAGGCAGCGACCGCGTCCTAGTCCGTGTGGGCGGGGGCTCTGAACGCCCAGCTCAGGGCTGTTCTGTGGAGGCCACAGAGAGCCATGGCGGTCAGAGCCATTCGCGGGTACCGTACGTTGTCGACAGAGGCGGCATACCTATTGGTCGGGACACCCCCGTGGGACCTAGAGGCGGAGATGCTCTCCGACCTCTACCGGCGGGTTACCTTAGTGCGCGACGAGGGTGGCTCCCCATGGTCTGACGAGATAGCCACCTGACGCGAGGACGCCCGCCGAGATGTCATCGCCCGTTGGGCTAGGCGGCTGGAGAGGCCTCGACACGGTGTTGTTACCGTCGAGGCCCTCCGGCCCGTACTGATGGAGTGGATGGAGCGGCGGCACGGAGGGCTCTTCTTCCGATTGGTGCAGATCTTGTTGGGGCACGGTTGCTTCAGTAAGTACCTGCACACGCTCGTGTGGAGGGAGTTGATGCCGTCCTGCCACCATTGCAGTAGTGACGAGGACACGGCGCAACATACGCTCGAGGAATGTTAGGGCTGGGACGGGCAGCACCGTGACTTCGTCGCTGTCATCGGTGCTGACCTGACGCTGTCGGCTGTCGTGAAAGCGATGGTCGACAGCGTCAGAAACAGGGACGCGGTCGCCGTCTTCTGCAAGGCTGTCATCTCGCAGAAGGAGGCGGCGGAACGAATCCGGGAGGATTTCCGTGACCCGGGCCGCCGCCAGCGGCCGGGGCGGTGCAGGCGCGAATATCTGCGCCTGATGCCGCCCTCACCGAAGTTTCGGATCGGGGACTTGTCTGGTCACCCGATGCGAGGCCACCGCGTGAGGGCGACGCCCCGACGGCTATGAAAGCTGTCGGGGCGTCGACACGGGAGGAATCCGTAAGGGTAAACCGCCGGGCGGGCCACCGAAGACAAAGATCGGGTACCGGTGGCCCGCTCGCACGGCGAAGAGAGGTGTTTGCAGGGTGGGTCCATAGGGTTCCGCGCCGCTTCTTTTGTCGCCCCGGATCGATTTGTCGGGGCGCGACAACATCCATGGTCCACCCTGCAGTGAAAAAAAAAAATAAAGGGAGGGTTGACGTCTGTCAGGCGGTCGGTCATAAAACTATTGTCAATAACTTTTATAATATGTACTGTGAAAGAAAAGTTCATATTGTATCAACCCCAAGTAATTGTGACAAGAGTAAGAAAATGATGATATTAATAAAATTAATCTATTTCATCTTCATCATCATCATTTCAGCTCATATACGTCCCACTGTTGGGCTCGTGCCTCCTCCACAATGGAAGGGAAACCGACCTACTATACCACGCTGGTCAGACGTGTTGGTATAGGGTTTTGTTTCGAGTTTTCCTTCTCTTACATAAATGTTATATGCGTTTTCATATCCCTTAGTCGTCTCTTACGATCACCCTCGGGTAAGATAGGGGATGGTGAATTGTATTCTTACTCCGTCACCACACGGATAATTAATATATTCAACTTAAGTAAATTCTACATACATATCATCACTCCATAACCCTTGCAGGTTAGGCAGAGAGAACAGAGTGCTAGACAACTCTATCCTCGCATACTTCACTCGCTTCCTCAACATTCATAATTCACTTCATACACGCTCGCCGGTTTCGGAGACTCTTGACTCCACCTTCCTTAAGTAAATTCTAAATTACAATAAAATGTAAACCAAATCAGAGCGTGATGATTATTAAAAAAAAATCATTTGTAAGAAGTCATTTATTTATCTAAAAAATTATAGCGACTATAAACAAAAGTCATTTGTACAACAGCGTTGTACTAAATCGTTTTTTGATTTCTCGAAATGCTCTTCGAAATTAAAAACGAACAAAATTCTTTCTGAATGATGAAACTGAAGTACGATGCCGTTTCCACTACATTAAGACTTACTCTACTTAGTGGCTTCGAGAAATCCGCACAACATCTCAGTAGAACTTTTCCTTTAAATAAAAAAGCAACAATGGTAGAATTGAGGGAATAAACACTTATATAAAATAAATGGCTCCGAATTCCTGAAGTGAAAATATATAAATTATTTTTGTAGTATATTGACACCAAATTTAAGGAATCTATTGCAATGGTCCGCTTAACTTGCGGAAAGCAGTAATACGATAAGCTATAGGATCCCATTTCCGTGTGGTGACGGAGTCAGAATACAATTCACCACTCCCTATCTTATCCGTGGGTGACCGAAAAAAAAGGAGAAGATTAAGGGATAACATATGCATATAACATCTAGGTAAAATAAGGAAAACTCAAAACAAAACCCTATATCAACACGTTTGACCAGCGTGGTATAGTAGGTCAATTTCCCTACTAGTGTGGAGGAGGCTCGAGCCCAACAGTGGGACATATATGAGCCGAGATGAATAGGATCCTTTCATCATCGGAATTTTCTTAAATAAAATATGCAAATGGTTTTTTTTTGAGTACCTAATAAGGGAAAACGTAATAAAGGCACCAGTGATATAAAAGATTAGGCTCGCAAGATTTTCCTGGTATGGACCAGTGATGATGAAGGACAAATGGTATGTGACAAGAAGAGTTATTAATGTAATGTGGATGAGAAGTGGATAGGTAAGATTCCCAGAGAAAACTGAGGTATGCTATCAATGACGGTGTCCAAATTTACCTACATATTCTAACAAAAATTGAATTATTTAATTCGTTGAAAACACTTTCAAAATGCTATTTTCTATTAATAAAAACTAGCTCTATTTAACCTAACTAGATAGATTTGCCCCGAAAACCTCCTATTATGCATAGAAGACTATTATTAAGATTCATGGCAATCGTTGGTGACATTGCTGAGATTTAAAAAATAAAGTATTGAGTAAACACTGACGAAAATAAACTCAGCGTGCCTAGTCTTCGCTTTAACTTTTAGTATACTCTATTATTAGTTTCAAATCTTTCTGTTTCTGTATCGTTTATATATTGATAATTATATATTACTTATATATTAGCTTTTACCCGCGGCAACGCTCGCGCTGAAGCCGTGCCTGCCATAATATTTTTTTTTTCTCCTCGGTTAAAAAATAAATAGTAAGTAATAAGTATCCTATTTCCTTTCTATTACTGAGAAGACTATGTGTATAAAGTTTCATGATAATCAGTTAAGTAGTTTGGACGTGAAAGCGTAACAGGCATATTTATATTCACATTTATAATATTACTAGCTTCTGCCCGCGGCTTCGCCCGCGTAAAAGGTTACTTTCCTAAAGTTTTTGATCCCCTATTTTTATTTTTGGCCGTCGGTAATACAGTGCAACAGTATTACAATACTCAGGGTTGGAACTTCATTACTGGACTGCTAAATGGCGTTGAAGATGCTAGATTTTGAGATTTTTTGACAAACAATTTTTTATTTTTCATAATAAAATTTAGATTTTTTTTAATAAAAAGTATCCTATGTTACTTTTAATACCTCCAAGAATATGTGTACAATGTTTCATGATGATCGGTTGAGTAGTTTTAGCGTGAAAGCGTAACAAACAAACTTACATTCACATTTATATATTAGTAGGGATGTATGGATAAAATGGGCTTTAAACTCGACTTTAGAAATTATAATTGTGTCATGAAATGTAAATTAATAAATAAATAATAATGAATGGCAAGTAGAAAATCTAATCTCAAGTATCTGTCAATGTATAAACAGACTCAATCTAAATTTATAATCAAGTTCAAACATTGTGAGAGCAGTAAAGACATAAATTCAGAACACGTAGTGTACACCTGTCTCAGGTGAAATTGGAAGTGTTTTCGTTGCCTTTCGTGATTGCGACGTAGTTGTAGTATATTATTACATAGAAATATTAAGTGTACACATTGGAGAATATCATATTAATATAATGAACACGTTCGTTGAAGATGAGTATATAAGCTTTGTTCATAAAACCCGATTACGAAATGAAAAATGATGTCACAAGCAGGATTCGAACCCGCGCCTATTGGGATTCCGGCCCAATCGTGCTGCCACTACACCACCGCTTGTGACATCATTTTTCATTTCGTAATCGGATTTTATAAATAATTAAGCATATTAAATGCTAAATTTCAGTAATTTAAATAACAAGGTTGTGTCATCGTTTAATACAATTCTAACTGTAAAGTTTTAAGTATTAAGCCTTTTTTTTTTTTTTTTTTTTTTATTTTATTGGTGGGCTATGGGTGCGTCTCGCCCCGCTGAATCGGTCCGGGGTGACGGAAAGGCGGCGCGTGACCCCATAGACCCACCGTAAAACCTTCTCTCTTCGCCGTGCGAGCGGACCACCGGTACTCGATTTTAACTTCGGTGGCCCGCCCGGCGGTTTACCCTCGCGGGTTCCTCTCGTCGACGCCCCGACAGATTTCGCCGTCGGGGCGTCGCCCTCACGCGGTGGCCTCACGTCGGGTGACCGGACAATTCCCCGGTCCGATCACCCGAGGCCTCGGTTAGGGCGGCATCAGGCGCAGGTATTCGCGCCTGCGCCGCCCCGGCCGCTGACGGCGGCCCGGGTCGCGGGACTCCTCCCGGACTCGTTCCGCCGCCTCCTTCTGCGAGATGACAGCCTCGCAGAAGGCGGCGACCGCGTCCCAGTTCCTGACGCTGTCGACCATCGCTCTCGCGACAGCCGGCAGCGCCAGGTCGGCACCGATAACAGCGACGAGGTCACGGCGCTGCCGGTCAAAGCCCGGACACGCCTCCAGCGCGTGTTGCGCCGTGTCCTCGTCACTGCTGCAATGGTGGCAGAACGAAGTCCACTCCCTTTGCGCGACCGTGTGCAGGTAAAAGCCGAAGCATCCGTGCCCCGACAACACCTGCACCAGTCGAAAGGAGAGGACTCCGTGCCGCCGCTCCATCCACTCCATCAATACGGGCCGGAGAGCCTCGACGGTGACGACACCGTGTCTAGGCCTCTCCAGCCGCGTAGCCCAACGGGCGATGACGTCTCGGCGGGCGTCCTCGCGCCAGGTGGCTATCTCGCTCAGCGATGGGGAGCCACCTTCGTCGCGCAGTGAGGTCACCCGCCGGTAGAGGTCGGAGAGCATCTCCGCCTCTAGGTCCCACGGGGGTGTCCGGGCCAGTAGGCATGCCGCCTCGGTCGATACCGTGCGGTACCCGCGAATGGCTCTGACCGCCATGACTCTCTGGGGTCTCCACAGAACAGCCCTGAGCTGGGCGTTCAGAGCCCTCGCCCACACGGGTGCGCCGTACATGGCCATAGAACGGATCACCCCCGCATACAGCCGTCGGCCCTCGAAGCTGGGTCCGCCCACGTTCGGCATGAGCCGCGAAAGGGCGGACGCCGCGCCGACCAGCCGGGGAGCAATTCGGCGAAAATGCTCCCGGAACCACCATCGCCCGTCGAGCACCAGACCCAAGTACTTCATATGGGCCTGGATGCTGATGTGGACGGAGTTGACGACTAGCGAGACGCCGATTGGCGGCCTTACGCGTGGCCCATGGAACAATAGGGCCTCCGTCTTATTTAGGGCCACCCTGAGCCCCAGCGCCTCGATTCGCCTGACCATCTCCTCGGTGCCGAGAGTGGCCAGGCTCGCCGCCTCTTCGAGTGTCCTGCCCCGGGCTGTGACGAGCGTATCGTCAGCGTAGCATATCACGCTCAGCCCGGGGGGGAGACTCCCTCTCAACGCCCAGTCGTACCCGATGTCCCACAGAGTCGGCCCCAGAACCGACCCCTGTGGAACGCCGCACGACATGGACGTCCGCACAATGTCCCCTGCGGGACTCGCGCAGAGGACACTGCGCCCTTCCAAATAGTCCGCCACCAGCCGCCTCAGGTACAAGGGCACCCCATGGAATCGGAGCGCCTCCCTGATGCAGCTGAATGGCAGACTATTGAATGCGTTGGTGATGTCCAGCGACACCGCCAACAGCACTCCCCCGCCGGTGACAGCCTCCGCGGCCGTCTGCCTCAGTCGTAGCAGGGCCCCGATGGTCGAACGCCCCCTTCTAAAACCGAATTGAGCGTCCGACAGATCGGGCCCCACCTCCTCCAGGTGTTGGACGATGCGGGCAGCGAGGATGCGCTCCATTAAGTATTAAGCCTATAACAATGTGTAAACATTGTCGGGTAGATATCATACCGTCACCTTAAGACGTAAATATGATACGAAGTGAAATTTGCATGTCCCACAATTAGTCACGGTGGTGTAGTGGCAGCACGATTGGGCCGTAATCCCAATAGGCGCGGGTTCGAATCCCGTTTGTGACATCATTTTTCATTTCGTAATCGGGTTTTATAAATAATTAAGCATATTAAATGCTAAATTTTAGTAATTTAAAAAAGCTTTGTTCATTTAATATATTTTTAAGTTACATACATACATACATACCATCACGCCATGTCCCTTTCAGGGTAGGCAGAGAGAACAGAGTGCCAGAGAACTCTATCCTTGCATACTTCACTCGCTTCCTCAACATTCATAATTCTCTTCATACACGCTCGCCAGTTTCGGCGATTCTTGACTCCACCTTCCTTCAGTACATGACCGATCTGATCTGGTCTAGGTAGGTTAGTCTCGGTCTCCCCTATATTTTTAAATTAATTTATATAATCAACTAGATTAGATTTGCCGTGTAGTGACGGAGTAAGAATACAATTTATCAACTCCTATTTTACTCGTGGATGGTCGTAAAAAACGACTAAGAGCTAAAATATGTATTAAACATCTATGCAAGAAAAGAAAAACTTGAAATAAAACTCTATATCAACACGTCTGACCAACGTAGTATACTAGGTCAATTTCCCTCCTAGTGTGGAGGAAGCTTGAGGCCAGGAATGGGGCTTATATGAGCTGAGATAATAATGAGATGATTATAAAGATTATAAAATTCTTGCTTTTTCGTTCTAGTGAACGTAAATAGTAATCTTGAGTTCTTGACTTCTAATCTTAGGTCAGGCAAATAGTAAATATGAGATATTCTACCAACCCACCCCTATTAGAAATCCGTTCCAATCGTGCTTTCCAATAGGTGTAGGTTCAAATCCCATGGCCACCGAAGTTAAAATCGAGTACCGGTGGTCCGCTCGCACGGCGAAGAGAGAAGGTTTTACGGTGGGTCTATGGGGTCACGCGCCGCCTTTCCGTCACCCCGGACCGATTCAGCGGGGCGAGACGCACCCATAGCCCACCAATAAAAAAAAAAAAAAAAAAAAAAAAGGTTCAAATTCCATATGTGACATTAATTTTTCGCTTGTAATTAAGTTTTTATAAATAATCTACCATGTTAAATGCTAAATTTCAGTAATATGAATAACAGAGTCCTGTCATCGTTTAATGCAAGTCTAACTGCAAAGTTAGAGTATTAAATCTGTACAATGTGTAAACAATGTCGTGTAGATGGCACACGTCTCCTTTAAATACAAAAATATAATACGAGGCGAAGATTGAATGTCATACAACATTTAACGTTGGTATAAGTGGAGAATGATTGAAACGGATTTCCAATAGGTGTGGGTTCAAATCCCATATGTGACAATCATTTTTCGTTCGTAAATAAGTTCTTATAAACAAATTCTTAATCAAATCCATCGAACTATTCACGTCTACTTTTGGCTATAGGACTTTTCATAAAAGTGTGTTAACCCCCAAGAATTGCATTGCTTAAATAAAATACAGTTAAGTATAAGATTGTTTTCATGTAACAAAAACAATATTTTGTTAAAAAAAAATTAGGAACAGGAAAAGAATCGATCTCAATTATGTTGTTATGAAATGCAAAATATAAAAAAATAAAACTTATATTTAAGGAAAAACTTGTGTACAAAGAATTTTACCAAAATACTGTTTTAAACCTTGTATAATTACTTTGCGGCTTTTTCCGGGACTTGTGGGATTCTTTTTAACATTGTTTTTATTTTTGTTTTATAAGATTTTATTTAGACAATCATTTGCTACAGAATGCTCTTGTTTCGAGTGTTTTGTAATTTTTTTGATATGCATTATATCATCTGAAAAATGTTGCTTATCTCCTAATGGTCTTAAACAGATTCTAATTTAGAAGGAGGTAAAAAAATGTAAAACGGAATATAAAAATTGTGCAAATACAAATAGTATTAATTATTTTAATTTATATCTTTTACACCTACATTTTATTTTATATTCCATAATAAAAGTACATATATTGAAAACAAAATCGAACCATCCAAACTTCTAATGAAGGTTCATCAATTAAATTGTGTTGTGTAATAAAGTTGACTGTTTTGTTTAGACAAATAAAATTCGTTTTTGTTATAGTTTTCAAAAGTTTTGTAAAATATGTTTTGTTTTACGCTGTGTGGTAGCGGCTACGAATACTACCAATCCTTACGTTGCTCGTGGATGTCGTAAAAGACAACTAAGAGCCTTATATTTTTTTTATTTTTTTGCGGTATACTATGGACGTGGTCTCGTCCCGCCAAATCGGTCCGGGGTGACGGAAAAGGCGGTGCGTGACCCCATAGACCCACAATGCAAACTCCTCTCTTCGCCGTGCGAGCGGGCCACCGGTACCCGATCTTTGTCTTCGGTGGCCCGCCCGGCGGTTTACCCTCACGGGTTCCTCTCGAGTCGACGGCGAAAGCTGTCGGGGCGTCGTCCTCACGCGGTGGCCTCACGTCGGGTGAATGGACTATTCCCCGATTCGATCACCCGAAGCCTCGGCTAGTGTAGCATCTAGCGCAGATATTCGCGCCTACGCCACCCGAGGTGCCAGCAGCGGCCCGTGTCGCATGGAGGGAATTCTCCTTTGCTCGTTCCGCCGCCACCTTCTGCGAGAGCTTTATAATGACCTAGGCCAACTCTATCTGATGCCGTTTGGTCCACGATTACATTCCCAAGGAGGGTTGACGCCTGGCAGGCGACCGGTCATAAAACTATTGACAATAACTTTTATAATATGTAATATCAAAAGAAGAGTATATATTCTATCGACCCCAAGTAATTGAGATAAGAGTCAACATTCTCCTAATGATGATGATCAATAGTTTTGTAAAACGTAAACATTTTAATATCGCTATCATCATCACCAACACTGTTCTTGACTTATTTCTTGGGTTCGATGCAAAGCATTTTCTTTTCTATGCTATACCATCAAATAACATGTTTAATTCTTGTTTACCCATGTTAAGTCACTATATTACATTCATCTTGTTTTATCATATGTCCATAACATGTTTGATGTTCCCTTTCAAACTTTGTTTAATACCATCATTATTAATCTTATACATTGCACAACGCCATGCATTAATTTCAGCATCTGTATTTGTTATACATACAGTCCGTTTCCGAGTGGTGACGGAGTAAGAATACTATTCACCACCCCATATCTTACCCGTGGGTGATCTTACGAGACGACTAAGGGATATAAAATGCATATAACATCTATGCGAGAGAAGGAAAACTCGAAACAAAACCTTATACCAACACGTCTGAGCAACAGCGCGGTGTAGTAGGTTAATTTCCCTCCCATTACAGAGGAGGCCCGAGCCCAGCAATGGGACGTTTATGATGACGGCTGTGATGATGATGATGATGATGATACATATAGTCGTCTCTTAAACGTCGGTTTTGCAATTCAAAATTTCTGTTTATATATAATGGTATGGTAAGTTTTATTAAATTTTTATTAATTTTATCTATATATTAATTTCAGAATTACTTAAGAGATGCACGTTAACATGTGATCTGGTTTCATTTCATATATCCTTTATTAATTGTGCTTCAACGCACAATCTTTTCATCATCACCATCATCATCATCATCACAGCCCATATATGTCCCACTGTTGGGCTCGGGCCTCCTCCGTAATGGGAGGGAAATTAACCTACTGTACCGCGCTGATCAGATGTGTTGGTATAGGGTTTTGTTTCGAGTTTTCCTTCTCTTGCATAGATGTTATATGCTTTTTATATCCCTTAGTCGTCTCTTACGATCACCCACGAGTAAAATAGGGGTTGGTGAATTGTATTCTTACTCCGTCACCACACGGATAATCACAATCTATAATTATTAAAATTATATATATCTATAATTATTCAAAAGACCCGAGCTATCGCCAATTCGATGTATGTTGACATGTTTTTTTCACACTCATGATCGAATTATGTCCATACACAAGTAAAGAGGACTTTATACCACTTGCCAAGTCTTATCATAAGATTAAAAATTATTAGATTGTACCGAATTTTCTGCTTAAGGGTTCCTATAAAAGAGATAGAAAAAGAAGCAGGTTCGAGCACAACTATTTATTAATATGATTTAATTATATTTGAAGACAAACGGCCAACCAGTTGGTAGGGCATGTTGGTTATGGGTTCGGAGCCGACACCAATTCCACCAATCCCTCCAGTACCGTACTTTCCTCGGGCTGTCCGCCGTAGCAACCGTCGTAATGGCACAAGTGAGCTTCGAGGCCCGCCGCTTGCGATCCAATCGGCAATGATCCACTGTAACGGGTATAAGCGACTAGCGTAGACCTTGGACCCTGGAACGTGCATGAAGCTGACGTTAAGACCAAATCCAGAAGTATGAATGGCCCACGGCAACAGCGCGAGGGAAAGCATAGCTGTGTTGCCGTGGTTGTTCATGATCAGATAGGAGATGACAAGACTAAGCGGTGAAATAATAATTAGCTAATTACAATAGGTAGGTACACTACCACCGAAGACAAAGATCGGGTACCGGTGGCCCGCTCGCACGGTGAAGAAGAGGTGCTTGCAGGGTGGGTCAATGGGGTTGCGCGCCGCCTCTTCCGTCACCCCGGACAGATTTGGCGGGGTGCGTCGTCCATAGCAAAAAAAAAAAAAGGTACACTACGAAACATTTTATAAAATAATAGCGAAGGTGAAATGAAATATACTATAAGGTGAATCTATAATACAATAATAAAATTACAAGCCACTTACCCAATGCTGGGGTTGAATATACACTAAATTAAATAACTTTAAGTTCTTATAAAAGTGCAATTACGTCACTGGTATAACTGACGTCAATCATGTACAATAAAATATAATTTAATTTTATAAGGGTCGTACTGACATATGTTCGCCTTGAGAGCGCTCGGCTGTCTGTGGTTCAGACGGTGGTGGCGCGCGGTGCGCCGGGGCATCGACGAGAACAATAGAAGCGATAAGAGTGGTACTAAAATGACGCTCATTTATTTATACTTGCGTGTTGATTTATTATGGGTATATTTAATTAAAGAAAGTAAACAATTTTAGATTTTAGTTATTATTTCACAGTTCATGTAACGTATAACGTTACAAGATTTGGATATGTAGCCATTGGTGTTTAGTATTTTTAAACAATATTATCTCATACAATGGGAATAAAATTAAAAACAGTTGTATTTCCGGCAATACTCACGCGTTAGAGTCGATTATGTCGACCCGGGTTTCGAGCATGTCCGATGCTCATCATCAGGGCGAGTGCGCAGCTGCGTCTGCGAGCCCCCGACGCGCACTGCGGCTAGCGTAACGTGCAGCACGTCGCGACACAGCTTCGGGCGGCGGGGGGGTACTGCTTGCTTCTTGAGCGTCTTCAGCGGAATCGTCCGATGAGTCCCGATCGTTACCGAGGGCATTTGATGGTCTCACAGCAAACTCGCTCCGCGTGCCATCACCCCGACATAGCACGCTGACCACGTCGCTCTCCATCCCAGACAAAACCTTGTGTGTCGAGGTGGTATTGAGTGCCGGTATCCATGCTGAAGGGAGCGTCCACCCACAGTCTCTATTAAACGTACGATGTCGGTTGATTTCTATAGCTTCACGTATTTTGCGAGGTATAAAATACTTTTCTGTGGCTAATACGGAAGCTTTGTCGAACCGAATGTAGTGTGTTGTGTTCGAGAGACTGGCGTGCTCTGCTATGGCTGATTTAGTGGTGTCCATGTTCTTAATACTCCTGACGTGTTCGGTTAGTCTGGTGGCGATGCTGCGGCGAGTTTCTCCCACGTAGCTCTTGCCACAGTCACAAGGTACTCTATAGACTCCTGGTACGCTCAGGTAGTCCTTGTCTTTGGGTGAACGTAGCATTTGTCGTACTTGACCAGGTGGACGGAAGAACGTTCGTATATCATACTTGCGTCGCAATAGGTACCCGATTTTGTCCGTTGTTCCCTTTACGAACGGTAGGTAAGTCGGAGAACGTTCCACTCTTGTTGGTCGCTTACGTTCACTAGACTTGGCCCAGCGACGACATTGTTGCCAATTATACCCGTTGGCCTCTAGTACCTTTCTTACGTGCTCGAGTTCTGTCTTCACATATTGTGGGTCACATATTCGAAGAGCTCGGTTAATAAGTGATCTTGGTGCTGAGGACAAGTGTGCAGGGTGATGGTGTGAACTGGCATGAAGATACCGGTCTGTCAAGTACGACAAATGCTACGTTCACCCAAAGACAAGGACTACCTGAGCGTACCAGGAGTCTATAGAGTACCTTGTGACTGTGGCAAGAGCTACGTGGGAGAAACTCGCCGCAGCATCGCCACCAGACTAACCGAACACGTCAGGAGTATTAAGAACATGGACACCACTAAATCAGCCATAGCAGAGCACGCCAGTCTCTCGAACACAACACACTACATTCGGTTCGACAAAGCTTCCGTATTAGCCACAGAAAAGTATTTTATACCTCGCAAAATACGTGAAGCTATAGAAATCAACCGACATCGTACGTTTAATAGAGACTGTGGGTGGACGCTCCCTTCAGCATGGATACCGCACTCAATACCACCTCGACACACTCAATACCACCTCGACACACAAGGTTTTGTCTGGGATGGAGAGCGACGTGGTCAGCGTGCTATGTCGGGGTGATGGCACGCGGAGCGAGTTTGCTGTGAGACCATCAAATGCCCTCGGTAACGATCGGGACTCATCGGACGATTCCGCTGAAGACGCTCAAGAAGCAAGCAGTACCCCCCCCGCCGCCCGAAGCTGTGTCGCGACATGCTGCACGTTACGCTAGCCGCAGTGCGCGTCGGGGGCTCGCAGACGCAGCTGCGCACTCGCCCTGATGATGAGCATCGGACATGCTCGAAACCCGGGTCGACATTATCGACTCTAACGCGTGAGTATTGCCGGAAATACAACTGTTTTTAATATGTGTCAAACTCACGATAATTTTAATAGGGAATAAAATTATTTATAACTAAATATATTCGGTTCTTCAAATACTAGATCAAGTACTAGCATTTGTTCATGGCGTTCTTCACATTTAAAATAAAAATTTTAAACACTCAGTAAATCTAACTTGAAATATAACTTCGCATCTGCAAGGAATTTAATAGAATGACTAAAAACTCATCTGGCTCATGTATCATTATTTATATTTTAATACAAATAGCAAACTGAAGAATAGAATTTATAAATCCTTTGAAACTTACAAGCAGCTGAAACAACAATGTAGCCATACACAATAACCAAGCTTCTTAATAAAGTCTCAAATGATAATCATTATTCATTTTTTTATATACTCAATAGATAAGTGAACATGTTTATTCTAATTTATATATTACTAAATTATCAGTCCCTCCTTCTGGATTACATCGTACAATTGATACTTCTATTCTACGTTTTCTCGATCTTTTCTTTCGTCACAGTAGTCAGTTTGTCAAACGATGTGATGTGAATGTTTATTCAAATAAATATATTTAATCAAATAAATAAGGATAGCAAGGTCTTCTCCTTTTCAACCAATATTCTTAATCAAGTCAATTATAATTTATTATTTAATTATTTTATACTCAATAGATGAGTGAACATGCTTATTTTAATTTAAGGTTATGTATTATTTGCAAATGTTAATTTTTAATTTATATTTACATGTGGGTCTATCCGTAAGTGACAACTGTGTTAGCCTCATCATCATCATCTTGCTTTTATCTCAATTTATTTGGGGTCGACGCAATATGTCATCTCTGTGGTCACTCCTTGTCTGTCCATGTCATGTTTTAGGCAGTCCATTCATCTTTTCTTCGGTCTTCTCTCTCCCCTAAAACCTTCATTATTCATACTTAAAACTTGTTTCACAATATGACTTTCATTCCGTTTCATCACATATCCATACCACGTCCAGCGTTCACTTCTTAGCTTATCCGTTACTAACGCAACTTTTAAACTTTCTCTTATACGTTCATTCCTTATTTTATCCATTCTCGTCACATCACACATCCATCTCAACATTCGTATCTCCTCTATATATAGTTGTCTCTCATCCGTCACTTTTGTAGCCTAACATGCTGATTTATACAGTACAGCAGGCCTAATTAAAGTTTAGTAGATTTTGCCCGTTAATTTAACAGGGAACTCAGAAGTCACAAGTTGTGCTCGTGACCTGCCGCTATTTCATCCATCCCGCATCAATTCAGTGCTTCACCGCAGTATCCAGCTCGCTATTGCTTTGGATAAGTGAATCGAGGTATCAAAAGTTCGAGCATACTGGAATAGGTACTAATCTAGAGTTATGGGTGTAAAATTAGAGAGACCGCCGAAATCACAGAACATGTATTTATGTAGGTACCAGGGGAGACCGACACTCACCTACCTAGACCAAATTGGACACGTACTGAAAGAAGGTGGAGTCAAGAGTCTCCGAAACCGGCGAGCGTGTATGAAGAGAATTATGAATGTTGAAGAAGCGAGTGAAATATGCAAGGATAGAGTTCTCTGGCACTCTGTTCTCTGTGCCTACCCTGCAAGGGATATGGCGTGATGATTTTTTTTTTTTTTTTTTTTTATTTTTTTATTGCTTATGGCGGCAAACGAGCAGACAGCACACCTGATGGTAAGTGTCACTGCCGCCCATGGACCTTTGCCAATGGTATAGCTAGGCCGCTGCCTACCAATGCAACCCTGAACCCACCCCAGTTAGGCTTCCGGCTCTCTCGCAAATATATAGATATGTATGTATGTATGTATTCTGTTTTTGGTCTGCTGATTTTCAAGCCTAATTTCTTCATTTTATAGCGCCAATTTTCCAGCATGCTCTGGATCTCAAGTCCATCTGCTCCGACGAAAATAATGTCATCAGCAAATAGCATATGTGCCTATATACCTATATATTATTACTGTATGTGAATTTTTAATACTTTTGCCAGAGATAAATTTAAATAAATAAATTCTCGTGGGCTGTGTAAGATGTTAATATCTAAAATTCGTATAAAAACCAAACGACTGTAAGAAAGGATAATGTCTGTATGTAGATAAAGATAATTTTATAAATGACTCAAAGGAATAAAATAGATCGTATTTACAGTAATCTGATCAAGTCAAAACTCTTGAGACGTATTCAAGTTATTCGACGTGCTAAGATAAAGCAGGCTGACGTAAAATAAGATGCGTACGTGACTTAACGCGATATTCTTTTCTTTATTTATTAGCTCATTTTTTGTTCTATGAGCGAAATGAAAAAGTTACGCATAGCCAAACTTGTTCTACAAAATCCTTACTAATATTATAAATGCGAAAGTAACTCTGTCTGTCTGTCGCTCTTTCACGCCAAAACTGCTGAACCGATCTAAATTAAATTTGGTACACAGATAGTCTAGAGCCTGATAAAGGCCATAGGCTACTTTTTAATGCAAAAAGAGTTGTAAATGGGGATGAAAAGTTGTAAGGAAATATCGTTATTTTAAAAACCAGAAGCTTGAAACTTATTTTTAGGTTATTGATTAAATATAAATAAATATAACATTAACTTTTTGTAAAAAAATTACCCTTAAGGGGTAAAATAAAACTACCGAAAAAATTTTAGGAAAGTAACCTTTTACGCGGGCGAAGCCGCGGGCAGAAGCTAGGATGTTAGTATTTGAAAGAAATGCATGCTATTTTAAAATTTATATGGTATGAGTAATTATATCATCAGGCTCCTGCTTGTATCTCAATTACTTGAGCACGAGGCTATTTATAGTTCTCGTCCATTGTACATATTTTAAAAGTTAGTGGCAATAATCTTATGACCGTCCACCTGCCTGACGTCAACCCTTCTTGTATATATAGTTGTCGACCAGAAGATCTCAGATGGAGTTTCGCCAGATCGATATAAATCTCATGCTCCGATGGTTCGGACATGTGGAAAGAATGCCGAACGAACGTCTGGTTAAGAAGATATACAATGCGAAAGTGAAAGGATGTAGGTACCGAGGGAGACCGAGACTAACCTACCTAGACCAGATCGGTCATGTACTGAAGGAAGGTGGAGTCAAGAGTCTCCGAAACCGGCGAGCGTGTATGAAGAGAATTATGAATGTTGTGGAAGCGAGTGAAGTATGCAGAGATAGAGTTCTCTGGCACTCTGTTCTCTCTGCCTACCCTGCAAGGGATATGGCGTGATGATATGTATGTATGTATGTGATATAAATCTCTTAGTCGTCTTTTATGACGTCCACGAGTAATATATTCGTAGCCGATATCACACAGCTCATATCTATGCAATAATTGTATGCCGCAATGAATTAGTACAATTATAAAGAGTTAACACGTTCACTGCGAAACAGGTCCATTTCGGCCTACCGCGGTATTTCAGCTAGTGCGGACGAAGAAAATTATAACCCTCTCGTTGGTGCCGAACGATTATCTCAGGTATTTTTGAGTTCGACAGAGACAAATATATATTTCATTTTATAGTCAAAATAATAAATATTCCTCATCAAAATATCATGGTAAGCCGTTTTTAGCCTACCACGCACTGACGGTGAAAAACATCCACTCAGTGCAACAGGGGGCCTATTTCGGCCCGCCGCCGCCGTCCCAACAGGCCGCGGGCGACCCGATGGCGCATAGGGCCCGCACCGTGCCATTTATTATTGTGCTATCTCGCAGATATGACGTAGCGTTCGTTCGATATAATCAACGATGGCACGCATATAAAAAATACAAATTTTGGAAAATAGAGTAATATTATGGGATCCCATATGTGACAATAATTTTTTCGCTCGTAATCAAGTTTTTATAAATAATCAAGCATATAAAATGCTATATTTCAGTAACTTATATGATTTTATTTATCATCATCTATCACAAAGAATTAAAAAATACGAGTATATTTCAGAAAATCAAGTAAAACTTAAAGACAATGATCACGTCCTTGAGATGAGCGATAAACGGCGAAATTGTGCAAGGTGCTACATTCATATCATTATTATCAGCATTTTTTATATATGAACCATATCTAAAAATTAAAATAGATTCAATATTTTAGTGGTCTTTGATCTCAATTATTTGAAGCTGACGTAATATGTCCACATGCATAGCAATAAGTTTTTTTTTGTAATTCCTTGTCAATATAATAATGTAATTGTTTAGCAGACAATATTATATAATTAAATTCTATGTTGCTGCTATCTAACAACCACCCGAATATTTAAAATTATCAGTCCACCGCCTTCTAAATTATATCGTACGATTGATTACTACGCCATGTTTTCTTGCCTCATAATAATGCGTAAAATAATTTTGAATGTTTGTAATCAAATAAATATGGACAGCAAGGTCTTCTTCTTCTTTTCATCGAATATTCATATCACTGAGCACGAAGTTAATTTAGATAAGAAAATGAGCTTACTACACCATGCTATCCCAACAGTTTGGTATACGGCTATATTTCGAGTTTTCTTTCCTTCAAAGTGATGTTTTCTACTTACATTTCTCCAACTATTTTTACGGTATCCATGAGAATGTAGGAGGTAATCCATTGTATTTATACACCAGATGGTGTTGGCCCAGGTCTATGTTAAATTCTTAGTCATCTTTTAGAAAACCCATAAGTAATATATAATTATACGCACTTTCGCAAAGCGCAATATGGTAATTACAACAAAACAGTGGATGAATTTGTATGTATATCTTGGATGTGGATTTAGCCGAGATGGAAGGTACACCACTGATATAGAGCGAAGAGTGAATGCGGGAAATAGAGTGAACGGAGCGTTGGGGCAACTTCTCGGCAGCCACCACCTCAGCCAGAAGGCACGTGTAGCAATGCATAACGCAGTGCTTGTCCCAACATTACTGTATGGAAGCGAGAGTTGGGTATGCAAAAAAGAGTACGATAGTAAAATTAATGCGGTCGAAATGCGATCTCTGCGGAAAATCTGTGGAGTTAGGCTGACCGACCGCATTCGTAACGACGACGTAAGAGAGCGAGTAGGTATGAAAGAGAGTATTGGTGTAAAGATGCGAAAGGGAATGCTCCGATGGTTCGGACATGTGGAAAGAATGCCGAACGAACGCCTGGTTAAGAAGATATACAATGCGAAAGTGGAAGGATGTAGGTACCGAGGGAGACCGAGACTGACCTACCTAGACCAGATCGGTCATGTACTGAAGGAAGGTGGAGTCAAGAGTCTCCGAAACCGGCGAGCGTGTATGAAGAGAATTATGAATGTTGAGGAAGCGAGTGAAGTATGCAGAGATAGAGTTCTCTGGCACTCTGTTCTCTCTGCCTACCCTGCAAGGGATATGGCGTGATGATATGTATGTATGTATGTATGTACAACAAAACAAGATAAAAAAAAGATAATAAATACAGATATCTATTACCATAAATTACTAATAACTTTGCCAGAGAGATTTCAAATTTACCTTTCTATAGCACGTACCGTCTGGATGTAAAAGGCGAACAGTTTGGCACCTTACGAATCAACTCACGTCCGATAGAGGCACAATCAAATTATATAAAACTGACTCGATTTAAGGTAGACGTGTGGTTTAAATTATAAACGGTTACAAAACATCTAAACATAAGATAAAATTGTAATAGGTGTCGGTAGAATCTTGTTGAGTGACCCCATAATGTTGATAGTTTCTTGTCTACAGCTGGAGGCTTGTCCGTCTAGGGTACTACACGCCACCGAAAACAAAGATCGGGTACCGGTGGCCCGCTCGCACGGCGAAGAGGGGTGCTTGCAGGGTGGGTCTATGGGGTCGCACGCCGCCTCTTCCGTTACCCTGGACCGATTTGGCGGAGCGTGGCCACTCCATAGCCCTCCGCAAATAAAAAATAAGGGTAGTACTACACTCTCGCAAAGAATCGACTTCTGAGCAATAACAATATGCTATTTGTCCTATTTTTACCTTTGATGAGTGAGAAAACTGAAAGCCTAACTTTTTGGTCGGGTTTATGGTTGGTAGACAGCGGTTTAACTATAGCCCTGGTATGGCAAGTATTGGTCCACGAGCGGAAGTGACAATTAACATCAGGTGTGCTGCTCGGTGGTGGGGCGTGTTAGATGAAACTCCGTACGCTAAAACTCTCTGCCGCCGAGGGTGGGGCAGTGCAGGCGTGAGTACCAACACCTGATGCCACCCTAGCTGAGGTTGCGGGTGGATGAATCGGAGATTTGTCTGCCATCTGCAAAGAAGCTGACCACGTGAGGATGACGCCCCGGCAAAACAACACAGTATTTTATTGGTGAAGCGTCCGCGGAGTTGATGCCCGAAAGAGTAACCCACCGGTCCGGTCACAGTTGTCAAGGAAGCGGTACCAGTCGTCGGCCCGGTGGCGATGGGGAAAGATCTTTTATTGCTATTATTGCTTATGGCGGCAAACGAGCAAGCAGCATATCTGATGGTAAGTGCTTACATAGTAAATATACATATATTACGTGTGGTGACGGAGTAAGAATACAATTCACCCCACTATCTTACCCGTGGGTGATCGTAAGAGACGAGTAAGGGATATAAAACATATAACATCTATGCAAGAGAAAGAAAACTCGAAACTAAACCCTATTTTTTTTTTGGGTTGGCTACGGTCGACGCACTCCTCGCACAACTCCATCCGGGGCGACAGAGGGGAGTAAGCACGCACACCCGTAACCCACCCGTGAACCTCGCCTTCGTCGTTGGACCGGCGACCGGAGCAGCGTGAACTTGTCGTCAATGGCCGGCCGGTATACCCCCTGAGGGGTACACTCTCCTTAAGCGACGTGCCCCCACCACTTCTATTACGCTTCTTTTAGTTACCTAAACTTCAACACTAGGATCTTAATATGTAACTGATGTGATAGAGGTTCTTCAATAGTCAATTATCATCAAGTGAGATGTTTGAATATTTAACAAAGGCAATAAAAAAAACTGATGTATTTTTTAACCGACTTCCCAAAAAGAGGAGGTTCTCAATTCGGCTGGTATGTTTTTTTTTTCTATGTATGTACATCGATTACGCCGCGGTTAATGGACCGATTCGCGTGATTCTTTTTTTGTTCGACGCGAAATAGCTGCCAGGTGGTCCCATAAAAATTTCTTTCAGTTTGGTCTTCTAGTTTTTATTTTATAAGCATTATTGTTATAATTTAGTCCAGTTCTGACAGTGGCATCCTTGAAAAAACCATATAAGTCTAAAATTAGCATTAAGTATGAGTGCGACAAATGAACGAGTAGCTCAAGCCCTGCTACTAATAGAACAACCTATGTGTGTCTGTCACACTAAAAAGTAAAAAATAAAAATTAAAAGTACGTTTATAAAAACCGACTTCAAAAACTGAAAAGTACAAAATAACTTAAAATACTATCATTTGTATGTGCTATCTATTGATAGATTTGAAGTCGGTGCCGGTATCTTTAGTGTAGGAATTTCATTACAGTACCTACCTGTTTACCTACTAAGCTACTACTAACAACCTAAGCTGTTTATAATTTTGTTTAGGGCTTGGCACCGATTTCAAACCTATCAATAGATAGCACATACAAATGATAGTATTTTAAGTCATTTTGTACTTTTCAGTTTTTGAAGTCGGTTTTTATATACGTAGTTTTTGATCTCTTAAAAAAATAAAATAAAATAGTTCTCGCCTTTTACTTAGACCAATATTATCTTGTAATGATAACTGACAGGGAAAGCTTTTGCTAACTTAAATCCATTGAGTTATGTGACGTCATATTATTTTAATAAATACATATATTTCATCTTAGCTTATTAACTTACAACTGGGCCCAAGCCTCCTCCACAATAAAATTGACCTGCTAGCTGCTGCCGCTAGTCAGACGGGATGGTATAGAGTTTTATTTACAGATTCCAAATTGTGGTGGTATCTGCAGACGCACATTAGCTATCTATCGCAATTTAAGGTTTCTTACAAAATCTCCAGGAATATAAAGAGTAGTATTTCTTATTTGTCAATACACAGATTAGTACTCAAAATTGTGTATCGCAGCCTAAATAATCCATTGTTAAAATATGGAGTATTTTTTTTAAAGACTAAGGGTTTATATTATTTACACCACCTGATGCCGTTTCGTCAACAATTACATATCCAAGGAGGGTCAACATAAGGCAGGCTGATCATAAAACTGTTGCCAATAACTTTTGCAATATGTATAATGGAAGAGGATTACATATTGCGTCGACCACAAGTAATTGGGGTAAGAGTGGACGAACGATGACGGTGATGACCCTGAACTAAGAAACTAAACCTTGTTTTACAGGGGATTTTACAAATATACAATTAATGGGCCAAAATTACACTTTATACAATGTAATAATTTAGTTGATACAAACATATTGCAACATAGAAATTTTGATAGCACTACTCAAAGTCGATCAGTAACAACAAAATAACAGTATAAATGAGTTACTAGTTGTTCCCGCGTACGCAGGTGGGCCCACAATTGTACAGTTATACAACTTAGTTAACTTATATTGAGTTAGCTATAGTAACATATGAAAGTTTCACTATAAGGCTATATTAAAGCTAATATTATCTTGTTTTTGAAGTGAAATTCTTTAGCAGCGTCATGCACTTTTTTGGGATGGGTAAAAAATATTAAACTCGCGTCAGGACACGTGACCTGATCGAATATTCGTAAGACAGAGGAGAGTAAGTAATAATATAATATCTGTATAATATAATAAATTTAATATGTGTATTTATTGTATGGCCACACCCATATATACTCCCTGAGCACGCTTTTGATTTATTGTATATTTTTTTCATAGAGTTTTTTATAGATTTTAGTTTTTGCTTCTGTCGGCAGTCCTCATAACTGCTTCGTGTTTTTTTTTTCATTATAGCTCATTTATGTCACATTTTTAATAATACATACATACATATCATCACGCCATATCCCTTGCAGGGTAGGCAGAGAGAACAAAGTGCCAGAGAACTCTATCCTTGCATACTACACTCGCTTCGTCAACATTCATAATTCTCTTCATTCACGCTCGCCGGTTTCGGAGACTCTTGACTCCACCTTCCTTCAGTACGTGACCAATCTGGTCTAGGTAGGTTAGTCTCGGTCTCCCCCGGTACCTACATCCTTCCACTTTCGCATTGTATATCTTCTTAACCAGGCGTTCGTTCGTCATTCTTTCCACATGTCCGAACCATCGGAGCATTCTCTTTCGCATCTTTACACCAATACTCTTTTTCATACCTACTCGCTCTCCTACGTCGTCGTTACGAATGCGATCAGTCAGCCTAACTCCACAGGTTTTCCGTAGAGATCGCATTTCGACCGCATTAATTTTACTTTCATGCTCTTTTTACTGCATACCCAACTCTCGTTTCCATATGGTAATGTTGGGACAAGCATTGCGTTATGTATTGCCACACGTGCCTTCTGGCTAAGGTGGTGGCTACCGAGAAGTTGTCCCAACGCTCCGTTCACTCTATTTCCCGCATTCCCTCTTCGTTCTATAACAGTGTTGTACTTTCCATCTCGGCTAAATCCATATCCAAGATATACAAATTCATGCACTTGCTCTAGTATATCATTACCTATTGTTACTCTTACATCTATTCTGGCTTCATCTCTTTCGAATATGCTCATCTAGGAAAATGCATCGTCCATATTAGAATAGAATATGAATTTATATACTACATTAGTATTGGACGATATAGACGCTAAGCGATAAAGCCCATTTCATTTCAATAAATTGAAAAATAAAAAGAAAAAATTAGTCATAATGATATCTAAAGTTTACGCGAACATTACACTTTTGAAATAAAACTTCATTCATACGGATTACATTGCGTTTGTGTTTGATTTTTAATTTGCCAACATGTCGAACATTTTACAATGTTCATGATCACGGGAGGATTAAGGTGTCTCACGTCCAACAATTTGCCGTTATTACAGAAATTTATGTACATTTGTATAAAAGTCCCTAATAATAAATAAAGAGAAAAATAAGTGCAAAAGCACTATCACCCCAAAAGCTTATGGTACAAATATATTTGTTTCTGGTAGAAGGTAGGATTTAGGTAAATGCAATTCATTGTTCGTAAGCTTTAAATAAAGTTATGTCTCCTTGAATGTCGTATCATCAGGTTGGCTCCCATTTGAGCCTTTGAACAAAAATTTGGAATAACCAACTTTTTTTGTTGGCGCCATGACGTCATTGTAGTGAATATACGGTACGCGAGCGTAAAGACCTCCTATCCGCGCCACGTTCTCTTAAACACTGTTTGTTTCAAACTACTCTTAAACCAGCAAATGTATGTAGCCAGCAAAGCGCATTTCTGCTTCAAACCACTGTTTGAAACCGTGTAGCGCATATTTTAAGTTAGGCTGAAGAATGCGTTGGATATTTTAGCAAAAAAATGTTTCCTCAAAAATTTCTCACGACTTTTTCTCAATAAATTGTGTAAAACACAAATTTCCAATACAAATTTTCAAGATTTAAATTTAGCGGTTGTCTTAAAACTCGAAAACGGGACGCAAGAATGTTGAAAGCGAAGCGTTCCAAAAAGCATATGGTATAGATATATTGTATTTTAAAGCGAGATTCTTCTGTTGCCCCGAACGGATTTAGCGGGATGACCACTACATAGCCCGCCGCCAAAAAAAAAATATGTAGGCTTTAGGTAAATGCAATTCATTGTTCGTAAGCTTTACGCAAGCTTCGTAAGCTTTAAGCACTCCATGAAAAGGGAACTTGAAACAGGCCCCTCATCCCACCTATTTAACCAGCTAGTATTAGTGTGCCTTAACCCCTGTCAATGTGGGAAAGGCCTGAACTTAACAAACTAAACAAGAAAAATCCCACATATGGCGACCCGCATATGTGTAGTACATTTTGGTGTATGCTGTTACAGCCGCCTATTGGCTAAAATTTTACAGTAATATTGATACCTACATGCCATATACGGCATCAATCATGCCAAAGAGCTAAGACAAGATTTAGTAATTTTACTATACTAAAATTTTGAAAACTTAAAAATATGTTAATTATTATTATAAGGTCGTCTGAGAGTCTGTCTTCCAAGAAAATATAGTATGTTGTATATAAAAATAGTCTACTATTTTAATATACAACACACTATGTTTTCTTTTAATAAATAAGATTAAAAAAATCTAAGTCTTTAATATTACTTGGATATGTTCCAACGTTAATTATATGTTTCATTAGTTACATCGCAATATTTTTTTATCTTTTTTTCTACAACTTAAAGTGGCAAACAATCAAGTGACAAACCTAGTGATAAGTTTTATTACCACTCATGGCAATTTGCAATACCTAGGCCGTTACCTACCTACCCAAATCCACATAAAAAGTTCGGTTGCCGGCACTCTCGCGAACGAACGAACGAAGAATAATAGCAAATTACCACTATTTAGACGTCGATCCTTAGTTTAGCGATAGGAAAATAATACAATTGTCGTCACCCCTTACTTGCCCGTGGGAGTTGTAAAAATCGGCTATGGATCTTACCGGGAGAGTGGGCAGCGGCTATCTTCCGAGAAACTTAATAACATCCACCGTGATCGCCAATCCGTCGGCCAAGCGTGGTGATTATAGCATTATACAATTTCATGGGGAGGCCTATGTCCAACAGTGGCCGTTCACGGACTGATGGATGGATAGACGTCAATTATCTGCAAGAGTATGGTAATACCCGGGATGGACCACCCTTTGGCCATAGACGAGAAACTGTCAATGTGGCCCTACAAATACTTAACTAATCTGTGCTATGCTAGCACCTAATTGTAGTTTTTAAGACTATAAACATTTTTTTTTTAATGAACATTATTTTCCGTTGGTCATCATCATTCTCCTACTCTTATCTCAATTCCTTGGGGTCGATACAATATGTACTCTTCTGTACATATTGTAAAAGTTATTGGCAATAGTTAATGACCGGCCGCCTGCCAGACGTCAACACTCCTTGGGAATGCAATTCTTGACCAAACGGAATTAGCTGGAGTTGGAGTTGTCGTTATAAGGCTCTTAGTCGTCTTTTACTACATCCACGAGCAAAGTAAGGGTCCGTAGTATTCGTAGCCACTACCACACAGCTTATAATTATTTTATGCTGATATTTTATAAGACATATATATTATCACTTGAATATTAAAAATATTTCACCAAGAGGAATAAATAATATGTTTATGTAAAAATAATCCTAAATACAAGTATTTGTTTTATTAACTGTAAAAAAAGATGCGAAAGGGAATGCTCCGATGGTTCGGACATGTGGAAAGAATGCCAAACGAACGTCTGGTTAAGAAGATATACAATGCGAAAATGGAAGGACGTAGGTACCGGGGGCGACTGAGACTAACTTACCTAGACCAGATTGGTTACGTACTGAAGGAAGATGGATTTAAGAGCCTCCGAAACCGGCGAGCGTGTATGAAGAGAATTATGAATGTTGACGAAGCAAGTGAAGTATTCAAGGATAGAGTTCTCTGGCACTCTGTCCTCTCTGCCTACCCTGCAAGGGATATGGCGTGATGATATGTATGTATGTATGTTTTATAAACTACTTTCATACTAAATTTAATACTATTTAGTTCATTCACTTTAAATCTAGGGATTTTAATTACACAAATAGACATTTTATGAAAATAAGCCATTGATTTTTACGGAAAAAAAATTGTATACCTATATTCAGCTGGTCTAAATCCAAAAAAGGACTACAATGTATGAGCTAATTCTATTTATACGTAGTTGACCTCACTGGACTAATGCGAGTGAATAGACTTCGTACATTATTTTCTTTTCAGCGCTTCTATCCATGTACTCGGTGATTAGGGTGGAGTGTGACTGGTGCATAGTCTACCTCAAAAAAGAAAAACCAGGCTTTTAGCTTCATTCGCGTTACTTATAAATTTTATTATACATTTTTATCCCATGAGAATCGTACGTTTTTCTGGGATTAGTTAATGGACGATATTTCAGAACGTAATCAATCTCTATACTATATTTCATCCAAAATCATTCCGTTTTAGCGTTATTGACTAATAACCATCCCTCTATCGAAATATTCACATTTATAATAGTAGTAAAATACGAAAATTGCAGGCTGATCCAAGTTATTTCATAGCTCTTGTGCATTCAATAGCCGTTGCATATTGGTATCCATACTGCGCCATACAAATAGTCCAAAACGGCACCTACACGTTGTCCTCGATTAAATATTGAATCAAATTCCAGCTATATGAAGAGATTCCATTCTTCTTGCTCGTTTAATCTAATTGAAGAGAAGTTATTGTTTAAATTCGTTTGTATGTGTAATAATATTATGAAGAGGTAAAAACGACGACGTAAGAGAGTGAGTAGGTATGAAAGAAAGTATTGGTGTAGAGATGCGGACATGTGGAAAGAATGCCGAACGAATGTCTGATTAAGAAGATATAACATGCGAAAATGGAAGGATGTAGGTACCGGGAAAAAACGAGACTAACCTACCTAGACCAGATTGGTCACGTACTGAAGGCAGGTGAAGTCAAGAGTCTCCGAAACCGGCGAGCGTGTATGAAGAGAATTATGAATGTTGAGGAAGCGAGTGAAGTATGCAAGAAGAGAGAGCTAGAGTTCTCTGGCACTCTGTTCTCTCTGCTTACCCTGCAAGGGATATGGCGTGATGATATGTATGTAAGAGGTAAAATTTTTAAAATTATATGTAAGTAATAATATCTGATATTAGTGCGGGTTAATTGCGATGCATTATTGTTATTTGGTTTAATTTAAGGTAAAAATGTAAAAATTGGCAAAATTTAACTGCTCCCGCAGGCCTTATACATAATAAATTATTCTATTTTTATTTATTTCGAACTGTGTGGTAGCGGCTTCGATTACTACCAATACTTACTTTGCTCGTACGATATAGCAAAAGACGACTAAGAGCCTTATAACGACCTGGGCCAACTCCATTTGATGCGGTTTGGTCAACAATTACATTCCCAAGCAGGGTTGACGTCTGGTAGGCGGCCGGTCATAAAACTATTGCCAATAACGTTTACAATATGTACTATGAAAGAAAAGTACATATTGTATATTAATATCTTAGCTAATAATTGGGATAAGAGTAGGAGAATGATGATGAATTTTATTTATTCCGAACAGATATATTATTACTCTCACGAAATACAGTGGATTGTCCTTAAACAGCTCCCGAGTAAAACGAGCCTTTTTTCAAGAACGCTCAGAAATCGCTTATGGAACCTTGTTAGGGAGTACTAGAAAAGAATAAACAGAATGCAAAGTAGTGTTCATATCTTAGAGGATACAACGTAGTATTCAATATTGATGGACGATGCACTGATGGGTTACCCCTGGGCAATATAAACTGGGTCTATTCCGGACAATTATGGAATGACTACCATCGAATAAGCAAGCAAGCTCGTTAGTAGGTAATACAACGGAGACCCAAAGAAAGAAAAAAATGTTATTGATATAATTTAGCAAATTAAGAACATTCCACAATTTGGTCTCAAGAGAAATTAGTTTGGATAAGTAATTGAAAACAAAGCCAAACATTTGTAGAGTGAACGATTTTTAATGTTCCATTTCAGTGTGTGGGCGTTGTGATGTCCAACATATATCACTATGTACGAGGGAGTAATGGTTTTAAGCGATAAATAATAGTCGTGTAGAAAAAATAAAACTATTTAATAGAGCAGCACAGAATGGACACAACAGAAATTATTATACAGAAATGTAAAAATATAAAATTTTTGAAGTGAAAACTTCTTTAGGCGCGTTGAGCGTTTTTGGAGGGGAAAAACTTATAGGTTCGCGTGACCGATATGCTAATGCTAATAGTATAATCTATAACTATGAGTAGTGTTTTTATATAGATAAATGAATAATGATAATAAAGAATTTATTTTCAAATATTTTCAATATTCATATCAATATTTGCATTTAAAAGTATGGCATTATATATTTTTAATTGTATTTTTAATATTTCACCTTTATGTCATGAAATGAGTATCATTGTGGTTTAAAGGTTATCTTACTAGCGTGGTAAACCGATTCCTAGATGTTCGATAATATTTTTTATTTTTATATAAAAATTAGAAAATTATTATTATTTCAATTAGTCTTAAGTTAATAGTTTTCACTTCTATCAGCAGTCCCCACGACTGCCTGTTTTTTTTTTCTTTTATATTTATTATAATTATAATAGTTTATAATTATACCTAATATATAGAGATTTATGCAACAGGTATAATTATAAATAATTTGGAAAATCCAAAGTGCACGCCTCATAATTTTTATATTATTTATCATTTACTATTAGTCAATGCCAGAAATGAAAATAAATTTATAGAAAAAAATCCTTTTTTAAAAGCAAGCTGTTTATTAATTGCTAAATAATGCAACACACTTTTATTTATAAAATTGGGACTGTGATAAAAACGGGCAGATTTAATAATTATGGTGTAAAGTTTTAGTGTTAAAAATATATAATTATGTACGATATGGACTTATTTTTTGTTGAAGATTAATAAAAATATCGTTAAAGGTTACAATGAACTTATAAAGTGTTATATGTCTGGTTAGAGTTAATTTATTTTTAACTTTTTAGTTTATTATATTAGCAAATAATAAAAGCTTGTTTCTAAGAAAATATTTTTCTTTAATTTTATTTTTAACTTTTTAGTATTTTTATTATTCGTGTTGTTCCCACAAATATAGGACAAAAAGGGTTCATCACCCCAGAGGTCCATTATGGAGGGATAAGGGCTTCAGTATAACAGGGTTCACCCTGGTACTCTGAGGCGAAACGTTAGCGATGTGGATATACAATTACGGAGTTCTTATGGCCAGTTTCCAGGTCCATCATCAGACCATGGTTACCATATAGTCTTAAAGTACTCGTCAAGACGAATCAAACGAGCCCAAACTCGATGGAGTTGCGTCGCTTAGTTATGGAGTTCCTATGGACAGCTTCCAGGTCCATGATCAGACTCTGGTTGCCATATAGTATCAAAATACTCGTCAAGACGAATCAAACGAGCCCAAACTCGGTGGGGTTGCATCTTTTAATTACGGAGTTCCTATGGCCAGCTTCCAGGTCCATCATCAGAACCTAGTTACCATATAGTATCAAAGTACTCCTCAAGACGAATCAAGCGAGCCCAAACTCGATGGGGTTGCGTTGTTTAATTACGGAGTTCTTATGGCCAGGTTCCAGGTCCATGGTCAGATCCTGGTTACCATATAGTCTCAAAGTATTCGTCAAGACAAATCAAACGAGCCCAAACTTGATGGGGTTGCGTCGCTTAATTACGGAGTGCCTATGGATAGCTTCCAGGTCCATGATCAGACCCTGGTTTCCATGTAGTATCAAAGTACTCGTCAAAACGAATGAAACGAGCCCAAACTCGATGGGATTGCGTCACTTAATTACGGAGTTCCTATGGCCAGCTTGCAGGACCATCATCAGAACCTAGTTACCATATAGTATCAAAGTACTCGTCAAGACGAATCAAGCGAGCCCAAACTCGATGGGGTTGCGCTGTTTAATTACAGAGTTCTTATGGCCAGGTTCCAGGTTCATCGTCAGACCCTGGTTATCATATAGTTTCAAAGTACTCGTCAAGACGAATCAAACGAGCCCAAACTCGATGAGGTTGCGTCGCTTAATTACGGAGTTCCTATGGACAGCTTCCAGGTCCATGATCAGACCCTGGTTTCTATATAGTAGCAAAGTACTCGTCAAGACGAATCAAATAAGCCCAATTTCGATCGGGTTGCGTCGTTTAATTACGGAGTTCCTATGGCCTGCTTCCAGGTCCATCATCAGGTCAGCTCTATGTCACAATAATATTGCATTGTCATCTAATTTATACATGCATGAAAAATTTCAGCTCAATCGGCAACCGGAAAGAGGATCAAATTTAACTTGCAAGATTTGATTACAGACAACAGGTGAAACTAAATAAAAGCTTGTACATACTCGTAATGAAAGAAAAAAAAATACTTTAGATATCTTGTACCATTCTCGACGTAGAGCTAAACATAGCTGTATAGGCTGAATGGGATTTATTTCCTTTGCTTGTCTGAATGGACGAACAAAAAATATAACGAACCCAATTTTCATAAAGTATACATACACTAATGACTAAGCAGTTTAGTTTTTTATTAACTGCAATTAAACGACAAAGAATTAACAAGCCATTTTCGAAAGGAAACAGCGTGTTGCGATTATGAAGCTTTTAATAAAAGAAAAACTTCGATACATTCATTTTTACGGTCGACAGAATGCCAGATACTTTACGGTAATATCCAGACGGCCTCGAATATTTTTATTAATCAACTTTTTTCTTACTTTAAACAAAATAATTGCTTTTTAAAATATCAAATACGTTTAGACGAATGTTTTTTCTTGACATGTGTTTAATAATATTATCCTATAAGTGCAATGTGAGAAAAATACAATCATTTTTAGGTTTGAAAAGTGCTTGATTTTCATAAGTCGAGAGTAGAGCAAGACCTCAATGCTTCGCTTATGAGGCGTGCAATATAAGCTAACCGGAATCATGTTTAAATACAATATGAAAATATAAAATAATATAAAAAGGGTGCTGAAGTGGCAATGGGCAGTCGCCGTCGTCGACTGATGTGACTCGACGAATCTCTAACTTATAAGGAAGAAAGGTTCTCGAGTGGCGACGCATCTGACGACGCAAAGCTGTTTGCCTTCCCACCGGGTAGACCGACTACGTGAAGGTTGCTGGAAGTCGATGGATGCGGACGGCACATGACCACACTTTGTGGCGCAATATTAGGGAGGTCTACATCCAGCAGTGGTTGGCAAAAGACTGAATTATGAAGTTAAAATCTACTAAATTGTATTATGTTCTTAATTTTATAAAAGAAAATTTAGAAAAATCATTAATATATCTCTCTAGATATCATCATCATTCTCCCGCTCTTATCCTAATTACTTGAAATTGATGCAATATGATCTCGTACATATTGTAAAAGCTATTGGCAATAGTTTTATGACTGGCCGCCTTTTTTTTTGGAACGAAGTTCCTTATCGCGCGTTGTGAAAGGGGGCTAGACGGAAAAAATTCTTACGAAAAGTTGTCACGACACTTTTTGCTATAGTAAGCTATTGTAAGCTGTGCGGCGTCGCTCGTCGGCTCTCTTATAGAAAGCAAGCCAGATATTTTCATTTCTATTTCGCATTGAACAGTGTGGTGTCGCGACGATTTTTTTTATAGATAGAGTGATTCAAGAGGAAGGTTTATATGTATAATATATGCATAATGTACTAGAGAAACACTGATAATTTTAGAGGTTTCTAATGTGATGTCGTAAATAAACACATTATTTTGCGCTTACATTGCAAACGCTGGCTGAACCCTACGAAATAGATCAAAATAAAGTACTACAGTATTATACAGCTTAAAAAGGCCTACAAAAAAGTCCGCGATGGTATATATCTATCTCTTAAGGATAACATACTATATCCATTTTAATACTTTAAAAAATGTTCTATTATAAAACGGTAATTGAAAAGCTATTTACACAAATACTGTATTAATCCTTATCATTTTAAATACATTAGTTGGCTTGAGCATTTCATGAAGATATTTTTTTTCCTTCAGACCATGCAAATTAAATCAACACCTTAAGAGATATAGCAAAATCAAAATAATGCGCAACGAAATTATTTTCGCCCGTGACCGGGCCGCGTGGCCGGCTCGCGTTCAAGCTCGGGGCCGAAAAGTTTTGGTAGTCTAGTGGAATTGTATATCCTATTATTAATATTATAAACGTGAAAGTTTGTAATAATGTATGGATGTGAACATGTTTGTTGCTCTTTCACGTAAAAACTACTGAATGGATTTTGATGAAATTTATAGTAATATAGCTTGCACATCAGAATAACACATAGGCTATAATTTATAAAGATATTTTGCAAATTGGCTAAAATATAACGATAAAAATCGCTTAAGGCAGAAAAAAATTATATAATTAAAATAGAACTTCGTTCCATCCGGGTGTCCCTTGACACCTCCGGTTTTTCTTTTTTTTTCGTTTGCGGTCGGCTATGGACGTCGCAACCCGTCAAATCGGTCCAGGGTGACGGAAGAGGCGGCGCGCAACCCCATCAACCCACCCAGCAAGCACCTCTTCTTCGCCGCGCGAGCGGGCCACCGGTAACCGATCTTTGTCTTCAGTGGCCCGCTCGGCGGTATGCCCTCTCGGGCTCCTCTCCTGTCGTCGCCCCGACAGCTTTTACCGTCGAGGCGTCGTCCTCACGCGGTGGCCTCACGTCGGGTGACCGGACAATTCCCCAGTCCGATCACCCGAAGCCTCGGTTAGGGCGGCATCAGGCACAGGTACTCGCGCCTGCGCCGCCCCGGCCGCGGGCGGCGGCCTGGGTCACGGGAATCCTCCCGGGCCCGTTCCGCCGCCTCCTTCTGCGAGATGACAGCCTCGCAGAAGGCGGCGACCGCGTCCCAATTCCTGACGCTGTCGACCATCGCTCGCGCAACAGCCGGCAGCGTCAGGTCGGCACCGATGGCAGCGACGAGGTCACGGCACTGCCCGTCCCAGCCCGAACATACCTCGAGCGTATGTTGCGCCGTGTCCTCGTCGCTACTGCAATGGTGGCAGGACGGAGTCCACTCCCTCCGCACGACCGTGTGCAGGTACTTGCCGAAGCAACCATGACTGGCTGACGTCAAACCTCTTTGGGAATGTAATTGTTCAATTAAAAAAAAAAATAACCAACCCTTTGAACTTACTTACGAGCAAAGTAAGGGTTGATAATATTCGCAGCCGCTATCACACACCAAAAAATCATTATTATATGATAATTGATAAACATTTACTGCAAATATCAATCCATTATCGCTGAATAAATGCAATCTAAAATCATAAATTATTCAGTCGCCTAAATGACAATGAAATTTACAGAATGAAAGATAAGCTTTCTGAGCTTTTAAATGTCGGAACCTTTTGCAAGCATCCCATGAATTATTAATAGTAGCTTTCAATACACTTGGCTGACATTGAATTAAACGATATCACTTTTATAATGAAAAATAGTAAATGCCAACCCATCCTACTTCTAAATAAAGCGAATAATTTATAATTGGTGAATTAGAAATAATTTAGTGCTTAGTAAAAAATCCAAATTAGTACTCAAAACATTTTTTTTTATTATATGAATATACATATTTTAAAAATAAATACTCTTATAAATATAAGAATTATTTTATCATCATTATCATCATCACAGCTCATCTATATGTCCCACTGTTGCGCTCGGGCCTCCTCCACAATGGGAGGGAAATTAATTTCAGACGTGTTGGTATAGGGTTTTATTTCGAGTTTTCCTTCTCTTGCTATATGCATTTTACATCTCTTAGTTGTCTATTACGATCACCCACGGGTAAGATAGGGGGTGGTGGATTGTATTCTTACTCCGTCACCACATGGATGAATTATTAGTAATTGCATAAGCATAAATATAAGGGTAGGTATTTGAGTCTAGTGAATGTATAAAAATGTGTATATGTTGCATATGTAATCACAAGAAGAGCTGTGTGATAGCGGCTACGAATACGTTGCTCATGGATGTCGTAAAAGACGACTAAGAGCCTTATAACGACCTTTTTTTTTTGCGTGGTAAAATGCCTTTACGCATGCCCACCTCTTAAGAGAGAGATGGGATATGCCGGGCTCGGCGGTAACTGTAGCGCCACTACCTGTTAAAAACCATACGCTATTCCTTCTTCACGGTTATGGCGAAGTCATGGGGACCATTTTCACATGCACCGCAACTTCGCCGGGCCGACACGTCCACAGTACGCGGACTCACCTCGGGAAAGTACCAGCCTTACCTATAACGACCTGCGCCAACTACATCTGGTCAACAATTACATTCCCAAGGAGGTTTGACGTCTGGCAGGCGGCCGGTCATAAAACTATTGCCAATAACTTTTACAGTATGTACTATGAAAGAAGAGTACATATTGTATCGACCCCAAGTAATTGGGATAAGAGTAGATAGATAAATATGATGATGATGATGTTTTGCAGTTTGAAATAAAATTATTTTTAAAGATTCTATCACATTTGTGTTTGATTTTTAATTGATGTTTCTTTCTTCCCTGATGTTTCTTTACAGCGTCCAGGATCACGAGGTGAAACTGTGTAAAGTGTACAAAACGACGAGAAATTAAAAATAAAATATAAATCAAATGGTTTTCTTAAATTGATAAACAGGTACTTGATTCGTCGGTGGGGGATTAATACTAATCATGACTATATATTATTCGTGAATTCTTTAGGCAAACAAATAATATCAATTATTATAAGAAATCAAAAGTTATGATACGTTTTAAAAACAAATCAATGTGAACGATATCTGACATTTTGATAAATGATATGAGTGAGTGAAATGGGTAAAATTTAAATATTTGAACACTTTGTTTACAACAGATGCCAAAATTGATGAAAATATTCAAGGGAAAGTGATTGATATATCTACGCGAGTATATCTATACTAATATTATAAAGAGGTAAAGTTTGTGAGTTTGTGACGTTGTAGGGTGTAATCTCTGGATCTACTCAACCGATTTTGAAAATTCTCAATCATTACCAATAGAGAGCCACGTCATTTGTGAACGCGATAGGCTATATATTTCACTATAAAAACATACGGTTCTCTACTAAAACTTCAATAATGTTGTTGGATCCCGACATTTAGTTAATAGAGGATGGTTGAATCTCATTGGCCACTGCCTCGAATATTTTTGCTGCCTACTCTCCATTGATAAGCAATATTATTTGACCGTTGAGAAAATATCAACGACCAGTTAGCCACAAACAGCCGTGCACACTTGTGTAGAATACATCGTAATCAGGACGTTCCGCGATTTACGTTTAGACTCTGTCAGTTCCGTGAACTGAGCTAGCTCAAGACTTTATCTACTACGCTGTCGTGCAGTTTGGTATAAGGTGCTGTGACGTGAAAATAGATTCTGCACGCTTATCTGCTGACCCCTTGGAATTGGCGCATTAAGGCTTAGAGGTAAGTGGTTGATTTATTCACCTCCTCGTCTAGATGCGGGATCTATCACTGTCCAACTACCACCATACCTAATCGTATTATACAGTCCACTAAATTCAATTACTAGCCCTTTCTGAGGCGTGCTATATCGCACAAATGTAAACCAAGTTATGAAAAAACTTGGCATAAAATATCTTTCATCGAAATCGCTGCGGAAACTGTGAATGTTAGAACAAAAATATGTTCTACAATATTAAAGAACATATAAATATCTCTAAAAAACTTTGCAGTACCATATGTCTAACTAATATATTTATGTTAGTATAACTACTTTTTTAAAAGAAATGTTAACAAAAACCAAGCCATGCCTAAAAGAACACATTATTCATGTCTTTGTATTAATCCTTATCCAAATAAATTATTTATTATTTATTAAAATCGGCCATTGCATTCAAAATATATTAGGAGTTTAAAAATGCCAATCTAAACAAAATGCTACTAATATCATAAACGTGAAAGTTTGTATAGATATATGGATGTTTAACTGTCCAAAACAAAAGACTGTTTCCTTTTACTATATTTAATTTGGACAAATAGTTACAGAGATAATACGACATAGGTATGGACCCGCGACCGTGTATTAATCTATTGAGTGATACTTCTATTGCCTTATCACTAAGAAAATTTAATCTTTAATAGTTTTAGATAAATTCGTTTTTTACAGAATGTTTTTTCGGTTAAAAATTTAATATTCTGCGATGATACATTTATTTCATTATAGGATTAAAATTTAGCACAAGTACTATACATCTACTAAGTACTACACACCTAACTTCTTTCCTAGAGACTCACTAAAATCCGTGGCCTGCCCGGCAGAACATATTCTATTCACTGTTCACAGAATATATTCCGTTCACTATTGAACACCTACCCCACAGATGAGACCAGTGCCGCAATCGCTACGCTTGGTCGCCTGATTAGTATAGCAGTGAGGTGTTATAAGTTTTCCAGGAGCAGAAGACGACATCTCAGATTCTGATGCTGTCGACCATCGTCCTAACGACAAACCTTCAACATCTTGCATTGCTTTTTCTATTTACCTCCATCAGGAATGACTATTACATGGATAAAACAGCGGGCAAAAGTTATCTTTTATATATCATCATCATTCTCCTACTCTTATCTCAATTAGTTCGGGTTGATACAGTAGGTATGTACTTTTCTTTCATAGTACATATCGTAAAAGTTATTGGCAATAGTTTTATGACCAGCCGCCTACCAGACGTCAACCCTCCTTGGGAATGTAATTGTTGACCAAATGGCATCAGATGGAGTTGGCCCAGATCGTTATAAGGCTCTTAGTCGTCTTGTACGACATCCACGAGCAAAGTAAGGGTTGGTAGTATTCGTAGCCGCTACCACACAGCTTCTATCTTTTATATATTTATTACTAAAATATAATGTGTTATTTACGAAGCTATTTTAAACAATATAGTATTATTTCTTATCCAATTAAATACTTACATTAGACGCGGTGCATTTAATATAGATCAAAATGGCTTTTTACAGGAAATTATTAAAGTGGGCATAATAGCGAATATCTTTGAAGTTATCAGAGATTAAAAACGCGGGTCAGAGCGACCGAAACCGAAGCGAAGCGAAGGCGGGTCGCTAGTCTACTTATAAAAGGAGTAACAATTTAATAAATATAAGTCGTAATAATAGCCCCTCATTTAGCTGTTTGGCAGCGGTTACGAATATTACCAACCCTTATTTTGCTTGTGGATGTCGTAAAATACGACTAAGAGCCTTATAATAACCTGTGACAACTCTATCTGATACCATTTGGTCAACAATTACATTTTCAAGGATGGTTTACTCGTGGCAGGCGGCCGGTCATAAAACTATTGCTAATAACTTTTACAGTATGTACTATGAAAGAAGAGTACATATTGTATTCACGCCAAGTAATTATGATAAGAGTAGGAGAATGATGATGAATAGCCTCTCATTCTTTAGTTTTTTTTTGGACTAAGCTCACCACACATTCGCACCATTGTAACTCCTGTAAACCAGGACCCACAATGGTTTTCACAAATGAAACTGAGGTTTGACCCTCAGGGAGTCCCGAGAGATTATTTTTATTGTCTTGACACCCGCAACAAATTTAATTAGAAAAGGTTACAGAGGAGGAGTTGGAAAGAATGATTCTACTTCTCTCCTAAATAAAGCGAGAGACAGGAAAACAAACTGACTAGTCAGCCAATAAGTAAAGTGCTGTACGACTACGATAAGCCCAGCAGTACGACACCACGGATACGGAAGAGTTTGACGGGGCCTGTATGTGAGCTTTAAGATTGATTTCTACAATAGGCTATGGTCATTCTTTAGTTTATGGTCTGAATATATTCCGCCCTGCTTTAAACGGAGATAGCAGGGTACCATAAAGCGATTTATCCTGGCGAGCAATCTATCTTAGCCTGTTGGCAGGGCTTTCGGTACCGTGGAGATTTACTCTAATATAATCGGTGATCTAAAAACTATTTTGCTTCTAGTACCTGTAATGGGTGGAAGTACTGAAAGTTACGTTTTAATGCGTTGTAATATATGTAATAATATAAGCAGAATAAATCTTTCAAAGAATTGAAATAAGAAGATTTATGTTGAATCTATGAATTATGTATGGTATTAAGAGATTAAATTCGATACGGTTCTATAAGAAAGCTTTATGGATTAAAGAAAGAAATAGTAATAAATTAACTTGTTGAAATGCAACTAAAAACCGTTATTTTCCAAGTTAAATATAAAAAATCAGTCATCACCATTCTTCTGTCATTATTAAAAACCATATGGAGTAAATAAAAACGCTCAGGCGATCAAGAAATCCATTCCAGTGTCCTGCCTAATTGGCCGTGACGGGTAATACGTAGTAAAGGCCGACTGCGCTAAGGTGACGCTGTTCCAACACTCTTCTTTCTTGCATTTTTTTTTGCAAGGTGTGCCATGGACGTGGTCGCGCCCCGACAAATCGGTCCGGGGCGACAGAAGAGGCGGCGCGCAACCCCATGGACCCACCCTGCAAACACCTCTCTTCGCCGTGCGAGCGGGCCAGCGGTACCCAATCGTCGTCTTCGGTGGCCCTTGCTTCTTACCTGGCGTCGATGAAAGATGGTACACGAAAGGGTAATCTTCCATTCGAGCGATGGAAATTAAGCAATCCGTACCGGTGGTTAGAACAAGCCTAGCATTTTTTTTTTCAATATAGGTAATCAATTCTAAAAAGATAAATTTACCTTTCAAAAGACCGTGTGCTTTCTTATTTTTTTTTTAGCAAGGGTAAACAAAGCAATGCTATAAATCTAAGGACACAAAGCCGCATGAAACTACACTCAAGTTTGATTAATATGTTGCCCTTGATGCGTGAGCGGTTCATCGTAAAGTGTAGTATACATTTGTGTATTACAAAATTTATTTAATTTTTAACTGAAAAATATAATACAGACGGATTGAAAGATGAATGTAAATTAGATTAGATATTAAAATGTGGGTCAAAATTTAATATTTTATAGGATAGATATAAATTTCAGTAATTACAATGACATATTCGACGTAAGACATCTTAGTCCTCCCGTGACCATGATCACTGTAAAGTGTTCGCAACTTCGAGCAATTAAAAATCAAATACAAACGCGATTGAATCCGTAAAAGTGGTTTTATTTCAAATATAACATCTATGCAAAAGAAGGAAAGCTCGAAACAAAATCCTATATCAACACGCTTGACCAGAGTGGTATATTAGGTCAATTTTCTTGCCATTACGGAGGAGGCTCGAGCCCAATAGTGGAGTATATATAAACTCAGATGATGATAATGATTAAAAATTTTTTTCCTTAGAACTTTTTTTAGGTAAAGCGATTTTGATGATTTTTTTTTTTATTTTAAACCTAGTACTTACAGTGTATTTTCATTTATATTTAATTAAGATCGCATTACTGATCTCAATACGATGTATTTGATTGACCTAAACTTTTTCGTTTTGAAGTTGCTTTTATTTTCTTAATGTTTTTTATTATCTAAAGACCATGTTAGGAATTAAATGTATTGTTACAAAGTCTCCCCTGTGTGGTGATGAGATAAGAATATAGTTGTACACCCCTTACCTGCATAAATTATCCCTTTACATAAATTGGCTAAGGGATCACCATGTAAATGGGTAGCGACGCTTCTGGGAAAGGTACAACACCTTAGTGCGATCGCCAACCCGCTTGCAAAGTGCGACAATTATATCAATAACAGGGTATATTGGTTTAATATGTATATTATTTTTGAACCTAATTTTAAACCTGGGAATAGCTGTTGCATTTTTAATACATTATCAAAGTAATACTATACTTTACTTTGATAATGTAATAAAAGCTGTGTGGCAGCGGCTAAGAATACTATCACCACTTACTTTGCTCGTGGATGTCGTAAAACTAAGAGCCTTATTACGACCTGAGCCAACTCCATCTGATGCCGTTTGGTCAACAATTACATTCCCAAGGAGGGTTGACGTCTGGCGGCCGATCATAACACTATAGCCAATAACTTTTACAATATGTACTATGAAAGAAGAGTACATATTGTAATTGGGATAAGAGTAGAAGAATGACGATATCAAAGTAATACTATAAACTCAATATTTTTCTTTATTCTGCAAATATAAAATATTATTAATAATTGTTTCGTCTAGTGTGCGTACGTCTTAACTTGTTTTGAAATTTATCTTGTTCCAAGGTGAAAGTTTCAGAACGCATTATAACAAGGACCCTTAGAAGTTAACTAAAAAATCTTCACACGAAACTAATTTGCAATCTAAAATCCCAAAACATAAATTTATTTCAAATATGTGAAACCAAATAAGTAAACATTAATTAATTCCAACAAAAAGATTTTGAGTTCAATCCCTTCAATTATATAAATAATTTTATATTTATAATTATACACCAAATTTATAATTATGTTACGTAAAAATCCTGTGTATAAATGGTACTATTTGTCTAAAAATAATCAGTAAATTTGTGCCTCAACTTTTTTATTTGGTCAAAATAAATACAGAATATCAAAAAACATTTTGGTGAGCCCAGAGTATATAAGTACCTTAAAGTATCGAAACTGTGTTAATAATTATTTATGTATTGTATAACACTTAAACATAATAATACGTTTATAAATATCGAGTTTACAAAGAAGTTTGATGAATAATGACTTCTAATATTTACGCGGGTATTTCACACTTGAAATAAAACTATTTCCAATCCAATGGTAGCTGAATAGTTTTTTCAGTTTTGTAAAATTGTAAATTGCCACAATAATAATTATCATAAATTAAATGCTTTAATAACAACAAATCACAAACAACATAAATTTTACATAATTATATAGAATCATCCTCTTTTTTTGTACTGACAATGAATTTGTATTAATTCTATATTAAAAATTGTGGATTAAAATTTAATATCTTATAGGGTAGATATAAATTTCTGTAATAACAATGACATATTGGACATAAGACACCTTAGTCCTCCCGTGACCATGATCACTGAAAAGTGTTTGAAACGTCGGGAAATTAAAAATCAAATATAAACGCGATAGAATCCGTACAAGCAGTTTTATTTCAAGTTTGATGAATATTTAATTCTTCTCACAAAAATCCCTTTACAAAGATTAATTCGAATATTAATGTAAATATAATAAACTAAAACTATGCCGATTGATCATTTCTTTAACCTTCATTATCAAAATCACATATTAATACAAGCAATTCAATAACATCACTGCAAGAAAAGAAAAATCGAAAGAAAAGCCAACGCCAACTTATTTCGTCAACATGTATCATTTGCTTTCTACCACTCTTTCTTATATTAAAAAGGAGGCTTCTGCCTAATGGCGAGATGTATTTTGGCTGTATAAAAGTGCAATCAATAACCTAATATGTTTTCGTTTAGATACATACCTATTTTACTCATAAGAAAGTAAATATAGCATATAGCATTGCTCTTTTGTTACGGATAAGTTGCATAATAAACTAAACTAGCGTAGCGCTACCAACATCCTAACTATCGTTTCCGATATATATTAAAAGTATTATATGGCCTATGGTATTTTTTGTTTTATTGCTAATGGTGGCAAACGAGCAAGCAGCAAACCCGATGGTAAGTGTCACTGCTGCCCATGAACCTTTGCAATACCAAGGGTATAACTACGTCGCTGCCTACCAACATAAACCCCAAACCCACCCAATTGGGTTTCCGGCTCTTTCACTCACCGAACGAAGCGCAATAGCACATTGCTATTACTTAGACGTCAATCTTCTGCGAGCGTGTGGTACTACCCCGGACGGACCGGCTGCAGACAGGGAACTGTCAACAGCGTGGTCCTACCACTATTAGTTTCGTTTAGATTATAATGTAACGTTGATATTTGAATCTGATGAAAATTGAACGCTATCGATATTTGAATCGTAAGCCAAAAATAAACTCGGTTCCTATAAAAGACGTAAGCGCGTTTTATTTTAGAAAATCTAGAATACCTTGAATGTTGAGGAAGCGAGTGAAGTTTTTTTTTTTTTTTTTTTTTTTTTACACCTCCCTGCACTAAAGAAAGAAAAGTATGCAAAGTTAGAGTTCTCTGGCACTCTGTTCTCTCTGCCTACCCTGCAAGGGATATGGCGTGATGATATGTATGTATGTAGAATACCTTAAATTACTAATACATTCTGACCAAACGCGTGGGAATACTTTTATATCGATTTTTATTTCGTCACTATAGGAGAATTGTCATCAATTCCACAATTTTATAACATCAACGATTTAATTAACAGTGATATAATTTTAATCAATTTTATTAACTATATAAATTTAATTACGTATTGTTTTGAAATGTGTTGATTAATTACTTACCAAAACGATAAATCATGTTTTCAATAAATCTTGTCCCTGAAAAATCATTTATGTTTAAAATTAATTAATCAACTTTATCTTAACAAATTATTTTCTTAAAATAAGAAGTAGATAAGTTACGAATATTGGTACAATGCATTATTGTAGAATATATTTTTATAACTAGAAAAGTTACAATGCAATGTTACTTAATCAAATTTGACATTGATGTCGTAGGTTATTTATATTGCCTTAATTATAACGATTTAATGTTATTATATAAAATTATAAATAATTTAGCTGATTCTTCGTATATCTTAAGCCAAATAAGATTACGTTGTAAAAGGCAAAATTCTCGTTGTTTGTCTCTTTTTAATATACATTATTCAAGAACTTCATATGGACAAAATGTATTTATAAAACGTGCTTGTAGCTGTTACAATATTAAGTATAACAACATAGATAATTTAAATGAAACTCTTAGTACTTTTAGATCTCATACATACATATCATCACGCCTTATCCCTTGCAGGGTAGGCAGAGAGAACAGAGTGCAAGAGAACTCTATCTTTGCATACTTCACTGGCTTCCTCAACATTCATAATTCTCTTTATACACGCTCGCCGGTTTCGGAGACTCTTGACTCCACCTTCCTTTAGTACATGACCGATCTGGTCTAGGTAGGTTAGACTCGGTCCCCCCCGGTACCTACATCCTTCCACTTTCGCATTGTATATCTTCTTAACCAGACGTTCGTTCGGCATTCTTTCCACATGTCCGAACCATCGGAGCATTCCCTTTCGCATTTTTACACCAATACTCTCTTTCATACCTACTCGCTCTCTTACGTCGTCGTTACGAATGCGGTCGGTCATCCTTACTCCACAGATTTGCCGCAGAAATCGCATTTCGACCGCATTAATTTTACTTTCATACTCTTTTCTGCATACCCAACTCTCGCTTCCATACAGTTGGGACATAATGTTGGGACAAGCACTGCGTTATGTATTGCTACACGTGCCTTCTGGCTGAGGTGGTGGCTACCGAGAAGTTGCCCCAACGCTCCGTTCACTCTATTTCCCGCATTCACTCTTCGCTCTATATCAGTGGTGTACCTTCCATCTCGGCTAAATCCACATCCAAGATATACAAATTCATCCACTTTTAGATCTCAACTTTCCAAATTTGCGGCATAACTTGTAATTTCATGTATTTCTTTACCTACTTCTTTATTTTTCCTTCTATTTTACATAACATCTAATAAACTATTAATTACTAATCTCTTAATTAATATCAGAAACTTCATTGGTGACAGTGTTCATTATTTAAATATTTTTCCTTATTGTAATATAATTATAATACTGTATGTTTTTTTGATGCAATAAATAAATAAATAACCTTAATTCTGTGACATTTTTATTGCCTTAGGTGATAACACCAATAAAATATTTGCTAATAAGGCTTAAGACTAATGCCACCTCGCGGCAATGCGCGCCGCCTCTTCCGTCGCCCCGGACCAATTTAGCGGAGTAAGGTCACTCCATAACCTAACGCTAAAAAAAAGGTATTATCTAAAATTTGGTAGTCGTTATTGGATATGGCCATTAGTCTTAGGAGAGTGCTACTATTGATTGCCCTGTGATCTCTTTCCCAGTTATTTTATATTCCATGGAGAAATAAGGGATTGTGACATATTCTATTTTTAAAAATAATCCAGTTTAATGGGCTGATCGGTCACTATAAGGAATATGTGTAATGTATGATACTAAATTTAATTTTTATATGTGTGAATATATACAATATATACTATATTAAAATATTAATATTTACTATCCTTATATATCTAATTTCTTTGTATATGTGTTGTTGGATACGAGGGGCATAGGACCGCATTTTTAACGAAATATGTAGGAGGTTTACATCCGTGGACGACGAATTTTGATAGCATTTTTTTTATGTATTTACAGATGGATTCAAGAAAAGCAAATTAACAACGTGCATACCGTGAATAGCGATTGATTGATAGAGAAATCTGTTGTTTTTTAGTACGAAAAACGTTAAGATCAAATCGAGTGAAATAAACATAAATAGAAAAAAGTTATGTTTATTTATTTCAAGGCAACGATAAAATACGATTTTAAAAATGTTGATAGTAAACAAATCCTTCTATCACTGCTGAGGTGTGACGTAAAATTTATCGTCACAACGAAAACTATAATAAATTATGGTTGAACAAGAATAGTCAAATAGATAGCTTAAATTTACTTTTTCTAGGGTCTTCTTTTTTTTTCTTTCATTATGAAATGATATTTATTTTATGGAGTGTATGTGAATTATTCCTGTTTTATACTGTGTAGTGGCGGCTGGAAATACTAGCATTTCATCATCGTCTTAGCTTATATATGTCCCACTGCTGGGCTCGAGTCTCCTCCATACTAGGAGGGAAATTAATCTACTATAACCGCTGATCAGACGTGTAGGTTTAGAGTTTTATGTCGAATTTTCCTTCTCGTGCAGATGTTATATACATATATGATCCCTTATTCGTCTTTTACGATCACCCATGGCCAAGATAGGAAGTGGTGAATTGTATTCTTACTCCGTCACCAGACAGAATTCATATATTATTTACTAGCAATTCATTTATTATTTTAAAAGAAAATTTTAATAATATTTGAAAAATTACACTGATTAAAAGATTATAACTTCACATGCAGCTTTATACGAACCTAGGTCAACAATCTGATGGCATCCAGTCGACAATTACATTTTCAAGAAGGGTTGAAAACTGGTATTTTTTTTATTGCTATTGTTGGCAAACGAGCAAGCAGCACGACTGATGATAAGTGTCACTGCCGCCCATGGACCTTTGCAAATACCAAGAGTATAGCTTAAGCTGCTGCCTACCAATAAAAACTCCCAAACCCACCCAGTTGGGCTTCCGGCTCTCTCTCTCACCGATCGAAACGCAATAGCACATTGCCTTTACTCAAACGTCGATCTTCTGCGAGAGTGTGGTACTACCCCGGATGGACCGGCCCGCGGCTGTAGACAGAGAACTATCAACAGCGTGATCCTACCATTATATTAAGGTAGGCGGAAGATTATAAAACTATTGCCAAATCATCTGTATAATAGAAAACTACAATAGAAGTGTAGAGTAAGAGCATATTTTTTGACTTGTAATTAGTAAAAGGGACGTAAGGATAATGTTGATGAATAGTTTCTATTGCTTAAACAAGTATTAAACATCATCATCATTCTATTCTTGTCCCAATTGACTGCACACATGGCATTGTGGTTAAGATACCACCCTTCAGTGCCAGTGCCATGGGTTCGATTTCCATGCAGGATAATACTTTGTATGATTCACAGAGTACTGTTCTAAGTCTGGGTGTAATTTATTTGCGTTAATTACATGTTTGTAAAGTCCCCCGCAATACAAGTCATCATTATCTCATCATTTAAGCTCATATACGGGCCACTGTTGGGCTCGAGCCTCCTCCATAATGGAAAGGAAATTGACCTACTATACCACGCTGGTCAGACGTGTTGGTATAGGGTTTTGTTTCGAGTTTTCCTTCTCTTCATTACAAGCAATACAAGTATTATTTATTTAGTCCGTGGAGGCGTCTTAAAAAAATACTTTTGGTCGACACAATATGTACTACTGCATAGTATATATTGCAAAAATTATTGGCAATAGTTTTATTGACAACCATATTTTTCACTTACTTCACCAAAATTAGAAGGAGGGAGGGGTTTTGGCCTGCTATACTGTGGATAGTCACTGAAGGAGGAAGGGGCAAATATATAAAAAAAATGGGTCGTATAGATCTAATAGTGGTAGGACCACGCTGTTGATAGTTCTCTGTCTACAGCCGCGGGCCGGTCCGTCTGGGATAGTACCACACTCTCGCAGAAGATCGATGCTTGAGTAATGGCAATATGCTGTTTCGCTTCGTTCGGTGAGTGAGAGAGCCGGAAGCCCAACTGGGTGGGTTCGGGGTTTATATTGGTAGGCAACGGCCTAGCTATACTCCTGGTATGGAAAAGGTCCATGGGCGGCAGTAACGCTTACCATCAGGTGTGCTGCTTGCTCGTGCCACCAAAAGCAATAAAAAAAAAGATACATTCCAATTATACATAATAAATTATTTGATTTCGCTTAAAGGTTGATATATTTATATTTATTATACATACATACATATCATCACGCCATATCCCTTGCAGGGTAGGCAGAGAGAACAGAGTGCCAGAGAACTCTATCTCTGCATACTTCACTCGCTTCCTCAACATTCATAATTCTCTTCATACACGCTCGCCTGTTTCGGAGACTCTTGACTCTTCTTTCTTCTTTCTCTTTCTCTTGACCTTCCTCCAGTACCTGACCGATCTGGTCTAGGTAGGCTAGTCTCAGTCTCCCTCGGTACCTACATCCTTCCACTTTCGTATTGTATATCTTCTTAACCAGACGTTCGTTCGGCATTCTTTCCACATGTCCGAACCATCGGAGCATTCCCTTTCGCATCTTTACACCAATACTCTCTTTCATACCTACTCGCTCTCTTACGTCGTCGTTATATTTATTATAGTCTTGTAGTAATCAAAGAAATTGAAGCCTAAGATAAGTATATATATACAAATATCTAATATCTTTAAGATTCTTATTTATATATTTATATATAACTAGCCACCATTTATTATTTGTAGAAGATGATATACCGCAGTGCTGCCTGGTGGCGAGTTACATTAATGGCATATAAACCTTCACCGTGAAAAAAATGCATACACATACCAATTTTCATAATCATCATATTTTTTCATCATATTTATTTTCCAAAAACATCATTTAAGACACAAAGAAATATGCTAATATAAATCATCAAGATTTAGAATTACAAAAATAAACGTTAAGGTCCCGTCTTTAGTTATTTTAAGATATTTTTCTTTCAAATACCTTGATCTGACGGATAGAAAACGCCTAAGGCTTTAAATAAAAACTTACAAATATATACAAAAAAATAAAATAAATAACAAGCAAAAATTATTTGTATCAAAGGTCCCTCCTACGTGATTGATTACTGCAAAAAAAACTATTTTTAGAATTCCATAGCCCGGGTGATAAAAAAAAAGTTAACTAAAGCGTACATACACTATCTGTCAATCCCAGCTATATTTTGAAACGGTTTGACGTCAATATTTCTCCAAAGAGAACATTGCGGCTGACAAAACGACATGGGTGACCCTAATAACGTTTATATATATTTTTTGCAGTACGTATCTGAAATAAACCTTTTTTTTTCGAGCTTGTAATGACATTCACTTTGTTTGTATATTTTTTTATACTGGTCATTTTTTTTTTATTTCAAAAATAGAATAATATCGATTTATAGTTGTTCCTATTTATATTCATTCGATTCTAAATTGCAATGTTGTCAAAAGAGTATGTAATTATTTCTTTAATGCATAACCTCATCATCTCAGCTCATTTAAGTCCCTCTGTTCGGCTCGAACTTCCTCCATAATGGGAGGGTAATTGACCTACTACACCACGCTGGTGACAGACGTGTTAGTATAGAGTTTTGTTTCGAGTTTTCCTTCTCTACCATAGATTTTTTTTTTTTTTTTTTTTTTTTTTTTTTTTTTTTTGAACGATCTGCAATCAGCCAAGCGGCTTTAATCAGATGATTTGGTGAGTCTTATTTTGATGCTTGGAGAGTGCACATCCTCTGATGTGTCATCTCATATTCTTTTCATTCCTCAGATTGAGGCTAGTCGTAATCTTTTCAGCCGATATATGTAGGTATCAGCATCCAGAAGTTTTGCAGCCAGATGATTTCTGTGGTGTTCAAGTCTCTGCCTGTAGGCCGCAGCAGATCTTTCTAGTTCTTCCTTGATCGTCGGTATTTCGAGATATTGGTGGACTTCTGTGTTTCTTATAAACCATGGTGCATTGCTCAAAGCTTTTAATACCTTATTTTGGAAGCGTTGTAAAATTTCTATATTTGAGTGGCTTGCTGACCCCCAGAGTTGTATGCCGTAGGTCCAAATTGGCTTCAATATTGACTTGTATATGACGAGCTTGTTTTCTAAGCTTAGTGCTGAATTTCTTCCTAGCAGCCAATACATATCTTTAAATTTTTGATCTGCCTGTTTCTTTTTGGCCTTTATGTGATCTCGCCAGGTCAGTCTCCTGTCTAGGTGCATGCCTAAGTATTTAGCTGTAGTATGATGTGCAAGAGTAGCTCCGTCAAGTGACACGGGTGTGCAGTCCCCTCTGTTTAAGGTGAATGTTACATGAAGTGACTTAGCTGGGCTTGCCCGGATTCTCCACTTTTTCAACCATAGCCCGATTTTATCTAGGCATTCCTGAAGTTTTGCGGAAGCCACTTTTGGGTCTTTGTTACAGGAGAGAGCTGCAGTGTCATCGGCATAGGTTGCTGTCACCACTGCTTCTGAGATGGGTAGGTCGGCAGTGAAGATCGTATATAAAACTGGCCCCAGCACAGAGCCCTGAGGCACGCCGGCTTTTATTTCATAGATGGGTGAGAAGCAGTCTTCACATTTAACTTGGAATGTTCTGTTTTGAAGATATGACCTCAGGAGCATGTATGCAGTGTTTGGCAGGTGTTGTTTTAGCTTGCACAGAAGGCCCTTATGCCACACTCGGTCAAAAGCCTGCTGTATGTCAAGAAACACAGCCGAACAGTATTCCTTCCTCTCCATCGCTTGCCGTATTGTATGAGCCACTCGATGTATCTGTTCCGTCGTTCCGTGATGTGGACGAAAGCCAAACTGATGGTCTGGTATAATTTTTTGTTCTTCAAGGACTGGAAGAAGGCGCTTTAGGACTAGTTTTTCGCAGACCTTTGATAGTGATGGCAGAAGACTTATGGGCCTGTATGATGTGACCTCTGTTGAGGGCTTTCCCGGTTTGGCAACCATGTTCACCACAGATACCTTCCATAACCTTGGAAAATATTGTAGCCTCAATATTGCATTGAAGAGGATTGTTAGTAGAACAATGCCTTTTTTAGGTAGTTCTTTCAGAACTTCTGCCGTGATGAGATCAAATCCTGGTGCCTTTTTTTGTTTTAAATTGTTTATAGTTATTTTGACTTCAGCCGGTGTAACAGGTCTCAGTGGCATAGTCAATTGTTGGTCTCTATTCAGGATTTCATCAATTTCTTCCTCTGTGTGATTAATATCAGGCTCATTCGGTTTGAACGTGTCTTTTAGGAAGTCGGCAAACAACTGAGCTTTATCCTTAGGTGTTCGTAACCAGTTGCCAGTAGCTCCTCTTAGAGGAGGCATGTGTTCTTGTGGTCTTTTTAACGCTTTGGTCATTTTCCAGAGCGAATAGTCTTCTGCTTTATATGGAGACAATGATTTTAATTTGTCTTGCAAGGTACTATTCTCATTTTCTCTTAGTTTTTCTTTTAAAACCTTTTGAGCTCTGTTGAGTGCTTTTTTATCTTGTCTGTTTCTATAGGTCTGCCAGTTACGTCTCAGTCTTCTCTTCACAGCTATCAACTCCTTTATTTCGAGGCAAATGTCATTTTTTTGTGTTTTAGAGTTCAAGTAGGGTGTTGATAGCCATGCTGCTTTTTGTATTATATTGGTGGTATACAGCACAGTATCTTCTATATCCTCCTCTAATTTGAGTGGTATGCATAAGTTGACATTTTCGTCTATATAATCTCGAAAAGCCTCCCAATCTGTTTTTTGATTATATAGGGTCTGACGTGGTTCTTTCCAGATCACTGTCGAACTTAGGGTACATATCAAAGGTGTGTGGTCTGAAGAGCCATCAAGACATGATTCCACTCTTGTGTATAGTCCCGAGATTCCCTTAGTGATAAAGAAATCGATGACATCCGGAATTTTGCTACGATCTACTGGCCAGTGTGTTGGTTCCCCTGTAGATATTATGTTGAGATTGTATCTATCAATGGTCTTTTTTAACTCCCGACCCCTTGTTGTAGTTAGCCGAGAGCCCCAGAATGTATTTTTTGAGTTCCAATCACCGCCTGTTATGTATCTGTTTTCTAATGTGTCAAAGAATTCACTAAACATTTGCTCACTTATTCGATGCCGTGGAGGGCAGTAGACTGAAGCCACATTTAGCGAGCCATGCCAGTCATCTATTGATATTATAGCCGCTTGTAGGTGTGCCTGTCTAAAATTCGGTAGGATGTGGTGTCGAATGTTTTCCTTTACTATGACAGCAGACCCAGCATGTGATGTCCCATCTGGATGGTTCGCATAGTATATGTTGTATCCCTTAATTTTAATTATTCTTTGGTCTTTCATGTGTGTTTCAGTGGCTAATAGGATATCTATTTTGTGGAGGATTAAAAATACTTCTATTTCTTGCTTATTTGAGGATAGGCCACTTACGTTCCATGTTGCCACGCGCAAGAATTTCATTTTTTCTGCTGGGCAATGAGCGACGTTAGGAGGCCCATTAGGGTTCCTATTTGTTGGATTAGTGTATCTATCTTTTCAGATTGTTTGATTATAATTTGCTCTAATGAGCTAGTTGACTGAGACTGGGTGATCTCTGTTTTTCTATTCCAATAGCTAGTATTTGAAGTACTAGGCATATTTTCAAGCGTGTGTTCCGTGCTTCTCATCTGGTTGTTTGCTGACCGTTGTCTAATATAGCTGGGGGGTTTCATAGGAGGAAAGTCAGCTAATTGGGGTGCAGGTTGGGGTGCAGGCTTCAGGTATTTTTGCTTCTCTACCGGAGGTTTAATTTTGCGTGCTTTTATTTCCTTGTACACTTGGCAGCCTTTGTAATTGGCCGGATGGTCACCATTGCAGAGAGCACAGGTAGCGGGCGTATTGTTGTCTTTCTTTGGACAGTCTGTGGTTTTGTGTCCTTTTCCGCATTTAACGCACCTGTATGGGCGCATACAGTTGTTTTTGGTATGTCCGTATTGTTGACACCTTGTGCACTGGGGAATTTCAGTTGATTTTCTTGGGTCTTCAATCTTGACTCTTGTGTGGTATATATACTCTATGTTCTTTATTTCTGGGTTATTGGGGCTGGGTTCTATGTTTACAAAGAACATGTTCAAGGGCTTTTTGTTTATTCTGGATCTTGCGCACACAATTTCCCCACGTACCTTGTTGCCTGTTTTTTCAATTTCTTCTATAATAGATATTTTTGGTGTGGTGTGATGCAAGTTTTTAACCACGATTCTATAGCATTTATTTTGCTTGGGAGTAAATGTGTGACCAATTAGACCTTTGTTCCGAATGAGTTCTATTAATTCTTTATATACATCAGTGGATTGTGTCATGATTCTCAATTGATCTCTGTTTATGATTTTGTATGAGTAGCCGTCACTAGGTACATTACTATTTAATAATTCAGTTAATTTGGAGAGGTCCTCTATGCCATATAGTATTATAGGAGGTGGTTTGGTGACTTTTTTAGTGTGAGTGGATGAATCTTCATCAGTAAGGTCTATAGGCAGTCCACTAAACCTGTTAGAAGTAGTGGTTCCTGTTTGCGTTTTTTGTTCGAGTTTTTGATATTGTGGGGGACTATTTGATAGTCTCTTCCTCTTGGGGTAGCGGTTTGTAGGTATTCTTTGCCAGGAGGGCGGAGGGCAACCATTGTTAACTAAATCATCATTATCCACTATTGAGGGAGTGGTAGGTGGGCTCTTTGACTCAGTAGTCTTGATGTTACTCAATGAAGACGACCTAGGTCTTGTGATGAAGAGGCCTGGATGGAAAGCCTGCTGAATTAGTTTTTTGTTTGTGCTGCCAGTAACATTCACCGTCACGGGGGCCTGGTCGCCTACCGCCGTGCAGTCTTCGGTAACATATTTCACACTTGCAGACCCGGGTACCTGCAAGCGCCGGGGGTTAGCCGGATCGCATGACAAATCCATATTCGTTTCACTCATAGTTCCATAGTTAGAGGTGTGGGACAAACGCATATTACTTTCCCAAGGCAATATGGCCACTCTTTTAGAAGGGATTTAGTCCTTCTTGGCTTGTGATTAGCCAGTATTCAGGTTAGTTAACCGCCGCCTGTTGCTCGGCGTTGTTGCTCATTTAGCACCACCCGGGGGGCACGTGTAGGGTGGGCCTAGGGGAAGGTGGTAAATCCTACGGACGCGAGCAACATCTACCCCCTCTACCATAGATATTAATGCGTTTTATATCCCTTAGTTGTCTCGTACGATCACCCACAGGTCACCCGGAAACATTTTTTTAGTTATTTCACTGAAAAACGATATAGGTCACTATAGCAAAGTGTATTCATTTTCAACTTGTACATTACTCAGAAAAACATTATTATTTTCATCCTCTTATCCCCATTACTTGGGTTCGACGTATACTCGTACATATCCCAAAAGTCCTTGGCAATAGTATTACAACCGGCCACCTGCATGACGTCTCAACCCTTCTTGGGTATTTTATTGCTGACCAAGCAGTATTATGTGATATAAAACTCTTATTCGTCTTTTATGACATCCACGAGTAAATTAAAAGGTAGTAAGTATTCGTGACCACTACCAAATAGCACACAGTACTCACGAGAAACGTAAGAACTAAAGTGTTAGGTCAAACTATTAATATTTTTCCTCTTGTAGCCATAGAAGGACTGACACTTTTAGGAAAATAGATATAAAGATGTAATACTTTTGCAGAGAATGCAAGACTCTCTTAATAAACTCGATAAAAAAAACCCCCCATACTAAACCTAGACAGATTAATTAGCATGGTATAGTAGGTCAATTTCCTCTCATGAAAGGACTCGAGTTCAGCAGTATCACGCTTGTGATCTGTGTCGAAGACGACGAAATAATATTACAATTGTAAAGGAATAAAATAAAAGAAAATAGATGAGTCCATCCATCAGCCTATGAGCAAAGAGGCTTGTTACGTATAGACCTTTCGGAGAATTTTTAAAGTTAACCTACAACGACACTAATCCCTGTATTTCGGGTATTTTAAATAATGTAATTAAACGGAGATAAATTACAACCAAACTTAAATCAGCAAATTGTGGACCATACAAAGTATTATCCTAGGAGTTTTTTTTTTGCCCGCTGTGTTTCTTGCCGGATCTTCTCAGTTTGTGGCGGCTTTCGGATGCGGTGGTAGATTAATTAAAAAAAATATGTAATATTGACAATATGCAAGTGCCCTTTTAGGGCTTATGCATAATAAATGAATTGATTTGATTTGATTTGATTAGGAATCAAACCCGATATTGTTACGTTAAGATGACCTTAACCATTACGCATTTATTGCAAGATAATAATTCCACAGTTGTAGGTAGGTTATTAATAATGGTAGGATCATTCTTTTGACAGCTCTCTGTCAACAGCTGCAGGCCGGTCTGTCCGGGGTAGTACCACACTCTCGCAGAAAATCGACGTCTTAGTAATGGCAATACGCTAATGCGCTTCGTTCGGTGAGCGAGAGAGCCGGCAGCCCAACTGGGTGGGTTTGGGGATTGTAATGGTAGGCAGCGGCCTAGCCCTTGGTATAATAATGATTCATGTCCATGCAGCAGTATCACTTACCATCAGGTATGCTGCTAGCTCCTTTGCCACCAGCAATAAAAAAAAATGCTGTTTTTGTAATGAGTTCACCAGGTGAGAACTGTTCCCCATTTTCTTGGTGATCCTTTAGTCAGCTTTCACAATTTCCACGGGCAATTAATTACAGGGATACATCACATTCAATTCTTAGCCTGTCATCACACTGACAAGTTAGGTAGATAAAAATAAGTTTACAGAAATGGCGTATTAGTAAAACTACCGTGCCAGTGGCGTGGATTCGATTTCCACGCGGGACTATGTTTAATCCAGAAATTGTTTTTCCTGAGCCTGTGTATGATTTGTGTCTGTTTAAATATTTGTTTGTTAGTCCCTCACAATAGAAGGATTATTTCCTCAGTGCAGGGTGTCTTTATAAAAAAAAGATTAGATAATGTATGCCCAAAATAAATAAAGATAATCTTCAAACCGATGCTTTCAGTTCTCTAAAGGGTATTTCAGTATCTAGTCAAAACTAAAAGCAGGATAGAGCCGTTTCCAAGCTTCGCTATCTCATTCATGAATCCATTTGGCTGATCTACGGCGACAGCTCGGCAACACAAATGTATTCAGAATTTTGTATACAAAACACGCGTATTATACTACAATTTTTTATGTGATAGGACTGAGTTCTGTATAATATCTGTCATATAGTGTATATTTTGTTATAATTTTAGAATGCATAGACTTTTCTCTTACAATTTTATTTGTGAAGTCACTCGTTGAACCTTTTTTAATTGTATTAAACATATATGGCGGTAATTTATTATTATTTTCTAATGCAAAATAGTAAGAAAAGCCTTTTTATGGGGGACAGGTTAGGATTGCCAGTTTTTTTTTGCCGCGTGCTATGGTCTAGTCTACCCCGCCAAATCCGTCTGGGGTAACAGAAAAGGCGGCGCGCGACCCCATAGACCCGCCCGGGGTTGCCAGCTTAAACCATGGTCAGCGTATGCAACGCCATAAACTGCTGTACATAGCCTCATTATTCCAATTTAGAAACTCGGTCGTAATGTACTTGTCTATATGTAATAAAACCCACCACTTTGACACGACTTACAAATATACTGAGGGCCAAGATGGGATAAGAAGAAATTGGTGCTATTTCCCCCTGCTTTAATTACTGATGGCAGATACATGGGCGTTAGTCTAAATCTTTGTATCACAGATATCCTTGTATATAAATATACAATTAATGTCAATAATATCTACAATTAGAAGAAATAACTCTGAATCACACAAAGTCCTGTGCTATTATCAAACCCATAACTATTAAGAGGGTAGAATGATGGATATAGGTATATAACAACAAGTACAGAAATATGCTTGGTAGTTGACAATATAGTCTTTAATCACCACTTGTTCTTTTATCGTGACTAACTTAAAATATAACTAAATTATATAAGTAGAAAACAGAAAGAGAAGTAAGCGTAATGATCAATTTGTTTTCCTTTCAGAACGTATATAATTTCGATGTATACGTTCTAAAAGGAAAATACATACGAATGATTATGTTATACTTTTCGTTACTACTTTAGGTAAAAACTTTTTCGCCCACATATACTTTTCACACGCCATGAACTAATTGACTTTAGATGAAATAATAGAATTATTAAAAAATATTACAGCCAGACTGGCGCCTTTTTACATATTGACTAGGCAGTGAATACAAAAACAATATTTTGGAACATCATAACACATCTATAAAGGGAATTTATTGCCAAGATATTTATTATATGGACATTTAAGATTATGTTTTCGGCAAAATTCCAATACACCATATATAGATATACTGATATGTACATACACAATTCGAGAGATTTTGATTCGTTATGTATTTCGAGTACTTTCTTGCCTTGATATTTTTTCTGTACTTGAATATGTAACTGAACTCCTTCTAAACGGCTAAAGTAAATTTGATGAAATTTTTTATATGTATTTTGTTGGTTTCCATTAATAATTAGACAAGTAAATGGAGCTGTAATCGATTTGTAGGCTTTTTTTCTTAGATTTATACAAAAAATAGATAGCGAGAGAATCGGCAATCCAACTTTCTGGGTGGGTTTAGTGTTTTCATCGAAAGGTAATACAGCTGATATTTGCATTAGCAAAGGACCATGTGCGGCAATAATAATCAGGTGTGCTCGTTTGTCAAAGGATGGAAGAGGATTTCATATTACGACAACCAAATAATTGGAATAAGAGGAGTATAATGATGAGCGATGGTAAATAATAATTATTATTATAATCAGAATAATGATTATAATCAGTAGAATGGACTGCGGTGTGCTTCTGGAAAATTTATGATATTGATTTGATTACCAGCGCGTCTGCCAAGAGTGGTGATTATAATATGCCCCTTTAGGCGACAGATCTTGTCACACCTAGACTTCTGTCCAGTGTAGTGAAAGGAGCGTCGTATAACTATAACTTGCCGTACTATATGTCACTTCTGCCATTTAGGCACAATTATGGGTAGATAAATGTTCAAAAATGAATGTCACTAAGCTCATGGAAGCATTGTGCACGCAGAATTCTTAACAATGATTTCACTCAATTTGCATCGTAGATAACACAAAAAAAACCTTTTCGTTTGGATAATTTAAAAATAAAAACCTAGACATACATATATGCCTAAGTAATATAAATGATTATACGGCAGACGGCGTCTGAGAGTCTGGTAACTAAAATGGCGATCCATTTGCCAAATGTTATTGTTATGAAAAGGAGAGCAGACTGCTGATTCAATGCCAACGACAAAGATATTTTGCTACTTTGTAGATTTTGCAATTATAATAAGAAAAGCTTGCGTCAGTATAACATACAGAAAATATATTGCCATTCAATTCAGGCGAATATAACTGAATAACTGCAAATTCTAGTAATGAAATAAATCTTTCTAATCTATGCATTGTCCATGTGCAATAATTCGCCACCCCATATCTTACTCGTATGTAACCACAAGAGACGACTACGGGGTAGTAGTAAGTATATAACATCTATGCAAAAGAAGGAAAACTCGAAACAAAACCCTATACCAACACGTCTGACCAGCGTGGTATAGTAGGTCAATTTTCCTCCCATTACTATATTAGTAGTACATATTATTAGTTTTTGTACCGAGTGGGAGTATCTTATCGAAAAAAAACAAACAAACTTGAAACATGATCGATACACTTGAATTTATTAGATGAAAGAGACAGGCATGCTAAAATTACATATTATTTTCCATGAAAAAGAAACTTCTTAATCTCGCGTAACAAGTCAAACTTTTCACTTATTTCTCGTTTCCTGAAGCCACTTGATGTGAATTAAAACTTTTTTTTTCTTCGGTAGAAGTCACAAAATTCTTATAAAACGTTCCAAATTGCCTATTCCTTGAGTTTGTATTAATTTATTACATGTTTGTATATTTTTTTTCGTATCGATATTATATTATAAATAATGATTGAGTACCTTAAATACCGATGTTAGTTCGCTGATACTTTCTTTTATTTATTTTTTTTGCCAAAGAAATTTAGTATATAAAATTAAAAAAACAATACGTCCTAAATATTTATACTATCATTCAATAATAAAATATAAGTATCTTATACATATTCAAGTAGACTTCATCAAAAATATTTTATACTAGCTTCTGCCCACGGCTTCGCCCGCGTAAATGGTTACTTTCCTAAAGCTTTTCATCCCCTATTTTTATTTTACCCCTTAAGGGTAATTTTTTTATAAAATTTTAATGTTATATTTATTTATATCTAGTCAATAGCCTATAAATAAGTTTCAAGTTTCTGGCTTAAAAATGACGATACTTCCTTACAACTTTTCATTCCCCTTTACAACCCCCTTTCGCATTAAAAATTTGTCAGGCTCTAGACCATCTGTGTACCAAATTTCATTTAGATCGGTTCAGTAGTTTTGGCGTAAAAGAGCGACAGACAGACAGAGAAACTTTCGCATTTATAATATTAGTAAGGATTTAGTTAAGTTTTGATAATTTTAATTAAATCCAATTACGTGGTAAATTAAGTTTTGATAATTTTAATTAAATTCAATAACGTGGTCAATATGGTATAAATTAGTATTGAGCTGAATTACAGAACTAATATTAATTAGGCTGACCGACCGCATTCGTAACGACGACGTAAGAGAGCGAGTAGGTATGAAAGAGAGTATTGGTGTAAAGATGCGAAAGGGAATGCTCCGATGGTTCGGACATGTGAAAAGAATGCCGAACGAACGCCTGGTTAAGAAGATATACAATGCGAAAGTGGAAGGATGTAGGTACCGAGGGAGACCGAGACTAACCTACCTAGACCAGATCGGTCATGTACTGAAGGAAAGTGGAGACAAGAGTCTCCGAAACCGGCGAGCGTGTATGAAGAGAATTATGAATGTTGAGGAAGCGAGTGAAGTATGCAGAGATAGAGTTCTCTGGCACTCTGTTCTCTCTACCCTGCAGGGGATGTGGCGTGATGATATGTATGTATGTATGTATGTATATTAATATGACCAAAAAAGTTATACCTATTACTTTTTGAATTTACAACGCAGTTTATAGAATAAAATTCTGTAAATATTGCCTATGATTATTTAACACATTATCATTTGAATTACATCTTCGATGAAGTAGACTGGTCAAACGACATTCAATTTTTGCGTAGATTTTTTTTTATTAGGACTATCCCCAGCACATTATTTCCCTGTAACTTCCGTACGCCATGATCCACTCGTCGAGATATATATTGTAGAGTGGGTCTACGGGGTCATGCGCCGCTTTTTGTCGCCCCGGACGGATTAGCAGGACGTGACGTACTGTAGCCCGCTGCCAAAAAAAAGGCATGATCCACAATGATAGCCATAAATGACACCGAGATTTGAGCCTCAATTAATCCCGAGAGATGATTTTAATTGTCTTGGGGACCGCAACAAATTTAATTAAAAAGGTGAAAAAGGAGGATTTGGGACGAATGATTCCACTCCAGGAAAATTATTTGTATGATTTGTAAATGCTTGTTATAATTATAATTATTAAGACGCTTAGCTTTTTGGAGTTTACTCCTTAAGAATCGATTTTTATATAAAATGCCCGGTATGAGAAAAATTTGAGGAGTAAAATCTAGTGATCGAATGACCTCGTTACGTTTTGGTGCGCAACCTATTCTGCGCACCTTTCACTTTCTGACGTGGGATAATACTTCACTGAACAGTTTTAATAAATGTAAATAAAAATATATATATTATTTTTAGTCAAATGACCTTTTCTTGCGCTTGTTTTGATAATCGTACTTAAGGAGTAAACTCCAGTCGTGCGTTGGAGCTGGCACACACACTTTTTTATTTTATTGCTTGTGGTGGCAAACGAGCTAGCAGCACACCTGATGTTAAGTGTCACTGCCACCCATGGACATTTGCAATACCGAGGGTATAGCTAGGCCGCTGCGTACCAATATAAACCCACCCAGTTGGGTTTCCGAATCTCTCGCTCACTGAACGAAGCGCAATAGCACAATACTATTACTCAGACTCGAGAGTGTGGTACTACCTCGGACGGACCGGCCCGCGGCTGTAGACAGAGACTGTCAACAGCGTGGTCCTACCACTATTAAATCTGATACTAAGTAATCTTTAAAATGGATGGAACTAGATTTCAATAACTGTTAGCTAATTTAATAAGGAGTAACTTTAGCTGCTCTATAAAATAAAGTTCTTTTAGTTAAAAGAATTGAGAAAAACATTTTACTGATGGACTTCTATAAAATGTTCATGTAAGCGGAGCTGTGGGTTTCATTAAAATACCTAGATATTTTGTAATTAATTCATCTGGTTTCAGCGGTGGGTGATTATTAAAAGCCTTGGCCGTCTTATCTTTACATTCAAATTAAAAGTAAATGAAACTGTGAATTGTCTAAAGGTGTTTCTGTTATAGCTAATTATTTAAATAAAATGAAAAGAACCAGTGAATTAAAAGAAATCTCAATTTCATATTTATTTTTTAACACAAGTATAATATATTATGTATAAATTGAGTAAATGTGTTCCATGAGCCAATTTTATAAGAGAATATCTCAAATATATGACGCTTTTTAGAAATTTCTATTTAAAAATTGTACAAAAATTCTAATTCAATTTCATTTATTATACATAAACATCATATCAGTTTTAATATTTTAATCCAATAAACTAACACCAGATCAGAACAAGACCACTACTGAAAAGATCTGGTAAGAACCTCAGCGTGTTTGTCTATTATTCTTATTTCTTTACTGATATTTTTTATGAAAATAATGTAAAACGTGCTTAGTAAGAATTAGCGTCAAATATATGGCCTTCGAACCCAATAGTTCAAATACAATATAAAATATCATGGCTGGTGCGGATCCCATAAATAAAATAGTTTATATTTAGTCGCGTAATTTTAAAATAATGTATTTTCCCAATAGTACATACATACATACATATCATCACGCCATATCCCTTGCAGGGTAGGCAGAGAGAACAGGGTGCCAGAGAACTCTATCTCTGCATACTTCACTCGCTTCCTCAACGTTCATAATTCTCTTCATACACGCTCGCCGGTTTCGGAGACTCTTGACTCTTGACTTTTCCCAATAGTAGTAAGAATAAATTTCACATACTTGTGAAATCTAAAGAACGGGAGATAAAAACAAAGCATTTATTTCGCTCTCATTTAAAACTAATAAAAAAAGAAATAAAAAGAAAATATAATTAAAGAAAATTACTTCCGACATAAAAATAATCTAATTTTAACAAGAAACAAAAAAGGCTGTTAGTAGCATCAGCTTGTGCTATTTCGTTTTAATGAAGCGCGTTAACGTTAGTGTTGATATTCTGCCAACACCTGGTTTATATTTAAAATAAAATTATCAAAATTTATAATATGGAAGTGTGTACGTATTCGTATATACTCACATCTTATCTATAGGTGTTCTAAAAGACGACTAAGAAATATAATAAGTATATAACATCTACACAGGAGGGTGAAAATTCGAAAGAAAACGCATTGTACCAACATGTCTGACGAGTGTGATAAATTTGGTCTATTTTCTTCATATTGTGGCAGAGTCTTGAGCCTAAAATTGGGATATATATGTGCTAAGATTATGATGAAAATAACTTATTCGCGGTTAAAAATAATCACTAATTATTTATATATATGATTCATACATTATTTTCTGACAAGTGAGACAAGCGTAGTGGATGTCACATCAGGTCCTACTGTAAAGGAGTGGTCACCATGAAACATATAATGGTGAATAACCATTCAAATAATGCAATTTTTTTTTAAAGTTTCTCGATTTATAAATTCTACCGAATATCTTTTATATTTCGTACTGTTTCAGCAATTTGAAGAAGCAAAATGTAAGAGGCAATACCGTGATCCTAAGATCGTGACTTTCTTAAGATAATGCTTATTAACGGCCTGTCATCTTTTCCTTTGTCATTTATCTATAAAATATGGCTATTTCTAGAACATTTAAATATATCATTTCTCATTACAAAGATTATCTTCATGAGGGTCACAGATTGTAGATCTGAATTAAAAAAAAATATTAAGCAAAAGCATTAAGGATATTTTTGTTATAATATTAATAAAAAAATAATAGAATCTGTATTTTATATAAACCTATATAATACTTTTTAAATGTATATAACAACAGTTTTATTTATGTAAATAACAACAATTTTATTTATTAAGTACTAATAAGATAACATACATACATACATACATATCATCACGCCATATCCCTTGCAGGGTAGGCAGAGAGAACAGAGTGCCAGAGAACTCTATCTCTGCATACTTCACTCGCTTCCTCAACATTCATAATTCTCTTCATACACGCTCGCCGGTTTCGGAGACTCTTGACTCCACCTTCCTTCAGTACATGACCGATCTGGTCTAGGTAGGTTAGTCTCGGTCTCCCTCGGTACCTACATCCTTCCACTTTCGCATTGTATATCTTCTTAACCAGGCGTTCGTTCGGCATTCTTTCCACATGTCCGAACCATCGGAGCATTCCCTTTCGCATCTTTACACCAATACTCTCTTTCATACCTACTCGCTCTCTTACGTCGTCGTTACGAATGTGGTCGGTCAGCCTAACTCCACAGATTTTCCGCAGAGATCGCATTTCGACCGCATTAATTTTACTATCATACTCTTTTCTGCATACCCAACTCTCGCTTCCATACAGTAATGTTGGGACAAGCACTGCGTTATGTATTGCTACACGTGCCTTCTGGCTGAGGTGGTGGCTGCCGAGAAGTTGCCCCAACGCTCCGTTCACTCTATTTCCCGCATTCACTCTTCGCTCTATATCAGTGGTGTACCTTCCATCTCGGCTAAATCCACATCCAAGATATACAAATTCATCCACTTGCTCTAGTACATCATTACCTATTGTTACTCTTACATCTGTTCTGGTTTTATCTCTTTCAAAGACCATTATTTTGGTTTTGCTCACATTCACGCGTAGACCCCTTTTCTTACAATCTTCTGTCATTGTGTCGACTAGGGTCTGCAGGTCAATCGCTGACTGTGCCAGCAGGACTGCATCATCTGCATAAAGCAGAGCAGTGACCACTGAGTCGCCCATCTGGACTCCCACATTCATATCGTTCAACCTTTGGAGACATTTATCCAGATATATGATAAACAGCCTGGCTGACAGAACGCACCCCTGCTTAACGCCGATATTGACGTCAAACCAAGGCGACATTCCATCATCCAGCCGCACACAGGCTCTACAGCCCATGTAACTGGACTGCACAGCCTGTAGCAGTTTACCGTTAATACCATACTCCGGTAAAATGTCCCAAAGTTCCTTTCGTACAACCGTGTCAAATGCTCTCTCCAGATCCACAAAACTGCAGAAAACCCTCTGACCTAGAGCCAGATGCTTCTCCACAATGTTGCGCAGAGAGAACACTTGATCCATGCATCCCCTTCCACTCCTGAAACCTCCTTGTATCTCACACAGTAAACCATCGGACACCATCCTCATTCTCCTTTCAATAATTTTTCCATACACTTTTGCTGCCAAACTGGTCAAGCTTATGGCTCTGTAATTTGCGCAGTCATAACGTGAACCCTTGTTTTTAAACAAAGGCACGATGACTGCGCTATTCCAGTCCCTGGGAACCATTCCCGAGCTCCAACATAAATTGAGGAGCAACAGGAACGCCTCCCAGACACAAGAGCCACCAAGCTTGATCATCTCGGCAGACACCATATCAATGCCCGCTGCCTTACCATTTTTCAAACTTCTTATCGCCCATTCAACTTCATCCATACTGATGCCATCGGAGGACGCCGTTGTCGAATGTTGATCTACTAAACCACATCCAACACCGGCGCCAACCGTAGCATCCGCATACATATCGCCAAAATATTCACTCCATCGGCTTAACACGTCTTGTGTTTGTGTAAGAATGTCTCCACCTTTAGACCTTATTTTATTCATTCTGAAGGCTGACCAACCACCCCGAGACTTCTTCACCTCCCTCCAAAAGAGTTTGGTGTTACCCTCGAAGTTTTTAGTCAGCCTATCTTCTGCACTCATACTTGCTCTATCACGTTTCTCTTTCACTAAGGCCTTGGTGTCATTCTTACATTGCCGATATATTTCTTTCTTCTGTTCAGTCATACTGTCATTCAGATTCAAAGAAGAGACATAGTCCAGCCACGCTTTCTTCTTTTGCTCTACGGAAGCTGCCACTTCCGCATCCCACCATGCATCACCATTTGTTTTTCTATGCTTCTTTGAACTTCCACATACTTCTTTCGCTGTATCTACCATACTCTCTTTCAATACTCTCCAGCATTCTTCAATGTCCGATTGCGGCTGGCTTGCCATCGTCAGCCGTTCTCGGACACCCTCTGCATACTTTTCTCTTACACACTCTTCTTGCAACCTTTCAACCTTTATTCTTTCAAGCCCTCCCAAGTGGACACGCTCTCGCCAGTGCCTCCACTTTCTGAACAGACCACTAAATCTCGCAATAACGAGATAGTGGTCCGTGTCGACTGTGGGGCCCCTGTAGGCTCTTGCGTCCAATATTTTGCTTCGGAGGCGACTGTCTACCAAAATTAAATCTATTATGCTTTTCTGTTCATTCCTTCTCCATGTATACATATGGATGTCCTTATGTTGGAAAAATGTGTTTGACACAATAAGGTTTCTCTCCATGCATACATCCGCTATGAGCCTACCTGCGTCGTTCACTCTCTTATCACCAAATGGACCAAGTACGTCCTCATAGTCGGGACGCTTGGTCCCCACCCATCCGTTCAAATCTCCGCATACAATCACGCGTTCACTGGTTTCTGCCATATCCAGAACTTCCCTAACATTGTCCCAAAACTTCTCTAGGTCTGATGCCACCGAGGATCCTACGGGAGCATATGCTACAACCATGAATACCTTGGTGACACCTAGTTTTATACGGACCCAGAGAAGTCTGGGATCATACATTCCGTAATCCTTCACACCTGAGGCCAAGCGAGAGGACAACAGCACTCCTACCCCCATGCTGGCTCGATCGCTCTGTGGTACACCAGACCACAGAGCCATCCCGCCACCAGGAAGATCGCAGGCGTCGCTGCCCCTTCGCTTGGTCTCTGTTACACAGAGCACGTCTAGCTGTTTGTCCGCCATGACGGATATCAGCTCGTGCAACTTACCTTCCACACAACCTCTTACATTCCACGTGCCCACCCGGCACTCCGTTCTCCTCGACTCGCCTAACTGGGCAAGGCGTGATGGGTGGCGGCCCCCATCGCCGCAACTGCCGATGTTCGTACCGACGGGGGCGGGTCGGTACGCGTCGCCTCCGGGGGACGCCCTAACCCGCATTGCGGTACGCATTTCGAGCCGGATTAGCAGTCTAATTAGACTGGCAGGGGACGCGAACGAGCACGCTCCGGACTATGCCCCCCAAATAACCTAATAAGATAAAACAGAAAATAAGATAGAAAAAGTATAAAGTAGCAAAATTTGCGATAACATCCTTGCTCTCCAAGATAATGGAGAAAATAATTAACCATCAGCTTCTGCATTGCGTTGAGGATCCACAGCTTATCAGTGACCGCCAATATGGTTTTTGTCATGGCCAATCAGCTGGTCATCTTTTTGGGTAACTCACACACCGTTGGGAAGAAGCCTTGGCGGGCAAGGGTGAGGCGCTAGTGTTAGAGCGTTGATCATGAGGCGTTTATCATGGCACCTCAGTTGCAAGGAATAACTCTCAAAATTTCCGAGAGTATTGGGATCCTCGCCGTCGAACTGTCGAGAAAAGTCCAGTTTGGGACTCAATTGGAGGACAAAGCCAAATTGGTAAGCATAAAGTTGGGCATGCTGAGCAAGGCTAAGCAGTACTTCACGTCGAGACACGTCTTGTGCTGTAGAAAGCACAAATTCGTCCTCACGTGAAGTGCTGCTCTCATCTCTGGGCAGGTGCACCTAAATATCAGCTAGACCCACTTGACCCTGCAAAGACGTATTGTTCGAATCGTCGGTGATCCCAGTCTCACGGATAGATTGGAGTCGCTGGAGCGGCGGCAAGACCTGGGTCTCTCTGCGTACTCTACCGGCTCTTTCACGGGGAGTGCTCTGAGGAATTGTTTGACTTGGTACCACCGGCGCCGTTTTACCATCATACCACTCGACACCGTAGCAGGGTTCATCCATTTTGCCTGGAAACGTTACGGTTTTTGACTGTACGTTTTCAGCGATCATATCTCTCGCGCACGTGCAAGATCTGGAATGAACTACCTGCTGCTATGTTTCCCGAGCGCTACGACATATCCTTCTTCAAACGAGGTTTAAGAAGAGCACTTTCTTCAAGGTAGGCAACGGCCTAGCTGTGCCCCTGGTGTTGCTAAGGTCCATGTGCAGCAGTATCACTTACCACCAGGTGTGCTGCTTGCTCGTTTGCCACCATAGGTAATAAAAAAAAGGAAACGACCATTGGGTGATTGAAAAGGTTGGCAAACATCATATTAATTTATTTATTAAAATCATAGCGCATCATAGCGCTGAACATTGCAACGCAACAAACAACTGAATGGCGCGTAATTTAAAGTTTATTTTTCTTTCATTTATGGCATTGACTATCTAATTGTAAATGATAAAAAAATATGAGGCGTGCACTTTTATATTTTCCAAACTATTAAGTAATTAAGATTATTTTTACTATGAAAATACAAAATAGTTAGGCGAAACCTACTAGTTTTACGGTGATCCCATAAATAAAGTCGACTTAAATGTTGACCCAAGAGTTTTTCATTACAAAGACTTATAGCACGGTTATGGTAAGACGATTGTTATTGTCGAACTTTCATCAGACTAAATGGCGCCAACACCTATCAGTCTGAATCATTACTTATACTGGAAATAATGCCTCGTATAACGGGACACACTACTAAAATCCAATTAATGTATACTAATTATAACTAGACTAATAAGTTGTTAATCGCGTAAAGTAGTCTTCTGCAGAAGTCCAAGTCATACCTCAGTGTAGAAGGACGTTTATAATGTCAATTATTTGTGTAATTACATTGAAAATAATCAGACTTAAAAAATAACAAATTTGCTCTAGTCTTTCAAGTCGCTACTGTCAATCGCGGTGGTCGGTAAACTCCGGCTAGCATCTGCGCCTCCAAGTTCTACGAGAGAGTTCCGGCCAGCCGACACGCTGCCTCCGCCACCACCGTGCAGTATCTAAGCAAGCCCTGAGATAGATGGTCAGGGACTTCACCCCTACAGAAGCACTGTAAAAGGCAATGAACTGAACCATCCCCTTATACAGATATTGGGCACTCAGCGCTAGGTCCGCACACATTCAGCATAAGTCAAGAAAGGGCGAGCACTAAACCCATCAATTTCATGTCCACCCCAGGAAGAGGCTACCTCGCATCGCCCAGTCGTAGCCGATACTCGACAGGGTTGACTCTAAGGCCAACCCCTGTGAAACGCCACACGACATGGGGACACCCACAACATCGATCTATGTAGAGGAAGCTTCACCTCCCCAAATAGTTTGGCACTAGCCGCCTCAGGTATAGATGTAACACGTGATATGGGAGTGTTTCCCTGATGCAGCTAAATGGCAGACTATTGAATGCACTAGCGACGTCTAAAGACAACACCAACGATACTCCTCCGCTGGTGACCGCCTCCGTGACTATGAGCCTCGGTATAGCAAGGCTGCGATAGTCAAACACCCTTTCCGGAAACCAAACTGAGCATCCGACAGAATGGGACCGGTCTCACTTTGGTGCTGGCTGATGCAGACAGCTAGGATCCTCTCTAACAGTTTGTCGCATCATCCCGGCTTCGGGAGGAACACTAACCTTCGCTTTTTATTATCCAAGGATTTACTCAGACGCTAAACACGCGTTGTACAATGCCCTGAAGCGTAGACCCAGGTCGAGTACTCGAGAATTAGGGCTAGCACTCAATCTGGTACACCATCTGACCGGAAGATGTGGTTTTGGTACTCCTATTTCATTCTAATAATAAGTATGAATTGTCATTCCCAATTTAACTTCACTTCAAGTTTCCATTGTCTTGTATTATTTGTTTAATTCGTTTATTCGACTTTTATGATCCCCGCGGGCAATACAGTGGTAACATTTTATACGCTTAGTTCGTCACCACAATGAAAATTGTTGTCGTAAAATAAATTTATACTGTCGCCAGTACTTTCAGCAACTTGCTATAAAGTTTTAATTTTATGGAAACTTTCGTGCAAACTTAAGTTATACTTCTAATAATTTATCCTATAATCAAAACGAGTTAAATCATTCCGCCAATAAATTTATACTGCTTAACTTTTAATTAGATTGGTAGAATATTTTGATCCTACTACATTTGGAATATTTTCACTGAATACAATTCTACCAAATCACGTTTTTTAAACACTATTAGAATAGTTACATTTTATTATTCTCCTTAGTTCAGCAATAAAGGTTAAATGAAACTTTAGCTGTGATATTTACATGAATATTACACATCATCATTCATCATCCTTTTCCTACTCTTATCCCAATTACTTGGGGTCGATACAATATGTAATCTTCTTTCATAGTACATATTGCAAAAGTTATTGGCAATAGTTTTATGACCGGCCGCCTGCCAGATGTCAACCCTCCTTGAGAATGTAATTGTTAACCAAAGGGCTACAGATAGAGTTGGTCCAGGTCGTTATAAGGCTCTTAGTCGTCTTTTATGACATCCACAAGCAAAGTAAGGGTTGGTAGTATTCGTAGCCGCTACCACACAGCAATGAATATTACACATATGAAATAAAATTATATTTACTTTCAAGCATTACTATACACAGTTTAAACACTTTTCAGCGTTTATAGTCACGAGATTCTTCTAGTCCATCAAGATCACTTTATTTATTTGAGTTATAATCATTCATATAATTAATTGAACATTTCCTATCTATTCTTAAATAAAGGTGTGAAAAAAAGTTAAATAAAAGTGCACAGATGGTGTAGAGGTTTAGATACCGACCTGTGCCAGTGCCATAGGTTCGATTTCCAAGCAGAATAATAAATTGTGCTATTAATAAACTGTTGTTTTGAGACGGGGTGTAATTTGTCTGCATTAATTACATGTTTGTAAAGTCCCCCGCTATACAAGAATTATTTCCGTAATGCCATGTTGTGTCTTTTTAAAAGAAACAAAAAAGGGAAGACATTAAAGGCAAATTAGATTTAAAGAAAATAATACAATAAAAATCTTTATAAAAATCTAAGATTTGCCACAAGTGACATTTTGCGAAAAATAATCTCACGATAGTAATCGATATATGTCCCTGATCTATTCTGGTGATGTCTGCAAGGAAAAATATACTTGGATATTAACGCCCCCGCATATAAATATATCTAAGCCGTTGATATTGAGCCAACTACCCTTCATTTTGTAAAAATAAGATTTGGCAAATAGACCAACCTCTTCTATTATTCACCAGACATGTTGGCGCCGTGAGCATTGCTTGACCAAACATTTGTGTACATATGTATAATTTATTATTAATAAAATTACTTTGTACTTGTAGGATGTTTTACAAAAAGTATTTTTTTTTTTATTGCATATGGTGGCATACGAGCAAGCAGCACACCTGGGGTAAGTGTCACTGCCACCCATAGACCTTTGCAATACCAAGGGTATAGCTTAAGCCGCCAATAAAATCCCCAAATCCACCCAGTTGGGCTTCTGGCTCTCTCGCTCATCGAACGAAGCGCAATAGCACATTGTTATTACTCAGACGTCGGTCTTCTGCGAGAGTGTGGTACTACCCCGGACGGCCGGTCCGCGGCTGTAGACAGAACTATCCACAGCATGGTCCTACCACTATTAAATTATTTTTATTAAATTACTATTAAATACCACTATTTTCTTTTGTAAGATACAACACACCCTGCACTAAGGAAATAATCCTTGTATTGCGGGACACTAACAAACATGAATTTCACGCAGACCCAGAATTACACCCAGACTCAAAACAACACTTTGTGGATTGCACATTGTCCTGCATAGGAATCAAACCTACGTGGGTCCTGTTCTACTGGCATAAAAGGTTGCAGTCATATTTGAAAGCAATCGGATATTAATTTTAAAATATTAAATGTTATACGGTCGCTGTTTAAATAATGATGGCAGCCGAATATACCTACTAAAGGCTGAACTTTCAAACATCATATAACATTTCTACTATAAAATACAATTTAAATATAAAATGTAACGAGTTAAATATTACATTGATATAACATTAATAGACAATTTGAATGTATTTACTTTTAGCCATTTTACCATCCCTCGTTTCGTTTTTGGGTCTTGAAAAATATAAGTACACCCTATATAATCATAATTATTAAAGTTATTACATAAAACTGAGAAGGCTGTATTAATTTTGAATAGATAGGCGTAATATTTTTTTAGTTATGCAATCAAATCAAATCACATCATTTATTATGCAGAAGCCCTATTAGGGCACTTACAAATTGTTAATTTTACATATTTTTTTAAATTAATCAACGACCGGTTCGGAGAGCCGCCACAAACTGAGAAGCTCCGGCAAGAAACTCAGCAGATTGCTCATTTTTTTTAATTATATGTTTTAATCAATATTATTGGATACATGTTTAGTCTATATAAGCTCTAGGGAGATGCCCTTCGAGTAAAGATTCATTTTTTAAAAGTTAAATACTAGATTAACAAAAACAAAAACGAACAGAAATGGTTGTACCAAATTCCACAAGCGGCACCCAATCACGAGTTAACTACTAGAGCAGCCATCACGCCCCTCAACTACATCCGAGGGAAGGGAGAGACCTGATGCACGGAGCTACCAATATAACAGATAAACTATTCAATAACATTTGTAAATTATCATTATATAATACAAATTATAATCTAAATTTCTGAGTAAACTAGAATATAAATATAACTGTAGACGCTAATATTATTTTATATGACAAAATCCGAAATTACTGCTACTACTTTTACTACTCAACTTTCACCATTATCATCATCCTCCTACTCTTATCGCAATTGCTTGTGGTCGATACAATATGTACTCTTCTTTCATATTGCATATTGTAAAAGTTATTGGCAATAGTTTTATGACCGGCCGCCTGCCAAACTTCAATCCTCCTTGGGAATGTAATTGTTGACCAAACGGCATCAGATGGAGTTGGCCCAGGTCGTTATAAGGCTCTTAGTCGTCTTTTACGACATCCACGAGCAAAGTAAGAGTTGGTAGTATTTGAAGCCGCTACCACACAGCTCCTCAACTTTGTTTTAAGAAAGTTATATGAATAAAGAGAAAAAGAAAAGTTTCACAATTAACCCCATAGCCAATGAAATCAAAATAAAAATATTTACGTAAGATGATGCTAAATGGGGTATGAGGATAAGGACGTCTGATCGCAAATAATGGGAAAACATTTAGCCCAAAGAAGAAGTAGAAGGATGTAGGTACCGGGGAAGACCGAGAATCACCTACCTAGACCAGATTAGTCACGTACTGAAGGAAGATGGAGTCAAGAGCCGCCAAAACCGGCGAGCGTGTATGAAGAGAATTATGAATGTTGAAGAAGCGAGTGAAGTATGCAAGGATAGAGTTCTCTGGCACTCTGTTCTCTATGCCTACCCTGCAAGGGATATGGCGTGATGATATGTATGTATGTGACATATATATGTAAGAAGTAGAAAAATCCTAGTCGTACCAATGTTTAAACATAGCATATAAAAAAAAAAAAAAGAATTATTTTTAAGATAATTGTATTAATGTATAAGAAATATATATATGACAATGATTAATCAGTCTCATAGATATTTCTTGACAAAAATGTCGTTTATATTCTGTAATTTTTTCATTTTCCATTTACCCTCTTATGATAAATCCCCTCAATAGTGATTTTCCATCACTATTTGGCGTTATTATTATGACCGTAAGATCACACTATATAGTTTCATATGACACTGGAATACCCCAGGGAAATCGTAACCTTCATGAGACGTGCATTTCACAAACTACGCTTATATGTTTCCAAGATAGGATACGTAATATGTTTCTTGGTGGATTTGTGAGTTATGAGTTTCCTTATAAAAAAATACTGGTAGTAAAATCTGTCATCATATTTATGAAATTATGGTGAGAGTAACAGAATATTTCACCTATGCTGATGGGTGTCGAATATAATGTGTTCCAATGCCTTAATTCCCGTAGGGGTCGTAAAAATTGGCAATGGGTTTATTAGGAAGACGGGCGGCAGCATTTTCTTGAGATACTTATAACATCAAAAGTGATCGCTAAACTACATGCCAAATGTGACTATTGTAACTTTCCTAATGTTGAAGATCAAATTTCGTGTTATGAGTTGGCCAGAAAAATCCTACTGCCCTCCTGATGACCTCTTAAATGGTTTTTATTATCCCCAATGGAAAATTAGGGGATGGCGACTCATTGTATTCTTCACACGTCACTACATGGAGAAACCAGGGTAGGTAGAATATGAAAAAAATATTCCTGTGTTCGTTTCAATTTTGAAACCATCTAATCCAAGCACCCAAACCGGATTTATTAGAAAGGAAATAATGCCAAGGTTATTTTAGACCACTGAAGTAAATGCCTTAGATCTCAGTAAGTGCCACTGTGGTCGATTTTAAACACTATTGACAGTTTCTGTCTACAGCCGTGGTCCAGTTCATCCGGGGTAGTACTATACTCTCGCAGAAAATCAACGTCTGAGAAGCAGCAATGTGCTATTGCACTTCGTTCGCTTAGCGAGAGAGCCGGCAGCCGAACTTTCTGGATCGAATTGGGTAGGTAGGCAGCAGCCTAGCTGCACCTCTGTTATTGCAAAGGTTTAAAAGTGGCAATAACATTTACCATCAGATATGCAGCTGGCAGGTTTGACACTGTAAACAATAAAATATAATCTATTTTTATTTAATTTGTACAGAAAAATGTCCTTTGAGTTATCCAGTATATTATAAAAAAAAAGTATCTTTGATTTGTCTGAAACATTTGAACTGGTAAATATATTTCAATTTCAAAACATACAGTTTTATTAAAAAAGTTATTCGTAACGTTTTATTGAGTGACAATAATAAAAATGCACGTACACATATTTATGACGTACGTATACGTACATACATATATGTATATATTCTGTATACGGATATGAATATTATTAAAAGTAAAACAATAAAGAAATGTAGGTATAAGTTAAGTTTGCCCAAGCGTAGGAAAACTTCCGAGCAACATTTTCTAGGACTTCTTTTCAAAGATAAAACTATACGTACAAAACTATACGTCCAAGTACTATAATATTAAGTATATGTGTCGATATACTTGGTCACTGTCGATATTATTGAATTTCAAAATGCCTTTGACTAGAAAAGATAGAGTTAATAACAAATTGTGAAGTAAAAATGGAACATAGTTTTCAATGGAACATAGTTAATCTTATATCTTTAAACGAGCAATTTTTGTATATATATATATATATATATATATATATATATATATATATATATATATATATATAATCTGGATCTCGGAAACGGCACCAACAATTTTCATGAAATTTGGCATATAGAGGGTTTCGGGGGCGATTAATTGATCTAGCTAGGTTTCATTTCTAGAAAATATTGTTTTGTCTGTATTTTCAGGCAATAAAAAATATAATTTTACATTGGCGGAAAACTATTAACATATGAAGGCAAATTTTGACGCTGTCATTAAGAACAGACATAGCTCAGGCTCAGTTAGAACATAGAGTATTCTAATCCCAACAAAACAGAGCACGGTTCGGATCCTTAGTTTCCCTTTTTTCATTTTTTGCCTTTTTTATTTTATTTTATTAATTACTAACATTTGCCCGCGTCTTCGTCCGCGTAGAAGACGAAAATGGTTCTAATAGTTTTTTTTTGGTTTTTTACATTATTTATTTTATTATAATTTATAAATTATTATGTTTAAATGTTTGTGTACTTATAATATATCCTTATTATAGTGCCCTGTATTAATACCCTGTATTAAAAGGTCTAATAAACATGACATTAAAATGAAATTTTGGTATATATTTTGGACACGAGGCTTTTTTCTTAGGAGGCTACGTTTTGAACAGCTGCGCTCATTGACCGACGACCGGCGATGAAAAGACAGTGTGTAGCCCCATAACCCACCGTGTTTTGCTTCGACTTCTGGTACCGCTTCCTTGACATCTGTGGCCAGCCCGACGGGTTATCCATTCGGGTATCATCACCATAGACGCCCCGGCAACAAACAACTGTGATGCCGAAGCGTCGCCCTAACGAGGCTGACCTTTCTACGGGTTACAGACTAATACCCGGTCCATGCACCCGCGACACTACACCAACTACAGTACTTCTTTGTAAACAATATGTTTTGTTTTTCTTTCGGATTGAAATGAGAATTACCAGGCTACTCTCTGAGTTTACTCTGAAGTATGTCACATACAACTGCCCATGGGAGAAGCAGCTTTCTCTCAAGTCTACTCCCGCTACCTTAAGAATTTGACCTCGACCTTTGTTTACGGTCATTGCAAAGTAGACTTTGATGGCAAACTGCTCTCTCTGAAATTCGAAGAGGTATTTGGAGAATCTTAGAATGTTTTTTCTTGCAAACATTGTATAATTTTGGCGCGTCAGCTCTCAATTTTAAGATGTGAGCTGGGATACCGGGAGGCTTTGGTGTATTCAGGAACTCGACCGGTTGTTTAAGGCGGGGTTTATCACTTATTCAAAGGATTTACTTTGATATTTGACCCTTTCGAATGTTTTCAAATATTTGCAAGTAAATGGTTTAAAGAAATTGAAACGACCGTAGTAGCGCACATAGGTACGTCATGGCGTCTCACGACCCATCTGATCAGCATCAATATGCTGTCTCTGAGCCGTATCTTATTGATTGTTCCTAATATAACTCAACCTTTCCGTCTCGATTTTTGCAAATATAATAACTAAAACTTTGCTGTCCGTCCGTCCGTCTCTCTGTCACCAGGCTGTATGTATCCCATGAACCATGATAGTTAAACAGTTGCAATTTTCACAAATGATGTATTTCTGTTGCCACTATAATGACAAGTACTAACAAAAAAAATAAAATAAATACTTAAAGGGCTACAATACAACAAACGTGATTTTTGCTCCTTTTTGCTTGATATTTTTTTAGTTTCTATTTTAACTTTTTGCTTTTTTGATTTGTTTTTTCATTATTTTATTATATTTAAATATATCTTCAAAAAACACATTAAAAAGAAAATACTGAGCAAGGCTCGGTCATCCAGATATTTTATATTACTAGTACAAAGCTGAAAATTTGATTTGAATACATCAATAATTTCAGGCACTACCAGTTAGTTATCAAAAAAAAAAATATTATCAAATAGCTTGTTTATAGAGAAAATAATGAGGCTGTGTGCTTATGAAAGAGCGTATTAGTTTAAAGATGCGGAAGGGAATGCTTCGATGGTTCGAACATGTGGAAAGAATGCCGAACGAACGTCTCGTTAAGAAGATATACAATGCGAAAGTGAAAGGATGTAGGTACCGGGGGAGACCGAGACTAACCTACCTACTTACTTATTGTGGTAGGACCACGCTGTGGACAGTTCTCTGTCTACAGCCGCGGGCCGGTCCGTCCGGGGTAGTACCACACTCTCGCAGAAGATCGACGTATGAGTAATAGCAATGTGCTATTGCGCTTCGTTCGGTGAGCGAGAGAGCCGGAAGCCTAACTGGGGTGGGTTCAGGGTTGTATTGGTAGGCAGCGACCTAGCTATACCATTGGCAAAGGTCCATGGGCGGCAGTGACACTTACCATCAGGTGTGCTGTCTGCTCGTTTGCCGCCATAAGCAATAAAAAAAAAAAAAAAAAAAAAAAAAAAAACCTAGACCAGATCGGTCATGTACTGAAGGAAGGTGAAGTCAAGAGTCTCCGAAACCGGCGAGCGTGTATGGAGAGAATTATGAATGTTAAGGAAGCGAGTGAAGTATGCAAGGATAGAGTTCTCTGGCAGTCTGTTCTCTCTGCCTACCCTGCAAGGGACATGGCGTGATGGTATGTATGTATGTATAATGAGGCTGTGACAATTTAGAGAACGGAGGAGCGTCTTCTGTATTTTCCTCAGTCTCCGTTGTCATAACATCAGCTGAGATAACAAAAAAAGTATTTAATGTATTATGGATATTATTAATACGAGTTACAGCATTAACTGTGTAAATAATATGCACACGAAGCTGCTAAAATGATTATCGCTTACATAATTTTCGAATAGAGACTCAAAGGGAACATATAGTAAAGATTGATGGTGTAAGTAACCTACATACATACATACATATCATCACGCCATATCCCTTGCAGGGTAGGCAGAGAAGACAGAGTGCCAGAGAGCTCTATCCTTGCATACTTCACTCGCTTCCTCAACATTCATAATTCTCTTCATACACGCTCGCCGGTTTCGGAGACTCTTGACTCCACCTTCCTTCAGTACATGACCGATCTGGTCTAGGTAGGTTAGTCTCGGTCTCCCCCGGTACCTACATCCTTCCACTTTCGCATTGTATATCTTCTTAACCAGACGTTCGTTCGGCATTTTTCTACATGTCCGAACCATCGGAGCATTCCCTTTCACATCTTTACACCAATACTCTCTTTCATAACTACTCGCTTTCTTACATCGTCGTTGCGAATGCGGTCGGTCAGTCTAACTCCACAGATATTCCGTAGAGATCGCATTTGGACCGCATTAATTATGCTTTCATGCTCTTTTCTGCATACCCAACTCTCGCTTCCATACAGTAAAGTTGGGACAAGCACTGCGTTATGTACTACACGTGCCTTCTGGCTAAGGTGGTGGCTATCGGGAAGTTGTCCCAACGCTCCGTTCACTCTATTTCCCGCATTCACTCTTCGCTCTATATCAGTGGTGTACCTTCCATCTCGGCTAAACCACATCCAATATATACAAATTCATCCACTTGTTCTAGTACATCATTACCTATTTTACTCTTACATCTGTTCTGGCTTCATCTCTTTCAAAGACCATTATTTTGGTTTTGTAAGTAACCTAAATGATGATAACCTCTTTTTGGTGTTAATGAAAATAGAGGCCATCCCAAATTGCACTAAGCCTGATTTCAAGAATGATAAACCAACATATATTCTAAAGCACTATGAAATCTATCCAGTTCTTCGTAATAAACTCTCCAACAATATATAATAGTGTAACAATAATTAATTTTAATAGTGGTAGGACCATGCTGTTGATAGTTCTCTGTCTACAGCCACGGGCCGGTCCGTCCAGGGTAGTACCGCTGGCCCGCTCGCACGGCGAAGAAGAGGTGCTTGCAGGGTGGGTCAATGGGGTTGCGCGCCGCCTCTTCCGTCACCCCGGACCGACTTGGCGGGGTGCGACGTCCATGGCCCACCGCAAAAAAAAAAAAAAAAAAAAAAAAAAATGGATAGTACCATACTTTCGCAGAAGATCGACGTATGAGTAATGGCAATGTGTTATTACGCTTCGTTCAGTGAGTGAGAGAGCCGGCAGCCCAACTAGGTAGGTTTGAGGATTGTCGTGGTAGGTAACGGCCTAGCTATACCCTTGGTGCATGCATATGCATAAGCTCTATAAGGGCACTTACATATTGTCAATTACACATATTTTTTTCAAATTAATCTACCACCGGATCGGAAAGCCGCCACAAACTGAGAAGATTCGGCAAGAAACTCAGCGGGCTCGTCCTTCAGTACGTGACCTGACTAATCTGGTCTAGGTAGGTTAGTCTCAGTCTCCCCTCTCCCTACATCCTTCCACTATTGTACTTTACTATATTACACTGATTAAATAGGTTACGGTTATTAAAACCCTATGGTTTATTTCGCACTTGTATATATACTATATCTCGTAGACATCTTTAAAATAGCAAGGGGCAAAAAATAGAGAGTTGTTAATTATATCCTTACTACGTCACCACACTAAAAATGATATTTCATGGAAAATGGCGACAATTATTGCAATGATAGCAAAAATAGATATGAGTAAGTTAATAAGCATAATCTTTATAAAACACGAACGTAATAATACTTGCCTGGAGGCTGTGTTTCACTCTTAAACTTTAGGAATATATATACGTAGGCGGATCTATGTATAGCAACTTTCTATCTAGTATCTAACTGTTGAAGATTGTGGGTGAAATGATTTACGGTCTTGAGTTGTGGTCACAAATTTGAATTGTGGTTACTGTTAAGACAGGATTTGAACTGGTGACCTTCGTTGAAGTATATTTAAGGTTATTTATTTGTTTATAATATTAATCACTAATATTATTAATAAATGTATACCACAAAGTTTTAAATTAATTTATTTGCATAATTGTTATGTCATCGTAATCTCGGCCCATTTAAATTCCACTTATGAGCTCGGGTCTCCTTCATTGTGAAAAATAAAATTCACCTACTATTACAACCAGTTAAACGAGTTGGATCGATTTTAAGTCAAGTTTCCATTACTTGTATGGATTGTATCTACATATCATCTCCCTTAGTTGTAGTGTTGCCCAAATGCAAGAACAAGACGAGACTTAGCCAGTCTTGGTCTTGGTCTTGCGCCAATACACCTGGTCTTGGTCTTGGTCTTGGTCTTGCGCTCCCAGTCTTGGTCTTGGTCTTGGTCTTGCAGCAAGAGTCTTGCAAGTCTTGCAATTACCTATTAGTCTATTACTATTTATTAAAGTTTACTTTAAATCTTAGAAAAACGTATTAGAATTGAAACATTGTGAGCTTGAATTAACATAGCCATAGTAAAGATCAAGCAGATTAATAAATAACTGAGGATTTGATAAGAAATTCGAAAAATCAACTGACCTATATGTCGTTTTCCATGGAAGTAACTGTTTCTTAATAAACATTTATGATTTATAAGCTTACATTTGCTAAAACATTTACATGTAGCGACAACTTCGACCATTGTTAAAAAAATATTCTTACCTGTCCACTTCTTCCAGCGGTTACTAAAAAGCTTGTGATATCTCCACTTAATTTTGGTTTAACAGGAAGAAATATTTGTGATTCCTTTTTGTGGAAAGATATTAGATGTTTCCTTAAGCCTGAAGTGTTTCTGTTTTTCATTTTTATTTCAATCTTTTTATGTTGGCACAATTTACACAAGGCAGTTTGGGATGCATGAATTATTTCGAAAAACTCCTCAAATTTGCTTTTGGGTCTTTTAGATCTGTGACTCAAACTCTCGTTACTCGGACTAGAATAATTTGAATCTTCGTCACTCATATTAAATTGTACACGTGATACGTTTTTAGCAAACAACAAGAATTAGTAAAAACAATTATTAAGTTAGACTCGAAGCACAGCTCAATTGGAAATGACTGGAATTAAAATAATTCCTTTATTTATAGTACGTTTCCTTGCTTTCTACCGCGCCGCCTCGCCACGTGCCGGCTCTATTAAAAGGATGCCGCCGCAAATCAAACGATGCCGCGTGCGGCGTACAAACACAGATTATTACCTACTTGTACAGACGCGACGCGTGAATAAAATATATGTAAAGAATTAGTGCCAATCACTATTCTTTACATATAAGTGAATGTTTTGGCGTACATCTATACTTATCTATACTAATATTATAAAGCTAAAGAGTTTGTTTGTATGTTTGATGACAGAAGTTTTAAAATAAATAAATAAATCCTGAACGTCACTATACCTCCAAAGTTACTATTCCTCGTGCACGAAGTCGCGGGCACTGCTAGTAAATACTTACTCTCATCATCTCTCTCAGAGATATTCGGGCTGGTAAGCAATACAAAACTCTTATCGCAGGCTTTTTATTTTATTAGTAGGTAAGTACCTACGCTTTTTATATTATTTTATTAGTTTTGTAGAATTTTTTTACACGTTTCAAGTACATTTAAAAGTGGCTACAATATTTATCAAATGGGTGATATTTGAACACTTTTTTGCTATTTTTTCTTGTAAAAACTTAAGAAATATAATGACTAAATGTACAATAATAGTACCTAAGTAATTAGTTTAAAACCATATAATCAATATTATAATATATACTTACTAGAATAAATTATTATGACATCTACTACCTATCCTTAACATTTTTTCCTATCATAATACTACTTGCGTGATCAGTATAATGTATTCATTTTCATTCTAAGCACTCTGAAACTTATTTATTCTTTGGAACACCTGTAGGTACTCTTAAAATTCGAAATTATTTTGCATGAGTATACCTACGCCCTGTGGCGGCAATCAAATAGTGTCAAATGTTGTGATTTCGGCGCGGCGGCAACGATTGTTGTATATGATTTCAAAAGAAGCCGCCGGCGCGTGTATCATAACCATGTACTTCCGAAAAGCGGCAAATTTCTTTGAGAAGTAAGTACAAAACCTTTGATGCCGCATTATCAAAGTGCCGATGGTTAAAACATAACTATGCATGCACTCAGTTTGATTTTAATGGATATTTTTTTATTCGCTATGTAGGTATGTTTATGGTATTAGTCGTAATGCGCATAGGTCCAGTTTTTCATATTCTTTGATACAGTTTTTTGCGTCTCATAGAATTCCTAAGCGTACCTATACACCGAACTGTTACACCTAACTACTCCGTGAAATATCGCTAAGTCCTAGATGCAAGACGCAAGAGTCTTGCAGGCTTAGTCTTGTTCTTGCTCAAGTCTTGCACGGTCAGTCTTGGTCTTGGTCTTGCTAAAAATACGCGGTCTTGTTCTTGGTCTTGGTCTTGCAAAAACGCAAGAACAAGACCAAGACTGCAAGACCAAGACTGAATTTGGGCAACACTACTTAGTTGTCATTTAAGGACATCCACGGATAAAAACGGGGATAGTAACTACGTGTACCTTGAGAATAACTAATAGTGATTTATGAGTGGTCAACATTACAAAATGTCTTTAAAAAAGTATCGTATATTTCTTATACTGTGACATTTATCATTTTTTTTTTGATAAGCAGCTGTTACTCGCTAATAATTTACGTTTCTAAGGGTGAAAGAATTTTTAAAATCAGTTTAGTGGTTTAAGCGTGAAAGCGCAATAAACATTCTAATCTATATATATAAAAGAAAGTTGTGTTAGTTACAACACTTATAACTCGAGAACGGCTGCACTAATTTTTATGATTTTTATGTTTTTGAGTTTGTTGTCGTCGGGAATAGGATATAGGATATTAAAATATGATATTAATAAACAAAAAAAAAAGAAAATTCAAAACACATCAATTCTAAGCGTCCATTTGTTGATAATGTAACCAATGGCAACTGACAGCTCACGGCATTACGTGGTCTAATAGTTTGTTTGGAAAATACCGCGAAAAGTTAAAATTATATAATTTGGAAAATCCAATAGTGCCTCATAATTTTTATATTAATTAGCATTTACTATTAGTCAATGCTATAATATGCACGATAAATAAAGCGCCTTAATTACTTCATTGAGTAAGATGTGGTAGTAATATTAAATAAAATTGCACTTAAAAAAAAACAAAAATTATGCGTGCGTATAAAGTACGTACACATATCAGAAGTGACACTTAGGCTAACAAATCCTGCCCTTGCGTCGCCCCGGGCGGTACGGGCGACGTGTGACCGGGCCATAGCGTACCAACAAACAAAAAAAAAAAAAAAAAAAAAAAGGCTAACAAATCCCCCCCCTCTCGCCCTCCCCTCTCTCTCTCTCTAAAACTCTCTCCCCCCCTCTCTCTCTCTTTTCTCTACCTTCGCGCTTATAATCTCAGCTCATATATGTCCCACTATTGAGCTCGCGCCTCCGCCATAATAGGAAGGAAATTGACCTACTATACCACGCTGGTCAGACATGTTGGTATAGGGTTTTGTTTCAAGTTTTCCTTCTCTTACAAAGATGTTATATGCGTTTTATATCCCTTACCTTAGTCATATCTTACGATCACCCACGATTAAGATAGGGGGTGGCGAATTGTATTCTTACTCTGACACCACACGGATAACCCTCCCATGCACTTTACAGTTCAAAATAAATATGGCGCGTAACAGAAAAACGTTACAATATAAAATTTCTCCCATACGTCGATGAAAAAGTTTCACTTCAAAAAGTTAGAGAAACAAAAAAAATGCCATTCTGTTTTTTTTTTCTTTTTTAAAAAAAATGCAATATTTTTAAGATACCTACTGAAGTTAACAGACATGTGACAATTTTTCATTATTTTATTTATCATTTACTATTAGTCAATGCCATAGTCAATGCCATAAATGAAAAAGAAAAATAATTTCATGCCATTCTCGACGCAATACTAAACATAGCTATTCGTTTACAATAGGCTGTATGGGATCTATTTCCTTTGCCTGTCCGAATGGATGAACAAAAAAATGTAAACAAACCCAATTTTTATAAGGTCATAAATACATATATACACTAATGACTAAGCAGTTTAGTTTTTTATTAATTTCAATTAAACGACTAAACATTACCTAGCCATTTTCGAAAGGAAACCGCGCGTTGCGATTATAAAGCTTTCAAAAAAAGAAATATTTTGATACATTAATTTTTACGGTCGTATTCTTGCCAGATACGGACTATTTTATCCGACGTCTTCGAATATTTTTTTTAATCAACTATTTTATTACTTTAAACAAAATAATTGCTTTTTAACAATATCAAATACGTTTAAACAAATGTTTACTTGACATATATATGATTATATTATCCTATAAGTGCAATGTGAGAAAAATACAATCATTTTTAGTTTTGAAAAGCGCTTGATTTTTATATCGAGAGTAGAGCAAGACATCAACGGGGCATGCAAAATTTAACCGTTCAGAGTTCGTTTTGTGCGAGTGTTACGAATTTTTACAAATATTGTTATAATAAAACATATCATGTCTATATTGTCATCAACAATGCCGCGACCAATAAAATCAAATCTTTCCCAACAAAACCGTAACGCAGTTAGAATTCGAAACATAACGATCGTAACCACGGCAGAAGAACAATTTATTGTACGGGACGACCGCCGCGTTAATATGCCCCAACTCCGTGCTTCTTAATCACGAGACAAAGTAAAGTTAGTTTATTTGTAGTAAAGTTCTTAACACAAGAGTAAAGCGAGGCAGGCCGTGCTGTTGACAATGCGAAATTTGTAGCCGCTACCACACAGCTAAAAATCTATATCTATATATCTATCTATATCTATACATATAATAAATGAGTAGAAATCCCGTGTCTGTACATTTGATAAATTTATAAAAAAATGAACCTAGGCAGTAAGAAAACACTAACAGAAAACAAAAAACATTTTTTGGAATTTCTTGTCTGTCTGTATGTCTGTAATCGCTAATCTCCGAAGTTACTGAACGGATTGTTTCGCAGTTTTGATAAAAAGATTAAGCCCAATTCAGAGCAACATTTAGTCTTTGTTTCATTGAAATCTGATGTCTGTAAAAAAAGTTATGGTCATTTAAGTTTTTAAAATCACCGCTCGCCTTTTATGTCACTAGAAGGTTCAATTCAAAATAACTATTTAATTTATCTATAGTGTAAGGAAAGTATTTGTATTACTTAATATATAATAGTTTCATCAATTCAGCTCATATACCTCCCACTGCTGGGCTCAAACCTTCTTCAAAGTTGAAGGGAAGTTGACATAATACATAACATTAGTCAGGTAGTCAAAATAACTATTAAAACTATCTGTGATAAAAAAGAATGTTTTAATTAGTTAATAATATATAATTTAGCTATAAATTAATAAAATGCATGATTTATTTAGTTTGTTAAATGAGCAATAGATGGCGCTATAATTTAGTTTAAAACTTTAAATCATTTTTTCGTTATATTTTCAAAAGCTACTACATTAACTTCTTGAACTTAGTAAAGGTACTTTGGGTAGAAAGCTCTCAGCACTCACCTAACAGTCCGAGTAAAGTTGTCATAGCCATCTGCGACTAACAAATAAGTCAAACACGAAAAAGAAAAGTAAAGTCCACATCATAGAGCGTACAAAACGTACATTCTTAGTTAAGATGCTACTTAGGGGCGAGTATGCAAAGTGCACTCTTTTTTGTTTTTGTTTGGTAGGCTATGGTCTGGACACTGCCATTTCTTCCGGGGTAACAGAAAGGCTTCGTGTGGCCCCATAACTCATCGTGTTCTCTGCCCAAACCATCAGGCTGGCCTCTGGTACCGCTTACTTAACATCCGTAGCCGGTCCGGGGGTTTACCCTTCCAGGTATCGTCTCCGTCTACACCCCGACAAACAACAGTGTTGTATCGCCTTCACGCGATCGGTGTCTCTGCGGGTGGTAGATTAATTTCCATGGTCCAGCTATCGAGCATCGTCTTTGCGATAGTCGACAGTGCCAGTTTGACCCCGATGATTGCGATGAGTGCACGGCACTGCTTTGCCCAAGCTACGCAAACTTTAAGCGTCTGCAGCGCCGTGTCCACCTCGCAATCGCAGTAGTGGTTAGACGGTCTGCTCTCCCTCCTTGCGACCGTGAGCAGGTACACGCCGAAGCAATCATGCCCCATCACTACACCAGTCACTTTAGCAATAGTGCTGTTACTGCCGCCTGTTGCTGCATATTGTGCGAGGGCCTACTTTTTTACATTTTTATACACTGTTGATAGCATAGAGTACGTTTCAAGCAGCTTGCAGAGCACTTGAAGGTGATCAGCGCTGAGATGACACCTTTGAGTAGGCCTGTAACAGTCATAGCCCCATTCGTTTGAGTCTTTTGCTTTTAACGATGTTACTGTTTTACAGTCTTTCAAATCCTTTGACATTATTATAAATTATAAAAGATATCCATCTGAAGATATTCTACGCTACTAAAACGCGACATGAACCAAGAATTTCATTTTTATTAATTCTTTCGTAATGAAAGCCATTTATTATACACTCATTTGCAAAAAAAAACGGGCACCTAAGCAATGAACCATTTCAAATGTTAATATTTCTTTGTTTGATAATTATAGGTAGTTTTATCCACACAATTTGGTAAATTAATAAGAAAATAATCGTTTTCATCAGTATTTCATAAAATTTAGATACAATTTATGGGAAATAATGCTAAACCTCGCTAGTAGTGTATATTCGCTAGTAGTGCATATGCTCATGAAGTAAAAATAAAAAAGTTTTTTTGTTTGTTTTTCTTTAATAAAGTAAAAGCAGATAAATGTTTAGTATCGAGTGTGACCCCCTCTAGCTAAAATCACAGCTTGAATTCGTCTGGGCATGCTAGCGAGTATATCCCGGATACTTGCTTGCGGAATACGTTCCCACTCCGCAGTAATCACATTCTTCAGCTCTCTGATGGTCTGCGGAGCCGGGTGTACTGATCTCACACGCCGTTTCAGAACGTCCCAGACATGCTCTATGGGATTGAGGTCGGGACTTCGAGCTGGCCAATCCAAACGACGAATGCCGACCTCTTGCACATACGCATTAACATCGCGGGATCGGTGGGCGCGAGCATTGTCGTCCATAAAAATCGAGTCTTCACCTAGAGCGGCCAATGCGGGTTGTGCATGAGAAATTAGAACTTCCGTTATGTATCGATGCCCAGTCAGTGAGCCGTTTTCAATGAAGACTAACTCTGTACGATCCATTGAATTTATTCCTGCCCAAAACATAACAGAGCCCCCACCATAAGGTGTGATTTCTTCGAAACATGCCTCTGCAAAGCGTTCTCCTTGTCTTCTTAGCACTCGCCGACGTCGATCTTCACCGAACAGAGATATCCTGGCTTCATCAGAGAACAAAACCCTATTCCAATCGTCTTGAGTCCATGATTCACAATTTCTAGCCAACCTAAGCCTGTGAACTCTGTGCTCACGGAGTAATTTGGGGCCGCGGGCCGGGCGGTGACTGCGTATATTGGCAGCGAGAAGCCTCCTCCTGACCGTCCATAGACTAATATGCACATTTCTTACTTCTTGGAGGTTGTTCTTAAGATCCACATACGAAGATTTGCGATTTCTCAATGCGCGACTCACAAGAAAACGATCATACCGTGGTTGGGTACATGGTTTTCTTCCAGAACCAGGCCTTCTCTCGACGGAACCAGTCTCCTGATATCGCTGCCAGGTCCTTTGGACTGTCGAGCGACTAACATTTAGCCTCCTAGCCACGAAACATTGGCTGCAACCCTCTTCAAGCAGCGCGATAATTTTGGTAGCTTTTACCACTTTATCTACCATTTTTGATACAGCCAAATAGCATTAAATAAAGCTTTGACAGTCAAGGATATGAAATTAATCGATAAAAATTGAATAAAAGTTATGAAAGTCGATGTTAACTTCTGGAACTTCGCGCCAAAAATGTAGGATAAAAAGGGGTTTTCTGTAAAAATGAACATCAAATGAAAAATTGAATTTAGAACGTACTTTTTTAAATACCACAGCATTTTTAAAACCGGCCAGTAACGTGTACAAACGATTGAAACCTTTTTGGTATTGTATCTTTTTAAATATGAATGAAAATCAAAACCGCCCGTTTTTTTTGCAAATGAGTTTATATTAATCCGTGCGGTTGCGCAGTTAGAATACAATTCACCAACCGCTTTCTTACCCGTGGGTCCATCACCCACGGGACGACTAAAGGATATCATACATATCATACATCTATGGAAGAAAAGGAAAACTCGAAACAAAACCCTATACCAACACATCTGACCAGCGTGATATAGTTGGTCCATTTCCCTTCCATTACGGACGAGGCTTAAGCCCAATAGTGGAACGTATATAAGCTAAGATAATAGATGTCCATGTCCCCACGTAGCCCTGAAAAGATTTATCTGAGCAGAGTTATCTAACTAAAATGAGGAGATAGCGTAAAATAACTTTGGAAGTAACTACGTCAGAAACTGCAGCTGCATTATTTCTTGGTAGTAAAAGAGCTTTGTTTATAAACCCGATAGATCTATAAAGCAATGAAACACCGAGATGTTTAATAACACAAAACTGCGACACATTCAGTGTTTTTTGTTTTATTGTGTACGGTGGTAAACGAGCAAGCAGCATGCACTTATTTTTTTGGACACACGCCTTGCATTCCGTCCGCGTGGAACCATAACTCACCGTTTTCCCTCCCCATCATCATTGGGCCTTTCGAGTACCATCCCCGATGACGCCCCGGGTCATCGGGCTTCACACTCACGTGGTCAGCTCTCCGCGGGTGACGGACTATTCCCCGTTCCAGTTACCCGCGACTTCGGCTAAGGCAAGTAGACGCAGGTAATCGCGCCTGCGCCACCCGCCGCCTCTTACAAATGAAGCGGAAATAACACATTGCCACTGTTCAGACGTTGCTTTTCTGCAAGAGTGGGGTACTAGGTCCGACTGGGGGTCGTACCGGCCCGTGGCTGTAGAAAGAATACTATCAACTGTGGCTTTACCACTATTAGTGTTTTTATTAAGGATTGCTGTCTAATCATTTGCGTTGATTGGACAATGATAAATAAAAAGAAATCGTAGAGGCCGTAGATCGAGCACTACGAGATCGTAATGAAAAGTCAATGGTGCTCTGCGTTGGAGATTTTTGGCAAATCCTTCCTGTTAAAACTCGAGGAAATAGAACTGATGAGATCAATGCTTCACTGAAGTGTTCTTATCTGTGGCCCCAAGTAGGAAAGCTGACCCTAACCATCAACATGCAAGCAAACCCAAGGTCACCATTTACATTAGTGTTGCCCAAATGCAAGACCAAGACTTGCTGCAAGAGTTTCGCAGTGCTCCCTTAGACATGATATTACGATTTTCTTAGCACAGAGAGGATTGTCAACATTTCGTATTCTTACGAGTAATACCAGTACACGGAAGGATAATAGCCCTACTTCGGTTTAGTGCTATGTACCTAATTATTGATAGTTGTACAGTTACTGCCACTAGATGAATAGAATTTCATTAATTTAGTTGGATTTTTAAAGTCTATGGGGATTTTTTATTTCTATCAAAACAAGTGACATTATGTTATTCTAAAAGCAAAAGTTGCAAGATTTGCGAGCCTCGCAAGAGTCTTGCATTTGAGCAACACTATATCACATGCTTAAGAACTTGCCGATGTTTTAAAGAAAATTGGAGAAAGCGTCCTAATTGATGAAAATGCTCAAGTGGCTGCCGCAAATACTTGGTCGAGTTAGAATTTTTAAGTTTCAAATAGGGGTGCGTAGTATAATTGAATGTCACGCGGACGAAGTCGCGGGCATCAGCTAGTAACTTAATAATTTAAAATTAATCGAAATCTGCTTTCATTACCTGCTGCTTTCATTTCATTACCTGTTAGGCGGAACGAAGTGTGCCGGGTCCGCTAGTTTATAATATTAGTTAATGAAAATGAAATGAAATGATTTATTTATGACAGACACAAGCAAAATAAAGAGACAACAATAATAACAAAATGGTTAGTGTTTGCCACAATCCGGTCTCAACTCAGCATAATGCTGGCCGTAGACGACCAGCGCTGGTCTTCCGTTGTTACTGGGAGGAGACGTCACGCACATGCCCTCAATATGACTTAATATAATGTAGCATCCATAATATAGTAACACAATCCAGCTTAAGTCTAAACTTTATATAATATGACATGGTAATAACAATAATATGATATGCTAATATTATACAACAAAGAGAATACAGTTTCGTTTAACTTTACTGCGAAAATAGCAAAAAAAGAAACATAAATAATAGAGGTACATATTACAAGCCAAATATTGAAAACTAATTATAGCATTATCTTGGTTCAAAATGATACGATATAAATTCCTAACAATATGAGAAATGATGTTTACACAAGTCATTTCTAAAAAGCACTGGTGTCTTGAGCAAGTCGTTCCTCATTTCTCTGATGTGAATAGATAAAGTTTCTAATTTTTTTTTTAAATGCATGCAAATTAGGCAGATTCCGTATCGGTGGAGGGATATTGTTCCAACATTTTGTAGCAGCGTATCGGAAACTACCTCTGAAAGCTGCTGAGCAATGTCGTGCAGTCGTTAGTTGCAGGGAACATTGTCTAGCATCACGAGATTTACGATTGGCCAACCATGACAGTTTGCGATATAGATAAAAAGGAGTTTGACTTTTTATAACTCCGAAAAGCAAACACGCCAAGTGAAGCTTGCGACGATGCATCATTTTTAATAAACGTTTCTTATTTAGAAAGGGAGTCACATGTAACCTTAAAGGAATACTAAAACAAAATCTAGCACAAGTATTTTGAACGCGTTGTACCAGTGTCCGAGTTTTAGCTAACAACCTAGAACCAAATACAGTGTCCATATAGTTAAGCCTCGATAATACTAATGTCTCAGTCAACTGAATACGCAAATTTTCTGTCGGATAGGGCCTCATCCTGTAAAGTAACTTCAACCTGTAGAAGCAATTTTTTACACAATTAGCCACATGTTTTTCGTAACAATCGTCGTCACAATCCATGTGAAGGCCTAAATTACGCACTTCATATACACGCTCAATAGGTTCGCCCAACAGTGTGACTCTCACTGATGGCTGGACCCTAACAAGTTGATGCTTACTACCAAGGATGAGGAATTTTGTCTTTGCTGGATTTAGCATTAAGCAATTATCTGTAGACCACCTGGCCACCCTTGCTAGATCTTCATTTAGGCTTTTTATAGCATCATCTTTGTTATTGGGTTTACAGGAAATGTAAAGTTGTAAATCATCTGCATACATGTGAACCTTGCTGTTACGGATATGCTCTATAACGTCAGCAGTGTATAATATAAATAGTATTGGTCCCAAAATGGACCCTTGTGGTACTCCCCGCGTCACTGGCAACTTATGGGACATCATCGAACTACCATCAAAAAGATCAATCTTCACGCACTGCGAACGTTCACTTAGGTAACTATGAAACCATTGAATAGCTGCAGAATAAAACCCGTAGTAACAAAGCTTGGACAACAGAAGGTTGATGTTTATACAATCGAATGCTCGTGAAAAATCCAACAGCACCAAAACTGTACATAACCCCTTGTCTTGGGCATTAAGATATTTTTATTAGTTAAGATATTTCTTAACAAATTTCCTGTGATTTCAAATGTAATGATATTCTTTTTCTTTATCCTCTTCAGTTGCTATACGTCCCATTATTTTTTAAAGACTTTTTCCACTATATAAGATTATTATAGAATTTTATTTCGAGTTTTCAATCTCTTACTCTTTCACCATAAAAATAAAGAAATATTCTTATATGTACCAAATGTTAGTTTGTAATGTAGCGGGTATTACTTGAAGATTTTATTTTACTTTGACTTAAGAATATTTATATATTTATATTAAGTATATTACCTATTAATATAGATGCCTATCTACTATCTTTTCAGTGTGGTGACGGAATAAGAAAACAATTTACCACTTCCTTTCTTAAACGTGGGTTATACCGGTTATACGTGATGCCTAAGGGAAGCAGATAAATATCACTGTAAGAGAAAAAAAAATTGTAAGCCAATCTGTCTCACTAGCATGGTAGAGTCGATCAATAGCCCATCCAATATAAAGGAAACTGGAGCCCATCAGTTTGACTTATATGAGCTGAGATTATAGTGATAAGAATTAATGTATCTTCTGAATACTATTAAATTTTATATAAAAAACAAATCCTTTTTTGCAGTGGGCTATAGAATGGCCACGCCACGACAAATCGGTCCGGGGCGACGGAAGAGGCGGCGCGCAACCTCATAGAACCACCTTGCAAAGCGCCTCTCTTCGCCGTGAGAGCGGGCCACCGGTACCCGATCTTTGTCTTCGGTGGCATCTTAAACAAACCCTAAGAATTATGTATAAACAGAATATATCAAGATAAATATTAAGGTGAGCTTCTGAATTGAAATAACAAATGGGTTCTAACATTATGTTTTATTGCCTACATACGTGCTAAGCACATCTGTACAAAGTTTTATCTCAATCGGATGAACGATGCCCGAATGAACAATTATCCGACACAACTTGCACGTTCCAACTCTGTGTTAATGGTACTATGTCAGAAAAGTTTACGTTAGTGCCAAGAGCAATTGAACTATTAGTTGAACGAACAATACTTAAAGAACGAACAAATAAGTATATAAGTATATCATGATTAAATTTCCATTCGTATTTTTCTAAACAACACCAAGCAGTACTTTTTTTAAGGGCCAATCCCACCACACAATCTCACCACATAGGAGTTACAGCTCCTATAAGCCAGGATCCACAATGGTCTCCATAAAAGACACTGAAGTTTGACCCTCAGAAAGTCCCGGGAAACGTTTTTAATTGACTTGGGACCCATAAAAAATTTAATTAGAAAAGAAAAACAGGAGAAGTTGAAGAAATTCCAATTCCCTCCTATGCAAAGCGGGAGATATAAAGTAAAATTGGCTAATAAGCCCGACAGCAAGTAAAATAATCCTTATATTGCGGGATAATTTACAATCACTTAAGGAAGGTACACCACTGATATAGAGGGATAAGTGAATGGGGGAAATAGAGTGAACGGAGCGTTGGGGCAACTTCTCGGTAGCCACCACCTCAGCCAGAAGGCACGTGTAGCAATACATAACGCAGTGCTTGTCCCAACATTACTGTATGGAAGTGAGAGTTGGGTATGCAGAAAAGAGTATGAAAGTAAAATTAATGCGGTCGAAATGCGATCTCTGCGGAAAATCTGTGGAGTAAGGCTGACCGACCGCATTCGTAACGACAACGTAAGAGAGCGAGTAGGTATGAAAGAGAGTATTGGTGTAAAGATGTGAAAGGGAATGCTCCGATGGTTTGGACATGTGGAAAGAATGCCGAACGAACGTCTGGTTAAGAAGATATACAATGCGAAAGTGGAAGGATGTACGTACCGGGGGAGACCGAGACTAACCTACCTAGACCAGATCGGTCATGTACTGAAGGAAGGTGGAGTCAAAAGTCTCCGAAACCGGTGAGCGTGTATGAAGAGAATTATGAATGTTGAGGAAGCGAGTGAAGTATGCAAAGATAGAGTTCTCTGGCACTCTGTTCTCTCTGCCTACCCTGCAAGGGATATGGCGTGATGATATGTATGTATGTACTTAATTTAACGGATACAAATTACACACAGACTTAGAACAACAATTTGCGGATCACACAAAGCGTTGTCATACTTAGAAATTCAATCCACAACTCTGGCAGGGTAGGTCGATATCTTGACCACTACGTCATTTCTTCAGTCAAAATGTCATTATATTTTACATAGACTTGTGTAAACTCCATTCGATGTCGTCGATTCAACAATTTCATTTGCAAAGAGACTTGACGTCAAGCTGGCGGCCGAACATAACACTATCGGTAATAACTATTTGTAATTCGTACGATAATAGTACATTACTGCAGCGTCCAGCAAAGGAGGCATTGATGGACGAGCCGAGGCATAGCCGAGGTCTACATACGTAAGTCCATCAATTTCTAGTTGTTGCCAAGGCTTGTATAGTGCTTTTCTCAAATAATGCGCGGAAATTAAAAGTAAATAGTACTAAGTAGGACTGTATACATGACGAACAACGAACAACATTTTTCACGTGCTAAAAGTTCATTTGTTTTTTTTTTTTTTCATTATCAAACAAATTTCTTTTTCAAGCCAGTTCGAAATTTGAATAAAACTCTGATAAGTTGCCCATTTGGTGATAATAGTATTGTGCCTATTTGGTTGAACAAATCGTTCCATTTTTAAAATACACGATAGATATGAATTTACACATACATTTATTTGGCCGCTAAAACACGACAGATATGGATTTTCATACATTTTTTGCCGGCCGCGGCTCGCGTGTATTTGGTTAGTACAGTAATATCGATTTATCTCGAAGAAGGTTGTCAAAATAATGCTTAAATTTCCAATCATGTTTGAGAAATTGTACATATTACGTCGACATCAAGTAATCGGAATAAAAGCAGCATAATGATATACCATCATTGATGGAACATTGATGGATTAAGTATAAAAGCTGTAATATTATCAGAACAATAGGTCACAACATTATATTATATCGTCAGTTGGGTACAGCCGGATCATCGGTGTGGTTTCGGAGTAAGAATACAATTTCCCATCCCCTATTATACCCGTGGGTGACCTTAAAAAACGACTAAAAGTTATAAAACACATATAAGATATATTTTTTTTTTTTACCCGCAAGGTGGACCATGGATGTAGTCCCGACGAATCGTCCAGGGCGACAGAAGAGGCGGCAGCCACCGGTACCCGATCTTTGTCTTCGGTAGCCGGCCCGGCGGTATACCCTTGCGGGTTCCTCTCTTGTCGGAGCTCCGACAGCTTTCGCCGTCGACATCGCCCTCACGCGGTGGCCTCACGTCGGGTGACCGGACAATTCCCTGGTCCGATCACCCGAAGCCTCGGTTAGGGCGGCATCAGTCGCAGATACTCGCGCCTGCGCCGACCCGGCTGCTGGCGGCGGCCCGGGTCACGGGAATCCACCCGGACTCTTTCCGCGGCCTCTATCTGCGAGATGACAACCTTGCAGAAGGCATAGAGGTCGGAGAGCATCTCCGCCTCTATGTCCCACGGCGGTGTCCCGGCCATCACGTATGCCGCCTCGGCCGACACAGTGCGGTATCCGCGTATGGCTCTGACCGTCATGACTCTCTGTGGACGCCACGAAAAGCCCTCAGCCGGAGGGTCAGAGACCTCGCCCACACGGGTGCGCCGTACATGGCCATCGAGCGGATCACTTTCGCATACAGCCGTCGGCCCTCAAAGCTGGGTCCGTCCACGTTTGGCTTGAGCCGTGATAGGGCGGACGCCGCGTCGACCAGCCGGGGAACAATTCGGCGGAAAAGCTCCCAGAACGCCCAGTCGTAACCGATGTCCCACAGAGTCGGCCCCAGAACCGACCCCTGCGGAACACCGCGCGACATGGGCGTCCGCACAATGTCCCCTGCGGGACCCGCGCAGAGGACACTGCGCCCTTCCAATATCAGCGCGCGAAGCTTGATGAACGACGCGCGATACGGGCGACCCCAGAGGTCACGGTCGAAACCGTCCAGCATCTCCTGCCAACTCGCACCCTTGACGGATCTGATGGCCGCCTCCACCAGTATGTCCCTGTCAAGCCGTCCCACAGCCCACCGCGGAAATGCGGGAGCTCCGTCCGCCCTGTGACCCCTACTGAGGTTCCGGGGGGAGACCTCCATTCGGATATACCGATGATCGGAAAGGGTCTCCGCCTCGGAAGTGCCGCTGCGTAGAGGTGACGATTGCCGCAGTTCCGTCTCGGCTGACCACCCAATTGGGGCGATCAGGCACACCGTACGGTTCCGTGACTACGGCTGCGATCGACCACTCCGCCATGGATTGCAGGAGGAGATCCTGCGCACCAGCGGAGCGGTTGGTGTTGGCCTGCAGGAGGTGAATGGATTCTGTAGCCATTAATGGGCCGTATCCATCACCTAGCCAGCGGGTGATCAGGCCGCTCTAGGAGCGGGAGCGGCTGTGTTCGAAAGGCGGCCCCGCCCCTTTGAGGCCGAAGCTGGAGGTCTGCACGCCCCAGAGCTCATGCGGTGCTTGGCGGGCTTATTGCCCACCGCATAAGCGGGGCAGTGGGGCAGGGCGGCGCAAAATGCCGCCACATGCCCGGTCTGATCGCAGGGGAAACACAATCCGCCGCAGTCGAAGCAATTGGTGCATGTTGGCCGGGTGTGCCCGACTGCCATGCACTTGAAGCACCGCGCAGGCCGGTGCTCAAGCACGGTTACCCGCGCCGAGCTCCAGCACACGAGGAGCCTGCCTGAGCCGGCCAGTTGCCTGACCGACTCCACCGGGCACTGCGCCCAGGCAACACCTACGCCGCCCGGACCGGGGCGAATGGCGCCAACCCGGACGGTGTCCATGGGACTCCCAGTTTTCGAGGCAATGGCCTCGCAGATGTCTTCCACCGTCACAGAGTCGTCCAGACCCGCGATGCGCATTTCGGCGCACTTAACCGCCTCTTGTAGCTGGAAGCCTTCCCCCTGCTCTTCTTGGGCGACTTCCGCTTCACTTTTTGGGCCTCCACGATTTGTACCGGGCCCTCGGCGGACGCCTCAAGTCCTGAGGACGAGGCGTCGTTGTTAGTTTTTCTTTGGCTTGACAAGGCCGTGGTGTGAGAATCACAGGGATTCCCGTCAGTTTTTAAAGAAGGTTTTAAATTTAAGGTATCCATATGATTCCCACAAGTAAGGAAGATACACAACGTCGACCCGAGCAGAGATTCCTGTACTCGGGCAAACCTACATTTAACAGCCAGGGGGGCAGCCAATACCCTGGCTGGAGCGTGCTAACGACAGAACAACCCATCTGCCATGCATCTTCTCGCCGCACGCCAGAACTTAAGATTCTGGGTGATTTCCGAATTCGAATGTCGATTCTAATTCTTTATTGATAACTGACCACTTTGGTCGCGACGTCTGGTGGCTTAAAAAAGTACTAGTTTTAGTGTGCACTTTAATACAGAATTGTATGTAATAATCTCAGAATTAAATTAAAAATTCAATACGAAATTTTTAATCACGATGGAAGTAATTAAATCCCAGCCTCGTACAAAAAATAAAAGTCGAGTTTATTGTGCTGTAAATGGTTGTGGTAGTAAATCACATGAAAATTTAGAAATACGCTTCCATGCTATACCTAAGCCAGTTAGCAGTTTTGTTTATATCGAAAATTTATTCGGGAAAAAAGAAAAAATAGATAGATTCAAAGCTTGGCAACGTGCTTTAAAATTAAAAAATATAAACCCTCACATGAGAATATGTTCGTTACATTTTGAAAGAAATGATTTTATTTTACCAGGTAAGTTAACTGTGTTTAACCTTAAATGAAGGATTCATGAATATGCCAGTTACAAATAAAATTATTTTTTAATCATTTTTACAGATATAATATCCAAAAAGATGACTTTAAAAAAAACAAGTGTTACTTCGTGTAATTTAATGGATCGCAAAGTATCAAAAGATGTTGAAAAAAATAAAGAGCTAAATAAGCTTTACATGAGCATTTCACTGATAAAATCTTCCCTTTTGAAACAGACCCATGAATTTCATGGGGTTTTTCTTTAATGTGGGAGCTTTGTAAACATAACGCTTCGAACTTTACATCACCGCTTCCACATTCACTGCTTTTACCGCATTTAATTAAATGTCCAGCATCAAGAATTTTTTCTGCACTTACAACATTTTTTTGAGCTGGATTTGATTGAACCAACCCAATCGAAAATTTCTTTTAAAGAAAACATAAATAAACTAAAAAATCACACTAACTTAATGCAAACTTAATGGGTAAACTCGTTGGTTGCACACAATACGTAGCCAAGTTTTTTAAGCCACGCCTTCTGGTCAGTTCTCAATAGAGGTTGTCTACCTCACGGTCCGGGCGGTTAAGCCAAGACCCTCGCTCCTGAAACTAAGACAATCAAAGAATCAGGTTTACGATATGTCGACGGTGGCATATGCCTGCCCAGCCCTCAAATGAATGAGTGACTGAGCCCGTCGATGATTCGCATCCGGTCACCCTCTACGAGTAGAGGGCTAGGAGGGAAACAGGGCTTCCCAAACAAGAGGACCCCCCTAGCGCCAGATATTCGCTACCGGAAACAATCCATCAGAATGATGTGGGGGACTGCCGCCCGCACCCAGGGTACACGACGCGGAGGTTTCTGACATCGTACCCCACATATAACATCTATGCAAGAGAAGGAAAACTCAAAACAAAAACCATATATCAACACGTCTGAACAGCTTAGTATAGTAGGTCAATTTCTGTTCCATTGAGGAGGAGACTCGAGCCCAACAGTGGCACATATATGAGCTGAGGTGATGATGATGATGATGATGGGCTAAGCCACCTACTAAGTATGGTGTGGTAGCAGCTACGAATACTACCACGCCTTACTTTGCTCGTGAATGTCGTAAAAGACGATTAAGAGCCTTATAGTGATCTGGGCCAACTCCATCTGATGTCGTTTGGTCAACAATGACTTTCCAAGCAGGGTTGACGTCGGGCAAACGACGACGACCCCAAGTAATTGAGATAAGAGTAAGAGAATGATGATGATGATGACGCAGTGTTTTGTTTTTAAATATGTTATTTTGATTTTTGGGTCAAATAATAAAAAAACATCTATACATCCAAATAAGCATTCAGATTTATATTTTTTACGGCTTAACTTTAACCATCTAAGCCCTTTCACTTTTCTCTCGATATTTCTATTTTGCTTACAAACATATAATGGAATTTGGAATAATAGAATGTGTTTATGGATATCGACATAACCCGATTTAACAATTACATTTGAGAAAAAGTCAATACCTATTCTGAGAATAAATAATAATAATATATGACGAAGTAGAAGGCTCTCTCCCTCTGCTTGTCAAAGCAATTGACGTCGACGTCAGCCGTGTTGACGTTTTTCACCTCGTTGTGATCGTCCTTCTGCATAGTAAACGTATTTCATATAACTTGCTTATAATAATCGTTTATTTGTTTTTTTTTTTCATCAATAGAAATAGTGACCAAATAAATCGTGTGATTTTTGTCGTGTGTTAGTGATGTTTGCCGCTGATGACTTTCACGGCTTAGTCTCGACTACAATAAGTGCTAAGGGCTCTCAACCCGAAAAAACCCATTGGCTTGGGGGTCGATGTTGGCGAGGCTGGCATGCACATATTTGGATCATTTACTATTACGTATCACGGCACATGATATGGTCTCTTTGCGGAGTCACTCTACTCTCATCACCTCTCTCTTTTCATATAAATGTCAGGGACGTTGGATCCCAAAAATTTTTTGGGATAAAGTTGGCCGCCCCAACAGCTAAGGGGTGAGAGTGAGTCATAGCAAAGTAAATTATGCAATAATAATCGCTCGAATTTATTTTTAATATTTTGTTTATAATTTTAATCTATTTCCTATTTTTAATAATTAACTAATTATTTTAACTGTAAAGAAATATTGACAATTGTGAGACGATCAAGGTCCGAGGCGTTATATAAGACACAGGTATAACGTATACTTGTATATAATCTATGTTCAGTTATAAATAATTTATTTAAACATTTATTTAATAATATAAATAATATATTGCTGTGTGGTAGTAGGCTACGAATACTACAAACCCTTACTTTACTCGTGGATGTCGTAAAAGATAACTAAGAGCTTTATATCGACCTTTTTTTTTGGTTGTATTACGGTCAGCGCACTCCTCGCACCACTCCGTTCGGGGCGACAGAGGGGCGTAAGCGCGCATACCCGTAACCCACCCGTGAACCTCGCCTTCGTCGTTGGACCGGCCACCGGAGCAGCGTGAGCTTGTCGTCAGTGGCCGGCCCGACGGAATACCCCCTGAGGGGTACCCTCTCCTTGAGCGACGTAAGGAGGAGGACGTCGGTCCCTCCTCGTGCGGTCTGCCTCTCGGCGGGTGACGGACTAATTCCCCGGTCCAGTCACCCGCGCTTTATGTCGACCTGGGCCAACTCCACCTGATGGCGACAGGTCAACAATTACATTACCAGGAATGGTTGACGTTAGGTCCGTCATAAAACTATTACCATACTTTTGCAATATGTACAAATACGTATTGCGTCGACCCCAAGTAATTGGGATAAGAGCAGGCAAATAATAAATATAAATAAAGAAATTTAATTTTTGTTATACAGTAAAATCCCGCTTAACGTTTTTCGTTTAGCGCTGTTTCAATTTAGCGCTCTTATATTTCTACCCGGGGATTCGCCGAAAATTGTGCACTGTACTAAGTTTCCAAATATGCACAATAACATATCCGAAACTATGTAGTTGTGTTTCTTGTTTAGTGCAGTGCTGTACGGACGCATTTTTATCATTTGAAACATTTGTTGACATTGTACATAAGTATAAATTGATATAATACTATAACGATACTATATTCTAATAGAACGGAAAAGGAAAACGCAAACCACATTTTGCCTTCTTGACAAAAAAGCAAAAGAATGGAAACACAAAATAGACTGAATGATCTGACTGACTTAAAATTTTATTTGTTTTTATAAGTATGTATATTCGTTGGTATTTGTATGAAATAAATATATGGTTTTATTTTTACTAAAAAAAAACATAATTATTAAATTTAATATCTTACCAATTTTCTCTTCACCATCCCCTAACCCCATTATTTACATATTAAGGCTTTTTTATTGCTTATGGTGGCAAGCGAGCTAACAGCACACCTGATGGTAAGTGTCACTACCGCACATGAACATTTGCTATAACCAAGGCTATAGCTAGGCCGCTGCCTACCATTACAATCCCCAAACCCACCCAGTTGGGCTTCCGGTTCTCTCGCTCACCGAACGAAGCGCAATAGCATATCGCCACTACTCAGACGTGAATCTTCTGCGAGAGTGTGGTACTGCCCCGGACGGACCGGCCCGCGCCTGTAGACAGAGAACGGTCAACAACGTGGTCCTACCACACTAAAATGGCTATCTTAAACGAGGCTTCTTTTAGCGCTGTTTCGCATTACGCTCTACTTTGATGGAACGCATTCTACGCATTAAGCGAGGTCTTACTGTATATATTTATTTTATTTCAATTTATTTATGTAATAAAAAATATTATAAAAATGACTAAGTATATAAAGAAAAATAAAAATTACGTGATTTAAACTAATATAACTTTTATTACGAAATTAAAAAAGAAAGGGTCATGCTTTTAACATAATTGTTTGAATTAGAATACATTGAGTAAACCAGATTTAGAACAACAACTTGTTGATTTAAATTCTCAGTCTTTCAACGGTATCGAAAAAGCACAAAAATCAAGACATTAATGTTAGCCTTTCGTATTGTGACAGAGTAAGAATACCATTCACCACCCCTTTTATTCCCCGAATGTATCATAAATAACAAATAAAAAATATAATATACCGATAAAATTTATGCCAGGGAATTATAATTGGATAATAACCCTATGCCAACTCGTATAAACAACGTCTGACCTCCCATTGGATGAAACTTGACTGTTGCAATGAGACGTATTACATATAAGATAAGATAAAATTTTATTCTAAAATACAATAATAGATAAAAAGATTGGTCATTATAATTACATATATTAATAAAAGATACTCCTTTGGGTTGCCACATGAAAAACTATTGCGCTTTAGCAAAGGTCCTACAAGTTTACTTTAGCAGTCTATCAACAGAATAACTACGAATAACGTATTTCATCATCATCATCATCATCACAGCCCATAAATGTCCCACTGTTGGGCTCGGTCTTCCTCCTTAAATGGGAGGGAAATTAACCTACTATACTGCGCTGGTCAGACGTGTTGGTATAGGGTTTTGGTTCGAGTTTGCCTTCTCTTGCATTGACATTATATGTGTTTTATATCCCTTAGTCGTCTCGTACGATCACCCACGGGCAAAAAATGGGGTGGCGAATAGTATTCTTAATCCGTCACCACACGGAAAACTATTGGCCTTTAGGAAAAGTCCTACAAGTTTAATTCAACCTTTTATCAACAAAATAAACATGAATGTATTTACTCGACACCATTATCAATGTTGTGTATTCGTAGCCGATTTTTAATACATAAAAGACCTTCCTGAAGCCTCATTATTAAATCTCATACTTATCCTGACTTTGATTTAGATAATAGCATTTATGTCAGTCAGAATATCATTTTTTCTATTATATAGATTATTATTTGACCTCATATATTCCCCGAGGGTAAATCCTTGAGGCGATGGTAAAATATTGAGGTCCGCAACACGTGTCGGCATGACCTCTAACATTGCTCTCACATTGGGTGACAAATCAATGGTAGGATTGAAATTGCGCATTGCGCGGGCCCCCTATAAAAGCGACAATCTGATGGCAAGGACCGAGAGATCAATGGTTATTGGAAATGGCCTGCTGACTTACTCGCTCATAGATTATGTAAAGCTAATAGATAGTCTTATTATGTAGTGACAGGTTGAGAATGGAATGTGTTATCAACAGCATTTTTTGTTGCTGAGACGCGATGGCTTTGGAGTCATATTTTAGGGAGTAGATCTCTATAAGGAAACAATTAACTATGATAAGCAATCGCCAGCGATAGATGGAGTGAGAATCTATTATCTAAGTTAAAAATAAGAACGCCGAAAAATTATTATGTTTTAACACCTTTAATTGCAGACTATCCGTCAACCGTTGATCTTAAGTAACGGTTAATCAAATAATAGTAGGAAAACTAAAATTAAAATACCAAGCAGGTTATGGTTTAGCAGGTCAATTTTCCTTCCATTGTGTAGAAGTTTCGGAACCAGCAGTAGAATATAATATATGAGCTGAAATGATAATGATGAATGTTCAATTAAGATTATTAAAAATACTTAACTTATTTGTCACTAACATAACTAAAATATATTTATAAAACTAACCTCGATAACGTAACCGCCAAGAAAGGATATATTTACGTTTAGTCTGATAAATAAAGTAAAAATGTAATAATATTAACATATTTTCCATATAGTATTAAAACTATGTAAGATAAAGCAAGCTTGCCATTAACTAGAATTTTATTAGTACCTGGTATTAAAACATTTTTTTTTTTTGCTTACGCTTATATGGTGACAAACGAGTAAACATCACACTTGATGGTAAGTGTTACTGCCACTCATGCCCTACCACTACTTTTTTTTATTGCTTATGGTAACAAACGAGCAAGCAGTACACCTGGTGGTAAGTGTTACTGACGCCCATGGACCTTTGCGACACCAAGAGTATAGCTAGGCCGCTGCCTACCAATAGAACTCCAAACCCATCCAGTTGGGCTTCTGGCTCTCTCGCTCACCGAACGAAGCACAATAGCACATTGCCATTACTCAGACGTCGATCTTCTCCGAGAGTGTGGTGCTACCCCGGACGGACCAGCCAGCGGCTGTATACAGAAAATTGTCCACAGCGTTGTCCTACCACTACTACCTTATGTAGTAATAGAAGAATTTATAAAAAGTGAGACAAATCTGTCAATTAATTAGTCTTTGACCAAAAACAGAAACGGCAACATATTCATGTCTTCACGCAGAGCGACTAACAGATAATATAAAAGAAATGTAAGTTCTACTGGTTTCTACGAATACAATTTTGTGCTGAAATCTAAATGTTTTACGTCTGGGTTCATTTTCTTTGTGTGTATCGTGCCTGAATACTTTAGTGGAATTTAGCGGCACTGCGATACACCTAGTTGCGAGGAATACATTTTAGGTATAGTATATTGCCAATTTTTTTCCGTGTGGTGACGCAGTAAGAATACTACTGACCACTCCTTATCTTACCCCTGGGTGATCGTAAGAGAAGGGATATAAAACGAATATAACTTCTGGACGAGAGAAAAAAAGCTCGAAAGAAAACCCAATACCCACACGTCTGACCAGCGTGGTATAATAGATTAACTTGTTTCCCATTATAGAGGAGGCTCGAACCCAACAGTGTATATACATACATCCCAATACATTCCAATGTATATGAGCTGCGATGAAGATATTGCCAGAAAAAAAGGTAATGAAAATATAGCAAGAAAAGGCATATACGTGTATAATCTGATAGTTAGCAATATCGCCAGTTACTTTAATTTTTCTTTATCCATCAATAAGTTCTTGTTATTTAATGTAAAGTAATTTTAAGTCGTATCATAATTTATGAAGTGATATTTTTTTACCATTTAAAAAATAACTTCATGAGTGTGTACTCTGATTGAAATATTATCTTGAAGACATATATTAGTGGCAGGACTATGCTGTTGACAGTTTTCTGTCTACAGCCACGGACCGGTCCGTCCAGGCTAGTACCATACTCTACTACTCGCAGAAGATCGACGTCTGAGCAATGGCAATGTGCCATTGTACTTCGTTCGGTGAGCGAGAGAGCCAGAAGCCCAACTGTGTAGGTTTGGGGTTTTTTATTGGTAAGCAGCGGCCTAGCTATACCCCTCGTATTGCAAAGGTCCATGGGCAGTAATAACACTTACCGTCTAGTGTACTGGTTACTCTTTTGCCACCAAAAATAATTACAAAAAAAAAGATATTAGATCTGATATTCGTTTTAAATATTCTGTACGTAATAACAGTAAAATTAGGTCAAAACAAGAACTTAATATGGTAATTTTAAAAATACCGCGGTACTTTTTTGTTTAAAAGGTTGTTGAAAAACAATATTTTTGTTTTTATTTTGAAACAATAAAGTAACTTTTACTAAATTAAACATTAAATTCAAAACATAAGATTCAAGTCAACAAACAAAAGTTTGAAGTAATAAATAATATTATTATTATAGAGATATTATTGAATTTCATCTGTATGAACAAAAGATAAAGAATTAGGCCTTAAGGCGAATAAAGGCGCTATCATTAGGGGCGGATAAAACCATCTAGCTAGGGGAATTTCAACAGAAGGCTGTATTAAATTACTAATTAGAAGAGAGGTCTTTGTGAGGAGCAACGAGACTAAATATAGGGTTGCGCAAAGGGATTTATAATATATATTTTTTAATTATTTTGTAGATTTAAGACATGCAAAATGAAGACAGTTTTTTTATTAGTATTAATTTAAGTTTTTTGTAATATTACTTAAGAAGCGGTCGAAATGCAATCTCTACGGAAAAGCTGTGGAGTTAGGCTGATCGATCGCATTCGTAACGAGACCGACTAAGTATGAAAGAGTTGGTGCAAAGATGCGAAAGGGAATGCTCCGATGGTTCGGACATGTGGAAAGAATGCCGAACGAACATCTGGTTAAGAAGATATACAATGCTAAAGTGAAAGGATGTAGGTACCGGAGGAGATCGAGACTAACCTACCTAGACCAGATCGGTCATGTACTGAAGGAAGGTGGAGTCAAGAGTCTCCGAAACGGGCGAGCGTGTATGAAGAGAATTATGAATGTTGAGGAAGCGAGTGAAGTATGCAAGGATAGAGTTCTCTGGCACTCTGTTCTCTCTGCCTACCCTGCAAGGGACATGGCGTGATGATATGTATGTATGTATGTTACATAAGAAGAATAAATAAACGCATAGAGACAAAATTATATATCTTTAGAATGAGAAAAAAAAGATACTGTGATGATCCAGTAGACTGTCTTCACACATAATATACTTTTTTCTAATTAATCACTCGTTTATTTACTAAGAATGTATGACAGAGCCAGGAATATCAAACATATAAAATAATTTAGACTAAGAACTACAAAAGTTTAATAGACGGAACGTTGGTCATTTACCATATTTTAAAGTCCATCTAAGACAGAAGACATTTGTTAATCTTGAAGTTTTATCATTAACTAAATGGTAAATGATTTAATTATGATTATATTGCACAGATGGCGAAGTGGTTAAGATACCGATCTACCGTACCAGTTCCGGGGTTCGATTTCTATGCAGGCCAATAATTTGTGTGATCCAAAAATTGTTGTTCTGAGTCTGGGTGTAATTTATGTTCGTTAAATAATATGTTTTTGAGGTTCTCCGCAATACAAAGATAATCCTTAGTGCCAGGTATTGTTTTACAAAAAAGAAAAGAAAAAAATCTAAAAGATAAATATATTTCATCTGCAGTCATATTCTTTATTTACGTTATTAAAATCATACGACAGAAAAATAAATGATCCTGTTAAATGTTCATGAGTCTCTCTTTGATGTTCTATCATGTTTAAATATATTATTATATACATACATATCATCACGCTATGTCACTTGCAGGGTAGGCAGAGAGAACAGAGTGCCAGAGAACTCTATCCTTTCATACATCACTCGCTTTCTCAACATTCATAATTCTCTTCATACAAGCTCGCCGGTTTCGGAGACTCTTGACTCCACCTTGCTTCAGTTCATGACAAATCTGGTCTAGGTAGGTTAGTCTCGGGGTACGATGCCAGAAACCTCCACGTGGTGTACCCTTGGTGCGAGCGACAGTCCCCCAGATCAGACGCTGCCGGCTGTCGCAGAAGCGATGGTCGACAGCGTCAGGAACTGGGACAAGGTCGCCGCCTTCTGCGAGGCTGTCATCTCACAGAAGGAGGCGGCGGAACGAGTCTGGGAGGATTCCCGTGACACGGGCCGCCGCCAGCGGCCGGGGTGGTGCAGGCGCGAATATCTGCGCCTGATGCCGCCCTAACCGAGGCTTCGGGTGATCAGACCGGGGAATTGTCCGGTCACCCGACGTGAGGCCACCGCGTGAAGGCGACGCCTCGACGGCGAAAGCTGTCGGGGCGTCAACACGGGAGGAACCCGTAAGGGTAAACCGCCGGGCGGGCCACTGAAGACAAAGATCGAATACCGGTGGCCCGCTCGCACGGTGTAGAGAGGTGTTTGCAGGGTGGGTCCATGGGGTTGCGCGCCGCCTCTTTTATCACCCCGGATCGATTTGTCGGGACGCAACCACATCCATGGTCCACCCAACAAGGAAAAAAAAATTTAAAAAAAGATAGGTTAGTCTCGGTCGCCCCCGGTATCTACATCCTTCCACTTTCGCATTGTATATCTCCTTAACCAGACGTTCGTTTGGCATTCTTTCCACACGTCCGTATCATCGGAGCTTTCCCTTTAGCATCTTTATACCAATACTTTCTTTCATACCTACTCGCTCTCTTACGTCGTCGTTACGAATGCGATCGATCAGCCTAACTCCACAGATTTTCCGTAGAGATCGCATTTCGACCGCATTAATTTTACTATATTAAATATATCATTAATATATCTTTATTAGACAATCTAATAGCAAATAACTAACACAGTAAACAAAGGCTTAATTCGCTCCAATTTTCGGATATTTCATTGGTTTCATTAATTGATATACCATTACTAAGATAAAAAGAAACTATTGCATAATAAGCGAAAGCGAAAGTGGAAGGATGTAGGTACCGAGGGAGACCGAGACTAACCTACCTAGACCAGATTGGTCATGTGCTGAAGGAAGGTGGAGTCAAGAGTCTCCGAAACCGGCGAGCATGTATGAAGAGAATTATGAATGTTGAGGAAGCGAGTGAAGTATGCAGAGATAGAGTTCTCTGGCACTCTGTTCTCTCTGCCTACCCTGCAAGGGATATGGCGTGATGATATGTATGTATGTATGTATTGCATAATAATTCTATAGACGACTGATCTCTTAGTGGGAGTTACTTCAAAGTGCACAAACTTTTCATTAGCAATCATTTAATTAAGTCAATAAATATAATAGACGGTTTTAAATCCTGCCCTTGTTTTAATTTATTAGCAGTACAATTGGCTTCTGATGTTTATGAGTGTTACACGTACAAAATAAGACTACTTTTAAAAACAATACATAATTTCTTTTTCTTCTCATCTAAATTTTACTATTACAATTCATCATCATCATCATCATCACAGCTCATATATGTCCCACTGTTGGGCTCAAGCCTCCTCCGTAATAGAAGTGACATTAAACTACTATACCACGCTAGTCAGACGTCTTACGATCAACCACGGGTAAGATAAGGGGTGGTGATTTGTATTCTTACTCCCTCACCACATGGATGTGATATTACAATTCACCCCTTTTCAATGGAATTTCGGCAAATACTATGTTAGTAAACTAGTATCAATGCATTTAATTAAGTTTACACAAAAAAAAAGTATATGATAGGGCATTATAATTAGGAGCGGGGCGATTCACACTTATCGCGACATCTTGCTATGTAGTTTTACATAGGCGCTTTTAACACCATAATTTAAAAAGGGTTCATAACATGAAAATCACTGGACTAAACTGCGTTAAATTTTTGTGGTACCAAATGGCAGGTATCCGAATCAAACTAAAAAAGAATCACGTAAATCGGTTTATAAATCTCAGTGTAATCGTTGTACATACATAAAAAAAATACCAATCGAATTGAAAACCTCCTCCTTTTAGAAGTCGGTTAAAAAAAAAACTAGAATAAATGGTTCATATTTCTAGTTTTGGCTCAACGTTAACGAGTCGTCCAGGTTCTTTATTTGCATAGATTATACAATTAATATTTATTCAAAATTATTATGTAAATGTACAAATGTGTTCAACTTTTTATTTCTGCGATATTAATCAGATTTTTCTCATGAGGCGATAGAATAAGATTACGACTATTGCCACAGCTTATACTTTTGTCGAAGTTGAAATTCGACTAATTTAATACCCACTACGATAGTAAACTCCCTGATCAATCCGGCGATTACAGCGTCATTTTTCAAATGGAGGAGTGTGTTTTATGGAGGAGGACTACATTGAGTAGTAGACGGCTAAAAGCTTAATGACGATGACGATGAATTTATCATCAATATCTTAATAGTATCTAATTTTCTTTTTTTTAACCACAATTAATTTCAATTTTGTAAAATTATTACGATTGATACAACCCTGTTAACCAAAAATTAAGAGAACATTTTAATCAGTTTAAATAAAATGATATTCATTACACGTCTAACTAAAGCTTGGTATTTTATTTTTCTTAGTTTAACTTATATTGAAAACTTGTTTAAATTATGAAGAAAAAAATACACTAAATATTTCAGTTCGTATACCACTACTAGATAGCCAAAATCGTAATTAAAATAATACATACAAAATTTATTATCCAAACAGAATTTATTATAAATTATCCCATTAAGCTTGGTCATCTAGATATTACAATCATCATTATTATCATCTCAGCCCACATAACTCTTAAAAGTATACACAAAATAAATTACATAGAAATACACTTAAACCTGCATAACTACATATAACTTATTAACAGGCTTTCTACCACAGATTAGATATCACCACAGATTAAATATTACAACAGAAAAGACCTTTTTTATTGCTTATGGTGGCAAACGAGCAAGCAGCACACCTGATGGTAAGTGTCGCCCATGGATCCCTGCAATATCAAGCGTATAGGTTAGGCCGCTGTCTACCAATAAAATCCCCAAACCCACCCATTTGGGCTTCCGGCTCTCTCGCTCACCAAACGAAGTGCAATAGCACATTGCCATTACTCGAACGTCGATCTTCTGCGAGAGTGTGGTACTACCCTGGACGGACTGGTCCGCGGCTGTAGACAGAGAACTGTCAACAGCGTGGTCACTAACAAAATGCTAGTATATGTTTAACATGGGAATTCTAAATATAACATTTATACAAATACACTCATATATAGATGCTAAACCTCTTTGTTCTAAAGAGAATAGATGCATATCAAAACTCGGGTTTGATATACATCTATTCGCTAATTCGAGTTCAAAGTTGTCAGTAATGACAGCAAGTTTAATTATAGTCCCTTCAAGTATAATATTACGCCCTTGTTTTTGGGTAATAGCCTGAGGACTATAATCTACAGTAACAGAAATACCTTTGCCTTCTAATTTATCAATGTTTTCAAAGTCTGTAGTGAATTGGTGCGATTTATATTAAACAGATTAAAATAGATACTTCACATTAACTGGGTTATGTAATGCGGGCCTTATTAGGTGTTTTTGTCACAAGTTTTGAACTATGATCAATGAGTGGTATTAGAGTTATATCATCATCACAGCCCATAAATGTCCCACTGTTCGGCTCGAGCCTCCTTCGTAATGGGAGGGAAATTAACCTACTATACCGCGCTGGTCAGATGTGTTGCTAAAGGGTTTTGTTTCGAGGTTTTCTTCTCTCGCATAGATGTTATATGCGTTTTATATCCCTTAGTCGTCTCATACGATCACCCACGGGTAAGATATGGGGTAGTGAATAGTGTTCTTACTCCATCCCCACACTCGGCAAAGTTAAAATTTATATTATAAGGCAATTGCCTTGAAGCCTTATACACTATTGTTTATTATTGTACAGTAATTTTATAGTAAACTACTTTATATATGATATTATTTTGAACAATGGCAGAATTAAAATATAATATAAAAGTTACTGACGTCTAAATCTTAAGAATTTTAAAATAACACTGTGTTTTATGTGTGGTGATGGAGTAAGAATATAATTCACCACCCTCAATCTTACCCGTGAGTGATCGTAAGAGACGACTAAGGGATATAAAACGTATATAACATCTATGCAAGAGAAACAAAACTCGAAACTAAACCAACACGTCTGACCAGCTTGGTATAGTTGATCAACATCCCTTCCTTTTTGGAGGATGCTCGAGGCCCATAGTGGGAGCTATATTAGCTGAGATGATGATGATGACTGTACGTTAACTAGCAATAGAATAAAAACCTCTAAAATGTTGTATGACTACCTAACTACTAGCTTCACGTTAACTATCCAAACGTCTTAAAATTTTGCACACAGATTGCTAAAGACCCTTAAAAGAATATTTTATTTTTATCCCGATTTGTTTTAAAAAAATCTGCATTATGCGAGCAAAATCTGCAATTCTTGTATATCTGTGTTTGTAATATTTCTATATATTCAAAACATTGCCAAGGGCTCGAGTGATTTCCATGAAATATACTGTGAAGCAGATTTAGGTGGCGATAGATCGACATAGCTAGGTTTAATTTTTAGAAATTTTGTTTAATCAGTGTTTTAGGCATTTAAAAATATAATTAGAGTTTGATGTTTAATTTTGCCACTGTCATCAAGAACTGCAAGAGCCCATTTAGGGATCCGAGCAGTGATTTCCGAACAGCTCCAAATGGATCCTTGGTTTGCCTTTTTTATAATTTTTGTTTTTTTTTTCAATTAGAATTTCATTATAGTTATAGTCAGTGTCAAATTAACTCGAACGTGCGTGACAGTTTAGTCTCAATCAATATCTACAAAATAAAGTTGACTATGCATAATCATCATCATCTCAGCTCATACATGTCCCACTGTTGGGCTGGAGCCTCCTCCATGATGAGAGGGAAATTGACCTACTATACCACGCTGATCAGACATTTTGGTATAGAGTTTTGTTTCGAGTTTTCCTTCTCTTGCATAGATGTTATATGCGTTTTATATCCCTTAGTCGTCTCTTACGATCACCTACGGATAAGATTAAAGGTGGTGAATTGTATTCTTACTCAGACACCACACGGGGCAAATTTCAATGAATTTTTTAAGGAAAATTTCACTTCATAATAAGTTCAGTTAACTTTTTAAATACTAATTCTATAAAAATAGCTTTCAAATAGTGTCAATTTGATCAAATCAGCTTTGTTTAATGATGTACTTAGTGATACAACGTATAAGTGACAAGCTCGTTAGTGATGACAGATTATGCGTGGCTCTAAGCCAGATTACTGTTAGCGAATGGTTTCTTTTCAATAGGATTATCCGTTTGTATACGGATACCGCAGTATTTTGCGCCGTTATTATACTTATCTTATACGTTGAGAGGAAAAAGACCGCCAGAGTGTGGCTTTAAGACGATAGTAGTGAAACTTTTGTTTAGAGGGATATGAAAGAGATAAAGCCAGAACAGATGTAAGAGTAACAATAGGTAGTGATGTACTAGAGCAAGTGGATGAATTTGTATATCTTGGATGTGGATTTAGCCGAGATGGACGGTACACCACTGATATAGAGCGAAGAGTGAATGCGGGAAATAGAGTGAACGGAGCGTTGGGGCAACTTCTCGGTAGCCACCACCTCAGCCAGAAGGCACGTGTAGCAATACATTACGCAGTGCTTGTCCCAACATTACTGTATGGAAGCGAGAGTTGGGTATGCAGAAAAGAGTATGAAAGTTAAATTAATGCAGCCGAAATGCGATCTCTGCGGAAAATCTGTGGAGTAAGGCTGACCGACCGCATTCGTAACGACGACGTAAGAGAGCGAGTAGGTATGAAAGAGAGTATTGGTGTAAAGATGCGAAAGGGAATGCTCCGATGATTCGGACATGTGGAAAGAATGCCAAACGAACGTTTGGTTAAGAAGATATACAATGCAAAAGTAGAAGGATGTAGGTACCGGAGGAGACCGAGACTAACCTACCTAGACCAGATCGGTCATGTACTGAAGAAAGGTGGAGTCAAGAGTCTCCGAAACCTGCGAGCGTGTATGAAGAGAATAATGAATGTTAGAGAGATGATGTAGAGTTCTCTGGCACTCTGTTCTCTCTGCCTACCCTGCAAGGGATATGGCGTGATGATATGTATGTATGTATTTTAAATATTCACCAGTACATAAAAAACTTTTAAATAGAATAGATGGTGTATTTTTCCTCTTAAATGAGAGGATGAAGTCATCATCGCTCGTTTGGTAGGCGGGTTGGCAATCACAGTGAGATTTTATAAGTTGAATAGGAGAGAGTGGCTACCCATTCTCCTGGAGCAACTCCCACGGATAAGTAAGTGCTTTATCTTCAGTGTCAGCAGCTTTCTTAGGATAATCATAATACAAATTATGGCGTTATTCTCCTTTAATAAAATTTATGTCTAACAATCACCAGTGACCAGCTCTTAGATGGATAAATATTAATCTTATATATCATTGGAATAGAACCTGTGATAATTAGCAAGATACGCCAGTGTCACAACTACTACAATATATTATCTATCTAGTCATTCATTCATTGTAGTGGTAGGACTACGCTGTTTACAGTTTTCTGTCTACAGCCGCGGGTCGATTCGTCCAGGGTCTGGGACGTCTGAGTAATGGCAATGTGCTATTGCACTTCGTTCTGTGAGCGAGAGAGCCGGAAGCCCAACTGGGTGGGTTTGGGGATTTTATTGGTAGGCAGTGGCCTAAGCTATATCCTTGGTATTGCAAAGAACCATGGGCGGCAGTGACACTTACAATCGGGTGTGCTGCTGGCTCGTTTGCCACCATAAAATATAAAAAACAAAATGTGTGTCCAACGCACGACTGGAGTTTACTCCTTAAGTACGATTATCAAAACAGGCGCAAAAAAAAGCTCATTTGACTAAAAATAATATATATATTTTTATTTACATCTATTAAAACTGTTCAGTGAAGTAATATCTCACGTCAGAAAGTGAAAGGTGCGCAGAATAGGTTGCGCACCAAAAACGTAACGAGGTCATTCGATCACTAGATTTTACTCCTCAATTTTTTCTCATACCGGGTGCCTTATATGAAAATCGATTCTTAAGGAGTAAACTCCAAAAGGTCATATTTGAAAACAAAAAATAAACTATATAATATAACGTACCTACTCGTACAAAAAAAATCTTCACAGCAAAAATAAATTTACATCGGTCGAACTATGGCCAGTTCGTTTGACCCGGATCCGTTGATGCAATGTAAGTTATCGCCCTCCCTGTACAAATGGTGGTTATCCTAAAATGTTCACATTTCAACTTGAAGTAAAACCTTCTCTACCATGAATAAAGCAATGAAATATCATGAGCAAAGCTGTAATTTTACCCTTCTCATCTTTTAAGGCAATCATTATTATTTAAGATATTTTTGAACTAACCAAGAGGTTTATTATTGTTAGATTTTTTTTTCTCAAACATGCTTGGGAATTTGAGCATTATTTTGACAACCTTCTTCGAGATAAATCGAAATTGCTGTACTAACCAAATACATGCGAGCAGCGGCCGGCAAAAAATGTATGAAAATCCATATCTGTTCTGTTTTAGCGGCCAAATAAATATATATGTAAATTCATATCTATCGTGTATTTTAAAAATGGAATGATTTGTTACTTCAAAATATGGTAAGCAAATAGGCAACTTATCAAAGTTTTATTTAAATTTCGAACTGGCTTGAAAAAGAAACCTATTTGATAATGGGAAAAAAAACAAATGAACCCAATGTTGTTCGTTGTTCGTCATGTATACAGTTCTACTTAGTACTAATTAGTTTTAATTTCCGTAAATATGTGCTTCGGCTACGCCTCGGCCCACGTTTACACGTTCGTCCATCAATGCCTCTTTTGCTGGCCGCTGCAGTAATGTACTATTACTGTAATTTAATAGAGTTATGTGTGCGTACTGCTATTTTATAATATATTCTATATTGTTTCATTTATAATACTGGCTTATTCAAAATTTAGAAATGGTAATAAGAATATTTCTCAACAAAATTTGAAATTTTAATTTTATTAACTTAAAATTTTAGTTAAACTGAAAGATATTAAAGAGTGGAAATAGTAAAATAAATTTAAAACTCAATAAAATTTATAAAAATACTTTTATTAAATGTACAAAAATCACTTAAACTTTATGTGTATTAATTACATAATATTGAGATTTAATAGTGGTAGCACCACGCTGTGGACAGTTCCCTGTCTACAGCCGCGGACCGGTCCGCCCGGGGTAGTACCACCCTCTCGCAGAAATCGACGTCTGAGTAATGGCAATGTGCTATTGCGCTTCGTTTGGTAAGCGAGAGAGCCGGAAGCCCAACTGGGTAGGTTTGGGGATTGTATTCATAGGCAGCGGTGTAGCTTTACTCTTGGTATTGCAAAGTTCCATGGGTGGCAGGGACACTTACCATCAGGTGTGCTGTCCGCTTATTTGCCACCATAAGCAATAAAAAAAAGATTTTTAAAATGTTTCTTTTACTAAAAACCATAAGAAATATTAATAATTAATTCAATAAATATTTTTAAATATCATATATAACTTATTCAATTACATTTATACAATATACTCCTTCTAATTGTTCCTAGTTCAACAGCGGGCGTCGGTAGGCTGATGGATGGATACACTTCCTTCTATTGCCGTAGATTTATTGGCTTACTTCCCCTTGTACCTTGCGGCTGTGATTGATAGGAAATCTATGGTGGCATATTATCCTCACTCAGTTATTAATCAGATTTAAATATGTTTTTTAAATATTTATATGTTTGTTAATATAAAGTTTTAAGCGATATGCCGACAGCAGCGCCACTTACCGAGTCCAATTGTGTTTTGAAATCATCCAGGTATTGGAATATACATAGAAATTTTCATGCCAATCGGTCCATCCGTTTCACATACCAACAACGGTGCCACCTACCGGGTCCTATTACGAACACACACAAAAAAATTCAAGGCAATCCATTTAGCCGTTTAGGAGGAGTTCACTGTCAACACACGTACAGAAGAATTATATATATAAAGATAGGTTGATATCGCATTTATTAATATTTTGAAGTCAAGTTTCACTACAAAAGTAGATCAATCAATCTATTGTATGATGAGTTATCATCATCATCATCATCGCAGCCCATAAATGTCCCACTGTTGGGCTCGGGCCTCTTTCATAATGGGAGGGAAATTAACCTAATATACAGCGCTGGTCAGACGTGTTGGTATAGGGTTTTGTTTCGAGTTTTCCTTCTCTTGCATAGATGTTATATGCGTTTTATATCCCTTAGTCGTCTCTTACGATCACCCACGGGTAAGATATGGGGTGGTGAATAGTATTCTTACTCCGTCACCACACGGAAAATGAGTTATATTAAATGCTATCCTAATAACAATATTCGTGTTTAATATCATTATTACATCTCATACACGTATTACCGCTGAGATCAAGCCCCCTTCACAATAAAAGGGTAATTGACCAACTGTACACGCTAGTCATACCATCTTATAAGACTTTAATTCAAATTTTTTTTCTCTACAATATTAAACCCGTTGATCGTTTTTTATTGACACATATAGGCAAGAAAGTGAGCGATGATTTTTATTTCGCACCATATTTTTATTACATTTATAAATATTTTCTGTATGTGTTGGCGGAGTAAGAATACAGTTCACCACCCCCTATCTTATCCGTAAGTGATCATACGAAACGAGTAAGGTATATAAAACGCATCTATGCGAGAGAAGGAAGGCTTGAAACAAAACCCTATACCAACACTTCTGACCAGCGTGGTTTAGTAGGTCAATTACCCTTCCATTATAGAGGAGGCCCGAGCCCAACAGGGGGACATATATGAGCTGAGATGATTTATAAATATTATTAATGAAAAAGCAATAAATAATTACATTCAATACAAATAGCTTTGTTAATATACGCTAGAAGCATTTTAATATATACATAATACTCATAAGATTCTTATCTTATTATAATTCTGTAACAGCATGTACCAAACGTCTATCATGATCATGATAAAAATGGATTAAAGGCTTGGGTTTTTCAAAGATATACGTATTAGCTATATTAATTTTGGCACCCCAACGAATTGGTCTTTATAAAATCAAGTTCGCAAAATATACGCGTAATAAGTACCTGATTTATTCTTCATTTTCTTTTGAAAGCGCCACGACGATGGCAATTTCTCGTGGAACCCGAGTAATGTAATTACTTCGAAGCAGATTTTGGGTTCCTATAATCTTTGATATATATCATTTATTACAGTAATAATATCCGTTAGCCGCTTATTGTTGGCTGTGATTGTAATATTCGTGTATTAGAGATATTGGTTAAACGTTTGAAGGGATTCAGATTATTTGAACATGAATCTATAGAAGGAATTCTTTATAAGATAAATATTATATTCAGACGTTAAAAAAAATGGAAAAAAATTGAATTAAATTTGCAAATGTTATGAACAGATTACTAAGTAAATTTTGACAATAATTATAATATTATTATTGTAAAATATATTGGAAGAAAAGACGTCATGAAGAAGTTAAAAGCCAGGTCATAAAATGTATGTTAATAGATAAATCTTTTGTGTGTTTATCTGTTTGGCTGTTTGCCTGTGCCTTTGTGCACGCTAATCTCAGAAACTTATCCGATTTAGACGGAGTTTATGACGCTAAATAATATAATATTGTGGTAAGCTTCACTTAACATTTAGTCTTTATTTTATGTCAATTGGTTCATAAATAAAAAAGTTATGCCAATTTAAAAAATACTTTTCAAATTACGTACAAATATTTTTCAGTAAAAATAAATAAATACGTGTTTCATCATTTGCTGATTTTCACCCTCTGGGGGTGTAAATTAAGCCTGCAAAGCAGGTTGGACGATACATTAGCGTCAAGCCGATATTATTGAAGCCGGCAACTTGATATTTTGACAGTAGTTTCTTTCTTCTATGACGTAGAGATTTACTAAGAAAGGATTTTACGAAATTATACCCCCTTTTTTTTGCGTTGGGCTATGGACCTCGCACCCCGCCCAATCGGTCCGGGGTGACGGAAGAGGGGCGGCGCGCAACCCCATTAACCCACCTTGCAAGCATCTCTTCTTCGCCGTGCAAGCGGACCACTGGTACCCGATCTTTGTCTTCGGTGGTCCGCCCGGCGGTATGCCCTCTCGGGTTCCTCTCTCGTCGACGCCCCGACAGCATTCGCCGTCGAGGCGTCGCCCTCGCGCGGTGGCCTCACGTCGGGTGACCGGACAATTACCCGGTCCGATCAACCGAAGCCTCGGTTAGGACTGCGTGCGCAACAGCCGGCAGCGTCAGGTCGGCACCGATGACAATGACGAGGTCACGGCGCTGCCCGTCCCAGCTCGGACACACTTGCAGCGTATGTTGCGCCGTGTCCTCGTCGCTGTCGCAATGATGGCAGGACGGAGTCTACTCCCTCCGCACGGCCGTGTGCAAGTACTTGCCGAAGCAACCATGCCCCGACAAGACCTGCACCAACCGGAAGGCGCCTGTCGAGCACCAGACCCAAGTACCTCATATGGGCCTGGATACTGATGTGGATGGAGTTGACGACTAACGAGGTGCCGATGGGCAGCCTCACACGGGGCCCATGGAATAAAAGGGCCTCCGTCTTGTTTAGGGCCACTCTGAGCCCCAGCGCCTCGATCCGCCTGACCATCTCCTCGGTGCCGAAAGTGGCCAGGCTCGCCGACTATTCGAATGTCCTGCCCCGGGCTGTGACGAGCGTGTCGTCAGCATAGCATATAACGCCCAGCCCGGGGGGGAGACTTCCTCTCAACGCCTAGTCGTAACCGATGTCCCACAGAGTCGGCCCCAGAACCGACCCCTGTGGAACACCACACGACATGGGCGTCCGCACAATGTCCCCTGCGGGGCTCGCGTAGAGAACACTGCGCCCCTCTAAATAGTCTGCCACCAGCCGCCTGAGGTACAGGAGCACTCCATGGAATTGGAGCGCCTCCCTGATGCAGCTGAATGGCAGACTATTGAATTCTTTTTAAATTACGTACAAATATTTTTAGGTAAAAATACATAAAAACCTATTTAGCATTTGTCAAATTTCTCTCACTGGGGGTACAAATTGGGCCTAGGAAGCTGGTTGAACAGCTCATTACTGCTGAACTAAAACTGCTAAATCTAGACACATGAAACTTTGAGGTAGTTTCTTTTTATGACGTAGAAGGCCACTAAGAAAGGGTTTTACAGAATTCCGTAATTAAACTGTAACAGAGCGCCAAACTTTGTATGGGGCAAAAACCCTCTATCGAGTCTTTTTAAATTATATACAAATATTCTTCGGTAAAAATAAATAACATGTTTATTTGTTTCAACATTTGTCAAGCTTCACCATTTGGGGGTGTACACATATTAGGCCTGCTAATCTTATTGAACAACTAATTACCGCCACATAAAATTTTAAAAGTAGCTTCTTTTTATGACGTAGAAATCCACTAGGAAAAGATTTTGCGAAATTCCGCACCTAAGGGGTGTATCAGAGGGGCAAAGTGTGTTAGGGGCAAAAAATTCTTTATCGATTCTTTTCAAATTACGCATAAATATTCTTCGGTAAAAATAAATAAACACGTGTTTCTCTCTCCCTCTCCGTCCGCTCCAGTGCCGGCGTGAGAGCTCACACGATACACATATAATAGACGGCAATAGGTTCTTACCTAAGGGTTTAAGATACAGGTAAGTTTAGCTTCAAAAATGTTCACTCTATAATTCAAATAATAAATCATATCTAACGAGGTCGCAACTCTGTTGGTGAAAGAAAACAGTCAAATAAAGGGCGGCGATAATTATATTCTTATCCCATGGCCATACCGTAAGTAGGATATTAAAGGCAATATAATTTGTAGAATGAATAGAACTTTGAAAAACCTTTTTTTTAGTGACCAGCTATGGTATAAAGACACACCACGCCGAATCCGTCCGAGGTAACGCGTAAGCCCAAGCGCGCCGTACACGTACATCTACGCCGTGCGGGCGGGCCACCGCAACCGAGTATCATCTCGAGTCGAAGACCTCATGCAGTGAACCTCAAAACAGGTACTAACGCTTGTGCCGCCCAATGGACCGACGATAAAGCGGGTCAACGTAGAGTATTTTCTCTCGGACCCACCCTAGTGCCTAATTCCGTTAGACAACTAATTCGCAGAAGGCGGCGACGGCATCCCAGTTTCTGACGCTATTGATCATCGTCCTAGCGACAAACCTTCAACACCTTGCATTGCTTTTTCTATTTTACTTTATCAGAGATGACTTCTGCGTGGACGAAGTCGCGGGCGAAATCTAGTATTGAATAATTATGCTGGTATTTAATAGAATATGGTACAGTTAAAGCGCCGAAATGAATATGGTATAATAGTGGTTTACATGTATTTTCATATTTTACCAAAATTCCCAAAAAAAAATTGTTTATCAGCCCCCGATTAATGGTAACGACTTTACTTACTGACGGACAATGACTATTAAGACTACACAATACGACGAAGTCTAAGTAATTTATGAAAAAAAAATAAGACAGTTGTATGGGTTCTGATCACGGAGCAAATACAAAGAGGAGCTGTTGTAATGAATATTTTCTATGAAACAATGCGTGTCATTTACAGGGGATGAGGGGGGACGCTGCTAATGGAGAAAGTGAGACAAGTAATAGTACTTGTCTCACTCCCTCCTTTATGTCCATCTACCGGCTATTAGCACAACTACTAATTTCGTATATTGTATGCAGTTGAGCTATCTTGCATTAGATGTCAGTAAGTGTATGGTGTAACAGGGACGTACTCAGAATTTACCTATATCAAGGAGTGCTAATTTTTTTTTATTTCAAAGATACAAACAAATCTTATTAGCTGTTTGCTCTATTCAAATACAAATGTTTATAATCAAATAATTCTGCATAGCCAATAGCTGTATGACTACTGTTTTTAACCGAAAATTTCTTTATAAGGCTTGTCAACATTGTTCATAATGTTAATATTTTATGAAAAATCCATCTTTTCTTTACTGTCATTCTGATAAACTCAGAAGTTTAGAAACCTTTTTTTCTTCATATTTGTGTCCTTTCCATACGACCAAATAATACAATTATTTGTTTGGGTTTCTAACAAATTATCGAATGAAAGTAGTTGGACTTTTAGTAAATATGTTAGTTACACTGTATCATTTCCTTCCTTTTTGTCTTTTCCATATAAAAAAAGAATCAAACCACTCTATTAAAATAAGGCTTTATACAATTGATAATGCAACAATGGTGTCAATGAACAAGACATGTAAAAGAGTATTTCAAGCGAGCAGACCAGACCCCCCTGGTAGCAACCGTTTGATTGACGCACGGGCCATCTAAAACTTAGCCATGCCAAAGGTAACTTGAAGACCTTCGACGCCACCACCATTTTGAGTATTTTTGTGACGTGCTCAACCTCGTTAATCTTATCAAGAAATTGCATCGAGTGCAATTACATTATTAATAAATAAAGGAAAAAGGGTGACATTGGTTCCAATAATAAAAATGCAATACTCTTTTGCATCATATATTTCTTGAGCTATACCTAGTCTTGCCCTAAATGCTGTAACAAAGAAAAACCTTTTTCTATTGCAAAAAATATTTATGACTTTTACAGTGTTAGTTTAATACATAAATATAAAACAATTTAAAATATAAAAAGCTTGTTCGAAGTGGTTTCTATTGGTTGCAATACAGTCCTTTAAATCTTCATTGTTAAAATGAGAAGAACAAATCTTTGTATATTTCGTAGGAGTCCAGTTTTTCTATTAATTTTTGAAATCCATTGCTTCTAACATCGTCATTGGACGGTATTCTAAAACATACAAAATTTACAGTTTAATTATAATAGGTTCATTTAAAGTAGTGTAAAAAATATTTTTCTTTGATGAAAAATCCGAATGTTATAATTATATTCTAATTACGACCCTGGATTTTTGACACTTTTATAGTTCTTCATAGTTAACGACAGCTGGCGTGTTGCTTACAAAATAATTATTAACTACATATAAAACTCATATTTTTGTTGAGGTAAAAGGCTTTGGGTATAAATTTTAATACTCATGGTTATTAGTTATTACAATAATCTTAAATGTTTGAACAGTATGTGCTTTTGTTGTTCTAGGTCCTATTACGCAAAGTGGTGCCATCTAACGTTGAGTAAAATTATTTCTGAACATGATACCGTCAAAAGAACTTTCTAGAAATTATTTTGATAAATTATGAATAAATATACTTACAAATGGAATGTGATTCTTTCCATAGCATCTGTACGTTTATTGGAGTAGTTTTTACATGATAAAACACAACACTTCATGGTTTTCTTCGTAATAACATAAAAATACACCAAAAATATATTATGTAAATATTTTATGCACCGTACGAACACCGTCAGCGACGACAGAAGACTAATAGGCCACGCCTACTATTGATGTTAACGTGATGACGTCAGGGCCTACTTGAGAATCACAGTGCACAGTTACTTAGGCCGTCTCCTCTTTGTATTTGCTCCGTGGTTCTGATCCCTTTATCTGTCCGAACAGACGAACAAAACAAAAAATCTTTATGCTTACAAAATTTTATGATAATTGCTGGTACCGTTACTGAGATACAAGAATTGCTGGGTTAAAGATATACGATAGATAGATGACTCCTAACTGATGACGTACAGAATAATATAATTAGTCGTATTACGCCAAAGTCACACATATATAGCAGTTGGTACTCATTCGTGATTTATTGGATTTGATAATTTCATAGCGTTAAAACGGGAGCATCAAGATTAAGGCCGTATGTTACACCAATATATTATATGAATTTGCTGAAAACTCCAATTATACACTCATTTGCATAAAAAACGGGCACCTAAGCAATTAACCATTTCAAATGTTAATATTTCTTTGTTTGATAATTATAGGTAGTTTTATCCACACAATTTGGTAAATTAATAAGAAAATAATCGTTTTCATCAGTATTTCATAAAATTTAGATACAATTTATGGGAAATAATGCTAAACCTTGCTAGTAGTGTATATTCGCTAGTAGTGCATATGCTCATGAAGTAAAAATAAAAAAGTTTTTTTGTTTGTTTTTCTTTAATAAAGTAAAAGCAGATAAATGTTTAGTATCGAGTGTGACCCCCTCTAGCTAAAATCACAGCTTGAATTCGTCTGGGCATGCTAGCGAGTATATCCCGGATACTTGTTTGCGGAATACGTTCCCACTCCGCAGTAATCACATTCTTCAGCTCTCTGATGGTCTGCGGAGCCGGGTGTACTGATCTCACACGCCGTTTCAGAACGTCCCAGACATGCTCTATGGGATTGAGGTCGGGACTTCGAGCTGGCCAATCCAAACGACGAATGCCGACCTCTTGCACATACGCATTAACATCGCGGGATCGGTGGGCGCGAGCATTGTCGTCCATAAAAATCGAGTCTTCACCTAGAGCGGCCAATGCGGGTTGTGCATGAGAAATTAGAACTTCCGTTATGTATCGATGCCCAGTCAGTGAGCCGTTTTCAATGAAGACTAACTCTGTACGATCCATTGAATTTATTCCTGCCCAAAACATAACAGAGCCCCCACCATAAGGTGTGATTTCTTCGAAACATGCCTCTGCAAAGCGTTCTCCTTGTCTTCTTAGCACTCGCCGACGTCGATCTTCACCGAACAGAGATATCCTGGCTTCATCAGAGAACAAAACCCTATTCCAATCGTCTTGAGTCCATGATTCACAATTTCTAGCGAACCTAAGCCTGTGAACTCTGTGCTCACGGAGTAATTTGGGGCCGCGGGCCGGGCGGTGACTGCGTATATTGGCAGCGAGAAGCCTCCTCCTGACCGTCCATAGACTAATATGCACATTTCTTACTTCTTGGAGGTTGTTCTTAAGATCCACATACGAAGATTTGCGATTTCTCAATGCGCGACTCACAATAAAACGATCATCGCGTGGTTGGGTACATGGTTTTCTTCCAGAACCAGGCCTTCTCTCGACGGAACCAGTCTCCTGATATCGCTGCCAGGTCCTTTGGACTGTTGAGCGACTAACATTTAGCCTCCTAGCCACGAAACATTGGCTGCAACCCTCTTCAAGCAGCGCGATAATTTTGGTAGCTTTTACCACTTTATCTACCATTTTTGATACAGCCAAACAGCATTAAATAAAGCTTTGACAGTCAAGGATATGAAATTAATCGATAAAAATTGAATAAAAGTTATGAAAGTCGATGTTAACTTCTGGAACTTCGCGCCAAAAATGTAGGATAAAAAGGGGTTTTCTGTAAAAATGAACATCAAATGAAAAATTGAATTTAGAACGTACTTTTTTAAATACCACAGCATTTTTAAAACCGGCCAGTAACGTGTACAAACGATTGAAACCTTTTTGGTATTGTATCTTTTTAAATATGAATGAAAATCAAAACCGCCCGTTTTTTTTGCAAATGAGTTTATATTCCTAAATTTAGTACCGAATAAAAATCCCACCCTGCAATAAGGAAATAATTCTTGTATTGCGGAGAACTTTACAAACATATAATTAACGCAGATAAATTACACCCAGATTTAAAACAACACTTTGTGGATCACACAAAGAATTGTTCTGCTTAAGAATCGAACCCAAGAAAAGTCGGTATCTTAACCACTACGCTATCTGTGCAGTCATATTTAATGAAGCGAGAGAGAACTGTTCATTAGATATTATTTATATTTGCAGATTAAAGAACATTTTCTTTTTTACATACATACATATCATCACGCCATATCCATTGCAGGGCAGGCAGAGAGAACAGAGTGCCAGAGAACTCTATCTCTGCATACTTCACTCGCTTCCTCAACATTCATAATTCTCTTCATACACGCTCGCCGGTTTCGGAGACTCTTGACTCCACCTTCCTTCAGTACCTGACCGATCTGGTCTAGGTAGGTTAGTCTCGGTCTCCCTCGGTACCTACATCCTTCCACTTTCGCATTGTATATCTTCTTAACCAGACGTTCGTTCGGCATTCTTTCCACATGTCCGAACCATCGGAGCATTCCCTTTCGCATCTTTACACCAATACTCTCTTTCATACCTACTCGCTCTCTTACGTCGTCGTTACGAATGCGGTCGGTCAGCCTAACTCCACAGATTTTCCGAAGAGATCGCATTTCGACCGCATTAATTTTACTTTCATACTCTTTTCTGCATACCCAACTCTCGCTTCCATACAGTAATGTTGGGACAAGCACTGCGTTATGTATTGCTACACGTGCCTTCTGGCTGAGGTGGTGGCTGCCGAGAAGTTGCCCCAACGCTCCGTTCACTCTATTTCCCGCATTCACTCTTCGCTCTATATCAGTGGTGTACCGTCCATCCCGGCTAAATCCACATCCAAGATATACAAATTCATCCACTTGCTCTAGTACATTATTACCTATTGTTACTCTTACATCTGTTCTGGCTTCATCTCTTTCAAAGACCATTATTTTGGTTTTGCTTTTTTAATATGATATTAATTAAGACCTTGGTAATATTTCACTAGATATACATAATAGCTTTATATTTTTTTCTTTATTTTCTATACTTCTCACTATTCGACAGAAGCTAGCAGGAATGCTGGCTTACTACAGCTGTTGCACTACTGCAGCTACTGCAGGCAAATTGGCAAATTGTAACTAGCATTAAAATACTACTTTTACCGTCCTCTGCTGGACGTCAGCCTCCCCTATAGAACTCTACAATGCATGGTTACTTATTCATTTGAGGTTAAAGTACCGTAATCACAACGTTCAACGCGCAAATTAGTGAATTCAACAGATTATAAAAAGCCCAGGTGATACTAATACTACTCTTTCTTTTTCAGCAAAGGGTAGTGACAATTGTCGAAATGTGACATTTGATATATTTCAAGTTATTATTAAGGTTTAGGCCTTTATTAATGTTTCTCATTTCTTGGTTATGAGATTTTTTTCTTTCTTTCTAACCATTGCAATACTGATTGAAAGTGGGTAACTTTTAGACTGCTATATACTAGTCAAATGATATCCACAGCATAGAATAATAATATTCTGCTTACTCTGTCTCTGCTAACAGATTAGACTAGAAAGCGAAGCTAAGCCATTGGTAAAAATAAGTTTCGAAGAATTATTCTATGAAAGATAGTATTAGGTAAGTTTCCAATCAAAAAATAATTTAGTTTATGCTGTTAGCAGTAAAATGGTTACATAGAACTAAAGAATGTGGATCAAAATATGGACCTTACCTTTTTGGGGAAAAAAAGTCAAAAATAAATTTCCATCAAATTTGGTGTGATCGCAATCCGAATTATAAGTCTTGTCGGAAATTGTGTCGAATGACATTATTCGTTATTATCGTCGTTTCCGAAGTAAGACACACTTAGGGCATGTCTGTCCCGATGATCTCCGCTTTCAACGTTTAATATCCGATGAAGGATTGTCACATATTTCTGAGGAGAAATGCTTACATAAATGCGTGTTATCCTCGTTCGTCTGTGAAGTTCGTTAATTTTGAAGGCATATGACAAGAAGTTTGTAATCCCTTACATTCACTGTGATTTAATCAGTTGAATATATATCTAGAGGCTCTATTTATTAACGAAGGCATTTAAATTGTGTAATAATGCTAAGAATGTATTATACATTCTTATATCACTATTTTTTACTTTATCTAGAGCTAGGTAAAATGTGACTTAGGGATTTTCAAGAATGGGCTGTAGCATCTTGATGACCAAATCATAATACTAACTTAATAAAAAATCACGCTTCCAAGACTTTGAAGAAGTTTATGTCCAATAGTGGACGTTGATAAATTGATGAGTAGGAGAATGTGTCACTTAAGATACTATAAAGAATAACTTAGAAATGGATGTAGATAATATTATTGCGAGAGAAGAAGATCTCAAAACCTTATATAAACACTCTCTGACCAAAATGATATGATTTCAATTTTTCTATTGTTATAAAGTACACTTGCTGTGTAGTAGCGGCTATGAATACTACCAACCCTTATTTTGCTCGTGGACGTCGTAAAAGACGACTAATAGCCTTATAAAGACCTGGACCAACTCTATCTGACGCCGTTTGGTCAACAATTACATTCGCAAGGGGGGATGACGTCTGGCAGGCGGCCGGCCATAAAACTATAGCCAATAACTTTTACGATATATACTTTGAAAGAATAGTACATATTGTATCGACCCCCAAGTAATTGGGATAAGAATAGGAGAATGATGATGATGTTGCTATAAAAGACACTTGTATCTACCAGTTGGATGTAAAAAGTTATCAGAAACCTTATTTTTAGTATATTTTAGATAATTCTTCTGTGTCCCACAATAAAATATTCATCGAGATATTCTTCTCTCGTTTGTATTTTACGAAGTTTACCGGCAAGAAAGGTGAGGTTATCATGGAATATTTAGCCCATCACGATGCTATCATTATTAACTGCATACATGTATGCATCAAGATTATTAAAGAAACTTTTTGTCGCTGAAACAATATTACTTATATACAACTAGAAGACCTGGCCACGCGTTGCTGTGGCTAAGTAGCCTCAGTAACACGTGGTGGTTATGCTAATTAATTGTAGCTTATATGAAACGTTTGTACGTTTAACATAGCGCCATCTATTAAATACTTGCTCATCCCGTCAACAGATACCGCCATCTGTGAGAATCATTTGGAGATAACAGATAATTGTGACTGTCATATAATAGACAAATAATTTACAATAAAATAATATTGCGACTATAAATTGAGATGGAAGCTATCCTATCTTTTAAGTTAGGTTAAACTACACATGCGGTGCAAATTTGATTAAAATCGGTTAAGTACTTTAGGAGTCCATCGCGGACAAACAACGTGACACGTAATTTATATATATTAAGATTTTACTATAAATATCTGTAATAAAACTATTTTTATGTCTTTTATCGTGTTTGTATTTGATTTTTAATTACCCAATATTTTTAATACTTTTCATCGTTTCTGGTCACAAGATCACTTCCATGATCGTACAAAATCAAATACAAAAGATCTATTTTAAAATTGTATTACTCGCGTAAACATAGCAAATCATTGACATCTTATTATATATTTTTATAATTTCTTTATAAATTTGTTTTCTTTTTTTATAACCCGGTTATCTCTCTAATAATAGAAGGAAAGTGTCCGACTAATATTCCGTGGGTAAGATGGGTGGATACATATTTAAATTCAAGTTCTCATTACCTTACCACTGTTAGAGAATCAATATTTTAAATGCTTCATCATCATTCTCCTACTCTTATCCCAATTACTTGTGGTCGATACAATATGTACTCTACTTTCATAGTACATACTGTAAAAGTTATTGGCAATAGTTTTATGACCGGCCGCCTGCTTGACGTCAACCCTCCTTGGGAATGTATTTGTTGACCAAACGGCATTAGATGGAGAGATGGAGTTGGCCCAGGTCGTTATAAGTTTAAATGCTTATAATATCTAATAAATTAATTTTAAACATTAATACATAAATTATTATAAATTAACAGGCAAACGAATTTCAATCTTAACGTACAATAAATAAATGTGCAAACGAAGACAAGTGAAACATCCCACAGAAAAATTGGCTAGATTAAAAAAGTTAGGTTGTTAGACGGGAATAGTTTAATAGGGATGATCGCCAGCTACTTTTTAGTTGCGATAGATCGATGTTTGGAACTATGGTTGTTAGCTAGTTTTAGTTCGAAAGGAGTATATATTTATCTCGTACATTTATTTTACTACCTACCTATAGCTTTGTTATAATGCCTTATATATGAGGTTTAAAGTAACAATAGACTAAAAAAAAGATGGTTGGACTGCGTGAAATATGCTGTGGATAGAATCTAATACGATTTGTGTGTCCCCCGCAAACATGCAATTAACGCAGTCAAATTACGCCCAAATTCAAAACAGCACTTTGTGGATCGCACGAAGTATTGTCCTGCGTAGGAATAGAACCCACGGCACTGGCACGGAATGCCGGTATCTTAACCACTACGCCATCTGTGCAGTATATTGTGTCAACCTAAAGTAATCCTTCTCTTCAATTTACTGCGAGTAAAATTTGATTAAAGAGCACGTTCTCGACAATAGAAAAGAATTTGGTACATATCCTATGACGGCCAAATTATTCAGCTTAGTATATTAATTCAAAGTTTCTATCATTTGAAAAGATTATTGTATCCATATAACTCTTAGTCGTTTCTTCCAATACCTTATTATACTTCAGAACCCATATAGGTTTCATAAACCTCCTCCAAAAGAGTGTCATCAGCATCATCATCATTACAACCCATACATGTCCCACTGTTGGGCTCGGGCGTCCTCCATAATGGGAGGGAAATTAACCTACTGTACCGCGCTGGTCAGACGTGTTGGTATAGGGTTTTGTTTCGAGTTTTCCTTCTCTCGCATAGATGTTATATGCATTTTATATCCCTTAGTCCTCTCGTACGATCCCCACGGTTAAGATATGGGGTGGTGAATAGTATTCTCACTCCGTCACCACACGGATCAAGAAAAGAGTGTAATTAGTCTAAAACAATTAGTATAATAGCTAATCGGGTTAGAATAGAATTTAAAATTGAATTTCGAATTTTCTTTTCTCGTATTATAATAATATAACATGACTAGCGACCCCCCTCGCTTCGCTTCGGTTACGTCTACTTTCGCTACATAGAATTCCTCTCGGAGAAGGAATTTCTTAAAATCCTATTTTATCTGACCTTTACAGGGCAGAAAGAAAGTCCACACTAAATTCCAAGTCTGTAGGGGCAGTATTGGAAAATGTAGATTTTTTGGGTTAACACCAACGCAATCGCTTTAGGAGTAGAATTTTTAAAAAGCCGTTGCTAGTTAACTTGTGTATTGTAACAAAAATATGCCCACCGAAATTATTAGAGATATATTTCAAAAATGTGATTTTTACACCCCTGCCACCTTGCGGGTGAAATTTCGTGACATCCGTTCTTAGCTGACCTTTACTCAGAGTCTCTCGAAAGGAGTATTCCTACCAAAATTTAAAGTCTATAGGCCTTATGATTCCAGAGATATCGTGATGAGTCAATATATAGGAGGAAATCTCTTATATATACATAGATTATAACTCACCCTTTCTGTCTTTTTACAAACATGTTGATTAAAAACTGGTTAAACAGCGAACGAAAATATAGCAGATGATCTTGTACTCCTTTCCTAATCATTATAGGTTAAAATAAAAAGTTGCAGTAGATATAATTTTATAAAGCAGGGTTTGTGGTTTTAGTATCGCCGTAGCATAACACAAACGGATATTATCACACAAACTATAATGCATCGTGTGAGTGATTGATCTCAGTTATTCCATGCAAGGTATTACCATGGCTTGGAATTACAATATTCTGCTTAGAAAATTACCGCCTAATCATTTCAAATTTTAAAGTCTACGTTCATATGAGGCCGTGTCCTAAAAGTGCATGACCTTTCTAAAGCTTAGAAACCTATAAACACTGTTCTAATATAGTGCGGTGACATTCGAGACATTTCAATTTTAAAAAGTATTATGTGACATCAACCTTTTTAGAGTTCCATACCCAAAAGATAAAACAGGACCCTATTACTAAGACTCTGCTGTCCGTTCGTTACTTCGCCTGTCTGTCACCAGGTTACTCTCATGAATCGTGATAGTTGGACAGTTGAAATTTTCACAGATGATGAATTTCTTTTGCCGCTACAACGACATATACTAAAAAGCAATAAAATAAATACTTAAGGGGGCTCCCACACAACAAAGATAATCTTTTTGCTCGTTTTTGCTCGATATTGACAACAAAAATACGTAGACGTTTAAAATATTCTCAGATAATTTAGTAATATATTCACTTTAGAAATAAATAATTAAATTAAAATAAAACAAACAGAGAATTTAAGAGGGGCTCCCATATAATAAACATGATTCATTTACCATTTATAGATAATGGTACGGAACCCTTCGTGCGCGACTCCGAGTCGCTCTTGGCCGGTTTTATGAATATAATCGAATTGAGATTTCAAACATGTGTTAAATAAAATGTATTAAATCAAAATCTCTAAGAAGTTTACACTTTAAAGCAAATCACTCCTAAAATAACTTTCCATCCCTTTTTAACCCAGTTAGGAGATAAATCTCAATAAAATATGAATCACGCCTTTCATCAATTCTGTTATAGAATGTTTTGCAAAATTTGAAATGATCAAGGAATCACGTTGTCACATACAAACTTTGCCCTGATTTTCACCCCCTTAGGGATATAATTTCGTAAAATCCGTTCTTAGCTGACGTCTACTCGGCGAATGAAATATTCCTACCAAATTTAAGGTTTGTAGGCTATGGTTCCAGAGATATCGGTATGAGTCAATACATAGGTGGAAATCTCTTATATATATATATATATATATATATATATATATATATATATATATATATATATATATATATATATATATATATATATATATATACATATATATATATATATATATATATATATATATTACACAGTTCAATGGTTTTTTATAAAAACTGAGTAAAATAAATATTACTTTTCATTTTGAATTTATTAGGTTAGGTAGCTAGTAGCTACAGCGAAGTTAAATAAGCTTATTTCATCAATAGGTCTCGATATTGATCGACGTATCAAACCCCGCCAATTCAAAAATACGGCAATAGAATTAAGGTTTTTTTTAAGAAATCGCATTAACTCTACACTGAAATATCAATTTAACTTATCTCCTCTGGAAAGAAAACTTTCAATCCCGTCGCCAACTTGGATTTCGATTATTTGCAAGGGTGTCACGCGTATCTTAGCTGACAGTAAAAACGTTAATTAAATTTTCTTTTTTTTTTTCATACTATTTCATCACCGATAAAGTGCTGCAAGCTGTGCAGTCCAGTTACATGGGCTGTAGAGCTTGTGTGCGGCTTGATGATGGAATGTCGCCTTGGTTTGACGTCAATATCGGCGTTAAGCATGGGTGCGTTCTATCAGCCAGGCTGTTTATCATATATCTAGATAAATGTCTCCGAAGGTTGAACGATATGAATGTGGGAGTCCAGATGGGCGATTCAGTGGTCAGTGATCTGCTCTATGCAGATGATGCAGTCCTGCTGGAGCAATCAGCGACTGACCTGCAGACCCTAGTCGACAAAATGACAATGACAGAAAATTGTAAGAAAAGGGGTCTACGCATAAATGTGAGCAAAACCAAAATAATGGCCTTTGAAGGAGGTGAAGCCAGAACAGATGTAAGAGGATAGATAGGTAATAATGTACTAGAACAAGTGGATGAATTTGTATACCTTGGATGTGGATTTAGCCGAGACGGGAGGTACACCACTGATATAGAGTGAAGAATAAATGAGGGAAATAGAGTGAACGGAGCGTTGGGACAACTTCTCGGTAGCCACCACCTCAGCCAGAAGGCACGTGTAGCAATACATAACGCAGTGCTTGTCCCAACATTACTATATGGAATCGAGAGTTAGGTATGCAGAAAAGAGCATGAAAGTAAAATTAAAGCGGTCGAAAAGCGATCTCTACGGAAAATCTGTGGAGTTAGGGTGACCGACTGCATTCGCAACGACGACGTAAGAGAGCGAGTAGGTATAAAAGAGAGTATTGGTGTAAAGATACGAAAGGGAATGCTCCGATGGTTCGGACATGTGGAAAGAATGCCAAACGAACGTCTGGTTAAGAAGATATACAATGCGAAAGTGGAAGGATGTGGGTACCGGGGGAGACCGAGACTCACCTACCTAGACCAGATTGGTCACGTACTGAAGTAAGGTGGAGTCAAGAGTCTCCGAAACCGGCGAGCGTGTATGAAGAGAATTATGAATGTTGAGGAAGCGAGTTAAGTATGCAAGGATAGAGTTATCTGACACTCTGTTCTCTCTGCCTACCCTGCAAGGGATATGGCATGATAATATGTATGTATGTATTTCATCACCAGGTGATCAAAATTCACTGTTGGACATAGGCCTTCGTATGGGAGAGATTCTAGATAGTGTTCGCTATAAATTTCCCAGGGAAGTCCTGCTGCCCACTCCCTTAATACATTGTAACCAACCATTATGTGGGGATGATATATTGTTTATAAAAATCGTCATAATGTGTAAACATGTTCCAATAGATGGCGCGTGAAAGGTCTGCCTAAAAAGACAATATGTGTAAGAATTTAGTTGTTATATTTAGGCCTCATCTAAGTGGTAACATAATTGGAACTGATTTCCAGCCGCTATAGGTCCAAATCCAAAGTGTGGAATCCTTGTGTGTAAAAACAAAAAAAAAATTGCTACACGTGGGGAACATTTTTATAAATAAACTAGCATATTAAACCTAATATTTTCAGTTTTTTTATACCCCATTTAGTCACAGAGTCACAGCCTTTATCTGTGGTAGGACCACGCTGTTGACCATCTCTATCTACAGCCACAGGCTGGTCCATCCGGAGTAGTACCACACTCTCGCAGAAGATCGACGTCTGAGTAATGGCAATGTGCTATTGCACTTCGTTCGGTGAGCGAGAGAGGCGGAAGGCCAGCTGGGTGGGTTTGGGATTTATATTGATAGACAGCGGCCTAGCTATATTCTTGGTATTGCAATGATCCATTGACGGCAGTGACATTAAACATCAGGCGTGCTGCTTGCTTGTTTGCCACCACATGCAATAAAAAAGAAGAAAAAAAAATTAAAAATACAACGTGCGTCAGTCCTTTATTGCCAGTAATAATAAGTAGCAGTAGTATTATGCAAAACTTATGAAGATTATAGTAAGTGTTTTCGCATAGTGCTAGCGAAGTTATATAACCCTCTTGTTTCTTAACTAACAAGGCATTTGTAATATTTTCAATTGTACAGCAAAATAAATTTGATAACATACTGATAACAGCGTCATCTACCGAGGCTAATTTTGTCTTCAAACCATCCAGGAAGCCATTGAAATATATACACAAAATTTCATCTAAATCAGTCTAACGACGACACGTACGTAAGAATTATATATATTAAGACTGACAGACCCGGCCACGCGTTGCTGTGGCTAAAGTAGCCTCAGTAACACGTGGTGCCTATGCTAATAAATTGTAGCTTATATGAAACATTTGTACGTTTAACATAGCGCCATCTATTAAATACTTACTCAATCCAGTCAACAGATACCGCCATCTGTTAGAATCATTTGAAGATAACAGATAATTGTGGTTGTCAAGTAATAGATAAATACATACATACATATCATCAAGCCATATCCCTTGCAGGGTAGGCAGAGAGAACAGAGTGCCAGAGAACTCTATTCTTGCATACTTCACTCATTTCCTCAACATTCATAATTCTCTTTATACACGCTCGCCGGTTTCGGAGACTCTTGACTCCACCTTCCTTCAGTACATGACCGATCTGGTCTAGGTAGGTTACTCTCGGTCTCCTCCGGTACCTACATCCTTCCACTTTCGCATTGTATATCTTCTTAACCAGACGTTCGTTGGGCATTCTTTCCACATGTTCGAACCATCGGAGCGTTCCCTTTCGCATCTTTACACCGATACTCTCTTTCATACCTACTCGCTCTCTAATAATAAATAATAATAATAACTAATAGATAAATAATTTGCAATAAAATAATATTGCGACTATAAATTGAGACGGAAGCTATATTATCTTTTAATTTGGATCAAACTAGACATGCTGTGCAAATTTGAATAAAATTGGTTAAGTACTTTAGGAATCTATCTTGGACAAACAACGTGACGCGTAATTTATATATATTAAGATAAACAAGTATATTTAAAGATGATTCACAATAGCATGGCCCTGATAAAACTCATACTATATCTAACTATATAGACTACATAAGCTTACAGCTCTATGCTTACTGTTGGCAAATAGTTGGTTAGTCATGAAGTGTCCTCGGTTGATATCCCAACCCACTTTTAGATTTAATCTCAAATAAAATGCCTTTGTGTGTTGGATCAATGCCTCCATATGAGCCACCCAAAGCTGTAAAAACTGGATTTTGCGGTAAAGTGTATAATTTTACTGTAGTAAAATTTCAAATCATCTCCATCATAAAATAGTCCGGTTTTAAGCATCCTTAGTAGTTAATTTTAAAATATTTTATATAATTACAGTTAGTTTTGTTCAATCATTAGTCAATAATTAGACATAAACTGAAAAAAAATATAATTAGATTATTACCGTGTGGTGACGGAGTAAGAATACAATTCGCCACCCATCTTACCCGTGGGTGATCGTACGAGACGACTAAGGGATATAAAACGCATATAACATTTATGCAAGAGAAGGAAAACTCGAAACAAATCCAAGACCAACACGTCTGACCAGCGTGGTATAGTAGATCAATTGCCCTCCCATTATGGAGGAGGCTCGAGCCCAGCAGTGGGACGTGTGACGATGAGACATAAACTCCTACGATGGGCAGCAATACTCTACGATAGTATACAAGGACTTTTGGCGGTAACATGAAAGCATCATGTTGTAGTTCTGTATCATATTAAATATTTTAGTGTTTAAAATGTTATATAAATAATTTTGATGACATTTTATGTAATAGGGTGCGTAGGAGCTACTGGGGTGTAGTGATTATAAAATAAAAATGCTCTACAAATGATTTCGTTTTTCACCATAACTTCCAAAAATTACCATTAAAAGTGTAGCCATATAGCATTGGTAGTCATATTATCACCTCAGCTCACACACGTTTCACTTCTGGGCTCATGTTTCGTCTTCAATATAAGGGAAATTTAACTAACATACCGCGCTGATTCCGGTCAGTACAGGATTTTACTTCGAGTATTCTACCTCTTATTGACGGCTGATTTGAGTTACCGACTTACAATGACTAATTCAAAGAAACTAAAAATGATAAAGAAGGACGCATTATTGAGTTACAATACTCGATAATGCGTTCGTATTAGTAGCTGATTGCCATACAAAGCAATCACGAGGACTGCCGACAGAACTGAAATCTTAAACCTATAAAAAAATACAAAAAAATAGAAAGCGTGCTCCAGGGAGTATGTATGGCCATACAATAAACACACATATTAAAGATATTATATTATAGATATATTATTACTTCCTCTCCTACGGTCTACATACTCTCCCTCTATCTTACGAATTTTTGATCAGGTCACGTGTCCTGACGCAAGCTTAACATTTTTTACCCATCCCAAGGTGCAAAAGTGCACAACGCTAAAGAAGTTTTCACTTCAAAAATAGTATAAAATAAACGCCACGCTTGACAGACTATATGGCGATCGCAATTGATTGTTATAAATTACGTATAAATCCGTTCACTGTCCTGGTGTTCCCTTATACTATTATAACATCTACAACGGGTATATAATGGTATAGTACTGAAATATTGTATCTTGAACCCGGTACCACTGGTATCCAGGTGAATAAGGAGGGCAGTTGTTTATTTAGAATAATGAATAACAAAAAAAGTAGGTAGGTGCTGTGTGGTAGCTGCTACGAGTACTACCAACCCTTACTTTGCTTGTGGGTGTCTTAAAAGATGACTAAGAGCCTTATAACGACCTGGGCCAACTCCATCTGATGCCCTTTGGTCAACAATTACATTACCAAGGAGAGTTGACGTCTGGCAAGCGGCCGGTCATAAAAATATTGCCAATAACTTCAAAAATATGTACTATGAAAGAAGAGTACATATTGTATCGATCCGAAGTAATTGGGATAAGAGTAGGATAATGATGAATGAATAACAAAAAACTAAGAAACCCGCGTAGAATGTCCAACTCTACCTTATGTGTGTGTGTGAATTATTTTATAGACGATTAAGTATTGTGAAATAATATAATAGCAGTATGAAATAACATTTCTAATATTAATAATAATTATACGTAAATTATATTCTTATATTATCTTCGCACGGAGAATTTTCAGACACCAAAAGTGTTTACTTACTCTTTATTATATTAAACCTGGTGCTAAGTGATAACATAATATTAAGTAATAAGTTAAACTAATTTATTAAGAAATGTAATAAAAATATAAATTTTGAATTTCAATCAATATATTTAAACTTTAAGTGGTAGCCCTAATCACTCGACAAACTCCGTCAGATTCCAAGGCTTTAACTTTGTTGAATTAAAATCCTGTTTATTTGCTGAAGACATTTATTTTGGATTTCTTTTGGTAATAAAACTTTTTACGGTGGTATTGTAGTTCTCGCGAAGTTCTACAAACCAAAATGATTAAAGTAATCTAAATGTCAGACGAAATTTATAAATCTTTAACTCTTTAATAGTAAGCAATTATTGATTTGAAAAAAAAAATAATATATTCAAAGTGATCTCGGACGTTGGCCAATCAAATGACTATAGGGTTATATTATATTTGCATCGTTGTCTTACGTTCGTTACGGAATATATATATATATATATATATATATATATATATATATATATATATATATATATATATATATATTCCGCGGGATGAAAGTAATGTTGTGAGAAAAGTTTTAGGTATGAATGTTGAAGGCTTAAGGGTTAAAGGAAGACCAAAGAAAAGATGGATGGACTGCGTGAGGCATGACATGGATAGTTTAGGAGTGACGGCAGAGACGACGTCTGATAGCATCGTATGGAAAAAAATTACATACATGCGTCGACCCCAAGTAATTGGGATAAGAGCAAGATGATGATATATATATATATATATATATATATATATATATATATATATATATATCGGCGCAAATACAACAATACACCTACTATAAATAATTAGACTAATTAATTGAATAGTTTAATTACTTCATAAATCATCAATTGATTACTTAAAGATTATTTTGATGTTAAATTAACATTAACAAACATGTGATTAGGTCTCTCATTGAAATTTCTATACTTAAATTGTAAACACGTGCACGTGCACGCACGTGCGCCGAGGCCTATAAACGGACACACTGTCGTAATACATTCATTCGTGTTCGAGTCTTTGAACCGTGCGGAGCTCTCTGGGGCGACGTTACACTACTCGTTGAGAATACAACATTTAAACAGTTACTTGTGGAGTTTTATTTCGAAGATCAAAACCGTACCATGAATAATCCACGTAACTAACAACACTGACGTCACCAATGGTGACGTCAAATAATGGTGGTTTCTCCTGGTCATACAATGGTGGTTTCTCTTGCGTCATGATTGATTCCTCCTTCGTCATCAGAAGTGGGATCGTACACGATCAGCTTCACCGTGCCCCGTAGCCTGGTGATCAGTTGTCCATATCGGCGGCAATGAATTGCTTACTCTCCGAGATTCAGCTGCAGAACTAACAGAGCTCATTCCATCGACCTCACGACAAGAGCAAATACGGCTAAACCACGAGCTTCAGGATGAAAATAACTCGTCAATTTATTACTTTCACATAACTCTTCGAGAACCTCCAAGAACTCTTTGAGAACTCTACGAGAACCTCCGAAATAACTCGTCAGACTAAATCGTAGATAAGTAAAATCAATTTATTACTTTCACATAGCTCTTCGAGAACCTCCGAGAACTCTTCGAAAACCTCCGAGAACTCTACGAGAACCTCCGAGAACTCTACGAGAACCTCAGAGTACCCTACAATAAAATCCCCTACAATTCACTAACATACTAATCAGTATTGGTATTCTTAAAACTCCAACAAATTTGTTTATAAAACAACAGCTTCACTACTCGGAGAAAACTATTTCTATTAGAGAACCAACGAGTATCGACGAGAACCAACGAGTATCGACGAGAACCAACGAGTATCGACGAGAACCAACGAGTATCGACGAGAACCAATGAGTATCGACGAGAACCAACGAGTATCGACGAGAACCAACGACTATCGACGAGAACCAACGACTATCGACGAGAACCAACGACTATCGACGAGAACCAACGACTATCGACGAGAACCAACGACTATCGACGAGAACCAACGACTATCGACGAGACCCAACGACTATCGACGAGAACCAACGAGTATCGACGAGAACCAACGAGTATCGACGAGAACCAACGAGTACACCTAAAGGCTTCAACATGTATAATTAAAACTTCCCTCACAATATAACTTTCATCCCGTCTCATCATATCCATCATCCATCATCATCTACACCACGTCAGGCGTTCAATCTTTAAACTTTTTTTGTCACTGGCGCTAATTTCTAATTTTCTCTTCTAATTATGAAAAAAATATTTATATCCTAATCTGTAAAAAAAGTTGAGTAACTTCGAGAACAATTTACCTATAGATACTACATTACTATATATCTATATATATAAAAGCAAGTTGTGTTAGTTACAACACTTATAACTCGAGAATGGCTGCACCAATTTTTATGATTTTTATGTTTTTCAGTTTGTTGTCGTCGGGAATAGGATATAGGATATTGAAATATGATATTAATAAACAAAAAAAAAACAAAATTAAAAAAACATCAATTCTAAACGTTCATTTATTGATGATGTAACCATGGCAACTGACAGCACACGTCATTACGTGGTCTAATGGTTTGTTTGGAAAAAACCTACCGCGAAAAGTTAAAATTATATAATTTGGAAAATCCAATAGTGCACGCCTCATAATTTTTATATTATTTAGCATTTACTATTAGTCAATGCTATAATATGCACGATAAAAAAAGAGCCTTAATTATTTCATTGAGTAAGATCTGGTACTAATATTAAATAAAATTGCACTTTAAAAAAGAACAAAAAAATATGCATGCGTATAAAGTACGTACATATATCAGAAGTCACACTTTGGCTAACTACTCTCTCTCTCACTCTCTCTCTGCCTCCTCTCGCTCCCCCTTCTCTCCCTCTCTCTCTCGCTCCCCCTTCTCTCTTCTTTCTTGCCAGATACGGAATATTTTATCCGACGTCTTCGAATATTTTTTTAATCAACTATTTTCTTACTTTGAACAAAATAATTGCTTTTAAAAATATCAATTACGTTTAAATGAATGTTTTTTCTTGACATATGTATGATAATATTATCCTATAAGTGCAATGTGAGAAAAATAGAATCATTTTTAGGTTTAAAAAGTGCTTGATTTTCATATATCGTGAGTTGAGCAAGCGTGCAACAAAATTTGACCGGTCAGAGTTGTTTTGTGCGAGTTTTACGATTGTTTACGAATATTGTAATAATAAAACATATTATTTATGTCTGTATTGTCATCAACAATGTCGCTACCAACAAAATCAAATCTTTCCCAACAAAACCGTAACGCAGTTAGAATTCGAAACATAACGAACGTAACCACGGCAGAAGAACAATTTATTGCACGAGAATATATAGCCTATATATAATAATATAGCCTAACTTCGTACTTCTTAACCACAAGAGTAAAACGAGGTAGGCCGTGCTGTTGACAATGCGAAATCGTTGAACAAATCGCAGAGATCAACAATTAGTTTATTTTCAACGCATATGAAGGAAAATAATGGTATATTATTATATAATAAATAGAGTTGGATACATCAGCGGATATATTTACTATCCACTGATGTATCCAACTCTATTTATTTTGGGTATGGTTGGATACAATGAACTAAAGGTCAGGCGATATCTTGCACTCGCTTCATATTTGTTCAAATTAATAAGGGGTAAGATATATAATGCTGATATTTTACAGCGGGTGGGTTTATATGTACCTGATAGGTACATATGTGTGGCCAAGACGACAACCACGCCTGCTAGCAGTGCCCCGCGCCCGTAAACCTACTGCTTGAGGCGCCACTGTCACGTGCACTTCGAACTATAAATTGTGTTTCTGAAGAAATAGACATATTTTGTTGTTATCTGAATGAATTTACAAAAACCGCTTTACATATTATATGTTACACAAATAATTAAAGTTTATTTAAATTTATAAAATGTTATAATTATGTCATAATTATAACTTATTTTTGTTACCACGCTATTGCATTAGGTCAAATCCTGTAATAATAGTTATATTATATATATATATATATTTTTTTCCACAAATATTTTTTAGTTTTTTCACATTCCATCGTATTAGGACAGTGCCATATAACGATAACTCAATAAAAATGTATTACTATACTCAGATGAGAAAAGACGCAATCTATTCAAAACTCACGATCATATGTTCAAGAGTTCAACGATCTCGCGTGGTGAAAAAATGGAATCTTCAGATGTTGCGGCAGTGCATAATGCAAAAAAAAATTTTCCCGTGTTATTTAAATGGGAAAACTTCAGATTTGATGGAGGACCTCTTAAAATTAAAATTACGAACTCTACTTTGGACAGGCCTTTTGTTTCGACATCTTCTACGATATTTTGAGCGGAGAGTGAAAAATAAAAAATATCCATATGTATATGTATATGTGTGTTTGCCGTGTGGTAGCGGCTAAGAATACTACCAACCCTTACTTGCTCGTGGGTGTCGTAAAAGACGACTAAGAGCACTACACCGACCTGGGCCAACACCATCTGATGCCGTTTGGTCAGCGATTGCATTCCCAAGGAGGGTTGACGTCAGGCGGGCGGCCGGTCATAAAAACCATTGCCAGAACTATTGCAATATGTGGAAAAATAGAGTGAATGAGGACAGGGCTAGGGCGTACCCCGCAGGCGACGCGCAGGGGCAGCACCCGGTCTCTGTGGAAAATGGACAAGGGTTGTTGCATCACGGGCGGGTGCGACGTAAGAAGCGAGCCCTTTGTATGAAAGAGATCAGAATGAGGTATGCAAGTTGGAATGTTGGAACAATGACTGGAAGAGGAAGGGAGTTGGCGGATTTGCTAAAAAGAAGAAGAATAAATGTTGCATGTCTGCAAGAAACGAAATGGAAGGGCACTAGAGCTAGAGAAATTGGTGAAGGATACAAGTTTTATTATAGTGGCAGCGATGGTAAAAGGAATGGTGTAGGAATAGTGTTAGATAGATGTTTGAAGGAATGTGTGACGAGCGTAACAAGGGTGAATGATCGGTTAATAGTGGTGAAAGTAGTTTTGGAAAATGTGATACTCAATGTTATTAGCGCGTATGCACCCCAAGCCGGATGTAAGGATGAAGTGAAAGAAAGGTTCTGGCAGGATTTAGATGAAGTTATGATTGGTATTCCAGAAAGTGAGGAGATATGTATAGGAGGCGATTTTAATGGACACGTTGGAGCAGCAAATGATAGTTATGAAAGAGTGCATGGAGGATGGGGGTATGGAAAGCGGAATGTTGGTGGTGAGACGCTGCTTCAAGTAGCCTCGTCGTTCCACCTGGCTATCGTAAACACGTGGTTCCAGAAAAGCGAGGAGCACCTTATTACCTACAAAAGTAGTAACCACTGTACGCAAATTGACTACTTTCTTGTCAAAAGAAGTAAACTCAGTTCTGTAAAGGATTGTAAGGTGCTGCCAGGTGAGGCTCTAGTATCACAACACAGGCTTCTAATACTAGATATCAAAATAAAAACATGCGCTATTAAACGCAAAAACCGACCCCCTCCTAAGGTAAGATGGAGTATGCTGGAAAGAAAAGAGTATGCAAGTCGATTTCAACAAAGTATGATTGGTAAAATGAATGAAATGAAAGATATGAAGGATAAATCTGTGAATGAAAGTTGGAATGATATAGCTAGTTGTATTAGGAGTACGGCTAAAGTAATACTAGGAGAAACGAAAGGGAAGGGTATAATTGATAGAGATACATGGTGGTGGAATGAAGATGTACAAAAGATTCTGAAAGAAAAGAAGGAAAAGTTTAAAGCGTGGCAGAAAGAAGATAATGAAAGGTTGAAGAAAGCGAAAAATATTGAATACAAGGAATGTAAGAAAAAAGCTAAACGGGCAATAGCTACAGCGAGAACCCAGGCCCAAGACAGAATTTATAATTCGTTAGATGGGCCTCGAGGACAAAAGGCGCTGTACCGTATTACGAAAGCCCGAGAGGAACGAGCGAGAGATATTAGGCATGTCAAGTGCATGAAAGATGGAGATGGTAAAGTTTTAATAAAAGACGAGGAAATAAGGCAGCGTTGGAAGGAATATTTTGAAAGATTAATGAATGAAGAGAATTTATGGAGTGGAGAGTTAAAAGATGTGCCTGAGAACGTCGGTCTAGTAAAAGAAATTACAATAGATGAGGTAAGAAAGGCAGTGATAAGTATGAAAAACGGAAAGTCTGTAGGGCCGGACGGTATACCAGTGGAAGTATGGAAAGTTTTGGGTGAGGATGGATATATGTGGCTGACTTTGTTCCTCAATAAGTTGCTGCAGGATGAAGTAATTCCCAATGAATGGTGCAGTAGTGCGCTAGTGCCCATTTTTAAAAACAAGGGTGATGTTCAGGACTGCGGCAGTTATCGGGGAATAAAGCTCATGTCACATAGTATGAAAGTATGGGAAAAAGTGGTTGAGAAGCGATTGCGAGAAGAAAGCAAGATCACCCAAAACCAGTTCGGTTTTATGCCGGGCCGCGGGACAACGGATGCCATATTTGCACTGCGCCAACTGTGCGAAAAATATCGTGGTGCACATAAAAACTTGCATATGGTATACGTTGACCTCGAGAAGGCCTACGACAGAATACCGAGAACAGTTTTGTGGTGGGCACTGAAAGAGAAAAGTGTGCCTGTGAAGTATACTAGGTTAATCTGTGCTATGTACCAACGATCTAGGTCGTACGTAAAATCAGCGGCTGGAGACTCCGACGAGTTCAGTGTGCAGGTGGGTTTGCACCAAGGGTCGGCGTTAAGTCCTTACCTCTTCCTGTTGATAATGGATGCGTTAACATCGGAGATACAGGAAGAGGCACCCTGGTGCATGCTATTCGCTGATGACATTGTTCTCGTTGGAGAAGAAGGACTTGAGGTACAGAGCATGCTGGAGAAGTGGCGCTGTAAATTGGAGAATGTTGGCTTGAAAATCAGCAGACCTAAAACAGAGTACATGTTCTGCGATTTCGGCGGTCTCTCCAATTTTACACCCATATCTCTAGATGGAGTACCTATACCAGTATGCTCGGATTTTCGATACCTCGGTTCTCTTATCCAAAGCGATGGCGACCTGGATCGTGCGGTGAAACACAGAATGGATGCGGGATGGAGGAAATGGCGGCAGGTCACGGGTACAACATGCGACCCCAAAGTACCCCCTAAATTAAAGGGTAAAATATATAAAACCCTAATAAGACCTGCTGTACTGTATGGATCAGCATGTTGGGCGATAAAAGCGACGGATGAGAGACGACTGCATGTAGCGGAGATGCGAATGTTGAGATGGATGTGTGGTGTGACGAGATTAGATAAAATAAGAAATGAGCATATAAGAGGAAGTTTGAAAGTTGCGCCAGTGACGGAAAAGTTAAGGAGTGAAAGGTTAACATGGTATGGACATGTGATGAGACGGGATGAAAGAAATGTTGTGAGGAAAGTTTTAAATATGAATGTTGAAGGCTTTAGGGGTAAAGGTAGACCAAAGAAAAGATGGATGGACTGCGTGAGGTATGACATGGATAGACAGGGAGTGACTGCAGAGATGACGTCTGATAGGACTGTATGGAGGAAGATGACATATTGCGTCGACCCCAAGTAATTGGGATAAGAGCAAGATGATGATGATGATGATGTGTGTGTAAGTATGTATGGTATATTTAAGAATTAATTTGCCTACTTATTATTAATAAGATCTTATATTTACTCTTATATTTATTATAATATGTATAAAGAGTGCCGTGGGGGCCCATGCTCAACAAACTGGTTGTAACTGAAAACCAGCGCTGTAGCACCTTTGGCTGTAGCTTATGCTGAGGTAGAACCTTTTTGTTCTACTACAGTAGGGTTAAATATGTTTCTGTTGTCTTTCTTTATTTTTCCTTAATATGATTCTTACTAGTGTTTTTGTAATTGTTAATATAATAATCCAAATAAATCATTTTCTTGCTTTTTCTTTTTTCTTTCTTACTAAGGAAATTATCCCTGTATTGCAGGAATATCCTTGTATTGCACCCAGACTCAAAGCAACAAGTGGATTACACAAAATATTATCCTGCAAGGATAAAACCCATGACATCTTGTATGGTAAGTCGATATCTTAACTATTCTACCATCTGTGCAGTCAATTCGAATGTAATGTTCGAAATTTTATAATATGTAAAACGAAATCAAGTGATTATATTTTCGAAACAAATAACTTGTAAACTGGGTTGTTTTGTCCTAACGCAAATGAAGGCCAACCGCGATCGCGCCATGTTAACGTTATCTGCAAGTGATTGATGTTAGGTTAGACAAGGAGTTAGATCGGTCTGAATGTCGTATATTTTAGTTAAAACAAATGGCTCTGTAGTTCTTGGGTTAGCTTCCGTTTCATGTTTAAAAGCAAATTAAACTACGTAACTAAGGTTGATTTTTGTTTGATTTTTATTCTAGTAATAATTTTTTACCTAGTGAATTGCCACAATATAATAATTATCATAAATTAAATGTTTAATACAACTGATCATAAACAATATATTTTTTTTTTACATATAGAATCATTTTCTTTTTGTACTGGCAATAAAAATGTGGGTCAAACTTTTAATAATTGATGCTGTAGCGGGTAGATATAAATTTCTGTAATAACGATGACTTTTGGACGTAAGACACCTTAGTCCTCCCGTGACCATAATAACTGTAAAGTGTTCGTAACATCGGGCAATTAAAAATCAAATACAAACGCGATAGAATCTTATAACATACTTAGTTAACAAGGATTATAAAAAAATATCCGTGGGGTAACGGTATAGTTATATATCCGTGTGTGACGGAGTAAGAATACAATTCACCACCCCCTATCTTACCCGTGGATGATCGTAAGAGACGACTACTGATGAGATAATAAAAACGTAGGTGGTTATATGAAACCCGAGAGGGTATATCGCCGGGCGGGCCACCGAAGACAAAGATCGAGTATCGGTGGTCCGCTCGCACGGCGAAGAGAGGTGTTTGCAGGGTGGGTCCATGGGGTTGCGCGCCGCCTCTTCCGTCGCCCCGGGCCAATTTGCCGGGGCGCGACCACATCCATGGTCCCACCTTGCGAAAAAAAAAAAACAAAAAAAAAAAGGTGGTTATATGAAGAATTTTCTATTATCTGATCGTTCATATTTAAACCTCGAATTTGAATAGAATATTTATCAAATTTGATTGCTGTGGTAGAGTCTACGAATACTACCAAACATTACTTTGCTTGTAGATGTGGTAAAAGACGACTAAGAGGTTTACATAGACTTAGACCAACTGATGCCCTTGGTCAATAATTGCATACCTAAAGAGAGTTCATCAAGGAAAGGTCATAAAATTATAGCCAATAATTTGGTCAATGTGTACGAAGAGGAGTACAAATTACGTCGACGCCAAGTAATTCTGATAAGAACATGATGAATTATCAAATTTTACTAGTATTTTTTTTACTAGGAGTTTTTACTAGTAAATTGTCAATGTCTGTAACTGGGTTCGGTAGATAGCAATAAGTTGATTCTGATTATAGAGAATTAATAACCATGTAGTTAAATTTAATTATAACACATTTCGACTTAACCCTTCGGTAATGAGACGGAATATATCGTTTGTAAATTTATGCTAATATTATTAGCATCAGTTGTCTTGCGTCCAAAGGTCATCGTTATTACAGAAATTTATATCTACCCGCTACAGTATCTGTTATTAAAAGTTTGACTCACTTTTTAATACAAATTTATTCCATCCATCCATCCATCCATCAGTCCGTAAACGTCCACTGTTGGACATAGGCCTCCCCACGAGAATGCCATCTATAACGGTCCTGTGCCACCTCCAACGGTTTCCTGCGACCTTGATGAGGTCATCAGTCCACCGATAAATTTATTGCCAGTACAAAAAGAAAATGATTCTATATGGAAAAAAAATTATATTGTTTATGATCAGTTATATTAAACATTTAATTTATGATAATTATTATATTGTGGCAATTTACTAGTTTAAAAATCTAACAAAAACTATTAAACTACCACCGGATCGGAACGTGGCCACTTTCAGAGCAGTTTACTGTCTTCTTCAAGAGATTACTTATCTTAAGAAGAAGTTAATCTTAACTATAAGAAGATATACAATGCGAAAGTGGAAGGATGTAGGTACCGAGGGAGACCGAGACTCACCTACCTAGACCAAATCGGTCAGGTACTGAAGGAAGGTGGAGTCAAGAGTCTCCGAAACCGGCGAGCGTGTATGAAGAGAATTATGAATGTTGAGGAAGCGAGTGAATTATGCAGAGATAGAGTTGTCTGGCACTCTGTTCTCTCTGCCTACCCTGCAAGGGATATGGCGTGATGATATGTATGTATATATGTATTACTTATCTTAGTTATTAATGTAACTTAACATGTTAAAGTATGCTAAAGCTATGACTATGTCTATACCTATAATAAAACAGTAGAAGCCATTAATCTGATATTTTTATTAAATTTATCAAACTAGATTTTTTACATATCTAACGGTTTATATGCACACACTAATCTCCAAAATAACTAAACAAATTATTATATGGTTTGTAAAAAATATCAATAATATTTTGTTTCATTACAATGAGAAAAAGTGTAATCGTTAAATCAAAATTATCCATAAGCATTGCGTGGTTATATCGCCAGGCCAGTCATAGATGTTAAGGAAGGAACTGGTACCAGTTGTAGGACCGACAATTCAATAGGGGAACTCGGTAGATTATGGGATGATGATGAAACCTCCCTCTTTCGTCACCCTTTTTGGAATGGATGGGTGTGCGCAGACCATAGCATTGGCAAATAAAAAGAGTTGCGTAGTAAAATAGAATTTCACGCAGACGAAGCTGCAAATTTCATTTTGTTACAAATAAATTATGAAATTACTTCGAAAATTGACAAATCATTGAAATTAATAATATAATTTCGCAGGCCGTTTAAGGTTTTCTAATATATATATTATCTATACATAATTTACTGTGATTAAAGGAAAAACGATTAATTTATATGAAAATATTAATGAGACTTTTCTTTTTTTCAATATTAGGTACCACAGCTAAGAATTGAGTATATATTTTTGAGTTATACAAGAAAATTTTGAAAGGCAAAGGCAAAATATCTTTTATAATCATTTTTGTATTAGTATTTAGTTAGACAACAGTATTAATGTGTAGTAATGCCAATATCAATGATTGGTGATTGTCGTTTACCCATAATAATTGATTTATTTCTCACCATAACACTTTATAGTACACAATAACACTTACTCTAAATTTACAATTATGATTATGGATTGCTGGTGCTTGTGGTAGGTAAAAAGACTACCTGTAATACAATAAAATATTAAAATACAAGAAAATTCTAATATTATAGAATAATTATTTTTTTAGTTAATGATTTCGTAGAGTTTAGATATGAACATAGTTCATAATACAAAAATAACTAATTACATTGACATTTTTAAAAATATATAGAGAGATAACTTCACTAAATATGCTAATCTGATTTAAAGCCGTAGAAGACTTTTTCATTTAAAACGCTAATTTGATTTAAAGCCAGCAGTAGAATGATTTTTAATTTAAAACCCCATAGAAACCATCACATGAAATATTTATCTACGATCTTTAACCATCCATGAGTATTGAACTAAACGATATGGGCTTACAGTAATCCGCTAGCTACTTTATAAGTAAGGCGAACTTTCTATCTTCAAGACTAGGTTATAGGACATTATAGGTAAGTAACTAGACGTTATAAAAATTAAAATAATAATAATAAAGACTTCTATTGATCTGATTGTTACAAAACTTCAGATGATTAGTCTCTAATTTAAATCTGAAGATTTTCTACAATTTTGATCAATATCGATCCAGGAGCTTCGAGGTACATGAGCAACATTCATACACATATTGATTTTTATATATATTTATAAATTCACTAACTGAACAATTAACTGACTTACTAAATGACAAAAAATTTAACAATTTTTTTACCATCATATCTTGCCTAGATCATGCAAGTCTGTATTTTTTTTATTTTAGTATAGACTGACATTCGTCTGTAGATGTATTTTAATTAACTTATTTTAAATAGCAATAGACTAATGAAAATTTTAGTATGCATTTGAAAGAACTGTGATTAAGTTCTGAGGTATTTTATTTTTGTTTTTATTAGCTTTGATCAGAACACTGCACAATGCCACTGCATAACAGTCTTCTGTGCCTATGCCGTGGGTACGATTACTGCGTAGGACAACACTTTGTGCGATTCACAAAGTGTTGTCTGAGTGTAATTTGTCTGCATTAATTGTATGTTTGTAAAGCCTCTGCAATACTAGGATTATTGCCTTAGTGCAGGTTGTTTAAAAAAATAGAACAATGTCTTTTTTTTAGGTTAACTAATTATACTTTTGAATATTTTAACTTTGTCATATAGGCACATTTGAATATTTTAACTTTGTCATATAGGCACATTTGAATATTTTAACTTTGTCATATAGGTATTAAATATTATCCAGCGGTGTTGATCATTGATTTTTGTACTACTGATATTAAAGATGTTTGCCACTTCCAGTTTCACATTTGTGATTACAATATCACATTGTAAGATTGATGGGAATCGCTTCAACTAAAAATGTATGAAAATCGTTTTAGGGATGCCAAGAAAACGGATGGCTACCATAATCGCAAAGTAAATTAGCATAATAATATGGTAATACAATTTAAGCCAGCCTCCAATTATTTTAACATTTAACGTTTTTATCTGAAAAATATATTAATCTTACCGCTGTTATAATATTTTAGGCATTTATATCAAAATTAAAATGGGCAAATGCAATGGGAAGTACCTCAGTAGCTGATTATTTCAGTTTCATTAATATAAAGGCAGAACTTTGCCTACTACTAAGTTTTCTTAGCATTCCTTATGCCTTTATATTGTATTACTTTAAATACAATTTGTACTTCTTACTCAAGTACCACTCTTTTTTTACAATTAAATACTGTATTTGTTTGATGCCGCATACACATGCACCCACTCGCACTAACTTACATGCACACGCTCACACACATACACCCACTTGCACTAACAGATCCATACACAGATAGATTTACTTTTCTTTTTTATTTATATTGTTATTTTATTTTTATATTTTATTTTGATGTAAAAATAATGTCAATATTCAAAGGGAAGACACTAACACTTGCAAGTTCTGCAACACAGTCTTTAATAGCGTAGGTGTTAGGGAATTCTATTAATTATAATCTACATATTACGTCAATAAACATTTATTATTATTATTATTGCAAAATTTAGAAAAGTAACACTTACATTCTCCTGAACTTTTAAAAACCGGTCAAAGAATGATCAGAATAAAACTTAGATATTTATATCTAAATATATATAAATTGAGAGACCTTCCGGTTCCGGCTTCTAAAAGTAAACACTTGTTAGTTGTTGCTCCCGCGAAAGTAAATTATAATCATTGTTATTATCGACTACACCAAATCACATTCACAGTTAACATTCGCAGTTGTGTCCAATGTACGAGAAAACAATATAATTATAATCGTGAAGTGCACAAATAAATCAAATTCTTCATCAAAATCATCACAAAAGGAGGTTAGAAGTTTAATTTTTTGAAGAAAAATATATGTCATCATTCATAGACAATAGAACATAAATGTCAAAATAGTACTACCAACACAAAACTAGAGTTGTCAGTCTCAAATAAGTGTTGCCTACTGTAAACCAGTGTTACCAAAAACAAACCTGTGCTGCCAACAACAAAATATTATAACTAACTTGGAATTTAAAGTTCATAAAAATGGACAATATGGAAATATTTTTCGAACGTATGAAGTTAGAAATGTCTAAACAAACGGAGGATATACTTTCAAGAATGGACGAAAAATTAATGCCATTTACTCGTGAAGTAGAAGAACTAAAATTAGAAAACCAAGAACTTAAGAAAAAAATTACAACGTTGGAAAGAGCCAGAAGAAATAATAATGTAATCCTATATGGATTAGAGGAATCTGAAAATACTACACTGGAACTTATGGAGAGAACCACACATAAAATAAGTACCGATTTGAAAATTACGCTCAATGTTAAAGATATCAATGAAATACGCCGAATTGGCAAAAAAGCCGACAGTAACAACAAGGCCAGACCAATACTTATCTCATTCGTAAATGGCTGGAGAAAAGTGGAAATACTGAGAAATAAGAAAAAACTAAGGAGTGTTTATATCTCTGAAGATTATCCTAAGGAAGTTCAAGAAAAAAGAAAAGAATTAAGAGAAAAAATGCTAGAAGAAAGGAAGAAGGGTAACTATGCGGTATTAGATTATGACAAACTAGTTATCAAAGAAAATACGATAAGTAACGAAAAACGAAAACGGAACTTGTCAACATCACCTGGAAATTCACAACAACCACGGAAACAACACATTTCTTCCAAAATGAACAGAACGAATGCTTTCGACATAATGAGAGGCAGAAGCAGCTCTCTTTCCTCCCTAACTAAACCTAATGAACAGAGACAATGACATAAAAACATCAGCCACCGGAACAACAAAACACTGAAATTTTATCAAAACAAAACAAATATAGAAACATTCCCCAAGCCGACTGGTCCTCGAGGGGAATTAGACCTCCACCCTCCACCAAAAATATACAAATACAACTACGACAACAGAAATAATATAAAAGTTAAAATCAAAAAAACAGCTATAAAAATTGGAACATACAACGTGAGATCCCTTTCGTCGACTGAAAGATACCTTCAACTTACCTATGCACTCAATAAAATCGATTTTGATGTGCTCGGACTATCTGAAGTGAAGAGAGATGGTTGCAATATCGAAGAATATGAAGAGTACATCCTCTGCTATGTTGGAAAAACTAAAGGTCTACATGGTGTAGGATTCCTTATTAAGAAAGAACACAAACACAATATACATAGCTTCATAGGGATCTCTGAAAGGGTTGCCTTGCTACAATTAAAAATAGATCAACTTCGCATCTCTATAATTCAAGCTTATGCCCCAACGGAGGCATCACAAGAAGACGAAATCCAGATATTTTACAACGACATTGAGAAAGCACATAATTTAGCGGATGAGAGATTAATAGTCATGGGTGATTTCAATGCGAAAATTGGGCAGCCGAAGAAAGAAGAGAACTTGTGCATGGGAAACTACGGTTATGGAAAACGCAATAAAAGAGGGCAGCAACTAATTGACTACGCCCTCGAACACAAACTGTCTATCATGAACACCTTCTTTAAGAAAAAAGAAAAAAAGAGGTGGACCTGGTTATCTCCCAATCAAAAAATTAAAAATGAAATTGATTTTATCATGACAAACAAACCTCGTATGATGACAAATATTGAAGTCCTAAACCAAGTAAATTTTTCTTCAGACCATAGATTATTACGAGCGACACTCACCTTAGCCCAACAAAGGAAAAACAGGAAGAATTTTAAAACAATAAGAAAATCTATTAAAACAGATAATGAAATTGAAAAATATATGAATTGCCTGAAAGATAATCTTGAAGACATAAATAGTAGTTTGCTTGAGAATGTTCAGACTTATTATGACACCCTAGAAGAAAAAATACTACTTAGTGTAGATAGTAATAGAGACACTCAAAAGAAACAACACACAATACTTAGTGAACAAACAAAAAATTTAATTAAGAAGCGCTCAGAATTAATATGGACCAAAAACAAAAATATACAACAGAAAGAACAACTCGCCCAGTTATTCAAAACTACTAATAGATCAATAAAACTTGATTATACTAAACACAGGGAAGAAATCATATATAGAAACCTTAATACCTATAGAAGTGCTAAAAGGGCTTATAAAGAAATGACACTTCAAAAAAAGTGGATACAAAAACTAGAAAACAACTCGAAAGAAACAAAGAATAGAAAGGATGTGATAGATCATGCAACCCATTTTTACAGAGAACTATACAGGAAGGAAGAAAATGATGAAATAGACAATAAGCAAGATAAAAAAGTCAATGTAGTTAAACCAATAGAAGAATATGAAATATACGCACACATTAAAGCCTTAAAAAATGAGAAAAGTCCAGGCCCAGATGGATTAACAAATGAGTATTTGAAATTAGGAGCTCCTATCTTACTTAAACATCTAACAATACTGTTTAACAGAATACTTGACGCCGAAATAGTACCAACACAATGGTGTACATCCGACATTATATTAATTTATAAAAAAGGGAATCCTTTGGATATTGGGAACTACAGACCCATCAGCCTTCTGGCAAGTGCATATAAGCTTTTTACATCCATTGTCCTTAGAAGAATTTCCGAAAATATTGACTCCTCACAACCAGTAGAACAGGCAGGTTTCCGCTCCGGCTATAACACAATAGATCATATACAAACTGCGGAACAACTAATTGAAAAATTTAATGAATACAACAAACCATTATATATTGCATTCGTCGACTATAGCAAAGCATTCGATAGTATCAGCCATGCCTCTATCTGGAACGCTTTAAAAATAGCAAATGTTGAAGATAAATACATAAATATCATAAAATACATATATTCCAACAGCACGAGTAGGGTCAAACTTGAGAGAAGAGGCGATGTGATCAAAATAGAGAGAGGGGTTAGGCAAGGTGACCCCTTGTCGCCAAAAATTTTTATTGCTGTGCTAGATAATGTTTTCAAACAATTACAATGGACTAAATTTGGTATTAATATCGATGGACGTCGACTAAATCATCTCAGGTTTGCCGACGATATAATCATATTTGCTGAAACAGCTAAACATCTACAAGACATGCTCAGTACATTAAACCAAGAAAGTGAAAATGTAGGCTTACAAATGAATAGAACCAAAACTAAAGTAATGACCAACAGCTTTAAAACACCCATTAACTTAAAAGGAAACACTATAGAATATGTAAAGGGCTATATCTATTTAGGAAAGCAAATATCATTTAGAAAAAATAACAACGAAGAAGAAATGGAAAGAAGAATAAATATCACATGGAAAAAGTTCTGGTCATACAAAGAAATTCTGAAAGGCAAATATAATATGAAAATAAAGAGAACTGTAATGGATACCTGTCTTCTGCCCTGTTTATTATATGGGTGCCAAACATGGACTTATACAAACAAAATAAAACAAAGAATAACAACAACACAGAGAGCAATGGAAAGAAGCATACTAAAAATAAACAAAAGACATAAAATTAAAAACGAAACAATTAGACACAAAACGAAAATATTAGATGCACTAACACATGCTTTGAAGCTCAAGTGGCAGTGGGCGGGTCATATCTCACGATACATAGACGGGAGATGGACATTTCTAACTACAAGATGGAAGGGACCAATAGGAGGCAAAAGGAATGTGGGAAGACCCATCAAACGCTGGACTGATGACCTTATAAAGATTGCAGGAAAAGACTGGATGTATAAAACAAAAAACAGAAACCTGTGGAAAAATCTGGAGGAGGCCTTTACTCGAAACGAGATCCATAGCTCGAGAAATAGAAATAATTAATCATACTACATTTATATTAACCATACTAACATTGTACATAAAATTACTAATAATACTAATATCATTTAAAATGTTAAACTTAAGAAGAGTTATGGAATAAAAGAGGCTTTATTATTATTATATATATAAATTACGTGTCACGTTGTTTGTCCGCGATGGACTCATAAAGTACTTAACCGATTTTAACCAAATTTGCACAGCATGTGTAGTTTGATCCAACTTAAAAGATAGAATAGTTTAAATCTCAATTTATAGTAATATTATTTAATTGCAAATTATTTGTCTAATATTTGACAGTGAAAATCATATATTATATCAAAAGGATTTTAAAAGATGGCGGAATCTGTTGACTGGATTCAGTAAGTATTTAATAGATGGCGCTATGTTAAATGTACAAACGCTTCATATAAGCTAAAATTTGTTAGAATAAACAAAAAGTGTTACTGAGGCTAACCTAAGCCACAGCAACGCGTGGCCCGGTCTGCTAGTATTTATATAATAATAATAATAATAATAATTTAAAAAACGCAAAACTCGGAGGAACATTATATGGCTCCTTAAGTTCTTTTGATATAAAAAAAAATGTATCACAAGATTTACAGGAAAGCCAATAAACCGCAGGGCAGCTTGTGGCGAGCTGAATGTGAGTGGTGACACTGCGGTCCTGAATACGCCAGAGAGTCGATCAGGGACTCGTTTCCAGCTGGCCTTCATTGGCTGGCTAGAATGGAAACCGAAGAGTGCCCGAAGGACTCTCAGCTCTGGCTTGCCTTAAACAGCTGGTTAGAGAGGGGTCGCCAGAGCTATATACTCGGGGGTGGAAGTGTCATTTTCAAGGGCATAATTACGGGGAAACCAAGGGTCACTTTATCGCAGACTCAATGGTGAAACCGGCGCCGCACCGCTCGACACCCCTAGCCACTTACACCAATGTTGCCCTCTGTTGCCCGTATGACTAGTGTGTCTGTGGCGACTATTTAGGGGGCCCATTCAGTGAGTTGGCGAGTCACCGTCTGCCACCGTTCATCTCTTAACATGGGTTTGAAGGCAGACGACAGTTTATAAATTCATAGATATAAGATGAACCAGTCCACTAAGCACTCACTCCCATATTCATATATTAGATACCATCATCACACAATAGTTTTACACTTACTGCTGGCATTCCACGTATGTTATGTGCAGACATGGAATGTCATCGGTAGGTGTCCCATCCCAATATTTAGATTAAATTTCTCTAAAGGCCTCTGCGTGTTGGATCCATATCCCCATGTAAGCCTACCAAAGGACCGGGTATCTTCAATCAAAATGGCAAAATAAGGAAAGATAAAATAATTATTAAAACGCAGAAACCCATCATCACAATAGTTTTATGATCTGCCGCCTGCCTGATGTCAACCCCTCTTGAGGATATAATTCTTGACAAAACGGCATCATCTGGAGTATGGGCTGGCCTAGGTTTATCTAAAACTCTCAGTCCTCTTTCACAACATGCACGAGCAAAGTAAGAGTTGGTAGTATTCGTAGCCACTACTACACCGCAATTAAAGTGTAGAAACCCATTTATTACTTTCCTAAGGCAGACAAAGATAACGTATAACCAAATCTAAAAGTTTCGGAAGCCATATCAAATTAGTAGAATGATCTCAAATTGAAAATAAATGAAAATGATATTATATTGCTTCGTAATTGAAGCTGCATCGTTCATTCGTTACAGAGTGCCCTCTTATTGTGTCAATTCTTCCGCAATCGCTTCAATGATCTATTGTAATTTTTTAAGACCGTCTACATTTATTCTTTTATTGACTTCTTTCTTTCCGGATCTTATTAACATTATCCTTGTTTTATATAGGAAAACGTAACGAAGACGTAAGAGAGCGAGTAGGTATGAAAGAGAGTATTGGTGTAAAGATGCGAAAGGGAATGCTCCGATGATTCGGACATGTGGAAAGAATGCCAAACGAACGTCTGGTTAAGAAGATATACAATGCGAAAGTGGAAGGATGTAGGTACCGGGTGAGACCGAGACTAACCTACCTAGACCAGATCGGTCATGTACTGAAGGAAGGTGGAGTGAAGAGCAGCATGTGGTGTTTGCTTGTTATATAATGTAACCTTTTATAAATCTGTAAAACTAGAAATAAGTGGATGTATTACTGTTACATTAGTTAACAAACCAAATAAATAAATAAAAAGAGTCTCCGAAACTGTCGAGCGTGTATGAAGAGAATTACGAATGTTGAGGAAGCGAGTGAAGTATGCAAGGATAGAGTTCTCTGGCACTCTGTTCTCTCTGCCTACCCTGCAAGGAACATAGCGTAATGATGTGTATGTGTGTATATATAGGAAAAAGATTATTTAGACATTATTCCACTTGATGGTAATAAACTAGTAATGATAAGTGATAAATCAAAAACGTCCAGGATAAGGAAACAGTGTCTCACTGCCTAGTAATTTGATATTTGTTATTTCCAAGAAAAATAAGGAGCTGATGACATATTTGTATATATATATATTTAATATGGAAGTAGTTTAGGAAAAAAATAACCCTAATCCATTTGGTGGCCTATCGAACTACAAAAATTAGTCCCGATGATCATCTCAATTTGTAGTGTGATATTGACGTCTGTGAATTTGACTTGCCACACCACCAATTATTCAAAATACAATAAAAGTATAATAAATAATCTGAAGCTTTATTATATACAGCAGATTATAAATTCTCTAAAAAGGTGGTGGTAGGACCACGTTTTTAACAGTTTTCAGTCTACAGCTGCAAGCCGGTCTGTTCAAGGTTAGTATCCATACTTTCGCAGAAGATCGATGTGCTATTGTGCTTCGTTCGGTGAGCGAGAAAGCCGGTACCCCAACCGGGTGGGTTTGGTGTTTATATTGATAGGCAGCGGCCAAGCTATATTGCAAAACTCCATGAGCGGCAGTGACACTTACCATCAGTTGTGCTGCTTGCTCGTTTGCCACCTAAAAAAAATAATAAAAAAAATTGTATGCTTCTCAACAAATTTTTAATCCTTGGAACAAAAAATGTAAACTAAAACATTAATTCAAGTTATCAGAACAACTTTTATAGTATTTATTTCAGTTGAACTTTGTAAAGGGTTATACAAAACGTACTTTTCTACATTAATGAGTTACAAAACAAAACTTTGGACCTCTACGTGGCCTGTTTACGACTATAGTTAACGCCTGTGATTAGATTGAGAGCAAAACTTTCGGAGACTGTAATTAAGATACGAAAGGAATATAGTGAATGAACTATGTACTGAGTTTTCTTTAACTCTCTGTTCAATCTTTGAGATTACTTACTAAGATGAAGTGTAAAGTTGTAAATTTACTTTTGCCGATTAAGTAAGCTGTATTATTCATAATTAATTCTAAATATTATACATTTAAATCGTAACTTGTAGTATTTAGAATAATATTTATGGGATAGGTCGTCGGTTTTGATCGTTGCTTATTTTTTTCAATCTAGATAGTTTTTTTCCTATGGTGGCTTACGAGTAAGCAGTATATCTGATGGCAAGTGATACTGCTGCACGCAGATCAATTTGCAACACCAGGAGCACAGTTATAAAATTATTATTATGAAATATAAACATTTTTTTGTTCATGAAACAGATTTCTTTAATCAAAGTATTTACCCTTCTTATGTAATTGGAAGATCATTTAAATCTTTGCGATAGAACTCTGGGGTCCTGGACTCCACAAAGTGTGTGAAGATATTTTGCACTGCTTCCTCGGAAGAAGAAAGTTCGTCCCACGTCGGAACTCATATTCGAAAATTACTCTGATTTTCGCCGTATCCATGATCACTTCAAAAGCTGAATATAAAAACAATTGAACGTCTAAATACATTTTTTAAATTTAGAATGTTATAGTTTTCGTTTGAAAATTTTCAATTTCACTTTGATATTTGACACCATGCAGGTTTAATTTCAATTCAAAGTGGCTAGTAGATACGTTAAAACGGTAATTTCGTATTTACATACATACATATATACATATCATCTCGCCATATCCCTTGCAGGGTAGGCAGGCAGGTAGGAATTTCATATTTAAACCCCTATTATAAGCTGCTAACAAATATAAACAACCTTTTACTATAAGATTATCTTCTGAATACGTGAAGGAGAGAAATAGTTTAACCAAAAAATCCCAAAGCATGAATAAAAAGGACCAACTCGTTTCCTTTATAAAGAAAATATATATATATGTGGAAAATAGGTGATGTTGCATTTCGCTGTAGTAAAACACCTTTCAATTTTCCGCTCGATTCACTTTCGTTCTCACCTATTGACTGAATACTTAGTTAAGAGTACTTGCAAAGATTTGCAGAGTGTGCAATATCAACAAGTACCTATAAGATTCTATTTAACAAAGCAATTTTACCAAGTGCTGCAAGCATTTAGCGGAATAAATAGCTACTTTATATTTGCATAAGTGTTCTTGTGATGTAATAGAGAACCTTTGTGACGATTATCATGAGTTCGATTACCAAGAAAATAGGTTTTCGTTAAAATCAAAAATAATTGTTTTATATATGATTGTTATTTTCCGATCACTATCATCATTCTCCTACTCTTATCCCAATTACTTGGGGTCGATACAATATGTACTCTTATTTCATAGTACATATTATAAAAGTTATTGGCAATAGTTTCATATTGATGTCAGCATCAACCCTCCTTGAGAATGTAATTGTTGACCAAACGGCTTTAGATGAAGTTGACCCAGGTCATTATAAGTCTCTTAGTCGTCTTTTACGATATCCACGAGCAAAGTAAAGGTTGGTAGTTTTCGTAGCCGTTACCACAGCTATTTTCTGTCCACTATATATTTACCATCCGTCCACTATCATCATAATTCCCCTACTCTTGTCCCAATTACTTGGGGTCGATACAATATGTACTCTTATTTCATTGTAGGTACATATTGTAAAAGTTATTGGCAATAGTTTTATGATCGGCCGCCTGCCAGACGTCAACCCTCCTTGGGATTGCAATTGTTAACCAAATTATGTCAGATGGAGTAGGCCCAGGTTGTTATAAGACTCTTAATCGTCTTTTATTACATCCACGAGCAAAGTAAGGGTTGGTAGTATAGGTACGTAGCCGCTACCAACAGCAATATATTTATAAAATAGGTACCAAGACAACGATTTGTTTCGTCGTAAACTTTACAGCAAAACAGCTGCCGAATTCTACTCCTTGGCTATTCCATTTTCATTGCTTTTAAATATATTTTAACAGCAATGATTAATTTTGTTATTCAAATTGCTGAATTTTTTAGCATTTAATATGCTTAATTATTTATAAAAACCCGATACGAAACGAAAAATGATGTCACAAGCGGGGTTTGAACCCGCACCTATTGGGAATCCGGCCCAACCGTAACAAGGTTGTGTCATCGTTTAATACAATTCTAACTGTAAAGTTTGAAGTATTAAGTCTATACAATGTGTAAAACATTGTCCGATAGATGGCATACGTCACCTTGAAGACGTAGGTATAATGTGAATGGAAATTTGCATGTCCTAAAATAGTTCACGATGGTGTAAGTGGCAGCACGGTTGGGCCAGATTCCCAATAGGTGCGGGTTCGAACCCCGCTTGTGACATCATTTTTCGTTTCATATCGGGTATATATAAATTTTGTTATTTTTATCATTAATTTTAAGATTACTATTTTGTGCCTGATGTGGTTAACAAGATCTATTTTTCATTAATAAATACAATAACATTATTTGGCTGTGAGATAGCAGCTACAAATACTGCCAACCCTTACAGTGCTTGTCATCATCATCATCATCTCAGCTCATATGTCCTACTGCTGCACTCGAGTCTCCCCCACACTAAGAGGGCGATTGACCTACTACACCGCCGGTCAGACATGTTGGTATAGGGCCACCCTTTGAGTCGTAAGAGCCAAAAATTAAAATTTATAAGTGTTTAAAATTTTTTAAAGAGCCACAATTTTATTTTAGCCAACAATAATTTATGCCTAATGCTCGTTAATCAACTCAAAACCATTTTTAATTTTTTTCTTTATAAACTATTTCTTTTGCGTATAGAACTAAATACCCGTAACTTCACATCCAAAGAGCCGCATGTGGCTCGCGATCCGCAGGTTGCCGACCCCTGGTATAGGGTTTTGTTTCGAGTTTTCCTTCTCTTGCATAGAAGTTATGTGCATATCTTATCCCTTAGTCGTCTTTTACGATCACCCGTGGGTAAAATCTCTATCTTATTCACCCCGTGGTGGTGAATTGTATTCTTACTACGTCACCACACGGAGAGCGTTGCTTGTGAATATCGTAAAAGACAAACAAAAGTTTTATATCCCACAAGTGAGCCCCACATGGGTTAACTATTAAAGCAGCGACCATTACCCTCAGCTATATTGGAAAGACGGGAGGGACAGAAGAAGTTTAGTCTAGTTACTCTACAAGGCAATCTAAACAGAAGTGATAAATATTAAAGGCTCAGGTAGTATAATGTCTTTTAGATAGAAAAAATATATACAGTAAATATCTTAATTTTATTGCAAGAAATAGTATTGAACTAAAACAGCCGTCTTAATTATTGATTTACGTTACAACACTGATGACGTAGTGGTTAAGATACCGACCTTCCATGCCAGTGTTATGAGTTCGATTCCCACGCAGGACAATCAAATCAAATCAAATCAAATCAAATCATTTATTATGCATAAGCCCTAAAATGGCACTTACATATTGTCAATATTACATTTTTTTTTTAAATTAATCTACCACCGGATCGGAAAGCCGCCACAAACTGAGAAGATCCGGCAAGAAACTCAGTGGGCTCGTCATTTTTTTTTAAATTGTATGTTTTCTAATATTATTAGATACATATTTAATCCCCATTAGCTCCAGTGAGATGCCCTTCGAGTAAAGATTTATTTTTTAAAATACTTTATGCGATCCACAGTGTTGTTCTGAGTCTGACTGTAATTGGTTTGCGTTATTTGCATGTTTGTAAAGTGCCTCGCAATACAAGGATTATTTCCTTAGTGCGTGGTCTTATAAAATAAAAATCATATTTAGCTGCATTATTTCATGAGTTGAATGGCAAGTGGCTGTGGTAGCAAGATTCTAATGCATGAATCCCGTATCGAATTAAAGTACCTTTTTTTTTTTCAAAAAATCCTTCTAATAGTTGACTGAAATGCCTTTGCTTTACTCTCGCTTCTAATTATATGTAATAACAAAAATCCAAGTCGAAATTATGAACTAAAATTCACTTAACTCTTAGACGATAAAAGCATTCACCAGCATTTTTACGTTCACTATGTATTAAGGTCTATCCAAAAGACAAAATTTCTAATACTGGTGGAGTGGTTGGTAATACCAAACTAATATCGCGAGTGGACGAACTGGAGATTAGCCCACCACCCGCAAAGAGATCGACCGCGTGGCGACTGAGATAGTACCCGAAAAAGTAACCCGCTAAACGGGCCATCGATGATAAAAACCGAGTACCGGTGCTCCACCCACATGAGAGGTAAGTGTACGATAGGCTAGGGGGTTGCGAGTCATCCCTTCTGTTGCAATATACGGATCGGACGGAGTCTAACCATACCATAGCTTCCATCCCAAAAATTTGTGATTGGTAACTGCATACGTTATTATAAGCTTCTTATTCTCTTATCGCCTGCTTAGGCATTTTTAAGAGTCCCAAGTTAAAGTAAAACTTGAAGAAAAAAAACCATATTAAAAATTATAAAAAAAAAATATACTTTTTCTCCGTCATCACATGGGATAGAAGCGAAGCATAAAATAATGTATAAATATACAAATATTCATATTTTAATAATCTTCAATGTAATTGGAGCACCTCATTTCCTGGCGCCGTTACTCTATGCAGTTATCTGCAGTAGTAGATAGGAAGATCAAGGCCCGTAGCTATTAGACTAAACATAGAGACAAACAATTACGTAACTATATATATGTTACATTAATTGCTTTCATGATACCGTCTATTGCAGAACTTGTTGATTTCATTTAATTATAGTAGGTTTTTTTTTACTGTCTCAATAAACAACTTTTCCTTAATATCGATAACTTTATTTTTTTTTTGTTTTTTGTTTAAAAGAACACCACCCTGCACTAAGGGAATAATCCTTGTATTGCGGGGGACTTTCCAAACATGCAATTAACGCAGACAAATTCACCCAGACTCAGAACAATACTTTGTGAATCGCACAAATTAATGTCCTGCGTGGGAATCGAACCCACAGCACTGGCACGGAAGGTCGATATCTTAACCACTACGCCATCTGTGCAGTCATAATAACCCGCTGATCCAATAGAATCTGCTATAATAAATCTCATAAAAACAAAATTATAATTTGCTATTCCTAAATTTATTTATTTATTTTTTATTTATTAGGGACAAAAATAGTTATACATCACAGAATTTATCTTAGTGTACTAATATTTATACTTTGATAGGACCTAAAAAATTTAATAACGTCTGCGTACATTAGGAATTTTGAATTAACAAAACAAGATTTAACAGTATTGAAATTTAGCATTTAATATGCTTGATTATTTATAAAAACCGAATCCAATAGGCGTGGGTTCGAATCCCACTTGTGACATTTTTCACTCGTATTCGGTTTTTATAAAAGGTATAACATTCTTGTTAAAGATGATAAACAAAAGTGGGTCTAAAACCGAGCCTTGAGGTACACCAAAAAAAAACAAGTTGATCGAAGCTATATCTACCGATTGTTAAGAGAAGCACCACTTGAAATCTAAACACCCAAAACATTTGTCGGCCCGCCCACTTAAAAGAACTTCAATCGCATATATATAAGAATTAGCAGTTTCTGGAAAATTTATAACACCCACGTCACTCGCTAACCTACACGACGCTCTATCAAGCGTGTTTATTATAGCATATTTGAAGAGTCATATTTCCAACAGTATCTCCGTTTATTTAATGCAGCTGTGTGGTAGCGGCTACCAATACTACCAACCCTTAATTTGCTCATGGATATCGTAAAAGAGAACTAAAAGTTTTCTATAGAACTGAGCCAACACCACCTGATGCCGTTTGGTCAACAATTACATTCCCAAATATGGTTGACGTTAGTCAGGCGGTCATAAAACTATTCCCAATAACTTTTGCAATGTGTAGGAAGGGTAGTACATATTGCGTCTACCCCAATTAATGGGGATCCAATTAATGGAAGAGCAAGAGAATGAGGATCTCCGTTTATTTAATTCTTTATGTTTTAACAGCTTTAATTTAGGGAAGTCGAATTAGACTGACCGTCGAAACTCCTAAGTCGCATGTCCAAAAAACTACTCTTTCACACTCTACAATATTAGTAGACGAGATACTGACACCACTTCTGACTCACGATATAAGTTTATTGTAGGTATTATAATGCCATACTGCATTGACGAGTCGTAGTCATAATGTGCAGGGGAATTCGCCATACTGTGTTGGCGAGTTCTTGCCATAATGTGCATGGGGAAATCGTAAATATTAATTTCAAAATTCTTAAAAAAGTTTAAAAACTCTTCCAAAATAATAAGTTGTAAAATTTCTAAAGGTCCGCTTGCAGAATAGACAGCAGCATTAAATCATCCAACGAGAGTAGTGTTTATTTTATTTTATTTTATTTGGGAAAACAAACGATATTACATTATATTTTAGCTTAATATCTAGTCTTATAAGTAATACAAATAAATAGTGTTGATGGAATTATCGCCACATCGTTAATTACCCGCAGGTCAACCACTGCCCGTTAAGACCTCATTTGACATATACGTTAAAAGAATAATCATACCTGGTCAAACTATTGAATTCAAGAAGAAATTCGAATATATTTTGGAATGGAGACAGACTTCGAATAAATTTCAACATGTATACAGATTAAGAATACAACTCACCACCCAGCGCGGGGATCGTAAAAGACTATTCAGTGATATGATACGCTATTTGCGTACATGAGATGAGAGGGAAGGAAATCTCGAAATAAAACTCTATAAGACCAGCGTGGTATATTGGGTCATTTTGAGCCCAACAGTAAATGACCAGAGAAAATGATGATGATAATGATGAATCCATTCTTTATATGCTGATTAGTTCTTTCTATTAAAATAAAACAAATAGAAATCCGGTTCGAATCTTCTACGTAGCAGTGGTCTCCACAGCAGTGTGGAAACAAAAGCAGTTTTGTGATATTTTGAACTTGATTTTCTAGAGATCAGTATAGCATTTGTGAGATTTAGTTAACTCTTCTTTTTAACTTATTCTTCTATTTTTACCATGCATGAGATCTAGGCGGGTTGACATAGAATTTATATTTATCTTCACTTAATTACTCTATAATTTTAATTCAGCCTGTTTTATAATAAAAACAGCTTATATGATAATGTAATTACCATACCTAGCAATTGATTAACTATAATATTTATATCAGAGTTTTGCTATCACTGTTAAAAAGTAATATAGGAGTTAAGAGAGTCATAATATATAGATTAATTTAAAAAAAAAACAATGCATTGATTTTTTTATAAATAATTACGATAAAGATTTTAATTAAGAGAATGTTTATTTTTAATAATTGAATTTATCATACGAGGGCTAGATAATAAAGTGCATCTGTTTTTAATCTGAGTTAATTTCTCAATCTCTTCACTTTTTTTATGGTGTTGACAAAAATTATATATATCGTAAAATAATAGTTGTCAAGCTAACGACTTATACCGAATATCGTGGTTTTAAATCCTATGTAAAGTATTTTAGTTTTTACATGATTCACAAATATTTGTAGCTTTGTGAGTATTTTTTCCGTGTGGTGACGGAGTAAGAATAATTATATTCACCACCCCATATCTTACGTGATCGTACGAGACGACTAAGGGATATATAACGCATATAACATCTATACGAGAGAAGGAAAACTTGAAACAAAACCCTATACTAACACGTCTTTCCAGCGCGGTATAGTATCCGTATTGGGAGGGAAATTAACTAATTTCCCTCCCAATACGGAGGAGGCTCGAGCCCAACAGTGGGATATTTTTAGGCTGTGATAATGAAGATGAGTATTTTTTTAGAGGCAAAAACTCACACTATTGAAATAATCCTTGTATTATGAGACTATACAAATATATCGTTTTTTTTTTTCGTTGCTCTTGGTAGCAAACGAGCAAGTAGCACCTTATGGTAAGTGTTACTGCCATCCATGGAACTTTGCAATACCAGGAGTATAGCTAGGTCGCTGCCTAACAATGAAAATCCCAAACCCACCCAAAAAGTTGGACTGCCGGCTCTTTCGCTCACCGAACAAAGCTCAGTAAGTAGCACATTGCCACTGTTCATACGTCGATTTTCTGCGAGAGTGTGGTACTACCACGAATTGACTGGCCCGCGGCTATAGACAGAAAACTATCAACAGTGTGGTCTCCTACCACTATTAAACTAATATATAATTATCTGACACAAATTACAACTAAACTCAAAACAATAATTTGAAAAATCGCACAAAGTATGTTTATATATGCAGGAGATCTGCATGGTAGTTCTATTTGCATGCGGTATTTTAAACTATGCCAAATCATCATCATTCTCCTACTCTTATCCCAATTACTTGGCGTCGATACAATATGTACGCGTCTTTCACAGTACATATTGTAAAAGTTTTTGGTAATAGTTTTATGACTGGCCGCCTGACAGAGGTCAACCCTCCTTGGGAATATAATTGTTGACCAAACGGCATCAAATAGAGTTGGCCCAGGTCGTTATAAGGCTCTTAGTCGTCTTTTACGACATCCACGAGCAAACTAAAGGTTGGTAGTATTCGTAGCCGCTACTACACAGCAATTTTAAACTATGCCAAATGTGTAATCCTTTTTCAATTTCTATCTATATATTTATTGCTAATTTTTATATTTTCAAGCAGAATATATCTTACATTTTCTAGTTTATCTACGTTTATTTTATATAATTAATCTATCCATCAAGCTTATATATTCATTCCTGTTTATGAATGCATAGTGATGATCTAAGCCAATTAAAATTATCATTACTAGACTATATTATTGGTAATAATTTATAATAATGCTATTAACATATATAGTAATGAGTAAATAAATAATGTGTTCTTGGTCTATAGTCTTATTTATAACTTTTTAACCTATAAAAGGCTGTTGTATAGTAATGGCTGTGAGTACTACCAACTGACCAATTGAAATAAAAATATTATTTTATTATGCTATATATATATATATACATACATACATATCATCACGCCATATCCCTTGCAGGGTAGGCAGAGAGAACAGAGTGCCAGAGAACTCTATCTCTGCATACTTCACTCGCTTCCTCAACATTCATAATTCTTTTCATACACGCTCGCTGGTTTCGGAGACTCTTGACTCCACTTTCCTTCAGTACATAACCGATCTGGTCTAGGTAGGTTAGTCTCTGTCTACCTCGGTACCTATATCCTTCCACTTTTGCATTATATATCTTCTTAACCAGACGTTCGGTTCGTTCGGCATTCTTTCCACATGTCCGAACCATCGGAGCATTCCCTTTCGCATCTTTACACCAATTTATATATATATATATATTTATATATATATATATATATATATATATATATATATATATATATATATATATATATATATATATATATTTATTGAGAGCATTATATAAGATAACTAAAGGATGATGATGATGAATATACCCTATACCAAAAAAATTATCATCGTAGTGCAATTTCCCATCCATTCTGAGGGAGATCTGTACCTAAGTGACTCCTAAATAAGCTAAAAAAATATTTTATTTTTTTAATGTTTCATTATTAATTTTTTTTTTTTTTTTAGTTTGTAATTGATTCTACATTACGATATATTGAAATACCAGCATCATCATCGCCAATCTGTAAAACTAATACAATAGGTTTGACAATTTTGATTCGAATCTATTTGAATAAAGACCACATCAACAGTAGTTTTGTATTTCATTGTGCTAAGATAGTGATGATTTGAATTCAAATCGTCAACGTCAAAATTGTCTTACGAATTTACGATCAGGTCACGTGCCCTGACGCGAATTTAATATTTTTTACCCAACCCAAAAAAGTTTACAACACCGAGTTTTCACAAATTCAAGTTTTCAAAAATAATAATTCTGTTGCTTATATTAAAGCAAAGAATCGTCACCATAATAACCTTGTAATAGTAGTCGAATTTAATAGCATTAGACCTGATTAGAAAGTTTTATAGTTTAGCTATAAAATATATAATGGAGAGGCTAAGTAATTGAAGAATGGCTGATTTAAGTAAGAGAATAAATAAAAATTATATTCTTTTATGTGGTGTTGAAAAAATATTTTCACACCGTTGCTTCCGTGGGTGTCTTTAAAGACGACTAAAGGGTATGATGGGCAGATATTTTTTTTTATCAAAATAAGGACATTTGTCGCCTGACCAACATGATAAAAATTTTCAGTTTCATTATGGAACAAACTCAGACACAGCACTGGAATGTTTATGAGCCGCGATTATGATAATAATGAAGATATTTTATTATAAGATGGCAAAAAAAAATATTTGTTAAAAATATATACTTATTTACGGTTTGTTAAGTTTCTTTCAATAGGCTCTTAGCTTCAATTGCCTCAAGTGGAATATGATACCGTACTTCAAGTTTCAATTTCAAAAAGTTTTGTTTGTAACCGTTATATAAGGCCAAGTAAAATAAAATTCTTTATAAATAAAAACAAGCTGATGTAAGGCTACCTGGCAAGTTAGAAAGAAAAGCCGCTGTAGCAAACGTAATAGAAAAATAAAAATCCATATAATTATAAATGTTTTTATTATTTTTCTTTTTTTTATCAAATAAAGTACAAGTACTCACCAGTAGGAACCGGTTGACTGACTCCATAATGTCGAGCTGAAACTAATATCTAATTTAAATTCTAAATGTTGTGTAAAAACCCAGTAAGAAAATATTTTTTTTAATATCATCTCAAAAGCGAGAAATGCAGTAACAAAGTTTGTATTCAAAGAAAAATACTTTTTTTTTTTCAAATTAAGGAACAATACTTTTCAGTAAAAATAAATAAACGCATGTTTCTACAGCATTTTTCAATTTTCATCCTTTAAAAGTGTAAAATAGGCGATGGAATTTTGCGTTAATATTTTACTTGATTTCTTATTATATTAAAAATTTGCGTAAATACTGGCATATATACATTAATGTAATTCTCAAAACAAAACAAAAAACGTATTGATATAATTTGGAGAATAGTCTGTCCATCCCCCACCCGACTCATCCAGGGTGACGGAAGGGATAACGTACAACCCCATATACCTGCCGTACACGCACCTCTCTATCCTGTATCTATATATATATATATATATATATATATATATATATATATATATATATATATATAGGTGTGTGTATCTAACTTATATAGCTTATTGATAAAATAAAAATCACTTCGCAGCTGATAGAGTATAGTTTATCTTATATGTTTATGGGCGTTAAGCTAAGAAAGATAGGCGCGGGGTTACGGGACGAGAGCTAGGGGTATCAGTAGCAGGGATCCTCAACTGTTGATGCTTTTTAGTTCATATTATTTGATATCATAACAAAGTCCCTGTGATTACGGCGTAACAATACAATTGACCACTCCTTTTCTTGCCCGTGAATGTCGTAAATGATTAAGAGTAGGTAAACTCGAAATAGGAGAGACGTAAGGGAAAGCCCTCGACCACTTAATCTACCGTACCTCTTTATGCCATGCAGGCGAGCCACTGGAACTAGGTGTTCGTCATCGGTGACCCGTTGACACTAACAAAACAATAATATATATTTCGCTTCATCATCTTAGCTTATATATAGCCCACTTTTGGGCTCCAGCCTCCTCCATAATGGAAATGAAATTGACCTACTATACTGGTCTGACGTGTTGGTATTAACACTGTGTTGGTATAGTATAAGACGGTTTTGTTTTGACGATCACCCACAGGTAAGATTATCATCATCATCACATCCCATATATGTCCAGTCATCAGTCCCATCAGTATCCCACTGTTGGGCTCGGGTCTTCTCCGTTATGGTAGGAAAATTAACCTACTATACCGCGCTGGTCAGACGTGTTGGTATAGGGTTTTGTTTCGAGTTTTCCTCCTCTTGCATAGATGTTATATGTGTTTTATATCCCTTAGTCGTCTCTTACAATCACCCACGGGTAAGACAGGGGATGGTGAATAGTATTCTTTCTCCGTAACCACACGGAATAATTGGATTAACTTGCTTTAATTTATTATTGACTTCTGAAATAACTTTTTATTTATGACGTCAATTATTATCGTGAGGGTTTCCTCAGTGATTAATAAATATTAAATTATATATGTTTTCTAATAAATTTTAGGATCAAAATTTAAAAGTACTTTAATTTTAATTTATAGTAGCTCTTTTTTCTTTTATATCAGCTGCCTAATCATAAATAAATAATATATACGAAATAAGAGAGTGAGTAGGTATGAAAGAGAGTATTGGTGTAAAGATACGCCTGCCCTGCGATGTGCTCTGCCTACCCTGCAAGAGATGTGGCGTGATGATATGTATGTATGTATATATCATTCTACTCTTACCCCAATTACCTGGGGTCGATACAATATGTACTCGTCTTTCATAGTACATATTGTAAAAGTTATTGGCAACAGTTTTATGACCGGCCACCTGCCAGACGTCAACTCTCTTTGGGAATATAATTGTTGACCAAACGGGATCAGTTGGTGTTAGGCAAGGTCGTTATAAAACTCTTAGTCGTCTTTTATGACATCCACGAGCAAAGTAAGGGTTGGTAGTATTCGTAGCCGCTACCACACAGCTATATTATTGAAATTTTACATATATGATATAAAAATACGAGAATGGATAAAATAAGGAATGAGCGTATAAGAGAATGTTTGAAAGTGTCGCCAGTGACGGATAACTTACGGAGTGAACACTTGACCTGGTATGACCTTGACATCTGATGAGACGGGATGAAAGTAATGTTGCAAAGAAGGTTTTAAGTATGATTTTGGAAGCTTTAGGGGTAAAGGGAGACTAACCCGCAAGGGTATACCGCCGGGCGGGCCACCGAAGACAAAGATCGGGTACCGGTGGCCCGCTCATACGGCGAAGAGAGGTGCTTGCAGGGTGGGTCCATGGGGTTGCGCGCCGCCTCTTTTGTCGCCCTGGATCGATTTGTCGGGGCGCGACCACATCCATGGTCCACCCTGCAAATGAAAAAAAAATGGGTAAAGGGAGACTAAAGAAAAGATGGATGGACTGCGTGAAGCATGATATAGATAGACAGGGAGTGACTACAGAGATGACGTCTGATAGAGCTGTATGGAAAAAGAGGACATATTGCACCAACCCCAAATATTTGAGATAACAGCAAGAGAATGATGATTATATAGAAAGAAAGAAAGAAAGAAAGAAAACTTATTTATTACTCCTTCACAGAAAGGACATACAGTGGTAAATATCAGCAACTGTTTAACAAAATCAAAAAATAAATATATATAAAAAATAAAAGCACTCAATTATAAAAACATTAAAAAAGAAAAATACATTTATATTATGACAAAGGCGTCCCCTCCGCAAATGAGGAAAAGGATGGCTGCTCAGCTTAATGTTATGGTATCAACTACAAAAGTGTTACCACAACGCTGTTATTCTGCAGCGTCCTACGACGTCTGTCAGCAAAGAAGCAGCAGTTCAAAAAGAGAAAAAGAAAACAAATAAATTCATGTCCCAGAAATTACTAAACTACATCCCTGCACCTACATTATACAACTTATTAATAACATATCTATATTAATATAACATATTAAAATTTAATCTTAAAAATAAATATTGCTTTACAATCTACATCTTACAGTGTATACAAGTATATTATATATTAAAAGTTATTTCTTCTGTTCAACCAATCATTCAAATAGGCAAAAGAAAGAAGGTCCATGCAGCCAATTGCTTTTTGTATTTTTCTAAATAAATTATTATCTATGCAAGTTTAGCTACATTTAACCTGATCAACAATCATCATCATCATCATCATCACAGCCCATATATATCCCACTGTTGAGCTCGGGCCTCCTCCGTAATGGGAGGGAAATTAACCTACTATACCGTGCTGGTCAGACGTGTTGGTATAGGGTTTTGTTTCGAGTTTTCCTTCTCTTGCATTAGTGTTATATGCATTTTATATCCCTTAGTCGTCTCTTACGATCACCCACGGGTAAGATAGGGGGTGGTGAATTGTATTCTTACTCCGTCACCACACGGATGGTATCAACAATGTATTAATATTATTTTTAAATACATACACATGTACCTAAATACATACATATCTACATACACACATACTTTTTATTTTTAATCTCCGATACGAAAGGAGAAGGTTTTATAAGTTTGACATATTTATGTGTCTGTGTGTGGCATTGTAGTTACTAAATGAATAGACCAATTATAATGTGTTTTTTTTTTCGTTTGAAAGCTGACGTGATCTAGGTTATTTGCTACAATTTCTGAATATCTGCTCAGGCCTTTCGTTTTTGCATCACGAAACTACTCTCATGATAGAGCTCGAAGATAGTATACGAAATTCTGGATTATTTAATAGTAAACTCGTCAAGTTTTGGCTCATTAGATTCGTCCTAACTAGTTCTATTGATTAGAAAGAAGAATAGTTTTTTGAAGTTATACTTCTTTAGGTGCGTTATGAAAAAATTATGGAAGTGAAATTTTAAGATGCACGCGCATCACTGTAACACAAAAGTAACATGTTGAAGTTGGCCGCAAATAAGATGCGCGCGCATCATTGTAATACAAAAGTAAAACAGGTTAAAGTTGGTCGCAAAACCGCCTATTAAGTCCTGAAAAAAAGCTACCAACAAAATAGATATAAAACCTCTTTCTAGTTTCTACATTCACAACACGTCTTTTATTTTCATACAAGTACGAATTTTATATGTGCTAATAAATTATATTCAGTAGTTATTTAAATTGAATATTTTAATAAATGTTATTTAATATTCGTAAATATTAGTGAATAAAAATATCCTATACTTTTTCAGTCCTTTTATTATTTTATTGTAATTAATTATTTGCATGCAATTAAAAACTATTTTTAATGATGCCAAAGAACTATAACTTCTCACTTGCGTACATAAGTACACGCATCAATTTCTTTTTTTTTAAGTCATGGGGTTAGTAACTATATTTTTTTAACCTATTTTCTTCTATTGTATTTATTTTATCAGTTTACATACATTCTTTAGTTGTTTTTGTGATATTCACAAAAAAGTTAGGGTTCATGAATTAATAATAATAATAATTTATTTAGTCAAAACATTACACATTTACAATAATTTACTTAAGATATTTCCAGTATGTGTAATACTATTATAACTTAGTCTCGTAAACTAGGTCAAGCCTGTATCATACGACACGGGGTTAATAAATTTATATTTAAAAAGGAAAAAGTCAATAGTATACTGAAGAAAAGTGAATAAAAATAAAAAAGAAAAATGTGAATGTTATATTTAGTTAATAATAAAGAAATAGAAATTGAGAGTGCGTATAGAAGCAGTGAGTGCACGTAGTATGTGCGTCGTGTGTGCGTGTGTGTGTGTGTGGTGTGTGTGTGTGTATGGGTGTGTATTGTGTGATTAGTGGTTGTATGTTTATGTTACACAGTGTATGTGAGTAATGATTCCGTATTTGAGTAATCCTGTTTTAGAAGCCAATCAGTTATTCTTTTTAGGTTGTGTTTGTTTAAATTAAGTATATGCAGTTCTTTCAGAATTTTTTGGTAGATATGAATTGATATAACGTAATACCATCAGTATTGGCAAAACATGTCTTATGTTTAATACCTCGCGGATAAATTTTACGTTTGTTGGGATCGGCAAGAGGCATAGAACCATGTATTCTAAGCACTGAACGGAGTACGTACAACTGTCGAACGGTTAAGACCTTGTAAGTGATTGTATAGCTGAGCTGTAGGATGTCGGAATGGTTTATGGGTCATAACCTTTAAAACTGCCCTATGAGCTCTTTCTAATTTTAATAAAAGTGTAATAATAATTAATAATAATATAAAAATAAAAAAAATAACCTCCGGGCCAGTCGTTACCTCACCATGAGGCTAACGCAAAACTCGAAGGAACATTATACGGCTCCCTAAGTTCTTTTGATATAAAAATGAAAATGTATCACAAGATTTACAGGCAAGCCAATAAACCGCAGGGCAGCTTGTGGCGAGCTGAATGTGAGCGGAGACACTGCGGTCCTGAATACTCCAGAGAGTCGATCAGGGTCTCGTCTCCAGCTGGCCTTTATTGGCTGGCTAGAGTGGAAACTGAAGAGTGCCCGAAGGACTCTCAGCTCTGGCTTGCCTTAAACAGCTGGTCAAAGAGGGGTCGCCAGAGCTTTATGCTCGGGGGTGGAAGTGTCATTTTCAAGGACATAACTACGGGGAAACCATGGCTCTGTTTATCGCAGACTCAATGGTGAAACCGGCGCCGCACCGCTCGACACCCCTAGCCACTTGCACCAATGTTGCCCCCTGTTGCCCGTATGGCTTGTGCGCCTGTGGCGACTGTTTAGGGGGCCCATTCAGTGAGTTGGCGAGTCACCGTCTGCCACCGTTCATCTCTATATATGGGTTTGAAGGCAGACGACAGTTTAAAAATTCATAGATTTAAGATGAACTAGTCCACTAAGCACCCACTTCCATATTCAGATATTAGATACCATCATCACACAATAGTTTTACACTTACTGCTGGCATTCTATGAATGTTGTGTGCAGACGTGGAATGTCATCGGTAGGTGTCCCATCCCAATATTTAGATTAATTTTCTCCAAAGGCCTCTGCGTGTTGGATCCATATCCCCATGTAAGCCTCCCAAAGGACCGGGCATGTTCCATACGGAAGATCCCGTGAATTAAAAGGAGATACATTAATAATAATATAATAATTAATAATAATTTACATAATTGTATCTTTACAACATCATCATTAAAAAATACTAAAATAATCCATAATAACTCAAAAAGTAAGTAGTTTATACAGAAGATTCGATCATTATACCTTAAATAAAAAGCCTACTAGCAGCGCCAAGGTTATTAATTTCTTTTCACAACATATGAATAAGATCGTTTCCTCGAATGCGCATACATAATGTTTACATGTAAGATAGAATGATGTTAACAGTCAGTGGGTCGGTAAATACGAATTGATGGCTCCATTATGTCACAATTTGAATTAATGGTATTTATACAAATGTATATAATGATATGTATAGGAGCAAATATATATATATATACTTTAAAACCTTCTTCGCAACATTACTTTCATCCCGTCTCATCACACGTCCATACCAGGTCAAGCGTCCTCCGTAACTTATCCGTCACTGGCGCCACTTTCAAACTTTCTCTTATACGCTCATTCCTTATCTTATCCATTCTCGTATTTTTATATCATATATGTAAAATTTCAATAATATAGCTGTGTGGTAATGGCTACGAATACTACCAGCCCTTACTTTGCTTGTGGATGTCGTAAAAGACGACTAAGAGTTTTATAACGACCTTAGCCAACACCAACTGATGCCGTTCGGTCAACAATTACACCCCCAAAGAGAGTTGACGTCTGGCAGGCGGCCGGTCATAAAACTGGTGCCAATAGCTTTTACAATATGTACTATGAAATATGAGTACATATTGTATCGACTGATTTTCCGTGTGGTGATGGAGTAAGAATACTATTCACAACCCCATATCTTACCCGTGGGTGATCGTACGTGCCGACTAAGGGATATAAAATGCATATAACATCTATGCGAGAGAAGAAAAACTCGAAACAAAACCCTATAGCAACACGTCTGACCAGCGCGATATAGTAGGTTAATTTCCTTCCCATTACGGAGGAGGCCCGAGCCCGACAGTGGGACGTTTATGGGCTGTGATGATGATGATGATTGTATCGACCCCAGGTAATTGGGATAAGAGTAGAATGATAATTAGGTAATTTCAATAATAAAACTCATCGTTTCAATATAATGCTTAGTTAAACGTTTAATACAAGCTGCGGTAAAAAGCGACCCGCGTTGTCGACCCCTGTTTTATTATTTTTAACATGGCCGACGTCCGGTGTTATCAAGATTGTGTTATTGAGCTACTAGTCGTTGCAACAATCCTAACGTATATTAGTAATTGTTTATTTTTTTTTAAAGTTTAAGTGACGTCGTCGTCGAGGGAAGTTTGTAGCAAAGTAAGTGGATTTTTATTACATAAATATTGATTTCATAAGGTCATATAATTCTTACTACATGAAAGAAGTTTTTTATACCTAAAGAACCGAGGCATATCTTTATTTTACACTTCCTGCTTGTAAATAAAAATCTCTTTGCAATGAAACCTTCTAATACTTTACGTCCTAAACTTTAATAATCCAGGAGTTAGTTTCGACAGATGCAAACTTACATCTACACCAAAATAAAAGTTTAATAAATATAAACATAATATATAAACATTTATTTTATATATTGACCTTGACCAACTCCACCATGATGGCGTTTGATCAACAATTACATTCCCAAGGAGGATTGACATCAGGCAGGTGGCCGATCATAAAACTATTGCCAATAACTTTTGCAATATGTACGATCGAAGTGGAGTACATATTGCGTCGAACCCAAGCAATAGGGATAAGAGCAGGAGAATGATGATGATATAAACATATTTATTTTATTATTATTTGAATGTCATTAGATATTTTATAGTCTCAAATAATTATATGAATGGGCTTTATTTTTCGTCATATTCATCATCATCATCATCATCACCATCTCATCTCGTATATTTCCTACTGCTGTGGTCAAGCCTACTCCACAATAAAACAAAAATTGGCTTACTATAACCACACGGGTTAATAGGACTAGCACAGAATTTTATTTCGAGCTTTCCCTCTCTTACATAAATTTTAAATTCACATTATAATCCTTGGTCCCCTTTTACAAGACTCATAGATAAGAGATAGAGGGTGGGAAATTGTAAACTTGCTCCATCACCGCCCGGTAAGATCTTATACGCAAAATTAAATTATGAAACTTCTATCTATTATTAAAACTCTTATAATGAATGAATGAATAGCTGTTCTGAATCACGATGCTATATTTCCTCAAATCTGTATTCGTAGTCATCGAGTTTAAAGGTTTACTAGATTTTTGTTATGAATAGTAGTATAAATAAGGCAAAAACCCACCCGTTTACACTCATATCCGTAATAGGAAGTATTTGGGTCGAAAAAAAAGTAATATAGCTATTGAAACAAATCTAAAAATATAAAATATTCCTAATTTGTAGAAATATTTTAATTTAAAATAATATATATGTTAAAATAATTCTAACTTTAAACTAAAATTATTTATTAGAAATTAAAAATACAATATCATATTTATATACGAATATAAATTAGCGTACTTGATAACGATATCGTAAATAAAATCATTGGTTTGGCCCACTTTATCTATTCTTGAACTCTTGTAAATATAATAAGGTATAATAGACTTGTTATAGTTAATTAGATAAGATCCGTGTAGCGAGGAACTAAATACCCACATTATATATATATATATATATAGAGAGATAGAGCTTATTATTATCTAGAGGAAACCACAAAAGCTTTTTTTTTCGAGTACCTCAGGAAGCTTGAGAGCTGAGAACCTCACGAACACAGTAACATAATTATACCACTAGTTTCAATTTAGTTATAATTTCAAAATATTGAGTAACATAACATAATTAAATTTTCGCAAACAAAATGGAATTATGAATTACTTAGTGAGTTGTTGGGAGCGGTGATTAATTTGGCACCCGTGCTGATGCTAATCGTGTAGCGGGGATTTCCAAGACTCGCCGGTTGGTGTAAATTCATTTCTGAAAAAAAAAATATTAGTGGAGAGAGTTGTGGCAGTAAAAACCCTGGGCCAACTCTATCTGATGCCGTCTGGTCAACAATTTCATTCCCAAGGAGGGTTGGCGTCTTGCAGGCGGCCGGTCATATAACTATTGCCAATAACTTTTACAATATGTACTATGAAAGAAGAGTACATATTGTATCGACACCAAGTAATTGGTATAAGAGTTGGCGAATGATGAATGATAATGGGTTGTGGCAGTAAAAGAAAAAAAAACAATGTTATCCAAATCTAAATCGTCACAGTAACATTACAAAAAACAGATACATTAAAAGTTCCACTAACCGTGGCTCTCAATTGATAGCAAATGACTTAATATTATAAACAAAATATTTTTAGCGTCACCTTTAATAAGTTTTGATAAAAAAAATAATTATTAAGATTATAACACATCATACAATTTATTTTTAGTTTCATTTTTATTGTCTCTATAGCAATATCATTAGTATATGGTAACTGCTATAAATATTACCAACCATTGCTTGTGGATGTTGTAAAAGATCATTAAGAACTTCACATCGAACTAAGTTAGCTTAGTTAGTTGGAGTTAGCTCCATCAGATGCCGTTTGGTCAACAATAACATTCTTAAGGAAGGGTGAAATATACGATGGAAGATGAATACATATTGTGTCGACCAAAAGTATTTTGGAGTTTACTCCTTAAGAATCTATTTTCATATAAGACTTCCGGTATGAGAAAAATTTGAGGAGTAAAATCTAGTGATCGAATGACCTCATTAAGTTTTTGGTGCGTAACCTATTCTGCGCACCTTTCACTTTCTGACATGAGATAATACTTCACTGAACAGTTTTAATAAATGTAAATAAAAATATATATATTATTTTTAGTCAAATGAGCTTTTTTTGCGCCTGTTTTGATAATCGTACTTAAGGAGTAAACTCCAGTCGTGCGTCGGAGCTGACACACACATTTCTTTTTTTTTAAGACAAAGAAAGACCTTGCACTAAGGAAATCATCCTTGTATTGCGGGAGACATTTACAAACATGCATTTAACGCAGACATATATATCATAGACTCAGAAAGTCTGGGTGTATAATAACAAAACTTTGTGATCGCACAAAGTATTGTCCTGCGTGGGAATCAAACCCACGGCACTGGCACGGAAGGTCGGTATCTTAACCACTACGTCATCTGTGTAGTCAAGAGCAATTGGGAGAATTACAGGATAATGATGATCTCTATAATGATACAGAAGCAGTTAAATGGTAATTTATTTCAACACGTGAATAAAGAAGTACCTAAGCTTGTAACCCATTTCATTCATTCGCTATTCTATCATGACCATCCAGACTACGGCAAAGCAATTTGAGGCTCATAATTCATCATATATCCACACTTAACTTTTTGTTAGATCCAGATTTTGGTTCTAAAACAAACAAACAAACATATCATCACGCCATATCCCTTGCAGGGTAGGCAGAGAGAACAGAGTGCCAGAGAACTCTATCTCTGCATACTTCTCTCGCTTCCTCAACATTCATAATTCTCTTCATACACGCTCGCCGGTTTCGGAGACTCTTGACTCCACCTTCCTTCAGTACATGACCGATTTGGTCTAGGTAGGTTAGTCTCGGTCTCCCTCGGTACCTACATCCTTCCACTTTCGCATTGTATATCTTCTTAACCAGGCGATCGTTCGGCATTCTTTCCACATGTCCGAAGCTACTTTGGTTCTAAAACTTAATATTTTTACAGTGGACGAGCAAAACACTTCGAACATAGAAGCCGAAACAGCTACGACACAAAATGGAGACACTACAGAACAAACAGAGACCAGATTTAATGGATATCCAAAAATATTACAAAGACTTGAAACAGTACCGGACATTAAAAGGGATACTTCTGGGATAACTACACAATATATTGCAACAGGAATAGGTGAGATTTAGTCATTCGTCATCATCATCATCTCAGCCCACATATGTCCCACTGTTGGGCTCGGGCCTCCTTCACAATGGGAGAGCAATTGACTTACTATACCACGCTGGTCAGACGTGTTGGTATAGGGTTTTATTTCGAGTTTTCCTTCTCTTTTACAGATGCCATATGCATATTATATCCCTTAATCGTCTTTTACGATATCCACGGGTAAGATAAGGGGTGGTGAATTGTATTCTTACTTCGTCACCACACGGAAAGTTTTAGTCATTGTAAAATTAAAACTAGCTGATTACAGGGTACTGTGAGAACTTGCAAATAATCTGCAAAACTACTCTACGTTTAGTTGTAGAGCCACACTGTTGATAGTTTTCTGTCTACAGCCACGGGTCGGACCGTCCGGCTGGTCCGGGGTAGTACCACACTCTCGCAGACAATAGACGTCTAAGCAGTGGCAATATGCTCCTGTGCTCCGTTCGATGAGTGAGAGAACCGGAAGTCCAACTTTCTGGATAGTTTTGGGGTTTTCATTGTTCAGCGACCTAGCTATACCCTGGTATTGCAAAGGTCCATGGGCGGCAGTAACACTTACTATCAGGTGTCCTGCTTACTCTTTTGCCACCAAGAGCAATAAAAAAAGAACTCTTTTAATAATTAAATATATAACCGTCATATAATGGTAAAAATGTCTATAAAGCGAAAATAGATATTTGACAACATATCTATGAAAGATCTGTAGCCACGCAGTGTTTTGCTTTTAATTATTATTATTAATAATTTGCTTAATAACTTATATAAAAACGCTTGTGCTTAATCTTTTTAGCATTATTTGCTATAAATATCATCAACCTGTATTTCCTTTCCTTTTTGTCCAACCATTCAGCAGAATAGTAGAACATTATGGGAATCTATATGCTACTTTCGTTCACTCTCCACCTCTTGAATTTACCTTTAATATATACCGTGCTTAATCAACTTTAGTATCCCGCCCAGTAGCTAAACCCATACCATAAGTCTGGCTGTCACTCCAGGACGATTATCGTCAACGAATAATTTAGTGAAACAATAGTCTTCACATTATTGTACTGACATAGTTCATTCAACTAATAGTTCATCGACGTTCATAGTTGGACATATCCCCAACGTAGAGGGATAAAGACATAATTACCACGCTTGGAAGATGGGTTGGCGCTCTCAATTTCTGTTACGATATTGAAGAAAGCGCTGCTGCTCACTCCACTAGCCAAATCGTGACCGAGTGCTGCTTGTGAGATCTGATCAATCCCTTTCAATATATTTGAGAAGTATATCATTATTTGAAAGACATTCGAAGGGCACTGGAGTTAGTGTTAAGCACTCTGTATACAATAGTATATAAAGCAAGTTTTTAAAAATAAATAAAAAATTAGTCAAACTCACAAAGTTTCTTGCCTTGCATCCTCTAAGTGCGGTGACGTTCCAATCCTCAGGCAGTTTATTTGGATTAATTTAAAGTACACATACATATCATCACGCCATATCCCTTGCAGGGTAGGCAGAGAGGATAGAGTGCCAGAGAACTCTATCCTTGCATACTTCAGTCGCTTCTTCAACATTCATAATTCTCTTCATACACGCTCGCCGGTTTCGGAGACTCTTAACTCCACCTTCTTTCAACACGTGACCAATCTGGTCTAGGTAGGTGAGTCTCGGTCTCCCCCGGTACCTACATCTTTCCACTTTCGCATTGTATATCTTCTTCCAGACGTTCGTTCGGCATTCTTTCCACATGTCCGAACCATCGGAGCATTCCCTTTCGCATCTTTACACCAATACTCTCTTTTATACCTACTCGCTCTCTTACGTCGTCGTTGCGAATGCGGTCGGTCAGCCTAACTCCACAGATTTTTCGTAGAGATCGCATTTCGACCGCATTAATTTTGCTTTCATTCTCTTTTCTGCATACCTAAATCTCGCTTCCATATAATAATGTTGGGACAAGCACAGCGTTATGTATTGCTACACCTGCCTTCTGGCTGAGGTGGTGGCTACCGAGAAGTTGTCCCAACGCTCCGTTCACTCTATTCCCCGCATTCACTCTTCGCTCTATATCAGTGGTGTACCTTCCATCTTGGCTAAAACCACATCCAAGATATACAAATTCATCCACTTGCTCTAGTACATCATTACCTATTTTTACTCTTACATCTGTTCTGGCTTCATCTCTTTTAAAGACCATTATTTTGGTTTTGCTCACATTCACGCGTAGACCCCTTTTCTTACAATCTTCTGTCATTTTGTCGACTAGGGTCTGCAGATCAGTCGCTGACTGTGCCAGCAGGACTGCATCATCTGCATAGAGCAGAGCAGTGACCACTGAGTCGCCCATTTGGACTCCCACATTCATATCGTTCAACCTTTGGAGACATTTATCCAGATATATGATAAACAGCGTGGCTGACAGAACGCACCCCTGCTGCCGATAATGACGCCAAACCGCCGATATTAACGTCAAACCAAGGCGACATTCCATCATCCAGCCGCACACAGGCTCTACAGCTCATGTAACTGGACGGCACAGCCTGTAGCAGTTTACCGTTAATACCATACTCCGGTAAAATGTCCCAAAGTTCCTTTCATACAACCGTGTCAAATGTTCTCTCCAGATCCACAAAACTGCAGAAAACCCTCTGACCTAGAGCCAGATGCTTCTCCACAATGTTGCGCAGAGAGAACACTTGATCCATGAATCCCCTTTCACTCCTGAAACTACCTTGTGATTCACACATCAAACCATCGGACACCATCCTCATTCTCCTCTCAATAATATTACCGTACACTTTTGCTGCCAAACTGGTCAAGTTTATGGCTCTGTAATTTGCGCAGTTATAACGTGAACCCTTGTTTTTAAACAAAGGCACGATGAATGTGCTATTCCAGTCCCTGGGAACCATTCCCAAGCTCCAACATAAATTGAGGAGCAACAGGAACGCCTCCCAGACACAGGAGCCACCAAGCTTGATCATCTCGGAAGACACCATATCAATGCCCGCTGCCTTACCATTTTTCAAACTTCTTATTGCCCATTCAACTTCATCCATACTGATGCCATCGGATGACGCCGGTGCTGAATATTGATCTACTAAACCACATGCGACACCAGCGCCAACTCGAGCATCCGCATACATATCGCCAAAATATTCACTCCATCAGCTTAACACATCTTGTGTTTGTGTAAGAATGTCCTGTACCTTTAGACCTTATTTTATTCATTCTGAAGGCTGACAAACCACACCGAGACCTCTTTACCTCCCTCCAAAAGAGTTTGGTGTTACCCTCGAAGTTTTTAGTCAGCCTATCTTCTGCACTCATATTTGCTTTACCACGTTTCTCTTTCACTAAGGCCTTGGTGTCATTCTTACATTGCCGATATATTTCTTTCTTCTGTTCAGTCATACTGTCATTCAGATTCAAAGAAGAGACATAGTCCAGCCACGTTTTCTTCTTTTGCTCTACGGAAGCTGCAACTTCCGCATCCCACCATGCATCACCATTTGTTTTTCTATGCTTCTTTTCACTTCCACATACTTTTTTCGCTGTATCTACAATACTGTCTTTCAATATTCTCCAGTATTCTTCAATGTCCGATTGCGGCTGGCTTGCCATGATCAACCGTTCTCGGACACACTCTGCATACTTTTCTCTTACACACTCTTCTTGCATCCTTTCAACCTTTATTGTTTCAAGCCCTCCGAAGTGGACACGCTCTCGCCAGTGCCTCCACTTTTTGAACAGATCACTAAATCTCGCAATAACGAGATAGTGGTACGTATGGACTGTGGGGCCTCTGTAGGCTCTTGCGTCCAATATTTTGCTTCCGAGACGACAGTCTACCAAAATTAAATCTATTATACTTTCTGTTCATTCCTTCTCCATGTATACATATGGATGTCCTTATGTTGGAAAATGTGTTTGACACAATAAGGTTTCTCTCCATGCATACATCCGCTATGATCCTACCTGCGTCGTTCACAGTTTTATCACCAAATGGACCAAATACGTACTCATAGTCGCGACGCTTGATCCCATCCGTTCAAATCTCCGCATACAATCACGCGTTTACTGGTTTCTGCCATATCCGGAACTTCCCTAACATTATCCCAAAACTTCTCTAGGTCTGATGCCACCGAGGATCCCATGGGAGCATATGCTACAACCATGAATACCTTGGTGACACCTAGTTTTATACGGACCCAAAGAAGTCTGGGATCATACATTCCGTAATCTTTTACACCTGAGGCCAAGCGAGAGGACAACAGCACTCCTACCTCCATACTGGCTCGATCGCTCTGTGGTACACCAGACCACAGAGCCATCGCACCACCAGGAAGATCGCAGGCGTCGCTGCCCCTTCGCTTGGTCTATGTTACATAGAGCACGTCTAGCTGTTTGTCCGCCATGATGGTTATCCGCTCGTGCAACTTACCTTCCACACATCCTCTTACATTCCACGTGCCCACCCGTCACTCTGCTCTCCTCGACTCACCTGACTGAGCAAGGCGTGATGGGTGGCGGCCCCCATAGCCGCATCTGCCGCTGTTCGTACTGACGGGGGCGGGTCGGTACGCGTCGCCTCTAAGGGACGCCCTAGCCCGCACTGCGGTATGCATTCGAGCCGGATTAGCAGTCTAACTAGACTGGCAGGGGACGCGACGAGCACGCTCCGGACCCCCCTAATTAGAATAATTTAAGGTAAAATAAAAAAAATGACAATATGTACTTACATTACGCTGCCGCGATGTTTGTACATAATAATTGATTTGAATTTGATTGTTATTAAGCAGTCAACCACACGTTGATGAAATAACAAGATTTAGGATAAATATGGGGAAATTCCCATTTGAAATTTGTATCTGATGATTATCTGTTAAATAAACAATCCAACGATAATTCTAAATTGCATCTCAATATTTATTCCATCAATTTCTCTGTGACGGCATGACTTGTTTTGATTGAGCGATTTGAATTTCATGACCGATATAGCTCTCTATTATTAAATAGCGTAAGTGATTAATGCAGTGAACGATTTCATTTTGCTTAAATTGTGAGTTGATAATGAAGGATTAAAGAAGGAATTTATTTTTTTTGTAAATTAAAGTCAAAAATAAGTTATTTATAAAAAATCCGGTGATCACTGCCAGTTTTAACCCCGCTGATCACAGAAACATCGTTGAATATTTTTCATTTGTCCGTCAAGATGAAGTCTATCTCATTTTTAGTGGGTACATTAGGGCTAATCCAGGTCCACTTTCTTTGTGGCCGCTTTTTAAAGAAGGAATTCATCATAAAGCGACTTTTCTTCTCTAAAAAGTCGGCCAGTTTTTGGCCCCTTTGGTTTTTCTGTCCAAATCCATATTGCTTCACTCTCAACTCATTGTCTAGTTTTGCGTTGAAATGGCCCCCGTATCATCGTTGTCGTTGAAATCACTAGCGTGAAGTGGGTCTTGGGCGTGTGGATGGCTCTCGAGATAATTATCTTCGTATAAGTTCTCCACGACGACGTCGGAGTATGTCGAGGTCGGTGCGTAAACTTGTATGACCTTCAATTCAACGAATACCGTTTGGTAATTCTGAGTATAACGTATGCTACCCTTGTCGAAACACTCTCGATGCTCTCCACGTTGTCTACGAGAGACTTATGAACGATAAACCCTACACCGTCTTGGGATGGGTGATCTCCCTCCCGGTAGAATAGCAGGTACCAGACCGGAGGATTATCATGCCCTTCCTCTTTCTTCGCACATCTGATAATCCTACAATGTCTCATCGGATATTGCTCAATACCTCTTCCAGCTAGATTACCCTCTCGTCAGTCCTAAGTGTCCGACTGCTGTGTGTTACCAGAGCCAAGGGTAGATTTTTTTGGTAGCCGGATCGCAACTGGAGATTATTAGCACCCTCTGCCCCGTCACAAACGGGCCCGCTACCAAAATGAACCCGTGGCACAGCGGAAATGCCGTGACTGGGGGCCGTCATTATTCGTGCATACATGTTGTTTTGGGAGGGGAATAATGCTATAATCGGCACGTTTGGCCGATGGATTGGCGATCGCGGTAGATGGTATTACGTTTTCCGGGATATAGCCACTGCCCACTCTCGGTGTGACCCTTAGCCGATTTTTACGACTTCCACAGGCAAGTAAGGGATGACGACATCTGTATTCTTTTCCCGTCACTACACGGGTGACACTACTAAGATTAAACTTATATAAAAATAATGATTAATGTACTCGTATCATGCATGTATTATGCATTATTACAAATTAATATTAAAATATTAAAATTAAATTACAATATTAATATTATTATTAATGCCACAGGACGACGTAAATGTTTTAATTGAATAATAACTTTAAAATAAATTAATAAAACGCGATATTTTGATAAATAGAGTGGTTACAAAATTCCTAATAGTACTTTTATTTAATATGTGCCATACTCGCAAAAGGCTCAAAGTCGCTCAGCGTGCAATGGAGAGGGCTATGCTCGGTATTTATAAAATCCGGAATACGGCAATCCGTAGAGGAACGTTTGTACCCGACATAGCCCGAAGAATTAGCACGTTAAAGTGGCAATGGGCAGGCCACATCACTCAACAAACCGACAACCGTAGGAGAAGGAAGGTTCTCGAGTGGCGACCACGAATTGGACAACGCAGCGTAGGACAACCTCCACTAGATGGACTGATGATATTATCAAGGTCGCAGGAAACCGTTGGATGCAAGTGGCACAGGACCGTTGCATGTCATTCTCGTGGGGAGGCCTATGTCCAACAGTGGACGTTTACGGGCTGATGGATGAATGGATGGATACTCGCAAAACACCATATTTCAATATGGTATTGGAAGTTAATTTATTAATAAATTAACTTAACACATTGATTTTAACTTTCAAGTATTTTCTTTAAATCAATTTTAAAGTTTTATTTTCAATTTATTTACATCGAAAAACATTGCAAAATATTTTTCTGCTAAAAGCAATTTACTTTTAAAACCAATTGGTGACCAATTTGAAATTAATCAATTTTTTTTTGCGCGTAATATCGTCATTAAAGTTTAATTTTGTTTACAGTGAATCTTGGTGCCTTTGCGGCAGGCGTGTGTGTCGCATGGTCATCTTCAGCTCTTCCATTATTAACTGCAGCACCTATGGAGGTAAGTACTTAACGTAATTACATTAAAGAGTAGATGAATAATGAATTCATTACTATATCATCACTTACTACGTAGGGATCTTCAATCAGAATGAGAGGGTTTCAGGCCACAATCTATCACTTTAGATTAATGAACTTTACTGGCTGTCAAAAAATCACTTCGAGATACGGGTTTCCCTGCAATGTTTTCCTTTAATGTATAAATTATGAAGGAAAACAAACAAAACTCAAGTAATAATTTATTGTCTTTGAAGATTTGATATTTACCTTAGCAATTTTCAAAACTTAATGGAGTTTCTTTGTTTTTTTAGGGACATTCGCATGCAAAGCAATTTCGTCAAACCCTATTTTTTTTTTATTGCTTATGGTGGCAAACGAGCAAGCTGCACATCTGATGATAAGGGTCACTGCTGCCCATGGACCTTTTCAATGCCAAAGGCACAGCTTAGGCCGCTGCCTACCAATATTAGTCAGACGTTGATCTTCTGCGAGAGTGTGGTACTACCCCCGACAAACCGGCCTGCGGCTGTAGACAAAAAACTGTCAACAGCGTGGTCCTACCACTAAAGTCTGTCTGGTTACCACTCTACCACTCTACCTTACCCGTCAGGGTTGTAAAAGACGACTAAAGGATATATGCATATATTATCTGTGTAAAAGAAACTTGAAATAAAACACTATACTAATCCGTCTGACGAGAGTGGTACAGTAGGCCAATTTCTCTCCTATTATGAAGGAGTCCCGAGCCTAACAGTGGAACATATATGAGCTAAGATAATGATGATGATCCATTACCCTATCGGCGTCTACTGTGCAGGCGGGGGTAATACCAGCAATGGTCATCAGACCATTGCTGGTATTAAGAGTTTAACAAGAAAGTGCTGCCGCCTATTCTACTGTTAAACTGTCAGCCGTCATGATGGCATATTCCTTTTTTGACTTCATATATTTTATCCGTGTGGTGACGGATTAAGAATACAATTCACCACCCCATATCTTACCCGTGAATAGTAAGAGACGATTAAGGGATATAAAACGCATATAACTTCTATGCAAGAAAGGGAAAACTCGAAACAAAACCCTATACAAAAACACGTATGACCAGCGCGGTATAGTAGGTCAATTTCCTTTCCATTACGGAGGCGGCCCGAGCCCAACAGTGGGACAAATATGGGCTGTGATGATGATACTTTAAGTGCCTTCAAAAAAAAGGACATTTTCAATTCGAATGGTTATATTTGTAGTATATATTGAAGCATAACTCTGTTATACATAGATAGAATTGGGAATGTTTTTATTTGAGTTTCAAGTCGGAATTAATTTTAAAAATCTGTTAAAATCAGTTTTGTTTTTGTTAAAAATATTTCTTGTATTGAGAATATTTTCCTTGACTATTTAGTCATATAAAAATTTAATTTTCACATTGAGATTATGATACACGCTCACCAAAGATCGCAATATTGCTTTAATAAATAATAAGAAAAGTAATTTGTTATATTAACAAACTTACATATTAGTTCCTACCAATATTAAATTATTAGGTTGTTTTATAAAAGAACCGTATCATACGTTTTGAAATCTTTCACAGAATAACTACGTTCCTATTTTAAGATATTATAATAAGTTTGTATTTTCCTTAAATTAATATTTTTTTATTGCATTGCATAGAAAGACTAATATCAAGTGAATAAAAATAATTTTTGTGCCAATATTTTATAACTTTTATAGTATTATATAAAAATAATAATTAACAGTATAGCGCTTATTATAGTAATTATAAAATATTAGATGTGAAATATCTCAGTTTTCCCGTAAATTTGAATCCTAAAAATATTAATAACAAGTATAAAAAGAATATCTTTGCTAGTCAAAAAATAATATATTATTATATAATAATAATAATTAATACTATAGCAGGTAAATGGAAAACGCCTCTATAATAACTATAAAATATTGAACGTGAAATATCTTAGTTCGCTCCTGATTTTGAATATTAGAAAAAAATATTAACAACATCAAGGAAAACAATATTAAAACGCTAAAAATCATTAAAAAGTAGTTAAACATCATGTTTGTACAGTTTCCTAAATGTATTCACAATTTACACGACCGCATGCAAAGGGTTTTCTGTAGATTTACACTCGTACAAATACAATAGGCACTATAGGCGTGGCTCATAAATAATGTTTTCATTAGCGGCCACCTATAAATTAAATCCTGGTTAAGCGCACGGTTGTTTTCGAGTTAAATAGACGAGCGATTGAAGCGGTGCGGTTTTTCTATAGAGTCTTCATCTGTAAGAGCGAAGCCGTAAAAAAAAAGAATATCTTTGTTCTTAGAATTTTTGTTTTAATTAAATTCTAGTAAATAATGAAATCATAGATTAAATATTTTATATAGAATATATATAGCAAATTGGACAAAATTTGATAGCAACAGGACACAACGCATCAAAAATTATTTTTTCATCGCTTATGGTCGCAAGCAAGCTTTTCATCATACTTGACGATAAGTGTGACTGCCGCCGTGAACCTTTACAATATCATGCCGTTGCTTATTAACAAAAAACAACTCAGAACGTTGAATTCCCGACTCTCTCGCTCACCGAACGAAGCTCAGCAGCAGTGGGACCAATCCCCTGCTTAGATGTCTATTTTCTGCGATAGTATGGAGCCCATCCGTCCGAAATAGCACCTCGGATGCATCAGTTCTGTCTACAGAGATAGAAAATTGTTAACAGTGTGATTCTACCAATAATTAATTTCTTCTTTCTGTGCAATCACTTTTATTATACATTGTAATTGATGTATTGTGGATATAGGTGACATAAATGTTCAAACAAAATTATATTATTACATAAATATAGAATTTAATCAAGCAAACGGTGTTGAATTACATCTTCTCAGCCCATATATATTTCAGTGTTGGGCTCGGGCCTCCTCTGCAATAGGAAAAAAATTAACCTAATGTAATATGATGGTTAGAAGTATTGGCATCCCTTGGAGCGAAGTCACCGTGTGAGGACGACGCCCTGACATCGAGATCCATTCTATGGGTCGAGATGAAAGGGCGGCGACAAGAGAGGATACCCGTGAGGGTAGACCGCCGGGTGGGCCACTGACGACAACGACCGCGTTCCAGTGACCCACCCGCACGGCATCGAGACATACTTTGTAGGGCGGGCCTACGGGGTCGTACGCCGCTTCTTTGCCGTCCCGGACGGTTTAGCGGGATGTGACGTACCGTAGCCCGCCGCCAAAAAAAAAAAACATCGGCATAGGATTTTATATCGAATGTGTCCTCTCTTGCATTGGTATATCATATCGTCTTTTAAAACACATTGGTATAAGAATTGTGAAAAGACGTCGTGAAGTGTATTCTTATTCAGTCATCACATAAAAAAAGCTGGCTTATCTAGTGTTAATATATCTAAAGTCGTTATAAATGCTAATGATATTCGTTTCATTCGTTTATTAATTATAATGAAACAAATAACAAAGTTAATTAAATTTCTATCACTGATTTGAATATCAATTAGTAATTCAAATTTCTTACGTCTTTATTCGTATCATAATTTTTGAAGACACGTTTTAACAAATTTTATAACTGAGCTAATTTAATATTCGGAACAAATCTTCAGGCGAAATGTTAATTTTTCATTACAGAATTTAGGTAGATATACCTATCATTTATTATTACTCTTAAGGAGTACACACTCCAACATCTGCAGTGAGGTTTACTACGTATGTACTAGGTCGTAAAGTATGTAGAGTAGTCCACAAGGTCGGAAATCAAAAGCAAATCCTCATGAAGTCAACGGCCTGCTCCAATGATGACGAAAAATCGTATAATATTTATAGAGCCTCAGCTGTTACCACTAAGAGAGCGTTGAGGCCATAATCTGTGAAAGAAAAATTTTACATATACCTATACTAAATTTTATTACTTCCTTTCTTCAATACTTCAGTTCACTTATCCAAAGAGATGGCGACCTGGATCGTGCGGGGAAGCACAGAATTGACGCGGAATGTATGAAATGGCAGCAGGTCACGGGTACCATTATGTGACTCTCAGGTACCCTTAAAATAGAGTAAAATATACAAAACCCTAAAAAAGGCTGCCGTATTATAGGTTTCAGCATGTTGGGTACAAAAGTAACGGATGTGAGACGGCTACATGTAGCAGAGATGCGAATGTTAAGTTGGATGTGTGGCCTGACGAGAATGGTTAAGATAAGAAATGAGCGTATAAGAGAAAGTTTGAAACTAGCGTCAGTAACGGAATAGTTAAAAAATTAACGCCTGTCTTGATATGGACATGTGATGATAAAAGTAATGTTGTGGCAAACATTTTAAGTGTGAATTTTGAAGGTTTTAGTGGTAAGAGAAGACCGAAGAAAAGATGGATGGATTGCGTGAAGCATGATATGAATAGAAAGGGAGTGAACGCAGAGATGACATCGGATAGGATTGTGTGGAAGAAAAGGACATATTTCGTCGACCCCAAGTAGTTGGGATAAGAGAAGGGTAATGATGAAGATGACTAAATTTTATCATGTCCGCTATATTTTGCTGCCTTTATCTTAATTTTATATCTAGACTTTTGGTAGAAGACTCTATTTTGAATTTCGGCTGTCATACTCTATGGGAGAGACATCATTTTTTCAAACCAGGGGGGTTTAAAAATAGGATGTTTCTCCCATAGATGAAAATGATATCTCCCCCCTGGTTATGATTTCTAATTGAATTTATTTCAAATCTCAAGACTTTTAGCATAGCGGCTCTCTCCTGGGAAACGTATAACCCGTAACTGTGATTGCCAACCCGGCTGCCAAGCGTGGTGATTATGGCATTATCCCCCCATTTATTAGGAAATCCAACGCCCTGTGGAATGTAATAAGCTTAATGAAGATGACTTTGATTTATTTTAACATACCAATACTCGTTACTCTCATCTTAATAAATTATTATTTCATCATCATTCTCCTACTATTATCCATACTTGGAGTCGATACAATATGTACTCTTCTTTCATAGTACATATTATAAAAGTTATTGGCAATAGTTTTATGATCCGCCGCCTGCCAGACGTCAACTCTCCTGGAGAATGTAATTGTTGACTAAACAGCATCAGATGAAGTTGGCCCAGATCGGCATAGGGCTCTTAGTCGTCTTTTACGACATCCACGAGCAAAGTAAGGGTTGGTAGTATTCGTGGCCGCTACCACACAGCTTAAAAAGTAATAAATTATTATTTAGAAGACTAATTTTAAACTATATATTGTAGACTTCATATAATGATATTTATATGATTTTTTTTAACCTTCTCAGTACTTCAGCCATTACCAATGTAATTTTTTATGTATCCAAAATAAGACCCCACGTACGATTATGGGTATTAGGGACTGGATAGGAATTATTGAGCTAATGTATTGGAAATCGTATTTCTGTGTATCGATTTTGCTCTTCAATATCCACTAAAAGAAAAAATATTAAAATGAAACCGATACCCAAATGATGAGAGTCTTGACAGTCTATAATAATTTCAACTTCAAGGCAGTGATTTTTAAGTATTCGTACCTCAAGACAGACTCTTGACGCACCGATCTTGACTCTTCGTTATTTTATCCCAATATTAAGTCAAGATTGTAACCTTACAAATAAAGTACTTTCTTAAAAATTATTTTAAAATAAAGCATAACAGGCGTTGTTAAACAACTGTTAGACTTACAGATATTTTGCCACAATAAGCACATTCATCATTCTCCTACTCTTATCCCAATTGCTTGGGGTCAATACAATATGTACTCTTCTTTCATAGTACACATTGTAAAAGTTGTTGGTAATAGTTTTATGACTGACCGCCTGCCAGATGTCAACCCTCTTTGGGAATGTATTTGTTGACCAAACGGCATCAGATGGAGATGGCCCAGGTCGTGATAAGGCTCTTAGTCGTCTTTTACGACATCCACGAGCAAAGTAAGGGTTGGTAGTATTCGTAGCCGCTACCACACAGGTGTGCCACAATAATCACAGTGAATTCTGATTATTAACCTTTTATTATATTAGAATAATATTACCTTTCATCGTCCATTATATTTATAACATCACCTAATAAAAAAGTGTTTAACAAAGGAATATTAAAAATCATAATAATCTCGGGTCGGCGAATAAATTCCAATCATTCACACTCCATTATATGTAGAAATACACAGGTTTTTTTTTACTATTTATATTGAAAAAGAAAATGGCTTTTTAGTTGTAAAATGTTTAACCGGAAGTGACAATATTATATTATATTCGAAGGCAACATTTTGCTTCAAAATATGCGCTAAATAGGAACGTTTAAAAATTTGACTCAACACATTATACTGTATATTCCCTTAAGACATTACTGTGATTAGTGAGGCTCACCGCGTGAGGACGATGCTCCGACAGGAAAAGCCGCCGGTACATCGACTCGAGAGGATACCCGCAAGGGTAAGCCACCGAGCACGCCACCGAAAACAAAGACCGAGTACCGGTGGCCCACTCGCACTATGGAGTCGCACGCTATTCCTTCTATCGCCCCGGCCGGATCAAACGGGGTGACCACAGCATAGACCGCCGCCAAAAAAAAGTAATTACTGTGAACTGAAAATTGTCTTAAAGAGTACAGTTTGCTGTTAATTATTAATATGTAATTATGTAATCCTCTTAATATATTCGAACACAATTTGATGAAAATAATAGTGTGTAGACCCTTGGGAATATTCCGTAAGCAATGAAATCTGCTCTTCATTTGGATGGTAGGCAAGCTCGTCAACTCGATTATGTAAATTCACGGCGCTTGTAATCAAAGAACAAAAGTTTGGATAGAACCGAAATGTAAAGACGGCTTCTAAAAACTGCCTTCTGGATTACAACTTCAAGGTCTTCGTTAGAAAATTATATCAATCATACTTTTAAACATATTATTCGAATAATTAAAACTCTCCATGCATATTTATGATTTTTATTAAAAATTTTAAAAACAATTTTTGTACTAAGTTTTTTAATATACATGCGTTTTTATTATTTCGCTATAGTTAATAATAATATTATAAAGTAATAAATTTTCTGCATCGACCTTGAAAACTTCTGATAAATTATAGCTAAAATCATTATATGTTGAAATCGTTTGGTAATACCAAATACTCAATTGTACGCAATTAACTTTTAACCTCTGTGTCAATATGCAACACGGTAAAAATCGACGCTAATTGAATGTAAACCTTAAAACATAATTCTAAGTGTGAAGTTTGAACGATGAATAAAATCCAACCATGAGTAAAATATAAACATTTTCATCATTCTTTAATCATATCTGTAACACTTATGCTTTTTAGGTCGCGTGTTATTTTATCTTTGTTAAGTATAAAAATGTCTGACGACAGTATATACATGGCTGCTGATTGACATTAGCCCTTTAAATAGTATAATTTATCTCGAGTTTTGGCGCGAATATGGAAATGTCATATCTTTAGTGTTTCCTAATGATATATTGAATAATTTAGCTGGTATTTTATGGAATATGATACAGTTAAAGTGTAGTGATTATGGTATAATAGTGGTTTACGTGTATTTTCGTGTTTTCCCAAAATTCGTCACGAAACTATTAATTAGCGCTGAATTAATGGTAACGACTTGACTTACTGACGAATAATGACAATCAAAGACTAATTACAATTTGAAGAAGTGATAAATAATATATGAAGAAAATTAATACAGAAGAGAAAGCAGTAAGGTCGACTGACATTAGCCTGCCCATTAATTGGGCGATAAATTAAAAAAAATGGAAAAATATGGTTTATTTCACCAGATACAGCGCGCACCTTTTATTATCACAATTTATACAGACGAATTATATCAACTTGTAGTCATTCCTGTTTTAGTAACTCAAAAAAAAAAAGACTTTTAACATTGTTCTACACTGTAGAACAATGTTAAAAGACTTTTTTTCTAAGTAAAGATACTGTAGAATCTACAGTATCTTATACTAAATATTGCCCTAAATCTTAACTCAAATTGATCACTCTGGTTAATACTTTTTATCGCTAATATAAACCGCTCAATTTTTATTTACCACTAGGTATACTCTGCTCTGTTTACAATACTATCATAACAGAAATTGACGAAATTATGTAAACTAGTCGCATAGCGATGAAATGAAGAAGTAAAGTGAAGTGAGCGCACCTTTGTTTTATTAGCATGTTCTGTGCTAACTTTACAACAATATTAAATTATTTATATACATATGTTTATACATATTATAAATAAGCAATTTGGATTCTTATTAACCGTCAGCGAAAAGTCTTTGTGTCCCTACATTCGTGGTCTTAAACGCTAACAAAACTAACTACTCATACATACATATACATATCATCATGCCATATCCCTTGCAGGGTAGGCAGAGAGAACAGAGTGCCAGAGAGCTCTATCTCTGCATACTTCACTCGCTTCCTCAACATTCATAATTCTCTTCATACACGCTCGCCGGTTTCGGAGACTCTTGACTCCACCTTCCTTCAGTATATGACCGATCTGGTCTAGGTAGGTTAGTCTCGGTCTCCCTCGGTACCTACATCCTTCCACTTTCGTATTGTATATCTTCTTAACCAGACGTTCGTTCGGCATTCTTTCCACATGTCCGAACCATCGGAGCATTCCCTTTCGCATCTTTACACCAATAGTCTCTTTCATACCTACGAGAGCGACTCTTACGTCGTCGTTACGAATGCGGTCGGTCAGCCTAACTCCACAGATTTACCGCAGAGATCGCATTTAACTACTCTCTAACTACTCTCACAGTAAAATGAGGCTTAAGCGGTAGATAATTGAACAAGGCTGTAACCAAGAGAAAAATATTTAAATAAACCTCACCGATCAAACCACTGGTGAAGTCATCGTTTACGATGAAGTTACATAGGAAACGTCATGTTTAATGACGTTTCCTATGTAACTTCTCATTGCACAGTAACTATAAGGAAATTTAATAATGGGAGGGCAATTAGAAGCGCGTTGTATTAAATCACTCTTTCCAACAAAAATGCAAATATAGCTTAGGCTTTTATTTTGATGTTTTCTTCTCTACCAGCGATATAATCGTCATTATACACTCTTTAGTTGTCCCTTACAACTGCCACGACATTCCTGGACTACATTTCTGGTTTGTACATGAATTAAATATTTATAAGTTTCCAGAATCATCATTCATCATGCTCCTACTCTTATCCCAGTTGCTTGGGGTCGATACAATATGTACTCTTATTTCATAGTACATATCGTAGAAATCATTGGCAGTAGTTTTATGACCAGCCGCTTGCCAGACGTTAACCCTCCTTGGTAATGTAATGGTTGACCAAACGGTATCAGATGGAGTTGGCCCAGGTCGTTATAAGGCTCTTTAGTCCAAGGTAAAGTCTTAAGTTTCAGGGATATTCAAAACTATATATATATATCTAATGATAAGTTAACAATAATTATAAAAACCGCTCGTATGCTCATCTTTTACTAGCTTTATTGTAATTGCCCACCAAAATTCGGTACTTTATGAATTTTAACGTACTCTATAAAGTAGTTACCAACCAGTTTAAATTAAATTTCATAGATATTCGCTGTTGAACCACAATCGGTCCACGTTTGTGGTTAGGAAGCTATTTTTATTTTACAAAATGTTGCATTGAATCCGCTTTAAAGGTACGTAATATGTAAGTCATTCTCGTAAAATTATAATCGAACCGTCAGTATTAGAGAAACTTCTTATACGACGCTGCACTATATGTTATTTTTGTAATTATTAAGCAGACATCTCTATGAATAACCGGTTATCAGTTTAAGTTTAACGTTAAGAAGAAATTCGTTTATAAAACTTAGTTAAAAACCTGTGGAACATATTAATAGTTTACTCTTCTAGTTAGATTAAGTTAGAATGCTTTGTTCAACTTATATCTATATATTAAACTACTGATATAAGTTGAACAAATAACTACAGATTCAATTGTGGTAGGACCACGCTATTGACAGTGCTCTGTCTGCAGCCGCGGGCTGGTCAGTCCGGAGTAGTGCCACACTCTCGCAGAAGATCGACGTATGAGTAATGGCAACGTGCTATTGCGCTTCGTTCGGTAAGCGGAGCCGGTAGCCCAATTGGGTGGTTTTGGGGTTTATATTAGTAGGTAGCGGCTTAGTTATACCCTTGGTATTGCAAAGGTCCATGGACAGCAGTGACACTTACCATTAGGTGTGCTGTTTACTCGTCTGCCACCACTAGCAATAAAAAAAAGATAAAATATTAACGATGAAGATAATTATAATTAAGTTGTATTTCTTTAATCTGTTGCATATAAACCTCTTACTTAGACCATTATATCTTTGCTCTGCGTTTTTCATTATTAAGAATATCTGGATGCACGAGCTTTTGCTCGGTATTTTCTTTTTAGTGTGTTTTGAAGATATATTTAAATATAATAATTAATTAAATAATAAAAATTAAAAAGTCAAAAAGTAATAATAAAGAGAGACAGGATCCGAACCGGCCTCGATCAGACTGCTCGATAATTCAATTGAGGTGTCTTAATGACAGCGTCAAAATTTGCCTTCATATTTGAATAGTTGTCAGCCAACGTAAAATTATATTTTTTCATTGCCCGAAAATAATGACAAAACAATATTTTCTGCAAATGAAACTTAGCTAGATCCATTAGTCATCGCCGGAATCCCCTGCATGCTAAATTCCAAGAAAATTGTTGGTGCTGTTTCTGAGATTCAGAAAACATATATATACAAGAATTGCTCGTTTAAAGATATTAGATAGATAGATAGATAATCGCCAAACTGGTTATACTTTCCTAGGAAATTGCTGCTACGGTTACTCCTCGTGTTTCTTTAAGCAATTTTTACGACACAGACAAAAATAAAGAGTGGTGACGTTTTATACTATTGCCCTATCGTCACATGTATTTCTCAGTCTTGCTTCTAACCTATAACTACTGTATGAATAGTTATATATATATATATATATATATATACTAGCTTCTGCCCGCGGCTTCGCCTTCGTAAATGGTTACTTTCCTAAAGTTTTTGATCCCCTATTTTTATTTTTGACCATCGGTAATACAGTGCAACGGTATTACAATACTCAGGGTTGGAACTTCGTTACTGGACTGCTAGATGGCGTTGAAGAAGCTATATTTTGAGATTTTTTGACAAACAATTTTTTTATTTTTCATATAAAAAAATTGTTTTTTTTTTTAATAAAAAGTATCCTATGTTACTTTTAATACCTCCAAGAATATGTGTACAATGTTTCATGATGATCAGTTGAGTAGTTTTAGCGTGAAAGCGTAACAAACAAACTTACATTCACATTTATATATTAGTAGGGATATATATATATATATATATATATATATATATATATATATATATATATATATATATATATCTATATATATATAATATATATATATATATATATATATATATATCTATATATATATAATATATATATATATATATATATATATATATATCTATATATATATATATATATGATATATATATATATATATATATATACATATATATATATATATATATATATATATATATATATATATATATATATATATATATATATATATTGCAATATAAAACAATGACTTCGTTCACTGGAACATTGATCGACCCCATTAACACGAGACACGTCTGGCGATAATGTCGCGACAATTTATTAGTAAATAACTATTCAATCAATGAAATAATGTGGTGTCAACTGAGTAGTGTTAGGAAAATTATTATAATTATGTTATCTACTGTCAGCTTAAGTCATGTTTAGAGGCGATGTATTATATCTTGTTTGTCTTTGGTTGGAATTGGTCTACCTATGTATATATTAGAATTAACAACAAATAGAATTAATACAGTCAAAATTCTTAAAACATCTAAATTATCGTGATAGATTTAATATTCGTGACTACTACATGTCATGCAAACGACATAATATGCTGCTTTTGGAAGCTAGACGTACGATTCTAGACATGATATTTCTCCACAAGGTGTGTAATGGTGCTATTGATTGTTCAGATTTAAACAACTCAGTTCTTAAATTTAGAGCACCTGCACGTCGAACGAGACATACCCAACTCTTCGACGTACCACACAGTAATACAAACTATGCGCAGAACTCCATTATTAGCAGAATAAAAAGATGTTACATGAGTAAATTTTCTGATCTGGACATATTTAATACTAAAATAACTACGTATAAGGAACAGCTATTTGCCACTATTAGTGAGGAACTTATAAATATCCCATTTTCAACTTTAAAATAAATAAATATATCTCACTATATATTTAAACGAGCAATTCTTGTATATATATATATATATATGTAATCTGAATCTCGGAAACGGCTCCAACGATTTTCTTGAAATTAAGCATACAAGAGGTTCCGGGGGCGATTAATCGATCTAGCTAGGTTTCATTTATAGAAAATATTGTTTTGTCAGTATTTTTCGGCAACAAAAATATAGTTTTTCGTTGTATTACAACTATTAGAATATGAAAGTTTTCAAATTTTGACGCTGTCATTAAGAATAGACATTTAGCTCAGTTGGAAAATCGAGTAGTCTAATGCAAACAAACTTGAGCCCGGTTCGGATCCTTACTTTCTCTTATTTACTTTTTGGCCTTTTTTTTATTATTTTATTAATTATTATCATTTGCCCGCATTTTTGTCTGCGTAGAAGTCGGAAATGGTTCTAATAGGATTTTTGTTTGTTTTTTACGTTAGATATTAATTTTATTGTTATTTATAAATAATTATGTTTAAATGTTTGTATACATACTTATATAGTAGGTATAACAATCTTATCTATGTGGTGACGGAGTAAGAATACAATTCACCACCCCCTATCTTACCCGTGGGTGATCGTAAGAGATGACTAAGGGATACAAATTACATATAACATCTATTATTATTAGGGTTTTGTTTCGAGTTTTCCTACTCTTGCCTATGCAAAACTCGAAACAAAACCCTATAACAACACGTCTGACCAGCGCGGTATAGTAAGTTAACTTCCTTCCTATTATGGAGGAGGCCCGAGCCCAACAGTGGGACGTATATGGACTGTGATGGTGATGATGATAACAATCTTTGTTATAGTGTAGGGTAGGTTCGATAAACGTAAAAATGAAATGAAATTTTGTTATATATTATGAACACCAGGCTTTTTCTTAGCATGCCTGTTTTAAACACACCTCGCCCATTCCGACCGAGGCGACGGAAGGGTAGTGTGCGGCCCCATAACCCACCGTCTTTTCCATCGAAATTAGGCCGACCACTGGTACCGCTTCTTTGACATCAACCCGCGATACTACACCTATTACAGTATTTCTTTGTAAACAGTATCTTTTGATTTTCTTTCGGATGCTAGAATAACCAGGCTACTCTGTGAGCTTACTCTGAAGCATGTCACATACAACTGCACATGGGAGAAGCAGCTTTCTCTCAAGTCTACTCCCGCTACCTTAATAATTTGACCTCGAGCTTTGTTTGTGGTTATTGCGAAGCAGACTTTAATGGCAAACTGCACTCTCTGAAATTCGAAGGAGTAATTTGATGGTATTTGGAGAATTCGAGGAATAAATACAGACTTTGCTGGAGAACAATCGGTCGGCATAGTTGACCCAATTACAATGCAATGTAATGTTTTTTCTTGCAAACTGGTGGCATTGTATAATTTTGGCGCGCCAGCTTTCAATTTTAAGATGTGAGTTGGAAGACCGGGAGCCTTCACGGTATTCAGGAACTCGACTGGTTGTCAATATTTGTAAGTGAATAATATAAAGAAATCGAAACGATCGTAGTATCGCACATAGGTACAAGTATGTCATGATGTCTTGCGACCAATCTGATCAGTATTAACATCCTGTCTCCCCATCGTATCTTACTGATTGTTCCTAATATAACTCAGCCTTTCCGTCTCGATTTTTACTAATATGTATGTTGATTAAGCGCTAGCTAAACAGCGAACAAAAATATAGCAAATGACTATCTCTCTTTCCTAATCATTATGCGGTAAATATACCCTCGCCTGAGTAAAATTAAAACGGGTAATACATCTTATGAGCGATGGATTTCAGTTATACGATGCAATGTATTATCATGGCTCTCAATTACAGTATACGGCTTAGAAAATTACTGTCCAACAATTTAAAATTTCAAACTCTACGTTCCTATGACGCCGTGTCCTAAAATTGTATGACCTCTTTATAGCTTAGAAACTTTCAAATGCCGTGTTAATACAGTATTGTGACTTTCGAGACATTCCAATTTTAAAGAGTATTTCTATTGTACCAATCCATCCATTCCATTGTTGCTTTTATGTGAGTTCAAACTTTTCGGGGTTCCGTACCCAAAACGTAAAACGGCACCCTGTAACTAAGACTTCACTATCCGTCCGTCCGTTCATCTGTCTATCACCAGGCTGTATCTCATGAACCATGATAGTTAGACAGTAGTCAGACAAAAATGTTATATTTATGTTGCCGCTATAACGACAAATACTAAAAAACAAAATAAAATAAATATTTAAAGGGTGCTCCCATATAACAAACGTGATTTTGGCTCCTTTTTGCTCGATACATTTTTTAATTTCAATTTTTTGTACTTTTTGCCTTTTTAATTTATTTTTTCATTATTTTCATTATATTTAAATATATGTTTTAAACACACTAATAAGGAAATACCGAGCAAGGGTCGGTCCTCCAGATATTATTCATTAAATGTATACAAGAGTCGAAGTAACTCACACATAAATTAATAAATCACAACTTGTCTTTACACAAGAATATGCGCGCACACACACACACACTCAAACAAATACAAACACACACACACACACGCACACATTAGTTATGTTAAGTTTTTGCTTTTAACGTCATTCTGTTTCCGCTCAAAAAGTGTAAAAAGTAAATTGAAAATCCGTAATTGGCTGTAAGATTAGCATCAATGTTACACATAATATGTATGAGCTGAGGATTTTGTTAACTAATAAATAAATAAATATATTGATCAGGATCTCAGCTATGGGGTCGTTATCTGAAACAATAAACTAATGGGTAGGACAGTAAGGTCAGACCACCGAAGACAAAGATCGGGTACCGATGGCGCCTTCCGTCGCCCCGGACCGATTTGGCGGGGTGTGACCACCTCGATAGTTCCCGTAAAAAAAAATGGCCAGTAAAGTCACATATCCATCGTGCGAGAAGGCCTGCTTAACACTCAAAGACTGGTCTATTATGGCGCTAAATACTGCCCTGTTGCTAATCTATGCAGCTTTACCTGTACTTGCAGGCGTACCCTTAGCTCTACCAGTTAACTGTAGTCATACTCAATCTCTTATTACAACTAGTTGGTACACATTGGCTCAACCTGAATATACAAAGCCGTGTATCAATCTTTTACTTCATAAGAGAAAAGAATGAGCACAGATTTTCTTTAGTTGCGCGACTGTACCTAACTAATTTATTAGAATTTTCAGGCCGCAATCTGTCGTTTACAAAGATCTCTCGATGAAATTACAGGAAAGGTGATGTTCGTCAGCCTATCATCTTCACCTTCAACTATTCTTTTCTATCTACTGTAATTAATCACTGCGTAGCTTAATTCCTCACTTGCCATGGACATTTTGGAATGATCACGGGAGTAATGATGAGCGCTATAAAATGTTCGAAACGTTGAGCAATTAAATATCAAATACAAACGCGATAGAATCCGCAAAAATAGTTTTATTTCAAATGTATATTACTTGCATTAACTTGAGAAATTATTAAATTACATGTGTTTAAATAAATAAGTGTGGTGACGGAGTAAAAATACAGTTCATCACCCCCTATCTTACCCGTGGGTGATCGTAAGAGACAACTAAGGGATATAAAAACGCATATAACATCTGTAACAACATATGCAAGAGAGTGAAAATTCGAAATAAAACCTTATACCAACACGTCTGAGTCGTCTGACCAGCGCGGTATAGTAGGTTAATTTCGCTCGCATTACGGAGGAGGCCCGAGCCCAACAGTGGGACATATATTGGCTGTGATGGTTATGATGATGATGAAATAAATAAAGTTAGCTTTAAAGCTTTGAAACTATTTTACCTTTCCTTGTTATTTAGTTTCTTAGACGCAATACAAACTTGAAGTATTCAAACGCTATTGAAGTTACTTAAACGGCGAACAGCCGCCGCATACAGCAAAACTACGACTTCGTAAGTTATGATATTGCAAGTTTATTACAAAAGTTTGTTTTTACTACTTAGAAACTCTTACTTCAACTGTAACAAAGCTTAGTTTTGCAGAACAAGAATATAAGGTTATTTGTCTTTTGGATATATTATCCCAAATGCGCAGTGCAGGTGGACTGGAAACGTTTGTTGAGGTTGTAATTCGATTTTTACTACCAGAATAACGTAACCGTGTGGTCATATAATATAATTGGGTAAGAATACAATTATGACCACTCTTTACCTGTCCGTAAAAATTAGCTAAGGGCACCAGCAGCACTCTCTTCTACAACGCATAACTCTTAATTTTTTTTTTAATAGCTTTTGGTGGCAAATAAGCAAGCAGCACACCTGATGATAACTGTTACTGCCGCCCATGGATCTTTGCTATACCAGGAGTATAGCTAGGCCCCTGTCTACCAATATAAACCTCAAACCCACCCAGTTGGGCTTCCGGCTCTCTCGCTCACCGAACGAAGCGCAACAGCATATTGCCATTGCTCAGACGTCGATCTTCTGTGAGAGTGTGGTACTATCCCGGACCGACCGGCCCGCAGTTGTCGACAGAAAACTGTCAACAGCGTGGTCCTACTACTATTAATTTTTACCATTCAGCTTTCCAAGCATGGTGAATTGGCGAATGCGGCAATATCTTCTTGTGAGTTAGATCTACATCTAACAGTATTTATATATATATATATATATATATATACATATATATATATATATATATATATATATATATATATATATATATATATATATATATATATATATATATATATATATATATATATATATATATATATATATATATATATATATATACATATATATATATATATATATATATACATGTATATATATATATATATATTTTCACTACTAATATATTAAAATTCATTCCAATTCCATTCAAAAGTAGTACAAAATATGCAAATTGTCACGAATTTCTATTAAGGTATGTCTGCAAATATAAATTTATATATCGCCGCGCTATAAAAGCTCTGACTGGATAATAAAAACCTTGATATATGTTGTTTTGCAACAGACGAAAGTCATCCTCTGTGTTAGATAGTTATTTAAATCGATAGTAAAAATTATATATATTTTCTTTTTACTCACAAATAGTAGAAAGTAAAATGTGCTACCCTCAGTTACTTTCACGTGGGAGAGTAGGTTTTTTTATTGCTTATTGGTGGCAAACGAGCAGGCAGTACACCTTTTTTTTTTGTTAAGCTGTGGAAATGCTTTTACGTACTATCCCCCATCGGTGACAGACGGGGGTGTGTGGGACTCGCCGGCCATTAGATGTTGGCGGCCGGAATATCCACTAAAATCTAACAGCGGTCCCTTTCGCGCTTTTACGGGATGCCGGAGAGATCGTCTATTGACATTCTATCCCCGATACCCCTACGCTTGGCCATCTAGCCACGTCCAGTCAGGCAACACACCTAATGGTAAGCGTCACTGCCGCCCATGGGCCTTTGCTATAACCAAGGCTATAGCTAGGCCGCTACCTACCATTACAATCCCCCAAACCCACCCAGTTGGGTTTTCGGCTCTCTCACTCACCGAACGAAGCGCAATAGCATATTGCCGTTGCTCAGACGTCGATTTTCTGTGAGAGTGTGATACTAACCCGGACGGACCGGCCCGCGGCTGTAGACAGAGTATTGTCAACAGCGTGATCTTACCACTAATAAAAGGTGTAGGGGAGGAACACCATTTGTGTGAGCAGGTAAGCAGTAGCTCACTACAGGGTAACTTATAACACCAATTGTGATTACCAACCTGCCTGCACTACACTTGTCGGGCGCATAGATTGATACAATAATTTTTCCCGACGCTTGGCAGATAGGTTCACGTCACGATAATATTTATCATCATTATCATCAAATTAATTAAAATATATAAGACGCCATGATAATAGTTATACATATAGAAAATTAATTAATCAACGATATTTATTAAATTAAGTAAAGATTCGAATCGAATCATCTTGAATCGATGGCATGGCGGTTACGATATTATTCCACCTTCTTATGGATATCTATGTCAAATAATGGACGTCGATAGACTAATAGAGGGATGGATTCTATTAAATATATTTATTGTTAAGTTCTTTACGTCATAATTTACATCTACAAATATCGTTCGAGTAATGAACCAGCTTCTCCGAGTCTATATCAACAAGAAAGTTCAATATCGTTGACAGAAGCGTAAATGTCAGTGGAGTTCCGCAGCGCGCGGAAACTTTAGAATTTATGATGCGGAGGAAGCCAAACTTAGTTGCGGTTTTACTTCTGCTATAATTCTGATACTTTCAGAAGTGCAGTTTTAGTTGAAACTTGCTTGTACAAAGATAAAATAACTTAGGCGTGTGTAATTGACAAAGTTTTAACTTTCGATGGAGTTTGATTTGAAAAGAAGAGTTGAAGAGTTTCTTAGTTTATTTTAGGCGGACTGCGAGTTAGATTCCAGAAAAAATTATTGTATCAGATAGTCTGTTTATTTATTTAAAATAGGCTATCAATACACGGCTACAAAAAGAATCAGCACTTTCTATAAATGCGAGCAAATCAATCAATAATAATAACACAATCTGATTATGAACTTTCCGTGTGGTGACGGAGTAGGAATATTATTCACCACCCCATATCTTACCCGTGGCTGATCGTACGAGACGACTAAGGGATATAAAACGCATATAACATCTATGCGAGAGAAGGAAAACTCGATACAAAACCCTATACCAACACGTCTGACCAGCGCGGCATAGTTGGTTAATTGCCCTCTCATTACGGAGGAAGCCCGAGAACCGTACAGTGGGACATTTATGAGCTGTGATGATGATGATGATTATGAACTATACAATTCATACATTCGTACATTGAACCAAAAATTATTACGATGAATACGCAATATTTTACATAACTTTCAATATTAATATTACGATATCTATATAATTCTTATAATACATACACACATATATATCATCACGCCATATACCTTGCAGGGTAGGCAGAGAGAACAGAGTGCCAGAGAACTCTATCCTTGCATACTTCACTCGCTTCCTCAACATTCATAATTCTCTTCATACACGCTCACCGGTTTCGGAGACTCTTGACTCCACCTTCCTTCAGTACGTGACCAATCTGGTCTAGGAAGGTTAGTCTCGGTCTCCTCCGGTACCTACATCCTTCCACTTTCACATTGTATATCTTCTTAACCAGACGTTCGTTCGGCATTCTTTCCACATGTCCGAACCATCGGAGTATTCCCTCCTTATAATAAACAATCTTAATCTTGCTTATAATGTCCAGATGAGATTAATGAAGTCTATAAATATTTGTATGTTACAGCCATTACCTACACGAGATGTAATTGCTGTGCAAAACTCAACGCCTAGCTTGCTGAATACTTCGCACACTAAACTTCAAGTAAGTAATATACTTAGACTTCTTTCAAGTTGCTTAAGCTCCTTAGTTAACCGAGATTTATCCTGCTGGTTTTTATTCAAACTTAGTTTAAAGCTGCTTTGGTATTTTAATTTTAGTTATACTTCTTTTGGCATATTATGGAAAAATGATAAGAGTAATTTTTTACGATGCGCGCTCACACCGTCACGAAAAATCGTCACCCTGAACTTAGCTATTTTAGTTTTTTAACTGTATAATGCGTTATAATAAAACTTTCAAGTTATTAAATACCTTTTTTCTATTGTTAGTGTCGTTTTTTTTTTCTAAAAACGTAGAATAAGGCGAAAGATAAATTTTTTGAAAAGATTTTTATCTTGTTACGCCAAAGAAATATAACTTCTAACGCGTGTTAAGTTAAGTTGTTAATATACGTACACAGACACTTTTTTTTAATTCTTAAGCACCACAGTAGCAAACTTATACCATTTTTTTTGCGCCTGCCTGTGGTTTTTTTTTTGTGCGTCTTAGTTGTTAGCCTCAGATGGCTATGACAACTTTACCCGGACTGTGGGTGAGCGCTGAGGGCTCTCAACCCGTAGTGGCTGCCTGTGGTCTAGTCACGCCCCGTTAAATCCGTTCGGGGCGACAGATGTAACGGCGCGACCCCATAGTCTCGCCGCAAATGTACCTCTACACACCGTGCGAGTGGGCGACCGGAACCCGGTCTTTGTTGTCGGTGGCAAACTAATACCACTGTACCAACGTCGTAGTCAATTTATGATTAAATCTTAAGTATAGTTACTCCACATAATACTGTCCTTGATTTCGTACGTAGATATGTCTAATTCATTTATAAATTCAGAACAGATTGTGTGCAACAGTGGACGATGATAGGCTAGAATGAATATGTAGATAGAATGAATGAATGAAAATATGTAGATAGTAGAATAGAATGAGTATGTTTTAGAAATATTATAAACATTATCTTATAAAACAGGCTAAGTTATGACAGTTACGCCATGCATAATAAATTCCCTACACAGACTAATTATACAGGGTGGAAGTGGACCGCTCCCGAAAACAAAGACAAGGGTCCCTACTAGTCCTACTTGTAATGATAGGCTACAAAAAAAAATCAATTCGGATGAAAAAATAAATATTTTTTCACCCCCCGAGGTCGTTGAACTCTTGAACATTTGATCGTAAGTTTTGAATAGATTGCGTATTTTCTCATCTGAGTAAAGTGATGTATTTTTATGGAATTATCGTTACATGGATTGCCATTGGTCCTAATACGATGGAATGTGAAAAAAACTTAAAACTCGTTGAAAAAAAATTTTTTTCATCTGAATTGATTTTTTTCTAGCCTATCATTACAAGTAGGACTAGTAGGGTCACCTATCTTTGTTTTCGGGAGCGGTCCACTTTCACCCTGTATATTATCAGTAAAAATACTAATTAATAATTTTAACTCTTAGAACTTTCTGAACATTTGGGTTTTAAATATAAATTTAAAGAACCTTTTTTAAAAAATATAAATTTGAAGAACATATTTAAAAAATATAAATTTAAAGAACCTTTTTTAAAAAATATAAATTTGAAGAACATATTTAAAAAATATAAATTTAAAGAACATTTCTTTTTAAATATAAATTTAAACTATCGATAATTATATTGGTGTTTATTTGGTGTTATAATCGAGATCATCCATGCGCCTATTCAAGGTGCAAAAAAAATAATTGACATGAAGGACTAAAAATAGAATTCTTACCGCTCGAATGGTGTTAAAAAATCGATTAGTTAAGTTTTCACATAGCATCCGCGCAATAAAACTTATGTTACTACATTAGAACAGAATGACGCAATACGCCAAATTTCTTCTACTGTAGCGGAGATTCTTGGCTATCTTTAGACGTAGAAAAAACCAGTAGCTTTATAAATTATGTTTTCAGCTCACAGAAGTAGAAGCTTCGTGGACAGCCTCTTTACTATGTCTTGGAGCGGTTTGGGGAGCGGTACCTGGTGGTCTCCTCTCTGAATATTTTGGAAGAAAAAAAACTTTGCTGTATTTGGCGTTACCTCTTGTTGTTTCTTGGATTTTAGTGGCATCAAGGTATTTCATTTTTTTTAACATGCCGTGGTGGATTACGCAAACATATCATTAACGGGCAAAAATCATATAAAAAATAATCAGATCATTTATTTGTGGATCGCACAAAGAACTTTCTTGCAGGACGGTAGAACCCATGACACTTAGCATGAAAAAGCTTAGATCTATGTCATCTATTCAGTTATTTTTTTACAATTAAAAAAAAAGTAAAAATAAAAGCATTATTTAATTTATTTTTATTCATAAATACATTCTTCATCTTAATTTCTGATGATTACACGAGTATTATAAATTTAAAATACAATTATTATTACGGATTTCTGATCGCGTCCTCCTGTGACCATTAACAGTGAAATTAGATTATTAGAAGTCAAATGCAAGCGCGAAAAAGTCCTCAAAAATAGTTTTAATATTAATTTATTAACATTTTCAAATATTTATTGTCACTTTCCTAATTATTATAAACATTAATGCAGTTCAAATAATTCCTCAAAGGTTCAGATCAAATAAAATATATATATATATGAATTATCTGATAGTTTTACTTACATTTTCATAACTCAATATTGCATTGCAATTTTTTTAAAACATTAGTATTGCACAATTTACTTACGATAATATAGCGCAAATCTCTAATTTCCAGTCCGAATGTCTATGGGCTGTACGTGGGACGTTTTGTTGGTGGAACAGCATTGGGCGCATTCAGTGTTGGCATACCTCCGTACATTGAAGATATAGCAGAGAAGCGAATTCTACCTGCGTTGACAACATTCTATCATGTGCATTTCAGTTGTGGAGTCCTATTTGGATATATTATAGGTATACATAACAATATTTTATTAATCAATTCCTTAATTTCACTTGCTGACTGCAAATCTGTAATATTTGTAATAAAAGATTGCGATGTTAAGGAGAACTATGACAAAAACTAAAATTGATTTTTTTTTTCATTTCTAGGTTTAATTGAAAATATGACATGGTTGACAATACTCTGCGCCAGTATACCGACAGCATTCTTCATTGCTTTCATATTTCTGCCCGAATCCCCAGCTTATTTGATGTCTCAAGGCAAAGCTCAAGAAGCAGATGCAGCTCTACGGTACTTCAGAGGCATCGACAACGATATTGACTCAGAAATTAAAGCCTTGAGAGAGTTTCTTCGGAATTATGCAAAGAACAGAGTAACTTTTAAACAATTATTTTATACCAGGTCAACAGTAAAAGCACTTGTAGTTTCTTTTGGACTCATGATCTTTCAACAAATGAGTGGCATATATCCAGTCCTCTTTTATGCAAAAAATATTTTTGAAACATTTTCAATTTCACTGAGTTCATCTGGAGCTGCCATCATTTTAGGTTTTTGTTTTGTTTCATCGACATATTTCTCAACGATGTTATTAAAAGTAGCTAGAAGACGTATTCTCTTACTAATATCATTTATTGCTATGGCTTTAAACTTAGGTTGTTTAGGCATCTATTATCATTTGAAAGCATCAAATATGTCATTGAATCAAACCTGGGTGCCACTTTTTACATTATGTCTTTTTGTAAGTTTCTATGCAGCTGGTGTTGGACCTATACCATGGTTAATGCTAAGAGAAATATTTCCACCAAATGTAACTAGGAGAGCAACGGCTATTACTTCAGGATGTCATTGGTTTTTGGCATTTGGAGTAACAAAATTATATTATAATTTAGTGGTAGCCGTAAAACCCGGATGGGCCTTTTGGCATTTTGCTGTAACTTGTCTCATCGGTGCAATATTTGTTTATTTCTTTGTTCCGGAAACTAAAGGCAGAACACTTGAAGAAATTCAAAATGAATTTGAAGGTATTCATAAGAAAAGAAAACATAGACACGTAATAGAAGTGGAAAGTATTTCCGATGGTTAGATAAAGACTGTTAGATTTTGGGCTTTAATTTATTTTTTTTATTTTGTGTCCATATAACTTAAATTCATATTTTCATAAGATGATTGATTCGTAGATATTTTGGTAAATGCACTACTGAGAATTATTCAACACTTTTTCGTGTATGATCATATATTATGAGTAAATAAAAATGGCAACAAGCCTTATATTAGTTACTTGTGAGATGTGTAACAGATAGTATCAGTAAAGAGAAAATATTTGTGAGCAAAAGTATCAAATACTGAACTTGATTTTGGATCAGACAAACAGTAATATAATGTTTTTCACCAATAAATTTAATAATAATATAAATCTATTAAATATGTCTTAATATTATATATGGTTTGCTTCTTATTCCGCGGGATTATAGTCACTAAAGTATGCCTTGCCATACAAATATTAGTCTAAAATTCTATACGTTACGTAGTTGAACATAATACTCACTAAAATAAGTTATTGTATGTAATTAAAAACTATTTTTACGAATTCTATTATAATTTGTGTTTATAATTTGATTTTTTATTGTGTTTATAATTTGACTTTTACTTTCGCGATGTTTTGCACTTTTACCAGCTTTTATGGTTACGGAAGGCCTCACTAAAATCTGTAAAAATAATTTTATTTCATATGTGTACTACTTGCAAAAATTAATGTATGTGCATAATAAATTATTTGATCATATATTGAAAATAAGCTATCGGCAATGCATTATGGCATTGTAAAGAACTTAATAGAAAATAAATCTATCTATTTCATTCTTAGTTGCTCCTTGTATTTTCTGTTGAAACGCAAGCGGCACAAGCATTATAAACTAAATTTTCATCCCATCTTTTAAAGTTTCACCAAAAAACTCCTATCGAAGGCAAAAATATTATATGTTAATAAGTTATATTATTTAATACTTAGGGGTTATTCAAATTTTAGTATTGATGGAAGTTGTACTTTGTATGTATGTATTTATAACATTAAATTATAAATAATATTGAGATATTTTTTTTGCAATATCTGAAAAGCAATCCCTTATAATGTTGCCAATAGAGGATTTATTTTTTATAAATATAACTGTATTATTAATAGAATAAAAATAAAATACAAGTAGTGTATAAAATATTTTGGGTTGTGAACAAAAACAGTGTTTTCACTACTTTCATTTATTTGATGGCAGAAATACAATCACATAACATCACTAGGAAAACAAAGCTTCAAGAAACAATTACGCCTAACCGTCTTTCAATTTTACTCTCAATGTACATGAGGTTTCACTCTTATCCCAATTACTTGGGGTGGAAACAATATATACTCTTCTTTCATATTACATATTGTAAAAGTTATTGGCAATAGTTTTATGACCGGCCGCCTGCCAGACGTCAACCCTCCTTGGGAATGTAATTGTTGACCAAACGGCATCAGATGAAGTTGGCCCAGGTCGTTACAAGGCTCTTATTCGTCTTTTACGACATCCACGAGCAAAGTATGGGTTGGTTGTATTCGTAGCCACTACCACACAGCTACGGCTTTATATGGGATGTAAAGAAGAAATATTAAATAGAGAGAGCTATAATAAGTCAGAGCAACAGGATAGCAAATTATCTTTAGCTCTATATATATATATAGATTCGTACACGAAGAAAGAAGTTTTCAGCAAACGTTTTATGACCGCTGTCATATATCGTCCAAGGATTAAAATCTCACTTAAATGAAAATTGCGGGTGTTATCGATTGTCGTTATAATTTATTTTAATTCTTTGTAGATAATATAAACAAATATGTGAACATCAAAGTAATTACACTAAATGCATCAAGTTACAACTCAGACACTTTATGCAATTAATTATTATACAACAAAATGTATACAGCAGCATGTATGGAAACCATTAAAATAAACTGTATAAAAAGCATTAGCATTGATGTAAGATACTAAGCTGTGTCTGCAGTTTCGCCCATTTGTTATGCTGGATGATATGCTGAAAACTATTTTCTTTCTCACAGGAAAAGTAATTACCTTTGAGACTGAAAAGTAGGGTAAGTATAGATATGCTATATTATAAGCCACCGAAGATAAAGATCGGGTACCGGTGGCCCACTCGCACGGCGAAGAGAGGTAATTAAAGGGTGGGTCTATGGGGTTGCGCGCCGCCTCTTCCGTCGCTCAGATCGATTTGGCGGGACGCGACCACGTCCATATTCCACCGCAAAAAAGAGTTATAGATATGCTTTTTCTCAAATACTTATAATATGTATGCAAAATATAAAGTTGATTGATTGAGTAATTAATATGTGAAAGTACAACCAACTCATGTTCACATTAATTGTATAAGTTCATCATCATCTCAGCTCATACAACCCCACTTTTGGGCTCGAGCTTCCTCCAAACAGAAGGGAAATTAACCTACTCAACCATGTTGGTCAGATGTGTTGGTATAGGGTTTAGTTTCGAATCTTCATTCACTATGAGATGTTATATGCATTTTATATCTCTTGGTCGTCTCTTACGATCACCCACGGGTAAGATAAGGAGGTGGTAAATTGTATTCTTACTCCACAGACGTATACTATAAGCTACAAAAGACATATTCTCAATAGGTACAGCAAATGTATTTTTTTTAACGGTGCAACTAGTAATTGCTACAATTAGCGCATTCAAATGGTCTTTACATATATTAAATATACGAAACTATAATTTTAAAAATACGTACACATATATCGTGCACGCTGCCTTCACTTATCACAGAATATGTGTACAAAAGCACTTTGGCTGGATTTATGGTTAAGCATTTTGTGCACAAACCGGAATTTTATATCTGCACTGCTCAATATGAAATCTGTGAATAGTCAAATTTCGCTACTAAGCTTATAACAAATATATTCTCAACTTAAGCTGTTGTACTTTATTGATTTAAAATTCCTCTTCATTTTCTTAGGAAATAGAAAGATAGCCACTAAACCGCTACTAAAAATACTAAACTAATGTAATATGCAAACATCTTAGCACCGAGTTTTATTTCTAGTTTACGTCCATTATTCATATTTTATGATAGTCATGAGAAAGGACAGACTATTATATTCTTACTGCATATAATAAATAATGCTAAATTTGTTTACTATTAAATAATTATAATTAAATATTATTAAACAAATAGTAAATTTATTAATTATTTATTATAAAGTATAATTTACGATTACATAAACAGATGCAATGATTAATAATAATTCATTCCAACTTATTGAGACAACGTCCAAATTTAACTAAAATTTTAATATATTTGATCTACATAATATGATTCAGGTAATGTTTAAAGTTATCATACAAATCGAGACTTTCTTTCCCTCGGGTGAACGTTAAAAATGCTAAACAACACTAAAGCAACCCGTCTGACAAGATAAATCACCCAACTAAGGAGCAGGTTTGAGCCCAGGGATGGTACCCGAAAGGGTAACCGGCCGGGCTGGCTATGGATGTCAATAATTCGGTACCCGTGGCGGGCCCAATAGTGATAGGGAGGAAATACGGTGAGTTATGGGTCCATGCACCGCCCTTCCATCGCTCTGGACGGAATGGAAGGCGTGTGTATAGACTAAAACCTGCCAAAAAAAAGACTCGAGCCCAGCAGTGATATATGAGTTGAGATGATAGTGATCCTAATAACTGACGATCATAAAAAACACCCAGACTCAGAACCTTCATCACACAATAAACTATGCTGTCTGGAAATCAAAACTATGCCGTACTATGACCGTTACTTAAACCAGTACGCAATCTTTTTTTTTTTATTGCTTATGGTGGCCAACGAGCAGATAGCACACCCTAATGGTAACTGTCTCTGGCGCCCATGGACCTTTGCAATACCAAAGGCATAGCTAGGCCGCTGCCTACCAATACAAACCCTAGGCCCACCCCAGTTGGGCTTACGGCTCTCTCGCTCACCGAACGAAGCGCAATAGCACATTGCCATACTCAGACGTCGATCTTCTGCGAGAGTGTGGTCCTACCCCGGACGTACCGGCCCGCGGCTGTAGATAGAGAACCGTCTAAAGTGTGGTTCTACCACTATTCTTATCTGTACCAAGATTGAACATACACTAAGAGCCTAAGTAGAGTAGTAATATTTACATGTAAATCTGTGTCGCCAGTGCTTTCATTTAGACATAGCTGTAAGTACAACGGGTGGCCTTACCGTCGCCATTTTTCTTGAATTTTGATGCGACGCTGCTTACCTGAACCATACGTACGGTTATACATGTTAACAAACATTGAATACTTTTATTATGGAAGGACAAATTTTAGAAAAGAATTTACAAAAAAATGATTAATATCGAAAAGTGATTGTCACGTCATGTTTATAATCAAGTATGTTAAATGCTAAATTTCAGTAATTTGAATAACAGAGTCGTGTCATCGTTTAATACTAGTATTAAATATGTATAATATGTAAACATTGACGGGTAGATGGCACACATCTCCTTTAAAGACGAAAATATAGCACGAAGCGATAATTGAATGTCATAAGACAGCTTGCGCTGGTGTAAATGGTAGCACAATTGGATCGGATTTTCAATAGGTATAGGTTCGTATCCCATGTGTATCAAACAATTTCTGCTCGTAATCATATTTTTTATAAATAATCAAGCATGTTAAATGCTAAATTTTAGTAATTTTTATAAAAGAATGTTTAAAATTTTCCAGCTCCACTATATTTATATAATACTAGCTTCTGCCCGCGGCTTCGCCCGCGTTACTTTCCTAAAGTTTTTCATCCCCTATTTTTATTTTACCCTTTACTGGTATTTTTTTTTTACAAAATTTTAACGTCATATATATTTATATCTAATCAATAGCCTAAAAATAAGTTTCAAGCTTTTAAATGACGACACTGCCTTACATCTTTTCATCCCCCTTTACAACCTCTTCTTTGCATTAAAAAGTAGCCTATGTCTTTTATCAGGCTCTAGACTATCTGTGTACTAAATTTCATTTAGATCAGTTCAGTAATTATGGCGCGAAACAGCAACAGACAGACAGACAGAGTTACTTTCGCATTTATAATATTAGTAAGGATTTTAAAAAAATATATTTTTAAAACGTATTTTTTTTTATTTTACTATTTCTAGTATTGCGCCAATATGTTATTTTGAATACTTTTTTTTATATTATATTTCTCTTTAGTGACGAAAAATAAGTAAATATTAAATTATTATTTCTCAAAAGAGATAACACTTATAATAAATACACTTACACACCATCTTTTGTAAGACTCCGACCCTACTATTTTTGTCACAAAATTATCCATGTATAATATTTATATCCATTACAATTATTATCTCTGCTATGGATATTTATAGTTGGAATAACTATATCTTATCCTATTTATTTAGCAAATAAGATTAATTTCAGTAAAACAATTAGATATTTAAAGACGATAATAGGCCTGCACGTTTATACAACAATACACAAACCAGTGATCTGAAAACAGAACATAATAAACTATAAAAAAAGTAAAAAACAGTCTTTAAAAATAATAATAATAAAATTAAACAAAGGGGTGGAAGTGTCATTTTCAAGGGCATAACTACGGGGAAACCATGACTCTGTTTATCACAGACTCAATGGTGAAACCGGCGCCGCACCGCTCGACACCCCTAGCCACTTGCACCAATGTTGCCCCCTGTTGCCTATATGGCTTGTGTGCCTGTGGAGACTGTTTAGGGGGCCCATTCAGTGAGTTAGCGAGTCACCGTCTGCCACCGTTCATCTCTCAATATGGGTTTGAAGGCAGACGACAATTAAAAATTCATAGATTTAAGATGAACCAGTCCACTAAGCACCCACTCCCATAATCAGATATTAGCTACCATAATCACACAATAGTTTTACACTTACCGCTGACAGTCCACGTATGTTATGTGCAGACATGGAATGTCATCGGTAGATGTCCCATCCCAATATTTAGATTAAATTTCTCCAAAGGCCTCTGCGTGTTGGATCCATATCCCCATGTAAGCTTCCCAAAGGACCGGGCATCTTCCGTATGAAAGATCCCGTGAAAAAAGGAGATACATAAATTAAACATATTTTTAATAAAAATATCAAAATAATCATTCGTCTTATCGGTTATACCTTCATTACAAGTACATCAAAGTTTAGTAATACATACAGGCTAATTTTCTCCTGTATTGCCTACAATTCGGTTATCCATCCTTTAAAACTGTATGTCATTTACGCATACATTCAGATAAGATGTTATGAAATCCCTTCCACGTTCCATAGTATTATTCCACCAAATCTCTTTCACTGAGAACAACTTATAAGATTTACGTCTGAAAAAAAAAACGTAAGAGGCGAATGCTTATGTACATATATTTAGAGCGTCTATTTTTAGAGATATATAATTTTGAGCACATAACGTTTTTACTAAGAAATTTATTCATTTAAATAAATAATTCTTGGATAACTATATATCTATTTTCCGCAACTCGTTTACGAATCTAATAAATTTTTATGCGGTATATTATTTATATAAATACTAGCTTCTGCCCGCGGCTTCGCCCGCGTAATAGATTACTTTCCTAACTAATCAAAATACAAAAATAAAATTTTCGTCAATCTAGCTTCTAAAATAACCTATTTCCATATAAACTTTCATCCCCTATTTCTATTTTACCCCCTTAAGGGTTATTTTTTTACAAAATTTTAATGTCACATTTATTTATATCTAATCGACAGCCTAAAAATAAGTTTCAAGCTTCTGGCTTTAAAAATGACGATACTTCCTTACAACTTTTCATCCCCGTTTACAACCTTTTTTTGCATTAAAAAGTAGCCTATGTCCTTTGTCAGGTTCTAGACTATCTGTGTACCAAATCTTATTTGAATTGGTTCTGTAGTTTTGCCGTGAAAGAGCGACAGACAGACAGAGTTACTTACACATTTATAATATTAGTAGAGATTATATGTATATCTTTACGCGATAAAAGCCGGAAAACGAAAACCCATTGAAGAACGGTTTAAGTGACAGCTCGAAGAATTAGCATCGATAGCCGTTGGGGAAGAAAGGTTCTCGAATATTGAACACGAATAGGATGACTCTGCCTAGGAGGACCCCCCACTAGATGAATTTATGACATTATAAAGGTATCAGAAAACCATTGGATGCAAGTGGCACAAGACCTTTTTAAGTGACATTATCGTGTGGGAAGCCTGTCCAATAGTGGACGTTTATAGGCTGATGGATGATGGCAAAGTTCTTTCTAAGTTTATAAATACTTGAATACGAGAGAAAAATGATTGTCACATATGAGATTCGAACCCACACCTACTGAAAATCTGTTCCAATCGTGGTGAATTTCCAGTAGGTATGGCTTCGAATCCCATGTATTAATCATTTCTCGCTCGTAATCAAGTTTTTATAAACAATCAAGCATGTTAAATGCATTTATACTATATTAATCAATCAATATATTATATTGATTGATTAATGTAGTATAAATATACTATAAGTTAGTATAAATTTAATTAGTGATTTACTTTTGTAATTAGTCTAAAAATGTTAATTGTTCGAAAAAAAAATTCGAAGTAGTGCAAGATTTCTATCAACATTATTCTTATCAGCTCATATAATATGTCTCACTACTGGGCTAGAGCCTGACTCATAAGAGAATAATTGACCTACTATTACCATGCTCGTGACACAAATCAGATAGTTTAGTATAAGGTGAAATTGCCATATATTTTTCTCTTACAGTTACTTAATAATAAAATAAAAAAACATCCGAACAGAAAGCTATAACATAAAAACTTTATTGCTTAATATTTTCTGATGTTAACCAAATGATATTCAACCCGACAGCGACAGCTTGACCCAGGATTTAGAAACAGCAGAACAATATAACTTCAGATTCAGACAAATGTGTTACTATTGTAATACTGGAGATTTTCGTATCAAATATTATCATCATATCAGCTCATATATGTGACAATTTTAGACTCAAGCCTCCATAATTGGGGGAAATTGGCCTTTTATACTACTCATCACGCCATATCCCTTGCAGGGTAGGCAGAGAGAACAGAGTTCCAGAGAACTCTAGCCTTGCATACTTCACTCGCTTCATAATTTTCTTCATACACGCTCGCCGGTTTTGGAGATATGATATATATATATATATATATATATATATATATATATATATATATATATATATATATATATATATATAATAGATATTATATGCATTTTATATCCCTTAGTCGTCTCTTACGATCACCCACGGATAATAAAAAGGGTGAAGAAAAGTATTCTTACTCTGTCACCTTACGAAATGCGTCAAATATATGACTAATAATATTGGGATTCTCAACATAATAATAATTTGTCGTAAAGATCATTTTCATTTGATCGTAAATATACATAGTGTTTCTGTTACTAGATTTACGTTGACATTAATACAAGAAGTTTAAGATTGATGCGCTCGCTACGTTGACATTAATACAAGAATTTTAAGATTGATGCGCTCGCCTCTGCACCGATTCGATATTTGAACTTCTGTAACTTATTGCTTTGAGTTTCAATTCTATTTAGTCTTTGCAAATACTCTGTAATCCCCTAGAATTATTTATTCAGTATCGACATTTTATTTATTTACGAACTGTGCTCGCCGCTTCGTTCGCATTAATATAGATTTTGTTCATCAGATCTATCATGGAAGGTGTATTTTGAAAGATTAATGAATGAATAGAACATATGGAGTGGAGTTTTAAAGGATGTATCAGGGAATGTTGGCATATGTTTTCTTTGACGGCTGGCTATTGAGTGGTCACACCCTGGTAAATCTTAAACTGTGTGGTAGCGGCTACGAATACTACCAACCCTTACTTTGCTCGTGGGTGTCGTAAAAGACGACTAAGATCCTTACCTGGGCGAACTCCATCTAATGCCATCTGGTCAACAATTACATTCCCAAGGAGGATTGACGTCTAGCAGGCGGCCGGTCATAAAACTATTGCCTACTTTTACAATATGTACTATGAATAAAGAGTACATATTGTATCGACCCCAAGTAATTGGGATAAGAGTAGGAGAATGATAATGATGACCCCGGTAAATCCGTCCGGGGTGACAGAAGAAGGGGCGCGTGACCCCATAGACCGCCCTACATAGACCTCTCCACGCCGTGCGAGCGGGTCACCGGAACCCGGACTTTGTTTTCGGTGGCCCAAGGAAATGTCGGCTTAGTGAAAAGAATTACGTTAAATGAAATACGAAAGGCAGTAAGAAATATGAAAAATGGGAAATCTGAATATCTATATATCTACTTGGACCAAGTGGTTAAACAGTTGAAGTTTGGAAGATTTTGGGAGAGGGTAGATATATCTTAAAAAGGTCTACTGTATTGTATGGACCAGAGTGTTGAGTTACAGAAATGACGGATGATAGAAGACGGCTGCACGTAAAAGAGATGTTAAGGTGGATGTGTGGCATGACGAAAATGGATAAGATGGAATGAGCGTATAAGAGAGAGCTTAAAAGTGGCACCAGTGATGGCAAAATTAAAGAGTGAACGCCTGACGTGGTACGGACATATGATGAGACCGGATGAAAGTAGTGTTGTGAGAAAGAGTTTAAAGTATGAATGGTGAAGGCTAATTAAGGGATGAAAAGACGAATTGCGTGTAGCATGATATGGATAGAAATGAATTAAACACAGAGATGACATCTGTTAGAATTGTGTGAAAAAAAGAGCAATTGGAATAAGAGTAGGGTATTGATGATGATCTATCTCATGGAAATGATAACCTCATATCAGCTCATGCACTCACTACTGCACTCATTTCTCCTCCGCAATATGACGAAAGTTTTATTATGAGTTTTTTCATCTCTTACATAGATGTTATACGCATAGCATATCACTTAGACGTCCTTTATGATTTCTATGAGAAAAGAAAGGGGGTGGTGAGTTGAATTCTTACTCCGTCTCTATACGGACTCATATATTTTGTCGGAATGAAAAGTAACGTTTGCTTATCTATAATCTACCTTTGTTCTGATTTAGATCTATTTTGCTGTTCTGACCACATATAAATTTTTGCATTAATAATACTTGGTTAAATTTATTTTATTTCAATAAGAAATAATTGTACAAGACATATTTTATAGATAGAAAAAAAAATATAAATATTGTTACGATTTACAGTAAAATATTTATATATTAAATAGAGATATATATTTTTTTTCCTGGTGGCGGGCCATTTGGTGGTTACAACCCGCGAAATCCGTCTGGGGCGACAGAAGAAGTGGCGCGTGATCCCATAGACCCGCCCTACATGTATCTCTCTACGCCGAGCGAGCGGGACCGGAACCCGTTTTTTGTCTTCGATGGCATGGTGGAAAGTATACAGGCATATTAAGAGTTTTAAGTCGGTATGACTTGGTAATGCATCGTTATGCATTATAAAGTCATATCCACTTAAAATAAAAGCTGTGTGGTAGCGGCTATGAATAATACCAACCTTTACTTTGCTCGTGGATGTCGTAAAAGACGACTAAGAGTCTTATAACGACCTGGGTTAACTCTATCTGATTCCATTTGGTCAACAATTACATTCTCAAGGAGGGTTGACGTCTGGCAGGCGGCTGGTCATAAAACTATTGCCAATAACTTTTACAATATGTGCTATGAAAGAAGAGTACATACTGTATCGACCCCAAGTAATTGGGATAAGATTAGGAGAACGAGTGCCCACTTAAAACAAAATGTTAATTAGTTAATTAACATTTTATTTTTATGTATGACGAGTTATAAGAAAAATATACTTACAGAATAGTATACCAACATTGGAAATTACACAGTTCCCTTTCATTTGCAATCACATGCTGAAAGATTCTGTAGAATATTTCCTAGAAATATCAATCTACTAAGTCTATTCGAAAATATTTTTTTTATTTATAACAAAATAAAAAAAGGCCTTCCCTTAACTTGTACAAACTTAAACCCCTTTTATGATGAGTAGTTGTTTATTCCAACCGACAACTATAATGAACGTGTCTAGCAGTTACAAAAGGTTTTACCAAAAGCATCGCTACAGAAATTCCGGCACCTGAATATAAGTAAAAGTAAAAGTGTAAGTAAACTGGTAGAATTAACTGATTTATATTCTTCTCACATCTATCCGCCTCTGTTCAGTCTGTTCATCTAAGATTGTATCGTCTTATATAACGGTTTATATCCTTGAAACTGTTGGGAGAAACATTTTATTTTACATGGTACTTTCAAGTCACGCTAGAATTGAAAGTTTCTATTCACTTTAAATTCATTTGCTGTTGAAATAATTTATAATGAATCATTTTAACATGATTCATCATTCTCCTACTCTTATCCCAATTACTTGTGGTCGATACAATATGTACTCTTCTTTCATAGTACATATTGTAAAAGTTATTGGCAATAGTTTTATGACCGGCCATCTGCCAGACGTCAAGCCTCCTTGGGAATGTAATTCTTGACCAAACGGCATCAGTTGGTGTTGGCCCAGGTCGTTATAAAGCTTTCAATCGTCTTTTACGACATCCACGAGCAAAGTAAGAGCCGTTAATATTCGTAGCCGCTACCACACAGCTTTTATATATGTTAAATATAGAGATACATGTAGGGCACGTCTATGGGGTCGCGCGCCGCTTCTTCTGTCGCCCTGGACGGATTTAGCGGTGCGTGACCATTCGATAACCCATAACCAAAAAAAAACCAACACGTCTGACCAGCATGATAAAATAGGTCAATTTCTCACCCACTATGGAGCAGGCTCGAGACCAAGAGTGGATATGAGCTGTAATGACTAAAAAAATTCAAAGATGTTATATTTATGTTGCAAGAAATGTTAAGAGTACTCTAATTGAGTAGTCTTAACATCCAAATATTATATTAAAAATCAATTATTATCATAAAAGCTTGTTGTTTAAAAAAAATACTCCATTTCTGAAATTATCACTGCATATAAGATAAACTATATATACAAAACTATATTACACTATAAAATAAAATATAGTCAGGTATTACATAACTATATATGCTTACATTATGCAAATATGAGGTCTTCACCTTAGTACGAAGGGACGAATATTAAAACCTCGTTTAAAGGCTACACCTCCGGGAAATCAATTTCGCGTGACATGAAACTTTTCTACTGAAACTATTTTATGAAAGCTATATTGAAATCCAGATAAATATAGAGTATAAAGTTGTAAATATCGATAGTTATTTTTCTTAAAACCTGATCTCAGTGGGGCAGTTTTTCATCATCATCATCATCACAGCCCATATATGTCCCACTGTTGGGTTTGGCCTCCTCCGTAACGAGAGGGAAAGTGACCCACTACACCACGCTGGTCAGACGTGTTGGTATAGTATTTTTTTTCGAGTTTTCTTTCTCTCGCATAGATATTATATGCATTTTATATCCTTTAGTCGTCTTTTGCAGTAGTAGTTACAAGCAAGACAGGGTTTGTATTCTTACTCCGTCACCATACGGATACACAATATTAACAATACCTTGAAATCATAATAACATCAGATAGAAAACTAATACATTGAGTCCTCAAAAAAATTTCACACTCCTTTTTTTGTTTAATCACTGTTATAAATTTTACAAAAAATAAGCAATTCTTTACTTACAATCTAAAAATTACTAAGGATTGTCCAGATTGCAATAACATGGATAGCGGAAACAACAAAATAACCATAAATTAACCAGCTATCGTCATCATCATCAGTTTCAGAAAATATTCTACATAATCGTTCAGCATGCGATTGCAAATAAAAGGGAACCGTATAATTTCCAATGTTAGTATACTATCCTATAAGTATATTTTTCATATAACTCTTCATAAATAAAAATAAAATGTGAATTAACTAATTAACATTTTATTTTAAGTTGGTCGTCATTCTCCTACGCTTACCCCAATTATTGGGGTCGTCACAATATGTACTCTTCTTTCATCGTACATATTGTAAAACTTATTGGCAGTAGTTTTATGACCGGCCTGACGTCAACATTCCTTGGGAATGTAATTGTTAACCGAACGGCATCAGATGGAGTGATAGCACAGATCGTTATAAGACTCTTAGTCGTCTTTTACGACATCCACGAGCAAAGTAAGGGTTGGTAGTATTCTTAGCCACTACCACACATAAATAACCAGCTATATCAACAAATAATATATCTACCTTCATTGTTTAGATTTTGAGTCATCGCTAGATCAATATTATTTCCACCGACGTCAAGTTCACGCTGCTCCGGTGGTCGATCCAACGACGAAGGCGAGGTGTCACGGGTGAGTTACGGGTATGCGTACGTGTGAAGCCCCAGAGGGAGTGTTGCAAGGATTGCGCCGACCGTAGCCCACCCAGAAAAAAGATCAATATTTTATTTTTGAGTAGATATTGTATGGTGTGTGAGTTTTGGGCTTAATTATTTACATTATTCTTAGCAATACTTTGCTATTCTAATAACTTTAAGAAAAGCTTTATTGTGAGGAAAATGTTGTGACGTATTTGAGTGAGTGAGTTCAGTGATTTTTTTTTATGTGCACTGTGGAAAATGCTTTTTCGCATCCCCTTTACTTGTTACAGCAAAGGGATATGTAGGACTCACTGACACAGTATGGTTTTACTGCATTAGAATACCCACTAAAAACCACAGCGGCCCCGCGTCCCCGCCGGTTGTGGAACGTCAAAGGTTTGCCTTTTAGGCATACGACTCTGACGTTCCGGCGGTTAGCTGACTAGTGCCCTAGGTCAATCATCACTGAGGGAAGAGGAGCGCGTAGCGTCTTCTCCGTCTCCCCATCCATTGCCTGCGCAGCGTGTTAGCATAGACACATGCTTCACGGGCCCGCCCCGTCGAGTTGCAGTGATGTTTACTTCTTAAAATACTTAAAGATTCATCTCATCTCGATGGCACGGATAGAGTAGTGGTTAAGATGCTATCGTGCAAAATGAAGCGGGTTCTATTCCCATGCTGCAATTGTTTTGCAAGTATCAATTCGTTGTTCTAAATGTAGCAGTAACGTTTGTAAAATCCCTTTACAAGGTTTGTAAAATCCCCCTTAATATACGGTATTCTCTTTTGGCAAAAAAATAAGTCGTCCCACTCCTGACTTTTATGTGGTATTGCTGATACAGTGTTAACTGTTGGACATAGGTCTAAGGGGTAAATAATATTATAAAGCCATCCTTATCAAGCACATTGGCAATCGCAATTGGTGTTAAAAGTTGTCCCAAATATAGATACTGTTTATTTTTCGAGCGATCCTTTAGGCAGTTTATATTACTCCCGCAACAATGTAAGGGTTATAGATACGTGTATTCTTAACCCATCACCAAAACGTATTCTATATTTTGAGTTAAATATCATATTTGTATTCAGTGTGGCAGCTAAGACCGAATTTTTGGCCAGGTATCCGGCTATTGAATGCGGTTTGAACGAGTTTTTCTGAGTATACATCAGTCTAGAGTTTGTTTAGAGAGTTTCTTAGAGTTAGTTTTTTTAAAATATTTTTTCTTTTAAATAATTACATACGATGTTTTTTATTTTACAGTACTACGAAGTATCTTAATAGATTTTTATTTTTTTTTGTGACTAAACCCAACACACATTCCCATCATTGTAACTCCTGTAAGCCAGGATCCACAATGGTCATCATAAATGACACCGAGATTTGACCCTCAGGCAGTCCCGGGAGATGATTTTAAATGTTATGGAACCCGTAATAAATATAATTAGAAAAGTTAAAGAAGAAGAGTTAGAAAAGAGTGATTCCACTTCCTTCCCAGGCAAAGCAGGAGACAGAAAGCAATATTCATTACTCAGCCAATAAGTAAAGGGTAGTACAGCTACGATAAGCGCAGCAGTATGGCATCACGGATACGGGATAACTTAACGGGGCCTATATGTGAGCCTTAAGATTGATTGCAGCAGTAGGTATGGCAGAAACGCCTAAATGCACTGAAATTTTCTCTTTGATTTGAATTTAATTGAAAACTTAAATCGAAATCTGATTCACCGTTTAGTAGACATTATTATTCTTATTAAGAGAAATCATCCACTCAGCTCACATAAAACCTACTGCTGGGTTGGAGCCTGTTCCATATCATCACTCATCATTATTCTGCTCTTATCCCAATTTCTGTGTGGTGACGGTAAAAGTACAATTCGCCACCCCCTATCTTACCCGTGGGTAATCGTAAGAGACGACTAAGGGATATAAAACGAATATAACAATACATGTTATATTCGTTTTATATCTCTTATTCGTCTTGCCTTTGCATAGGCAAAAGAATAAAAACTCGAAACAAAACTCTATACCAACACGTCTGACCAGCATAGTAACTATACCACCGGAGGGGAATTGACGGAGTAACTATACCACGCGTGGGAAATTGACCTACTAAGGCCAATGTCCCTCCCGCTGTGGAGGAGGCTCGAATCCAATAGTGAGACATATATGAGCTGAGATGATGATCCTAAATACTTCCACCGAAGACAAAGATCGCGTACCCGCTCGCACGGTGAAGAGAGGTGTTTGCAGGGTGGGTCTATGGGGTTTCGCGCCACCTCTTCCGTCGCCTCGGACCGATTTGGCGGGGCGCGACTACGTCCATAGTCAACCGCAAAAAAAAAGGGTTGACGCAATATTTATTCTTCCATCATACATACATAAAGAAATGGTAGGTAATATAATAGGAGTCCAATCAGCACACATACAAAATAAATACATAAAGATCTTCTTCTCTAGATGTATATATACTAGAATTTATGCTAAACGTTCTCATCTCACAAAAGCAGATATTGAAACACGTATTATTACAAACTGTATACAATATTGTCTCTATTTGTTCTCAACCGCGTTTGCCTTAGTTCCGACAGAATGTTTGATGAGGCATCAAACTTTGAAAGTGGTTTACAGTTATTTTCAAATACTATAAGTTATCTCGTTACTCTATTTAATTTGGTTAAAAAGATATCGTAACATCATGAACGAGTTAGGAATATAGTATATTAACTGCTTTTCACTTTGTTTTATTTTACTCGACTCTACTTAACTCTTATGTGAGAGCTGTAGAAGTTGGTTGAGGAATCAGGCAATAGGATATAGGAACTCTCTCGACAAACTATAATACCATAGCTATATATTATCTATATCTTGAAAAGATTTATGTCTAACAGCAGATGTAATTCATAGGCTGATGGTTGGATGAAATCAGATAAAACCCCGCAGTAATCATGATCGTCAGCTACAGTCCGGTTAAGCTGTCACAGCCCTCTAGGCTAACAGCGAGCGCAGTGGATACATTTTAGTGGGTATTCTAGCCCCGAGGCTAGCGAGTCCCACACTCCTCGTTCCGGTGGGTGGTGCGTAAAAGCATATCGGACCACTGCGTAATCTAAACAAAAAAAAATATCGTCAGCAGAATCATTGAGCTTATCAATATTTTCTTAATAAGATTATTAATAAAATTATACGATTATAAATTAAAACTATACGTGTACCAAGCCGTATTAATACGACAATATACTGTCTGTGTTATGACGCTACAAAAACATATCTGTGCATCCCCATTCATTACTACTAAATGATCGTAAAAAGACCAAAAAAAAAGAAGCAAGCAATAACACAACAAAAGAAACGCGAAATAAAATCCTACACAGAACTTTCTGACCAATGCGATATAATCGTCCAGTTCCCATTATATTGTATAGGAATTTCGAGCCCAGGAATACCACATATGGAAAAAAATGCTAATGAGATAATATGCCAAACTACTGTGGATAAATCCAACATTCATTGTATTTCTTACGAAACATTAACGCCATTTCTTTTCACTCACCACATTAGATGCTATATTCCTCTATATTGGAGTTATTTCTTACGTAATAAGTGTCAGTGTATGGATATAGTGATTAAACAAAGAATAATATTAGAGCTGTTTCTATATCCTATTCATCATTATTATCATTATCATCTCAAGTTATATATTTATATATTAGCTGTGTGGTAGCGGTTACGAATACTACCAACCCTTATTTTGCTCGTGGATGTCGCAAAAGATGACTAAGAACCTTATAACGACCTGGGCCTGGGACTCTATCTGATGCCGTTTGGTCAACAACTACATTCCCAAGGAGGGTTGACGTCTGGCAGGCGGCCGGTCATAAAACTATTGCTAATAACTTTTACAATATGTACTATGAAAGAAGAGTACATATTGTATCGACCCCAAGTAATTGAGATAAGAGTAGGAGAATGGTGATGATCTCAGATTATATACATCCTACAGCTAGAATCAGGTCAGGATATGAATCGATTAATTATACTACGCTGATTAAGCTGGTTAATAGAGGATTTTATTTTGATATTTCTTTTTCTTGTAATAATATCATTTACCTGCGCCCCTTAGTCGTTTCTTACTATCACAGATGGAAAAGGAAGAGATAGTGATTCTTAGTTCATCACCACATGGATTCTGTGAGTAATATGTGAATTGTATGACTATAGTAAAACTGTTATTAGATAGATGAGCCTCTTATTGTATTTATTACAAAACATTAACAATATCTATTGTTATTTATTGGGCTCTTCAATATACGAAATATTAGTATTGTGTTTATTTTGGACCAAGGAGAATAATAAATTGTAAAGATATTCCTTAATGGTTTAAAATTGATATTCTGTTGAAGCCAATTACGATTGAAAGTTTAGTCACAGACAATTGGAAGTAATAAAGGCCAGGATATTGTTATCCGCTGTGTAAAGTTTATTAGTTTTCTGTAGTTTTTACGCATAAGTCATACAAATAATTGAAAATAATAATATTTTATAAAGTTTATGATCAAAGATATGTATAAATATATTTATATTCAATAATGATTTCTAAACAATTTGTTCTCAAACATATCTTTATACTTTATACTGGTTGATTGTAAGAGACGACTAAAGAATATAAAACTCATATAACATCTATGCAAGAGAAGGAGCACTTGAAACAAAACCCTATGCCAAAACATCTGGTTAGCGTGGTAATATAGTGGGTCGATTTCCTTCTCGTTGCGGAGGAGGCTCGAGCCCAACAGTGGGACATGTATAAGCTGAGATGGTGATGATGATGACAGTTACGATAGGAACATGTTTTCCAATTATAGCTAACCAATTGCAAAGTGTACTGAATGCTGAAATAGTAAAATCGAAATTATTTGTCTGTCAGTGTCGTAACAGGCGACTGAGAAATATAAGATAATAACATTAGTGGAAGATAAGGAAAATTTTAAATTATTTTTTTTTAATAATTAAATTATTTTTTTAACTGCTAATCCGGCTTGAATGCGTGCCGCAGTGCGGGTTAGGGCGTCCCCCGGAAGCGACGCGTGCCGACCCGCCCCCGTCGGTACGAACATCGGCAGATGCGGCGATGGGGGCCGCCACTCATCACGCCTTGCCCAGTCAGGCGAGTCGAGGAGAGCAGAGTGCCGTGTGGGCACGTGGAATGTAAGAGGTTGTGTGGAAGGTAAGTTGCACGAGCTTATAACCGTCACGGCGGACAAACAACTAGACGTGCTCTGTGTAAGAGACCAAGCGAAAGGGCAGCGACGCCTGCGATCTTCCTGGTGGCGTGATGGCTCTGTGGTCTGGTGTACCACAGAGCAATCGAGCCAGCATGGGGTAGGAGTGCTGTTGTCCTCTCGCTTAGCCTCAGGTGTGAAGGATTACGGAATGTATGATCCCAGACTTCTTTGGGTCCGTATAAAACTAGGTATCACCAAGGTATTCATGGTTGTAGCATATGCTCCCGTAGGATGAGAGACCCACCGAGGATGGCATCTGACCTAGAGAAGTTTTGGGAAAATGTCAGGGAAGTTCTGGATATGGCAGAAACCAGTGAACGCGTGATTGTATGCAGAGATTTTAACGGATGGGTGGGGACCCAAGCGTCCCGACTATGAGGACGTACTTGGTCCATTTGGTGATAAGAGAGTGAACGACGCAAGTAGGCTTATAGCGGATGTATGCATGGAGAGAAACCTTATTGTGTCAAACACATTTTTCCAACATAAGGACATCCATATGTATACATGGAGAAGGAATGAACAGAAAAGTATAATAGATTTAATTTTGGTAGTCAGTCGCCTCCGAAGCAAAATATTGGACGCAAGAGCCTACAGGGGTCCCACAGTCGATACGGACCACTATCTCGTTATTGCGAGATATATTAGTCTGTTCAGAAAGTGGAGGCACTGGCGAGAGCGTGTCCACTTCGGAGGGCTTGAAAGAATAAAGGTTGAAAGGTTGCAAGAAGAGTGTGTAAGAGAAAAATATGCAGAGTGTGTCCGAGAACGGCTGACGATGGCAAGCCAGCCGCAATCGGACATTGAAGAATGCTGGAGAATACTGAAAGAGAGTATGGTAGATACAGCGAAAGAAGTATGTGTAAGTTCAAAGAAGCATAGAAAAACGAATGGTAATGCATGGTGGGATGCGGAATTTGCAGCTTCCGTAGAGCAAAAGAAGAAAACGTGGCTGGACTATGTCTCTTCTTTGAATCTGAATGACAGTATGACTGAACAGAAGAAAGAAATATATCGGCAATGTAAGAATGACACCAAGGCCTTAGTGAAAGAGAAACGTGATAGAGCAAATATGAGTGCAGAAGATAGGCTGACTAAAAACTTTTAGGGTAACAACAAACTCTTTTGGAGGGAGGTGAAGAAGTCTCGGTGTGGTTGGCCAGCCTTCAAAATGAATAAAATAAGGTCTAAAGGTGGAGACATTCTTACACAAACACAAGACGTGTTAAGACGATGGAGTGAATATTTCGGCGATATGTATGCGGATACTCGAGTTGGCGCCGGTGTCGCATGTGGTTTAGTAGATCAACATTCAGCACCGGCGTCCTCCGATGGCATCAGTATGGATGAAGTTAAATGGGCGATAAGAAGTTTGAAAAATAGTAAGGCAGCGGGCATTGATATGGTGTCTGCCGAGATGATTAAGCTTGGTGGCTTCTGTGTCTGGGAGGCGTTCCTGTTGCTCCTCAATTTATGTTGGAGCTCGGGAATAGTTCCCAGGGACTAGAATAGCGCAGTCATCGTGCCTTTGTTTAAAAACAAAGTTTCACGTTATGACTGCGCAAATTACAGAGCCATAAGCTTGACCAGTTTGGCAGCAAAAGTGTACGGTAAAATTATTGAAAGGAGGATGAAGATCATAAAATTATTGAAAGGAGGACATCATGGTCGAGGCGGCGGAACGAGTCCGGGAGGATTCCCGTGACCCGGGCCGCCGTCAGCGGCCGGGGCGGCGCAGGCGCAAATATCTACGCCTGATACCGCCCTAACCGAGGCTTCAGGTGATCGAACCGGGGAATTGTCCGGGCACCCGACGTGAGGCCACCGCGTGAGGGCGTCGACACGGGAGGAACCCGTAAGGGTAAACCGCCGGGCGGGCCACCGAAGGCAAAGATCGGGTACCGGTGGCCCGCTCGCATGGCGAAGAGAGGTGTTTGCAGGGTGGGTCCATGAGGTTGCGCGCCTCCTCTTTCGTCGCCCCGGACTGATTTGGCGAGGCGCGACCACGTCCATAGCCCACCGCAAAAAAAAAAAGACTTGATTTAGCCGAGATGGAAAGGTGTACCTTCTTTCACTAATATAGAGCGAAGAGTGACTGCGGGCAATAGAGTGAACGGATCGTTGGGGCAACTTCTCGGTAGCCACCACCTCAGCCAGAAGGCACGTGTAGCAACACATAATGCAGTGCTTGTTCCAACATTACTGTATGGAAGCGAGAGTTGGGTATGCAGAAAAGAGTATGGAAGTAAAATTAATGCGGTCGAAATGCGATCTCTACGGAAAATCTGTGGAGTTCTGAGGTTGATCGATCGCATTCGTAACGACGACGTAAGAGAGCGAGTAGGTATGAAAGAGACTATTGGTGTAAAGATGCGAAAGGGAATGCTCCGATGGTTCGGACATGTGGAAAGAATGCCGAACTAACGTCTGGTTAAGAAGATATACAATGCGAAAGTGGAAGGATGTAGGTACCGGGGGAGACCGAGACTAACCTACTTAGACCAGATCGGTCATGTACTGAAGGAAGGTAGAGTCAAGAGTCTCCGAAACCGGTGAGCGTGTATGAAGAGAATTATGAATGTTGAGGAAGCGAGTGAAGTATGCAAGGATAGAGTTCTCTTGCACTCTGTTCTCTCTGCCTACCCTGCAAAGGACATGGCGTGATGGTATGTATTTATGTATTTTTTTTATACAAAACCATATACAAACCAATGCAGTATGGTAGATTTTTTTTTTATACAAAAACATATACAAAACAATGCATACTGCATTGGTTTGTATATGGCGTGATGGTATGTATTTATGTATTTTTTTTTATACAAACCATATACAAACCAATGCAGTATGGTAGAGAATTTTTTTAAACAAAACCACATACAAACCAATGCAGTATGGTAGAGAAATTTTTTAAACAAAACCATATACAAACCAATGCAGTATAGTAGAGATTTTTTTTATACAAAACCATATGCAAACCAGTGCAGTATGGTACAGATTTTTTTTATACAAAACCATATGCAAACCAGTGCAGTATGGTAGAGATTTTTTTTAAACAAAACCATATATAAACCAATGCAGTATGGTAGAGATTTTTTTATACAAAACCATATATAAACACAACCCCACGTGATGCCGTTTTGTCAACAATTACATTCCCAAAGGGTTGTCGTCAGGCAGGCGGTCAGTTATAAAACTATTGCCAATAACTTTTGCAATTTGTACGAGTACCTATGGCGTCGACACCAAATAATTGGAATAAGAGTAGGAGAATGATGATGATCAGTGCTAGCCTAATGTGCTAATACTTCATCTGCTCGGCTATTGTACGTCCCATCATTGGACCTCAAGCCTCCTGCACAATAGGAGAAAAATTGACTCACTGATCATCTGACCAAACTAAGCCCTGTACTAACCCAAACCTATACACCTATATTAATCAATTTGTGTTAGTACACGGTTTTATTTCGAGTTTCCCCTTTTCTTACATAGATCTTATTTACATATCATATCTCTTAGCCATTTTTAGGATACTCAACGACAAGAAAAGGAGTGGTGAATTTGTATTCATACTCCATCACCACATGGAAAAGCTAGAGCCTAGACATAGTGAAGGATTACCCTTCTGTACTCTTCCCTTTTAGTAGTTTTTCCCCTTAAACATATTTAATAGCTTAGCTATAAAAAGGAGGTAACATTTTATTACCTTCATACACCATATACATCATTTCAATTCATAATATGTCCCACTGTTGGGCTCGAACCTCCTCCATAATGGGAGGTAAATTGACCTACTATACTACGCTGGTCAGACGTGTGCGTATAAGGGTTTTGTTTCGAGTTTTCCATCTCTTGCATAGATGTTATATGCATTTGTGTTTTTGCCAACTACGATTAATTAGAAAGTTTTAATGGATGGATGTTTGTGACTCTATTTCGCCTTATTTACGCCTACGCATCTACTTCATATACTAAAAAAATATTGATAATCTACATTAACGCAAGTGATGTCACGGGCATAGCCTGTAGTTCATTAACCACTAAGATATCACACAGATTTGAGAAATATTACCTTTATTATATAACTAAGTAACGATGTTTGTGTTGGTAGCTTTCCTGCCCATTCCGTGTAATGTTCGTACCCTACAAAAAATTACGATAATCAACAGGGGACATAATTTGCCAATACAACATTTCTTTTCCTTAAATGCCTATAAATAAAAGGTGTATATTTACTTTTTTTTATAACCGCGTTTATGGATTATGACTCTGCGGTTTTATAATCTGTAGAGATTGCCAAAAATAGATATAGGTAATTTTCGTCTTTGCTTATTTCTTTTTAAAGTAGGGTTAACGCTTGCTTCCTGATAGAAATGATTAATAAACAGACAGTCAGACGTCAGGCAGGTGACCGGTTATAAAACTATTGCCAATAACTTTTGTAATATGTACGAATACAAATTGCCTCAACCGTAAGTGGATGGCGGCAAGAGAATGATGATGATTTACAAAAACTAACTGGTCATACTAATACATCCTTAGAAAAATGAGTGAGTAAGGAAAGATTTTCCTTATATAAAACACGAAATTTACAAGCCTCAAAGGACTATATTTATATTTCAAATCAGACTTTATTTATACCCAATACGAGCCGTACCAAAATAATAAATTATTTAATATCGGAACTTCGAATTTTCGTTGTTATTTTTTCTCATCTTAATTAACTATCGCATAAACTATTGACATTTTTATACACATCCATAACCTCTTTTAACTTTTCAATAGAATTGAAAAAGGAGATAATATATTGTTTACATTTATCTAAACATTGTTTACACTTTTAAAACATTATTTATTTTACAATCATCATCATCATCATCACAGCCCATAAATGTCCCACTGTTGGGCTCGGACCTCCTCCGTAATAGGAGGGAAATTAACCTACTATACCGCGCTGGTCGGACGTGTTGGTATGGGATTTAGTTTCGAGTTTTCCTTCTCTCGCATAGATGTTATATGCGTTTTATATCCCTTAGTCGTCTCGTACGATAACCCACAGTTAAGATATGGCGTGGTGAATAGTACTCTTACCCCGTCACCACACGGAAAGTAACAATATATGAATCATATTCATCATCTCAGTGCATATGTGTCCCACTATTGGCCTTGATACTCCTCCATATTGAGAGAGAAATTGACCTACTACACCACGTATATACTCGTCAGGCGTGTTGGTATTATTCTGTTTCAAGTTTTCCTTCGTTGCATAGATATTATAAGCGTTTTATATCCCTTGGATATATATATATATATATATATATATATATATATATATATATATAATTATGATTGTAAGTGACGCATAGATGAAGATAACATAATGTGTATATTCTATATAATTTTATTTTTGTAAGACACTTATATAAGTATAATATAAGTAGTCGTCCAGTAACCGCCACTGTGATCGGCACGCTTAAGTTTAGCTCTGTAAAATACTGCAAATATTGTGTAAAAATCGCAGTAAACAATAAAAATATATCAGCATTAAACACGTCGTTTACATTTATTTAACGAATTGCTACCCATATAATGATATTATATTAACTTATTAATTAACAAACAATAAATATATGACTATATTAAAATGTCACTGTATCTCACGAATACAATACATATATACATCACTCTAGTTTGGCAAATTGGCAACATCATAGTGGATTAATTACTAATATATTGCGGTTATATTGAAGTGCCAAATGGCGTAGTGGTTAAGATACCAAACTCTCACCAACATAGTTAAGTAAGTAAATTTTTCTGATATAGATTTATTTTCAAACTCAATGTATACATTTATAAAAATATTTTTTGATAAACTTATATATAATAGTAACATCTAATTTTGCCGTGTCTTGCGTTAATAAATATATTGCTGTTTTTATGGTCACTATGGCCTTGTTTGTCAAATAGATGCTTAAGTAATATTCAGAACTACTATTAGGCACTCATTGTCTATAACTTTAAATATTGTATAAATTGTAATATTTTTCTGTATGACTGTATGTGCCAAAATAAATTAAAAAAAAGATTTTCTTTGTAAAGGAAGCCCGAACCTAAAAATTAGTTATGTTATATATGGGCTGTGAGGATGACGTTTCCTTCCATCCATTAGCTCGTAGACGTCCACTGTTGGACATAAGCTTCCCCACGAGAATTCCACTAAGAACGTCGGTCGGAACGGTCGTCCTAACCTGCGTCATCGCTTAGAACGAGTTGCCATACGAGAATTTTCTTTCTCAATGGCTGTTACCTCAACGAATGATATTTTTTTTTGCTTATGGTGGCAAATGGACAAGCAGCACACCTAATGGTAAGCATCACTGCCACCCATGGAACTTTGCAATACCAAGTTTATAGCTAAGACGCTGCCTACCAATACAAACCCCAAACCTACCCAGTTGGGCTTCTGGCTCTCTCGCTCACCGAACGAAGCCCAATTGCACATTGACATTACTCAGACGTTGATCTTCTGCGAGAGTGTGGTACGACCCCGGAATGACTGGCCCGCGGCTGTAGACAGAGAACTGTCAACAGCGTGGACCTACTACTAATTGGTTATACCCGTTCTTCTACGGATATCCATGTTCCTGATTTTATAATATAGAAAAAACTCTAAAGTAGTCCTCTCAATAGCATTCTGAGTGACTTTAAGGCTTTTTATAGGGCCGATATTTAGGGGGGCATAGTCCGGAGCGTGCTCGTTCGCGTCCCCTGCCAGTCTAATTAGACTGCTAATCCGGCTCGAAATGCGTACCGCAATGCGGGTTAGGGCGTCCCCCGGAGGCGACGCGTACCGACCCGCCCCCGTCGGTACGAACATCGGCAGTTGCGGCGATGGGGGCCGCCACCCATCACGCCTTGCCCAGTTAGGCGAGTCGAGGAGAACGGAGTGCCGGGTGGGCACGTGGAATGTAAGAGGTTGTGTGGAAGGTAAGTTGCACGAGCTGATATCCGTCATGGCGGACAAACAGCTAGACGTGCTCTGTGTAACAGAGACCAAGCGAAGGGGCAGCGACGCCTGCGATCTTCCTGGTGGCGGGATGGCTCTGTGGTCTGGTGTACCACAGAGCGATCGAGCCAGCATGGGGGTAGGAGTGCTGTTGTCCTCTCGCTTGGCCTCAGGTGTGAAGGATTACGGAATGTATGATCCCAGACTTCTCTGGGTCCGTATAAAACTAGGTGTCACCAAGGTATTCATGGTTGTAGCATATGCTCCCGTAGGATCCTCGGTGGCATCAGACCTAGAGAAGTTTTGGGACAATGTTAGGGAAGTTCTGGATATGGCAGAAACCAGTGAACGCGTGATTGTATGCGGAGATTTGAACGGATGGGTGGGGACCAAGCGTCCCGACTATGAGGACGTACTTGGTCCATTTGGTGATAAGAGAGTGAACGACGCAGGTAGGCTCATAGCGGATGTATGCATGGAGAGAAACCTTATTGTGTCAAACACATTTTTCCAACATAAGGACATCCATATGTATACATGGAGAAGGAATGAACAGAAAAGCATAATAGATTTAATTTTGGTAGACAGTCGCCTCCGAAGCAAAATGTTGGACGCAAGAGCCTACAGGGGCCCCACAGTCGACACGGACCACTATCTCGTTATTGCGAGATTTAGTGGTCTGTTCAGAAAGTGGAGGCACTGGCGAGAGCGTGTCCACTTCGGAGGGCTTGAAAGAATAAAGGTTGAAAGGTTGCAAGAAGAGTGTGTAAGAGAAAAGTATGCAGAGGGTGTCCGAGAACGGCTGACGATGGCAAGCCAGCCGCAATCGGACATTGAAGAATGCTGGAGAGTATTGAAAGAGAGTATGGTAGATACAGCGAAAGAAGTATGTGGAAGTTCAAAGAAGCATAGAAAAACAAATGGTGATGCATGGTGGGATGCGGAAGTGGCAGCTTCCGTAGAGCAAAAGAAGAAAGCGTGGCTGGACTATGTCTCTTCTTTGAATCTGAATGACAGTACGACTGAACAGAAGAAAGAAATATATCGGCAATGTAAGAATGACACCAAGGCCTTAGTGAAAGAGAAACGTGATAGAGCAAGTATGAGTGCAGAAGATAGGCTGACTAAAAACTTCGAGGGTAACACCAAACTCTTTTGGAGGGAGGTGAAGAAGTCTCGGGGTGGTTGGTCAGCCTTCAGAATGAATAAAATAAGGTCTAAAGGTGGAGACATTCTTACACAAACACAAGACGTGTTAAGCCGATGGAGTGAATATTTTGGTGATATGTATGCGGATGCTACGGTTGGCGCCGGTGTTGGATGTGGTTTAGTAGATCAACATTCGACAACGGCGTCCTCCGATGGCATCAGTATGGATGAAGTTGAATGGGCGATAAGAAGTTTGAAAAATGGTAAGGCAGCGGGCATTGATATGGTGTCTGCCGAGATGATCAAGCTTGGTGGCTCTTGTGTCTGGGAGGCGTTCCTGTTGCTCCTCAATTTATGTTGGAGCTCGGGAATGGTTCCCAGGGACTGGAATAGCGCAGTCATCGTGCCTTTGTTTAAAAACAAGGGTTCACGTTATGACTGCGCAAATTACAGGGCCATAAGCTTGACCAGTTTGGCAGCAAAAGTGTATGGAAAAATTATTGAAAGGAGAATGAGGATGGTGTCCGATGGTTTACTGTGTGAGACACAAGGAGGTTTCAGGAGTGGAAGGGGATGCATGGATCAAGTGTTCTCTCTGCGCAACATTGTGGAGAAGCATCTGGCTCTAGGTCAGAGGGTTTTCTGCAGTTTTGTGGATCTGGAGAGAGCATTTGACACGGTTGTACGAAAGGAACTTTGGGACATTTTACCGGAGTATGGTATTAACGGTAAACTGCTACAGGCTGTGCAGTCCAGTTACATGGGCTGTAGAGCCTGTGTGCGGCTGGATGATGGAATGTCGCCTTGGTTTGACGTCAATATTGGCGTTAAGCAGGGGTGCGTTCTGTCAGCCAGGCTGTTTATCATATATCTGGATAAATGTCTCCAAAGGTTGAACGATATGAATGTGGGAGTCCAGATGGGCGACTCAGTGGTCACTGCTCTGCTTTATGCAGATGATGCAGTCCTGCTGGCGCAGTCAGCGACTGACCTGCAGACCCTAGTCGACACAATGACAGAAGATTGTAAGAAAAGGGGTCTACGCGTGAATGTGAGCAAAACCAAAATAATGGTCTTTGAAAGAGATAAAACCAGAACAGATGTAAGAGTAACAATAGGTAATGATGTACTAGAGCAAGTGGATGAATTTGTATATTTGGATGTGGATTTAGTCGAGATGGAAGGTACACCACTGATATAGAGCGAAGAGTGAATGCGGGAAATAGAGTGAACGGAGCGTTGGGGCAACTTCTCGGCAGCCACCACCTCAGCCAGAAGGCACGTGTAGCAATACATAACGCAGTGCTTGTCCCAACATTACTGTATGGAAGCGAGAGTTGGGTATGCAGAAAAGAGTATGATAGTAAAATTAATGCGGTCGAAATGCGATCTCTGCGGAAAATCTGTGGAGTTAGGCTGACCGACCGCATTCGTAACGACGACGTAAGAGAGCGAGTAGGTATGAAAGAGAGTATTGGTGCAAAGATGCGAAAGGGAATGCTCCGATGGTTCGGACATGTGGAAAGAATGCCGAACGAACGTCTGGTTAAGAAGATATACAATGCGAAAGTGGAAGGATGTAGGTACCGAGGCAGACCGAGACTAACCTACCTAGACCAGATCGGTCATGTACTGAAGGAAGGTGGAGTCAAGAGTCTCCGAAACCGGCGAGCGTGTATGAAGAGAATTATGAATGTTGAGGAAGCGAGTGAAGTATGCAGAGATAGAGTTCTCTGGCACTCTGTTCTCTCTGCCTACCCTGCAAGGGATATGGCGTGATGATATGTATGTATGTATGTATATTTAGAGATCACATTTTAAATGTTTTCCTTATCAATCTATACATATAATAAAAATGTAACGGATCGCTGTCTGTACATGGAAGATATATGAGAAAAAATATTACTGGGTCCTTTATCAACACTAATAGAACCCAAAACAACGATTTTTAAAATTTTTTGTCTGTTTATCTGTTTGTCTGTGCGTTTGTACACGCTAATCTCAGAGACGGCTTATCCGATTAAGACACGGTTTTCACTAATATATTGTGGTAAGCTTCACTTAACATTTAGGCTTTATTTTATGTCAATTGGTTTATAAATAAAAAGTTATGTCAATTTAAAAAATGTTCGAGAAAAATATCTTTATCGATTGTTTTCAAATTACGTACAAATTATCTTCAGTAAAAATAAATAAACATGTGTTTCAGCATTTGTTGATTTTCACTCTCTGGGGGTGTAAATTAGGCCTGCAAAGCGGGTTGGACGACTCATTAAATCATTTTTTTTTTCTTTTTGTGTGACTTAGTTGTTAGCCTCAGATGGCTATGACAACTTTACCCGGACTGTGGGTGAGCGCTGAGGGCTCTCAACCCGTCATTAAATCATTTAGCGCCAAGCCGATTTTATTGAAGCTGGCAACTTGAAATGTTGACAGTGGTTTCTTTATATGACGTAGAGATTTACTAAGAAAGGATTTTATGAAATTATACCCCTAAGGGGGTAAAACAGAGTGACAAAGTTTGTATAGGGAAAAAAAACTTTTTTGATTCTTTTCACATTACGAGTCGAATCAAATATTCTAGGGTAATAGCCGGCATTTGTCAATTTTCACCCTCTGGTTGTGTAAATTAGGCCTGTGAAACGGGTTGATCGACTCATTACTGCCAAGCCGAAACTATTAAAGCTAGAAACATTAAATTTTGAAGCACGTTCTTATTTATGACATAGAGATTCAATATGAAAGGATTTTATGAATTCCGCCCCTAAGGGGATGTAACAATGCGGCAAAGTGTGTACGTAGAAAATTTCGTTGTCGATTCTTTTCAAATTATGTACAAATATTCTTCGGTAAAAATAAATAAACACGTGATTCTCTCTCCCTCTCCATCAACCCCGCACCAGTGCCGTTGTGGCGACCGGTGCCGGCGTGAGAGCTCACACGATACACATAGTAGACGGCAATAAGTTCTTGCCTAATGGCTTAAGATACAGGTTAAGTTTAGCTTCAAAAATGTTCACTCTATAACTCAAATAATAAATTATATCTAACGAGGTCGCAACTCTGCTGCTTAAACAAAACATAAAGGGTGGCGATAATTATATTTTTATCCCATGGTGATACCGTAAATAGTATATTAATGGCAATATAGTTTGTAGAATCAATAGAAGTTTGAACCACATTCTTCTTTAGTGACCGGCTATGGTATATAGACACACGCGCGCCGTACACGTACATCTACTGCGTACTCTACCGGCTCTTTCACGGGGAGTGCTCTGAGGAACTGTTTGACTTGGTACCACCGTCGTCGTTTTATCAGCGTACCACTCGACACCGTAGCAGGGTTCATCCATTTCACCTGGAAACGATACGGTCCTTGACTGTACGTTTTCAGCGATCATTTCTCCCACGCACGTGCAAGATCTGGAATGAACTAACTGCTGCTGTGTTACCCGAGCGCTATGATATGTCCTTCTTCAAGCGAGGTTTAATAAGAGCACTTTCTTTAAGGTAGGCAACGGCCTGGCTATGCCCCTGGTGTTGCTAAGGTCCATGTGCAGCACTTACCATCAGGTGTGCTGTTTGCTCGTTTGCCACCATAGGCAATAAAAAAAAAAGAAAAAAAAATCTACGTTGTGCAGGCGGGCCACCGCAATCGGGTATCATCTCGAGTCGAAGCACACATACAGTGAACTTCAATACAGGTACTTACGCTTGCGCCGCCCAAAGCACCGACGGTAGAGCGTGTCAACCTAGACTATTTTCTCTCGGACCCACCATATTGCCTAATTCCGTTAGACAACTAACTCGCAGAAGGCGGCGACCGCATCCCAGTTTCTGACGCTGTTGATTATCGTCCTAGCGACAAACCTTCAACACCTTGCATTGCTTTTTCTATTTAACTCTGTCAGAGATGACTTCTGCGTGGACGAAGTCGCAGGCAAAAGCTTTACTAGCTTTTGCCTGATAAATAAAATCTAATAACACTTATTCTCGATAACATTTATTTATTTATATTCTTATCCATAAATAAATATATACGAAGATTTCATATGAAGATTATTACTGAAGTTTGAAGTGGCTGGCTGAATTTTGTCAAAACTTATAAATGTCAACACGCCAATATGCCTGAAAGCGTCTATTAAAGTAGAAAGTACGTAAATAGACGCTGTTTACATATACATACGTAGGCTTCCTTTGACGTGTTATAAATTTCTATGTTTTATGAAGATGAAAAAAGCAATTCTAATATATATAAATATAATATATATATATATATATATATACTAGCAGATCGGGCCACGCGTTGCTGTGGCTTAGGTAGCCTCAGTAACACTTTTTGTTTATTCTAACAAATTTTAGCTTATATGAAGCATTTGTACATTTAACATAGCATACATACATACATACATGCATCCCCTTCCACTCTTGAAACCTCCTTGTGTTTAACATAGCGCCATCTATTAAATACTTACTGAATCCAGTCAACAGATTCCGCCATCTTTTAAAATCCTTTGCATATAACATATGATTTTGACTGTCAAATATTAGACAAATAATTTGCAATAAAATAATATTACTATAAATTGAGATTTAAGCTATCCTATCTTTTAAGTTGGATCAAATTACATATGCTGTGCAAATTTGATTAAAATCGATTAAGTACTTTATGAGTCCATCGCGGACAAACAACGTGACATTTATATATATTAAGAAGATATATATATATATATATATATATATATATATATATATATATATATATATATATATATATATATAATATATATTGAGTTAATAATATAATCTAGCCGAGGCACACGCAGCATTTTGTTTGTGGGTAGGTACGCAAAAGAGTAACCCACCAGGTGGAATATTGAAATTAAGGAGGGGTACCGATGTCCAATGAAGTAGTGACATACCTATGGTGGCTTACTCGTTATAGGGCCATATGCTGTCCTTGCGTCACCTCAGACGAATCATACGTAAACTACGTCCAGACAAAAAAACAGACTTACCGTATAAGTGGTTCACACTGTAGGAACCCGTCTCGGATTGTGTCATCTGTTTCATGACTCCCACTAGAATTGCCAAAATAAAATAAACCCGAAGTTAAAGAAATACTAAAGAAAATAGAATCAAATTAAACATATAGAAAAAGTAGCAGGAATATTCAAAAAGTTCGACGTTCAAAGAGTACGGGTTTCTATTCATGTCACGCAAGCGAGTCCGGTCGGTATAGACAGAGGCCAAGTCTACTACGGAGCAGCATCATAAATATGGAGTCGACTTCTCAATATTCTGATATTTTTAATCCTTATAAGCCGCAAACCGCCCTTCTGTTACCTCGTATAGAATGGGGCGGAGCGTGTTCAGGCCATAGCCTGTCAAAAATTAATTATAAGACTGCTTAGAGTTACCCATTCACCATTCCTCGACGAAAACATCTAAATTCGTAAAATAGCGTATAGAGTAAAATTCAACTTTGCAGCATTTACCTCAGCTGACTCTAAACTTACTCAACTGTCAAATTTTATTATTTTAATAGTATTTTTACTTTTAAATAACTTTCAACATTCATGGTTACAGAAGAACCTACATACCCCTACTGGCCTAGAGTCTACACTATAGGAGAAGTAGTATACCAAACTTTCGAGTTTTCCTTCAAGTTATTTTATATGATATTCACGGGTATAAAAAAGAGTAGTCAATTGTGTATTAATACATTTAAATTGCCCTTAATTAACAAATAAATACAGGAATAGTCTCAAAAAAATACGTGAAGCATTTCATTTTCTTGTATCCCATAAAATTTTGAGTATAAATCTATCATCAAATACTTAAAAGTTTATTCTTACGAGACCAAAATGAAAGGAATTATTGATGACATTCATTTTTATTTATTTTCCTCTTGGATAAAAACGTTAAAATAAATAAGGTGTTAAAACCACTTTGTAGACAAGATGCCTTTGCCATACTATATAACACTCCAATGAATGAAAATGAGGTTTTAATGATGGGCTGAAAGAGCTCAATCTCGGGTTATACGCCTTGATATTTGGGTCAAATAATTACGAGAAAATTGCCCTTTGTTTTGTAATGATTAGGTTTCGTGAACAAGTTTTTCGACTTTATCAACAACTAGCAAATTCTCTAATATCAAATTACGTTGAATTAAGTTTCTTTTTAATAAATATTATATAGAAAATTATCATAAGTTTACCATTGTTGAAAGTAAAACCGTGTTTGAAAATATGAAAATATTATTTACTGAAAAATTCAAATCACAGAAATCATCATTCAACATTATTTCAGCTCATATAGGTACGTCCCGCTGCCGGGGTCGAGCCTCCTTCGCAATATGAAGAAAATGATTGGTGAATTATATTCTTACTCCGTCAACGTACGAAAAATTAAACAAAATTAAAGAGGTTAGGCGTATTGCCTAAGGCTTAAAAAAAATATTATTTTTTTTTTCATGATTCGGTTGTAAAACTGTTCAAAAATATAAATTTAAAATTTCAAGTCAAAATTCTTATTCGTTCAAAAGTTATAAGCGATTTAGTTAGTACCCTTACCGGTACAACGCGTAACGTAGCCCGACAGAATCAACACAGCTCCTTGGACAATAAAGAAGCCCGAAAAGCACGAAAAGAAAAATTGCAAACTGAAAATGAAGCATATAACGCTAAAAAGGTTTGCAATATGGTGCTGGAATAGCTGATTAATTGGTAAGTTGTTTCAATTAGTTTAATACTATTTTAACTTTTTCTGTCACTCCTTTTTTAAACGCAATTGTCTTGAAACAAGTTTTTTCGAAACGGTGCACATTCTAGCCTAAAAAGTATTAAACCAACCATCCTGAAATTTGGTATGTAATTTTGTGAAATAATTGTACTGTATATGAACCTCAATCATAAGCAATATATTTATTTTAACATTTTTTATAGTAAACAATATATGAAAAAATGGTTAAAAATCATGACTTATTTTAACGACAATCTAAAAAATGGAAGTTTTAATTGTTTATTTTTAAATTCAGGTTTATATAGAAGATACACATATAAAAAACAGTAATTTTTCTATGCCATTGATTTCAGACAAAAATTGTAGCCTCCATCGTGTACACCAACTGCTAAGTTAGATGACAACCTTTTTTTTTTCCCTGCAGGGTGGACCATGGATGTGGTCACGCCCCGACAAATCGATCCGGGGTGACAAAAGAGGCGGCGCGCAACCCCATGGACCCACCCTGCAAACACCTCTCTTCGCCGTGCGAGCGGGCCACCGGTACCCGATCTTTGTCTTCGGTGGCCCGCCCGGTGGTTTACCCTTATGGGTTCCTCCCGTGTCGACGTCCCGACAGCTTTCGCCGTCAGGGCGTCGCCCTCACGCGGCGGCCTCACGTCGGGTGACCGGACAATTCCCCGGTCCGATCACCCAAAGCCTCGGTTAGGGCGGCATCAGGCGCAGATATTCGCGCCTGCGCCGCCCCGGCCGCTGGCGGCAGCCCGGGTCACGGGAAACAAAGTTAGATGACAACCTACGATGTGATATCTCTGTTACTTTCAAAATTATATTTTTGGAACATATGAAAAGAAACTAATCAATATATGTATAAAGTAACCTAATAGCTTTAATAAATAATATAATTTTTTTATACCTTAAAAAAAAGTTATGAAAATTAGCATGAAAATGTCCTTTTACACGTATTTCCCCCCTTCATAAACATAAAATAGATGAAAAATGTTATGGCATTCATGATGGGTGATGGGATGATAATTTAATTTCATCATAACACTTGCTATATATGAAGATCTTTACAGTCAAGGCACACTTCTGCGAGTTCTTCATGCAACTTCACACAGGTAGTGTGCCACAAGGACGGTGATTTACGAAGTTTTCCAATCGCCGATATGCAAAATTTATCGCCGGGATATATATAGATATTTGGTATTATACAATACTTAACAATTGAAAACCTAAATAATTTAGTCCTTTTATAGTTATATTTTATACTTAAAATGTTACGTCCACTAAAGTCACTTATACGGAGGGAGGATAATGCCATAATCACAACGCTTGACAGGCCGGTTGGCGATTGCTACTGCTGTTATAAGTTTCCCAGCAAATTGCTACTTCACCAAAGATAAGGCCTTAGTGCGCGTGGCTCACAGTTATGGCAATAGAGAATTATATGGAGGGTAGATTATGGGGCCACAAGACAGCGGGGTGTGTCCAGACCACAGTCTGCACCAAAAAAAGGAAAGGACTGGTACAGATCCTTCTGGTGCTTACTTAACTGATTTTAACAGCTTAGATGTTAAAAATAAGCGGTGACGTCACGATTTTCTCAGCTTACCATTACATGAAAACTATTACAGTTTTAGTAAACTAACATCTCCTTTCATCATCCCATCTTTGGACTCTTTACCGTTGGACTCGAACCTAAATGAAAGCTCAATGGAATTAAAAATGACCAAATGCTACGCTTATCATTTGATACAAAACTATTTGAGTTCATATATTATTTTATTTCACTTTCCTTCTCTTGCAATGATATTATCTGCTTCCATATTTAATCATCATCCATAGGAAAAAAGGGACTACATATATTTACCTCGGTTAATATTTCGTTCATAGGACTTTTTTATTTCCAGATAATAAACATATGCCTAAGTAAACCTATGCGTCTCTGACGAATAAAGCTACGAACCAAAATCTCCATAATTAGATTTTTTTAACAAAAAAGAAAAAAAAGAATGCTTGGCTCAAGATTTAAAGTCAAAACGTTAGATAATCGTAAACATATAATATCAAACCAAAAAGTTAATTCAAACATTTTAAATTGAACATATATTATAATATATTTTACGCAAACAAAACATATATCACAAGTAAAACATATCTGTCAACAGGCTCATGAATTGTAAATATTGACGGAAAGGGAAACACAGATGTTATGCATTCAGGACGTTCTATTTTGCAACATACGTTTCGTATATATTCACATAACTTCGTATAATGAAGCATATTTTGCGTATATGTAAGAATTTCACTAGCCACTTTCTTGCTAAAGGGATTATGATATGCAGATAACATCGATGAACGAAAAGCCAAAATAAAACCCTAAGCCTAAAAAAAAAGACAATTGAGGCTGCTAGAACCAGAGTGGCCTAACTGCATCTTTTAACCTAATTGCAATTTCGTAATCTAAAAATGTTAATCTACAAAACTACAGCGGCCTAAAATTGTTTGCAAGCACTGATGGCAATACAAGTAAATTTTCGGCTTACGTTCAAATCGATTAAATTTAATTTAATTTAATTTTAATTCGCTCCAAATTGTAAAACATGGTTCTTGTAGTTAGGCCACTCTGCTTCTAGCAGCCTCAATTCATCTGATCAGTGTGGTATGAGGTTCTCCTTCCACACTGGACGAAGCACAAGTCCAACAAGGGGTTGGGTTGATATGATGATTTCACCAAACTTAAGCCTTACTGTTGGTGATCGCAAAAAGTAATCAAAGAACACAAGTATATAACATTAGGGCATCCAGTGAGGAAAATATTGAAATAAAACCTATATAGTAAGTGTGATATATAGATAGCTGTGTGGTAGCGGCCACAAATACTACCAACCCTTACTTTGCTCGTGGGTGTCGTAAAAGACGACTAAGAGCCTTATAATGACCTGGGCCAACACTACCTGATGCCGTTTGGTCAACAATTACATTCCCAAGAAGGGTTGACGTTTGGCAGGCGGCAGGTCATAAAACTACTGCCAATAACTTTTACAATGTGTACTATGAAAGAAGAGTACATATTGTATCGACCCCAGGTAATTGAGATAAGAGTAGGAGAATGATGATAGCAAGCGTGATATAGCAGGTTAATTTTCCTTTCGTTATGGAGGAGATTTAGCCCAGCAGTGGGACGTATATGAACTAATATGATAAAGATGCAATATAATATTTATAAATGCATTTAGGTAAAATATTACGCAGAAATTTGCTACTAAATAATGTCAGACCCAATGTTTCATAATATAAAAACCAAATATGAAAATTATGTACCCCTCGCCCCATAAGTGACAGGTTAGAATTATAATGTGACACCAACCCTTACTTTTCTATGAATAGTAAAGCCAGTTAAGACTCCCTAGATTAGTCCGTCACACGCTGATAGATCGACTATACGAGGACAATGCTTTGGCAATATTTTTGTACCTGAATAGGACAACCCACCGTGCGGGCCACCGAAGCCAAGGAATAGGCACTGAAGATTAGCTCAATCGTGAAATAAAACTAATTTAGTAGATTGTGGGGCGCACACCGCCCTTCCTTCACCTCGAACAGTGCTGACGGTATATGCTCAGAACATAGCGTGCCACAAAAACGGAGCTGCCTAAGAGAATGGGCAACATTTAGGACTTCCTTATATCTTATTCCACCTTGATCCTATCTTATATTTCTTCTTTTCTTGATATGTACTGCACACCTATCACATATTGATTAACCGTGGGACCTTTCAGTGTGTCTTCCTTTCCTCCATTTTAAAATCATAACATGGTATTTTTAGTAGAAACTACAATAACTGCAATGTCAAACTTTTTTTTTTACGGTGGACTATGGATGCGTCTCGCGCCGCCAAATCGGTCCGGGGTGACGGTAGAGACGGCGTGTGACCACATAGACCCACCGTGCAACTCTTCTCTTCGCCATGCCAGCGAGCCACCGGTACCTGATCTTTGTCTTCGGTGGCCTGCAATGTCAACCTGCCTATCGAGTGTGGCAATTCTGCCGTTATTACCCACTGGGGGTAGCTATACCCAACAGTGAACATCAGAGACAATTTTATACATTTTAATACTTCTACATTAGTATTAGTTCTATCGCGTTTGTATTTGATTTATAATTTCCCGACGTTTTGAACACTTTACAGTGATCATGGTCACGGGAGGACAGTCCTCCCGTGACCATGATCACTGTAAAGTGTTCGAAACGTCGGGAAATTATAAATCAAATACAAACGCGATAGAATCCGTAAAAGTAGTTTTATTTCAAATGTGTAATACTCGCGTAAACATTAGAAGTCATTATAGTATTAGTTCATTTGTTTGATAGGTACTGTATCCTTCTAAAAGATTACATTTCAAAAGCTTTCAGTTTTTTACGAAGCTGTTTTGTCCCTTGTCCATAGAGCCGCTCTATTAAAGAGAGTGATTGGCCTAGTTATCTTACCGCTGAAACGTTTTGATGGATAGTTTGTTTCAGGTAGTATTATTTTTTCTATTAAGTAATTTATTTGCTTATCTTATGTATGTAATGACTGAAATTCAATTCAGATTATAATACTTAATGTTTTTCTAAAGAATTAATGGATTTTTTTGGGTGATGATGTTAATTGATATAGAAGGAAAACAGGAAATAAAATCTTATACTAACCTTAACGTGGTATAGGAGTTCAATTTCCCTAACCCTGTGGAGCGTTTCGAATCCAGTAGTAGAATATATATGAACTGAGAGAATGAAGATGATGGTAATTCTATATATTATATAGATATTTCTATATGTTCATATATATATATATATATATACTTACTGTATCGACCCCTAGTAGTTGGGACAAGAGTAGAAGAATGAATGACTCATCAAAGTATAGTCTACTTACCTAAGTGTAAGGTTCGAACCCACGCAGGAAATACCATGGACCTATCGAAATGATGTCACATTAAATCATCTTATGGTCACATTTGGATATCCAGAAAGAGATGTTGACACTTTCTATTCCTATACGTACTTTCTATTCTAATACGTCACCATTTAAATAAAAACCTTAAGGAAATAAAATGTTTACGTACGTAACACATAAACATTTTATTTACTAAAGGTTTTTTATTCAAATGGTGACGTATTAGGAATACAAAGTGCCAACATCCCTCTCTGAGTACCCAGACGTGACCACAAAATGATTAATAGTAAGGGTCCTTGATCTCTTATCCACACCATCTGTACAACTGACCTTAGCTACATTATTTATAAGGATGGTGTAGTCATCTAAGTAGTACTCTAAAATTTTGAGTTATCCTTATCTGGCAATGAACTTATGTGGCACTTATCAGCTTACGTCACCAATTCAATTCTTAAGATATTTTCGAAATGCAAATCAGTTCAATTCGTTCATCATCTTAGCTCACATATGTCGCACTGCTGGGCTCAAGCCTCCTTCGTAATGGGAGGGTAAATGACCTATTATTCCACGTTGATCAGACGTGTTGGTATAGGGTTTAATTTCGAGTGTTCTCTTCTTGTATAGATTTTAAATGCGTTTCATATCCCATAGTCGTTTCTTGCGATCACCCACGGGTAAGATAGGGAGGTGATAAATTGTATTCTTACTCTTCTGCCACATGATAACATTTCAATTCATTTTTTTTTTCATCATCATTCTCCTATTCTATCCCAATTATTTGGAGTTGATACAATATGTACTCTTCTTTCATAGTACATATTGTAAAAGTTATTGGCAATAGTTTTATGACCGGTCGCCTGCCAGAAATCAACCCTCCTTGGAAATGTAATTGTTGACCAAACGTCATCAGTTGAAATTGGCCCAGGTCATTATAAGGCTCTTAGTCGTCTTTTACGACATTCACAAGCAATGTAAGGGTTGGTAGTATTCGTAGCCGCTACCACATAGCGTCAATTCGTTTTTTTTTTTATATTAATATCAATTTTGATTTTGGAAAAATTTAGATCTAGTACAATTGTATAAGTTGCATCACAGTATTCTCAAATCAGAATTCTAAATTCACTTCTTTATCCCATAGTCTATGTCGACATCTTTTGTATGAAAGAGGGTACGGAAATCTTTGAAAATGTTCTACATTGGAAATTCTTTTGTAGTATTCATACGGCATTGCGCGTGGTTGATTTTAAGTCTTAGCTTATATTTTTATGCAAGTAAAAGGAAAGAATTTATATATACAATTTTATCAATGAATAATTGTAATCTAATAATTTAGAAAGACATCATAGTCAATATTTTATGTGTGGTGACTGAGTAAGAATACTATTCACCACCCCATATCTTACCCGTGGGCAATCATACGAGACGACTAAGGGATATAAAACGCATATAACATCTATGCGAGAGAATGAAAACTCGAAACTAATCCTTTTACCAACACGTCTGACCAGCGTGGTATAGTAGGTTAATTTCCCTCCCATTACGAAGGAGGCCTGAGCCCAACAGTGGGAGATTTATGGGCTGTGATGATGATGATGATGATGATCATGTGCAAGCAATATATAAAAAAAAAAACAAGTGACTTATGTTGACTTTCACTTAACTTCTATCTGACCTCTATAACTTGAAGATATGTTATACAATTTTTGTAAATATTTCATACGTCAGTCTAGGCTGATATGAACTTTGAAAAATGGTCCGTTTGCGATGCGTGATTTTATTTATAAGTGCGTATCATCTATTTAAAAACTTAAATATAATGCAATAAAGCAATTTTTATTTTTACTTTTTGCTATTGTAAATAAAATCTAAACTCTAATTTCAAATGTGAAGATTAGAATTTGGTAAAAACGATGTTTAAGATACTTTATGTAGAGATTTGATATCTAACATCATCATCATTCTCATTCGTTAGCTGCCATGTCAGTCACACGTGTCTGACAGGCGTAGTACCTATTTAGGCCGTGTCGGTCATTGGTGACTGATACCACAGCGCCAAGTTGAAATGGCCTCAGCGAGCCGTGCGTCACGATTTGCGAGTGTTTTTCTATACAAAATGACTGACATGGACCTTAGCTAACTACTTGCAGATTGGCCCGCAAATTGTATGTGCCTAATTATGCCTGACATAATTTTATATTTTAGATATTTTAAAGAAACAAATACGTAAATAATTACTAAATCAATATTGGATGCCATTTAAGTGGATTTTACCGGAAAATCAGATTTGAAAATTTTTCGTCATCATTTTTTTACTTGGCAGTTAAAGTGTTAAATTATCATTTGTCTGGACTCCTTCTACGCTAATTGGGGCAATACGACATGTTCTTGCACTCCATAAGCTTCTATCAGCCGTCATATCTGCACACAACTTTTATACACACATAATCTCATTCACACAATCCGATTCTTACGTCCATCCACAACGCTATTGATAATCCTCCTTGTCACATCATCATCATCATCCTGAAAATCATCATTTCAGCTCATATATGTTCCACTGCTGAGTTCGAGCCTCCTGCACACTAAAAATTGATATACTACACCACGCTAGTGAGACGTGTTGGTACAGGGTTTTCTTTCGAGTTTTCCTTATGTTTCATAAATGTTATATGCATATTTCATCCCTTGATCCTCTTTCACGATCACTCACTGTTAAGATAGGGGGTAATTAATTGTATTCTTACTCTGTCACCACGCGACCTTCTCATATGCCTTTCATTATTGAGTACGATTAAATATGCCTATTAAATATTATAAATATCCGTCTGGTGACGGAGTAAGAATACAAATCACCATCCCTATTTTACCCGTGAGTGCTCGTAAGAGACGACTAAGAGATACAAAAAGCACACAACATTTATACAAGAGAAGAAAAACTCGAAACAAAACCCCATACTAACACGTCTGACCAGCGTGGTATAGTAACTCAATTTCCCTCCCATTACAGAGGAGGTTCGAGGTTCGAGACCAACAGTGGGACATATATGAGCTGAGATGATGATAATGATGATTAAATCATTCATTCATCATCATTTCAGCCCATCGCCGTCCACTGCTGGACATAGGCCTCCCTCATAGTATGCCACAGAGTGCGGTTCTGTGCCGTCTGCATCATCGGGGGCGTCCTACACTGCGTCGTCCGGTACGTGGTCGCCACTCTAGAACCTTTTTTTTTTTTTTTTTTTTTTTTTGATGATTAAATATTACCTATAAAATATATGTGAAATCATATGGTAATGTTCTCTGAAAAAGATTATTATTCTCCCACTCTAGAATAGTTAATAGTATAAAAAATAAGTATAAAAGTTAATTGAATGTCACTACTTTTAATCTTGTTATTGCAATATTGTGATATATCGGAATATATTATGATAAATTGTACAAGATGATAACATTTAAAACTACTTAGAGTTATAAAAAATTATGACATTCATTACTTGCTTGGGACACAGGCAATTAATCGTCTTTTACGATAGCACACGAAAAAAGAAAGACAACGAGGATTATGAATATAATGGATGATGTTGAGAAAATATTTGCCTTCAAACCGTAATTCTTTTAAAAATTGAAAGTCTGTTTGGATTAAAAAAAATTTGCAGGTCAACGACCTATCAACCAATATCGTGTTAATTATTAAAATGCCTTAAAGAACCAATCTTAGAATGATCTTCTATTGGAAATTAAGATTTTAATGCGTTAACGAACCAACCTAAAAAGTCAGTGCTCCCGTGACCATAATCATTGTAAAGTATTCAAAACATCGGGAAATTATAAAATCAAATATAAACGCGATTGGTCACATACTGAAGGAAGGTGGAGTCAAAAGTCTCCGAAACCGGCGAGCGTGTATGAAGAGAATTCTGAATGTTGAGGAAGCGAGTGAAGTATGCAAGGATAGAGTTCTCTGGCACTCTGTTCTATCTGCCTACCCTGCAAGGGATATGGCGTGATGATATGTATGTATGTAAATATAAACGCGATAGAATCCATAATAATAGTTTTATTTCAAATGTGTAATACTCGCGTAAACATTAGAAATCACAACCTTATTTTTTGGGCTATGGTCGGCGCGCTCCTCGCACCACTCCGTCTGGGGCAACAGAGGGGCGTAAGCACGCACACCCGTAACCCACCACCCTCTATCTTACCCGTGGGTGATCGTAAAAGACGACTAAGAGATATAAAACGCATATCAACATCTATGCAAAAGATGAAACTCGAAACAAAACCAACACGTCTGACCAGCGTGGAATAGTAAGTTAATTTCCCTCTCATTATGGAGGAGGCTCGAGCCCAACAGTGGGTAATATATGAGCTAAGATGATGATAACTGCACGCAAATTTGAAGACCAAAATGAATTAGTTTTACTTCTAGTGTATATTTTACAAGACAGAAACAAAGCAAAGATAATGTCTTCATACATTTTATGTAACATTTGTAGAAAGTCTTGTTGCCATAAAGCACAAGTATCTCTGATGACGCACATGATACCTCGCGTCAGGCGAGATTAATGGTACAAAAATATAAAATCCGTGAGAGGAATTGCTTACACGCACACACATTTTGATAATGATGTTGGATCCATCACAGCCTAAGTGGCGCCGGCTGCGTAGAGTATATACTTACTTGAAGGTTAATATATTTCTCTTATTCATTTTTAAAAATGAATATACGGACATAATAATTTTGCGTGTAATAATTACAAAGTAAATATACTGTTCGGTACCAAACATTTTTATTATAGTTTAATAATTAATGTAACCATGTAGGGTAGTTCATAATTCTTGGGTTGGCGGTTGGCTCGGAGCCGGCCGAGACTTGCGTTGGAAGTAACAGTCGCGTATGCATATAGTTTTATAATTGCTACGCCTTTTGTTATCTAAAGCCGTGAAATCTTGGTATTTATAATTTCGCGCGCCACCTTTTGTTTTGTGTGCCGTTAATGTACGCGAGTTGATTAGAATTAGATATTTGTGAACATTTAAGTTGTGTGTTCAAGTAGCAACCCCGAAGCCCTGAGTTGTACGAGGCCGCTGTCGTCACCGCGCCTTTGGATACAAAGCTAAGTAACCCCTCAGTTAGGTTCTATTTGTCTGGCCAGACCAAACGCTGAGTTAGGTTACGCTATAGCTATCTTCGCGATACCTACTTGTGACTTTCAAAAATCGGTTCTTGTAGTAACGTTTAACAGAACTTTAAATAGCCTTGTGTAATCGCAAGCCATTGTTATTACCCCTTTTGTTACCCTCACTGGCCTGGTGTTCCCTTTCACTGCGCATCCTAGGTCAGTGTGGGACGGTAATGAACATATACAACTTATTATAACCTAACCTATTCATTCATTCATATCATACACGTCCCACAGTTGGACCCTCCTCCAAACGGTAAGAAATTAATCTAACCATACCACTCTGGTCAAACGTGTTGGTATAGGGTTTTATTTCGAGTTTTTCTTCTCTTAAAGATGTTACATGCGTTTATATCTCTTAGTCGTCTCTTACGATCACCCACGGGTAAGACAGGGCAGGTGAATTGTATTTTTACTCCGTTCATCTCAGTTCATACATGTTCCACTGTTGGGCTCAAGCCTCCGCCATAACGGAAGGGAAAATTGACCTACTATACTACGCTGGTCCGCAGTTGTTGGTCTATATAGTGTTTTGTTTCGAGTTTTCCTTCTCTTGCATAGATGCTATATGCGTTTCATATCCCTTAGTCATACTTTTACGAACACCCACGGGTAAAATAGTGGGTGGTGAATTTTATTCTTACTTCGTCACAACACGGTGGTACAGTAATGGCTACCTATGGCTATTATATAATTCTTGTGGTGACGAAGTAAGAATACAATTCATCTTTTCCTATCTTGTCCTATATATATATATATATATTTATGCAGGAGGAAGACAACTTGAAACAAAACCCTACACAAACAGCAATAGAGAGAGGGGTGCTTATGACTGCAGCGGGCAAATAACAAATGCAAACACATTCTATCCCTACACTTTACCAGAAAAAAAAGATAAAATACACTTCTATTTTTCTATAATTCTCTGTAATTGCTGGACCAATTTTGATGATTTTTAGTTAACCATTAGACTCGTTAGATGGCGCTGAAATTGTTTTTAAACGCTTTGATTTTCTTTATTTTTGAAATTTATATAGAAGAGCTATTTATTTTTATTATTTTTTTTTTTTTAAGATAATAAAAGCCGAGACTAACTAACTAGACCAGATCGGTCATGTACTGAAGGAAGGTGGAGTCAAGAGTCTCCGAAACCGGCGTGCGTGTATGAAGAGAATTATGAATGTAGAGGTAGCGAGTGACGTATGCAAAGATAGAGTTCTCTGGCACTCTGTTCTCTCTGCCTACCCTGCAAGGGATATGGCGTGATGATATGTATGTATGTATGTAAAAGCCCTTCGCTATATTACGAAGGACTTTACAATGTTACATGTAATGGACATAAATGAAACCCAGATTTATAACAATAATATTCATTGCGTACAAAGTATTGTCTTGTATGGGAATAGAACCCACGGCACGGGCTAGGTAGGTCGGTATCTTATCCACAACTAGTCAGCTAGTTTCAATATATAAAACATGAAAATAAATTAAACTAATTCAAATATATTTGCGAGTATTTTAAATATCCTAAAAATAATTAGAAGAACTTTATTTTTATGTTATACAAGAATCCATTAATGAAAGAAAATACTAAATAGTTAACAAATTAACCTCGATCTACAGAGAACAGTTCGTTTCAAGAGAGTCACAAACTTAATTACTTAGAAGAAACCCAACGCCACTTGAGTGAAGGTATTTTCCTACGTACTTTGCCGTTTAATGTATAGCCTTGCGGGTTGGCACTTCCAGACAACGTAAATTAAAAGCGGTCTCTAGTGGTTAATGACTTGTCTCTTTACTGAAGCCACGATCTTATCACTTGTGTACGTTTGGTGAATTTTTTTACGTGACGAAATGTTTCTTTGTATTTAGGAAAAAGTTTCAAATGTAGTTATTTGTTTAAATCGATCATGACAGAAAATTGTGTACAAAACGTATTTCAAACACTATGCGACCTAACTTATATGAAAAACAAATATTACTGTTGTTTTTAGATTAAAAAAGTTTAAATTTATCAACATTTTTCATTGTATTCCTTAAAAGTTTGAAATAAAAACTAAACTAAAGGGCAGGGATATTTTTATATTCATTATTTACATATATAAGACAATATCTTTTACTAAGTAAATACTACTTATCTCACGGAAGATTTAAAAATATATACCCTAATAATTGAAAAATAAAAATATACAATTTACCGTATACAAATTACATCCACAATCAGAAAAACAGTTGGTGGACCGAAAGCCTACCTGTGGCGAGCTGAATGTGAATGGCTACAATGCGGTCCTTAATGCTCCCGAGAGTCGACTAAAGTCTTATATTTTGCTTAGTCTTATATTTAGCATAAACGTCAAGGTTTCAGTACTAGTGGCCGGCCCAATGGCGATGAGGAAAAAATATGATGGGTTATGGAGCCACGCGCCGCTCTTTCGTCGCCCCGGACGAAGCGGACAGCGTGTTTCCAGACCATAGCCTGCCAAAAAAAAGAAAGGGGTATCCCATGCGCGCTTTCAGTAGTTAATTGAAATGCTATAATAAGAATGTTATCTTACCCGTGGATGATCGTAAAAGATGACTTAGGAATAAAAAAGGAATATAACATCTATGCAAGAGAAGAGAAAATCGAAATAAAACCCTATACCAACACGTCTGACCATCGTGGTGTAGTAGGTCAATCTTCATCCTAGTGTGGAGGAGGCTCGATCCGAGCTGTAGAACATATTTGAGCTGAGATGATGATTAAGAATGCCCGCAAGATTCTCAGCTAGTGACTACCTTAAACAGCTAGTCAGAAAGCGATTGCCAGAGTTTATTTAACCGGTCCACTGTTAGATAAATCTAGGTTAGGTGATCAATTAAATCATCATTATCCTGCTGTTACCCCAATTACTTGACGCTGATGAAATATGTACTCCTCTTCCATCGTATATATTACTAAAGTTATTAGCAGTTGTTGATGACATTTGGTCAACAATTACATTACTAAGGATGGTTGACGTCAGGCAGGTGGTCGGTCATAATTACCAATAAATCTATACATATAATAAAAATGTAACGGATCGCTATCTGTACATGGAAGATATATGAAAAAAAATATTACTGGGACCTTTATCAACACAAATAGAACCCAAAACAATGATTTTTAACATTTTTGTCTGTTTATCTGTTTGTCTGTTTGTCTGTGCGTTTGTGCACGCTAATCTCAGAAACGGCTTATCCGATTAAGACGCGGTTTTCACTTATATATTTTGTTAAGCTTTACTTAACATTTAGGCATTATTTTATGTCAATTAGTTTATAAATAAAAAAAGTTATGTCAATTTAAAAAATGTGCTGAGAAAAAAATCTTTATCGATTCTTTTCAAATTACGTACAAATTATCTTCAGTAAAAATAAAAAAAACACGTGTTTCAGCATTTGTTGATTTTCAACCTCTGGGGGTGTAAATTAGGCCTGCAAAGTGGGTTGGACGACTCATCAAGTCATTAGCGCCAAGCCGATGTTATTGAAACTGGAAACTTGAAATGTTGACAGTGTTTTCTTTCTATGACGTAGAGATTTACTAAGAAAGGATTTTACGAAATTACACCCTTAAGGGGTTGAACAGAGTGGCAAAGTTTATATGGGGAGGAAAAAAATCTTTATTGATTCTTTTCAAATTACGAGTCGAATCAAATATTCTAGGGTAATATCCGGCATTTGTCAATTTTCACCCTCTGGTTGTATAAATTAGGCCTGTGAAGCGGGTTGAACGACTCATTACCGCCAAGCCGCAACTATTAAAACTAGAAACATTACATTTTGAAGCACGTTTCTATTTATGACATAGAGATTCAATATGAAAGGATTTTATGAATTCCGTCCCTAAGGGGGTGTAACAAAGCGGCAAAGTGTGTACGGGGAGAAAATTTCATTATCGATTCTTTTCAAATTACGTACAAATATTCTTCGGTAAAAATAAATAAACACGTGTTTCTCTCTCCCTCTCCATCAACCCCGCACCAGTGCCGACGTGAGAGCTCACACGATACACATAGTAGACAGCAATAGGTTTTTGCCTAATGGTTTAAGATACAGGTTAAATTTAGCTTCAAAAATGTTTACTCTATAACTCAAATAATAAATCATATCTAACGAGGTCGCAACTCTGATGGTGAAACAAAACAGTCAAATAAAGGGTGGCGATAATTATATTTTATCCCATGGTCCATGCCGTAAATAGTATATTAATGGCAATATAATTTGTAGAATGAGTAGAACTTTGAACCACCTTTTTCTTTAGTGACCGGCTATGGTACATAGAAGACACACGCGCGTGTACACGTACATCTACGTTGTGCGGGCGGGCCACTGCAACCGGGTATCATCTCGAGTCGAAGCTGGACGGTAGAGCGTGTCAACCTAGAGTATTTTCTTTCGGACCCACACTATTGCCTAATTCCGTTAGACAACTAACTCGCAGAAGGCGTTGATCGCATCCCAGCTTCTGACGCTATTGATTATCGTCCTAGGGACAAACCTTCAATTGCATCTTGAAAAACAACACCTTGAAACACCTTGCATTGCTTTTTCTATTTAACTCTGTCAGAGATGACTTCTGCGTGGACGAAGTCGCGAGCAAAAGCTAGTTTGCAATATGTACGATGGAAGAGAAGTACATATTGTGTCGACCCCAAGTATTTGGGATAGAGACAAAAGAATGCTGGTAATGATGGTAGTATAATATTTACAAACATTTCGTGCACTCCTGGCTGTTAAAGCTAAATTAAGTAGGTATTGTGTAGATATTGGTATTACAATAAAAGGAGCAGCTTTCTTGCCGAGTAGGTATATGGCATATGTTTAGCCACCCTGTGTTTAAGATATCAGGACTCACTTCACCTCCTTAAAATATGCTTTTATTAAGCAACGATATTACTTATTAAAATTAATTATAAATAGGTAATTTAAAAACGTATATTAGCCGAGATAATAATAAAATTGCATGCTTAATTAAATATATTTTTTTTAAATACACTAACTATCCTACGCTAAGGAAATGATCCTTGTATTACGGGGGACTTTACAAACATGCAATCAACGCAAACCAATTACATCTAGACTCAGAATAATACTTTGTGAATTGCACAAAGTATTATTCTGCATGGGACTTCAACCCACGGCACCGGCACGGAAGGTCGATATCTTAACCACTACGCCATTACGCCATCATATATATATATATATATATATATATATATATATATATATATATATATACTATTTTCTCGTTGAAAACTTACAATGCTATCACTTTAAACTAGAAATTATAGTAATTACGCGGGATAATACTTAACGCCAACGGATATAATCTTGTCATACTCTAAAGCCGAGCAATTAAATAATGGGCAATATAATTAAATCAAAACTTAAATAATTTCACATTATACATGATGAAGTTTGTCCACTCATTAACCCCTTTCTATTTTCAGTAGGACATGGGTCTTTCTGAGTGATGAGGGTCACAAACAGTCCCTATGGGGGGATAAGTTTAAGTTGTCTTAACATCTTTTCGAGAGTAGTGTGTCGTTATAACTTTATAGTTGTCTTTTAATTGTGATATATAGTGTATATAATAATTATAATCATGTTCCGCTGTTTTTATTGTAACGTAATTAGTCGTTAGAAATGTTAAATAATTTGGAAAAGCCAAAAGTGCACGCCTCATATTTTTTATATTATTTATCATTTACTAATAGTCAATGCCATAAATGAAAATGAAATTAAAAAAATACTTTTGAAATTTCGTGCCATTCTCGACGTAGTGCTAAACATAGCCGTATATACTGTATGGGATTTCTTTCCTTTGCCTGTCCGAATGGACGAAAAAAAAATGTAAACAAATTCAATTTTCACAAGGTATACATACACTAAAGACTAAGCAGTTTAGTTTTTTATTAATTACAATTAAACGACAAAGAATTACCAAGCCATTTTCGAAAGGAAACAACGCGTTGCGATTATGTAGCTTTTAATAAAATAAAATCTACATTAAGGAGGCGTGCAATATCAATCTTTAATGTTCTATTTCTTCATGACATAAGCATTTATTTCTTAATACGAAGTGTAATTATTATTACACCATCAAACAAAAAAAATATCGCACTTTATATCTATGCTACAAACCGTTACTCAATGACATTAAAGACAAACTTTAGTTGTTTTAAATGTTATTTTTTTTTGTAATTCGTGCCATAAAAAACACTCTAAAGTACAGAACTAGTTAAAGTGAATTCATTGAACTAAAACTTGACGGGCTAATGGATAGGCATCAGTATGCCTATTCGTTAGTATATATTTAAGTCATTATAGGTATATCAGTGATATAACTTAGCATAATCATAATATGATATATATTTCAAATAGGTCAGAGGTATATTTGAAAATAAAGTAAGTAGTCATTATACGTCTAAGAGCCATACTAGAACTATCAAAAAGAGTGGCTTACTTGAAACGCCATAACAACAAGTTCATTGGTTGTAGCTAGGATCTCCAGCCATATTTCTTTTAATGTCAATAGTATTAAACGAGCAAGCAGCACACCTTGGTAAGTGTTACTGCCACTCATAGACCTTTGCAAAACCAGGGGTACAGCTAGGCTGCTGGCCACTGATGAGAACTCCAAATCCACCCATAAAGTTACAGGCAACTAAAATGTGTTCAAGAATAAATTCTATAATAAATAATTCTGCCAACATTTTTGTACAAGTCGAGTGTACTACAGAATAATTAAAAATATATATGTGGCCCACTAAATGTCATAAAAAGGCTGCGGTGATGCATCATTTTCAAACGATATATTTAAATTTGAGTACCTCTCAAACGTTGCTAAATTTAATATCTTAATATATACAAATGACGCGTCACGTTGTTTGTCCGCGATGGACTCCTAAAGTACTTAACCGATTTTAATCAAATTTGCATGTATAGTTTGATCCAACTTAAAAGATAGGATAGCTTCCATCTCAATTTATAGTCGCAATATTATTTTATTGCAAATTATTTGTCTATTATTTGACTGTCATTATTATCTGTTATCTCCAAACGATTCTAACAGATGGCGGTATCTATTGACTGAATTGAGTAAGTATTTTATGGATAGCGCTATGTTAAAAGTACAAACGTTTCATATAAGCTACACTTTATTAGCGTAACCATCACGTGTTACTGAGGCTACCTTAGCCACAGCAACGCGTGGCCGGGTCTGCTAGTTACTTTATAAATATAAAATTGTATCTGTACGTATTATTTTCTCACTTTTTATAAAAAAGAATCCGTGTGGTGACGGAGTAAGAATACATTTCACCACCCCTTCATATTATCCGTGGGTAAGAAATGACTAACGGATGTAAAACGCATATAACATGTATGCAACAGAAGAAAATCTCGTAACAAAACCCTATACCAATACGTTTGACCAGCGTGGTATAATAGGTCAATTTTCCTCCCATTATGGAGCAGGTTCGAACTCAACAGAGAGACATATATGAGGAGATGATGAGGATGATATAAAAAATATGTTATTTTTAACTAAAAATCCTTACTAATATTATAAATGCGAAAGTAACTCTATCTGTCTGTCGCTCTTTCACGCCAAAACTACTGGACCGATCTAAATGAAATTTTATACACGATGGTATAGAGCCTGACAAAGGACCTAGGCTACTTTATAATGCAAAAAAAAAAGGTTGTAAAGGGGGATTAAAAGTTGTAAGGAAGTATCGTCAATTTTAAAGCCAGAAGCGTGAAACTTATTTTTAGGCTATTGACCTATAAATAAATAGGACATTATCATTTTGTAAAAAAAATTACCCTTAAGGGGTAAATAAAAATAGGGCATGAAATCTTTAAGAATGCAACCTTTTACGCGGTCGAAGCCGCGGGCAGAAGCTAGTTTTAAATAAAAATGCAATACAACTGCAAGGATGTGATGGAATGGTTTAAGTATCGGGGTTTTATTCCGAGATTCGATCCCACATTAAGCAATTATTCGTACGAGGTACAAATAATTGATCTAAATCTATTTTGTGTCTGTTCATTATACTTTTGTAATGTGCAACATAGAAATATTTCATATCTTACAGCGAAATATTATCCTTTAATAGAAATAAATTAGATTTTAATATCATACGTGATCAAAATGCCTTAAATCTCAATCCTCAAAGCTCAGCCCATATATGTCCCACTGTTGAGCTCGAGCCTCCTCCATAATGGGAGGGAAATTGACCTACTATGGTAGAATGGCTACGCTGGTCAGTCGTGTTGGTATAGGGTTTTGTTTCGAGTTTTTCTTCTCTTGCATAGATGTTATATTCATTTTATATCTCTAAGTCGTTTCTTACAATCACCCACGGGTAAGATAGGGGGCGGTGAATTGTATTTTTATTCCGTCACCACACGGATAAATTATCTCAGTTAACTAAATTAATTATTATTTCATCATCCACATCTCAGCTCATATATATATGCTTCTTCTGGGCGCCTCTTACATAATAAGAGAAAAAAATATATACCTACTACTAGCTTCTGCCTGCGACTTCGTCCGCGTGGAATAGTCGTAAGTTAGCGTTAATCCAAAGTAACTATTCCTCCTACAATATTTCATCCCCCCTTTCAACCCTTTACAACGCTATTTCCAATTAAAGGTATTCCTATGTCCTTTCTCAGGCTTCAGACTATAGTGTACCAAATTTCATTTAAATCGGTTCAGTAGTTTTGCCGTGAAAGCGAGACAGACAGACAGAGTTAGTTTCGCATTTATAATATTAGTAAGGATGTTGGTCAAACGGATTACTATAAGGTTTTACTTGAGGTTTTTTATCTCTTGCATAGGTATAAAATATTAAATCTTTAGTCATCTTTTACACCCACAGCCAAGAAAGGGTGTGGCGATTTATATTCTTACTTCGACACCACGCGAAAAAGTAATTGTAATATTTTTTTTAAATCAAAATAATATCCAATTAAAGGTTTGGTGATTCTAGTTCTGTTATAATATATTTCATTTTTAAATACATTTTTGTCTGAAAGATTTCTTTTTTCTTATTGAGATATACTATTTGTTATAATTTAACAGTGAAAGGTAAGCAGAAATATAAACATCGCTATATAATTCACCTATTTCGCAATAAATATAAGAAGGATGATAGGACTTTTGGCGGGAATCTAAAACGTCATGTAGTGCGTCATTGTATTATATTCGATATCTTAGTGTTTTAACGTGTCATATCAGATAATTTTGATGGCATTTTATCTAATGTGATGTGACAGAACTGCTGGGATATAGTGAATATCATATAAAAGTGCTTTACAATGTTTTCTTTTTCCACCAAAGTTCCTACAACATACCATTAACAGTGTGGCCATAGCTCTGTTGATGGCGACAATTCGACTTACTGACGGACAATGACTAACCTGAAGAGACTATGAACGTGAAGATAATTATAACTCGACACTAGCAACAATGGCTCGTATAAGTAGCTGATTGCCAATACATAAAAAGTAGAAAAAGAAGGAGGAGGAGGACAAGGACTTTACGTAAATTTGGTCTTTGTTTGAGATATTTCTCAATACATTTTTAAAATCTCAATATTATTTTTATCCGATATAGCACCATATCTTCATGATATGCAATCGTATACATATCTTACTGTTTCAACAAAATATCATCACCATCATCATCACAGCCCATATATGTCCCACTGTTGGGCTCGGGCGTACTCCGTAATGGGAAGGAAATTAACCTACTATACCACGCTGGTCAGACGTGTTGGTGTAGGGTTTTGTTTCGAGTTTTCCTATTCTTACATAGATATTACATGCGTTTTAATATCCCTTAGTCATCTCTTACGATCACCCACGGGTAAGATAAGGGAGTGGGGAATTGTATTCTTACTCCGTCACCACACAGAACCAACAAAATATAAATTATTATACTTTTTAAAGTACAGTATTTTTAGATGCCAAGCCAGGACAATCAAGCAAACAAGCCAGAACAATCACCAACTTGTTGTATTATTAAATAACAAGTACAACGTTACATGAACGGGAAACAATTTAAGTAAGTAATGTTGCTTTAACTGTAACAAACGCAGAAACTTTTAATTATTTTATTATTAAAATTATTTATTAAAACTGTGGTACTTGATTATATGAATAGCTGTATTTTAATGTAAAGATTCTATTATACAGAGGACCCAAATTTTAAACTATGTTTAACATTTAAAAAAATCTTTTATGAGAAATTTGTTTGGCTCATGTAAATCTGGGAATTAAGAAACATATACTTTCTTGACACAGTATATTACCAATGATATATGACTGCACAGATGGCGTAGTGGCGTGGGTTCGATTCCTACGCAGGACAATACCTTGTGCGATCCACAAAGTGTTCTTCCGAATCTGGGTGTAATTTGTCTGCGTTAATTGCATGTTTATAAAGTTCCCCGCAATACGATGATTATTTCTTTAGAACAGGGTGGTCTTTGTAAAAAAAAATGAGCCATATCCATTATAAGAATCTTTTGCCTAATTGATAGACAAATAACTACTCATAGTACGCTAGTATATTTTTTTTTCCAATGACTCTTCTCGTTTTTTTATTGCTTACGGTGGCAAACGAGCAAACAGCACACCTGATGGTAAGTGTCACTGCTGCCCATGGACTTTTGAAATACCAAGGGTATAGCTAGGCCGCTGTCTACCATTACAAACTCCAAACCCAGTTGGGCTTCCGGCTCTCTCGCTCACCGAACGAAGCGCAATAGTACATTGGCATTACTCAGACGTCAATCTTTTGGGAGAGTGTGGTACTACCCCGGACGGACCGGCCCGCGGCTGTAGACAGAGAACTGACCACAGCGTGGTCCTACCACTATAAGTGGTGTAGTGTTTAGGTATGTAGTTAGCCTTACTAAGCCTATGGTATCCTACCCACGGTAGATGAAAATGCTTATTGGCAATTACATACATACATACATAGCCTCACGCCTGTTACCCAGAGGGGTAGGCAGAGACTACAGATTGCCACAAACCACGATCCTGATCCTGATGGAGGTACCATCGCTTCATTCACGCTCATCACAGTCTTCATGCATGCTTTACGATTACGCGTACTCTTAATCTAACATTTCACTAACACATCTTCAATTTGATCCAGGAAAGTACGACGTGGTCTCCCCTTATAATCGTTCCACTCACACTCGCTTTGTATACTTGTTTAGTCAACCTTTCTTCACTCATTCTTTCCACGTGTCCAAACCACCTCAGCATACCCTTTTTTATCTTTGTCACTACTTCTTCATTCATACCACAGCGCTCTCTTATAACACTATTCCGAATTTTATCTTTCAAAGTTACACCACACATACTACGAAGAGCTCTCATCTCTACAGCATTTATTCTACTTTCATGTCTTCCCTGCCAAATCCAACTTTCACTGCCATACATGAGAGTTGGAACTAATAAACTAATTGGCAATTAAGTTTTCTATAAAAATAAATCCGTATACGTACGTTTCGAAAGTTTAGATGTGATACAGCCTTAAGCAGTATTAGTGACACTAGTGCGTGATTTTCAACGATTGAGCCTATTAGAGTCTTATTATGTGTTCTTTCAACGTTTGTACTAAGCGTTGGCATTTCCATAGATCCAAATGATCTTGTTACTTTGACAGACTGAACTTTCTTTTTAACCGACTTCTAAAAGGAAGAGGTTCTCAATTCGATTGGTATATTTTTTTTTATTATAATTTACGGTATTAGTTACAAAATTTAATAAACTTTAAGCTATGATCATAATAACAAGTAGAACTTAAAAAAAACAAAAATTAGGACTAAAAATGTAGTGGATTTGGAAAAAGAGCGTGGGAATTTTTCTTTCGCACTAGTAGTCGCTGCCAGGGCAAGTACTTCGCCAAGTACCTGTATTTGGAGATTGCCATTGGAGCAAAGACAGTGCCGTACAAATATAAAATCTATCCAATATGAGTAAATCAGCATCGAGACCTCATTTACTTCATTAATTCAAACTTATTGTTGGAAAACGACAAAGCGATGACTGATTTAGCAGTAACAAAAATGTGAGAAGCAGTCGCTACTTTCTGCGAGATTTTGTTCTCTAGAAGAGAGACAACGATGTAAGGTAAAGAAGAGACTCTCCACACTGGCTGCTGCACCTAAGGTGCAATAGGCATAGAATCTGGATGCCAACTTAACTGAGGCTGCAAGTTAACAACAGTTGTAGAGTTTTATGCCCTTGACTTGCTAGGTTGAGAAGAAGCAGACCATAACCTGTAAGCAAACAATTTTATGTTTGGTGACGGAGTAAGAATACAATTCATCACCCCCTATATTAACCGTGGGTGAACGTAAGAGACGACTAAGGGATATAAAAACGCATTTAACATCTATACAAGAGAAAGAAAACTCTAAACAAAATCCTATACCAACACGTCTCACCAGCGTGGTATAGTAGATCAATTTCCCTTCCATTACGGAGGAGGCTTGAGTCACACACTGGGACATATATGAGCTGAGATGATGGTGATGAAACAATTTTATAAAAAAAGACAAAGTTATGTAATAATATCACGTTCTCAGTTAATTAATATGCAAATAATAATTTATAGTAGTGAAATTGGGGGTTTATATATTAATAGGATTAATAACATGAGATTAATGTTTGTGATATCTCATGAGGCGATAAGTTTTAACAAATTTGTGTAGTTAGTCGTGTCATTTGTTATTATGTTGTTATTATTATACATACATACATATCATGACGCTATATCCCTTGCAGGGTAGGCAGAGAGAACAGAGTGCCAGAGAACTCCATTTTTGCATACTTCACTCATCATTTTCATCATCATCATTACAGCCCATATATGTCCCACTGTTGGGCTCGGCCCTCCTCCGTAATGGGAGGGAAATTAACCTACTATACCGCGCTGGACAGACGTGATGGTATAGGGTTTTGTTTCGAGTTTTCCTTCTCTTGCATAGATGTTATATGCATTTTATATCCCTTAGTCGTCTCGTACGATCTCCCGCGGGTAGGATAGGGGGTGGTGAATTGTATTCTTACTCCGTCACCACACGGATAATACTTCACTCGCTTCCTCAATATTCATAATTCTCTTCATACACGCTCGCCGGTTTTGGAGACTCTTCACTTCACCTTCCTTCAGTACATGATCGATCTGGTCTAAGTAGGTTAGTCTCGGTCTCCCCCGGTACCTACATCTTTCCACTTTCGCATTGTATACATATCATCACGCCATATCCCTTGCAGGGTAGGCAGAGAGAACAGAGTGCCAGAGAACTCTATCTCTGCATACTTCACTCGCTTCCTCAACATTCATAATTCTCTTCATACACTCTCGCCGGTTTCGGAGACTCTTGACACCACCTTCCTTCAGTACATGACCGATCTGGTCTAGGTAGGTTAGTCTCGGTCTCCCTCGGTAGTACCTACATCCTTCCACTTTCGCATTGTATATCTTCTTAACCAGACGTTAGTTCGGCATTCTTTCCACATGTCCGAACCATCGCAGCATTCCCTTTCGCATCTTTACACCAATACTCTCTTTCATACCTACTCGCTCTCTTACGTCGTCGTTGCGAATGCGGTCGGTCAGCCTAACTCCACAGATTTTCTGCAGAGATCGCATTTCGACCGCATTAATTTTACTTTCATACTCTTTTCTGCATACCCAACTCTCGCTTCCATACAGTAATGTTGGGACAAGCACTGTGTTATGTATTGCTACACGTGCCTCCTGGCTGAGGTGGTGGCTACCAAGAAGTTGCCCCAACGCTCCGTTCACTCTATTTCCCGCATTCACTATTCGCTCTATATCAGTGGTGTACCTTCCATCTCGGCTAAATCCACATCCAAGATATACAAATTCATCCACTTGCTCTAGTACATCATTACCTATTGTTACTCTTACATCTGTTCTGGCTTCATCTCTTTCAAAGACCATTATTTTGGTTTTGCTCACATTCACGCGTAGACCCCGTTATTATTATATAACTAATTAATATCTGAATGACCGAGATTAGCTCGGCATTTTCGTTAGAAAGCCAAAAAAATATCAAGAATTGAACCGCGGCTGTCTGCCTATTGAGCTATTTTATTCTTAATGTGTGTCTATATTTACTTTCATATTATAATACTCTCTTCTGTTGCTGTCTGGTAGCGGCTACGAATACTACCAACCCTTTGCTTGTGGATGTGATGTAAAAAACGACTAAGAGCTTTATATCGACCTAACCCATAATTATATTTGATGCCGTCTGGTCAACAATTATATTCCCAAAGAGAGTTGACATCAGACGGGCGGTCGGTCATAAAACTAATGTCAATAATTTTTGGTGTTACGTCGACTTCAAGTAACTGGAGGCAGGAGAATGATGATTGTAATATTCTCTTCATAAGCTGATTGATAAAACGAGATTTTCGATAAATAAAGCCTAGCTAGGCCAATTTATCGACCCTGAAGTCCTCTGCATGGTCTGTGCAATTTCATGTGAATCGTTGAAATTCTTACCCAGACTCTGAATATATAAAAATTATATAAATTTAAAAATATACAAGACCTGCTCGTTTAAAGATAGATAACTGAACTAAAAATTTATTTTGGAACTTGATAATTTAATTATTAATGATTCCATAGAAGGTACTTGAATTTAGTTATTATTACTTTATATTTAGTTGCAGAGTAAGAATACAATTAAACCCCTTGCGCCCATGTGTGTCATGAAAGATAACTAAACTATATATGCAAGTAGCATCGATGCAAGAGAAGGAAATCTCGATATAAAATCTTATTAAAAAGTCTCTAGCGTGGAATAGTAGGTCAATTTTTTCTTCTATAGTGGAGGAGGCCTGAACCCAATAGTGGAATTTATATGAGCTGCGATGACGATGAGATTATGAACTAAATTATCATAATGGAAACAGAAATCCGTTACGTAGTTTGAAAGATCTAAGCGTTAAGACAATGGTGGCAATTTTGTTTTATACTATGTATAGACGAATGATAGATGATAAGACGTAATTACTCATCAAATAAACCAAGCAGAACTAAGTTTTGGAAATAATATTTTCCTAAAAACAAACTTGATGTCATGCCAAATTCGTGAAAATTGTTCGTGTGTAAAATTGGGCTGGCAATATTTTTCTTTGCAATTGACAGGAAATTCGACATATTTTTAGGTTGAGCTTATACCGATTTGTAGCCGGCAAGCAGTTACAAGATTGCGACTATAAATATAAAGATATACGATGTCTTTTTATATTGAATTTTGTTTTATATTCAATATGTTCGTTTGGTTAATACAAAAGTACCTAATATAAAATTAAACACGATAATCTCAAATTCAATTGTAGCATTTCTACAAAGGCTAGAATCTCGTAGTAGGGTCACTATAAATTTTGATGAACTAAATTAATACCTCCATCCATCAGACCGTAAACGTTCACTGTTGGCCATAGGCCTTCCATGAATACCTCAGCAGTATTATAATCAATTATAAGGGCACGGCTTCATAAATTAGTTTAAGCTAAAAATAATACTCGGGAAAATACCCCGAAAGGTTACCGGCGACAAGGACCCGGTACCTACTGGTAGCCCGTTTGTACGGCGCGGAAAGTTACTTATAGGGCGGGCTATGTGGTGTCCCTATACGGATGGAGCGGGAGTGACCATACCATAGTCTGCCGCCAAAAGAAAAAAGAAAACGCTAATGATTATTCCGGAAATTAAATAAAGATGGAATGGGAAGAGTGAAGAAAGGAGAAGAATCTATCATAGATTGTAGGGTTTCACGCCGCTGATTCGTCGCCCAGAATAGTTTGTAGGAACAAAACCCAAATCCAATAATAGTCTATCCATAAACAAGACGAAGTCTGCTATAGAATTCTTTAAATATTTCATACGTAAAACTAATGTCATCATCATCATTAAACTTCTCACTGTCCACTCCTAGACATAAGTCTTCCGAAGCAAATACTATAAGGCTATAACTATATAAGAGGAATATTCTTTAGAAGAGTTGGTACTACCAATTTGCTTAGCAAGTGGCTTTGTGCTTTCTTCGTGTATGAAGAGAATTATGAATGTTGTGGAAGCGAGTGAAGTATGCAAAGATAGAGTTCTCTGGCACTCTGTTCTCTCTGCCTACCCTGCAAGGTATATGGCGTGATGATATGTATGTATGTATGTAAGTGGCTTTGTGATCGCAATAAAATATTAAATGTATCATTACAAGAGAGCGCTGCAGCTCAGTGCCTTGGTGATCACTATTTACCCAACTTTTACGATTACTACGGTAACTAAAAGGGTGACGACACCTGTTTTATTATTCCGTCGCCATAATATGTCGAATTATTAATAATTTCAATTTTATTATTATATAATACGTTACCGCGTACCAGTGACCCACCTGCACGGCGTTGAGAGGTATATTGTAGGGCGGGTCTACGGGGTCTTGCGCCGCTTTGCCTGTCGCCCCGGACGGAATAGCGGGGTTTGACGTACCGTAGCCTACCGCAAAAAAAAAAATATAATACGTTACTTTTTCCGTATGATTAAGGAGTAATAATATAATTCATCACCCTCTTTTTTCTTGATAGTTGGTGTCGTAATGGAAAGGATAAATGCAAAGTACATATGTATATTCGAAAGAAAATCTATACCAATGAAGGGAAACTCCTGAAAGTTACTTTCTACAGCCGCGGGCCGGTCCATCCGGGGTGGTACCATATTCTCGCAGAAAATCGACGTCTGAGCAGTGATAATGTGCTGTTAGACTTCATCCGGTAAGGGAGAGAGCCGGCAGCTCAACTTTCTGGGTGGTTTTGGGAATTTTCATTTGTAGGCAGTAGCCTATTATACTATTCCCTTAATATCGCAAAGTTCCATACTTACCATGAGGTGTACTGCTTGCTCGTTTGCCATAATAAGCAATAAAAAAATATATAATATAAAACCACAAATGTTAGTAGGAAAAATACAGAAGCCATTACTCTGAATCGTCGTAGTACATTAGCCAAATGGATTCGTGAATGCGATTGGAAAGTTTGATAACGGACCTATCTCTCACATGGCATTGAAAATCTTCTTACAGCTGTTTTTAATATTTGTCAAGCATTTCAGTTACTTTTTTATGACTCCTATTTTTACTAAAACTTTTTCCGTGTGGTGACAGAGTGAGAATACATTTCACCACCCCCTGTCTTACCCATGGGTGATCATACGAGACGACTAAGGGATATAAAACGCACACAACATCTATGCGAGAGAAGGAAAACTCGAAACAAAATCCTATACAACACGTCTGACCAGCGTGGTATAGTAGGTCAATTACCCTCCCATTATGGAAGAGGCTCGAGCCCAACAGTGGGACATATATGAACTGAGATGACGAATGGTGGCAGAGTAATAATACAGTCTGTCATCCCATTTCTTGTTTATGGGTGTCGTACAAGAAGACTAAGGGATATATTATAAACTAGCTACTACGCGCGGCTTCACCCGCCTAAAATGTCACTCGCAATATAAATTTTATCATCAAATTATCCCAAGGAAACACACTACTGCAACAAAAAATATATAGGTATTAATTCAGGAAATGCTCTTTTTGTATGCTAATTTTCATCTAATTATAACAAAGTAAGGGGGCGTCCGTTAATTACGTGAAGCATTTTTGATGTTTTTTTGAACATATATAATATTATAGAAAGACAAGAGTACAGACTGTGACCTATTTAGATCTGTGGATAACTGATAATAAAGTTTCAGTGTCGATAGTCTGGCTAAACAGCAACAGAGCGGCAGACGATGAAGAGTGGGCAGGAAAGAGTAAGGGGTTGCACGCCATCCCTTAAGACGCCGCGAGATATTTCAGCATGTCACTGCATTATAAGCTTTCCCCAGAAAATATCTATATCTATTTCGGCACTGCTCCCTCGGTAAAATAAAAATAAATTATGTTTTAAACGAACATAATAATTAAAATGTTTTAAAACCCATAAAAGATACATTTTACGTATTTAAACTAAAAAAATAAGATTTTAAAATGGTATATACCATTTTATCATCTTATGTTTTTTAGTTTAACGTAAATTGTAATGTATAGTAATAATAATAATAATAAAGGTATCATTGTTGTTATTTTTATAGCTTGAATATATGCCTTAATACTGCCCTAACACTCTATGGTTATCATAAAAGCCGACTAAGAGCTCTACAGATTTTCGCCCATTCTATCTTACTATATAGTAAACAATTACATTTTCAAGGCTATCGCCATTTAGACTGTTCTTCGAAAATGTTTGCCAAAAAATAATCATCTTTTTTGCATTTTCACCTTTTATAGAGAGCATACATTTTACAGAGAGGGATAAAGAAGAAAAATTAAATATCATTGTCATCCTCCTTGTCATTAACCTACTATACCACGCTGGTCAGACGTGTTGTTATAGGGTTTCATATCGAGTCTTCCTTCTCTTGCATAGATGTTATATGCGTCTTATATCCCTTAGTCGTCTCTTACAATCATCCACGGGTAATATAGAGGGTAACGTATTTTATTCTTATTCTGTCACCACACAGAAATATCAAAAACACAAATAAAAAATTATACATACATATCATCACGCCATATCCCTTGCAGGGTAGGCAGAGAAAACTCTATCCTTGCATACTTGCTTCCTCGACATTCATAATTCTCTTCATACACGCTCGCCGGTTTCGAAGACTCTTGACTCCACTTTCCTTCAGTACGTGACTAATCTGGTCTAGGTAGGTTAGTCTCGGTCTCCCCCGGTTCCTACGTCCTTCCACTTTCGCTTTGTATATCTTCTTAACCAGACATTCGTTCGGCATTCTTTCCACGTGTCCGAACCATCGGGGCATTCTCTTTCGCATCTTTACACCAATACTCTCTTTCATACTTACTTGCTCTCTTATGTCGTCGTTACGAATGCGATTGGTCAGCCTAACTAACCTAAAAGCACTGCGTTATGTATTGCTACACGTGCCTTCTAGCTGAGGTGGTGGCTACCGAAAAGTTGTCCCAACGCTCCGTTCGCTCTATTTCCCGCATTCACGCTTCGCTGTATATCAGTGGTGTGCCTTCCATCTCGGCTAAATCCACATCCAAGATATACAAATTCATCTACTTACTCTTGTACATCATTACCTATTGTTACTCTTACACCTGTTCTGGCTTCATCTCTTTCGAAGACCATTATCATTTATTTATATATCTTCTTAAGTCTCAATATCAGATTAAGGCTGTCGATTTCAAAATTAGTCTTTCAAGAACCGAGTAAAGGCTTCATCGCCTATGGATCTGTATATTCGTATCGATAAATATCCATCTTCTACTTCTTTAAATAATAAATAAAAATAAATGAAGCTTAAAACATTTATCCAACCATCAGCCCATAAACAACAGCAAAGTTGGACATAGGCCTCCCCACGAGAATGCCATTCACAACGATCATGTGCCACCTGCACCCAGCGGTTTCCTGTGACCTTCATAATGTCGTCAGTCCACCTAGTGGGGGGTCGTCCTACGCTTAAAACAGTGATGTATTTATTATAAACGTAAAAACATAAAAGAAAGTAGCTTCAATAATTTATCTTCAACATAAGAATTTATTACGAAAGTTGTCATGATTACACTCATTAACTAGTATAGTGACTTGTAATACAGAAAAAGGGGAAGTTCATTAGTGTTATGTACATGAAAGCTCTTGAGTAATTAAACTACCTATTCGTTAGTTTTTTTCTATTACTTTTACGTGGACATAGAGTTTATTGGTTATATTCTCTGCTCTAATTTCTGTTAATTAGTTAAGAGATTGATATTACAAGATAATTTTACGATATATATAAATGGTTTATTTGATTCTAATTAAATTATATTTATAAAATAACTAATAATCTCATCATCATCACAGCCCAACAGTGGGACATTAATAGTAGTAGTAGTAATGGGAGTGAAATTAATCTACTATACCGCGCTGGTCAAACGTGTTGGTATAGGGTTTTGTTTCGAGTTTCCCTACTCTCGCATAGATGTTATATGCGTTTTATATCCCTTAGTCGTCTTGTACGATCACCCACGTATAAGATATGGGGTGGTGAATAGTATTCTTACTTCGTCACCACACTGAAAAGGTATCTACATAAGATCAATACGAAAAATTTTATTTGGCCAGTATGATAGTAAGGTTTAATTAGAAAGTTAAACCTTGTAGGGCAATTGCGCCGCCGTTTTAATTAATATTGAGATTTGTGAGAACTATAGAGAAAGAAAACGAAAGAAGATATAATTTTATTATTGCCATTGATCGTTAAATTTACCCTGGATATGTTGACTCGGCTATATTGAGATCTCAAATCATTTTTTTAGGCCAAGAACCAATGGGTTTCTCATAAGAGTTTGCTACAATAACCGCAATAATATCATCCTATAAAGATAGAAAACTGACTCCTGAAACACAATTATAATGAGAATTCCAAATTGTTATATCATCATCATCATCATCACAGCCCATAAATGTCCCACTCTTGGGCTCGGGCCTCCTCCGTAATGGCAGGGAAATTAACCTACTATACCGCGCTGGTCAGACGTGTTGGTATAGGGTTTTGTTTCGAGTTTGCCTTCTCTCGCATAGATGTTATATGCGTTTTATATCCCTTAGTCGTCTCGTACGATCACCCACGGATAAGATATGAGGTGATGAATAGTATTCTTACTCCGTCACCACACGGATAATTGTTATATATGTTGTAAAAAATAATGAAAACTCTTATTACTATTATTTAGGATTATATACGTCCCACTGCTAGGCTTGACTTCTCTACAATAAGAGGGAAATTGACCTACCACACTTCGCTGGTCAGACGTATTGGTAAAAGTTTATTGCCAGTTTTTATTGTCTTGTATATATGTTATATGTATATTTTATCACTTGGTCGTTACGACATCCGTGGCCAAGAAAGAGTGTGGTGAATTCACCATTTTATTATGTACTATATTCCATCATCACAAGGAAAAAGTAGACAAAATTCTATCCATTCTCCCGTTCGTAAACGTTCACTATTAGGCATAGGATTCTCCTAATTTTTACAAATCATATTTGATATTTTGACATTTATGGCAGTCTTATGACGACCCATCACTTAAATTCATTACACAGATGCTATCTGTGTAATGAATTTAACTGGCAATCCAAATAAAGTTTTGATTTCCAAAACTATTTCATATTAAAATAGTGAAAATAATAAAATATAATAAACTTAACGCAATGAAAAGCTTTTCTTTGTATCAATTAAAAGAAAATCTTGATAATCCGTATTAATCCGTAAAAAAATAATGTATCGAAGTTGTTCTTTTATTAAAACTAATTAAAAGCTTCATCATTGTAACGCGCTATTTCCCAAGAAATAAATATTGTTTTGTTTCTTTATATATTAAAAATGTTTTATTTCCAATAGCGGTCCTTTAAATGATTTTTTTCATAATAATTATATTTATTTATTGGTCTAAGTAGTTAATTGTACGTTTCTAGATATATTGCGAATTTCTTGTAATTTGCTTTCGTCTTCGATTATTTTATCATTTATTTTGTTACGTGCTTTAATGGACCAAACAATTATTCACTTATTCCATATAAATAAATAATAATTTATAGCCCAGAAAAGTATTAAATCACCACTAGAGGGCGCTTTGAAAAGAACAGCGCCATCTATTGAATACTTTGTGATCGTGGTGTTTTTATCCTATTATTGAATACAACACCATCTTTGGAATCCAGTACTCAGTTAAACTAAATTAAAACCTCAGTTGCTCATCTATTTCTAATTTATAGTATATTATCTATGCTATTTCCTTTCGAAAATGGCTTGATAATTCTTTGTCGTTTAATTTCAACTAATAAAAAACTAAACTGCTTAGTCTTTAGTGTATGTATAACTTATGAAAATTGGATTCATTTACATATTTTTTGTTCATCCATTCAGACAGGCAAAGGAATCAAATCCCATACAGCCTATACAGCTATTTTTAGAACTATGTCGAGAATGACATGGAATTTCAAATGTATTTTTTGTTTCTTTCATTTTCATTTATGGCATTGACTAATAGTAAATGATAAATAATATAAAAATTATGAGGCGTGCACTTTTGGATTTTCCACATTATTTTTTATTATACCTACTTGTGTGTCAAATACAAGTCAAAATAATAATTCTCCTTTAGGCATCCCCGCAGTGTGATAATAAAATAGAATGATTACTTTAAAGGGAAATGGATAAATATCTATTGTTTTTTACTTACTTATAGTTTTAAATAATTTGGAAAATCCAAAAGTGCACGCCTCATAATTTTTATATTATTTATCATTTACTATTAGTCAATGCCAGAAATGAAAATAAAATTAAAGCAAAAAATCCTTTTTTAAAAGCAAGCTGTTTATTATTTGCTAAAAAATGCAACACACTTTTATTTATAAAATTGGGACTGTGATAAAAACGGGCAGATTTAATAATTATAGTGTAAAGTTTTAGTGTTAAAAATATATAATTATGTACGATATGGAATTATTTTGTTGTTGAAGATTAATAAAAATATCGTTTACAATGTTGGGGTGGTTACAATGAACTTATAAAGTGTTATATGTCTGATTAGAGTTAATTTATTTTTAACTTTTTAGTTTATTATATTAGCAAATAATAAAAGCTTGTTTTTAAAAAAATATTTTTCTTTAATTTTATTTTTAACTATTTAGTATTTTTATTATTCGTGTTGTTCCCACAAATATAGGACAAAAAGGGTTCATCACCCCAGAGGTCCATTGTGGAGGGATAAGGGCTTCAGTATAACAGGGTTGGCCCTGGTACTCTGAGGCGCAACGTTAGCGATATGGATATATAATTACGGAGCTCTTAGGCCAGGTTCCAGGTCCATCGTCAGACCCTGGTTACCTTATAGTCTCAAAGTACTCGTCAAGACCGAATCAAACGAGCCCCAACTCGATGGGGTTGCGTCGCTTAATTACGGAGTGCCTATGGATAGCTTTCAGGTCCAGATCAGACCCTAGTTTCCATGTAGTATCAAAGTACTCGTCGAGACGAATCAAGCGAGCCCAAACTCGATGGAGTTGTGCTGTTTAATTACAGAGTTCTTATGGCCAGGTTTCAGGTCCATCGTCAGACCCTGGTTATCATATAGTCTCAAAGTACTCGTCAAGACGAATCAAACGAGCCCAAACTCGATGAGGTTGCGTCGCTTAATTACGGAGTTCCTATGGACAGCTTCCAGGTCCATGATCAGACCCTGGTTTCCATATAGTATCAAAGTACTCGTCAAGAGGAATCAAATAAGCCCAATTTCGATCGGGTTGCGTCCATTAATTACGCAGTTCCTATGGCCAGCTTCCAGGTCCATCATCAGGTCAGCTCTATGTCACAATAATATTGCATTGTCATCTAATTTATACATGCATGCAAAATTTCAGCTCAATCTGAAACCGGAAAGGGGATCAAATTTAACTTGTAAGATTTATTTATTTATTTATTTATTTATTTATTTATAAGCTTTTATTTAGTTTCACCTGTCTCGTTGTCTATATTTGATTATAGACAACGAGACAGGTGAAACTAAATAAAAGCTTGTACATACTCTCTAATGTGAGAAAAATACAATCATTTTTAGGTTTGAAAAGTGCTTGATTTTCATAAGTCGAGAGTAGAGCAAGACCTCAACGCTTCGCTTATGAGGCGTGCAATTTAACATTTTACTTACTATAAACGAATTCCCTTCGGAAGTTGGAATACAACTAAGAGCCCTATTTCAAAGCCTTTAGAAATTTTATCGTGAAAGCATGCACCGTGTTTGTGTGCACACGAGATATTCTTTTGTGCATCATGAGTGTCGAGTAAAAATAGTCTTACGTCTACAATACACGTTGCGAAAAACTATTCACATATAAACCTATGGTTATATGATGACAAAGGTTTATTCTTGCTTTAATATTTTACGAACATTTAAAATATAAGAAATAGGTTTTATTATCATCATCATCATTATCCCACTGCTGGGTTCGAGCCTCCTCCATAACGAGAGAGAAATTGACCTACATGACGATTGATTAACGTGATGATATAGAGATTAGTTTCAAGATTTCCTTCTCTTGCATAGTATTCTATAAGTTTTATATTTCTTAATCGTCTCTTACGATCACCTACGTGTTAAATAGGGGTTGGTGAATTGTATTCTTACTCCGTCACCACATGAGAATTATTAACATGTTTCAGTAATATTATTATTTTTTTTTTTATTTTTTTTGGTGGCAAACGAGCTAGCAGCACACCTGATTGCAAGTGTTACTGCCGTCCATAGACCTTTAGAGCTGCTGCCTACCAATACAAATCCCAAACCCACCCAATTGGGCTACCGTATGTCTCGCTCACCGAACGAAGTGCAATAGCACATTGCAATTACTCAAACGTCGATCTACTGCGAGAGTGTGGTGCTACCCTCCGCTGTTGACAGAGAACTGTCAACAGTGTGCTCTACCACTATCCTAATAGAATAATATTGGTTTTATAAGATTATAATAAATTTGATATTAACAGTTTAAAAATACAATGCACGGTGGTGATCGTGGAAGCCGATTAAGGAAAACAAGCAGACTTTAAAGAAGGAAACCTTGAAATAAAATCCTATACCTACTAACTATCCGCCTCATACCGCCCTAGCCGAGGCAGTGGATTACCGGACCGGGGATTAATCTGGTTGCCCCAAAGCGAGGCCACCATGAGGACGACGCTCCGACGGCAAAAGCAGCCAGGGCGTCGAATCGAGAGCATACCCGCGAGTGTAAACCGCCGGGCGGACAACCGAAGACAAAGATCGGGTTCCGGTGGCCCGCTTGCACGACGTGGAGAGGTACATGTAGGGTGGATCTATGGGGTCGTGCGCCGCTTCTTCTATCGCCCGGGACGGATTTAGCGGGCCGTAATCATTCCATAGCCCACCGCAAAAAAAAAATACCTACTAATTAATTCTCTGATGAGCATTATATAGTTAGGTGGGTAGATTAGTCTCCCTCCAACTCTTAAACAGGTTTGAGCTCAGCATTGGGATATAAAGGAGCTAGGTCGATGAATACAATATCTAAACTCAGAACAATTATTTGAGGATCTTATACAGACTTTATTTCGCACTAGGCTCCGGAAGATCGCGACTTAAATAACTATGCTGCTTGAGGAGTCGAAGACTGATGTCATTAGGTTGAGGAATAAAAATAAAGCTAGTTACAATTAGAGTTCTCGGTGGGAAAAAAAATCAGTTATCGTCACCTCTTAATTGCCTGTGACTGTTGTAAAAATTGGTAGTGTGATCGCCAAGGGAATAGACACTTAGCGTTCTTCTAGAAAACGTATTTTTGCTAACATCAAACTCGCTTACCAAACGTAGGAATTTTGCGATAATCCCATCAATAAATCGGTGCCATTTGGTATTTTATTTGGAAGAGGTCAAGCAGTGGATGCCGAAGATCTATGATGATGATATAATTGTAGTACTTAGACTAAATTCTATTACATATAATTTTTATCTATTTTTAAGATAAAACCATTTATTATTTCAATGGAAATACTAACAATTTTTTTCCGTGTGGTGATGGAGTAAGAATACAATTCACCACCCCTTATTTTACCCGTGGGTGATCGTAAGAGACGACTAAGGGATGTAAAACGCATATAACATCTATGCTAGAGAAGAAAAACTCGAAACTAAGCCCTATACCAACACGTCTGACCAGCGTGGTATAGTAGATCAATTTCCTTCCTATTACGGAGCCCATCTCATACTCCAGCCTAACAGTGGGACAAATATGAGCTAATGGGATAACTAACCATTTGAGTGTGAGTGACACTTTGTATATTTAACCCATCAATATAAAGATAATCATGATAACTACTGCATGTTTTTCCGGGTTGAGAGCCTTCAGCGCTTACCTGGGTTAGGCTGTGAAAGCGCCTAACAGCTAAAAGACACGACAAAAAGTTATTGCATGTTAAATTATTACACTTCTGTTGATCATTGTACAGTATACAAGTTGTAAAACTTCACAAAGCGTTGTTCGCGAGGTACTATATTTAAATCTACCTCAAGATTTTTTTTAACTGATACAATGCTTTACCGCATTTAGATTTTTAAAATATCACCCTCAAGGAGCTAAATCTTTATGTGGGTATATGAAATAGATGCTAAAGCAATTTTAGGTTAACACAAATATTTCGGGTTGAGGGTGGCCCTGGACAAGACGGAGGCCCTCTTGATGTATGGGCCTCGCATGGGCCCTTCCATCGGCGTCTCGATCATCGTCAATTCGGTTGATGTCAGCATCCGGGCCCATATGAAGTATTTGGTCCTGTTGCTCGACGGGAACTGGTGGTTTCGGGAGCATTTCCGCAGGCTCGCTCCGTGGCTCGTCGGCACGGCGTCCGCCCTTTCGTCGCTTATGCCGAATGTGGGCGGACCGAGCGCTACGTGCCGACAGCTGTACCCGGGAGTCGTCTGGTCGATGGCCCTGTACGGTGCACCGGTGTAGACGGGGTCCTTGACCGTTCGACTCAGAGCTCTTCTGTGGCGACCACAGAGGGCCATGGCGGTCAGGGCCATACGCGGGTACCGCACGGTGGCGACAGATGCAGTGTGCCTGTTGGCTGAAAGTACCCCGTGGGACCTGGAGGCGGAAATGCTCGCCGATTTGTATCGGCGGGTGTCGAGGGTGCGAGCGGAGGGCGGTGTGGTCTCAATGAAGGAGATCACCGCCTGGCGCGTCGACGCCCGCCGATACGTCATTGCCCGTTGGGCAGTCCGACTAGAGAGGCCTCGGTTCGGTGTGCGGACCGTGGAAGCCTTCCGGCCGGTGCTGATGAAGTGGTTGGAACGGCGGCGCGAGGTGCTCTCCTTCCGACTGGTGCAGGTTTTGACGGGGCATGGATGCTTCGCCAAATACCTGCACATGGTCGTCAGGAGGGAGAGTACACCGTCCACCACCACTGCGATTGCGACGAAGTTACGGCGCAGCATACGCTCGAGGCTTGTGCCGCTTGGACAGAGCAACGCCGGGAACTCGTCGCAATTATTGGTGCCAACCTGACGCTGCCGACCATCGCCAGGGCGATACTCCACAGCATCAGGAACTGGGACGCGGCCGCAACCTCTGCGAGGCAGTAGTCTCGCGGAAGGAGGCGGCGGAGCGCATGTGCGAGGAGCGTCCCCTCGATGACACGAGTCGCCGCCGGCGACTGGGGCGGCGTAGGTGCGATTACCTGAGCCTGAGGCCGCCCTAGCCAAGGCCGCGGGTGACTGGACCGGCGAATTAGTCCGTCACCCGCCGAGAGGCTGACCGCGCGAGGAAGGACCGACGTCCTCCCTTGCAGGACGTCGCTCAAGGAGAGGGAACCCCTCAGGTGGTATTCCGTCTGACGACAAGTGCACGCTGCGAGTGAGGTTCACGGGTGGGTTACGGGTGTGCGTGCTTACGCCCCTCTGCCGCCCGGCCGGAGTGGTGCAAGGTTTGCGCCGACCGTAGCCCACCCCAAAAAAAAAAAACAAATATTTGTCTTTGTGTATTACTATCAAACCCAGCCCGTTGGTTTGTTTGTAGAGGCCGATATATCGCAACGCTGTTTGAGATAGTATAATAACCCTTTTCCGTGAAAAAATATATAAATGTACGTACCAATTTTCATAATAATCGGTTAAATAAGTTTCTGAGTTTAGCGATATCATACATTCAAACATCCTTTTTTATAGATATAAATTTCTGTAATTAAAACTTACATATTATATATTCTTCAAAATATTTACTATTACGTCAAAAACGTGACATTAATTCAAAATTTCTTAACATTTTATTATCCAGAACAGTTTATCACAGCCATTGGTTCCGGTAACCCGTTCAATGAGTGGGAAGGAGAAAGAGGTAATGTAGAATCGTATACTAATCCCTCCGCCCTGTAGAAAATACGGGCATTAAACAGTTGGGCCATAAATTAATTAAGTTACAAAGTAATTCACTTCATTAAGTCAGATATTCTTCACGTTTTTGAAGTGATAACTTCGTATGGGAGGGTAAACAGCTTCTTTACGTAACGCGTAACAGCGCCTATCTGTCTGGCTTCCCTTTCTCTCACGCATACAGCAGCGGTAGGCAGGCTCCTCTTCTCTCACTCTAACCCACATCGCTAGCCGTTTTAACGTGTGATATTATAAGATTCTATTAATAAATAACCTTTCGTTACATTATCATATGAATATAGGTACATAAAATTTAAGTAATAACCTAAACCTTTCTCTAGTTAAATACTTTCAATATTAAATAGTTCAAGTTAGATTAGTTTAAGTTATCACTTCTGTCAGACGTCCCGAGACGCACAGGTTTTCCTTTTAAAGAAGACTGCTAAAAGATTATAAGTACAAGAAATATACATGCTAAGAATAATACAATGTATCATCTGCCTCACTTTTCTCCTCCTTGAAAGGCTAGTTTTAAATTACAAGAAGAATTTATATACCTAAACATTTCAAAAATAACTTATGCCAAATATATTTAGGTAATATTAGACAAAATGAAAATATCTACCTATTCAATTATATAAAAAAAATGTTGTTTTTAGGGTTCCGTACCTCGAAAGGAAAAAACGGAACCCTTATAGGATCACTTTGTTGTCCGTCCGTCCGTCTGTTCGTCTGTCCGTCTGGCCGTCTGTCCGTCTGTCTGTCTGTCAATACTCTTTTTCTCAGGAACGCGTGGAGGTATGAAGCTGAAATTTATATCAAATACTCAGGTCTACTGTCCCTTAGAGCTGTGAAAAAATCAAACTTTTAAGCTAACGCAATCAAAAGATACAGTTATTTATGTCGCAAATTTCTGCAAATTTTCGACACTCGCAAGGGAATCAAAACCTACAGGGTACTTCCCGTGAACTCAGAATCTTGAAAGTTGGAACAAAGCAACGTCTTATAGCACAGATTAAGGAAAAATTGTGAAAACTGTAAATTTTTGATTACATCATATAAAAAAAATATTTTTAATCATTTTAAACTCACCACCCCTTTTCACCTGAACGTGTATGGTTAACAACGAGTAATTAATTTTGCACTAACAATGAACAGGCAGCGTGACCAAGTGGTCTAAGGCGCTGGTTTTAGACACCGTAGGCATGAGTTCGAATCTCACCGCCGCTGAGCTCTTTTTGCTATTTATTTTTGCAAAATTTATTTATAATAATTTAATAATATAATATTATAAATAAAACAGTTTAAAAACGTGTACATTAAATGTTTTAAGAATTAGTAGTTTTAATAAATTAGTAGTTTAAAGTAATAAATTAGTAATAAATAATAAACTTGAATTAATATCAAAAAAAACTACTGCATAAATATTTTTTTAGTTTTACGGAACCCTTCGTGCGCGAGTACAACTCGCACTTGGCCGATTTTTTTAAAAGATTTCCTTGAACAAAAAATAGGGTTAGAACGAGCTAATAAAAGTTAACTCAAGCGTACACTATCTGTCTATCACAGGTGAACCGATGTTTCAAAAACATTCGCCGTCAAATTGCGTCTATAAACAAACTGCGTTTGACAAACAAATCGATGTGGGTGACCTTAATAATGATATCAATATTCCTTTTGATATATCATACCCAAAATAAAGTATTATTTTCAAGCTTACAAGATATAGCAGGTATGTTTTCAATAGTAAGAGAAATGTTCACGAAAAATCTATTATTTAAATAAGTGTATCTTGTAGCTCAGTTTGCTCAGTTTGTGGGTCATTTTATTTTATTTATTTACTAGCTTCTGCCCGCGGCTTCGCCCGCGTAAAAGGTTACTTTCCTAAAGTTTTTGATCCCCTATTTTTATTTTTGACCGTCGGTAATACAGTGCAACGGTATTACAATACTCAGGGTTGGAACTTCATTACTGGACTGCTAGATGGCGTTGAAGAAGCTAGATTTTGAAATTTTATGACAAATATTTTTTTTATTTTTCATATAAAAATTTTGATATTTTTTAATAAAAACTATCCTATGTTACTTTTAATACCTCCAAGAATATGTGTACAATGTTTCATGATGATCGGTTGAGTAGTTTTAGCGTGAAAGCGTAACAAACAAACTTACATTCACATTTATATATTAGTAGGGATTTATTAGAGAAAGTTTGAAAGGTGCCCTAGTGATGGCAAAGTTAATGAATGCTTATGTGGTATCGATATGTGATGAGACGAAATACTAAAGATATAAGGTAAATTTTAAGTATGAAGTTGAATATTTTCTTTCGACTCGTATTATATATTGCAAAATATAATACGAGTCAATAGTTGAATGTGATACGATAGCTCACGCTGATGTAAATGGTAACAATTGGGACGGATTTCCAATAGGTGTGAGTTCGAGCCCCATGTGTAACATTCATTTTTCGCTCGTAATCATGTTTTTATAAATAATCAACCATTTTAAATGGTAAATTTCAGTAAAATTGAATCGCACGTAAGTTACATTTTATCACGGACATATTTTCAATTTCCATAGAATAGACATGTATATTAACCCGAACAAAGTCGCAGCTAAATCTAGTATAATATAAATATAGTATAATAATAAGTAACCTAAATTTCAATTAGAGGAATGTTAAAAGTTATAATATAAAAGATAAAATTTTATTTCTCTCTCAATAGGAATAACCCTTTACAGGCATTCCATGAATTATTAATATCAACCTTCAATACACTTAGCCGACAATTGAATTTAATGGTTTCGCTTTTAAAATGAAAACGGCAATTGCGAATGATACTTCCTTAATTGGCAGATTAAATAATAAAATTGGAGAAACGTTTAGCATTCAAATAATTACTTTACTTAAATATTTCAAGAGCAAACACCTCATAATTATGATGAGAAAAGTTTACTTAATATTATTTTCTTTTCGTTAAATGATTTCTAAAATAGTTAATAACGTAATATATAGATATATCGGCGCAAATACAACAATACACCTACTATAAATAGTTAGACTAATTAATTGAACAGTTTAATTACTTCATAAATCATCAATTGATTACTTAAAGATTATTTTGATGTTAAATTAACATTAACAAACATGTGATTATTTCTGTCATTGTAATTTCTATACTAAAAATTGTAAACACGTGCACGTGCTCAGAGCTCTATAAATACGGATGCACTATCGTAATACATTCTTAAACCAGCGCCTTAGACCACTCGATCACGCTGCGTAAGTGCGAAAAATGCATTATTGAACCACTGCGTTAACAAGAAAAAAAAAAAAAAAAAAGTAATACATTCATTCGTGTTCGAGTTTTTATACTGTGCGGAGCTCTCTGGGGCGACGTTACGCTACTCGTTGAGAATACAACATTTAAACAGTTGCTTGTGGAGTTTTTATTTCGAAGATTAAAACAGTACCATGAGTAATCCACGTAACTAACAAGTGACGTCGGCAATGGTGACGTCACACCTTTTAAAAATACAATGGTGGTGCCTCCTGCGTCATGATTGGTTCCTCCTTCGTCATATACATTTGCTGAAATAAATGAATAAATACTCAAACTAAGGTCGCCAGTACAAATATGATGTCTGTTATAATTTTTTTCTGTAATTAATCTCAATATCTGTTCTTAATATGATAATAATCTTATATGGCACAGGATTTGTAAATTCTTCAACTTTTTGTACATAATTAATCACAAATTGTGTTTATTATACAAAAACGGCACACGGTTTCGTACAAGGACGGTATATTTTAAGATTTCTTCGTCGTGTCATGTGTATTATATACCTGTGAGTTGGTAAATATGATATTAACTTATAGTCAAAGATACCTCATCATCATCATCACAGCCCATAAATGTCCCACTGTTGGCCTCAGGCCTCCTCCGTAATGCGAGGGAAATTAACCTACTATACCGCGCTGGTCAGACGTGTTGGTATAGTGTTTTGTTTCGAGATTTCTCCTTCTCTCGCATAGATGTTATATGCGTTTTATATCCCTTAGTCGTCTCGTACGATCACCCACGGGTAAGATATGGGGTGGTGAATAGTATTCTTTCTCCGTCCCCACACGGATAAAGATATCTAATCAATCAATACTCTTTTTAAAAAAAAATCTTGTAGTGAAATTTGAATTCGTTAAATTAATCCTTGCATAATTAAAGCGTAATTGTATAAAATCCATTACGTTTACACAAGAAGCACTCACTCTCTGAAATCATTCTTTTAACCACAATAGATCTAGTCCGCCATTTTAGCGACCCATCCGATTTGATTTGGCAAGCTTAGTCTTTTCTCAAAGAGAACGCGTAAATTTAATATCTGTGGCCCGTCGTCTCGCATTTGTTTATACTAGAGAGGTCAACTTTGACATTTCGTTGTATATAATGCTCTCAAGACAGCTATTCGTTGTATCTAATGCTCTCTAGCACTAGACAATCTAGTTATAACTAACATTACAATAGAAGCAGCAAAATACATTTTGGTGAAATATTACATACATACATACATATCATCACGCCATATCCCTTGCAGGATAGGCAGAGAGAACAGAGTGCCAGAGAACTCTATCCTTACATAATTCACTCTCTTCCTCAACATTCACAAATCTCTTCATACACGCTCGCCGGTTTCGGAGACTCTTGACTCCAACTTCCTTCAGTACGTGACCAATCTGGTCTAGGTAGTTTAGTCTCGGTCTCCCCCGGTACCTACATCCTTCCACTTTCGCATTGTATATCTTCTTAACCAGACGTTCGTTCGGCATTATTTCCTTTCTTTCGGCGTTCTTTTCTGGTGAAATATTATTATCTAAAATTACTGAAATTTAGCATTTAATACGCTTGTTTATTTATTTATAAAAACTCGATTAGGCGCGAAAAATGTATAAACAATGTCGGGTAGATGGCACACGTCTCCTTAAAGACGAAAATATAATACGATGCAAGAATTGAATGTCCTATAATAGTTCACGGTGGTGTAAGTGGCAGCACGATTGGAACGGATTTTCAATAGCTATGGGTTCAAATACCATTTGTGACAATAATTTTTCGCTCTTAATCTGGTTTTTATTATTATCTATATCAAATTTTGAAGAATGATTTCCTAATATTCCGAAAAAAAACTTAAAATTAGATTTGAAAAACTGTTTTTGAACTAAAAACATGTTTATCAAGAAAAAATACAAGTTATAAGAACTGGTCTTAAGGAAAATCCTAACAACGAGACATCATTATAAGAACTGGTCTTAAGAAAAATCCTAACAACGAGACATCATTTATGTCTCTTAATAATAATAATAGTAAATGTTCATTGTACCGATAGTTCATTTCTATCAATGGTCTTATAGCCAAGAACCTCGTTCAACACCTAAAGAGGCTCGCGTTTGGTAGTTGATTAGGCGGTGTTACTCGACATAGCACGCATCGTGTTCTATTAAAGTTTAGGTTTCTATTTTATGAAAGTTCCTCTCCTTAATCTAAGCTCCTCTCTTTGGAGCCCTAACCACCGGCTGCTTGATGCCTGTATTTGCTGCTAGTGGGAATTTCTTAGTAAAAATACTGTTCTTTATAATAAAGAGTTGTGTGCTCAAAATAATAATACTACTAAATATTTTAGTAATCTACACTAGTTAAACTTCTAAAAGAATAAATCACTTAACTTTTTTTTCAATGTATTACTTAATTTAGATTGAACGCTGCAATTGGGTTTTAATTTTCTTTTTTGAGACAAATGGAAAGATCATATATAAGTTTAACAAAAGTATTTTTTAGTCCACCACTAGGTGGACTGACGACATCATGAAGGTCGCAGGAAAAAGTTGGATACAAATGGCACAGGACCATTATGAATGGCATTCTCGTGGGGAGGCCTATGTCCAACAGTGGACCTTTACGGGCTGATGGATGGATAAAATAAAAATTAATTTTTGAATCCAGTATCGAAGACCTGCCAACAGCTCCCGAACGAACCTAAGCGCGTGTGACGCCATAATGTCAGTTTTCACCCATTGTAACATACGGAGATAATAAGTACAATGTTTCGACTTTTGAATTACTTTGACATTATGACGTCATAAGTATGGTGACGAAACATCACGCGTTCACATTCATGTGATTTTTGTTCGAATTTTATCAATTTTTAATTGTTTATAAATAATACAAAATTATTTTTTTTAGTTTTTATTATAATTAATAAAAAGTTTAAATTTTTTTTTTTTTAAATTCCGGTTTTCAAATAAACGACATACTATTTAATATAACGAAAATGTACAGCTATAAAGCTTACAGATATGTTGTGAAAATATTCTCTATTTACTTACAAGTAAATCAATTTTTACTACTATAATATAAAAATATGATAAAACATCATTTTTCTTAGAACATTCTTAATATTATATCGTATATGATGTGTAGCGCCGTAAGCCCAACTTTATGACTAAAATCGTATCACCATAATCTTTATATTAACTAGGAAAATCGCGTTCCCTGCCAGTCTAGTTAGACTGCTAATCCGGCTCCAATGCGTACCGCAGTGCGGGTTAGGACGTCCCCCGGAGGCGACGCGTACCGTAAGCGTCCCGACTATGAGGTACTTGGTCCATTTGGCGATAAGAGAGTCAACGACGCAAGTAGGTTCATAGCGGATGTATGCATGGAAAGAAACCTTATTGTGTCAAACACATTTTTCCAACATAAGGACATCCATATGTATACATTGAGAAGGAATGAACAGAAAAGTATAATAGATTTAATTTTGGTAGACAGTCGCCTCCGAAGCAAAATACGCAAGAGCCTACAGGGGCCCCACAGTCGATACGGACCACTATCTCATTATTGCGAGATTTAGTGGTCTATTCAGAAAGTGGAGGCACTGGCGAGAGCGTGTCCACTTCGGAGGGCTTGAAAGAATAAAGGTTGAAAGGTTGCAAGTAGAGTGTGTAAGAGAAAAGTATGTAGAGGGTGTCCGAGAACGGCTGACAATGGCAAGCCAGCCGCAATCGGACATTGAAGAATGCTGGAGAGTATTGAAGGAGATTATGGTAGATACAGCGAAAGAAGTATGTGGAAGTTCAAAGAAGCATAGAAAAACAAATGGTGATGCATGGTGGGATGCGGAAGTGGCAGCTTCCGTAGAGCAAAAGAAGAAAGCGTGGCTGGACTATGTCTCTTCTTTGAATCTGAATGACAGTATGACTGAATAGAAGAAAGAAATATATCGGCAATGTAAGAATGACACCAAGGCCTTACTGAAAGAGAAACGTGATAGAGCAAATATGAGTGCAGAAGATAGGCTGATTAAAAACTTCGAGGGTAACACCAAACTCTTTTGGAGGGAGGTGAAGAAGTCTCGCTGTGGTTGGTCAGCCTTCAGAATGAATAAAATAAGGTATAAAGGTGGAAACATTCTTACACAAAACAAGACGTGTTAAGCCGATGGAGTGAATATTTTGGCGATATGTATGCGGATACCCGAGTTGGCGCTGGTGTCGCATGTGGCTTAGTAGATAAACCTTCAGCACCGGCGTCCTCCGATGGCATCAGTATGGATGAAGTTGAATGGGCGATAAGAAGTTTGAAAAATGGTAAGGCAGCGGGCTTTGATATGGTGTCTGCCGAGATGATCAAGCTTGGTGGCTCCTGTAACTGGGAGGCGTTCCTGTTGCTCCTCAATTTGTGTTGGAGCTCGGAAATGGTTTCCAGGGACTGGAATAGCGCAGTCATCGTGCCTTTGTATAAAAACAAGGTTTCACGTTATGACTGCGCAAATTACAGAGCCATAAGCTTGACCAGTTTGGCAGCAAAAGTGTACGGTAAAATTATTGAAAGGAGAATGAGGATGGTGTCGGATGGTTTACTGTGTGAGACACAAGGAGGTTTCAGGAGTGGAAGGGGATGCATGGATCAAGTGTTCTCTCTGCGCAACATTGTGGAAAAGCACCTAGCTCTAGGTCAAACGGTTTTCTGTAGTTTTGTGGATCTGGAGAGAGCATTTGTCACGGTTGTACGAAAGGAACATTGGGACATTTTATCGGAGTATGGTATTAACGGTAAACTGCTACAGGCTGCAGTGGCTGGCAGTCCAGTTAAATGAGCTGTAGAGCCTGTGTGCGGCTGGATGATGGAATGTCGCCTTGGTTTGACGTCAATATGGGTGTTAAGCAGGGGTGCGTTCTGTCAGCCAGGCTGTTTATCATATATCTGGATAAATGTCTCCAAAAGTTGAACAATATGAATGTGGGAGTCCAGATGGGTGACTCAATGGTCACTGATCTCCTCTATGCAGATGATGCAGTCCTGCTGGCACAGTCAGCGATTGACCTGCAGACCCTAATCGACATAATGACAGAAGATTGTAAGAAAAGGGGTCTACGCGTGAATGTGAGCAAAACCAAAATAATGGTCTTTGAAAGAGATGAAGCCAGAACAGATGTAAGAGTAAAAATAGGTAATGATGTACTAGAGCAAGTGGATGAATTTGTATACCTTGGATGTGGTTTTAGCCGAGATGGATGGTACACCACTGATATAGAGTGAAGATTGAATGCGGGAAATAGAGTGAACGGAGCTTTGGGACAACTTCTCGGTAGCCACTACCTCAGCCAGAAGGCACGTGTAGCAATACATAACGCAGTGCTTGTCCCAACATTACTATATGGAAGCGAGAGTTGGGTATGCAGAAAAGAGCATGAAAGCAAAATTAATGGGGTCGAAATGCGTGCTCTACGGAAAATCTGTGAAGTTAGGCTGACCGACCGCATTCACAACGACGATGTAAGAGATCGAGTAGGTATGAAAGAGAGTATTGGTGTAAAGATGCGAAAGGGAATGCTCCGATGGTTCGGAGATGTGGAAAGAATGCCGAACGAACGTCTGGTTAAGAAGATTAACAATGCGAAAGTGGAAGGATGTAGGTACCGGGGGAGACCGAGACACACCTACCTAGGCCAGATTGGTCACGTATTGAAGGAAGGTGCAGTCAAGAGTCTCCGAAACCGGCGAGCGTGTAAGAAGAGAATTATGAATGTTGAAGAAGCGAGTGAAGTATGCAATGTTCTCTGGCACTCTGTTCCCTCTGCCTACCCTGCAAGGGATATAGCGTGATGATATATATGTATGTATGCATGTGTATAAACAATTTTAATCTACAATTTATACAAATCTTTGAGCATCGAATTGTAACTATAAATAAAAATAACATCTTAAAAATAGGATTAAAATACTTTGAAATTAATCCTTTTCCCTTTCATTGTTTCTTATTGTGACTAAAGATCATTAAAATTTTATTATATTTATTTATTGATCTATAAGAACTCCGTGGTGGTGTACATAAAAAGGGATCGTCTTGGTTTACTTGGTTTTCAATTTGTATAAAACGAAAAGAATTAGTTTATACTGCAAACCTGGCAATAATACTGTATGTTTCGTTAACATCATCATTCTTCTACTCTTATCCCAATTACTTGGGGTCGATACAATATGTACTCTTCTTTCGTAGCTCATATTGTAGAAGTTATTGAGAATAATTTTATGACCGTCCGCCTGCCAGACGTCAACCCTCCTTGAGAATGTAATTGTTGACCAAACGGCATCAGATAGAGTTGACCCAAGTCGTTATAAGGCTCTTAATCGTCTTTTACGACATCCACGAGCAAAGTAAGGGTTGGTAGTATTCGTAGCCGCTACCACACAGCTAACTGTATGTGTCGTTAACATTTTTAATATATGTGGTATATGTCAATTAATAAATAGAAGTAAAATTCAGTATTGAACTTAAATTAGATTTAATTAGGCTGATGTAAAAATAATCACCTTCTAAAATGAAATCCGTTGAACGATTTTCTTTAAGTAAAATTCTATTTCCTTTTTATTGCTTATTGTGGCAGACGGGCGAGCAGCTCACCTGATGGTAAGTGTCACTGCTGCCCATGGACCTTTGCTATACCAGGGGTATAGCTAAGCCGCTACCTACCATTACAATCCCCAAACCCACCCAGTTGGGCTTCCGGCTCTCACGCTCACCGAACGAAGCGCAATAGCACATTGCCATTACTCAGGCGTCGATCTTCGTGTTCCTTCATGTCATAATTTTCATTTTAGTCCAACATTTCTCATTTAATATTTAAGCAGACTTTCATTACTTATTTCTAGATTCACTCTTAAATATTTTTCAAAGTTATTATTTCAAAGACAACGGTAAATTATGTTATACGGTTTTTACAAATAGCTTACTACATGGTCACACTAAACAAGTGACGTCATCGATAAAAAAAATATACGCGTAACCTTCCCTTTTGACGACAATGCACGACGGCGTCAAAAAGTCTGCCTTACAGGAGCAACATTTGCCAAATCTTATCGCTATATATACGAAAGGGAGCACAGTTGACTCAAAGCCAATGGTAAAAGTATTTGTAACTTTTGTTCGAATATATTTTGTTACACAAAAAATACTTATCATAATATGATCGTATTGAATGTGTTGCCACTAGTTTTTTTCTTATGATTCTTCTGCTCCTTGGTTTTCTGTGACAAATAGAAAAGATTTATTACATTTATTTCACTGACTTCACATATATTAAATATAAAATTTAAAAAACTACGTTTAAAAAACCGCCGACCGCCAAGCCCTAAACAAAATTATAAACAGCTTACTTTACTGTAATGAAATTCCTACACGAAAGTTACCGACACCGGCACCGACTTCAAACCTATCAATAGATAGAACATACAAATGATAGTATTTTAAGTTATTATGTACTTTTTTTAAGTCGGTTTTTTAAAGATAGTTTTTTTTATTTTTACCATTTAGTCTTGCAGACACACATAGGTTGTTCTATTGAGTTACTCGTTCATTTGTCGCACACATACTTAATGCTAATTTTAGAATTACATATATAGTTTTCTCATGGGTGCCATTGTCAGAACTGAGCCAAATTGAAATGGGACCACACGGGCACAGCACAAAGCACCAGCTTTCAAATAAAAAAGGAATCATTAAAATCGCTTCCCACAGTTGAAAGTTATACTTATAAGGTAACAAACATAAAAAAAATTCAGACAAATTGAGAACCTCCTCATTTTTTGAAGTCGGTTAAAAAACGAAGAAAGAATTATATTTTTTATTACATTAGTAATGAAATTAAAAAGAAAGAAATTACATCATGAATGTCGTCAACATCATTTTCTTGCTCTCAATCCTAATTACTTGAGGTCGACGCAATATTTATTCGTACATATTGCAAAAGTTATTGGCAATAGTTTTATGATCGACCGCCTGTCTAACGTCCACCCTTCTTAGGTATGTAATTGTTGACCAAACACCAACAATTAGAGTTGATTAGATCGATATAAAGCTCTTATTCGTCTTTTACGACATCCAAGAGTAAAATAAGGGTTAGTAGTATTCGTAGCCGCTACCACACATCACAAAAATACTGTATATACCGGCTGTAACAGAGAATGGAGCAGCTGGTCAGAAAGGTGGTAGGTAATGATGGAACACATAACAAAAATTTGAACGGAAAATATCACGGTCATTGACTCATCAGCTGACTTTAAAGGCGACGCTTGCAATACTGTAGCAAACGATATCATTGATTTATTTAGGTTCTAATGAATATTTAAGTAAGTACGAGTATGTAGCAGATTATTTATCATTTATCTGTTACATTTCATTCAGTTTCAAAGAAAAAGCGATTACAAAATTTAAAACTTTAAATGTCTGTAATTCATTAACGAATCGACATTTTCCTTTCAATTTTTTTTTATGTATTCCTACCATCATTATCTACCACCCTTCTGCTCCATTCTCTGTTATACCCAGTGTATTCTGTAGAATAGAATATATCCCACAGAATAATACAAGCCTATATCAAAATAATAGCTTACGGCTATTTCGTTTTATAACTTCCTTTGGGCGCCTATCATATTCCATGATAACTTTCCCTATAATGAGCAGTTAGGAAATTGCTTACAGATCTAATTTTAACTTCGGCAGTTTAAGTTTGTGTATGAAATGATTTATGATGGTTTTGATTAGTGAATAAAGTTACTATAATTATTATTTGGATTTTAATTATTCTGACGATATATTATTTTTATAAAAATTGTTTCAATATTTATATTTATATATATGTATGTTCTTTCCGTGTGGTGACGGCATAAAAATATAATTCACCACACCTATCTTACCCGTGGTGATCGTAAGAGACGTCTAAGGGATATAAAACGCTTATAATCTATGTAAGAGAAGGAAAACTCGAAACAAAGCCCTATACCAACACGTCTGACCAGCGTACTATACTAGGGCAATTTCCTTCCCATTATTGAGGAGGCTCGAGCCCGACAGTGGGACATATATGAGCTAAGATAATGATATATGTACTAGCGACCTGACTTCGCTTCGGTATTTAGTTACTCTGTCACCACTGGTAATTTCTATGATATTCATTTTAATTATAAGCTTTACAATTTTAATGCATTTGAATATACATAAAATATATCACGTATCTAATATATTTAATTGTACAAGGACTAATACTGCATTATTAACATTTTTTTTACGACATCTCATTACAAATCTTTTTAAAATTCTCGAATTTTCCACTATAATATACAAGTCATCATCATCTCAGCCCATATATGTCCCACCGTTGGGCTCGAGCATCCTTCATAGTGGAGGGTAATTGACCTACTATACCATGCTGGTCAGACGTGTTGGTATAGGGTTTTGTTTCAAGTTTTCCATCTCTCGCATAAATGTCATATGCGTTTTATATCCCTTAGTCGTCTCGTACGATCACCCATGGGTAAGATAGGGGGTGGTGAATTGTATTCTTACTCCGTCACCACACTGAAAAATATACAAGTATTATACATTTAAACATTCTTCTTGATTAACTCTATTGACGAAACGCATTAAAATCTGTTGCGTAGTTTAAAAATCTAAGCCTACAGCTACTTTATACGTGTTAACCACGTATTCTTCAAAATCTTTCTTCCTTATACATACATACATACATAGCCTCACGCCTGTTTCCCTGAGGGGTAGGCAGAGACTACGGATTGCCACAAACCACGATCCTGACATACCTCCATCGCTTCATTCACACTCATCACAGTCTTCATGCATGCTCTACGATTACGCGTACTCTTAATCTGACCTTTCACTAACACATCTTCGATTTGATCCAGGAAAGTACGACGTGGTCTTCCCCTTGTAATCGTCCCACTCACACTCGCTTTGTATACTTGTTTAGTCAACCTTTCTTCACTCATTCTTTCCACGTGTCCGAACCACCTCAGCATACCCTTTTTTATCTTTGTCACTACTTCTTCATTCATACCGCAGCGCTCTCTTATAACACTATTCCTAATTTTATCTTTCAGACTTACACCACACATACTACGAAGAGCTCTCATCTCTACAGCATTTATGCTACTTTCATGTCTTCCCTGCCAAATCCAGCTTTCACTGCCATACATGAGAGTGGGAACTAATACTCCCTTATGTACAGCTAGGCGTGCCTTGTTAGATACATTCCTACTTTTCATAAAAGCGTACAATGCCCCATTCACTTTATTACCAGCATTTACTCGTCTTTCAACATCTTCATCATTTTTACCATCACTAGTAAACAGTACACCCAAGTATACAAATTCTTTCACCTGTTCCAATCGCTCACCATTTATAAAAATATTACATTCCGTCATACATTTATCCTTTTCAAAGACCATTACTTTCGTCTTACTTACATTTACTTTCATACCTTTTCTTTCAAAAGCATCATGCATAGTAGTTACCATCGCCTGTAAGTCTTCAGCCGACGATGCAAGTAAAACCTGATCATCGGCATAAAGAAGACATTTGACGAGTAACTCATTCATTCTTAAACCACATTCATTATTTTTCAAATCTTGCAAACAGCTATCCATAAATAGGTTAAACAGCCACGGTGACGCTACACATCCCTGTCTGACACCTTTATCAATGTTAAACCATTCAGTGTAGGACCCGTTTATCCTTACGCAGGCTCTGGAATCCTTATAAATGGATTTCAGCGCCTGAATAAGATGGCCATTTACCCCATACATAGATAGTACCGACCACAGTTCATTCCTCCTCACTTTGTCATAAGCCTTCTCTAAATCAATGAAAGCGCAAAAGACTTTCTGACCTTTAGCCAAAAATTTTTGCGCCATGCATCGTAAAGAGAAAACTTGATCCGTGCAACCCATACTCTTTCGAAAACCCGCTTGTGCATCCCATATTTTCTTTTCGGTCACTTTCACTACTCTTTCAATCAACACTTTCGCATACAGTTTGCCGACAATGCTAAGGAGGCTTATGCCCCTGTAGTTTCTACAATCTTGCCGTGAACCTTTCCCTTTGTAGAGAGGTACAATTACCGCCTGACACCAGTCTATAGGTACTCGGCCATTAGTCCAGCAAAGATTGAAGAGCTGGTATAGGATGTTAGTTGTAATATCTTCTCCAGCCGTCAGCATTTCAACTGTAATCCTGTCGTATCCTGCAGACTTACCCGCTCTCATACCTTTCAATGCATTTGTAATTTCTATCATACTTATGCATTCTCCTTCCTCGAGATCCCTTTCATTCACAAATGATAATTTTTGTGGCTCTTCTCTTTCAAATAAGCTTTCAAAGTATTCCTTCCATCTCTCTAGTATACATTCTTCTCCATACACTGTCCTTCCATATTTATCGCTGATCGAGACTAGCTCTGTATTTTGCGCTTTGCCTCGAGCCGATCTTATGGACTTCCAGAAAATCTTCGAGTTAGTTTGGAAATCCTTCGATAATCTTCTATCGTACTCGTCTTCTTGATCTTCTTTCTTTCTTCTAACAATTTCTTTCACATCTCTTTTTTTTCTCTTATATTCTTCTTTGGCTATATCTATGTCTTCATTCGTTGCTTTCTTCATTCTCTCATTGGCTATGACAGCAAGCCAATCTACCCAGGCTTTCTTCTTCTCACGAACTACACTCTGCACATCTTTATCCCACCATATATTCTTCACCTTGTTTACTTTCATTCTTCTAGTCACACCACATATTTCTGTAGCAACATTTACCACCTGTTTTTTAAAAGTCTTCCATAATTCTTCCATACTACAAATATCAGCCGCATGAAAAAACTTTTCCTTTAGTTTACTTTTGTATTTATCTCTAATATACTCATCTTGCAAATTTTCTACTTTTATTCTTTCTAGCACACTTTTCGGGTTATGTATCCGGTTTCGCCACGTTTTCATAAGACCACTTATTCTAGTCATTACTAGAAAGTGGTCTGTATGAATACCAATACCGCGATATACCCTAGTGTCTAGTACTTTCTTTCTAAGCCTTTCATCTACTATTACAAAATCAATTATACTCTTTCTTACATTCTTTGCTTCACGTGTATACATATGGATCTTTTTGTGCTCAAACATAGTGTTTGTAACACAAAGATTCCATTCCAAGCACACTTCTAGCAGACTTCGACCATTTTCATTCACGCTTTCATCACCAAACCTTCCTAAAACCTTTTCAAATCCTTCTCTGCTTACTCCTACCCATCCATTAAAATCCCCTAACAAAATCAACCTTTCATTCAAATTACATAATCTCAAAACATCCCGCAGTTCCTACCAAAATTTCTCTCTTGCATCCTGTTCACATTTATTGTTATGTAATCCCACGTTCACAGGAGCATATACTCCCACAACAAAAATACGAGTCAGACCTACTTTCATCCTTATCCATACTAATCTAGCATTCACACAATCATACTCTTGCACACATTGAGCCATTCGAGGAGAAAGAAGGAGACCAACTCCCTGAAAGGCTCTACTAGTCATTGGTACCCCGGACCAGTACGCCGTGTAAGGTCCATGACTAGTAATCTCACATCCCTTTCGCTTCGTCTCATTCACACAGAGAATATCAATCTTTTTATCATCCATCATTTGACATACCTCATTTAATTTCTCTTTCATTCCTCCTCCTACATTTAGCGTGGCAAAGCGGCACTCCGTAGACCGCTTTTCGCCCTCATTGGGAACGAGACGTGAAGGGTTGCGAGCCGCATCGCCGTCATTTGGAATTTTAATTTTTTTAGTATAATTCATAGCATTCCCACGAGTATTAGGGTATTAAACGGTCCACCCCCACAGTGCCCTTGTGTAGAGGTAAGATGGAATTTCTGCTGTGCCCTGTGACCACCAACACATGCACCCTCCGTTTTCGACCAGCTTACCCTCTGGCCGCGAATCTCTCAGCACGGGTCGGTTTACACCTTGGATCGGGGGTTATATTTCGGAGTTTTCCTTCTCCTAGATAGATTGCAGATCAGTGCTAACGAGGCCTATCTCCCCGGGTTATATTTCGGTGTTTTCCTTCTCCTAGATGAGTTGCAGCACAATGCTAACGAGGCTCATCTCCCCGGGTTATATTTCGGAGTATTCCTTCTCCTAGATAGGTCTTCCTTATAATAATAGTATAAATTGAAAAGCTGATTAATATCAACGCAAAGACGAAACTACTTAAACTATAAATTTGAAAATTTGACACTGTACGGTATGCACAGCCTGCAGTGGACTGTATGAAATAAGTTTACTGAACTAGGTGAGGAACTGATATTATCCTATCCCTGCAAGCCGCGAAGAAGTAATTAAAAAATACTCCACCAACCTTTCATCCACTTTCGCCGAGGGCAGTAGTGTCGTCGCAGTAGGCTCGCCAAACCGCGCGGTCAGCTTCACTATATTCTATACAACTATGCAGTTCACAGCACCACAAAACACTATTATGGTGGTTCCAACAGTTCCGTTAAACAATGTCCTACCAAGGATTAAGCAGGTGCGGCAATTACGAATACACCGAGTGGCACAACCGCCTGGCGGACCGAGTTGTGTCAAATCTTCTACTCAACTCTCATAACGACGGTTGCAGAATCGAAGTTGTGAAGTTTCTCCAAATACCCTCCACATAACTTGCAAGGACCGAACATACCCCTCACCGAATTCAACATGATGAATTCCCCATTCTAAATTAAAGAGCAAGTAAGGGATATACAATCCACTAACCTATGTAAACAAAACACATAGAATAAATAAACCTTTAGTGAGGTATATTTTTGAAAAAAAAGAATAATAATAATTAATTAATCTAGATAAACAATAAAATTTAACCAAAAAAAAAAAAAATAAAAGGTAATTAATTTGCATACGGTAATGGACAAATTTTATTCACCGGTCTCTTAATTAGACCATTTTTAGTTCTCAAAGTAACTACACGAATAATGCCATCAACGCCCTCGTGTGTTGTTTCAATTCTACCAAGAGGCCACTGCAATGGGCGCGTCAAATTTGATTTCAGTAAAACTAAATCACCAATCTTTACGTTAGGAGGTGAGGCAAACCACTTCTCTCTTTGTTGCAGAGTATGAAGATAGTCATTTGACCAGCGCTTCCAAAATAACTGTGATATTTTTTGAATTGACTGCCAACGAGATAATCTATGTTGAGGAACGTCCTCATAATTATATTCAGGCACAGCCACTAAGCTTTGTCCTATCAGGAAATGACCAGCAGTTAATACATCGAACTCGTTTGGGTTTTCAGATAGTGTACATAAAGGGCGTGAGTTTAATACAGCCTCTATTCTGCAGAACACAGTTGACAACTCTTCCAGAGTGAGACTTCTATCACCTACAATACGTTGTAAAATGTGTTTCGTACTTTTTATCCCGGCTTCCCAAAGTCCACCCATGGAAGCTGCGTTAGGAGGATTTGTCCTCCACTCTACTTGCCGCGCGGTTAATCCTACGAGTACCTCGTCATGAATCTTATTACCATTTAAAAATCTAAGTACCTCCTTGAGATGCTTGGCTGCCGATACATAATTCGTCCCGCAATCGGAATATAAACAAGTACTTAATCCGCGACGGGCCACGAAACGGTCATATGCAGCTAGAAAACATTCAGCTGATAAATCAGTTAACACCTCGCAGTGTACTGCTTTTGTTGAAAAACATACAAATAGGCATAGATAAGCCTTGTATATTTTTGCGTTACGACGTGTACTTTCTTTTACAAGGAATGGACCACTTATATCTGTACCTACATGGCTGAATACCTTATCAACCTTAAGTCGGGACATGGGCAACGTACCCATTTGAGGTTGTAATGCAGTAGGTCGGCATTTAAAACACACCTTACACTTTGTCAGTACCGATCGAATGATGCTACGAGCACCAACGAGCCAATAGTTTTGACACATTAGACCTTGTAATGTACGAGGCCCTACGTGTAGGTATTTTACGTGCAAATATTCGATTAATAATTTACTTGTACGGCATTTTGGTAGCAAAACCGGGTGCTTCGTATTGTACGGAAGGTCAGATTGTGAGATACGACCCCCCACCCTGAGGACTTTATTTTCAACGAAGGGTGATAGTTTACGTAAAGAGGCTACAAACTTACCCTTTTCTAACGCTACTATTTCAGATTCAAAGTGATTTTGTTGAATAATTCTAATAATTGAATCATGACCTTTGCGCAACTCAAAGGTCGTTAGAGGGCCTAAAGACCGATTTGAAATTTTACACTGAAGATTTATAATAAATCTATGACACCATGAAATAATACGCTGTAATTTATTAAAAGAAGAACACTTATTAAATATTTCTTCAAGGTCATTTTTAATTTCAACCTTTAGAGAAGAATTAAAACTAAATGTTGCACTATTTGATTTAAGTTCGGGAATCTTGAAGTTATGATTTAATAAATATGGTTTTATAGGCCACTTTTGTTGGTTATCATATAGCCAATCGGGGCCGTGAATCCACTCTGTAGCTCTTTCCACGAAGTGAGCAGGCAACGTTCCACGTGAACATATGTCTGCAGCGTTATTTTCGCCCTTCACGTGATACCAACAACTAGGTGGTACTGCGGCAATAATGCGACTAACATGGTTAGCCACAAAAGTTTTTAACGTGTATGGTTGTGTATGTATCCAAGCCAAAACATTTTTCGAATCGCTGAGCGCAAATATAGAAACAGATAAATTATTATCGCTTAAGTTTTGTACGACAAAACTTACAACCTTCGATAGCAGCACGGCTGCTTCGAGTTCGAGTCTAGGTATAGACAAGAGTGGGTTTAACGGCGCAACCTTTGACTTACTAGTCAGCAGTCGAACCTTCACTTCACCTATATTGTTTATACTACGTATATATAAGCACGTTGCGTATCCACGGGATGACGCATCGCAAAATGCTATTAATTGTATTTCACTAAAATTAGGTATTAAGATGTGACGCTCAAAACGCAATTCAGTCAAAAGTGGTAGATCGGAGATGAATCGATTCCACTGTGAGCACGGCTCAGGTGGTAGTTGCTCATCCCATGCGACTCCCATCTTCCAGAGATCTTGCATGATACACTTTGCGACAAACGTACATGGTGAAATAATACCTACAGGATCGAATATGCTCGCCAGTAGTTTTAAAACTGATCGTTTGGTCTGTTTATTATCAGTCATGTTATAGGAAAACGCAAAACTGTCACAGGCAGGTAACCATGTCAACCCTAACACCTTAAGGGAGGATGATAACGTATCATCTTGAAAATCGATGGTTACAACTTGATTTGACTGCATATGAGTAAGTAACTCGGGACAGTTGCTAGCCCATTTTCTTAAATCAAAGCCACCACTTTTAAGAAGTGTCAGCAAATCATCCTGCAACGTGCAGGCCTGTTCTAATGATGGGCAGGACCATAATTCGTCATCAACGTAGAAGCCTTGTTTGAGCACCTTTGCAGCCTCTGTACGCGGACGTTCAGCATGAGTGAGCTCATCCTCAGCTAGCTGATGCAGCGTGCGCACAGCTATGTAAGGTGCACTACGGAGACCGTAGGTATTCGTTCGAAGTTCGAAGACGCGAACTGGCTCCGTTGCAGATTCTCGCCAAAGAATGTGCTGGTACTTCCTATCAGCAGGATCAATCAGAACAGCCCGATACATCTTTGACACATCAGCAGTGAAACAAACTTTATATAACCGAAAGCGAATTATAATCTTTAGTAAGTCTGGATGTAGTTTTCTACCTGTCAAGAGTGCATTGTTAATTGAAATACCATTCTTAGGTTGTGCTGAACCGTCGTAAACAACGCGCAGAGGTGTACTTACGGACGATGGACGCAGAACACAATGGTGCGGTATATAATATCCTGACTGCTCAGGACCTTGATATAACGCCATGTGTCCAAGAGATTCATACTCTCGCATGAAGTCAACATAAGACTTATGAAGGTCTGGCGATCGCGCCAGGCGGCGCTCGACCTGTTTAAGCCTAGTTATAGCCACATCATAAGAATCACCAATAGGTGCATGGTGTGGGTTTAATAAAATGGGAGAAACATAACGACCATTCTCATCACGACAGTGTTTTTCTGTGTACATTTTTTCGGCTAACTCCTCCATAGGATCCGTTGGAACTTCACACGGTAAAGATTCCAACTCCCAAAACCGTTTAAGTGTATCATTTAAATAATTATTTTCAATTGTGTACGACACAAATGACGTTGCACACGGTACAACATCGAGACTGCTAGAGCAATTTTTTAACCCTAGTCTCCCAGTTATGACGTAACCAAATATGCTCCCCAATGCCACTGGTACATCTTTATTTATTATAAATTTTGTCCCGTCATAAATATAGGGAAACACTTCACCCGATAAAATAATGTCAATCGGGGACGTTGTATAAAAATACGGATCAGCTAATTGTAAATCTTTATACTTAGTAATCAACTTATCGGGAATAAGTACGTTTGGCAAATCGGATGTAATTTTAGGTAAAATTACAGCATCAATGTTAAACACCGGCGTGTTATTGTAGCGCGGCTGAATAACACACGAAGCCATTCCATAATTTTTTACATATTCGCCACCTAGTCCGAAGATATTATATGGACATTTATTAGCTGATAATCCTAACCGTTGAAAACAATCTAACGTAATAAAATTACTTTGCGCCCCAGAGTCAATTAATACGCGCACGGGCTGATAATTATTAAACGCGTTCAAAACATTCACAACAGCTGTTCCCAAGATAACTGTACAGTTAGAAGTATGCGTAGACGTCAGATGACACACCGTACTGATAATTGATTGTTCGTCTCCCTTGCACGGCGCAGGAGCGGTCTCAGTCGAAATCAGCTGATTCGAACACGGTTTGTTATTATCTATCGCGCTAACTTCACGATGTAACAGAACATGATGCGGTAAATTACAGATTAAACATTTAAAATTACTTTTACACGCCTTAACGGTATGATTTGATTTTAAACAATTATGACATAATTTTAATTCATTCGCACGGCGAATACGTTGCTCATTAGACAATTTACGAAATTGTTCACAACGGAAAATCATATGATTACTATCACAATGTACACATAAACCCTTTAATCCAGAGCGTGTAGAAGATAGCGAATGCTTTTTTGTATCCTTTTGTCGCGAATCATTTTGTTGATATTTATTAGAATACACATTAGAATATGACGCAGAATGATCTAGAACTTTTATTTGATTATGTATAAATAATGCTAATTCATCGAAGGTAGGAATGGAATTTTGATCTAATTTTTGTTCAAAATATTTTCGAGTTTGTGGATCTAATGCCCTTAACGCAATATGACACATTACATAACTGCTTAAATCTTTAATATTAAGTGCCTGTATTGCCTTATACGAATGTTCGAAGTTCTCAATAAACATGTTCAAATCAGCAGACGATTCCTTGCGTAACGGTGAAAAGTTTAACATTTTATCTAGGTACCTACCAACTAACAATCTATTGTCTCGATATTTATCAATTAAACTCTGCCAGACGAGATCGTAGTTATTGGCGGATATCGGTACACTTTTAACCATATTTAATGCAGAACCTTTCGTGCAAGACAATAGATAATGAAATTTATCAATTTTTGGAATGTGCGGCTGATCATGTACTAACGAGCAAAATGTTTCATAAAATGTATTAAAATTCTCAATATCCGAATTAAATGTAAATAATTCAAGTTTAGGCAGGCGAGGGCGGGACTCCATGGTAACCAAGCGATTCTCACCGTTATTGCCGATGCGTGCCGAGCTATATTTCGAAGCACATAATTTCACTCGAAAATATAGTTCATCAAAACTTTGTAACTCTTGACTTCTAAGTATTGACTCAGAATCAACTAAAAGTTCTTGTTCGAATATATCGAATATTATTTTTTCGAATGAACTACGTAGGTCACTAATTTCAGAGACGTGCAATAAAAACAATTCTTTCGTATCAGAATTCGATAAATCGTGGGACATATCATATACCTTTTGCATTTGTGAAAACAAGAGTTGTTTTCGTTGAATTAACACGGTTAATTCTTTGGGTAATGGATTTTTCTTATCACTAGAAGTTTTTGCTTTAGGTGCCGCCATCTTGTGAAACAACACACGTAGCCCAATGAAATTATAAAATTAATAATATATTACTTTCACTAATACTTGTTACCTATACAATTTAATTATATAACACTTAGCTGAATAATTGTACGACAAAAATAATTTATGTGTTTTGTTTATATTGTATACTTCGTATAGTGGAGAAAAGTAAAGTACATAAGATATGTATAGAACGTCTACACAATGAAATTATAATTTCATTAAATAATGGGGAATAAGAAGTAATTGGCACGGCCAATATAAATAAATTATATGCTAAGAACGTCTTAACATATATGATATTTATTGGGAGGTATTCTAACACGGTTAGAAATAACGGTACAGAACGTCTGTACTGTCTAAATACCTGGGAATTACGAATTCCTAGGTGAGGTATGAGACCTTAGGAGCGGTATCCTGGGTCGAAGTGACCAAAAAAAGACTGTACGGTATGCACAGCCTGCAGTGGACTGTATGAAATAAGTTTACTGAACTAGGTGAGGAACTGATATTATCCTATCCCTGCAAGCCGCGAAGAAGTAATTAAAAAATACTCCACCAACCTTTCATCCACTTTCGCCGAGGGCAGTAGTGTCGTCGCAGTAGGCTCGCCAAACCGCGCGGTCAGCTTCACTATATTCTATACAACTATGCAGTTCACAGCACCACAAAACACTATTATGGTGGTTCCAACAGTTCCGTTAAACAATGTCCTACCAAGGATTAAGCAGGTGCGGCAATTACGAATACACCGAGTGGCACAACCGCCTGGCGGACCGAGTTGTGTCAAATCTTCTACTCAACTCTCATAACGACGGTTGCAGAATCGAAGTTGTGAAGTTTCTCCAAATACCCTCCACATAACTTGCAAGGACCGAACAGACACTAATAGTTTCTTTTTGTGATGTACAGACTCTCTGAGAAAGCATTATACAAAATTCAACCCCAAAGATGATGGTAAAACGTAGTAGCAATGTTTAAATCGCAAATAAAAAATCTTTCACTCAAATTAAGTACAAATACGCTTCAGTAAAAATAAATAAATATGTATTTCATCATTTGTAAATTTTCATTCTCTAAGGGTGTAAATGAGGAATTAAATTTTGCTGTGACTTTTACTTAATGTCTTATCAAATTAGAATATTACACAATAACACAAATAAGTACTAGGCATTGTCTTACTTTGAAATTGCCTTCATTAACTAAAAAGGAATATTCCAGAAATTAAACCCCCGAGGCGCATCTCTAATGCATTTATCAATAAATGTAGAAAATAAGGACTGAATTTAGACATTATACCGTGTGATGACGGAGTAAGAATACAATTTACCAACTCCTTTCTTGCCCGTAGGGGTTGTAAAGACGACTAGGGATATGATATGCAGAAGAACACCTACGCAAAAGAAGTAAAACTTGAAATAAAACCCTGTACCAACCTGTCTGCCCAGCGTGGTATAAAAGGTCAATTTCCCTTCCATCGCGAGAAAAGTTTGACCTCAACAGTGGACCGTATATGTGCTGAAATGATGGTGATGTTTCTATACTCACAACATAAATAATTTGGGGGGCAAAATCCGGAGCGTGCTCGTCGCTTCCCCTGCCAGTCTAGTTAGACTGCTAATCCGGCTCGATATGAGTACCGCAGTGCGGGTTAGGGCGTCCCCCGGAGGCGACGCGTACCGACCCGCCCCCGTCGGTACGAACATTGGCAGATGTGGCGATGGGGGCCGCCACCCATCACGCCTTGATCAGTCAGGCGAGTCGAGGAGAGCAGAGTGCCGGGTGAGCACGTGGAATGTAAAAGGTTGTGTGGAAGGTGAGTTGCACGAGCTGATATCCGTCAAACGTGGCGGACAAACAGCTAGACGTGCTCTGTGTAACAGAGACCACGCGAAGGGGCAGCGACGCCTGCGATCTTCCTGGTGGCGGGATGGCTCTGTGGTCTGGTGTACCACAGAGCGATCGAGCCAGCATGGGGGTAGAAGAAGAGTGTGTAAGAAAAAAGTATGTAGAGGGTGTCCGAGAACGGCTGACAATGGCAAGGCAGCCGCAATCGGACATTAAAGAATGCTGGAGAGTATTGAAAGAGAGTATGGTAGATACAGCGAAAGAAGTATGTGGAAGTTCAAAGAAGCATAGAAAAACGAATGGTGATGCATGGTGGGATGCGGAAGTGGCAGCTTCCGTAGAGCAAAAGACGAAAGCGTGGCTGGACTATGTCTCTTCTTTGAATCTGAATGACAGTATGACTGAACAGAAGAAAGAAATATATCGGCAATGTAAGAATGATACCCAGGCCTTAGTGAAAGTGAAACGTGATAGTGCAAATATGAGTGCAGAAGATAGGCTGACTAAAAACTTCGAGGGTAACACCAAACTTTTCTGGAGGGACGTGAAGAAGTCTCGGGGTGGTTGGTCAGCCTTCAGAATAAATAAAATAAGGTCTAAAGGTGGAGACATTCTTACACAAACACAAGACGTGTTGAGCCAATGGAGTGAATATTTTGGCGATATGTATGCGGATACTACGGTTGGCGTCGGTGACGCATATGGTTTAGTAGATCAACATTCGGCACCGGTGTCCTCCGATGGCATCAGTATGGATGAAGTTGAATGGGCAATAAGAAGTTTGAAAAATGGCAAGGCAGCGGGCATTGATATGGTGTCTGCCGAGATGATCAAGCTTGGCGGGTCCTGTGTCTGGGAGGCATTCCTGTTGCTCCTCAATTTATGTTGGAGCTCGGGAATGGTTCCCAGGGACTGGAATGGCTGGAATGGTGGAATGGCAGTCATCGTGCCTTTGTTTAAAAACAAGGGTTCATGTTATGACTGCGCAAATTATAGAGCCATAAGCTTGACCAGTTTGGCAGCAAAAGTGTACGGTAAAATTATTCAAAGGAGAATGAGGATGGTCTCCGATGGTTTACTGTGTGAGACACAAGGAGGTTTCAGGAGTGGAAGGTGATGCATGGATCAAGTGTTCTCTCTGCGCAACATTGTGGAGAAGCATCTGGCTCTAGGTCAGAGGGTTTCTGCAGTTTTGTGGATCTGGAGAGAGCATTTGACACGGTTGTACGAAAGGAACTTTGGGACATTTTACCGGAGTATGGTATTAACGGTAAACTGCTACAGGCTGTGCGATCCAGTTAAATGAGCTGTAGAGCCTGTGTGCGGCTGGATGATGGAATGTCGCCTTGGTTTGACGTCAATATCGGCGTTAAGCAAGGGTGCGTTCTGTCAGCCAGGCTGTTTATCATATATCTGGATAAATGTCTCCAAAGGTTGAACGATATGAATGTGGGAGTCTAGATGGGCGACTCAGTGGTCACTGCTCTGCTCTATGCAGATGATGCAGTCCTGCTGGCACAGTCAGCGACTGACCTGCAGACCCTAGTCGACATAATGACAGAAGATTGTAAGAAAAGGGGTCTACGCGTGAATGTGAGCAAAACCAAAATAATGGTCTTTGAAAGAGATGAAGCCAGAACAGATGTAAGAGTAACAATAGGTAATGATGTACTAGAGCAAGTGGATGAATTTGTATATCATATCAGTGCTTGTCCTAACATTACTGTACGGTAGCGAGAGTTGGGTATGCAGAAAAGAGTATGAAAGTAAAATTAATGCGGTCCAAATGCGAACTCTACGGAAAATCTGTGGAGTTAGGCTGATCGATCGCATTCGTAACGACGACGTAAGAGAGCGAGTAGGTATGAAAGAGAGTATCGGTGTAAAGATGCGAAAGGGAATGCTCCGACGGTTCGGACATGTGGAAAGAATGCCGAACGAACGTCTGGTTAAGAAGATATACAATGCGAAATTGGAAGGATGTAGGTACCGGGGGAGACCGAGACTAACCTACCTAGACCAGATCGGTCATGTATTGAAGGAAGGTGGAGTCAAGAGTCTCCGAAACCGGCGAGCGTGTATGAAGAGAATTATTAATGTTGAGGAAACGAGTGAAGTATGCAAGGATAGAGATCTCTGGCACTCTGTGCTCTCTGCCTATCCTGCAAGGGATATGGCGTGATGATATGTATGTATGTGTAAATAATTAAGAAGTCGCGAGCAAAAGATAGTTATTTATATAAGGGCACGTATCCAGACTACGTGGTCAGAAAAACAGGTCTGTTTAGAGGTGGGATGTGTGGAGAAGATTTACACCACGCTGGAACAAATTTGAAACTTGACTGCATTCATTGGTGGTCACAGAGGGGAATAAGGGTTAAAATTGTAAAAAAGTAGGAGTATAAATTTCCTAATAAATAATAACAAATTAACTTAAGCATTTGATGACAGCATAACATCATTATGCGTCACCATCTCTTACCTACCGAAATAAATGTAGTCCAAGTTTTTTCATAGCGACTGAAGGACGTTAATCGCCATTGGTAGGATGGACTACTATTACCGATACGTTAATATCTGCAGCTGGCGCGGAGGATTATCCTTTCGGGTACTATCTCCATTGACTCCCCCGCAACCAGCTATGCGTAGAACTCGATCGCAGCTATTTGTAGATCTAAATCATTTGAAATGCGTACAAAAAAATATCATCAAAATCTACCCAAACCAAAGGACCAAAACCAGACATACACAGCACAGTAAAACGGAGTTATATTATAAAAAAAATCAATAAAAATACTTAAATATCGCGCCTTTATTATAAAACAAATTGATATTTCCTTTTGACACATTTTCAATTGCTCATTCTTTTGTTCAGTTTGAGGCATTCATTAATTAATTTATTCGTTCATTCATACTTTATCACGATACGACATAAGAGACGGCGTTCATACAAATTGTCCATTGATGCTTTAATCTATTCAAATATTCAATGATTAATCAAATTTTATTTATCATTCGCCGATCGTAGTTGAGCTGGCGTAGTTTTTGCTATTATTACTCTGTTTTTCCCTTTTTTATATTAAAAAATATTATTAAAAACCTATATTTTATTCATGAAATTGTGTATTAATGAATTATGATTATTATTAAACATTATACAACCAATAATTTAGTCGACTGAATGAGAATATAATACTCTAAGTTTTACCTAATTAAATAGTGGCGACAGTGGAGCAGCCGTTGGAGTCGTAAAAGTCGGATCGAAAAAGTGGACAGCAACTCTCGCCAAGCTTGGCGAATGCGATTAGTACTATCCTCTTATTAATGGCGTAAACCTACGTATCGCAAACGACGAAGGGCTGAATAATTCTGTAGATGTTTTTTTTTGTAGAGTTTATGGCTTCGTTACTAAGACCTTTAAGCCAAATCTTTATTTATAAATTCTTCATTTAAAATCATTGTCCGTCAGTACGTCAAATCATCGCAACAGCGCTATAGCCAGTGATAAAGGTATGTTTTTGAAATTTTAGGGAAAAACGAAAACGTATGCAAGGCTCTGTTATATCATACTTATTTACTACACCTTAACTATTTCCTGCGCATCAAATTACATAAAATGCCACCAAAATTATTCAACATAACACGCTAAAATACTAAGATATTGAACATTATACAAGGGCACTACATGCCACTTTTTCTTTTCCTCTAAAACAATGTATCAAAAAAATATATTTAATGAATGAAAAAGTCCAGATCTAAACGACCACAAACATTTCATTGTTGAAGAGTAATCATATGTCATGAGATCCTAATTAGGATTTGGAGTGATTGGCATCAAATATAACAGAAGTTTACTGTTGTGAACTGTGTTATATTTCTACTCACCATTTCGAATAGCAATTGGGTTAGTGAGACGTCATTTTTAGTGTTAGACCACAATATTGATAGGTAACTTTCGACCTGTAGGTGTAACTAATGCTGCCGATTTTTACTAGTGGAGATCTCTCAGTCATTTCGGGTCCCATCACACATGTATTGAGCTTCTGAGTTTTTACAATGAACTGTGCATTGTCTAATTCAGGCCTTTTTTTTTTTTTTTTTTTATTGGTGGGCTATGGGTGCGTCTCGCGCCGCTGAATCGGTCCGGGGTGACGGAAAGGCGGCGCGTGACCCCATAGACCCACCGTAAAACCTTCTCTCTTCGCCGTGCGAGCGGACCACCGGTACTCGATTTTAACTTCGGTGGCCCGCCCGGCGGTTTACCCTCGCGGGTTCCTCTCGTCGACGCCCCGACAGATTTCGCCGTCGGGGCGTCGCCCTCACGCGGTGGCCTCACGTCGTGTGACCGGACAATTCCCCGGTCCGATCACCCGAGGCCTCGGTTAGGGCGGCATCAGGCGCAGGTATTCGCGCCTGCGCCGCCCCGGCCGCTGACGGCGGCCCGGGTCGCGGGACTCCTCCCGGACTCGTTCCGCCACCTCCTTCTGCGAGATGACAGCCTCGCAGAAGGCGGCGACCGCGTCCCAGTTCCTGACGCTGTCGACCATCGCTCTCGCGACAGCCGGCAGCGTCAGGTCGGCACCGATAACAGCGACGAGGTCACGGCGCTGCCGGTCAAAGCCCGGACACGCCTCCAGCGTGTGTTGCGCCGTGTCCTCGTCACTGCTGCAATGGTGGCAGAACGAAGTCCACTCCCTTTGCGCGACCGTGTGCAGGTAAAAGCCGAAGCATCCGTGCCCCGACAACACCTGCACCAGTCGAAAGGAGAGGACTCCGTGCCGCCTCTCCATCCACTCCATCAATACGGGCCGGAGAGCCTCGACGGTGACGACACCGTGTCTAGGCCTCTCCAGCCGCGTAGCCCAACGGGCGATGACGTCTCGGCGGGCGTCCTCGCGCCAGGTGGCTATCTCGCTCAGCGATGGGGAGCCACCTTCGTCGCGCAGTGAGGTCACCCGCCGGTAGAGGTCGGAGAGCATCTCCGCCTCTAGGTCCCACGGGGGTGTCCCGGCCAGTAGGCATGCCGCCTCGGTCGATACCGTGCGGTACCCGCGAATGGCTCTGACCGCCATGACTCTCTGGGGTCTCCACAGAACAGCCCTGAGCTGGGCGTTCAGAGCCCTCGCCCACACGGGTGCGCCGTACATGGCCATAGAACGGATCACCCCCGCATACAGCCGTCGGCTCTCGAAGCTGGGTCCGCCCACGTTCGGCATGAGCCGCGAAAGGGCGGACGCCGCGCCGACCAGCCGGGGAGAGATTCGGCGAAAATGCTCCCGGAACCACCATCGCCCGTCGAGCACCAGACCCAAGTACTTCATATGGGCCTGGATGCTGATGTGGACGGAGTTGACGACTAGCGAGACGCCGATTGGCGGCCTTACGCGTGGCCCATGGAACAATAGGGCCTCCGTCTTATTTAGGGCCACCCTGAGCCCCAGCGCCTCGATTCGCCCGACCATCTCCTCGGTGCCGAGAGTGGCCAGGCTCGCCGCCTCTTCGAGCGTCCTGCCCCGGGCTGTGACGAGCGTATCGTCAGCGTAGCATATCACGCTCAGCCCGAGGGGGAGACTCCCTCTCAACGCCCAGTCGTACCCGATGTCCCACAGAGTCGGCCCCAGAACCGACCCCTGCGGAACGCCGCACGACATGGACGTCCGCACAATGTCCCCTGCGGGACTCGCGCAGAGGACACTGCGCCCCTCCAAATAGTCCGCCACCAGCCGCCTCAGGTACAAGGGCACCCCATGAAATCGGAGCGCCTCCCTGATGCAGCTGAATGGCAGACTATTGAATGCGTTGGCGATGTCCAGCGACACCGCCATCAGCACTCCCCCGCCGGTGACAGCCTCCGCGGCCGTCTGCCTCAGTCGTAGCAGGGCCCCGATGGTCGAACGCCCCCTTCTAAAACCGAATTGAGCGTCCGACAGATCGGGCCCCACCTCCTCCAGGTGTTGGACGATGCGGGCAGCGAGGATGCGCTCCAGCAGCTTACCCACATCGTCGAGGAGCACGATGGGTCTGTAGGCCGACGGCGAATCCGGGGGCCGTCCCGGCTTTGGCAGGAGAACCAACCTCCCCTCCTTCCAGCAATCAGGGAACCGCCCAGACGCCAAACAGGCGTTGTACAGCTGCCTGAGGCGAGGCTCGAGGTCCTCGAGGAGCGACGTCAGCACCCGGACTGGTATTCCGTCCGGGCCGGGGGCCGTGGTCGCGGAACGAATCCGCGCCGCAGCTGCTCCCACTTCCGTCTCCGTCACGGGCGGAACACTCTCGTCGTCAGCCTCCCGGTCTTGTTCTGGCGAGGCCATCACCGGGGGCGTGTGTTCCGACTGCCGTGGAAACAGCTCCTCGACCACCCTACAGAGGAAGTCGGGCTGGAGGGTCTCGGTGAGGGGGGGGCCCTGCGCGCGAAGCTTGTTCAGCGACGCGCGATACGGGCGACCCCAGAGGTCACGGTCGAGACCGTCCAGCATCTCCTGCCAACTCGCGTCCTTGGCGGCTCGGATGGCCAGCCGAAAGGCCGTCCGCGCATCGCGGTACGCCTCGTACAGCTGGCCCTCCCGCTCAGCGTCGCGGTGACGCCGCCGGCTGCGGGTGTAGGACCTTCGGGCTCTGATACATGCCGCACGAAGGTCCGCCAATCTTGGGGACCACCAGTAGACCCCCTGCCTTGGAGGTAGACGCCGCCGCACTCTGGGCATGGCCGCATCGCAGATCTGCGTTAACGCACTGCGGATGCGGACAGCCTCGGCGTCCACCCCGTCCGCTGGGGGCGGTGAGGACAGCCACGTGTGAACGATGGCCGCCTCCGCCAGTAGGTCCCTGTCAAGACGACCCACAGCCCACCGCGGAAACGCGGGAGCTCCGTCCGCCCTGTGACCCCTACCGGGGTCCCGGAGAGGGGAGACCTCCATCCGGATGTACCGGTGATCCGATAGGGTCTCCGCCTCCTCCAGGACACTCCAGTTCCTCACCCGTGGTGCGACAGCGGGGCTAGCGAACGACAAGTCCACTATCGACCCGCCCTGCTGCCGCACACACGTGTTCACTGAGCCCCTGTTAAGAACACAGAGGCCCAGTGAAGCCGCCCACTCGATGACCGCCCGCCCGCGGTCGTCCGTCATAGGGGACCCCCACGCCGTGGATTTGGCGTTGAAGTCCCCCAGAACCAGGACGAGGCCCGGTGCTAGTCGCCGTATCGAGGCCTCCAGGTTGGTGAGGGAGGCCCCGAAATCGTCCATTCTCCTGGTAGGGGAGAGGTATACGCTGTAGAGCGTGACCCCTCCCCACTCCGCCGCGACAAATTCCTCGCCCCTATCCAAAAGAGACAAGGACGGGAAGTGCCGCTGCGTTGAGACGACGATTGCCGCAGTTCCGTTTCGGCTGACCACCCAATTGGGGCGATCAGGCACGCAGTACGGTTCCGCGACTACGGCTGCACCAATCGACCACTCCGCCATGGATTGCAGGAGTAAATCCTGCGCACCGGCGGAGTGGTTGGTGTTGGCTTGCAAGAGGTGGTGCATGGATGGTGTAGCCATTAACGGGCTGTATCCATGACCTCCCCCTCGCCGGCGGGCGATCGGACCGCGCTAGGAGCGGGAGCGGCCGTGGTCGGAGGGCCGCCCCGCCCCTTTGGGGCCGAAGCTGGAGGTTTGCACGCCCCAGAGCCCATGCGGTGCTTGGCGGGCTTATTTCCCGCCGCAGTCGAAGCAATTACTGCACGTCGGTCGAGTATGTCCGACCGCCATGCACTTATAGCACCTCGCAGGCCGGTGCTCAAGCACGGTCACCCGCGCCGAGCTCTAGCCCACGAGGAGCCTGCCTGATCCGGCCAGTTGCCTGACCGACTCCACCGGGCACTGCGCCCAGGCGGCACCTACGCCGCCCGGACCGGGGCGGATGACACCAACCCGGACGGTGTCTATGGGACACCCGGTTCTCGAGGCAATAGCCTCCCGGATGTCTTCCACCGTCACGGAGTCGTCCAGACCCGCGATGCGCATTTCGGCGCACTTGACGGGCCTGGCGATCCTGATGCCACCCTCTTCGGCAAACAAACCTCGCAGCTTGTCAGCTACGCTGTCGGCCGTCTTGGAGCCCTCGGCCCCGGGGAACTCGAGGATTCGAGCCCCTGTCCGGCCCTTGCGGGTCCTGGCTTCGACGCCTCCAATATTGGAGACGTCTAGCTCCCGCCGGGCCTTCCTCAAGACGGCCTCGTAGCTAAGGCCCTTCTCAGCCGCCTCAGGCAGCACAGTGATCACCACTGCGGCTGTCTTCGGCGACTTGAGCCCCTTGCGCGGCCTCTTCTTCTTACCGGCTCCTGCCTGTGGAGCGGGAGCGGGGACCTCAGCGGCGCGCTTGGCCTCCGCTCTCCTCCTCTGACCGCGACTCTTCCGGTCGCGCTCGGCCACCTGCCAACCCTCGGGCGCAGCAGGCGCGACAGGCGCGGAAGGCGCAGTCGTTGACGCGGTAGTCGTCGCCGGCGGTGTTGTTGCCGACGATGACTGCGGTCCGGCAGGAGCCGGTACCGTCCTCTTCCTAGGTTTAGGCGCGGGCCCCTTGGGCTTGGGCGCACCCGCGGCCGCGGCGTAGGTGCCACCCACGCGGCCACCCTGACAAGGCAGCGGGGCGGGGGCTGATGCCACATGCGACCGCTTGTCCGCAGCGAGAGGCGGCCGGACACGTGGTTCTGGAGGCAACCTTGCCTCCAGAACGGCCACACGCGCATCGACGAGTTTCCCAACTGCGTCGATGATTTGGCGCAGGGCCTCGTCCGGTAAGCCTCCCACCGCAAGTATCGGGGTCGGCTGGGCCTCTTCGGGGGCCCGTTCCGCGGCGCCTGGCGGCTTTGGCGCCGCAGGGACGCTAGCCGGCGGCATGCGGTCCGCAGCGAGAGGCGTCATCCTCACCACGGGGACCAGTTTCGCCGCGGCGACCGCGCCAGCGTCAGCCGGCGACGCGCGCTTCACAGCGGCAGGCGTCTTTCTCGCTGCGGGGACGGGTGTCACGGTGACGCCAGTGCCCAGCGTCGTCGGCACCGCAGCGCGAGGTGGCTTTGGCGCTGCAGCGGCCGCTGAGTGGCCGGCCTTGGCCGGTGGCGCAACTGGCGCAGGCGGCGCGAGCAGCGCCATTTGCGCCTTTAGGTCGGCCACGTCCTTCAATAACTGGCGGTTTGCCCGCCGCATCCCCGCCAGCATGTCCCCCAACTGCCGGTTCCGTGTTCGAATGGCCGACATCTCGCCATTATGGCGGGCATTTTCGGCCCGCAGGTCGGGGGGGTCGCCGTTGGCGCGGGCAGCAACCGCCGCCGCCCTTTCCTCTCCCGAGGCCCCTCGCCCTCTTTGGGAGGCGACCTTAGGTGGCGGCATGTTGGCCACGCTCCCTTCAGAGTCGGCACCTGAGCTGCCACCCTTACTCAGGCGGCGCTTCCTCTGCGAGGGGAGGACCTTCTCCTTGGTCGTCAGCGTTGTCGCTGTCGGCGCCGGGCTCTTTGCCACAAGACGCGCTGACGACCTGGCAGGGGCTTCAACAGCCGGCCTGCTATCCTTCTTGGACGGCCCTGCGGGAATGTCACCGCCCTCGTCCATTTTGGCGGTAGAACCGCCACCCCCGTCTTCTCCGGACGGCTCTGCGACATCGCTGTCGCCCTCGTCCGTCGACGGCTCCGTTTCGGCTCTACCGCCGTCCTTCCTCGCTTCCGCGGCGGCAGCCTTTCTGCGCGCTCGCCGCACCTCCAACCGCCGTTTGAAGCTAGAGGTCTTCCCCCGGCTCCTCCTGGGCGACCTCCGCTTTGATGTTATTTGGGCCTCCGTGTGTTGTGCCGGACCCTCGGCGGACGCCTCGAGTCCCGAGGACGAGGCGTCGTTTTGGTCAGTTTTCCGTTGGCATGACCGGGCCTTGAGGTGGGAATCGTCATGATCCCCATCGTAAATGTTATTATTTTTAAAAGTTTCCATTATAAAACCCACGAGTGCGGGAGAAACTATGACGTCGACCCGGGCAGAGATCCCTGTACCCGGGCAAGCCTACATTTACCAACCAGGGGGGCAGCCGGTACCCTGGCTGGAGCGTGCTAAGAACAGAACAACCCATCTGCCATGCATCTTCTCGCCGCACGCCAAAACTTAAGATTATGGGTGATTTCCGAATTCGAATGTACATTCGAAATTCTTTATAGAGGTTGTCTTCCTCGCGGTCCGGGCGGTTAAGCCAAGACCCTCGTTCCTGAAACTAAGACAAGCAAAGAATCAGGTTTACGATTTGACGACGGTGGCGGTGGAACATGCCTGCCCAGCCCTCAAATGAATGAGTGACTGAGCCCGTCGCGGATTCGCGTCCGGTCACCTTCTACGGATAGAAGGCTAGGAGCGAAGCGCCAGATATTCGCTACGGACGACAGTACAACAGAAGAACTGGGGACCGCCGTCCGCACCCAGGGTACACCGCGTGGAGGTTTCTGACATCGTACCCCGTCTAATTCAGGCCTAGGAGTGGAGTTAAACCATCGCTTCTTTCATTCAATAAAGAATTATAATTCTTATCATGAATCATCATGCACAGGTGCTTTCTGCCTGTATAGTATTTATGGGTGGCTTATCCGGATTAGATAGATAAATCCACTCGCAGAAAATCGATGTTTCAGAAATAGCAATTAGGGCTTCATTCGATGAGAGAACGGAGGTTGGAATGCCTCTCTTTTTCTTATTTCTCGAACCTCTACCTACAATAGATATAGGTACTTTCGCTATTTCCGAAGTCCAAAAATAGCACTACCTGTTAATTAGGCTGCTTGCTTATCTGGTACCGTGGATAGTAAATAAAAATCTTATAATTTTACTTCCCAATTGGAGCTGAAAGAGTCTCAGCTCATGCTGAGCTATCTCAGCTGAGATCATGATGATGATGATAAACTCTCTCAGTTAATTTAACCATGTCTTTATCAAATTTTAAAGGTTCTGCTGAGGGCAAATTATATAATATATTTTAACATAAAAAACTGTCCTTAAATTTAATCACAATTAGCAATAAAATTCTACAAATATGATAAAATGCATAAATAACAGGATGCGAGGTAGATTAATTAAAGCGCCATCTATTGAAACTATAAAGAACTATTTTAATTTGTTTGTCTTAGATAGCTATCGTTAGTAATTACTTAAAGGAGCAACAGATGGCATGGTTTTTTAAATTTTAATAATTCGTTTATCGTCATTCCCTTGCTCTTATCTCAGTTACTTGCAGTCAACGCAATATTACAACATCATCATCATCATCTCAGCTCATATATATCCCACTGTTGGGCTCGAGCCTCCTCCACGGTGAGAGGGGTTTCAAGTTTTCCTTCTCTTGCATAGATGTTATGTGTGTTTTATATCCCTTAGTCGTCTCTTACGATCACCCACGGGTAAGATAGGGGGTGGTAAATTGTATTCTTACTCTGTCACCACACGGAAAACACAACACTCATAAATATTGTAAAAGTTATGGGTCATTTTACGACCGGCCGCTTGCCTGATGTCAACCCTCCTTTGATATGTAATTGTTAACCAAATGACATCAGATGGAGGTGTACTCTTATACAGTGTTTATGAGATTTATGAGAAAGTAAAGGATATTGAACATTTTACTGATGATTCATAGCCATACACATCAGAATTTTCGCGTTTATAACAATAATAAGAGGTGTTTCTCTCTTAAGTCGACAAAAATGTTTCGTTACATGGCATAGCATAAGGCAATGCTATCCAACATCTTCCTGTCTTTAATTTATTTGCAGCTAATCTATGTAGATTTTCCGTGTGGTGATAGAGTAAGAATGCAATTCACCGACACCTCTTTAACCTTTTATACGATGCAGAGAAGGTAAATTCAACAAAAAAGTATGTACTAATCCTTCTGAGTAGCGTGGTATAATTGTTCAATTTCGTTCTCATTTTGGAGGATGCTTGAGCTGAGCAGTGAAAGGTATGTAAGACATACAGCACAACGTTCAGTAAAATTAAAACAATGGTGTAAATTCAGACATACATTCCTATTTTATTTCTTTTTTAACGAAGAAACTTTATATGGCAAAAACAAAGGAGAAAAGAAAGAAAAGTATTCAAAGATGTAAATATTTTCCGTGTGGTGACGGAGTAAGAATACTAATCACCACCCTATATCTTGCCCGTGGGTGATCGTACGAGACGACTAAGGGATACAAAATGCATATAACATCTATGCGAGAGAAGGAAAACTCAAAACAAAACCATATACCAACGCGTCTGACCAGCGCGGTATGGTGGGTTAATTTCCCTCCCATTACGGAGGAGGCCCGAGCCCAACAGTGGAACATTTATGGGCTATGATGATGATGATGAAATATACCATGTTTTGATGCATTAAGAACACTCTTTCATTTTTTATCGCGTGTAACAACCGCTCCTAAATATCTACATTACCAGTGGTCAATTTCATTCTTACTCCGTCATCATCATCATTCTCCTGCTCTTATCCCAATTACTTAGGGTCGATGCAATATATAAATATACTTATTGCAAAAGTGATAGGCAACAATTTTATGACCAGCCGCCTATCTGACATCAATCCTTCATGGGAATGTAATTGTTGACCAAACGGCATTAGGTGGAATTGGCCCAGGTCGATGTAAAGCTTTTAGGCGTCTTTTATGACATCTACGAGCAAAGTAAAGGTTGGCAGTATTCGGAGCCACTACCACACAGCAAAATCTGTCTGATCAACGACTGCACAGTTGGCACAGTGCTTAAGTTAACGACCTTCCGCGCCAGTTCCGTGGGATCGATTCCTATGCAGGATATTACTTTGTGCTATCCACAAAGTGTTTGTAAAGTCCCCCGCAATACAAGGATTATTTCCTTAGTCCAGATATCTGTAAAAAACAATGTATTTCTACTCCGTCACTACACGTAGGTATAATTACAATTTAATATATTATAAAATTTCACATGATGACAAATTTATTAACTAACCAATTATAATTAACATAGACTCTTACTTAAGTTAGTATAATTACAGATTAAGTACATATAAAATTACTTAAAAGCATTTTAGATATTCAAGTAGTCTTTAAATGTTTGACAAGTGAACAAATATTTACCAATGATTCTAACTAATCAGTAGAATCAAGTTTAACTTGAATAAAGCCGCGTGCGTAAACATCATATTTTAGATATTACGTCAATCTATGTGTGTACATTTCAATGTAGTGTCAACTTAGCGAACGAATACATCGAAGTATCCGTAACGTAGGCGCTCTAAATGTTCTATCACCAGACGAAAGACCTACTATAAAAAGCGGGTAGGTATTGATTTTTATTTAGAGTTTTCCATCTCTTTTATAGAAATTATCTCCATGTTTTAAATCCCTTAGTTGTCTTTTACAATACTACTAATATAAAGTAGTGGTAGTGGCTATACTTAATATAAAGTAGTGGTGAATTAGGTTCTTAATCGATCACTACACAAAAATAGGCCTCTCTAAGGAGGGATATGTCAATAATCGCCATGCATAACAAACATTTTAGTGATCGTGATTGGTGTTATAAATTTTTCAAGAGAGTTGTACTATTGCTCATTTTCTTGGTTATCCCTTAGCCAGTTTTTACAACTCTCACAAAAATGTAAGAGGTATTGGTATATTCTGTTCTAAAAATGATAATACTCGAGCAATTCAAATTAAATCATTTGTTACGAAACGCAGAATTGAAAACATGCAAGCCTTTATGGGGTATAAAAGCTTGAATGTTTTCAATTCTGCGTTTTATTTGAAATCAATCTAATAATCTACTACCGAAAAGCACGCGATGGCAAGATGAGAACATCCGGCAACACCGACTTCAAATCGTGTTAGTGGATTTCTAGCATACATTGTAATTATATTTATAAAAAATAATACATAATTAGAATTGGACAAGAATTAAATAGTTCATCTTATTTTTCGGTTTTTAGTGGTTTAAGTAAGTATGGTTTTTGACTGATCTTATTTTGAAGTCGGTTTACATTTTTATTAAAAAGTTTATAAATATTATACGAACATGTGGACGCCGTCCATTCCGTCAGGAGCGACAGAAGGACGCCGCGTAACCCCAAAGCCCACCGTACTCCCTCCCCATCGCCATTGTTACCGCTTCCTTGACATCCGTGGCCAGCCCGGCTGGATATAAGCTTCGAACTAAGGATATATTTCTGTTTTCTCTTTCAAAATATGATACAAAAATGAAGCAAATCAGAAATCTACTTTGGATTTTTACTCTCTTCTCGGTATAGGTATATCTTTATATTATTTATCGTGTGATCATGAAGTAACAATACAAATCAGCAAACCCTGTCTAAAATGTATATTGTAAAAGACGATTAAGGTGTATTATATACATACAATTTAAGAAAATGAAACTCGAAATGAAAGCCGTACCAACACGTCTGACTATTGTAGTAGAGTAGGTCAATTTCCCTCCCAGTGAGGAGGTTCGAGCCCAACGGTAAAACGTATACATTCTAAGATGATGATAATATTATCTTTCCGTATGCTAAAAGATAGAATAGATAAGATAATAATATATATAATAATAATAAAGATAGAATCCGTAATACGGAAATCGGCAGAAGAACGGGTGTAACCGACATAGCACGAAGAATTAGCACGCTGAAGTGGCAATGGGCAGGCCACATCGCTCGAAGAACCGACAACCGCTTAGTAAAAAAGGTTCTAGAGTGGCGACCACGTACCGGACGATGCAGTGTGGGACGCCCCCAGCCCCCACTAGGTGGACAGACGACCTGGTGAGAGTTGCTGGGTGTCGATGGATGCAGATGGCACGAGACCGCACTCTGTGGCGTACCATGAGGGAGGCTTTCGTCCAGCAGTGAACGGTGATGGGCTGAAATGATGATGATGATGATGATGATGCTAAAAGAATAAAAGTACTATTCAGCAGCCTCTTTCTTACTCGTGAGTGTCTTCATCATCATCTCAGCTTATACATGTCCCACTGTTGAGCTCGAGCCTCCTCCATAAAGGGAGGGTAATTGACTTACTATACCACGCTAGTCAGAGGTGTTGATATATGGTTTTGTTTCGAGGTTTCCTTCCCTCGCATAGATGTTATATGCGTTTTATATCCTTTAGCCGTCTGGTACGATCACCCACGAGTAAGATAGGAAGTAGTGAATTGTATTCTTACACTGTCACCACACGGAAACGTGGGTGTCTTAATTCGACATATTATGTTTCATGTAAATCTGATTCTATGAACGAACTGTTGTGTAAATTTAGAGAGAGAAATGCTAAGATCTATGTTGCATAAGCCTTCTACTTAATACTTGACTGGCAGACTAGGACCTGCCTGGCAAACGCCTTCTTGACCAGGTATATGGTCAATTCGTTAACGTCATTAAAATACTTATATTAATTTTTCTGACGATTGTATTCTATCAAACTATTTGTCATTATAACATAATTTTATTGATTTTAGTCTAACCAAAAGTTTTAAGAACAGAATTGAAACTTCCAACATCATATATGGTCTTTTCTTGAACCCGGTCCGAGTTCTCTAGATGATAGATATGGGTTCGAATCCCACTTGTGACAATCATTTTTCGCTCGTAATCGGGTTTTTTTTATAAGCATATAAAATGATATATTTCAGTAATTTGAGGAAAGTTAGTCAAATATAACAATTTGGACATAAGATTGATATAAGATTTTATTACCAGATTTCCTTCTGCTTATATCACTTAATCAATTTTTACGGTCCACATGGGATAGGAAAGGATGCTGGCCATTATATTTTTACTCCATCATTATACGGAGAATTTATATTAACATTTAAAAAACTACAATAAAATAACTTTACCTGCACAGATAGCGTAGCGTTTAAGATGCCGAGCTTCCGTGCCAGTGCCGCGGGTTCGATTCCCACGCAGGACAATACTTTGTGCGATCCATATACTGTTGTTCTGAGCCTGAGTTTATTTTGTCTTCATTAAGTATGTTTGTAAAATCCCCCGCAATACAAGGAATATTTATTATTATTAGTGGTAGGACCACGCTGTTGACAGTTTTCTGTCTTCAGCCGCGGGCCGGTCCATACGGGGTAGTACCACACTCTCGCAGAAGATCGACGTCTGAGTAATAGCAATGTGCTATTGCGCTTCGTTCCGTGGGCGAGAGCGCCGGAAGCCCAACTGGGTGGGTTTGGGGTTTGTATTACTAGGCAGCGGCTTAGCTATACCCTTGTTATTGCTAAGGTCCATGGCCTGTAGTTACACTTACCATCAGGTGTGCTGCTTGCTCGTTTGCCACCATTAGCAATAAAATAATCCTTTTTTACCTACTTACTTTTAAGCATTTAAATCATCATAATAATCATTATGTGTCAGCATAAATGTCTACTAAAGTAGCAACACTACTAGCTTCGTAAATGTTTGGTAAAGAAAACGTGTGAAAATTTATTGTAAATAAATTAGATATGGTAATAATAATGATATGCATTTTTTTATTTATACAATTTTTAGCTCATATTAAGCCCATTGTTGAACAAATTTGTCCTATCAATATTCGTATTTATCAAATATTACGTGGACTAAATATGTTGGTAAAATCATCATCTCAGTTCATATTCGTTTCATTGCAAGAATTAAACCTTCTCCACAATAGAAAAGAATTTAACCCAATATATTACGCTGAACATATATGTGGGCTCAGGGGCAATCAGTAACCTGGCGCCCTCTTTTATCAAAATGCGTGAACAAGATGGAATAGGTTGATAGTTACAATACGTTCGACTAAACGCCGAATCTCGCTGGAATGCGTTGTCGCATGCTTAGTCTCGTTGTTTTAACACGAAACCAGGGAAACGCGATCGGATTATGAAGTTACAGTAAGCATGGCGACAAAGCAACCTACTCACACCTGTCAAATAGCGCATCCACTATGTTTATAAATGGTTAGGCACTCGCTGCGTACGGTGTGTCCGCTCCGTGCGGAACGTTACAGAGGAGGCTTTATGTGACCGCACCCTCTGCACTATAGGTAAAGCCGGCCCTGTGTGGGCTAAGAAGAATTATTAAATTTGCCACCAAACTAAAGATTAAGATCGATTTCATTTAACTGAATTAAATTTTTATCGAAACTTCCATTTCGAAGATATTTTTTTTTTCAAATTACTGAAATTTATTCTTTATGCTTGATTATTTATAAAAAAAAACTTGATTACGAACGAAAAATGTTTCTCAAATGATCCCATGTGTGACAATAATTTTTCGCTCGTAATACAGTTTTTATAGATATTTTTCTAATCAACTTACACAAGTCCCACTTTTAGACTTTGATATCCTATATAATGGAAGCATATTTTCACAATTGACTGCACAGATGGCGTAGAGGTTAAGATGCCGACCTTCCGTCCCAGTGCCGTGTATTCGATTTCCACGCAGGACAATACCTACTCTATGCAATCCATAGTGTTGTTCTGAGTCTGGGTGTAATTTGTCTGCGTTAATTGCATGTTTTTAAAGTCCCCCCCAAAACAAGGATTATTTCCTTAGTGCAGGGTGGTGGTCTTTTCTGCCATTCAGCTGCATCAGGGAGGCGCTCCGGTTCCGGCTGGTGGCAGACAGGGGACATTGTGCGGACGCCCATGTCGTGCGGTGTTCCGCAGGGGTCGGTTCTGGGGCCGACTCTGTGGGACATCGGGTACGACTGGGCGTTGAGAGGGAGTCTCCCCCCCGGGCTGAGCGTTATTTGCTATGCTGACGACACGCTCGTCACAGCCCGGGGCAGAACATTCGAAGAGGCGGCGAGCCTGGCCACTCTCGGCACCGAGGAGATGGTCAGGCGAATTGAGGCGCTGGGGCTCAGGGTGGCCCTAAACAAGACGGAGGCCCTACTATTCCATGGGCCCCGTGTGAGGTTGCCCATCGGCGCCTCATTAGTCGTCAACTCCATCCACATCAGTATCCAGGCCCATATGAGGTACTTGGGTCTGGTGCTCGACGGGCGATGGTGGTTCCGGGAGCATTTTCGTCAAATTGCTCCCCGGCTGGTCGGCGCAGCGTCCGCCCTTTCTCGGCTCATGCCGAATGTGGGCGGACCCAGTTTCGAGGGCCGACGGCTGTATGCGGGGGTGATCCGCTCAATGGCCATGTACGGCGCACCCGTGTGGGCGAGGGCTCTGAACGCCCAGCTCGTGGCGGTGCTGTGGAGACCACAACGAGCCATGACGGTCAGAGCCATTCGCGGGTACCGCACGGTGTTTACCGAGGCGGCATGCCTATTGGCCGGGACACCCCCGTGGGACCTGGAGGCGGAGATGCTCTCCGACCTCTACCGGCGGGTTACCTCAGTGCGCGACGAAGGTGGCTCCCCATCGTTGAGCGAGATAGCCACCTGGCGCGAGGACGCCCGCCAAGACGTCATCGCCCGTTGGGTTACGCGGCTGGAGAGACCAAGACACGGTGTCATTACCGTCGAGGCCCTCCGGGCCCGTACTGATGGAATAGATGGAGCGGCGGCACGGAGTCCTCTCCTTTCGGCTGGTGCAGGTATTATCGGGGCACGGGTGTTTCGGTTTGTACCTGCACACGGTCGCGTATAGGGAGTGGACTCCGACCTGCCACCATTGCAGCAGTGACGAGGACACGGCGCAACATACGCTGGAGGTGTGTCCGAGTTGGGACGGGCAGCGCCGTGACCTCGTCGCTGTTATCGGTGCCGACCTGATGCTGCCGGCTGTCGCGAGGGCGATGGTCGACAGCGTCAGGAACTGGGACGCGGTCGCCGCCTTCTGCGAGGCTGTCATCTCGCAGAAGGAGACGGCGGAACGAGTCCGGGAGGATTCCCGTGACCCGGGCCGCCGTCAGCGGCCGGGGCGGCGCAGGCGCGAATACCTGCGCCTGATGCCGCCCTAACCGAGGCTTCGGGTGATCGGACCGGGGAATTGTCCGGTCACCCGACGTGAGGCCACCGCGTGAGGACGACGCCTCGACGGAGGGCATACCGCCGAGCGGGCCACCGAAGACAAAAATCGGGTACCGGTGGCCCGCTCGCACGTCGAAGAAGAGGTGCTTGGAGTGTGGGTCAATGGGGTTGCGCGCCGCCTCTTTCGTCACCCCGGACCGACTTGGCGGAGTGCGACGTCCATGGCCCACCGCAAAAAAAAAAAAGGGTGGTGGTCTTTTAAAAAAAAATGGAAGGGTATCGACCTACTATACCACGCTAGTCAGATGCTTGGTGGATGGATATAGAGTTCTATTCGATGTTATCTTTACAGATATTATATGCATTTATATCCCTTAGTCGGCTTTTATGACACCCACGGGCAAAAAACGTATTCTCACTCCGTTACCATATACATAGTTGTTAAATTATATGTACTAATATATCTTACTAATATTATAAATGAAAAACTTTGACAGTGAAAAACTTTGAAACAGGTGACGGATGAGAGACGACTGCATGTAGCGGAGATGCGAATGTTGAGATGGATGTGTGGTGTGACGAGATTGGATAAAATAAGAAATGAGCATATAAGAGGCAGTTTGAAAGTTGGGCCAGTGACGGAAAAGTTAAGGAGTGATTGACATGGTATGGACATAACACGACGACATGACATGATGAGACGCGATGAAAGTAATGTTGTGAGGAAAGTTTTAAATATGAATGTTGAAGGCTTTAGGTAAAGGAAGACCGAAAAAAAGATGGATGGATTGCGTGAGGCATGACATGGATGGACAGGGAGTGACTGCAGAGATGACGTCTGATAGGACTGTATGGCGGAGGATGACATATTGCGTCGACCCCAAGTAATTGGCATAAGAGCAAGATGATGATGATGATGATTATAAATGAAAAATTTTTTTAAAACGTAGGTTCGGATTTTAAGGGATCAGCCTATCACCTACAGTGAAACCTCTTATATTGTGGCCATGTTCCCAAATATCGCTAATATTTGTTGATAGAATTTGCAACGGTCATAAAATAGGCAGATACAGAATCCAATGAAACGTTCTCATATCACCGTTCCTCAAGACCAGGGGTCACCAACGGCGCACCACGATCCATTTTGTGCGGACCGCGAGAATACAGCAATTATCCAAAACTACAAAAATAAGCTTAAATAATACCACAATTATCCAGAACTTTCCGTGTGGTGACGGAGTACAAATATTATTCACCATCCCATATCTTACCCGTGGGTGATTGTACGAGACGACTAAGGGATATAAAACGCATATAACATCTATGCGAGAGAAGGAAAACTCGAAACACAACCCTATACCAATACGTCTCATCGGCGCGGTATAGTAGGTTAATATCTCTCCCATTACGGAGGAGGCCCGAGCCCAACAGTGGGACGTTTATGGGCTGTGATGATAATGATATCCAGAACTACAAAAATGAGAGAGATCTGGAAGCCCAACTGGGATGGATTTGGGGTTTGCATTGGTAGGCAGCGGCCTAACTGTACCTTTGGTATTGCAAAGGTCCATGGGTGGTAGTAACACTTAACTTCGGGTGTACTGTTTGCTCATTTGCCACCATAAGGAATAAAAAAGAGCTTTGAAATTTCTTACTTTGTTTGGATTAACATGCAGCATGATCGAAGATGAACTTCATTAACAATAAACTTTAATCTCTACTTACTGATGAACATCTCCAGGATTTAATATCAATAGCTTGCACCAATTTTACTTCAAACAGATACTCCGCAGTAAAAAATGTATTTTTAGTCATTAAAAAAGTACCTCTCATTTCCGTAATTAAATTGGTTTAACAAATATGTTTTTCTATAAAATGTTGTGCGAACGGCGATGCTCATTTAATTTCTTAAAACGGACTCCGAGCGAAACTAATTAGTGACCTCTGCTTAGGCAACTGGGTGGTCCGCAACACAAAATACATTTTATTCATTATTATGTAAAAAAAAAAAAAAATACAGCTCATTTTCGTAAATATTTTTTTCTATAAAATGTTGTGCGGACGGCGATGCTCATTTAATTTCTAAAAACGGACCTCGAACAAAACTAATTGGTGACCCCTGTTCTAGACAACTTGTTGGATTACGATCCGATTATAACCAGTTAACAAACGGCGAAAAGACACAAGACAAAAAAACGAAGATATTATAAGCTATCAGTTCAGTCATATGCAAATTATGAGTTAATAATCACATATGCAAATTATGAGTTAATAATGACATTCGTTTATCATACGCACACAGACTATGTCGTCACCCTACAATTTCCGGTTATAATCGTCTTTAGTCGGAACTAAAATTTATATATATATTGTTAACGTAAAGATCTATCCGTGTGGTGACGGAGTAAGAATACAATTCACCACACCCTATCTTACCCGAAGGTGAACGTAAGAGACTACTAAGGGATATAAAATGCATATAATATCTATGCAAGAGAAGCCGCCATCTATGCAAAGGTTGCCGGCCCACCGAAGACAAAGATCGGGTACCGGTGGCCCGCTCGCACGGCAAAGAGAAGAATCCTTGCACGGTGGGTCTGTGAGGGTTACGTACCATCTCTTCCGTCGCCTCGGACCGATTTGGCCGGGCGCGACCACATCCATAGTCCACCACAAAAAAAAAAAAAAAAAAAGGTTGCCGGTTATAAAATTATGTCCAAAACTATTTTCAATATGTACGAAGAAAGTAATTTACATATTATGTCGAACCGAAGTAATTGATATAAAAACGGGATGATGGTGAGGATGGCTTGAACTTGAATGATTGTGACATTGGCAAGCGGATTGGCGACTTTAGTAAGTTACAAGTGTTCTAAAAAAGCGCTGCAGCACGGATGCCCCCGTGGTTGTGGCGCTACCACTACGCCAGTCCTATCGCGTCAGAGGAACCTACATAAAAAACATATAATTGATTGAATTAGGCGATACATGGGACGGAAATCCATTATTATTATAAAATGGAGGAGAGGAAGGAAGACCCAACACTTACCCACGGTTAATCAATATATCGTACACCTCAAGAAAGGAAGGAATACGGGATACGATCAAGGTGGTCCTATTCCACCGAATATGGCGCATTTGAAGCCGAACTGTCCTGAGGATGCCTCGTTTAGAAGCGAAACACGTGTCGAATCTTTATTTGAAGTTCTGCGGAAAATTGCAAGTTGAAGTTCTGGAGGCGGTGCTCATCACAGGAGTAAGATTTCCTTGTATCCTATTCCACCTTGATCCTATTCCGTATTCCTTCCTTTCTTGAGGTGTACGGTATATTGATTAACCGTGGGAAAGTGATGGGTTTTCCTTCCTCTCCTCCATTTTATAATAAAAAACATATAATACAATTTTGTACGTAAATAAATAAGATAGATATCGTTGTAAAATTTTGCCCTTAAAGACTAGACCCGCACACTTGTATTTTTAGTGCTAGATGTTATATTTCAAAAAAAAAGACAAGAAAATATAAAAATTAATAGTTAACAAAATTTCAATTAATTAAATAAGCAATACAATCTTAGTTAATGCAATTAGAAATAACTTCACCTTGATAAGCTTCCAGGTCAAAGTCTAAGGTTACAAACCTTGGCCCTAGAACGCTATTTGAAATCACTAGGATGTTATCACAATTATTACGACACTTGCCTAATTATAATAAACTAATAATACAAGATCAACATTTGTTCGTCCGTATTGCGTAAATACCATACTAACCAGGGCCACATATTAATATTACAATAATACTTCATTTATAGGGAATCGTTAAACTAGTGTGAAATATAACGCTAACAAAATTTATTTATTTAATGTACTTTGTTTGCAATTTAGATGTGTAAAGCAAATGTTACCATTTCAAATAAAAACTGTTAAAAAAAAAATGTGTTGTCATTCTTTACTTTTCCCTGGAGGACTAAACTATCTTAGGATTACCAGGGGGCCACCGAAGACAAAGATCGGGTACCGGTGGCCCGCTCGCACGACGAAGATAGGAGTTTGCAGGGTGGGTCTATGGGGTTGCACGCCGCCTTTTCCGTCGCCCCGGATCGATATGGTGAGGTGACGGAAGAGGCGGCGGAGACGGATTACCAGGCGAATAATTAGCAGCAGCGAATCGTCAGTTCTTCTAGTAAACTGTAACACTAAGTGTAAACGCCAAATTTACAAGAGTGCGGTTATACCCCGGACGGACTTACCCGAGACTTTAAAAAAAAACTATCAAGAGCGTGGTTCTACCACTATTATCAGCTTTTTTGTATTCACATATAAGTTCAGGGGTGTGACGGATAAGTTAAGGAGTAAACGCTTGACCTGGTATGGACATAAGACATGATGAAAGTAATGTCGTAAGGAAAGTTTTATGTATGAATGTTGAAGGCTTTAGGGGTAAAGGAAGACCCAAAAAAAGATGGATGGTCTGCGTGAAGCATGACATGGATAAACAGGGGGTGACTACAGATATGACGTCTAATAGTATGGAAGAAATGGACACAATTGCGTCGATCCCAAGTAGTTGGGATAAGAGCAGGATAAAAACTATTAAATAACATTTTGCAAACAGGCAATTAGAAAAGCTTTATGATATATGAATTAAGCTTGTTTCTATGTGGCGGCAAACCTCCCTACATTTTGGTATTTTTAAAGACTCCTCTGAACAGATAACATAGTTTGGGTACCTTGCTTACCTCTTTTGACGTTCCAACCTGTACCTACCAAAAAGGATAAACCACTGGTTAAGCCACTACTAAGGTTAAGAAATTTCAATGGCCTTCTCAACCGCTCATTTAAATGATTTCTGTGGCCCGCTCAACAGTAAAAAGAAATTGGACATGTTATAAAGCCTCAAATTAGCTAGATAGACAGTGGTCAGACCATAGCCGACCAAAGAAGTACCAATTGCGGTTTATATGTACCAATTTATATACTTTTCATATTGAACACAGATGGATAAAGATCAAATATTCTGCCTGCTTTGCGCCTGAAATACAATCATCGACCATGCAATACCGAGTGAAATGGACCAAGTTGATAAAGAACTTTGAGTTAATCCAATGGGATTATGCGACGCTTTTTTAGTTAATCTAATGGGGTTTTACGACATTAACGAAACCTATAAATGTTGATAATATTACGAGTATTACAGGCTGCTACTACACGGTAATCAATAATATTAATTTCTGAAAATCTATGATATTTTGACAATTTTCATTAAAATAATTATTACACTCATCATCATCAACCTGCTCTTATCCCAATTTATTTGGGGTCGACGCAATATGTCTTCTCCTTCCATACAACTCTATCAGACGTCATCTCTGTGGTCACTCCTTGTCTATCCATGGCATGTAAAATAATTATTACACTATAAATTATATATTATGTTCTAATATATGGTAAATAATACTTATTTCAAAATAAAAAAAAATATGTTATAAACTTAAGTATTAGTAAGAGAATTAAGAGTTAATTACATGATTCCATTTTCTTGTACATACAAGGGCAATAACAATTGAATGGAATATATTAAACGCAATAATTGGCTTTTATGAAATATAAGCAACTGTTTACACGCATAAGTAAAAAAAATAGAATGCAATTATTATATTAAAGACTTGACAAAAAACAATTGCAAATCTCTTTTGTTTACGCCAATACAATTAGGTTTAGAAGATTATTGCTTGCAAGTTTTGACTTACCTAAACACCGGCTTATTTAAGGATTTAAATTTCTTGTGTACTATACTAATATACGCGTTCGCACTTTATTTCTAATTAAATATATCCTACAATAAGTTGGTGGAATTGTTGCAAGTCATATAGCTGTTTTCATGGCAGTCTAATTCTCAATTCTCAAAGTCGTTTTCATGGCAGTCTAATTCTCAATCGTTTCAATTCGTTCGTTCTCAATTGGGTTTTTTTTCTATTTTTACTTTTCTTGATGTTATCTATTTATATTATAGATTTTTTTTTAATAAAATAATTAATCCGTCGAAAAAAACTGAAAAGCAAAAAATAATAAACTGTGTTTTTATTGACCTTAAGTTTTTAAACGATTCTTTTTAATTTTTTGCTTTTGAGTTTTTTCGGCGGTTTAATTTTTTTGTTAAAATGTTAATTTTATATTTTTGTGACTACTGATATCAATTCCTTGGGCTCGATGGCGAGCCCGAATCTAAAATATAAATCATCAGTATTATCAGCAATAATTTTATCTCGTATTATATATTTCACTAAATAATACTGTCAATATTAACAAAATTACGCAGGTACTAGAAAATTGTTACGGAATAATTATGTAAGTTAAAAAAGAAAATACTACGAAGTTAGTCAAATTGATTTGGTAAACTTGTTAATCGATTTGAAGCGAACTAAAATAGTATATCCTTTTAAATTATGGAATCATAAAGACAAGTTCACATTTAATTGCATTTTATTTTTACTTTTTGACGTATGCAAAATAAAAATCAAATACAAATGCGATAAAATACGTATAAATAATTTTATTTCATGTAACAATTACAAGCTGTATTTCTGTGGGTGAACAAAAATTCCATCACCGAGGCTGGCCTCATCATTCGACGAGAGGAACCCGCAAGTGTAAACCGCTGAGCGGGCCACCGAAGACAAAGATCGGGTACCGATGGCCCACTCGATCGGCGAAGAGAGGAGTCCTTGCACGATGGGTCTATGGGTTGCGCACCGTCTCTTCCGTCGCCCTGGACCGATTTGGCGCAGCGCGACTACATCCATAGTCTATCGCAAGGGAAAAAAAAAGAAAAAAAGGCTGGCTGAGGCCATCATCATTCTCATTATTTTATTGCGTCATTGTCATTGTGAACACAATTCTGTGTACGATTCTAGGATTTAATGGTAGTACTAGAACGTATCAAGAGAATACCAGAGAGCCAGTTTTAGGGGTTTATTGCAGTGAGCACTCTGCTTTTGTCCTGTTTCAACAAATGTCCAATCCAAATTACTTGAAATCAATGCATTTTATTCTCTTTTTTCATACAACCTTATCATTTCTGCGTTCAATCTTATTCTATTCAAGTGATATGTTACATTTCATGCAAACCATCCATCTTTTCTTCGATCTTCCCTTACACCACTCGTTCAGTGCAGTCTTTGATATGCATCTTTTCTAATAATATTACTATCATCCCTTCTTATCACGTGTCCATATCACAGCAAAGCATTCACTTCAAATTTTACATCACTAGTGCAAGTTTCATACGTTTTCTTATATGTTCATTCCTTTTTCACATTTTTTTTTAATTTTCTCATAACGTCTAAACTCTAAAATAAATCACAATACCACGAATTAATCCCCATCTCAGCCTATATATGTCCCACTTTTAGGCTTGCACCTCATCTATAATGGGAAGGAAATTGATCTACTATACCACGCTAGTCAGACGTGTTGGTATTGGGTTTTATTTAGAGATTCCCTTCTCTTGCACAGATGCCATATGCATATTATATCCATTAATCATCTTTTACGATACCCACGGGCAAGATTGTGGTGGTGAATTGTATTCTTACTCCGTCAACACACGAAAAACGAATTAACGCGTACATTATATTATTAAAATGACATTATTTTATTTTTGTATTTGACCAACTCACAATAATAAATATCGTTTAATTGTTCTGTTTAGTTATTTACGTACTAATAACACATATCCGCTACAACAACGATAAGAACGAATCCTTTCAATTTTATAAGTCAACTAGTGTAAACTAGGCTTTAGTGACAAATCCGAATTTCAGTGAATGCGGTGGTGTCCAAATCTTGCATTCATTTACAACCTTTGGTACGATATACGCGTTGCAATCCAGATTATCTGATCATTGTCTAATAAATAAAGACATAATTTAAATATCGCCTTAAATGCAAATAAAAATAACAACTTTAATTTAATAAAAAGTATTGCTTTAAATTTTTTTTAAATAACTGATTAAAATAAATTGTCAGCATTATGATAGCATTAATTCTTGGTGTTGTGACGTGTTTTTTATATTATTGGTGGCAATGGGCAGCGAAATATAGCCGATTAAAGGCGAACTATAAGCTACCACCCATGTATCCTGGTTTATTACCCATCCTCGGCCACGCACATTTACTTATTGGGAATACCACACGTAAGTTTTTCAATTACTTTTACGTTTTAATTTATTTCTGGTCATTTCATCATCAGCTCTTGCCCACTGTTTGACATAGTCCCCTATAAAGGAGCGAAATCTTTATAATAATACTAGAACATTTTTTAAAGCCTTCTAATTTCATGTAACATAATTATTTCGAGTTAGTTACGATAACGTAATAAGGCAATACAGACTCACTTTATGCCCTCATAATTTTTTAAAGTTACACGTTTGTAAAATTTAATTACCATTTGCTTTAATAGACTACTGCTGACCTTTAAAAATGTTAAAAAGTAAAAAAAAGGAGGAAAATCATTGGCATATAACAAAAATGAAAGGAATAGGAAAAATACGGACGGGTAGCCTCCATCCGGTTTAAGGGTCACACGTTTTAACTCGATTTCCAGCATAACTACAAGTGTACCTACTTATGTAAAAAATTTAATTAAACGGAAAAGTTGTAGTTAATAGAAAGATCTACAACTTTTGTATTTACACATTTATTACATAACCTCAAAATTTATGTAAAAAAATCAAATAACTAAGTTATTGGATTTTCACTTTTAATCGACGTTGTCGTTGTAAAACAAAAAAAAAATTCATTAAATTTGATAAAAAAATACCTTTTATGTTGCAAATACACAATCTTTTTATAAATAAATTTTTTTTTCACTTTATTTTGACTAAATATTAAATACGCACCCTTTTTTTTTTTTTTTTTTTTCTTGGGTTGGTTATGGTCGGCGCTCTTCTCGCACCACTCCGTCCGGGGCGACAGAGGGGCGTAAGCACGCATTCCCGTAACCCACCCACGAACCTCGCCTACGTCGTTGGACCGGCCACTGGAGCAGCGTGAACTTGTCGTCAGTGGCCGGCCCGATGGAATACCCCCTGAGAGGTACCCTCCCCTTGAGCGACGTCCCCGCTCCCCCCCCCGGAGCGGACGTCGTTCCCTCCTCGCGCGGTCAGCCTCTCGGCGGGTGACGGACTAATTCCCCGGTCCAAATACGCACCCTAACTTCCAATCAAAAAGTCTCACGTCTAAATATCTACTCTTTTAAAAAAAATGGCTTTTTGTTCGTTGAAAGCTCTGCTTTCTGATGGTGTAAAAAAAAATATACACTACTTTAGTAAATTTTCTATTTTACGGTTGCTTCGAAATAACAGGAAGTAAGGCCCAGACCCTCCTAGCCCCTTCCTCACTTCTCTATGAAATATCTTTTGATGGGCTAAAATTTTCTGTGGGTCACTCATGTATATAAATTATTTTCAAATAGCATATAATTTAAAAAAGATTTTACAACTTTCTCAAAATATTTTAGATGCCTTATTAAATATTGTAGATATTCGAGATATCGTATGTAGATGTGTCTTAAGAAAATTTACCATAGTAATGTTGGAAAAACACTATGGAAAAAAAAACTATGGATGTGTATGTCCGAAATATTTTTTATTATTCTCCTTTTTTCACGGGATCTTCCATAGGGAAGATGCCCGGTCCTTTGGGAGGCATACATGGGGATATGGATCCAACACGCAGAGGCCTTTGGAGAAATTTAATCTAAATATTGGGATGGGACATCTACCAATGACATTCCACGTCTGCACATAACATACGTGGACTGCCAGCGGTAAGTGTAAAACTATTGTGTGATTATGGTAGCTAATATCTGATTATGGGAGTGGGTGCTTAGTGGACTGGTTCTTAGTTTATTATTCTTATTATTAATGTATATTTTTTACACCATCAGAAAGTAAAGATTTTAACGAACAAAAAGCCCACCATTTTTTTTCAAAACAGTATATGTTTTGACCTTTTTTAAAATAGTAGATATTTAGACGTGAGACTTTTCGATTGAAAATTAGGGTGCTTTTTCGATATTTAATCAAAATAACGTGAAAATAAATATTTTAAATAAAAATAGTGACAGTGTATTTGGAATATAAAAAGGTAACATTTCACCAAATCTGGCGATTATTTTTTAAAGATAAAAATAAAATGCGAATACATGGTTATATTTTTTTTTATATATTTCATATAAATTTTGAAGTTATGTAGAAAAAGTGTAAATATAAAAGTTGTAGATCTTTTTATTAACTACAACTTTGCCGTTTAACTTTTGCCATAGGACTTGTAGTTTTGTCGGAAATCAAGATAAAGCGTGTTTTACCCTTAAAAACTCACTCCATCCACTTCCCGACCTCAGATCGCCCGTAAATAATTTTTTCTTTCAATTTTATTATATTTTCTTGCTTTTCCAATGGATTTGATCCTACTATATTTTTTTCTTTGGTTTCAAAAATATCGATCCTGGTCTAACGGTTAAAGAGTATATAGAAAATCTGTAAAATATTTACTGTGTATTACTATACATCCATAATCCATTAGCCAATTCACATCTCTTGATGAGCATACATAGTGCTTCTCACGGCGAAGATAAGGTCATAATCGCAGTTGGTGTTACAAATTTCCCAGTAGAATGGCACTGTCCATTCTTTGAAACTCTAAGCTGGAGTTTAGAACTTCTTCAAAAAATTAATGGATAATGACACAAGTTTTGGCGTTGTAAATCAGAGAAAAAAATATGCACGCTGAACTGCATCCCCGCGAGGCATGAGGTCTCGCAGATATCTGCGCTTAATAATGCTCTAACCGGATTTGATGGAGCTCCAGCGTGGAAGCTATATGCCATTGATTTTTTGCCCGGCAAGGATTAAACCGCTAGATAGAAGTCATGGAATTGGTTCCAGCGGTAAATTGAATGGCCGAGGAACCTATGCTATTTGACAGGTTAAAACATTCTACGTCACAAACTAAAATATAGAACTTAAACTTTACACTATTCTTTGCTCATATTTTAGCAGAGTCAGCCAAACTGTTGACAGTTTTTTGTCGAAGATAATACCACGCTCTCGCAGAAAATCGATGTCTGAGCAATGATAGAGTGTTTTTGCGCTTGTTTCGGAAGCCCAACTTTCTGGGTGGGTTTTAGTTGAAAGACAGCGGTCTGGCTGTACCCAGGTATTGCAAAAATGCACGAGCGGCATTTCAATCGTATTTTAATATAATCGCCTATATTAAGCGCTCATTGTAACTGCAGTTAAACCGCTCTTTAGAAAATCTACATATTGTTAAATTTTCTGCTGAACTTTCAAGTAGATTGTATTGAGCCATTGAGGTATACCTCAATGGCTCAATACAATCTACTTGAAAGTTATACAGTGGTTTTATTTAACAAACCTTTTCTTTTTCAAATTAGCCATCGATGTTATAAAACTACTAGCTGACCCGGCAAACGTTGTATTGCCTATATTATTTGTAGGAAACATTTTTTTAGTTCAATAAAAATAATTATCTACTATAAGTGTTCGGGGATGTACTTATAATCGAAAGCGTTATAAACAATAAAAGAATGCTTTATGTAGGGTAATAAATTAATGTTTATTAATGTAGAGAATATATTTTAAATTACAATTCTTGCTAGTTATCTAAATATCAAAAATAATTATTCATATTGTAACTATCAATTATGGCAGTTGAAAAAAAAAAATAATCTCTTAGCACAATAGAGTGTACAATATTCTTGGTTAGTCCATCTTTAGCCAACACAAACAAACTGGATGGTTTTCCCACGCGAGAACATGCCACATATAGTTGTCCGTGGGAAAAGCATGGTGTTTCCAAATCTAAGCCACATACAGACAATGTCTGGCCTTGTGACTTATTGATCGTCATAGCGAATGCCAATCTAATTGGAAATTGAGTGCGTTTGAATTCAATTGGCACATCTGTAGGAATCATAGGGATTCGTGGCAGCAACACATTTTCGCCTTGAAACTTGCCATCCAAGATGATGGCTTCTATAACGTTTTTCATTAATGTTTTAATGACTAATCATGTGCCATTACATAGCCGTGGTGGGTTTAAGTTACGAAGGAGAATAATCGGTGATCCAACTTTCAATTGTGTGGTTGCATGCCTGGCAAATCCAACGAATTTAAAAACTCAATTGGATAATTCACAGTCTCGTTGGTATCACAAACTGCATCGATAGATTTATATGACATCAAGTCCCCAGGTAACAACTGTTGTATCTTTAAATTTAATCCATTGACGTCCACATTTTTACTTGCCAAAATCGCTCTTTCTGCCAGCCACTTATGATTTACATATTGTGTGTGTGTACGTCGGGAAATATGCGATCGATGAGAGTATTTTGCGAGTCGATGATTGTGCAGAAGTCCGTCTGTAATTTAATGCATCCAGTATTTTCATGTACAGCAACTTTCCCATCGCCAATATCTAACAGTTGTTTAGAGAATGTTTCGGCGGATGGATCCTGAAGCATTTGAACGCGCATGTTCACCGTCAGTTGTACTTTTTCAACATTACGCCATAGTCGCGATGATTTTAAGCAAGCGTTGATTTCATCAGCGTACGTTGAACGTGGAATAACAGGAAGTGTTTGCCTGAAATCACCTGAAAGAAGTAACAAAGTGCCGCCAAATAATTTATCGTTGTTTTTTATGTCCTATCCAATGCCTCAAGCGAATGTTTGTGTGCCATAGTGCATTCATCCCAGATAATAATTTTACATTGTTTCAGCACTGTGGCCATAGACGATTGTTTTTTTATGTTGCACACTGCATCTGGATTATTTTGGATGTTCAATGGTAGCTTAAATGCTGAATGAGCTGTTCTGCCTCCATCTAATAAAGTTGCTGCAATGCCAGAAGATGCAACGGCCAATGTGATGCCATTTTTTGATCGTATCTCGGCAAGAAGTAGCGAAATAAGGAACGTTTTGCCAGTTCCACCTGGTGCATCCAAAAAAAGAGATTCCTCCTTGTCCTGCCGAAACTGCCAGCATAATGCGGTCGTAAATAATTTTTTGTTCATCATTTAGTAATGGAACATTGCGACTAACAATGCCTGCCATTTCCACAGTATTGTACTGCAGTTCACGATTCATATCTGTGTTGAGTAAATCAGATGCACTTCGATTCGGTGAACTCATACCGAAATGACTGATTGGTAAATTCGCAATAGCAATGCAAAGATCCTCGATAGCAATCAATGATTCATTGTACATTGCATCACTGAATGATATCGTTAGATCGTTGTACCTTGTACGATATCGATACAAAATGTAATCAGCCATTGAATCTTTGTGATTATCCCAAACACGTGTTTATTTATATGAGATCACTTAATTAACTAATAGTTAAAACTGTCTTTATCAGTTATTAATAAAATGTGAAAAATTATTATTGCACTGGAAATTAATAATAAATTCACGATGAGAGTAAAATTAACGTAATAGATGCACAGAAAAATTAAAATAATACGTATAAGTCACTGCTACGATCGATACACAAATGAAACCAAAAAAAAATGGCCGAAAACTGTATATTGAGTAAGATAGGAGACCGGCTTCCTTCTCATCCCTACTCCGTGATGTTTGCTGGATGAGAGGTGACCCAGGTAGACATCTAGCGGGGATAACTGATCGATTGATCGTTGATCGGTTATCGACCGGTGAAGGCGGAAGATCAAATTGAATTGAGAAAAAAAAAGAAATTATTAAAAATAAAAATCGCGATGGTAAAATAGAGGTTGATTGTAAAGGGTTGAAAATTCAGGGTTATATGTATTTACTAATGTTGTATAATAAAAAAATTAAAAAAAAAATTTTTATATAATATTAAAAAAAAAAATTTAGGGGTGAATTACCCTTAACATTTAGGGGGATGAAAAATAGATGTTGTCCGATTCTCAGACCTACCCAATATGCACACAAAATTTCATGAGAATCGGTAAAGCCGTTTCGGAGGAGTTTAACCACAAACACCGCGACACGAGAATTTTATATATTAGATTAACTGTCGAATTACGATATCATCATAACTCGGTTCTTATCCTAATTACTTGAGGGCCGACATAATATATACGTTGAACATTTCGCAAGTTTTAGTATTAGTTTTATGACCGGCCGCCCGCCTGAAGTCAACCCTCCTTAGGAATGAGAATTATCTAATTACGACAAATATAAAAAAATATTATCATTACACAGGACTATGGAACATATTAAAGAAATTCGCACAATCATCACTGGACAACGGAGGCGTTATTTGTGGATTTGTTGGTTCGGATATATATTATCGTAAGTATATTCTTATTTATTTTCATTCTTTATCAGGTAAATAAATTTTATAAATTCTTAAATAGTCTGTGGCGCGTGTGATGGGTGGCGGGCCCCATGCCCGCCACCCATCACACCTTGCCCAATCTGGCGAGTCGAGGAGAGCAGAGCGTCGACTGTCGGATTAGCACGTAGAATGTGCAAAGAATCCGTTGGCGCTCTGTTCTCTCTGCCTACCCCGCAAGGGATATGGCGTGATGATATGAATATAAATGAACTTAAATAGTCTAGTCAACAAGTTCAAAAACGTGTTAAATAGAAATAGAGCTCCTAAAAATATGTGCGATACATCATTCGGTTCGGAATGAGGTCTAGAAAAATGTTTTTTAAGGGTTACATAAAAAAATGCGATTGTTATTATTAAAATAAGATAAAAAAATAAAGGTATTTAGTTTTGCGTTAATAATATCTGAAATAATGATATTTAAGGAATTTTGAAAAAAGATCCTAAAAGAGGAGGAAAGTTCCAACAAAAAAGTCCCACCTCTCGGGACTCTATCTCTATTAATTATATTTTTTTGTAGCGCTGAAAATAGTGCTTTGCGAGGTCGTTACGGCATAGGCGCGCCGTCTGAAAAGCCAGTATATCACCTAAAATATTTTTTACACTATTACATATATATATATAACAATTTAAAAATTTGAATATTTTATGGCGTAATCTAAGCACATGAACGAAAAAACCTGGGTGAAAAAAAATTCATGTCGATTAAGTATAGAAAAAAATTCATTATCATAAAATATTTAACAATGCTGTAAAAATTTAAAAAAAAATCTATATTTTGTTATATATGGTTGTTTTTGTAATTTTTTAAAGTATTCGAAAAAAATATAATGTTTAATATTATTTATTTATAAAAAATTGTTAAGTTAATAAACAATATAGTTATTATTAATTAAAATATATTTCTCTGTTAATCCATTTAAAATGGTCAATGATGATTTTTAAGAATAAAATAATTTCCTAAATAATAATTAAAACAATTAAAATATAAATAGTCCGGTCAATTTAGACATTCGAAGTTACATAAATTCCGATCAAGCTGTAAATTAGTAAAATTATTCAAAACATAATTATAAACAATAAATAAATATATAAAATAAATTTGAAAGTTCCCCATCATTCCCGTGTATAGAAAAAAAATATACAAGGTCAAGGTCAAAAAAAATATTTTTTCGCGATTTTTCGCGATTTTCAGCAAAACGGTACGTTTTACCATAAAAGTATTTCAGACAAAAATTGTAGATCATAAAATTATCTATAAAAAATGTATCAATACTTTTTTTTCTACGAGTCACCGTTTCTGAGATATAACGATTCAAAAAGTTATAAAAATTGTTATAGCTTTTAAGACGATATCGTTGGACTATTTAATTATAGAACCCAATCTATATATTTTTATGTATAAAATCAGGGAAAAGTAGGCAATATATTAAAGTACTAGTCCATGCTTTACTGCCAAGTCTATTCCAACTGGAAAATAAGTTCAAAATTAGACCACTGCTTAACTATGTCTGGTAAATGGGGTGTTACATCATCTCCTGTAAAACGAAAATGTTAACGGTGAAATTGAAACGGCGAGTGAGAATTTACTTACGATCTGCAAATTTGAAATAGTTAGGCAGGCACTAGTCTAATTGTCAAAACACTTGAAATGGATTTCCATAAGATGTGACGTCAAGCCCTGCGTTTGTTAATATTTTTTAAGTTGACAAATAAGTTTTTATAATAAGCTCAGCGTTTCGAATGATAAATCAACTTATTTTTCTGTACAAATAAATGCATTATTCTTTAAAAATATTTTTTGTCCAGTAATTGCCGATCCAGAAGATAGCGTGACTGCTGCAAATGCTTGTCTGCAAAAACATTTCGCTTATGACTTTGGAAAGCCTTGGATGGGTGAAGGATTAGTGCTAGCCTCAGGTAATAATAACTTCATTAATAACACAATAAATTATAAGAAATCGAAGAATGGCGAACTGTCACGTTAATTTTTTTTTTCTAAATCCTATGTTTCGATAGTACCGATAATATTCACTCTTATGGATGGTAAATTTAATACACTGCCATCTAGTAGTTTCTATTAAACTTTTAACGACTGGATGTAACACTGTACGCGTTTAAAGTGGACGATTTCGTTCGGTGACTGTAGTCCCCATGGACAGGTAAGGTGATAATTTTTATGGTGACTACAGTAACCGCGGACGCTTGAGTGGTTATTATTCTCTCTTAAACTCTGTATTAAATAGGACTTGAAATTTAAGAACGTCTTCTTGCTTGGTTTCGTAGCATAATTACTATATTGCTCATAAGATATTGGGTTTTAAGCCAGGGTTATTAAAAATATATTATTGGGCTATGCGCAGTTTTTCGAAGTATTTTTACCCTCCCATAATGCGAGACTAAAGAATGTGTACAATATCTGGTTTCGTTAATATTCTTCTATCTTTTCTTTTTTTATAAATACCATTTTTTTATTTAATTATAATTAACGCAAACAAATTACACCCAGACTCAGAACAACACCTGGTGGATCGCACAAAGTTTTGTCGTATGTAGGAATCTGCGACACTGGTACTGGTTAAGATACCGACTATCCGTCGGTATCTTAACCATTACGCTATTTGTGCAGTCGATATTTACTTACTACAAATTATAAAGCTTCACAAGTTTAATTTAATATTAGTAAATTATAAGTCCCCATCCCTTCCAATCTTACGGGTATTGAGGGAAGTTAACGGGCTATATCACGTCAAGAAAAATTAACTCGAAATCAAATCCTATATTAATCCATTTGCCTAACGTGATGGTTTACCAACGCGAATTACCGTTTTATTATGAACTAGCCTCGTGATGTTCTGGAGTTATAGAAAGATATTCAGATAATGAGATAGAAAGACAATTTGCATCAATGAGTTACAAAATTTTTGAAAAGCTATTCATTCATTCGTACAGTAATCTATGGAAATTCATTATTAGACGGTGGGTATTAAAGGCCCTAACCTCATAATCGCCATGCTTGGTAGGCGAGTTGGTGATCGCAATAGATGTTATGAATTGCCCATCATGAATTTTCATTGTTAATTTTTAAGAATCGTCTGTAATCAATTTCCCCCTTATTCTTATTTTTTAAGAATCATATCTGAAAGTAAAGGCCATGAACGGATTATATTTTAAATCATCACCATAAATTTAAATATTTATAGGGTACTAACAAGTGATCAATCCAATAGTGATGGGAGTTTGAGTGTATGAGCGGGATGTTTCCAGACCATAAGCCTACCAGAAAAAAAGGGGGGGGTCACGCCAGCTAATATGCCAACAGTCAATCTAAACTACTCTGAAAACCACCTGAACTCACACGAAAATTAAATCAAGATCGATCTAGCCGTTTAAGAGATTTTTTTTATTTATTTTATTTACCCCAACCTGCACTAAGGAAATAATCCTTGTATTACGAGGAATTTTACAAACATGCAAACAACGCAGACAAATTACACCAGACTCAGAACAACACTAGATGGATCGCACAAAGTATTGTCCTACGTGGGAATGGAGCCCATGTCAATGGCACGAAAAGTCGGTATCTTAACCACTACAATATCTGCAATCAGTTAAATAATATACGTACAAAAGAATTACATATATAAATTAATTTATATATTTTCTAGGACCTATATGGAGGCGTCATCGCAAACTTCTGAATCCAGCATTCAGTCTTCAAGTGCTACATGGTTTCCTAGGAGTATTCAATGAGCAGGCTAAAAGACAGATCAAACATTTTGATGCGGAAGTTGGTCGAGGGGAGTTTGATCATCTTGCGACATTGAAACATACTGCATTGGAAACTGTATGTTGTAAGTACTTCAGTCATTTTTATATAATAGTTGTGATGTTTTTAATAGAATTGTATATTATCAGTTGTCATCATTCTCCTGCTATTATCCCAATTATTTGAGGTCAACGCTATATGTACTCTTCCATTGTACATATTGCAAAAGTTATTGGCAATAGTTTTATTACCAATTCCCTACTCGATATCAGTTCTCCTTGGGATTGTAATTGTTGACTAAACGGTGGAGTAGTACATACATACATACATATCATCACGCCATATCCCTTGCAGGGTAGGCAGAGAGAACAGAGTGCCAGAGAACTCTATCTCTGCATACTTCACTCGCTTCCTCAACATTCATAATTCTCTTCATACACGCTCGCCGATTTCGGAGACTCTTGACTCCACCTTCCTTCAGTACATGACCGATCTGGTCTAGGTAGGTTAGTCTCGGTCTCCCTCGGTACCTACATCCTTCCACTTTCATTCATTGTATATTTTCTTAACCAGACGTTCGTTCGGCATTCTTTCCACATGTCCGAACCAGAGTAGGAGTAGTCTAGTCTAGTCCACCAGGAGTAGTCCAAGGTCGATATAAAGCTGTTAGTCCTCTTTAACTACATCCACGATAATCAATCTGCTGTTGCGCTTCGTTCGGTGAGCGAGAGAGCCGGTAGCCCAACTGGAGTGGGTTTGGGGTTTGTATTGGTAGGCAACGGCCTAGCAATACCCTTGGTATTGCAACAGTCAATGGACGGCAGTGACACTTACCATCAGGTGTGCTGTCTGCTCGTTTGCCACCATATGCAATAAAAAAAACCATTAAACGAAACTATCCAAAAGAATCGTATCATATAAAAGAATTGTACAACTCTCAGAGGATACGTGAAACAGAGTATAAATGGTTAAAGTACTAAATCGGAATAAATATGTAAACAGTTCCTTTAGATGACATTGCAAAATGCCGCTAGATAAGAATTTGAATGGAAAATTGGTTACTAGCTCGGGTTTTTTTGGTAGGCTATGTTTTGGACACACGTTGTCCGTTCCGGCCAGAACGACGGAAGGGCAGCCCGTAGCCCTATAACTCACCGTATTCTCTTTCCATCGCCATTAGGCCCGCCACTGGGACCGCTTCCTTGACATCCATGGCCAGTCCGGAACTTTAAATAGCTGCGAAAGTAACTTAAATAGAAAGTAGCTTTAATCAAGACCGAATTACAAGTAAATTTAAATTAAAGTCTTGCCTGTTCTATTTTTGCTTTACTAATAAGTAAAAAACCTATGATGCCAAATAAAAAAAAACGAATCATCAAGATATAAATACGGATGACACAGTGTAGTATGCCTCCCTACTAGGTTGACTGACGACCTGGTGAAGGTTGCTGGGCGTTAATGGATGCAAGCGGCATGGCACCGCACTCTGTGGCGTAATATGAGGGAGGCTTATGTCCAGCAGTGGACGGTGATAGGCTGAAATGAATGTATGAATGAATGAAGGATAATATAAATAAATATGGAATATTTTGAAATAGGTAATTACTTTATTACTTATCCTTTATTGAATTTTCTAATTACGTAGCGTTCTCTCGTCAGATATGCAACTATTCAAATTATTTGTTCAAATATTTGAACCGCAAATAACATGGCAATGAGGCCGCATACCTAAATTTTGTTAACATAGTCACATTTCTTAATTTACGAATTATTACTACCCGGGATACATAGTCAGTTTTTAATTATTACTACTCGGGGTAATTTCACTCTTTCATTCATTCATCTTAGCTTATATATGTCCCACTGCACGGTGGTTCCATAGTAGGACATTTTACTTCAAACACAATGTTTAAATTATGCCGTGATAACTCACCCAGTTACTTACTGTAAGTGATACTACTTAGGGGTATAAAAGGAATTGAAATTAATTATCAATTACATTTCTTTTTGTGCATCGGAAGTGAACGCATCCCACGCGTTCTCTGATAGCGTTATTACGAAATGCTAATTAGTCATTACGTAACTCGTGATTTCTAAGAATTTGTTGTTTGTGAGTTTTTTTTTGTGATGGATATTCAAGTTGAAGGTATATATGATTTAAAAACACATTTTTTCTTCCGTTTTCATAATTGTGTATATCTAAAATAATATAGTGCTACGAGAATGCATTTAAACTGATGTTTTATTTTATGTACATATGTTCCTTTATTGCAGATTTTAAAATTTTTGCATAAAGTTTCATGCATAATTTTTTTCAGGAATGTGATTTAATGTCTCTTTAGTCAAATGAAAGAGGATTTAGCTGCGTTGTGAGCTGCAGCTGTGAGTACTGGCACGCTCGTAGCAAGATAGTTGATGGTAAAGTCTGCAGCGCTCTTAGTGACACATCCTGTAGTAGATGCTATATTTGTGGTGCAACACCAAAAGAAATGAATGATATTGACAAGTCATTAAGTAAACCAGCAGATAGTAGTAAATATCAGTTTGGCTTATCCCCACTTCATTCATGGATTCGTTTCTTCGAATATTTTATTCATATTTCTTATAGATTAGATTTTAATAAATGGCAGGCGCGTTCAGTAGAAGACAAAGCCCTTCTTGCACAGAAAAAATCATTTGTGCAACAGACATTTAGAGAACGATTAGGTCTTATTATTGATAAACCCCGTAGTGGAGGAAGTGGCACATCCAACGACGAAAACACTGCAAGAACTTTTTTCTCTAATTCAGCTATTTCAGCGGAAATAACCGGATTGGACAAAACACTTCTTGACCGATGTCATTACCTGCTGCTGTGTGTTTCGTCGAGTTATAAAATTAACAGCCTAGAGTTTAAAAACTATTCTTTAGAAACCGCGCGTAAGCTTGTGGAGGCATATCCGTGGTACAACTTACCTTCTTCTGTCCATAAAGTGTTGATTCATGGATCGGAAGTGATTGATCATGCTTTAGTGTTTGATCATGCTTATATGTATCGGTGAACTCTCAGAAGAGGCCGCCGAATCTTGTAATAAATTAGTTAGGCAATTTAGACGTGACAACACGAGAAAAATGTCTCGAGTTGTCACAAACACTGATCTTATGAACAGACTCCTTCTTAATTCTGATCCATACATTTCCAGTTTAAGAAAATTACCACGGAAGAAGAAGTCCGTTCTACCAATCGAGGTTCTAAATTTATTAATGATTTAATTATAGGAATGTTTTGTGATAAGTGATAAGTTTTGAGATAAATAAGAGTAGCGTAATTTAGATTATATTTGTATTTAGTTATAATAATAGAAAGTAATGTATTTAAATGTAAAAGAAATAAATTTTCGTTGGGTTTTTGTGTTTGTTATTAAATATTTTAGTTTATGGCTATTATCCCAACAGTTGTTTATGCTAATTAAATAAAATGATAATCCAATTGGTTTGTTAATCGCTATCATTACCTGTAATTACCAAACACGTATTTTATCTTAATAAATTATTAATATTTTAATGGAATTGAGTTATTATGTTATTGTTTACCTTAATTAAGCATAAAATAGTTTAATTACATGCATTAGCATACAATGAAATGGTTATTAACCGCGCGCATTCCCTAAGACTGCTCTTCCTTGAAACCTGAACCACCGTGCACTGTTGGGCTCGAGCCTCCTCCATAATAGGAGGAAAATTGACCTACTATACCACGCTGGTCAAACGTGTTTATATAGATATTTTTTTCGAGTTCTCCTTTTCTTGCACAGATGTACATGCCTTTTACATCCCTTTGTCATATCTTATGATCACCAACGTGCAAGATACAGGGTGGTGAATTGTATTCTTACTCCGTCACTACACGGAAAGAAAATTTTTAGATAGTATTCAAAAATTATTAACATTTTTGTTTCAGTAACTGCTTTCGGCATAACAGCAGATGAAGATAAAGAGTTTAATAAACTATATATGCAGTCCGTTGACCAAATTCTAAATATCATAGCCCTGAGATTCCAGAATTTCTGGTTGCAAAACAATTTTATCTATAGTTTTACAGACTTGAAGAAACGTGAAGATGAAGTTGTCAAAGTTTTGAACGCGATGTCGAATAGTGTAAGTTTAATTTTACTATTCATTCAATTTCAAATTTTCATAAAATATTTTCAAAATATTTATTTTATGTAATTATTCAAATTATTATTTAAAAGTCGTTGACAATGTTTTAATTGATTGGATTAGGCGACACTTAATTATTTTAAAATGGAGGAAAGGAAAGGAGACCCATAACTCTTCAACGTTTAATCAATATACTACACATCTAAAGAAGTATACAGAATAGGATGAAGGTGGAATAGGATTTAGAGAAGACTATGATTATGGCATGTGTTTCGCCTCTAAACTAGACATCCTCGGGATGGTTCGGCATCAAATGTGCACATTTTCATCCGTATTTTTTTATGATATAACTGTATAGTGGCATATATTTGCAAGTGATGTGCAATCACATATGATTAAGAACTCTTTATATCCTATTCCACCTTCATTCATCCTATCATTTATTCCTTCCTTTCTTGAGACGTGCGATATATTGATCAATCGTGGAAAAATAGTGGAAATTCCTTTACTCCATTTAAAAAAATACAATGATTTTCTAATATTTATTTGAATAAAGTATTTTTATTTTAGGTTATTAAAAGGAAGAAAGAACTGCTAAAGACCATCCCTAGAGAAGAATGGGAAATGCAAAGAAAAACCTCGGGTAAATATATTAGTGCACACTTTAAAAATAATAAAACAATTAAAATAAAAGAAATACTCTAATACTATTATGCCCCTAAGAGAAGGAAAACTCGAAACAAAACCCTATACCAACACGTCTGACCAGCGTGGTATAGTAGGTCAATTTCCCTCCCATTATGGAGGAGCTCGAACCCAACAGTGGTAAACATATGAGCTGAGATGATGATGGTGATGAGATGATTATGTCCCTCGTATGGTGATAATTTAAAAAACATTGTGACACTTTTATTGTCCACTGGCAATCGTAAACACCGAATAAAGGAACACGAAAAGTATGGAACTCTTCTGCGAAACTTTTAATACAAACTGCATTCAATAACCAGTACGATATGTTTATCGTACGTAACGACCTGGGCCAACTCTATCTAATGCCGTTTAGTCAACATTTACATTCCCAAGGAGGGTTGACGTCTGGCAGGCGGCCCGTCATAAAACTATTGCCAGTAACTTTTACAATATGTACTATGAAAGAAGAGTACATATTTTATCGACCCTAAGTAACTGGGATAAGAGTAGGAGAATGACGATGTCTAACTTGCGTCAATCCCTTTTTAGCTAAACCCGAACTGCTTGCCATGTCTTTTCGTGACATACAAGGACGGTATAGTCTGCAAACATTAGTAATTCTGCTTTATGGAGCTTTAGCTTTGTTAGGTCTAAATAAATTCTTAAGTTACAAGAGGTCCATATATTTTTTAACTGAAAACTTCTTTAGGCGCATTGAGCGTTTTTGGAGGGGAAAAACTTATAGGTTCGCGTCACCGACATGCTAATGCTAATAGTATATCTATAGCTATATGAAAACATTGTAATCGATTAATTAAAGGATTACTGTTCAATATAAAAGTGAGTATTGAACATTTTAATGTTTTATATAGATAAATGAATAATGAAAATAAAGAATTTATTTTCAAATATTTTCAATATTCATATCAATATTTGCATTTAAAAGTATGGCATTATTTATTTTTAATTGTATTTTTAATATTTAACCTTTATGTCATGAAATGAGTATCATTGTGGTTTAAAGGTTATCTTACTAGCGTGGTAAACCGATTCCTAGATGTTCGATAATATTTTTTATTTTTATATAAAATATAGAAAATTATTATTATTTCAATTAGTTTTAAGTTAATAGTTTTCACTCCTATCGGCAGTCCCCATGACTGACTGTTGTTTTTTTTATTATCCGAGTGGCCTAACCCAAATCATTTGGAGTTCTGCCTTGAAATATTCGTCTATACAAGGTGTAAGGGGACCGCTCCCGAAAACAAAGACAGGTAACCCTACTAGTCCTACTTGTAATGATAGGCCAAAAAAAAATCGATTCGGATGAAAAAAAAATTTTTTTTTCACCACGCGATGTCGTGGAGCTCTTGAACATAATATGATAGTAAGTTTTGAATAGATTGCGTCTTTTCTCATCTGGGTATAGTTACGCATTTTTTATCGAGTTATCGTTACATGGCACTGTTCTAATACGATGGAATGGGAAAAACACTTAAAAAAATTGTGAAAAAAAAATTTTCATCTTGATCGTTTTTTTTTCTAGCCTATCATTACAAGTAGGACTAGTAGGGTTATCTGTCTTTGTTTTCGGGAGCGGTCCACTTCCACCCTGTATAATAAATGTATTCTTTAGCATATTTTTTTAAGAAAGTAATAAAAAAGTGTATGATGTGTGTATATGAAAAAATCATACATTTATAACATTTCTTTTTTTTATATTTCGTTCGTCTGGTGACGGAGTACGAATACCATTCAGTACCCTCTAACTTGTCCATTGATATCGTAAAAGACTACTAAGGGGTATAAAATGCATATGACATTTATGCAAGTGAAGGAAACCTCAATATAAGTCCCTATACAAATACCCGACCAGCATGCTATAATATGGTCAATTTCATTTCTATTGTGAAGGAGGCTATAACCGAGCAGCGGGCAATTTATGAGCTAATATGACGACGGTGATGAATGGCATATTTCGTTTCTTTCAGGTATAAAATGCAAAGCCCTAATGGATCTTCTCATAGAACTATCAGAAGAAAATGCTATGACTGATAAAGAAATTAGAGAAGAAGTAGATACGGCTATTGTAGCTTCCTATGATACTACATCGTGTCTTCTAGCTTATATTATGATGCTTCTGGGAACTTATCCTGAAGCTCAAGAGAAGATGTACCAAGAGTATGTATGAAATAAAGTAACTTGCTAGCTTCGCGCTAAAGTATAAACCTTAGTTGTACATTTTTCCCTCAAAATACTACTTGCAAATCCTTTTTAAACCAAAAAAGCTAATAATTATTTGAAGATAAAAACGTCAATAAAATAAAGTCTTTCCATGTGGTGACGGAGTAAGTATACTATTCACCACCCCAAATCTTACCCGTGGGTGGTCGTACGAAACGACTAAGGGATATAAAACGCATATAACATCTATGCGAGAGAAGGAAAACTCGAAACAAAACTCTATACCAACACGTCTGACTAGGGCGGTATAGTAGGTTAATTTCCCTCTCATTGCGGATGATGCCCGAGCCCAACAATAGGACATTTATGGGCTGTGATGATGATGAAGATAAAGTCTACCAATTGGGAGCATGCTCACGTCCCCCCATATGTAATTTTGATTCTTTTCTTTCAGATTAGTTGTATTTTAAACCTGGGCTAGATTATTTTCTCATATAACTCTTTTTTTTTATATTTATGGCTATTTTTTTATTGCTTGTTGTTTGTTTTGCTATTGTTGGTGGCAAACGAGCAAGCAGCACACCTGATGGTAAGTGTTACTGCCGCCCATGAACCTCAGCTATACCAGAGGTATAGCTACACCGTCGCCTGCTAGTGAAATCCCTAAACCGACCCAGAAAGTTGGGCTGCCGGCTCTCTCGCTCACCGAACGAAGTGTAGCAGCACATTGTCATAGCTCAGACGTTGGTTTTCTGCGAGAGTGTGGTACTACCCCGGATGGACCGGTCCGCGGCTGTAGACAGAAAACTATCATCAGTGTGATTCTACCAGTATTAATTACGGCTAAATATATAATAACTAGCTTCTGCCCGCGGCTTCGCCCGCGTAAAAGGTTACTTTCCTAAAGTTTTTGATCCCCTATTTTTATTTTTGACCGTCGGTAATACAGTGCAACGGTATTACAATACTCAGGGTTGGAACTTCATTACTGGACTGCTAGATGGCGTTGAAGAGGCTAGATTTTGAGATATTTTGACAAACAATTTTTTTATTTTTCATATAAATATTTTGATTTTTGTTTTAATAAAAAGTATCCTATGTTACTTTTAATACCTCCAAGAATATGTGTACAATGTTTCATGATGATCGGTTGAGTAGTTTTAGCGTGAAAGCGTAACAAACAAACTTACATTCACATTTATATATTAGTAGGGATAGGGATGATGACTTCTAATGCTTACGCGAGTATTACACATTTGAAATAAAACTACTTTTACGGATTCTATCGTGTTTGTATGCATGGTCACGGGAGAACCTCCCGATCACTGTAAAGTGTTCGAAACGTCGGGAAATTAAAAATCAAATACAAACGCGATAGAATCCGTAAAAGTAGTTTTATTTCAAATAAATACACAATTTTTAAATTTAATCTAGACAATGATAGAAATTGCAATACAAGACTAAGGATGTTTTGTATCATATTAAAGTCTAAACATATGTGTATATTAATTGTGTCTGAGATATTATTAGGCAAATTTCCAGTTAGTAATATTTTTTTTTTGAAAAATGAGTTAATTATAATGTTATCATTTACAGATTAAATGAAATATTTGAGGGCACAGATAGAGATGTAACGAAAGATGATCTACCCAAAATGGTGTACACGGATGCGGTGATTAAAGAAACTCTGAGATTGTACCCAACTGGACCTGTGGGATTAAGATATGTTGATAAAGATGTTCAACTTAGTAAGATAATTAATTGCTCATTCTCCTTTTTTTATCCCAATTACTTGGTATCGACGCAATATGTACTCCTCTTCCATCATACATATTGCAAAGTTATTGGCAATAGTTTTATAACCGACCGCCTGCTTGACGTTATCCCTCCTTGGGAATGTAATTGTTGACCAAATGGCATAAAGCTGTTAGTCGTCTTATACGACACTTACGAGCAAAAAAAAGACAGCTTGATGATGATTTATGTCATTAGAATGGATGGATATTCAATAAAATGTTCTATATATCAGCCTTCTGCTAAATGAAGACCTTCCCAAAATTAATATAGCAATAGGCGCCTTGACAGGTGGACTGGAGATCGCAATGGGGGATTCTACGCTAATAAAAAAAGGCTGTTGACTTCTGCAGTGTTCTTTTTTATTTGATCGCCTATAATCTTAAATTGACGCTCTGACTCCACACTCGTCATTTGTCCAAATGGTAAGAAGAGAAATCTGGGAACTGATAAACTGTCGTATTGTCCTTTGTCAAATATGGAGCTTGCCACCGGCAACACTTGAATATAGTGATCCTGGTTCTTGCTGGTTTTTACAATATCCATGGGCAAGTAAAAAAAAGCATTTTATTCTAAGTACCATCATACACAGACTATTGAATGAAATATTATTCAAAGAAAATTGTTAACAAAATTTATTTACTATTTTCAGAAAACTATGTTATGCCAGCTGGTAGTCAGTGTGCGTTACTCATCTATGGAGTACACTATCACCCCAGCTGGGGCCCAGATGTAAGAGCATTTAGACCTGAACGCTGGCTCGATCCTGATAATGCACCCCAACCAAACATGTTCGCTGGATTCAGTATTGGAAAAAGAGCTTGTATGGGTATGTTTCCAAGAATTTTATTTATTTTTAGGCGGCTTATTCGGAAAGATAAACAAATAAGCTGTTGGGATAATCCACCATTAGGTACAACGTCTAGAAGTATGTCACTGGAACGTTATTTAGAGAGTAACGTATCTGAAATACTAATCAGCCAGATGAACCTTTGCAGATATTTTTGCATTGCGTCGGTGGTCCGCTCACAAGGTATAGAGAGGTCGTAAGAAGTGAAATAGATTTTTGCTATGTATTCTGTCAACGCTCTAGCAGTAGGCTGACTATTCCCCAGTCTAGTCACCCACGGCCTCGGCTATGGCGACATCAGGCGCATCGTACGCCACTCCAGACCCCGGTAGCATAGCGTATCACCGAAGAGGATTTCCTCTCAGTCCCGCCCCATCGCCTCCTTCCGCGAGACGACTGTCTCGCAGGCCTATGTCCAATATTGGACATGAATTGGTTGATGGAGAATATTAAATAAACTACTACAGCAAAAAGAATTGATTTTGTTTCACTTGATAGAGTTATTTGAAATTATATAGTACTAAAGTTTATCACCATCTCAGCTCATACGTTAAAAGTTGTATATTCCGCTGCTGGATTCGAGCCTCCTCTAAAATAGAAGGGCAATTGACTGAATACAATAAATACACTGGTGAGACGGGATTGATATTGATTCGGGTTGAGAGCCCTCAGCGCTCACCCACAGTCCGGTTACGCTGTAACAGCCACTAGGCTAACAGCAATCGCGGTGGATGCGGTTTAGTAGGTAACCTAGCCCTAGGCTAGGAGTCCCACACTTTTCATCCGGGGAGTAAGTGCGTCAAGCATTCCTGGACCACTGCGACCAACTGCGTTACCAAAAAAAAAAAAAGTGGTTGATATTGAGTTTTATTTCTAGTTAACTATTTATTGCCATCTCTTTAATCTTTATCCATTAGTCGGCTTTTAAGACATTTAAGAACAAGAAACGGCTGGTAAATTGTATTCTACTCCACCTTCACATGGAATTACTAATATCCACATCTGTTCTGAGGAAAAGAATAGATGTGGTGAGTGTTCCTGCCACTAACAGTGGTATATGGATTATATAACAGTGGACGTCTGCAGGCTGATGGATGGATGAATGGATGGATTGATGAATTAGGCAATTTATTAAAAAATATTGGCTTATTACACATATGTGACTTCACCATACTCTACTGTTCACTATAGGTATATTGAACTAATGATTTCAGATCCTATCATAATACCTCAATGTTTTTTTTTCAGGACGTACCTTTGCCACTTTATCAATGAAGACCACCCTTTCTCATGTGATGAGACGATATAAGATTACCGCAGACATCAGCCAACTGAAATTGAAAATTGATTTTCTACTGAAACCAGTATCAGGCTCCGTAATAAGTATTGAAAGGAGAACCTGATGTACTTAGTAATAATATTAAATGCTTATAAAAAAAACATATGATTATAAAAAGAAATGGGTGCGTGTACTTATGTACGCGCGTGAGTAGTTATACTTCTTGAGCATCATTAAAACAGTTTTTTTTTAATTGCATGCAAATAATTAATTACAATAAAATAATAAAAGGACTGGAAAAGAAAAGGATAATTTTTGTTACTAATATTTACGAATATTAAATAATATTAATCAAAATATTCAATTTAAATCACTACTGAATGTAATTTATTCATCATCATCATCACAGCCCATAAATGTCCCACTGTTGGGCACAGGCCTCCTCCATAATGGGAGGCCTCTATACCGCGCTGGTCACACGTGTTGGTATAGGGTTTTGTTTCGAGTTTTCCTTCTCTCGCATATAACATCTATATGTTATATGCGTTTTATATCCCTTAGTCGTTTCGTACGATCACCCACGGGTAAGATATGGGGTAGTGAATAGTATTCTTACACCGTCGCCACACGGAAATATATATATATATACATACATATCATCACGCCATATCATATGAAGCGAAATTTGCATGTCCTAAAATATAATGTCCTAAAATATAAATATATATAATATGAAGCGAAATTTGCATGTCCTAAAATAGTTCACGATGGTGTAAGTGGCAGCACGATTCCCAATAGGTGCAGGTTCGAACCCCGCTTGTGACATCATTTTTCGTTTCGTAATCGGGTATTTATAAATATATATAATTTATTAGCACATATATAATTCGCTTTTGAATGAAATTAAAACACGTGTTGTGAATGTAGGAACTAGAAACAGGTTCTATTCTATTTTATTGGTAGCTTTTTCGAGACTTAATGAGCGATTTAGCGACCAGCTTCAACTTGCTACTTTCGTGTTATAGTGATACGCGCGCATCTTAAAATTTCACTCTCATATTTTTTTCATAAATCGCCTAAAAAAGTATAACTTCAAAAAGAATACATTTACAATTAGGTTTTATACAGTGGCAAAGGGAGTGGAATCAACAAACGGAGCTTAAATTCTAATCGCAAATTCATTCACTCAAGATAAGTGAATTAAAATAAAAAGAGAAAATAAAAAAAATAGCGCATATTAATCACTGATTCAGTAGTCATAATTGGAACACTGCTTGAATAGGGCGCTATACTCCCCTGAAAATGGACTTGCCATATTAAGCGAGGGTAACTCAAACTTACGTGTCAAAGGGGTTCTAGGTATCCAACCTATGAGTATCAGCATTAGCGATTAACATCTTCCTTTTGCTAAAATAACTTGATTAAACAACAATTAGTGTCTTTATCAAACTATACGTTTTACTTATTTTAAACGTATCACGAAAATGATAAATATGTTTTTAAGTGGCAAATATAAATGTATTAGTTTAAGTAAGCAATTTAAGTATAGTAGATTTAAGTACTATTAGATCTTTTAAGTAATTTCAGATTTGAATAAGACCAGGAGTATTCTTCTTCATCATGAACTCCCTCTTGACTCCACTCTGGATTAGAAACCATCAGTACTCATTGATTTCATTAATATTTTTTAACGATCATGAATTTGATTCTACTTGGAATGTAAATAATAATAATACAATAAATAATCTTTTTAGTTTCATTTCTTTTCGCATCATTTCATTTCTTTTCCCATCGTTTCATTTCATAGTAATAATATTCTGAAATTATAGAACAAGAGAAACCTTATACCAATTGCACAAATAGCGTAGTGGTTAAGATACCAACCTCCGGTTCCAGTGCCGTGGGTTCGATTCCCACGCAGGACAATACTTTGTGCGATCTACAAAGTGTTGTTCTAAGTCTGTGTGTAATTTGTCTGCGTTAATTGAATGTTTGTAAAATCTCCCACAATAAAAGGATTATTTCGTTAGTGCAAGGTGGTGGAGTATTTTTTATTTTTTTAAAGAAAAAAGAACAAGAAATCGTCTTACCTGTGTTGTGTATTATGCTAATTGTCCTCAAATTGTGAAGAAGACTCAGTCAGATAAATATCGTACATCGAGTCTTGGAAAGAGTTATTCGACTAATTTCGCCTTCGTAGAGCGTTATCTCTATCGCACACTACTTGTGTGACGTCCCACGTAACACCGACAGTCTATTAGTTATTAAATCAATTCTTTAGGTTTTAACAATTCTAAATATTTTTTTAACTAAACACAGAAGAACACAGAAATTAACCGATCACATTTTAACCACGACTCAATTTGCAGTATTTATTGTCCGGTTCTGTATGAATGTATATACATTGGAATACGAATTTACTAATATAAAAATATTAAATTTTCCAGAAGTATATTACAAGTTAAGTATAAGGTTTGTTCTCTTGTACTTATTGTATAAGCTATATAATAATTACATGTCAATACGATATGGCTTAAAGGTCTAAGCAACCAAGCCATAAACTCCAAAAAAAAAAAAAATCAATACGATAATGTCATATCGTGTCATGCCAGAAAAAAATTATGTTCTAATTTAAAAACAAATTCATTTCTTTATTACTGTTTATTGTTTTTAATTTTTCCTTAATGACCTTCGAAATACGGTAAAAAAATGAATAACTAAAACTGTCGCGTTTATTTAAAAACCTTTATAATATATGTATATAATGTTTTTTTAAAGACAATACTTAAATTAAAAACTTAATGCCTACATTATGTGAGACAATTATATATTTGTAAATATAATTAAGGGACACAAATAATACTATTTCGAACAATCATTTCGCGCATAGAAGTTAGAAGATAGAATCCACGTTCCGTGGCAAGAGAGGTCGCTACTAATCATTAAACCGTTTATGCAAAGATATAACTCCATCTACATTTAGTATATCACACAAACCTACCCAGACAATAATTACGATGTCAAAATGTAACAATCATAGACATTCAAAATAATTTTTCGGGGATAGAGTCCTCTTCTTCTTCAGCAATATAGTTATATTTTCCTTCTTTAATAGTATAACATGGGGTATTACGCTTAACAGTTGTTAAACACTAGCCTTTTCGACCACCGAAGAGAACGATCAGGTACCGGTGGCCTGCTCGCATGGCGAAGAGAGGCGCTTTGCAGTGTGGATCTATGGGGTTGCGCGCCGTCTCTTCCGTCGCCCCGGACCGATTTGGCGGAGCGTGTCCACTCCATGGCGCACCGTAAAAAAGAAAAAAAAACACTAGCCTTCTCCCAAATAGCAGAGAGATTGACACACCATAGGACTAAAGAACCTTAGTTATATGGAACCTTAGTCAACTGGGTTGGGAAAAAAAAAATATTTCTAATTTTCCTCCTCTTGTTGTTTACTTATCTTGCGATGTTAATGTTATGTACTTATATTTCTCAATCGTCTTATCTAATACCCACAGGAAATAAAGAGTTGTCGAATTATAGTCTTATTCCATCAATACGCGTATAAATAGCAGAACCATAATAGTCCTTGATTTTTTCGGGTTGAGAGCCCTCAGCGCTCACCCATTGTCCGTGTAAAGCTGTCAAAGCCATCTCGGCTAACAGCAGCCGCAGTGGATTACTTTTTAGTGGGTACTCCAGCCCCGGGATTTGGCGAGTCCCACACTCCCCGATTAGCGGGGTTAGTACGTAAACGCATGTTTAAGCACCAATGCGTTACCAAAAAAAAAATTTAAAAAAAAACTCCTTGATTTTGTTACGTAATATACTTTATAAGTCTATCATTATTACCATGCCATCACAGTCATAGACACATGAACAGCATAAGACTACCAGTTGTGATGAGGTGGAACACCTTAAATAAGTATTATTGGGTCAGATTTTACTGAAGATATAGTAATAGAAGAAATAAGCCGAATGTTTTGAAAATATAGTTTTGACTCACTTTTTATTGAAGATTTATCTATTGGCATAACTAAAATTTTCGTTTCGAAAAGTAACAATAAAACTACTTCAAAGATTTACGAGATGACAAAAAATATTTTAAAGTTAAATGCCGTTTTTAGAAACAACGCCAACGTAAATTTAAAAAAATCTTATATTTCAATAAATAATTGGACCCAAATCTTTACAGACTCCTAAGATTCTTGGTATGGTGATAGAATAGAAAATATGTAATTCTTCATTCCTTTTCTTGCTCGAGAATATCATAAAATATCATCTAAGGGATATAATTAGCGGGTATTAGCTATGCAAGAAAGTTCTATCTATATGAACCCGTCTGCAGCTTGTAATAAATCAATTACCCTACTATTATGGAGGGGACTTTTATTGACGACAGGCTATGGTATACCCACACCCCACTCAATACATCCGGGGCGACATTAGGAAAGACTCAATAACCTGCCCTACACGTACCTTTCAGTGTCGTGCGAAGGGCTACCAGTACCCAATCTTTGTGTTCGTGGAGACTCGTCTCTAACAGTGGTACGTAAATGAGCTGATATGAGTGAATGAATGAATTATGCCCATATAAAAAATAAGATTTACTCATTCAAAGTTAGCTAACATGATTGAACAGAATATAATTTTATTGCAACTCCACCTATTCATTAGACGACGAAGACATAAAACTATAAAATAAAATAACAAATAAAATTACAAAAGATAACTAGCATTGGTCATAAAAACTAATGACAAACAGAATAATAGAATACTATTACACAAAGGGTTATAAAATTAATTTATGGATATATTGTATTTATAATACAATACAATACAATACTTGATAGCTGTGTGGTAGCGGCTACGAATACTGCCAACCCTTACTTGCTAGTGAATGTCTTAAAAAACGACTAAAATCTTTATAACGACCTGGACCAACTACATCTGATGCTGTTTGGTCAACAATTACATTCCCAAGGAGGGTTGACGTCAGACAAGCGATCGGTCATAAAACTATTGCCAATAACTTTTACAATATGTACCTACTATGAAAGAAGAGTACATATTGTATCGACTCCAAGTAATTGGAATAAGAGTAGGACTATGATGACTGTATAATGACTTGATGTTTGATTTGCTTTGTGGTGGTAGCTACGAATAATACCTTTGTTTGTTTTTAATTGCTTATGGTGGTAAGCAGCTCACCCGATGGTGTTATTGCCGCTCATTGATTTTTACAATACCAAAAGTATCATCATCGTCACAGTCCATAAATGTCCCAATGTTGGGCTTGGGCCTCCTCCGTAATGGGAGGGAAATTAACCTACTATACCGCGCTGGTCAGACGTGTTGGTATAGGGTTTTGTTTCGAGTTTTTCTTCTCTCCATACCATACCAAAAGTATAGCACATAATAACAGGCTAATGATGATGATGGTTACTACGAGAGTAGTTCAGTTGATGGCCCTGTACGGAGCATCGATGGAATAGGAATCCCTGACTCTCAGTCTCAGGACCCGCCACTGGCAACCACAGGGGCTGCTCTTAATGCTGATAATCCAATGGGATGATAATTCGAGATAACTGGATCTCATCTGGACTATCAGACTGAAGAAGTAGAGTATTGTTTACAGGTCTATTAACACTGGCCTATGTGATCTAAATACATTGAGATGCACAAATAAAACAATATTATTATCATTCTCCTACTTTTATCCCAATTGCTTGGGGTTGATACAATATGTACTCTATTTTCATAGCACATACCTATTGTAAAAAAGTTATTGGCAATAGTTTTACGACCGGCCGCCTGCCTGACGTTAACCCTCCTTGGGAATGTAATTGTTAACCAAACAGCATCAGATAGAGTTGGCTTAGGGTTGCTTATATGGCTCTTAGGCGTCTTTTATGACATCCACGAGCAAAGTAAGGGTTGGTAGTATTCTTAGACGCTACTACACAGCAAATAAAACAATATTAATTAGTCAATAAATAATGTATTTAACCTATTATATTATATCTAAGTTCTCTCTTCTAAACTGATCTCATGACCTGAGACAGGTTTAAGTAGAAATTCAAATCGTAGCCGCAGTTTTGAATTATCAGCAGAAATCTTGTAACGTCGCAACACGTGAACGAGGCTTGTCTTCATTGAAATCATAGCGTAAGTTTTACCTGGGAAATATATCAAACATTATTTCATCATCATCTAAGCTTATATTTGTCCCTCTGTTGGGCTCGAGCCTCCTCCATAATGGGAGGGAAATTGACCTACTATACCACGCTGGTCAGACGTGTTGGTATAGGGTTTTGTTTCAAGTCTTCTTCTCTTGCATAAATGCCACATAACTTTTATATCCCTTAATCGTCTCGGGCAAGATATGAGGTGGAGAATTTTATTCTTACTCCGTCACCATACAGAAAGGAATTTATTTCGTTAAAGTTTATATAAAAAACATACAATGAAATAGACTGAGATAAGATCATAATATTACTGTCGTATAATATTTTTGCACTTATATTAGGGTTCAGCTGTCACTAAAATGGGTACCTAATGACAATTGAAACCTAATATAAGTACAAAAATAATATTGTTTTTAATAGTTATATCAGCTCATATATCAGCCCATTACTGAGCTCCTACGTAATGGGAGATGAGAATGTCAAACGAGTTCGTATAGCGTTTTACGTTATCATCACAGAGAAGTCAGCCGCTTGGGTCCCGTAGTTGTCTTTAACGATCACCGGCACGAAATGAAAAGGTGATGACATATTGTATTCTTTACTATATTAATACACGGAAATTTAAAAAAGTAAAAAATCTTAATGTATCAAAAACAATACGTAAACATTTGATTGCTGATATTGAACTCTGCTGGAAGCACGACTCTAACAAAAGTACAGGCGTCTTTACAAAAGAGCATAGCATCATAATTGTCACATTGGATACTGCCTATTACACTGCTCCTAGGGTTGAGTAAGGAGTGAGATTTATTATACTGCATTCTTGACTCTTCACCACACATCAAGATAAATATGATTATGATGAGAACATAAAGAAAGCAAAAACGCAAAAACTATAGAAACAAGATTTTTTTCGATTGCTGGTATTTTTATATTATTATCATCATTTTTTGCTACCCAAATCCTAAAACCACTGTTGTGACTCATAATGTGTAAGCAATTGTAATAAATTCTTGAAAACGAAATTTGCAAAACAATATAACAATGATAAGATCACACGCTTATACAACTTCTAGTATCATATTATTAAGATTTCTCTGAGCAGAATATAAAAACTTACCTAGACAAGCACGTTTCCCTAAGCTGAATCCAGCAAATGCATTTTGACTTGCAGGTATGTTCTCATTTAACCATCTTTCAGGTCTAAATTGATCGACATCTTTGCCCCATACAGGATCTCTATGAGTACCGTATAGAAGTACCACACATTGACTACCAGCTCGCATCGTGTAATTTTCTAAATGAAAAGAATGTAACACATATAATCGAAGCTCCTGTCAAATTTCTATTCAATTTACCAAATTTGATCTAATTTCATTAAGTTCCATATATTTTATATATTAAACTTAATGAAATTACATTCAATTGACGCTATATATCGGATTATTTTTTCTGATCTTTCAAATTGGAAGCAATATTTGATTACCATAGACACCTAATTACACTAGCTTATTTAATAAAGTGATTAGAATGGATTTCCAATGGATGATGATGGTAGAAGTACGTCTAAGTCTCATTTATGGTAATCATTTTTCGCTTGCAAATAAGATATACAGGCAGATAGAAAGACGTTTAAATTAATAATTATTTCATAAACTTACTCAGCTTGACATTTTTGTCGACATATCTTAACGTCACTGGTCCAGTAGTGAATATACGTAAGCTTTCTTTAATAACTGCCTCTGTATATACCAACTTTTGTAAATCGTCTTTCTCAACATCTCTTGAGCCATCGATAACTTCCATTATCCTGTAGGTGAATATTATTCTTTAAAATAATTTATTTAAAAATGTTAAATGAGAAATTTTTCTTATCTATAAATATATGTCGTGTATTTCAAAAACAACTCTGAATACACTAGACATAAGGGATAAAAAAAATCTAATTTTTAAGTTATATTCAACAGGCTGTAACTCCGAAGAAAATAGTTGTAATTTAAAAAAGTCGTCAAATTGTATCTTTAAGTGTCTAGTTTTAACCGTAGATAACTCAATCATATACGGTATCGGAGTAGTTTGAAGAAATTATCGGCAAAATCCAGATTTTTGGTTCTCTTTAAATGGTTACGGATTTTTTTTTTGGAATTTTCATTTCAAGGCACTTTTAACAAATATTCTCATTAATTTGCCGTTAGGTCTGTACGATGATTTGACGCGGCGATATCAAAGCAAGAAAAGTCCTTTTTTACTCAGATAATACTACAATTACATTTTCTTTTAATTACGACCTTTTCCTTCGCAGTAACAGACTTTTGAAAATAACCCAAAAATTTGTTTTTTTTTGTCTCTCTTAATTTTTTATCTAATATGTTTCGGTCACATTTTCTATAGTTTTTTTTTTATGTTACCTACATGCATTATGAATCTTTACTGCTGATGTACTATGAGGTATTTTAATGTAAATAACTCATTTTTTTAATGCATAAATTGTAGATAGATAGATGTATTGTGGCATGTCTGGGTCTAGCTGTAGTGTTTGACTTTCGACTTTCTAAAGATTCACTACAGAGACGTAACATTTAATTAGATTATCAAAGAAAATCAGCATTTCCTTTCATGCGAATATAGCTGCAAAATGATTTTTTTATCAGTCAGACTGTAGTTAAGCAATCAAAGTCATTATTTTATAAGAACCTTGATGATTTTAATAATAAATATATTAGAATAACTTACTCGTTATAAAGTTTCTCTTGTACCAACGGATATTTGCCTAGTAGTATCATAATGTAACTTAGCAAACTAGATGTTGTGTCGAACCCTGTTATTATAGCCGTGTCGACCTCTTCCCTAATTTCCTTATCAGTGAGGGCATCGTCATCTGATAATTCTAGAAGTAAGTCCAGTAATGGTTTGTATCTTCCTGTATAAAAGACAATTTATATGTTAATTTTAGTTAACTCGTATAAGTTCCAGAGAGATGTCAGATAGATGGCCGGTCGTAGTTATGAAGACTCGCATATATATTTGGTTATTGGCAAACAAGATTTAGAAAACCACGTCCCTTCATTATTTGCTTAAAAAGATAATAATCATCATCATCATCATTTCAGCCTACTGCTGTCCACTGCTGGACGTAGGCCTCCCTCATGTTACGCCACAGATTGCGGTCGTATGCGGCTTGTATCCAACGAAGCCCAGCAACCTTCTCCAGATCGTCTGTCCACCTAGTGGTGGGGCGTCCTACTCTGCGTCGTCCGGTACATGATCGCCACTCTAGAACCTTTCTTCCCCAGTAGTTGTCGGTTCTTCGAGCGATGTGGCCTGCCCATTGCCACTTCAGCGTGCTAATTCTTCGTGCTATGTCGTTTACACAAATGATAATATCGAGGGAAAATTCTTATGCCGCGGGGACTTTACAAACATATAATTAACGGACTCAAAACAATGTTCAACAATGTTCTGCGATCATAAGTTTGAACCCATGATACTGTACGAAAGGTACTTAGATCAGTTCCGTATTTATGCAATCCAACTAAATCCAATGTTATTTTTTCTTTACAGTATATTGACTACCTATTATTGGTTTAGTAACCGTTGTAACCGTTAGTTTGGTTAGTAACCGTTTTTTTTTTTAAGATAAAGAAATTGGGACTATTACAGTTAGGTTAATATTTTAAGTTTTAATTTTTGAATTTTCTGCCCTTTATAGAGACTAATAAAGAATGTAATCATCAACATCATCACAGCCCATAAATGTCCCACTGTTAGGCTCGGGCCTCCTCCATAATGGGAGGGAAATTAACCTACTATACCGCGCTGCTCAGACGTGTTGGTATAGGGTTTAGTTTCGAGTTTTCCTTCGTTTTCTCGCATAGAACATCTATGCGAGAAAACATGAGTTTTATATCACTTAGTCGTCTCGTACGATCACCCACGAGCAAGATATGGAGTGGTGAATAGTATTCTTACTCCGTCACCACACGGAAAAAAATAATGTAATAAAAATTGTAAAAAGGGATAACAGCATTCTATTGAAAAACTTATAATAGCAATAGTAGTGATAACAAATATATTAAATAATGCATATAGCAGTACCTAGTTCCCAAATAAAACTTAGTATTTAGACTAAAATATAATAGATAAAATAATATTTCAACAGATTACTAACCGATAACTTTTGATCCATATTCTCCTGTATTGCTGATTCTCATTGCTTTTTTCTTTTGTATTACCTGAAATAATTTCGTAATTATAACTACTTGTTGTCAAGTTTAATTAAAAGTAAAACAAGCAAAAAATAAGGCTTATTTTCAACACGGTACGGTACGTTGGCACTGAAACCTCAAGGTCGCTCAGTTCGCTATGGAGAAAACTCGTCAATCGCTTGCTCTTACCCCAAGCTCATTATAAAGTTCTTAGTTGTCTTTTACGAATTCCACGAGCAAAGTAAGGGTTGGTAGTATTCGTAGGCGCTACCACATAGAACTATATTTGAGATAATTCCACGTAATAAAATCCAGATTACGGAAAGTTATAGAATAACGAGTGTAACCTACACAGCCCGAAGAATTAGCACGTTTTTTTTATTGGGCAGGCTATATTCTGATAATACACTGTCAATTCCGTACAGGGCGATGGAAGGGTGATATGTGGCCCCATAACGTACCGTGTTCTCTAGCCATCATTATTGGGTCGACCACTGACACCAATTCTTTGACATCCGTAGCCGATACGGCACAAAAATTAGCAAGCTGCAGTGGTAATGAGCAGGCTATATCATCGCTTGTTTAATCGACCCGTAGGCGAAGAAAGATTCTCGAATGAACTGCGAATTGCACGATGTGGCCTAGTATGATGCACCACCATATAGACTGATGTTATCATAAAAATCGTATTATTCCCTTGCAGAAGCCTAAGTCCAACATGGACATTGACAGGCTTGGATTCATGGATAAGGTCTGCTATTGGGCATTTCTCTCAAGTCTCTTTAGGTTTATAATAGTAAGGAAAAAAGGCCTTTCATATCGAGACACACCTTAATATGCAGATAGAACTAAAAAGATATCCCAAATAGAATTCTCCTAAATAAGAAAAGGTACATGGTTAATCTCAATAAATACAGGTAATATACCTTATTAGACATAGAATTAACTACTTGTATGAGTCCGTCATGCTTCTTCTTCAATCCACAAAGCCTGAATATAAATTCGCTTTGAAGCCAAACGTTTTGGAAGCGGGAAGTTATTATATTCAAAATTTTATCAGTTGCGTCCATATATTTTTTAATAAAATCCTTGTCTTCGAAACCATCTATTCCGAAGGCGGTTACTAGAAGAGAAGAAATTGTTATTTTAATTATAGTTTATTTAATTAATTAATATATTGCTCGTATTGTCACGAGATAACAATACAGCAATAAATGGCAGTTGTAAAAATCAGTTCGGCAATCATATAACACCAAATGCAAACTCTAACCTATCTGATAAACGTGGTGATTATGATACTAATTCCGCCTTAGGAAAGCTTACGTTCTACAAGGAACATTGAAGTGCTGATAGATGGATGGCTTTTCTGATAACTATAACCTTTTACATTTGACCTACTACACCACGCTGATCAGACGTGTTGATATAAGGTTTTATTTCGAGTTTTCTATCTCTTGCATAGATGTTATATACGCTTTTATATCCCTTAGTCGTCTTTTACGATCAGCTTTTTTTTTTTTTTTTGGTAGACCATGGCCCGGTCACACGTCGCTCGCACCGTCCGGGGCGACGGAAGGAGAGCGCGTGGCTCCATAACCCACCGTATTCCCTCCCCATCGCCATTGGGCCGGCCACTGGTACCGCTTCCTTGCCTTCCGTGGCCAGAACGACGATCATCTACGGGTAAGATTATATTTTTACTCCGTCACCACACTGTAAATATCACCATCATCGTTAATATACGTTAAGAATACTTACAGCAAAAAGTTTCCAATGCAATATTCCTCAAATGAACAGTGTGATCGAATGGTTTCCCTGTTTCATTCTTCAAAATATCTACAAATCGTCTCGATTGGCTATTAAATATATCTAAGAATCCATACATCACTGGTAGACTGAATGCCGGTGTTAGAAGTTTTCGATGTCTTTTCCAAACATCACCTGATGAAAATTATTTATTTCGAATTATAGAAGAAATTTAGGTGGAGGTCCAACATATATTTATCGTATTATTCTTCTTCTTATGTTTTTTTTTTTTTGTGTGTCTTAGTTGTTAGCCTCAGATGGCTATGACAACTTTACCCGGACTGTGGGTGAGCGCTGAGGGCTCTCAACCCGTAATTCTTCTTATGTATTGGCAATCAGCTACATATACGAGCTATTGGTGCCAGTGTCAAGTTATAAATATTCTCACGTTTTTAGTCTTTCAAGTCAGTCGTTGTCTAAGTCAAATTGTCACCATTAACAGTGCAATGGCCACACTGTTAATGGTATCTTGTGAGAATTTTGATGAAAAACGGAAACATTGTAAAGCACTTTTATATGATATTCACTACATCTTAGCAGTTCCATGCCATCAAAATTATCTAATATAACACGTTAAAACACTAAGATAACGAATATAATACAAGAACACCACATGACGTATTAAATTCCCGCTAAAAAACCCCAACATATATATTTATCGTATTATAGTAGTAGGGCCCACACCGTTGACATTTTACTGTCTACAGACTTTTTTTTTTTCTTTTTTTTTTTTAAACTATTGTATGTTTGGGCTTATCTCTCCCCTGACATGATCATGGACCTTGTTTAGCGTGTTAGATTAGATTAGATTGAAATATAGTTTAGGGGTGTTAATAGAGTTAGTAAGTTGAGTTATGTATTAAGTTATGTATAGATAAGATTGTATAAATATAGTTATAAGGATAAGTATGAGAGATAAGGAAACTTAATATTAGTAGAGTAATAGTAGAAATTAATATAAATAGCGATTTTTTCTTTTCTTTTTAAATTAAAATTAAGTAAAATACAGAACATAGACAATTGATATCTACAGTCTTGGACCAGTCCATCCTAGGTAGTACCACACTCTCGCAGAAAATAGACGTCTGAGCATTGGCAATATGCCGCTGCGCTTCGTTTGTTGAGCGAGAAAGTCTATGGGCGTTAGTAACACTTACCATCAAGTGTGCTACTTGCTCATTTGCCACCATAAGCAATAAAGTAAACCAAAAATAAGCAGCGCTATGTAATATCCACGTCCAATCAATGTTCGTTATCAACATTTTAATAGATTATTTTGTATTTATTATCTTGCAGAGTTAGGGGAGGGTTTTCTATAAAAAAAAAAACATAAAAAAAAGAATGGGGTGTCTTTTCTATATTAACATGAGAATCAGAGTCCAATTTGTTGAAATAATGCTGATATTTTGTTAAGAACAAGGCTTTTGTTAGTTTTATCTACATGGTAATGATGAGTTAAAAATATAATTGAGCTCTCCACCCTTTACTTTTCCATGGTAGTGGCAGTCATAAAAATCTGCTAAAGTATTACGATAAGAAAGAGATTATATCATGAGGAAACACTCTTACATTATCATTCTAAGCGTAGCAATTATAGGGACAATTCTCCCTTAAGGAAGCCTATACCAAAAATTATACGTCAATACATATCTTATTTACATCGTCAGACACATCGGATCGGATTCAAACTGTCTGATACGTCGTCAGACACTAGGATTCATTTTTTTAGTTCGGAACTTGCCTTTGATTAAAAAAAAAGTATAAAAGTTCTTTTTTGTTCTCTATTACATGATCATAACGTTTGTGTAGATTTTAAAATTACGAAAGATCGTAATAAATGCTTTTCTTCTTCTTTTAATTACCTATAATTTATTGAATTTCTTTAGCTATGTGGTAGCGGCTACAAATGCTACCAACCCTTACTTTGCTCGTGGATGTTGTGAAAGATGACTAAGAGCCTTATATCGACCTAGGCTAATACCATTTAATGCCGTTTGGTCAAAAATTGCATTCCCAAGGAGGGTTGACGTCTGGTCTGGCTGGTCATAAAACTGTTGCCAATAACTTTTACGATATGTACTATGAAAGAAGAGTACATATTGTGTCGACCCCAAGAAATTGGGATAAAGAGTAGGAGAATGATAAATTTATAAAATTCTTCATACTAACCCGAAGAGGTAATTAATCCATCGCCAAGCCACGGCTTTGCATAATCATAAACGAAGTGCTTCTGTAGGCACGCATTGGCTGCTGTGAGTGCATCCTCTGGGTCTGTTATAACTGAAAATACTATACGCTTAATATCAAATAGTTAGGGCCACACTGTTGTCAATATTCTGTCTACAGGCACGGGGCAGTCCTACCAGGAACCGACCACATTTTTGCAGCGCCAAAATCTTTCAGATACACAGAGGTCAAGGAAGCGGTGCCAGTGGCCAGCCCAATGGCGATGGGGAGGAAATACGGTGGGGTATTAGACCACGGGCCGCCCTTCCGTCCCCTAGGCGGACGGCGTGTGTCCAGACCATAGCCTACAAAATATATATATATATATATATATGACAAATTAAATCACATTATGTTTTAACATTGACAGCGTCCATTCAATATTTTAACTATGCAGCCGAAAGATATTGTAACAATTTTTTTTTGGTAGGGGGTTTTTGGAAGTGCAGTGTTTCTTTCAATTCAAAACGTTCGCTTTCGAATTCCATGAAGGCAGGCAGAGGCTGTGGTGGAGGAGCGTGTCTATGAGGTGATTCTCCACGCTGACATACTTACACCAGTGAGCTGAGTGACAGAGCCTGAATTACAAATATGACATCCTATTTGCGAGTGGGCGGACCGGGGCCTAGTTCGCCACCCGCAGAGAGTCAAATCGGGTGAGAGCCACGCGACGTTAAGAGTACCCCAAGAGATTCTGGTTGAAACAAACTCTATGTTAATCGTTCACAAATCTACCAACAAAGTATTTTATTGCATTATTTTGGATACATTATAACTTGAACAGAGATGAAGGAAGTTAATGAATTTAAAAAAAAAATCCATTCGCGATTCAAACGTCAACGTTACATCAAAACCATCTTCATTCGTAACAGGGTCTCAACTTATTTCGTGTCCTCATCATCCTCATCTCAGCTCATATGTCCCACTGTTGGGCTCGAGCCTCTTCCATAATAGGAGGGTAATTGACCTACTATACCACGCTGATCAGACGTGTTGGTATAGGGTTTTGTTTCGAGTTTTCCTTCTCACGCATAGATGTTATATGCGTTTTATATCCCTTAGTCGTCTCGTACGATCACCCACAGGTAAGATAGAGGGTGGTGAATTGTATTCTTACTCCGCCCCCACACGGAAGATGTGTTATTTCGTGTATGTAAATGTAATTTTCTCATCCCTATAAATTAATGTAGCCTATTACTAATTTTAACAGAAAGGTAACTTACAATAGTAAATTTTAGTTCCGATTAACAAACAAATAACACCTCCTTGTTTCTTAGCTTCAAAAGATATGTTCTTTATAAAACGCCATAAACCTAAAATAAGTCAAAAAACATTATTATGCAAAAAAATCCTGCTAAATCCGAAATAGTAAAAGATTTAGTAGATGTTTTTCACATCTTCGCGAGTATATGAACATTTCCGATGGGTGTACGCAGCGTCGCAGTTTAAGTTTTTACTTTTAAAAACCTCTCGTACTAAGGAATATACATCTTTGTGCTTCTTAGACAAAGGTCTTCACAAACACACAATTATAGACACAAATAATAGTAATATTTCTGAATCGTATAAAAAATTATTATATGATAATTTTAAAAAAAATATGCTATTTAAAGAATTATTTAATCATGAAAAGAATAATTATATATTATAATTAGAAATATATGCTTAAATTATTTTATAATTTTAGAGTCAGAGTTATGGCAGCATATGCATTGCGGTTCCAAATTTTGAGCTGTTTACTGATAATTTGTGAACTTAATCGTCAAAAATCGAGAAAATCTCCATAAAATTACTTTTATTTATTGCTAGTCTAGATTTGAACCCAACAATTTACGGATAAAACCCTTTTTTTTTATTTTATTTTTTTTTTGACCGTGAGCTATGCAGTGGTTACACCCCGCTAAATCCGTCCGGGGCAACAGAAGAAGCGGCGCACGACCTCATAGAATCGCCCCTCTCTATGCCGAGCGAGAGGGTCATCAGAACTCGGACTTTATCTTCGGTGGCCCGCCCGGCGGTTTACCCTCACGGGTATCCTCTCGAGTCAATGTCCCGGCAGATTTCGCCGTCGGGGCATCGTCCTCACGCGGTGGCCTCGCTTCGGGGCGACCAGACTAATCCCCGGTCTGGCCACCCGATGGATATAACACTAGACCAACAACACATTCTCCACAGATAAATACAAAAAACAAATGAAGAATAAACAAAAAACTTACTTAAGCCGTCTCCAGTAATTAAATGTAAATGTCCTATAATAGGTAACACACCAGGATACAATGGAGGCAATTTATGCCCTCGTTTCAAATACATTTTCCATGACCAAATACCGTACAAGCATAACAAAATACAAAGTAAGACTGCGCCTAACATCGTCATTCGTTCTGAAATGTCCGTAATGTTCTGTTTACAAAACGCTGCAAAGCACTACAATATATACACAATTCTTAACATGTTGTTTTCGCATGCTATTTAACTTAATGTTTTTTCGCATGCCTACGTAATTATATCATCGTCATTCTCCTAATCTTATCCCAATTACTTGGGGTCGATACAATATGTACACATGTTCTTTCATAGTACATACTGTAAAACTTATTGGAAATAGTTTTATGACCGGCCGCCTGCCAGACGTTAACCGTCCTTGGAAATGTAATTGTTGACCAAACAGCATCAAATGGAGTTGGCCCAGGTCGTTATAAGGTTCTTAGCCGTTTTTTACGACAACCACAAGCAATGTAAGGGTTGGTAGTATTCGTAGCCGCTAACACACCGCTACATAATTACAGGCTACATAATTATATATCTATTTAATATTATTAATTAGACACATAATTGTGTCTAATTATTATTCTTATATTTCATAAAATAAAGAATTGAAGTCAATCGAAAAAAGTAAATTTAAGTGGTTATATATAGTAGTAGAAATAATAAATGGAATAAAATTAACGGACTAAAAATACAGACATTTTGGACATAATTGTTGAAGTGCTGATGAAAGGCCAGATTAAGAGTATCCGAAACCGTAGAGCATGCATTTCTGGGGGCGGGTGACTGGACCGGAGAATAGTCCGTTACAGATCAGGTCACGGTCAGAGAGGCTGACCGCGTGAGGGCGACGCCCGGCAGTTAGCTGGGGCGTCGACGGGGAATAATATCCGAAAGGGTAACCCGCCAGGCTGGCCACGGTTGGCAAGGAAAAGGTCCCAGTGGCGGGTCTAATGGCGATGGAGAGGGAATACGGTGGGTTATGGGGCCACGCACTGCCCTTCCGTCGCCTCGGATGGAACGGGGATGTGTGTGTGGACCACAACCTACATAAAAAAAAATCATTTCTGGGATGAGTGTGTATTAAGCGAGAAAGGTAAGCCACCTTCGTGGCATATAGAAATTTATAGTCTCTGATTAACCCTTTAAAAAATAGATGCGCATCTGCATACATATACTCAATTATGTGTACATTAATTGCCAGAGCTATTACGTTACGGAAAAACGTGTTAATTTTAGACCAGTCACGCGTTTGCTAATATATTAATTTACCATAAATCAGTAACTATTTAATTTACCATAAAAGTTAAATTTAAGACTGTTGCTGCCTAAAGTAAAAAACAAGGTGTCGAAAAAACTACAGAACGAATTATTACCGAGGCTGCGGGTGACTGGATCGGGGAATTAGTCCGTCACCCGCCGAGCGGCTAACCGCGCGAGAAAGGACAGACGCCCCGGACGGAGTGGTGCGAGGAGTGCACCGACCATAGCCCGCACCAAAAAAAAAAAAAAACAAAAAAAAAAATGCGAATTATTAACTCTAACTTATTTAGGGCTTACATATTGTAAGCATGTTATGAACTGAAATGAAAATCTGCCCGTCTAATGAAACTATCTGCTGTACCTACACGCATATGATTCTCCAATTCTTTCCTTTCTGGTATAATTTATTGTCACTACCTTTCTTTGTCTCAGTCACCGATTAGGTGATTTCTAATTAGAGTTTATTTTTTTTAAATGCTTTCAATAATGCTAGTGTTTACAGATTATATCAAAAAATACAAACATCAGCACTTTATTTTTTGCGTGCATTTGTTGGTTCCTCGTGTGGTGAAGAAGTAAGAATGGAATGCAGCACTCCCTTGCTTGTGGTTGTAGAAAGGCTGCTAAGGATAATAACATGCATATAACATTGATGTATGACAATGAAAACTCAAAATAAAATCCTCTACCATCACGACCGCAGCGTATAGTAGATCAATCGTCCCTCCTATTGTGAAGGATCTTTGAGATCATCAGTAATGGACGTATTTAAGATGATAATAGAATGTTGAGTATCAATAGTATAAATAAATTACGTACAGACAAACACGGATATATATAAATATATATATATATATATATATATATATATATATATATATATATATATATATATATATATATATATATATATATATATATATATATATATATATATATATATATATATATATATATATATATATATATATTCTATAGCACTAGCTTCTACCCGCGACTTTGTCCGCGTTTCTAGCTTCTACCCGCGACTTTGTCGTATTCCACGCGGACGAAGCCCCGAACAGAATAGACAGATGAAGCTAGTCATAAATACGCGCGTAGTACTTGATCATTATTTGGCCGTGATATTATTTTAAGACTGCGATATCTCCTAAGATATTCATTGTAATAAAATAAAAATCATATTTGTAATGAATCTGTAAATGTGTTATCCCCTATGTTTATTTTACACCCTTTTAAGGGTTGCTTTTTTAGGTTGGAATACCATATTTATTTATATCTAATCAACAGCCTAAAATATAAGTGTTGTGCTTCCAGTTCTGAAAATGACAATACTTTCATACTATCTTTCAACCCCCTTTTGAACCCTTTACAACGTTTTTTTTTTCAAATAAAAAGTAGCCTATGTCCTTTCTCAGTTTTTAGATTATCTGTGTACCATATTTCAATTAAATCGGATCAGTAATTTTGTCGTGATAGCGAGACAGACAGACAGAGTTAGTTTCTCATTTACAATATTAGTAAGGATTGAGCTTATATGCACCGTAGCGAATTCATAATACATAGTTTTTTTTATATAGCATTAAACTTGTATGCATCGTAGCGAATTCATGAAATATAAGACGTCAACATCCTATATTTTTATACAGATTATGGATATTGCAGATTAAGGATGTAATTGATTTAGTATTTAAATATTTTTGATGTTTACGTAAGTATTACCCGTTTAAAAGTAAACTATATCTACAGATTTCACGTTTGTATAAAATTTTTGCTTTTCTTTTTTTTTTTGGCAGGATGTCTTTGATCCACGCTGTTCATTCCGTCCGGGACGACGGAATGGCGGCGGCCCGGTGAGTGATTCTTTCGGGTACAAACCCTCATCGATGCCCCGCTGCCGAGCCATCGCCCTCGTGCGGTTCGGCCTCTCGGCGGGTGACGGACTGTTCCCCGGTAAAGTCATCCGTGGTTTTGGCTAGGACGGCATCAGGCGCAGGTATTCGCGCCTGCGCCACCCAAGGCGCTGGCGGCGGAACGTGTCGCTTCTTCTCGTACCCACTCCGCCACCTCCTTCCGCGAGATGACTGTTACGCAGAAGGCGGCGACCGCGTCCCAGTGCTCTCAGCATCGCCTTAGCGATGGTTGGCAGCACCAGGTCGGCATCCATAATTACGACGAGTTCAAGGCGCTGACTGCCTAGGCCACACAGACCTTGGGTGTGTGCTAAACCGTGTCCTTGTCGCAATCGCAGTGGTGCCACGACGGTGTCCTCTCCTTCCTCAAGACCGTGTGCAGGTACTTTCCAAAGCAACCATGCCTCGTCAACACCTGCGCCAGTTGGAAGGCAAGAACTCCGTGCTGCCTACTGAACCACGCCATCAGCACCGGTTGGAAGGCCTTGACGGTCCGAACACTCAACCGAGGCCTCTCCAGCCGGATTGACCAACGGGCAATGATGTCACAGTGGGTTTCACTTCGCAAGGAGGCCATCTCTTTGGACGAGACGACGTCACCCCCTACCCGCGTTGCCGACACCCGCCGAAATTCTTCAGCGAGCATCACGTTTTGAACATTTTTTAGAATCCATGGTCATGAAAGAACTTATTATTTAGCTACTTATTATCAAATACTTTACACGGGGCTATAGCTTCCGCGCTGGTCGCGTGATGGAATCGAAGAGTAGGTATCGGTATTCTATGGCGTATTTTTTTGCGTTAGATAGTCCCTTGCCGAAATGCCTTTGAGGATAACTCTACTATTGATAATATAAAGGGTTAATTTTATCAGATCGCAAAGAATATATTCACGACTTATGAAATTATCAGCTGTTTGTACAATTGACCATTTCCTTAATTTTTTCATAGCAAACTAAAAATTTAAAGTTTCATCAACAATTTCCTTTTCCGCGGGTATAATTTAATGGCACTAAGGTATATAAGAAGATTGATTTCAAAGAAACAAAAAGATTAACTTTCTGTTTCAATCAGGTATTAAAGTAACTCCCTATTAGTGAAATATTTTTTTAAATATTTTTAGTTATCCCAAAGATTAGCGACCACATAAAAAACAAATAAACAAGAACGCTTTATATAATATGCGCGTTAATGCGAAAAGAATGCAATTCACAACCTTTAGGTTAAATATAGTAAAACATAGAACCTCCTCCTTTTTGAAGTCGGTTAAAAATGTGATCAGTCACATCTTGAAAAAGAAAACAAAAATATTAAACGTTATAAATATTATTGTGTTGTATATTTCAAGTAGTAATATTTTAAATTTCTTGCCCAATCTGGTTGAAGTCCGTGATTAATGGTGGAATGCAAATGGACTAACAAACAATATTAATATAGATTATTAATACATTTTCTCTCCGTGTGTTGACGGAGTAAGAATACAATTCACGACCCCTATCTTACCTGTGGGTGATCGTAAGGGACGACTAAGGGATATAAAACGCATATAACATGTATGCAAGAGAAAGAAAGCTCGAAACAAAACCCTATACCAACACGTCTGACCAGCGGGGTATAGTAGGTTAATTTCCCTCCCATTAAGGAGGAAGCTCGAGCCCAACACTGGGACGTATATGAGCTGAAATGATGATTAGTACATTTTCAGTAATCATTTCTCCCATGTTGTACAGGATGTGACATGTCCTTCTTCAATTCAATTCATTTTATTTCCTCAAATATGGTTTATACAGGTGTTACACTTAAATTTAAATAGTTCATATTCTGCCCCGTGGGGCATGCAAATAGGCATATAGTCAATTAATTTAATATCATAATAATATTATATTTAATTAATAATAAATAAATTCAAAAGAGGTTTATAAGGAGCACTTTCTTCACCAGTATACCGCATGCAATACTCGGATCCGGTAAACGTTTCATGATGCCTGATCCGCCGGATTACCGGATCTGATTTTCTGGATTGTAATCCCTAGTCACACACAGTCTTTTAACATGGAATTGATTTTATTTCTTTTTATTGCTGTTTGTAAGTTGTCTTAAAATTGAAATTCGGATATCTGATATATCAACAATATATGTAGGTTAGATTTTTGGAGTTTACTCCTTAAGAATCGATTTTCATATAAGGCGCCCGGTATGAGAAAAATTTTAGGAGTAAAATCTAGTGATCGAATGACCTCGTTACGTTTTTGGTGCGCAACCTATTCTGCGCACCTTTCACTTTCTGACGTGAGATAATACTTCACTGAACAGTTTTAATAAATGTAAATAAAAATATATATATATTATTTTTAGTCAAATGAGCTTTTTTTGTGCCTGTTTTGATAATCGTACTTACGTACTCCAGTCGTGCGTTGGAGCTGACACACACACTTTTTTTTTATTGCTGATTTTTTTTTCTTATTTACCATCATCATCTCAGCACATATATGTCCCACTGCTGGGATCGAGCCTCCTGCGCAATGGAAGGGAAATTGATCTACAATACCACGCTGATCAGGCGTATTGATATAGGGTTTTGTTTCGAGTTTTCCTTCTCTGGTATAATTATATGCGATTTATGTCCCGTAGTCGTCTCGTACGATCACTCACGAGTAAAATAAGGGGTGGTAAATTATATTCTAACTCCGTTACCATAAGGATTTTTTTTCTTATTATTTGGTGGCAAACGAGCAAGCAGCACACCTGATGGTAAGTGTCACTACTGCCCATGGACCTTTGCAATACCAATAATACAGCTAGGCCTCTGACTACCAATAAGAACCCCAAAATCCACCCAGGAAGTTGGGCTGCCGGCTCTCTCGCACACTGAACGAAGCACAACAGCACGTTGCCATTGTTCAGGCGTCGATTTTCTGCAAGAGTACTACCCCGAACGGACCAACCCGCGACTGTAGACAAAACTGTAAACAGTATGATCATACCACTAATAATTAATAATAATAATAGTTTATTACAAAAAAATAAGTTTTACAAATCATCTAGAGTAAAGACAATGTTATTATAACTTTACATCAGATCCTAGGTATCCAGTGAGACCCAAACTAGATATTAGTCTGTATCTTGGGCCTCAGAGTACGACAGTTTACAGAAGATATAATTACAATACCAATATAAGCGTGTGTGTGTGTGTGTGTGTGTGCTCATGTGCGTGTGTGTGCGACTGTGTATGTGTGTGTGCGTCTGTGTCTCTCTCTGTGTGTGTGTGTGTGTGTATGTGTGCGCGCGTGCGTGTGTATTTGTGTGTGTGTGTGTGTGTGTTATTGTGTTCACATGTTACAATTAAATTAAGTTACGTACAGACAAACACAAGTAGGTATATTATTTTATATAATACTAGCTTCTGCCCGCGGCTTCGCCCGTGTAAAAGGTTACTATCCTAAAGTTTTTCATGCCCTATTTTTATTTTATCCCTTAAGGGTAATATTTTTTCGAAATTTTAATGTCATATCTATTTATATCTAATCAATAGCCTAAAAATAAGTTTCAAGCTTCTGGCTTCCCCCTTTACAACCATTTCTTGCATTAAAAAGTAGCCTTTGTCAGATTCTAGACTATCTGTGTACCAAATTTCATTTAGATCGGTTCAGTAGTTTTGGCGTAAAAGAGCGACAGACAGACAGAGTTACTTTCGCATTTATAATATTAGTAAGGATTGAGGTTATATCCTACTAATATTATAAACGTGAAAGTTTGTAATAATGTATGGATGTGAACATGTTTGTTGCTCTTTCACGCAAAAACTATCGAATTGATTTTGATGAAACTTTATAGTAATATAGCTTACACATCAAAATAACACATAGGCTATAATTTACAAAGATATTTTGTAAATTGGCTAAAATATAACGATAAAAATCGCTTAAGACAGAAAAAATCGCCCATCTGCGAGTTATTTTTGCATACGCTGCAAAGATCTTGAAAGCTAGACAAATGTTATGTATTGTGGAAATGTACCTCTTAAATAGTTCTACAAAAAAGTCCGCAACAGCATATATCTATTTTTAATATTTAAGCATTTATCGTTAAAATAGTAAATTATAAATTCAAAATAATTTGGTATTTATTGCCGATGCACATTTTATAGTAACAAATTGATTCTTATGCAAACAAATGTTTTTATTGCTTTCGATATTTAAAGTACATATTTTTTGCCTTTTACCGCGTGTCGTTTGGTACAATGTTTCAAAAGTTAGAACGATAAGATTGTGCAGTGCTGTGGTCAGGCAGCAACCGGGCGCACTACAGAAATATGGCAAGAAATCTATGATCGCCGATTGTGCGACCCGAACACAAGTAAAGTCGTGAGAGCAGTCATCGTTGATGATTGTTGTATTTTTGACAGCACTATCGATTTGTTAATAACATACTATACCTGTATATAATAGATAGGTATTGAAAGTTTGTGATATGAAACATCTTTTTGCGCGCCTTGGCAGTAAAATTATGTCGACTACTGGAAATGATAGATTGGGTTAGGTAGGTACTAAGGCAAATGTGGTGATGCCGTGATACTACGCCGCTATTCTCTATTCATTTGTGTGTGCGCGCGTATGACAGCGGTAGCTGTGTAATATAAGTGTGACATTAAACCCTTACTAATATTATGAATGCGAAAGTAACTCTGTCTGTCTGTCACTCTTTCACGCCAAAACTACTGAACCGATCTAAATGAAATTTGGAACACAGATAGTCTAGAGCCTGATAAAGGACATAGGCTACTTTTTAATGCAAAAAAGGATTGTAAAGGGGGATGAAAAGTTGTAAGGAAGTATCGTCATTTTTAAAGCCAGAAGCTTGAAACTTATTTTTAGACTTTGATTAGATATAAATAAATATGACATTAACATGTTGTAAAAATTTATCCTTAAGGGGTAAAATAAAAAAAAACCGGAGGTGTCAAGGGACACCCGAACGAAGTTCTATTTTAATTATATAATTTTTTTCTGCCTTAAGCGATTTTTATCGTTATATTTTAGCCAATTTGCAAAATATCTTTATAAATTATAGCCTATGTGTTATTCTGATGTGCAAGCTATATTACTATAAATTTCATCAAAATCCATTCAGTTCAGTAGTTTTTACGTGAAAGAGCAACAAACATGTTCACATCCATACATTATTACAAACTTTCACGTTTATAATATTAATAATAGGATATACAATTCCACTAGACTACCAAAACTTTTCGGCCCCGAGCTCGAACGCGAGCCGGCCACGCGGCCCGGTCACGGGCGAAAATAATTTCGTTGCGCATTATTTTGATTTTGCTATATCTCTTAAGGTATTGATTTAATTTGCATGGTCTGAAGGAAAAAAAATATCTTCATGAAATGCTCAAGCCAACTAATGTATTTAAAATGATAAGGATTAATACAGTATTTGTGTAAATAGCTTTTCAATTACCGTTTTATAATAGAACATTTTTTAAAGTATTAAAATGGATATAGTATGTTATCCTTAAGAGATAGATATATACCATCGCGGACTTTTTTGTAGGCCTTTTTAAGGTGTATAATACTGTAGTACTTTATTTTGATCTATTTCGTAGGGTTCAGCCAGCGTTTGCAATGTAAGCGCAAAATAATGTGTTTATTTACGACATCACATTAGAAACCTCTAAAATTATCAGTGTTTCTCTAGTACATTATGCATATATTATACATATAAACCTTCCTCTTGAATCACTCTATCTATAAAAAAAATCGTCGCGACACCACACTGTTCAATGCGAAATAGAAATGAAAATATCTGGCTTGCTTTCTATAAGAGAACCGACGAGCGACGCCGCACAGCTTACAATAGCTTACTATAGCAAAAAGTGTCGTGACAACTTTTCGTAAGAATTTTTTCCGTCTAGCCCCCTTTCACAACGCGCGATAAGGAACTTCGTTCCAAAAATAGGGGATGAAAAACTTTGGGAAAATAACCTTTTACGTGGGCGAAGCCGCGGGCAGAAGCTAGTTCTATATATAACAGCATAGCGAATGCATGATGCATAAAACGTCAACATTATATAAAAAGGTTAACAATTAATTTAATTTATGTATTTAATTATTTCTGTTATTCACGTGATTATTACTCGTACGAAATGAAACTTTATTTTAACACTTTTATTTTATTTTGTTATCCGTGTGGTGACGGAGTAAGAATACGATTTCCCATCCCCTATCTTAAACTTGGGTGATCGTAAGAAACGACTAAAGGATATAAAACTCATAAAACATCTATACAAGAAAAGGAAAACTCGAAACAAAACCCTGCACTAACACTTCTGACCAGCATGGTATAGTAGGTCAATCTCCCTAATCTTGTAAAGAAGACTCGAGCCCAGCGGTAGTACGTATATGAGCTGAGATGAAATAAAACTCTATTTTACTTTTTTATTGCTCTTGGAAGCAGAGGAGCATGCAGCACACCTGATGCTAAATGTTATTGCCGCCCATGGATCTTTGCAGTACCAGAGGTATAGGCAGGCCGCTGCCTATCAATAAAATCCTCAAACCCACCGAGTTGGGCTTTCCTTCGGGTTGAGAGCCCTCAGCGCTCACTCACAGTCCGGTTACGCTGTCATAGCCCCTAGGCTAACAGCAATCGCAGTGGATACGTTTTAGTGGGTAACCTAGCCTTAGGCTAGGAGTCCCACACATCCCATCCGGGGAGTAAGTGTGTAACGCGTTTCGGACCATTGCGTCATCAAAAAAAAAAAGAGTTGGGCTTCGGGCTCGCTCGTTCACCGAACGAAGCGCAATAGCACATGGCCACTACTCAGACGTCGATCTTCTGAGAGAGTGTGGTACTACCCCGTATGGACCGACCCGCGGCTGTAGACAGAAAATTGTCAACAGCGTGGTCCTACCACTATTAAATTCTAAAGGGAAAGTCTAATATCCAATAGTGGAATTTTACGACGTGATGGATGGATAGCTTTTCCAAAAAGAAAATAATGCTTATAATTAAATAATTTAGAAGCAAATTATTTTATTAACTCGTTATTTTTTTGGAGTTTACTCCTTAAGAATCGATTTTCTTATAAGGCGCCCGGTATGAGAAAAATTTGAGGAGTAAAATCTAGTGATCGAATGACCTCGTTACGTTTTTGGTGCGCAACCTATTCTGCGCACCTTCACTGAACAGTTTTAATAAATGTCAATAAATATATACATATATATATATTACATATATATATTATATACATATTACCGCGTCAACCACAGACTTTTACAGATGTCACTTTTGACATCTAAGAAAACTTAAAAACGAACGTGGTGAGGAAAATATAACCTAAGAACGATTTTGTATAAAGAACAAATCAAGAAGGAAACCACAATTTGGCTTGATGTCACATTTAGGCCCAGCAACTCGCCCATTTGAAATTGTATCAATAGATACCATTGGAGGCTTTGGAGGATCACGGTCTACAAAAAAGTATTTGCATCTTCTGGTTGACCATTTTACAAGATATGCTTACATTTTAACATCAAGAAATCTGAGTTCAAATGATTTTATTAAACTAATGGAAAAGGTAACACAAAGTCATAAAATTGATTCGGTATTAACAGACCAATACCCTGGTATAAATTCCAAGGAATTTAAAACCTTCCTGAAACAGAATAACATAACAATAGTGTTCACAGCTGTAGATGCACCATTTTCATATGGGCTTAATGAAAGACTAAATCAAACCCTGATTAATAAGATGAGATGTAAAATAAACGAAGGTGACAAGAAAACAGCATGGACAACTGTTGCACAAAAATACCTAATAAAGTATAACGAAACAGAACATACAGTCACGAAGTTCACTCCAAAATACCTTTTGGAAGGTGAAAATGTGAACATTTTGCCACTTGAATTGAAATCAAAACACACAAAAGAAGATCTGGAAAGAGATAGAAAAATAGCCTTTGAAAATTCAATGAAATCTCACAACTATAAAAAAAAATATATGATCTACATAGAAAAGTATATAAATTTCAAGTGGGGGACAGAGTCTTCGTAGAAAATGGAAATAGACTAAATAGAAAAAAAAATAGATGAACTGAGGATTGGACCATACAAAATCTTAAATATGATCTCAAACACAATGTATGAAGTGGACACCGGACACAAGCAAGAAGAATCAAATCTCTACCATATTTCGAAGCTATCCCCAGTAAACACTAGCACTTCATCGAACAATTACTTGGGATAATTATTCTCTCCGAGGGTGGGAGACATAAAGAAAACCATTACACTAGTGTATCGTTTTTCTTAACTGTTTAAATTTACCGCGTCAACCACAGACTTTTATAGATGTCACATTTGACATCTAAGAAAACTTAAAAACTAACGTGGTGAGGAAAATATAACCTAAGAACGATAATACTGTAAAAAAATATCTACACCTGAAATAAAGGCTTTAATGTTGTTTTTTGTCTTTACAGGTGAGTAATGAAAGTGATTGATGGTGATGAATGGTGATGAAATTGAATGGTGATGATAGAACAAAAACCTTGTATTTGCAATTGGTTTTATTAATAAATTGTTTTGTCTTTACAGAAAACGCAATTGTGTCTTTATTTCATACATAGTATAATAATACTATTATATGTATATATATATATCATCACGCCATATCCCTTGTAGGGTAGGCAGAGAGAGCAGAGTGCCAGAGAACTCTATCTCTGCATACTTCACTCGCTTCCTCAACATTCATAATTCTCTTCATACACGCTCGCCGGTTTCGGAGACTCTTGACTCCACCTTCCTTCAGTACCTGACCGATCTGGTCTAGGTAGGTTAGTCTCGGTCTCCCTCGGTACCTACATTCTTCCACTTTCGTATTGTATATCTTCTTAACCAGACGTTCGTTCGGCATTCTTTCCACATGTCCGAACCATCGGAGCATTCCCTTTCGCATCTTTACACCAATACTCTCTTTCATACCTACTCGCTTTCTTACGTCGTCGTTACGAATGCGGTCGGTCAGCCTAACTCCACAGATTTTCCGAAGAGATCGCATTTCGACCGCATTAATTTTACTTTCATACTCTTTTCTGCATACCCAACTCTCGCTTCCATATAGTAATGTTGGGACAAGCACTGCGTTATGTATTGCTACACGTGCCTTCTGGCTGAGGTGGTGGCTGCCGAGAAGTTGCCCCAACGCTCCGTTCACTCTATTTCCCGCATTCACTCTTCGCTCTATATCAGTGGTGTCCTTCCATCTCGGCTAAATCCACATCCAAGATATACAAATTCATCCACTTGCTCTAGTACATCATTACCTATTGTTACTCTTACATCTGTTCTGGCTTCATCTCTTTCAAAGACCATTATTTTGGTTTTGCTCACATTCACGCGTAGACCCCTTTTCTTACAATCTTCTGTCATTGTGTCGACTAGGGTCTGCAGGTCAGTCGCTGACTGTGCCAGCAGGACTGCATCATCTGCATAAAGCAGAGCAGAGACCACTGAGTCACCCATCTGGACTCCCACATTCATATCGTTCAACCTTTGGAGACATTTATCCAGATATATGATAAACAGCCTGGCTGATAGAACGCAGCCCTGCTTAACGCCAATATTGACGTCAAACCAAGGCGACATTCCATCATCCAGCCGCACACAGGCTCTACAGCTCATGTAACTGGATTGCACAGCCTGCAGCAGTTTACCGTTAATACCATACTCCGGTAAAATGTCCCAAAGTTCCTTTCGTACAACCGTGTCAAATGCTCTCTCCAGATCCACAAAACTACAGAAAACTCTCTGACCTAGGGCCAGATGCTTCTCCACAATGTTGCGCAGAGAGAACACTTGATCCATGCATCCCCTTCCACTCCTGAAACCTCCTTGTGTCTCACACAGTAAACCATCGGACACCATCCTCATTCTCCTTTCAATAATTTTACCATACACTTTTGCTGCCAAACTGGTCAAGCTTATGGCTCTGTAATTTGCGCAGTCATAACGTGAACCCTTGTTTTTAAACAAAGGCACGATGACTGCGCTATTCCAGTCCCTGGACACCATTCCCGAGCTCCAACATAAATTGAGGAGCAACAAGAACGCCTCCCGGACACAGGAGCCACCAAGCTTGATCATCTCGGCAGACACCATATCAATGCCCGCTGCCTTACCATTTTTTAAACTTCTTATCGCCTATTCAACTTCATCCATACTGATGCCATCGGAGGACGCCGTCGCCGAATGTTGATCTACTAGACCACATGCGACACCGGCGCCAACCGTAGCATCCGCATACATATCGCCAAAATATTCACTCCATCGGCTTAACACGTCTTGTGTTTGTGTATGAATGTTTAGACCTTAGAACCCTTAGACCTTATTTTATTCATTCTGAAGGCTGACCAACCACCCCGAGACTTCTTCACCTCCCTCCAAAAGAGTTTGGTGTTACCCTCGAAGTTTTTAGTCAGCCTATCTTCTGCACTCATACTTGCTCTATCACGTTTCTCTTTCACTAAGGCCTTGGTGTCATTCTTACATTGCCGATATATTTCTTTCTTTTGTTCAGTCATACTGTCATTTAGATTCAAAGAAGAGACATAGTCCAGCCACGCTTTCTTCTTTTGCTCTACGGACGCTGCCACTTCCGCATCCCACCATGCATCACCATTTGTGTTTCTATGCTTCTTTGAACTTCCACATACTTCTTGTGCTGTGTCTACCATACTCTCTTTCAATACTCTCCAGCATTCTTCAATGTCCGATTGCGGCTGGCTTGCCATCGTCAGCCATTCTCGGACACCCTCTGCATACTTTTCTCTTACACACTCTTCTTGCAACCTTTCAACCTTTATTCTTTCAAGCCCTCCGAAGTGGACACGCTCTCGCCAGTGCCTCCACTTTCTGAACAGACCACTAAATCTCGCAATAACGAGATAGTGGTCCGTATCGACTGTGGGGTCCCTGTAGGCTCTTACGTCCAATATTTTGCTTCGGAGACGACTGTCTACCAAAATTAAATCTATTATACTTTTCTGTTCATTCCTTCTCCATGTATACATATGGATGTCCTTATGTTGGAAAAATGTGTTTGACACAATAAGGTTTCTCTCCATGCCGCTATGAGCCTACCTGCGTCGTTCACTCTCTTATCACCAAATGGACCAAGTACGTCCTCATAGTCGAGACGCTTGGTCCCCACCCATCCGTTCAAATCTCCGCATACAATCACGTGTTCACTGGTTTCTGCCATATCCAGAACTTCCCTAACATTATCCCAAAACTTCTCTAGGTCTGATGCCACCGAGGATCCTACGGGAGCATATGCTACAACCATGAATACCTTGGTGACACCAAGTTTTATACGGACCCAAAGAAGTCTGGGGATCATACATTCCGTAATCCTTCACACCTGAGGCCAAGCGAGAGGACAGCAGTACTCCTACCCCCATGCTGGCTCGATTATCGATTAAGGATCTATTATATGTATATATATATATATATATATATATATATATATATATATATATTTATGTATATATATTTACATATATATATTTATATATGTATATATATATATATATATATATATATATTTATATATGTATATATATATATATATATATATATATATATATATATTTATATATGTATATATATATATATATATATATATATCTATATATATATATATATATATATATATTGCGCCTGTTTTGATAGTCCTACGTAAGGAGTAAACTCCAGTCGTGCGTCGGAGCTGACGCACACACTTTTTATTTATTTTTTAATAAAGTTAAAATAATGAAAGCCATAATAAAACTGCAAAATTTTACGGTATTTATAAAAAAATTCACGCTTATAATTAAATAATTTTAGAGCAATTTATTTTATTAACTTGTTATTGTTTTCATAATAATCACAAAAGGTAAATAGTGATATTTTTTACACGAATGACGTACGTTACAATTAATTTTTTTTTTTTATAAAATAATATCGTATGGCCGAATTTATTATTAAAGGTAACTCATAGTTAAGAATCATTTCAACTCATATATATCCCACTATTGGGCTCGAGCCTCCTCTATAATAGGAGGTAAATTAACCTACTATACCACGCTGGTCAGACGTATTGGTAGGTATAGGGTTTAGTTTCGAGTTAACCTTCTCTTGCATAGACTTTATATGTGTTTTATATCCCTTAGTCGTATCTTACGATTGATTACCCACGGGTAAGATAAATCGGTGATGAATTGTAGTCTTACTCCGTCATCAGTTCAACAGACGGCAAATAACTAAGTATCTCATAATAATATCTCTCATAAATAACGTTTAGACTTAGAATCCATGCCACTCAGCAAGAGTGTTCGCTTCTGGAGATAAACGCTACCTTTGTTATAAACAGCTTGAAATAGCTTTTTACGCTTCTAGATCTTCCTAGGAATTAAAAATAACTAACATTAAAAGATGCATAAATATAATAAATATAAAATAGCGGAATAGTACACTGATGGCGGATTTCCCGTCTGGTAACGAAGTAAGGATAAAATTTACCATCCTATATTGCCCGCGGGCTACGTAACGAGAATGACGATCGACGAATGTATATTAACATGCATATAACATCTATACAAGAAAAAGAAAACTCGAAATAAAAGCCTATATCAACACTTCTGACCGGCGTAATATAGTAGGTCATTTTCCCTTCCATTGTATAGACAAGTGTTTCATTGTGCTGAGCTAGTGCGTCATCGCAGTGGTTCAAGAATGCAATTTCCGCACTAACCCCCGTCTGTCGGAAAAACAGACGAGGAGTGTGGGACTCGCTAGCCCCGTGGCTAGAACGCTGTTAGCCGAGAGGGCTTTGACAGCTTAACCGGACTAGACTGGGTGAGCGCTGAGGGCTCTCAACCCGGTATAACTTTTAAGCGACTACGCCTGAGGGCTCTCCCTGTGGAGAACGGACCTCGGCTCGGGGCGTCGCTGGTGGCAAAGTGGGTGTGCCCACGTTTGAAATATTGATTTTTTCGCGTCGCGTCGCGTCCCCGGCGGCGGAGGCGAAGGCGCGAGTATTTATGTGTTATGGCCGCGCGCGCCGTGTTAGCTCTTTCTTGAGCGATTGTGATTTCATCGTCAACGTCGGTCAGATGCACTAGCTCAGCAATGGGACGTATATAAGTTGAAATGAAATGATAAAACGGATGGCTATGAGTTTTTTTTTGTGTCTGTCTTTTAGCTGTTAGCCACAGAGGGCTGTCACAGCTTAACTCGGACTATGGGTGAGCGCTGAGGGCTCACAACCCGGTAAAAAATTTAAGCGACATCGCCCAAGGGCTCTCCCTGTGGAGAACGGACCTCGGCTTGGGACGTCACTGATAGCAAAGTGGGCGTGCCCACGTTTGAATTAATGACTTATCCGCGGCGCGTCTTCCGACTCCGGCGACGGAGGCGGAAGCGCGGATATTTGTGTGCTATGGCCGCGCGGGCCGTGTATGCTCTTTCTTGAGCGATAGTAATCGAATCGCCGGCGTCCGTCAGTAAAAGTGTCGAGGACGTCGGATCGCGGAGATGGCGATGAGCTCATAAATACTATTTTATAATATACAACACATAGAATGAATGCTGTATAGTAGCGGCTACGAATACTCCCAACCCTTACTTTGCTCGTGGATGTCGTAAAAGACGACTAAACTGGAATTGGCCCGGATCGATATGATCCGGGCCAATTCCACCTGATGCCGTTTGGTTAACAATTACATTCCCAAGGACGGTTGACGTCAGACAGGCGTTCGGTCATAAAACTAGTGCCAATAACTTTTGCAAAATGCATGTTTATATATTGCCTCGATCCCAAGTAATTGGGATAAGAGCAGAAGAATATGAATGATGACTCGTAGTCGAGAAGGATCTTTTTTATTGCTCTTGTTGGCAAATGAGCAAGCAGCACACCTGGTGGTAAATGTTACTGCCGCCCATGGACCTTTGCAATGCTAGAGGTATAGCTAGGCCGCTGCCTATCAGTAATCCCAAACCCACCCAGAAATTTGGGCTTCCGGCTCTCTCGCCATAATCACCACACACATCACCATAAATCCTTACGGCAGTTAATAAAAGAAGCTGGTGACCTTGAAACGTAATTTGAAAGCATACATTCATAAACTGTTTAAATATAATATAATGATTCAACAAACTGAAGCTGAGGCGAAATAGGATGCTGTTGGTTATTCTCCTGGTAATACTTTAAGACGATTTTAACGATTCCAAGGAGAACTGAAATAGTGATTTATGTATTGTACCTTGCCACTCGGCAGTCGGTTAAACATAGTTTTATTTTGGGTCCATTTGTTCGTTTTGTGTGGTGACACAGTTAGAATACAATACACCATCCCCTTTCTCACCTCTCCATGATCGTAAAAGGTGACTAAAGGACACAGGCATAGAACATCGTTGCGTGAGAAAGAAAACTAAAAATGAAACCCTATAATATGTTAATTTCCCTCCAACTGTGGAGAAGGCTCGATCGAACCCAGCAGTCGCACTCAAAAGAAGCGGTGGTAACCAGTATTTTATTACTCCGTCACCACGTGAACTAAGTCATACCCACACGGAGCTTTTTATAATGTATAAATCATTCTTATATTTCTGCTTGCGTTACTGTATGGTAGCGGGTACGAATACTATCAAACTTTACTTTGCTCGTGGATGTCGTAAAAGACGACTAAAGGCCTTACCTAGGCCAACTCCTGATGCCGTTTGGTCAACAATTACATTCCCAAGGAGGGTTGACGTCTGGCCGGCAGCTGGTCATAAAACTATTGTCAATAACTTTTACAATATGTACTATGAAAGAAGAGTACAAATTGTATCGACCCAAAGTACCTAATTGGGATAAGAGTAGAAGAATGATGAAATCAGTCTTATATTAATCACCGTTTGGTTAATATTGACTTGCTTTATAGACCCCCAGACATCAATCAGACGTTAAATTCGATGGACAGAATATTCCTGCATTTTGTGTCATAAAAAATATCCTTATTCGTTATTTTTACGACTTGGAGATCTATCTGTTTATCCTCAGTTTTATAGTTTTACGTTTTTATAATCTGTGGAAGGTTAATGTTGTTCTTTAAAATTTCCTATGAATAAACTTTGTTGAGGTCATGTTAATTATGCATTTATTTTTATATCATATTAAATAAATCTTCGATGTTTAATAGCTAAACAATTGCTGAATAAGTGGAACATCATTTCCTATAAGTAGACTAAAGATTTATAAAATTTCACTTAATCATTCGTTTATTTTTATATTATATTAAATAAATCGTCGATCATTAATAGCTAAGCCATTGCTGAATTTAAAATATAGACTGTTAGATACAGTAATAGTTTGATGAAAAAAAAAACTATGACACATAATTATAATAGATTTTATATAATTGCACGCAACTAGGCCGGTACGATGAGATATACACCATGTGGGCTCTTTTTTTTATTTAGACAACATCCAGCACTAAATAATCCTTGTGTAGCGGGGGACTTTACAAAAGTATAATTTGCGTGACAATCGACCGCAAGACGATCGCGCGAAGTTCGGTATCGTAACCACTATGTCATTGAATTTGTGTTAAACTATAGCTCGAACCTAAAAATCTTTTAATTAGCTACTGACGACAAGAACTAGTTGTGGGTGTGTCGACCCCAATGACAATAGAGAATAGAAAGACTAGCAGTGTATAGGGTTGCATGCGGTCTCTTTCCTTGCTCTGGATGTTCTGAATTCTGTAACCAGACCATCAGCCTGATGTCCAATAAAAATTACATTGTAACTACACTAGAAACAATAAATAATAAAAGATAAATACATAATGAAAATTGTAAATAGTGCATAAACAAGATTAAATTACTTCTATGTAATATTGAAAGTAAATATGATAGATCTTGTAACATATTGATTAATATCGCCTGCATAATTAAATTATTAGATACATTGTTTTCGGCTTCAATTACGTGTATTTTCAAATTTAATTAGGTACATATGTTCCGGTCAAATTATCAGTACTTATGTTTTTAGTATTTTTCCATAACTGATTTACAAATGACCCAAAATTCTCTCAAAAGGATGCGGGGCGTGTCAGCGAGGAGATTCTCCACGCTGAGACGGCCCGCCGCCGGCGCGTTGGGCAGCGCAGAAGCGAGTACTTGCACCTGATACCGCCCAAGCTGTTGTCACGGAGGTATGACCTGGGGATTATTCGAGGCTCAAGATGATAAGAAACGGATACCGGTCTCCGATGACAAATAGTACGCAGACAAAGCACGTTTACGGCAAACTGTAATGGGGTCATGCGCCGCGCGCCGTCTCTTAGAAGGGGCGGCCGCGGCATCAAGCGAAAAAAATATCATCTTTAGCACCATCAGGGGTTCGATATCGATATATTACTTTGGCATTTTTAAGTGGAATATAAATTCTCAACAAATGTAAACAAATTATTAAGCTACAAACAAAAATTTTACCTTTTGTAAAGTGAATTATCGCTACCCGCTACTAAAGAAAACTAAAAAGCGATCTCAGCGAGATTATAGAATAAATAAACGCAAACATTTACCGTGATTAACGTAAACTTGCATAACAAAACATAATTAGAAACATCGCACGAGTCGATAGTTAATCCTTAGAAAGACAAAACTATTTTTAATGTAGATACTTTTATTGTGGCAAGAAGGACTACGCTGTTAACAGTTCTCTCTGTCTACAGCCGCGGGCTGGTCCGTCCGGAGTAGTATCACACTCTCGCAGAAGATCGACGTCTGAGTAATGGCAATGTGCTATTGCGCTTCGTTCGGTGAGCGAGAGAGCTGGAAGCCCAAAGGTGTGGATCTGGGGGGGCACACTTAAAACATTACTTTTTTTACTGATCGTCGCGCCGCCTACAGATTGGTTGTACAAACTTAGCTGCTGCCATTTTGTCCTGTCTGTCAAACGTTTGACAACTGAGAATTGTTATTTTTTGTTCATAGTGTTTGGTAGTTGTTGTTTTCGATCTATTTTCGATTATTGATGTACTTTCTGAAAATTATATCAATTTTCATTGTTAAACTTATATTATTATTGTTTAGATATCAGCTGATATGGTTTTTTTTTATATTTCAGGGTAGATCTTATAGTAAAAGAATATTCTGTATAATTACACATACACATGTAGATATGTATATATATCACTTCAACTTTAGTTCACCGCCTAAACTCTGGGTAGCAGCACTTTCCATACATGCATATTTTATTATCGAGTTGCCACTCTTTTTCAGTTTAATAACTTTACTCTTTGGTGTGGGTTTTGGGGTTTGTATTGGTAGGCAGCGGCCTGGCTGTACATTTGGTATTGCAAAGGTCCATGGGCGGCAGTGACACTTACCATCAGGTGAGCTGCTTGCACGTTTGCCACCATTAGCAATAACAAAAAAAAACAAAAAAAATGGTACACAGAAACCGGGTGCGCACTGACACACACCGGCCAGAGGCGAGGTGTGTGTCATTATCCTTACACTTAATCATCTTTCACAATACCCACAGACAAGAAAGGACAGATAAAATCAATTCTTACGTTACCAAATGGAAATCTCGGTCCACAACAAATTAACCTTCATTGTTTTTTTTATATACCTAACGGTTATGTTAACCGTTATATATATAAAAAAACAACAGATAAAATTATTGATATTAAATTTTAATAAACAATATTATTGAATACTTTCCATCTATATCTACATTCGAGTTAATAGATTTGAAAATGGGGGAATGATTTAAAAACAAACGGATTAACATAATCTGTGCTCTATACTAGTGATGTAACGAATTAATACCCGATTACGAATAATCCCGTAATCGTGTATTTATAAATAACTAAGCATATTAAATGCTAAAATTTCAGTAATTTGAATAAAAAGGTTGTGTCATCGTTTAATACAATTCTAACTGCAAAGTTTTAAGCCTATAACAATGTGTAAACATTGTCGGGTAGATGGCATACGTCACCTTAAGATGTAAATATGATACGATACTTCGTAATCTCGCTAGATTTGCATGTCCTACAATAGTTCACGGTGGTGTAGTGGCAGCACGATTGGGCCGGAATCCCGGAATCACAATAGGCGCGGGTTCAAATCCCGCTTGTGACATCATTTTTCGCTTCGTAATCGGGTATTAACCAACTATTATTAAAAAAATACCTACATAAAAAAATTATACTCACAAAAACATTCGCAAAAACATTCTCAATAATTTCGCGAATGCGAATATACAAAAATATGCGAATATTCGTTACATCTATACATTATATACGCTGTGTTACCAAACCATAAACTAAAAAAAAAGATACGCTGTGTTTAGGCACTAATACCACATAAGTAAATAAACGTACAGAGACAAACATTCAAACAACCGCGCCACGGTAGGTATATCACTACAAGTATGATGCGCGTGTGTGCGTGAGCACTGGCGGCTCGTCACATACGGAATGAAACCTGTTTAGGCTGGTTCGGCCAGTGCTCAAACAAAGGGTTCGCTCACCGCTCGCTGCATCATGACGCGATCATCACCGTGCATCGCGTCGTGTGTGTTTGTTTAAGTTTGAAATTTTCATTAATTAGAAAGAGTGTAAATATGGTTTATTGTCCTGTGTGCATGAACAACAAACGAAAAATAAAAACATATCTATTTTTAAAATGACATTGTATGTTAATAGATCTGAACAACCTATAAATATGGGGAAAGACTTTTTTTAAAGCCATTACAAAGACTTTAACGAAAGCAGTATACAGTTGGGTTTTTTAATAATACCTCCTGACAACTTCATCGCATTTGTTGAATTGCTTGAGAAGAAATTTCGAGAACATTCGATCTAGAAATAAATATTGTTAATATTGGTAGTGATATACTAAAACGTATACAAGATTGTAAATTTGATATGCCATGCAAGTGCTTTCCTATTGATTATTTAGAAAAACTTTATATTAGATTTAGAATTTATCATTCGATTAAGAGATATAACAAATTATTAAAAATTAAAAATTATAAAGAAAATTATTTAGAATAACCAATTTGTAAAAAAATATCCATACATAAAAAGCTGACGAACGTTTTGTGTATTTATTTTCATCCTCATGTGCCAACCCTATCAGAATAGGTAACAATTTTGCTCGCTCCTTAGAAGCTTGGTCTCTGTACGTTTATTTACTCATGTGCTAATACAGCGCAAACGCATCCTTGTACCGCTCCAATCATGTGTCCAGGGCTAGTTCTGTCGCAGGCATATCTACGTAGTACAATATATTAATCTATAGACGTGCCGACACAATATATAATACATTCATTATTGAATAAATGCAAAAAAAATAATATATAACTACAAAATCATGTGGCCATTATAAGTTGTGTAGTAGTTAGTGTTGCCCAAATGCAAGACTCGTGCGAGTCACGCAAGTCTTGCAACTCTCGCTGTTAGAATAACACAGAGTCACTTGTTTTGATAGAAATGAAAAATCACATATTAATCGAAAATCCAACTTAATTAATGAAATTCCATTCATCTAATGGCACTAACTGTACAACTATCAATAATTAGGTACCAACTATAGTCTATCTAATCTAAGAAGTGCACTTTGACAGCTGTCGGAGTAAGTTGTCTAGGTTTTCGTTGTTAGGGTTCACATAGAACCAAATAATGCGGGTGACTGGATCGGGGAATTAGTCCGTCACCCGCCGAGAGGCCGACCGCGTGAGGAAAGACCGACATCCTACCCGAGTGGGGGATGTCGGTCGAGGAGAGGGTACTTCTCAGGGGTATTCCGTCGGGCCGACCACTGACGTCAAGTCACTCTGCTCCGGTGGTCGGCCCAACGACGAAAGCGACGTCACGGGTGGGTTACGGGTGTGCGCGCTTACGCCCCTCTGTCACCCCGGATGGAGTGGTGCGAGGAGTGCGCCGACCGTAGCCCATCCCCAAAAAAAAAAAAAAATGTGAAGCAAATAATCGCTATCGAAAATATCAGATTTTACTGAAAAATCGATATTGATTCTTTATAATTAATAATCGGTTTATTTTTTATTTTCAAAAAGCTGATGAATAAATTAAGTGCTAAATTAGTATTAAACAAATTTAATTATTTCAGCATATAATCTATTCATCATATTTAGTAGGATTAGATTAATTAAAAACAAAAACCGGTTTTGAAAATAGCTATTTAAGAATTACTACTATTACTTGAATTATCAGCATCGCGAACATTAATAATTATTTCCTCATCAATCAAAGTGTCGAAATGTACATCAGCTCTGTCAAAATCTCAATTTTTACAGATTATTTGGATATTCGTGAATTGGAAGTTGTCAAGCACTACTGTATAGAATATGATGACGTGACATTGTTAGGTCGTCAATAACAATTACTATTTGCCATGTTATTTTTATTTTAAATTAGTTTTACGAGTTTCAACATTAGATTATTGTACAAGAAAGTCACCCGCAATGTTAATTATGTAAATAACTTAATAGTTGTTTAAAATTTCAGATTTAGTGTTTAGATTAGATGAACTATAGTTAACGGGAATGGGGCTATAATCACACCTATCTATCATGAGATTATTTAAATTTAATATAACATCAAATTATTTCCCAGTGTATGGTATTAAGATTACAAAATGTTAACAATTCTTTCTTTGCCGAAGGAATCGTAAACGCTGACGCTGTCTAAGGGAGCACTGCGAGACTCTTGCAGCGAGTCTTGGTCTTGCATTTGGGCCGTTGCCCACTACCGTTGTAGTAGGAGTGAATCGACTGGATGGCACGGCCTATGCCGATCGGGTTGAGAGCCCTCTGCCCTCACCCACAGTCCGGGTAAAATTGTCATAGCCATCTGCTGCTAACAACGAAGTCACACAAAAAAAGGCCCATGCCGATATGCCTATTTTGTTTTGAGATTTCTTTTTCTGAAAAACTACGTCATAGTCATAATATAGGAAGATTATTATTAATTAAAATATTTTGTATAAGAATGTAGGAAGGTCGAATAACACAACAATTATAGATTGTGGATGTCAAAATGTGTTTCTCGAGTAGGTATATTACTATTTAAAGTATTTTTTTTTTAACAGTCACTGAATTGGCTGCACATATGACATAGTGGTTAAAATACCGAACTATAGTGCTAGTGCCGTCGCGTCGGTTCAATACCAGTGCACTGGGGGTTTGACTTCCCATTCCATTGAACAATACTTTGCGATCCGAAAATAGAATAACGTCACCTAATCTATCGTGTTTATTTTGCCATTTGATACTCATTACAGGGGTTACTATGAAAATTATAAATCGCCTTGTTATGATGTCCGCCATATACCATCAAAAATGACTGGATTTAAATAGTGTGCGCGTTCATACACGAACCAAACCTGTGCGCCAATGTTCACTCCGAGCCGTTAAAGTATATTCATTTATCTAATTATAAAGATCTTTTAACTTGAAGTATAATTACTCATCATTATCATCATCATCATCATAGCTCATATACGTCCTACTACTGAAATTGAGCCTCCTACACAGTAGAAGGCAATTGACCTACTTATATTACGGTGGTCAGATGTGTTGGTATAGGTTTTGTTTTAAATTTTACTTCTCTTGAATAAATGTTATATGCTTCTTACTCATCTTTTCTCTCATCTCTTACCCATGAGCAAGAGAGGGGGTGGTGAATTCTATTCTTACTCCGTCACAACACTGATATTTTATTTTCAAAATAAAAAAAGAAACTAAAACTCATTACCATATAATGAGATTACAAAATAACTTATTACGCTGTAGCCGTTACCGGTTGAAAACTCATCATCATTTCAGCTCATATATGCCCCACTGTTGGGCTCGAGCCTCCTCCATAATGGGAAGAAAAGAGACTATATCATGTTGGTCAAACGTGTTGGTATAGGGTTTTGTTTCGAGGTTTCCTCCTCTTGCATAGATGTTATATGCGTTTTTACATCCCTTAGTCGTCTCAACGATCATACACGGGTAAGATAGGAGGTGGTGAATTGTATTCTTACTCCGTCACCACAGGGAAATTGAAAACTCAACTACGGGCGGATAAGTGTCTTTTACAGTTAATTATGAATACTTTTTCATCACCTAAACTTTCATTACTTTAAGGTACCTACTTCAAATATGATCTGTTGATATGGGCAGGTAACATCGCTCTTCTAACCATTGGAGAAGAAAGTTTCTTGATTGGCGACGACGCAGCGTAGGACGAACCCCTACTAGGTAGACTGACATCTTAAGAGTAGCAGGAAGCTTTTGGATGCAAGTAGCGCAGGACCGTTTTTAGGGTTCCATACCCAATAGCCGAGGCAGCGGGTGACGGGACCAGGGATTAGTCTGGACGCCCTTGGAGCGAGGCCACCGCGTGAGGACGACGCCCCGACATCGTGATCCATTTTGGGTCGAGATGCCGGGGCGTTGACATGAGAGGATACCCGTTGGGTAGACCGCCGGGTGGGCCACTGAAGAAAAAGACCGCGTACCAGTGACCCACCCGCACGGCGTCGAGAGGTATATTATAGGGCGGGTCTTGCGCCGCTTTTCCTGTCGCCTTGGACGGATAAACGGGGTTTGAAGTACTGAAGCCCGCCGCCAAAAAAAAAGGGTTCCGTACCCAAAGGATAAAAACGGGATTATTAAGACTTCGCTGTCCGTCCGTCCGTCCATCTGTCACCAGGCTGTATCTTAACAACGGTGATAGCTAGACAGTTGAAATTTTCACAGATGATGTATTTCTATTGCCGCTATAACAACAAATACTAAAAATAAAATAAATATTTAAGGGGGGCTCCCATATAACAAACTTGATTTTTTTTAGTTTTATGTTCTCTTTAATATAATTAATTAAAATAAAATAAATAATTAAGGGGGCTCCCATACAATAAAAGAGGTTTTTTTTATATATAATGGTACGGAACCCTTCGCGCGCGAGTACAACTCGCCCTTGGCGTATTTTTATTTTTTTATTTAAGGTTAATCAACAATTGAGTTACACATAACAATTATAATATACATATATGGTATATAGAAAATTGTGTTCATAAATGCATCAATTAATTACAGCTGCAACATGCATTGATCTCGGTTAATAAAATTATATGTCATTAAGATACAATTAATATATTATTTCATATACATAAATGCAAAAAGTAAACTTGTTTTTATTGGGACTAATCCCACCACACATTCCCACCATTGTAACTCCTGTAAGCCAGGATCCACAATGGTCACTATAAATGACACCGAGGTTTGACCCTCAGGCAGTCCCGGGAAATGATTTTAATTGTCTTGGAACCCGCAACAAATTTAATTAGAAAAGTTAAAGAGGAGGAGTTGGAAAAGAGTGATTCCACTTCCCTCCCAGGCAAAGCGGGAGACAGAAAGCAATATTGACTAGTCAGCCAATAAGTAAAGGGTTGTACAGCTACGATAAGCGCAGCAGTACGGCACCACGGATACGGGATAACTTAACGGGGCCTATATGTGAGCCTTAAGATTGGTTGCAGTAGTAGGTATGGCAGAAACGCCTAAACGCACGGAAATTTTCTCGAGTTGCTACAAGATCTGTATAGTATACTACTCCAGACGTTACTTGCAAACTGTCTAACATAAGGTCGCGCTCGTTACGCCAGAGATCGCACTCCCAAAGAATGTGATGTGCTGATTGTTCATACTCGCGGTTATTTGTAGAACATTGACATAGTGGTGAAGGTACGAGTTTAAAAGAAAATAATTTACTTTTAAAGTTGCCATGGTCAGTTAGAAATTGGGCTACAAAATGGTCAACCTCCAGCCACACTCTCTCTAGGCGCTCGCGGACGCATGGGAAAAATAGATATAGATAAAAAATAAACTTATTAAATATGGCATAATATATAGAATTAACATCAATAAATATACAGAATTAACATATATACATACATACATATCATCACGCCATATCCCAGGTTGCAGGTTAGGCAGAGAGAACAGAGTGCCAGAGAACTCTATCCTTGCATACTTCACTCGCTTCCTCAACATTCATAATTCTCTTCATACACGCTCGCCGGTTTCGGAGACTCGTTGACTCCACCTTCCTCAGTACGTGACCAATCTGGTCTAGGTATGTGAGTCTCGGTCTCACCCGGTACCTACATACTTTTACTTTCGCATTAGAATTAAATTATACAGAGTTAAAATTGAATTAAAGTTAAAATTTAAATCCGATTCAAAAGTAAGATACATTGTTCAATTTCATAACATCATAAATATCTCAAATATATATTTAAAAAAAAACAAGTAGAATTAGAAGTAACAATACATATATAATAACAATATATAATATACCTATGCAGGGCATACCTTTATAAACTGACCTACGTTATAAGTAAATGCATAGAGAAATCCACTCAGACTGTGATGCAGATCTAACAGATCTGAACAGCTATTCAAAGTTTTACATATTATTGATATAGGTGAATTAGCATCGAGTACTGTTCATCGTAAAGAAGGATAAAGTGGTGTGATAGGATTACAAGGATATCTACCTGGAGCACGCAGTTTTAGAAGGGCCAGCATACTAGGACAGTCAACAATATTTCTTAAGAGTTTAGATCTATATTTAGCATCTGTAATAAAACTGCGATGTGATAGGGAAGTAGATGTCTACTTCCCTATCACCTAGTGTAAGTAATACAAGTGATGTATCGCACATAATATTACCCGACCGTGTGTCTGACTCATTTCACATTACGCTACTAAATATCACATCACACATCACATTAAACTGTTGTGATGTTTGAAGTGATGGTAAAATGTAATATTACTCGGCGCGAAATGTAATGCCATATCACATCACTTCGCGAAGTACTGTTTCGCGCATGTCTATAGGGAAGAAAGACATCCTTTTTTTTCCTTGCGGTGGGCTATGGATATGGTCGTGCTCCGCCAAATCGGTCCGGGGTGACGGAAGAGACGGTACGCAACCCCACAGATCCACAGTGCAAGGACTCCTCTCTTCGCCGTGCGAGCGGGCCACCGGTACCCGATCTTTGTCTGAAGAAAGACATCCTAAAATAGTGTAGGCGTTTATTATATAAAGTTAACTGTTTTGTCAGAACTTTGCTAAATGCTAGGCGACATAAAAAAACGTTTTTGGATACTCTCTATTCGTAATGTGTGCACAGCATAATGAGGTCGCCATACAACACTGCCGTATTCTATAATACTACGTACGAGGCAATTGTAAAGCAATTTCTTGGTTTTACAATTTCTAAATATTTTGTATGGCGTATTATAAATCCTAACATCGTTGATGCCTTTTTAATATTTTTCTGTGTGTGGTACAAAAGTCGCTTTTTTATCGAACGTTATACCTAAATCTTTAATTATGTTTACTTCTAGTATTTTCTACCCATTTATGAATTAGTTTACGCTTGTGTATTGCGTTTTTCTTGTAAATTGAAGGTGATAGATAACACTTGTTTCAATTTAATTGCATCTTATTATTTTTACACTAGTCAATAAGCCGATTCAAGTCTTCCTGCAGAAGATAGGAGCCACGTGATGATACAATTTTCCTAGAAAATTTTAGGTCATCTGCATAGAGATAACACTCAGAAAAATGAAAATACCTGGTAGACCATTTATGAGGATATTGAAAAAATAGGAGCTAGATGAGAGCCTTGTGGTGCACCCGATGATATATCATGACTCCCTGATTGGAAGCCGTTCAATACAACACAAAATTCGCGGCCTGTTAGGTACAATTCAAACCATTGTAGAAAGCTCTCGGTTACTCCATATGCTGCCAGCTTATACATATAACAAGATAAAATGAAACATCTTATCGAAAGCCTTACTTAAGTCAGTGTCATAATCATCATCATCAATTCAGCCTATCGCCGTCCACTGCTAGACGTAGGCCTCCCTCATATTACTCCACAGAGTGTGGTCCAGTGCCGCCTGCATCCAACGACGCCCAGCAACTTTCCCCAGGTTGCCTCTCCACCTTGCGTCGTCCGACACCTGGTCGCCACTCTAGAGCCTTTATTCCCCAGCGATTGTCGGTTCGTCGAGCGATGTGGCCTGGCCATTGCCATTTCAGCGTGCTAATTCTTCGTACTATGTCGGTTACACCCGTTCTTCTCCGGATTTTCATATTACGGATTATATCACGCAGAGAAATCCCGAGCATAGCCCACTCCATAGCACGCTGAGCGACTTTGAGCTTGGTAATGTGGCCTACATTTAAGGAGTGATACGAGCCTACGTAAGTCAGTGTAAATAATATCAAGTATCCTCTCGAGTCGATGTCCCGGCAGCTTTCGCCGTCGGGACATTGTCCTTACGCGGTGTGGCCTCGCTCCGGGCAACTAGACTAATCCCTGGTCCAGTCACCCGCTGCCTCGGCTAGGCTAGCTAGACCGCTGCGTACCAATACAAACCTCAAACCCACCCAACTGGGCTTCCGGCTCGCTCGCTCACCGAACGAAGCGCAATAGCATATAGCCATTACTCAAACATCGAACTTCTGCGAGAGTGTGGTACTATCCCGGACGAACTAGCCCGCGGCTGTAGGCAGAACTGTCAACAGCGCGGTCCTACCACTAAAAATATGTTTCGTCATGCATCCATCTGTTGATCAGCTGCGATTTCAAGTTTCAACCTTTTACACTAATAACTGATTACTTCGTACAATATATAGGTAATGATTATTTCAGGCGCGGCTCAAGCACATGTAGCGCCCGGGTGCAATCAATAACCTGGCGCCCTCTTGTACCAAAGTAGGTGAACAAAATGGAATAGGTTGATAGTTACAAGCGGCTCTGGGCGCCCCTAACACCCGGCGCCCGGGTGCACCGCACCCTCTGCACTATAGGTAAAGCCGGCCCTGGATTATTTATTGTAAGTCACTGCACTAATGATTATATAACACTGTATATTGCACGCCTCATAAGCGAAGCGTTGAGGTGATGCTCTACGCCCGATATATGAAAATCAAGGACTTTTCAAAACTAAAAATAACTGTATTTTTCTCATACTGCACTTATAGGATAATATTATCATACATATTTTATGTTAAGAAAAACATTCGTATAAACGCATTTAATATTTTTAAAAAGCAATTATATTGTTTAAAGTAAGAAAAAGTTGATTAAAAAAATATTAGAGGACGTCCGGATGTCTGTCCGTATGGATCTGGCACTCTCACGACCGTAAAAATTAATGTATAGTAATTTTTTTTAAAAGCTTCATTACCGCAACGCGCTGTTTTCCTTTCAAAAATGACTTGATAATTCTTTGTGGTTTAATTGCAATTAATAAAAAACTAAACTGATTAGTCTTTATTGTATTATATATTATGCGTATGTATACCTACTTTATGAAAATTGGGTTCGTTTACAATGCTATGTTTTGCGCCACGTCGAGAATGGAGCGAAATTTCAAAAGTATTCTTTTTTCTTTCGATTATGGCATTGACTAATAGTAAATGATAGATTTTCATTTTAAATTACCGCCCAATTCGGCAGTAGCGACACCTTAGAAGGCCTTTAGACAATGCAAGAGTTTTGGCACATAAAAAAGGGCATCTACATATGTACTTTTACAAATAATCAATTTTATTGCAAAAAATGAGATTATGAGGCGTGGACTTTTGGATTCTCCAAACGTTATTTGCATTACTATGTTCAAATTGTTTTTATATCTGTACTTGAGACAAATAGTGAAAACGTACACGATTAACCATTTGACGGTGTAAACAAAGATGATGGATGTTTTGAGAGGCATAATCGTGGGAAGCTTATGTAAAAATTAATGGATGGATGGAGTCGGTCGGTGGACCGCGCTAAAACCCGTGAAACAACAGCACTCTGCTTATTGAGGCATTGGTATTTAATATATCTTAAAGATAAATAAAAATTTATTCCAAAACATTGAATCGTGTCACCACGTCAATCTAGATGTCAGACAAACAAACAACGGTAATGCTTTTATGTTTCAAGACCATCGATATATATGTATGTACTACGTACTTTTTTTTTTTTTATTTTTTATTGGTGGGCTATGGGTGCGTCTCGCCCCGCTGAATCGGTCCGGGGTGACGGAAAGGCGGCGCGTGACCCCATAGACCCACCGTAAAACCTTCTCTCTTCGCCGTGCGAGCGGACCACCGGTACTCGATTTTAACTTCGGTGGCCATATGTACTACGTACTAGATTTCGCGTTCCGAACACTTGCTTTGTTCGACTAAGCTGTACTGAAATCCGTACACCTCACTTTAGAGTTTAGTGTGACTGCGATCATCATGGACTGTAGGTGTATACAGATCAGCGTTGTTAATACGATAATTCGAATAATACCAATCAAAACTTGCACATGTGGATGTGAAAAAAAAAAAAATCTTTATTTAACTAAGTAAAATGTTTTGTTGTTAAAGTGTACAAATAGGTAATAATATCGAATTAGCACAATAAAAAAATATTCTACATTTAAATGTCACGCCATCTTTGATTATAGACTAAAGCCCGCAGATGTTCAATTACACTGGTTGGAGGTAAAAATGTATGACTAAACACAGACTTGACGTAGTGTCTAGAAAATATTTTGATTATTTATATTCTTTTTCCTTTAGTTTGTGTTATCAGTTGATACTTATTTGTCAAAGATCAAACAGGTTGGTATAAGGTTCTGTTTCGAGTTTTCCTTCTCTTGATAATATAGTAGTATATGCATATTATATCGTTTAAAGGCGACCTTTTACGATATCCACGACCAAGACAGGTAGTGATGAATTGTATTCTTATTCCGTCATCACACGGATATTCAAAACTATTGTCGTATGTTAAAGCAAAGTTTATATAAACATATAATACTTCATTTTCTTTTATAATTTACTATTATTTTTATTTATTTAACTACTGAATAGTACACTTTGAAATAGAGTATGCTGTATGAGTTCTAATGAATGTTTGTAGGTACAAAAACTGTGTCACTTCTGCGGTGTAACATCTATAGTAAAACACTGTGTTACATAACGTTGAACGAAACGCGTAAGTGCGCATGAAATGCCTACATCTTACGACGTTTTGGTCGCGAGAAAATTACTACTATAAAGCGATCTAGCGCAGTGTGCTTCAATGTTCGCGTTAGATTGCCTATTTATTCTTTTAGCGCTGCAGCGGACTTTAGTTTAACTGTTACCAAAATGGAACAAAATATTTATTCGGGATAGCTTCTCTATACATATAACTCTATGTTCAAGACACAATATAATACACAAATTTTATTTAAAAAAAAAGTCTTTTATTTATCGGCATTTATCTTATTCACATAAACTTTACGAACATTTATTAAATAGAAACAATTTTGTGTCGGTACATTCTGTCATGACAGCATTGCAAGTTGTAAAACATATCCACGCACTGCGCGGTGTGAAGCGTACAATGAGATTATCAATTATTCGAACTAATATATTAAATTAAGCGATATATGGTAGCAATCCTTTATTATTTTGAAACAGGATAAAAAACCAACCTACCACGAAATATAACATCAAGCTAGGATAGAAGAAAATCTCTTAATCCTGTGTTATAATCAGGTTTCAGGGTACAGGACAGTTCCACTTCGAGCATAACTCAAACAAAGATTGAACAAGAACAGCAATCAAGAACAACAACTTGCCAGTTTTGAACGCTGCTACCTGTGTAGCGCGTTTCAAAACTCTTTAGTAAGAATTTCCTTATCCTTTATCCCATTTTAACCTTATCCCTTATTCGTTATATTTATAGGTCAATTGTGGGTTGCCCATTCTATTCCAAAATAGGAGATTGTACATTTAAAATATATATAAATGCCGCAAGTCCCATAAAATTACGTTTTAAGCGAATGATTAACAAAGAAAGTAAAATAAACAAATACCAGTTAGAACTAACTAAACTAAATATACAATATTTGAGAATACATATAAGTTCAACAAGAAACAAATACATTATTTATATTAATTAACAAATGAATACATTCGAGGACATGCAAAAATAACTCTTATTATTAAATGCATATGTAGATTGGAAATTGTGATTTAGTTGGCTTTTCTGAAGTACTCCTTGCTTTCCTTAGGGCTAGGTTTGATTGTGTCCGCGTTGGTCTCGGGGTTCCAGTTAGCTGGGCAAACTGAAAGTTAAATATTAAATTAATAAGAATCACTCCATGTATTCAGAATAATGAATGTATATGGGAAAATGTATCCTATATGTATGGGCAACATTGGCTTATACAGAGTGCCGATTTTATTACTAGAATAACTTAAACTAGGTGTAGGAAGTACGACATAAAAAACAATAAAGTTAGTTGCAGACTGCTGACCTAGCTCTGTCCAATCCCGAGATAAAGTGATTTGTTTCTTATCAAAACAATAGGTTTACCAGCGTACATTGACCTGTAGGAACATTTCGACCCAGCTGTGCGGCGGTAAGCGTAGCGAGAGCGGAACTATTTGCCTACTAATTCAATGTCACACGCACGAGTATATGCCTACATCGAACTTTTATAGTATAAGTGTATTGACCGCTTATCATTAGGGCAATTTAATCAAAAATTAGGTACTATTTTTTTTTAACTGATTTGGATAGTGTATCATGGTCTGATACACCTCCTGCAAGGATTCTACTAATTAAATCGGCAACCTTTATATATAGGATATAAAGATTGCCGATTAAATATCATAAATATATATATATAATAAAAAATAGGATAGGAACCCATTGATATGTGCCGAGATGAAGATAAAAATGTATTTGAATTTTAATATAGCATCACCCTATGTGCAAATGGTCTTGGACGCTGATCGATGAATGGCAACGAACTTCAACCATTTCTATAAGAGGCCGTTCATAAATTATGTAAGGCGTTTTATTTGTTGACTGAATATTATAACTTCTTACTATAGAACTAAGAAGAAGAAGTTGTTGGCAGTGAACCTGACATTACGTAAGATATTAAATTGGAAATTACTAATGTTGGTCAAAACTGTGATAGGATCAATAAGATTCATTTTATTGCAGTGTGTTAATGATACTTGTAGTAAGAAGATTGTAATAAAATATATTTTCAGAATAAACGGAGTTTATATTTGATCAATAGGGCCTTTTCTTACGAAAATTCTTATTAAGAGGCAGGGGGGAGTAGTTGCAATCTTATGATGTCTTACAGCATGAGGGAGTGAGCCAAATCATTCTTCAAAATCCCTTAGGTAATTTATGAATGGTCCCTAATAATAAATCCACTTTAATTTTTGTGAAATTATAGTTGTCACAAAATATAAGGCCCGTTTTGACATTTGTCTTAGCGATGGATATAGTGATATAACCATACGACTCGATACTCACGATAAATCGATTCAAGTTTGCATGAGTATTTGATCGATTTGAATATGTACTATATTGTAAAGTGCATTCTGATTTTAATATTTAAGTTAAAACTTTGATATTGTAGGTATTTTGAAATGATACAATGTTATGAAAGTTCAATTTTATATCATTTAATATTTGTGTTACAATAACATTCACTTAATCACAAAATAAAAAATCGAGAAAAAGTGAATCTTAAATTTCTTCATTTTCTTCAAATGATGAACCAAAATTGTCAGTTGAGCTATCGTCACCCGTATCTATAATTATTTCATTTTCAATTATATTGTCAATAATGACGTCTCTGTCATAGTCTTCCTTAATTATTTTTCGAGTTTTCTTCCACTTTTGCCCAGTCTTCTTTAGTAATTTTGGCACAAGCTTCATTCAACAATGTCATTATTTTCTTGACGGTAAGGGCGACGTGTGACCAGGCCATAACCTACCAAAAAACAAAAAAAAAAAAAGTGGAGAATGGCGGCTTTGTATTGATTGTGGCATGCTGCGTATCCTTTCATTTGAACCCAGATCAAAGCATTGTACTGACAATGGTATGGTGGCGTTCTTATCACTTTGTGTCCATGCTGAACCACTCTGTGAATTTATTTACGACCATTTCTTCGTGATATTTTTTTGTACTTTTAAACAGAATTGCGAGCAATGCATCATTAAAAAAAAACTTCCCCCAGCTGATTCAGCGACAGATTATTAAACGTCCACCTTTTCCCATTGGCACTTTTGAGCAAGATGCCTTAGTAACGTCCGTCCACGACTGCGGCACAATATGATTCGAGTTCAGCCAAATCTCTTTGACAAATATTACATTGTCCGAATTTGTGACTTTATTAGCTCCAAACTCATAATTTTCAGTAAAGATCAATACACAGCTGGTGAAATTCAGTAATTCTAAACACTAGTATTAAAATTAATAAAACCGGACAAGTGCGAGTCCACCTTAAAAGAAAATATTTTGATCGATTTATTTTTTCTTTAAGCGATTATTAATAGTCTGTGGACAATATGAAAAAAATCGTTATGCACGGCACTTAGCCGAGTGGGCGGTACCCATCAATGAAAAATGTAATTTCCTTCATAACATTGCGATCGGTAATAAATAGAGAACTTCTTGGGCGTGAACTGTCAAAACGGGCCTTTTATTTTGTGATTACTATAATAATGTTAAATAAAATTAATATTTATGTAATAGCTTTTTTTGGCAGGCTATGGTCTGAACACACACCCCGCTCATTCCATCCGGAGCGACGGAAGGTGTGGCAGTGTGTTGCCTCCCACATAACCCATCGTACTCCCCATTAGGTCGACCACTGGTACACATTCCTTGACATCTTCAAATTTATGTAACATCTAGAGGAACTTGCGTGTTTGTATGCCTTAAATAACGTAAGACATACCATGCGACCCACTTTTTTCATATTTTTTTTGTTTAGTAGTTTAGTATGCTGCCAAGACCCATGTTTGAAACCAATAACAGTATTTTGAAGACGCACCCCTATGATACATAGTTCACTTTTCTGATAACAGGCCTTAAAAGTTCTATAATTGGGCATTGTACAACTCCACAATGGAAGTGAAATTGATCTACTATACCATTTTTTTTTGGCGGCGGGCTATGGAATGGTTACGCCTAAATCCATCCGGGGCGACAGAAGAAGCGGCGCACGACCCCATAAACCCGCCCTATAAATACCTCTCCACCCCGTGCGAGCGGGCCACCGGAATCTACTATACCATGCTGGTTAGATTGAATAGTATACGATTTAGTTCGAGTTTTTCTTCTCTTACGTTGATATCATCCTATAGTCATATTCTAATATATTTATATTACATTATTAGTGGTAGAGCCGCACTGTTGACAGTTTTGTCTACAGCCATGGGCCAATCCATCTGTGGGAGTACCACACTCTTAAAGGTAATAAACTATAAGTAATAAAAAGAAATAAACATACCTTCACCATGTTTATCAGCAAACTGAAAGGCTTTGACAAGTCTTAGGGTCTCGTCTACAGACCTTCCAACAGGAAGATCATTCACCGACATATGCTTGAGAATTCCATTTCTATCAATGATAAATAAACCTGCAAATAATTATTGATATATGGTAAATTTTACTGTTGTGAAGAAACATTTTTAGTTGTTACTGACAATAACCCTAATAATGTGCAAGTGGTGTGTAGTGGCATAAGCATCAACCAACAGGGTTAACCATCTCTGATTGAATTCCCACACAAAACAAATGTCTGTGCAACATTAATAGGCTGACGGATGGACTGATTTTGACTAATTTTAATTTTACCTCGAAGCGCGAAGCCTTCATCAAGTAGTACATCATAGTCCTGAGAAATCTTTTTCTTATAGTCTGCTAGTAGTGGGATTTCTAGTTTACCCAAACCGCCATCCTGGGAAAAAAACGTTTAACAACTAAAAAACTACAAAAATATGATTAAAACAGGTTACTGCTTGAACTATGCACTTAGGCAAAAAAATAGAGAATATTTTTTAATATAAAGTTAGATCTACGAGCTAAATTCATCCATCATAAAGGATTTTTACTACCTGTTTGAAGAAATGGTTTTAAAACCATGTTATTGACTTGCTAAATGATTCACAAAATATATGTGGCTTCCTTTATATAACAAAATGAATGTATAAGCATCTTTCAGCCTTTCGCTGTCTACTATGCCTTGTTGTAGGCCTCTCCCAGAAATTAAGGCAAAGTGCTGTTATCGCCATGCTTGACAGGGGGGCGGGGTTGACGGTTACAGTGAGAAACTATAAGTTACCAAGGATAAAGCAAGCACTCTCCTGGTGAGACGCTTGGGCGATTTTTACTACTCCCACGGGCAAGGGGTGCCAACAATTGCATTTTTATCCTGACGTGTCACACATGTAATACATATAGAAACATACCATATCCTAATTACCCGACTGTAAAGGAGTGGTATTGTGTTTAACAGTCTATGTATGTATGTATGTTTGTATGTTCCTTTGAAGCACTATATATACCAAACGCCTGAGCCGATTTTTATGATTCGCACGTCAATCGATTCCTCTTAATCCGGCGAGTGTCACTAAAGATATGACGTTATTGAAAATTCAATATGGCGACTACTGGACGCCATATTGTGAAAATAAAAAAAATTAAAGTCAACAAACTATATCGAGTGGGGTATCGTTAAATAGGTATTTAAAAATCATTTTTAGTTTTCTCTCAACATTTTTCGATTTGAGTGGCCGTTTAGGATCTATATCGATTTAAAGTTTCGTAACAAACTTTCTCACATATAGGTTTTTTTAGACAATAGAAATTTACGATGAAAAGACGAAAAATTCCTATAACTGGATGTGGATGGATATATACTGAAGTATCTAGTAGGTATATTGTCCAATATACCATAGCTAGTCCTACCTAAAGTATTTAATGTCTTACGCGGTCGCCCATCTCCAATTTCTAACGATTTAGTACTCAACTTCAGTCGAAAAACTATATATAGTTAGGTACTTACCTACTTATTAATAAATAAGATAACTATAGCTACCTAGGTATTTATAAGTAAAAAGTATAAAATAAAAAAAATTATTAAAAAAATCAAAAAACCCGACTGCGTAAAAAGTCACCAAAACTTCGTACATAACAAAAAAACTGAAAAGAAAAAAACAAGCACTTAGATGTCCGGTGGTCTATAATTCCATAATATATTATTGAATAAATACTATTGCAGAAAATTAAATATATTTTAATAATAGAACATGACAACTGAACAGTCGGGATCCTTTATTCGACAGCAAATCTAATTTTTCAATGGATCCCCACTGTTCAGTTGTCATGTTCTATTATTAAAATATATTTCATTTTCTGCAATAGTATTTATTCAATAATATATTATGGAATTCCAGACCACCGGACATCTAAGTGCTTGTTTTTTTCTTTTCAGTTTTTTTGTCATGTACGAAGTTTTGGTGACTTTTTACGCAGTCGGGTTTTTTGATTTTTTTAATCATTTTTTTTATTTTAAATTATTAAATTCTAGTGCATGGTTTTTGATTAAATTTTTTGATTAATATTGCGTCGAACCCAAATAATTGGGATAAGAGCAAGATGATGATGATGATGGTTTTTGATTTTTTTTTTAAAAAAGACACCACCCTGCACTAAGGTAATAATAAACCTTGTATTGAGCGAGTAGGTATGAAAGAGAGTATTGGTGTAAAGATGCGAAATGGGATGCTCCGATGGTTCGGACATGTGGAAAGAATGCCGAACGAACGTCTGGTTAAGAAGATATACAATACAAAAGTGGAAGGATGTAGGTACCGGGGGAGACCGAGACTAACCTACCTGGACCAGATCGGTCATGTACTGAAGAAAGGTGGAGTCAAGAGTCTCCGAAACCGGCGAGCGTGTATGAAGAGAATTATGAATGTTGAGGAAGCAATACATAGATTATTTCTTTGGTGCAGTGTTATCTCAAAAAAAGTACACGTAAATTGTTAATAGATACATACCTTTCTAGATATATTTGTCCAGGCGAGATGGCTGTACTCAGAATCTGTTGAAACACCAATGACTTGGCAATCAATACCGGCAAAGTGTTTGGCTTTGTCACTGTATGCTATCAATTCTGTTGGACATACAAATGTGCTGAAAAAAAAAAACACTTCAAATTAACAATCCAAACTAACAGTGCCAAATATATGCTAAACATAAGAATATGTTTAGAACTACCAAACGTCCATAGCGACCAGTAAAGAGCATAGTTACCGTCACCTCAGCTCCTATACATCATACTCTTGGGCTCAAGCTTCCTCCACGATATGAGAAAAATTTACCTACTATTACCACACTGGTAAGATGGGTTAGTGGGTTAGTATTGGGTCTTATTCTGAGGTCTCCTTCTATTGCATAGATTTTATCAGCATGTTATATCTCTTTGTAATCTTTTACAACACCCACTAGAAAGATATAAAGTGGCTAATTCTATTCATACTTTTTCACCACATCGATAAGATCTCATAAAGAATATTCGTAAGTTGATAGGTGGATGACTATCACCCTGAGGGCTTTCATACATGACTTGAAATTTCACCTTAAGAAAAAACTAAGTTACTATTACTTACAAATCTAAAGGGTAGAAGAGCAAGACCACATATTTTCCACTAAAATCAGATAATTTAAGGTTGTTGAATTCACCGTTCACTACAGCAGTAGCTTGGAAGTCGGGAGCTGGTTTCTGAACTTTTGGTACAAATGCTGCATTAGCTGAAACCAAATTGGATGAGATATAAATATAATTCGCTTAGTGCAAGTTAAATCAATGGCATGAAAAAATGTGCCCACTATGGTGGGCTACAAATACTATCAACCCTTACTTTGATAATGGATATCATAAAAGATGACTAAAAGCATTATATCGATCTGGGCCAATTCTTGACTCAAAACAATCTATTTTTGGTTGCAAAAAAAAAAACTTTCCTGTGTAGAATCAAACCCGTAACATGAATTTGGCATAAGAGGTTGCTACTTCAATCACTCGCCCATTTCTGGAGTCTATTTAAAGATGTAGCAATTGGAACCAACTTCACTAATAATTTGTTTCAATTTCCTCTTTTGTGGCATCTACTGACCCGAAGGTTACCCAAAACAGAAGCCGAAACTGAACTATTGCAATACGATAATGAATTATTTGTATGTTTGTCTTCGTTTTGTATCTCATTGATCGATGCACGAATAGCACACTTTTGAATGTCTTATGGTCATTGCATTAATTAAAAGAAATATAGTTGCCACTGGTCTAGTTTCGATAGAGCCGGACAATCCCTAAAACGACACCAACTCCCCTAAACTGTTATATTCTCTTTATAACTAAATATACTATTTATTAAGTTATTTAAATGTGTAAACTGTCAATGTTTACTGGATTCATGACATACTGGATAGGTATAGGTAAATACAAGTGATATTTATTTATTTAAGGTTATTATATAACAGAATAAAACAATAGGTACACTTACTAGTTGAAAAATTCGAAATCTTCAAAGATGATAATGCTGGGGACAAAACCTAAGAAACAACAAAATGAAATTACTATAACATAGATACACAACAGTAGCCAGCACGGTATTTGTTATTATAGCTTATAAAATATTATATATGAAACTACTTTCTTACCCTGCGCGCAAGGTGCTTTGTTAAAAACGACATAATTATTATTTATTGAAAATTTAATTGCAATTCTAGTGTATCTAGCAAATGAAAGATATACCTAGAATATAAAATATATATTATTTATATATTTACATGGGTTCTTTAGATTTTTTTTTTGGTTCTCTTTAGGAATGTGTTATATTTATCGATATCGTTGAAATATCGATATTAGCCTCAAAAATATTGATATTTAAATATCAATAATTATAACTTTAAAATATCGACATATCGATATTTTTAACTTTAATATCCCGTTATTCTCAGTCAGTCATCCTTGACCACTAATTCATTATTATTTTTACAAATCATCTCAGTTCTCAGTACGAATAAACATTGTGTTATCAGATATAAGGATCACGCCTTATGACAAGTCTGCGCTGATGCAAAAACAATTCATTCATCCATCCATCCATCAGCCTGTAAACGTCTACTGTTGGACATAGGCCTTCCCACGAGAATGCCATTCTCAACGTTCCTGTGCCATCTGCATCCAACGGCTTTCTGCGATCTTCTTGACGTCGTCAGTCCACCTGGTTGGGGTCGTCCTACGCTGCGTCGTCCGATTCATGTTCGGCACTCTAGAACCTTTTTTCCCCAACGCTTGTCGGTTTGTCGAGCAATGTGGCCTGCCCATTGCCACTTCAACATGCTAATTCTTTGGGCTATGTCGGTTACGCCCATTCTTCTACTGGTTTCCATAATTATCCGGATTTTATCACGTAGAGAAATACCGAGTATAGCCCTCTCCATAGCACGTTGAGCGACTATGAGCCTTTTTATGAGGCCGACATTTAGCGACCACGTTTCAATGCCGTAATTCATAGCTGGTAACACATACTGCAGTCAAATTAATTTTGACTACTTTATTATTTTTTTAGATTATGTGTGATGTGAATTCATGTTATCACTCAATCAACGGTTTAAAAAAATATGCCTGCATGATATTTAGTGTGCTGTTTCTAAGTTTGGATAAAAAAAATGATATCCATTATTCTTACAATATTTGCTCCATTATTCTTACAATATAGATTGATATTATAAAATATCGATATTTTGTGCCCGATAATGTCGATATTGAACTATAGATATCAACATCGATTCCAATTTAAATATTTTCTTAATATCGCCCATCCCTAGTTCTCCACGTCCATTCGGAATTTCGGATAGACGAAAGGAACATATACCACACAGCCAAGTCTTCTTACAATATTCTTCACAAATAAATATTTCCTCATATTATATCATAGCTCATTCATAGTTATTATCCATCAGTAATTTAATTCAAGTCCTTACCATTAAAAAATTAAATGAATGATTGGTCTGACAATTTTAGTAAAACGTGAAAATACATGTAAATCACTATTGTATCTTTTTCACTATACTTTAGCATTTTATATGTATTATACTAAAATATAAAATATACAGCAAAATTATTCAATATTCAATATGCAGAACACTAAGGAAGTGAATATAATTCAAGAGCGTACATGACATTTCCATATTCTCGTCAATAAACTCCTCCATCCTTTTCTTGAAGGTCGTCAAAGGTCGTCAAAGACGGCCAATTTTTTTATATTAAATTAATTTCCTTATGAATAGTATTCATAATATTGCAACTGAAGGCCTTAGCATAGATTAAAATTTACAATATAATATTGGAAGGGCCTTAGTCCTTAAGGCGTTACTGTTTCTAACATTTCTGACTGATAAAAATATTATGTTGCTACTGCTAGCTTCCAATTTATAAAAATGAAAAAATAACGTAAATTGGATCACGAATCAATTTGAATTATAAATTGAATGACGATGACTTAACTTACCGATGAACAGTAACTTTAAACAACTACATAATATATTATATAGCTATATTTTATATGAAGAAGAAACAGGAATACTGTACTGTCTAAATATGAAGTATAAGACTTATAGACAGGGTTGGATTTCGTACTATAATTATAGTATTTGTACTACAATTTCATACTTCGTACTATATACTATCCATATCTAACGATAGTACGAAAAAATACTATAATTTCAATACCTTGCATATACGACTAATATAAGTAGTATTTAAATATAACCAGTAGCGTGCATTATGTTTAGCAATACTACTGAAAAGTGACCCTTACTAAGACCAAGATAAGGAACAAACTGACAACACAATCCATAGACGCCATCTTGTGACACTGTCAAAGACAGTAGCAAAGGTGGGAATTGTACCGACTTTATTCCTACCGAGGATATGTTAATAAGATTAAATTCTAAGATTTCTGAGGGTAAAACTAATATTGAAGAACTGATAAACTTGGAAGAGGACTAAATTTTATGTAAACTCCTGTTGATTTATTGTTTAGGTATTTTTAATTTGAAATAATAAAGTGTACTATAATTTTTCACAAATACACTCATTTGCAAAAAAAACGGGCACCTAAGCAATGAACCATTTCAAATGTTAATATTTCTTTGTTTGATAATTATAGGTAGTTTTATCCACACAATTTGGTAAATTAATAAGAAAATAATCGTTTTCATCAGTATTTCATAAAATTTAGATACAATTTATGGGAAATAATGCTAAACCTCGCTAGTAGTGTATATTCGCTAGTAGTGCATATGCTCATGAAGTAAAAATAAAAAAGTTTTTTTGTTTGTTTTTCTTTAATAAAGTAAAAGCAGATAAATGTTTAGTATCGAGTGTGACCCCCTCTAGCTAAAATCACAGCTTGAATTCGTCTGGGCATGCTAGCGAGTATATCCCGGATACTTGCTTGCGGAATACGTTCCCACACCGCAGTAATCACATTCTTCAGCTCTCTGATGGTCTGCGGAGCCGGGTGTACTGATCTCACACGCCGTTTCAGAACGTCCCAGACATGCTCTATGGGATTGAGGTCGGGACTTCGAGCTGGCCAATCCAAACGACGAATGCCGACCTCTTGCACATACGCATTAACATCGCGGGATCGGTGGGCGCGAGCATTGTCGTCCATAAAAATCGAGTCTTCACCTAGAGCGGCCAATGCGGGTTGTGCATGAGAAATTAGAACTTCCGTTATGTATCGATGCCCAGTCAGTGAGCCGTTTTCAATGAAGACTAACTCTGTACGATCCATTGAATTTATTCCTGCCCAAAACATAACAGAGCCCCCACCATAAGGTGTGATTTCTTCGAAACATGCCTCTGCAAAGCGTTCTCCTTGTCTTCTTAGCACTCGCCGACGTCGATCTTCACCGAACAGAGATATCCTGGCTTCATCAGAGAACAAAACCCTATTCCAATCGTCTTGAGTCCATGATTCACAATTTCTAGCGAACCTAAGCCTGTGAACTCTGTGCTCACGGAGTAATTTGGGGCCGCAGGCCGGGCGGTGACTGCGTATATTGGCAGCGAGAAGCCTCCTCCTGACCGTCCATAGACTAATATGCACATTTCTTACTTCTTGGAGGTTGTTCTTAAGATCCACATACGAAGATTTGCGATTTCTCATTGCGCGACTCACAAGAAAACGATCATCCCGTGGTTGGGTACATGGTTTTCTTCCAGAACCAGGCCTTCTCTCGACGGAACCAGTCTCCTGATATCGCTGCCAGGTCCTTTGGACTGTCGAGCGACTAACATTTAGCCTCCTAGCCACGAAATATTGGCTGCAACCCTCTTCAAGCAGCGCGATAATTTTGGTAGCTTTTACCACTTTATCTACCATTTTTGATACAGCCAAACAGCATTAAATAAAGCTTTGACAGTTAAGGATATGAAATTAATCGATAAAAATTGAATAAAAGTTATGAAAGTCGATGTTAACTTCTGGAACTTCGCGCCAAAAATGTAGGATAAAAAGGGGTTTTCTGTAAAAATGAACATCAAATGAAAAATTGAATTTAGAACGTACTTTTTTAAATACCACAGCATTTTTAAAACCGGCCAGTAACGTGTACAAACGATTGAAACCTTTTTGGTATTGTATCTTTTTAAATATGAATGAAAATCAAAACCGCCCGTTTTTTTTGCAAATGAGTTTACTATCTTTTTAAATGTTTTGTACTATCCTTTTCAGCTTACCCAAATCCAACCCTGCTTATAGAGTATGTATGGGTTTTCTTCCGACGTTACAACCGAACCAAATAAAAAAAAAACTAACCTCAAAATAGAAAATGATTATATTTAATAATAAGTATAAAGTACAAACTCGACCTTGATATTCCAGTGAACGACTATAATAGAATTACATAATATTTTACGATAACATGAGTACCTCACGGATTGGGTTGTTCGTGTGTTCATATGTGAAAAATCACTATTTGTGTTTAAAATCTAATCAGAGAAGCATCTTTCAAAGTGTTAGAACATTTTCTATAACGAAAACTTCAAACATGAAATATGTACAATTTGTTTACAATGCTAAACCAACAGAGATTCGTGTGGGTTATTTGGAAGGCGATGGTATCGTAGACATAAACAAAAGTGATAGTACAATACCATCTACCATGTTGGAGATTTTAAAAAGTGAAAATTTGGGCAAAGTTCAGAAGTATGTATATTTTTAACGTTTCTTTTATATTTTCTATTATTTTGATATGATTCTTATACTATATACTACTACTATGCCAACGTTAATTATGCATATTGCTAGCGTTAATTTATGTGCCTATAAAATAATTATTAATTTACCTACTAATTGAAATGATAAAAGCAATATTTAGCTTGAAACTACTTGTCTAATAAATTGAAATAATCTTTTATTGAAATTTTTAAGTTTGTCATACGACAGAAATCTAAGTTGTTGCATTTGTAAGTCTACTATTTTGTATTAAATTGTTACTATAGGATATAAATTTTAATATAAGATAAAGATAATGATAGTAATAGATGAGTACTATTACTTTTACAATGTAAAGGAATGTCTAGGATGGTGTAACTTTTTGCGCCGCTTTTCCTGTCGCTCCGGACGGATTAGCGGGGTTTGAAGTGCTGTAGCCCGCCGCTAAAAAAAAAAAAAAAAAGGATGGTGTAACTTTAAAAAAAAATATAATTAGGTATATGGCTCCTATGTGGAATAGAATATTTATTTATTGTTTTTCATTTTTGAGACAACACTCTGCACTAAGATAGTAATCCTTGTATTTCAAGAGACTATAAATAATGGACATACTACACAGACTCAGAATAACTATTTGTGGATTGTCTAAAGTGTTGTCCTGTGTGCAAGTTGAATCTATTTTTTTTTATTGTTTTTTTTTTTTTTAAGACACCTCCCTGCACTCTCCCTCACTAAGGAAATAATCCTTGTATTGCTGGGGACTTTACAAACATGCAATTAACGCAGACAAATTACACCCAGACTCAGAACAACACTTTGTGGATCGCACAAAGTATTGTCCTGCGTGGGAATCGAACCCACGACACTGGCACGGAAGGTCGGTATCTTAACCACTACGCCATCTGTGCAGTCAAGTTTGTCTTAGTTGTTAGCCTCAGATGGCTATGACAACTTTACCTGGACTGTGCGTGAGCGCTGAGGGCTCTCAACCTGTTAAGTTGAATCTATGACACAGGTATCCATTTATCAGTGTATTGTCACCCACTACTGTATGGCTTCCCAAGGAGGAATAATGCTGTAAATGTTAGGCTAGTTCAGGCAGGTTAGAGTTACCAGGTTGAGAGCCCTCCTCGCTCACCCATAGTCCGGGTTAAGCTGTGACAGCCATCTGTGGCTAACAGCTTAATATCACTGCCGAGTTGATCACATTCAATTTGTACATAATATTGTCATTATGGTACAATACTTAGTTGAATTTAGCGCCATGTTCAATGAGTTTTACAAGATTTCTTAACTAGTTGGTCTGCAAATGAACATCACTGGAAGTCATGCTTAACATCCACATCATTCCAGTAGTTGGCCCTAATTAGACATTTGTTCTGCAAAGTTAAGCACTGTCTTTATTTCTTTTTTTTTTGCGGTGGGCGGTCTAGTCAGACCCGATTAAATTGGTCCCGGACGACAGATGAATCCGCGCACGAACCTATAAACCGATCCTACAATGTACAATGTGAGTGGGCTACCATCACCGGTGAAGTGGGCAGCACGGGCGCGTTTACCTGCGCTTAATGCCACCCAAGTCGAAGTCGCGAGAGAGGCTGACCGCGTAAGGACTACATCCCAGTAACATCAGTTGCCAGTGCACACCTTGCGTGGACAAGGACGGTGCACGGAAGGGTAACCCATCGGTGGCTGCCAGTAATTGCCAATTCAATGGCAATCGGGAGGCAAGCCACTTACGTTGCCACGTTTCGTTTCGGATGCAACAAGCAGGGTGTGTCCAGACCATAGTCTACTACAAAAAAAAACTAACACTCCAATAATGTAGTTTCAATTTTGATTAAGATTTAAGGCAAGTCACATTGACTAATCCAATTTGCATTCACAAATGGCATAGTAATTAAAATAACGTGCCAATGTCATGGGTTTGATTTCTATGTAGGTCATTTCTTTGTGCGATCCACAATTTTTGTTTTAAAACTGGGTGTAATTTATGGCCATTAAATTGAATGTTTGTAAAGGTCTCGAACGTAATGTTGAACGAATGGTCTCAATTTAGGGGACAGAATTACTGCCGGTAGAGCGCGCCACTTTTAAAAAAAAATACTCGTTTAAATCCTTACGTGGTAATTTTTGTTGCTTTGACAGTTCTGGAACTTTATATTTAAATTAATTAAATTAAAAATATGCGAGCCAACGCGTGTTTACGTGTAATAATAAATAATAGCATCGGTACGTCATAAGCCTAGCGCAGCCAGTGACAGAAAAGAGAACTAAGATCTGGGGTCTTTACTGTGTCCATGAATACTATGGAAAAGCTTATACCGTTGGGACTCCTTGTATCTATACTTCGTGGCTCATTCCCTTAGCGCCGGTTATTATCTTTTATAAGGAAAGAAATTGCTGGATGGAATGGAAAAAATTAAGACATTCTTTTCACCCAATATTCCTTGAGAGTCTGAAAGCACAAGCCTATAACCAGTATGTATGTGGATGACTTCCATCCATCCATCAGCCCGTAAACGTCCACTGTTGGACATAGGCCTCCCCACGAGAATGCCATTCAACACGGTCCCGCGCCACCTGCATCCAGCGGTTTCCTGCGACCTTGATAATGTCGTCAGTCCACCTAGTGGGGGTCGTCCTACGCGGCGCCATCCGATTCGTGGTCTCCACTCGACGACCTTTCTCCCCCAACGGTTGTCGGTTCGTCGAGCGATGTGGCCTGCCCATTGCCACTTTGTGGATGACTTATGCCATAGAAATATTATCTCTCAACATTGATCTCATAATGTCATAATTAAGATTAGATAAGAGTCATCAAGAAACTTCGACGATTGTCTACGAAATGAAATCCTAAATCCGCACATCCTTAAAATAACAAATGACAATGGACAGGCTACTGTTATTTGACGAATCGGTAACTTTTAGAACTGATGTTTTCGAGTATCGGATGACGCAATGTCGATTGGTCTGCCACCAGCTGAACTAATGGCAGAACAGAGTAGATAGCAATAAAATCAACATATCTGCGCCGTTAAATGTATATCTGCTAACAATATATCAGACAAATTATCCTTTTGGTGACGGAGTAAGAATATTATTCACCACCCCATATCTTACCCGTGGGTACGAGACGACTAAGGGATATAAAACGCATATAACATCTATGCGAGAGAAGGAAAACTCGAAACAAAATCCTATACCAACACATCTGACCAGCGCGGTATAGTAGGTTAATTTCCCTCCCATTACGAAGGAGGCCCGTGCCCAACAGTGGGACATTTATGGGTTGTGATGATGATAATCATGATGATATCAGACATATCTGCTAATAATATAAGTATTATCTTATAGTTATAATTAAAAAAAAAAATGGTTTAACTATGTGATAACTATTTGACTGTATAAATACGTTAATAAATACAACTTATCATTTTTTATCTTGTGTAAACAGCTATATCGTATATCATTTGTAATGATATGAGAGAACTTTAAAAGTTTCATTATTACATACATAATATAGTGCAGATAAATGTTATAAAAATATCTAACTATATAGTACCCACTACCCAGTAATAAATATTGCACATCGCTCCTTGGAATGAGACGATCGGTTAATTTCGCCGACGATCGGTTAATTTCGCCTCCGAAGAGCTTTGTCTTTGTCGTACAACCTGCACGACGTTTGCCATTCCTACAAATGCTAAGACAATGAGATGAATGAGAACAATTTAGGAAAAAAGCATATAAAATAGGTTTTTTTTTAAATTTTGTAACAAAACGTCATAATTGTTTTAACAGTTCCTAATAGGTGCCTATATGAGTGCCAGTGTCACCTTACTAGTCTTAGGTGTTTGTTATCTAAATGTTAGGGGGTCGTTGTTATTATGTAATAGGAATTTTATTTATTATCATCTCATACAATTAGTGATTACAATACTGGACTTGGTTCCTATACATACATACATATCATCACGCCATATCCCTTGCAGGGTAGGCAGAGAGAACAGAGTGCCAGAGAACTCTATCTCTGCATACTTCACTCGCTTCCTGGTTCCTATAAGTTAAGAATAATACGACAAAGTTTTGTTGGGATGTTTTGTGTCTGTTAATTTGGTTTAGATGTCTTGAAAAGACTTGAAATGTCGTGGGTGGTTGATTAGTTGGTGGTGTGCCTTCGTGGAAGGGCAATTAACCTATTATATCACACTGATCAGACGGATTGCCATAGGATTTTTTTTTTAGTTTTCCTTCACTTACAGTGATATTATCAGCTTGTGTATCTTAGCCGTCTCGTACTACCGTCTACTGAGTAAGAAAACGGGTAATGTATTCTTACCTTGTCACCACACGAAAGTATTTAGAACTATTGATTAATATTCTTTTAAACATACGGATATGAAATTATTTTGGATGATTTATAAAAACCTGATTACGAGCGAAAAATGATTGTCACAAGTGGGATTCGAACGCACACCTACTGGAAATCCGTCCCAATCGTGCTGCCACTTACACCACCGTGAACTGCTATTGTTGGACATTCAATTCCCATCATCGTATCATATTTACGTCTTTAAGGAGACGTGTGCCATCTACCAGACAATTTTTATACATTGTACAGGCTTAATACTTCAAAGGCTTAATATTTTGGATGGTTTTAGTTGGATGGATATTGGATTTTTACATACATACATACATATCATCACGCCATATCCCTTGCAGGGTAGACAGAGAGAACAGAGTGCCAGAGAACTCTATCTTTGCATACTTCACTCGCTTCCTCAACATTCATAATTCTCTTCATACACGCTCGCCGGTTTCGGAGACTCTTGACTCCACCTTCATTCAGTACATGACCGATCTGGTCTAGGTAGGTTAGTCTGGGTCTCCCCCGGTACTTACATCCTTCCACTTTCGCATTGTATATCTTCTTAACCGGACGTTCGTTCGGCATTCTTTCCACATGTACGAACCATCGGAGCATTCCCTTTCGCATCTTTACGTCAATACTCTCTTTCATACCTACTCGCTCTCTTACGTCGTCATTACGAATGCGGATTGGATTTTTAACATATTATAATACAGAAAATGCTAAGCATAGTGACTATCAAATTATTTGGAGCGTTTATTTTAGCTGTAATAAAAATATATCCCTAATTAAATTTTAAAAAAAATTCAATCTCTCAGGTTAAAGAGCAGTACACCTTCTATCGAGCCGAAGTCTGCCGTGACATTAGTGGCACCTATTACAGGCATGGACAAAGTACTTTGTGTGGCACTGAATTATGCCGACCATTGCAAAGAACAGAACCTTGAGCTACCAAAGTTGCCGATAATCTTCAATAAGTTCCCCAGTTGTATTATTGGACAGAATGAAACTGTTAAATTAAGAACGGATGTTACACGAGTGAGTCACCAATTATATGCATTTACTGATACAGCTATTTTCCGTGTGGTGACGGAGTAAGAATACTATTCATCAACCCATATCTTACCCGTGGGTGATCGTACGAGACGATTCAGGGATATAAAACGCAAATAACGATCTATGCGAGAGAAGGAAAACTCGAAACAAAACCCTATACCAACACGTCTGACTAGCGCGGTATAGTAGGTTAATTGCCCTCCCATTACGGAGGAGGCCCGAGCCCAAGAGTGGGACGTTTATGGGCTGTGATGATGATGATAATGACTAATACAGCTATGCCCTATGTGGGGACTGTGGTTAAGAATGTAATAATTGACCATTTTTCCTTGAGAGCTGTAAAAATCGGTTGAGGACACGAGAATGGGCAGTAAATTATGGCATTATGCTCCCTTCGAGGAGACCCATGTCCAATAGTGGACGTCGGTGTGGAGATAGAGTAAGAATTCAATTCACCAACCTCTAGCTGGCCTGTGGTGGACTAAGGTGTTTATAACCTTTAGTCCCCCATGCATATAAGATCTGTTCAAAGAAGGAAATCTCGAAATGAAAACCTATACCAACTTCTGTCCAGCGTATAGTAGTGGCACAGTAGGTCAACGTCAATCGTATGCGGGTGAGGCTTAACCCCAGAGTGGGATGTCAAAGACCCGAAATGAGATAATAAACTACAAACTGTAAAAAGACAGGATAAAATATTTATGGTAATTATATTTTCTTTATTACTTATAGTGGCAAACCTGCCAGCAGCGTACCTGCTAATAAGGTTTACTGCCGCTCATGGACCTTTGCAATACCAACGGTACAGCTAGGCCGTTGTACCCACCTAAACCCACCCAGAATATTAGGCTTCCAGCTCTGTCGCTCATCGAACGAAATGCAAGTGCAGTTTTCTGCGATAAAGATATTTTATTTTTATAATGTCTTTTTTTACAGAAAGTGGATTGGGAAGTGGAGTTGACGGTTGTAATTAGTAAACCATGCAGCGGTGTGAAAGCATCGGATGCCTATAATTATATCTTTGGTTATACGATCGCTCAAGATATTAGCAGTCGAGATTGGCAGAAAGAGAGGAATGGTGGGCAGTTCTTGCTTGGCAAGGTCAGACATGTTTGAATTTTCTTTGAGGTATTTAGTAGAAGATAACTCATAATCCTGCAGAAATTTAATGCAATCTGACTTATCTTTGACAGTCTCTTATCCTTTTTTTTTAATAGACAATACCCTGCACTAAGGAAATATTCCTTGTGCAGTTTCTATTCTTATTATTTATCGATAGCCAGTTTATGTGACAGTCAGTTACTAATATAGTACCTAGTAACTGGCAGTTTTAGTGGCAATTGGAAAATGTCATGTGGTGCTCTTGTATTATATTCAATATCTTAATGTGTTAATAATTTTGATGGTATTTTATGTAATGTGACGCAGAGGAAGTGATGTGGTGTAATTAATAGGATATAACAGTGCTTTACATAATGACTTCTAATATTTACGCGAGTATTACAAAATGTTAAATAAAACTACTTTTACAGATTCTATCGTGTTTGTATTTGATTTTTAATTTCAGTACTCGTAACCATAATCACAAATGTTAAAAAAACGTCGGGAAATTGAAAATCAAATACAAACGCGATAGAATACGTAAAAGTAGTTTTATTTCAAAAGCGCTTTACATATGTTTTCATTGCCTTTTAATATTACCGGAAGATAGCCACCAATTAGATTTATTACTGACGAACAATGACTTTAAATGAACTTAAATGAAGTGATAATTTATAATTGAAGATGGCAAAAATAACCATGTCTTAAAACTGCTTAAAAATATGGTATAAAATCCACAGTATCAGAACCTCCTCATGTTCCATGGTTCATAAGCACTAAACCTAATATTAGGAAACATGTCGTGGTAGCTCACAGACTGAGATCTGGGCACATGCCGCTCAACAAGTTTGGGTATCTTATGAAAAAAGTACTTCGCCGAATTGTGACGTATGTGGCACTGTAGAAGATGTCATTCACTTATTGTCGGAGTGGTCTAGATTTCAGTCTGCTAGATTGAATTTAATTATGCAGCTAAATGTAAATCATCATCATCATCCCAATTATTTGGGGTCGACGCAATATGTCACCTTCCTCCATACAATCCTATCAGACGTCATCTCTGCAGTCACTCCCTGTCTATCCATGTCATACCTCACGCAGTCCATCCATCTTTTCTATGGTCTTCCTTTACCCCTAAAGCCTTCAACATTCATATTTAAAACTTTCCTCACAACATTACTTTCATCCCGTCTCATCACATGTCCATACCATGTTAACCTTTCACTCCTTAACTTTTCCGCCACTGACGCTACTTTCAAACTTCCTCTTAAGCTAAATGTCAATATGAGTGATATAGGAATGTTTCATCACATATTGTCATCACCTAATTCTGAATCAGCCTATAAGTTAATTAAATTTACTATTTTACGTTTTAAGCAGTATGTAATTTATTGATATACAATGAGACTGGCATGTACATTTGTATAAAAGTTCCTAATAATAAATAAAGAGGGAAAAAAAATGGTATAAAACCAGCAAAATCAGTTTGAGCAAGTCTCAGGAAAAGATCTTATGACATCATTTATTTTACCAGGCTCAAGACACGTTCTGTCCGATCGGACCCTGTATTACCACAAGCGATGAAATCATCGACCCTCATACTTTAGATATATTGTGCAGCGTTAATGGCCAGGTCAAACAGAAAAGCAACACCAGCAACTTGGTACACAGGATACCTGACATCATTGAGAGAGTCTCTTCGTAAGTATTCCATTTTATTATTGACATTTTGACTACCAAGGTTCATGGACTTATATGCTGTGTTGTAGCGGCTACGAATACTACCAAGACGACGTTCGTAACGACGACGTAAGAGAGCGAGTAGGTATGGAAAGAGAGTATTGGTGTAAAGATGCGAAAGGGAATGCTCCGATGGTTTGGACATGTGGAAAGAATGCCGAACGAACGTCTGGTTAAGAAGATATACAATGCGAAAGTGAAAGGATGTAGGTACCGGGGGACACCGAGACTCACCTACCTAGACCAGATCGGTCATGTACTGAAGGAAGTTGGAGTCAAGAGTCTCCGATACCGGCGAGGCTGTATAAAGAGAATTATAAATGTTGAGGCAGCGAGTGAAGTATGCAAGGATAGAGTTCTCTGGCACTCTGTTCTCTCTGCCTACACTACAAGGGACATGGCGTGATGGTACGTATGTATGTACTACCAAAACAGACATTACACGTAGGTTTCGTAAAAGACGACCAAGAGTTTTTACATCGATCTGGGCAAACTTCATCTAGTGCCATCTGGTCAACAACTATTGCATTCCCGAACGGGGTTAGCGTCAGGTAGGTAGAGTCATCACCGAAGACAAAGATCGGGTACCGGTAGCCCGCTCATACGGCGAAGAGAGGTACTTGCAGTGTGGGTCCATGGGGTTGCGCGCCGCCTCTTTTGTCGCCCCGGATCGATTTGTCGGGGCGCGACTGCATCCATGGTCCACCCTGCAAAGGAAAAAAAAAACATGTTGGTAGAGTCATAAAACTATTAACAGTAGCTTTTTAATATGTGCTATGGGAGAGGAGTGATTATTGTGCGGCCTAAATAATTAGGATAACAACAGGATGTTGATGATGAGTTCACGGAGTTATTATATTTTTAAGGATCTATATCATTCATCCATCCGTCAATCTATTGCCTGTCGCTGTTTAATTTAGAGCCTCCCTAATGGGGAAACAATATCGTCTATGTAATAGTAACTCATAGCAGACTGATTAGCAATCGCAATTGGTGCTATAACACGTAACAATTTTTAACTACTAAGACTGCACAGATGGCGTAGTGGTTAAGATACCAACCTTCCGTGCCAGTGCCGTGGATTCGATTCCCACGCAGGACAACACTTTGTGCGATCCACAAAGTGTTGTTCTGAGTCTGGGTGTAATTTGTCTGCGTTAATTGCATGTTTGTAAAGTCCCCCGCAATACAAGGATTATTTCCTTAGTGCGGGGTGGTGTCTTTAAAAAAAAACAAAAAAACAAAACTTCCCCCATCGGTTACGGTAGTATTCGATCAAGGCCTAACTTTGCCCGGTATTTTTGAAGACCCCGATCCCCCTGAACAGGTCACGTAGTATGGGTGCGTTCCCTAATATGGATATAACATCTATGCAAGAGAAGTGTGTATGTATGTGTATGCAAGAGAAGTGTGTGTAGGGCCATACCCTCTTAATGTGGAGAAGGTCCGAGCCCAACAGTGGGACTTATATGAGTTAAGATAACGATCATCATTCTCCTACTCTTATCCCAATTACTTAGGGTCGATACAATATGTACTCTTCTTTCATAGTACATATTGTAAAAGTTATGGGCAATAGTTTTATGACCGGCCGCCTGCCAGATATCAACCCTCCTTGGGAATCATGAGCTAAAATGACGGTGAAGGTGATAAATCAACAAAGAGTGGAGTTTGATATTCATGAAAAATAATTCATAATTATTTCTTCTGTAATTCCAGTGTCCTGACTCTGCTGCCAGGTGACATCATTTTGACTGGAACTCCAGGGGGAGTGGGCCTTCATAGCAAACCCCCTCAATTCCTTCAACCAGGCGATGTCTTGTACAGCGAGGTGCAGAACATAGGTTCTTTTGAGGTTAAGATTGTTAAGTTTTAGAATAAGATGATATTTTTTATCAGGTATATTAGGATTAGATAAGGACTTTATCATTCACGATACGCGTCTAAACGTATAATGGTGGTACCACACTTCGCTATGTGTTATTCGTTATGCGGCTACTATTTATTTGCCCAAATATTTGACAAACACTTTATTACGAACATGCTACTCCACACTTCGTGCCTTCATGCCATCATGCCAAATATTTGGCACGCCGACACATAAATAGAAAATGGACGTGTTGACTGTGGCGGCAGCTTATTTTTACTTCAATGCATGTGACCAATACCTGTTGTATAAGTACCAAGTTACAAAAAGACCGTGTAGACATGACCGCGCCGTAGCGAGTGAACATAACGAATGAATGAACGAAGTGTGGGCAGTCGACACACATATTCGGCTTATTTGTGTCCTTTGAAGTGTGCAAAAACCGACAAGTGGATGGATACGCGTATTTGCTATTCGTGCTTATGCGTTATGTGTGCGCGTAAAGCAAATAGAGACGCATGAGACCTCCACACTTCGTCGCATGCGGCCAATAAGGCGCATAACCAATAACACATAGCGAAGTGTGGTGCCACCATAAGATACTGTGTCTTAATTGTCGTTACCGTGACCACTGTCATAACTGTGTATTCGAAATGAATTATATTGACAAGGTATCGAGTTTGAAATTAACGACTAATCTACAAATTAGAAGTAAGTATCTCTTGTCTGCTTAAGTCCTAAAGAATTCAATATTTGTATAGATATATATCGAAATATTTATAGAGTACTTTTTAAATTAACAAGTTTTCCTTTTAAAGTTCTGTTGAACTGGTTAGAGTGAAATTTCTATGATATATGACGATTTCACTACCCATACCCATAGTAAAACGACGATTCTATTACCCGATAAAACGATAATCGTTATATTATAAAATCCAAATATCGATGCCAGAAAATATAAACGTAATAAATAAAAAAATACAAACCTACAAAATAAAAAAAAGATGGGGACAAATTTAATTTAAAAGAAATTGTGATTAGTTTTTTTTGATAATATCCAAAACACCAACTCTAGATTCATCATCATCATCATCACAGTCATAAATGTCCCACTGTTGGGCTCGGGCCTCCTTCGTAATGGGAGGGAAATTAACCTACTTATACCACGCTGGTCAGACGTGTTGGTATAGGATTTTGTTCTGAGTTTTCATTCTCTCGCATAGATGTTATATGCGTTTTATATCCCATAGTCGTCTCGTACGATCACCCACGGGTAATATATGGGGTGGTGAATAGTATTCTTACTCCGTCACTGCACGGATAACTCTAAATTAGATTAACGAATACAAAACTAATTAAATTCAAAAAAAATCAAAGGCTATTGTACAATTTTAATGTTGTGGGTTACTATTATACGTTTATAAATTCTAGTATAGATATGCAATATTTATAGAATTATAAAATGCAATATTTTGTGGATTTATTAAATTAAAACTAAAGGCTGATTACTTTTGAATGGCAAAATGTTAAGGAGCGATGTTCAATAAAAAAAAATGTAAACAGACAAGTACATACTGTTCAGAGATGCTCTTTCGGATTTGCCAAAACATATGGTTACATCACTTTAGACGAATGGACAAGTTTCGGTAAATCGGTACTAGTGTCTTGCGGTTTAGTATTACAGAACAATATAGAGAGAGAAGAACGACAACTTCACACTTCAGAATTGCTTACACGGTGCACACTAGCACTCCAGTTTATTCCATCGAAAACATTCGTAGAGCGGGATGTTTAAAAATGTAATTATATTTTTAAATATCCCGCTCATTTCAAAACAATATTCAGCTATCGAATTTCCGATTGCTGTTTTTGCACAATACAATTTAGGTACATACCTATATTCGAATGTATAAAAATTGTGCATAAAACAACAAACGAAAATATTTTGTAAAGGGATTTACAATAGTTAAATAAAACAAGATGTCAGAAATTCTCTGTACGATATTTATTTAAGGTCATACCACAATTTTAGGCACTTTACAGTTTACTTTCCAGCCTTTGTAGAAAATAACAAAAAGTGTCAGTATCTCACAAATATAATGAGTCTCTGTCTCTTAAAACCTTAATAGATAACACAAAAGCGTCAAAATTTCACAATGGAGTTTTTATCTCATAAGTTATTGTAACACAACACTAAAAGCGTCAATTTCATCACTGATCATTGAAAACACTGTAAAATCACAATTATCTTACCAAACTAACATTTAAAAACAAGTAATAGATATTAAAATAGAAATAACGCCGAACGCAAATTCAAACAGTGTTATCAAATACACGTAGTAAGAAGTATTATGGTCAAATCATAGAGTAAAATAATGGATTAAATTGTCAACATTTTTTTTAAGATGACGTCAGTGACGTTCTTATGTCTCATTCTTTAATAGAGCACCATCTGTTTTGTACCGATAAATCCAGTGTAGGCATGGTCTGCTTTGAAAGCTGACTCCCTGTGTTTAGTATCCACTTGACTTTCACCACGTTGCATATGGGTAGATATTTTATTAATAAATATCGTGGGTGGTTTTTATATTATCAACATAATGTAGGCGTACTTTTTAATTTCTTATTTGATTTTTTTTTAACTTTTAACTTAATCGTCATCTGTCTAAGAACTTTTACTTTAAAAGGCGCTTAATTTATTTTTACCTTGGGTTATACATATATGTTTTTATTTTACGGGTACTTATATCAATTGGTTTCAATATTAGTCTTAAGCGTGGGTAAAATGATTATAAGCATTAAGTAAAAGGATTAGCATCAGAATTTCACAGTTAATTATAAATAAGGGGTTATCCAAGAATGCCTTACCGATTATAAATTTGTATAAAAATGTTGTGAATGTCTTAAATAAAAGGAATATATATTTTCTTGATATCCAGAATGCCTAAACGTACAATACCAATTCTTTATTTTGGGACTAATCCCACCGCACATTCCCACCATTGTAACTCCTGTAAGCCAGGATCCACAATGGTCACTATAAATGACACCGAGGTTTGACCCTCAGGCAGTCCCGGGAAATGATTTTAATTGTCTTGGAACCCGCAACAAATTTAATTAGAAAAGTTAAAGAGGAGGAGTTGGAAAAGAGTGATTCCACTTCCCTCCCAGGCAAAGCGGGAGACAGAAAGCAATATTGACTAGTCAGCCAATAAGTAAAGGGTTGTACAGCTACGATAAGCGCAGCAGTACGGCACCACGGATATGGGATAACTTAACGGGGCCTATATGTGAGCCTTAAGATTGGTTGCAGTAGTAGGTATGGCAGAAACGCCTAAACGCACGGAAATTTTCTCGAGTTGCTACAAGATCCGTGTAGTATACTACTCCAGATGTTACTTGCAAACTGTCTAACATAAGGTCGCGCTCGTTACGCCAGAGATCGCACTCCCAGAGAATGTGATGTGCTGATTGTTCATACTCGCGGTTATTTGTAGAACATTGACATAGTGGTGAAGGTACGAGTTTAAAAGAAAATAATTTACTTTTAAAGTTGCCATGTCCAGTTAGAAATTGAGCTACAAAATGGTCAACCTCCAGCCACACTCTCTCTAGGCGCTCGCGGACGCATGGGAAAAATAGATAGAGGTGACGGCCCTTCGATGATGAATCCCATCTTTCTTGCCATTCAATTAAAAGTTTTTCATAGACAACGGACTGCGGTGCAAACAATCGAGCGATTTTATTACGGTCGCGCGGTAGAAGGAAATCTGTGTTCATATTTTCCCTTGTCGTGTAATACATTGATGCCCGTCTCTGAATCTCCAAATCAACCGGAAGTACACCCGCGAGTACCGGCAAAGCCTCGGTACTGACCGTCCTGTAGGCTTTACACAAGAATATTAATCGTTGGCTTTGTAATAATTTAAGGCGAGCTGCCCCTATGGTAGCCCTATCAGCCCAAACGGGTGCAGCGTAACAAATACACCCCAAATATGTGGCCATATATATAGTTTTCAGTGTATTAAAACGAAGGCCCCAGGTAGACGTTGATATTCTAGTAAGCGCATAGAAATTTCGTTTCGCTTTTTCACCTACAGTTTTAATATGCTCGACAAATGAAAAATTTTTTTCTAAGAGTAGACCAAGATAGCAAACTGAATCTTTCTTTTTGACTGTCATATTATTGAATTTTATACGCGGCAACGATTGTAAATTTCCTTTTAATAAAAGGTGATACGTTTTTTGTGGGGCAAATGTAAGCCGATTTCGTGTGCCCCATTCGAGTATATTATTGAGACAAATTTCTGCTAATTTCTCTAAACCGTCTCTAGTGTTGGATTCTACGAGTAGAAGACCGTCGTCGGCATAGCCGATCAATTGACAGTGTTTCGGCAGAGGTAATTCGAGGAAATCGTCAAAACCTAAATTCCATAGATATGGACTTAGCACCGAACCTTGGGGGCAGCCCATCGTCAGTGGCTTCGACACAGCATGGTGACCAAGTTTCAGTTTAGTCGAGCTTTGTGAAAAGTATGACTGTATAATTAGGTAGATGTTCCTATAGCACCCACGAGTCTTTAATTTAAGAAGTAGCATTGGCCACCAGGCGTTGTCGAAGGCGCCTGAGATATCCAGGAAAACGCCTAGCACGTATTTAAAAGCGGATGTATTAATAACTTTTCTCACCGCAATGGCTGCGTCGATAGTTGATTTACCGCGAGTGAAACCGAATTGTTTATGGTTGAATGTTGGTCCACCCGGCAATAAACGAGGAACAATTAGCCGTTCTAAGAGTTTGCCTAGTGAGGGCAATAAGGTGATTGGTCGATATGATTTCGGGTCATCTGGTGGCTTATCACCGCCTTTAGGAATTATCCGTATATATCCGCGACGCCATGACCGAGGAAAAATACCTTCAGATATACAACGATTAAAAACCATTAACATTGAGCTGCCCGATGCTCGACTAGCTTCTTTGATCATTTTATTTGATATTTTATCTTCACCAGCAGCTTTGTTGAGGGGAAGAGCTCTAACGGTATTCATAAACTCGGCAAAAGACGGAAGGTCAGACATAGGCGAGAGAGGTGGGTCAGCGGCCCACGCGCGTATTTGTTTATGGTGTTCGCCGTCGACTGATATGTTATCGTCTGGAATTAACGTATTTAATAAAACTTCCGTGGTCTCCTCAATACCCGTAGTGTGTTTATCATTCACTTTGATATTTTGTACGTAAGCTAGGTCGATTGAGCGATTTGCTTTAAACCCATGATATAGTGGAGACCACGGACCTTCACTTTCTAATTTTTCAACAATCCTATTTAATAAAGCGTCTTTCGACTTTTCCACCGCAGTTCGGTAGCAAGACCGGGCAGCTTTCAGTAAAGATAGAGATTCATCAAAGGCCGCTCCCATCCTGCATGTCTTTTTGAGTTTATTATGTTTCCTGCGCGCCTTTCGGAAGCGTTTGCGGAGCTCTACTAAGTGATTATTCCACCAATCACACCTCTTAGTGTTAGGCAGGGATGTTCGACCCAAAGCTATATCAGCACAGTATATTAGAGAGTTTGACATTATTTCAGCACTTTCTTCTGCGGTTAATTGACTGCGAGTGAAATCCCTAGCACATGAGGAAAAGAGCGAGCTGAAAAAATCCCAGTTAGCTCCTTTAGATTTATATCTAAAATTGTAGCTCTGTCTAGTAGGATCCTGCGACAGACTCGATCCAAATTCGTACACGATCAGACGGTGATCACTACACGACGCGTCAGGGAGAACGCGCCATCTATTTAAGCGGACGTCTGCGCTTGAAAGCGTGACGTCAATAGAAGATTCACCCATAGGGCTGCAAAATGTTGGTGGTGCATCAGGTGTATTGTGGATGGACAGATTCATCTCAGCGATGAAATCTTCTATCGCACACCGCCGATCAGTGTCGGTGTATCTAAACTTGCCATACCAGAGAGTAGATGACGCATTCACGTCAGCACCTATTATAATTTTACGGCCCGTGAGACACCGCAAAACATGGCGAAGATGGTGTAAATGTGGATTTACGGGGTCTGAATATTGAAAATAATAGCTCACAACGTAAACCCTACAGGATGAGGATGTAATCTCAGCGACAGCACAGTGTGACGTCATAAGATTTTGTAGTGACGTAACCGTAAATTTGGCACTTGCAACATAGATGCCGGCTCGTGCTTTGTTGTCCAATTGTACAACCCTATTACGTAAGCGAGTACTATGGTATTGTTCTTGTATAAGTACGATATCTAGATTATATTCCATAACTAGACGGTCTAGCTCTGATGTCGCTACCCTATCATTATGGAGATTTAATTACAGTACAATACCAATTACAAATCATGTAATTTTTATTAGGATTTTAAATATAAATTAATAAAATATTTGGGGAGGCAATTCGCGCTGTTGTATCAAGGAACCGAAATAAAAGTCAAATTTGATCCTTTCACAAGCAGAAATCAAAGAAACAGGACTTGGCTTCTGAACGAAGGAAACACGAATTGCCTTCTAATCAATTATGTTAATAGATTTTTTTTAATTGTTTTTATTTTGTTTATTTATATATTTTATTGTATATCGTTTATTATAATTATAAGCAGAACAAAACTGTATATGTAATCACATTTTTCCCTTACTCTTTATGTTTATTTCTTTTTTTTTGGATGCATTGTTAAATAAAATATAATCATATATTGTTTTATATTGTCTTTTCTTTTGGTGATGGAGTAAGAATACAATTCACCACCCCTACCTTCCCGTGGGTGATCGTACGTAAAAATATGGGTGTTCTGCTGTCAGAAAAAGGACATTCAATTACTGTTTGTCGGGTTTGTCATACCATAATATAATGGACAAAATATTTGATTACAATTTTAAGCCTGGTAGTATATTATTAATATTTGTTGGCAATATGCGAAATGTGAGCAAAAAGCAATTGAAAGAATATAATTTTAAACTTAGTAAATTAAATATTGACAAAATTGTAATGTTCATATTTCCTTATAAAACATGTTTGACACAGATGGAAAATGAATCCATCTATAATTTAAACTTGACATTGCATAATTTGAAATCTATATCGAATTATACTACTGGAAATAAAATGCATGTAATTGATATTAACAATTATGTAAAAAAAAATGTTTTTTGACTAAAGATAGTTCTTACCTATCTAAATAAATATTATAAAAATATGTTAGCTGATTCGCTATCTTATTTTTTTTTACATCATCATCATTAAGACAATAGAGGACTTCTCTAGCTTTACAAAGAATTTAAGTTCTAAGTGTATCAACCTGGTACATCAAAATATTCAGGGTATGTTGGGTAAAGATTCGGAAATAGAATTATTCTTGAATGATTACCAGATAGATATTCTTTGTATTACTGAACACTGGCTCAACAACAATCAACTAATGTTTAATTTTCCTAATCACCAGGTTGCTAGCTCGTTCAATAGAGTCAGTATGATACGAGGTGGCTCATTGATAATTTTAAATAATACCCTTAAATTTAAAGAAAGAAATTATATTACAAGACTCTATTGAACGTGTAATTGAAATTGTCTGTATTGAGTGTGAGCAGCTCATAGTCTTGTGCATATACAGACCTCCATGTTCACCATATGATGTTTTTGAAAAATATCTAGAGGATGTTTTATTCAAAATCTCCACTTCTAATAAAAATGTTGCGATATGTGGGGATTTTAATTTAAATTTATTATACAATAATAACATTACACAAAAATTTATAACATTAATGAGATCATATAATTTATATAATGTCTTCTTAGAACCTACTAGGATAGCTGCTGGGAGTGCAACTTGTATAGATAATATATTTACAAATGTCAAGCCCATAAATAAATCTATTATAAGTGCTTTAGAGTCGGATCACTGTGGGCAACTTGTTGTACTTCCTGGAACTAGTAGGATTCAACCTGAAAGTATTACCTTTGTTCCTATGACCGCTAGCCGCTTAGAGCATTTTAGATACAACTTGAGTATGAAGATGCCGCTGTTGTCTATTCATGATAATCCTAATGAATTATACACATCCCTATTCCGCATAATTGACACTGAATTCAATACAATATTTAAACCCAAACCTTTAAAAGTTGGAGTGCCGACTGGTTTTAGTGAATGGGCTACTTGTGTATCTTCAAGAGTAGAAAAAGGTTATATGAACTCTATGATGAAAAATCTTATAACCACAATCCAGTATTTTTGCAATATGTTAAGAATTATTCAAAAATATTTAAACGTGCCTGTTCCTGTGCTAAATCTATTTATCTGAGAAGCAAAATTATACAATCTAGTGATATAATTAAAATGACATGGAAAGTGATAAATAGTGAAACCGATAGAAAAATTCTATGGAAAAAGAATTTTCATTTAAAAATAGGTGATAAAATTGTTGTGAAAGCGGATAACGAAGTGGCGACAGAATTTGAAAACTATTTTACAAATGTGCCGGTACTAATGACTAAATCTTTAGCGCCATCTTTAGCGTCCTAATTTAGCTGAATCGCTCCTTAAACAATGCATTGTGAAATGTAACACTTCCTTTAAATTTTCAGATGTCAGTGTGAGTGATATTTTAAAGTCTTTTAAAACTCTTAATATTAAAAAGACAGCAGATTTGTGGGGCTTATCTGTAAAGACTGTTAATTTTATAATATCTATTATTGCTCCCCACCTGGCATATGTGTTTAATGGTTGTGTAGCTCGAGGTGTGTTTCCTGAACTCATGAAATTTAGTAGAGTAATTCCTTTGCACAACTCTGGTAGTATGTTAGATGTTAACAATTTTCGCCCTATTTCCATACTACCAACACTTAGTTATAGTATTTGAGAAAATTTTGCTTAATCAGATGCTGAGTCATTTTAACAAACATAGTATTTTCCATAAAAATCAATTTGGTTTCACTAAGAATTCCTCTGCTACTGATGCGGGTGTCGAATTATTAAAGAATATCTTTGCAGCCTGGGAAGAATCGCATGATGCCTTGGGTATATTTTGCGATTTATCTAAGGCATTTGATTGTGTGCACCACGAAACCCTTATCAGAAAATTATACCACTATGGGATCAGGAATAAGGCTCTCGAACTTTTAACATCATATTGGTACAACAGAATTCAGAGGGTCGATATTAATGGTGCACGATCATCTGCTTCTGTTATTGAAATGGGCGTTCCGCAAGGGTCCATTCTGGGGCCATTTCTGTTCCTTGTATATATTAATGACTTACCCTACTATATAGGAGACAATCAAAACATTGTGTTGTTCGCAGATGACACATCTTTGTTATTTAAAATTAAAAGACAAATGCTTAATTTTGACGATGTGAACAACGCATTGTCTAACGTTGTTCATTGGTTCAACACAACTAATCTAGTTCTTAATGAGAACAAAACAAAATGTATTAAATTTACCACACCTAATGTAAGACAAGTGGGAACCAATGTTCAAATGAATGGTGTGGCTCTAGACCTTGTGTAATCAATCGTTTTTCTAGGCATCACTATAGATGCTAGACTTCAATGGGGCCCTCATATTGAAAAATTGTCAAGCAGGCTTAGCTCAGCGGCTTATGCGGTCAAAAAAATTCGAGTATTGACCGATATTGAAACAGTAAACTATTCCAGATAGTTTACTTCTCTTATTTTCATAGTCTTATGTCTTACGGCATATTGCTGTGGGGATGCTCCGCGGATTTGAGTAGTATCTTTGTTCTGCAAAAAAGGGCTGTCCGCTTGGGCCTATAATCTAGGCCCAAGAGTTTCACTTCGAGAGAAATTCAAAGAGGTGAATATTCTGACTGTTGTATCACAATATATATACGAAAATGTTTTGTATGTAAAAAGAAATTTCAGTAACTTTGAAAGATATTGTGACATTCATTGTGTGAATACTCGGAATAAGGACAAATTAGTTGTACACAGTACGCGTCTTGAAAGAATTAATAGGTCATTCATGGGGCAATGTATACGCTTCTATAATAAATTAGCAAAATATATCCGAGATGACTGTGAACAAGTTTAAAAGGGCTGTCAAGAACAGACTCTGTAAAAAAGGTTATTATAAAATATCGGATTATCTAAGCCATAATTCAGACTGGCTATGAGCAGCTCCTCTTTCAGCAATTACATTATTTTTTTTAAACTGTTTAGTTACTATTTCTTTTTAATAATTATACATACTTGTAAAGCGTAGCGTGTGTTACCTGACGAATTTTGACTTTTTTTCATTTATACATCATGGTATTGGTCATGCTCACTAAAAGGTCCGCTTGCGGTAGCTGCGTGGAGCGGGTCACTCCCTTCCCTCCAAGGTGGTTGAGGGGAGTGATGGCTGCTCTAGTAGTTAACTCGTGATCGGGTGCCGCTTGTGGGATCCGGTCCAGCCATCGTCTTTCTTTATTATATTTTAACTATTGCGTTCGAAGGGCATCGCACTGAAGCTAATTAAATAATAAACATGTACTTTTTTTTTATATAAAAAATGAAAAAAAAATATAATAACATAGATTAAATATTAATAGACAAACCCACTGAGTTTCTTGCCGGATCTTCTCAGTAGCGATCTCATTCCGATCCGGTGGTAGTTTATTAGATTAACTTTAAATGTAAAAAAAATTACAATATGTAAGTGCCCTCGCAGGGTTTATGCATAATAAATGAATTTGAATTTTGAATTTGTATGAGATGACTAAGGGATATAAAATGCATATAAAATCTATGCGAGAGAAGGAAAACTGAAAACAAAACCCTATACTAACACATCTGACCAGCGTGGCAACTGACCTACTATATAGTTCAGTTTGCCTCCCATTATGGAGGAGGTTCGAGCCCAACAGTGGGCCATATATGAGCTGAAATGATGAATAATCTAGCTAGATTTTGCATTCTCATATAGTTTGTAAGCGTAATATTTTAAATCAGATCCACCACTGGGCACAATAAGCATGCTCAGAACCCTAATAGACTTATAACGTCTTACTTCCATGGTCTAAAGTGGTGGTGAGTTGTATTCTTACTCCATCACCACACGGAAACTATTGACATACCTAATATTACAACCAAATTATTAAGGATAAAAAAAATCGTAAATGCTTCGGAATGCAGCAAAGTAGATAATTTTTAACGGTCCGAATTAATAGCAGTTTTAATATAGATTATATTTACTCTTGTGGTGTTGATAGGGTACGATGGGTTACCGCTTCTTGACCTGTAAATTAAAAGAAAAAAAAAAAAAGGGGGCTGAAGGATCGCTAAAGGAATGGGTAAACCTGAGTTGTGACACGTACCGCGATCGCCAACTCGTCTGATTGACATGATAGAGATTGCCTAAACAAATCATTTGAAAATTATGTTCAAAGTACCTAATGAATAAAAATAAATGTTGGTCGTTCCTCTGACGTGATATAGACATGTTGATGAGATGGGATGAAACCAATATTGTGAAAAAAATTTTAGTGTGTATATTGAAGGCAAGGCCGAAGAAAAGATTGTTTGCATGAAGAGGTGCCATCTGACAGGATTTGTGTGGAAGAAGAGAATATACCGTGTCGACGTTTATTAATGGGGACAAGAGCAGGGTAGTGATGGTAAGCCATGAAATTCGAGCACTTTTTTCCGATGTGTCTTAATAGCCTATCTTGTTCTAGATCTACGGTCTAGTTCTACGGTCCTCATATCTACATCCTATCTTTGTGATGAAAGGCCAGTCAGTTTCATTAAATAGGAATCAAAACGCTGATCGTTGGATCAGCGTTTTGATTCCTCAGCTAGGCTCGTATTCTTTATTTGTGCTTGTAATGTACCCAACGAATGCAGTGGTATAGGAAACTATACATACACACATATCTTCTTAACCAGACGTTCGTTCGGCATTCTTTCCACATGTCCGAACCATCGAAGCATTCCCTTTCGCATATTTACACCAATACTCTATTTCATACCTACTCGCTCTCTTACGTCGTTGTTACGAATGCGATCGGTCAGCCTAACTCCACAAATTTTCCGTAGAGATCGCATTTCGACCGCAATAATTTTACTTTCATGCTCTTTTCTGCATACCCAACTCTCGCTTCCATACAGTAATGTTGGGACAAGCACTGCGTTAGGTATGTATTGTTACACGTGCCTTCTGGCTGAGGTGGTGGCTACCAAGAAGTTGTCCCAACGCTCCGTTCATAGGAAATTATATTTTCGGTTAGTCAGCGTCGTGAAAACTTTTTCCTGTAATCATTCCGAGAAACAAGCTATGACTAATAGTTCGCAACTCAGTTGATATTTCTCGACATAATTTTTATTCAATTTTAATTCTATCCATCAGTTCATCAACATTCATTATAATAATGAATATAGATATAAATGTGGGGTTAAAGCCGTTATTGTCATGCTTAACGAGTTGTCGATTACAGTTTATGTTAGAAGTACCTGAAGACAGTGTTGCGCGTATGCATTCTTCTGGTCACTCCTCAGCTATTATATATTAACTTTTGCCCGCAGCTTCGTCTGATTAGAAAACCTTTTAATATCATTTTCATTATTTCTGGGTTCGACGCAACACTTACTCGTACCTACATATACAAAAGTAACTAGCAATAGTTTTATGACCGGCCACCTGCTTGACGTCAACCCTACTTGGAAATAATTAAATAATTATAACCAAAATTAATTAATTTGACCCAACGGTGTCAGATAGAGTTGGCCCAGGTTAATCTAAAGCTCTTAGACGTCTTTTACGACATCCACGAGCAAAGCCAGTGCACATTTCTTAGAAGACCTACTGAATAGTAAAGGGAGACCCACTGAATAGTTATCATACGGGGTTCTAGCATAAAAAAATAATGTAAGTAAATACTGATGCCTCAAAAATGGTGATTTCTTCTAGGAAATTTATTAAGTACTAGCTTTTGCCCGCGACTTCGTCCACGCAGAAGTCATCTCTGACAGAGTTAAATAGAAAAAGCAATGCAAGGTGTTGAAAGTTTGTCGCTAGGATGATAATCAAACAGCGTCAGAAACTGGGATGCGTTGAGGTGTTAATTCTGCGAGTTAGTTGTCTAACGGAATTAGGCAATAGGGTGGGTCCGAGAGAAAATACTCTACGTTGACACGCTCTACCGTCGGTGCTTTGGGCGGCGCAAGCGTGAGTATCTGTATTTAGGTTCACTGCATGAGGACTTCGACTCGAGATGATACCCGGTTGCGGTGGCCCGCCCGCACAACGTAGATGTACGTGTACGGCGCGCGTGTGTCTATATACCATAATCGGTCACTAAAGAAAAAGGTGGTTCAAAGTTCTTACTATTTACGGTATGACCATGGGATAAAAATATAATTATCGCCACCCTTTATTTGACTGTTTTGTTTCACCAGCAGAGTTGCGACCTCGTTAGATATGATTTATTATTTCAGTTAAGGAGTGAACATTTTTGAAGCTGAACTTAACCTGTATCTTAAACTATTAGGCAAGAACTTATTGTCGTCTACTATGTGTATCGTGTGAGCTCTCACGCCGGAACTGGTCGCCAAAACGGCACTGGTGCGGGGTTGATAGAGAGGGAGAGAGAAACACGTGTTTATTTATTTTTACCGAAGAATATTTGTACGTAATTTGAAAAGAATCGATAAAGAAATTTTCTCCCCATACACACTTTGGCGCTTTGTTACACCCCCTTAGGGGCGGAATTCATAAAATCCTTTCATATTGAATCTCTATGTCATAAATAAAAACGTTTTCTCTTCACACAAACTTTGCCACTCTCTCCACCCTATTAGGGGTATAATTTCGTAAAATCCTTTCTTAGTGAATCTCTACGTCATATAAAGAAACCACTGTCAACATTTCAAGTTGCCAGCTTCAATAATATCGGCTTGGCGTTAATGATTTAATGAGTTGTCCAACCCGCTTTGCAGGCCTAATTTACACCCCCAGAGGGTGAAAATCAATAAATGCTGAAATACGTGTTTATTTATTTTTACTGAAGAATATTTGTACGTAATTTGAAAAAAATCGATAAAGATTTTTTTCTCCGAACATTTTTTAAATTGACATAACTTTTTTTTTATAAACCAATTGACATAAAATAAAGCCTAAATGTTAAGTGAAGCTTACTACAATATATTAGTGAAAACCGCGTCTAAATCGGATAAGCCGTTTCTGAGATTAGCGTGCACAAACACACAGACAAACAGATAAACAGACAAAAAATTTAAAAATTATTGTTTTGGGTTCTATTAGTGTTGATAAAGGTCCCAGTAATATTTTTTTTCATATATCTTCCATGTACAGGCAGCGACCCGTTACATTTTTATTATATGTATAGATTACTCCTATTGTCTAAGTAAAACAAATAGTTTGCTAGCTTAGAAGTAAGAAACTACATGTAAACATACACATACATACATATATACAGTACACTGTTCTAACTACCGTGTAAAATCAATATTAATACAAATAAAATATTTAAAAGAAATAGACGTATGTATTTCGAGTTTACTTTTTATTTCACCCAATAAGCAATAGAACCCTACTGCACTATAGTAAGCCTAATACACTGTTATAGATAAAACAGAGCTCTTGAGACCTGTGGTGTCCTTATGCTGGAAATTTTCTAATCAAAAAGTTTCTATTTTCCAAATATTCATAGACTTTATACAAACAAGACATTTTCTCAAGAGAGATTCTTTGTAAAACAAAGAATATGAGTTTAAAAGATAGTTTTGTCCATCATAGTTCGCCGAACTTTTACCTTACCTACATATTAGGAGACTGTATAATAAATAGACGAGGTCAAAAATTCATAGTGAATCACAGAGGTCTTACGTGACCTAAGCGCGACATAAATTGGGATCAATTATTGAAGCAAATTGAGTTGGTTTATTGTGCGTAGGTGTAGCGTGATGAAATAATGTCAGTCTCGACTATATTTACTTCTTCCTTTTGGTTTAGATATGGTCAAATTGTTCATTTATGTCTGTCATATAGTGAGCTTCAAATAATTATGTCTATGTTGCAATAATTATTGAAGTAGTAGGGCTAAGAAACTTCTTCATTATCATCATCATCATAATTTCAGCTCATGTAGGTACATCCCGCTGCTGAGTTCAAACCTTTCCAAAATAGGAGGAAAATTGACTTAATATAGGTACTATTCTGGTTAGACGGATTAGGTTTTAAGTCAACTTTTTCTTCTGTGGCGTAAATGTTGTCATTGTTATTATTCAGCCTTTTGCCAACTACTACTGGACGTAAGCTTTTACTTCACGACAACCTGCATTCCTGTGCTACCCCCATCCTACGACACCTTCACCAGGTCGTCTGGGGGTCCAAAACCGCGTCTACCGATACGCGGTGCCGACACTCCACCTTTCTTCTAATATCTGTTACACCCGTTCTTCTGCGGATTTCCGTATTTTATCTTGCAAAGAAATTTAGAGCATTGCGATTTTATAAAATGGAATGCAAAAATGACAGTAAGATAGACTTGACTTCTTGCTTAAGAGATTATAGTAGCTTAAAAGAGGCACCATACTGGCAATGTCTTATGGGTAAAAATATGCTCGGTGCTTCAATAGCTATGAAAGATTTGACTCGATTTATTGGTTTAGATGGCTTATGTAGTTGTGCCAGTAAGAGATATGAATTTGTAGCATGGAAGTAATAAGTACTCTGTTGTACAGAGTACTTATTACTTCCATGATTTGTAGGATGAGCATCAAAATAATGTCATTATTTTACAGATATAATTTATATATAATATTGCTACTATATCGGCAGATTGCCAATATAAAAAAAAAAAAAAATATATATAATTTTTGACATTCTAATTGTCAAATAGGCATTGTTATACAAGATAAATTTTCATTTCAATATTGAATTCGCTAGTGTTTCAAATTCATCGAGTATTATTTATTTAGTTTTGCTTGCATTGCTATGTAAGATTCTTTAATTAAGTTTTTAAGTATTTGATTTAAATCAAAAGATCTTATTAGTCTGATTACTCATCATTAGGTATCGTCTTCTTCTTAGCTCATAGGTATTTATTCCCCGTGTGGCGACGAGAAGAGAATACAAATGTCGTCACCCTTTACTTGCCTGTGGGAGTCGTAAAAATCGACTAAGGATCACACCGGGAGAGTGGGCAGCGGCTATCTCCCAGCAAACTTAATATCATCTACCGCGATCGCCAATCCGCCTGCCAAGTGTGGCGATTATGGCATTATTCACCAAAAAAAATAAAATAAATACTGCTTAGACGTATTAATAACAGGTTTTATTTCTATTTTCCCCAGATAAATATTATATGCAACATGCATATGCCTTTTCTTTTTATTGGCAGGATATGGTGTGGATACACCCCGCCCATTCGGTCTAAGGCCACATAAGAGCAGTGTGGCCGGTGTGTGGCCTCATAACCCACCGTATACCAACCACTGATGTCTTAACATTTGTGACTGTTTATCCTTTCGGGTATCATCTCCGTTCACGCCTCGGCAATAAACAAAAGAGTTGCTGGGGCGTCGCCTTCACGCGGTCATCTGTGGATGGCGGACTAATCCCCGGCTCATCCATCTGTATATGCCTAGTAGATCAATGTCTCTGCCATTGTGGAGGAGACTAAAAAGCCGCAGCGCCTCGTGAATGTGCTAAGATCATATTATTTATGTGTATATAGTTAGACAATTTCTTATTTATCGACGTGATAACCGTTCCGCCTGAGCCGAGCGTACAAGCGAGAGCGCGCAACCAGCAACGGAGAGACATAATCGGCCTCAGCGTTCTTGCATTTTAAGAATTTTACATTTTTTTGCAACTGTTCATAAATTGAAGTGAAAAGCTAATGTACTTTCCATTCATGTTTGTTGAATTCATAAAAGTATGCAATTATTCATCAATGTTTTCTTATGACATTATCATGCAAAATTATAGTCCGTAAACTTTATAGGCAACCATTTTTCTTTATTTTAGGCAATAAACTGCCGACAAAATGCTGGATGTCAATTTTTTGTCGTCGTATAAGAATTACCGTTTGTAATATAATATTTTCCAATTTACCGAGTAATATAAAACATATTTAAAACATGAAATTCGTACAGTTTGTATATAATGATTATCCGACTGATATCCGTCTGGGATATTTGGAAGGGGATGACGTTGTTGATTTAAATAAATATGATAGTTCTATTCCACCTACAATGTTGAAGTGTTTGAAGACTTGCTGCATGTGCAAAATAGTCAAGTAGGTTATTTTTGTATATTTAATTAGCAATATTGCCGTGCGTTGACGGAGTAAAAATACAACTTACCACCTGTAAATGATCGTAAGAGATGACTAAGGAATGTAAAACGCATATAAAATATATGCAAAAGAAGGAAAACACGAAACTAAACCCTATATAGACACGACTGACCAGCATGGTATAGTAGGTCAATTTCCCTTGCATTATGGGGGAGGCTCGAACCCAACAGTGGGACATATTTGATCCGAGATGATTTTTAAATATAAAGCGAGTTACCTTTAAGAGATATATGGTCTCGCGGACTTTTTTATAACTTTTTAAAACGAACAATTTGGCAATACATTTGTGGCACATATATGAGCTGAGATGATGATGAAGATGATTAGCAAACTGCCCTCGCTTCGATTCACTTTGAGTTTTTTAACTCAAGCCATTTTGCTATACAACGTTAAAAAGCGATTACCACATCTGATCTTACGTGTCTGCCTGTTCGGGTGACTTTGTTAAACACTCACGCTTTTCGTACTCACCTCACCTTGTCTCTGACACCCAGCCACAATGCCATTTTATCGTGTGCGAATTTATATTTCACTATAAATCTTACGATAATAAATTAAATTATATGGTCTAAATCTATCCGTGTGGTCACGGAGTAAATATACAATTCATCACCTCATATCTTACGTGGATGATCATAAGAGACGACTAAGGGACTATAGAATGCATGTAACATTTATGCAAGCGAATGAAAACTCGAAAAGAAACCCTATACCAACACGTCTGACCAGCGCCAGCGTGCTATAGTATGTCCTTTTCGCTTCTATTTTGGAGTAGGTGCCTAATAGTGGGACATTTATAAGCTGAGATTAAATATAAAGAATTAGAACAAGAGCAGTATATGCATATATTATGTATGCCCGGTGTGGCGATGTGAGAAGAATACAATCGTCGCCACCTCTTACTTGCCTGTGGACGTCGTAAAAATCAGATAAGGGTGCACCAGGAGAGTGGGTAGTAGCTCTCTCCTGGGAAACGTATAACATCATACTGCGATCGCCAACCCGCCTGCTAACCGTGGCGATTACGGCTTTGTGAGCAACAAAAAACGGCCCAGGAACGGCAGCTCCGCTATCTTACGGGCTTATTGTGGTTGCTGGGAGTCGTTGGATGCGGGTGACATTTTGTGGCGAAATATGAGGGAGGCCTACGTCTGGCAGTGGATGACTAAAAGGCTGAATGATGATGATTATTTTTTTAGTGTAAAGAACTCCAATCCACCAGTTGAACCGAAGTCGACAGTAACTCTAGTGGCGCCTATAACTGGAATGGACAAGATCTTATGTTTAGGGCAGAATTATAGCGATATGTGTAAACACTTAAATATAGAACATCCAAAAGTGGTTACAGTATTTAACAAGTTTGCCAGCTGTATCATTGGACCGAATGAACAGTTGAGGATAAGGACTGAGGTTTCTAAGGTAAGTGAATTTTGACCATTTTTACCAAGGATCCTTAAAGCGTAAGTAATACCTTTTTGCGCTGCCAAGAAAAAGGTGTTACTTAATAGGTGACTATGTTATGATCACACCCTGCTCGATGCATCCAGGGCAAAGGAAGGAACGGTGCGCGACACCATAACTCGCCCATCAAGTACTTATTCAACGCCGTGCGAATGGGCCACCAGGACCCGATCCTTGTCGTCTGTGGCTTACGCATAAGGGGAAAATGGCTAAGCGTTTGGCAAAAATGGGAATTAATGAACAAAAAGATTGTGTCGTATGATTTAGGTATAATATCTGAAGTAATGAGTTATTTTATTATGGTATTACTACCATTTGCATTTATGTTTGAGTCGTAATAAACGGGCAAGTATAATGTTAAGCTCAAGCCTGCCTACCTTTTACAATAGTAGAGTAATCCTCCACTGTATCATGCAGGACAGAAGGATTGGTACAGGTTGTTATTTCGAGTTTTCCTTCTTTGCACTTATATTATTACTAAGATATATTGTATACCTTAGTCATCTTTTACTACATCCAGACAAAAAATGGGGTGGTGAATTGTGTTCTTACTCCGTCACCACAACAAGACTTTACTATTCTAAAATAAAATTCTATTTCTTTATTATTTTAGTGGTAGGACCACCCTGTTGACAGTTTTCTGTCAACAGCCGCGGGCCTACCGTCTGGGATAGTACGACACTCTCCCAGAAGGTCGATGTCTCAGTAATGGCAATGTCCTATTGCGCTTCGCTCGGTGAACGAAAGAGCCGAAAGCCCGACCCGTGTTTGGAGTTTGTACTGGTAGGCAGCGGCCTAGCTTTACCCTTGTTTTACAAAGGTCCATGGACGGCAGTAACACTTACCATCAAGTGTGTTGATTGCTCGTATACCACCAAAAGCAATAAAAAAAATCAAATTCATAGAAAGTGGACTGGGAGGTGGAGCTGGTGGTTGTGATTGGCGTGACGTGCAGTAACGTAAAAGCAGCTGACGCTTTCAAATATGTCTGCGGATATACCATTGGTCAAGATATTAGCAGTAGAGACTGGCAGAAGAATAATGGTGGACAATTTTTATTAGGGAAGGTGAATTTTTATTTATATATATTAATATTTTTCTGCTGTGTGATAGCGGCTATGAATACTACCAACCCTTACTTTTCTCGTGGATGTTGTAAAATATGACTAAGAGCCTTATAACGACCTAGGCCAACTCCATCTGATGCTGTTTAGTCAACAATTATATTCCCAAGCTGGGTTGACGTCTGGCAGGCGGTGGGTCATAAAACTATTGCCAATAACTTTTACAATATGTGCTATGAAAGAAGAGTGCATATTGTATCGACCCCAAGTAATTGGGATACAAGTAGGAGAATGATGAGCAGATACAAGATTTTAATAGTGGTAAGGTTATAATGTTGACAGTTTTATCTACTTACAATTGCTGGCTGGTCCGTCCGGGGTAGTACCACACTCTCGCAGAAAATCAGAGAGCAGTGGCAATGTGCCATTACGCTTCGTTTGGTTAGCGAGCCGGCAGTCCAACTTTCTGGGTGGGTCTGGATTTTTTTTTTTGGTAGGCAGCAGCTTTACTGTATAGTAAAGGTTCATAGGCGGTAGCAAAACTTACCATCAGGTGTGCTGCTTGCTCACTTGCTACCATGAGCCATTGCCACCATAAAAAAAAACATCGGTACGAGAAAAGGAAACTTATAAATAAAACTTTATGTTAAACTTTGCTCCAAATATGCAGGAATCTTGCGCCGAGTGTAATTAACTAACGATATTACGTCTATTGTTCCAAGTGGTGAAGGAGGACGAATACAATTTACCACCCCCTGTCCCTTTTTGTTCGAGTTTTTCTTCTCTTGCACAGATGTTATATGCGTTTTATATCCCTTAGTCGTCTCTTACGATCACCCACGGGTAAGAAACGGAGTGAAATACATTCTCACTCAATCACTAAACGGAAATTTGGATTTTTCAATTATCTTTTAAAATTGATGTCTAAATCGCTTTAGCTTTTTCAGAACGTTTGGGTTATCTTTGATGAAAACGATATGCAATATGGCGAGAATGAACTTAGCGAATCTACTTATCTATTGACTATATGATTTGGCACAAATATAAAACGAATCATTAATTTTTTTTTAGGTTCTGTTCTTCCATTCGGACAGGCAAAGAGATCAAAGCCCAGACAGCCAAGTCTTATTTAATTATTTTTCATATATTGTTCATCATTTCTTCATATTGTGTAGACTTAATAATCACTGTCTGTCAGTAAGTCAAGTCGTTACCATTAATCGGGCGCTGTTAACCTAATCAAAGATTTTCTTTGGGAATTTTGGCAAAATATGAAAATACACGTAAACCACTATTATAACATATTCACTACACTTCAGCACTTTAACTGTACAACGAATCATTAAGTTGATTATTTATTTATTTTTTCTTATTCTTTAAGTGCAGAGTGCACTAATGTTTATTAAGTTTAAGGTACACAAGGATTATTCCTTGTGTTGTTTGAACTTTACAAACATACAATTAGCTCAGACAAATTACACCTAGTCTTTTTTTTTTTTTTTTTTTTTTTTTTTTTTTTATGGCGGCAAACGAGCAGACAGCACACCTGATGGTAAGTGTCACTGCCGCCCATGGACCTTTGCCAATGGTATAGCTAGGCCGCTGCCTACCAATACAACCCTGAACCCACCCCAGTTAGTCTCAGAGCAATAGTTTGTGGATCGCACAAAGTATTATCCTACATAGGAATTGCCACACGGCACTAGCACTAACGGTCGGTATCTCAATCATTACGCCATCTGTGCACTCAATATCGAATTAAATTCTTTTTTTTTTTAAATTCCCTTTTTTTTTCATTAACGTGCAATAGGTTCAAGATACATTTTCCCCAATTGGACCATGCATAGTCACAAAAGATGAGATCAGTGATCCTTCAAACTTGAATATTAAATGTTACGTCAATGGCGTGGAGAAACAAAACAGCAATACTTCTCAGTTAATTCATAAAATAGACGACGTTATAGAAAGATTGTCTTCGTAAGTATTTTTAGATCCATATTTTTCTGCGCATTGTTGATGGAACTTATAAATAAATCCTTAGTGGCTGCTTTACTACCTGCTTTGAGATTATTTTTTATTTGAAGGAGCCTGTCGAGTCAATAGACATATTTTGCATAGAAATTGTCGACTCTAATCATTGTCAATGTGAAACACATTTCTGGACTTTTATTCGCCGCCGGGCTAGCCATGGATGTCAGGGAAACGATACCAGTGACCAGCCCAATGGCGATGGGCAGTAAAAACGGTGGATTATGGGGCCACACCCCACCCTTCCGTCACCCCGGATGGAACAGAGAACGTGTGTCCGGACCATAGCCTGCTAAAAAAGGCTTTTATTCACTATAGTCAGCTAAATATGTAATGCGGCCATATTACATACATACATACCACCACGCCATGTCCTTTGCAGGGTAGGCAGAGAGAACAGAGTGCCAGAGAACTCTATCCTTGCATACTTCACTCGCTTCCTCAACATTCATAATTCTCTTCATACACGCACGGCGGTTTCGGAGACTCTTGACTCCAGCTTCCTTCAGCATATTACGATATGCATAAAACTGCTGTGGAATGATGTCTGGCTTGATAAATATCAGCATACAGAACATCCATTGGACATAAGCCTCCCGTAAAGGAAATAAAAATAATCGCCGCTTTTTAGCTGGCGGTAATCAATAAATGGTGGTGATACATTGGATTCCTCAACAAATTTTCATAACTACCTACAATTTATTTTTTAATTTGATTCGTGTGTAATGACGTCACACGTTGATGATGAGGTACCTATGCCACCGAAGATATCAGTGGCATAAAAAGTTATGCTCAAGGAAGTGCGTCTTTTTGCTTCATGTAAAAAAATATTTTCATATATTCAATCTATTTTTCCATCCGTATGGTGACGGAGTAAGAATACAAATCACTAACCCCTATCTTACCCGTCGCTGATCGTAAAAGACGACTAAGGGATATAAAACGCAAACATCTATGCAAGAGAAGGAAAACTCGAAAGAAAACCCTATACCAACACGCCTGACAAGCATGGTGTAGGAGGTCAATATCCCTCCTATTATGAAGGAGGCTCGAGCCCAACAGTGGGACATATATGAGCTGAGATGATGATGATGAATCTAATTTTGATATAGATATTTATATAGTACAAATACATTGCTGTGTGGTAGCAGCTACAAATACTACCAACCCTTATTTTGTTCGTGGATGTCATAAAAGACGACTAAGAGCTTTATATCGACCTGGGTTAACTCCAGCTGATGCCGTTTAGTCAACAATTATATTCCCAAGGGAGATTGGCGTGAGGCAGGTTGCCAATCATAAAACTATTGCCAATAACTTTTGTAATATGTACGAGTACATATTGCGTCGATCACGAGTAATTGGGATAAGAGAATGAGAATGATGATGAATGAGAATGATGATGATCACTTTTTTTATTATCTATTCTTATTACAATATTGTATTGTTATGTAATTAGAAGTAAAATTCTTCTATTACTCTATAATCCAAGTGGTAGGATATTTAATAATTATAGTAATCGAATCTAAATAAAGATTTAAAATCCACAGTGTAATGACACTTCTGCCGGGCGACATCTTGTTTACTGGTACACCTGCAGGCGTAGGTTCCTTAATGAATCCGCCAGAATACTTAAAACCCGGTGACATAATTCTCAGCGAAATAGAAAAAATTGGTTCATTTGAAATTAGAGTTGTAAAGTTCTAGAATCTTTCAAATATGTATTTGGTATTTTAAATAAAACTCATTTACAACGAAGTGTTTTTTTTTTAATACTCAATTGTAATAACCTCTTTTTAATTATCTTATAAATACCCGATTAATACGAATTGATATTAATACGATTAATATTAATACGAAGCGAGATTTGCATGTACTACAGTAGTTCACGGTGGTGTAAATGGCAGCACGATTGGGCCGGACTCCCAATAGGTGCGGGATCGAACCCCGCTTGTGACATCATTTTACGTTTCGTAATCGGGTATTTATAAATAATTAAGCATATTAAATGCTAAAAATTTCAGTAATTTTTATTACCTTTTTTTTTACAGAAATTAACATTTTGTTAAATAAGTTTAACACCTTAATCGCCATGTCAGTCATATGTGTCTGACGCTAAGAAGTTCTACATGAGCCATGTCAGACATATATGTCTGACGTACACGATTTGGTAGAAGGCCACGTCAATCACAGATGTCCGACGCAAACGATACATTTGCATTATGTTTCGAAATCTGAAAATTTCTTGGCTTACTACAAACGGCTTGTCGAGAAAAAAAAGTTTTAATATAGGGCCATGTCAGTCATATACCTATGTCTGACATAAAAATAGTGTTTTTCCAGGAATTTTGGCAAAAAGAAAAATTTTCTGTGATACATTAAGTTTCCTTGATACATTTTTAACTAAATTATCTAATAAAGTTACCATGGCCCATATGATTTTTTTTCTGATATTATCGTGGCGATTAACGTGTTAAAGAGTTACAATACCAGCTAGGCTATGTTTTTGTTGTGATTACAGGTTAAGAATAAAATTAGCCTTATCTTAACGTAGGTATCGTAAAGGCCCTTAGGGCCTGTGCACACCACGTTTTTTAAACGCGCCGTCGACGCGCGTCTTAGAAACGCGCGTCGATGGCGCGCTTTTATCCTACAGAGCAGTTTGTTGTCGTTTGTATCGATACAAACGCGATGCTAACGCGCGTTTGTATCGATTCAAACGCGCGACACCAATGCGACCGCTAGCGCGCGCCTTCCCTACGGGCGGGGTTGCCCCCGCAACGAGGGAAGTGTGAATCAGTGAAAAAAGTGATTTGTTGTATAATGTCCACACAATCTTCTCTCGCTTGTAAATGGGTGTACCCAAAAACGACGACAATTTTTCATCTTCCTCTTTTTAAAATTTAATAACAAAGCGCATGCAATCAATGCTGTCTCGACCGACGCCACCTTACTACTGTTGACGAGGTTTTGCTTAAAAACGCAAAATGCCAGCGCGTTTGTATCACGTCTGTATCGCTACACATGCGCGTTTGCATCACGTTTGTATCGATCCAAACGCGTATATGAATTTATACAGGTGTGCAAAGATCTACAGGCTGCGTCTGACTTGCGTGCGTATCGCTACAAACGCGCGTCGACGGCGCATTTAAAAAACGTGGTGTGCACAGGCCCTAAGGGATATAATATGCCTAAAACATCTGTGCAAGACAAGATATAAAATCCAAACCAAAGAAAGAAAATTCCAAATCAAACTGTCTAACCAGCGTGGTACAATAGGTCGATTTTTTGCCGTTGTGGATGAGACTCGAGCCTAGCAGTGTGACATATATGACTTGAGATGATGATGATGAATTTATGAAAAGTATTTTCCTACGTAGGAATCGAACCCACGCTACTGGCACGAAAGGTTGGTATCTTAACTACTACGCCATCTAAACAGTCGGTCTATTTTGGTGATTTAAGTCGTATAATAAAAGAATCCCGGATAAGATTGAGAAGATATTACATTATATTATTGAAGTGAAACTACTAATGCGACTTCCAACAAGGTTGCGTTAAACATTTAACGCAATGGCACTCGAACGCATGCGTGTAGTATACCTGTTACAGGCCAGCGCGAGCATTAGCAACGAGTAGCGTCCAATATTCCAACGCAAGAGGGAGAGAGAAAGAAAGATACACAAAGGTAGATAGTAGGAGAGAGAAAGAGAGTGAGTCGGTAGATCCCAAGCACTTGCGCATGGTATTCTTGCTATGCAGCGAAGTAAACAGTGTCAGTGAGCGTCGTGAAATTAGCTGAAATACGTACTTGTAGTTCTATTTTAATTTATAATATTCATTATTTTTATAGGTTTAAGTTTTTACTTCTGTCGGCAGTCCTCATTAGTCGTGCGCAATATGTATAACTGCGCTGAAAAGAGTGATACATATCTTTTCACTGTAAAGATACATATCACTCATTTAGCTCACTTATGTCAGTAGTCAATCACATTATTAAATCACTCCTCTAGCTCACTTTCAAAGATCTTTCACTTTAAATCTATCGCTCAAACGAATCTATCACTCATTTTTCCCATAATGGGCTTCGCTTTTTATTTAAATTACTCATTGTCGATAGCAAAACTTAATTTTTAATGTATATTAACGTTCTACAAAAACACTTAAGCATACAGAGAATTCTATTTAGATTTCTATTATTAGAGAAAAAAGGTTCTAGGTTCAACAATTTAGTGTATTTACAGTTCTTATAATAATAACTAAAAGCTAATAATTATTAAAATCTATATAAACACTTATCTGTGAGGTGACAGACTAAAAATACAATTCACCACCCCTACCTTACTCGTGGGTGATCGTAAGAGACCACTAAGGAATATAAAAGTCTATAAAAATAATTTTTCTTCAACACTCGGTACTACCTATAAAAAAAGAATTTCAAAATACTTTATCGCTCTAGTATCATAATATCAAAAAAGCATTACTATAGTCCTTAAAATATAGCTTGATCTCTGTGACAGATAGCGACAAAACCGATGAAGTAATTATGAATAGGCGTCCTGTTTACAATTTTATTTTGTATCGCATATATTTTCATTCTTTACGTGCCAGTTATATCTCAACTGAATTATGAATATAAAAATATGAATATTTACACCAAAACTTGTACCTCATATGTTTTAAAATACTTAGTAACAATTTTATAAAAATATAATGCTTACGCATGTACAAGATCATACTGGACTGAGAGTAAGATAGAGATAGGACAATCGATAAACGTAAATCGATAACAGTCTTAATAATTATTTATAAAACAAGTAAAACCAACACATTACCTATATAAACCACATGGTTACACTATAAAATAAGTAAATTGTGTTAATTTAGTATTCAGATATCAGTTATAATATTAATAAAACCATATGTTTTATATTAAAAAGATAATTTATTTTATAAAATAAACATTTCTTATTCATGAAATATACTAAGAACTCATCATGTAGGTTGACCTACAGGAATCCTCCAGCGATGATGATAATAGTGACGATGAACTTGGATGTATTCCTTTCGAATAATAAAAATAATTAATTAACAGCTTTAGTTTAAATTAAATAAAATCCATTAATTTAAATTCAATAAGGTTTTCATAGTTTCTTATAAATTTAAAATCGATTTATCGATCCATTTGATTCAAGTTCAATAAGATTTCCATACATTGTAATTCAAATGCAGTAGCACATAACTTTAAAAAATTAAAGAATTATATCGACAAAAATACGGACTGCATCGTAAGCGTGCGGCACTAGGGAGAACTGTCACAGAGATCAAGCTATATTTTATAGACTATAGTTGGTTATAATAAAACAAATACAAACTTATTTTCTAATAATAAATATTAATTATTAAACATTATTTCTAAAGGAATAGAGTGTATTCTCTTTTGACAACTTAATTACATCGATACGAAAACAGTGTGAAATATCATTCTGATCGGCGGGCCACGCAGCGCACCTATCTCGCTCATTTTTTGTTAGCTTGTGAGAGTGAAATATTCTGCGATGCGAAGTGAGCGATGAGCTAGTGAGCTACTGATATATTCGGCGGTCAAGTGAGTGAGTGATAGATTGTGTCTATGTTTATTTTTAAGCTATTGCATAGCTTCTATCACGGGCCTTGAGCGTGGAGACCGAATCCAGAAATTCCGTAACGAAAATAACCTAAGGGTGCTTACATAAAGAAACAGGTTTCCGGTACAGACAAATCTGTGCTGGTCGGTACCGATCGGTGCCGATCGGTGCAGGGTTAAGCTACATAAAGGAACAGGTAAATCTGTCCTTAGTGACAACAATGGCCTCCAGTTCGTCAGACTTTTTACTAGACTGGAATACTAGACTTTTTACTTTTTACTTTTTTTTTTAGAGCATCAGACTTGTATCAGTTTCTAAATGAAAGAGAATTAGACATTCCATTACCCTCTAATTTACCTTGTACCCAAGTGTCTGCTCCTTGCGTATTTTTAGCTGATGAAGCCTATCCATTAAAAACATATTTAATGAAATCCTTTGGGGGGCGTGACTTAATAGAGGACCAACAGAATTTTAATAAGCGCTTATCACGAGCGAGAAAAACAGTGGTATGTGCTTTTGGTAGATTATATGCAAAGTGGCGTTTGTTATCTAAATGCATTAAAACTGATATTAAACTAGCTGACAAAATCGTGAAAACTATATGTGTTTGTCACATAATATAATTATTGACAAAGAAGGTATTGAGAGAAATTTGACTCCTATAAATCTCGTACGGCGAAGATGGCACAATCAAAGACTGAGTTCACCTTCGAATGTAGCTACAAACGTCAGAAATAATTTTGTTCAATATTTCAGACATAATCACTTGTATATATATACCTAATTATTATTAAAAACTAACGCAATAAATCTATTCTATTATTTATTGTAGGTACCTACCATCCTGTTTCATTTCCAAACTAATCTCTTTCCAACACTTATCGATGACATTTCTGTTGCTATGGAATTTATTTCTTTTGTCCCATAAAGGTTGTTTATCAAATACCAAGGCTATCAAAACTTCGTTATCCACATCCATTTTCGTAAACACACACACCCTGCACCGGGAAATGCTTAAACCAGTATGGCTCGGTCCGGGTAGTCGGCAGTCGGCACCGACAAGTTTAAACCTGATTCTTTATAAGTGAGTGCATAAGATAATATAGAAATATTATACCTGCACCGATCGGTACCGACCAGCACAGATTTGTCTGTACCGGAAACCTGTTTCTTTATGTAAGCACCCTAACACCCCACACTCCGACCGGCACATCGGTGATACTTTTTAGTTTTGCCATCTATCGATGAATAGCAGAACTTTTAATGACTGTTTTGAAATATCACGCTTGTCTCTTTAGTTGAGCAACTCGCCTCTAGGTGGCATTGGTTGTATCGGCCTTACTGCGCATGCGTAATCCCCCTCTTCGCCCCGCAATCTGGTGACTCATGCCTGCTTAGAGTTTCGACGTTAGGGCCACGGAGCAAATACAAAGAGGAGACGGCCTAAGTAACTGTGCACTGTGATTCTCAAGTAGGCCCTGACGTCATCACGTTAACATCAATAGTAGGCGTCACCTATTAGTCTTCTGTCGTCGCTGACGGTGTTCGTACGGTGCATAAAATTATATTTGTCGTGTATTTTTATGTTATTACGAAGAAAACCATGAAGTGTTGTGTTTTATCATGTAAAAACTACTCCAATAAACGTACAGATCCTATGGAAAGAATCACATTTCATTTGTAAGTATTTATTGTATTCATAATTTATCAAAATAATTTCTAGAAAGTTCTTTTGACGGTATCATGTTCAGAAATAATTTTACTCAACGTTAGATGGCACCACTTTTCGTAATAGGACCTAGAACAATAAAAACACATACAGTTCAAACTATTAAGATTATTGTAATAACTAATAACCATGAGTATTAAAATTTATATCCAAAGCCTTTTACCTTAACAAAAATATGAGTTTTATATGTAGTTAATAATTATTTTGTAAGCAATACGCCAGCTGTCGTTAACTATGAAGAACTATAAAAGTGTCAAAAATCCAGGGTCGTAATTAGAATATAATTATAACATTCGGATTTTTCATCAAAGAAAAATATTTTTTATACTACTTTAAATGAACCTATTATAATTAAACTGTAAATTTTGTATGTTTTAGAATACCGTCCAATGACGATGTTAGAAGCAATGGATTTCAAAAATTAATAGAAAAACTGGACTCCTACGAAATATACAAAGATTTGTTCTTCTCATTTTAACAATGAAGATTTAAAGGACTGTATTGCAGCCAATAGAAACCACTTCGAACAAGCTTTTTATATTTTAAATTGTTTTATATTTATGTATTAAACTAACACTGTAAAAGTCATAAATATTTTTTGCAATAGAAAAAGGTTTTTCTTTCTTACAGTATTTAGGGCAAGACTAGGTATAGCTCAAGAAATATATGATACAAAAGAGTATTTCATTTTTATTATTGGAACCAATGTCACCCTTTCTCCTTTATTTATTAATAATGTAATTGCACTCGATGCAATTTCTTGATAAGATTAACGAGGTTGAGCACGTCACAAAAATATTCAAAATGGTGGTGGCGTCGAAGACCGGGTCTTCAAGTTACCTTTGGCATGGCTAAGTTTTAGATGGCCCGTGCGTCAATGAAACGGCTGCTACCTTGCTGGTCTGCTCGCTTGAAATACTCTTTTACATGTCTTGGTCATTGACACTATTGTTGCATTATCAATTGTATAACGCCTTATTTTAATAGAGTGGTTTGATTCTTTTTTATATGGAAAAGACAAAAAGGAAGGAAATAATACCGTGTAACTAACATATTTACTAAAAGTCCAACTACTTTCATTCGACAATTTGTTAGAAACCCAAACAAATAATTGTATTATTTGGTCGTATGAAAAGGACACAAATATGAAGAAAAAAAAAGGTTTCTTAACTTCTGAGGTATCAGAATGACAGTAAAGAAAAGATGGATTTTTCATAAAATATTAACATTATGAACAATGCTGACAAGCCTTATAAAGAAATTTGCGGTTAAAAACAGTAGTCATTCACCTATTCGCTATGCAGAATTATTTGATTATAAACATTTGTATTTGAATAGAGCAAACAGCTAATAAGATTTGTTTGTATGTTTGAAATAAAAAAAATTAGCACTCCTTGATATAGGTAAATTCTGAGTACGTCCCTGTTACACCATACACTTACTGACATCTAATGCAAGATAGCTCAACTGCATACAATATACGAAATTAGTAGTTGTGCTAATAGCCGGTAGATGGACATAAAGGAGGGAGTGAGACAAGTACTATTACTTGTCTCACTTTCTCCATTAGCAGCGTCCCCCTCATCCCCTGTAAATGACACGCATTGTTTCATAGAAAATATTCATTACAACAGCTCCTCTTTGTATTTGCTCCGTGGTTAGGGCACCTCCTCTTTGTATTTACTTCATGGTACGACTCTACGAAGCTCGCACGAATCGAGACGAGCTGCTCCGAAATCGGACGAATACGTAATCAGCTGTTTGTGAGAAAGTATATAGGTGTATAGGTATTTATCATCTATGTACAACAGTGAATATCTGTACTCGTAAATAAATAATTATAATTGCATAAGTTGATAAAAAATGCTATGCAATAGCTTTACCGCGGCAGTCCCCGAGTGCCATTTTAGTTTTTTACTTGTGTCTCATAGAGTTGTTAGCCTCAGATGGCTATGACAACTTTACCCGGACTGTGGGTGAGCGCTGAGGGCTCTCAACCCGTATGTGTCTATGTGAGTAATATAGCTCTTTTATATCTCTCCCTCAGGAGCTACACAACTTTAGTCCTCATGACTGCTTTGTGTTTTTTTCTTGATCCATAACTACATAGTTACAGTGTCGTGAAGAAGTAAAGAATAATTCACCATACCTACTACCCTGGTTATTGTAAAATACGGGTTTATAATATGCAGATAAAATCTGTGCAAAAAAAAATATCATCATCATCACAGCCCATAAATGTCCCACTGTTGGGATTGAGCCTCCTCCATAATGGGAGGGAAATTAACCTACTATACCGCGCTGGCCAGACGTATTGGTATTTGTTTCGAGATTTCCCTCGCTCGCACAGATGTTATATGCGTTTTATATCCCTTAGTCTTATCGTACGATCGCCCACGGGTAAGATGTGGTGTGGTGAATAGTTTTCTTACTTCGTCACCACACGGAAAGCGGACGAAAATATAAAAAAAATATCGCGATATAAACACTTATAAAAACTCGTCTGAACAGCGTGGTACAGGTAGTAGGAGAAATAACTTTCCATTATGGAAAAGGCTAAAGCACAGTAGTACCTTGAGCATATATGAGCTGAGATGATAAGATGACTTAGAGATATTTTTATCAATACCTATTTATCGGCCTATTTATTTTCACTGTTGAAAATAACTGAGCCTATAAAGTGAGGCGAAATACCATAAAAAAACTCATAAAAACTATTGTTTTAACAATTTTTACTCATGTTATCTAAATAACTACAATAAAAAAAAATCTGTTGTCGATTTTTTTTTTCTTATTCTTAGATATAGATACATACATACATACATATCATCACGCCATATCCCTTGCAGGGTAGGCAGAGAGAACAGAGTGCCAGAGAACTCTATCTCTGCATACTTCACTCGCTTCCTCAACATTCATAATTCTCTTCATACACGCTCGCCGGTTTCGGAGACTCTTGACTCCACCTTCCTTCAGTACATGACCGATCTGGTCTAGGTAGGTTAGTCTCGGTCTCCCCGGTACCTACATCCTTCCACTTTCGCATTGTATATCTTCTTAACCAGACGTTCGTTCGGCATTCTTTCCACATGTCCGAACCATCGGAGCATTCCCTTTCGCATCTTTACACCAATACTCTCTTTCATACCTACTCGCTCTCTTACGTCGTCGTTACGAATGCGATCGGTTAGCCTAACTCCATAGATTTTCCGTAGATATAGATAGACTATAGATATAGATTTTCGAATTCAATGTGTACATTTACTACGTGAGGTGACGGGGTAAGAATACAATTCACCACCCCCAATCTTTTCCCGTGGGTGATCGTAAGAGACGACTAAGGGATAGAAAACGCATATAACATCTGTGCAAGAGAAGAAAAACTCGAAACTAAACTCTTTACCAACACGTCTGACCAGTGTGGTATAGTAGGTCAATTTCCCTCCCATAATAGAGGAGGCTCGAGCCCAACAGTGGAACATATATGAGCTGAGATGATGATGGTGATGATGATGATGATGTGTATATTTAAAAAATAAATACATATTTGAAAAATTTATAATAATAACGCCTAATTTTTCCGTGTCGTACGTTAATAAATATATTGCTGTTTTTATGGTCACTATGACCTTGTGTGTCAAATAGATGCTTAAGTAATATTCACAACTAGTTTTAGGCACTCATTGTCTATAACTTAAAATATTATATCATCATTTCAGCCTATTGCCGTCCACTGCTGAATGTAGGTCTCCCTCATGTTACGCCACAGAGTGCGGTCCTGTGCCGCCTGTGTCCAACGACGCCCAGCAACCTTCACTAGGTCGTCTGTCCACCTAGTTTGGGGGCGTCCCACACTGCGTCGTCCGGTACGTGGTCGCCACTCTAGAACCTTTCTTCCCCAGCGGTTATCGGTTCTTCGAGCGATGTGGCCTGTCCATTGCCACTTCAGCGTGCTAATTCTTCGGGCTATGTCGGTTACACCCGTTCGTCTGCGGATTTCCGTATTTCGGATTCTATCTCGCAGAGAAATCCCGAGCATAGCCCGCTCCATAGCACGCTGAGTGACTTTGAGCGTGGTTATGAGGCCTACATTTAGGGACCACATTGCAGTGCCGTAAGTCATCACTGGTAACACACACTGGTCATAGACCTATGTTTTTAGACACTGAGGTATGTTGGATGAGAAGATCCTCTTAAGTTTCCCGAACACTGCTCAACCGAGTTGGATTCGTCGGCTGACCTCTTTCTCGAAATTGGATCTACCTAACTGGACTGTTTGTCCAAGGTAAACAATGATCGACAATTTCTAGAATCGCATTGCCAACTAGGACCGATACATGAATGGGCATTTGACATGACTTTCGTCTTGTCCATGTTCATTCGTAAACCCACGTATAATGGACACCATTGTGTAATTAGTAATATTTTTGAAGTGAAAACTTCTTTAGGCGCGTTGAGCGTTTTTGGAGGGGAAAAACTTATAGGTTCGCGTCACGGACATGCTAATGCTAATAGTATATCTATAGCTATGTGAAAACTTCTTTAGGCGCGTTGAGCGTTTTTGGAGGGGACAAAACTTATAGGTTCGCGTCGCCGACATGCTAATGCTAATAGTAGGTATATCTATAGCTATGTGAAAACTTCTTTAGGCGCGTTGAGCGTTTTTGGAGGGGAAAAACTTATAGGTTCGCGTCACCGACATGGTAATGCTAATAGTATATCTATAGCTATATTAAAACTTCTTTAGGCGCGATGAGCGTTTTTGGAGGGGGAAAACTTATAGGTTCGCGTCACCGACATGCTAATGCTAATAGTATATCTATAGCTATGAGTAGTCAGACTGGCGCACGCGCAGTGGCCTGTGTACACGTATACACTAATACGTTAAATATCTCTGACTGTATCATGTGCGCGTTGGACGTTTGGATGGGTATAATTTCATGAGTTCACGTCACCAACATGCTATAATAGCAGTACATTTATATTCGTAAGTGGACCGTGTTGTACAAGTAAGGTTAAATTGGCAACGTGGAAAGTTCAGCGTTTTTATTTAAGTGGTTTTATAGTTTGGATGTTACTGTAATCGTTTAATTAAAGGATTACTGTTCAATATAAAAGTGAGTATTGAACATTTTAATGTTTTTATATAGATAAATGAATAATGAAAATAAATAATTTATTTTCAAATATTTTCAATATTCATATCAATATTTGCATTTAAAAGTATGGCATTATTTATTTTTAATTGTATTTTTAATATTTAACCTTTATGTCATGAAATGAGTATCATTGTGGTTTAAAGGTTATCTCACTAGCGTGGTAAAACCGATTCCTAGATGTTCGATAATATTTTTTATTTTTATATAAAAATTAGAAAATTATTATTATTTCAATTAGTCTTAAGTTAATAGTTTTCACTTCTATCGGCAGTCCCCATGACTGCCTTTTTTTTCTGTATAACTGTATGTGCCAAAATAAATTAAAAAAAATAATCTTAATGCTTTATGAGTACCTACGTTTCCTAAAACCACTGAGCAAATACAAAGTATTAAGTAAGTAAGTATTGTGATGACAGTACGTGAATAGGAGAGTATCACTAGACTCCCGTCCCACATATAAAGCATTTTACGTCGTAGACCGCTAAATGACCTAGGCAGTTGAGGTTCATGACATAAGCAAAGTGCGCGTGGGCGCACATTTCCTATTTCCTAGCTAAGGCCCAGTAGGTACATCAGACATGAGAAATGGCGGCCTAGATCTATTAAAATGAGAGGAATAAATTCTAAAAAAGATACACGCAACTATAGTAGCAGTACTTAAATATTTCAAGATCCTGCTACTATAGGTACTATAAAATTAAAGATAAATGAAGTATATTCCGTTGTATAATGGAGAAGTTGTTACGCTCCATCCTATTGTGGGGGAGGATGTTGCTAAATAGAGCAACATATACGCTGAAGAATAGGAAGAAGTTATTATTTGATAGTTCACGAAACTAAAAACTTACGTGATCTATGAGAATTTACGACAGCAAATTCCAAATTTAAATTGGACAGGTTGACCTGCAAGCGTATCAGAACGCTGATTGGTGAATAGGCCCCGCAATTGAGCCAATCGCCGTCTTCCGTTCACTGACAGGAAGCACCGTTTGCGCGCGCTCCGTTCCTTTTCATAGACTATTAAATTTAATGTCAGCCAAGGGGAGTTTTATTGAGTTAAGTGGTCTATACGGGCTGAATATCCAGTGTAATTTGGCCTATCAACAACCATCAATTTATTCTAACTGTCGTATTATTTGCAGTTCAAAATAAATTGGTGTTATATATTTTGACACCCGCAGATTCTAAGCGCGTCTATTCGCGACGGATATTCATCGTTATGAATATTATTTCGAGCAATTTTGTTATTGAGGGCTTATTTTGTACTTAGATATTTGTTTGGAGTATGCAATTTGTTTGTTATGCAATTTAAGTTCGTTTATGCATTGATATGAAATACATCAATTGAATGATGATCTGTGATTTATATACCTAAGATCTCTAATAAGTTTCAATTCAATAAAAAAAATACACTTAATATAGGTATTTCAATTTATCATTCTATTTAAAATCCTAGTCCAACCTGTCTGAGCAGCGTAGTAGAACAATAGTTCTCCTACCATAGATGTATGATATGTACTTATATGAGCTTAGTGGATGACTTATTTCTAACTGGCTGTGCCAAAGAGCTTCTTGCAGCTGTACTAGGTAATTAAAGCATATAGGTAAGTTATACATAGATATATTTTGCTATTTTATTTGAGAGCCTACACTGACCTATGACATCAGTAATAATAGCAGTTTTTTTAATATCTGTAAAACATCAATGATAATATTTTGTTATGCCAGTGATTGTCATGACAACGGCAACTGCGCGGTACGTTTGACGGATAGTAAGTATCATATTAGCACATTTTATCCGAATTATTAACATTTAAAGCCACAGCTGCGTTACTATTTGTCGCAGCGTATTGTATAAGATTTCCAGAGAAAACAAGATAACTGATACAATAAGACTTTTGGTACCCAATGGCCAGTTTTAGAGATTATTGGGGTGTCAGGGATAGAATGTCAATAGAGGATCTCTCCGGCACCCCGTAAAAGCGACCGATGTGGTTTTAGTGGGTACTTCGGTCGAATTAGCTGACCGGCGAGTCCCACACACCCTCTTGTCTGTCACCGGCGGGGGCTAGAAAGTAAATTCATTTTCACAGTGGGAACAAAATAAATTTCAGAGATTAGCTTGTTCTAACAAACAAACCCCTCAGCTATCGTCATCATCCTATCAGCTTATGTAAGTCACACTGTTAGGTTTAAAACTTTAAACCTACATCATAATAGGAGCGAAATTGACCTACTATACCACGCTGGTCAAACGTGTTTGTATATGTTATTATTACAGAACAGTAACATATATGTATAACACGTCTGATATATTATATATATCCCTACTAATATATAAATGTGAATGTAAGTTTGTTTGTTACGCTTTCACGCTAAAACTAATCAACCGATCATCATGAAACATTGTACACATATTCTTGGAGGTATTAAAAGTAACATAGGATACTTTTTATTAAAAAAAAAACAAAATTTTTAAATGAATAATAAAAAAATTGTTTGTCAAAAAATCTTAAAATCTAGCTTCTTCAACGCCATCTAGCAGTCCGGTAATGAAGTTCCAACCTTGAGTATTGCAATACCGTTGCACTGTATTACCTACCGTTGCACTGTATTACCGACGGTCACGTCATTATTTTTTTTCTGTCATTATATATGAGGAAGGAGAAATGAAGGAATATTTGTCAATGGATACAATTATGGATACGGAACTCTAAGTACTTCATATCCTGTGGAGTTTTTGAATTCACTTGAACTGTCAGGTGTACCGTCGCATAAACTTCAATTGAAACTAAATGTACCAGTAATGCTTATACGAAATCTAGATGCTCTGCGGCTATGCAATGGAACAAGGCTTCGGATAACAAAATTGGGGCAGGATATACTTGGTGCTACTATTTTAACAGTTGTCGGTAAGGGAGAAAGTGTTATCATACCTCGAATTCCAATTATTCCCTCTGACCTTCCATTCGAATTCAAAAGGGTTCAGTTGCCCGTCAAGCTTAGCTTTGCTGTTACTATAAACAAAGCACAAGGACAGACATTACAGGTAGCGGAAGTGCATTTAGCAAGGCCATGCTTCTCTCATGGTCAATTATATGTAGCCTGTTCGCGTGTCTAATGCGCGGAATTTACATATAGGTATTTGCACCCGATGGAAAAACTTTTAATATAGTCTACAAAAATATCCTACATTAATACTCTGCATTTACATCTATTAAAATTGTTTAAATCCAAAATTATTTATTTTTGTTACAGAGAATTTTTAAAATTCATTGTATGTAGTAATTTTAAAAATTGATCATCCCAGCTAAGCAATAGCATAGAGTTATCATATTGATTCATTTCTATGGTAATGATCTCTGATACTTATTTAATGGCTTCAATGCGAGCGAAGCCGCGGGTAAAAGCTAGTATATATATATATATATATATATATATATATATATATATATATATATATATATATATATATATATATATACTAGCAGACACGGCCACGCGTTGCTGTGGCTAAAGTAGCCTCAGTAACACGCGGTGGTTATGCTAATAAACAGATACCACCATCTATTAGAATCGTTTGGAGATAACAAATAATTGTGACTGTCAAATAATAGACAAATTATTTGCAATAAAATAATATCTATCTGTCACAGAGATCAAGCTATATTTTAAGGACTATAGTATTACGCACGGTCATAAAGTGTAAAAAAGTACTTTTCACCTTAAGAGACACTATGCAACAGATCCGAATCAAACTATCTTTCAAATTGGAACGAGCTATTATATATAGATTTACAAATTCTCAAATTAGTTTTGAAACCAGTTCAATGTATAATAAACATCGTTATAATATTACATATTTAATGTATGGACAGCAAGCGAGTAAACGGACCGGGAATCAATCCGGCGCTCGCAGAAACCGGCTGTGTAAGAACGATGCCGTGGCATTTTGTCAACAGAGCGTCAATGGAGAATAGCCCGCTGGAAAGAACACCGATGTCAAGAAATAGGTGATCATCCTAAATAATAAAGAGGTGATAATATGACAAGTTATGATGCCAAATGCCGCCTTTCCATCGCACCAAACCATATGGATGCATTTTGTCAAGAGCACAGTCTGCCAAAAAATTATGGATAGTAAAATTGTCACTACCAGATTAGGATCAACACAAAAAAGAATTCACCTGACAGATCAAACCTCGAGAGTAATATTAGCAATACTAATAACAAAGCCATTTTGATTAGGAATTATATAATGGAGGATGATTTGTCATGGCTTCCTTTTCTGAGGCCAAATGTTACTGAAAGAGACCGCAGCGCTAGAATACGAGTCAAATGCCAACGCTGGCCTATTTTTAAGTAACAACCAGGGAGGAGCGCAGTCTCTGCATACGATTCTTTCCTTTGTCATATTGGCTTGATATAGGCCTGGTTAATAATAAAGGCGATGGTGAGGGTGTCAGAATCATACGCCTGAGAGGCGAACTATTCTGCGCCAAATACTGATTTCAAGCCGGTGTTAGTTTTAGTGGAAACTACCAGCTATACTCTACGTGGTAGTCGTAGGGTCCATAGACCTCTGGCCGTACGTATTCTAAAAACATGTTTGGACGGCTACTGAAGAGTCCTGTAGCGGTGTACTTTTTTTTTATTTTTGACTGTGGAAAACTTGTGAACATAGATATTGCCACAGCCTTAGTAAAAGCACCTCTGAGGCAGAACATATACACATGTATTATGCTCATTTCGTTATGATGTAGTTATAAATAGACAACATTTGAAATTTGTCAGAGGCAGAGTAATGAATGAGCTGAGCGCAAACTTTGCTATGTGGCAGTAGATGGACAGAAGGAATTTCACACTGTGCTGGTGGATGGGCTATCACTGGGCTTCCAGAATAATCCATCTCTCGCTACTTAATAGTATTTCTATGTCAATCAATTAAAAATATATTTAAGACAACAGTACATACTAAGGAATAAATCCTTGTATCGTGAGGTGATATTAAGCATATTCAGATTCGGAAATATGATTTGTGGCACGCGCAAAGAATTCTGCCCCAGGTATCTTAAAAGACAACTAAGGTTTCCAGATAATATGCAGATAATAATGGTTCCAGATAACTGTAAGACAAATGTACACGAAATGATAATTTATATTAATCCATGTGACCAGTTAGTAGAGTAATTAATTGTATTCAATAGAAGTAAGATTGCGAAACTCATTCAACTACAGAAAGGTATGAGACAGGGAGACGTCATCTCTCCGAAACTATTCACCAATGTTTTGATAGATGTCTTTTAGCTCTTAGACTGTACTGGACTTGATATCAATATCAACAACGAATACATCACTTGCTTTCAATTTGGCGTTATGGTAAAATCTATGGAAGACATTAGCATTATGCTCAACGATGTCAGCAGGGTATACATGCTATTGGGCCTATAAATTAAAATGGACCAGATGAAAGTAATGTCAAATGCATCATCGCAGCACCGGTCTTAGTTGGCAATGCGATTCTTGAAGTTTTCGATTATATTTTACATTTTAACCTAGGATAAACAGTCCAGTTAAGAAAATCCAATTACGCAAGAAAGGTCACCCGACGTATCCAGCTCGACTGAGCAACGTTCAGGTAACTTAAGAGGATCTTCTCATCCCATGAACACTGGTCTTCAGATATTGTTTTGAACCCTGGACCCCAAATATAGATCTCATAACTAAGCTCAAAGTCACTCAGTGTGCTATTAAGAGATTAATTAAGATTTCTCTGCAAGACAGGATCTTAAATATGGAAATTTTCAGAAGAACGGACATAATTGACATAGCACTAATAATTCGCACGCTGCCCAAACCCACCCAGTTGGGTGGGTTTGGGGTTTATATTGGTAGGCAGCAGACTAGCATACCCTTGGTATTGCAAAGCAGTCCATGGGCAGTAGTGACACTTACCATCAGGTGTGCTGCTTGCTCACTTGCCACCAAAGGCAATAAAAACAAAATACCCTTAAACCTGCTGTACATACTGTACATGTTACATGCCTGAGCTAACACGTTAAGCTAGAAGATCATAAATCTCAATTTAGCATTTCGTTCGAGGCAGACGTTATAGCATAAAAAAATAACAATAAAAATACAAATATGCAATATGACATACGTAAAATTTTATTTTATTATAAATATAGTACCGATGAAAAAAAAATTGGAAGTAAAACTCAAATGATAAGACGATCATATAGTAGAAAGTAATGTTTACAAGACTATCATCGGATGTAAAAGGTTTCTATATCCAACTAGCAAACTCAGCCACGCGTTGCTGTGGCTAAGGTAGCCTCTTTAGCACGTGGAGGTTATGCTAATACATTGTAGCTTATATCAAACGTTTGAACATTTAACATAGCGCCATCTATTAAATACTTATTCAATCCAGTCAACAGATACCGCCATCTGTTAGAATCGTTTGGAGATAACAGATACAGACTATCAAATAATAGACAAATAATTTGAAACAAAATAATATTGCGACTATAAATTGAGATGTAAGCTATCCTATCTTTTAAGTTAGATCAAACTACACATGCTGTGCAAATTTGATTAAAATCGGTTAAGCACTTTAGGAGTCCATCGCGGACAAATAACGTGACGCGTAATTTATATATATTAAGATATGACCAACAGCTTGTACCTACTAAAGAATAAATAACAAAAATAACTAGCTTAAACTACGAAAAATCATACTCCAAAAATATTAAAACAAAATATTGAATAAACGTGTAGTGATCGACGCAGACATTGCTGTTAGAAAAGCTGTTACATTATTAGTTTTTAAATATGAAAGCACCTGAGATATCCACGAAAATGCTAAAATCATTTTCTTGGATATCTCAGGTGCTTTCAACAACGCCTGGCGGCCGATGTTACTATTTAAACTGAAGGCTCGTGGATGTTTCGGAAACATATACCAACTAATGCATTCAACTTTCTGCAAGGTTCAACCTCATTGAGACTCGGTCACCATGCTATACCTTTTTTTCCCCCGCAAGGTGGACCATGGATGTGGTCACGCCCCGACAAATCATCCGGGCCGACAGAAGAGACGGCACGCAACCCTATGGACCCACCCTGCAAACACCTCTCTTCGCGGTGCGAACGGGCCACCGGTACCCGATCTTTGTCTTCGGTGGCCGTCATCATGCTATATCTAAATCAATGTTGATGGACTGTCCTCAAGGATGCGTACAAAGCCTTCCTTAAATGTAAGGAATCAAGGGATTAATGATGTTCTTGAGCTACCTCTACCGCAAAACTGTTCAGTCGGATCAGCATAGCTGACGACAGTGTCCTACTCATACAATTCAACATTAGAGAGAGACTAGAGATATTGTCGAAAATGTCTCTTTAACTTAATATTAGTATTGGGTGCACGAAAACGTCTTAGTTTCGCTTCTCAAAACTTATGAAAAGGTAATTTGCAGTCAACGCAAGTATAAAAAATAACAGGTCATTTAAAGGAACAGAATTGGTTGTTACCTTGGATTAACTTTAGAAAAGCTTTCTTTTTGTTTTTTGAATATATTAAAACTATATGAAAAAGCGACACTAAAGTTTTTAAGCATTTACTAGAATATGTCCACTTCGGGCCTTTATGTTAATATCTTTAAAATAATATATGCAACAACATATCTGAGTTGTATATCTTCTGGTGCACCAGTATGGACCAATAAAACGATAATAGGCGCCATACCGCGCCTATTATCGTTTTATGTTTTGTTATTACTAAAGCCTTAGCAGTGCTTGCAGGTGTACTTCCAGTCGATTTGGCGATACAAAGATTCCCGTTAAAATCTCCACCAGAGATAACATGAACATCGATTTTATTATAATCGTAATAAAATTACTATACTTTGCAACGCAATCCGTTGTGTACAAAGAACTCCTGAGCGAATGGCAGGAAAGGTGGGATTCGTCAACGTAGGGCCGTCACCTATATCTATTTTGCCCGTACATTCGTGAGCACGAGCGATTTTCAAGAAACGGCTCTGAGTTTAGTCTCCGACGAAACGAGTGCGACCTTATGTCAGACAGTCGGCAAATCAAATCTGGGTTAATATACTATATGGATCTTATAGCAATGGGAAATATGCATGATTCTTTTTTATTTTTTTAAATGTTTCTACTACTTATTACATTACCAAAAATAAATATAACACATCCAAAATATGAACCATTAAGCTAAAAAAAATATATTAAAATCACTATCATTTTTGTGCGATCTAAACGCGGCTATTACGGCGCGCTTCTGTGACGTCAGAATACACACACAAGTTGGATGTCCAACAACGAAATGTTTGATTCACGAAGTTATTGAAAATTAAAAAAGTGAGTGTAAAGTTAACTTACCTATCATGGAAAAGAACAGAAAACCGTATTATAAATATTGTATCGTTCCTATGTGCCAAAATATTATCAAAACTGCACCTAACAAAATATATTTTCTTTTGCCGAGAAATGTAATAAATATGAAAAAAATGGTGCAAGGCGATGAGAACAGACAATGTGTCGTGTTTGAGCAGTTTATACTGTTGTGACAATCATTTTAACGTAAGTAAACACTTTAGAGAAGTGATGAAGTACATAAAATTATTATTTTTCCTTAATTATATGCACATACTTCTTTTGTTAACAAACTTCGACGTACACATACCTACCTAGTTTACGTAAAGTTCTTAAAGACATATTCTCAATATCTAATAGGTACATGGGTCATCCATAAAAGTAATATATGTTTAGTCATCTATAATACCTATGAATAAAAACAAATAACTATTTATTCTATTTTATTATTTATCTTTCTATTGGGTTTCAGATACAGAGAATTATATGCAATACAAAATAATGGCATTAGAACAGGGACAAAAAGTGACGTTTGTTAAGTCTCTCATTCACAAGGATTAACACTTGAACACAGAAAACTCATGAAATAACTGGGTAACGATACAAAATAATCACTAGAAACACCTTGATACCAGAAGACTCGAGTGTACGATGACGTCACGTTTTGAACAACCAATCGCGTCGCGTTTTAGAAATTCGCGAGCGAATTTCAAATTAGCTGATTTTTGATAATTAAATTTCACTATTAAATAATGATGAATTTTCAAAAATAATTGTATAGGTATGTTTTTTAAGCAATAAAGATTACAAATAAAAATATTTTGTTCATTTTGGTGTCACGTGCATATTCCCTATTCTAGAAAATTTCTGTGCTTTCTGCATTTTTTCCATATCTGCTATTGCAATCAATCTTAAGGCTCACATAAAGGCTCCTTAAGCTCTGTCATAGCCATGGTTTTGTACTGCTGCTTCTCGTGTCATTACATCGTCTTATTTATTGGCTTATTAGCCAATTTGGCTTCTTCTCTCCCGCTTTGCATAGGATGGAAATGTATTTTTGTAATTGTTCCTGATTTATTTTCTCACAAATTTGCTGCGGGTCCCAAGAGAATTAAAAGCATTTCCCGAATTTCTCTGAAAGTCAAACCTCGGTATCATTTCTGGTCACCATTGTTGATTCTGGCTTTCATAAGTCATAGAGGTGGGATTAGGTTAGGTTATTAGGATAAAATGATGTGTAAAACTTGCATAAATATCACCATTTATCAATCTTCTGCTCTTACCCCAATCACTTGGAGTCGACGCAATATGTGCTCGTAGAAATTTCAAAAGTTATTGGCAATAGCTTTATAACCAACCGCCTATCTGACGTCAATCCTTCTTAGGAATGTAATTGTTAACCAAACGGCATTAGGTGGAGTTGGTCCAGGTCGATGTAAAGCTTTCAATCATCTTTTACGATATTTGCGATCAATTTAAAGGTTGGTAATCCTACGACGGTTGGTATCCGTGGCCGCTACCACACAGCATAATACTCGCTCAAACATAAGTAGTCAAAAATCCTAATATCATTTATATTACAAGACGATAAATACTAAAACATTATCGTACACTTAAATAATACAAATATAGCACTGATAAGACATGTCTATGATCTGAATGGCATTGAACTACACGAGATTGGTACCGCTCCATTCGGCAGAGGTCTGAAGTGATTTACATGCAAAATATTATATTGATATGTATAAAGGTAATTTTCCACTGGCACGTGCCACATTTGATTGTATCTTTCGTAATGAGATGGTTTTTTTTTTTTTTTTTTTCATTTATTTACCAAAAAACCCTACGGTTTGATCACAAAGCGATCATGTCACCCTTGTTGAGAATTACAAATTAATAATTAAAATCTAGAATTACAAATTAAAAATTAAAATCTAGTTATTTCTACGTTTTGACGAATTGTTTTCTGAACTTTATTACTAACATTTTTCATTATGGAATATCTCAAAATTTGATTAAATCTGCGCAAAGTTTCAACAACATTTTTGGTTTCATATAGGTAATGCTGCAATATCTGCTGTGCGGTAGCGGCTACGAATGCTGCCAACCTTCTACTTTGCTCGTGGATTTCGTAAAAGACAACTGAGAGCCTTATAACGCCCTGGGCCAACTCTATCTGATGCCGTTTGGTCAAAAATTACATTCCCAAGGAGTGTTGACGTCTGGCAGGCGGCTGGTTATAAAACTATTACCAATAACTTTTACAAAGTATACTATGAAAGAATAGTATATATTGTATCACCCCAAGTAATTGGCATAAGAGTAGGATGAATGATGATAAGATTTATATCTAAGAACTCACGATCTGTAGACGACTTATACCATTAAATAAAGAAGACAGTGTGTCAGTAATTCAAATTTAACCATAGAAGAGACTGCTAGTAGTTAACTCGTGTCATTATGATTCATAATCGATAAATACAATATTAACATCGACCTGACCCAACTATATCTGATGCCGTCTGGTCAATTTACATTCTTAAGGAGGGTTGACGTCATTCACAAAACTATTGCCAATAACTATATCGACCTATACAGACAACAAACTTACATGTAATCATGATACTAAACCGTTTTCTATTGTATTTATAAAGCTAAAATATTAGGAAATGTATCAAATCTATACAAAACAATCAAGTATTTAAACCTTATTGGAAATTACATTTTCAAGCCGTTTGGGGTCGAAACTCTTGAGCCTTGGGGTGCCAATGCGCGCATTTTATTTAAAGAGATCGCAAAAAAATTAATCGCTGCTTCACGTGATCAGAGGGCTGGCCAATATTTTGCACAAAAGGTTAGCATTGCCATTCAACGTGGCAATGCTGCTAGCCTTCTGGGCACATTACCAGTGGACAGTGATGCGGAGGAATTTTTCGATGTCTGATTGCGGCTTTTGTTTCTCCTTTTATTTATTTATTTTTTATTCCTTATTCTATTTTCTTCTATTTTTCTGTAAATCTTTTAATTTAAAACTTAGCTTTAATTGTACATATTAATTAAAATATTAAATGTGAAAAAAAAAAATTAAGAAATATATTGCTGATTTTGTGTTTGATAAATTTTAAATAGTTCTTCTCTAAAGTAGAGATTGTATAGATGTAACTTTATTCTACGGATATGTCGATAAGCAATATGTACGATTAAGGAGAGTACATATTGCGTCGATAATAAGTAACTGGGATAAGAGCATGGTGATGATGATGGCGTCGAATCGACCCGCGAGGGTAGACCTCCGGGTATGCCACCAATGACAAAGACCGGGTTTCGGTGGCCCACTTTCACGGTGTGGAGAAGTACATTGAGTGGTGGGTTTATTGGGTCGCGCGCCACTTGTTCCGTCGCCCCGGAGAGACTTAGCGGTGTGTGACCAGACCATAGCCCACCGCAAAAAAAGGGGTGATGATGATAAATCGATAAATATGTCAATCATTTACTACGTATCAAGGTATTTGATCATTTACTTCACATATATCATAGATTTGATTCCTATACAGGACATCTCCTTGTACGATTCGTTTGTACATTTTTTACCATACTATGCTGGTGCCGACAAGTTGTTAATATGGTTTTATTTCGAGATTTCCTATTCTCGCATATATATATATCTCTATTTAATATCCCTTAGTCGTTTTTTACGACACCCAAGGACAAAAATGAGGGGGTGAATTATATTCTTATTACTTCATCACACGGAGATTAATTTACCTGCGATTTTTTGTCCTTACTTTAGGAAAGTATATTCTGAAAAAAAACTTGCTAAATCGCAATTCACCCTTCCACCGTTTTCTATGGTCTGGTCACATCTTGTCCAAACCATCTGCGCGATGAATGGGCGGCGATGAAAGGGTGGTAAGCAGCCTCCTAATCTACTTTATATCCTCCCCATTCGACCACTACCAGTACCAATTTCTTGACCTCAATGGCCAATCCGGCAGCAATTCACCCAACTTTAAGTAATATCGCATTTACTTTCATCTATTTTTCTTCGACTTTTCTTATATTTAAAACATTTCTTTTCCTCCATGTTCAAAGTTCGATAATTGATTGGAGCGTATATTAAAGAAGAAATAATTTAATTTATTATTTTATATATGAACTATCAGTAGAGGTAAATGCCACGGTAAATATTCATAATAATTTTAATGTAGAACTGCCACCGAGTTCTTAAATTTGATTCACTTCTATTTAAGTACATGTAAGTGTTGTTCGAAAAACTTAAGAACAAGTCAATGCTTCGCAATGTTACAAAAAAAAATCTATAACCAGTATGTATCTGTTTCCCATGATGAATTACAACCTGGAAACTTGGTCAATAACCATAGCATTGGCTTCATTAGACAGTTTCTTCCGGAGGAGAAAGCCCAAGGGATCAACCTATTAACGGGGCTTTCGCTTGACAGACTGATATCCATTATGGAGGAATAATGCTCAAGTGGCAACCACTATAGGATCGTCCTCTATCAGGTAAAATAATAACATTACAAACGTTAAAGGAAAGAGTTGGATGCAAGCGGCACTTGACTTCTAAAGAGACTCATCATTCTCCTACTCTTATCCCAATTACTTGAGGTCGATACAATATGTATAGTAAGTACATAGTGCAAAAGTTATTGGCAATAGTTTTATGACCGGCCTGCCAGACATCTACCCTCCTTGGGAATGTAATTGTTGACCAATCGGCATCAGATGGAGTTGGCCCAGGTCGTTATAAGGCTCTTAGTCCTATTAGTCCCATTTCTAATGTGGTAGGGCCACACTGTTGAAAGATTACTGTCTGCAGCCGCGGGTAGGCCCGTCCGGGGAGGTACCACACTCTCGCAGGGAATCGACGTTTGAACAGCGGCTTTTTGCTGCTGTGCTTCGTTCGGTGAGCGCGAGAGCCGGAGCCCAACTTTCTGGGTGTGTTTGGGTGTGGTGGGTTATGGTGATGCCTGAAATTTGTGGTGGTGAAGTTTTGGTTGGGGCATTGAGCATGAGTGGCTGACATGGGGTACAGGGAGACCCGGTGGGAATGGTCACCGCCGCCCACCTGCCGGTTAGCAGGGGACCCGAATCCAGGATTATCCTCCCTGGGAGGCGAGAGGCGAAAATCCCGTTGTGGAGTGGGAATACAACCATGTACTGTGCCCCCACACCTTTTTGTTTGGCGTCACCGAACCACATTGCAAGCAACCACTCTCCCTTCCTCTTCTTAACACAAACCCATAATGAGAAGGAAATACAAAAAGAGAAGTTTTTACACGGCGGTCCCTCTATCCACTTTCGATGTGGATTTTTGCAACATCAGGGGATCACACAGCAATCTCGACGCCGTCCACCACCATCTCGAGACGGCGGAGCCTGCACTGCTCTTTTTAACGGAGACGCAGATAGGTGTCCCGGATGATAGTTCGTACCTAAATTACCCCGGCTACGAGTTGGAGCACTCCTTCCGTCGTAAAGCTGGGGTGTGCGTGTTCATCCGGAGCGATATCTGTTGTCACCGCCTTCGGGCCCTCGAACATGGTGACTTGTCAATTTTATGGTTACGCGTAGACTATGGAGGGAATACCCGCATCTACGCGTGCCTCTACAGGTACCATGGCAGTGATTTGGGGTCAACTCAGTTATTTGAGAACGTTCAATGAGGGATTGACAAAATATTGGAGCAGTGTCCATCAGCGGAGGCGGTGGTCCTTGGAGACTTCAATGCTCATCATAAAGAGTGGTTGGACCTCCTGGATAGACATCTCTTCAATATGGTCTCGGCCTTTGGTCTCTCACAACTGGTAACACACCCCACCCGTGTCCCAGACATTGAGAACCACGAGCCTTTTTTGCTGGATCTTCTGCTGACTACACACCAGCACGGATACCGGGTAGTGGTTGAAACCCCTCTTGGGTCATCTGACCACTGCTTGGTCCGTAGCAGTGCCCCTATAGCGAGACCTAATCACTCTAAAGCGACTGGGACTCGCAGAGTCTGGCAATATAAGTCAGCAGATTGGGAGGGGCTTCACGAATTCTACGCGTCCTACCCATGGAAGCGGCTTTCCTTCGCCTCTGGGGATCCTGGCATTTGTACGGACTGTGTTACCCGTCGGTGGCCGTAGCCGTCCTTGATTTAATAAAACTTGCAGGATGGCTGCACGCTAGAAACAGTCCGCATACCAGGCCTGGAACAGCACCATAAAATGTCGGGATCCGAAATTCAAAGAGGGGAAGCGAAAATTTAATGCGGCTTCCAGATCTAGTAAGAAGGCTATTGCCAGAGCCAAGGTGGAACATGTTGCCAGAATTGGCGGGCGATTGGAGAGCTATCCCACTGGGAGTCGTGCATTCTGGTCGCTTGCCAAAGCTGCCCAAGGTAACTTCTGCCAGTTCAACCTCCCACCACTGCAGAAACATGATGGCAGTCTAGCCCATAGTGCAAAGGAGAAGGCCGATGATCTGGGTCAATTATTTGCCTGTAACTCGACTTTGGACGCGGGAGCTGACACACCACCTACCATTCCGAGGTGTGAAAGCTCTCTCTCTGAAATCCGCATTACGCAGCGAGCGGTCAGGAGGGAGCTGCGGCTTTTAGACGTCCATAAGTCGAGCGGGCCGGATGGCATCCCTGCGGTGGTCTTGAAAACGGGCGCCCCCGAGTTGACCCCCGTCCTTACGCGCCTATACCAACTTTTTTATGACACTAATAGGGTTCCATCTTCGTGGAAGGTAGCCCATGTCCACCCGATCCCGAAAAAGGGAGAGCGGTCGAATCCGTCGAATTACAGGCCGATTGCGATAACATCCTTGCTCTCCAAGATAATGGAGAAAATAATTAACCGCCAGCTTCTGCAGTACCTTGAGGATCACCAGCTGATCAGTGATTGACAATATGGCTTTCCTCCTGGCCGGTCGGCTGGTGATTTTCTTGTGTACCTCACACACCGTTGGGCAGAGGCCTTGGAGGGCAAGGGTGAGGCACCAGCGTTCAGCCTAGATGTCGCAAAGGCATTCGACAGGGTCTGGCACAGGGCCCTTCTATCGAAGCTACCATCATGTGGAATCCCCGAGGGACTCTGCAATTGGATCACCAGCTTTCTGGATGGTCGGAGCATAAAAGTAGTCGTCGATGGCTCCTTCTCCGAGACCATGACCATTAATGCTGGTGTACCACAGGGCTCGGTGCTCTCCCCAACGTTGTTTATTCTGCATATCAACGACTTGCTCTCAATAGAGAGTATACTATCCGCATAGCAACGTATACGTTGCTATGCGGATGACAGCACGGGTGACGAGCGATATACCGAACATCAGAATGTCCCTCGGAGCATGTTACAGGAAAGACGGGCTCAACTTGTGTCTGAAGTCGAGCGGCGGGCCTCGAAATGGGGTGAACGGAACTTAGTCCAGTTCAATCCCACTAAGATACAAGTTTGCGCGTTCACTGCGAAGAAGGATCCGTTTATCATGGCGCCTCAGTTCCAAGGAGTAACTCTCCAAATTTCCGAGAGTATTGGGATTCTCGACATCAAACTGTCGAGCAAAGTCCAGTTTGGGAGTCATTTGGAGTACAAAGCCAAATTCGCAAGCAAAAAGTTAGGCGTGCTGAGTAGAGCTAGGCGATACTTCACGCCGAGACAGCGTCTTGTGCTATACAAGGCACAAGTTCGTCCTCACGTGGAGTACTGCTCTCATCTCTGGGCAGGCGCGCCTAAGTATCAGCTAGACCCATTTGACTCATTGCAAAGGCGTGCTGTTCGAATCATCGATGATCCCAATCTCACGGACAGATTGAAGTCGCTGGAGCAGCGGAGTGACTTTGGGTCACTCTATGTACTCTATTGGCTCTTTCAGGGAGAGTGCTCTGAGGAACTGTTTCACTTGGTACCACCGTCACCGTTTTACCATCGTACCACTCGACACCGCAGCAGGGTTCATCCATTTTACCTGGAAACGATACGGTCCTTGACTGTACGTTTTCAGCGAACATTTCTCCCACGTACATGCAAGATCTGGAATGAACTACCGGCTGCTGTGTTTCCCAAGCGCTATGACATGTCCTTCTTCAAACGAGGTTTAAAGAGAGTACTTTCTTCACGGTAGGCAACGGCCTAGCTGTGCCCCTGGTGTTGCTAAGGTCCATGTGCAGCAGTATCACTTACCATCAGGTATGCTGCTTGCTCGTTTGCCACCAACGGCAATAAAAAAAATATTAATGATAATAATAGCAATAAAAGTTTATACTTTTTTCCATATTACTGTTTTGATCGTCTCCACGTCTATATTATTGTTCTCGCAAGTAATTAATAAGCCTTTAGCTTTCGTTATCAACAGTCGTTCACCCGATTGTTTTATTTCCATATTAATTTGCCGGTCACTTCCCTATTTATTATCAACAGACATAATACTGTCTGTCATAGCGAAAAGCAGGGCAACATTATCTCACAATCAGTCAAACGCTCGCATGGATGATTCTGCTGCTAGCTTCTGAAGCATTGACATTACGGCTACTATATTTTAGTGTCAAATTTAATAAGTCATTGATCTATCCATCAGTCCACACATGTCCAATGTTTGACGTAGGCCTCCCTACAAGAATAATACCGAGAACAGTTCTATGCCACTTGCACCCAACGGCTGACTGCGACTTTTGAAATATCGCCCGTCCACTTAGTTAAGATTCATCCCATGTAGTGACGTTTGAAACGTGTTCAATTTAATAGGTGAATAATATAAATAAATAATATATGAAATAAAATAACTTATTTAATCTGGAAGTCACCTCTTTTTTGAATAACAAAGGAGTCGAAAATATTAGAAGTTTTAACGGTAAAAAAACTGTTTACCTCAATCGCTATTCCGTGTATCTTACTTGTAGGTAAGAAACGACAAAAGGATATGAAACGCATAGTGTTTATACGCATAGTAGTTTAATAGTGGTAGGACCACGTTGTGGACAGTTCTCTGTCTACAGCTGCGGGCCGTTCCGTCCGGGGTAGTACCACACTCTCGTAGAAGACCACCGTCTGATTAATGGCAATGTGCTATTGCGCTTCGTTCGATGAGCGAGAGAGCCGGAAGCCCAACTGGGTGGATTTGGGGATTTTATTGGCAGCTTAAGCTATACCCTTGGTATTGCAAAGGTCTATGGGTGGCAGTGACACTTACCATCAGGTGTGCTCCTTGCTCGTTTGCCACCATAAGCAATAAAAAAAAATATAGCATCTGTGCGAGAGAAGGAAAACTCGTAACAAAACCCTATACCAACACGTCCGACCAACGTGGAATATTAAGATAATTCCCTCCCATTATGGAGGAGGCACAAGCCCAGCAGTGGAACGTGTATGAGCTGATATGATCATGACTATTCTGTGTAACACACAAACACAGGCGAACAGCTCAATACAATTTTTTAATGCATATCGCATTTGTATTGAGCTGTCCCCAGCGAGTTTATTTTATGTAAATAATACTAGAATTTACACGAATTACAGCTCCAAGAAAAAACATCAGTTGCCGAGTTTTCGTGGTACTCTTCAATAATTCTATTTTCCAGGTATTATCCAATTTAATGTTCATTATGATTTTAAACAAAATTTTATCTCACTAATTCTTAACTCTTTCCATGAGGTGACGGAGTAAGAACACTATTCACCACCCCATATCTTACCCGTGGGTGATCGTACGGTACGACTAAGGGATATAAAACGCATATAACATCTATGCGATAGAAGGAAAACTAGAAACAAAACCCTAAACCAACATCTCTGACCAGCATGGCATAGTAGGTCAATTGCCCTCCAATTATGGAGGAGGCTCGAGCCCAACAGTGGGACATATATAAGCTGAGATGATGAACTCTTAACATAAATAGAAGACCAATTAATAGGAGGCCTCACAGAAATAAATTATTATTTCTGTAGGAGGCCTATTTATAATGGGGAGGGATTTTCAATTCTTGTACCGTATTATATTTACGTCTTTAAGGAGACGTGTGCCATCTACACAACAATGTTTACAAACTCTAAATCTACTCTAATCTACAAACAAACTTTGCAGTTAGAATTGTATTAAACGATCGTTCGATACGAGAATTGAATGGGGAGGGATTATATATGTTACTAGCTTTTGCCCGCGACTTCGTTCACGCAGAAGTCATCTCTGACAGAGTTAAATAGAAAAAGCAATGGAAGGTGTTTAAGGTTTGTCGCTAGGACGATAATCAACAACGTCAGAAACTGGGATGCGGTCGCCGCCTTCTGCGAGTTAGTTGTCTAACGGCATCCTAATGCCGTAACTCTATTGCCTACAATAGAGTGGGTCCGAGAGAAAATACTCTAGGTTGACACGCTCTACCGTCGGTGCTTTGGGCGACGTAAGCGTGAGTACCTGTATTGAGGTTCACTGCATGAGGGCTTCGACTCGAGATGATACCCGGTTGCGGTGGCCCACCCGCACAACGTAGATGTACGTGTACGGCGCGCGTGTATCTATATACCATAGCCGGTCACTAAAGAAAAAGGTGGTTCAAAGTTCTATTCATTCTACAAATTATATTGCCATTAATATACTATTTACGGTATGACCATGGGATAAAAATATAATTATCGTCACCCTTTATTTGACTGTTTTGTTTCACCAGCAGAGTTGCGACCTCGTTAGATATGATTTATTATTTGAGTTATAGAGTGAACATTTTTGAAGTTAAACTTATCCTGTATCTTAAACCATTAGACAAGAACCTATTGCCGTCTACTATGTGTATCGTGTGCGCTCTCACGCCGGCACTGGTCGCCACAACGGCACTGGTGCGGGGTTGATGGAGAGGGAGAGAGAAACACGTGTTTATTTATTTTTACCGAAGAATATTTGTACGTAATTTGAAAAGAATCAATAAAGAAATTTTCTCTCTATACACACTTTGCCGCTTTGTTACACCCCCTTAGGGTCGGAATTCATAAAATCCTTTCATATTGAGTCTCTATGTCATAAATAGAAACGTGCTTCAAAATGTAATGTTTCTAGCTTTAATAGTTTCGGCTTGGCGATAATGAGTCGTTCAACCCACTTCACAGGCCTAATTTACACAACCCAAGGGGGAAAATTGACAAATGTCGGATATTACCCTAGAATATTTGATTCGACTCGTAATTTGAAAAGAATCAATAAAGATTTTTTTTCCCCATAGAAACTTTGCCACTCTGTTCCACTCCCTTAGGGGTATAATTTCATAAAATTCTTTCTTAGTAAATCTCTACGTTATATAAAGAAACCACTGTCAACATTTCAAGTTGCCAGCTTCAATAATATCGGCTTGGCGCTAATGATTTAATGAGAAATAAATAAACACGTTATTTATTTTTACTGAAGATAATTTGTACATAATTTGAAAACAATTGATAAAGATATTTTTCTCCGAACATTTTTTAAATTGTCATAACTTTTTTATTTATAAACCAATTGACATAAAATAAAGCTTAAATGTTAAGTGAAACTTACCACAATATATTAGTGAAAACCGCGTCTAAATCGGATAAGCCGTTTCTGAGATTAGCGTGCACAAACACACAGACAAACAGATAAACAGACAAAAATTTTAAAAATCATTGTTTTGGGTTCTATTAGTGTTGATAAAGGTCCCAGTAAAAATTTTTCTCATATATCTTCCATGTACAGACAGCGATCCGTTACATTTTTATTATATGTATAGATGAATTACTTCATATGGTAAATTGTACGATATATAAAAAAAAAGGAAATATTATTATATTTCCTTTTTTTTTGTTGTTATTACAACACCAGAACATGAGTTACAATTAGAACATTTAACTGAATGTAATTTTTGCAAGATTCTTTACAAGTGACTCATACTCATTAAGTACTGTAGTTGATTCCAAATACGAAGAGCAGAGATACGGCGAATTGTCTTTATGAGACAATATTTATTCATTTGGTGACGAACAAAACTATAATTCACCACCCCTTACCTTACCTATAAATGTCTTAAAAGATGACTAAGTCGGCCACCGAAGACACAGACTGGGTTCCGATGGTCCGCTCGCTCAGCGTAGAGAGGTACATGTAGTCTATGGGGTCGCGCGCCGCTTCTTCTGTCGCCCCGGCCGGATTTAGCGGGGAGTGATCACATCATAGACCGCCGCCATACAAAAGAAGAAAAAAAAAGGGGTATGATATGCAGATAACATTTATGCAACCAGGAGAAAACTCAAAATCAAAATCTTATATCAATATCGGACTAGCTTTATATATACAGTAAGTCAATTTATATTAATTTTAATTTCCCATTATGGAAGGAGTTCGAACTCAGCAGTGAAACAAATATTATCTGAAATGATAAGATCTCATTGCTTTGCTTGCAGCGGCTAGTTTGGGGCTTGTGTTGGTAGGCAACGCCCTAGCTATATCCTTGGTATTGCAAAGGTCCATGGGCGGCAGTGACACTTACGTTATATCGTGGGCCAATTCCATCTAATGCGGTCTGGTCAACAATTACATTCTCAAGGAGGATACATATCAGACAGGCGACCGATCATAAAACTAAAACTAATAATTTTTGCAATACGTACTTGTGGAATTGGAGTACATATTGCGTCGACTAATTGGGATAAGAGCAGGATGAATTTTATGTGGGAATCGTGCTCATGATAATCTCCAACGGAGGTCATTATTTAAATCTACGATTAAAACTTAAAATTAATTAATAGTTACAAGGACCTTTTCTTCCTTCATTTAAAAGACAATCAATTGCCGCTAAACTAACCATAAAATAAATATAATTAAAAAAAATCACCATTCTCCTACTTTTATCCCAATTACTTGGGGTCGACACGATATGTACTCTTCTTTCATCGTACATATTGTAAAAGTTGATGGCAAGAGTTTAATGACCGGCTGCCTGCCAGACACCAACCCTCCTTGGGAATGTAATTGTTGACCAAACGGCATCAGGTGGAGTTGACCCAGGTCCTTATAAGGCTTTTAGTCGTCTTTTAAGACATCTACAAGCAAAAAAATGGGTTGGTAGCATTCTTAGCCGCTACCACACATCTAAAAAAGTTAAAAATAAGTAAAAAATATATATAAATAAAAAAACATAAATTTTCGAATTTATGAAATAAATATACCTCCTTAAAATAGTAACACATTATTTTGAATTGAGAGATAGGAAGAAAAAATAAGCACATTTGGTTCCTAATATTGCACATTTTGATCGCTCTTTGTGACACATAATATTCTTACTCATTCATCTCAAAATATGTTTTACGATATTTTTAGATCATTTTAGAACATTTTAGAATACTAATGCGTGAGATGTTTTGGAACATTGTGAATCTTAATTAAAAATACGTTTTCTTCAGTGGGCGTGGGTGTGTAAAAGTCGACTAAAGGGATATATAATAATATTTATATAACATCTATGCAAGCGATAGAAAACCCGAAATAAAATCTAACAGCCAACAGATAAGTGGTAGGACCACGCTATTGACAGTTCTCTGTCTACAGCCGCGGGCCGGTTCGTACGGGGTAGTACCACACTCTCGCAGAACATCGACGTCTGAGTAATGGCAATGTGCTATTGCGCTTCGTTCGGTGAGCGAGAGAGCCGAAAGTCCAACTGAGTGGGTTTGGGGATTGTAATGTTAGGAAGCGGCCTAGCTTATACCCTTAGTAAGCAAGGCCCATGGGCGGCAGTGACACTTACCATCAGGTGTGCTGCTTGCTCGTTTGCCACCATAAGCAATAAAAAAAAATACTAACCTGTCGGATCAACGTATTTATAGTAGGTCAAATTTACTTCTACTATGGAAGAGGCTCAGGCCTAGTAGTGGGACGTTCACGCGTTTAAATAATAATAACTGTAAAAAATAATAGTGTCCGATCGAAACTAATTTTTCAGCCGAAACAGAAACCGAACTTTCGGCCTTGCTCTCTGTTTCGGACGAAACCGAAACTTATTAAAACATTTAAAATTACGATTAATTACTGAAATTTACTGTTCTTTTGACATTAATTTGCATATATATATAGATATATATATATATATATATATATATATATATGTATACTTACATATATATATGCAGACCGTCAAAAAATGTTAAATAAAATAAAAATTCTCATTAAAGTACGTAACAATTTTTTTTATGACATGATTATACAAGACTTAGTCTTGGAAGTAAATTTAAAAAAAAAAATCAGTTAGTGTTTTAGACATATAGGACGAGGTCCAAAAGTTTGTGGAATGGATGGGAATGGAGCGGGGTTAGGGGCGCTCGTTTAGTGTCATACATAATTGGGGACTCATCGTACATATATTGAATTTCAGGCCTATTGCATCATTCGTTTACACCAACACTCGCCTGCTAAACAGGAGAATCCGGAAAGAAACTGAAACTATGGAAAAAATTTAACACCGTGCTGTGATAAAATTCCTTACCAAGTAAGGAAAGAACACTCAGACCGTTTTGAACGAAATGGAAACCATTTATGGGGAACAGTGCCTTATTAAATCAATGATTTACAAGTGGCATAAATTTTTTAAACATAATCGGGCGTCAATTAAAAAGGATCCCCACTTAGGAGGGCATCTGGCCTTCCTCGAGGCCACCACAATAGACATCGTCGAAAAAGTGGAAAATTGTGCTTGAGGACACCCTTTTGAAGAACAAACAGTTATTTCATTTAGTTCCTACTATACAGTATCAGATACCACCATTTTGTGAATCTTACATGGATTTTGTTATACACAGGTTTGTGTATAACAAAAGTTAGTCCAAGATGGGTACTGCAAATGCTCACGCCACTTCAGGAACAGCAGCGTGTCAATGTGTCAAAGCAATTTTTGGAATTGTGTGGAGACGAACCTGCACAGATTTTGGAACGAATTTTTACTGGAGATGAAATATGGGTTTATCACTTTGAGCCGGAGCCCAAACAAGAGCCCATGCAGTGGCATAAAAAGAGAACACTATTATCGCCAAAGAAATTTAAAGTATCGGAGTAGGCTGGGAAAATGATGTCTATTGTGTATTGAGACTGTGAGGGGATAATACTGATTGATTACAAAGAAAAGGAAAGGTGTGATCCTTTCTTTATCGGAGAATACGATGTAACATACTAATATAACGTCAACGAAAACGTCGAGGAAAATTGACCAAGGGTGTGTTGCTCTTGCAAGACAACGCGCGGGTATGCAAGAGGAGAGTTGACACAATGGCTGCTCTGCACACGCATGACTTCGAATCACTAGTCCACCCACCCTACAGTCCAGATATGGCCCCAAGTGATTTTGTTTGTTTCCCAATTTAAAATAAAGATTTACGCGGAAGGCAATTTCCGACGACAATGGGGTAAAGGAAGCAATTTTGGCCCATTTTGAGGCACAAGATAAAAAATATTTTTACAATGATTTCTAAATCATTCTTCATAGATCAAAATTAATTCATAGATCTAATAAATATATACAACTTAAGGGTGATTATATTGAAAAAGAAAAATAGATTTGATTCATTTTATTTAAAACCCTTCCATTCCATGAACTTTTGGATCTCTTTTCGTATAGTCCATAGCTAACTAGTAATACGTGATTGTGTTCACAAAATTTTAAATAATCCAGTTTCGGCGAGGCCCTAGTTTTCGGCTAAATTTTGGCCGAAACCCAAACTAAGGCCGAAACTATTTTTTTTGGCCGAAACTGGCCGAAACTGAAACCGAAATTTCGGTCATTCACTAAAAAATAATAACTATATTTTAAAGTTTATCCTTTTATTCCAATCACATATCAACATATAAGTGAAGTTGAGTATTCCGGCTAGTACAGATATGAATAAATGTTCATGTTTTTTATGGTTTATGCTACTTACAATATCTCAGATAAAATATAAATTAAGCAGTATTAATTAATATTAGTAAATACAGGTAGAAAGGAAATTGTCATCCTTTTTTTTGCATATGTAGGCAAATTTTGAAAGAGTGCCATCAGGGCAGCCTGAATCTTAGTATTCGCCCTTCCACTGCTTTCTGCATTTTCTCTGGACTACTCGCACGATGAATTCAACTTCATTGCCTTTACTAATGTGGTCTTCACTGTCGTCGATGACGCTGACGAATGATGTGATACTAAACACTCATTGATAAGCACTTAAGCAGCAGGAGATACAAACAAATCACTCCTGCGGCACTAGTACTTAGGAACAAGATTTAGTTAGCTTCAATTATTACAGCTCCGATGTCTTCCTGTCTTCGGCATCTTGTATTAGTTTTAATTAATAAGAAAGGATTTCCTTTATAGACAAAAGCCTTAACTAAATACATTGTGATTAAAAGTTTGGCAGGCGCGTGAAATTAACGTGTTGATTTATTTCAAATGAAATATTTTAGTGTTTTCACACTTTTAATATATGTATACTAAATATTTTTCATGGCATTTTATGTTATTTAGTGCTAATTTTTAGTACGTAATAGCGGTCTGCGTATGATTTTATATTTCATCAAAATTCTCAGAAGAAACGTGCGGCAATAGTGCGGCACTGTAGTAATGAAGGCAAAAACCTGATTTAATGACGGACTATTACTTCAAATGAAGAGCTCAATGACACATAAAATTTTGTGTAAACGTTTTTATTACCATATAATCAAAAATAAAAATAAAAAAAAAAATCAAAATATCCTTAAAAAAAGATATTGAGATCCATACACTATCAAGTTCACATCGTGATTGATATAGATATACGTTATTTTTATTTTTTTATCATCCCATTTCTTGCCTGTGGTTGTAAAAGACAAATAAGTTATATAATAACATCTATGAGAGAGATGGATACTAGGGGTGTGCGAATAATTCGAACTTACGAATTATTCGTTCCGAATCGAATATTAATATTCGATTCGAAACTCGAATCGAATAATTCGAAATTTCGAATTATTCGAAAGTTCCCGAATAATTCGAAAAATTTCGAATAATTCAAAAAATTTTGAATTATTCGAATAATTTCGAATTATTCGAAAAATTTCGAATTATTCGAATAATTTCGAATTTTTCCGAATTATAATATTATTCGCAAATTTTTATTGTATTTTAAATTCGGAGTTTGTTATGTTCGATATTCAAATATGACATTAATAATTAATAAATATTTTATTTAAACCATGAAATATAACTACATGAGAACAATGAGTATGAACATTTGCTACAAATTTTTGTTTAAAAATAATAAATACGATACTGAATCTGGTGATAATGAAGTTCGTTTATCAGATACAATATCACCAGCAGTGGAAAATAATCTTTCACTTTCAGCAGAAGTACAAGGTATTCCTAAATATCTTCTCGCCATAAGTAACAATCGGGGATATTTATTTTTTTCGAATTATTCGAAATTTTTCGAATTATTCGGGAACTTTCGAATAATTCGAAATTTCGAATTATTCGATTCGAGTTTCGAATCGAATATTAATATTCGATTCGGAACGAATAATTCGTAAGTTCGAATTATTCGCACACCCCTAGTATCCATCTCTCTCATAGATGTTATTATATAACTTTTTTAATTTAGCTTGTAACATTTAGCTTGTAAAGGCTACTAGATGAATGGGAATATAGCTAGCATATATTTGGATGATAATAGTAACATTTTATTATAGCATAAGAACTTAGCTATTAAAAATTGTTATAATACTTGTCTATTTTACAGTCTGATGTTATAAGTTGATCGTATATAATTATGGCAATTAAGCCATAACACCAGTAGCTATAATTACCTCGCTTATATGAATCACCATGATTCATTCATTGACCGCAATAAGCACAGTCATAGATAAACACACATAAAAAAGTAATGCGATTTTTTAATATAACATTAATTCCTTATGGTCGAAGCATAGAGCAGGGCTTTCTATATTTTGTATCTTTGGCCCTGTAAAATATGGTTTATAAGTAATAAATTTTATAAAATCTATATACGTGGCAGAAGTTAAACTTTTCTTCTATATTACTTTTAGCAATCAGCTACCAATATTGCTATCTATTTCGAGTGAATTTATTACTCAAGTTTGTTTTGCGTTAAACGCTTTAATATTATTCATTAAATCAAGTCGTGATTTTATAAAGCGATAGCACTTAACTAAACTTTCTTTGATTCTTTCGTAGAATATAAAGATACACGTAACGTTTATTTCATATTAACTATTTCTTAGCACTTTCCCTGCAATATATTACGTAAAATGATCTTATAATTATTTACACACTTTAAAAAAATAAAATGTTCATTATAATACGCAAAACATTAATATGTTGAATATAATTTTAGATCACAGCATATTTTCATTTTCCCGCCATAACTCCATGAGACTTCGCTAATAATATTATAGCATAATTAAAGGATACTTCAGCTATTGGTTTACATTATGTAAGCATTTAAGGCATTTAAACACGCGTATGCGTGACACTAAACTTAGTCTAACGCTTTATATCTTTAGCTCTTTTGGCTCCACATTTATGATGTTGAAGTGGGCGTACCTAAAGTATTTTTTTGTTTTTTCTATGTCATAGCTTTCGTATTTTCCATGTAACAAAATATGTCTCATCATCATTCTCCTACTCTTATCCCAATTACTTGGGGTCGATACAATATGTACTCTTCTTTCATTGTACATATCGTAAAAGTTATTGGAAATAGTTTTATGATCGGCCGCCGGCCACACGTCAACCCTCCTTGCAAATGTAATTGTTGACTAAATGGCATCAGCTGGAGTTCGCCCAGATCGTTATAAGGCTCTTTTTCGTCTTTTACGACATCCACGAGCAACGAAAGGGTTGGTAGCATTCTTAGCCGCTACCACACAGCTAAAAAAGTTAATTAAATCCGCCTGCCAGACGCCAACCCTTTTTGGAAATGTAATTGTTGACCAAACGGCATGAGACGGAGTTGGCCCAGGTCGTTATAAGGCTCTTTTTCGTCTTTTATGACATCCACGAGCAAACTAAAGGTTGGTAGTATTCGTAGCCGCTACCACACAGCAAAATATGTCTATGCGTCCTTAAAGTTTTACTTTCAAATACCTACCTACTCTTTAATATCTAATCACCGCCTAAGAACTTTTAAGCCACGAATATTTGGGATTAAATATCAAGTTTGAAGGTGTTGCAAATGATATGTTCATCAAAAACAGATATAAATCATATCACGAGAGAATATAGAATTTAGGTAGGGTGGATGAAAGTGTGGCCGGTATCGGTATGATACATTACTGCCAAATCGATTGTCCAGATGGTATAATATAGCTGAGAAACGTCGCATCGACAGTAATCTAATTGATTTATGTGATCATGTTGGTTTTTCTAGCTCCGTAATATAAAATATTATTACTTCCGTAATAGGTTTTAATATTTCTATGCTCATAGCGGTGTCATCTCATAACCGATTCACTGCTGGGCTCGAGGCTCTTCTCAGTTAGAGGGGAATTGACATACTATCTTCATCATCATCTCAGCCCATATATGTCCCACTGTTGGGCTCGGGCCTCCTTCATAATGGGAGGGTAATTTACCTACTATACCTCTCTGGTCAGACGTGTTGGTATAGGGTTTAGTTTCGAGTTTTCCTTCTCTCTTCCTCCTTCTTATATGAGTTTTTATATCCCTTAGTCGTCTCGTACGATCACCCACGGGTAAGATTGAAGTAGGTGGTGAATTGTATTCTTACTCCGTCACCACACGGAAAATTTGACATACTATAACCACTATCTTAATGTCAAATATACTTTAATGACTGCACCGTTCGTTTGTTCGTATTGGTTTAAGTAAGGGACCTACCAAGCTAAATGGATGAAATACCCGCGCTTGTGGATGGGCGTAAGAATCGTGTGAGACCCAAAAAGAGATGAATGGATTGTGTAAGCGAGGATATGTGTAAAAAAGTTGTGAGTGCAGATATGACGGCTGATACAAGATTGTGGAAGGCAAGAACATGTTGTGCCGACCCCACTTAGCGTGGGGTGAGGGCAGGCAAATGATGATGCATTATAGATTTTTGTTATCTACAAAAAATATACCTATTCTGATTGCGAGTGTTACTTGCGTTCGTTAATTCTGTTTGTAAAGCCTTCTGCGGCACAAGGATTCATTTCTTATTACGGGACGTTGTCTTTTAAAAAAAAAGTTGTGTTCTATATTTATTATAAATACAAATCGTTAAAATTCCGGCCTAAAACTCCAGTATAGATAGTTAAATAGGTTAATACAAAATTTTCTTATCTGTGTAAATAATTTTTAAATGTGTTTTTTGTGATTACAAAATAGTAACCGTAAGTTGAATCAAATTTAATGTTTAATAAGCCGTTTTGAAGATTATTTACCATTGTAATTACGAAAAATAAGTAAATTAATTTTAAATTATTGACTTGATTAAAATATCAGTTGATTCTCTCGCATGTAGGTACGTACGTAGTTTTATCAAAGTATATAAACATATCGTTACTAGGGTGAGAAATACCTATTTTATATACATATAAAAAAAATGTAACAGGCTGATATCGGCATATACATTATAGATATTAAAGAAAACTGATATCGGATGTTTATTAAAATACAGTTGTGCGGGACAACAGATAAACAATAGTTTTAAGAATAGTTTGTAACAGTTGTAATTAATTAAAGTAGTTAGTTATAAGATTTTACATCAGCCGAGTCTCCTTCACATTAAAAATAATTATAAAAAGAAATTGACTTAGCACGCTGATCAGACGGGTTGGCATAGGAATTTATTTCGAGTTATCCTTTTTTGCTGAGGTGTTATATTTTTTTTTATTGCTTATGGAGGCACTCGAGTATGCAACAGACCTGATGGTAAGTGTCACTACCGCCCATGGACCTTTGCAACACCAAGTGTATAGCTAAACCGCTGCCTACCAATACAAACCCCAAACCCACCCAGTTGGGCTTCCATCTCTCTCGCTCACCGAACGAAGCGAAATAGCACATTGCCATTATTCAGACGTCTATTTTCTGCGAGAGTGTGGTACTACCGCGGACGAACCGGCTCGTGGCTGTAGACAGAGAACTGTCAACAGCGTGGTCCTAGCAAAAAAGTACACATTCCTTAGTCGTCTTTTACGTGCCCTATGAGCAAGAAGGTTGGTCAATTATGGTGCATCGTGTTCTTGCTCGGTCACCACAGGAAAAATCAAGTACAACTAGTATATAATTAATCTTGAAAAAAGGAATAGTATTAAACTCCTCTTATAATCAATATTCTTGCTAACATAATCTATAAAATGAATACGAAAGAAATTAAAACATGTGCGGACGCCAGTTGAAACGACAAAACGCCATCTGTATTAAATAATTACGAATCCAGACGAACTTAATTGATACTCGGGGCTTCTGTGTATATTTTTGACGCACGAATTAGTAGGTATGTGTTTAATGAAGGGACCGGGAAATGTTCATTGAATTTTTTACGATCATCATCATCGTAATACTGCTTTTATTCTAATTAGGTACTTGATGGTGCTACAATATATACCTACTTTTTCTATAGTTAATATTATAAAAGTTTTGGCAATAGTTTTAGGAACGGCCTTGGAAAAGCCTCTTTGCTAATGTAAATATTGACTAGACGCAATCAAAACCCAGATCAGTGTAAAAGTCTTAACTGAATTTTACGACATCCACGAACAATGTAAGGGTTGGTAATATTCGTAACTGCTAACGCACAGCAGTGATTTGTACAATGTTACTTATACTTAAATTATCATATCATTCAGTCATTCAAAGATCAGTTCTGAACGTAAGCCTTCCACTGTCGAACGCCTCATAGTGCGGCTATTCATTATAAGCGTCGTAATTGCAACATTTTACAAGAAAGTTAACGATTGCAGTAAGATGTCCCCAGTAGAATACTGCTGCTCATTCTACGGCTGAACCTCTGTCAAAAATCCCATTAAATTTTATCTTTGATTCGTAATAAATATTAATTTTTATTCTAATATAAAATGCGTAATAAAAAAATACGTATTATAATTATTTAATACGTATTTTTTTATTGGTATTCCCTACTTTATTTCCTTCTAACTATATCTTTACTATCTCCAAAACAATAAATCTGACAGGTGGTCCGCGGCTAGTAAAAAATTTTGACTAGTGGTCCCTCATGACAAAAAGGTTAAGAACCACTGCTTTAGTAGGACTAACAAAGCGTATAATTCGAGTAAGGCAACACTAAAAAAACCAACATAGTACCTACTATCCTCATTTTCTTTTGGCAGGCTATGATCTAAACACCCCGCGCTGTCCACCCAAGGCGCCGGAAGATCGACGTGTGGTCTCATAACCTATCTTGTTTCGTCCCCATCGCCATTAGCCCGACCACTGGTACCGATTCCTTGACATCGGTGGCCGGACCGGAGGGACAGTACTGCCTTGGGAAACGTATATAGCTATAAAAATTGTAAAACGTGTTTCAGAGAGGAGAATTGCACTGATATTATTTTACAAGATGACGTAACATCTTTATTAGCCTAAGCTGAATATTTGTTCGTCATTTGAATTTTGGCAGGAACATTAAAATGTTGCAATATTAAAATATATTTAATATCTTCAATATAATCATAAGTATTTTATGGCAATAGGAATATCACAAAACCAACATTACAGTTTTAATTAATTTATTAAATTTATGGCAAAAAAATTAACGTCAATGTTATGTGCCATGAATATTGCCTTAGGTGTCACTTGGTCAACACTTGTTGGTATTTTAGACTTGTAAGTATTTTCTGCGATATCTTAGAATAATGAAATAATATTTACGTGAATTTTCATGTTCTACCAAAATTCCCATGATAAGATTTAATATCCAAATTACTAAGTTTTGATACTGGCAACTTTCATCATCTCCTAATTTAAATTAAGAATGAATAAAACAGTATTTGAACACATGCAAGAACACACACCCATAGTAAGTAACAATGTAACGACTCTGCACATCTTCAGTTTTATTACTCAATTGGTCGCATCCGCACTACGTAGACCGATGAATCTATAACAAGCGGCTTCATCCGGCCCTGAGCTAACACTTAACTCATGTTATCGTGTTAACCTATCTAATCCGATCAATTCATCGATGATTAATTTAAGCGTTTACAACCAAAATTGAACAATTCATTTAATAGGTTTCCCAGATTTCTTTAACACTAAAAATAAAGATATAACGAGAAACTTGAGTACTAATTTTTCATTCTAACAAGAGTTTTGTCAATGTCCGTTAAGTATCAAAATAAAATAAATGTCATCTTGAGTATTTATTCTCATGTCAGATTTTAAAACCTGAGTATTTATATGGTATTAATAAGTGACTATTCTTATGGAAAAGGTGTCTATTTTTACGGAATAGGTGACTATTTTTATCGCATTAGAATAATAAATCACTAATGGACAAGAACATGACTATCACTCAGAAGATGCGATGAAATATTAAGTGGCTTTGTGGGTTTTACCATATATAAAAGAATTTAGTAATAAAAAAAATAATATTTTATATAAAATTCTATACACGTACTTGCTACAAAGTATTAGCTTCAGTGCCTTCGAACCAAGATATAAAATATTCTTCAAATATAAAACAAATATAATGTAATATCTAGTTCAGCACTAGCAGCATTTAAGCATAATACAGACTTACTAAATAATAATTAGTGAATTAGTATTAATGTTCTTTTTATCTCTATCTATATTTATTTGCTATGTGATAGCGACTACGAAAAATACCAACACTTACATTGTTTGTAAGTATCGTTAAAGACGACTAAGAGGTCTGTGTTGATCTGAACTTCATCTGATGCCATTTGGTCAACAATTACATTCACAGGGTATGTTGACGTTAGGCATTCGGTTTGTTATAAAACTATGGCTAAAATTTTTGTACGATTGAAGAAGAGAATTTTTTCCGTCGACGCTAAGTAATTGGGATAAGAGCAGGGTGATCATGATGTCGGGCGGGCCACCGAAGACAAAGATCGGCTACCGGTAGCCCGCTCTCACGGTGAAGAGAGGAGTCCTTGCACGGTGGGTCTATGGGGGTTGCGCACCGTCTCTTCTGTCGCCCCGGACCGATTTGACGGAGCGCGACCACATTCATAGCCCACCGTAAGAAAAAAAAAAAAGGAGATCATCATGATTTAATCAGGGAACTTATATTACGTAGCCCCATTATGCCATAATCTTTACTTTCATCATATCATATGGCCATATATTTCCCACTGTTAGGCTCGGGCCTCCTCCGTAATGGAAGAGAAGTTAATCTACTATACCGCGCTGGTCAGACGTGTTGGTATATGGTTTTGTTTCGGGATTTCCTTCTCTTGAATAGATGTTATATGCGTTTTATATCCTTTAGTCGTCTCTTACGATCACCTACGGGTAAGATAGTGGATGGTGAATTGTATTCTTACTCCGTCACCACAGAGATATCTTTGCCTTATTTTAAAAATATTTACAGTCGCGGTGCATTATTTTTAGTACACAAAAATCTGATATAGGTCTAGTGTATTAGATGTTTCGGACTAACTACGGATGTCAAGGAAACGGTATCAGTGGCCGGCCCAATGGTGATGGGGAAAGAATATGGTGGGCTATGGGGCTACACTCCGCCCTTCCGTCGCCCCGGACGGAATGGACGGCGTGTATCCAGATCATACCCAGCCAAAAAAAAAATGTATTTGATGTTCATCATCATTATCAGTGAGTGTTAGGCATTACCAACTGTACCATGGCAGTTTTAGCGGAAATTTCAAAACGTGGAAGTCATGTATTATATTCAATATCTTATTGTTTTAACATGATATATTAGAAAACTTTGATAGCATTCAGTAACTCCTGGGATGTAGTGAAGTTACAATGTTTTACTTTTCCACCAAAATTCCCAAAAGATATATGTAGCACTGTCGATGGCGATTAAAGACATGAAGAAAATTATAACTCGACACTGGCAACAATAGCTCGTATAAGTAGTTGATTGCCAATACAAAAAAAAGAAGAAGTAATGTACCACAGAGTAAACTTGCTTATTTGATCAAACTTAGATCAAACTTTACCAAGAAATAAAAAATCAGGTAGATACACCTTAAATAATTTTACAATCAAATGACTATTCAACTACCCGCAATTATGTGAAAATCTGATGCCGTTTATGTCAGGCTAATATCAACCTTATTATATTAGATTGTTTACTCAATCATTATACATTTGGGTTACTTATTTGCGCATTTATGTAATCAATTCCAATTCTAAACTTTAAATATTTTGGTATCGTATTGCTTTGCTATCACATTTGTATAGTATAAATGTATACATAAATATAATCTGTTTGTCTGTGTCTTATTTTCTTAAAATTTGGTATTTCAGTTTCCTTATTAAATTGATATAGGTACTTACCTTATTTTTTGGACACACTAGCACATATTGTGTGGTAATTTTAACACTAACAAATTTCGCATTCTGTTGAGGAGGTGCTCACCAGAGATGTACGTAGAAAGTAGAATCGTAAACACACAGCACTAACACTAAACTTCATAGCAGAATAACAGAATTTATGCGTAAGATTCAGGAACGTCCCCTACGTCATCGACAAGCGTACAACGTGTCTGCTTGCTACGAACTCACTGGCGATATTTTATTATTGCTGTAGTAACATTACTAACTATTGGAGGGTAGTCAGCAGAAACAGTCTAAGCTAATGAAATTTACACTCAAATATTATTAAATAGCGGAATTCAACATCCAAATTTTGTTGTATATTCTTAAAACGTCATCTAATAAAATAATGCAGCCCAAAGCAATATTTAGTACTATGTACTACTGACAAAACTAGGAGCAAACTTTTATTAGGATTCGACTACTACTATAGTCAAAGTCGTTCCAGGATTTATGGATCATATTCACAGCCTTAAACCAATGAACTCAAACCAAGAAAGAAGAAATTTTATTTAAAATCTAGAGCATATCTCATTAAAGAATTTCTTAACACATTAATAGAGAAACATATGTATTATAATTTATTATGTAAATATTACACGTGGCAATTCTATACCTTTCCCGCCATACGTGAGCGCCCATATGGCTGTGGGATGAATGACCAGTGTTCGGGAGCGCGGCAACAGCTCCTAAAAAAATTAATTGCCGCGGTAATGATAAATGAGGTCGCCTTAAAATTGTATATGGTAAAAATGGTAGTTTACTTTTTTTATTATGATGTTGTTTATGTTTTTATTAATATGCGGTAAAAGCAAATTAAGTAATGTACAACACGTGTATGATTCACTTGAGTAAAACTATTTTGTTGTATAATATGTATAAAGTTTTATTTAATACCTTTATTTTTAATTGGTTGTGTTTTTTCAATGCCTGCCGTAGCTGGCGTTCTATTTTTGGAACGAAGTTCCTTATATCGCGCGTTGTGAAAGGGGGCTAGACGGAAAAAATTCTTACGAAAAGTTGTCACGACACTTTTTGCTATAGTAAGCTATTGTAAGCTGTGCGGCGTCGCTCGTCGGTTCTCTTATAGAAAGCAAGCCAGATATTTTCATTTCTATTTCGCATTGAACAGTGTGGTGTCGCGACGATTTTTTTTATAGATAGAGTGATTCAAGAGGAAGGTTTATATGTATAATATATGCATAATGTACTAGAGAAACACTGATAATTTTAGAGGTTTCTAATGTGATGTCGTAAATAAACACATTATTTTGCGCTTACATTGCAAACGCTGGCTGAACCCTACGAAATAGATCAAAATAAAGTACTACAGTATTATACAGCTTAAAAAGGCCTACAAAAAAGTCCGCGATGGTATATATCTATCTCTTAAGGATAACATACTATATCCATTTTAATACTTTAAAAAATGTTCTATTATAAAACGGTAATTGAAAAGCTATTTACACAAATACTGTATTAATCCTTATCATTTTAAATACATTAGTTGGCTTGAGCATTTCATGAAGATATTTTTTTTCCTTCAGACCATGCAAATTAAATCAATACCTTAAGAGATATAGCAAAATCAAAATAATGCGCAACGAAATTATTTTCGCCCGTGACCGGGCCGCGTGGCCGGCTCGCGTTCGAGCTCGGGGCCGAAAAGTTTTGGTAGTCTAGTGGAATTGTATATCCTATTATTAATATTATAAACGTGAAAGTTTGTAATAATGTATGGATGTGAACATGTTTGTTGCTCTTTCACGTAAAAACTACTGAATGGATTTTGATGAAATTTATAGTAATATAGCTTGCACATCAGAATAACACATAGGCTATAATTTATAAAGATATTTTGCAAATTGGCTAAAATATAACGATAAAAATCGCTTAAGGCAGAAAATAATTATATAATTAAAATAGAACTTCGTTCCATCCGGGTGTCCCTTGACACCTCCGGTTTTTTTAAACATTTAATCATTATAACAGGCACTGATTATTATGCCTTTTTGCACGTTTTTTTAATGAATGATACATTTAAACTTAGTTTTCAATCACTATTGACAAAAAGAAATTAAAATTTCATCGCATCGTTTAAAATATCTATGGATAAGTGATAGAGAGTCTGTTTTATACTATGTAATAATTGTCTATCTAATATCTTTAAATCTATATTTAAATGATTCTTGTATATTTATATAGGTATTTCTTTAAATTTAGTAAACAGGAGGTTTCGAGGGCGACAATCGATAGGTTTTATCTATAGGAAATATCATTTTGTTAATGTTTTCAGCTAATGAAAAATATGTAATAAGAATACAAAAGCAAATTTGATGACTGTCATCAAGGACAAAAATAGCTCAATTAGAAAATCGAGCAATCTAATCCAGACAGCACCGATGCGAGCGATGCTTGGCCTTTTTATTACATACTTTTTTTAATTTTATATATTCCAAAAAACACAATTTACTAAAAAGAAAATGCTGAGTTGAGCTCTGTTATCCAGGTATTTTATAAATTATAATTTTATTTGCCGTCACTAACTCAAACCACAGCCTTCAAGAGTACCATGCCCACACGTTTTTTTTTTGTTTCTAAAACATTTTTTATATGTCGCTACATCAGCACTTCCACTACATTACATTGCAAAACATATCATTAAAATTATGTAATACTAGCTTCTACCTGCTGCTTCGCCAACATAAAAAGTTATTTGCCCAAGGTAGAACGATTATTCCAAAGGAACATCACATTAACGGAATAAAAAGATCCTATGTGTATTTATTGCAAAAAAAAACAAACATCTAAATATATTGACAAACTTTTACATTTATAAAATTGGATAATAAATTAAAACACTAAATATTAGATATAAATAAAATCGCCAAATGGCATTTTCACGTCCCCGCCATAACTTCTGGGACTAATATGGTTTCAAAGAAAAAAGCAATAGTCATTAAAAACTGTAAAGACTACTACTAAATTTTGTATCTACTTTCAAAATTATAAACTTTGAAATATAAATAAAGCTTTATTCCTTATTTCTACCTAAGCCCGATACTTCGCTGGCGTTACTGTAGATTTTCTCAATTAACTTTTCTGTCGCTTATACCGCATGTGGGCAACACGCGGCCCGTCTACGTCTTCTTTGCGGCCCGTGAATGTTTTGTAAATAAGTCATAAATATCAAAATAAATGCATGAACGAATCGCGATCGACCATATACGGTATATTCTAGTGTTAATATTACTAGTGTGGCCCGCATTTAATTTATTTCTCCACCTTGTGGCCCTTGCCTGCCAAAAGGTTGCCCATCACTGCCTTATACAGTACTTTCTTCTATAATCATCTGTATTTCTGACAACGTCGTATAAATGTCGTATAACATACGTCGTATAAATACGTAGTATAACTCTCGTTAACCCTATTTTCGCAAGTAGATATTAGCGACCATGATAGTTTAAAATGCTAATGGCGGACCTGCAAAATTAAGAAATGTCAAATGTAAAGAGAGAGAGGGATATTGGTTTTTTTTTTATATAAAAGATCTGACATAAAGATTTGTTATTTTTGTTCTATCAGATTAGTCAAATGTAGCCATAGGATGTTTCTCTTCTTCTTCTTATTTTTATGTATTGGCAATCAGCTACTTAAATGAGCCATTGTTGCCAGTGTCGAGTTATAGTTATCTTCAAGTTTTTAGTGTCTTCAGATTAGTCATGTCCGTCAGTAAGTCAAATTGACGCCATCAACAGTGCTATGGCCACACTATTAATGGTATCTTGTGAGAATTTTGATGAAAAACGAAAACGTTGTAAAGCACTTTTACATGATATTCACTACATCTCAGCAGTTCCGTCACATCACATTACATAAAATGCCATCAAAATTATCTAATATAACACGTTGAAACACTAAGATATCGAATATAATACAAGAGCACCACATGACGTTTTAGATTCCCGCCAAAAACTCAGGATGTTTCTCAATTATTTTTTCTTTTTAGTGATGCTATCTGATTGAAAGGTCGTTTAGTAGTCTCATAAAATACTCACAGGAAAGAAAGACTTTGTGACACATTGTATTCTTATTCCGTCACCATACAGAAGTATAAAGGCGTCATTTTGTAATTTAAATTCTCCGTAATAATATAATATGTATACTAATTCCTAGAATACTTCAGGAAATAATAACAATATTATTAATTGTAATTTATTTTTAAAAAACAAAACTGACAATATTATTGAAATATTTTATCTGTGCTATTGTAAAAAAAAAAACATTTTTAATTATCTGTAGGTACCTACATCACTAATTTAAGGGCAAGCCTTAATGAAATAATAACTCGGCTATTAATAATTACAGCTGCTGTTTACTGGTAAGTTCATCACACTGTATCATTACAGATATCAGTATAATGCTCATCTTTAGCGTTTGACCTTAGTTATCGGCCGGTCAAGTTGCCACCCCGTTTTATCAACAGACAAGTAACGCCCTATACTTATGCATTCTTCGTCTTAATTGTCCATTAAACGTCACAATGGGCTAATTTTATGAAATTTGTACACAGGTTCATTCATCAATTAATATTTTTGATAGCGATAATTGTAGTATGTTAAATAAGATATTGTAAAAGACTTATTTGTGAGAAATACCTTCATTAATTTAGTATTTTAAAATTTGGTATGATGTGATCGTAGGCAGTTCATTTATATGCATTTCTTTTGTGTAAACTATAGACTTTGTAGGATAGATTGTTTTAAAATATTGGATTATCTAAACTATAACAAACCGGCTAGATGCAGCTCTTCATGCCACAATTTCATCTTTACTGTACCTGCTTTTTATTTCATAATAAATATCTATATATTGTAAGGCGTAGCGGTGTTTGGCTAACGAATTTTGACTGTGATTAGCTTTTGTAGCACATGGTACCTATTATGTTTTGTCATGCTCACTAAAAGGTCTTCTTACGATAGCTACGTAGGGCGGCCCTCTCCCTTCCAGATATCTGTAATTCCGTAATAGTTAACTCGTAATCAACTATTTCTTATGGGATCTAATCAAGCTATAATTTTTTGCATTGTATATAAATTTTATATTATATCATGTTATAAAGTGGATCATACAAGAGCTGATTTTTATTAAACGTGTTGTAAACATTTTTTATAAAAAAAAAACCAGTGCAAATAATAATAGACAGATACGCTCAGTTTCTTATTAAATCTTCTCAGTAACGGTTACATACCGATTCGCTAGTAGTTTATTGAATAAATTGAAAATGATGAAACTAACAATATATAAGTACCCTCGCGGGGTTTACACGTAATAAATCAATTAGAATTTGATTTTAATAAATAATTTCCTATTGGCCAATTTAATTAATCGCATCGAAAGTGTCAAGCACTTAATAAATTTTCAAATATCGAACATATACCCCTGGTATTCTCTAGAGTGTACACTCTAGAGAATACCAAAGTATAATATCCAAAGTTTGATCAAATTGTATATAAAACACAATTAAAAATAATATTTATACGGAATTACATTTCATAATGTATTAAACAATTTCTTAATTAATGGCCATTTTTTTTATTCTGCAGCTGTCATGTGATTAAGGGATTTAAACATATAATAGTTATGTACGAAAAACTCGAATCAAAGTTGCATGCCAAGCCACTGGTTTAGTTGAAGCTTCCTTTACGCAAGTAATGAGACAGTCTGTAAAATATTAAAGAAACACTATACCGAGAGACGTACCATATGTAAACACATGCTACATGCCATAAATGATAGCAGAGCTATTGTTCATCATAATCATTTCAGCTCATGACCCACTGTTGGGCTGGGGCCTCCTACACAATAGGAGGGTAACTGACCTACTATATCACGCTGGTCAGACGTATTGTTTTTGTTTAGAGTTTTCCTTTTCTCGCATAGATGTTATATGCGTTTTTTTCCCTTAGTCGTCTCGTACGCTCACCCACGGGTAAGATAAGGATATGGTGAATTGTGTTCTTATTCCGTCACCACACGGAATCAGCACACCTGATGGTAAGTGTCACTGCCGCCCATGGACCTTTGCAATACCAAGGGTATAACTAGGCCGCTGCCAACCAATATAAACCCCAAACCCAACCAATTGGACTTCCGACTCTCTCGCTCACCGAACGAAGCGCAATAGCACATTGCCATTACTCATACGATCTTCTGCGAGAGTGTGATACCCCGACGGACCAGCCCGCGGCTGCAGACAGGGAACTGTTAACAGCGTGGTCCTACCACTATTAAAGTTAGAGCTATTGTTATATTTCTAATATTCCTTTGACAGCATGTCAGCTTTGCAAGACTCTAAAGTGAACTTTTGTTTCCCTTGGAACTAACTAACATTTTGAAGTGAAAACTTCTTTAGCGGCGTTGTGCACGTTTTTGTGATGGGTAAAAAAATATTAAACTTGCATCAGGACACGTAACCTGATCGAAAATTCGTAAGACATACGTATCATAAAAGATGTCTAGAGGATATATAAAGTCACATAAATTAACTTTTATTAGAAGTTTCAATACTAATGTAATATAAGCTATAAGACATTATTTTATTTACTTTCTAAGATTCAAAAATTTAATGAGACCTATAAATCACGATATTGGTTTATTCTTTTAAAATCTTTATTCACATATGTATTGACCTTTATTAAACGAGACCTCTTATTGTACCATCTAAATTTAATTTTAATTCTGTTAATCTACGTTCCATATTACGAGACATTTGACGGGGACAAATACCTTTTGGACTTAATCCAATACTATACTATGTTTTAAACTTATAAACTAAGACTATATGCAATAGAATGGTGCAATAGAATTGATACATATATATTCCTTTGAACTTTTTATATAGTTTTACTATTAATTAATCATTCTTTCATCATTTCAATTTACATTCGTCTCAGCACTGGGCTCAAACCTCCTTCACAATACAAGAGAAATTGACCTACTATTTCGTGCTGGTCAGACGGATTCCTATAAGGCTATATTTTGAGTTTTTCTCTTTCATAGATTTTATACATACATTATGACCCTTAGTTTATTATTTTTTTATTTTCGACAACCACAGATAAAATAGGGGTGGCGAATTGTGTTTTTGTTTCATCATCAGACGAAGATTTTTCTTAGTCTTGATGGTATTCACGCTAAAAATTATATCATCTGCAATTTCAGATTAATATCATCAACTCAGCTCATATATTTCCCACCGTTGGGCTCGAGCTTCTTCCTTACTAGGAGGAAAATTGACCTTCCACACCACGCTGGTCAAACGTGTTGGTATAGGGTTTTATATCGAGCTTTCCTTCTTTTGCATAGATGTTATATGCACATTTTATCTCTTAGTCGTCTATTACTATCATCCACGGGTAAGATAGGGGGTGGCGAATTGTATTCTTACTCCGTCACTACACAGAAACATTAAAGGATACATATACATCAAAGGAAATTATTATTTGTTAAGTTTGTGAAGCTAGTGGCTACGTTATTGTATGAACAATTAGAGACATTATTTCTGAAGTGCCCGAAACATCAACTATAAATTGAAATGAACGTACGACACCTAAACAGATGACTGACGAATGATTCACCATATTATAGTCGTTCTAAACAGTATGATCACGTCATAACAATCATACTTTGTGTATTGCAGACTTGAATGAACAATTTATCTTTAAATGAATACAACTTGTCTGAAGATATTCAATTTTATCGAGATGACCAGCGGGCAGCGTTTTATTTGTTGGCAAACAGTAACCTTGGACTTCTACTAAAAGCGATATCACAACGTTTGTTTCGAAAACAAACATCAAATTATTATCCTGTTTCACAATGAATGTTTCACGCAATGAATAAAAAAGTCGGCCGAGTGCGAGTCGGACTCACGAACGTAGGATTCCGTACCATGATCTAAACTCAAATTTGTCCCCTTAAATTTTAATTTTATTCTATTTTTTAATATGTTGTTATAACAGCAACAGAAATACATTATATGTGAAAATTCTAATTGTCTAACTATCACGGTTCATGAGATGCAACCTGGTGACAGAAAATCAGGTTGTTTTGAGATTGGACTTTCATCCAATCTTGAACCAGTTCTCAGTGAAGTTCTCTTATTAATTTCTATTTTTTTAAATGATTCTATATTTACTTTTAATTTTGCTCTTAGTCAATTTCTTAATTATTTAGAAAATATAGAAAAGTAATAGAGGTCAGTTTTAGAAGTTTCTAATAATTAGAAGAAGGTCAATTAGAATCACATCATATACCTCGCAAACCATCACAGTCTTCAAATAAGTATTAGTTCTGAATAGAGATAAGAGGATAAAATGAGAGAAAACTACCATAGACAATTTAATTTTAACATGCGTACGGCACGAAGGTGTTAGACATATCACTCAATTTCCTTTCTTCTCAAATATCGTTGATAGATTAAGCTAATGCTTAAGAACATTAGGCATTTTAAAAAAATGTATCAAATCTTTTTTTAGGGTTCCGTACTTCAAAAAGAAAAAAACCGGCACCCTTATAGAATCACTTTATTTTCCGTACGTCCGTTCGTCTGTCCGTCCATCTGTCTGTCTGTCAAGACCCTTTTTCTCAGGAACGCGTAGAGGTATCAAGCTGAAATTTATATCAACTACTCAAGTCTACTGTCCCTTAAAGCTGTGAAAAAATCAAACTTGAAGCCAACGCAATCAAAAGAAACAGCAATTTAAGCCGCATATTTTCAAACTCATAACTACTCGCAAGGGAATCAAAACCTAAAGGGCCTGTCGACCTAGAATCTTGAAATTTGACATGAAGCAATGTTTTATAACACATATAAAGGAACAATCCCGAAAATCTTAAATTTTTAGTTACATCACATATTTTTTTTATATGTAAGAGCAAGATAATGATGATGTGTGATTATAATCACAAAAAAAATTAAAAAGCTATATTGCGTTTATATGTGAATGAGTACATCTCCAATAACGCCGTTTTGCAAAAGTATAATCTAAATTACTTACTAATAAATAGAAATACTACTATAAAAGTTGTTTATTATTAAATTGCGTTTTCTTCTTGTTAACCTAAGGATCTATTTATGGTTATCCCGTTGCCGGTTCAGGCAAAGGTAATATACAGCTTATTAGTAATTAAAACAATTTTATAGATTATTTGATAGAACATTACGAAGAATTATTTACACACTGAGGAGAGGATCAGTTGATCGCTGTCACAATGGCTCTTCTAGCATTTGCAGAACGCTGAATGTCAATTTGCGTGGATATACATGATATTGAACGAATGTGTTGTATCTTAAGATCGATCTTTTACTTATAATTGCAATCATACTTTAAACGTTAATAATAAGACAAAAATAAACTAAAACTGTTACAGTTCTCGACATATGGTGCAGACACGACGTATCACCTCATTTTTTCTCATATATACCGTACAAACCGAGAAAGGATTTTGAGTTTATCCTGGATTTATTACCTGCAATAAGTCATGAGGCATAAGATTTTCATATGTGAAGCTGTACTTGAAGTATCACTTGAAGCTTTACCAGCTATAATCATGTTAACATTTACCATCAATTGGAATATTGTAAGTATTAGCTATATTAGAAGTAATATTAAAATGCCGAACGAACGTCTGGTTAAGAAGATATACAACGCGAAAGTGGAAGGATGTAGGTACCGAGGGAGACCGAGATCTAGACCTAGACCAGATCGGTCAGGTACTGAAGGAAGGTGGAGTCAAGAGTCTCCGAAACCGGCGAGCGTGTATGAAGAGAATTATGAATGTTGAGGAAGCGAGTGAAGTATGCAGAGATAGAGTTCTCTGGCACTCTGTTCTCTCTGCCTACCCTGCAAGGGATATGGCGTGATGATATGTATGTATGTATGTATTAAAATAAAAAAAACGAGAGGTGTCAAGGGACACCCGGATGGAACGAAGTTCCTTTCGATTAATTAGTGAAGAAGGTGTATTTTTATTTTATTACGAAGAAAATCATGAAGTGTTGTGTTTTATCATGTAAAAACTACTCCGATAAACGTTCAGATGCTATGGAAGGAATCATATTTCATATCATGATATTTGCCCAAATATTGAAATCTACATTAAATATTGAAAGCGACAAATATGACTATTTAGATAAGAATGAACTAAATACGCTATGACTAAATTCCGCGTGGTAACGGAGTAAGTCGAACGCATGAAGCTACATTTGATCTCTATGGGTCAACTGACCCCTCCCCCCTGCTCCCTCTTGGCGAAGCCCTTGAGCCCCCGTACCTGTGGGAGATCATAAAAGATGACTGAGTGATAAAAAACGCATATAACATCTATGCAAGAGAAGGAAAACTCAACTAAATTACCTTATACCAACACATCTAACCAGCGTGGTGTAGTAGGTCAATTTCTCTTCTAGTGTGAAGGAGGCTCGAGCCCAATAAAAGGACATGTATGAGCTTATAATTTAGGATATATTGGCTTCCACATAAAGAGTAAACTGTCGCTATTTTTTGTTCAGAACTATTTATGTTACGTTATCTTCGTGTGAATTCTACAGTTTAGGTAGCGCTCGCTAATGTAATTCAGATGGCAAGAATGATAACTATTTCTTAATAAAAAATAGGTATTATTGTAAATATTAAAAAGAAAAAATAAACTAAAAAGAAAAATAAAGCTCGTCTCTAAAGTAACTTGTTATTTTTGTTTATTATTATAATTGACATTTTACATATAAAAAAGAGTGAATATTAATTAACAATTGAATTTAAGATTATGTAATATTTAATTATTTAATGTCACACTTATGTTAGACAGCTATGGATGCCATACGCACGCACACACAAATGAATATAGAATAGCGGCGTAGTATCACGATATGACCACGTTTGCCTTAGTACCTACCCAATGTATCATTTCCAGTAGTCGACACAATTTTACTGCCAAGGCGCGCAAAAAGATGTTTCACATCACAAACTTTCAATACCTATCTACTATATACCTACAGGTATAGTATGTTATTAAAAAATCGATAGTGCTGTTAAAATACAACAATCATCAACGATGACTGCTCTCACGCCTTTACTTGTGTTCGGGTCACACAATCGGCGATCATAGATTTCTTGCCCTATTTCTGTAGATCTGTAGTGCGCCCGGTTGCTGCCTGACCACAGCACTGCGCACTCTTATTGTCCTAACTTTTGAAATACATATTGTACCAAACGACACACGATAAAAGGCAAAAAATATGTACTTTAAATATCGAAAGTAATAAAAGCATTTGTTTGCATAAGAATCAATTCCTTACTATAAAATGTGCATCGGCAATAAATATCAAATTATTTTGAATTTTTAATTTACTATTTTTATTATATAATTTTTTCTGCCTTAAGCGATTTTAATCGTTATATTTTAGCCAATTTGCAAAATATCTTTATAAATTATAGCCTATGTGTTATTCTCAGGTGCAAGCTATATTACTATAAAGATTCATCAAAATCCATTCGGTAGTTTTTAAGTTAAAGAGCAACAAACATGTTCACATCCATACTCGTACATTATTACAAACTTTCACGTTTATAATCATCATCATCACAGCCCATAAATGTCCCACTATTGGGCTCGAGCCTCCTCCGTAATGAGAGGGAAATTAATCTACTATACCGCGCTAGTCAGAGGTGTTGGTATAGGATTTTGTTTCGAGTTTTCCTTCTCTCGCACAGATGTTATGTGCGTTATATATACCTTAGTCGTCTCGTATGATCGCCCATGGGCAAGGGCGTACCCAGGATTTCAGATAGGAGGGGGCAGCTCATATGATGGTCATGATGGTCGGTCTTGAAACAAAAAATCATGAAAATTTGAAACAAAAAATCATGAAAATTGACTTTTATTATATATATATATATATATATATATATATATATATATATATATATATATATATATATATATATATATATATATATATATATATATATATATATATATATATATATATATATATATTAATTTAACAGTAATATTAAATTAATATATATATATATATATATATATAATAAAAGTAGTAGAAAATTGACGTTTATTTTATGTTGTAGGGGGGGGCAGCTGCCCAACCCCCCCCCTGCCCCTACCTGGGTACGCCCATGCCCACGGGTATGACATGGGGTGGTGAATAGTATTCTTACTCCGTCACCACACGGATTATCACCACACATTTATAATATTAATAGGAAATAGGATATATAATTCCACTAGACTACCAAAACTTTTGGGCCCCGAGCTCGAACGCGAGCCGGCCGCGCGGCGAAACGAAATTAATTTCGTTGCGCATTAATTTGATTTTGCTATATCTCTTAAGGTATTGATTTAATTTGCATGGTCTGAAGGAAAAAAAATATCTTCATGAAATGCTCAAGCCAACTAATGTATTTAAAATGATAAGGATTACTACAGTATTTGTGGAAATAGCTTTTCAATTATCGCTTTATAATAGGCCATTTTTTAAAGTATTAAAATGGATATAGTATGTTATCCTTAAGAGATAGGCATATACCATCGCGGACTTTTTTGTAGGCCTTTTTAAGCTCTATAATACTGTAGTACTTTATTTTGATCTATTTCGTAGGGTTCAGCCAGCGTTTGCAATGTAAGCGCAAAATAATGTGTTTATTTACGACATCACATTAGAAACCTCTTAAATTATTAGTGTTTCTCTACTATATTATGCATATATTATACATATAAACCTTCCTCTTGAATTACTCTATCTATAAAAAAAACCGCATCAATATACGTTGCGTAGTTTTAAAGATTTAAGCATAAATAGGGATATAGGGACAGAGAAAGCGACTTTGTTTTATGTTGTGTCGTTACAACTTTGGTGTGTCAGTAGTAATTTTTTCCGTCTAGCCCCCTTTCGCAACGCGCGATAAGGAACTTCGTGCCAATATGAGAATGTGCAGGTTGATATTTTAACATCAAACGACATATGTATATCAGACGCAGCCCCTTAATCGTCAAATTATTACTTGGATATGAGATATTACTTAGATCGAACATGGTCAACTTTATGAGGGCCTGGACGAGTCACACTAGCTTGATACTGACATCAAGTTTAAATGTTAAGAACAAAAGTTCTTAAATCATTAAACGATCCTGCTAATGATCTTTTTTAGTGGTACGACCACATACTATTGACAGTTTTCTGTCTACAGCCGCGGATCGGTCCGTCCGGAGTAGTACCACACTCTCGCAGAAAATCGCCGTCTGAGCAGAACAGTGGCAATGTGCTGCTGTGCTTCGTTCAGTGAGCGAGAGAGCCGGCCCCAACTTTCTGGGTGGGTTTGGGGTTTTCATTAGTAGGCAGTGGCCTAGCTGTACTCCTGGTATTACAAGGTCCAAGGGGGTGGCAGTAACACTTACCATTAGGTGTGTTGCTTGCTCGTTTGCCACCAAAAACAATAAAAAAGTAGTTCGTATTTGACATTGCTTATATTATTTATTGAAATAAAACTGCATATGAAAGAGCTTTGAAAATTCAAACCTCAAACTTTTTGTATGACGAAAAGTTCAAGAGAAAAAAAAGAGCTTCCTCGTCTTCTATATTGGGTACTTACATATTCGTCACAAACTTTGAAGTGAAACGAGCGTAATGAACATAAGTACGCCGCGTACTGGTCGCTTAAACTATTTTCTCGCAAACTTAAGAAGAATAAAACATGCACTCTTCTCGCTTTCATAACTTGTTGTAATTAAGTGTACGATAAACATCATCTATGCTATTCAAAAAGTGATTGTTGAATAATTAAAATGTTTCCTTGCAATATAATGTTTCTTTTCTATTGCGTGTTTTACGACACATTTGTCTAGTGTTTTTATGATTTTCAATCCACCCATATTATGTTATTGTTGAGTATAGATTTCTTCAAGTTGGATAGTGGCCTAACTGCCACGCTTGGCAAATAGGTTAGTCTTTTAAGTTTCATGGGTGAGTGCTGCTACCCATTCACCTAGTGATCATAGCGAGTCATTATCACTTTTACAAGAAAGTAAGGGGACGTCCATTAATCACGTGATCCTTTTTTTTAGCATTTTTAACCCCAGCCCCCCAACTTGGTGATACATGGTAGGGTTTAAGACTATGAAGGTTTAGGACTTCGTGATTTTTGTCAAACCTCTCCCCTCCCTCTTTCAAACCTCACGTGATTAATGGACGGCCCCTATCAGGATGTGACTAACTTTTATCAGTGAACTGCACCTGAAGTTTGTAGCAAAAACTATCTGTCCCTTATCTCTCTGAGACTTATAGTTCTAAATATATTAAAAAAAACTTTTTTTTTGTACTTATGGTGACAAACGAACAACACATCTAATGCTAAGTGTCACTGCCGCCCATGGACCATTCCAATACCAAAGGTATAGCTAGGCCGCTGCCTATCAATACAAACCGCAAACCCACCCAGTTGAGCTTCCGGCTCTCTCGCTCACTAAACGAAGCGCAATAGCACATTGCCGTTACTCAGACGTCTATTTTCTGCGAGAGTGTGGTACTACCCCGGACGGACCAGCCCGACAGCGAGACAGAGAATTGTCAACAGCGTGGTCCTACCACTACCATATCTACCTATATTTTATAGCTTTAGAACCTTATATTTAGCGATAAGTTTCGCATAAAATGTTCATTTATATTTCAACTTTGCGTCATACATGCTTATTATAATGATGAGTCTTACTAAATAGTTTTTAATGGTACTCAAAATATAATAAGGAGTTCATAGTTCATTATATATTTGGAGTATTTGCCCTTAATCTTGGTTAAAATTAAAAAAAATGTTACATTTAGTGACAACACAGGCGCACGGGTACGCGTAGCGTTAACCACAGTAGTCCACGCAGGCGGAGGATTAATTAGTACAAAATAAATATCTACTAATATAGATTCTTAGACGATGATCTGAAAGCAAATATCTATTTTTTGTTTTCTGAAAAATAACAGTATGATTTTAATCTTGGTAAAGTTATTTCATGTATAGCAGTAGCAAAGATAAAACCGCAAAGTCCTTAGAACAAAAATGTAAATGTTTTGCCTACTTTCCTTAATCGTCATTTACTCCAATTTTATCTTCGAAATAATAATGATCTAAATATAATTTCAATGCTATATCCCAATAAACCTTTGTCTGTAATTTTGTACGTAAGTAAACAAATTAGATAGTACGTATATGATTTAAGGTAATAGGAAAATTCCTATCGATATTATTAACATTACCAGGAATATATCTTTAAATAATATTCTTCCTGATACTTATATTATGTCTACGCCTTATTTATGAATAACAACGTCTTAATAATTAAAGTTCATTTGCCAGTAATATTATTTTCTGTTTCAAAATATAAACTCACCAACAAAAGAACGGTGAGGCATAAATATATCCATTACTAACTGTCACTGCTTAACGTCAAACTGAACACTTGAATTTAGAACGACTGCCACGTTCGGTATTTGAAATAAAACTGCATAAAACCAATATGGCGGCGCGCAAACGACACGAGTCGCTCGCGCATCTTTGCTGACTACTTCTTAACTAAGTTTGATTAGCTTTAAATAGCGATGGCCACATTATCTACTTATTCTATTGAAGAGTTGAGGGGAGGTGTGGGACTCCCTTTTTTTCTGATGGCTTTAATATAACAGGATAAGTCGACAACATAAATCCGATCACTTCTAGTCGTATTACATTTGTAAATTACACAAAAACATAGTAACTGTGTGTATTAGGTATATTCTAAAGGGTTTTCTTAATAATTTACTTCCATAACTACCTACATACTAAAATTATTAAAGAATCACGCGAATAAACAAAGATATAATGATTAACTTTAAGATATTTTAAATATGTTTAGACGGTGTTTTAGAAAACGGTATTTAGAAAACGTCCATCGTAAGATTAAACCAAAACTAGCCAGTATATTTTGCTGTTCGTCCACCCATTTCAGAAATTCAGATGATATACTGTGCGTACTCTAAACAAATCAACACATCTATGTAGTTAGAACTTTTATATTCTTTTTTTTTTTATTGCTTATGGTGGCAAACGAGCAAGCAGCACACCTGATGGTTAGTGTCACTGCCACCCATCAACCTTTGCAATACCAAGAATATAGCCAAGCCGCTGCCTACCAATACAAACCCCAAACCCACCCAGTTGGGCTTCCGGTTCTGTCACTCACCGAACGAAGCGCAATAGCACATAGCCATTACTCAGACGTCGATCTTCTGCGAGAGTGTGGTACTACCCCGGACGGACCGGACCGCGGCTGTAGACAGAAAACTGTCAACAGCGTGCTCCTACCACTAATGTCTCCATGGTTAGAACTTTTATAATTGCCTTGCCACTCGCAATTAAATTAGAAAACTTAAAGAAGAGGTTATGGAAAAAAAGATAGGTATCTTTAGCTCTTTAGCTATTTGGGAAACGTAACACCAAATTGACTTTTTATTTTTATATTGAATTTGATCACCCAATGTTACAAAAAGATGCTTTTTTTTTATTTTAAATTTTTTTCATTCGTCTTTATGTTCAACATTCAGTCTCTCACTGTCCACAGATGGACGTGGACGTCCTCTGCAAATGAGTGAATAATGCTGTTATTGTCACGTATCTGGTCCATCCATCAGCCCATACACTGTTGGACATAAGCCTCCCCACGAGAATGCTACTCAGAACAGTTCTCTGCCACGTGAATCTTACGTTTTCCTGCGACTTTCATGATGTCATCAGTCCGAGAACCTTTCTTCCCCAACGATTGTCGGTTCGACGAGTGATGTGGCCTACCCGTTGCCACTTCATCGTGCTAATTCTTTGGGCTATGTCCGTTACACCTGTTTTTATCTGGATTTCCGTATTCCAGATTTTATCACGTAGATAAATACCGAGCATAACCCTCTCCATAGCACGCTGAGCGATTTTGAGCTTCTTTATGACGTCACCATTTAGAGACTTAATTTCAGTGGCATAAGTTATTGCTCGTAAAACACACTGGTAAATAAATAAATCTTTATTTTCAGATACTGCGGAATGTTGGACGAGAAGATCCTCCTAAGTTTTCCGAATGTTGCCAAACCGAGTTAGATTCGCCGGCTGACTTCTTTCTCGAAATTGGATCTACCTAATTGGATTGTTGGTTTGGTGGACCAACATAGTAGCGTTTCTGTACAAACAACGAGAGAACCGACATGGTAGTGTTTCTATATGAGTATTCATAAAACTCCAATTTGGCACCGCTGAAGGGACTGCAGAAGCGCCCAAGTTTTGACAGAATCCGAGGCTTTTTATAGTCCCCATACGCTAGACACAAATACTGTATAATCTGGAGCAGCATGTGGATGTGGTCTATGGTACTATAAAGTTGTCGAAATCCGGCTTATTGAGGGGGCTGGAAGTCGTTGAGCCGGTGCGCGAGTCGGTTACGTAATGACTTTTGAAAACAATTGGTATAGGTTGCTCAGAAGTGAGATGGATCTGTAATTCCTTAAGAGCGTGAAAAAATATAACCACCACACTTTTGCTCTACGACTCTGAAAATTCGCACGCAAGAATGACAGAATTAAGCAGCTACTCTTAGTGTAAAGCTTTTACAACCAGGTTGCAGCCTGCCCTCAGGTGCTCTGTGGTAATTCTGTCATCTCCCGATATCTTTCTATTCTTTACTTCTTTTAGAGCCATTCTGATCTCTTACAAGCGAACGTCCAGTATTTCTTCAGTTTTTAGTACCTCGCTAAAAAAGCGGAAAGAAGATGCACTTATGAATGCACCTAAATGATAAGATAGGTGTTACCTATTTGACCTAGGTAAATATCATAACTATTGAGAGGGAAAGCTCTAAATGCGACCTTATAGCACTTTGTTTATATTGTCCTGTACTCTATTTGTATATCATTAGCCAATTTCCTTATTATTACGGAGTTTGTGTCCAACATTGCGTCATATTAAGAAGATAGAGGATAAGAAGTATAATTTTGACTAAGTAGAATGTGATTTCGGTAAATTACAAGTATTTTATATATTCATAATAAGTTAGCTACATAGTAATAAAATCCATAAAGTCTTTTGGTACCGAAATGAATAGATGCCGCCAGAAGTCACCGAAAAAAAACTTCTTTAAACGCGTCATGAAAAGGAAAAGTATTGGTAAACGCTGGGCAGTTACGTTATAATAATAATATTCTTCCGTGTGGTGACGGAGTAAGAATACAATTCACCACCCGCTATCTTACCCATGGGTGATCGTAAGAGACGACTAAGGGATAAAATATGCATATGACATCTATGCAAGAGAAGGAAACCTCGAACTCACGACACTCACTCACAGTGGTAAACCGACTAATAATATAAGAATTTGAGTGAGTACACAATAATTTTAGCAGTGTAGTAAAGACCATGATTTATGGGTGTAATTTGTCTGCGTTAATTGCATGTTTGTAAAGTCCCCCGCAATACAAGGATTATTTCCTTAGGGCGGGGTGGTGTGCCGAGCGGGCCACCGAAGACAAAAATCGGGTACCGGTGGCCCGCTCGCACGGCGAAGAAGAGGTGCTTGCAGGGTGGGTCAATGGTGTTGCGCGCCGCCTCTTCCGTCACCCCGGACCGATTTGGCGGGGTGCGACGTCCATAGCCCACCGGAAAAAAAAAAAGGGCGGGGTGGTGTCATTAAAAAAAAAAATATGATGCTGATGGCGTACGATTCGTAGTATGATACGTGGTTTGAGATGAGTTATGGTATGGTTTGTTATAGTAGGAAGCACGGTATTGTATCTGGTGGTGTATGATAGATAATAATAAATTCGCCTGTTAGAAAAATTATAGCAAATTGTTACTAGAATGTTCGATTCGATGATATTTGATTAATTTTGTGATTTCGTTTTTCGTATAAGTACAAATTGTAAAAAAGTACGGATCAAATTAAATATTTTTTCACGCGTACAAAAGGTACATCGGTTAGTAAGATATAGAATATAACGTTGTAACAAATAGGAGCCTAACGAATAAATGTTAGCAAATCGGGCGAAAATATTAATCTATATGGCATTGTTAATACGTTAATAGTTAGCCTCTACTGTCATAATAACTATTGAAATAATAATATATTATATATTTATTTTAAATTTGTCATTAAAGTATTATGTACCAATATTATTTTAAAATAAGCGACATTTTAAATATTTTTTTATTACTAATAATGGCAAACGGGCAAGCAGCACACCATGTGTTACTGGCGTCCAGTGTTACTGCTAACCATGGACCTTTGCAATACCAGGTATAGCTAGGCCCGCTCCCGGCTAACCAAAATCCATCCAAGTTGTTCTTCCGGAAATAAAAAAATGTGTGTTTAACATCATCAATCAGTAATTATTAAAACAAACTTTGTGAGCGAAGCTGCGGTTAACGGCTAATAATATGTATACTGATTTGACAGTGGTTAATATACTTACCTCGTCAAGTGTTGAAGGTTCGATTCCTACACAGTACAATACTTAGTGCGATTTACCAATTATTGTTCTGAGTGTAGGTGTAATTGTTTTTCGTTATTTATATGTATGTGTAAAGCCTCTTTCATGGTATTACTCCATATTACCGTATTACAGAGTACCTATAATAGTTGACAAATAACGATTTATTTTAAAACTCATCATCATTCTCCCACTCTTATCCCAATTACTTGGGGTCGATACAGTAGGTATGTACTTTTCTTTCATAGTACATACATATCATAAAAGTTATTGGCAATAGTTTTATGACCGGCCGCCTGTCAGACGTCAACCCTCCTTGGGAATGTAATTCTTGACCAAACGGCATCAGATGGAGTTGACCCAGATCGTTATAAGGCTCTTAGTCGTCTTTTACGACATCCACGAGCAAAGTAAGGGTTGGTAGTATTCGTAGCCGCTACCACACAGCTTTATTTTAAAACTATTGAGTGAGAATTATGATTCAACTATCTAATGAGCTAATAATTACTCGTATTACTTATATATTGTTTACTTCTTACAAATATTTAACAGATCATAACTAAGTACTTTAGTGAACTTTGCTTTTGATACGAAACTTAATCAATTATTTGCTTTTTAAATTATTATTATTACTCTGGTAATGTATGTTCTTCTTATCCTTCGAGCCGTGTATTATTATTAGGCACGACTTTACTCCACAATGTGACAGAAATTGTTGAATACAGCGTTAGGAAACCATATAAAGTTAGAACTTTTTTTTCTCAGATCCAGACAATGAAAAGGAGTAGGAACTAAAAATTATTCTTTACTTTTTGTTGATTTAGAATCAGATATTCTATGCTACCTATAAAAACTTATTTGCGAGTGAAACATGATTTGAACCACTTATGACTTGAACATTTTATTTGAAATCCGGTCCAACTGCACTACTCATTAGACCATCGTGGATAGTTACATATAGTAATAAAATTATTAGACGCATTGTCGTCCTTACGTTTTTAAACGCCACCTATCAAAAAATTCTTAATTATTATGTTCACAAATAACCTTATATTACTATATATGAGTTCATCATCATCATCATCACAGCCCATAAATGTCCCACTGTTGGGCTCGGGTCTCCTCCGTAATGGGAGGGAAAATAACCTACTATACCGCGCTGGTCTGACATGTTGGCATAGGGTTTTGTTTCCAGTTTTCTTTCTCTTACATAGATGTTATATGCGTTTTATATCCCTTAGTCGTCTCCTACGATCACCCACGTGTAAGATATGGGTTGGTGAATTGTATTCTTACTCCGTCACCACACGGAAAAGTATGAGTTACTTCAATTTTAAATATTATATGAATCCAGATAAACCCTTGTAAAATTATTTACTATATATTTTTACTAAAATGAGTGAAATATCTATATGATTACGGGATTTGGAGGAGTAGACACATGAGTACCATCTATTGCTTTCCCGCATGTGTAACTGATTACAGCTTTACGTAAAGAGATATCACTGCAAAATCATAATTAAATTTATTATCATTGCAAAATCGTAACTTAATATTAAATCTGTCACATAAATGTGTATTTCTTTTCCTTATAACTGTTTGCTTGGTTTACAATTATTAAGTTTCTGTGAAAATCATAAAGTTGGTTAGGATTTGCCAATAGGTGGCGACGTTAATTTTATCTTAATATTTTTTTTTTTAAATAATACTAACGACAATAGTTAGAGTTTATAAATTATCACCACATAATGTGTTAGTTCTAAACTGCATTTTTTTAGTAACCTTCATTTTGATATTATTTACTTTTTTTTTATTAGATTATTAATATGCTGTGTGGCAGCGGCTAAGAATACTACCAACCCTTACTTTACTCATGGATGCCGTAAAAGACGACTAAGAGCCGTATAACGACCTGGGCCGACTCCATCTGGTGCCGTTTGGTCAATAATTATATTCGCAAGGAGGGTTGAAGTCTGGCAGGCGGCCGGTCATAAAACTATTACCAATAACTTTTGCAATATCTGCTATGAAATAAGAGTATATACTCTCTCGACCCCAAGTAATTGGGATAAGAGTAGGAGAATGATGATCTTTTTTTATTAGAGTGTAAAATAATCTTCAAAATGGTATCCCAAACACTATTATTGATGAAGTGGTACGAGAGATATTTCATAAGCACAAAATTAACACCTTTCAGAATGAATATATTTTGATTGTCATCTGCGTACTTCCCTCGAAGTGATCAACTTATAATTAAATATTCAAAGCATGGGTGATAATATTATCTGAAGATACATATCAAAGTAGGAAATACTATGTCTCAATACGGATGGCAATTTATTAATTGTATGATGATATAGATGAATCTATTTATGTTAATAGAGTGACTCTAATTTAATAGACGAATTGTAATGCAAAAGAGATTTTTTTTTATGGCTTTTGGTGGCAAACGAGCAAACAGCACATCTGATGGTAAATGTTACTGCCGCCCATGGACCTTTACTATACCAGGAGTATAGCTAGGCTGCTGCCTACCAATATAAACCCCAAACACACCCAGTTGGGCTTACGGCTCTCTCGCTCACCGAACGAAGTGCAACAACACATTGCCATTGCTCAGATGTTGCCTTGCAGGAATTAATTTATTCACAGATTCTCGAACCATTGCAATTTTGCTTAAATTAAGATCATCATGATCCAAATATCATATTGCTGTATCCAAAAAAAGATACAGCAATAGAAACTCGTATCAGCTGCATAAGACGCAAGTCATTTTTTTTTTGTGTGGTTTTTAGCTGTTCGCCGCAGATGGCTTTGACAGCTTTACGCGGACTATAAGCGCAAGTAATTGTACTGCATACTATTAAGAACATAAAACGCCATTTTTTGCAATGGGTTTCAAGGAGTTGCAAGGAGTAGAGATAAAAGAATAAGTTTCATCTAATCTCAGCTCATATATGTCCGAAGCTCCATAACAGGCGAGAGAAATTGAATTAGTGTACCTTTCTTGACAGGTTATGGTCTGGATACAAGCCGTCCCTTCCATTCAGGATGATGAAAAATATAACCCACCAAATTTCTTCCTCATCGCCGTTGGACCGATCACTGATACTGAATCCTTGACGTCCGCGGCCACCTAGAATACCATGATGTTCAGATTGGTTATTAAATAGTTTTATTATGAGTCTTCCTTCTCCTGCACAGATATTATTTATACATTTATACATATTATAATACAGTATTTTTTTTTTTTTTTTTTTTTTACACACCACCCTGCACTAAGGAAATAAACCTTGTATTGCGGGGGACTTTACAAACATGCAATTAACGCAGACAAATTACACCCAGACTCAGAACAACACTTTGTGGATCACACAAAGTATTGTCCTGCGTGGGAATCGAACCCACGGCACTGGCACGGAAGGTCGGTATCTTAACCACTACGCCATCTGTGCAGCATTATATAATAGTATATCCCATAATCATCTTTTACGATAACCACGGGCAAGCTAGGTGATGGTAATTGTATTCTTACTCGGTAACCACACGGAAAACATGCACGTGAATCACGAAGCTCGAGGAAAAGCAAATACCCTGCATAAAATTTTGGCTAAGATTTACGGGTTGCCTTTTTTTCGACAGATGCTATGGTCTGGTTACACCCCACCTATATCGATTTAGGAATGGACGGCGTGCAACTCTATAATCTACTTTACACATACTGCTCCCTCGTCAGGCAATGTACCGGTACGGAGACCGGAGACGTTGTGTTCAGCATAGTTTTGCCCAAATGCAAGACCAAAACTCGCTGCAAGAGTCTCGCAATGCTCCCTTAGACAGCATTTTACGATTCCTTTGGCAAAGAAAGGATTGTCAACATTTTGTATTCTTAATACACGGGAATATAATTTGAGTTAGTGCCACTAGATGAATAGAATTTCATTAATTTAGTTGTTTTTTTATTTCTATGTGGATTTTCCATTTCTATCAAAACAAGTGACTCTGTGTTATTCTAACAACGAGAGTTGCAAGATTTCCGAGACTCGCAAGAGTCTTGCATTTAGGCAACACTATTTCGGTGGTACGATCGACCACCTTGGGCATTTTAAAAACACAATAGTCGAACACAGCATTTAATGAAATGGGCATAGTTCGGTTCTGAGTTCTTATATACATACATATCTTCACGCCATATCCCTTGCAGGGTAGGCAGAGAGAACAGATTGCCATAGAACTCTATCTCTGCATACTTCACTCGCTTCCTCAACATTCATAATTCTCTTCATACACGCTCGCCGGTTTCGGAGACTGACTGACTCCACCTTCCTTCAGTACATGACCGATCTGGTCTAGGTAGGTTAGTCTCGGTCTCCCTCGGTACCTACATCCTTCCACTTTCGCATTGTATATCTTTGTTCTGAGTTCTTCATTGGCTTTTATGATACCCACCCCTATCAATTATTTTTTGTGGTAGGATCAAAACAAAGATAAAACATTAATATATTAAAAATTTTGTAAGTGAAACATCCTCCGTATAATTTAGTTTCCGGCGGAAATTATGTCTCGTTCTTACATAATTGAATCTGATTCAATTAACTGCTGTGTACTGTTGCAGAGATATATGTAGGTGTAATAATAAACGTATCATCTTTTTTATTTAATCCAAATTTCGCAATAGAGATACGCTTTATGCATAATACAGAGTAACTATATCCACAAATGAAAAACTTAAGCGTCTCTATTTTAACTCTTGAGCAGCAACTCACTCATTCAACCGAGTCTCTCTCTCAGTTTCAGATGATATTTTAGATAGTAGCAGTTATTTTTTTTTTAAAGACACCACCCTGCGCAAAGGAAATATGTATTACAGGGGACCTCACAAACACAGACAAATTACACCTAGACTCAGAAGAACAGTTTGTGCCCTGCGTGGGAATCGGACCCACGGCACTGGAACGGAAGATCGATATCTTAACTACTACGCTATCTGTGCCGTTTATATAACATCAAACGCGAGACTAGTATAAAATTGACATATCTCAGACTTTCCATCGTAGCAAGTAAGCACCGCATCTAAACAAGTAATTACTTTTAGAGTATTACTTTTACTAGTCCTTCATGATTTAATATTGCCATTAAATAATATAAATACGGCATCAGGTGGAGTTGGACCAGGTCGATATAAAGTTTTTAGTCCTTTTTTACGACATCCACAAGCAAAGTAAGCGTTAGTTGTATTTGTAGATTTTGTAGCCGCTACCACACAGCACAGAAGAAAGTTTCTTGTCTTACATATTTATAGATCGATAGTGCTTTTTGCAAATATTGTCTTCTTCTTCGTCCTTTGGATATCATACAATTTGGCACACGCTTTCTCAACTTAGGAATTAAAATTGACTTACTAACACACTTCAAAATAGTTGATTGTAGCTTTTAGTGCAACTTTACTTTATTTTGCACTGTACCTACCTCGTTCTCGTAGGCAAAGGATGGTAAATTTTATCCCTACTAGTGTTGTCCAAATGCAAGACTCTTGCGAGTCTCGCAAGTCTTGCAGCTCTCGCTGTTAGAATAACACAGAGTCATTTGTTTTGACAGAAATGAAAAGTCTAATTAAATTACTGAAATTCCATTCATCTAGTGGCACTAACTGTACAGCTATCAATAATTAGGTACATACCACTCAACAGGAGTGGGACTATAATGACGTCTATCTATCATGATAATTATGTTTAAAATAACATAAAATTATTTCTCCGTGTACTAGTATTAAGTATACAAAATATTGACAATCCTCTCTTCGCCAAATGAATCGTAAAATGCTATCTAAAGGTACCTACACTGCAAGAATCTTGTAGCGAGTCTTGGTCTTTGGCATTTGGACAACACTAGTTCCACCACCACCACCACGCGAAAAATGTAATCGTAGTAAAATGATTTTTTTTCCTAGTAAAATTAAACTACTAATCCTAATACAATTATATTTTCTGCACATCTGCCGATAAATAATAACAGTCGCCGATATACTTGGATAGCAGTTTAAAGGCTGTTGCTATGAAACCGGTGACCGCGTTGCTGCATATACGAAGCTTAAAAATATCTTTCATACTTTATCAATTATTTATTAACAGTGAAAGCATTCTTTAAATTGAATAATAGCTATTCAAAATTGATACGTTGATCTCTGAACTCGTTAATTAAAGGAATTATTGTATATCAGTACTTTATTAAGTGTTAGTCATTTAAAAATATCTTTAAGATGATCCGTTCTCGTATTGACAACGACCTGTAGTTACTTTTCATCAATAGGCATATATATCAAGGCAATAGGCTGAATTGATGATGAATCATCATTTCAGTCTATTGCCGTCCACTGCTGGACGTAGGCCTCCCTCACGTTACGCCACAGAGTGCCGTTCTGTGCCGCTTGTATCCAACGACGCCCAGCAACCTTCGCCAGGTTGTCTGTCCACCTAGTGGGGGAGTGTCCTACTCAGCGTCATCCGGTACGTGGTCGCCATTCTAGAACCTTTCTTCCCCAGTAGTTGTCGGTTCTTCGAGCGATGTGGCCTTTTACTTTTAGCTGTCTCTTAATTTAATAAAACTTCAACTAAAGGCAGAGATGTAAATATTTCGGTAATTAACTTTATAAAAACCAGATTACGAGTGAAAAATGATTGTCACAAGTGGGATTCGAATCCACACCTATTGGAAATCCGTTCCGAGAAAAGGACCGGATTACCAATAGGTGTGGGTTCGAATCCCACTTGTGACAATGATTTTTCGCTCGTAATCTGGTTTTTATAAATAATCAAGCATATTAAATGCTAAATTTCACTAATTTTAAATTAACATTAGTCAAATCAAATCAAATCATTTATTTTGCATAAGCCTCATAGGGGCACTTACATATTGTCAATTTTACATTGTTTTTTTTTTAAATTAAATTTAATTAATCTACCACCGGATCGGAAAGCAGCCATATACTGAGAAGATCCGGCAAGAAATTCAGTGGGCTCGTCATTTTTTTTATTATATTTTTTCACAAAAGAGTGTGGTTACATGTTTAATTTATGTTAGCTTCAGTGATATGCCCTTCGAGTAAAGATTCATTTTTAAAATTTTGTATATAATACAAAATTAAACTAAGAATATTTATAAAACAAAAAAGAAAGAAAAATGGCTGGACCAGATCCCACAAGCGGCATCCGATCACGAGTTAACTATTAGAGCAGCCATCACACCCCTCAACCACATTGGAGGGAAGGGAGAGACCCGCTCCACGTAGCTACCGCAAGCAGAGACCTTTTCAGTGAGCATGACCACACCATAATCTATAAATTTGAAACAGATAGCTTGGATAACTAAATACTATATTTATATATATAGTTTTTCTGTTAAAGATAGTACTCGGCACTAAGGACATAATCCCTATATTTCCTTTACAAGCATTCAATTGGTGTATACAAATTACAGCCAGAGAACAACAAGTTGTGGATCCACAAAGTATTGTTCTACGTAGGAATCGAATCTACGATACTGGTACGATCTTAATTACTACGCCATTTGCACTATCATAAACAACAGACGGCCAGTAGACCTATTGACCTCAACTAAATCAAATGCTGTTTCAGACACGCAATTCTTACCACATATTTCTTTAACTAACATAACCAATAACATTTTTTTACTTGAGCCAGAATCTAGGATAATCTAGATCTCATAATCAAGTCAAAATCTTTCAGCTATTCTCTTCTAAGCCTATATACTATAAAACACATAGGAGAAAATAACCGATCACGCTGACCACTCAAGTTGCCTTGAGATTTTATTTCAAAATTTCTTTCTGTGATGTTACCACTTTACTCGTGGATATCGTAAAAGATGACTGCCTTATAATGACCTTTTTTTTGGTAACGCTGTGGAAATGCTTTTACGTACTATCCCCCGCCGCAGTGATAGACGGGGGGGTGTTACTCGCCGGCCATAGATGTTGGCGGCCGGAATGCCCACTAACAACAACAGCGGTCCCTTCCGCGCTTTTACGGGATGCCGGAGAGATCATCTAATGACATTCTATCTCCGATACCCCTACGCTTGGCCATCTGGCCACGTCCAGTCAGCCGTCAAGGCGGTGGGAGGAGGTGCGCGTAGCGGCGCCTCCCTCTCCCTAGTCGCCGCTGGCGGAGCGAGTTCGCAGACGCGAGTGCTTCGCGTTCCCGCTCCGCGGCCTCCTTTGCAGAGATGACTTCCTCGCAAAAGGAGGTCATCGACGTCCAGTACCTGTCGCTGTCAAGCATCTTGTTGATGACGGTCAACAACGACAGGCCCGCTCCAATGACCGCCGACAGGTCGTGGCGTTGAGGCCCCCAGGCGAGACATACCTCCAAGGTGTGACGCGCGTCATCGATTTGCGTGCCACACTCATGACATCCAGGGGCCTCTTCACGTCCAATTCGGTGCAGGTACTTACCGAAGACGGGGTCTTCGGTAAGTACCTGCGTCAGTCTGAAGGACAGGTTGCCGTGCCTTCGTGTCGTCCAGCGGTGAAGGTGGGGCGCTAATTCCTCAATGGTCCCCCGTCCTGCTACGGGGGACTGTAGTTCCTCCCTCCACCACCAGACTACTGCCCTTCGAGCCGCTTCTTTCGCCCTGCTCATTCCCCTCGCGGTGACGCGTTCGCCATTTTCCCGCGCCGCAGCGCAGAACTGGTAGGCTTCCGCCTGAGCCCTAGCCTGAAGTGACCAGGGCGGATCGCCCGCTAACAATGTAGCTGCGGTCCAGGACGGACACCGTACGGGGTACCGTACTGTCCTCACCGCCATGGCCCTCTGCGCCTTGCGTAGTAACGCCTTATTGGAGGCGGTGAGTAACTACGACCAGCCAGCCCTCTTACCGTGATGAGGGTGTCATCTGCGTAGCCTTATAACGATCTGGGCCAACTCCATCTGATGCCGTTTTTGGTCAACAATTACATTCCCAAGGAGGGTTGACATCTGGCAGGTGACCGGTGATAAAACTATTGCCAATAATTTTTACAATATGTAATATGAAAGAAGAGTAGGTACACATTGTATCGACGGCAAGTAATTGGGATAAGAGTAGGATAATAATGAATTGGAGACTAGCTTTTGTACTTTAAAATTAATTGCAAGCTGTTACCAATGCAATAAGTCTACCGAGAGGTCAAATAACTACTAAGTATAATACATGAATAGGTCACACCCGTCGTGCGCCGTCGACGTTTAAAATCCATTAACTTTGGTGCACGCTAATTCAGCTAAGTGAGAACATCCTGATTGAATTTCACTGCCTTTGTGATTTGATGCATCTACATTGTAAGGTGGATTATTCTCGGCACTGTATTATGGATTATTTGATAATATATATACATACATATGTACATACCATCACGCCATGTCCCTTGCAGGGTAGGCAGAGAGGACAGAGTGCCAGAGAATTCTATCCTTGCATACTTCACTCGCTTCCTCAACATTCATAATTCTCTTCAAACACGTTCGCCGGTTTCGGAGACTCTTGACCCCACCTTCTTTCAGTACATGACCGATCTGGTCTAGGTAGGTTAGTCTCGGTCTCCCCCGGTACCTACATCCTATCACTTTCACATTGTATATCTTCTTAACCAGACGTTCGTTCGGCATTCTTTCCACATGTCGTACACATATCGTGCCGACAATTGTATTCCTGTATAAAATATAAAGTTCTACGCCGAATATTCAATTCTCAAGCGGGCTATTTCTAAATTCACGAATTGTTGTTCTGATATTTCATGTAACTTATCTCTTAATTGTATATTACTAAGGGCATTTCTAATTTAAAGCATTAATGCTTTAAATTAGAAATGCCCTTTGCTTGCATGCTTTAAATTTAAATTGGTGGAACACGGTATGTTTGAAATAATTTTTTAAATTAAAAAAAATATACATTATGTATTTTTAAGTTTAGTTACGTTTTTAATGTCAAATTTCGGATAATTTACAGTGTCTGGTCAGTGTATAAATGGAAAATTTTCTAATAATTAACAGCAACTGTTCAAGAGATATTAAAGTGCTTGATGTGAAAATGATCAAAGAGGACGAGGAGGAGAGGAGAGGTTAAAGAGTCCTTCTTTCTCCTTTAGAGCCTATATACACAAACACCCCAGTGCTGGCAAGTACCACCTCTACAAAAATTATGTTCGATTAAAGTATTAGCAGTGTAATAAGGATACTTAAGAAACAAATCTCAAATTCGCATTTATAATATTCATTTTCTTGACACAATAAACATATCTTTTACAATAAGAAGGAAGGAAAACGCCAATATGTAACAATGGCAATATAAAGAACTAGTTGTTCCTGCCTCCTTCACGTGGCATATTGTTAGTGTATGTTGTACGTATATAGAAACATGAAAATAATTTAAACGTATTCATTACTATTTATGTAATGTTACTCTATGATGTATTTAAGGATAGTTATAGATATAGCTTAATTTTAAATAAATAATTAATATGTACAATTAAATTTTAAATTAAAATTGAAAAAAAATTGAAAAATTAGATTTGCTGTCGAATAATGGATCCCGACTATTCAGTTGTTGTGTTCCATTATTAAAATATATATTATTTTCTGCAATAGTATTTATTCAATAATATATTATAGAATTCTAGACCACCGGACATCTAAGTGCTTGTTTTTTTCTTTTCAGTTTTTTTTATTGTGTACGTAATTTTGTTCACTTTTTACGTAGTTGAGTTTTTTGATTTTTTTAATTATTTTTTTTTATTTCATACTGTTTAGTTATGAATACATAGGTGGCTATTGTTATTTTATTTATTAATAAGTAGGTATCTAACTATATATAGTTTTTCTACTGAAGTTGAGTTTTAACTCGTTAGAAGTTGAAGATGGGCGACCGCGTCAGACATTAGATACTTTAGGTAGTCCAATATACCTACTAGATACTTTAGTATATGTCCATCCACATTCACACGCACAGTCATACGGTTTTTTCGTCTCTTCATCGTAAATTTCTACTGTCTAAAAACCTGTATGTGAAAAAGGTTGTTACGAAACCTTAAATCAATATATATCCTAAACGGTCAGTCGAATCGAAAAATCTTGAGAGCTAAAAATGATTTTTAAATACCTATTCAACGATACCCCACTTGATATAGTTTGTTGACTTTAGTTTTTTTCTTTTTCACAATATGGCGTCCAGTAGTCGCCATTTTAAATTTTCACTAACGTCATGTCTTTAGTGACACTCGTCGGACTAAGAGGAATGGATTGACGTGTGAATCATAAAAATCGGCCCAGGCGTTTGGTCTGTATAGTGCTTCAAAGGAACATACAAACATACATACATAGACTGTTAATCACAATAACACTTCTGTGGGTGGCGCAGTCGGGTAATAAACCAACTAAATCAATGAAATTCCATTCATTTAGTTGCACTAACTGTACAACTATCAATAATTAGATACATACCACTTAACGGGAGTGGAATCACACCTATCTATCATAAGACTGTTTAAAATAACATCAAATTTATTTCCCCTTATACTAATATTAAAAAACTGTTGACAATCCTTTCTTTGCCAAAGGAATCGTAAAATGCTGTTTAAAGGAGCACTGTGAAACTCTTGCAGCGAATCTTGGTTTGTATTTGGGCAACACTAAATGGAATTTAGTAAATCTAGGAGTTTTGGCGCGAATGTGGAAATGTCATGTCACGCTCTTGTATTATATTCATTTTTTTAGTGTTTTGTAGTGTTATATTGAATAATTTTGCTGGTATTTTATGCAATATGGTACAGTTAAAGTGCTGAGGTGTAGTGAATATGGTATAATAGTGGTTTACGTGTATTTTCATATTTTGCCAAAATTCACAAAGAAAACCATTGATTAGGTTATCAGCACCCGATTAATGGTAACGACTTGACTTACTGACAGACAATGACTATTAAAGCTACATAATATGAAGAAATGATGAACATATATGAAAAATAATTAAATAAGACTTGGCTGTATGGGCTTTGATCCCTTTGCCTGTCCGAATGGACGAACAGAACAAAAAAAAAATTTAGTAAATCTAATGAAAGAATCACAGATATTGACCGCCCAATGATAAGATGAAAGATTAACAATAGTAAGGTTACCAGTTCATTAATTGCGATCAACTCAATATGTCTCTTCTTCTTTCGCCCAACGCCCACAAGTCATCTCCGCATTCAATCTCTTCCTGTTTATGTCATATTTCATTTATTGTTTCTTCAGTCTTGTCCTATACCTAAAGCCTTTAACATTCATACTTAAACCTTTCACACAATTTTTTTTTTCTTTTTTTAAGAAGCATGCAATGACGCAGACTCAGAACAACACTTTGTGGCTCGCACAAAGTATTGTCCTGCGTGGGAATCGAACCCATGGCACTGGCACGAAAGGTCGGTATCTTAACCATTACGCCGTTTGTGCAGTCAACTTTCATCCTATCTGAACACATATCCATACCACAACAGGTTTACTTTTTAACTTTGTCGTCACTGGCGCAACTTCCTGACTTTCTTATATATGATCATTTATTTTATCCATTCTCGTCAATCCGCATATCCATCTCAATATTCGTTTTTCTGCATGTATTCTATTCGTATCTCTCCATCTCAATATTCGTAAATCTCCAAAGCCATCTCTCATCTATCGCTTTTGTAGCCTATTTTCGAATATATATTTCTTCATCTCAGCTCATGAATCCTCCTCCCATAGTTGAGCTCGAGCTTCCAGAGAAATTTACCTACTCGACAAACTGGTTGGCAGAAAAAAAAATAAAGCTGACCAAAAAAATATCCGTGTGGTTTATCCGTACGGTGACGGAGTAAGAATAAAATTCACCACACCCTATCTTACACGTGGACGATCGTAAGAGACTAATAAGGTATGTAAATAGTATATAACATCTATGCCAGAGAAGGTAAACTCGAAACAAAACCCTATACCAACATGTCTCACCAGCGTGGTATAGTAGGTCAACGTCCCTCGTCCATTACGGAGGAGGCTCGAGCCCAACAGTGGGACATATATGAGCTAAGATGATGATGATGACCAAAAAAATAAAGCTACCCACAAGCGATTACGAGTTAATGAATAGAGCCGCCATGTGGTGGTTCGTGAGGAGGCCTAAATCGAACAGTGTACATCAATAATGTTATGAATACATATTACTTGCTTTACATGCCATAGTGGCTTAGCATTTAAAGTTGTCAGTCATGCACCTGATCACTCTTTGATCGACTGTAGTTGTAACAGAATACTGGAGTATGTTTTCCGTATCGTGGCGGAGAAGAAACAATACACCACTCCCCTATCTTGCTTCTGATAGGGATATAAAACGTATAATAACATGTATGCAAGAGAAGGACGACTCGAAACAAAACCCTATATTAACACGCCTGACCAGCGTGGTATAGTAGGTCAATTTCCCTTTTATTACGGAGGCGGCTCGAGCCCAACAGTGGGGTATATATGAGCTGAGATGATGAGATGACAGGAATAAAGGAATAGAATGTGCGTCTAGAAACACGAAGTGTATTAAATACGTTTTCCGTAGTTGATTGCTATCTGTTGATACTGCGCATCGTAGCTAAATGGCTTAACTCTTTGCGTACCATATAATACAAAGGCGAAGTCGCCCTGATAGAATACTCGCTCAAGGGAACAAATAGGTACTACAAATACTTGAAAAGTTAATGATTTAATTAAGTTTTTGTAATGGTATGGCACCGTGTCATGAGTTCGAGTCCCACGCATATATTTATTATATTATGAGCTTGTAAAGTCTTCAAATACATACAAGGATTATTTCCTTAGCGCAGGATGTTAACTTTTCATATTAAAAAAAAACAATTGCTCCTGTGATGATTGTAAGTTATTTATTTATTTCACTTATTATTACTAAATATTATGCATATCTACATAAAAATATTATAAAAAAACATATAATCTAAATAAATAATGCTAGTACAATACATAACCGCCAAAATTTTATTACAGATTATAAAAATAGATCAGAAATAAATTAAAAAAAATATTTGTTTAAGTATAACATTTAAAATATTTTTTCTTAATTATATTTACATAAACGTAGGTATATCTTACTTAAGCAGACAATAATATTTTCATCCCTAAATATGTTTAAAGGATTAAAACAAAACAATACAATTACAAATGGATTTGTTTTCAACTCATTAGTTGAAAAACAAAATGCATTGTTTACTATAAATAAGTATCATTAGTTAATTACACTTCAACTAAATAGTATTTGTTTATCTATAAATACATACATTTTCTTGTAATTTAAATCAGTTTACGAATCACTTTTGTGATGAAAAGTGATTCGTTAGTATAGAAAGTAGCGTCTGTGCATTGATGTTAAAAAGTTTTGTTCTCGAAAGTATAGGAAGTAAAATTTATAATCTGTGACATAGACTTTTTAAATAATTTAGAAAACCAAAGTGTTCCTTATTTGGATATATACAGGTAAAATATTCACTTTATTATAATAACAATGAATTGTTATTTAGAGATAGGATTTCATTATGATGTCTAACGTAGCGGTTAACTTTAAAAAAAAATTAACAGTGTTTTAAAAATTGCTAGGGTTTGATTCGTATGCATAATTATTTATGGGCTGTATAAATTAATATTCTAAGCATGAATGGCAGTTTTAAATATTGGTAGTCCCTGAATTTATTTCATAGTGTGTTGTGTTCTGATCAAAATTATATATATCTAAGTTTTTAGAGTGTGTCAAAACTTATATAATTCATTTAACGGTTTTTGTTCATAAATTTGCCAAAAAAATGCTGCTATCCAATCTTGGAAGGAGTTCGGTTTAGGCAGTGTTATTAATTTTATAAAAACGTAGGGTTATTTAGGTAGGGCATTTTTTTCATAATATTTGTCCTCAGCATCATTTCAGTTCATGTATAGGGGCCGTCCATTAATCACGTGAGGTTTGAAAATTTTAAGAGAAAAGAGAGGGTGACAAATCACAAGAGGAAGGGGGATTGAGTAAGATATCACGTATATTTATTTTTTCCTCAAACGCTGAGATTTTGACTTGCCGTTGCCGTAGGTGGTCTGTATAAAAACCTTTTTGCAAAGTATAAAAAAGCAAAAAACTGAGAATATAATGAGCTGTGGGCTACTTTTTTGTAGGTACTAAAAACCCACGTGATGCTGGTGGGGCTAGGGGTCATAGTCTTCAACCTTACCACGTATCACCAAGCAAGAGGGGGGTTAAAAATGCTAAAAAAAAAGATCACGTGATTAATGGACGGCCTCTAAGTCCCATGCCTGAGCTCGAACCTCCTCTACGGCAGGAGGGAAATTAATCTACTATTACTATTATACCGCGCTGGTCATACTAGTTGGTATGGGGTTTTATTTCGAATTCTCCTTCTCTTGCATAGAACATTTGCGTATTATATTCCTTACTCGTCTTTTATTACACTTACGGGCATGAAAGAGGTTGATGATGTTTTTCCTCCATCACCATAAGCAATATCATAATATTAGTAAATTGAAAATGTCAGATTCTCACTCTGAGTTTTTTGATTATTACAATTATATTTTATTATTATTTATTTTAATTCACTATGACTATATGACTGCACAAATGGCGTAGTGGTTAAGATACCGACTTTTCCTACCAATACCGTTGTAAATTTGCAGGCAAATGCTTTGTAGGATCCACAAGCAGTTGTTCTGAGTCTGGGTATAATTTGTCTGTGTTGATTGCATATTTTTTAAGTTTCCGCATTACAAGGATTATTTACTTAGTGAAAAAGACCACCCGTCTTTAAAAAATAAACAAAACTCTTATATAACTTTTTTCAGATAATCCTTAATAATCACACATATCCTATTTACAGGTCAAAGGAAGAAACCAATGTTACATTTCATTCTTCTGCATAAATATCTAAACAATTTTCAGTTGAAATTTGTCGTACGTCTTTATGTGGCTTTAAGTAGGTTATATTTCGACTTTTAACAATATAAGTCGGAATTTACTTGCTTATATCTACTTAAAAACTATTCTTTCAAGTATAAATCCATTGAAATCATAATTATATTATAATTTCTAACAATCTAACAATATTACTAATTTGGTTATTGTAAATTTTCTTCTGCTACGAAAACGGAATATGTTCGAAGGTTAAATGAGAGCTAATTTTATTAATTTACACTTTTAATTACAATTGCTAGTTATTTGGAATAAGAGATCATTTGTAATCGTATACATATAAGAATAACATCTAAAGTTGGACCTTGCAATGTCCAAACAAAAATGTAAGAAATATTTCGAAGATATCTCGTTCAAAGAACTCCTATTTTCACTAACAACTTGTAAATTTAGGTTGCACCCAAAGAGTAAAATTATATTAACTGAAAAAGAGTGGCAACTCGATGGTAAAATATGCATGTATGGAAAGTGCTGCTACCTAGAGCTAAGGCGGTGAACTAAAGTTGAAGTAATATACTACATATATACCTACGTATCTACATATTGTGTGTATGTAATTATATAGGATTTTTCTTTACTATGAAACCTACCCTGAAATATAAAAATAACATATCAGCTGCTAACGAAACGGCAATAGTATAAACTTAATAATGAAAATTGAGATAATTTCCAGAAAGAACATTAATAACCGAAAATAGATTATTGACAATAAGTACATACGCTAGGAGCAAAAAATAACAATTCTCAGTTGTCAAACTTTTGACAATTACAACAAAATGGCAGCTATGTTTGTACAAACAATCTGTAGGCGGCGCGACGATCAGTAAAAATAAGTAATGTTTTAACTGTGCCCCCCCAGGTTGCACCTAAAGCAATATAAATTACACATGGCATTGAAGTTATATATTTTCTTCACATCAATTGAGGTCGCTAGAACCAGAGTGGCCTAACAGCAGTTTTGCAACTTTTAACCTAACTGCAATTACGTAATCTAAAAATGTCAATCTACAAAACCACAGAGGCCTAAAATTGTTTACAAGCTCTTAACAATAGATGACAGTACAATTAAATTTTCGGCTTATGTTCAAATAGATTAAATCGAATCTAATTTAATTTTAAATCCCTCCATAGTGTAAAATATGATTCTTGTAGTTAGGCCGCTCTGGTTCTAGCAGCCTCAATTTATGTTAAATAAAATTTAAATTTTAAACAACACCTAAGGCGATATAAATTAGACATAAAATCAACGTAATTATTTCTGATATTTACGTAAGTATTACACATTTCAAACAAAATTGTTTTTACGGATTCTATCGCGTTTGTATTTGATTTTTAATTTCCCGACGTTTTAAACTCGTAACTTCGTAACGACGACGTAAGAGAGCGAGTAGGTATGAAAGAGAGTATTGGTGTAAAGATGCGAAAGGGAATGCTCCGATGGTTCGGACATGTGGAAAGAATGCCGAACGAACGTCTGGTTAAGAAGATATACAATGCGAAAGTGGAAGGATGTAGGTACCGAGGGAGACCGAGACTAACCTATCTAGACCAGATCGGTCATGTACTGAAGGAAGGTGGAGTCAAGAGTCTCCGAAACCGGCGAGCGTGTATGAAGAGAATTATGAATGTTGAGGAAGCGAGTGAAGTATGCAGAGATAGAGTTCTCTGGCACTCTGTTCTCTCTGCCTACCCTGCAAGGGATATGGCGTGATGATATGTATGTATGTGTTAAATACTTTACAGCGTTCATGGTCACGGGATCCCGTAAAAAACGCGATAGAATCCGTAAAAATAGTTTTATTTAAAAAACGTTATAAGTTATTTATATTATGTTTCATTTTCCTTAAACTTTAGTAGGTAGTCGTTGGGGAAAACGGTTATAAGTTCTGCGTATTACGAAGATCTGTGCTTATATCATTTACTTATATTAATCTGTATTTATATAATTGTATCTTTTTCAGTAAAATTGTTGTTGTAATTATAAGTAGATCATGTCATGCTTTTTTCCTATCAAAGCTTGACAGAGTCTGCTTACAATTACTACAATAATATTCGTCATCACAAATTGACATCCTTGTGTGGGAAGAAATACGAAGAATTTATTTTCATATTTATATGGTTAAGATATACCTATTTAACATAAATCGTATATTCAGCCAAGGTATGAATACCCTATTGCCGTGAGAACTGCAAACTGAGCCTGCAAAAAATTTTTAACCTTTTATTTCACAATAAATATAGGAATATTCGTGTGGTTACGGCGTAAGAACATAATTCACCACCCCTACTTTACCAGTGCGTTAACTTTAAAGACGACTATATTTCTTTATACTTTTTTTTACTACTCTTTATTTTAGCCTTTGTACCTTGCTTTCAACCTAATGTTTATTTTTATTTGTATACTAAATTAACATGTGACATTTACAAAATAAAATATTTTATTACCGATTTTATTTCCTTCTTTACTACTGTTTAGGAGGCCTATGTCCTTTAGCCATAATATTAAGACATGAAATGAAGAAATCGAAGATTTCCATTGACGTCATTATCAGAAGATTGGGCGCTTCAATATAGTGCTGAATATAAGTAGGTTCTGTCTGGCTTTTTTTTCAATCAAAGCCCTATAGTTTCTACTTATGTTTTGTACTAAAACAATTTTCGATATTGGCAGTTCTACTGACTACGGTGAGAAGATTGATTATTAATCATCTAATTGATCATCCTATGAGCTATCGTTTTAAGTACGTTTCGATGGGCTATGTGATACTATAGTCTCTCGATTCATACTTTAATTGGTGGCTTCGGATGTGATGGGCGGTAGCTACGTCCGTGTACCTTCCCTACAATGAGGGAAGTAATAGCAAGTATTTAACTCTTGATCAGGCTGATTATAAGATCTAGTCCGAACATAATTTATTTTTAGCATTATATTGAAAAAGAGAAGGAATACTCGAAACAAAACCTTATACCAACACGTCTGACCAGCATGGTATAGTAGGTTAATTTCCTTCCCATTGTAGAGGCTCGAGCTCAACAGTGGGATGTATATGAGCTGTGATGATGATGATAATGATTATATTGAAAAAATAAAACGTAGAAATATATCCTAGTTCGGCAACTCATACTTACTAAACATTTTCATTTAAAAGATGTAGCTTAAAAAATTACGAGCTCGCTGAGTTTCTTGCCGATTCTTCTGCTTACGACTGAAAACCCGACGTAAATTATTAGATTTATTTCACAAATATTTAAAATTGACAATATGTAAGTGCCCTTATTGATGCATAAATCTATCCTATCTAATAGATCTGCACACATTTCTGAAACTAGTATAAAAAAATATATTATTATGTTCACATATTTTTATTGTTTATGGTGGCAAACAAACTAGCAGCAAACCCGTTGGTTAATGTTTCTGCCGCTCATGGATCTTATTAATACCAGGTGTACAGCTAGGCCACTACTTACCAACGAACACCCACTCAGAAAGTCATGCCTCCAGCTCTCTCGCTCAGAGAACGAAGCGCAACAGAATATTACTACTGCTTAGGTGTCGATTTTCTGCGAGAGTCATCATTCTCCTATTCTTATCCCAATTACTTGAGGTCGATACAATATGTTCTCCTCTTTCATAGTACACATTGTAGAAGTTATTGGAAATAGTTTTATGACCGACCGCCTGCCAGACGTCAACCCTCCTTGGGAATGTAATTGTTGACCAAACGGCATCAGATGGAGTTGGCCCAGGTCGTTATAAGGCTCTTATCGTTATAAGGCTTGTCTTTTACGACATCCACGCGCAAAGTAAGGGTTGGTAGTATTCGTAGCCGCTACCGCACAGCAATTTTCTGCGATTGTGTGGTACTGTAATGGACTGGTATCCATAACAGACTGGTTCGGAGATTTAGACAGATAATGTCAACAGTATAATCCACCACTATTTGATCTTATTATTTTATCAATTACCTATTTTATTTTTATGTTATTCGATGTTACATACATATAAGAAATTAAATAATTTTAATTTATTTTAACGTATTTTTATTTTGTTTTTACTATTTCAAATTTACGACAAGAAACAGAAAACAGATTACCTAATCAGATATACAAATAAATAGTATACTATATTTTAAAGCTAAGCAGGAAGCTATAAGTTCAAAATTATGATCGGTTGGCATCCATAACGCATTCAATACCTAATAGGTACGCACCACAAAAATCGGCCAAGTGCGAGTTGTACTCGTGCACGAAGGGTTCCGTAAAACTAAAAAAAATATGTGATGTAACTAAAAATTTAAGGTTTTCGGAATTTTTCCTATTTATATTATATATGCTATAAATCGTTACTTCATGCGAAATTTCAAGATTGTAGGTCGACTGGAAGTAGGTACCCTTTAGTTTTTGATTCCCTTGCGAGTAGTTGCGTGTTTGAAAATATGCAGCTTAAATTGATGTTTCTTTTGATTGCGTTGATATAGAAGTTTGATTTTATTACAGCTTAAAGGTCTTATAGATCTGAGTATTTGATATGAATTTGAACTTAATACCTCTACGCGTTTATGAGGAAAGGGGTAGTACGTTAAAAATTATTAAAAATATTTTTATTATATGATGTAATTAAAAATTTACGGATTTCGCAATTTTTCCTTTATTTGTGCTATAAGACGTTGCTTCGTACCAAATTTCAAGATTCTAAGTTTACGGGAAGTACCCTGTAGGTTTTGATTCCCCTGCGAGTGTCGTAAATTTGCGGCATAAACACCTGTATCTTTTGATTGCATTGGCTTAGAAGTTTAAATTTTTCACAGCTTTAAGGGACAGTAGACTTGAGTATTAGATATAAATTTCAGCTTGATACCTCCACGCGTTCCTGAGAAAAAGGGTCTTGACAGACGGACAGGCGGACGGACGGACAACAAAGTGATCCTATAAGGGTTACGTTTTTTCCTTTTGAGGTACGGAACCCTAAAAATGGTCAGTAGCATAAATCTACTACTGCAGAACTACTACCTGCTGCTGAGATAGTGGTTCTGCAGTTGTAGAGCCTTGCTACTGACTGTTTTCTGTCTGCAGGAAACAACACGACACTTAGTACTGCACCCATTAAACACTAATACTTTCGTAGCGTATCATGTTTGACAATTCTATGACATAATGTGGGTGTTAATGTTTCACATTCTTTTTTTGAAATTATACTTTTTAGGCGCGTTATAAAAAAATATAAGAGTGAAAATTTAAGATTGTAACACAAAAGTAACAGGTTGAAGTTGGAAGCAAAACCGCTTATTATATTTCGAAAATAAAAAGTTACTAATAAATAGAAATAACGACGTTTGTCGATCTATCCCAAATCAACTGTTCAATAACTTCATACGTTTCCTTCCAGTTGGCACTCTTATTTTTTTTAAACACCAGCCTACATCAGCCATCCTTGTATTGCAGCTTTACAAACATATAATTAACGCAGACTCAGAAGGACACTAAAACGACACAAAATATAAAATAGATAAATACAAAATAGAAATAAAAGAACATCCGTTTATAAAAACACTAGCTTCTGCCCGCGACTTCGTCGGCGTGGAATAGTCGTGAGTTAGCGTTAATCCAAAGAAACTATACCTCCTACAATATTTCATCCCCCTTTTCAACCCTTTACAACGTTTTTTCCAATTAAAAAGTATGCCTGTGTCCTTTCTCATTCTTTAAGACTATCTGCGTACCAAATTTCATTTAAATCAATTCAGTCGTTTTGCCGTGAAAGCGAGACAGACAGACAGAGTTACATTCGCATATATAATATTAGTAAGGATTAATAAAACTTTTGCAATATGTACGTTGGAAGAGTACTTATAACGTCGACCCCAAGTAATTGAGATAAGAGCAAACTGAGGATGATGAGAATAATCTCTTCGATCTTCTTACGTAGTACCAACCGTTGAATATAGTCAAGCGAGTTCATTTTGCGATCGTCAAAACGAGCAAATAGTTACATCACTGCCCGTTAGTGACGGTCACAAACCAACTTCGCTTAACAAAAGCAGTTATTCTTCTGTAGACGTCTTCTTATTTTCTCTATTTTGTGACTTGCGCTTGAAGATTTATTTACCATCAGTAAAGGTATTCTGACAAAAGATTTTAGTTATCTTGACATTACTTTCTTATTCTACGCCTTTTTTAAACGCCATATAATAAGTATAAGGCTGTAATAAAACCATAGTATAAGGCTGTAATAAAACACAGAAAATTTAAAACTAATATTTTTTTTAACCGAATCAAGTAACGTACATAGATACATACATATCACCACGCCATACCCCTTGCAGGGTAGGCAGAGAGAACAGAGTGCCAGAGAACTCTATCCTTGCATACTTCACTCGCTTCCTCAACATTCATAATTCTCTTCATACACGCTCGCCGGTTTCGGAGACTCTTGACTCCACATTCCTTCAGTACATGACCAATCAAGTAACAAATCCAAGATATCAAGATCAGTAATAATATTCTTATGCTGTTGAAATAAATAGTAATTATTTCAAAAATATCAAAATAATATGTGATTAATCGCATAAAAATTCATTTCTTATTATGATAATTATACATTAATTTTACTGATAACTGGTGGAAAATTTTATAAAATGTTATGTGCCCGACTGGGTACACAATCACCAGACGAGGTTACCAACACAAAGGCATTACAAACAACTGAACAAATAAATATTATTTAAGTTGGACTCCTTAAATTTTATATAAAGTAATGATACTTTAAACTGAAATTATTTTTCGGGTGGTGATGAAATAATTATAAAAATTACCACCTCATGCATTTTGTCTAAGGAAAAGACAGATTAAGCAGCTAGCTCACTGTAAGAGAAAGAAAACTCATAATAAAACACACTACACTATATCAAACCCAAAGAGTAAAGTTATTAAACTGGAAAAGAGTGGCAACTCGATGATAAAATATGCATGTATGGAAAGTGCTGCTACCCAGAGTTTAGGCGGTGAACTAATGTTGAAGTGATATATATACATATCTACATGTGTATGTGTAATTATATAAAATTTTCTTTTACTATGAGATCTACCCTGAAATATAAAAAAACATATCAGCTGAGAACGAAACAATCATAATATCAGCTTAACAATGAAAGTTGAGATAATTTTCAGAAAGTACATCAATAATCGAAAATAGATCGATGACAATAAGTACCAACGCTAGGAACAAAAAATAACAATTCTCAGTTGTCAAACGTTTGACAGACAGGACAAAATGGCAGCAGCTAAGTTTGTACAACCGGTACAACCAATCTGTAGGCGGCGCGACGGTCTGTAAAAATAAGTAATGTTTTAAGTGTGCCCCCCCAGATCAAACCGTTTCATCTAAAAAACCAGAAGAAGATTGAAACAATCGAAAGACGCATCGCCAACATGTTTAACAAAAAAAATAGTCGACTCCAAGATCCTTACTACATATATCTTATGAAAAAAGAATTTATAAATTGATTCTTAAAAAGAAAGTAAAACCCATAAAACACACTTCTCATAAAAAATCGAAATCAAGAAACCAAATCCAAAATTAGATTTTTAAATTTTTGTCTCTCTTTTTCTTCTTTTGTTTTGATTGGCAATCAGCTACTAATACGATTCCATTGTTGCAAGTGTCTGATTAAAATTTTCTTCTTAAATTATCAAATTCTTCACCTTCTTAGTTTTTTCAAATTAATCATTCTGCGTCAATAAGTTAAAACGTCGCCTTCCACAATGCTATGGCCACACTGTTAATGGAATCTTCTGGCAAACGAAAATGTTTGTAAAGCACTTTATATCATATTTACTACAACCTCAGGAGTTCCTCTATACTACATTACATAAAATGCTATCAAAATTATTTAGTACATTCCGTTATAATATTAAGATATGGAAAATAAAACAAGGCCACCACATGACTCCTTCAAGTTCTCGTCAAAAGTCCCGTTTGTCCTTTAAATTAACTGTTAGAGTTAGATTAGGGCACTTATAATACAAAAACTTTAAACCTTTTCTTTTAATTCTCCATACTATGCTTTTGTAAAGTCTGAATTAAAAAAGAAAAAGAGAAGAGATCTTGCTTTAGAGACCAACTGCAAAGTTCCATCTAAGCAGAATGGGATAACATCATACAACACGGGACCGTGACTCCGTGACGTTTTCCGTGACGTGTTAGGTGTGGTAACGGAGTAAGAATACAATTCACCACCCCCTATCTTATCTCGTGGGTGATCGTAAGAGACGACTAAGGGATATACGCATATAACATCTATGCAAGAGAAGGAAAACTGGAAACAAAACCCTATACCAACACGTCTGACCAGCGCGGTATAGTAGATTTATTTCCCATTACGGAGAAGGCCCGAGCCCAACAGTGGGACATATATGTGCTGTGATGCTGATGATGATGACCGTGACTTTCATCCGATTGATGAAAAACCATATGGAATCAGTAATAGAAGCGGGATGCAATATAAGTTATTAAATTAACTGTCTCTAAACTTTTTTCTTCGTGTTCATTGTTTCCCATTTCTTAATACTCCGTACAGCGTAAAATTACTAGTTAGACAATATAAGAAGTCTATGAAAATTTAATTTGAATTTAGAACAGTAACATTGAGAATTAAGTCTTATAGGGACGTTTGGCGGGAATCTGAAAACGTCATGTGGTGGTCTTGTATTATATTTAATATCTTAGCGATTTAACGTTAATATAACAATATCAGATAATTTTAATGGAATTTTATATAATGTAATGCGACGGAACTGCTGTGATGTAGTGAATATAATATAAAAGTGCTTTACAACGTTTTCGTTTGCCACCAAAATTCCCAGAAGATACTGTTAACAGAGGGCTGTGGCACTGTTGATGGCGACGATTTGACGTACTGACAGACATTGGACTAATATGAAGAGACTAAATAGAAGACGTGAGGAAAATTCTAATTCGACACTGGCAAAAATTACTCGTAGAAGTAGTTGATTGTCAATACAAAAATAAAGAGGCAAAGAGGAGTCTCACACAACAAGCTACGACATTTAATATTTATTCCTAAATTTATACATTTTCCTTATAATCTTTACAAAATATAAACAAGTAGGTAAAGTTTACTCCAATTTGTCCTATCGGTTATAATTCACACAATCAACATATGTCGAAATTCATTTAACGCCATTCAAATTTGATTTAAGGCTAATGTGTTGGAATAGATATATACATAATATATTTCCGTGTGGTGACGGAGTAAGAATACAATTCACCACCCTCTATCTTACCCCGTGGGTGATCGTAAGAGATGACTAAGGGATATAAAACGTATATAACATCTATGCAAGAGAACGAAAACTCGAAGCAAAGCCCTCACAAAGTCTGACGAACGTGGCATCATCTCAGCTCATAAATGTCCCACTGCTGAGCTTGATCCTCCTCCATAGTAAGAGGGAAATTGACATACTATACCACGCTGGTATAGTAAATACGCTGGTAGCGTGGTATAGTAGGTCAATTTCCTTCCCATCGTGGAGGAGGCTGAAGCCCAACAGTGGACAAACATACATGAGCTGAGATGATGTTGGAATAAAAGAAAGACTTAGTATAACACTGATTTATATTCCTTTTTGTGACGTGGAAATTTACTAGGAAAGAATTTTATGAAATTCATCCGCAAAATGGGTGAAACACAGTGGCAAAGTTTGTATTTTAATAATAAAAGAATATTCATTGTCAAAATGTCCAATTAATCTTCAATACCTAAATATAAATAAACACGTATTTCAACATTTGTCAATTTTCATCCCTTAAGGCTGTAAATTAAAGAATTAAAGCTGGTACATAATACTTTTAATTGATTTCTTATTAGAATTAGCACAAACAAGTACTAGACAGCCTGTTACTTTTTTTACGTATATTCAAAAAATCTGCTTACTTTTATTACGTATATTCAAAAAATTACTTTTATTACGTACATACATACATATCATCACGCCATATCCCTTGCAGGGTAGGCAGAGAGAAAAAAAATATTACGTATATTCAAATAATGCTCCTCAGTGGACATATTTCTACTTCAGGGTGAAAATTATAAATGAATTTTGCTTAGATACTTTTCAAGCTACAAAAAAATAATAAAAATTATATTTAACGGGGACCTCTTACAAAAATTCTACGTAGATGAATTCGCGAGCAAAAAGATAAACTTGTATTAATATAATAGACAATAATATTTAATATAAACTTTAAACTCCAATTGTCTATTGTTCATAAATCTAAATATCTCACCTCAGGTCTCACCTCCATCAACACGAATGTGCTCTGCTGCATTTCCACAGTTATTACTATCATTGTTAACTATTATAGATCTGTATCAGAAGGTGATTGGATAAGAACTGAGTTCGATACCGGCTGCGGTTCTACAATGTAGGTCTTGTGAACGATACCATACAGCCTTAAATAAACAGGGTTGGAATAAGACGTACTAACATTTTTTTTTATTTCTCAGAAGTGACTATAGTGTATATGCCTTCTCTGTAGCGACGAAGTCATCATTCTCCTACTCTTATCCTGATTACTTGGGGTTAATACAATATGTACTCCTCCTCCACATTATATATTGTAAAAGTTATTGGCAATAGTTTTATGACCACCCACCTGCCAGTCGTCAACCCTCCTTTGGAATGTAATTGTTGACCAAAAGCATCAGATGGAGTTGGCCCGGGTCGTTATAAGGCCCTTAGTCGTCTTTTACAACATACACGAACAAAGTAAGGGTTGGTAGTATTCGTACCCGCTACCACACAGATTTAAGAATATAATATACCACCCTCTTTCCTGCCCGTGAGGGTCGTAAAAAACTAACGAACATAATATACAGTTATTCAGTCTGTTAGTGGTAGGTGGTAGGACCATGCTGTTGACAGTTCTCTGTCTACAGCCGCGGGCCGGTCCGTCCAGGGTAGTACCACACTCTCGCAGAAGATGACGTCTGAATAATGGCAATGTGCTATTGTGTTTCGTTCGGTGAGTGAGACAGCCGGAAGCCCAACTTGGTGGGTTTGGGGGTTGCATTGGTAGACAGTGGCCTAGCTATTATACCATTGGTATTGCAAGATTCCATGGGCAGCAATGACACTTACCATCAGGTGTACTGCTTGCTTGTTTGCCACCATAAGCAATAAAAAAGAAGTTAATATACAGCAAACATATACCAAGAGCAGGAAATTTCGAAATAAAATGCTAATACGTCTGACTAACATGGCATAGGTCAATTTCTATCCTGTTGTGGAGTAGGCTCTAGTGCAGTAGTTTGAGATATATGACCTGAGATGAGAGATGCAGACGTGACATGCTTGCGGTCCTTAACAATACCTAAAGTAATAATTTTATTCTTACTTTTTTGTGCACAAGGTAAGGTGGTACGGTGGATGTGTAAGACATGTAAAGCATTACCGCGACATAATTTGCAGCCTAACCTTATTGCAGCCTAACTTAACCTATCGGAGATCGATGCTATTGCCATAGGCTAGAAATTTTGACATTTTTTTAATTAAAACAAAGAATTCTGCTGAAAACCCTTCTTTTCATTTGGGCCAGGATTCTTTTCGAGTATTATTTTGAAATTACATGAGGTGAATAGATTCCCGTAGTATTTCTAAACTTTAAATGGTTATAATCAGTGGTTAGGGGTGCATAGTCCGGAGCGTGCTCGTCGCATCTCCTGCCAGTCTAGTTAGACTGCTAATCCGGCTCGAATAATGCGTACCGCAATGCGGGTTAGGGCGTCCCCCGGAGGCGACGCGTACTGACCCGCCCCCGTCGGTACGAACATCGGCAGATGTGGCGATGGGGGCCGCCATCCATCACGCCTTGCCCAGTCAGGCGAGTCGAGGAGAGCAGTGTGCCGGGTGGGCACGTGGAATGTAAGAGGATGTGTGGAAGGTAAGTTGCACGAGCTGATAACCGTCATGGCGGACAAACAGCTAGACGTGCTCTGTGTAACAGAGACCAAGCGAAGGGGCAACGACGCCTGCGATCTTCCTGGTGGCGGGATGGCTCTGTGGTCTGGTGTACCACAGAGCGATCGAGTCAGCATGGGGGTAGGAGTGCTGTTGTCCTCTCGCTTGGTCTCAGGTGTGAAGGATTACGGAATGTATGATCCCAGACTTCTTTGGGTCCGTATAAAACTAGGTGTCTCCAAGGTATTCATGGTTGTAGCATATGCTCCCGTGGGATCCTCGGTGGCATCAGACCTAGAGAAGTTTTGGGATATTGTTAGGGAAGTTCTGGATATGGCAGAAACCAGTGAACGTGTGATTGTAAGCGGCGATTTGAACGGATGAGTGGGGACCAAGCGTCTCGACTATGAGGACGTACTTGGTCCATTTGGTGATAAGATAGTGAACGATGCAGGTAGACTCATAACGGATGTATGCATGGAGAGAAACCTTATTGTGTCAAACACATTTTTCCAACATAAGGACATCCACATGTATACATGGAAAAGGAACGAACAGAAAAGTATAATAGATTTAATTTTGGTAAACGGTCGCCTCCGAAGCAAAATATTTGACGCAAGAGCCTACAGGGGCCCCACAGTCGATACGGACCACTATCTCGTTATCGCGAGATTTAGTGGTCTGTTCAGAAAGTGGAGGCACTGGCGAGAGCGTGTCCACTTCGGAGGGCTTGAAAGAATAAAGGTTGAAAGGTTGCAAGAAGAGTGTGTAAGAGAAAAGTATGCAGAGGATGTCCGAGAACGGCTGACGATGGCAAGCCAGCCGCAATCGGACATTGAAGAATGCTGGAGAATATTGAAAGAGAGTATGGTAGATACAGCGAAAGAAGTATGTGAAAGTTCAAAGAAGCATAGAAAAACAAATGGTAATGCATGGTTGGACGCGCAAGTTGCAGCTTCCGTAGAGCAAAAGAAGAAAACGTGGCTGGACTATGTCACTAAGGCCTTGGTTGACACCAAGCCTCCTGAAAGAGAAAGGTGATAGAGCAAATATGAATGCAGAAGATAGACTGACTAAACACTTCGAGGGTAACACGAAACTCTTTTGGAGGGAGGTGAAGAAGTCTCGGGGTGGTTGGTCAGCCATCAGAATGAATAAAATAAGGTCTATAGGTGGAGACATTCTTACACAAACACAAGATGTGTTAAGCCGATGGATCAGTATGGATGAAGTTGAATGGGTTATAAGAATTTTGAAAAATGGTAAGGCAGCGGGCGTTGATATGGTGTCTGCCGAGATGTTTAAACTTGGTGGCTCCTGTGTCTGGGAGGCGTTCCTGTTGCTCCTCAATTTGTGTTGAAGCTCGGGAATGATTCCCAGGGACTGGATTAGCGCAGTCAACGTGCCTTAGTTTAAAAACAAGGGTTCACGTTATGACTGCGCAAATTACAGAGCCATAAGCTTGACCAGTTTGGCAGTAAAAGTGTATGTTAAAATTATTGAAAGGAGAATGAGGATGGTGTCCGATGGTTTACTGTGTGAGGAACAAGGAGGTTTCAGGAGTGGAAGGAGATGCATGGATCAAGTGTTCTCTCTGCGCAACATTTTGAAGAAGCATCTGGCTCTAGGTCAGAGGGTTTTCTGCAGTTTTGTGGAGAGAGAGGATTTGACACGATTGTACGAAAGGAACTTTGGGACATTTCACCGGAGTATGGTATTAACGGTAAGCTGCTACGGGCTGTGCAGTCCAGTTACATGGGCTGTACAGCCTGTGTGCGGCTGGATGATGGAAAGTCGCCTTGGTTTGACGTCAATATCTGCGTTAAGCAAGGGTGCGTTCTGTCAGCCAGGCTGTTTATCATATATCTGGATAAATGTCTCCAAAGGTTGAACGATATGAATGTGGGAGTCCAGATGGGCGACTCAGTGGTCACTACTCTGCTCTATGCAGATGATGCAGTCCTGCTGGCACAGTCAGCAACTGACCTGCAGACCCTAGTCGACACAATGACAGAAGATTGTAAGAAAAGGGTTCTACGCGTGAATGTGAGCAAAACCAAAATAATGGTCTTTGAAAGAGATGAAGCCAGAACAGATGAAAAGTAAAAATAGGTAATGAAGTACTAGAGCAAGTGGATGAATTTATATATTTTGGATGTGGTTTTAGCCGAGATGGAAGGTACACCACTCATATAGAGCGAAGAGAAAATGCGGCAAATAGAGTGAACGGAGCGTTGGGACAACTTCTCGGTAGCCACCACCTCAGCCAGAAGGCACGTGTAGCAATACATAACGCTGTGCTTGTCCCAACATTACTGTATGGAAGCGAGAGTTGGGTATGCAGGCAAGAGCATGAAAGCAAAATTAATGCGGTCGAAATGCGATCTCTACGGAAAATCTGTGGAGTTAGGCTGACCAACCGCATTCGAAACGACGACGTAAGAGAGCGAGTAGGTATGAAAGAGAGTATTGGTGTAAAGATGCGAAAGGGAATGCTCCGATGGTTCGGACATGTGGAAAGAATGCCGAATGAACGTTTGGTTAAGAAGATATACAATGCGAAAGTGGAAGGATGTAGGTACCGAGGGAGACCGAGACTCACCTACGTAGACCAGATTGGTCACATGCTGAAAGAAGGTGGAGTTAAGAGTCTCCGAAACCGGCGAGCGTGTATGAAGAGAATTATGAATGTTGAAGAAGCGAGTGTAGTATGCACGGATAGAATTCTCTGGCACTCTGTTCTCTCTGCCTACCCTGCAAGGGATATGGCGTGATGATATGTATGTATAAATGTGTATGTTTTTGAAAATATCCCGTAAAAGCAGACCCCAAAAAGCACATAATATATCAGCAAAGGGCGAAATTGTCAAATTAAAAAGGATTAAAAGCCCTAATGAATTCTGTAGCAGTCCATATAATCATAGCTATACGAAAGCAAAACATTTCTCAATCGATTTAAAAAGTAACTTTTACATCCTATGATATATGTCAAGTTTTTAAACTAATTGACGATCAAAAGTAAAAGTCTGTGACTTAATGAGTGAACTCCATTTTCTGCCAATGGTTTAGAAGAAGAAAGAACCTCACTCTTTCTTCTCCCTAGAATAAGCGTATAATACGCGTTCTGCATTTTTTTAAAGACAAATTTAGTAGAATGTTCTTTGCTATAAAATAAAAAAAGAAAAATAATCTACACGTATATAATTATGAATAAGTGACTTATTTTCACTAAATACAGCCCTGTGATCGTGTGGTTTCATGTGTGTTCAAGTGTCTCCTATATTTGTTCTAATTCCTGCGTAAGTGTACCTCGCACTACGTCACATTATTTCTGTTTTCGCCTCTAAATTTCCCTCTCAAGTCTTCACTGTACTTAAGAAAATTCACTTATAAAACATGATCGTATATCTAGCTACTTTCTTTATCTTAATTACCAACAATACCTTGTATACAAATCTATCCAATGAATAAAGAGCTAGGTAAAAGAAGAAAACAATGACATTTCTAAAACAATCGTTATTCATAATTCTTCTTAATGATTATAGTAAAATGCTGATTCTTTGTAATGATTATAGTAAATAGTAAAATGATTATAGTAAAATCAATAGCTATAGCCACAACAAAAGAAATCTTGGCGCTTCAAAGTAGGTAGAGCTGATAAACGCTTTGAATAAAGAACAAATACAGCAAGAGAAACCTCAGAAACATAACATCGATATAATCTTGAGATGGTGGGACTAGACCGATAATTTTAAATGGTGATCCACATAAAATAGAATACAAAAATATGAACTCGAAAATTTCTTTTCGTAAAAGTATAAAATCTGCAATCGTCATCATCATCTTAGCACAGCTGTAGGATAGTACCACACTCTCGCAGAAATTCGACGTCTGAGCAGTGGCAATATGCTGTTATGCTTTGTTCGGAGAGTGAGAGAGTCGGAAGTCCAACGTTTACGGTTGGTTTTCAGTGGTTGGCAGTGGTAGCTATACCCGTGATATTACAAAGGTGTATGAGCGGTAGTAACTTACCATTAAGTGTACTGCTTCCTCGTTTGCCACCATAGGCAATAAAAAAGCTCATATACGTCTCACTGCTGGGATCATGCATCCTCTGCAATAGAAGAAAAATTGACCTAGTGCTGGTTAAGCGGATTGATATGTAGTAGACTCTTTGAATTTTTCTTCTTTTGTATAGGTGTTATTTGCAAATTATATTCTTTAATCGTCTTGTACGACAACCACAGACAATAAAGGGGATGGTGAACTTATATTCTTAACTTGTAATATAGAATGATTTCGCGTGTAAAATAGAAAGTTTACGCGAGTATTACACATTTGAAATAAAACTACTTTTACGAATGACTGTCCTCCCGTGACCATGATCACTGTAAAGTGTTCGAAACGGCGAGAAATTAAAAATCAAATACAAACGCGATAGAATCCGTAAAAGTAGTTTTATTTCAAATTGTAATTTAAAAAATATTAAAAAGTATAAAATAAGTTTATTATAATTATTCCTAAGAATAGTTGACATCAAGCGGGTAGCCGGTCAGAAAATTATTGCCAATAACTCTTGCAATATGTACGATGGAAAAGGAGTACCTACATATTGCAAGAGTTATTGGCAATAATTTTCACCGTCGACCCCAAGTAATTGGGATAAGAGCAGGATAATAATAATGATGACTTTTATTATAATTGATGGTGATAAATTTATATGAAGTACTTGGGTCTGGTGCTCGACGGGCGATGGTGGTTCCGGGAGCATTTCCGCCGAATTGCTCCCCGGCTGGTCGGCGCGGCGTCCGCCCTATCGCGGCTCATGCCGAACGTGGGCGGACCCAGTTTCGACGGCCTACGGCTGTATGCGGGAGTGATCCGTTCGATGGCCATGTACGGCGCACCCGTTTGGGCGAGGGCTCTGAACGCCCAGCTCAGGGCTGTTCTGTGGAGACCACAGAGAGCCATGGCGGTCAGAGCCATTCGCGGGTACCGCACGGTATCGACCGAGACGGTATGCCTACTGGCCGGGACACCCCCGTGGGACCTAGAGGCGGAGATGCTCTCCGACCTCTACCAGCGGGTTACCTCAGTGCGCGACGAAAGTGGCTCCCCATCGTTGAGCGAGATAGCCACCTGGCGCGAGGACGCCCGCCGAGACGTCATCGCCCGTTGGGTTATGCGGCTGGAGAGGCCTAGACACGGTGTTGTTACCGTTGAGGCCCTCCGGCCCGTACTGATGAAGTGGATGGAGCGGCGGCACGGGGTCCTCTCTTTCCTACTGGTGCGGGTGTTGTCGGGGCACGGTTGCTTCGGCAAGTACCTGCACACGGTCGTGTGGAGGGAGTGGACTCCGTCCTGCCACCATTGCGGTAGTGACGAGGACACGGCGCAACATACGCTCGAGGAATGTTCGGGCTGGGACGGGCAGCGCCGCGACCTCGTCGCTATCATCGGTACCGACCTGACGCTGCCGGCTGTCGCGAAAGAGATGGTCGACAGCGTCAGGAACTGGGACGCGGTCGCCGCCTTCTGCGAGGCTGTCATCTCGCAGAGGGAGGCGGCGGAACGTGTCCGGGAGGATTCCCGCGACCCGAGCCGCCGCCAGCGGCAGAGACGGCGCAGGCGCGAATATCTGCGCCTGATGCCTCCCTAACCAAGGCTTCGGGTGATTGGACCGGGGAATTGTCCGGTCACCCGACGTGAGGCCACCACGTGAGGGCGATACCCCGACAGCTTTCGCCGTCGGGGCATCGACAAGAGAGGAATCCGCAAGGGTATACCGCCGGGCCGGCCACCGAAGACAAAGATCGGGTACCGGTGGCCCGCTTGCACGGCGAAGAGAGGTGTTTGCAGGGTGGGTCCATGGGTTTGCGTGCCGCCTCTTCCGTCGCCTCGGGCTGATTTGCCGGGGCGCAACCACATCCATGGTCCCACCCTGCGAAAAAAAAAATGGTGATAAATTTTATTATATTATTGATGACATGATAAATAACACTATTTCCACTGTTTCCAGCATATTCAAGTCTGCTGTTGGATATAGGTCTCCAAAAAGAGTATGTTGCCCAAGAGATTGTTGCTGCCCAATCTCGGCTATTCCTTCGATCAGTTATAACACGTCTCAAAGAAAATTAAAAGATGATGACATTGTATTCTTAATCCGTCATCATAGGGAAGGCTTGTCCATCCATTTTTTATCATCATAAACACCTAGAAAGGTGCGATATGAATGGATCGATTACCTCAAACATTCAAGTTTTGTCTTTATTTCATGTCGTTTTGTCTTTATTTTCCATATGACGATCATGATGTTGTGTGTGATTTTTTTTTTTTTTTTATAATATCAAGACACCACCCTGCACTAAGGAAATAAACCTTGTATTGCGGGGGACTTTACAAACATGCAATTAACGCAGACAAATTACACCCAGACTCAAAACAACACTTTGTGGATCACACAAAGTAATGTCCTGCGTGGGAATCGAACCCCCGGCACTGGCACGGAAGGTCGGTATCTTAACCACTACGCCATCTGTGCAGTCAAGTTATACTTTTCATCCATCCAGTTCTGGTGTACGTCTTACAACTAGACAAGAACCGTTTCTATGAAAGGAGAGCGATTGATCTATTATACTGTAACGATCTAGCAAATTGTCATAGCCTTTTATTAAGAGTTTTTGATGGCAAACAAACCAACAGATGATAGGTGCTTACTGTCGCTCATAGATTTTACCAAAATTAGGGGCACAGACAAATTGCTGCCAACTATAACAGGAAAAGATGCAGCATAAGAGAGAATTGAATCAGGACGGAGAAGAGTACTTGTTCCTCCAGCTTTCTTTTAGCTAAAGAATTGCAATAGCAAATTGCTGCTATACGTATGACGACTTTCTGCGAGAATATGTGCTCGTCAAGTAAGTTATGGCTGCAAGAACTGCAGAACATTGTAAATAGCTACCAGCACAAAACATGCGTTTCTTGTAGTGCTTACGACATCCACGAGATAGGAAGAGAGCTGGACGTATTCTCAATCGATTACCAGACTGCACAGATGGCATAGTGGTTAAAACACCGACCTTCCATGCCAGTGCTATGGTTTCGATTCCTACGCACGACAATACTTTGTGCGATCCACAAACTTTGTTCTGAGTCTCACCGTGATTTGTCTGCGTTAATTATATATTTGTGGGATCTCCCGCAATATAAATATTGTTTATTTCCTTAGGGCAGGGTGGTGTTTTAAAAAAGGCAAAAGATTAGACATAGTAAAGTAATACTAAATAACTTTGCTATTATCATCATCTTATTAGCTCAGCTGGGCTCGAGCCTCCTCCATAATGGGAGGGAACTTGGCCTATTATTCCAGGCTAGTTAGACGAATTAGCATAGGGATTTATTTCGACTTCTCCTTCTCATGCATAGGTTTTATAATATATGTACAATCGTCTTTTACAACATCCACAGATAACGCAGAAAGTAGTTGGTGAATTTTTGCTGTGCACCTACCAAAATCAGTACCGCATAATATAAGTACATACTCACATTATTTATAATAAAGACATGCTTCAATGACATATCTAGGTCAGCCATTAGTAAAAATTTAAGCGATACATTATTCCCTTACGCAGTATATGTAAGATACATTTGTATAAATATTTCATGTTTGTATTTCGCTTGGCCTCCTTCTTACTAATCCGCTTTTGTATTAATTAATTACAAATAAGATTACTACAATGGCTTGTAATTTTTTTTATTGTTGTATATCGATAGTACAAATAATTTACAGAATATAGACGATTAAAACTGGTATATTACGAGTAGGTAATACATGTGACCCCCGAGTAGTGTTGCCCAAATACAAGACCAAGGCTTACAGCAAGAGTCTCGCAAGTTTCCACTCTCGCTATTAGAATAATACACAGTCGTTTGTTTTGATCACTTGCCATAGAAATGAAAAAGCCAACTAAATTAATGAAATTCCGTTCATCTAGCGTCGCTAAATAAACAATTATCTATAATTAAGTACATACTACTTACCTGGTCTATTATCACACTTATCTATTATGAGACTGTTTAAAATTACATCAAATTATTCCGCCGTGTACTGGTATTGAAAATACAAAGTTTTGACAACCCTTCCTTTGCCAAAGGAGTCGTAAAATGCTAAGGGAGCACTGCATTCAAAACCTTAATAAACCCTGCTGTATTGCATATGTCATCGTTTTTGTAACCCAATATTGTATTGGGTTACAAAAACGATGGATGACAGACAGCAGCATGTAGCATAGATGCGAATGTTGAGATGGATGTGCGTCGTGGTTTCTTTTGGAAGGTCTGGACACACGCCACCCATTCCATCCGGGGCGACCGAAGGGCGGCGCGTGGCCCCATAACCCACCGTATTCCCTCCTCATCACCGTTGGGTCGGCCACTGGTACCGCTTCCTTGACATCCGTAGCGTCCTAAATGTTTATCCATATAATGGAATGAATACATCTGTGTCTATGATGGACAAGTTAAAGACGATTTATAAAAAAATGTGATGAGACGAAATGAAAGTAATAATGTAGTAAATTGTGATGAGAAACGTTTTAAGTATTAATTTTCACGGGCTTAGGGGTAAGGGAATACCACAGAAAAGATGGATGGACTGCATGAAATATTACATACAGAGACGGGGATCATCACAGAGGCGACATGGTTGATGATTATAGGGTTGTATTTCTATACCCCGAGGCGAGGAACCCCATTAATTGAAATAAGAGAGGATGATGATTAATATGTGTGTGTTCTTTTAATATATTTGCAAATCAAAATACAATCACAGACATTTGATATTAGAGCTTCTGAATTCTAGTGAAGAATTTATTAAGTTTACTAATACTTTACTAGTGACGGCCATTACCAGGAGCGGCTCTAGCACATGTAGCGCCCGGGTGCAATCATTAACCTGGCGCCCTCTTGTATCAAAATGGGGAACAAAATGGAATAAGTTGATAGTTACAACACGTTCGACTAAACTCCGAACCTCGCTGGAATGCGTTGTCGCATGCTTAGTCTCATTGTTTTGACACGAAACCAGGTAAACGCGATTGGATTATGAAGTTACAGTGAGCATGGCGACAAAGCAACCTACCCAAACCTGTCAAATAAGGCACCCACTACGTGTGGAGCGTTACAGTGGAGGCTCTATGTGTCTCGAGCGGCTTTCGGCGCCCCCTAACACACGGGGCCCGGGTGCACCGCAACCTCTGCACTATAGGTAAAGCCGGCCCTGGCCATTACATTGAAAGTAATCGCACTAATTTAAAACTCAAAAAACAAACTATGATCGCCACCCTATACCTCTGTTCAGCTATATTCCTCTCTTGGAAAGCACTATGCCCAACAGTAGACTAGATTGACTAATGGATTTAGATTATTCCTCTTATTGAGAGCAATTTTGGATAAAATACACTACAGACTATAGAATGTAGTAGGTAATGATAGTCAATGTCACCAAGTCCTGCAAAATAAAGGGCAATTTTGATGTATATGGAACCGCGCGCATTTATAGTTGTCTAATAAACAAGAACAACTAGGTACTTCTAGTTTTACGCGGTTACCCTTCTAACCGCAACTGGATATGAATTACTTGGAGTACCTACCTAAAAGTTATTCTCAGTATTACCTACTTAGATATTAGATTACCTTTACATTTTTTTTTGTTTTAACCTAAAATGTTTGCTAATATATCTTTACCAGTTATTATTACATGATAATACTAACTGGTTCTAATTGCGTATAAAATATTCGCAGCCCTGTGTTAATGTGGATTTAAGATTACAATATGTCACCATAACTTTCTTCAAGTATTGTAATAAATGACTAATACGAGGGCGGTCCGATAAGTACTTAGCCTACAAAAGAAAAACGAAAATTTTGAAACAGTGGCGATTTATTTTTCAACGTAGTCTCCTTTTAACTCGATACACGTCTTGACTCAGCGATGCTCCAACTTCTTCAACCCATCTAAAAAATAGATTTTATCAAGCTCTGCAAAATAGGCCTCTGTGGCAGCGATGACCTCATTCGATTGAAATTTCTGCCCAGCCAGTGATTTTTTCAAGTTTGGAAATAGAAAGAAGTCACACGGGGCTAAATCTGGAGAACACGGTGGGTGCGATCGACCCAATAATTCGGCATAGTACAGCCCTGTAACCGTTTTGCCCTTTTCTAGGTAGTCGATATAGATCACGCCTTGTGAATCCCAGAAAACAGTGGTCATCACCTTTCCGGCCGGTAGGACTGTTTTCGCCTTCTTCGGAGCACACTGGCCGGCTGAGGTCCACTGTTTCGACTATTCTTTGGTCTCTGGTGTGTATCAATAAATCCATGTTTCATCGACGGTCACAAAACGACGCAAAATTTTTTTCGGATTGCGCTTAAACATCTTCAAATACAGCTCTAAACTGGTCTCGTAGTTGGTTGGTTGGTTGCTTGTTATCCGGAGTGAGCAAACGCGGCACCCATCGCGCCGACAGCTTTCTCATGCCAAAAATTTCGTGCAAGATATGACCCACCCGATCTTTTAAGATGCTTACTGTATCAGCTATCTCACGCACTTACAATCGGCGGTCTGCCAATACAAGATCATAGATTTTCGTTACGTTTTCCTCCGTGGTAGCTGTTTTCGGGGCACCTGGGCGTGGCTCATCAAAAACCGACGTACGACCACGTTGGAACTCGTTATACCAATTTTTGATGTTTGCCGTCGAAGGAGAAGAGTCACCGTATACAGCATCCACGCGCTTTTTAATTTCACTGCGCGATTTCCCTTCCAAAAACAAGAATCGAATCACCGACCGATAATGCTATTTTTCCATTTTTGTAAAATTCGCCAATTCGTTCGCTACTACACGCTATCAAATCAAATTTAGCAGCCCAATGCAGCTGAAATTTTGTCAGGAGCCGTCTTCTTCTTCTTCTTATGTATTGGCAATCAGCTACTTATACGAGCTATTGGTGCCAGTGTCGAGTTATGAATATCTGCACGTTTTTAGTCTTTCATGTTTGTCATTGTCTAAGTCAAATTGTCACCATCGACAGTGCTATGGCCACATTGTTAATGGTATCTTGTGGGAATTTTGATGGAAAACGAAAACGTTGTAAAGCACTTTTATATGATATTCACTACATCTCAGCAGTTCCGTCACATCACATTACATAAAATGCCATTAAAATTATCTAATATAACACATTAAAACACTAAGATATAGAATATAATACAAGAGCACCACATGACGTTTTCAAATTCCCGTCAAAAGTAGGAGGAGCCGTCTGCAAGAATGTACTATATGATAGTAAATTATTACTCTTGCGAAAGTGGTGCTATCGGGCGGTGAGGCTAAGTACCTACTTGTCGGACCGCCCTCGTATATAACAGATAAATGCACGTAATGAAAACCTAACGGGTTGAGAGCCCTCAGCGCTCACCCACAGTCCGGGTAAAGCTGTCATAGCCATCTGAGGCTAACAACTAAGACACACAAAATAATAATAATAATAATAATGAAAACCTATACGGCCTACGGGTTGAGAGCCCTCAGCGCTCACCCACAGTCCGGGTAAAGTTGTCATAGCCATCTGAGGCTAACAACTAGGAAACACAAAAAAAAAAGAAAATAAACTTGTTTTGAATTTAATATAATATGCAAATAACATTATTTATGTTATTAAATGAATATCGTATTCTTAGACGTCCATCCACACAAATAACTAATAAAGTTTTAAAATCTAGTTTTTTGCTTATTATTATTTTTTATAAAAATGGCGTTCATAAGATTTCGCCGAAAACTCAATTTAGATTAACAGTTATAGGAGTTAGGAAACTAAATTCTAAGAAATTATAAATACGTTAAAATAAAAGTGTAGGTACATTTGTCAGCTAAGGGTGCTTACATAAAGAAACAGGTTTCCGGTACAGACAAATCTGTGCTGGTCGGTACCGATCGGTGCAGGTATAATATTTCTATATTATCTTATGCACTCACTTATAAAGAATCAGGTTTAAACTTGTCGGTGCCGACTACCTGGACCGAGCCATACTGGTTTAAGCATTTCCCGGTGCAGGGTGTGTGTGTTTACGAAAATGGATGTGGATAACGAAGTTTTGATAGCCTTGGTATTTGATAAACAACCTTTATGGGACAAAAGAAATAAATTCCATAGCAACAGAAATGTCATCGATAAGTGTTGGAAAGAGATTAGTTTGGAAATGAAACAGGATGGTAGGTACCTACAATAAATAATAGAATAGATTTATTGCGTTAGTTTTTAATAATAATTAGGTATATATACTTATATACAAGTGATTATGTCTGAAATATTGAACAAAATTATTTCTGACGTTTGTAGCTACATTCGAAGGTGAACTCAGTCTTTGATTGTGCCATCTTCGCCGTACGAGATTTATAGGAGTCAAATTTCTCTCAATACCCTCTTTGTCAATAATTATATTATGTGACAAACACATATAGTTTTCACGATTTTGTCAGCTAGTTTAATATCAGTTTTAATGCATTTAGATAACAAACGCCACTTTGCATATAATCTACCAAAAGCACATTCCACTGTTTTTCTCGCTCGTGATAAGCGCTTATTAAAATTCTGTTGGTCCTCTATTAAGTCACGCCCCCCAAAGGATTTCATTAAATATGTTTTTAATGGATAGGCTTCATCAGCTAAAAATACGTAAGGAGCAGACACTTGGGTACAAGGTAAATTAGAGGGTAATGGAATGTCTAATTCTCTTTCATTTAGAAACTGATACAAGTCTGATGCTCTAAAAAAAAAAGTAAAAAGTCTAGTATTCCAGTCTAGTAAAAAGTCGTCGTCCGACGAACTGGAGGCCATTGTTGTCACTAAGGACAGATTTACCTGTTCCTTTATGTAGCTTAACCCTGCACCGATCGGTACCGACCAGCACAGATTTGTCTGTACCGGAAACCTGTTTCTTTATGTAAGCACCCTAAGTCAGTCGAGTAAAAAAAACAATATCTAGGTACATACTTCGTTGCATTGACATAAAAACATATGGACCGGCCCTACCTACAAAATTAGCGTGTATACCTAAACAAAAGTTGCCACACAAAATGGCTGCCTTTAGGGTTGTAATTTGATTGCCCATAATCCTTATTGATATTTACCTAAACCCATGGAAGTAATAAATAGTATTTATTAAATACTACGTACAACAGGAATGAGCTGTTGTCGCAAAATTGAAGCCGAGCGAGCGCTCAGTAACTGTACCTTTTATCCCTCTCTAGCGATGGTGACCATATGGAAATATGATTTAAGGACAATAATTATAAAAAAATATTTGTGATCTGACGTCAGCAGATCATTGCTTCAGATGGATTTTAATCGAAGATGCTAATGATAAACTTGCCTTTTGTGGCATTATACATTTCCTGTTATTACTTGCTTTTCACACTTACGTCATATAGGTAGGTACTTACCTACTGGTCCTTGTGAGACACGACATGCAGTTGGACTGAGATAAAATTACGATAATCTATTATGGTATATTTAATTAATTAGATAAGAAAAAACAGTTAAGTTTACATTTAAGTTTAATTCTAAATCAGACATTGCTAAATAAAACAAGTCTAAGTTTCTGCCGCAAACCCAGCTTATTCCTTATACCTGTTACACTGGTTCTAATTTTGCATTATGAGTTAAACGTAAATTGAGATATGAATTCGCTAAAGTCTTCACCAATTGAATATCACGTGGATCTTCAAATATAGATTGAGGAGGATTTGGTGGATCTAACAATGTATGTAGTTTGCTATAAAATTCTCGGACCGCATACCTACATGATAATTTTATTTTTGTGTACGTTTTTTAATGATTGATTTGATAATATAATAAACAGTTTTTCAGTGTACTTCAGAATTTCAAATACAAATCTGGAAACATGCTTAAGTTTTCCTCGATCAATTAAAGCAGTAAATGCAGAAAATTGTGATATGTCGACACAGTATTTGTGATGTATGGTCTTGAACAAGAAATTTTGTCATTCATCCCATTCACGATATATCCAGCAATATAATAAATAATGATCAGTTTAAAATTTGAAACACAAGCGTTATCTACGAGATCCAACAAATCATCTATTGATGTTGACTGATCTTTATTACATTCTTCCAAAATACCCCTCTTTTTGTTCCTAAATTCCCTAACATTAGGTTCTTTAGGAAATCTGAAATTGAAACAAAGTTAGTTTCAGTTATTTGTTCTTGAACTAGGATTGGATAGTCACGCATGGTCACCGTAATTTTTCACTAACAAATTATGTTTAAAACTATTATCTGTGAAAAGATAAACCACAATCAGGATAATACTCGCTTCTGCAAGCCTACACGGCACAAATTCTCCCCATTTTAACTAAAATTCTTCGAAAATATCTCGAAATTAAAAACACTCCGCCATTAACGTCTGAGTCTGCGATTTCATGTGGGGTTGTCAGGTCAGGTGTTTGTATTTCATACAAATTAAAGAGAACCTATATACCAACCGCAAAATGTTTGCGTTAATAAGGTTTTACACGTGGCAACAAATAATATTGCTTTAACATGTTGGTAATATTTAAAATAAAAAATTATTATTTATATTTAGAAACATTTTAAAAGTAAATGTTTTTACTTCATTACATTTTATCAATCGCATATTTTTCTACAAACAACGAAAGGAATGAATTCAACTAAACTCTGGCAATTCTAATTCACTGTTAGAACGGGTCACAGTGGTCAGTGGATGCCCTCTCACTCGGCTTCATTTTTATTTTGCGCGCAACAAGACTCTTAGTACCTTAGCATAAGGTTTTATTTTCTTTATTTTAGCTGCAAGATGCACAGATAGAGCTCATTCCTGTTGTACGTAGTACTTATTACTTCCATGCCTAAACCATCGAAGTATGATTTGTTATGGCATCAGGTCGACAGTCCGTACGATAGTTTGCATTCAAGCAAAATGTGGTTCAAGAGTGTAACAAATACGATAGGTCGTACTACCTTCCCATGACGTAGAACTGTAAAGGTCTATCGTGTATCGACACATAAAAACCAAATATATATATATATATATATTTATTTACATTTCTTCTAAAATTATAGTCTCTTGATTATTTACAAGTTCTCTGTTTTGTAAATCTTTGATAATATCTGAGAACAGAGCCACTTTTCCATCACGTCTTCGGACTTTTTAGTTTAAACTTCTTACTTTCCTTGTTAGCAAATCACACTTTTCTATGAGTTTTTCTTTCTAGATTTTGTAGCTGTATCTGGAAAATAGAAAAAAATATTCATGTTTAATTGAGTAAGACTCGCAGTGACTTTTTTTTTTTTTTTGTTGTGGCTCTGTTTATACTTAAGCCAATGTCAAAGTTAAGTTGCAGCTTCTTCTTCTTCTTCTTTTTATGTATTGGCAATCAGCTACTTATACGAGCCATTTTTGCCAGTGTCGAGTTATAATTATCTTCACGTTCTTAATCTTTTCAAGTTAGTCATTGTCTGTCAGTCAGTCGAATTGTCGCCATCAACACTGCTATGGTGACACTGTTAATGGTATGTTGTAGGAATTTTGATGGAAAACGAAAACGTTGTAAAGCACTTTTATATGATATTCACTACATCCCAGCTGTTCTGTCACATCATATTACATAAAACACCATAAAAATTATCTGATATAACACGTTAAAACACTAAGATATCGAATATAATACAAGAGCACAACATGACGTTTTAGATTCCCGCCAAAAGTCCTCGCAGTGACTTATACTGGTATATGTTTTTGGTATAATAATAATATTGCCATGAAAAATATATGTCATACAATCTATCGGATAGATGGTGTGATACAACCAAAGACTAAAGTAGAGCAGAATATGATTACTATACAGAGGGTCGTGGGTTCATGTCCTGCTTGTGGGAATATTTGTTCTGCTTTAAATGAATATAAATCTAGTGTAAATTATTTTAAAATATCTATTGATAAAAAACAATTATACAATGTGTTAAAGATTATTTTACTTATTTGCTTTGAATTTACTTTATATTAAACACAACACTACAATTTCAACACAACACTATGGAGTAAGGACTAAAAAGATAGACACGTATTAAATGGGAAGTTATTACTACCACAGATATAGTAAATACTAAAAGTAAAAGCTGATCAGTTTACCTTATTTACTAATAGTGCATTTATTTGAATTATTATCCAGTCACTCTAACTTCTCAGGGGAGATTGATGTTTATATATTTTGACTTTGATGCAATAAATCTATTCTAGATTCATTGGCAATCTAAAAAAAAATATTAGAAGTTTTTATTAAGTATGTGTAAGGCTAATGCCTTCATGACTACAGTCTACAATGTCTACATCATACACATACATCACTGCAGGTCACTTTCCTATTGTTGTATGAAGTAAATACCAGCCAGAAGAGAAGATAAGCACACTGCGCCATCACGTAATCTTATTACATCGAGAGTTCTATTGAAACATGTTTCATTAAAGTGCATCGAATACACATACCACATTTTGTGTCGAGGGTTTATATTTCAATGCCAATAATTTCTATCCATTTCTACTTTAAAATTTCATTTACAGGAAACCTGTTAGATGGTGTATTACCATGTATTTTTATTCGTGTAAGAACATAAATATAATTTATCGTATTACGTTACGACTATACTTTGCCACCTCACTAGTATGTTTACACCTATAGTGCCACAAACTTATCTGACCCGCTGACGGGTTGAGAGCCCTCAGCGCTCACCCACAGTCCGGGTAAAGTTGTCATAGCCATCTGAGGCTAACAACTAAGACACACAAATAAAAAAAATAAAAAAAACTGACCCGGTGGCAAATTGATGAACTAATGACGCCATTTTAGAATGTCATCAAACGTCAAACCTCCTCCCTATATACTGATATTTCAGTTGTTGGTTGTTTACTCCATATTTATTTACTTTTTGTGGTTTTAAAATGCGAAATGTGATGCAGTAAATGTTATATTACAAGTTTTAAGTTATATGAAGGAAGAAAAACATCTTCAGGCATCATTAATACCTTTTGAAAAATTACATAAACAGCCACAAGTTAGTGTTGCTAGTTTTTGAAATAAAAAGAACACTATAATATAATGTATTAATTTATTCTAAGAGTCTAATTATATTTTGAATTATTATATGTTTATACAAATAATACAATAGTATTCTATTTATGTAAATTTAATTGTAATGTACTTGATTGTTATTAACTTTAACATATTTTTCTTGTAAGTACATAGTTAGTATATATATGTATCTCTGTGTATACATCTATCTGTTGCTGATCAGAAAATAAATGTGTATTTAATGTAAAAAATATTTTTTAAGGGTTGGAGAACGATTTGTAAGCAAACTTGTAAAGGAAAAAAGGATAGGCCGATGAGAGTGGAGAAAAAATTTCTACACCAAGAAAAAGACGGAAGAGGATGAAAGGTAAAATTGAAGTTGGTGATTTTGATCTCAGTGTCAATAGACGAAAAATACATCAATTTTACAGTGTGCAAAAAGAAATTCCCACAATTCCGAAGTTAATGTTGTGATTGTACTTTAAGAGAAGATAGATTTTAAATGGAATCAACGGCTTACAAAGTTGCAGCTTTATGAAATAATTAAGACACAAGTCTAAGTGAAGTTATGAAATTGACGAAATCCATTCTACCATACCATTGCGACTAAATCCAATTGAAATGATTTGGAGCTCAATGAAACGAAACATAATAGAGCAGAATATTAAAATCTCTAATTCCACAACGCCTAAATTAATTGCAGAGGCTATTAATAAAATAACTAGAAATGAATGGAAAAATCACTGAAATGACGTGAAAATTTTTGAAAACGAATACTAAAGGGATACATATTTATTATGACTTTAGAGAGTGACAGTGAGACTGAAAGTGATGATTCATATGATGAAGTGACTGACGATTCAAATGACTTGGCCATACCTGGAATATGTTCATTACAAAAAATTTGCCCTATATTTGTAGATCATAATTATTGTATTAAAATATAATTATTTATAAAAACTACATTTTTGTTTTTCTAGTAAACATAATATAATGTGTTCATAAGTATTATTGTATCACATTTATCTACTTCCCATACGTGAGCCCACGGGTGAAAATGCTATAATTCCGTTTTTGATGACTTCCACAGAAAATTCTGTAAAGGAGTAGAATATTGTTTTCTAAACCCTTTACCACATGGTGAAGTATTTACCGATTTTATTGCAAATGGATTCTACTGGCAGCACTAAATACGATAACAGCGACGCTGTCACCGGGTCAGATAAGTTTGTAGCACTATATATAATTTTAAATAAAGAATACACATTTTACCTAATACATAACTAACGCAAGCCTCTGTGGCGTATAAAATTGACACCTTATAATAATAGATTCGGCAAAATCCTAAAATATTTAACATTATCAGTAAAAACTTTGCTACTAACCTATAAAGGGTTCATGTTGGTTGATTTATGGTTTTTTCTGACACTACACTGCTTTACAGAGCAGTGTTGCATAAAAATCGATAGTTTGACTATCGATAGTTAACCTCAAAAAGTATTCATACTATCGATAGGGCTATCGATAGTATCGTACATATCAATACTATCGAGACTATCGATAGCTCTCCACGAGCAATACTATTAATAACGGCGATACTATCGATACTATCGATAGTGATTCATTCGATAGTATCAATACTATCGATAGTATCGTTAATACCATTAGTTTTAGCGTAAAACTATCGATACTATCGATAGTATCGACTATTTCGGGCTATCGATTGCCAGAAAATTTTCAATAGTATTGCTTAAAAATATAAATACCGTAGTTGTGTCCCTGTTGCTTGTTTTCAGTGAATTTTGTGGTGACTTTTCTAGCAGTAACGTGCATTTGCGTTCTTACTTTGAAGCCCAAGTTAGCTAATAATGGTTAAGATCAATAGCCATTGAAAGTTGAGTAAAATTATAATGCTGCGAGACTTCTGGACAATTGGGTCGGAATGTGTGAATGAATGTAAGTGGTACCTTGTACTTGTACCACCCTGTTGACAGTTTTCTGTCTACAGCCGCGGGCCGGTGGTTCCGGGGTAGTACCACACTTTCGCAGAAGATCGGCGTCTGAGTAATGGCAATGTGCTATTGCGCTTCGTTCGGTGAGCGAAAAAGCTGGCAGTTCAACTGGGTGGGTTTGGGGATTTTATTAGTAGGCAGTGGCCTAAGCTATAACCTTAGTATTGCCAAGCTCCATGGGCGACTGTGACACTTACCATCAGGTGTGCTGCTTGCTCGTTCGCCACCATAAGCAATAAAATGAAAAAAAATGGTTTGTTCCAGTATACTAATGAAACTCAGAATGTCTATTACTATAAAATTTTAGTGTAATTATTAGCTTTGAAAGTTTCGGTTAAACAAAATTATGAAAAACATAATCAAGAATTCTGAGTTACAATTCTACACAGAATTATGGCCGTAATTAGTCATTAGATTTGTTGTATTTTTAGCGATATTAATCTAGTGAAGTAAATTTAACAGGGTCCGAAAAACATAAGTTCTCTGTATGCTCGATTGCAATGTGATCCATCTAGAAGGCTCTATTAAAAATATGCTTACATATATGTAACTTCACATTATAGGGATATAGATATATATATCTAACTGAATCCAGAATAATTTTTTAATTGTATATTATATACAATTGAAAATGAAATGAGCGAGATGCAACGTTGACATCAAAATTCCCGAATTGAAAACATTTAAACCATTGTGTTACTCTCTCTGACACCACATTAGGTCCATAAACGTCACAATTTGTTCACAGCTTGCGTTGCATGTATCTTTTTTGTAATAAAGTTTTAAAATATGTCGAATTTCTTCATAGGATTGACCCATTTTAACAAAAAGAAAAAAAAATGTGTGCGTGTAACCTTTACGCGCGATTGAAGTAAAACTTCTTTGGCGTTGACGACATATATCACTGAAATGATTAAATATTAACTTAAATTAACTTAAATAAATAAATATAATATTATAATTATATCTATTATTCATCATCATCATCTTGCTCTTATCCCAATTACTTGGGGTCGACGCAATATGTCATCTTCCTCCATACAGTCCTATCAGACGTCATCTCTGCAGTCACTCCCTGTCTATCCATGTCATACCTCACGCAGTCCATCCATCTTTTCTTTGGTCTTCCTTTACCCCTAAAGCCTTCAACATTCATATTTAAAACTTTCCTCACAACATTTCTTTCATCCCGTCTCATCACATGTCCATACCATGTTAACCTTTCACTCCTTAACTTTTCCGTCACTGGCGCAACTTTCAAACTTCCTCTTATATGCTCATTTCTTACTTTATCTAATCTCGTCACACCACACATCCATCTCAACATTCGCATCTCCGCTACATGCAGTCGTCTCTCATCCGTCGCTTTTATCGCCCAACATGCTGATCCATACAGTACAGCAGGTCTTATTAGGGTTTTATATATTTTACCCTTTAATTTAGGGGGTACTTTGGGGTCGCATGTTGTACCCGTGACCTGCCGCCATTTCATCCATCCCGCATCCATTCTGTGTTTCACCGCACGATCCAGGTCGCCATCGCTTTGGATAAGAGAACCGAGGTATCGAAAATCCGAGCATACTGGTATAGGTACTCCATCTAGAGATATGGGTGTAAAATTGGAGAGACCGCCGAAATCGCAGAACATGTACTCTGTTTTAGGTCTGCTGATTTTCAAGCCAACATTCTCCAATTTACAGCGCCACTTCTCCAGCATGCTCTGTACCTCAAGTCCTTCTTCTCCAACGAGAACAATGTCATCAGCGAATAGCATGCACCAGGGTGCCTCTTCCTGTATCTCCGATGTTAACGTATCCATTATCAACAGGAAGAGGTAAGGACTTAACGCCGACCCTTGGTGCAAACCCACCTGCACACTGAACTCGTCGGAGTCGCCAGCCGCTGATTTTACGTACGACCTAGATCGTTGGTACATAGCACAGATTAACCTAGTATACTTCACAGGCACACTTTTCTCTTTCAGTGCCCACCACAAAACTGTTCTCGGTATTCTGTCGTAGGCCTTCTCGAGGTCAACGTATACCATATGCAAGTTTTTATGTGCACCACGATATTTTTCGCACAGTTGGCGCAGTGCAAATATGGCATCCGTTGTCCCGCGGCCCGGCATAAAACCGAACTGGTTTTGGGTGATCTTGCTTTCTTCTCGCAATCGCTTCTCAACCACTTTTTCCCACACTTTCATACTATGTGACATGAGCTTTATTCCCCGATAACTGCCGCAGTCCTGAACATCACCCTTGTTTTTAAAAATGGGCACTAGCGCACTACTGCACCATTCATTGGGAATTACTTCATCCTGCAGCAACTTATTGAGGAACAAAGTAAGCCACATATATCCATCCTCACCCAAAACTTTCCATACTTCCACTGGTATACCGTCCGGCCCTACAGACTTTCCGTTTTTCATACTTATCACTGCCTTTCTTACCTCATCTATTGTAATTTCTTTTACTAGACCGACGTTCTCAGGTACATCTTTTAACTCTCCACTCCATAAATTCTCTTCATTCATTAATCTTTCAAAATATTCCTTCCAACGCTGCCTTATTTCCTCGTCTTTTATTAAAACTTTACCATCTCCATCTTTCATGCACTTGACATGCCTAATATCTCTCGCTCGTTCCTCTCGGGCTTTCGTAATACGGTACAGCGCCTTTTGTCCTCGAGGCCCATCTAACGAATTATAAATTCTGTCTTGGGCCTGGGTTCTCGCTGTAGCTATTGCCCGTTTAGCTTTTTTCTTACATTCCTTGTATTCAATATTTTTCGCTTTCTTCAACCTTTCATTATCTTCTTTCTGCCACGCTTTAAACTTTTCCTTCTTTTCTTTCAGAATCTTTTGTACATCTTCATTCCACCACCATGTATCTCTATCAATTATACCCTTCCCTTTCGTTTCTCCTAGTATTACTTTAGCCGTACTCCTAATACAACTAGCTATATCATTCCAACTTTCATTCACAGATTTATCCTTCATATCTTTCATTTCATTCATTTTACCAATCATACTTTGTTGAAATCGACTTGCATACTCTTTTCTTTCCAGCATACTCCATCTTACCTTAGGAGGGGGTCGGTTTTTGCGTTTAATAGCGCATGTTTTTATTTTGATATCTAGTATCAGAAGCCTGTGTTGTGATACTAGAGCCTCACCTGGCAGCACCTTACAATCCTTTACAGAACTGAGTTTACTTCTTTTGACAAGAAAGTAGTCAATTTGCGTACAGTGGTTACTACTTTTGTAGGTAATAAGGTGCTCCTCGCTTTTCTGGAACCACGTGTTTACGATAGCCAGGTGAAACGACGAGGCTACTTGAAGCAGCGTCTCACCACCAACATTCCGCTTTCCATACCCCCATCCTCCATGCACTCTTTCATAACTATCATTTGCTGCTCCAACGTGTCCATTAAAATCGCCTCCTATACATATCTCCTCACTTTCTGGAATACCAATCATAACTTCATCGAAATCCTGCCAGAACCTTTCTTTCACTTCATCCTTACATCCGGCTTGGGGTGCATACGCGCTAATAACATTGAGTATCACATTTTCCAAAACTACTTTCACCACTATTAACCGATCATTCACCCTTGTTACGCTCGTCACACATTCCTTCAAACATCTATCTAACACTATTCCTACACCATTCCTTTTACCATCGCTGCCACTATAATAAAACTTGTATCCTTCACCAATTTCTCTAGCTCTAGTGCCCTTCCATTTCGTTTCTTGCAGACATGCAACATTTATTCTTCTTCTTTTTAGCAAATCCGCCAACTCCCTTCCTCTTCCAGTCATTGTTCCAACATTCCAACTTGCATACCTCATTCTGATCTCTTTCATACAAAGGGCTCGCTTCTTACGTCGCACCCGCCCGTGATGCAACAACCCTTGTCCATTTTTCACAGAGACCGGGTGCTGCCCCTGCGCGTCGCCTGCGGGGTACGCCCTAGCCCTGTCCTCATTCACTCTATTTTTCCACATATTGCTATAGTTTTGGCAATGGTTTTTATGACCGGCCGCCTGCCTGACGTCAACCCTCCTTGGGAATGCAATCGTTGACCAAACGGCATCAGATGGTGTTGGCCCAGGTCGGTGTAGTGCTCTTAGTCGTCTTTTACGACACCCACGAGCAAGTAAGGGTTGGTAGTATTCTTAGCCGCTACCACACGGCAAAATCAATCAATTATATCTATTATTCATGTGCTTTACAATGGTTATTCAAATGTTATATTAATATTGTTCATTCGAAACAGGTAATTGAAGCAAGTACAGTAGTTCATTATAAATTTTAATATATATAGTTAAAATTTGCAAAAATTTCTATAGCGCGATTTAGAATCTAATACATGTTCTCTTAGAATCCATTAACTTTGTTACAGCGCCATCTAGTAATAAATTATGATCCTATTTAAAAAAATCTGAGTTACTCCCTAGTCGCGCCTAAAGAAGTTTTACTTCAAAAAGAAAATAAATAAATGAAATAATCCAAGAATATGACATAATACTTCCACATTCCCACCGAAACTCAAGAAATATTGACAGCAGCAAGTATTGCTATTATAATTGTTTCACTTTGTTAGTATCACAAATTTAATGTTATTCACCTGACTAAAATTTGTTCTACTCTTCTTCTTCTTCTTATGTATTGGCAATCAGCTACATATACGAGCTATTGGTGCCAGTGTCAAGTTATAAATATTTTCACGTTTTTAGTCTTTCAAGTCAGTCGTTGTCTAAGTCAAACTGTACCATTAACAGTGCAATGGCCACACTGTTAATGGTATCTTGTGGGAATTTTGATGGAAAATGAAAACGTTGTAAAGCACTTTTATGTGATATTCACTACATCCTAGTATCGCCGCACATCACATTACATAAAATGCCATCAAAATTATCTAATATAACACGTTAAAACACTACGATATTGAATATAATACAAGAGCACCACATGACGTTTTCAAATTCCCGTCAAAAGTCGTCTTGTTCTACTCTATGATGACGCAAATTTAAATAAATTTCTTTAATAATAATGTCTGTACTTGGCTTACCACATAACATAACTTTAGACAACAATACTATCGAATAGTTGCTTGCTATCGATAGTCCAAAATAGTCGATACTATCGATAGTATCGATAGTTTTGAGTTAAAACTAATGATATTAGCGATACTATCGATAGTATTGATACTATCGAATGAATCACTATCGATAGTATCGATAGTATCGTTGTTATTGATAGTATTGCTCGTAGAGAGCTATCGATACTATCGATAGTATCGATAGTATTGACGTATTACAATACAATCGATATACTATTGATACTATTGCTTATACGTAAACTATCGATAGACAATTGATTGTCTATCGATAGTAGACTATCGATATGCAACACTATTACAGAGCACGCGGACATGATTACTCAGTTGAGAGATATGCCCCTAGTTAACTATTAAAATAGTTTACACACGTATAATATATAAAAACAATAAAAATATTTTGTTATCTGCTATATTTTTTTTTTATCTTATCTTGTGTATGAAGAGAATAATGAATGTTGAGGAAGCAAGTGAAGTATGCAGAGATAGAGTTCTCTGGCACTCTGTTCTCTCTGCCTACCCTGCAAGGGATATGGCGTAATGATATGTATGTATGTAAAAATATTTTGAATAATAACAATTTGACAGCAGATCTACCACAAAACTCGACGCTTAAAATGGCGTTGTAGTCACGAATTGACAAGCTCATGTATAACACGAAAGTGCTACCAAAATTACTATTCAGCAAACAATATTTTTCTCTTTTCTTCCATGCAAATATTGATTAGTGAAAATGAGAGACCATGCTTTTTGGTTTTTATGTGTCGATTTCATATATATTTATATAATAAACTCTTCATATAGTGTGCTTTGCATTTAACACAAAAAGTGACGCAGTGTAACACAGTGTTCGATTAAGCGTTTTCCATCAACAACACTGTTGAACACAGTCGTATACTGTTCACTGTACAATTAAATTTGTTTAGTATTAATTTAGCACTTAATATTTCATCTCCCTTTTTGAAAAATAAAAAATCAACCGATTATTAATTACAAAGAATTAATATCGATTTTTCATTAAAATCGGTTATTTTCGATAGCGATTATTTGTTTCACGTACCTAGACAACTTACTCTGACAGCTGTCAAAATGCACTTCTTAGATTAGATAGACTATAAGTATCATTACTTAACCTCGCAATTTATTTACGGCATATTCTAGTAGTATTATTTGAGATTATTAAATTGAGCTTGTCTCTTACTGCTAATTAAAATTTAATAAAAATGTTCAAATGTAAATATTGCACTATTGAAGTGAGCCCTGATAATGTGGTTATGTTTATAAATTATTGAGCCAAGACTTTGTCAAGGAACTTGCATTTAGGTATACAATGGCCCATAATTTTGCGATATCGATGCACTCTAGTGTTATTTTGAGACAACTAGCTGTTTCATTTAAACTTTTACACAGTGTTTGGCAGAGTCTCACAATGTACCGCAGAGTCCTTCTGTATTAACTAAATGGAAAGCAACCATAGTACAATAGGGCACCTCCATTCTATTGATATCTCTATACTTCGTTGTGATACATAAAAAATGTACTCTTCTTCTTATGTATTGGCAATCAGCTACATATACGAGCTATTGGTGCCAGTGTCAAGTTATAAATATTTTCACGTTTTTAGTCTTTCAAGTCAGTCGTTGTCTAAGTCAAATTGTTGCCATTAACAGTGCAATGGCCACACTGTTAGTGGTATCTTGTGGGAATTTTGATGGAAAACGAAAACGTTGTAAAGCACTTTTATATGATATTCACTACATCCCAGTATTTCCGCACATCACATTACATAAAATGCCATTCTAAACGACTTGCAACTGTCATTATAATCACATCAAAAGTGACAGTTGTCAAAAACATCAACGATGCTGCTGCTGTCAGAATTGACATTTAGTCAGTGATCATTAAGTTGCCAAGGGAAGAGGATAATTGTTGAATGATTTTATAAAATCTTATAACAATATATAAGTGATAAAAATGTATATTTATGAGCTGCCATTTGAGATAAATAAAGAGTTATGTAGATTACTTGATATTGAGGACTATTGGAAAGAATTGGCGGGCAATCAAATGAAATATTCAGCCTTCGATGTTATTGTACGTATATCAATGGTAGTTTGATTATCTGCGATTTGGGATTTTCCTTAGCGCAGAATATCTTTAATGAAAGGCTTTTTGGGATTTCCAAATGTTTTTGATAATACGAACGTGTGAAATTTCATTTTAATAATCTTTACGTATGACGTATGGGTATCATACGTAGTACTATTTGTTCAATATCACTAAACTTTTGAGTAAATATTTAGATCTTTTCAAAACTCAGTTATATTATATTACTATTTATACATTCATGGATTCCATTTTGGCTTTCAATTTATGTAATATGGATACGGACGCAAATTTAAATACGGAAATGCGCATTAATTGTTCAGAAAAGCACCTGAATTTATTAAATATTATTCCGAAGGCACAAAACAGCTGTGATTCTATATGATTATACTCAATATGTTACAATATTATCATCTGATTATAATCTAAACATGCAGTAATCATCAAATTATTCTTAATTTTCCATAGGACATAGAACAAACAGCCCGTCGATTATGTATGTCACCAACAAACCAGTTATTTACAAGATGGGGCCAACTAAATCACAGAGTAGAAGAATTATTTATTTTGTTATACAGAATGAAACACATAACTGCATTAAATTGTCTACTTCCTGTTGTCAATACGGATTTTCATAGACTTTTAAATAAACACAAGAGCAATAAATCAAATACTGCACTAGTACAAGGTAATTATAAGCATTACTTAAAGGTTTTCTATAACTATCTTCATAGATTCTATTGTAAATAATTATATTTAAATTTTCAATATGGCATTTTTATATGCTATAGCACTACTACTTATGTAATAGTGATGTCATTCAAAAGCTATGATAAAATTAGAGAAAGTTCTTGTACCCAAAACCTGATTAAAATATCTCGCTAACTATCTGAGCTTTTAAGAACTATAAATATACAGAGTGTGTACTGTGATGTTTTAATTTATAGTATCTCGGTTTTTAGTATATAAATGATAATCTTTCTACAATCACTTAGCTTTCAAAGTACCTAAGAGAAGGCAGAGGATAGGTTTTTGGCACAAAGTGAAATTGATATCATTAACAAGCTTAAACAGATTTATATAACTTTCTATTTAGAAAAAAAGATATTAAACCATATTAATGAAAGGGTTGGGGCTCTTGACATATACTATGAGTGATAACCAAGTGGAAGTAGGTAAAAAATGTGATATGCAATATATGTATGTTCCCTAGCAGGTTTATATTTAAAAAAAAACCTAGTACTGTAGCTGATGCTGGTTAGTAGCCACTGTGCAATAGTAGTATATAATTATCATATTTATTATATTTTATTCATAAATATATATACTTTCAGACAAATCACAAAGAAAAAGTACAGTGAAAACAAATGGCAGTTCTGATTCAATACCTTTGCCTGTTATGCTAATAGAAAAGGTTTGTGGTTTTTTTTTTTGTAAACATATATTTTTAATTCTGCTGATCAGACAGGTTGGTATAGGGTTTTGTTTCGAGTTTTCCTTCTTTTGCATAGATGCTATATGCATATTATATATCTAAGTCGTCTTTTATGACATCCAGAGGTATAAGATAGTGAGTAGTGAATTGTATTCTTATTCCGTCACCACACGGATAATTCAGGCAGTCACCCGCTTTGCCTCTAAATAAATAATGTGGATGTGGATTATAGGTACATAAAAATTCCATTTAAAACACCAAAATATCAATACAATATTTAATTTTTACCTATACCTGATTCTTTTTCACTAATTAAAGATCCACTCTTCCTTTGGTGTATCTAAGACTATCTTAGGATAATTAAAGTAATAATATTTATATACATTATCTGTTATGAACATGAGCAATATCAATATACTGTTTATGTTGAAATTTATAATCAAAATATTTTTTTGAAACAATTTTCCTGTTAGCTTTAGGTATAAAATTTAAAACTGTTAAAGTGTCATTATTTTTTTTGTTGGTTGTACATACTCATTTGACAGGTTGGTTTGCGGTTTTATTACGGGTTTTCCTTCTCTTACATACGTGTTATGTGTATAATCTATAATCTAAAAGGCTGGTGAAAGGTATTCTTAATCTATCGCCACATGAAATTCGAAACAACGGAATATAAAAATAATCGCATTAAATAATTAAGTATATTTAATACTACTATTTTGTTATCAAATCATCATCATCATCATGTTCTTGCTCATATCCCAATCACTTAGGGCCGACGCAATATGTCATCTTCTTCCATACGATCACATCAGACGTCATCTCTGCAGTCACTCCCAGACATCCTACGACGTAGCAAATCATCCCATGATATAATATTATCTATATACGCAGCCATCAATTGCAAGTTTTGTTATCTCAACAGTTGGCATGAAAACGGTGATTTCGCAGAATGCTTCATGACATTTGTTAATATACTTAGCCGGATAATGTTTATAGATGCTGCTCCACTTCTATTTGTAGTATAGCTTTATGTGTGGCCTATAACATTTCTCGATAAACCGATTATCTAATACAATATTTTTTTATAATCCAGCTGATAATTCCTGAGATTAGCTTGCTAAAAACAATCAAACTCTTTGGCTTTCTAGTAATAACGTTGCCACGCGCTACCCTCCCGTCCATGTCGTCGTCCCGGACGGAACGGGCGGCGTGTGCCAAATCATAGCCTACCACAAAAAAAAAAAGGTTCTACCTTTTTCGCGCAGACTACTTATACTTAATATTATAAATGTGAAAGTTTGGGCTGATGTTTGGATGTTTGTTATTCAATCACGCGTAAACCGTTGAATGAAAATTGGTATATAGACCATATCCTGGACCATATACTTTATATTCCTGTAATGTATTCTCTTTTTGTGTGGTAACTGAGTAAGAAAACATCTTACCCATGGGTGATCGTAAGAGACGACTAGGGAATAGGTATAAAACGCATGTAACATATACGCAAAAGAAGGAAAACTTGAAACTAAACCCTATAACAACACGTCTGACCAGCGTGTTATAGTAGGTCAATTTTCCTCCCGTTATGGAGGAGGCTCAACCTCTGCTGTGGAACATATGTGACCATGACCAAATGATGATATATTCTTTTGGGATAATAAGGGGCGTCCATTCATTACGTGAGGTATTCAGGGGCATCCATTCATTACGTGAGGTATTCAGGGGCGGGAGGGGATCGAGCCGAATCTTACTAAATTTCATTTGCAGGAGAGGTAGGGTCTTGGCAAATATCAAGCAATTTTTTTTAAGCAGAAAATGGTGTAAAACTGCTTGAAAGTTAAGTTAAATGAAACTAAAAAAACTGTTCGATAAATCTTAATCTTACGACATCTCACCAAGAGGGGAAGGAGGGTCAACAATGCCTCACATAATTAATGGACACCCCTAATACAATTTTGGGAAAGTTGCTTTTTACGCTGGCTAGAAACGAGTACTCTATATAAATTTTGAAATTCATAGCAACACAAATACTTGGCATAAAATTATCGCTCCTTTGACATAAAACAGTCATTTAATAAGCAAATGACGCACGATATTGAATGACGTCGACGTTGGCTTGCGGTAGGTATATAGGATGCTCCATATCACTTTTGTAGTGGTTACAAATATTCTTTTAAAACGATATCCTAACAAGAATTGAGCAGGTATGCCTATTACAAATGCACCGCGCATCGCAAATACCTGGCGGAATGATTCACCTTTGATTTTTTTTGAAGTGAAAACTTCTTTAGGCGCGTTGAGCGTTTTTGGAGGGGAAAAACTTATAGGTTCGCGTCACCGACATGCTAATGCTAATAGTATATCTATAGCTATATGAAAACTTCTTTAGGCGCGTTGAGCGTTTTTGGGGGGAAAACTTATAGGTTCGCGTCACCGACATGCTAATGCTAATAGTATAATCTATAGCTATGAGTAGTGTTTTTATATAGATAAATGAATAATGAAAATAAAGAATTTATTTTCAAATATTTTCAATATTCATATCAATATTTGCATTTAAAAGTATGGCATTATTTATTTTTAATTGTATTTTTAATATTTAACCTTTATGTCATGAAATGAGTATCATTGTGGTTTAAAGGTTATCTTACTAGCGTGATAAACCGATTCCTAGATGTTCGATAATATTTTTTATTTTTATATAAAAATTAGAAAATTATTATTATTTCAATTAGTCTTAAGTTAATAGTTTTCACTTCTATCGGCAGTCCCCATGACTGCCTGTTGTTTTTTTTACATTGACGTTTATAAATTCAAACATACAAAGTTTTTTTTTGACGGCGGGCTATAGTTCAGTCACACTCCGCTAATCCGTCCGGGGCGACGGAAGAAGTGACGCGCGATCCCATAGACACGCCCTGCAATGTACCTGTCAACGCTATGTGAGTGTGTCGCGAAACCCGGTTTTTTTTTTGTTGTGGGCTATGGACGTGGTCGCGCCCTGCCAAATCGGTCCGGGGCGACGGAAGAGGCGGCGCGCAACCCCATAGACCCACCCTGCAAACACCTCTCTTCGCCGTGCGAGCGGGCCACTGGTACCCGATCTTTGTCTTCGGTGGCCAACCCGGTCTTTGTCTTCGGTGGCCCACCCGGCGGTCTACCCTCATGGGTATCCTCTCGAGTCGTAGTAAAGTGCTTTACCACGTTTTCATTTTCCACCAAAATTCCCAGAAGATACCATTAACAGTGTGGCCATATCACTATTGATGGCGACGATTTGACTTAATGACGGACACTAACCTGAAGTGACTAAAGACGCGAAGAAAATTATAACTCGATACTGGCTACTATGGCTCGTATAAGAGCTACTTATACGAGCCATAGTAGCCATCAGTATTGCAAATACAAATAAGAAATAGAAGTTTAACGCCTATTTTAAAGGGATTATAGACGTGAGGCTATCCATCTTAATGTACTCTCTCTATCCATCTTTTTACACGTTTGACCACTAGTTCTCTGTCTACTGCTTGAATAATCTGTTTCCTGTTAGGCCAGAAATATCTTTTTGCATTTTCATATTCGACCTTTAAATATATTTTTCTCAAATTTTTGTAAATCGAAATTGCTGTACTGACCAAATACATGCGAGCAGCGGCCGGTAAAAAAATTATGAAAATCCATATCTGTCGTGTTTTAGCGGCCAAATAAATATTATTATAGGTATATATCTATCGTGTATTTTAAAAATGGAACGATTTGTTAGTTCAAAATATTGCAACCAAATAGGCAACTTATTAGAGTTTTATTTAAATTTCAAACTGGCTTGAAAAAGAAACCTGTTTGAGAATGAAAAAAGAAACAAATGAACCCTTTAGTACGTGAAAAATGTTGTTCGTTGTTCGTCATGTATACAGTTCTACTTAGTACTACTTAGTTTTAATTGCCGCGCATTATTTGAGAAAAGCACTATACAAGCTTTGGCCACAACTATGAATTGATGGACTTACGTATGAGTGCCTCCGCCCACATTTACACGTTCGTCCATCAATCCCTGTTTTGCTGGCCGCTGCAGTAATGTATCTACTATTTCTCAAACATGCTTGGAAATTTGAGCATTATTTTGATAACCTTCTTCGAGATAAATCGATATTGCTGTACTAAGCGAGCAGCGGCCGGCAAAAAATGTATGAAAATTCATATCTGTCGTGTTTTAGCGACCAAATAAATATATATGTAAATTCATATCTATGGTGTATTTTAGAAATGGAACGATTTGTTACTTAAATATTGCAACTAAATAGGCAACTTATCAGAGTTTTATTTAAATTTCGAACTGACTTGAAAAAGGAACCTGTTTGATGATAAAAAAAAAACAAATGAACTGTTTAGCACGTGAAAAATGTTGTTCGTTGTTCGTTATGTATACAGTTGTATTTAGTACTATTTAGTTTTAATATCCTCGCATTATTTGAGAAAAGCACTATACAAGCCTTGGCCATAACTAGGAATTGGACTTACGTATGTGTGCCTCGGCCCACATTTACACGTTCGTCCATCAATCCCTGTTTTGCTGGCCGCAGCAGTAATGTACTATTTATTTTCAATCTGTTAATATCATTAATCCATTTTCTATCTCTCCAGAACAATATGTTTTAATGTTTTCCTATATTCAATGGTACCTACAGCGTTTTCTATGTCACTGACAAGGTATACGTGAAATTTCAATACTGTATCTTAGTTAAAGCTTGCTGTGTGATAGCGGCAACGAATATTGCCAACCTTTACATTGCTCGTGGATGTCGTAAAAGACGGTCATGAAACTAATGGCAATAACTTTTGCATTATGTGAGCTGGAAGAAGAGTACAAATAGCGCTGATAAGAACATGATAATGATGATTATCTTGATTAGTTTATGCGTGAAAGTATAACAAGCAAATAAATGCGCTATCGCATACGTAATACTCTAAAGACTGTTAGGCTTTAATCAGATGCCTTTGCATACTATTTATTTTAAACTTTCATTGTTTTGCAGTTATGAAATGACATATCCCGTAGTCGGTCTGTCTTACGTAGGTTATCCTTTATCTTATGCCCACTACACGGCAATTCGCACTGCCGTGTTGTTAACAGTTTTAAAATCTACATAGATTGTGTTCATGTTCACCGTATGATTGTGACGTGAAAAAGATTTGAAACATAAATATAGTGAAAACAAAATTTGATTAGTAAAAATAATTTTATATAAATAGCCCATAGTGTACCAAAAATTAATATCATTTAAAGTATTATTTGTGTAAACTATTTCATATTTTTATTCATTATTTTGCCTATAACTAAAATATGTACATTCAATTACTGTAGATTTCATATTAATTTTGCACACATACTTCACATGAATTTTCAGTGCACCCATAAATTATCATTATTACCACCCTAGTTTCAAATATTCCCTGAAACGAAATAAAATACAAAAAAAGAAAAAACTATTTTAAATTTATCACACGTTTCTCTAGCTCCTCCTAGAAAAATAGGACAATTTCATTAATATATGTAGTTATCTCTAAAATTCTAGATATCTACTATGAAATATTGAAACCCACTTAGTATAAGTAGGTACCTACATGTTTATATTAATGGCGCTGTTTTAAATTTCGTATTCGCTAATAACTTTTTCTACAAAAAAACCTTCATAGTCACATTTTTGGTACTAATTAGAATTCAAATACCATACAGCAATCTATCACTACTGCTGCAGTCATCGATTTATTGCATTTAACCGTCAGATATGTATAATATGCATGATTATATCCAATTATTGTTTCCAGGGCGTACAACAACCAAATTCAAGTGTACACAACGGCACTTCGCCGAACTATGAGTCAAGTTCTGACTTAAGTAAGGTAAGTGACTATATGAGATTTCTCATTCAAGATATCATTTTATTAAAGGACAAAAATCCAAGCGTTAATATTTATTATTATATGTAAATGAATCGTGATTCATTCTTGGTTGCACATTCACGATTTATACATATATCAATATTGCTCATCATTTTACCTAGTTTATAATTAATTCCAAATCCTTTTTCTTAAGACAACACACGGTACTAAGGTGAACAAATAATCCTTGTATTGCGGGGGTTTTACAAGCATGTAATTTATGGGCCATAAATAACACCCAGACTCGGAACATTTTTTTTTGTCATTTGCCATTTGTCTTCTTCTTTCTTCTTATGTATTGGCAATCAGCTACTTATACGAGCTATTGGTGCCAATGTCGAGTTATAAATATCTTCACGTTTTTAGTCTTTTACGTTAGTCATTGTCTAAGTCAAATTGTCTCCATAAACAGTGCTATGGCCACACTGTTAATGGTATCTTGTTGGAATTTTGATGGAAAACGAAAACGTTGTAAAACACTTTTATATGATATTCATGGTATGTATATGTATGGGCCATAAATAACACCCAGACTCGGAACAATTTTTTACTGTATAGTAGTGGCTGTAAATACTAACAACACTTATTTTGTTCGTGGATCGTGAATGACGATGCTTTATATCGACTTGGGCTGATTCTATCTGATCACAATTACATTCCCAAGAGTGGTATACGTCAGGCAGGCGGCCGTTCATAATACAACGTTATTGTGTAGCTAGAAAAAGTATTGCATAACAATGATATTAGTGACAAAGATGGAAAAATATATGTTGCGATGGTTTGGACACGTAAAAAAATTATGACGAGAGGTTGACGAAGTAAATATATCGAACAAGTGTGAGTGGGACGATTACAAGGGAAAGCACAGAAAAATAGAATTAATGCTTGAGATATTACCTCAGCAAACAAACCCTTTAGTTTTATTGTTGTAAAATAGATTACGTAGAATTTGTATAATTAAACACCTAGAATCAGCTTTATTTATAATAAATATTATGGCGTTTCATGTTTCCTTAAAGTGCTTCCTTGTTTGTACTTTAACCAATAGATACGTATAGTTTGCTATATGTATTATCTACGACTATTCGTTTAGGATTTTCCACAAATTTTCTAGATCATAAGTTTGTGAATAATGAAATAAAAAATCTGTATTTCTAATATAAATAGCCTAACCCAAACCACCCGACCTGTTTGGAGAGAGAAATGTCTCTCAAAATACCAGGTTTGTTCAAAATGAAATGGTTGTGTCACGTAATATGGGCATGTCCCCTTCTATATGTAACTTTATAATGAAAGCTTAGAAATATAGTCTATTACCACCGTCTATTTTTATTTGCACGTGGCATTCGTAACCATCGGGGCAGCATTGCTTCTCAGAACACTAATTGCAATCGCCAACCTGCCTGCCAAGCGTATGTTATTATATTAACCTTCTTATGATTAATCCTATATCCTATACTGAACGTTAATGAGCAGGCAAATTGAACTACTTTTTAATATCATGAATCGCCGTTATTGTTTCTCTTGGGAGGCATTGACCTCGCAATGCTTACAGTCAAACGTCATTAATAATTTCCTGGTAATGCAAATCTAGTATTGCATACAGTTCCTAGGAACTACTGCGATGCATCTAATTGCCTCGCAATATTCAAGTGGGAAAGCCCGCAGACATCCTTAGTAGGTAGGTATGTACCTACACATGGAAACATTTTGCGCAGTAATTAAAACAATATAAAAATTTTTCTAAACGAAAAACTAAAGGATGAGAAAGATTTCCATGTTTTTACACGTTTATACTCTTATAAGTTAATAAGTACTGGTACGTAGATAAGATAATAAATATAATATACAAATATATCTATCCTATACCAACACGTGTGACCAGCGCGGTAGGTTAATTTTCATCCTATTGCGGAGGAGACTGAAGCCCCGTAGCGGATCGTATATGAGCCGTGATCGCTATTACAAATGTGTTTTTACACGAGCCCTGATCTGAACCTGAAAAATGCACTGTTAATCTACGAGGCAGTTTAGGGTCAATATTTTTGATGGCATATTATTATTGAATGTTTTTTTTTTATTACAGACCTCATCGCAAGTAAGTAAAGGAACAAATGAAGATGATGAGATTTTGAAGAACGTCTCCGCTATACCGAAGATGAGCTACAAAGATCTTCAAGAGGCAACTAATAACTGGTCAGATAGAAACCTTCTAGGCAAAGGTGGATTTGGCCAAGTATTCAAAGGTATGAAGCCTGGTCTTTTACTTCTGATATGCCTCTCTGTTAATCAATAAATTTTTGGGTAGTGTTGTCAACCGGGGTGTCAAAATCGCATCGCATACGACTATTTTTATTAACCGACGAAAAAAAAACGGAGGAGGTTCTCAAGGCGACGCGTATATTTTTTTTTTTTTTTTTTTTATGTATGATCACGCACTACTTTTTATAGAGTAGTCCATTATTGATAATTCTTTTTTTATTGGAAAGGGTATATATAGGTAGGCGTCGGCGGTAATTTATTGTTCATTGATTGTAGACTTTTGGCGGGAATCTAAAACGTCATGTTGTGCTCTTGTATTATATTCGATATCTTAGTGTTTTAACGTGTTATATTAGATAATTTTTATGGTGTTTTATGTAATATGATGTGACAGAACAGCTGGGATGTAGTGAATATCATATAAAAGTGCTTTACAACGTTTTCGTTTTCCATCAAAATTCCTACAACATACCATTAACAGTGTCACCATAGCAGTGTTGATGGCGACAATTCGACTGACTGACAGACAATGACTAACTTGAAAAGATTAAGAACGTGAAGATAATTATAACTCGACACTGGCAAAAATGGCTCGTATAAGTAGCTGATTGCCAATACATAAAAAGAAGAAGAAGAAGATTGTTTGGCGCAGACTCTTAAGTACTGAGATATACTTCAATTAGTTTAAGAATTTAGATATTAAGATCAATAAAAACAAAGTTTATTATTTTTTGCTTTTCAGTTTTTTCGGCGGTTATTTTTCCCCACTGTTGGACTCGCCTCTATCGTAAAGTGAGGGAATAAATTGAACTATAGTGCCACAAACTTATCTGACCCGGTGGCAAATTGATGAATTAATGACGCCATTTTTAAATGTCATCAAACGTCAATCGTCCTACCAATTTGTTGATATTTCAGTTGGTTATTTACTCCGTGTTTATTTATTTTTTGTTGTTTTTTTTTTATAAAAGATTTTCAAAGATACAACAGCCATTTGAGAAATCAATTATTTATTAAATTTTTTTTTTTTTTGATTCATTATTTTTGACCACTAGTGTGGTATAAGATGAATTTCTAGGGTTCAATAAAAGACGTCAAATAGTAATTGCTGTAGAAACTTTTGGTGCAATTAGCTACATTGTAATATGCATTGATTCTAATTTTCTTCGGTGAATCATAGGTACCCAAAGGGGAGCTTATATCTATGCTACGTGTATATTAGGGATGCTGTGGATATGAAATATCTGATCTACTCTGAATTTCTGATCTGAATACGAACATTAGAATAACATTATACCTCTCTTTCAAATTCGATTACGGATATGAAAAATAGTTAACGGATATTGGATATTTAGAGAATTGTAAATGGATAGTGCTAAGTTTGATGGTTATCGTAATATTTCTCTTTATATTTAGACTATAATTTCGGCTGGTTGATTATATAATGTCCAATGCACAGGTGAATGGAAACATCTCACAGTGGCTGTAAAGCGCTTGCAGCGGGACGACGACGGCAGGAATAAAGAGTTGATCCGAGAGATGTGTCTCAACCAATACCGTCATGACAACATACTGCCGCTCTATGGATACTGTTTGGGAGGTAAAAATACATAGGTTTTATATATAATAATTTTCGTAGAGCTAGTTCTTTTGTGTAGCTGAAAACCCGCGCACGTATGTCTGAAGTTACATACATAGATTTTACTGGGAGACTAATCTAAATTCCCTGCTCGGTCGTCAGGGATGTCAGTAGGAAAATATGGAGCCCATAGCCGTGCGCCCACTTTGCCTTTTGAGCGAACTATTGGCATTATGTGTAATCATATTGCCGAACGAACGTCTGGTTAAGAAGATATACAATGCGAAAGTGGAAGGATGTAGGTACCGGGAGAGACTGAGACTAACCTACCTAGACCAGATCGGTCATGTACTGAAGGAAGGTGGAGTCAAGAGTCTCCGAAACCGGCGAGCGTGTATGAAGAGAATTCTGAATGTTGAGGAAGCGAGTGAAGTATGCAAGGATAGAGTTCTCTGGCATTCTGTTCTCTCTGCCTACCCTGCAAATGCTGCATGGCGTGATGGTATGTATGTATGTATATTTCTGAATAAAAAGCATACTTTTGCATATTTCTTTATAATTACATTGATACATTGCATTTTTTCGAAGTTTTCCTTTACTTACCTCATCTTGCTAGATACCTAAATGGTCTTTTGCAACTTTTGTCTTAATTAATTAGGGTCGACGTAATAGATACTCTTCTTCCATCGTTCAAATTGTAAATAATTTTCTGACCGGTCAACTGTCTGACGTCAACTCTCCTTGGGAATGTAATTATTTACCAGATGGAGTTAGTCCAAGTCGATGTAAAGGTCTAATTCGTCTATTACGACACCTATTAGCAATGCAAAGATTGGTAGTATTCGTAGCTACCACCAGACAGAAGTCTTTTAATTTACTAACATCCCTACTAATATATAAATGTGAATGTAAGTTTGTTTGTTACGCTTTCACGCTAAAACTACTCAACCGATCATCATGAAACATTGTACACATATTCTTGGAGGTATTAAAAGTAACATAGGATACTTTTTATTAAAAAAAATCAAATTTTTTATATGAAAAATAAAAAAATTGTTTGTCAAAAAATCTCAAAATCTAGCTTCTTCAACGCCATCTAGCAGTCCAGTAATGAAGTTTCAACCCTGAGTATTGTAATACCGTGCACTGTATTACCGACGGTCAAAAATAAAAATAGTGGATCAAAAACTTTAGGAAAGTTACCTTTTACGCGGGCAGAAGCTAGTAGATTCTAAAATTTCTGTCTAATGTTGCAAAGTTTTATAACGGTCCTTTGAATTTGATTTCTTCCAGGTCCAGAAGCATGTTTAGTATACCAATTAATGGCTGGAGGTTCCTTAGAACAAAGGCTTCGAGCTAAGACACATCATCCACCTCTCACTTGGTTTCAAAGATATAACATAGCACACGGTGTAGCTAGGTAAGTTTCATCCATCCATTCATGAGTTTATCCATATCTTACATAGGCCTCGCCTCGAGAGGGTAGTGTCATATTTTTTGATAAACCCCGGGGCGATAGCATAGAGCAAGGCTTCTAAAAACTGTAGCATTGCCCCTCTCCGCCTATTATAACAGTCCACTGAATCGATTCCTGGACGTCTGCCTATCTTGAGAATAATCATCTTCTTATCGAACTTTAGAATAATACCGCCCTTAAACCTTGTTTAAAGAAGTATATGTTTTTGTTACAGAGGTCTTCAATTTCTTCACACTATGGCCGGAACCCCATTAATTCACGGTGACATAAAGCCAGCCAATATTCTATTGGACCAATGTCTAATGCCTAGAATTGGAGACTTTGGACTCGCAAGAAAAGGACCGTATGGAGAAGATAGGACACATCTTAAAGTTTCAAGGTGAGTTGTCTTTTCATCAGCGTATTGACATCCATTGTAGTACGTAGACCTCCCATGATACGGTTAAGACTTACTTACAGACTAAATAATATGAAGAAGTGGAATATAGTGCTGTAAGTTATGAAGCAAATTGTAAAAGACCTGGTTATTCAGATCTGTCATCTCAGCTCCTCTATGTCCTACTTTTGGGCTCGAGCCTCCTCCGTAATGGGAGAGAAATTAACCTACTATACCTACCATGCTAGTCAAACGTATTGGTATAGGGTTTAGTTTCGAGTTTTCCTTCTCTTGCATAGATGTTATATGCGTTTTATATCCCTTAGTCGTCTCTTACGATCACCCAATGGTACGATAGGGTTGATAAATAATATTATTAAAATATTATTAAATAAAATCCTCTCAGGATGAGGCCTGCGTCTAAAGGTGAACCTCGATCTCTGATGATAATGATGATGACCCTAATCTATGCAGCAGATGGATAGTAATTCTTAGATGTGTAAATTCTTGACATAATGAATGAATGTTGAGGAAGCAAGTATGCAAGGATAGAGTTCTCTGGCACTCTGTTCTCTCTGCCTACCCTGCAAAGGATATGGCGTGATGATATGTATGTAATTCTTGATATCGTTATTCTATTGTAATAGAACATTTATCAAGGAGGCTCGAGCCCAACAGCGGGACATATATGAGCTGAGATGATGAATAGAGCAAAATTTGGTATGGGAATGAAGTAATAATATAATATGTAATCCAGATAATATGTAATGATAATTAATTGCCCATATAATAGAAAGAAAACTCAAACCAAATCTTATCTAAACTTTATGTTCCTTGCAAGTCAAGCATCAATTAGTAAGAAACTTGTAACCTCTGGTCATAGACAAATTTTTTTTTAAAGCCCATTATTTAGCTCTCCCAGTTGGCCATTGGTTTTGATGAGAAAATTAGTTTGGGTATGAGATATTATTTTAAGTTTGACTTCTAATATTATTTACTTATGGATCTTGAATATCTCTGCAGAAAAATATGTTCAGAATAACTTTAGGAAACACAAGAATACCAATACCTGAAATACATGGTGGTGTATTAGAGCCCTGTGCCAATCACAATTTATTGGTAAAAAAATAAATATTCTTTTTCGCAGAGTCTATGGTACCCGCCCCTATTTGCCAGATGAATACCTGCGCTCCCACTGTCTGTCACCAGCAGTTGATGTATACAGCTATGGTGTTGTTATGGTAGAAATGGCGACCACACTTTTAGCTTTAGACCGTGAACGGAAAATACAATTGTTAAGTGGATATATACATGAGCTGTATCGGAATGGAACTGATCCAGGTATATTGATTTTTTTTTTGTAATACATAAAAGCCCAAGTATTGCAACAAAATTTTTGCAAGTCAATGTATAGTCTTTATATCTATGTATGTACATTTTTTTTAAATAACACCCTGCACTGTGGAAATAGCCCCTGTATTGCAATGGGACAACTACACTGATAGGGGAGGCCGGTATCTATGCAGTCAAATTGTTCTGTACATGTGTATGTAGAACACTGAACTTCGCCTAAACGGCTGCATCGATTTCGATGATTTTGTTACGTGTGCGTACACACTCCCGTAGGATTCAATAATGGTTTAGATTATAATTGGACACGTTAGGTTGCGCTGCTGTGCTATAAAAAGAGCTATGCTCGGTATTTCTCTATGTGATAAAATCCGAAATATGGAAACGCTTAGAAGAGCGGATGTAACTGCCAACGCCCAAAGAAATAGTACGTTGAGATAGCAATGGGTAGGCCACATCGCTCATCGAACTGACCATTCTGAGTAGTATTTTTGTAGGGAGACCTATGTATGTTCAATAGTGGACTGATGAATAGATGTATGGACTTTTATTAGAAAGTTAACATTAATAGTTAAATATAATTGATTAAATTAGGCGATACATGGCGGAAATACATTATTATTATAAAATGGAGGAGAGGAAGGAAAACCCACCACTTTCCCACGGTTAATCAATATACCTATAAGTGGAAATGCAATCGGCATTTGAAGCCGAACCGTCTTGAGGATGCCTCGTTTAGAGGCGAAACACGTGTCGAATCTTTATTCGAAGTTCTGCGGCAAATTGCAAGTAGAAGTTCTGGGGGCGGTGCTCATCACAGATAAGATTTCCTTATATCCTATTCCGCCTTGATCCCATCCTGTATTCCTTCTTTTCTTGAGGTGTACGGTATATTGATTAACCGTGGGAAAGTGGTGGGTTTTCCTTCCTCTCCTCCATTTCATAAAAATAATAGTTAAATTAAAATATATTTTATTATAAAAATTATAAAAAAATATGATACCTCATGGAAAAGTACTCAATTGTGCAGAATGAAATACTATGAAGGATGTATATAAGAGAGACTGACAAATAAATTAAAAATTTATCTCTTAGTATTTTCCAAAGTATTCTGTCAATCTGTACCCGCTATAGTGATTTAGAAATTCGTAAACAACTTAGGATAATGTTTAAGTGACATGGTAAAATGTCTTTTTTTTTTATGGATATACACCATTCATCACAGTAATTATTTTTACTATGAAAATTCATGATTATTTTATATAATAGTTAGCAAATATGATTCTACAAGCTAGCAAATATTTCATATACACAACAACAATCTCATATATGATAACATTAATGATTAAATTTCCCTAACTGTTACATTAAATTTAGGTGTTGTGAAAATGGGCATTAGACAGTTTATTTTAAAAGTAGCAAACTTGTATTTATTTAATATGTTATTCATATTTCAGCGACACTGGAAGATCCAGCAATTCGTAATACAATGCAGACTAACCCCGATATGTGTCGGGAGTTCTTCGCTATAGGGCTACATTGTACTAAATACGAAAGGCGAGAGAGACCCACCATGCTGGAAGTTTATAAGAGACTAGATGCGCTTCAACTACAAGGAGAAAACTTCACTTGAGAGACTGAATGTACTACATCAATTCATATAATATATTACTAATAAGATACAGACCTTTTACTGTCAATAAATAGAGGTTGAACAAGATAACTAACCATATTTAAATAAAAAATAACGAAAGTTTATGAAATAAATTTATTTTTAAGGATTTTATCGAGTTTTTGTTTGTATTTTACTTACTTATGATGTTTTGAACACTCCGGCGTTCATGGTCAAAGGAGGGTCATTTCTGCCATCAAAACACAATCACAATAAAATCCTTAAAATTAAGTTTTATTTTATGTGTAATACTCGCATAATTTATACACTTCTCACAAAAATTAAGGGAGCAAGAAAAAATCTAAATTTTTGGGGGATTTTCAACAGGCTGTAACTTATACAAAAATGGTCGTACAGCAAAAAAAAAAGCAAATTGTAGCTCTAAGTGTCTAGTTTTCGGATCTGAGTTTGAAATTTTTTTTTTCTGTGCAATCATTGGTTGCTGAGATATTGGTAATCAAAGACAAAATGATCTTTTTCCATTCAAACACTGATATCTCAGTGAGAAATGCTCGTGTTGAGATTTTTAAAATACTAAATAAAAGCTGAATAACTGAGCTATCCAGTCCAAATGCAGGTTAAGTCAAAAAAATTTTCCACGTCCGTAGATTAAAAAAAAAACCTTTCGAAAATTTTTTTTCGGTGGTTTTCTTAAGATTACACGAAAATAATTTTCAAAAAAAAAATTTCAAACTCAGATCCGAAAACTAGACACTTAGAGCTACAATTTGTTTTTTTTTTTTTTGCTGTACGACCATTTTTGTATAAGTTTGTTGAAAATCCAGCCTGTTGAAAATCCCCCAAAAATTTGGATCTTTTTTCTTGCTCCCTTAATTTTTGTGGTATGTATAGAAAACCATTATAATATTGAAAATTATTATTAGTTAGGTGGTATAGACAATGTTTTCTTTTTTTTTTATTATAATTTGTATAGTATTGTATACCTAGCTAGTATATGTATCTTTTCGTTATTTATAATTCTTGTACATTAATTGAAAAATACTAATCTGAGGCATAGACAATGTTTTCTTTTTTTTTTAATGCAATTTGTGTAGGTATTGTTATAGGCGAAGTTAGCAGCCTTTACGTAGATATAATGTATCTTTTCATACTTTATAGATCTTGTTTATTATTTCCTTTTCCTCCTAAACTGCTTGACCGATTTTGTTTTTAGATGAAGAACGTCACCTGAATGGTTATTTATTAAGATGAAAAACTAACAAGTGATATTGTGAAACTTTATTATTTTTATTCTAAATGCATAAAAGTTCATTATCTTTTATAATTTTGACTTATAAAATATATTTATTTTCATGTCAACAAATATATTTAATTAGGAGAATTGGGTCAGCTAGAATCATCTTTAATATGATTTGTAATTTATTTGCTACTAACGCCGTTTTAATTTTTTTTACCTGTATATGATTAATAATTTTCGTAAGCGCTTTCATTGATTTTTTTTTTCAAGGGAATTGTATTGAACATTTGAACTGTATTTTGAAATGAATGTTTTGTGTTCTAACGATAACACATGTTTCAACTATGGTTGATTCTATTATTATGTATTTAAGTCCGTCTACATAAAAAACTATGTACCTACAATAGCCATACTTATTCACATATTATTTAAGTATTAATTTATTAAGTACTTACCACACAGCTACTGTTTATTTAAATGCATTAAATTTAAAAAAATGTACTATATAACTATTCTACTTATCAAGACAGGGTTACAAACTATATGAATAGAGAGCTTAACAAATATGATAAGAAACCCGAAATCTAAATCTAGAATAGCAATAGAATAAAGTACCTATAGGAGATTTAAAAGAAAAAATACCCTAGCAATAATAGTTCTGTGTGGTGACGGTGCAAGAGTACAATGCACCATCTCCTATCTCACCATTTAGGTGATCGAAAGAGACGACTAACGTTTTATATCCCATAAAACGCATACAACATGCCAAGAGAAAGAAAACTCGAAAGAAAATCCTAGATCAACACGTCTGACCAGCGTGGTATAGTACGTCAATTTCCCTTCCATTATGGAAGAAGTTCGAACCCAACAGTGAGACATATATGAGCTGAGATGAAATAAAGGCTAATTTTAAATAGCAATCGCCTTGTTAGTATATATACATCGCTCTATTAGGCTCGAACCTTTCCGACAATGTGAGGAAAATCGTCCCAATATACCACGATATTCAAATAATTGACAAAGATTTTTGTGTCGATTTTTCTTTCTCTTACATAAATGGTTTCTGCATATCATATTCCTTAGCCGCCGTTTACCACACTCACGGCATGAAAGGGTAGGGAAATGAATAGTTTTCTCACTCAATTACTACACAAATATTAAATATATATTACTTTAAATTATCCCCTTTTCGGTGCCGGACTAAGAGAACTCTGTCGAATGACCAACACTCGGGCACAAACGAGGGCCAAAAGAAAGAGGTCAGGGTAGCCTAAGCCCTTTCTTTTACGTGTTGATCAGAAAAATCATCTAAGCTCACCAAAAATGGTGGTCAACAGTAAACTATTGAGAAACTCATAACAATAATTACCATCACTAAAGCAAAGGATATGGCGTGATTATATGTATGTGTGTATGTATGTACTAAAGCAATTTGGGTTGTGGCAGTATCCGCAGGGAGTCCTATGTGTTACAGTGTCACAGATGTGGAAAGATTGATGAATCAATATAATAATAGTTAAATATATAAAATAAGTTTAAATAATATTTAAACATCATTATTACTAATAATAATCTACTTTAAAATCATGTGCCTTATGTATAGTTTATGGATTGACTGAGATATTTATAAGTATTGTATTGTCTTGCAATGATTTTTTCAATAACATAAGATTATTTATCAATTATATTATAACTATAATATGACTGAATTCAACAAGAATACAATTTGTCTAATATATTCAGATTATAAGTTTAATTTCTTAGTTTATACTTTAACCTGTTTGTTTAGTAATGAAACTTTACACATTTGATAACACTTTTCAATTTTAATATTATATATATTTTATAAATGGATGCTGTATATTTATAAACAATAGTTTTTACAAAATGTTTGTTTTATTTATGAGATTTATGAACGAAATATTTGGGGTCATTTCAAAGTGCAAAAACATTTTTTTTCAAAGATACCGCCCCGCACTGAGCACATCGTCCTTTTATTGCATATAAAGATAACACGTTAACTGTGCATGCTCCACCGGTGGGGCATTTCGAATTGCTCATCGTACGTGAATGACCCACGGGTGGGGCATGGGTCTTCACAAATTTTAATGAATAAATGCTTTGATTTACACAAATTGACTTGATCGTCGCTTCGTTGCAATTCGTGAGCTATCGTGTATAATCGTAAACAAACTGTATTACCAACTCCTAAGACCTTTAGCGAGTCAATTGGGAATGACTTTACCGAGATTTTATCTTTCAGTGTTTTAGAAATGAAAGGTGATCGGTTGCCACAATCTAGAAGGGCTCGACTCTTCACCTTTTGCTGAGTGAATGGATTCGATACTTCTATTACAGCCGTTGATAAAAGAATTTGACTTGAATTTCGCTTTGAAAAAGTAGTAATAGTCTCATGATTGATTATCCCTGATTATCCCTAACATCATCGAACGTGATATGATTATTAATATTAGAAGATTCATAGGGGCGGTGCAGTAAAGTGTGATGCCTTTTATTACACTCTCGGCACAGTCTCATGCGACATGAACCTACGTGATGTCCCTGCCTTAGACAGTTAACACACAATGTGTATTTACTTACTTCCTTCTTTCATCTATACTCTTAGCGATAAAAGCAGGACATTCAAAAATTCTGATTATTGCTACAAATAATACACATATACGTAATATAATTACTTGTTTTAACTTAGAATAATAATATCACCCTCGATACTGTCGCGTTCATCAATTTCAGCTGTCAAATTATCTGAATTTAAAACCTCGATCTCACTTTGCACGTCATCAACCTTTACCGACAATGCCTCGAATTTTGCTAGTTTTATACTCAGCTCGGTCAGTTGTATATTATTCAACGCACTCTTAGTAGAAATACTATTAAATAATTCTTAAATTTAGTTATCTGTCCTTTAGGAGACGACCTTCTAATGATTAAATCTTTTAAATTACCTATTTTTTTCCTTTTCTACTAATTCGTTAGGTATTTTTGATGCCTACACGAACACAAACTATAAATTACTACTGAATGAATAATACTGATAAATAAACAAAGAATGGCTCACGCTCCTCGACTTGACGACACCTGGTGACCAGTAACCCGAATCCGACCGCACGGCGGATTGCAGGCGGCAAGATAATGCACTCGTAGTGGTTATCCACCTGAAATTAGTCAGCGAAATATCTAAGTATTTGTGATCAAAACGAAGAATACTGTTTAGTTATTAGCGTTCTACAAGGTGAATAACCTTTGGGTAGGTACAATAACGTTTTATAAAATTATATTTCTATTAAATAATTATTTTAATGTAATAAGTAACAGTTGACGTAATTATGCTATTGATCGTAATAATTTTATGATAAATTTACGCAATAACTATATTGTTTAAATTCAATTACTGAACAAATAGATTTAAAATATTATTTTCGTTAAATGTGGGTATATAGAAGAAAAATTATTAAATGATGATGCTATTTTTCTTAACGAATAAATGCTTTGATTTACAAAAATTGACTTGATCGTCGCTTCGTTGCAATTCGTGAGCTACCTATCGTGTATCATCGTAAACAAACTGTATTACCAACTCCTATGACCTTTAGCGAGTCAATTGGGAATGACTTTACGGAGATTTTATCTTTCAGTGTTTTAGAAATGAAAGATGAATGGCTGCCGCAATCTAGAAGTGCTCGAACCTTTACCTTTTGCTGAGTGAATGGATTCGATACATCTATTACAGCCGTTGATAAAAGAATTTGACTTGAATTTCGCTTTGAAAAAGTAGTAATAGTCTCATGACTATTATCCCTAACATCATCTAACGCGATATGATTATTAATATTAGAAGATTCATCGGGGCGTTGCACTAAAGTGATCACACACATACATACATACCTTCACGCCATGTCCCTTGCAGGGTAGGCAGAGAGAACAGAGTGCCAGAGAACGCATACTTCATTCGCTTCCTCAACATTCATAATTCTCTTCATACACGCTCGCCGGTTTCGGAGACTCTTGACTCCACCTTCCTTCAGTACATGACCGATCTGGTCTAGGTAGATTAGTCTCGGTCTCCCCCGGTACCTACATCCTTTCACTTTCGCATTGTATATCTTCTTAACCAGACGTTCATTCGGCATTCTTTCCACATGTCCGAACCATCGGAGCATTCCCTTTCGCATCTTTACACCAATACTCTCTTTCTTTCAAAAGTGTGATGCCTTTTATTATACTCTCGGCACGGTCCCATGCGACATGAACCTACGTGATGCCCCTGCCTTAGACAGTTAACACAGAATTTGTATTTACTTACTTCCTTCCTTCTTTAGAATCACTCTTAGTAGAAATACTATTCAAATAATTCTTAAATTTAGTTATCTGTCCTTTAGCAGACGACCTTCTAATGATTAAATCTTTTAAATTACCTATTGTTTTCCTTTTCTACTAATTCGTTAGGTATTTTTGGTGCCTACACGAACACAAACTATAAACTACTACTAAATGAACAATACTGATAAATAAACTAAGAATGGCTCACGCTCCTCGACTTGACGACACTTGGTGACCAGTAATCCGAATCCGACCGCATGGCGGATTGCAGGCGGCAAGATAATGCACTCGTAGTGGTTATCCACCTGAAATTAGTCAGCGAAATATCTAAGTATTTGTGATCAAAACGAAGAATAGCTGTTTAGTTATTAGCGTTCTACAAGGTGAATAACCTTTGGGTAGGTACAATAACGTTTTATAAAATTATATTTCTATTAAATAATTATTTTAATGTAATAAGTAACAGTTGACGTAATTATGCTATTGATCGTAATAATTTTATGATAAATTTACGCAATAACTAGTTTAAATTCAATTACTGAACAAATAAATTTAAAATATTATTTTCGTTAAATGTGGGTACATTTAACGAAAATAATATTGGGTATATAGAAGAAAAAATATTAAATGATAATGCAATTTTTCTTAACGAATAAATGCTTTGATTTACACAAATTGACTTATTCGTCGCTTCGTTGCAATTCGTGAGCTATCGTGTATCATCGTAAACAAACTGTATTACCAACTCCTATGACCTTTAGCGAGTCAATTGGGAATGACTTTACGTAGATTTTATTTTTCAGTGTTTTAGAGATGAAAGATGATTGGCTGCCGCAATCTAGAAGGGCTCAAACCTTCAACTTTTGCTGAGTCAATGGATTCGATATTTCTATTACAGCCGTTGATAAAAATGATAAAAATAATGCACTCGTACTGGTTATCCACCTGAAATTAGTCAGCGAAATATCTAAGTATTTGTGATCAAAACGAAGAATACTGTTTAGTTATTAGCGTTCTACAAGGTGAATAACCTTTGGGTAGATACAATAACGTTTTATAAAATTATATTTCTATTAAATAATTATTTTAATGTAATAAGTAACAGTTGACGTAATTATGCTATTGATCGTAATAATTTTATGATAAATTTACGCAATAACTATATAGTTTAAATTCAATTACTGAACAAATAGATTTAAAATATTATTTTCGTTAAATGTGGGTATATAGAAGAAAAAATTATTAAATGATGATGCAATTTTTCTTAACTAATAAATGCTTTGATTTATACAAATTAACTTGATCGTCGCTTCGTTGCAATTCGTGAGCTATCGTGTATTATCGTAAATAAACTGTTTTACCAACTCCTATGACTTTTTGAAGCCATTTCGTATATAGAATCATTTGAACCAGGTAATTACGTCGTGTTTACAGACTCAAAAAGTGCATTGCAGCATTTAATTCGGTGCACCTCGCATATCCGTTGCTTACCGATAGCTTATGATATAGTAAACTGTATAAGGAAGTTACACCATAAAAAGAAATTCACAATGTTGCATTGGATCCCTGCGCACATCGGTTTGAGGGGTAATACTGTAGTAGATCAGTTGGCGAAACAGGCTATTTCAACGGGTATTCCACTACCACGCGCGCCTTATTTTACAGATGTACTGTATTCAGTCAAAAAGAAGTGTGTTCAAATGTGGAGTGAATACTTCGATGAAAGATCTCGCACTGTAGGCATATGGTATAAAACTTTACAACCACATCCTTCCAATTATCTATGGTTTGCAGACTCCAATCTGTCCAGACAGGATATAGTAACTGCCCTTAGACTTCGTTCCGGACACATACCTTTGAACAGCTTTATCCGTATGATGAATAGGGGTTCTTCACCTGACTGTACTATGTGCGCAGTTAGGAAAGACGTCTACCACATCCTGGTGGAGTGTGTACGGAACGAAGTTGAAAGAAAACAGTTTGAGCATCAGACAAATATTTGTCTAAGGACGATTGGAGCCTGTAACAGTATTCTAGCTTTGCCTTTATCTGAAGAAGCAATATGGTTATATAATATAGTAAACATAGGGTTAAAACGTAGAAATAACTAGATTTTAATTTGTAATTCTAGATTTTAATTATTATTTTGTAATTCTCAACAAGGGTGACATGATCGCTTTATGATCAAACCCTACCTTTTGGTAAATAAATGAATAAAAAAAATAAAAAAAAACTCCTATGACCTTTAGCGAGTCAATTGGGAATGACTTTACGGAGGGACTTAGACAATGAACCGACATGACTGACGACTAAAATATAAATTTATTATAATTTTTTAAACTTATTTTACTTGACATTGGCGAAATTGTGGTTAATCACTCACAGAGGCCATTCACTAAGAAGAAGAAGAAGACTTTACGGAGATTTTATCTTTCAGTGTTTTAGAAATGAAAGATGATTGGCTGCCGCAATCTATAAAGGCTCGAACCTTCACCTTTTGCTGAGTCAATGGATTCGATACTTCTATTACAGCCGTTGATAAAAGAATTTGACTTGAATTTCGCTTTGAAAAAGTAGTAATAGTCTCATGACTATTATCCCTAACATCATCTAACGTGATATGATTATTAATATTAGAAGATTCGTCGGGGCGGTAGGGATGTGAGGCTACTGGAAAAAAATCGATTAAATAAAAATCGTTTTTTTTTTTATTTAATATTAATCGATTTGCCAATAATCGATTATAATCAAAATAAATAATCGATTTTTACGAAAAAATCGATTTTTTCTATTATTTAAAAATGTATATACTTTTCATATTCCAATAATAAACCTAAGATTACCCTAATATATTAACAATTTATCAGATTAAAATCAAATAAAATTATATGAATAAAAAATCAACCAATTCAAATCTAAAAATTCATCAAAGCGAATATCCCTTAAAATTTTCAAGGTAGGGAATAAGGAAACCAAATGAAATTATTGACATATTTTTTTTTATTATAATAAAAATGAAATGATGAGCATCCTAACAAAATAACAACCTTATTGTCTCAAAAACTAAAATATAAATCACAACAAAAAATGCCATAAATGTCCAGTACTATTTTACATTTAGGTCTACGTCTAGCAGTGGACGGCAATGGCCTGACATAATGATGATTTTTTTTTTTAGGGAGGCATAGTCCGGAGCGTGCACGTCGCGTCCCCTGCCAGTCTAGTCAGATTTCAATCCGGCTCATATGCGTACCGCAGTGCGGGTTAGGGTGCCCCCGGAGGCGACGCGTACCGACGCGCCCCCGTCGATACGAAAATCGGCAGGTGCGGCGATGGGGGCCACCACCCATCACGCCTTGCCCAGTAAGGCGAGTCGAGGAGAGCAGAGTGCCGAGTGGGTACGTGGAATGTAAGAGGTTGTGTGGAAGGTAAGTTGCACGAGCTGATAACCGTCATGGCGGATAAACAGCTAGACGTGCTCTGTGTAACAGAGACCAAGCGAAGGGTCAGCGACGCTTGCAATCTTTCTGGTGGGGGGATGGCCCTGTGGTCCTCTCGCTTGGCCTCAGGTGTGAAGGATTACGGAATTTATGATCCCAGACTTCTTTGGGTCCGTATAAAACTAGGTGTGACCTTTCATGATTGTAGCATATGCTCCCGTAGGATCCTCGGTGGCATCAGACATAGAGAAGTTTTAGGATAATGTTAGGGAAGTTCTGGATATGGCAGAAACCAGTGAACGCCTGATTGTATGCGGAGATTTGAACGGATGGGTGGGGACCAAGCGTCCCGACTATGAGGACGTACTTGGTCCATTCGGTGATAAGAGAGTGAACGACGCAGGTAGGCTCATTGCGGATGTATCCTTGGAGAGAAACCTTATTGTGTCAAACACATTTTTCCAACATAAGGGCATTAATATGTATACATGGAGAAGGATTGAACAGAAAAGTATAATAGATTTAATTTTGGTAGACAGTCGCCTCCGAAGCAAAATATTGTACACAAGAGCCTACAGGGGCCCCACAGTCGATACGGACCACTATCTCGTGATTGCGAGATTTAGTGGTCTGTTCAGAAAGTGGGGGCACTGGCGAGAGCGTGTCCACTTCGGAGGGCTTGAAAGAATAAAGGTTGAAAGTTTGCAAGAAGAGTGTGTAAGAGAAAAGTATGCAGAGGGTGTCCGGGAACGGCTGACGATGGCAAGCCAGCCGCAGTCGGACATAGAAGAATGCTGGAGAATATTGAAAGAGAGTATGGTAGATACAGCGAAAGAAGTACGTGGAAGCTCAAAGAAGCATAGAAAAACAAATGGTGATGCTTGGTGGGATGCGGAAGTGGCAGCTTCCGTAGAGCAAAAGAAGAAAGCGTGGCTGGACTATGTCTCTTCTTTGGATCTGAATGACAGTATGACTGAACAGGAGAAAGAAATATATCGGCAATGTAAGAATGACACCAAAGCCTTAGTGAAAGAGAAACGTGATAGAACAAATATGAGTGCAGAAGATAGGCTGGCTAAACACTTTGAGGGTAATACCAAACTCTTTTGGAGAGAGGTGAAGAGGTCTCGCCGTGGTTGGTCAGCCTTCAGAATGAATAAAATAAGGTCTAAAGGTGGAGACATTCTTACACAAATACAAGACGTGTTAAGACGATGAAGTGAATATTTTGGCGATATGTATGCGGATACTCGGGTTGGCGCCGGTGTTGCATGTGGTCTAGTAGATCAACATTCGGCACCGGCGTCCTCCGATGGCATCAGTATGGATGAAGTTGAATGGGCGATAAGAAATTTGAAAAATGGTAAGGCAGCGGGCATTGATATGGTGTCTGCCGAGATGATCAAGCTTGGCGGCTCCTGTGTCTGGGAAGCGTTCCTGTTGTTCCTCAATTTATGTTGAAGCTCGGGAATGGTTCCCAGGGTCTGGAATAGCGCAGTCATCGTGCCTTTGTTTAAAAATAAGGGTTCACGTTATGACTGCGCAAATTACAGAGCCATAAGCATATCACGAAGTCCTGCCCAAATAAAGACAAATCAGATTTTAAACCAAAATGTGCGTCGTGTAAACGTTTTAAAAAACCTTATGATCATCTATGTGGCGCATCGGACTGCCCCACCTACAAGTTAAAGTTAGAACAATTAGTACTCAATACAAATTATTAAAAATAAAAATGGATAGTTTAAATATAGGGCAATTAAATCTCCATAATGATAGGGTAGCGACATCAGAGCTAGACCGTCTAGTTATGGAATATAATCTAGATATCGTACTTATACAAGAACAATACCATAGTACTCGCTTACGTAATAGGGTTGTACAATTGGACAACAAAGCACGAGCCGGCATCTATGTTGCAAGTGCCAAATTTACGGTTACGTCACTACAAAATCTTATGACGTCACACTGTGCTGTCGCTGAGATTACATCCTCATCCTGTAGGGTTTACGTTGTGAGCTATTATTTTCAATATTCAGACCCCGTAAATCCACATTTACACCATCTTCGCCATGTTTTGCGGTCTCTCACGGGCCGTAAAATTATAATAGGTGCTGACGTGAATGCGTCATCTACTCTCTGGTATGGCAAGTTTAGATACACCGACACTGATCGACGGTGTGCGATAGAAGATTTCATCGCTGAGATGAATCTGTCCATCCACAATACACCTGATGCACCACCAACATTTTGCAGCCCTATGGGTGAATCTTCTATTGACGTCACGCTTTCAAGCGCAGACGTCCGCTTAAATAGATGGCGCGTTCTCCCTGACGCGTCGTGTAGTGATCACCGTCTGATCGTGTACGAATTTGGATCGAGTCTGTCGCAGGATCCTACTAGACAGAGCTACAATTTTAGATATAAATCTAAAGGAGCTAACTGGGATTTTTTCAGCTCGCTCTTTTCCTCATGTGCTAGGGATTTCACTCGCAGTCAATTAACCGCAGAAGAAAGTGCTGAAATAATGTCAAACTCTCTAATATACTGTGCTGATATAGCTTTGGGTCGAACACCCCTGCCTAATACTAAGAGGTGTGATTGGTGGAATAATCACTTAGTAGAGCTCCGCAAACGCTTCCGAAAGGCGCGCAGGAAACATAATAAACTCAAAAAGACATGCAGGATGGGAGCGGCCTTTGATGAATCTCTATCTTTACTGAAGGCTGCCCGGTCTTGCTACCGAACTGCGGTGGAAAAGTCGAAAGACGCTTTATTAAATAGGATTGTTGAAAAATTAGAAAGTGAAGGTCCGTGGTCTCCACTATATCATGAGTTTAAAGCAAATCGCTCAATCGACCTAGCTTACGTACAAAATATCAAAGTAAATGATAAACACACTACGGGTATTGAGGAGACCACGGCAGTTTTATTAAATACGTTAATTCCAGACGATAACATATCAGTCGACAGCGAACACCATAAACAAATACGCGCGTGGGCCGCTGACCCACCTCTCTCGCCTATGTCTGACCTTCCGTCTTTTGCCGAGTTTATGAATACCGTTAGAGCTCTTCCCCTCAACAAAGCTGCTGGTGAAGACAAAATATCAAATAAAATGATCAAAGAAGCTAGTCGAGCATCGGGCAGCTCAATGTTAATGGTTTTTAATCGTTGTATATCTGAAGGTATTTTTCCTCGGTCATGGCGTCGCGGATATATACGGATAATTCCTAAAGGCGGTGATAAGCCACCAGATGACCCGAAATCATATCGACCAATCACCTTATTGCCCTCACTAGGCAAACTCTTAGAACGGCTAATTGTTCCTCGTTTATTGCCGGGTGGACCAACATTCAACCATAAGCAATTCGGCTTCACTCGCGGTAAATCAACTATCGACGCAGCCATTGCGGTGAGAAAAGTTATTAATACATCCGCTTTTAAATACGTGCTAGGCGTTTTCCTGGATATCTCAGGTGCCTTCGACAACGCCTGGTGGCCAATGCTACTTCTTAAATTAAAGACTCGTGGGTGCTATAGGAACATCTACTTAATTATACAGTCATACTTTTCACAAGGCTCGACTAAATTGAAACTTGGTCACCATGCTGTGTCGAAGCCACTGACGATGGGCTGCCCCCAAGGTTCGGTGCTAAGTCCATATCTATGGAATTTAGGTTTTGACGATTTCCTCGAATTACCTCTGCCGAAACACTGTCAATTGATCGGCTATGCCGACGACGGTCTTCTACTCGTAGAATCCAACACTAGAGACGGTTTAGAGAAATTAGCAGAAATTTGTCTCAATAATATATTCGAATGGGGCACACGAAATCGGCTTACATTTGCCCCACAAAAAACGTACCACCTTTTATTAAAAGGAAATTTACAATCGTTGCCGCGTATAAAATTCAATAATATGACAGTCAAAAAGAAAGATTCAGTTTGCTATCTTGGACTACTCTTAGAAAAAAATTTTTCATTTGTCGAGCATATTAAAACTGTGGGTGAAAAAGCGAAACGAAATTTCTATGCGCTTACTAGAATATCAACGTCTACCTGGGGCCTTCGTTTTAATACACTGAAAACTATATATATGGCCACATATTTGGGGTGTATTTGTTACGCTGCACCCGTTTGGGCTGATAGGGCTACCATAGGGGCAGCTCGCCTTAAATTATTACAAAGCCAACGATTGGCCTTAATATTCTTGTGTAAAGCCTACAGGACGGTCAGTACCGAGGCTTTGCCGGTACTCGCGGGTGTACTTCCGGTTGACTTGGAGATTCAGAGACGGGCATCAATGTATTACACGACAAGGGAAAATATGAACACAGATTTCCTTCTACCGCGCGACCGTAATAAAATCGCTCGATTGTTTGCACCGCAGTCCGTTGTCTATGAAAAACTTTTAATTGAATGGCAAGAAAGATGGGATTCATCATCGAAGGGCCGTCACCTCTATCTATTTTTCCCATGCGTCCGCGAGCGCCTAGAGAGAGTGTGGCTGGAGGTTGACCATTTTGTAGCTCAATTTCTAACTGGACATGGCAACTTTAAAAGTAAATTATTTTCTTTTAAACTCGTACCTTCACCACTATGTCAATGTTCTACAAATAACCGCGAGTATGAACAATCAGCACATCACATTCTCTGGGAGTGCGATCTCTGGCGTAACGAGCGCGACCTTATGTTAGACAGTTTGCAAGTAACATCTGGAGTAGTATACTACACGGATCTTGTAGCAACTCGAGAAAATTTCCGTGCGTTTAGGCGTTTCTGCCATACCTACTACTGCAACCAATCTTAAGGCTCACATATAGGCCCCGTTAAGCTATCCCGTATCCGTGGTGCCGTACTGCTGCGCTTATCGTAGCTGTACAACCCTTTACTTATTGGCTGACTAGTCAATATTGCTTTCTGTCTCCCGCTTTGTCTGGGAGGGAAGTGGAATCACTCTTTTCCAACTCCTCCTCTTTAACTTTTCTAATTAAATTTGTTGCGGGTTCCAAGACAATTAAAATCATTTCCCGGGACTGCCTGAGGGTCAAACCTCGGTGTCATTTATAGTGACCATTGTGGATCCTGGCTTACAGGAGTTACAATGGTGGGAATGTGTGGTGGGATTAGTCCCAATAACAAGCCATAAGCTTGACCAGTTTGGCAGCAAAATTGTATGCTAAAATTATTGAAAAATTATTGAAAGGAGAATGAGGATGGAGTCCGATGGTTTACTGTGTGAGGCACAAGGAGGTTTCAGCAATGGAAGGGGATGCATGGATCAAGTGTTCTCTCTGCGCAACATTGTGGAGAAGCATTTGGCTGTAGGTCGGAGGGTTTTCTGCAGTTTTGTGGATCTGGAGAGAGCATTTGACACAGTTGTACGAAAGGAACTTTGGGACATTTTACCGGAGTATGGTATTAACGGTAACCTGCTACAGGCTGTGCAGTCCAGTTACATAGGCTGTAGAGCCTGTGTGCGGCTGGATGATGGAATGTCGCCTTGGTTTGACGTCAATATCGGCGTTAAGCAGGGGTGCGTTCTGTCAGCCAGGCTGTTTATCATATATCTGGATAAATGTCTCCAAAGGTTGAACGATATGAATGTGGGAGTCCAGATGGGTGAATCAGTGGTCACTGCTCTGCTTTATGCAGATGATGCAGTCCTGCTGGCAGAGTCAGCGACTGACCTGCAGACCCTAGTCGACACAATGACAGAAGATTGTAAGAAAAGGGGTCTACGCGTGAATGTATTCGTGAATGTATAGAATTCATATCTACCAAAAAATTCTCAAAGAACTGCATATACTTAATTTAAACAAACACAACCTAAAAAGTAAAGTAACTGATTGGCTTCTAAAACAGGATTACTCAAATACGGAATCATTACTCACATACACTGTGTAACATAAACATACAACCACTAATCACACAATACACACCAATACATACACACACACACACGCACAGACACACACACACGCACATACTCCGTGCACTCACTGCTTCTATACGCACTCTCAATTTCTATATCTTTATTATTAACTACATAATCTAAATATAACATTCATATTTTTCTTTTTTATTTTTATTCACTTTTCTTCAGTATACTATTGACTTTTTCCTTTTTAAATATATATTTATTAATCCCGTCTCGTATGATACAGGCTTGGCCTAGTTTACGAGACTAAGTTATAATAGTGTTACACATACTGGAAATATCTTAAGTAAATTATTGTAAATTTGTAATGCATTGACTAAATAAATTATTATTATTATATCTCCATTTATTCACTGGATCTTCCGTAGGGAAGATACCCGGTCCTTTGGTAGGCTTACATGGGGATAAGGATTCAACACGCAGAGGCCTTTAGAGAAATTTAATCTAAATATTGGGATGGGACACCTACCGATGACATTCCACGTCTGCACATAACATACGTGGAATGCCAGCACTAAGTGTAAAACTATTGTGTGATGATGGTATCTAATATATGAATATGGGAGTGGGTGCTTAGTGGACTGGTTCATCTTATATCTATGAAATTATAAACTGTCGTCTGCCTTCAAACCCATGTTAAGAGATGAACGGTGGCAGACGGTGACTCGCCAACTCACTGAATGGGCCCCCTAAATAGTCGCCACAGACACACTAGTCATACGGCCAACAGAGGGCAACATTCGTGTAAGTGGCTAGGAGTGTCGAGCGGTGCGGCGCCGGTTTCACCATTGAGTCTGCGATAAACAGACCCTTGGTTTCCCCGTAATTATGCCCTTGAAAATGACACTTACACACCCGAGCATGTAGCTCTGGCGACCCCTCTCTGACCAGCTGTTTAAGGCAAGCCAGAGCTGAGAGTCCTTCGGGCACTCTTCGGTTTCCACTCTAGCCAGCTATTGAAGGCCAGCTGGAGACGAGTCCCTGATCGACTCTCTGGAGTATTCAGGACCGCAGTGTTACCACTCACATTCAGCTCGCCACAAGCTGTCCTGCGGTTTATTGGCTTTCCTGTAAATCTTGTGATACATTTTTTTTTATATCAAAAGAACTTAAGGAGCCATATAATGTTCCTCAGAGTTTTGCGTTAGCCTCATGGTGAGGTAACGACTGGCCCGGAGGTTTTTTATTATTTTATTATTATTATTGTATCTCCATTTATTCACGGGATCTTCCGTCTTATTGTTATTATTATTAATGTGAGCAAAACCAAAATAATGGTCTTCGAAAGAGACGAAGCCAGAACAGATGTAAGAGTAACAATAGGTAATGATGTACTAGAACAAGCGGATGAATTTGTATATCTTGGATGTGAATTTAGCCGAGATGGAAGGTACACCACTGATATAGAGCGAAGAGTAAATGCGGGAAATAGAGTGAACGGAGCGTTGGAACAACTTCTCGGTAGCCACCACCTCAGCCAGAAGGCACGTGTAGCAATACATAACTTGCTTGTTCCAACATTACTATATGGAAGCGAGAGTTGGGTATGCAGAAAAAAATAGGAAAGTAAAATTAATGCGATCTCTACGGAAAATCTGTGGAGTTAGGCTGATCGATCGCATTCGTAAGTCCTTAGTCCTTAGTCGTGTCACTTGTCTTTTGTCATTTGTCATTCGTTACGTGTCACATGTCTTTGTTATTTGTCATTTGTTACGTCACTTGTCTTTGTCACTTGTCATTTGAAACTTGTCACTTGTCGCTTGTCATTTGTCGTTTTTCGTTTGTCGTTTGTCGCTTGTCGTTTGTCCTTTGCCCTTTGCCCTGTGCACTTTGCCCTTTTCCCTTTGCCTTTTGCCCTTTGTCGTTTGTCCTTTATCTTTTGTGATTTGTCATTTGTTACGTGTCACTTGTCTTTTGTTATTTGTCATTCGTTACGTGTCACTTTTCATTTGTCTTTTGTCCTTTGCCCTTTGTCCTTTGCCCTTTGTCCTTTTCCCTTTGCCCTTTGCACTTTGCCCTTTGCCCATTTCCCTTTGCCCTTTGTCGTTTGTCCTTTGCCCTTTGCCCTTTGCTCTTGCCTTTGCCCTTTGTCCTTTATCTTTTATCATTTGTTACGTGTCACTTGTCATTTGTCGTTTGTCCTTTGTTGTCCTTTTGCCTTTTGTCCTTTGTCCTTTGCCTTTTGTCCTTTGCCTTTTGTCCTTTGTCATTTGTTACGTGTCACTTGTCTTTTGTCATTTGTCATTCGTTACGTGTCACTTGTCTTTGTCATTTGTCAATTGTCATTTGCCCTTTGTCCTTTATCTTTTGTCATTTGTTACGTGTCACTTGTCTATTGTCTTTGTTACGTGTCACTTGTCTTTGTTATTTGTCATTTGTTATGCGTCACTTGTCATTTGTCAGTCGTCATTTGTCAGTGAAACTTGTCACTTGTCACTGGCCACTTGCCACTTGCCACTTTCCACTTGTCCTTAGTCCTTAGTCGTGTCACTTGTCTTTTGTCATTTGTCATTCGTTACGTGTCACTTGTCTTTGTTATTTGTCATTTGTTACGTGTCACTTGTCATTTGAAACTTGTCACTTGTCATTGTCGTTTGTCGTTTATCGTTTATCATTTGTCCTTTGTCCTTTGCCCTCTGCACTTTGCCCTTTGACCTTTGCCCTTTGACCTTTGCCCTTTGCTCTTTGCCCTTTGCACTTTGTCCTTTATCTTTTGTCATTTGTTACGTGTCACTGGTCTTTTGTCATTTGTCATTCGTTACGTGTCACTTGTCATTTGTCTTTTGTTATTTGTCATTCCTTACGTGTCACTTGTCATTTGTCCTTTGCTCTTTGCCCTTTGCCCTTTGTCGTTTGCCCTTTGTCCTTTCTCCTTTGCCTTCTGTCCTTTGCCTTTTGTCCTTTGTCCTTTATCTTTTGTCATTTGTTACGTGTCACTTGTCTTTGTTATTTGTCATTTGTTACGTGTCACTTGTCATTTGAAACTTGTCACTTGTCATTTGTTGCTTGTCGTTTGTCGTTTTTCGTTTGTCGCTTGTCGTTTATCCTTTGTCCTTTGCCCTTTGCCTTTTGCACTTTGCCCTTTTTCCTTTGCCCTTTGTCGTTTGTCCTTTATCTTTTGTCATTTGTTACGTGTCACTTGTTTTTTGTCATTTGTCATTCGTTACGTGTCACTTGTACATACATACATATCATCACGCCATATCCCTTGCAGGGTAGGCAGAGAGTACAGAGTGCCAGAGAACTCTATCTCTGCATACTTCACTCGCTTCCTCAACATTCATAATTCTCTTCATACACGCTCGCCGGTTTCGGAGACTCTTGACTCCACCTTCCTTCAGTACATGACCGATCTGGTCTAGGCAGGTTAGTCTCGGTCTCCCTCGGTACCTACATCCTTCCACTTTCTCATTGTATATCTTCTTAACCAGGCGTTCGTTCGGCATTCTTTCCACATGTCCGAACCATCGGAGTATTCCCTTTCGCATCTTTACACCAATACTCTCTTTCATACTTACTCTCTCTCTTTGTCATTTGTCTTCTTCTTATATATTGGCAATCAGCTACATATTGGTGCCAGTGTCAAGTTATAAATATTTTCACGTTTTTAGTCTTTCAAGTTTGTCATTGTCTAAGTCAAATTGTCGCCATTAACAGTGCAATGGCCACACTGTTAATGGTATCTTGTGAGAATTTTGATGGAAAACGAAAACGTTGTAAAGTACTTTTATATGATATTCACTACATCCCAGTAGTTCCGCCGCTTTATATTACATAAAATGCCATTAAAATTATCTATTGTCATGCCTTTCCTTTGCCCTTTGTCCTTTGCCTTTTGTCCTTTATCTTTTGTCATTTGTTACGTGTCACTTGTCTTTTGTCATTCGTTACGTGTCACTTGTTTTTGTCATTTGTCACTGGATAATTTACATTTAACATTTGTCATTTGTCTTCCTCTTTCTTCTTATTTTTTACGTTTACGATGATACACTATAGCTCACGAATTGCAACGAAGAGACGATCAAGTCAATTTGTGTGAATCAAAGCATTTATTCGTTAAGAAAAATTGCATCATCATTTTATAATTATTTTCTTTTATATACCCACATTTAACGAAAATAATATTATAAAATATAATTTATTTGTTCAGTAATTGAATTTAAACTAATTATTGCTTAAATTTATCATAAAATTATTACGATCAATAGCATAATTACGTCAACTGTTACTTATTACATTAAAATAATTATTTAATAGAAAGATAATTTTACAAAACGTTATTGTACCTAGCCAAAGGTCATTCACCTTGTAGAACTCTGACAACTAAACAGTACCTATTCTTCGTTTTGATGACAAATACTTAGATATTTCGCTGACTAATTTCAGGTGGATAACCACTACGAGTGCATTATCTTGCCGCATGCAATCCGCCGTGCGGTCGGATTCGGGTTACTGGTCACCAGGTGTCGTCAAGTCGAGGAGCGTGAGCCATTCTTTGTTTATTTATCAGTATTGTTCATTTAGTAGTAGGTAATTTATAGTTTGTGTACGTGTAGGTACCTACAATTCCTAACGAATTAGTAGAAAAGGAAAAACATAATTTAAAAGATTTAATCATTAGAAGGTCGTCTGCTAAAGGACAGATAACTAAATTTAAGAATTATTTAAATAGTATTTCTACTAAGAGTGCATTGAATAATATACAACTGACCGAACTGAGTATAAAACTAGCAAAATTCGAGGCATTGTCGGTAAGGGTTGATGACTTGCAAAGTGAGATCGAGATTTTAAATTCTGATAGTTTGACAGCTGAAATTGATGAACGCGACAGTATCGAGGGTGATATTATTATTCTAAGGTAAATAAAGTTAAAACAAGTAATTATATTACGTATGTGTATTATTTGTAGCAATAATAACAGATTTTTTGAATGTCCTGCTTTTATCGTTAAGAGTATAGATGAAAGAAGGAAGGTAGTAAGTAAATACAAATTGTGTGTTAACTGTCTAAGGCAGGAACATCACGTAGGTTCATGTCGCATGGGACCGTGCCGAGAGTGTAATAAAAGGCATCACACTTTACTGCACCGCCCCGATGAATCTTCTAATATTAATAATCATATCACGTTCGATGATGTTAGGGATAATAGTCATGAGACTATTACTACTTTTTCAAAGCGAAATTTAAGTCAAATTCTTTTATCAACGGCTGTAATAGAAGTATCGAATCCATTCACTCAGCAAAAGGTGAAGAGTCGAGCCCTTCTAGATTGTGGCAACCGATCACCTTTCATTTCTAAAACACTGAAAGATAAAATCTCGGTAAAGTCATTCCCAATTGACTCGCTAAAGGTCTTAGGAGTTGGTAATACAGTTTGTTTACGATTATACACGATAGCTCACGAATTGCAACGAAGCGACGATCAAGTCAATTTGTGTAAATCAAAGCATTTATTCGTTAAGAAAAATAGCATCATCATTTAATATTTTTTTCTTCTATATACCCACATTTATCGAAAATAATATTTTAAATTTATTTGTTCAGTAATTGAATTTAAACTAGTCATTGCTTAAATTTATCATAAAATTATTACGATCAATAGCATAATTACGTCAACTGTTACTTATTACATTAAAATAATTATTTAATAGAAAGATAATTTTATAAAACGTTATTGTACCTACCCAAAGGTTATTCACCTTGTAGAACGCTAATAACTAAACAGTATTCTTCGTTTTGATGACAAATACTTTGATATTTCGCTGACTAATTTCAGGTGGATAACCATTACGAGTGCATTGTCTTGCCGCCTGCAATCCACCGTGCGGTCGGATTCGGGTTACTGGTCACCAGGTGTCGTCAAGTCGAGGAGCGTGAGCCATTCTTTGTTTATTTATCAGTATTGTTAATTTAGTAATTTATAGTTTGTGTACGTGTAGGTACCTACAATTCCTAACGAATTAGTAGAAAAGGAAAAACATAATTTAAAAGATTTAATCATTAGAAGGTCGTCTGCTAAAGGACAGATAACTAAATTTAAGAATTATTTCTACCAAGAGTGCGTTGAATAATATACAACTGACCGAGCTGAGTATAAAACTAGCAAAATTCGAGGCATTGTCGGTAAGGGTGGATGACTTGCAAAGTGAGATCGAGGTTTTAAATTCAGATAATTTGACAGCTGAAATTGATGAACGCGACAGTATCGAGGGTGATATTATTATTCTAAGGTAAATAAAGCTAAAACAAGTAATTATATTACGTATATTATTTGTAGCAATAATAACAGATTTTTTGAATGTCCTGCTTTTATCGCTAAGAGTATAGATGAAAGAAGGAAGGAAGTAAATACAAATTGTGTGTTAAGGCTCTTAACGGTCACGAGCCTCACTTGTGATTGAGGTTACGACGTAACCTCAAACACGAGTGAGTTTAGCTACTTTTTTTGGTTTACACGTATGAGCAATAAATTAAGAAAAATATTACGCGAAAACCGGACGAACTTATCTATAATTTGAAAAAAAAAAGAACTTATTTAAAACCAATTATCTATAGTTTGCGTTTACCTTATGCGATAGTCTCATTATAGCTGCACAGTGAACGTGTTAATGCTGATAAATAATACACAGGCTCAAAACCACAGTTTGTTCTTTGCACACAAAGTATTGTCCTACGTGGGAATCGAACCCATGGCACTATAATGGAAGGTCGATATCTTAACCACTACACCGTCTGTGCATTTAATTGTATCTGGGGAGTTTCTTATCTTATTTCTTTTGGTGGCAAACAAACAAGAAGCACACCCAATAGCAAGTGTTACTCCTGCCAATGGACCTTTGCAGTACCAAGGCACAGTTAAGCCTCTGTTCAATAATTAAAACCCCAAACTCACCTAGAAAGCTGGGCTATGGTACTCTCACTCACTGAATAAAGCGCAACACATTGCCACTGCACAAATGTTGATTTTCTGTTAGAGTGTAGTACTACTCCAGCCAGACTAGTCTGTGTCTGTAGACAGAAAACTGTCAAGTGTGGGGCGGTCATACCACAATTAATTTCAGGTGAGAAAATATGTGCAAATTTTTGCTGTAACTCTAATGATTATATTTGGTAATTTGAGACACCAGCTAGAAATTTTTTAATACTCCAATTGAGAAATTTAACACCTTTGAATAATATCTCACTTTGCTGTACATTCTGTTCCTATTCCAATTACTTCGGGATTGACGTAATATGTACTCCTCCATTATATATATTTCAAAAGCTATTGGCAATAGTTTTATGACCGGCCACCTGACGTCAACCCTCCTTGGGTAATGTAATTGTTGACCATATAACATCAGCTGGAGTTGGCCCAGGTCAATATAAAATTCTTAGTCGTCTTTTACAACATCCACAAGTAAAGGGTTGTTAGTTTTCTTAGCCGCTACCACACAGCTTAAAGGTGTAATGTGTTAGGTGTTAATATGTAATTACAATATCATTCTCGGGGCTAGGCCTATATCCAATAGTGCACGTCCACGGGCTGATGGATAGATAATTTTAAATCTATCAAGTGTTCGCTTAAAAAATTTCCAAGTTACACCATATATTTTATATACATCTGCTCACAATGGAACCTGATAACAATGCTAATACTATACAGTAACAAATACGGTATTAAAATAGCTGCCGGGTGGGCCACTGAAGACAAAGATCGGGTACCGGTGGCCCGCTCGCATGGTAAAGAGAGGAGTTTGCATGGTGGGTCTATGAGGTCACGTGCCGCTCTTCCATCCCTCCGGACCGATTTGGCGGGGCAAGACGCATCCATAGCCCACCACAAAATAGATGTTTGTTACAATTTCTTTATAGCAGACTAGTCATTTCAGCTTCATTACGTTAGCCTTTTTTTACAATGATATTCTATACTATGCCCCAAAATACTCTTAGTATATACTAACATAAAACAAAAAATATCTAGAGCTTTTTATTAATAATGAAACATGTAACTAATTTAAACTAGGAATAATAGTCTCAACTTCTGACCAATGGCTTAGTTCTAGTATGTGAAAATTCTTCTCTGGTATGGTATGGTGAATAGGGATCTTCAACATAATACTTAGGCCTCTTCCAATATTTGGTTACCATTTTATCTAAGAGTGTATTCTGTGTTGCGTTACAAAAAACATGTTGGCGAAGCCTTCTCTTCTGTGCCGATGATTTCTTCCACATTTTCTTATGCCTGCCAACTTTAGGTCTAATCCAACCACCCCAATGTAATCTAAAGAACCTGCGAATCGCAGCTTTAACTGTCTTCCTTTTCCCTCTTTTAAGACTAAATTTAGTAACAGATCTTGATGGAACTGTAATTATTTTACTTGATATATCCAGAATTTGTTTGTTGTTTACTATGGATATCGATTGTACAGGTATATTCAATGACGGTTGGTTACCTACATAGTTGAAAGATGAAAAGTTCTTACAGCCGTTAATAATTTTGGCAGTATTGAAGTAAGGAATTAGAGGAGGCCGTAGACTTCGTACAGCTGAAAAAGAAAATATAACCTCAATATACAGCGTCACAGGAATCAATTGATAAATTAATTATATAAGGGAATCACATCTAAAAATTATTATTTGATAGTATCAATACAATCAGTGCCAATTTAAAAACAACAAAATTACCCAAAATAGCGCATCGTAACATTTTCAGTGGATACTCTTTTAACTAGTTTTTTTACTATTCGTCTTTTCAGACAGGCAAAGGGAGCAACTTCCAGTTAAGACGTACAATTTTCTTAACAAATTGTCAGTTTTTTTACATACATACATATCATCACGCCATATCCCTTGCAGGGTAGGCAGTGAGAACAGAGTGCCAGAGAACTCTATTCTTGCATACTTCACTCGCTTTCTCAACATTCATAATTCTCTTCATACACGCTCGCCGCTTTCGGAGACTCCACCTTCTTTCAGTACGTGACTAATCTGGACTTGGTAGGCGAGTCTCGGTCTCCCCCGGTACTGTCGGTCCTTCCACTTTCGCATTGTATATCTTCTTAACCAGACGTTCGTTCGGCATTCTTTCCACATGTCCGAACCATCGGAGCATTCCCTTTCGCATCTTTACACCAATACTCTCTTTCATACCTACTCGCTCTCTTACGTCGTCGTTGCGAATGCGGTCGGTCAGCCTAACTCCACAGATTTTCCGTAGAGATCGCATTTCCACCGCATTAATTTTGCTTTCATGCTCTTTTCTGCATACCCAACTCTCGCTTCCATATAGTAATGTTGGGACAAGCACTGCGTTATGTGTTGCTACACGTACCTTATGGCTGAGGCGGTGGCTACCGAGAAGTTGACCTAACGCTCCGTTCACTCTATTTCCCGCATTCACTCTTCGCTCTATATCAGTGGTGTACCTTCCATCTCGGCTGAAACCACATCCAAGATATACAAAAATAATCCACTTGTTCTAGTACATTATTACCTATTGTTACTCTTACATCTGTTCTGGCTTCATCTATTTCATCATCATCATCAACCTGCTCTTATCCCAATTTATTTGGGGTCGACGCAATATGTCTTCTCCTTCCAAACAACTCTATCAGACGTCATCTCTGTGGTCACTCCTTGTCTATCCATGTCATGTTTCACGCAGTTCATCCATCTTTTCTTCGGTCTTCCCTTACCCCTTAAGCCTTCAACATTCATACTTAAAGCTTTCCTCACGACATTACTTTCATCCCTTCTCATCACATGTCCATACCATGTCAATCTTTCACTCCTTAATTTTTCCGTGGCTTCGTCTCTTTCAAAGACCATTATTTTGGTTTTGCTCACATTCATGCGTTGACCCCTTTTCTTACAATGTACTGTCATTGGTCTACGCGGTCTACGCGTGAATGTGAGCAAAACCAAAATAATGGTCTTTGAAAGAGATAAAACCAGAACAGATGTAAGAGTAGCAATAGGTAATGATGTACTAGAGCAAGTGAATGAATTTGTATATCTTGGATGTGGATTTAGCCGAGATGGAAGGCACACCACTGATATGGAGCGAAGAGTGAATGCGGGAAATAGAGTGAACGGAGCGTTGGGGCAACTTCTCGGCAGCCACCACCTCAGCCAGAAGGCACGTGTAGCAATACATAACGCAGTGCTTGTCCCAACATTACTATATGGAAGCGAGAGTTGGGTATGCAGAAAAGAGTATGAAAGTAAAATTAATGCGGTCGAAATGCGATCTCTTCGGAAAATCTGTGGAGTTAGGCTGACCGACCGCATTCGTAACGACGACGTAAGAGAGCGGGTAGGTATGAAAGAGAGTATTGGTGTAAAGATGCGAAAGGGAATGCTCCGATGGTTCGGACATGTGGAAAGAATGCCGAACGAACGTCTGGTTAAGAAGATATACAATGCGAAAGTGGAAGGATGTAGGTACCGAGGGAGACCGAGACTAACCTACCTAGACCAGATCGGTCAGGTACTGAAGGAAGGTGGAGTCAAGAGTCTCCGAAACCGGCGAGCGTGTATGAAGAGAATTATGAATGTTGAGGAAGCGAGTGAAGTATGCAGAGATAGAGTTCTCTGGCACTCTGTTCTCTCTGCCTACCCTGCAAGGGATATGGCGTGATGATATGTATGTATGTGTACTGTCATTGTGTCGACTAGGGTCTGCAGGCCAGTCGCTGACTGCACCAGCAGGACTGCATCATCTGCATAGAGCAGAGCACTGACCACTGAGTCGCCCATCTGGACTCCCACATTCATATCGTTCCTTTGGAGACATTTATCCAGATATATGATAAACAGTCTGGCTGACAGAACGCACCCCTGCTTAACGCCGATATTGACGTCAAACCAAGGCGACATTACATCATCCAGCCGCACACAAGCTCTACAGCCCACATAACTGGACTGCACAGCTTGCAGCAGTTTACCGTTAATACCATACTCTGGTAAAATGTCCCAAAGTTCCTTTCGTACAACCGTGTCAAATGCTCTCTCCAGATCCACAAAACTGCAGAAAACCCTCTGACCAAGATGCTTCTCCACAATGTTGCGCAGAGAGAACACTTGATCCATGCATCCCCTTCCACTCCTGAAACCTCCTTGTGTCTCACATAGTAAGCCATCGGACACCATCCTCATTCTCCTTTCAATAATTTTACCATACACTTTTGCTGCCTAACTGGTCAAACTTATGGCTCTGTAATTTGCGCAGTCATAACGTGAACCCTTGTTTTTAAACAAAGGCACGATGACTGCGCTATTCCAGTCCCCGGGAACCATTCCCGAGCTCCAACAGCATACACTTTTGCTACCAAACTGGATACTGGTTTCTTTATATGTTGATGGAATCAGCTAGTTCTTTATGTTTTCATAAGGTTTTAGGTTTAAAGGTTTGTACCTTTATTTATTAATTATCACTGTATTTAAAGTCACTGTCCGTTAATAAGTCAAACCGTTGCCATACACACTTTTAGTGGTATTTTCCCGAGGGATTTGGTGAAAAACAAAAATATATGTAAACCACTGTTACATTATATTCCTTACTCTACAACACTTTTTCCGCATGAAATTACATAAAACACATATAAACGTATGAAAAATATTTTATATAACCCGTTAAAACACTAAGATATTAAATATGTTACAAAAGTACCACATGTCGCTTTCACACTCTCACACAAACTTTACAGTTGAACTACATTTTTCGATTGCTAAACAGTCATATCATAGGTTAAGAAGTTTGACTTCGTGCGTGCTATCGGGACTCAATAAATACTGTTCACTAGCATGCAAAGTAAAAAATTGTGAGCAAATATAAAATGTTTTTTGTCATCATCTATCTACTTTTTAGTCTCGAATTCTCTTATTTTAAAATTCGTTTTGTTTTGTTGAAACTCTATAACAAAATAAGTCCAGAGAATGTAGCGAACTAGTTCACCATTCGAGTACGAACTAAAGTGAATTCTGCTAAGAAACATTGATGATGATGAAAATAGACTAACTGTTTTGGTACTGAATCATTTAAATAAAAAAGAATCCCGAAGTAGTGCACTTCCGGTTTGAGAGCCCTCAGCGCTCACCCATAGTCCGGGTTAAACTGTGACAGCCATTTGCGGCTAACAGCTAAAATACAAACACAAAAAAAAAGAAATAGTGCACTGTAGGAAGGCGAATTACATTGAGCTGTTTAATGGCAATCGACTATAGATATAGTAGCTATACGGGACTATAGAGCATGGAGACTAGAGCATAGGACTTTTGGCGCGAATCTAAAACGTCATGTGGTGCTCTTGTATTATATTCGATATCTTAATGTTTTATCGTGTTATATTAGATAATTTTAATGGCATTTTATGTAATGTGATGTGACTGAACTACTGGGATGTAGTGAATATCATATAAAAGTGCTTTACAACGTTTTCGTTTTCCATCAAAATTCCCACAAGATACCATTAACAATGTGGCCATAACACTGTTAATGGCGACAATTTGACTTACTGACAGACAATGACTAACCTGAAGAGACTAAGAACGTGAAGATAATTATAACTCGACACTGGCAACAATGGCTCGTATAAGTAGCTGATTGCCAATACATAAAAAGAAGAAGAAGAAGACTAGAGCATAAGGTGAACAATCTTATATGGGAGAAAAGTTGAAAAGTGTCCAGTTGTATGCTATAAATAACAGTTCAAAAATCTTCTACAATCGCACTGGTGTAACAAAAGGTAAGGTATGAATATAGCAATGGGGAATATGCACGTGACTCTAAAATGAACAAATTATTTTTATTTGTAATCTTTATTGCTTAAAAAACGAACCTATACAATTATTTTTGAAATTCATCATTATTTAATAGTGAAATTTAATTATCAAAAAGTGGCAATTTTGAGATTCGCTCGCAAATTTCTAAAACGCGACGCGATTGGTTGTTCAAAACGTGACGTCATCGTACACTCGAATCTTTTGGTATCAAGGAGATCCTAGTGATTATTTTGTATCGTTACCTAGTTATTTCATAAGTTATTAGTTTTCTGTGTTCAAGTATTAATCCTTGTGAATGAGAGACTTAACAAACGTTACTTTTTGTCCCTGTTCTAATGCTATTATTTTGTATTGCATGTAATTTTCTCTATCTTTTTCTATCTGAAACCCAACAGAAAGATAAATAATAAATAATTTCGAACTTTTCTCTTACTCTAATAAGTTACATGTTTTCATTCATAGGTGTCATAGATAACTAAACATATGTTACTTTTATGGATAAAGACCCATGTACCTATTAGGTATCAAGAATATATTTTTAAGAATTGTACGTTAACTATGTAGGTAGGCATGTGTACGTCGAAGTTTGTAAACAAAACTGTGTATGTAATTAAGGAAAAATTATTCTTTTATGTACTTCGTCACTTCTCTAATGTGTTAACTTACGTTAAAATGATCTTCACAACAGTATAAACTGCTCAAACACGACATATTGTCTCTTCTCACTTATTTATTACATTTCTCGGCATAAGGAAATATACTTTGTTAGGTGCAGTTGATAATATGGTGGTAATAGGTGGTAATAAGTTGACTTTACACTCACTTTTTAATTTTCAATAACTTCGTGAACCAAAGGTTTCGTTGTTGACATCCAACTTGTGTGTGTATTCTGACGTCACAGAAGCGCGCCATAATAGCCGTGTTTAATTCGCCCAAAAATGATAGTGATTTTAATATTTTTTTTTAGCTTAATGGTTTATATTTTAGATGTGTTATATTTATTTTTGGTAATGTAATAACTAGTAGAAACGTTTAAAAAAAATAAAAAAATATCATGCATATTCCTCATTGTAGATGAACTGAAGTATGCTGAGGTAAAAAAATTAATATCACTTATAACCTTCAATAATTATTACAAGAAAGCGTACACCTAGAGTGATTTTATTTTGTAAACTGTGAATAGTAAGCTTATTGATTTATTAGTTTCGAGTGATTTTATTTCGTAAACTGTGAATAGTTAGATTTATTAGTTTCCTTTTCCGCTTCTTTTCAAATTTACCATGATGCTAATGTGACGCCACCCTTATAAATATAAATAAATAAATAATACATTTCGACGGTCACTTTTCATATGTACAGATGATTCTCTTTATACTCTAGTGTCCATGCTATAGAGATAGCATCATCATAGATCGTATACATTCCTGATTGATTGTCTTTGAATATTTTCATTACTCTGCATGTGCCTCTATGCTACAAAAAAAGTTTGCAAAATCTATAGTCTCTGAATTTTGACAGCCTAAGTGTAGAGAGATTCGTGCCGAAAAATGTATAAATTTACAAGCCATGTAACCAATACAAAACTTATTTTGGTATGTTTTGCACTAATTTAAGATGTATAATAATATTAAGTAATTTTCTTAGTACATAGTTATTGTTTATAAATGTATTACATGAAAACATTGATGTCGTTTTTAAGATTTTGATGTTCTTTACAGACATATTATTCTAATTTGAGTTCTAAAGAATTCTTTTGAATGTTATGTTATTAGTGAAACGAGCGTCTATTATGAAAAATAAAAATAGACCGTGATATTGTATATATTGGATATATATTGTTGTCCCTTACATAACAATCAGTAAACGTCATTTTCATATATAACCTTCAAATTCTTAGTAAAGCTGTATACACACTGACTTATATTGATCATCATTATACAAAGATTTATTATTCACTCAATATTGGAGTCAGATCCTAACAAAATTTGATGACTGCATGGGCCCCCTGCAGGCTATAGGCATAATAATAATCCATGATTAAACCAGATGTTGAGATATTTCAGTATATAATATTGAATACAATAGATTTTACCCACATTTCAACAATTTGCTAGTTATTGTTGATTTATGCTCACATCTACTTTAGCAATCCATATATCCACCAGCTGATTGTAGATCACCTTTGGCCATAAACTTCCTCCACAGCATAATCACCATGCTTAGCATTGCTTGCTGTAAGATTTCCTATCCTACTGGTAAACCCTGAGCCAGGCATTATGCTCTTCACCAAAAAAATAATATAATGAGACAATGTATTCACAATTGCTCACCACATAGTGACCATATGGGGACCCTACCTTATAAATATATTCCTGTATTCTTAACTCAAAAACTATGTTCCTAGAATTCTACCCATTTTTCTACCCCTTTCCATGATAAATTGAAAAATTGTTTTATCTCTTCATGCCATTAATTTGTTTCCACCTCATATGTGATTGGCTCACAGGCCAAGAATTCTCTTCTCACAGGCTGTGCCAGGCTAGGATTATGATATTTAACCTCCCCATATTTTTCCATGGGAGTTAAAAAAACCAGCTATAGGAGTACTAGGATAGAGATCAGCAGTATTCCCTTGGTAAACATGTAATACAAACTGAGCACACCAACCCATTTGCTATGCACAATGAGAGCCCTTAACGCTCACCCACAGTCCGGGTAAAGTGGTCAGCCATCTGAGGCTAATAACTAAGACACACAAAAAAAAAAAGACAACACTTCCACCATTATGGGGAGCTCAATTTCTAAACAGCAGACATGAGTTGCCTGATAATATTTCTCAACCTTACAGGTTAGAAGACAATTAGGGGATGGGTCTACAGCAGCTCTTATATTAATGAAAACACCTCAAAGAGGCTATTCAGCTGGACAATCAGATAGATCAACACCTCCAAAGCCAAAATCAAATAAATTATTCTGGGGAACTGTCGGAGCAGCTGTACTCACTGGATCTGCTGTTGTTTATTCCAAGTAAGTGTTTGTCTTTCCTAGGATTCACTCAGATATTAAGATTACCCTTGGTGGTAAAGAGTGTCACATGTTTTAGTGTTGATAGGATATTCACCCACAGTCTGGGTAAAGCTGTCATAGCCACCTGAGGCTAACAACAAAGTAAACATAAAAAAAAAGGAAATTCATGTTGAACTTTTTCTCATATATAGTCTCATGACTAGATCTTTATCCTCTAGTTGTAAACAGACAGTAAGTCTTATTGGAGAGTTTTAGACTCGGGTGTAAATTTCTTGAGAATCCTTGAAGGTTTTCTGCTGAAAGAAAACAATTTTTATTTGTTTGGCATGACACACAAACCTGGAACCTCACGATTGTAGTAGATCAACTTGTAGTATCTCATTCAATAACTTGACATTATAATATAAGTGTGACTTATATTATTGGAGTTTGAAAGTATACAAATTGTGGACTTATAGAGTATACAATGATCGGAGATGATTTTATAATACAATTTAACTTTTTATATTAACAGGAACAGTCCAGATGCACGCAATTGGTTAGAAAGTAATGCCCCTTGGGCTAACAGCTTTGTGGCTTTGGTTTATCAAGAAAATACAACATACTGGAAGACAGCCGTCAATCAATTTAACAAAACCTCCACCAAGCTTAGTCACTTCCTTTTTGGACAGGTATGTTCTTTATTATTAATAGTTGGAATAGATAAAACATTTAATTTTATTTATATTTTTTAAGATAATTAACTCTTTTTTGTAAATAGAAGAAATGCCACTGTGCAATCTATGACTCTGCAGTCAAAGCTGTGATACTGTGCAGTCATAGCTGACTATTGGTAGTATTGACTATTTGTAAGCATTGACCTCATGTGTGGAGTGTCTTAGCTACAAATGGCACCTGTAAACTCTGCGTGATTCCAAATGGATGTATTCTTCCTAGGTTTGCTAGGGAACTTTATAAACATATAATTAATAGACACAAATTACACCCAAACTCGGAAAAACATTTTGTGGATCACATCAAGTATTGTGTGTTGGAAATCAAATCTGCGACACTTGGTATGATAGGTTGGTATTTTACTGCTACGGTATTTTTGCATTTAAAATCATATTCATTAGCACTAGGTTCTGTTATTTAATAAAACAAAAATATATATCTTCATTTCCATGTGGTGATGAAGTAGGAATATAATTCACCATCCCATATCTTACCCGTGGCTGGTCATAAGAGACAACTAAGCAATATAAAAAGCATATCACATCTATGCAAGAAAAGAAAAATTCAAAACAAAACCCTATACCAACAAGTCTGACCAGCGTGATATATTAGGTCAATTTCCCTCCTATTATAGATGAACCTCTAGCCCAACAGTGAGATGATGATATATCTTCAGGTCATATATTTTAACTCTTAGGCATGGGTCTTCTTCAAGGGAATAAATTCTGCCCTCTATTCTGTTTGCCTTAGCGTTTAGCGTAGGGTCTGATATAGCGCCTTCATTTGGAATTATTTTGCCTTATATTACTTAATTGTTTTTATTACATCTATAGGGAAAAAAAGGAATGTCTTTTATTCCATTGCCACATGGGAAGTACTACATATATACATAAAATGTAAATTAATCTAATTGTTGTTGCAGGAAGGTGTAACTCCATCAGAGATCAAGACTAGAGCTGAACAAGACATAGAAAAGGATGCCGCGAAGATTTTCACAAAGAAAGATTACAAGTGTATGTTCTCCATTATATTATCTAGTTCTCAAAATGTTTCAGCATTTTGGTTTGAAATTTCGTTCATATATTTTCAAGTAAAATTAATAGTTTGCTGGCCAGTTGAATAGTATATCATTAATTGACTAATAGATTTCAAGTAATTCTTAAATTTAGACATATTGCTATACTTACTATATAAATAATGGCTCGGTTTTTTATTTGTTACTATATTTTTACATATTATCATGAATTATGGACCCGATATTGACGCCGTTAGCTGTGCAGCTTTGTTACCCGGACCGTCCGTAATATAGCTCTCTGTCTTGGTGGACCACAAAAGATGCACACAAAAGAAGCATGGTGATTAGTGTCGTAATCGAATTATGCGTGATGCTAATTAAAACTGAATGTAATGGAATTGGAGCTAGACAAAAAACCCTACTCAGCTGTCTAATAGGCATAATACAGTGTTTATTTATTGTATTTTTTTCATCTATGAAAAAAATTACAATGAGTCAATTTATTTGGTTGTTTATTTACTACTTATTGTAAACCACACTTATTTGCTATAGAGAAATTTTGAAAGTAAATCCAAACAGTTAATTATCCACGATTTTAACAGAGTCAAATTACAAGTACAGTAATCCTCCTTATAACACGGTACTTTTATAACGCATTCTCATATTACACGAATGCGGTCACGGGTATTCACCCATATTACGCAGAGATTTCACACGTTACATGTACATTTTTGATCATAACATAGTATGTGGATGGGTTCATATAAGCGCGTTATAGGCTATAATCATACAACGTGCTTCTAATAACACGGATCCAGTCTACCATGTTGTAGGGGTGATTAGGATATGGAGTATGAAGGTGTGGAAGAATTATTCATAAATAGTTCATTCATTTTCTATAATCATTATGTTTGACTAATTGTGAATGTGTTTGTTTATAATATTAGAATTTGTTTTTACTTTGAAATTGCCATTATTTTGAGCATAAATTGTCTGTTCTTCTACCTCCAAACAGCTCTTTTAACTGGTATTTATTTGATTTTATGATTTAAATCTTATAAAACTTAGTCAAAAATGGCAATTTCATCAGCTTGAATTAATGAAAATGCATTTACTAATAATGAGCATTAACTAACAGTGCCACCGCCTTCATTCGAGCCATTGTATGTCGAAGAAAAAGTATTTGATCCACCTGAAGTCGAAACTCAAGGTAAGTGGAACTGCTTCTGGTTATTCCAACATTTTATGGTACCCTACACTTATAACAGTCATGACAATTTGTGATGTACATTGGAAGTTCATTTAAGAGGATGATATCTAAATCTAACATCTCCATCTACGTTCAGTGATGGATATAGGTTCGAAGGCCCAAATTATTATAAAGCTCTTATATATATTAATACCTTATTGAAAATTTTTTTAGTACCAATTTGTACCAATTTAAAAATTTTAGTAATTACATGATTAATTACACAGGTCCACAAAGAAAAGTGATCTGTGCTGGGTGTTCGACAAAGATTTGCCGAGGTATTTTTTACCTCTGAATACGAATCTGAAGTCAAAATTGGGGGTCAAACTAAAAAAAAAGGGAGAAAAATTAAAGAAACCGATAAAATATACGATTTTATTTTTGTGGACCTGTGTTATTTTAACAAAAGAATTCTACCTTTTATTTTTTTTTATTAAGATTGTAAAAGGAATTTTCAATACATTCAATATTTTGGCTCCTCTAAAAATTAGCTGCCCTAAACCCGGGCCCCGCGGGCCCAAGCCTAAACTCACTGCACCCGTTTTATCTTTATTTTTATACGTAAATCATAATATACAATAATGGAATAGGTTAAAGCGCTCGGGCTATAAATTCCTACTTCTGTCTGATAAAAAGCTCCTAATCTAATGTTGCATATAATGGAGCCTACATAATATTAAATGGCATAACATTTTTTGTTACGAATCAATGTAAGCTTCTTTTGCTTTTTATTTATATAAAAGTTTTCTCAGAAATTACCCAGGACATACATAAGACTAATATTTTTTTTTTTTATTTAGATGTATTATAAAAATTTTAGTTTTCTCCACCATTGTCTATAAAGTTTAACATCGCAAAATTTTTCATTTCTTAACACTAATATGTATTTATTAAAAAATGTTTATTTCCGTGTGGTGACGATAAGAATACCAATCACCACCCCCTATCTTACCCGTGGGTGATCGTAAGAGACGACTGAGGGATTTAAAACGCATATAATATCTATGCGAGAGAAGCAAAACTCGTTTCAAAACCCTATACCAGGGGTCGGCAACCTGCGGCTCTTTGGATGTGAAGATGCGGCTCTTTAGATCTATACGCAAAAAAATATTTTCTAAAGAAATTATTTAAAAATGGTTCCGAATTGATTAACGAGCATTAGGCACAAATTATTGTTACTAAAAAAACAAAATTGTGGCTCTTTAAAAACTTTAAATTTTTATTAATTCAAATTTTTGGCTCTTCCGACTCAAAGGGTGGCCGACCCCTGCCCTATACCAACACGTCTGACCAGCGCGGTATAGTAGGTTAGTTTCCCTCCCATTGCGGAGGAGGCCCGAGCCCATCAGTGGGATGTATGGTATATGAGCTGAAAAGAATAAAATAAAAAAATTCTGAAATCTTAGACCGATAATTGAATTTCAAAACATTTAGACACTTAAAACTAGTTATATACACGATGACACAACTAATCGAATCTCTCTCTTTTATTTTAGCAACACTCGTCCAAACGGAAATGTGCGAACCGCCATCACCTCCCACTATTAAAATCACCAAGGACATGGTGGAGATTGAACACGAAATGCACGAGAACACTAAAATTGCCATCGACAACTATAAGAGAGCAACCGAATATTGCATTCAATATAATAAGGCGTTGTTCAAGGTATTTACCTCCTCTTTTTATCCACCTATCATCCTAAAGAGGTACACTGCTGGACATAATTCTCCATAAAGAGAGATATGGCATAATCACCATGCTTGACACGCGAGGTGGCGATCACAATTGGTGTTATAAATCTCTCAAGAAATTGCCACTGCACAATCTCCTGGTGATCCTACCTAGTTTTACTACCTCGACAAAAAGAAAGATGCAGTGACACCATGTATTCTTACCAGTTGACACACGGGAACCGTTCCCATGTGCGGCTCGAGAATCACGTTAGGGGGTATAATTCAGATTACATCGGGATTCAGGAAAGGAGAACTAGAAATAAAATCGTATGCCCACCTATCTCGCCAGTGGAGAATTGTATGCAAATTTCCCTCACCTCAACTAATAGCAGCTTGTAGAGTCTGTAAAGAAGTTTAACAAGCTTAGGTTCTTTCATTCTTCTTCTTATTTTTATGTATTGGCATTCAGCTACGTATACGAGCCATTTTGCCACTGTCGAGTTATAATTATCTTCACTTTTCTAGTCTCTCACCAACAGTGCTACGACCACACTGTTAATGGTATCTTGTACATACATACATATCATCACGCCATATCCCTTGCAGGGTAGGCAGAGAGAACAGAGTGCCAGAGAACTCTATCTTTGCATACTTCACTCGCTTCCTCAACATTCATAATTCTCTTCATACACGCTCGCAATATGGTTAGGTATCTTGCTGGTATTTATCTATTTATTTCCTATTTATCTCGTTGGTATCTTGTAAAGCACTTTTATATGATATTCACTATATCTCAGCAGTTCCTTCACATCACATTACATAAAATGCCATCATAATAATCTAATATAAGATGATAAACAATAAGATATTGAATATAATACAAGAGCACTACATGACGTTTTTAGATTCCCGCCAAAAGACCCTCTGCCGTTCTAAAAAGCCCAATTTGTAACTATCAGTTAATACTGATAACTTCATTCTCTGTCACAGATAATTGAGACTCCAATCACCGACTTGGAAAAGAAGTACTATTCTACGTTGCAAAGCGCCCAAAGTCAAAGGGATAAGGCACATCATGTGGCTAGAAATGCCGCGGCTTCAGCTAAGTGTGCTATTGGTATGTATAGTGTTTTTAGTTATGGCAATCAAAAGTCATTGTCTATAAGTAAATTAAGTCGTCGTGTGTAGTAAACCGACGACACTTGAAGTTTTTCTGTTATATATGGGGTATTCCATGCCAAATCGACCACTTTTGAACCTTACCCCTTTAGATTTCGCTGAAATTTTTTTATCTTTTTCTACTCGATGAAAGACGTTTTTCAGAAATTTTTCAAATTTTTTTATCCAACCCAAAAAAAGTTATGAAGTTTTCAAAAAAATGGCTCTTTTATTTTCAAATAGCCATAACTCTCTCAAAAATTGACCTTCCGGACGTTTTTTTTTCAAAATTTTTGTTTTTAATTGAATTTTTTGAAAAAATAAATAAAAAAAATTTAACATGATCGCTTCTATGAAATAATCGCGTTTTTTGTATAAAATCGTTATTTTTTCGAAGTTCGTCGTTCTAAATTTTTTTTTTCTCAAAAAAAACTTCAATCAATTCTACAATTATCCCCGTATATCCCAGAGAGGGCCGATTTTTTTTTCTATTTTTTTTTATTTAGTTGAAAAAAAAATTTTCAACATTTTAAAAATGCAGAATTATTTATATAACATATTTAATGTAATTATATGATTATAAGGTATTATATTCTCAGTAAACTGGCTGTAGGTAAGTCTGTAATTATCATGCCCTAGGTAATCGATCGTATTGACGTATTAAAATTTGAATCTTAATCGTTGTAATGGTAAATTCGGACAATATATGGAGAATATAATACCTTAAAATCATATAATTACATTAATTATGTTATATAAATAATTCTGCATTTTTAAAATGTTGAAAATTTTTTTTTCAGCTAAATAAAAAAAATAGAAAAAAAAAATCGGCCCTCTCTGGGATACACGGGGATAATTGTAGAATTGATTGAAGTTTTTTTTGAGAAAAAAAAAAAATTAGAACGACGAACTTCGAAAAAATAACGATTTTATACAAAAAACGTGATTATTTCATAGAAGCGATCATGTTAAATTTTTTTTATTTATTTTTTCAAATATTCAATTAAAAACAAAAATTTTGAAAAAAAAAACGTCCCGTAAGGTCAATTTTTGAGAGAGTTATGGCTATTTGAAAATAAAAGAGCCATTTTTTTAAAAGCTTCATAACTTTTTTTGGGTTAGATAAAAAAATTTGAAAAAATTCTGAAAAACGTCTTTCATCGAGTAGAAAAAGATAAAAAAATTTCAGCGAAATCTAAAGGGGTAAGGTTCAAAAGTGGTCGATTTGGCATGGAATACCCCATATACAGAATAAGAAATAGCTACACGTAATTACCGTTTAACTTTCCTAAGTTTTAGCACTTTCTCAGCATTACATAAAATACCATAAAATTATTTAAATTAACACGTGAAAATATTAACACGTTGAATATAATTTAAGACCATAACTATAATATGTATGATATATTTATTTTATGGTAATAATGAGTGAGACCCATTTGATAATCGTCTGTCATGGAATTAGCAGCTATTTTTATTTATCATATCAATCAATCGATCATTTCTGATAAACATACACAGTTTTATGTTGGACTTAGAAAATTGTATAATTTTCAAATTTATAACTATATCTAGTCTATCTAATCTAAGAAGTGCACTTTGACAGCTGTCGGAGTAAGTTGTCTATAGTCTATAAAATATAGCATGATCTCTGTGACAGTTCTCACTAGTGCCGCACGCTTACGATGCAGTCCGTATTTTTGTCGATATAATCCCTTATTTTTTAAAGTTATTTGCTACTGCAATTGAAAAACAATGTATGAAAATCTTATTGAATTTCAATCAAATGGATGGATGAATCGATTATAAATTTAAAACAATCTATGAAAATCTTATTGAATTTAAATTAACGGATTTTATTTAATTGCAACTAAAACTGTTATTTAATTCTTTTTATTATTTGAAAAGAATACATCCAAGTTCATCGTCACTATTATCATCATCGCTGGCGCATTCCTGTAGGTTGATGATGAGTTCTTGGTTACGGATTATTTCATGAAAAATCATGTTTATTTTATGAATGAAATTATCTTTTTAATATAATAGTAATGGTCTTATTAATATTATAACTGATGTCTGAATACTAAATTAACACAATTCACTTATTTTGTAGAGTAACCATGTGGTTTATATAGGTAATATATTGGTTTTACTTGTTTGATAAATAATTAATAAGAATATTATCGATTTACGTTTATCGATTGCCCCATCTCTATCTTATTCTCAGTTCAGTATGACCTTGTACTTGCGTAAGCATCATATTTTTATTAAATGGTTACTAAGTATTTTAAAACATGAGTTTTGGTGTAAATATTCATATTTTTATATTCATAATTCAGTGGCATGTAAAGAATGAAAATATAGGCGATACAATCAATTATGGTAGGGCCCACACTGTTAACAGTTTTCTGTCTACAGCTGCGGGCCGGTCCGTCCGAGGTAGTACCCCACTCTCGCAGAAGATTGACGTCTGAGTAATGGCAATGTGCTATTGCGCTTCGTTCGGTGAGCGAGAGAGCCGGAAGCCCAACTGGGTGGGTTTGGGGATTTTATTAGTAGGCAGCGGCCTAAGCTATACCCTTGCTATTACAAAGGTCCGTGGGCGACAGTGACATTAACCATCAGGTGTGCTGCTTGCTCGTTTGCCACCAGAAGTATTAAAAAAAAATACAAAATAAAATTGTAAACATGACGCGTATTCAAAATTACTTCATCGGTTTTGTAGCTATCTGTCACAGAGATCAAGCTATCTTTTAAGGACTATAGGTATGTGAACCAAATAATCGCTATCGAAAATATCCAAATTTACTGAGAAATCGATATTGATTTTTTTTAATTAATAATCGGTTTATTTTTTATTTTTAAATTAAGGTGTTGAATAATTTAAGTGCTAAATTAATACTAAACAAATTTAATTATTTCAGCATAGAATCTATTCATCATATTTAGTAGGATTAGGTTAAGTAAAATCAAAAACTGGATTTGAAAAGAATCACTACTATTACTTGAATTATCAGCAACGCGAACATTAATAATTATTTCCTTATCAATCAAATTGTCGAAATATACATCTCTGTCAAAATATCTAATCGATTAATTATATTATGCTAATATTTTTACCGATTATTTGAATATTCGTGAATTGGAAGTTGTCAAGCACTACTGTATAGAACGTGATGACGTGATATTGTAAGATCGTCAATAACAATTACTATTTACCATGTTATTTTTATTTTAAATTACTTTTACGAGTTTCATTAGATTATTGTACATTAGATTATTGTACAAAAAAGTCATTCGCAATGTTAATGATGTAAATAACTAAATAATTCTTTAAAATTTCCGATTTATTATTTGCAATCATGTGTATACGTTTGATCAAGGTTATTGGGTATTAAAAAATGCAAAACGTCAAAATGCACTTCTTAGATTAGATGAACTATAGAAATGTTTTTGAAATTTTTTTTGGCCTAACCGTACGTACGTAAGTAAGTAGTAGTAAGAGTAAGTAAGTAGTAGTAAGACCCCGGTGAATTTGGGAGCGCTCTAAAACCCGCATAAATACACGAAATTTTTAAAAATTATAGGTCGAAATGTTTGTCAAAAGACCCTCTACAAAATTGTTCTGGGGTTATTTTGTTGTAAAGTAATAAATAAAAAAGTTATGTAACAAAAAAGAAAATTTCTAGCGAAATTTTCCATTTTTGTTAATAACTTTTTATTAGTAATTTTATTGAAAATGTTATATGAATAAAATTGTAGACAAAGCAATTTGTTATAAATTATGTCTTTACAATTTTTTTATCAGATTTTCAAAGATATGGCGAAAAAGGCGTTTGCAAATCTTCTTCTAATATGGCGGCAGTAGGACATGGGTTGCAACCCCACAAACTTGGGGTTAAGCCCTTACTGACCCAATCATCCCAACAATAAAATTGAGTACTTTGAAAAACGCAAGGTCTAATACAACTTTTCAATGGACTAAACAAATTTTTTGTTGAACCAAAAAGATTGCGAATCAGGATAAAAACCCTTTTATAAAAAGATTCACACCAAAAAAGCTTTAATTATAATTATTTATTTTATAGATACGTTAGACCGTATGATTGAAGCCGGTGTACAAGCCCCACCGGAAAGTATAGCAGCAACAAAACGATACTTGAAGCAGTTCCGACATGATCTAGGAGAGGCCGAGTCCACGTTTAGCAAGGAATTCGATAGCGCTATCCTCAGCGAGAAATACTGGGACAAGGTATGTATGGTACAAGCAATATGACTTGCTACATCTGTATTTGTCATAAAAATCATCTGAAAAATCACTATGAGAATGGGCAACAGAATTATCCTAGGAAAATCATAACCAAGCAAGGTGATTGATGTATTAGGGCTCATTAGAAAGACCTATACCAGTAACTCACGTCAATAGATTAATAAATATATAGCAATTTCAAGTGAAAGATAACAAAGAAAACTATGGAAAATTTATTACTAATGTCAAAAAGTCTCCACCCTGCACCTGAAATAAAGCTGAAAATAAGTCTTGTATTGCGGGAGACTTTACAAACATGCAATTAACGCACATGCAAAATTACACCAAGACTCATAGATCGTACAAAGTATTGTCCTGCGAAGGAATCGAATTCACGTCACTGTCACGGAAGATATCTTAACCACTACACCATCTGTGCAGTCAATTCCAAAATAATATGATTGGGCCAGATCGCGTCACCATACGGATATAGTAATATCTAATCATTGTGATTTTGATCATTGTGATTTTTGCTCGATACGCGTACCGCAGTGCGGGTTAGGGCGTCCCCCGGAGGCGACGCGTACCGACCCGCCCCCGTCGGTACGAACTTTGACAGATGCGGCGACAATGGGGGCCGCCACCCATCACGCCTTGCCCAGTCAGCCGAGTCGGGGAGAGCAGAGTGCCGGGTGGGCACGTAGAATGTAAGAGGTTGTGTGGAAGGTAAGTTGCACGAGCTGATAACAGTCATGGCGGACAAACAGCTAGACGTGCTCTGTGTAACAGAGACCAAGCGAAGGGGCAGCGACGCCTGCGATCTTCCTGGTGGCGGGATGGCTCTGTGGTCTGGTGTACCACAGAGCGATCGAGCCAGCATGGGAGTAGGAGTGCTGTTGTCCTCTCGCTTGGCCTCAGGTGTGAAGGATTACGGAATGTATGATCCCAGACTTCTTTGGGTCCGTATAAGACTAGGTGTCACCAAGGTATTCATGGTTGTAGCATATGCTCCCGTAGGATCCTCGGTGGCATCAGACCTAGAGAAGTTTTGGGATAATGTTAGGGAAGTTCTGGATATGTTATTTTAATTTTGTTAGACAGTCGCCTCCGAAGCAAAATATTTTTCTGTATTAATTTATTATTGCGAGATTTAGTGGTCTGTTCAGAAAGTACAGGCACTGGCGAGAGCGTGTCCACTTCGGAGGGCTTGAAAGAATAAAGGTTGAAAGGTTGTAAGAAGAGTGTGTAAGAGAAAAGTATGCAGAGGGTGTCCGAGAACGGCTGACGATGGCAAGCCAGCCGCAATCGAACATTGAAGAATACTGGAGAGTATTGAAAGAGAGTGGTAGATACAGCGAAAGAAGTATGTGGAAGTTCAAAGAAGCATAGAAAAACAAATGGTGATGCATGGTGGGATGCGGAAGTGGCAGCTTCCGTAGAGCAAAAGAAGAAAGCGTGGCTGGACTATGTCTCTTCTTTGAATCTGAATGACAGTATGACTGAACAGAAGAAAGAAATATATCGGCAATGTAAGAATGACACCAAGGCCTTAGTGAAAGAGAAACGTGATAGAGCGAATATGAGTGCAGAAGATAGGCTGACTAAAAACTTCGAGGGTAACACCAAACTCTTTTGGAGGGAGGTGAAGAGGTCTCGGGGTGGTTGGTCAGTCTTCAGAATGAATAAAATAAGGTCTAAAGGTGGAGACATTCTTACACAAACACAAGACGTGTTGAGCCGATGGAGTGAATATTTTGGCGATATGTATGCAGATACTCGAGTTGGCGCCGGTTTCGCATGTGGTTTAGTAGATCAACATTCGGCACCGGCGTCCTCCGATGGCATCAATATGGATGAAGTTGAATGGGCGATAAGAAGTTTGAAAAATGGTAAGGCAGCTGGCATTGATATATTGTCTGGGGGGCGTTCCTGTTGCTCCTCAATTTATGTTGGAGCTCGGGAATGGTTCCCAGGGACTGGAACAGCGCGGTCATCGTGCCTTTGTTTAAAAACAAGGGTTCACGTTATGACTGCGCAAATTACAGAGCCGTAAGCTTGACCAGTTTGGCAGCAAAAGTGTATGGTAAAATTATTGAAAGGAGAATGAGGATGGTGTCCGATGGTTTACTGTGTGAGACACAAGGAGGTTTCAGGAGTGGAAGGGGATGCATGGATCAAGTGTTCTCTCTGCGCAATATTGTGGAGAAGCATTTGGCTCTAGGTCAGAGGGTTTTCTGCAGTTTTGTGGATCTGGAGAAAGCATTTGACACGGTTGTACGAAAGGAACTCTGGGACATTTTACGGGAGTATGGTATTAACGGTAAACTGCTGCAGGCTGTGCAGTCCAGTTACATGGGCTGTAGAGCCTGTGTGCGGCTGGATGATGGAATGTCGCCTTGGTTTGACGTCAATATCGGCGTTAAGCAGGGGTGCGTTCTGTCAGCCAGACTGTTTATCATATATCTGGATAAATGTCTCCAAAGGAACGATATGAATGTGGGACTCTAGATGGGCGACTCAGTGGTCAGTGCTCTGCTCTATGCAGATGATGCAGTCCTGCTGGTGCAGTCAGCGACTGCAGACCCTAGACGACACAATGACAGAAGATTGTAAGAAAAGGGGTCTACGCGTGAATGTGAGCAAAACCAAAATAATGGTCTTTGAAAGAGATGAAGCCAGAACAGATGTAAGAGTAACAATAGGTAATGATGTACTAGAGCAAGTGGATGAAGAGTATGAAAGTAAAATTAATGCGGTCGAAATGCGATCTCTACGGAGAATCTGTGGAGTTAGGCTGATCGATATCATTCGTAACGGCGACGTAAGAGAGCGAGTAGGTATGAAAGAGAGTATTGGTGTAAAGATGCGAAAGGGAATGCTCCGATGGTTCGGACATGTGGAAAGAATGCCGATCGAACGTCTGGTTAAGAAGATATACAATGCGAAAGTGGAAGGATGTTGGTACCGGGGGAGACCGAGACTAACCTACCTAGACCAGATCGGTCATGTTCCGAAGGAAGGTGGAGTCAAGAGTCTCCGAAACCGGCGAGCGTGTATGAAGAGAATTATGAATGTTGAGGAAGCGAGTGAAGTATGCATGGATAGAGTTCTCTGGCACTCTGTTCTCTCTGCCTACCCTGCAAAGGCCATTGCGTGATGATATGTATGTATGTATGTAATCATTGTGAGACTAATTTTGTTATTTGATTTGCAGGTTGAGAAATCTCGTCAGATGTTCAAAGATGAACTTCAGGCTTTGTTCCCGGGCATCGATCTTTCTGCTAAGAAATTGGATATCAAGGGCGATACTGATCTATTATTGACGTACACACTCAAACAGGTTAGTATTTCTGTTTATATAAATTGACTAGCAATTTTTTCCGGCTTGGCCCAAGTCGTATTTTAGCCATGTGCCATTATGTGTATTTATTAGAGGTGTTATGAAGCTTAGTGGACTGTAATCGCAACTATCGGGATATCTGAAATAAATATACATATATGTATACAAAACTGATATAAAAAATTGGAATAATTTTTGGCAGTGTCTGTATGAAGTTTTCTTTCAAACAGCCAAACTGACAGCCTATACCTAAGCCATAGAGGAATATTACGATAACCACCACACTTAGCATTTCCCTTTTAAAATGGTTTAAAAACCCAATGGCCATAACCAAAACTATCCGATTTATTTTTATATTCTTCCCATAACGATTATACTTCATACCATAACAATTATACAATAATAGACTTTTTTTTTGTAATAATTTACATCTCTAAGTATCTAATATACTCCTTATAACATCAGCTATTTGTCAATCAGAGTCACATTGTAATAGGTCCAGACGTTCCCGAGATTAGTGAGAACAGACAGACACAAAAATAGTAATAACATATTAATTTAATTGTTGTTCTATTTCATTTTTTCGTTTCAGATCCAATTTTTACAAAACGAAATTGCTCAGCTGCAGACAGTCCGAGAATTAAAAATCAATAGGGCTATTGAATGTAAGTAATGAAAGAGTTTCACTTATTTTTGAACTTTTTAATATTTAGACTAATTTCACCTAGACTGCTAGTAGTTAAACCCCTGGGGGGAAACTATCTTTCTCTCCTCCACTATGTATTTTAATATTAAAAACAAAACCTGCATTAATGTATAATAAAACTTTGTGTTTTGGGGAAAGTCACAAACATAATTAACGATTGCAAATTATTGACCTATGTGATCTAAGCACCAACATTACACAATCGAACCCACGACATGGATGCCATTCCCACTCAGAATAATAGGAGATATCCTTTTGCCACTTCCGAATGGATGTTTCTTTACTCATGTGTTGTCTCTAATATAGGTTGCGATTTTTTAATCATATTAATTTAGATATTCGTGTACTCTAGGCCATGATGAGAAAGCTATTATTGAAGCTAAAGTTGAGGATATGATCCACGCTGAGAGAATCCAAAAAGAGAAAGAGTTTCTAAAAAAGGTATGTACTTATTTATTTCCTACAAATGCTGATTCCCTAAACTGTGAGAAGAGAACCAGACCCAGAACCCGTGAGTGTCCCTTGCGAAACTGCGATAGAAAACCAGGCCGATTACGGCATTATCCTTCTTTGTGGAAAAATCTAAACCCATCAATGGATTTTGATAGTTTTTTTTCTATTTATCTTTTAATAAGACACTTCAGATATAGATCGGTTTAGATTCACAATTGGACCTAATAGATGGCGCCGTTGTCAGTATGTCGAAACGGCTGGACCGATTGGGATGAAATGTTCTATGTACATATATTCCAATGGGTCCCTGGATGATTTCAAAACACAATTAGACACGGTAGGTGGCGCTGCTGTCGGTATATCGCTTAAAGCTTTTCCGGGCAGGACGACGTCTGCCGGGACAGCTAGTAAACTTATAATAATGTGTTTTAATACATTTTCAGAGTTTAGAAATACAGTCTCAAGCAAATCAACGAATCAAAGAGCAACTTAAAAAGCAATTTGAACTGCAACAGGATGTTCTGCACGATAAGATTGCGCAAAAGGAAAAAGAAGTAAGAATGTTTTCCTTTGTAACTTTCAAATTGTAAGAGAGACATGGTTCGCGGCGGAGATTACCTGCCAAACCTCTGTGTCATATACGGAGACTATTGTGGATTCTAGCTTACAGTTACAGTGGTACATGAGTTATAGTGGTGGAAATGTGTGGTTTGTGGAATTAGTCACCCACTCCCTTCAATTTAGGCGCCACTCTCTTCAATAGTCCGATACATGGATGGGTTGGTATATTTTACCTGTGAGTGGCATACTATAAAATATGTGTGTAATATTTTACCTGAGTGGCGTGTGATTATAAAAATATGTGTATGGCCATATGACTATGAAAATAGGTAGCAGGTATATTTTTTTTTATAGATGATGACCAAATTCAACCGAGTGGTATCGGAGAAAGTTGAACAAGAGCGTGTCGAATTTAAAAAACAGTTGGCAGCTATGGCTGGGAAACTGCAAGCCATTGAGCAGACTTTAAAAAGTTAGTATTTTTTTTTCATTATGTTTTCGGCAAGTTTTGCTAACTTAAAGATTACATTTATCTTATATTCATAAAAGCAATATATCCATCATCATCTCAGCCTACATATGCCCCACTGTTGCGCTCGGGCCTCCTCCATAATGGGAGGGAAATTGACCTACTATACCGCGCTGGTCAGACGTGTTGGTATCGTGTCGTCGACTTGTCGGTATATATATCCATAGAAAACGAATATATCCATAGAAATCTTAAGATAATACATACATATCATCACGCCATATCCCTTGCAGTGTAGGCAGAGTGAACAGAGTGCCAGAGAACTCTATCCTTGCATACTTCACTCGCTGCACATTCATAATTCTCTTCATACACGCTCGCCGGTTTCGGAGACTCTTGACTCCACCTTCCTTCAGTACATGAGTACGTGACCAATCTGGTCTAGGTAGGTGAGTCTCGGTCTCCCCCGGTACCTACATCCAATCCAAGATAATAGAAATGATTTAGCAATTAATTCTTTTGCTAAAGACTAGCGCGCAGCCGGAGGCATGGACTGCCTTCTCATTAAAGCTGTGCTCATTTTTTATAGCTTCAGATAGGGTGTTACCCGCTTGTATGCCGCCTAAGTCAATAAAAAAAAATATCGTTAGCAATTGCAATAGATGTGCAGCTGTCTATAGAGAATAGATTCCCTAAGTGGTGAAGGGATTAGAATATAATTGCCATCGTAAGGGTGGTAAGTCGTGGGCGTTGTAAAAATCGATTGGGGTTCTTACCAGGAGAGTGAGAACACTCCACTGCAATCTCAAAACCATCTGCCAAGCATGTCAATTACGACACAATCTCCTTATTTTTCTACGCCGCACAATGGACAGCGAAAGGCTGATTAAAGTCGATGATGATGACTTAATTGTATATTGACAGAACGTGCTGCAGCCGAGGTTGAGGCCCGTCGGTCCCAATCGCTCTGGGCCGCCGGTGAAGCTCTATTAGCTGCTACCAGACGTCCAGTTGCCAGCACTAAAGTTGACAATGAGATCAAAGCACTACAGAAAGCTGGTACGTCAAAATTACTTATATAAGATTATAAATTCATAGGCATAAATACCCGATTACGAAACGAAAAATGATGTCACAAGCGGGGTTCGAACCCGCACCTATTGGGAATCCGGCCTAATCGTGCTGCCACTTACACCATCGTGAACTATTTTTGGAAATGCGAATTGCGCTTCATATTATATCTTACGTCTTCAAGGTGACGTATGCCATCTAGCGGACAATGTTTACACATTGTATAGGCTTAATACTTCAAACTTTACAGTTAGAATTGTATTAAACGATGACACAACCTTGTTATTCAAATTACTGAAATTTTTAGCATTTAATATGCTTAATTATTTATAAATACCCGATTACGAAACTAAAAATGATGTCACAAGCGGGGTTCGAACCAGCACCTATTGGGAATCCGGCCCAATCGTGCTGCCACTTACACCATCGTGAACTATTTTAGGACATGCAAATTTCGCTTCTTATTATATCTTACGTCTTCAAGGTGACGTATGCCATCTAGCGGACAATGTTTACACATTGTATAGGCTTAATACTTCAAACTTTACAGTTAGAAAAAAATATAATATAATAAATGCTAAAAATTTCAGTAATTCATAGGCATAGTCAAATTTTGAAATAAATAAAACATAAAAATAACTGAATATTGTTTGTCAGACTTCGAATTCAATCAGCGGGAAATAAAAGACGGCAGTTTGTGATTTTATTACAATTCTTTGAAAGCCCAGACCCTTATTTTTTAGATTTTGGCTCCGCCCGAGTATAAACTTACAGCTTATTAGTGGCACTGCTAAACTTAAATCTAACCAAGGGATATGTTTGATAAGCTGATTAGCGATTGAAAGTTTTTCAGGAGACTGATGCTTTCCATTGACTTAGTGCTCCTTTAGACGGTTACGACTCCTACGCGTAAGTTAAGGGTAGTCGCACTTATTCGATAAAAAAAGAAGAATGCACTATTCTTCTTTTTTAATCCCATATATATCTCACTGTTGCGCTCTGACCTCTTCAGGTGGTCAGATTTTATTTTTGTACTGATGTTATCTACACAATTATTATGATAATTATCCTTTAGTAGTATTTTACAATAACCACAGCTAAGATAAAGTGTTGTTTAACTCTATTCTTACACCGTCACCATAAAAATATCCCATGTTTCCTAAACCACATGGAAAATCTCTATACGAATATTAATTAAATATGTATTTTAAGTAGATGCTCGTATAAATCTAATTTCTAAACTCTAAAATGCTTTAACAAATTATCTCTAATGTTACTATTTATAAAAAAGAGACCAGAGATACTTTATTTTCTGAAAGACAATGTACTTTGAGTAGGTGGCTCTGTTACTCAAACAAACGTAAAAAAAAGAGACCAGAGATACTTTGTTTTCTGAAAGACAATGTACTTTGAGTAGGTGGCTCTGTTACCCAAAATAAACTTAAAAAACAAAGACCAGAGATACTTTATTTTCTGAAAGACAATGTACGTTGGATAGGTGGCGCTGTTACCCAAAGGTAAAAAAAAGGTCAAATATGAGTACGTTTCCTTAAATTATACTATTTATATTGCAGGCAAAGACGATCAACTCGTACAGACTGTACTACAGGGTATCCCTAATGAGATTATTGAAAAGGGCATCATTACAGAGAAAGCGCTACGAGACAGGTTCGACACGGTAAAAAAAATCATTTCCCTAAAGTGTAAATAAATCTTTCTCTGAATACATCCTCTTATTAGAAACTTGTAATATTCCCTTGGATTTGTTATATATTTTATTTTATTGAATACTCCTAAACTAAAAGTCAAACGTCGAAAACTTAAGATTATAATTGATGTATGCATATTTCTCACAAGTATAATTCTCAATTTCATTAGTTTCATTATAGAAACATAGTAATAATGTTTTATCATTTGCATTTCGTCCACAATAGGAAATAAATTGCTCTACTATATCACGCTGGACGAACATTTTGGTATAGAGTTTTATTTCAAGTTTACCTTCTCTTGCATAAATGTTATTTAAATATTTTATCCCTTAGCCGTGTTTTACGACATCCAATTATTTTTTATGAAATTGTATTCTTAATGGTAAAAAATGGTAAATTGTATTCTTACTTCGTCGCCACATGGGAAGAGTGTGTTAATTTAATTTTTTGGGCTAATCCTCCTTTAATATATCATAGCATAGATATCGCTCCACTAAAGATTGACTTACTGAGAATGACTTAAACTCCGTGAGAAAACTATTAAATGTCAACTAACAAAAAATTAAAAACAAATATGTTTTAGATGGAGAAAACAGCCGTGAAGGTAGCTCTGGTCGGCCGCGAAGGTGCCTCACTGCCAGTTTACTTTCTGTCCTGGTTGCAGTCCAAATTATTATTCCACAGGGTAAGCTATATTTCACTTATAGTTAAACTAGATATCTTGTGTGTTGGACAGGGTTGGGCAAAATCTGATTTTCATTAAATCTGATTTTCATTTAATCCATTGATTTTTTTAAAAAAATCATGATTTTTTTTGATTTTTTAAATTTTAACATAAAATTTGAACATTTTGATTCTTTGAAATTATTGTTAATTATTTTAATGTATAAGTCTAAAAATTATAATACAATTTGCGCCTCAAAAACTTGTGACAACGCATTTTTCGCGCTTCTTGCTTCTTGCAAGAAAATTCTGGTCGCGATTTGTTTTCCTTCTGTCCTATACACTCACTCACTATACAGTGCCGAGTGAGGCACGAACGCGTTTGTTGTGCTTTTTGCAAGAATATTCCTGTCGTGTCGAGGCTTGTTTTCCTTTTCAACCTATAAATTGACGTTCGCGCATTTCGCTAGTTTAGTTAAGTTAGTTAAGTGAAGTGAAAACATATAAATAAAGTAAAATGAGTGGAAGAAAAGAGGACCCAATATGGCAGTTCTATATTAAGACAACAAATCCAAATAAATTGGGGTGTAGGGCTATTTGTAGAAAGTGCAAGAAAGATATTCAAGGGTTAGTCCAAAGACTTAAAGCACACCACGATGTTTGTAATTATCAAGAGAGGAATACAGGTAATTAAATTATTAATTTTATTTTATTTATATTTTAGGTATATATTATTGTTTTTTGTTTTTAAATGTTAGGTGAAATCTAACACGTGGCGTGGCCTTTAATGTAACTTTTTTAACGCGACCTTTCCCAGGTTAATTATTAAAGATTATCTTTACTCTTCTATACTTACTTAATTTTTAATTTTTTTCAACTTAAAAAAATAAATTTGCTTTTACATCTCTATTGAACATTTTAACTTTATTTTAAAATCAATAATTCAATACTATATCAATATATCATCAATTATAATTAATCAATATCAATTTTCAGTTATGTTTTTCTCTTTCCAGAGAGTCGAATGTCGCTTGACAGTTTTGCTAGCACATCATCTGCATCAAGTTGTAGTTCACTCATGACGAAAGTACCAACAGCAACAAGTCCAACAACTTTTGAGCCAGTCCAAAAAAAGAAAGCAACCGAAACTCAGCCTACCATGAGTACCATGAGTAGTTTTGTAATGCGGACTTCAACTGCTGAAAAACATAAAATTGACAAACAAATAGCAAAGGCTATTTTTGCTACTAATTCGAGCTTCAGATGTATTGAGAATTTAGAGGTGAAAAAAGCCATTCAGTTATTAAGGCCTGGTTATACACCGCCCTCGAGAAAAACGGTAGCAACAAGTCTTTTGGACGAAATCTATGAAGAGGAAAAAGAAAAATATTTCTCCTCCCTTTCAGGACAGTCCGTAAATATGTCAATTGATGGGTGGTCAAACGTGCACAACGATCCAGTGATATGCGCAACGATAACCACTGAAGATGGACAAGCCCTCCTACACGAAACTAACTAACACATCAGGAAATCCACATACTTCAGAATATTTAACTCAAATAGTTTGTGACCTGATTTCTTCATGTGAATTAAAATACAAGTGTACCGTAAAATCTTTTGTGACAGGCAATGCCGCAAATATGACACTTATGAGAAAAACATAAGAAGAAAAAACGAACGCAAAAGTTATAACTTATGGCTGCTCTGCACATATTTTTAATTTACTGTGCAAGGACTTTCAAGTTAAAGACGTTATAGAACATGTGGTCCAAATTGTTAAATATTTTCGAAATAACCATTTCGCTAGAGCTAAATTCAGTCAAGCAGGAGGCAGCGCTTTAGTCCTTCCAAGCGATGTGAGATGGAATAGCCTTGGCAACTGCTTAGAGATGTATGTCACTCAGTGGGACATCATATTAAAAATCTGCGAAGAAAATAAAAACGAGATTGTTGCCACTATTTACCGAAAAGTTTCAAATATTGCGATTAAACATGCAGCGCAAGATTATTTAAACATTTTAAAACCTATATCAGTTGCTCTTGATACTGTGCAGAGGAAAAATGCTACTATCGCAGATACTGTAGAGCAGTGGAAACATTTACAATATATCTTTGATGAATCTGTGGAATTACCATTACAAAAAACACAACAATTTAATAATCGATATAAGCAAGCACTAACGCCATATCATTTTATAGCGTATATGTTGAATCCACAAAAAACAAAATACCAGTTAACACCAGAAGAAAAGAATATAGCTTTAGAAACAATTAAAGAGTTACATGAAAACAATGAACCTTTAGTAATAAAGTTAAATGCCCGCAGTGCTCCATTTAAGCAAGTTATGTTTTCGGACGAAGTAATAAAAAATGTAAACGGACTACAATGGTGGTTATCACAAAATGATGAGCCGGAAATCTTGAAACAGTTGCCAATAATAAATCAGTTCCTGTGTGCAACTGCTTCTTCAGCTTCAGTAGAACGCGTATTTAGCTCTTTTGGTCTTGTACACTCGGATATTAGAAACAGATTAGGCATAGAAAAAGGAGGAAAACTCGTGTTTTGTTTAAATTGTATAACGAAAATGAATAGACTGAAAATATACGGTAATAAAATGTTGGTGTTACGTTTAGTTTAAGAATTTGGAATTATGTACTTTTTTGTTGTTTTTGCTAAAAGCAGATACTTCTTTTGATTTTTGAGAAAACTTTTATGTTATGTTGTTATCTGGTTCTGAATAAAAAGGAAAAAAAAATGATTTAAATCATGATTTTAATTTTAAAAATCAAGCGATTTAAATCATGATTTTAATCGTGATTTTAATCAGCCCAACCCTGGTGTTGGATTCCTAGTTACAGGACAACATTGTTCGATCCACAAATATAACCACTAAGTTTAACCTATAACCCTATTGTTGTTGCCTGGATCTCATGCGAACGGTATCTGACACTGTATCTGACACGGTAGATAACGGTATCTGAGTTAACACAAGCTGGCCACCAAGATCAAGGCAATCGGTACCAGTAACCAGTCCAATGCCGACGGGGAAGGAAATACGATGGTTTACTTTGCGGCCTGTTTGTTCCATCCAGGGCCTACCACAAAAAAGGGTGGTTCTTGAAAGTTTCAAGCACTCACAACGGGCCGTTATCGAAAATGTTGAGAATTTGATATTTAGTTTAAGACTGCAGTCCTCGAGCGTGGGAACATATGATTGAACACACACATTCACATTTTCTAATCACACAGACGTATCGCACAGTATTAATACACGCACCCTGGAAACGAATAAATCTAATTGCCGGTACTTGCATTAGTTACATATTGATTATACGCTTGTATTAGTAGAATCTTCACAGTGTCACAGAAAACACGCAATGTATTAGGCATAAGCTTGTCGCATCGCTAAGCCTGCAGTGAGTAGCCGGCAGCAAAAGGTGGGGTCAGAGTCTCAGAGTGTATGCTTTCTGGGTATTATACACAGAACAAAATACTCGGAGAAAAGAACGACAACTTCATACTGTAGAATTGCTCACATGGTGCACACTAGCGCTCCAGTATATTCCATCGGAAACAATTGTAGTGCGGGTTATTTAAAAATGTGATTATTTCAAACAATATTCAGTTATCGCATTTAACGAATTATAAAATTTCTAATCTAACATTAAAAACAATAGTTCCATATAAGCTTGCAACTCCATTTTGATCATTTTTGCCAGTAAAGAAATTAATAATTTACTGCATAACTATACTGTTTATAGTAATTTTCTTTCGGTTTCCTTATATTTACCTGAAATACGATTTCGATACGATTACAATAATTATTTACATAGTGTATGACAATTGATTCGCTTTACAAAAATACATAATTAAATTTGCATATGTATTATGTACCTTGATCTTTTATTTGTGGATGATTAGTGGATGAATTTGTATTTCTTGGATGTGGATTTAGCCGAGATGGAAGGTACACCACTGATATAGAGCGAAGAGTGAATGCGGGCAATAGAGTGAACGGAGCGTCGGGGCAACTTCTCGGTAGCCACCACCTCAGCCAGAAGGCACGTGTAGCGATACATAATGCAGTGCTTGTCCCAACATTACTGTATGGAAGCGAGAGTTGCGTATGCAGAAAAAAGTATGAAAGTAAAATTAATGCGGTCGAAATGCGATCTCTACGGAAAATCTGTGGAGTTAGGCTGATCGATCGCATTCGTAACGACGACGTAAGAAAGCGAGTAGGTATGGCAGAGAGTATTGGTGTAAAGATGCGAAAGGGAATGCTCCGATGGTTCGGACATGTGGAAAGAATGCCGAACGAACGTCTCGTTGAGAAGATATACAATGCGAAAGTGAAAGGATGTAGGTACCGGGGGAGACCGAGACTAACCTACTTAGACCAGATCGGTCATGTACTGAAGGAAGGTGGAGTCAAGTCTCCGAAACCGGCGAGCGTGAATGAAGAGAATTATGAATGTTGAGGAAGCGAGTGAAGTATGCAAGGATAGAGTTCTCTGGGACTCTGTTCTCTCTGCCTACCCTGCAAGGGACATGGCGTGATGGTATGTATGTATCTTTTATTTGCTCGAAGAATATAAATTGTCAGCCGTGTTCGACTCTGACACTCGCAACCCACCCTAAAGAAATTATCGCGAAGCTATGGAGCTCGACCCGAACAACTAACGGACGTGCTCTCACCTTGGATACTGAGACGGCACTGATTATTTTTTTTTTCTTTTTATTTTTTTTGTGTGACTTAGTTGTTAGCCTCAGATGGCTATCACAACTTTACCCGGACTGTGGGTGAGCGCTGAGGGCTCTCAACCCGTTTTTATTATTTTTCTTTGGGCGTGCTGTATTATAATGCTGGTTACAGGACGTTTTTGTTTCGTAGTAAAATGTATGGACAACTAGGGACGATTTCGAAAAAAAATCAACGGTGTTTAGGATTATTTTATAATTTTTTGTTTTAAATTAGTAAAAAACTTGAATGGTGAATGTATTATCCTTACTTTTGTCTCACTATTCAATTGAAAATATTTACAAATATATCAACGGAATAGCCTAGATAGTCATAACAGCAAAGGTCAATTTCGATATTTTTGATCAATGTTGACGATTTTTTTTCTCGAAAGTTAAGATTTATCTTAAAATTATAACGCGTGTTTTAATAGACTCATTTGTTAAGCATTTGAGATATTTTTTAGTATCATTCAATGCAGTAAGTTCTTAGATATACATATTTAAAACGGTAAGTGGCTATTCGCGCGTTTCTTAGGGACGCGCCCATTAAGAAATATGTATTTTTTTTTAATATATCATCATAATTCTGCTCTTAATCCAATTACTTGGGTTCGACGCGCTATGTACTCTTCTTCCATCGTTCATAGTAAAAGCCTTTTGTCCGACACCTTCTTTGGGAATGTAATTGGTGATCAAACGCAATCATACGGTTTGGGACCAGCTGTAATGTTAGGGTTGCTACTATTCGTAGCCGCAAATCTCGTCCATTGAATTTGTGACAAGCATTAATGTTTTTTTTTTGCAGTTTGCTGAAATACCCCAGGAGGAGCTGAACAACCAACCTGTTGACTTCTCCAAGCTAGATACGTTTGATATCATCCAAAGAGCGAGGTACACATAATATACTGACAAGGTGGCATAGTAATCTAAATAGCGATTACCCATACCGATTCATGGGTTCGATCCTCGCGCGGGCAAGTTGTTTATGCTATCTATAAGGAGTTGGTCTGATTCTGCGCGTTTTATCCGTTAATTCTATGTATTGTCCACAGCAACAAAAAAATATTTTTATATAGACAATGAAGTTTAGTGACTACATTTATTTTTAATGTCTTTAAAATTATAAAAATTATAAAGCAGACTAGCTGTAATATAGCTACTGTTTAAACCACCATTTGCCCATAATCATGAGTTGTTCGAGGTAACTGACCGTCCAATTCAAAACACCAACTGCAATTATGGCATTTGCCCCCAATTGAAGAATATTGAGGTTAATATGCTCAAAATCATCATTATGTAATTAACGAATGGCCTATAATAAGGTATTTTGTCTATTATAAAATGAAAAAAATATTTAAAAACGTAGGCTGTGTGTATAAATAAAAATTATTGTCTATGGCAGGTATCATATGGAACACGGTAACTTGGGTGCAGCGTTGCGTTACGTGAATCTATTACAAGGTGCGGCTCGGGCGGCCTCCAGACCTTGGGCCCAGGCTGCTCGCCGTCATCTCGAAGTGCGACAAGCCGCCGAGGCTGTTATGGCCCACGCATCTGTCTCTGGTCTCCTCTATTTGTAAAGTCTCTATCTCTCCTCTATCGCGAGCTGAATCCAACAAATTCTTACTTGTCAGCCCATACAGCATTAGGACTGTCACCCATCACAACCATAATACCAGCGTCTACTGAGATATAAACACTAGGGTTGTGAGTCACCACTTTCATACTTCCAGTTGCTACCATAACATAATTACCTTACGGTCATCACTCATCACCTTCATATTATCATTGTAACCATCAAATTATTACAATCAACTTTAGGGTTGTCATTGACTACATTAATACATCAATTGCTACCAGAAAATTTATTACACTCGACTTTAGGGTTGTCACTTACTACGTTTTCACCGTCAATGGCTACCACAATATTATTTCACTCAACTTTATGGTTATAAACACCATACCACAGCTACGAACGAGATTCAATTAATACTAAAGTCGTCACCCACTTCATTCTTATTGAGAAATTTTAATAAAGTTAAATTTTAATAAAGTTAAATCTCTTATTGTCATGGTATGCATTTATATCCTGCAGATTTATATTATACATTTGAAAACACTCAAAACCTTATATCATGACAAAAACAGCTTGCGAAATCGAAACCCTTTCCATATTTTTTATTATTGATTCCAGGGTATATAAAAGTATAATATGAGTATTTGAAACTTATTTCCGTTTTATCATTCTGTCTATTTACTAAAATCTTTTAAATTATTTCAGAAAGTAAAATCCTACCAGTAAAGCGACATTTTTCAAAATCAAAATAAAAAAATATATATTCCTGTATCTTTTTTTATTAATAAAACAGTATATAGTTTTTATGTTGCTATATTACATATGAAACAAACATTTAAAATGTGCTATATTCTTTTTATTTTTGTTAGTATTTTTATTTCAGTTAAATTATGATCTTTGTTATAAAGCTCAAATTTAATAACAAAAAGTAAAACCGTTGTTAGTAATTAATTAAAATTCTTAAAATTAACTTGTTACCTAAATTTTCAATAGATTCGGCTGTTGATCAAAATTATACACACCAAGATACGTTTAAATATCGCCATATTTTATTAAGTTATTAAAAACATTTGTAGTTAGAATCAAAATACACAAAATTTTCTTAAATATAATCAAATTATTTTCTTTTGAATTTCGTGTTGTTGTCGATCCTACATGAAAGCTCCAGCAAAATTACTTGGATCAAGTAACACCGGTTGTCTGTTCTATGTCTGAAAAAATATTTAAAGCCTTTAAAATATACTTAAAAGTATACACAATAAAAATGTAAAATTGTATTTTTTTTTATTGATATTATGACCTGGATACTAAGACCTTTAAGCTATTATGACATAAATTATAATCGCTGGAAAAATATAAAAAATGTATAATCGTTATAGTGCTCAAATGCATTTGGCATTTACTAGCATCTGATAGCGTACAAATACGTAGAATTTATTGTACCAGCGAAGGTGTAAAATTTTTCTTTTAATTTTAGTTATTTATGTAAATATAAAATACAATGTAATAAATTAAAAGATGGTTCGTAAGATAATTTTGGTTTTAATCATCGTCATTATCCTGCTGTTATTTCAATTACTTGGGTTACGAAGAATAGATACAAGGAGTACGAACGTTATAGTCTTTTCCATAGTATTCATGGATACGATAATAAACCCAGATCTTCGTTCTCTATTCTGCCACTGGCTGCGCTAGAGCTTGGAAGTACCGATGCTATTACTACTGAAAAGTGGCGCGCCCTACCCGCAAAAATTCTGTCCCCTAAATTGAGACCATTCGTTTAACATTAGGTACGCTCGGACTCCTCGTATCTATACTTCGTGACTTGGGTCTCCAATCTTCCATTGTACATATTGTAAAAATTTTAGCAATAGCTTTTATGACCGGTCGCCTGCCTGATATCAACTCTCCTTGGGAATGTAATGTTTGTCCAGACAGCATCAGATGTGGCTTAGTTCGATGTAAAGAAGAAAGAAAGAAAAGATCTGTACCTTCTTTTTTTTGGGAGTAGTGAAAACCCCAAAAGGTGATAAAATCATAGTACCCAGTCTCTTCCGTCGTCCCGGGCGATTTAAGCGGGATGTGACTGGTCCATAGCCTGTGTTATAAAAAAACGATACACTAGGCCAGGGGGCCGGCGACCTGCTGCTCTTTGGATGTGAAGTTGAGGCTAAACTAAAAAAGTTTTATATGCAAAAAAAAAATTATATAAAGAAAACCTTTAAAAATGGTTTATTATTAGGCATTAGGCACAAATTATTGTTGCCAAAAAGAAATTGTGGCTCTATAAAAACTTTTATAAATTCTAATTTTTGGCTCTTCCGACTCCAGAGGTGCCGACCTCTGCACTAGCCGAATGGCCTGTGAAAACAGTACCGTAACAGACTTTTGCTTCCTAATTATTAATTCTGCACCCTTTTAGTTGGCTCGACAGTGATAGCCTCATAGTTTAGTTATTTCTACGGCCCTTCAGATTCTGCGCCCTGTGTGTGAGCACCATCCTATTTGCGGCTCTGAGTAGACGAGTGTTTTTGAGAAACTTGTGGTCACCAACCCACACACCGATGTGTAGATTAATAGTTTATCCGCCTAGAGGTCTATGTCCTAGCCAAAGCCAATAAAACACTAGATAGTGTGTCGTAAAGACATGATAGAAGTGAATAGCATGGATTATGTTTGTTTAATTAAAAGTATATGACGAATACGTGGAAGATGCGATATAGCAGTCGCTTAAGCTCTTTTTGTCGCGAAAATTTCGTCAAACCAAAAAAATTTGAATCAGAATTCCAAAGATCTGCCATAAAAAGCTTCACTTCAAAAGGTTTATACACAATAAATAATTTGATAAGAAACGGTCAAGTACTAGTGCGTGGCGCTCATGAAGAGTTACATATTCATGATCTATTCCCACTGCCGATAGGCAAAAAATGAAGGTATAGTTACATTCTTGAACTATATTTTGGGCATAGCCCGCTATAAAAGCCGGCAATATATTGCCGGCTTTTATTAACCGGCCGGCTAATATTAGCAGTAGGTACCTATGTTCTGTAAGTATTCAGTCTATGAATGGAATAGAAAAGAAATATTGAGATGCAATTTAGACCACGTTTAAGATGGACTAGGAAAAATTAAATAGCCAAAGCAACAGATTTTTTTTTTTATATTTCAATAGCTGGAAGGAGAAAAATAGAAACTGTATCAACTACGCAGTAAAATAAATGTAGAGATTAAATTGTAATACCTACTCTTTGAAACTTCTTCGTCTACTGGCTATCAGAACGGCAAACTGTCATTAAACACCAAAAAATTATTTACACTTCAGATTTGTTTAGACAGACCCGTTTAAAAAATATAAATTTTAAATTATCATATGCAAAATTATTAAACTTTAAAGTATTTATATCATGTTCAGAGTCACGCTTCACATATTTAATACAAGAATTTTTTTAGTAAGTATAGAATTATTTATCAAATATTTTGAAGATGAGATAGCAAGATTTTGCCATCAATCCATCTTAAGTGTTGTGCCTACGACCCATTTTAAAGATCGTATCTAACAATACACATAAAAAGTTAGAACAATAAAAGAATATAAAAGACAACACAAATTGCCAATGGGCAGGCCCACGTCGCCGACGATCTGGTAGCCGTTGGGGAAAGGTTCCTGAGTAGCGACCGCATATCCGACAACGCATTGTGGTATAACTCATTACAAGCTGGACAGTTCACTTTGTGAATGTGGCAGGAAGTCGTTGGATGTGGGCGGCACAAGACCGCGCTTTGTCGAGTTCTATGCCGAAAGTGTACATCCAGCAATGAAAGGCGAGAGAGTGATTGAAGATGATGATTAGAAAATATTATAGCATGATCAATGACTAATATGTGAACCTTTTTAGAACCGCTGTCGCTCGATAGATCATCGCCTAGCGTCCATTACTCGCTTCACTTCAAATAACTCTGTAAAGACAGAAGATACACGGCCAAGACAGACATGTCCGCCATTGCCACCACCGCCACCAAAGCCTCCTAAAGATGATACATGGTTTTGGGGTACCATGGCTGTACTCGTCGTAGCTGGAGCCGGAATTATGGCTGCTAAGTGAGTGATTACACTTTTATTTTTCTTATACTACCCCTATCTGAGTGATAGATAGTATTAATACATCATCCTGTTGTAATTTTAAAAACATAACGGCCAATCCTTACATTGTTCGTGAATGTTGTAAAAGACGACCAAAAATTAAACATAGACTTGTGCTAACACCATTAGATGCCGTCTGATCAACAATTCCCAAGGATGGTTGACGTCAGACAGGCAGCTGGTTATAAAACTATTATCAACACTTACAATATGTACGATGGAAGTAGAATAAGTACATATTGCGTCAACCGCAAGTAATTTTTTTAATTTTTTTTTTAAGCACCTCCCTGCACTAAGCAAAATAATCCTTGTATCGCGGGGGACTTTACAAACATGCAATTAACGCAGACAAATTACACCCAGACTCAGAACAATACTTTGTGGATCGCACAAAGTATTGTCCTGCGTGGGAATCGAACCCCCGGCACTCTGGCACGGAAGGTCGATATCTCCACGTCATCTGTGCAGTCAATTGGACATTTACCACTAGCAGGAGGATATTTAGAGAGGCAATTTACATCCAGACTGAAAAGAAAATATTTGCGGATCGCATAAAATATTATCCTGTTCAAGAAAAGGAAATCACGATATTCGGGATTGAAGTATAGGTATTTCTTAGGCATGTACAGAGACCCTAAATTTTTTTTACTACTGTTTATAAGACAGGTAGTACTCGTATCTATATAGCAAATATTTATTCTACTTCTTCGATCTTATTCTGTGTGGTGATGATTTAAGAATACAATGTGAACAAAGCTGTCGTGGACCAGGTTGTGGACAGTTCTCTGTCTACAGCCGCGGGCCGGTCCGTACGGGGTAGTACCACACTCTCGCAGAAGATCGACGTCTGAGCAACGGTAATGTGCTATTGCGCTTCGTTCGGTGAGCGAGAGAGCCGGAAGCCCAACTGGGTGGGTTTGAGGATTGTAATGGCAAGCAGCGGCCTAGCTATAGCCTTGGTTATAGCAAAGGTCCATGGACGGCAGTGACACTTACCACCAGGTGTGCTGATTGCTCGTTTGCCACCATAAACAGTAAAAAAAAAAGAAAAAATCCTCTTTTTGATGGACATTTTAAGAAATGACTAAAGCAGATAACATAACTATTAGTTAAAGAAGAAAAGACAATAGCAAATGATATCCTTTTGAATTTTGCCACGTAGTGATTTTCACTTAAATTCATATCATTTGAAGCCTTTGTCAATACGAACTTAAAGTCTAAGGTTCGAATCCGCCATTTGAATTTATATATACCTTATGTTTTAACGGTATAAGAAAAATATTGTGAAGAAATCTGTACTGTATCTGAATATTATACGAGTTAATTTCTTCACACCATGTAAAGCTAACCAACTCGAATGAAATATCGTACGGGCATTTGTCCTGAACTACGTAGATAGCACACAGCGTACAGTTCTCGTACATTGTGTTATATGTTCGATTCTCACGTAGGCAAATTATTTGTGCTATCAACAACAGAACAGTCATTCTGTTCTAAGTTTGGTTGCTACGAGTATATTAGACCAATCGAATTAGACGAAAAACGGACCAAACCCAGGAAAAATTATAAGTAGAATTTTCCTTCGGAATTCGTTATTCACTGGGAGTCTACATTTCGGTTTTCGAATTTCCAGTGGTCTTCGATTTTCCACCATCTTGATTTTAAGGCTGGTTTTTTGTTTTTTAAATAACTCATTAATTTTCAATTTTACATGAAAAATGGTTATTACCGAAGTTGTTCAGAATTAAATTTACTACAATTTTTGTTCTCATAATTTTTCCGTAGGCTCGATATTTTTCGATTCACACCCAAAAAGAAAAGGTGATTTTTGTTTATTGAATAACTCTTTTTTTTTTCAATTTTACCGGTGAACCCGCTAACGAATTCCGAAGGAAAAATTCTACTTATAATTTTTCTTGAGTCCAATCAACAATTCGATTGGACTATATGTCTTGTATGCTCATGCAGTCTTCAGCGATACAACGATTTGTTTCTTAGGAGCAAACTTAAAAAAGAAGCACTTTTTCTCTTGCCCTCTTTCTTTATGAAAGGAAATCAATGTCAAATAATCAAAGAATATTAAAATGCGTTGATGATGAAGAGCAAATAAGAATTATATTACTAAAATTATAATCATGGCATATTATATTGTTACAATGTTGTTATTATATTGCAGGAATTCACCAGAAATTCGTGATTGGATGACATTATATGCTCCATGGATGGATGACCTTATAGCGGTCCTCTATCAAGAAAACATGACCTATGGAGAATACGCTACCAATCGTATTGAAGATTTCAAGAAATATATCACTAACTTCCCTAACAAAAACGTGCCGAAAGAATGCTTCTCTGATAGCAAACCAATTATAGGTCAATGATAGGACTTAAATTTTAGATACTGTAGGCCATTTCCCAAGAACCTAAAATGACGGTGAATGAAACAGGGGGTTCCACAATAAGTCTTACTGCGATTAAAAAAGTCATAGTACAAGATAGGCAAATCTTGTGCACCTATTAAACTAAATAACTGCGCGGTGATGGAGAAAGAAGACAATTCTGTCTCTTGCCTGTAGGTGTTGTAAAAAATCCTATACCGAAACATCGCGGTATTCCTATCCCCCATTTTGGAGGAGGCCCGAGCCCAACAGTGGGGATATGGACTGAGAAGAAGATAAAAGGACAAATCAAATATTCTGATGGCTAATTTAGTCTTATTATATTGGGCACCATCCGAAAACACTCAAATTTTCAAACATACTCTAATGCAATTAGAATTTTGTTGATAGAATGATTGGATAGAATTAACGATGTCTTTAATTTATTCCCAAATCTTTTTCTCAAATATGTTTTTTAATTATTTTTTTATTGCTGATGGCGGCAAACGAGCAAGCAGTGCTCCTCATGGTAAGTGTCACTGCTGCCTTTGCTATATCAAAGATATAGCTATGTCGCTGCCTACCATTACCATCCCCAAACCCACCCTGTTGGGCTGCCGGCTCTCTCGCTCACCGAACGAAGCGCAATAACACATTGCCATTACTCAGACGTCGATTTTCTGCGAGAGTGTGGTACTAGCCCGGACGGACAGGCCCGCGGCTGTAGACAGAGAACTGTCAACAGCGTGGTCGTACAACTATTGCATATATCCTAACATAATTTGTGGTAATTTTATTTATAATATTTGCCTGCTTGTTTATGAAACTAATTTATCAAAGGAAATATTTATTCTCAGATATCCCCAAGGTACCCAAAAAGGAGATTAAAAAACCAAACGATGACGGTAAGAATATTAACATTTTATAAATAATATATAGCCTCTAAATCCTTAAAACTTTCAATTTTAATGAGATGAGACTAAGGGATGTAAAACGCATACAACATCTATGCAAGAAAAGGAAAACTCGAAATAAAGCCCTATAGCAAAACGTCTGACCAGCGTGGTATAGTAGAATAATTTTCCTCCCATTACGGAAGAGGCCCGAGCTCAACAGTGGGAATATGGGCTGTGATGATGATGATAATGAAAGATACATTCGAAGTCTCATATGAATAGAAAGATATTTAAAAGAAACATCTATTAATTTTTGCAGAGGAAGAGATTTGCGAACCGATACCACCACCTGTGTTGACGCTATGCATATGTGACATAGAGACATGCATGAAAGAACTTGGTGATATCATTGTCAGTAATTACTATACCGCGAAACAAGCATGTGTTTACTATAACTCGGTAATCAATAACTTTTAAATTGAATCAATTATTATGAATAACTTTTTTACTTAGGTGCTTAGATATTGTTAGTTGTAAATTTTATCCAAAATTACAATTAACTACCAGATCGGCAATAGTCATAGTTGAGAAAGCCAGTAACAATTTTGGCTGATTTGATTTACGGTCTTACAGTAGTTTATGGAGCTAACATGTTCTGTCCATCATACATAAGACATACACATTTATAACAATCTATATACTATATCTACGCAATACAGTCAATAATCTGTTCATACATAGTAACAATTAGATAAAATATAACAATAATTTCTTGATCTATGAAATAATTACCATTAATAAATATATAAATGTCAATAATTGAATGCATTGATATTGAATTTGATTATAACAATTAATATAATTACAATTTATAATAAACAATCATCATTGAAGAAATCTTTGATACTTTAATAACATTTATTTGTCAATAATTGCTGATTCTAGCTGACATGCCTTTTATAAAAAACATGCATATTGAAAGAGATGAAGCCAGAACAGATGTAAGAGTAACAATAGGTAATGATGTACTTGAGCAAGTGGATGAATTTGTATATCTTGGATGTGGATTTAGCCGAGATGGACGGTACACCACTGATATAGAGCGAAGAGTGAATGCGGGAAATAGAGTGAACGGAGCGTTGGGGCAACTTCTCGGCAGCCACCACTTCAGCCAGAAGGCACGTGTAGCAATACATAACGCAGTGCTTGTCCCAACATTACTGTATGGAAGCGAGAGTTGGGTATGCAGAAAAGAGTATGAAAGTAAAATTAATGCGGTCGAAATGCGATCTCTTCGGAAAATCTGTGGAGTTAGGCTGACCGACCGCATTCGCAACGACGACGTAAGAGAGCGAGTAGGTATAAAAGCGAGTATTGGTGTAAAGATGCGAAAGGGAATGCTCCGATGGTTCGGACATGTGGAAAGAATGCCGAACGAACGTCTGGTTAAGAAGATATACAATGCGAAAGTGGAAGGATGTAGGTACCGAGGGAGACTGAGACTAACCTACCTAGACCAGATCGGTCATGTACTGAAGGAAGGTGGAGTCAAGAGTCTCCGAAACCGGCGAGCGTGTATGAAGAGAATTATGAATGTTGAGGAAGCGAGTGAAGTATGCAGAGATAGAGTTCTCTGGCACTCTGTTCTCTCTGCCTACCCTACAAGGGATATGGCGTGATGATATGTATGTATGTATGTATGTATAATTGCTGATTCTAGCTGACACGCCTTTTATAAAAAACATGCGTAACATAAGACAAAAATTATGATAAAACTTGAGAGGTGTCAAGGGACACCCGGATGGAACGAAGTTCCTTTTCAGAGATTCATAATTTTTATTATAGAAAAAAGAAACAATTTCCATCTGAAGGAATGTCGACATCTTGGTAATAAATTCCTTGTGACTGTGCACAGTTTCTAAACTGTTGATATGGAACGTGAAAGGAATTATTTTGCTACACACACACGCATGCACGCACGCACCCACGCACGCATATGCGCGCGTGAGAGAGAAACACGCGCACGCCGCACGGCTTACAACTATAGCAAAAAGTGTCGTTACCACTTTTGGTCTTAATTTTTTCCGTCTAGTCACCTTTCGCAACGCGCGATAAGAAACTTCGTTCCAAAAATTTATTGCAAATTTCTTATTGAGAGCTAGCAATCATATCCAGAACCTTTATTTATAAGATATGATATTATACATTCATTTCCAGTTGGTAGACGAGACTATGCAAACGTTTACGTTAAAAAGTCTTATAAAGCTACGTCATGCCAAGGAAGAACGGGAGTGTCTCGTCAAAGAATCTTTGAAAAATGCTAAAGAAGCCATACATAGATTAGGTAAGTAGGTACAAATCTATTTAACTATCAGTCCTTTGCTGTCCACTATTGAACATAGCTCTCTCTCATCCTACACAGCGCAATTAAATATGTCAGGATCCAAGAGTTACCTGTAATTTTGATAGAGAAGGCAATTTGCATGTTGCAAAGGCCTACGTGATATCATGCAATATATAGTCGCCAGTCGAGAACCTTCTTCTCCACTGGACACCAGTGGTTGGTTTATCGTTTGATGTGGTCTTCTTTCCATTGACACTTCAGCGAGTTCACTTTTCGGACTATGTTCGTCATTTTAATCTACGGCTCAGTATTCGTATACATTATCTTGTCTTTTGAATCTACTTAACTGGACTGTTATCATTAAAGAAAGTATCGAAAGTATCGATCGCATCATCATTATTGCACGCCTCATAAGGGAAGCGTTGAAGTCTTGCTCTACTCTCGATATATGAAAATCAATCTTTTCAAACCTAAAAATGGTTGTAATTTTCTCACATTGCACTTATAAGATAATATTATCATACATACTCGTAAGTCAAGAAAAAACATTCGTTTAAACGTATTTGATATTTTTAAAAAGCAAATATTTTGTTTAAAGTAAGAAAATAGTTGATTAAAAAAAATATTCGAGGACGTTGGATAAAATATTCTGGATCTGGCACGATCATGACCGTAAAAATTAATGTAGCAAAATATTGATTTTTTAAAAGCTTCATAATCGCAATGCGCTGTTTCCTTTCGAAAATGGCTTGCTAATTCTTTGTCGTTTAATTGCAATTAATAAAAAACTAAACTGCTTAAACATATACCTTATGAAAATTGGGTTCGTTTACATTTTTTGTTCCTCCATTCGGACAGGCAAAGGAAACAAATCCCATACAGCCTATTGTAAACGAACAGCTATGTTTATCACTACGTCGAGAGTGGCATCAAATTTCAAAAGTTTTTATCTTCTTTCAATTTAATTTATGGCATTGACTAATAGTACCTAAATGATAAATAATATAAAAAAAAATATGACTCGTGCACTTTTGGATTTTCCAAATTATTTTTATTTCTACAAGATTAGTATTCCTTGAATATAGATGCATTTTGATTATTGTATAATAATATATGTTTATTTGTATTATACTGGATTAAGAATTAAAATATAAAACCTCTTCCTTTCCCGTGATAATCGCAAAAGATATTTAAACGACTAAACGCTTACAAGATTACTAAAAGAGTTGACAATACCCGACACTTTTGAAGTGAAAGTTTTTATGAAGGAATTTTGAAATGCCGATCTGCAACCTTTTTCGACGAGACTTTTACGACAAAAAGAGCTTAAGCGACAGCTATATCACGTACTTGTATGCGTAAAATATTTTTAATTTCAAAGAATTCGATATAGCAATAATCCATGTAATGACGGAGTAAGAATACAATTCACCACCCCTTTTCTTATCCACGGGTGATCGTAACAGACGACTAAGGCATATAAAATGCGTATTATATCTATGCAACACACTACAATACTGTTTACTAGGGATGGTAAAAATGATGATGATTCTATCGCGTTTGTATTTGATTTATAATTTCCCGACGTTTCGAATACTTTACAGTGATCATGGTCACGGGAGGACAAACGCGATAGAATCCGTAAAAGTAGTTTTATTTCAAATGTGTAATACTCGCGTAAACATTAGAAGTCATTACAATGATGATGATGTTAAAAGACGAGTTAATGCTGGTAATAAAGTGAAATGGGGCACTGTATGCTTTTATGAAGAGTAGGAATGTATCTAAATACAGGTCAAGCTAATAAAAATCGTGTAAAATGCTACGCCTGGCTGTGTACATAAGGGAGTATTAGTGCCCACTCTCATGTATGGCAGTGAAAGTTGGATTTGGCAGGGAAGACATGAAAGTAGAATAAAAGCTGTAGAGATGAGAGCTATTCATAGTATCTGTGGTGTAACTGTGAAAGATAAAATTAGGAATAGTGTTATAAGAGAGCGCTGTGGTGTGAATGAAGATGTAGCGACTAAGATAAAAAAGGGTACGCTGAAGTGGTTTGGACACGTGGAAAGAATGAGTGAAGAAATGTTGACTAAGCAACTATACAAAGCGAGTGTGAGTGGGACGATTACAAGGGGAAGACCACGTCGTACTTTTCTGGATCAAATTGAAGATGTGTTGGCGAAAGGTCAGTTTAAGAGTACGCGTAACCGTAGAGCATGCATGAAGACTGATGAGTGTGAATGAAGCGATGGAGGTATGTCAGGATCGTGGTCTGTGGCAATTCGTAGTCTATGCCCACCCCGCTGGGAAACAGGCGTGAGGCTATGTATGTATGCAACAGAAAGAAAACTCGCAACAAAATCCTTTACCGACATGTCTCACCAGCGTGGTATAGTAGGTAAATTTTCCCTTCTATTACGGAGGTGACTCTATAACTAGAAATAGCCTAAGCTCTTTTTGTTCCGAAAAACTTACACGTATTTATTAATAAAAACCATAAACTAAAGAACACAATTGGCATGCTTTATCGTCGTATACTATAATTATTTCTCTAAAAAAATCTAATAAGTTTATATGCACAGATGAAATGACCAAATACTTGGACTGCGGCGTGCAAGCTACGAAAGAGGAAATTCAGAACACAAAATTATTATGTAGAAACTACCGGGAGATATATAAGGCGGGGTATATGAAATATCAATGGGCTAACGATAAGGCCCTCGTAAGAGACAGACAATGGGAAATGGTTAGTGGTTAAAGTTTTCTTGTTTACAAAAGACAGTGGTTAAAACTGTACAATTCCCACTAGATATTCTCACCATAATGATCGCTAAAACGATTTCAATGGATTAGGTCGTGGTTTGAACCTCATTAGGTAAGTGCTAAAAAATGCTTTTAATTGTCTTGGGATTCCCAATTTTAAATGGAAAAGATGAACAAGTTTGAAAAATGTAGTTCGTTAACCCTCTTTAAGCAATGCATTTCTGTATCGCTTAAAGAGGAAGAATAAACAGAAATAAAAGATAACATTTTAACAATTTGTAGGTTTTATACCAGTTAATTAATACACAATTAAATAAGATGGCTTACGTTATGAATTTATCTAATTTTAACGAGTTACAAGAAAGGCTTCTGGCTCGGCTTGTGTAACTTCGCTTCATTGAAAAAGCGCTGGTATTCTAAAGTGTAAAGATGCGAAAGGGAATGCTCCGATGGTTCGGACATGTGGAAAGAATGCCGAACGAACGTCTGGTTAAGAAGATATACAATGCGAAAGTGAAAGGATGTAGGTACCGGGGGAGACCGAGACTAACCTACCTAGACCAGATTGGTCACGTACTGAAGGAAGGTGGAGAGTGGAGAGAATTATGAATGTTGAGGAAGCGAGTGAAGTATGCAAGGGTAGAGTTCTCTGGCACTCTGTTCTCTCTGCCTACCCTGCAAGGGATATGGCGTGATGGTATGTATGTATTCTGCTTGTTGAACAAAATTTTTTATAAAGTCAATGAATTCTTAAATCACAAATTTTAATGTAATTGTATTGAATTTTTATTTTGACATTGATTATTTTATTGTTGTTTATTTGTAATTATAATTGTAATAATGTATAATTTAATTTAGATATTCAATTGTTAAAGTTATAGATGTTTAATTGTTAAAGTTATAATATGTTAATTTGCAAAAGTGACTTATATTTCTACACCAACCTATGGTAGAATATGTGAGACGCACAAAATATTAATAACTAAATGTACCATACTCTGAGAAATAAATGATTATTATTATAACATATGAATCGTAAACCCGATTACGAGCGAAAAGTGATTGACACAAGTGGGGTTTTTCGCTCGTAATCGAGTTATTTTAAATAATCAAGCATATTAAATGCTAAATTTCAGTAATTTGGTCATAATTCGGATATGAAATTACGATAAGGATTAAACTGAATTGCTTGATAAAAATGTGCTTAATATAAAATTTAATATGTTTCTTAAATAAGCTTGGAAAGGGGCGGAACAGGACGTTTTAGTAATAAGATGAAAAGTGATTGATTAGCAGTTTTTTCATATCATAATGTTACTTTTGTATGACAGCTTGAAGCGGTTGTAAAAAAATATATGAAAGAAAACGAATCAATGTATCCCGGACTGAAATACAACACGACGAGGCCACAATTAGAAGGAGATATTGACATTTTACTTTATAATACTTATAGATATGTAAGTATTAATTTACCTGTTTTTTTTTTAATTTTGGCGGTGGACTATGGAGTGGTCACGCCCCGCTAATTCTTCCGGGGTGACAGAAGAAGCGCCGCACGACCCCCATAGACCCGCCCTACAAGTACCTCTCCACGCCGTACGAGCGGGCCACCGGATTAATTTACCTGTAACATGGTTTCGTGTATCAGTGGCCTAAGAATACAACGTGTCATGATTCTTTGCCTTCCCCTAGAAATCGAAAAAACTGGTTAATGGATTACTAGGCAAATAGTCAGCAACGCTCTTCTGAAATACTAACACCAGCAAATATCGGCGTTATCTACTGATAAAATATTTTTGATTTGCTGATCTTGATTTCAAACGTAGTAGTAGAACTAGTAGTCTGGTTTACCATTTACTATGCGTAGCATCAAGGATTGGATTCCCATGTATGATAAGTGTGTGTAAGATCCACAAAGTTTGGGTCTGATTTTTGTATAAATCAGTCCATTTATCGATTTTATCCATACGCCTTTTCAAGGGAATATTATACCATAACCACTACGTTTGACCAGTGGATTGGCAAATGAAAGTGACTGCATATTGCATAGTGGTTAAGGTCCCACCTACTTGTTGGATGCAAATTGTTGTTCCTAGTCTGGGTGTCATTAGTTTCCGTTGAGTCCACGTTTGTAAAGTACCTCGCAATGATTATTTCTTTAGTGCAGGTGTTGTCTTTTTACTTAAAAAAAAACTTATTTTAGGTGAAACAGTCTAACAAAGAATTGAAAAACATATCTTGTACAATGTCGGAGCGAGTAAACCGTGCTTATAACAGTAAGTAAACGATTTATAATATACTAGCTCCTGCCCGCGGCTTCGCCCCCGTAAAAGGTTACTTTCCTAAAGTTTTTCATCCCCTATTTTTATTTTACCCCTTAAGGGTAAATTTTTTAGACATGTAAATGTCATATTTATTTATATCTAATTAATAGCCTTTTTTTGCGTTGGACTATGGACGTGGTGGCGCCCTGCCAAATCGGTCCGGGGCGACCGAAGAGGCGGCGCGCAACCCCATAGCCCCAACCTGCAAACACGTCTCTTCGCCGTGCGAGCGGGCCACCAGTACCCGATCTTTGTCATCGGTGGCCATCTAATTAATAGCCTAAAAATAAGTTTCAAGCTTCTGGCTTTAAAAATGACGATACTCCCTTACAACTTTTCATCCCTCTTTACAATCCTTTTTTTGCATTAAAAAGTAGCCTATATCCTTTATCCTTTAGACTATCTGTGTACCAAATTTCATTTAGATCGGTTCAGTAGTTTAGGCGTGAAAGAGCGACAGACAGGCAGACAAACAGAGTTACTTTCGCATTTATGATATTAGTAAGGAATAGTAAGGATATGGTAATCCTATGTGCTGTCACAAAACGTAACCGTTATTTATTTTAACGATACTTTATACTACTTTCATCATCATCGTCATCATCTTAGCTCACATACGAGTATGTCCCACTGCTGGGCTCAAGCCACCTCCAGACTAGGAGGTAAATTTACCTACTACACCACGCTGGTCAAACATGTTGGTATCGGATTTTTATTTCGAGTTTTCCTTCTTTTGTATAGATATATTATTCATATCTTACTTATCCCTTAGTCGTTTTTTACGATCACCCAAAGGTAAAATAGGGGTGGTGAATTGTATTCTTACTCCGTCACCATACGGCAAATATAATATTATATACTACTTTAGTTCTACTACAATGTGATGTCAACTGTATAATATGCACAGGTGGCATATAGTGGTTAAGATACCTACCGTGCCAACGCAGTGGGTTCGATTCCCATGGAGGACAATAGTTTCTGTGATACACAAATTCTTGGCTGCCATTCGTGTTCGTCAAATTATATGTTTGTGAAGTCACCCGCACTTATACAAGGATTATTTTTGGAAGAGTTGGATGTTGTCTTTTTAAAAATATATTAGTATTACATCCGTGTGGTGACGGAGTAGTGACGGAGTAAGAACACATTTCACCACCCCCTATCTTACCTGTGGGTGATCGTAAGAGACGACTAAGGGATATAAAGCGCATATAACATCTATGCGAAAGATGGAAAACTCGAAACAAAACCCTACACCAACACGCCTGACCAGCGTGGTATAGTAGGTCATTTCCCTCCCATTATGGAGGAGGCTCGAGCCCAACAGTGGGGCATATATGAGCTGAGATGATGATGATGATATTAGTATTTCCTGCAGATAATTTTCACTTTCAAATTGAGAATTGTCTTTGTACATTTTACTTAGTTGTTAAATAAGCTGAGTATGTATGCACTACCAAATTCGAAAGTATTTCTTTCGGATCGAAACAAATACTCGAAGATCTTAAAGCTTTAGGGGGGCATAGTCCGGAGCGTGCTCGTTCACGTCCCCTGCCAGTCTAATTAGACTGCTAATCCGGCTCGATATGCGTACCGCAATGCGGGTTAGGGCGTCCCCCGGAGGCGACGCGTACCGACCCGCCCCCGTCGGTACGAACATCGGCAGTTGCGGCGATGGGGGCCGCCACCCATCACGCCTTGCCCAGTCAGGCGAGTCGAGGAGAGCAGAGTGCCGGGTGGGCACGTGGAATGTAAGAGGTTGTGTGGAAGGTAAGTTGCACGAGCTGATATCCGTCATGGCGGACAAACAGCTAGACGTGCTCTGTGTAACAGAGACCAAGCGAAGGGGCAGCGACGCCTGCGATCTTCCTGGTGGCGGGATGGCTCTGTGGTCTGGTGTACCACAGAGCGATCGAGCCAGCATGGGGGTAGGAGTGCTGTTGTCCTCTCGGTTGGCCTCAGGTGTGAAGGATTACGGAATGTATGATCCCAGACTTCTCTGGGTCCGTATAAAACTAGGTGTCACCAAGGTATTCATGGTTGTAGCATATGCTCCCGTAGGATCCTCGGTGGCATCAGACCTAGAGAAGTTTTGGGACAATGTTAGGCAAGTTCTGGATATGGCAGAAACCAGTGAACGCGTGATTGTATGCGGAGATTTGAACGGATGGGCGGGGACCAAGCGTCCCGACTATGAGGACGTACTTGGTCCATTTGGTGATAAGAGAGTGAACGACGCAGGTAGGCTCATCGCGGATGTATGCATGGAGAGAAACCTTATTATGTCAAACACATTTTTCCAACATAAGGACATCCATATGTATACATGGAGAAGGAATGAACAGAAAAGCATAATAGATTTAATTTTGGTAGACAATCGCCTCCGAAGCAAAATATTGGACGCAAGAGCCTACAGGGGCCCCACAGTCGACACGGTCCACTATCTCGTTATTGCGAGATTTAGTGGTCTGTTCAGAAAGTGGAGGCACTGGCGAGAGCGTGTCCACTTCGGAGGGCTTGAAAGAATAAAGGTTGAAAGGTTGCAAGAAGAGTGTGTAAGAGAAAAGTATGCAGAGGGTGTCCGAGAACGGCTGACGATGGCAAGCCAGCCGCAATCGGACATTGAAGAATGCTGGAGAGTATTGAAAGAGAGTATGGTAGATTTTTTTTTTTTTATTTTTTTTTTTATTGCTTATGGTGGCAAATGAGCAGACAGCACACCTGACGGTAAGTGTCACTGCCGCCCATGGGCCTTTGCCAATGGTATAGCTTGGCCGCTGCCAACCAATACAAACCCCGAACCCACCCCAGTTGGGCTGCCGGCTCTCTCGCTCACCAAACGAAGCGCAACAGCACATTGCCATTACTCAGACGTCGATCTTCTGCGAGAGTGTGGTACTACCCCGGACGGACCGGCCCGCGGCTGTAGACAGAAAACTGTCCACAGCGTGGTCCTACCACAATTAGATACAGCGAAAGAAGTATGTGGAAGTTCAAAGAAGCATAGAAAAACAAATGGTGATGCATGGTGGGATGCGGATGTGGCAGCTTCCGTAGAGCAAAAGAAGAAAGCGTGGCTGGACTATGTCTTTCTTGAAATTTGAATCTGAATGACAGTATGACTGAACAGAAGAAAGAAATAAATCGGCAATGTAAGAATGACATCAAGGCCTTAGTGAAAGTGAAACGTGATAGAGCAAGTATGAGTGCAGAAGATAGGCTGACTAAAAACTTCGAGGGTAACACCAAACTCTTTTGGAGGGAGGTGAAGAAGTCTCGGGGTGGTTGGTCAGCCTTCAGAATGAATAAAATAAGGTCTAAAGGTGGAGGTGGAGTGGAGACATTTTTACACAAACACAAGACGTGTTAAGCCAATGGAGTGAATATTTTGGCGATATGTATGCGGATGCTACGGTTGGCGCCGGTGTTGCATGTGGTTTAGTAGATCAACATTCAACAACGGCGTCCTCCGATGGCATCAGTATGGATAAAGTTGAATGGGCGATAAGAAGTTTGAAAAATGGTAAGGCAGTGGGCATTGATATGGTGTCTGCCGAGATGATCAAGCTTGGTGGCTCCTGTGTCTGGGAGGCGTTCCTGTTGCTCCTCAATTTATGTTGGAGCTCGGGAATGGTTCCCGGGGACTGGAATAGCGCAGTCATCGTGCCTTTGTTTAAAAACAAGGGTTCACGTTATGACTGCGCAAATTACAGAGCCATAAGCTTGACCAGTTTGGCAGCAAAAGTGTATGGAAAAATTATTGAAAGGAGAATGAGGATGGTGTCCGATGGTTTACTGTGTGAGACACAAGGAGGTTTCAGGAGTGGAAGGAGATGCATGCATCAAGTGTCCTCTCTGCGCAACATTGTGGAGAAGCATCTGGCTCTAGGTCAGAGGGTTTTCTGCAGTTTTGTGGATCTGGAGAGAGCATTTGATACGGTTGTACGAAAGGAACTTTGGGACATTTTACCGAAGTATGGTATTAGCGGTAAACTGCTACAGGCTGTGCAGTCCAGTCACATGGGCTGTAGAGCCTGTGTGCGGCTGGATGATGGAATGTCGCCTTGGTTTCACGTCAATATCGGCGTTAAGTAGGGGTGCGTTCTGTCAGCCAGGCTGTTTATCATATATCCGGATATATGTCTCCAAAGGTTGAACGATATGAATGTGGGGGTCCAGATGGGCGACTCAGTGGTCACTGCTCTGCTTTATGCAGATGATGCAGTCCTGCTGGCACAGTCAGCGACTGACCTGCAGACCCTAGTCGACACAATGACAGAAGATTGTAAGAAAAGGGGTCTACGCGTGAATGTGAGCAAAACCAAAATAATGGTCTTTGAAAGAGATAAAACCTGAACAGATGTAAGAGTAACAATAGGTAATGATGTACTAGAGCAAGTGGATGAATTTGTATATCTTGGATGTGGATTTAGCCGAGATGGAATGTACACCACTGATATACAGCGAAGAGTGAATGCGGGAAATAGAGTGAACGGAGCGTTGGGGCAACTTCTCGGCAGCCACCACCTCAGCCAGAAGGCACGTGTAGCAATACATAACGCAGTGCTTGTCCCAACATTACTGTATGGAAGCGAGAGTTGGGTATGCAGAAAAGAGTATGATAGTAAAATTAATGCGGTCGAAATGCGATCTCTGCGGAAAATCTGTGGAGTTAGGCTGACCGACCGCATTCGTAACGACGACGTAAGAGAGCGAGTAGGTATGAAAGAGAGTATTGGTGTAAAGATGCGAAAGGGAATGCTCCGATGGTTCGGACATGTGGAAAGAATGCCGAACGAACGCCTGGTTAAGAAGATATACAATGCGAAAGTGGAGGGATGTAGGTACCGAGGGAGACCGAGACTAACGTACCTAGACCAGATCGGTCATGTACTGAAGGAAGGTGGAGTCAAGAGTCTCCGAAACCGGCGAGCGTGTATGAAGAGAATTATGAATGTTGAGGAAGCGAGTGAAGTATGCAGAGATAGAGTTCTCTGGCACTCTGTTCTCTCTGCCTACCCTGCAAGGGATATGGCGTGATGATATGTATGTATGTATGTATGTATCTTAAAGCTGCCATTAAAATACTACAGTTATATTTATTTTCGGTTCATACATAGTTAGCTAACTATGTATTCTATTTCGAACGGCTGTTCGAATAGAGTATTAAACTAACTAAATTGTGTCTTAAACTAACATGTGAAATCACAAGCTAGTTCGAATGTAGAATAAGAAATACTGGTGTTAAGAAAACACCTCAGCCATCATCGAATCCATCTACGTTCGAATTTCATAGTTTATAATGGTACTTTTACTAAAAATATTGTATAGGATTTCCATTGTGTTGCTTGTATTATGTGCCCTTTGTATTAATGCTATATGTAGCCATTATTTTATGAGGTAGAATGTCGACTTGCTTAAAATCATTAAATATTCTTATGAATTAATTACAGTGTTAACTATGGGTGATGAAGAAAAAAGCAAAGCTTTAAATGCAAAAGTTCAGGCCGCTCTTGCCGCAAGGAGAACTGAACTGGACAAAGAGTTTAAACAAAGGGTATCATATATCAGTATAATCTTTACTGTTTTTTTTTTATATATAATATTCACGTTTTTTTCATTTGCTGTGTGGTAGCGGCTTCGAATACTACCAACTCGTACTTTGCTCGTGGATGTCGTAAAAGATGACTAAGAGCCTTATAACGACCTTTTTTTTAGTTAACGCTGTGGAAATGCTTTTACGCACTATCCCCCGCCAGTGACAGACGAGGGGGTGTGTGGGACTCGCCGGCCATAGATGTTGACGGCCGGAATACCCACTAAAACCAGCAGTGGTCCCTTCCGCGCTTTTACGGGATGCCGGAGAGATCGTCTAATGACATTCTATCCCCGACACCCCTACGCTTGGCCATCTGGCCACGACCAGTTAGCCGTCAAGGCGATGGAAGGAGGTGCGCGTAGCGGCGCCTCCCTCTCCCTGGTCGCCGCCGGCGGAGCGAGTTCGCAGACGCGAATGCTTCGCGTTCCCGCTCCGCGGCCTTGTTTGCAGAGATGACTTCCTCGCAAAAGGAGGCCATCGACGTCCAGTGCCTGTCGCTGTCAAGCATCTTGTTGATGACGGTCGACAACGACAGGTACGCTCCAATGACCGCCGACAGGTCGTGGCGATGAAGCCCTCAGGCGGGACATACCTCCAGGGTGTGACGCGCGTCATCGATTTGCGCGCCACACTCATGGCATCCAAGGGCCTCTTCACGTCCAATTCGGCGCAGGTACTTACCGAAGACCCCGTGTCCTGTAAACACCTACGTTAGCCTGAAGGACAGGTTGCAGCCTTATAACGACCTAGGCGAACTCCATCTGATGCCGTTTGGTCAACAATTATATTCCCAAGGAGGGTTGACGTCTGGCAGGCGGCTGGTTATAAAACTACTGCCAATAACTTTTACAATATCTACTATGATAGAAAAGTACATATTGTATCGATCCCAAGTAATTGGGATAAGAGTAGGAGAATGATGATGATTCACGTTTTTCCGTGTGGTAATGAAATAAGAATAGGTGCAATGCAATACCATTTTTTTTCAGGGAATATCTTGGAATCCAATGTGTCACCTTACTTTTCCGTGAGAGTATTCAAAAACAAATGAGAGATCACCAGGAGAATGGGAGTCAGCTCTCTCCTGACAAATTTATTACACTATTTGCCTTTGCCAACCAGCCTGCCAGTTGTGACGATAATATTATTGCTACTTGCTTTGATAATAATAGAAGTTTGAAAGTAGCACCAGTGATAGAGAAGTTTAGGAGCGCGAGATTGTCTTGGTATGGACATGTGATGAGGAGGGATGAAAGACATGACAAGGAGGGTTATCAATATGCTTGTGAATGGGCGTAAGAAACGTGGGAGACCCAAAAAGAGATAGATGGATTATGTAAACGAGGATATGTGTATAAAAGTTTGTAGATATGACGGCTGATAGAAGATTATGGAAGCCAAGAACGTGTTGTGCCGACCCACTTAGCGTGGGATGAGGGCAGGCAAATGATGACTTGCTTTGATAATAGCAGGGCCGGCTTTAACTATAGTGCAGAGGGTGCGGTGCACCCGGGCGCCGGGTGTTAGGGGGCGCCGAGAGCCGCTTGTAACCATCAACCTATTCCATTTTGTTCACCCACTTTGGTACAAGAGGGCGCCAGGTTATTGATTGCACCCGGATGCTACATGTGCTTGAGCCGCGCCTGGATAATAGTATGCTACCTTGGAAGGCCTATGTTCAACAGTTATTGTCGAAATCATCAGCATTATCATTTCAGCTCATATACGTCCCACTGTTGGATCCACACTAGCTGAACTTGTTGGTATAGGATTTAATTTCGAGTTTGCCTTCACATATTATATTCCTTATTCATGCTTTACGACATCCACAGGTAAGATAGGGGCTGGTGAATTATCCTTAATTCATCAACACACAGAAGATCGAAATACCAATATATAAATTGAGTATAAAATATCATTGTTATATTTTTAGTATGACGACCAGAAAGCGAAAAATGATAAGCTACTGAAGGATATGACTGATAAACAGTTACAGAGACACTTGGAATTGTTGGCAATAAAACTGGCACAAAAGGAAGCTGAGGTTGTTAAAAACTATTTTTAATTATGCAATTTCTTTTTTTTTTTCTAACTTTTCACTGCAACCATTATGAAGCCGAGAGTTATGACAGATGATGGTTTGTTTCTCAATGACGAAAGAATGGGTGAATAGAACTGCATTTCTTTTTTTACACTATCCGCCAGTAAAGAAATGATCCATGTATTGCAGGGAACTTTACAAACATGTAATTACCGCAGACAAATTACACTCAAACTCAAAACAACACTTTGTAGATCGCACAAAGTATTGGTCTGCGTGGGAATTGAACCTACGGCACTGACACAAAAGGTATCTTAACCATTACGCCATCTCTGCAGTCAAAGATTGTATTTTATAGTTTAGTATTATAATAACGAATAGTAGGTACCTATAACTCTTTATACTTCGCTGGTCAGAGGTGTTGGTATAGGGTTTTATTTAAAGTTGTTCTTCTTTAGCTATTGTCTGTATATTACAAACTTTGACCTCAACAAGATATTTGTGTGGTAAAGAATTACATTCTTAATCTGTCATCATACAGAGAATTGTTTTAAATAATAAAAATTTGTATATTATATTTAGTGTAGGCTGCCTAATCTAAGCTCTTCCGTATCCGTGGTGCCGTACTGCTGCGCTTATCGTAGCTTTACACCTTTTTGCTTATTGGCTGACTAGTCATTTTGTTTTCCTTTCTCCCGCTTTGCCTAGGAGGGAAGTGGAATCACTCTTTCCAACTCCTCTTTAATCATTAAATCTGTTGCGGGTTCAAAGATAATTAAAATCATATCCCAGGACTACCTGAGCGTCAAACCTCGGTGTCATCAAGAGACCATTATGGATCCTGGCTTAAAGGAGTTACATTGGTGGGAATGTGTGGTGGGATTATTCCCAAAATAAAAAAGGCTGCCTGATCATCATTAAATATGTATAATTTGTATAGATAGAAGGAAAATTCGATGATATGGTGGAAGAGCAGGTTGCAGCTGAGAAAAGAATACTTGATCTGCAGCTCAACGATATGGCTGTAAAACTTAAAGAGCTTGAGGATAAACTGAATGGTATAAATTATGTATTCTTTTGGGTTGGTTAATAATTAACATTAATATTTATCGTCATCATCATTAAGTCTTTTGCCGTCCAATGCTGGACGTAGTGCTCTCTTATAGAACGTCACAAAGTGCGGTCCTTTGCCGCCTGAATTCTATGATTCTCAGCAACTTCAACAAGCCATCGGTCCACCTAATAGCGGTGCATCCTGCATTGTTCGATAATCCATCCATTTATCTATCAGCCCGTAAACGTCCACTGTTGAACTTGCTGTCCTGTGCATTGCCACCTGCATCCAACGGTTTCCTGCGACCTTCGTAATGTGTATCAGTCCACCTATAGTCCATAAAATAAAGCATGATCTCTGTGACAGTTGTCACTAGTGCCGCACGCTTACGATGTAGTCCGTATTTTTGTCGATATAATTCCTTATGTTTTAAAGTTATTTGCTACTGCAATTGAAAAACAATGTATGAAAATCTTTTTGAATTTTAATCAATTGGATGGGTGAATCGATTATGAATGTAAAACAATCTATGAAAATCTTATTAAATTTAAATTAATAGATTTTATTTGATTTAAACTAAAGCTGTCAATTAATTATTTTTATTATTCGAAAGGAACACATCCAAGTTCATCGTCACTATTATCATCATCGCTGGAGCATTCCTGTAGGTTGAAGATGAGTTCTTGGTCACAGATTATTTCATGAATAATCATGTTTATTTTATAAAAGAAATTATCTTTTTAATATAAAAGAAATGGTCTTATTAATATTATAACTGATGTCTGAATACTAAATTAATACAATTTACTTATTTTATAGTGTAACCATGTGATTTATATAGGTAATATATTGGTTTTACTTGTTTTATAAATAATTAATAAGAATGTTATCGATTTACGTTTATCGATTATCCCATCTCTATCTTAGTCTCAATCCAGCATGACCTTGTACTTGCGTAAGCATCATATTTTTACAAAATGGTTACTAAGTATTTTAAAACATATGAGGTACAAGTTTTGATGTAAATTTTCATATTTTTAGTATATATACTGAAAATATGTAATATATAATAATTATATTATACATTATTCAGTTGAGATATAACTGGCACGTGAAGATACGTATAGAAATACAGGCGATACAAAATGAAATTTTAAATATGACGCTAATTCAAAATTACTTCATCAGTTTTGTAGCTTTCTGTCACAGAGATCAAGCTATATTTTAAGGACTATAGTGGGGGAACGTTCTACGCTGCGTCGTTCGATGTATCGTTCGATAAGTGGTCGCCATTTTAGAATCTTTTTTGCCTAACGATTATTTGTTCGTCGAGCGAAGTACCTTGGGTTATAAGTTGCTTAGAGAAGTTCACTTTTCCTTTTTTTTTTTTTTTTTTTTTTTTTTTGGTAGGCTATGGCCCGGTCACGCGTCGCCCGTACCGCCCGGGGCGGCGGAAGGGCAGCGCGTGGCCCCATAACCCCCGTATTCCCTCCCCATCGCCATTGGGCCGGCCACTGGTACCGCTTCCTTGCCTTCCGTGGCCAGCCCGGCGGGTTACCCTTTCGGGTACCATCCCCCGTCAACGCCCCAGCTAACTGCCGGGGCGTCGCCCTCACGCGGTCAGCCTCTCTGCGGGTGAAGGACTATTCCCCGGTCCAGTCACCCGCGGCCTCGGCGAGGGCGGCATTAGGCGCAGATACTCGCGCCTCCGCCGCCCCAGGCGCCGGCGACGGAGCGTCTCACCGAAGAGGATTTCCTCTCGGAGTCGCCCCGCCGCCTCCTTCCGCGAGACAATTGTCTCGCAGAAGGCGGCGACCGCGTCCCAGTTCCTGACGCTGTCGAGCATCGCCTTAGCGATGGTCGGCACCGATGATCGCGACGAGTTCACGGCGCTGCTCTGCCCAGGCCACACAGACCTCAAGCGTGTGCTGCGCCGTGTCCTCGTCGCAATCGCAGTGGTGGCAGGACGGTGTACTCTCCCTCCTCACGACCGTGTGCAGGTACTTGCCGAAGCAACCATGCCCCGTCAAGACCTGCACCAGTCGGAAGGAAAGGACCCCGTGCTGTCGACCCAACCACTCCATCAGCACTGGCCGGAAGGCCTCGATGGTCCGAACACCGAACCGAGGCCTTTCCAGCCGGATTGCCCAACGAGCAATAACGTCACGGCGGGCGTCGCCCCGCCAAGCGGCCATCTCACTAAGCGAGACGGTGCCGCCCCCTGCCCGCGTCACTGACACCCGCCGGTACAGTCCGGCGAGCATCGCCGCCTCCAAGTCCCACGGAGGTGTTCCGGCCAACAGGCATGCTGCCTCCGTCGCCACCGTGCGGTATCCGCGTATGGCCCTGACCGGCATGGCCCGCTGTGGTCGCCGAGTTCACTTTCCCTAAAAGATATTTCATTGTATTCTTAATCTACTAGGATGCCGCGACCAACAGTTTAAACAAATAAACTCTTGTTATTTTCCAGTTCATATAAAAGCTGAACGTGAAACTCGTAGGTCTCAAGAGCTCTGGGCAGCCGGTGCGTCACTTCTATCCGCTACAAAAAAAGGTGATCCATACGTCGACGTCAACAAACAACTGGATGCTATCGAGAAAGCTGCAGGTTGTTCAATATACTTACATACATACATACATACATATCATCACGCCATATCCCTTGCAGGGTAGGCAGAGAGAACAGAGTGCCAGAGAACTCTATCTCTGCATACTTCACTCGCTTCCTCAACATTCATAATTCTCTTCATACACGCTCGCCGGTTTCGGAGACTCTTGACTCCACCTTCCTTCAGTACATGACCGATCTGGTCTAGGTAGGCTAGTCTCGGTCTCCCTCGGTACCTACATCCTTCCACTTTCGCATTGTATATCTTCTTAACCAGGCGTTCGTTCGGCATTCTTTCCACATGTCCGAACCATCGGAGCATTCCCTTTCGCATCTTTACACCAATACTCTCTTTCATACCTACTCGCTCTCTTACGTCGTCGTTACGAATGCGGTCGGTCAGCCTAACTCCACAGATTTTCCGCAGAGATCGCATTTCGACCGCATTAATTTTACTATCATACTCTTTTCTGCATACCCAACTCTCGCTTCCATACAGTTGTACATAATGTTGGGACAAGCACAATAATTATATATACTTATCTTATGAAAATATTAATACGAATTTGCCATTTTTACAAATTCTATCATGATTGTATTTGATTTTTAATTGCCCGACGTTTTGAACTCTTTACAGCGGTCATGGTCACAAGAGGACTGCATCAGACTGCATGAACGCTGTAAAGTGTTTGACATGTCGGGACATGACTTATCTAAGATACAAGTAACTGAAATACAGATACAAGATACAAAATACGCATTTCCATCTTGTATCTAAGATACTTTTTAAAAATTCATTTTGTATCTTGTATTTAGATACTTTTTGTTTGGTATCTTAGTATTTTATAAATACTTTTTCTGACAAAATACTTTTAGTAATATGTTAGCAGACATTTATAAAATTATTAATCTAACATCTCATTGATGTCTCATTTTTTAATAAACTGTGCTAGGCCTTTCATAATTTTTAATGTTATTCTTTTAAAATCCGCGAGCCACTCAAAAGAAACAATATCGCCATACAGTTTTACGAGTCACGTGTTTCAAATGCAGTGTTGTTATTGGTCAATTTCATTTTAGGGGAATAAATATAGTTATTTTAGCGTTATTTAACTAACATTATTTTTTAGATTGGAGTTATAGACATTAATAAGCATTGACGGATAGCAAATAAAATTTAAAATCTTTCTTTGGTACGAAATGTAAAAATGTATCAAAAATCCTCTAAAGTGGTTTTGAAACTATATCTTTAATTTCAGTGATTATAGTCTATCTAATCTAAGAAGTGCATTTTGACGTTTTGTGTTTTTTAATACCTAAACCTTGGTCAAACATACGTTTACTGCGTACATTTATTATTTGCAATCATGTGTATACACACATGATTGCAAATAATAAATCTGAAATTTTAAAGAACTATTAAGTTGTTTACATAATTAACGTTGCGAGTGACTTTCTAGTACAATAATCTAATGTTAAAACTCGTAAAACTAATTTAAAATAAAAATAACATGGTAAATAGTAATTATTATTGACGATCTTACAATGTTACGTCATCATGATGATGAACTATAACACGATTTATTCGTAAATAATATTAATGACAATTATCAAAAATGAACTTAAATTAAATAATTAAACAATAATAATTAATAATAATTACGGGGAAACCATGAGTTTGTTTATCGCAGACTCAATGGTGAAACCGGCGCCGCACCGCTCGACACCCTTAGCCACTTACACCAATGTTGCCCTCTGTTGCCCGTATGACTAGTGTGTCTGTGGCGACTATTTAGGGGGCCCATTCAGTGAGTTGGCGAGTCACCGTCTGCCACCGTTCATCTTTTAACATGGGTTTGAAGGCAGACGACAGTTTATAATTTCATAGATATAAGATGAACCAGTCCACTAAGCACCCACTCCCATATTCATATATTAGATACCATCATCACAATAGTTTTACACTTAGTGCTGGCATTCCACGTATGTTATGTGCAGACGTGGAATGTCATCGGTAGGTGTCCCATCCCAATATTTAGATTAAATTTCTCTAAAGGCCTCTGCGTGTTGGATCCATATCCCCATGTAAGCCTACCAAAGGACCGGGTATCTTCCCTACGGAAGATCCCGTGAAAAAATGGAGATATAATAATAATAATAATTAACACTCTGGGCCAGTCGTTACCTCACCATGAAGCTTGCGCAAAACTCAGGAACATTATATGGCTCCCTAAGTTCTATTGATAAATAAAAAAAAATGTATCACAAGATTTACAGGAAAGCCAATAAACCGCAGGGAAGCTTGTGGCGAGCTGAATGTGAGTGGCGACACTGCGGTCCTGAATACTCCAGAGTCGATCAGGGCCTCGTCTCCAGCTGGCCTTCATTGGCTGGCTAGAGTGGAAACTGAAGAGTACCCGAAGGACTCTCAGCTCTGGTTTGCCTTAAACAGCTGGTCAGAGAGGGGTCGCCAGAGCTCTGGCGACCCCTCTCTGACCAGCTAAAAAGACACTTCCATCCCCGAGCATATAGCTATATGCTCGGGGATGGAAGTGTCATTTTCGAGCGCATAACTACGGGGAAACCATGGCTCTGTTTATCGCAGACTCAATGGTGAAACCGGCGCCGCACCGCTTGACACCCCTAGCCACTTGCACCAATGTTGCCCCCTGTTGCCCGTATAGCTTGTGTGCCTGTGGCGACTATTTAGGGGGCCCATTCAGTGAGTTGGCGAGTCACCGTCTGCCACCGTTCATCTCTCAATATGGGTTTGAAGGCAGACGACAGTTTAAAATTTCATAGTTTTAAGATGAACCAGTTCACTAAGCACCCACTCCCATAATCAGATATTAGCTACCATAATCATACAATAGTTTTACACTTATCGCTGGCAGTCCACGTATGTTATGTGCAGACATGGAATGTCATCGGTAGATGTCCCATCCCAATATTTAGATTAAATTTCTCCAAAGGCCTCTGCATGTTGGATCCATATCCCCATGTAAGCCTCCCAAAGGACCGGGCATCTTCCCTATGGAAGATCTCGTGAATAAATGGAGATACAATAATAATAATTAATAATTTAATAATTAAACTTAAATTCATTAGAATAAAATCTGGTTTTCTTACAAAAGTATCTTATATGATGTATACAAAAGTATCTTATAGAAGTATTTAGAAGATACCTATCTTGTATCTAGTATTTCAGATACTATTTTCAAAAGTATTGTGTATCTGGTATCTCAAATACTTAATTTAAAAGCATCTTGCATTTTGTATTTCAGATACTTTGTACAGGGTACTTTTGTACATCTCTGTCAAATACAAACGCGCTAGTATACTTAAACATAGTTTTATCTCAAATGTGTGTCTAATACTCGCGTAAACATCAGAAATCATCATTTTCTTTGACATTAATCTAACAATTTGCCGCTGAAACGCAACACGATCGTAAATTGAGAAGATCCGGCAAGAAAGCCAGCTGGTTCGACATATTTATTGTTTAGTAGTATGTATTTTTTTTATTGCTATGGTGGCAAACGAGAATGCTGCATACCTGATGGTAAGTGTCACTGCCGCCCATGGACCTTTGCTATACCAAGGGCATAGCTAGGCCGCTGCCTACCAATACAAACCCCAAACTCACCCAGTTGGGCTTCCGGCTCTCTCGCTCACCGGACGAAGTGCAATAGTAGATACATTGCCATTACTCAGACGTCAATCTTCTGTGAGAGTGTCGTACCACTAAAGTTATTATTAGCTCCAGTGTGGTTACTTTCCGTGTGGTAACAAAGGATCCCCTATCTTGATTTGAGTGTGGTAAAAGGCAACTATGAGAGATATGCATATAATACCTATACAAGACATGAAAAAAACTATATCATCCCATTTGATCAGCGTGGTACCTATTGTAGGTCAATCTGTCTCCTATTATGGAAGAGACTCGTGCCCATCCGTGGGGTGTATATGATCTGATGCTGATGAGCTATAGGGTTATGTCCTTCGAACCAGAATATATTTTTATTTAAATATCAGGGGGTGATATTCAATGTAGAGACGAAGAAGCTTTGAAGTAGTTGTCGCACAAGCCAAAATACTAAAGTGCGCCAGCAAATTCATAGTAATATAATCTATGGCTACTCAGATAACCCATATGGTAAAATAAGTCAATTTCCCTCTGACTGTGAAGTGTGTTTTTACCGAACAGTATAACGTATATACTTCAAAGTGATCATAAAACATTTTTCACGTTTTCCGTCTAAAAATACAAAAGAATACAAATTTCTACTCTATATCTTGCTTGTGGGTATCTTAAAAACGACTAAGGCATATAATATGCATATAACATCTATACAAGAGAAGAAAACCTCGAAATAAAACCCTATACCAACATGTCTGACCAGCGTGGTATAGTAGGTCAATTTCCCTTCTAATGTGAAGGAGGCTGAACTGTGGAATATTTAAAAGCTGAGATGAGATGATAAAAGATACAAAATAGATTTTTTAACCGTAGCGCTAAGGAGAATGTGCGTACCGTGGGAGACCGAGAGTCGGAGGTGGAGTCAGGAGTCTCCGAAACCGGCGAGCGTGTATGAGGAAAATTATGAATATTGAGGAAGCGAGTGAAGTATGCAAGTATAGAGTTCTCTGGCACTCTGTTCTCTCTGCCTACCCTGCAAGGGATATGGCGTGATAATATGTGTATGTGAGTGTGCTAAAATGTGGAATAGGTATATACTATATGTCGTTGGCAAAAATAAATACTACGTAAGTGCAATGAGTCTAGTTAGGTGACCAACCAAAGAGAAAAGAAAGGGTACATTGTATTCTTGCTTAATGGTATAGAAAACCGCAAGATTCCAAAATAACGAGTAATGATTAATCATTTTAGATGGTGAGGATAAATTAGTGTTAACCGTGCTTAAGTCTATACCGAACTCGGTGCGTCAAGAAGGGCTTGTTCCCGAAAGTGTATTAAAAGAAAAATATAAAAGAGTAAGTAAATAATGTTACTTTTTCCTGTCATTAAATATAATGGGTTAACAACCTTTTCAGTGACGTAAACAGATAACATCATTACGAAAGAAGAAATACTCGAATTTAAAAAAATCTATGTCAACTGTAATAGACCAGTGCAGTTTGAACTCACTGCCAAGCAGTAAAGGACGTATGTATATACTTACTTATGCCTATATCTATCTATATGATCTGAATGAATGACAATTATGAATGCTCTTTTTAAATGCTGATCTGTGAAGTAAAAGAAATAAATAGCCTTTTTTTGGTGACTACGTTGCTTTTTTAAATCTCGATATTGCGTCTATGTACTGTACCGCAAATAATTGTGTGTAAGTATATCTCTTTTATGAGATCATTGCTTTAAGACCATTTTTTTTTCTTATATTAAGAACATCCTTCACTAAGGAAACAATGCTTGTATTGCGGGGGACTTTACAAACATGCAATTAACACAGACAAATTACACCCAGACTTAGAAAGTTAGAACAACACATTGTAGATCGCACAAAATATTGTCCTGCGTGGGAATCGAACCCATGACACTGACACGGAAGTTCGGTATCTTAACCACTACGCCATCTATGCAGTCATCATTAAATGATAATGTGATATTAAAGATATAAAAACAATTGCTTGTAGATGGAGCGCACGGCATTGAGGGTATCGCTGGTTGAAGAAGATGGTGGCTCGATGCCTGTCTATATTCTATCCTTTTTACAATCTATATTCCTGTTTATAAAGGTAAAAATGCATTCTCTAGTTATCAAAGACTCAAAAGCTAAAAATTTTGGGCATTGTAATCTGGCGTTTATTTTTTAAACGGTTAGGTTGAAATGGAGCTACATCTTGCTTTATTATTTTTGTCCTATTTAATAGATATTTTCGGCGGCCGAGGGTTGATCTGCACCTGTGCTCACTATTAAGAATTTCATGACTAAAATTTCAATCACGTTTATCCAAACGAGATTAGGAGTCCTGGACTTAAGTAATTGAAACAATAAGGCAATTAAAGCAGTGGAATGGATTTTTTTGTTATCTTTAGTGGCAGACGAGCAAGCAGGCTCTCTGATGTTAAGTAGTAACTGCGACTCATAGTCTTTAGCAATACCAGAAGTATAACCAAGATGCTTGTTACATTAAGCGCCACAGAGAGCCGCCGCGAGAGAAATGAACGAGGACAGTAAGGAACAGGGAGTGGTTTAGGCTTCTGGCTTTCTCGCAAACAGAGTAATAAATTGCTGCTACTATTCAGACGTTAAATATAGGCGATATTGTGGTACTTTCTCGAACTAGACGGTTCATTTATGGTTGCACTCAGAGAATTATCAACAACGTAAACTACCACTAAAAATAAGATACACAAGATTTAAAGTCGTCTTTCAGGATGTTTCGGGATCGATCCTAATCTACTCTATTCCATTTAGCTATGATAACATAAAACATTCACCAGCAATTCCTAATTCCATTCATATTTACATTCTAGAAGGGGCGGCTTTACCTATAGTGCAGAGGGTGCGGTACATCCGGGCGCCGGGTGTTAGGGGGCGCCGAGAGCCGCTCGGGAAACATAGAGCCTCCACTGCAACGCTCCGCACGGAGCGGGCAAAACGAACGCAGCGAGTGCCTAACCATCTATAAATGTAGTGGGTGCATTATTTGACAGGTTGTTTTGTCGTCATGCTCACTGTAACTTCATAATTCGATCGCGTTTACCTGGTTTCGTGTCAAAACATCGAGACTAAGCATGTGACAACGCATTCCAGCGAGGTTCGGAGTCTATTCGAACGTGTTGTAACTATCATCATATTCCATTTTGATACAAGAGGGCGTCAGGTAATTGATTGCACCCGGGCGCTACATGTGCTAGAGCCGCCCCTTTTTTTTTTTTTTTTTTTTTTTTTTTTTTTTTTTTTTTTTTTTTTTGCCGTGGGCCATGGACGTCGCACCCCGCCAAGTCGGTCCGGGGTGACGGAAGAGGCGGCGCGCAACCCCATTGACCCACCCTGCAAGCACCTCTTCTTCGCCGTGCAAGCGGGCCACCGGTACCCGATTTTTGTCTTCGGTGGCCCGCTCGGCGGTATGCCCTCTCGGGCTCCTCTCCTGTTGACGCCCCGACAGCTTTCGCCGTCGAGGCGTCGTCCTCACGCGGTGGCCTCACGTCGGGTGACCGGACAATTCCCCGGTCCGATCACCCGAAGCCTCGGTTAGGGCGGCATCAGGCGCAGGTATTCGCGCCTGCGCCGCCCCGGCCGCTGACGGCGGCCCGGGTCACGGGAATCCTCCCGGACTCGTTCCGCCGTCTCCTTCTGCGAGATAACAGCCTCGCAGAAGGCGGCGACCGCGTCCCAGTTCCTGATGCTGTCGACCATCGCCCTCGCGACAGCCGGCAGCGTCAGGTCGGCACCGATTACAGCGACGAGGTCACGGCGCTGCCCGTCCCAACTCGGACACACCTCCAGTGTGTGTCTCGCCGTGTCCTCGTCACTGCTGCAATGGTGGCAGGCCGGAGTCCACTCCCTATACGCGACCGTGTGCAGGTACAGACCGAAACACCCGTGCCCTGACAATACCTGCACCAGCCGAAAGGAGAGGACTCCGTGCCGCCGCTCCATCCATTCCATCAGTACGGGCCGGAGGGCCTCGACGGTGACGACACCGTGTCTTGGCCTCTCCAGCCGCGTAACCCAACGGGCGATGACGTCTCGGCGGGCGTCCTCGCGCCAGGTGGCTATCTCGCTCAACGATGGGGAGCCACCTTCGTCGCGCACTGAGGTAACCCGCCGGTAGAGGTCGGAGAGCATCTCCGCCTCTAGGTCCCACGGGGGTGTCCCGGCCAATAGGCACGCCGCCTCTGTCGACACCGTGCGGTACCCGCGAATGGCTCTGACCGCCATGGCTCGCTGTGGCCTCCACAGCACCGCCCTGAGCTGGGCGTTCAGAGCCCTCGCCCACACGGGTGCGCCGTACATGGCCATTGAGCGGATCACCCCCGCATACAGCCGTCGGCCCTCGAAACTGGGTCCGCCCACATTCGGCATGAGTCGAGAAAGGGCGGACGCCGCGCCGACCAGCCGGGGAGCAATTTGGCGAAAATGCTCCCGGAACCACCATCGCCCGTCGAGCACCAGACCCAAGTACCTCATATGGGCCTGGATACTGATGTGGATGGAGTTGACGACTAACGAGGCGCCGATGGGCAGCCTCACACGGGGCCCATGGAATAGTAGGGCCTCCGTCTTATTTAGGGCCACCCTGAGCCCCAGCGCCTCGATTCGCCTGACCATCTCCTCGGTGCCGAGAGTGGCCAGGCTCGCCGCCTCTTCGAATGTCCTGCCCCGGGCTGTGACGAGCGTGTCGTCAGCATAGCAAATAACGCTCAGCCCGGGGGGGAGACTCCCTCTCAACGCCCAGTCGTACCCGATGTCCCACAGAGTCGGCCCCAGAACCGACCCCTGTGGAACACCGCACGACATGGGCGTCCGCACAATGTCCCCTGCGGGGCTCGCGTAGAGAACACTGCGCCCCTCCAAATAGTCTGCCACTAGCCGCCTGAGGTACAGGGGCACTCCATGGAACCGGAGCGCCTCCCTGATGCAGCTGAATGGCAGACTATTGAAGGCGTTGGCGATGTCCAACGACACCGCCAACAACACTCCTTTGCTGGCGACAGCCTCCGCGGCCGTCTGCCTCAGGCGTAGCAGGGCCCCGATGGTCGAACGCCCCCTCCGAAACCCAAATTGAGCGTCCGACAGATCGGGCCCCACCTCCTCCAGGTGCTGGACGATGCGGGCAGCGAGGACACGCTCCAGCAGCTTACCCACATCGTCCAGAAGCACAATGGGCCTGTAGGCCGACGGCGAATCCGGGGGCCGTCCCGGCTTTGGCAGGAGAACCAACCTCCCTTCCTTCCAGCACTCAGGAAACTGTCCAGACGTCAGACAGGCGTTGAACAGTCGCCTGAGGCGAGGTTCGAGATGCTCGAGGAGCAACGTCAACACCCGGACTGGGATTCCGTCCGGGCCGGGGGCCGTGGTGGCGGAACGAATCTTAGCCACGGCTGCCCCCACTTCCGACTCCGTCACGGGCGGAACACTCTCGACGGCCTCCCGGTCGTGATCTGGCGAAGCCATGACCGGGGGCGTGTGCTCCGGCTGCCGCGGGAACAGCTCCTCGACCACTCTACGAAGGAGGTCGGGCTGGAGGGTCTCGGTGAGGGGGGGGCCCTGCGCGCGAAGCTTATTCAGCGACGCGCGATACGGGCGACCCCAGGGGTCACGGTCGAGACCGTCCAGCATCTCCTGCCAACTTGCGTCCTTGGCGGACCGGATGGCCAGCCGAAAGGCAGTACGCGCACTGCGGTACGCCTCGTACAGCTGGCCCTCCCGCTCAACATCGCGGCGACGCCGCCGACTGCGGGTGTAGGACCTTCGGGCACTAATGCACGCCGCACGAAGGTCCGCCAGTCTTGGGGACCACCAGTAGACTGCCTCGGAGGTAGACGCCGCACCCTGGGCATGGCCGCATCGCAGACCTGCGTTAATGCACTGCGGATGCGGACAGCCTCAGCGTCCACTCCGACCGCTGGGGGTGGTGAGGACAGCCACGTGTTCACGATGGCCGCCTCCGCCAGTAGGTCCCTATCTAGACGCCCCACAGCCCACCGCGGAAATGCGGGAGCCCGGTCCGCCCTGTGACCCCTGCTGAGGTCCCGGAGAGGGGAGACCTCCATTCGGATGTATCGGTGATCCGACAGGGTCTCCGCCTCCTCCAGGACACGCCAGTTCCTCACTCGTGGTGCGACAGCGGGGCTAGCGAACGACAAGTCCACTATCGACCCACCCTGCTGTCGCACACACGTGTTCACTGAGCCTCTGTTTAGGACACAGAGGCCCAGTGACGCCGCCCACTCCACGATCGCCCGCCCGCGATCGTCCGTCATCGGGGACCCCCACGCCGTGGATTTGGCGTTGAAGTCCCCCAGGACCAGGACGAGGCCCGGTGCCAGTCGCCGTATCGAAGCCTCCAAGGTGGTGAGGGAGGCCCCGAAATCGTCCATCCTCCTATTAGGGGAGAGGTATACACTGTAAAGCGTGACCCCTCCCCAATCCGCCGCGACAAATTCCTCGCCCCTATCCAAGAGGGATAAGGACGGGAAGTGCCGCTGCGTGGAGGTGACGATTGCCGCGGTTCCGTTCCGGCTGACCACCCAATTGGGGCGATCAGGCACGACGTACGGTTCCGCGACTACGGCTGCACCGATCGACCACTCCGCCATGGATTGCAGGAGGAGATCCTGCGCACCGGCGGAGTGGTTGGTGTTGGCCTGCAGGAGGTGAGTGGACTGGGCAGCCATTAATGGGCCGTGTCCATCATCACCTCCTGGCTTGCGGCGGGCGATCGGGCCGCGCTAGGAGCGGGAGCGGCCGGAGTCGAAGGGCCGCTCCGCCCCTTTGGAGCCGAAGCCGGAGGTCTGCACGCCCCAGAGCCCATGCGGTGCTTGGCGGGCTTATTGCCCGCCGCACACGCGGGGCAGTGGGGCGGGGCGGCGCAAGATGCCGCCATATGCCCAGTCTGACCGCAGCGGAAACAGAGTCCGCCGCAGTCAAAGCAATTAGTGCATGTTGGCCGGGTGTGCCCGACCGCCATGCACTTGAAACACCTCGCAGGCCGGTGCTCCAGCACGGTGACTCGCGCTGAGCTCCAGCCCACGAGGAGCCTGCCTGAGTCGGCCAGTTGCCTGACCGACTCCACTGGGCACTGCACCCAGGCAGCACCTACGCCGCCCGGACCGGGCCGGATGGCGCCAACCCGGACGGTGTCCATGGGACACCCGGTTTTCGAGGCAATGGCCTCCCGGATGTCTTCCACCGTCACGGAGTCGTCCAAACCCGCGATGCGCATTTCGGCGCACTTTACGGGTCTGGCGATTTTGACGCTACCCTCCTCGGCGAACAGACCTCGCAGCTTCGACGCCACGCTATCGGCCGTCCTGGTGCCCTCGGCCCCAGGGAACTCTAAGATCCGAGCCCCTGTCCGGGCCTTGCGGGTCCTGGCTTCGACGCCTCCTATGTCGGAGACGTCGAGCTCCCGCCGGGCTTTCCTCAGAACGGCCTCATAGCTGAGGCCCCTTTCTGCCGCCTCAGGCAGCACAGTGATCACCACTGCGGCTGTCTTCGGCGGCCGGAGCCCCTTGCGCGGCCTCTTCTTCTTCGTGCCACCTCCTCCGGCTCCTGCCTGGGGGGCGACGACCTCAGCGGCGCGCTTGGCCGCCGCTCTCCTCCTCTGGCCGCGACTCTTTCTGCCGCGCTCGGCCACCTGCCAACCCTGTTCGGGCGTAGCGGGCGTGCCGGGCGCTGAGGGCGTAGTCGCGGCCGCTCTAGTCGTCGCCGGCGGTGTTGGTGCGGGCGACGACTGCGTTCCGGCAGGAGCCGGTGCCGTCTTCCTTTTTGGAGCGGGCCTCTTCGGCTTGGGTCCAGCCGCGGCTGCGGCGTAACTCCCCCCCACGCGGCCACTCTGACAGGGTAGCGGGGCGGGAGTTGGTGCCGCATACGGCCGCTTGTCCGCGGCGAGAGGCGGCCGAACTCGTGGTTCCGGAGGCAGCCTTGCCTCCAGAACGGCCAAGCGCGCATTGACCATATTCCCTATGGCGTCTATAATGGCGCGCAAGGCCTCGTCCGACACGCCCCCCACCGCAGGCAGTGGGATAGGTGTTACCGGCTGGACCTCTGCCGGGGCCTGCTCCACGACGGCGACATTTGGCGTGCTGGCGGTGGTCGGCGGCGCACGCTTCGCGGTCAGAGGCGTCTTCGGCGCGGCGGCAACCGCTGGACGGCCGTCGCCTCGGGGCGGCTTCGGAGCGGTGACGACGGCGACAGCTCCTCGGCGGCTAGCACTAGCCGGCGGCGCAGTTGGCGCAGGCGGTACGAGCCGTGCCATTTGGGCCCTCAGCTCAGTCACGTCCTTGGCGAGGACGCGGTTGGCCCTCCGCACCGCGGCCAGCTCCGACTCCAGCCGGCGGTTCTGGGCCCGCAGGCCTGACACCTCGCCACCAAGGCGGGCGTTTTCGGCCTGCAGGGCCTCCATATTTGCGGCTGGGGCGCTCGCGCGGGCACGAACGGCCGCCACTTCGGTGGGAGGGATGCTGGACAACACCCCCAGCACCCTCGCGGCGGCCGCCTCGTTGTCAGCCTGCCTGCCAGTTTCCGCGCCTCCGCGCACTCCGCCGGCCGGGGAGTGGGTCGCCCTTCCCGACGCCGCGGCCCCTCGCCCTCTGCGAGAGGCCGGCACTTTAGGAGGAGGCATGATGACCACACTCCCCTCGGAATCGGCGCCTGAGCTGCCCTCCCTATTTAGGGGGCGCTTCCGCACCTTCGAGGGGAGGGCCTCCTCCCTTACCGTCAGGGCCGCGGTCAGGGCCGCCACCGCAGGGCGCGGCGACGACCTGGCGGCGGCGTCTTCCTCAGCCGACCCGCTTACCTCCTTGGACGGCTCTGCGGAACTACCGCCCTCGTCCATCACATCGGCAGATCCACTGCCCTCGTCTTTGGACGGCTCTGCGACAGAATTGTCGCCCTCGTCCGTTGACGGCTCTGCAGTGGATCTGCCGCCGTCCTTGTCGAGCTCACGCGCGTAACGCTCGCGGATTTCGGCATTCCGCTTCTTCTCGCGAGCGTTCGCTTTCGCAGCTTTCCCCCATGTGAAGCGTGCCTGTCGACGCTTCTTCGTCTTCAAGAGGGGGGGGGCCTCCTTGGTCGGTGCCGGGCCCTCGGCAGACGCCTCAAGTCCCGAGGACGAGGCGTTGTTTGTGCCAGTTTTATTTTGCCTTGGCAAGGCCGTAGGTTGGGAATCCGAAGCTTCCCCGTCTTTATTATTTTTTGTAGGCAATTCCATTTTGTTCCCACGATTATGGGAGAAATAAACGGTCGACCCGGGCAGAGATCCCTGTACCCGGGCAAGCCTACATTTACCAACCAGGGGGTCGGCTGGTACCCTGGCTGGAGCGTGCTAGGAACAGAACAGCCCATCTGCCATGCATCCTCTCGCCGCACGCCAGAACTTAGGATTCTGGGTAATTTCCGAATTCAAATGTTAATTCGAACTCTTTATAGAGGTTGTCTTCCTCGCGGTCCGGGCGGTTAAGCCAAGACCCTCGTTCCTGATACTACGCCTCACGACAACTTGTCTTGAAGCAAGATATCAGGTTTACGATATGTCGGCGGTGGCATAAGCCTGCCCAGCCCTCAAATGAATGTGTGACCGGGCCCGTCCGAAATTTCGCCTCCTGTATCCTCTACAAATAGAGGGTCAGGAGCGAATTGGGGCTCAACCCATCGCTGGGGAACCCCCCCTCGCGCCAGAGATTCGCTACGGGCGACAATTCGACAGAGGGATCTGGGGGACTGTCGCCCGCACCCAGGGTACACCACGCGGAGGTTTCTGGCGTCGTACCCCTGCTAGAGCCGCCCCTGCATTCTAGTCAACTTTAAATCGATGCATCATTTTTGCAATTCTGTTAAGGCTTAATGGCCTTATTAAGCTATATCCATAGTCATGTTTTATGATGATATTGCCAATTGTATGAGAGTGTGTATTGAGTCTCACTGATATCCCGATCCTCTGTAAGAGACCTCTATAACTTTATAAGTCCAATCGATGAAACGGGGCACTTTTAAGAGTTAACCATTAAAGCATTTAAGTCTCCCCTAATTTTTATTCAATTTTGACGCTGGGTTGGCTATTATTTATATATTGTACAGGGACAGATTTACGTGAATTTAATAGTGGTAGGACCACGCTGTGGACAGTTCTCTGTATACAGCCGCGGGCCGGTCTGTCCGGGGTAGTACCACACTCTCACAGAAGATCGACGTCTGAGTAATGGCAATGTGCTATTGCGCTTCGTTCGTTGAGCGAGAGAGCCAGAAGCCCAACTGGGGTGGGTTAGGGGTTTTTATTGGTAGGCCGCTGCCTAGTTATACCCTTAGTATTGCAAAGGTCCATGGGCGGCAGTGACACTTGAGCAGACAGCACACCATCAGGTGTGCTGTCTGCTCGTCTTCCACCATCAGCAATAAAAAAAACATAGGTTTTATAATTAAAAATGTAGTAAACTAATTTGGTGATTCTAAAATAAATAAATTTTATGTTTAGTTAGCGGGAATTCCACAAGCAGAATTTGATTCTCCGCCGAAAGAGCCATCCAAAAATTTGGATACTTTCGACTTATTACAGCGATCAAGGTATATGTTATATATTCATTGCGTAGAAATATTGACTCACCTAAAACAAAACAATCTGATTTGGAAATTTTTCAAAATAGTTTGCTAATGCTATTTTGCATACTTTTTTACACGCTTTTTATTAGCTTGACCTGTATGTTTGTAACCGACTCCTTTGGACTTGATTTTGACCCACTTCGAACGGTCAGATTTCATTTAAATTTAGTAGACTTTTCGAGGACCGATGACAATGCAATAATTTAATAAGATTACACCATTATCCTAATCAGTTATTGGGATAGTCAGGATTAAATTGTTGAATTTAAGTTTCCAATTTCGAATTACGCGTTTAGAGGGCGCTACCGTAACAGTGCCCTCTAACAATAACAATGTCTCTCTATTTCGTGACATTATTGGTTACTTTCCATTTAGTTAACACAGAGGGACTTTGCGGTACATTGTGAAACACTGCCAAACACTGTGTAAAAGTTTAAATGAAACAGGCTCTGAGCCTGTTTCATTTAAACTTTTACACAGTGTTTGGCAGTGTTTCACAATGTACCGGAGCCTGTTTCATTTAAACTTTTACACAGTGTTTGGCAGTGTTTCACAATGTACCGCAGAGTCCCTCTGTGTTGTAAATGGAAAGCAACCATTAACTACATTAAGCCACTGTAACCTGTGTGTTTTCTTGTTAGTTTCATATTAAATAGTTAATAAAACTCGAGCTACGTCGTTCAATTCATCAGGTTGAGGGTCCAAAAAAGCTCAGAAATAAAGACAGTGTAATATCTAATGGTAAAATCAGTGGTCAAAGACATTGAAGTGAATATAAAAACGAAACGTAGTTCTTGTAAAAGTTTTCTTGTTAGGTCTTTGCGAAGTATTTGAATTGAGATATCTATTTGAAAATGGCATTAAATAATACTCTAACATTTATCGAAAACCTGTCTGGCCATACAAATTATGCAACCTGGCGTTTTGCAATGCATACTTACAACATGAGGAACTCTGGGATTGCATAGAAGACACACACACTTCTCAGACAGTGTAGATAAGAAAGAATAAGGAGAATGAGGATGGTGTCCGATGGTTTACTGTGTGAGACACAAGGAGGTTTCAGGAGTGGAAGGGGATGCATGGATCAAGTGTTCTCTCTGCGCAACATTGTGGAAAAGCATCTGGCTCTAGGTCAGAGGATTTTCTGCAGTTTTGTGGATCTGGAGAGAGCATTTGACACGGTTGTACGAAAGGAACTTTGGGACATTTTACCGGAGTATAGTATTAACGGTAAACTGCTACGGGCTGTGCAGTCCAGTTACATGGGCTGTAGAGCCTGTGTGCGGCTGGATGATGGAATGTCGCCTTGGTTTGACGTCAATATCGGCGTTAAACAGGGGTGCGTTCTGTCAGCCAGGCTGTTTATCATATATTTGGATAAATGTCTCCAAAGGTTGAACGATATGAATGTGGGAGTCCAGATGGGCGACTCAGTGGTCACTGCTCTGCTTTATGCAGATGATGCAGTCATGCTGGTACAGTCAGCTTCTGACCTGCAGACCCTAGTCGACACAATGACAGAAGATTGTAAGAAAAGGGGTCTACGCGTGAATGTGAGCAAAACCAAAATAATGGTCTTTGAAAGAGATGAAACCAGAACAGATGAAAGAGTAACAATAGGTAATGATGTACTAGAGCAAGTGGATGAATTTGTATATCTTGGATGTGGATTTAGCCGAGATGGAAGGTACACCACTGATATAGAGCGAAGAGTGAATGCGGGAAATAGAGTGAACGGAGCGTTGGGGCAACTTCTCGGCAGCCACCACCTCAGCCAGAAGGCACGTGTAGCAATACATAACGGAGTGCTTGTCCCAACATTACTGTATGGAAGCGAGAGTTGGGAATGCAGAAAAGAGTATGAAAGTAAAATTAATGCGGTCGAAATGCGATCTCTGCGGAAAATCTGTGGAGTTAGGCTGACCGACCGCATTCGTAACGAGTAAGAGAGCGAGTAGGTATGAAAGAGAGTATTGGTGTAAAGATGCGAAAGGGAATGCTCCGATGGTTCGGACAATGGAAAAGAATGCCGAACGAACGTCTGGTTAAGAAGATATACAATGCGAAAGTGGGAGGATGTAGGTACCGAGGGAGACCGAGACTAACCTACCTAGACCAGATCGGTCATGTACTGAAGGAAGGTGGAGTCAAGAGTCTCCGAAACCGGCGAGCGTGCATGAAGAGAATTATGAATGTTGAGGAAGCGAGTGAAGTATGCAGAGATAGAGTTCTCTGGCACTCTGTTCTCTCTGCCTACCCTGCAAGTGATATGGCGTGATGATATGTATGTATATATGTGTAGATAAGAAACGAGACGCTAAAGCTAAGACGAAGATAATACTCTCAGTCAATCCAACAATTTATGTGCACATTCAAATCTAGTGTATTGCCAAAGAAATATAGGAGAAATTGACAGGAATTATCTGTGCAGTCCTCAGGACAAATAAGCTTAGACACTTATATATTATATAGGTCATGACAAAAAGGTCCTGTTTAATAATGTTTTACATGTTCTCAAACTAACAACCTAGCAATCTGATATCTGTGAATCAGGTTATTCAAAGTGGTGGCCAAGTAAGATTTGACAAAACTGACTGTTATTATAAACAGTAAAAATCAGATAACAACAGCTAATTTATAATCAATAACATGTACCGGCTGAACATGGATACAAGTCATTCACTTACTGGCTATGTTTTCATCAAGAACGGGGCGGCTGTGGCTTGGTACTGCCAAAGACAACACAACTGTGGCTCTATCTACTGACTGTAGTAACAGAGGCTGAATTTATGGCAGCTTGTGCTGTTAAAAAGAGGCCATGTGGATCAAACAGTTTTTAAGCAAAAAGGACTCTGGCCTAATTTAGATAACCAAAGTGCTATCAGTGTCATTAAAAATATTCCATAAGAAGTGTAAACATATTGAAATCAAATATAACTTTATTAAAGAAAAGTATTATAAAAATATTGTATTACAGTGCAAATTGTCTTCTTAATGAATGGCCTCTATGAGTGATTAACCACAACTTCGCCAATGTCAAGTATAATAAGTTTAAAAAAATTATAATAGATTTATGTTTTAGTCATCAGTCATGTGGATTCATTGTCTAAGTCACCATTTATATCTAGTTAAAATCTCATTATTTTGTATATATTAATGATCATCAAACATTTGTATTAGTTATCTAAATAAGATGAAATAACAAAAAATCATGCAAATTGTCAAACTACCAACAAGGTAGTGATTGACAATTTGCAGATATATTTAAACAAGAGCATTGTTTAAAGATAAATTTCAATATTTAAGGTCAAAGCTTGGAATGTTATCATATAACATAGTTTTCAATTGATTCAGTGCTTATGTGTAAAGTTAAAAATTAAAATGGTATTATAAAACTTACTTTTGTATTATTATAATATTTAAGATCTAAGCTTGCAATGTTATTATAAAACTGCACAGATGGCGTAGTGGTTAAGATACCGACCTTACGTGCCAGTGCCGTGGGTTCGATTACCACGCAGGACATTACTTTGTGTGATCCACAAAGTGTTGTTCTGAGTCTGGGTGTAATTTGTCTGCGTTAATTGCATGTTTGTAAAGTCCCCCGCAATACAAGGTTTATTTCCTTAGTGCAGGGTGGTGTCTTTAAATAAAAAAAAAAAAAAAACATATGTAGTTATTTATGCAGGAATAATGTAAAACTGAGTTTTTTAATTGTTCATTTGTGATTTATTGTCTAATTTTGGTTTCGGCCATCTTAGTACCGTTTGTGAATACTTCAAATTTTAATCGATTGATAAATACAATTAAAATTATATTTTCATATAATTTCAAAACATTAACATTTATATGAATTCAAATTTATAAATATTTGCACTTATTACATTTTTATGCATTAGGTAAGTTGGATAGAAAATTGCCAAATATGGAACTGCTGAGAGACGCATGTTGCCATTGACATTCTGAGTTGGGCATCGAGCGTCCACAAGATTCAAGTCTGTACAGTTGATCATGCAGTCATTTATCTAGGCTCTCGACTGTTTGCTGCTGGACAAGCTTATGTAGCACTTAGTCATAGTCTTCGTAATCGAATCATTTCATCTAAAGCTTCTTTGTTACATAGCATTTGATGAAATGATTCGATTATCAAGTAACAAGATGACAATGTATAAATATTTGAATGAATTTTAAAAATCGAGGTCTCATGATTAATACAGTTGTACATATTTAATGATTTGGAAAATAATTACAGTTACCGATAGTAGTCAACGGAATCATAGTAGATTAAAATTAAAATCGCGCTTCTGTATTTAGCGGAACTAAAAAATAGAAAATAAATAATAGCTTAAAAACTAAAAAAAAACACTTTTATATATAAACCAAACTAAAAAGTATAAAATAACTTTTTTAATTATTCAAGTTAAGGTAGAGTGATAAATAAAAGAAATTATTTTAATGTAAAAAAGCGTGGGGTGCTTTCTGAAAATATTGCGATAATGTCGCTACTCCTAGTATCTAGTCTGGCTCCTGCAACACAGTTTATAACTAGTGTAGGAGCCAGAGATTCCCATATATTTTTGTAATGTTCATATGGTAATAAATAAATTATTATTATTATGTGAGGCAAGTGTGCGGTATGATAAGTGTACGCAAATCCATGTATTTCAGTCCAAAGCGAATGGGATTGCGCAAACTTATCCACATGACTCTAACATCAAGCACCCCACGCTTTTTTACATTAAAATAATTTCTTTTATTTATCACTCTACCTTAACTTGAATAATTAAAAAAGTTATTTTATACTTTTTAGTTTGGTTTATATATAAAAGTGTTTTTTTAGTTTTTAAACTATTATTTATTATATATTTAATATATCTATGTTCCCATTTATTTTCTATAATATTGTATTTTATTAATTTTACGCCATAAGTTCTCGAAAGGAATTAGAGAAAGACGCTTCATTGATTAATTAATATTTTTTCAGTCTATATAAAAGTCTAGTAAAAAGTCTTTTGCTATCTATCAAGAATAGTCAAACAATTTGTTATTGAAAACTATTCCATGAAACACAATAGTCTTAGTTTAATCTGAAAATTAAATACAGGACCTACAAGACCCAGTCAAACAGAGTGTGAGAGAAATGGAAGCGCATGTAGAACCATTTTTCGTACCTATAGACCATGTAGGTATCTAAGTCTAGTCCTGAGAATAGGCCCAAAATTTAGCAAGGGACTTAACCATACTGTGCTAGCCACATGATATAATATAGAGTTTTGACATAATTTAGAGTTTTGTATCGAAATTTTCTTCTTTTGTAGTTCTGTCATTTGCTTACATCTGATAGTCGTCTCTGTCGATATCCTCGAAAAAGGCAGGGATTTTAGTCTAAGTATTTCTATATATACCTATCTATAGTATTCAACATAACAATGTATTCCTACTGGATCACAGATATTTCTAATAAATTACATGAAATATGTCCATGTCATATACAGATTCTGGCTAGAGCGAGACAATCTGGCGATGGCGTTGATTTACGTGAATAGCCTGAAGGGTGCGTCTCGGTTGGCGGCTCATACCTGGTACGAATTGGCGCGTGCGCATCTCGAAGTTCGTCAAGCTGCCGAGGCAGTGTTAGCACACGCTGCCGCTATGGGACTGCAATATATATAAACTGCGAGTAATATCTAGGTAACAAGGAGACGGTTCTCCATTTGACTGGTTTTTTTCATGTTACCTCTGAACTTGTTTCCTAGGTGAATCGATAATGACCATGATTCTTTTATTTGTTTGAATACTGGTGCTTCTCCTGTGATCTGCTTTAAATTTGATCAAAATCTGATCAGTAGTTTTTGAGTTATCTTCAATTATGCGTACGTAGGTATTCATGTTGACTTCGACTACATGGATGATATTCCTATTTTTTTTTTTACTTCATTTATTCTTTAGTGCATTTTGTCTTGAACGTTGACTTTTTTATTAAATAAAATTTTGACAGTGTTGTGTAGGATTTTTTGTTAAGCCTGATACCAGGGGCACCCTCTTATTATTTTAATATGTTCCCTTACTGTTTCTTTTAAAAAGTAAGTTTAACAGTATTGTAGAATCGATTGTTTTCGATTATATACAGAGTGGAGACGTCAATACGACAATAAATGAAAACACCGTCAATACTAGTGTATAGGAGTATTTTGAAACTATTAAAAAAGTCCTCGCATGCATATTTAAAAAACAATTTTTTCAAACAAACTTTTTATCATAAATATTGAAACAAAATAGAACACCGTTTGTAAATATTAGTTCACTAACCTGTGGTCGGCACGCGAGTGACCTTGTGGTATCATATGTTACAACTTCGAAACGTAGGTAAATACATACACTTAATGTTTGGGCGCTATTCATTCTCACTCGATTATTTTATTAAAATAATCACGATAACTTTAATAATTCACTTGGTCGTTAAACTTTTAAATTTTCGATATGTGCGCCATGGACCCGAACGCACAAATTATATCGTCTTAAAATATTATTTCGAACTCTTGTTAACAGGTCGCCATTGACGGCGATGTATTTTAACTTGTCGAAAGATCGTACAATTCCTTTTTTTAAGTTCTCCACATTATCAACCTCTGTCAAATTTGCGAGAAAAATAATTTAAAATTTGTTCATCTAGGGTGACTCTTACACGCGAGGGAGCACTATCCATATGAGGCAGTAAGGATTGATTATCCCGTAACCTCTGGACAGCTTGCACAATAGTCCTGCCATTGGTAGTACAAACACGTGTGTTTCCATATCTCTTTCGGTACGTACGTATGGTTAAAGCTGCATTCTGCTGCATTTCCGTGATATTCTCCATAAATGAAAATCATATCTGTATACCCGAAGCTGTGTAATTATAACGAGGCATTGTAAATGAGAAAGAAATACTATTCTAACACAAAGTAAGCGTCTAATTACGCACATTCACGTCACAGGATCACGGTGGCACACTGACCTACATATCTATTATAATAGTTTTGAACATGAGACCGAGGTCTTCTTCCATTAAGCCGCATTAGGTAGTTTTAAATTTCTCATCTAAGTCTGATGACACGGTTTATAAAGACTTAGGAATAAGGTATAATATGCATTGATTTGTATTACGTTTGGGGAAGACTTGAACTGGTAAACATGGCGATATGTAGGTACTAGTTTCATATTAGTTTATACCGATGCGGCGCGGGAGCTCATTTGATAGGCGAATAATTTTAATTTTTATACAGAGTGTGGAAATTGTTAATAATACAAAGTAATGTGCTGCGGCTAAACTATACGACATATTGTATTCAAAGTTTGTATACAGGCTGGGCAAGTCATCAGATACACTAGATTAAAATTATTGTCGTATGGTCGTCTCCACCTTGTATATATATCATCATCTCATCCCATAATATGCCCCACTATAAGACGTTTTTTTTTTTATTTTTCACTACTAGACTTCTCCGTAATGGGAGGGAAATTGACATACTATACCATGCTGGTCAGACATGTTGGTATAGGGTTTTTTTTTCGAGTTTTCCTTCTCTTGCATAGATATAATATGCCTTTTGAATCCCTTAGTCGTCTCTTACGATCACCCAGCGGTAAGATAGGGGGTAGTGATTTGTATTCTTACTCCATTACTCCGTCACCACACGGATAATACTACGAGTATATTACATTATATAAATGTTAAACTCCTATAATGTTTCAGATGATCAATATTGAAGCCAATGCAAACTAAATATTACTGTACGGGTATAATATTTGTAAGCGCTTATTGTATTTATTTATTGTAAATATTTGCGATTTTTACGGTTTTTGACTGTTATAAATAAAGTTATTATGTTTACAATTTTTATTACAAGATACTTAATTATTGCTAGTACTCTTGTCTTGTTGGAATAACTTTAGGTATTTTTTATATGATTTTATTGCTTTTATATTTTTCTTAATAAAACAAACGAGTAACTTGGTTTTTGTATTTCTATCATTTTGCTAATTACGTTTGTGTGGTTTAGGTTTGGTCGGCCCACTGAATGGCTTGGCCGGTCGGGAAGATGGTGATAATAGTTCAGATGGGCCTGCACGTGGCTTTTGCCACTTCTAGCTCCGGTCTCTCAATTGAAATTAGAATGGCCCTAACAGAGTACCTACATATTTCAAACGCACAACGTAGTGGAAAATATATTCCATAGAAAAATATAACAAAATCTATCTTGTGTTTGACTGATTATGTGATCAGAGATTCTTTTTTTATTGCTTTCGTGTCAGCTGAGAAGCAGCTAACCTAATGGTACCTAATAGTAATTGTCTCTCTTGGACTTCAGCGCTATCACAAGCTTAACCAAATCTCTAACCAAGGTAACAGGTTAAGGGAAAGAAATGCGACAGGGAGAGGAGAGAATTTGGATTACGGTGCTTCGTAGGGTTCAGCAGTAGGTATAGAGTGAAATTCATATTAAAGCATACCCTTTTACGTAATATTTTTTATTAATATTTACAATATAAATAAATTCGAAGTAAACGATACAAATGGTATAGTGGGTCTAAGTGGTGACTTCCCATGGAGATTGTCGTGGGTTAATTTTTTTTTGTTTTTATCTCCCTAGTCATTATTTTAAAGTCTGCGGTGTTATTTATGATGATAATTGTGTTGGTAAATGATCCCGCGTGGTGACTGAGTAAAAATATAATTCACGACACGCGGTTTTGTCTGTGGGTATCGTTATATGACTAAATCATGTTATACACAGATAACATCTATGCTAGAAAAGAAAACTCAAAATAAAACCCTATACCAGGGGTCGGCAACTTGCGGCTCGCGAGCCACATGCGGCTCTTTGGATGTTAAGTTGCGGCTCTTTAATTTTTTATGCAAAATATATTTTATAAAGAAAACCTTTAAAAATGGTTCCGAGTTGAATAACGAGCTTTAGGCAAATTAGAGATGCCGATCCCTGCGCTATACCAACCTGCCTAACCGCCGTGATAACAGATCTTTATAAATCTAGAGGAGGACCGAGCTCAGTGTAGCGTAGTGTAGAGCTCAGTAGGTCGTATATGAGCCGAGATGAGATAACGTTTGATACATGAGTTTCTTAATTAGTACGGGCCTTTGAATAAAAAAAGTATAATTAAAAATGCATGTCTATGTCTCAAGCGTTGTGAATGACTTCATAATTTAGTTGGAATGCGAGTTATTCGCGAGAAATAAAATGTACGAAGTGGGCAGAATCAATGGGCCCAAATGAGACTACACGACGTCCCGTCTTCTTTTCCGAACGGTGCAGGCGGTATGTGACCAGACCATAGCCTGTTAAAAATAGTGCGGGGAGACCACAGAGCAAATACAAAGAGAAGACTGCCTAAGTTACTGTGCAGTGTGATTCTCAAGTAGGCCTTGACGTCATCGCGTTAACATCAATAGTAGGCGTGGCCTATTAGTCTGCTGTCGTCGCTGCCAAGTCAGTCGTTGACTGTGCCAGCAGGACTGCATCATCTGCATAAAGCAGAGCAGTGACCACTGAGTCGCCCATCTGGACTCCCACATTCATATCGTTCAACCTTTGGAGACATTTATCCAGATATATGATAAACAGCCTGGCTGACAGAACGCACCCCTGCTTAACGCCGATATTGACGTCAAACCAAGGTGATATTCCATCATCCAGCCGCACACAGGCTCTACAGCCCATGTAACTGGACTGCACAGCCTGTAGCAGTTTACCGTTAATACCATACTCCGGTAAAATGTCCCAAAGTTCCTTTCGTACAACCGTGTCAAATGCTCTCTCCAGATCCACAAAACTGCAGAAAACCCTCTGACCTAGAGCCAGATGCTTCTCCACAATATTGCGCAGAGAGAACACTTGATCCATGCATCCCCTTCCACTCCTGAAACCTCCTTGTGTCTCACACAGTAAACCATCGGACACCATCCTCATTCTCCTTTCAATAATTTTACCATACACTTTTGCTGCCAAACTGGTCAAGCTTACGGCTCTGTAATTTGCGCAGTCATAACGTGAACCCTTGTTTTTAAACAAAGGCACGATAACTGCGCTATTCCAGTCCCCGGGAACCATTCCCGAGCTCCAACATAAATTGAGGAGCAACAGGAACGCCTCCCAGACACAGGAGCCACCAAGCTTGATCATCTCAGCAGACACCATATCAATGCCCGCTGCCTTACCATTTTTCAAACTTCTTATCGCCCATTCAACTTCATCCATACTGATGCCATCGGAGGACGCCGTTGTCGAATGGTGATCTACTAAACCACATGCAACACCGGCGCCAACCGTAGCATCCGCATACATATCGCTAAAATATTCACTCCATCGGCTTAACACGTCTTGTGTTTGTGTAAGAATGTCTCCACCTTTAGACCTTATTTTATTCATTCTGAAGGCTGACCAACCACCCCGAGACTTCTTCACCTCCCTCCAAAAGAGTTTGGTGTTACCCTCGAAGTTTTTAGTCAGCCTATCTTCTGCACTCATACTTGCTCTATCACGTTTCTCTTTCACTAAGGCCTTGGTGTCATTCTTACATTTCTTATTTTTGGTGTATTGTTATGTTATTACGAAGAAAACCATGAAGTGTTGTGTTTTATCATGTAAAAACTACTGCGATAAACGTTCAGATGCTATGGAAAGAATCTCATTTCATTTGTAAGTATATTTATTTATAATTTATCAAAATCATGTCTAGAAATCTTTTGACAGTATCATGTTCAAAAATAATTTTACTCAACGTTAGATGGCACCACTTTACGTAATAGGACCTAGAACTATATAAGCACATAAAATTCAAACTATTAAGATTATCGTAATAACTAATAACCATGTGTATTAAAATCATGGAAGTAATAAGTACCTACTCTGTTGTACAGAGTACTTATTACTTCTAAACGTAGTGTTTAATTTCTCTGTGATTACTTCCATGATAAAAATTTATACCCAAAGACTTTTACCTCGACAAAATATGAGTTTTATATGTAGTTAATAATTATTTTGTAAGCAATACGCCAGCTGTCGTTAACTATGAAGAACCATAAAAGTGTCAAAATTCCAGGGTCGTAATTAGAATAGGTATAATATAATTATTATATACATTCGGCTTTTTCATCAAAGAAAAATATTTTTTACACTACTTTAAATGAACCTATTATAATTAAACTGTAAATTTTGTATGTTTTAGAATACCATCCAATGATAATGTTAAGAAGCAATGGATTAGAGAGATTAGAGTGTACGGTTTGCACTAAATGCCATGATAATTTGGAGTCTTAGGGACTCCAATCCATACGATTGGCAGTGAAGAATTTCTCCTATTGAAAGAGTGCGGGCTTCTATTGACAACTGGCCTCTAAGTTTAAAGGACTGTATTGCAGCCAATGGAACAAGGTTTTTATATTTTAAATTGTTTTATATTTATGTATTAAACTAACACTGTAAAAGTAATAAATATTTTTTTTAAATAGAAAAAGTTTTTCTTTATTACAGTATTTAGGGCAAGACTAGGTATAGCTCAAGAAATATATGATGCAAAAGAGTATTTCATTTTTATTATTGGAACCAATGTCTCCCTTTCTCCTTTATTTATTAATAATATAATTGCACTCGATGTAATTTCTTGATAAGATTAACGAGGTTGAGCACGTCACAAAAAAATTCAAAATGGTGGTGGCGTCGAAGACCGGGTCTTCAAACTAGTTACCTTTGGCATGGCTAAGTTTTAGATGGTCCGTGCGTCAAACAAACGGTTGCTACTAGGGGAGGGGGCTGGTCTGCTCGCCTGAAATACTCTTTCACATGTCTTGGTCATCGACACTATATTTTTTAATAGAGTGGTTTGATTCTTTTTTATATGGAAAAGTCATAAAGGAAATAAATAATATCGTATTAACGATATTACTATATCGTTATATAATAGTTCATCTAATCTAAGAAGTGCATTTTGACGTTTTGCATTTTTTAATACACAATAACCTCGGTCAAACGTATACACATGATTGTAAACACTAAATCTGCAATTTTAAACAACTACTAAGTTATTTACATAATTAACATTGCGGGTGACTTTCTTGTACAATAATCTATTGTTGAAACTCGTAAAACTAATTTAAAATAGAAATAACATGGTAAATAGTAATTGTTAGTGACGACCTAACAATGTCACGTCATCACGATCTATACAATAGTGCTTGACAACTTCCAATACATGAATATTCAAATAATCGGTAAAAATATTAGAAAAATACAATTAATCGAATAGAGATTTTGACAGAGATGTACATTTCGACACTTTGATTGATGAGGAAATAATTATTAATGTTCGCGACGCTGATAATTCAAGTAATAGTAGTAATTCTTAATAAACAGCTATTTTCAAATCCAGTTTTTGTTTTTAATTAACCTTACCCTACTAAATATGATGAGTAGATTCTATGCTGAAATAATTAAATTTGTTTAGTACTAATTTAGCACTTCATTTATTCATCACCTTTTCGAAAAATAAAAAATAAACCGATTATTAATTATAAAGAATCAATATCGATTTCTCAGTAAAATCGGATATTTTCGATGGCGATTATTTGGTTCACATACCTAGACAACTTACTCAGACAGCTGTCAAAGTGCACTTCTTAGATTAGACCTGGGGGGCACACTTAAAACATTACTTATTTTTACTGACCGTCGCGCCGCCTACAGATTGGTTGTACAAACTTAACTGCTGCCATTTTGTCCTGCCTGTCAAACGTTTGACAACTGAGAATTGTTATTTTTTGTTCCTAGCGTAGGTACTTATTGTCATCGATCTATTTTCGGTTATTGATATTTTACTGAAAATTATCTCAAGTTTCAATGTTAGGCTGATATTATTATTGTTTAATTATCAGCTGATATGTTTTTTTTTATATTTCAGGGTAGCTTTCATAGTAAAAGAAAATTCTATGTAATTACACATACACATGTAGATATGTATATATATTACTTCAACTTTAGTTCACCGCCTAAACTCTGGGTGGCAGCACTTTCCATACATGCATATTTTATCATCGAGTTGCCACTCTTTTTCAATTTAATAACTTTACTCTTTGGATTAGACAGACTATAACATATTTACTAAAAGTCCAACTAGGGCTTACATTCGACAATTTGTTTGAAACCCAAACAAATAATTGTATTATTTGGTCGTATGAAAAGGACACAAATATGAAGAAAAAAAGGTTTCTAAACTTCTGAGTTTATCAGAATGACAGTAAAGAAAAGATGGATTTTTCATAAAATATCAACATTATGAACAATGCTGACAAGCCTTATAAAGAAATTTACGGTTAAAAACAGTAGTCATTCTCCTATTCGCTACGCAGAATTATTTGATTATAAACATTTATATTTGAATAGAGCAAACAGCTAATAAGATTTGTTTGTATCTTTGAAATAAAAAAAATAGCACTCCTTGATATAGATAAATTCTGACTACGTCCCTGTTACACCATACACTTACTGACATCTAATGCAAGATAGCTCAACTGCATAAAACATACGAAATTAGTAGTTGTGCTAATAGCCGGTAGATGGACATAAAGGAGGGAGTGAGACAAGTACACTTACTTGTCTCACTCTCTCCATTAGCAGCGTTCTCCTCATCCCCTGTAAAGGACACGCATTGTTTCATAGAAAATATTCATGTAATGAATATTTTCTATACACTCCTCTTTGTATTTGCTCTGTGGGGGGAGACTTATTGAAAAAAAATACCATATTACAGTGAAACATTTAATTTTATTTTTTACACTTTCTTTATTTTTTGTATTGTCTTTTGAACAACTATGTATGTATGCAGATAGATATATTAGGTGCAATGATAAGTAAATAAGTTGTACTTAATAATAACATTGAAATATTTAGCTATTACATACAATTTTTAATTTTATTATAAGCATTGAGAATGCTCACGACGGAGATTCATGTTAACATTCGCATCTCTGCAAAACGAAAACTAGAAAACTTAAATATACATGTCTTTATTTTATATGTAATTTTTAATTTAATAAAAATCTTATTTTACCTAATTAAGTTGTTATAATAATTATTATGAAAGATTATTCATGATAATGATATACCCATCGATATATATGTACCTACTACGTACATATAACTCTATGGATATACCTAATTTGAAATTGTGAATGATATTTTATCGAACATGTGATTTTAGCTAAAGAAATATAGGTAATTAATATTTCTGTGATCTCAGCGAACAAGTTTATGGTGCCAACCTAAAAAACACACACAGTAAGGAATACTTGTCTTGGGAGATTTTACAAACACACAATTAACGGACACAAATAACGCCCAGACTCCAAATAATAACACAGGCCAACGATGAAAAAACTTTTTCAATAATTTTAGCTAATATCTATGTAATTTGGTGTACTGATTTCGAAAAAAAAAATGAAATGATCGTATCACCCACCAATTTCTCACATTTCAATATTTAGTGAAAATATTTTTTTCTAAACAAAATGTATAAAAAATATTTTTAACTATTTAAATATTTTTAAGTTGGCAATATATGTTAATGTTGTAAGGTTGGCAATAAAATCAGATGTTTTTAGGTTGGTAGTTCTGATAAATTACAAAGCTGTTTTTGTTCTTTCAGTAAATATAACCTCACATTGCAGTATTTAACCTAAGTACGTTTTATTCACAAATAAAAATGGTTAGACGTGTTTGTATAAATTCTCCTAACGTTTTTTGTTATATATGTGGTAATTTTGTAATTAAAAAACATCAAAGAAACATTACTGACTTTGTAAAAAAAGTTTACTTAGCATATTTTGGTGTAGAAATCGGTAATCAAGACAAGTGTTGGGTTCCTCATAAAGTATGTTATGTTTGTGTCGAGGATCTTAGGAAATGGTTCAAAAAAGAGAATATAGCTTTTAAATTTGCTGTACCCATGATATGGAGAGAGCAAAAAATTAATTTAAATGATTGTTATTTTTGTAGCATAGATGTTACTGGATATAATTTAAAAAATAAAAAAGTAATTGTCTATCCTAACGTTACTTCAGCTGATCGGCCGATAGAACATGGTCCGAGATTTCCTGTCCCTGTGCCACCTGAGTCTATTAATGACGTTTTACAGTCTAGCCCTGAATTTAATCAAAGTCCACCGACTGATGATGATTTCCAATACTCTCCAGAAAATATAAAACCGCAGTTATTTACACAAGCCGAATTAAATGATTTAGTGAGAGATTTGGGTTTGACTAAGGAAAAAGCAGATTTGCTTGGTTCTAGACTAAAAGAAAAATATTTATTGGAATCTGGAACATCTATTTATCATTATAGAACAAGAGATGAACAATTTACTCAATTTTTCCGGCAAGACGAGGATTTAGTTTACTGCCATGATATTAACGGTCTAATGAATGAATTTGGCATTGAATACAAAAAGGAAGGTTGGAGACTTTTTATAGACTAAGTAAAAAGTTAAATAAAAAGTTTAAAACTCTTGGTTGTCTGATGAGCCTTAAAGTCCACTTCTTGCACAACCATCTTGATTTTTTTCCTGAGAACTTAGGTGATGTGAGTGAAGAGCAAGGGGAAAGGTTTCATCAGGGCTTAAAAGAGATGGAAAAACGATACCAGGGACGATGGAATATCAAAATGATGGGTGATTACTGTTGGTCACTTCACAGAGAACAGCAAAACGCATCACATCGGCGAAAAAGCTATTCAAGAAACTTTACGGAGAAAAGGGAGAGAAAATACAGAAAAATATAAACATCTTATGTTCATATTTTAGTAATTAAATATTATTGTAAAAGAAAATTGTAACGAAATAAAAATAACTATAAATTTTTAATTCTTATAGATAAAAATTTCCCTATTTTTTAAAATATGTAATCGATGTCGTATTGTAAGCGAATGGTGGGTGATAAAAAAAACTGCTATCAGATCCGGTTTCAGCATTCAAAAATACATAAGATTTAGGCAAATTTGTTTAAAAAGTTTTTACAAACATTTTTTTCGTTGGCCTGTGTAATTAACACGTTTACTGCGGCCAAATATCACCTACGAATATCATAGCGGGCGGATCGCTACACGACAATAGTGCGCGGCCGCGCGGCGGTTTTTGAGTAAACAGAAATACCTATTATTATAGAAAAGCCTTTGTTTGAAAACAAAAATGCATAATACTCGCATCTGGAAATTCATAGCCCTTTGTTTTAATTGTGGTACCGTCATAGAAAGATACCGGCGACTCCGGCGTTTTGTGTAACAGCTGCAGCCATAATATTTTTTTGTAACAATTGACCATATGAAACATGGAACATTTTTCAATATATACAATAAGATTCTACAATAAAAACACTATATAGCACACCGCATTTTTTAGTTACACCTTTTTAGATGTACCTACTAATTATCTTAAAAAATTAAACACAAACGATTATTGCAAATATTTTTTAGAAATAATATAATTGTATATTTCGTTACAATAACATCAATTTCTATATATATATATAAATAAGGTAAGCCGTATCTTATTTAAACTTAAGATCGGTAGATAGTCTTTATTTAACTATCATTACGAATTAAATGACATGTATTAATAATAAATTAATAGCAATAAAATACTTAACTAAAAAATATTAAGTTACGTAAGCACACCCTGCGCGCCGCACTAGTTTAGCGTAAAATAAGTACGCACGGTGTTTGATTTGCCGCGCGATGCAATGAAAACACGACAATGGTGATTTGACGCATCACGCGTTGTCTGCAGGAACGCGACAATTGTGTTTGGCCGCAGTGCACGTGTGGATCACACTCTGAAGAACTTTACTTATCTTACCCTTACTTTGCTCGTGGATGTTGTAAAAGACGACTAAGAGCCTTTTAACCCTTTGACGTATATGGGACACCGATGTCCCCAATATTTAATTTATTATTTATAGCTAAACAAAGTAATTTTTAGGATTAGACACAACTAATGACGATTATTTCTGAACGAATTTTGTTATTTTTCTGACGTTGGCAGCTCGGCGGGAGAAAAAAACAATAAAAAGTCTATAATAATTTGGGTAGTTTGGCGCGCTTTTACGGTTTTTTTCTCAAGTGAATTTTTGCTGTTTTCACAATAGTTTTGTGTTAAATTTTATTAAAATGGTGAGTAATTATTATTATTATATTATAAGTTATTGCAATAAGTAATTTTGAAGTTACTAAAATAGCATATTTGTGTTTGGGACGTGGGTGTCCCAATATGCGTGAAAGGTCTATATGATAAACAGATTACGTAGTATGTTTTATGATTTTAAATACAGGAATTTATACATATCTTCATTTTTTTAGGTCCGTAAAGGAAATAGAATATTCCATTTGACCGAAACCGAAGTGGAGGAATTTCCCATGGCTGATAATAGTGATACTGAAGATGGACTCACTTTGGACAACGAGGATCAGTCATTTTTACAACAAGATATGCAAGCCGGATTGTCGGTTGTGATAATCAAACCCGCTCTTCCAGAGTCCTCTCAAGAACGAGACCCAAGTCCAGGTCCTTCATCGACTACCTCTCTTGATTCACCATTATGTGAACCGGTTCCTGAGTACATGTGGAAAAAGAATATTTACCGGCCTTATGATTTTTCTACCGCTGATTATGAATTTGGGAAGATAAATATCTCTCAGCAATCTGACTCACTACAACCAATTGACATTTTTGAGACGGTTACAAGCATTAATTCGTTGATAGAGGAAATAATAATACCAGAGTCCCTAAGATATGCTCATCAAAATGGTTCAGTATACACTACAGACCTGCGAGAAGTTAGGGCTTTTATCGGTATGAACTATGTCATGGGTTACCATGTATTACCTACCCTAAGAAGCTACTGGTCAACTGAACCTGATATGGGCGTGCCTTACTTAGCTAAAATTATGCCTCTTTCAAGATTTGAGGAAATAAGAAGAAACCTGCACTTCTGTGATAATGCAACGCAACTGTCTCGGATATCGCCAGACTTCGATAGAGCATATAAAATTAGATCAGTGATGAATCATTTTAATTTATGTTTCCAGTCAGCTCTGAATAACACAATAACTGAGATTGTTCACCAGTATAATATAAACATGGGTGGGGTGGATCTTATGGACCAAAAAAAAGTTACATATGAAGTTGACAGAAAATCAAAAATTAAATATTATTTAAGACTTTTCTTCGATCTTTTGGATATTGGTATGAATAATGCTTACATTATATATGAAAAACTATATGCGCAACATCGCATTGAAGGTAGTTTGCTATTGTCGCTTGAATACCAACAGGTTGTGTCTAGAGCCATGATTGGTAACTTTTCTATTAGAAAGCATGCTCTGCCATCCACATCTATGACAAAGAAGAGGACTCAAAACTTAGGACATAAACAAGCGTTACCTTCACACGTGATAACAAAAGGGCCTTCACGTAAACGATGTGTGCAGTGTGCAAAACGAGGAATTGAAAATCGTACAATCAACATTTGTAACATATGGAATGTAAATTTATGTTTTACAGCAACAAGAAATGGTTTTGCAGACTTTCATATTTAAAATTAATTAATAAATTCCTATTATTTTAAAACAAATTAGTTATTTATTATTAGGAAAACACACACATTTCCTTCAACTGTAAGTCCTTACAATCGACGGATGCCGCCCCTTATCGCATATTGGGACACATTTGTCCCAAGCAATTTCTCGAAATCTACTAAAATTTCTTATTTTCTTATACTATATATATTTAAAATACCCACTTACACACTATATAATCCACTAATAATCATAAAAACTTTAGCGTAATTGTTTTGTGCGTGAAAGGGTTAACGACCTGGGCTAATTCCATCTGATGCCGTTTGATCAACAATTATATTCCCACGGACGTCTGGCAGGCGGCCGGTCATAAAACGATTGCCAATAACTTTTACAATATGTACCAAGAAAGAAGAGTACATATTGTATCGATCCAGTGTAGGAGAATGATAAATGACTCTGCAGAAATGTGTGGAGGTTGAATCCACTTGACAATTAAGGTAGTTGCTTAGACTTCACCATTTATGTGGTAAATATTCATATAGGAATCATTTTCGTAAAAGTACCAGAATTGCTCTAGAGGCAAATATTCATTTTCTATATATTCATGTGTAGTGATGGGTTAGAATACAATGTAACCACTTCTTAGCTCTCCTGTGGGAGTTATAAACGGGCTGAAGAATTAGCAGCCGAGTGAACAGCAGCACTTTCCTGGGAAACACATACCTATACCAAGTTCGGTCGTCGATTTAACGCCTTATGTGTAATAAATGGACTAGACTGCACAGATGACGTAATGATTAAGATGACGATCTTCCGTGCTAGTGCCATGGGTTCGATTCCCATGCAGGACAATACTTTGTGCAATTCAACTGTTGTTCAGAGTCTGCGTGTAATTTGTATATTAATTGCATGTTTATAAGGTCTCCTACAATACAAGACTTATTTATTGCCTTAATGTATATTGGTCTTAAAAAAATAAATGCACTGTTTGTCTAATAAAGACCGCAGCAATAGTTTTGTATTTCGTTGTGCTAAGATTGCGATTATTTGACATCGTTAAACCAAATTCATTATATAAAATTTAATTAATAGACACACGCACACTCGCGGAAGAGCAGGCATACATTTTCGCCGCGCGGTAGAAAGAGCGGGATATTTAAGTCTTACGAATTTTCGATCACGTCACGTGTCCTGGCGGGAGTTTAACATTTTTTACCCATCCCAAAAAGTTACGACGTTAACGACGTACCTACGTTAACGACGCTAAAAAAGGTTTCACTTAAAAAATGGACACTGATAAGTTGATGAAGTAAAGATATTCTTATGCCTCAGCACAATGGGGAATTGTTTATAATTTATTCTTAGGGGTTTCATACCCATATGAATTCTATACCTATTTATTGAAAATACAACAGTTTAAATATCTCAAGATTAATTCAATATATTATAATAGTTATTTCAATTAAGTGATGTTTATCAAATTCAACAAATTTATAACTAGCCTAACTAAGTCTAGCCTATGTATTAATTCAAATACAGCTTATAATAACTATCTATTATAATCAGTGATCGGAGTAGGTATATTGATTTTTGCTACTTGCGTCGGTAATGTTCATGTAAAGATTAACATGGATACGCCATTTTTCCGGAACGTCATTCCGGTACTGCCGGCATCACTGAAGTATTGTCTACAAATTCAAATAATTAATACAATTTGTTTTTTTTTTAATAGATTGCATTAAACAGATTTCAAAAGCTTTTATTTAATTTGTAATGTTTGTATACGTGTTCGACACTAATTTTGGAAGCTAAGTTAGAATCACTCCTCTATGTGTCCGTATGGGCTCAAATCTTATGTACCTTCAGTGAAAATACAATAACATGGTACCATGGAGCTGTTCTGTTTGTGGAGCCGGAAGAAAGCCATTGGAACTTTTTTTCTATGTTAATGTGTAACGGGACGAGCAGATCGCTCGCCTGATGGTAAGCGTCACGTCTGCCTATGGACAGATGCAGTGCCAATCAGTAACTAAATAGTTCTGCATGGCACTGCCCAGCGCCCGCTACACCGAGACGACAGTTATTTATTAGGTCTGATATACCCAGTAATTGCACTAGCTTCAATGCCCTTTCCCTGAAACATAGAAGTGTTGAACACACTCACATTTTAGGCAGAAATGTCTGGCAAATCGATGGTACCCACCTAGACGGCCCATTACAGGAACCTACCACCTGGTACCACCTTAACTAAATACTATAAACCCATCGACTTTGGACTTATTTGTTTTGTCTTTGAAAGCACTCGGTGCTACCTGATATCCCTACTGTAATGCCCATTTAGATTATATAGGTATAAAAAAAAACAATATAGATTTAAATAAATATCGTTTATTGTTAACACAAAATTATTTACATTCAATTTACATACAATATAAACATATTTTAATCTACATGCATTTCAGTTTCTACATCTGTGTAATTTTGACCTCCACAATTAAAATAAATAGTCATAAGTTTTTCTATGTTTTCTGGTTTCAATCTATTTCTTTTCACTTATAAAATCCATTTATGGGAAGAAAATGACCGTTCCACATCACAAGATGTTAAAGTTTTTTATATTTTCGGAATTGCACTCATTAATAGCAGCTCTAACTTGGTCAAAATGCAAAAGTGACTCCGCCAGTGATAAATTGTGTTTATGCAATGCTTTTAAAGAATGTTGTATTATACAGTAATTGTCTTTTATGTAATTTAAATCATTTTTTAAATTTTCTTTTTCAAAAATATTTTTCGCGTTTCGAATAGAAACAGCATCAGAGCTGCTCAAACAAGATAAAACATCTTTAATTTTCTCGAAGTTTTGAGCGTAGTAGGATGCTGCCTCTAACCAAGTACCCCACCTGGTAACGATTGGTTGAGGAGGCAGCGGCAAATCTGGGTATTTTTCTTTTAAAATTTTAACTCTGCTTGGTGCTTTCAAAAATATATTTTTTACATTAGCAATTATGATATCAATATCGTTTTATTCTGATCTAATTTGTTCCGATACACGGTGCAAAGCGTGCGCCAACCATGTGAAATGCTTCATTTCTGGCAAATAACTTTTTAAATTTCGTCCTGCAGATAACATGTACGCTACAGCATCAGTGCAGAGCACAAGAACGTTGCTAGCTCTAGTTTCGAATGAATTTTCCCACAAATTTTCTAAGCACTCTATTACGAATTGCGTAATTGTTTGTAGATTAATCACAGTTAGCACCTTACACGCTATCAAATAAGGTCGATTGAAATTAATGGGATCTAATGGTTTTATTAGAAAACTCACTACATATCGACCTAAAAAGTCTGTCGTTTCATCTAACGAAATCCAAAGTTTCTCATTTTTACTATATTACTTCGTCGAATGGAATCTAGTTTATTCTTGTAAAATTTATCCAAATAAACTTTCCTTAACTGTGATTCATCGGGTAGTTTACGATTAGCACACGCACAACAACAGGTACTACTACACATATATTTCTGAAAAAAATCTTGAAAAGCAGTATTTCTCATCTGCGACCAAAAATTTGATAAGATCGAAGTAAAACTCCTCCTGCGGCTGCTTATACGTTCCCTGGTGCACAGCGCCTTCAATATGTTTTTTCACGTTGCCTTTATTTCGAACTATCAAATGGCTCTCACACTTTGTGCAGTACATTGTACCACTAGCGTGATCATAAATTAACTCAGGATTATCGGATATCCATTTTTCTACTGTCTCAGCCTTGACGTTTGCCATGTTGAAGAGATGTAACCTCGTATTTGACCTAAAACCAAAACTTCATGACGTGAACATTACAAAATTGACATCTACGTTAATAGTTGTTTTACTTTTTTAATGTAACGTCACTCAATTGAAAAAGGGCACAAGCAAGCAAACGTAAGACTATATACTAGTAAATGAAAAATTACTTACCAGAACTTAAAAAGATTGGTTGAATATATTCAAATCAAGAGTGAAAGATGCAACTCCGTATAGTCCAGCCAAATCGTCGTTTAGAGCAGTATCCAGAATCCGTGTAGTCCAGCCAAATCGACGTTTAGAGCAGAATCCAGGAATCAGTCAGGGTCAAGTAACGTTTTTACAACACAATAACAAAGATGCGCACTCTACGAATCGAAGTAAAGGAGTGAGCTAGCTACCTGCGGGGCTACCCCCGCGTCGCGGTATGCATTGTTTTCGTAACCGGTTTGTGTACTATCTACAATCCTGTGTTCTGATTGGTCACTGAGTCATGTTGAGGGTACAGATTAAGAGTAAGACAGAAATTTAACCGCGTCTTTTGTGAGTGAAATATTTTGAGTCCAATTCACGTTTATACTAGTTTGAGTATTTGTTTTACTCGGTATATACTAAAATCATACCAAGTTTGAAGCTTCTATCTGTTACCGTTTTTATGATAGAGCTAAAACAAATATGCAAAAAATGTTTCTTGTATGGAATCGGTAATTTTTAACTTTTGATTTTTATTGTATGTTCTTATATCGGCCATAGTTATAAACTCTTTTTGAAAAATAGAATTGTGCACCTGCTAATGTTCGAAAGAAAAAGCTCAGTGAGTGACAGACATACAGCGGAGTCTTAGCAATAGGGTCCCGTTTTCAACCTTTGGGTATGGAACTCCAAAAAAACTAATTTGCAGCGGGATGGTGATAAATTATTAAGAAGATACTATTGGTCATATGGTTACATTGTAAAATGCCGGAAAAAAATAATATTCCGGAGGAATACCCATATTAATATATACGTTTCAGATTATTGACCCTAATTCAATATACCTACTCCGATCACTGATTATAATATACCCACACATCTCACAGACAATAAACTTTTTTCTCTACCAATCCTAATAAGAATAATTATTGTGCATTAGTATACAGGTATGCCGATTTTATTACTAGAATAACTTAAACTAACTATTTTTTTTTACTGATTTGGATAGTGTATCATGGTCTGATACACCCCCTTCAAGGATTCTACTAATTAAATCGGCAACCTGTATTGACAATGATTTTTGATGTTTACTAGGGGTGTGCGAATAATTCGAACTTACGAATTATTCGTTCCGAATCGAATATTAATATTCGATTCGAAACTCGAATCGAATAATTCGAAGTTTCGAATTATTCGAAAGTTCCCGAATAATTAGAAAAATTTCGAATAATTCGAAAAATTTGGAATTATTCGAATAATTTCGAATTATTCGAAAAATTTCGAATTATTCTAATAATTTCGAATTTTTTCGAATTATAATATTATTCGCAAATTTTTATTGTATTTTAAATTCGGAGTTTGTTATGTTCGATATTCAAATATGACATTAATAATTAATAAATATTTTATTTAAACCATGAAATATAACTACATGAATAGAACAATGAGTATGAACATTTGCTACAAATTTTTGTTTAAAAATAATAAATACGATACTGAATCTGGTGATAATGAAGTTCGTTTATCAGATACAATATCACCAGCAGTGGAAAATAATCTTTCACTTTCAGCAGAAGTACAAGGTATTCCTAAATATCTTCTCGCCATAAGTGACAATCGGGGATATTTATTTTTTCGAATTATTCGAAATTTTTCAAATTATTCGAAATTTTTCGAATTATTCGAAATTTTTCGAATTATTCGATTTTTTTCGAATTATTCGTCGAATTTCGAATAATTCGAATTATTCGATTCGAATTTCGAATCGAATATTAATATTCGATTTGATTCGATTCGAACGATATTCGCACACCCCTAATGTTTACATATTACATACATACATATCACAATACATATTACACATTTGAAATAAATTTATTAACTATTTAAAATAAAATCTGTAAGATTTCAATTGATTTGAATTTAAAAAAATCACATACAATCAAGATAAAATCCACATAATTTTATTTCAAATCACTATAGGCGACAATAGATGAAGTGTTCTCTCTGGATAAGGTTGGATAATGGACCTGTGATTCAGCTTTCAATCCTGGGGTAACTAACATTATCAGCTATAATCCACTCTTGCACAAGTTGCTAAAAACACATTTCCTAATAGCATAATTTATTTTAAAGTGGCTAAATATCTAAATATTAAATTCTATATATTATCTAGAATAACCTTGCCTGCACATTTTGTTGTTGAATAAATATGGCTAACATTTCTATTGCTACATATTCAATTAGGCATACATTTATTCATTATTACTAGTTGTAATCAAATGGTCTCTATGTCATTAAAAAATAGTGTCTTCAAGTAGCTCCAAGTACAAAGAGCCATCCAATTATTATTACATAATATGTCCATAATGACTAATTTCTATATATTTATGATAACACGTAAACTCCTTGCAGATTCATTGCAATTACCATTATTAAGTCTTATCTAATTGTTCGCCATAAGTTCACTTTCACAGCTTACAAGCTTCTACAAATTAAATACTAGGAATCTTGCGGCTGCCACAACGGATCATCATCAGAATCAAGATCGTCAGAGTCATCTGAAGAATCACTGCTCTCAGATGAGGTATCACTGCTATCGTCTGATGAATCACTACTATCAGATGAAGAATCTGAATCATCATCATTTTCATTAATAACATACATATGATTTATTTTTGGCAAACCTGGCACCAATTCCAATGATGCCATTTGAGCTGCCATTTCATTTTGCATTATATCCATTTCTTCTTGATTAACTAACTCGGCTGCATGTTCTAATTCCTCTAACTCCAAATCAAGATCATTCTTTATTATTTGTATGTTGGCAATATTATCACAAAGCTCGACCAATTCATCGGATCGACATTTCTGTAGAAATATTAAATAGTCTTTAATATATAATTGATTTAATATATATCTTGCTTCATTGCTACTATTAAACATTTGATGTATATCAATTAAACATTTTATAATAAATTTCTTGCCTCTTCTGAACAATAATACTAAATCATCTTTAACTTTTTCACACAGATCAAAATGTCGGAAAATTGGATATATTAATGCTCTTCTGTAACAGTTAATCAAAACTTGTTTTGTATCATTAAATGAACAAAACCAGCTTAAAGTTGCCGATAGTTTGTTCACAGTCCAACTTGATTCCACAGAGCTATCGTTTAAAGTACTCCTCTTATCATAGCAATAGCCATATAAAATATCAACCAATCCATATAAGACTTGCTTATATTCCAACTGATTTAAGAGATAGTGTTTATTTGGTAATTCTTTGAGTACAGCCACTTCATTCTCTGAAAATTCTAAATTACTTTCGTCGAAATTTTTAGAAAATACAGTTACATTTAAATATGGCTCCATGAGTTCATTATCATAGTAATCGGCTAAATAATGGTCAGAAGAGAATTTGTTGTTTTCATATTTTAATTTCTCAGTATGTCGTTCAGCTTGAGATACATTCTCTGGAACTCTTAGTTCAAAAATATGGGGGAATTCGCTGCCTATATTACTGAACTCTGTAATTAATTTATTTGCGAATCCATATGTGAATTTGTCACAATCATCACTGTCAACTTCCGGTTCTAGTGTAATATTGTTATCTTCCAACATTTCGACGAGGTTGGGATTGATATTTGGTATATCTCTTGGTGCTAATAAGCTAGTAATCATGTCTAAATTCTCGAAATGTTCACCCGGTACTTCTTTATCGAATGTTAAATTAAAATCACCCGAGTCACATACATATGAACCTTTCGAGCGGTCATCATCAACTATTTTACCTGGTAAACGTAACCGCAAAAAGTATGGACTGGAAACAAATAAAAAATTCTCACCGTCAACATCTATTTCCGTATCGCCAATGTTTGTATACGGAGCGTGCACGTTTATAAAGACATGATTCTCATCTTGAGATAATTTAAAACGTGGAGTTAACATCTTGTTGATGATCTCATGCACTGCTAGATAATATTTAAATCCACGAGATAAATAAATCAATTCAAAGCACAAAAGCAATTAAATAATCAATAATAAATTCGGTACATATACACACAGACTACATATACATATGTAACCAATTTAATCGTAATTCATATTTTGTTAGTTTTTTTTTTGGAGTTTATGGCTTGGTTACTTAGACCTTTAAGCCAAGTCTTCATAGTTTAGACACTTCGTGCCTTGTCTTCCGTATTATTGTTTACCACTTCTTCAAATTGTAATTAGTCCTTGATAGTCACTGTCCGTCAGTAAGTCAAGTCGTTACTATCAATTTGGCGCTGATAACCAAATTCATAGTTTCGTTGGGAATTTTGGGTGAACACGAATATACACGAAAACCACTATTATACCAAATTCACTACACTTCAGCACTTTAACTGTATCATATTCCATAAAATACCAGCAAAATTATTCAATATAACACTACAAAACACTAAAGAAATGAATATAATACAAGAGCGTGACATGACATTCCCATATTCGAGCCAAAACTCCAAGTTTGTTACAGTGTTTCCACTATCAGATTTTAGTTTTACCCTAGATTTCTCTATTAAATGCCCTAAATACCTTAATTATTCTCTGAAAATCCTTGATTTAGGACGCAAAATTTAAATGACTTTAATTACTTGATGATTTGAATATATATTTTAATTTTCATCTATTAATCAGAGGTAGTGAACAGTTAATCATAAGAAGAATTCATTTTATACTGCGAAAGAAGTAGATAGTGAACAATGTGATGCTGATGCTGAAGCTAAAGCACTGGGCTTAAGTTTTTGAGCTTCATTCAATATTTGTCTGTTGGGTTCTAAAATCGAGCCTGTCATACCTAGTTTGGTATGCAACAAATCATTGAGGGTTTCATTGTGAAGCCTGTTTTTTTTATAAGTTTTACATTTTTTTAGTACACTGAGTAATCTTTCCACCTCAGTATTCGAAGATGGCAGTGCTAATAGAAAGGAAATCACAACTTCAAGGTATTTGTAAGTTCCAAAATGATCTTTCAAGCTTAACACTTTATTCCAATATACTTCCATTGGTAATTTTGAGACCTCTTCTTCACTTTTTACCTTGAAATAATTCGCTTCAATAAGTGCTTGTTGACGCCATTTATTATCCGCTTTTTGTATATTACATTAATTACTTAAAAAACTGAAATGGCTGAACACAGGATGTGTTACAGAACGATTTTCCAACTGTCGTGTAATTTGTGGATCTACATATTTTATCAAATGGAAAACATTTTCAAAGTCAAATCTGAATTCATCATCATTTTTGCGTATCGCCGCCCAGCAATTTTCACCAGGTCATTTTACCCCAAATTATCCTAAATCCCTAAAAATATTAAATAGCCCTAAGCCATATTTTAAATTAGCAGTTTCGCCCTGAAAAATGGTGATATCCCTAAAAGTGGAAACACTGGTTTGTTATGCGCCACAGCTATTTAAACGCAATAATCCCTGGCCGCAGACTATAAACCATAAAATAAATATTTAAAAAATAAAATCCTGTGCCAATTTGTCTGGACAAGGTGGAATATTATAATGTGTGTGAACTTATGATTTCGTTCATGAGTAGCATATCTATGTATGTCAAAGACATTTGTTTATTGTTACAACTACTGTTGGTACTGTATTATTTACGAGTACCCAAACAATATTTTTTGTAGTAAATCTTTTTTAAAGTGTAATTACTAATAAAAGATAACATAATGGTTTTAAGCAGAAAGAATTTATGAAGTAACAGGCATTCGGTAAAAAGAAATAACATTATGTGCAGGAAGTACACCTAGTTAATTTATTAGTATATATTATTATCATTGTTCTTATATTATCGATATGTACTCTTCAAATTCTAATGTTACTTTCAAACTTAATCATTATCTTTCACAAACCCAAATAAGTATGTGCCAGTCATCGCATCAATTGCATTGGTGGTTACATAAACTTATTTTTTTTATTAAATAATCTCGTATTTAAATTAATTCCGGAAAAAGAAACATTATCAAATTCTTATCAGGCCGTAGGGTCATATATATAGAACAATAACGAAGCGTGATATCACCAGATATTTGGCACCCCTCTGTGTTACACAGAGAAATAGTAACAGCTAATTATAAATTAGTATAGTATAGTATCTATATTATCAAAATAATAGAAACAAGCAACAACTACTCGTCAAAATCCATTCTACTAACAAACCACAGATTAATATATTGTAACTATAACAAACTACTATAATTATAAGTAACAATAACTACTACTATAATTATAAATAACAGTCCATGGTAACTTTGTTGCTTTAACGCAAAGAGGGAAGTTATTTACTAAAATATAACGTTTACGCTACGTTTATAACTTATATCCTACACTTGTAGATCATAATCATGTGTTAAAATATAAGTAGGTATTTATAAAAAATACATTTTGTTTCTTCTCTATTAAGCATAATAAAATGTGTTCATCAGCATTGATGTTTGTATCACACTTACCTAGTTCCCATCATGAGCCCACGGATAAATATGCTATAATTATTTTTTTTGTGACTTCCCACAGACAATTCTGTAAAGGAGTGTTGAATATTGTTTTCTAAATCCGTTACCACATGGGAAAGCATTTTTTATGTTATAACACATTTTTCGAGTTTTAATAAAATGTCCAGAAAACCACCAAATCAATCAATGCAATCAATAATTAGCGAGGTCGGCCCCGATCTGTCGGACGCCCAATTCGGTTCCGGAAGGAACGTACGACGATCGCTTGAGGGCCGTGGTCACGGAGTCTGTCACTGGTTCTGGGCTGCTGTTGGCGGTGTCTGTAGACATCATTAACGCATTCAATACTCTATCATTCAGTTGCATCAGGGAGGTACTCGGATATGACGGGGTGCCCGTATACCTGAGGCGTCTTCTATAAAAACTGAGTAGGGGACGTTGTCTTGGGGTCCACTCTGTGGACCATCGGCTACGACTGGGCGTTGAGAGGGAGCATCTCCCCCTCCCATGGCCTGGGAGTAATCTGTTACACCAACGATACACTCGTCACAGTCCGAGGTAGGACGCTAGAGGAGGCAGCACAACTAGCAACTATTGGCACCGAGGAGATTGTCAGGTGGATCGAGGCCCTGGGGTTAAGGTTGGCCCTGGATAAGACGGAGGCCTTATTGTTCCATGGGCCCCGCACTAATCCACCCACCGACGTCTCGATCACCGTTAATTCGGTTCCCATCAGCATCTGGGCCCATATGAAGTATTGGGCCTGGTGCTTGACGGACGATGATGGTGGTTCTGGGAGCATTTCCGTCAATCGTTGTCTGCGGCATCCTGTCCAGGCTTATGCCGAATGTAGGTGGACCAGTAGATCCAGTTGCAGAAAGGCGTGAGACAGGGAGATGTCATCTCTCCGAAACTGTTCACCACTGCACTGGAAGATGTCTTCAAACTCTTAGACTGGACCGGACTCGGCATCAACATCAATGGCGAATACATCACTCACCTTCGATTCGCAGACGATATCGTCGTCATGGCAGAATCCATGGAAAACCTGGGCACCATGCTCAACGATCTCAGCAGGGTATCCCAACTAGTGGGTTTACGAATGAACATGGACAAGACGAAAGTCATGTCAAATGCCCATGTCATTCCTGTACCGGTCCTAGTTGGCAATGCGCTTCTCGAAATTGTCAATCATTATGTTTGCCTTGGACAAACAATCCAGTTAGGTAGATCCAATTCCGAGAAAGAGGTCAGCCGACGAATCCAACTCGGTTGGGCAGCGTTCTGGAAACTTAAGAGGATATTCTTATCCAACATACCTCAGTGTCTGAAAACAGAGGTCTATGGCCAGTGTGTGTTACCAGTGATGATTTACGCCATGGAAACGTGGTCCCTTAATGTAGGCCTCATAACCAGGCTCAAAGTCGCTCAGCGTGCTATGGAGCGGGCTATGCTCGGGATTTCTGTGCGAGATAGAAGCCGAGATACGGCAATCCGCAGACGAACGGGTGTAATCGACATAGCACGAAGAATTAGCACGCTGAAGTGGCAAAGGGCAGGCCACATTGCTCGAAGAACCGACAACCGCTGGGGAAGAAAGGTTCTAGAATGGCGACCACGTACCGGACGTCGCAGTGTAGGACGCCCCCCCACTAGGTGGGCAGACGACCTAGTGAAGGTTGCTGGGCGTCGTTGGATACAAGCGGCACAGGACCGCACTCTGTGGCGTAACATGAGAGAGGCCTACGTTCAGCAGTGGACGGCAATAGGCTGAAATGATGATGATGATGAATGTAATAATGAATGATTAATAATGTAATGATGTAAAAATGTAATGACCTAATAATGTAATAATATACCGTAATGTGACGATGATGAATGACTCTTGAATCTGTATATGTAATAAATAAAGATAAGAATCCCCTATGGGGATCTGAAAAACTCATTATCCTGTTAGAAATAAGTAGCTAGTAAATCCCTTTTTATGAAACAGACGTTCGCGGGCTACTTAACCAGGACAAAAAAAAAATAAGACTGGCTTTTTAAATATTCCACCCCTAAAGGGGATCGCGTAGGTGTTAACCTAAAAAATTCACATTTTCAAATACTGCCCGTACTGACTTGAAATTTGGTGTGGACTTTCTTTTTGCCCTGTAAAGGTCGGATGAAAGAAATTCCTTCTCCGAAAGGAATTCTATGTAGCGAAAGTAAACTACCTACGCAATTGAATTGACGTAATCGACGCGAAGTGAGGGCGCTAGTATAATATAAAATTTTCACAGTATTTAAAAATATTGTAATAATTTATCATTTCTTTTTGAATAATTTATTTCAAAAATTTTCTTTATTGTTCTTGGTGGCAAACGAGCAAGAAGTACACCTGATGGTAAGTGTTACACCCATGGACCTTTGCTATACCAGAGGTTCAGCTAGGTCGCTACCTACCAATAAAAATCCCCAAACTCACCCAGAAAGTTGGGCTGCCGGTTCTCTCACTCACCGAATTAAGCACAGCAGCATATTGCCACTGCTCCGACGTCGATCTTCTGTGCGAGTGTGGTACTGCCCCGGACGCACCGGCCGCGGCTGTAGACAGAAAACTATCAACAGCGTGGTCCTACCAGAACTATAGTCTATCCTAATCTAAGAAGTGCGCTTTGACAGCTGTCGGAGTAAGTTGTCTAGGTATGTGAACTAAATAATCGCTATCGAAAATATCCGATTTTAGTGAGAAATCGATATTAATTCTTTTAAATTAATAATCGGCTTATTTTTTATTTTTCAAAAAGGAGTTGAATAAACTAAGTGCTAAATTAATACTAAACAAATTTAATTATTTCAGCATTAAATCTATTCATCATATTTACTAGGATTAGGTTAAGTAAAAACAAGAACTGGACTTGAAAATAGCTATTTATTCAGAATCGCTACTATTACTTGAATTATCATCGTCGCGAACATTAATAATTATTTCCTTATCAATCAAAGTATCGAAATGTACATCTCTGTCAAAATCTCTATTCGATTAATTGTATTATTCTAATATTTTTACCGATTATTTGGATATTCGTGAATTGGAAGTTGTCAAGCACTACTGTATACCAAACTTGATGACTTGACAATGTTAGATCGTTAAGAACAATAATTATTTTACTATTTACCATTTTATTTTAATTTTAAATTAGTTTTACGAGTTTCAACATTAGATTATTGTGCAAGAAAGTCATCCGCAACGTTAATTATGTAAATAACTTAATAGTTCTTTAAAATTATAGATTTATTGTTTGCAATCTTGCTTATACGTTTGACCAAGGTTATTGTGTATTAAAAAAATGCGAAACGTCAAAATGCACTTCTTAGATTAGATGAACTATAAATTTTGTGTAATTTATTTGACTATGAAAATTTTCTTCTTCTTCTTTCTACGTATTTGCAATCAGCTACTTAAACGAGCCATTGTTGCCAGTGTCGAGTTATAATTATTTTCACGTTCTTAATCTCTTCAGGTTAGTCATTTTCCGTCAGTAAGTCAAATTGTCATCATCAACAGTACCTACTATGGCCACACTGTTAATGGTATCTTGTGGGAATATAGATGGAAAACGAAAACGTTGTAAAGCACTTTTATATGATATTCACTATATACCAGCAGTTTTGTCACATCACATTACATAAAATGCCATCAAAATGATCTAATATAACACGTTAAAACTCTAAGATATCGAATATAATACAAGAGCACTACATGACGTTTTAGATTCCCGCCAAACATCCCCCACCTCTGAAAGGCAATGAAAACTATTTTTTTTTGGAGATTAGTAGCATATAGTTGCAGGGAGATTAAAAAAATGTAGATAGTTCACCTTCATTGCCTACTCTTGCTGAATAGAACCTTTATGTGCATTTACTTATATTTTGATATTCCTTTGATGGACATCAATCTTTATAAATACTCATAATTATAACATAGGACGTAGATTTATTATGATATACCTATATACAATTATTTAGAAATTGAGAATTAAATTTACTTATGAATTAATTTACAATTTCTCAATAGACACGTGGCTTAAGTGTATCTAGACAGATCAATATATTTTGCGCGATTATACAACGTTTAGAAGTACATATGTAACTATTGTATGTCCACTATCATCTCCATATTATTTAGGGTTTAAAAATATACACAGGACATCCTCTAAACAAACCAAATCTATTTTAGATTAGTGGATATTTTTATAGAGTGGGCGGACTGGTAGGCGTAAATCAGTGTAGAACTTTCACTCAAGTATATTGTGGAGCATGCTGTGTTTTAAAAGGATCAGACTGATAAATTCAAAATTAATATATAGTAGTTTTTAAAATAAGCTTCAGTAATAATCGTTTGTTTGTTTTTAATCTTAGTGGTATTAAAATATATATGGCGTTGTGTTAGGAGTCAAGTATTGCTTTTGCGTAGGTTCCTATTTCACAAAAGTGGTGTGCAATTTCAACACTGGTGGAGTATCTATCACATTTTTGCAAGTATTGTCATAAATTGACATTTGTTATTGACATTGACATACATAATTATTGAAAAGTTATTTCTTATGAATTGTTCAATTTATTTAAAAATATAAATAATGTAATTCTTAAAAAAGAGCATCGAGATTTATCATTCTGGGCTTTTTGTTGAACTTTTTGTCAATGCGGTATATTTAATTTTAATACTTCATAGATTTCTTTTTTGTATTTTTGTTATTTTTTATGTTCAGTATTGTTCAGACTTTTTTAAATACTTATAAGTTATGCCAGTCGGTCGGAAACGTTGGAATTTACATGGTAAGTTTATAGGTTTTAATTGATATTTTTAAATATGCTTTTTGGTATTAACATGTCCATAAATGATAATGTTTTGATTGTGATATCATAGGTATTTTTACTGGATGCGTCCAATAGTTTAGAATATGTTGTTAGTTAATCAGTTACTGTTTGATGTGAGTACATTACAAGTATTTCTAAAATCATAGATTGATTATATATCAATTCTCAAGGATTTTAAAAATCCTTGTATAGCAGTAGGGTTGCCACCTTTATTTTGTGTTAATAAAGTAAATTAGTTAATGAAGGAAAAGGTACTTTGTATCCACATAAATTACGATTTACATTACCTTACATTACTACATACATACATTTTTTTTATTTATACATACTATCATACATTACTTTCTTTTAAAATATATTTTTTAATTGAATTTAGCAAATTTATAGAAAAAGTATCATTGCTAAACAACATCTTTGTACTTTATATTTAATTTAAAATAAATAAATAATTATTTTTAATTTAGTTTCTAAAACACTGGTTGTTTTGCCTTGTCATTTGCTTTTCATCATAGACAAAACTCTTTGCAGACATGATGTAGAAATGAATATTAGAAATTAAATTAATTTATACAAATTTAAGAAATTATAATGAGTTTTATAATTAATACTAGAGAAATCAACAGATGAAATGTAATACAATATTTTCACAGACTTTATAATACATATGCAGTGTAGAATACAATTATCCAGAAAAATGTACAATACTCAATCACAAAATACAGGTACCGTAGTTGTGAAAGACTGCACGCTTAGTAATTAATGGTCACAAATCAATCTTTAATATCAAGATATGAAAGGTTGATATGTAGACACACACACTATACTATCTTGTAGTCAAATTCTTATTGGGTTTGTGTATTAACCCTCAATAAGAATATCAAAAGTTTTGTGATGATTGGTCTACTTACTACTTTGTCCGAATGCTGAATGCACGTCTGGTTAAGAAGATATACAATGCGAAAGTGGAAGGATGTAGGTACCGGGGGAGACCGAGACTAACCTACCTAGACCAGATCGGTCATGTACTGAAGGAAGGTGGAGTCAAGAGTCTCCGAAACTGTATGAAGAGAATTATGAATGTTGAAGAAGCCAGCCAGCCGAAAATTAAACTGAGCAATGACATGTATAGGTGCTTGAAAAATTAGAAGTATGTACATACATACATACATATCATCACGCCATATCCCTTGCAGGGTAGGCAGAGAGAACAGAGTGCCAGAGAACTCTATCCTTGCATACTTCACTCGCTTCCTCAACATTCATAATTCTCTTCATACACACTCGCCGGTTTCGGAGACTCTTGACTCCACATTCCTTCAGTACATGACCGATCTGGTCTAGATAGGTTAGTCTCGGTCTCCCCCGGTACTTACATCCTTACACTTTTGCATTGTATATCTTCTTAACCAGACGTTAATTCGGCATTCTTTCCACATGTCCGAACCATCGGAGCATTCCCTTTCGCATCTTTACACCAATACTCTCTTTCATACCTACTCGCTCTCTTACGTCGTCGTTACGAATGCGGTCGGTCAGCCTTACTCCACAGATTTGCCGCAGAGATCGCATTTCGACCGCATTAATTTACTACTATACGCAATAATTTCTACTTTGTAACTTACTATAACGCAATAATTTCCACTTTGTAACTCTGTGAATAGAATAATTGAGCAGGACACAACAATTTCATGATGCTATAGTATACTTTCTAAGGGTTTTCTTGCTCCAGATGGTCCACAAGGTTCCTTGAGACGTCTGCGTAACCAGTTAGCTGAGGATGGCTGTGCAGAGTCACAAGTGGTACTTGCTAAACAATTGTTGGAAGAAAAATGTGGTATGTTTATTTTATTTTAACTAAATTGCATTTATATGGTGATGGAGTTAGAATACATTTATCCATCCCCTTTCTTGCCTGTGGATGTCATAAAAACAACTAAGGTATATGATATGTAGGTATGTATACAAGTGAAAGAAAACTTGTAATTAGAGATTTTACAGATATTAAGATTTGAATCCGAATATGGCTATTAGAATATCATTTTACCGGTTTCAGATATAGTTACAATATAATTTTTTTATGGATTATCATTGGACAGTTTTGAATACAAAATTATTTCGGATTTTCTAACGGTTTCAAATAGGTTTTCAGTCAATCAATCAATCATTTATTTTGCAAATATGGATACAAATATCTTACAATAAAAATTTACAGTTCTTCCATATTTTATCATAAGGCATGCAAACTTTAGGTTTCGTATTTAAAACATGAACAATTTATTTAAAATTAACCCGGCGCAAATGACATGAAAATAATTACTAGGACGATGACGCCGGGTCATATTGACCCGAATTTTATTTATAATTTTTTAAGAAATTTAGCATGTCACCTTAATTTTAATGACTGTTTATTAAAAAGTATTCTTTGCTTGGTTAGTAAAATAAAAATAATTACAATAAGTCCTAGAAATATAACTTTTATTAACTCTCCCAATAACACATACAAAATCAACTTAGAAAACTTAACATATTTATATTTTGATTTTTGGGTAAAGTATTCTTAGCAGCAATAGGAAATAATAATCTTATGTACCAATGGAGAGATCAAATGACCTTTATAATATAGAAATAAAAAAGAATCAGTCTTCTACGTCATCATTCAGGCCCACAGAACTGCTGCAATTATTGCAGTATGGAATCAAATGGTAGGGGCAAATGTAAATATGGAACGCATGACAAGTGTGAGAGGTTATCTTATATTTTTTAGACGGACATACTTGATATTTTTGCGACATTTTTTCGAGTTTCTAAAACTTTTGGTAAGGCTCTTCCCTTGGGCCACCCAGGAAATCCGCTATTCTTTTGTGCAATTGATGAGGCAAATTTACATGTGTTTTTCGAGTTTGTAAATTCTCGTGTAGGAGCATTTACAAACTCGAGAGCGAGTCGCAGATTTTGGCTTGAGCTACAGGTTTCACATCAGGCCTTTCAGATAATATATTCTCGGATTAGGTACATTCGGTCGTGCAGGTGTATTTTGCCACATTCTTCCATCCTTTTCTTTATAAAATTGTGGCCGGAATTGGTGTTTTACGGACACAAGAGTGATATTATCTGAATCTGACCCGTATCACTAACTTCTTGTTTAGTTTCACTGTCATTGCTGCGTTCAGATAAATGGTCGTCAATATCCACGTCTGAAGCAGTTTTGAGTCTTCATTGTCAGAATCGGACTCTTCTAACAACGCCACAATACTAGCTGCGTCATTTGTCAATGATATTTTCACTAACCTATAATAAACAATGTTAATTAACGTAAACACACCAAATAAGCAAATAAACGTAAGTCACGAAACTACTACACCAGCGATGACGCTGGGTCATAATTACCCGTTTTCACTTGATGCACATGTATCTCCCAGCGGACTCGATGGAGCACTGAGCGTATCAATGAAGAGGGTAGAGGAAGACCGTATCTCCAGTTACACAAACGTTCGATGCATACGACCGACGCAAAAATAAAATATATTAGTTTAAAATTGCGTCGGGTCAATATGACCCAGGGTCATTGTCTCCGCGAATTGTCCGGTCACCCGACGTGAGGCCACCGCGTGAGAACGACGCCTCGACGGCGAAAGCTGTCGGGGCGTCGACAGGAGAGGAGCCCGAGAGGGCATACCGCCGAGCGGGCCACCGAAGACAAAGATCGGGTACCGGTGGCCCGCTCGCACGGCGAAGAAGAGGTGCTTGCAGGGTGGGTTTGCGCGCCGCCTCTTCTGTCACCCCGGACCGATTTGGCGGGGTGCGACGTCCATAGCCCACCGCAAAAAAAAAAAAAAAAAAAAAGGGTCATTGTCTCCGCCACCGAAGTAAAAAATCGGGTACCGGTGGCCCGCTCGCACGGCGAAGAGAGAAGGTTTTACGGTGGGTCTATGGGGTCATGCGCCGCCTTTTCCGTAACCCCGGACCGATTTGGCGGGGCGAGACGCATCCATAGTCCACCATTTAAAAAAAAAAAAAAAGGGGGTCATTGTCTCCGGGTTAAAAAAATAATAAAAAAAAAGTACATCATTAACAATTCATGAAATATTAAAATTTATATTATATTAAGGCATAAAATATTTATTTAGTAATAAGATTAAAATACAATATTAATGCATAAAATGATTACATATGTATTAAAGTTTTGTTATAGATAGGTATTGCACTTTAGGGAATTGTAAATGTGTGGTGAATATTATATTATTCCTCGTTGGAGAAGCTTACATTTAGGCTGTGAGCTCAGCCATTAAAAAATAAACTGTTGCAGCATATCTCATGCAAATACTGATTATCTGAAATTATTCGAAACTTTTATATTGGTTTTAGATCAGATATATTTTCATTTGCAATATTCAATAGTTTCGTTCACAATTATGGAGTTCTATAACATTCAAACTTGAAATAAAACTCCATGTCAACTTGTCAACCAGCAGTGTAGCAAATCAATTTCCGTGGAGGCAGTTCCAGCCAAATAGTGATGATGAGTGATGCTGATGTTGATGTCATTTGTTTAATATTCCTCTTATTATAAATTTGTCCCTTCATGAGGAGGCCAACATATTTACCACTGTGATACTTGTAGACTAACAATAGCTGATGGTTGAATGGTTTGATGAGTATGTTATAATAGTGTGTAAATTACTATGCTATCAAAATTTATTAGAAATACGTATGAGAAAATTACTATATCATCTTTCTCCTAATCTTATCTCAATTACTTGGGGTCAATACTATTGTATTGACCCCAAGTAATTTATGACATCCACAAACAATGCAATCGTTGGTATTATTCATAACCACTACCACACGACAAGTTCTATTACCTATATCATCATTCTCCTACTCTTATACCAATTACTTGGAGTCGATACAATATGTACTCTTCTTTCATAGTACATATTGTAAAAGTTATTGGCAATAGTTTTATGACCGGCTTCCTACCAGACGTCAACCCTCCTTGGGAATGTAATTGTTGACCAAACAGCATTAGATGGAATTGGCCCAGGTCGTTATAAGGCTCTTAGTCGTCTTTTACGAAATCCACGAGCAAAGTAAGGGTTGGTAGTATTCGTAGCCGCTACCACACTGTGAGAAATTTTTTATATATATTTTTTTTATATCGTCTGTAGAATATCTGACCTAGATTAAATATTATATAAAAATCTTTTAAATTTGTATTGCATGGTCACCACTGTGTAATTTAGCTTACATGGATGGTCAATTTGTCGAAAAATTGTTTTTGTTTTCGTTCATATTGTTCCTCATTTTTATTTTATTAAAATGAGTGACTGATTAGTTATAAAATCTTGGTTGTTAGCGATATGATGACCGCATGTGGAACTTGAAACCACGTCTATTGGAAATTTATTCCAATCGCTTTACCAATTGTTCTGGTGTGGGTAAGAGTGTCTGATAGCAAAATTGTGATTTTGCTTTATCGTCTTAATGCGACATATTTTGATTGGTTATAAATATTATTTGAATTTTAGCATGGCCTTAATTGGCTTTGGTCACCATAGGTCTATAATTATTTCATATGGATGTTGTAAATATGCAAGGGTGCTACTCTTGTATAAGCAAATTTCGTAACATAGTGGTAGACAGATCTTATATTTTTTTAAGATTGTCCTACGTGGTAATCAAAAATCATACGCCACTGGCACGATAAACTGTTATCTTATTCACTACACGATTTGTGCAGTAGCAATATTGGAATTATTGAATCCAAATATGCCAGGCTTTATTTACTTTTTATTCAGACACTACTGCCATGCTAACACAGATGTTGTTCCATATTTGCATATTAATAGGAACAGATAATTAATTCTAGTTGCAGATATTTATTATTCTTTCAATTTATTTGACATATTTTTACACCTATGTATTTACATACAGCATATGGTTAACTAACCACTGTTACAATAATGGTATGACATTTTTCTGGTTTGATTAATTCTGTTGTGCTGCATAATAATCATTCAGTGATACCTAGTAGCAATAGAAACGTGATATTTTTTAAATAAATTTGGTTAACCATGGCATAAGATGGGGTTAGCTCAGGTCGATTTAAATCTCTTAGACTTTCACGATACCCACAAGCAATGTAAAAGTTGGTAGTATTTGTAACCGCTATCAGACAGCACTAAAGAAGCAACACCTAAAGATAAACTCCAAAAATATGTGGGTTTCTGTAAATTTCTATATAAAATATAAGTAACTATTTTTAAGGAGAAAAAATTCAAGTAAATATCGGGCAATCCTTAGCAACAAGTTCGAAGTGTGGAAAATGTCATAGCTTGACAGCAATAGGATCGAAATTTCTTACAGGGATTAGGGTTATGTAGCGATTTATGGCTGTATTTAAACCTTAATTTAAACTTTATTTCCTCCGGAATCATCATTCTCCTGCTCTTATTCCAATCACGGTCATGACGGCGGAGTCGACGTAATAGTACATAATGTAAAAGTCATTGGCAATAATTTTATGACCGTACGCTTGCCTGACGTCAGAACCTCCTTGTAAATGTAATAGTTGACCGAATGGCATCAGGTGGAGTTGACCCAGGTCGATATAAAGCTCACCCTGGAGGTACGTCCTGCCTGAGGCCCTTAGCGCCACGACCCGTCGGGAGTCAGGAATAGACATGTCGTTGTTGACCATCATTTCTAAGATGCTTGACAGCGACAGGTGCTGTTCGTCGCTGGCCTCCTTCTGCGAGGTGGTCGTCTCTTTGAAGAAGGCCGCGGAGTGGGAACGCGAGGAATTTGCTTCCACAGACTTGCTCCGCAGGCGGCGACTAGGGAGGAGGAGGCGCCGTTACGCGCATCTCCTCCCGACTGGACGTGACCAAATGTCCTAGCGTTAAGGTGTCGGGGATAAATGTCAATAGACGATTTAAAACCGCGCAATGGACCGCTGTGGTTTTAGTGGGTATTTCAGTTGAGAAGTCGGCGAGTCAACCTCCGTCTGTCACCGGCGGGGAATAGTGCGCAAATACATTTCCACAGCGTGAACAAAAAGTAAAAGGTCGATATAAAGCTCTTAATTGTCGTTTACGATATGCACGAGCAAAGTAAGCATTGGTAGTATTCGTAGCCGATAACACTTAGGCGGCAGTAGCACCACCATGGGTGAAGTAATACGTGCAGTGCCACCAAGAGTAATAAAAAAAAAACACACCGCATCTCCTCCGGGGATATCTTCTCTTCTTAATATACATATATAAATGACGCGTCACGTTGTTTGTCCGCGATGGACTCCTTAAGTACTTAACTGATTTTAATTAAATTTGCACAGCATGTGTAGTTTGATCTAACTTAAAAGATAGGATGGCTTCCATCTCAATTTATAGTCGCAATATTATTTTATTGCAAATTATTTGTCTTTTATTTGACAGTCACAATTATCTGTTATCTCCAAACGATTCTAACAGATGGCGATACTTTTGACTGGATTGAGTAAGTATTTAATAGATGGCGCTATGTTAAACGTACAAACGTTTCATATAAGCTACAATTTATTAGCATAACCACCACTTGTTACTGAAGCTACCTTAGCTACAGCAACGCGTGGCCGGGTCTGCTAGTAGACTATAAAATAGGTAAATAAATTGTGTCACTATCTTTAGGTTTATCATCAGTGCGAGAAGTAAACGTCATCTATTTCTTCACATTTGTATTCTATCTGTTGTTTCATTTTATTGCCTTACAGAGCTGGAAGCAGACAAAATATCAAACTTTAAACAAGCACTAGAATGGTTGATTTGCGCTACAGAGCAGGCCCATCCTGAAGCAAGAAGAATGTTGCGAAGGTATTCCTTATAATATATCACTTTAATCTATTGCTTTATTCCTTTTATTCTACGTAATCTATTCATCAGCTTATTACTGCGGATTTGAACAATTATTTTTATTCTTTTGTAATTTAAATTATTTTTGAATCTGAACGTTGTCTGGCGCAACAGGTGCGAAAAATCTGTGGAGTATTTTGAAATAAAAACCTTAACCAAATATACCACCTCTGTAACAGTACAGAAAAAAAAGTTATGTCATTTTATTTATAAACGACGTTTACGTCATTATGGCTAAACAAAATATTTGTAGTACAGTGCACCAAACAATAGATGCTTCAAGTGGCAATTATTCCGAAGACTGCATGTATGTAACATTGCATTCCCGTTAATGATATGAGGTAATCAGTCGTCCATTGTTATTGCCGACATTCTTTTAAAAAAATAAACTAGCGTCTTTATTTGCAGTAGACTGTGCAACGTTTTTCGATACAGTTAATTTTTCGTTATCTGCTTACACGGTTCCAAGTTTTGGATTGTTTTTGTGATAAATGTATGGCAATCTAAATGATTTTACACTTTGGAAGATAAAATGGGATAGGGTTCGCGACGAGCTGAATCGTTCTATGTAAGATTATTTGCGTTTTAGTGCTTATTTTAATGTGTTTGGTGTGTAAAATTTATTTAAAAATATTAGTATGCTTAACATTGCTGTATTTTAGTTTTTCTTTTGAAGTCAATTTATTTGATAATTACCAAATTTGCCAAGATTAAACATGTGTTTTTTTTCATTCTGGAATTTTGACATAAATACCTAAAAGGTGTATACATTGTTATGTACTCTTGCGTCTTTAAATAGTAAGGATTGAATGATATATACACTTTAATTTTACTATTTTTTCATTAATGTGGGAACAGTTATAGATAACTGTATAGATGACGTTTTGTTGAGTGACGTCTTCGAATACTATCTACTTTTGCAATATGTGAGATGGAAGTGGAGTACATATGCGTCGACCTCAAGTGATAAGGATGGGAGCAGGATGATAATGTTGGCAATGAGGTGAATGGTCTGTATAATACGACAGATTATGGCCGCACACTCCCACCGTCGGCTTGATGGTTTTGGCGAGGTGTAACCAGTCTAAACCTAGAATATAATTTTTCTCATTTAGAAGTCTCGTGTCTGATAATGAAACGTATATGTTCTGAGAAGAAGAAAATATCCGAAAGGTTAATTTACTAGGCGGGTCATCAAAGGCAAATTCCTTGTTCTGCAACAGCGTTAGATTAACGGGCCTCATGTTACTCTGTTGTCACGTGCTGCTAACAAAAAGATATAGCGAAAAATCTTATTTGAATATTTATTAATTTTTTTTTAGATTTATTTATTTGAAAAATTTTAATTTACATTTTACTTTAGGTGTATTCGCAGCGGTGTAATTGATGAGGATAGCGCAGCGATAATACGTGCTAAGTCGTGTCTTGCCGCCAGCAGGCAGGAGACCGTCGCCAGGAAAGCTGCTAGGGATCTCTTCGCGAGGTGAGTTGATAAACTTCTCATTCAGAAAGTGAGAAAATATACGTTAAAGAACATAACTGTTTTATATACGTACTTTCCTATACGATAGTTAAAGTGAATTTTACCGGTGTTTGAAATTTTTTAATTAATTTTGGTAGACAGTCGCCTCCGAAGCAAAATGTTGGACGCAAGAGCCTACAGGGGCCCCACAGTCGACACGGACCACTATCTCGTTATTGCGAGATTTAGTGGTCTGTTCAGAAAGTGGAGGCACTGGCGAGAGCGTGTCCACTTCGGAGGGCTTGAAAGAATAAAGGTTGAAAGGTTGCAAGAAGAGTGTGTAAGACAAAAGTATGCAGAGGGTGTCCGAGAACGGCTGACGATATATATATGTCTCTTCTTTGAATCTGAATGACAGTATGACTGAACAGAAGAAAGAAATATATCGGCAATGTAAGAATGACACCAAGGCCTTAGTGAAAGAGAAACGTGATAGAGCAAGTATGAGTGCAGAAGATAGGCTGACTAAAAACTTCGAGGGTAACACCAAACTCTTTTGGAGGGAGGTGAAGAAGTCTCGGGGTGGTTGGTCAGCCTTTAGAATGAATAAAATAAGGTCTAAAGGTGGAGACATTCTTACACAAACACAAGACGTGTTAAGCCGATGGAGTGAATATTTTGGCGATATGTATGCGGATGCTACGGTTGGCGCCGGTGTTGGATGTGGTTTAGTAGATCAACATTCGACAACGGCGTCCTCCGATGGCATCAGTATGGATGAAGTTGAATGTGCGATAAGAAGTTTGAAAAATGGTAAGGCAGCGGGCATTGATATGGTGTCTGCCGAGATGATCAAGCTTGGTGGCTCTTGTGTCTGGGAGGCGTTCCTGTTGCTCCTCAATTTATGTTGGAGCTCGGGAATGGTTCCCAGGGACTGGAATAGCGCAGTCATCGTGCCTTTGTTTAAAAACAAGGGTTCACGTTATGACTGCGCAAATTACAGAGCCATAAGCTTGACCAGTTTGGCAGCAAAAGTGTATGGAAAAATTATTAAAAGGAGAATGAGGATGGTGTCCGATGGTTTACTGTGTGAGACACAAGGAGGTTTCAGCAGTGGAAGGGGATGCATGGATCAAGTGTTCTCTCTGCGCAACATTGTGGAGAAGCATCTGGCTCTAGGTCAGAGGGTTTTCTGCAGTTTTGTGGATCTGGAGAGAGCATTTGACACGGTTGTACGAAAGGAACTTTGGGACATTTTACCGGAGTATGGTATTAACGGTAAACTGCTACAGGCTGTGCAGTCCAGTTACATGGGCTGTAGAGCCTGTGTGCGGCTGGATGATGGAATGTCGCCTTGGTTTGACGTCAATATTGGCGTTAAGCAGGGGTGCATTCTGTCAGCCAGCCTGGCTGTTTAATAAATGTCTCCAAAGGTTGAACGATATGAATGTGGGAGTCCAGATGGGCGACTCAGTGGTCACTGCTCTGCTTTATGCAGATGATGCAGTCCTGCTGGCACAGTCAGCGACTGACCTGCAGACCCTAGTCGACACAATGACAGAAGATTGTAAGAAAAGGGGTCTACGCGTGAATGTGAGCAAAACCAAAATAATGGTCTTTGAAAGAGATAAAACCAGAACAGATGTAAGAGTAACAATAGGTAATGATGTACTAGAGCAAGTGGATGAATTTGTATATCTTGGATGTGGATTTAGTCGAGATGGAAGGTACACCACTGATATAGAGCGAAGAGTGAATGCGGGAAATAGAGTGAACGGAGCGTTGGGGCAACTTCTCGGCAGCCACCACCTCAGCCAGAAGGCACGTGTAGCAATACATAACGCAGTGCTTGTCCCAACATTACTGTATGGAAGCGAGAGTTGGGTATGCAGAAAAGAGTATGATAGTAAAATTAATGCGGTCGAAATGCGATCTCTGCGGAAAATCTGTGGAGTTAGGCTGACCGACCGCATTCGTAACGACGACGTAAGAGAGCGAGTAGGTGTGAAAGAGAGTATTGGTGTAAAGATGCGAAAGGGAATGCTCCGATGGTTCGGACATGTGGAAAGAATGCCGAACGAACGTCTGGTTAAGAAGATATACAATGCGAAAGTGGAAGGATGTAGGTACCGAGGGAGACCGAGACTAACCTACCTAGACCCAGATCGGTCATGTACTGAAGGAAGGTGGAGTCAAGAGTCTCCGAAACCGGCGAGCGTGTATGAAGAGAATTATGAATGTTGAGGAAGCGAGTGAAGTATGCAGAGATAGAGTTCTCTGGCACTCTGTTCTCTCTGCCTACCCTGCAAGGGATATGGCGTGATGATATGTATGTAAAATATAATTATTTTTCATCAAAATCCAAATACTTTTATTTCAATACATATAAGAATATTCTACGGTATGTAGACAATATAATTTAAGAACTAAAAAGATTTTCTTAAATATTTTGTGAATATATTGCTAGCATATTTCAAATCTTTTTTCCATGCGGTGACGGAGTAAGAATACAATTCGCCAGCCTATACCAATACGTCTGATCAGCGTGTTGTAGTAGGACAATTTCCCTCCTGTTTGAATCTATATTGAATTTGTTTATTTCGCACTCGCACAAGTTTGAAACTATATTGAATTCCTTTTATTTTGCAGTTTATCAAACGGTGAAGAATATATAACTACTGCGCAACTAGAGAAGCGTATTCGAGAAATATGCAGTACTACGCTACGAAAGGAGCCAGACGACAGCGATTCTCCAGATGATGACTCTCCCGGTAAGTATACTGATACCTAGTCTTGCAATAACATACATCATCTGTTAAAATTTCAACTGTCTATTCATGACATACAGCCTCGTGACAGGTAGACGGACGGACGGACAGCCGAATCTTAGTAATAGGGGTCCCGTTTTATCCTTTGGGTACGGAACCCTAAAAAGAAGAAACTCTAAAAACTTTAACTAGTTTTTAAAAATTGTCTGTCTCGTCTTCCAAAATGTGTGGCGTGTGTAATCGAAACGTTAAATGAGTATGAATTACCTATAATTCATACTCATTTAACGTTTCGATGGCATGCGGATGGAGTTCTTTTTTGGTTAGCGATCAAGTTATAAGTTTAAAGTCGAGTTGGCTAATGTTGTCACCTTACTTTGGTACAACTTTACGCATGCCAGCTCCCTTGAAAAGCGATTCTGACCTTGCTGGTTTTAAAAGCAAATCTAGTTGACCGTTTCTTAGACATTGCCGTCATTTATAGTTTAAGAAAGAAATTGAGTTCTAAACTTCTAAGAATTAAGACTAATATAATGCTTGATGCATAAATCTTTATTTGTGTTGACAGACGTAGGACGTGCTCTGGACGATGGCCAGGCTCTAGAACCTTCGCATCTCCATGGTGACCAGATACACAGTAACGGCACAATACGAACTGCAAACACGCCTGAAGAAGGTAATTATGGTAAACCAAATGACGTGATCGTGTCGATTAAACTATTTAAAAATTGTACTTTATTTAAATATTGTAATCATTCAAATATCATTTAAATATTGTACTTCTTCAATTTGGTTTTTTTTATTCCATTCGATGGGATAATAATGTGAATAAGGATTAGAAAAAGAAGTAAATGAATAATTAAAACTGTTTCACAAATTTATTGATAAAAAAATAGGTCATAAAATTCGCAAAATTAAGCACCCGAGGTCGATGGAAGTGATTTATCAATACTAAAGGCCCTGACGGTATCGGGGCATACGTCGTCCTCGTCCATTGCGTCAAAAACCTTGGAACCTTTCCGTTTAAGCCCATTGAAAACGGCATAAAGTGGGGGTAAGAATGTCGCACGATCTGGCCACAATGCACTGAACGACTGAAGAACGCTTATGCTCACTTTCACTTCCCTTCACCCCGACCCTTCTTAGGCTAAAAATAGATTTCATAGGACAACGGTTACCCCAGGTATACGAGAGTCGAGGAACAAATGTCCCTTACCCGCACTAATGCACGCACAGTGTGTCCGTGAATACACGTTGCGACAGTGGCGGGATTTCGCTCAGTAAAGTAACATATAACTCTGAAGATATTAGCATTACAGAAAAAAGTTTAAGAAAAAAGTTGTTCATAAATAAAAGATCTACACTTTAGATAATTGGTAAAGTTTAATAAATTTGAACGGTTGGGGAGAAAATGATGAAAAATAAAAAAAAGGGAGGAAAAAAAGTAAAATTTTTGCCTTTCGGAAGCAATAACTTGAAAAATATTGATGAAAAAAAAAGTTTTAGATAAAAAAGTTAGTAAATTTAATTTAGAAGAGAAAAGGTCTCCACAATTTTTTGCCTAACACTAGCCGTTCTCGAGATATCGAATTAAATGCGTTTTCATCGAAATGACCTTGAGCTGACCTCGCCAGAATCCCTCAAATTGGAATATATGCTCAGAATACACCCCTCTATCAATCCTTCATAATCCCCAAACTACATAATTTTTTGTTTATTTATTTCCGTAATTGCACTGGACTAAGTGAAGAGAATTTTTATTTTAATCGCATTCTGAAATAACTTATATAGTATTGGTGTCTAGAAAAGATTTTTAAATGCTTTTTAAAGTTAAAATTACTGTATTAAAATATATTATATGGTTTAAATTTATTGTTTAAAAATAATAATGTCCTTTCATGTTATTTTTTTTTTTAATGATATAATGGTACTATCTGTACCTATTTAAAATATATATTAAGATCCTAATTTTGGCGTATTATTAACGTCATTTTAAAACGGAATGACTGCAATATACAAATGGCGTAGTGGTTAAGATACCGACCTACCGCGCCAGTGCGTGGGTTCGATTCCTACGCAGGATAATACTTTTTACGATCTACAAACAGTTGTTTTGAGTGTCGGTGTAATTTTTCTGCGTTAATTATATGTTTGTAAAGTCTCCGGCAATACAAGGATTATTTCTTTAGTGCCGGGTGATCTTTTAGAAAAAAAAAGTAGGTATTTACTCATAGGTATTTATGAATAAATAAAAAAAAATGTAAATAATTTCTTTATTTACAGAATGCCCAGAGAGATGTTGCCCTAATGAAGAAATCCGAAATTTAACAGTCGACAATTTAGTTTCAGCCGCTGTAGATTATTGCCAAGGCGAATTGCCATTAGTCAGTTACGAACTCACATTAACTGATCCTAGTCTTAAGGCCTTAGACCATGTACCTTTGCTACATCAAGCTTTCCTACACCCAATAGTATTCATACAAGTATTATACCTGAAATTACTGTATTACTTCGGAGCTTTCTCTTTTAGACTATCAAATATAGAGTTATCTATCCTGTTAATAGCTTATCTATCGGCTAGTAACGATAGCTTATATCATTTAGTACCTTTAGTGATGTATTATACAAGTTTTGTCGCCATGGTTATCTGTACATTCAAAATGCTCCATGCCAAAAGGCAGTTTATCGATTTCAGAAAATGGTCTGGCCTATTTTTAAGATACAGTGATGGCAATTTACAACCAGATGAATCCGAAAATTTGTTTGTAAGAAACAATCTTGGACCATTTGTGCAGTTTTTTCTTGCATTATTCATAAATTTGTTCCTTTACCCATTCATAAGAACACAATGGGTTCCCTTTTCCGAATTCTGCGTACTATCATTCTTTTTAATGTTTCTAACATTATTTTCTTTTACAATGAACAGTAGTGTTTATCCTGATGTTCTAGCTCTTATGTCGTTTGGTATTAACGTTTTAGCAAAATATCCTTATGAGAAAGATACGGTAGTCCATCAAGGTTGGCGTTTTCTAGATTTACACGTATCCAATTATCCGTCTTATATATTAGGAAATAGTATCGAATTTTGCTTGAACGCTCGTGTGTTTTTCTCATTACTTATTCCATTGACGGTAATGCTAATGGCTCGAAGAGATGGATGGAAGGGTGTTTTTAAATGTGCTTTGCCTCATTGTGTCACATTGAGCTGGTTGCAAATGTTTATAACTTGTTCCCATGGTTGTACAACATATGGCCTTATTAGAGGCACTTTGGCTTTAGTATGCTCATTCCTTTTTCTGCCTTTAATAGGCGTGGTCACTGTGACTCTACCCATTTTTGCCTTTCTTCAATACATTACTATGTCTCGAATTTTTTATGCCGTTTCTGTGGTCATTGGGTTTGGTTTTAGTATGGGAGTCACGTGTCTTTTGGCGAAGACTGAAGCTACGAAGAAGTTTGTTACTCCGTTCCAGGTATGACTCCTTTTTTTGCAATATATTAATACGATATTAAGAGTATCTAATCTTTCTATGGGTATCGTATAAGACTGGCAAGTTAAGACCTGACTAAGGTCATTGGTGAGCAGCGGCTGGCTGTATCCTTGGTATTATAAACGTCAATGGGCGGCAGTAACACTCACTTGCTAGTTTGCCACCAAGAGCAATCAAAAAAAGGTAATGGGCTTTTAACTTCGTTGGTCTGAACAGTGATTAGTGAGACTCTTCAGTGATGTGATACGACTCAACCTATGCAGTCATGTCATCAAATGACGCAAGTCATGCATTATAGATATATTTCTATAAGACTAATTTCATTCACTATTTTAGTTCATCTCAGCTCATATATGTTCCACTGTTGGGCTCGAGCCTCCTCCATCATGAGAGGGAAATTGACCTACTATACCACGCTGGTCAGACGTATTGGTAGAGGGTTTTATTTCGAGTTTTCCTTCTCTTGCATAGATGTTATATACGTTTTATATTCCTTAGTCATCGTTTACGATCACTCACAGGTAAGTAGGTTATAGGACGATTTTTACTCCATTAGTCATCTTTTACGATCACTCACGTATAAGATAGGTTATAGGACGATTTTTACTCCGTCACCACACGGAAAATATCATTAATATTCTGCTTCATAGCCCAATTACTTGAGATCGACCCGTGATGTAGTCCTCTTCCATCGTACATGTCGGAAAAGTTTTAGCATGTTTTAAGACCGACCGCCTTCTTGATGAAAACTTGCCTTAGGAACAGGTATATTTGTTGACCAGACAGCATCAGGTAGAGTTGGTCTAGGACGATCTGCTCCAATTAAAACTCGCCTGACTAGTGTGGTACTCTAGGTTTTTATAACTGTTACCAGTAACTATGAGTTGGGTCCCCTTTATATTCTAATCTAAAAATATTTATTAATTTTTGTTCTTTTTTCCTCTTTGCTTTCGGTAGGCGGTAGATCTTATTAACCACGCCCACTTGTAGCATAGCTTTAGAGAAACACTGCAATATTAATATTGTAAATTATGAATGAGTAAATGAATGAATGAATTTAAAATTATGAATTCAATATTCACAGCTCGCAGTTGGCATATTAACAATGTTATACTTCGGCAACCAATTCGTTTCTAATATCCAAGATGACGGTCTACCATCAAGACTAATCGAACTTATAGGCGAGGATAAATCAAGTATAAAGAACTTACTCAAAAATGAATTTATAACGGACTATGAGGACAACACTTACCATATAAATTGGGATGATTATTATAACCAATGTAACGCCCCATCTTGGTCTGATTATAATACAGCAGCTACACAAATAAAATGCTCTATACTCGACGGTGCCAATGTTAATTGGGAGGGTTATATCACTGATGTTCATTTAAAAAGTATTAGAAATAGATGGCAAGAGTTTGCTGCATGGTTACCGGGTTTTATTCAAGAATATTTTAGATGCTATTACGGTCAAGAATATTCAACGCTATGTCAGAATGCCGAGAGTTTACAGTCGAAAAAAGCATGCGAGTTTGTTAGAAGTGTTGCCAGACAAAGCGGGAAAAGTTGCCTTTTAAATGATTTGGATGAGTAAGTATTTTTTATTTTTGAATATTCTATACATCATCATTCAGATTTTTGGTGTCAATTGCTGGAGATTTTCCCTATAGCGCGGTAGTTTATGAGAGGGTCTATTGCTATAATCGCCATGCTCGGTAAGCGGGTTTGCGATTGCAGCGAGGTTGTTAAAAGTTGTGTTGTTATAAGGAAGTTTCCCAGGAAAGCGCTGATACTGACAATCTTGCAGCTATTTTTAATGTCTCTCACGAACGAATAAGGAGTGGCGATATCTGTGTTTTTATCCCGTCGTCACATCAGGAAGAATATTATTAGGATATTTTTCTCTTTTTTACAGTTAGGGCAAACTTGGTTTATTCATCAACGTCTTCTGCTGTTATTAGGTTTTTTTTTAGGAGAGTTCGGCTCTCTCCCTCATCGAACAAAGCGCAGTAATAAATTGTTACTAGGGAGACATTAATTTTTATGAAAGCGAAGCATCACCGTCGGCGAGCTTGTTTATTTATTATAGCAGGCAAAAAGGCGTCAGCAGCGTAATGGTAGACTATTAATGTAGAAGCAGAACTATGATTGCACAGATGGCAAAATGGTAGGTCTATCTACCTATCGTTCCAGTGCTGTGAGTTCGATTCCCATGCAGGACAATACTTATTGTGATCAACAAATTGTTGTTCTGAGTCTGGGTGTAATTTGGTGCAATTATTGCCTTAATGCTGGGTTTTGTCTTTAGATGCGATTGAGACCCTTACCATGCATTTCATAAAATCTTGTATAATAACCGTTTAGTCTAAAATATGTACAAATAGTAATCTTATACCACCAGTAAAATATGTATTACGCTTTTTCAGGTATACGTACGAAGTTAAAGTTATGATGGAAGCTAGTGGAGGTCTTTTGAAACGTCACGCGGATATTTCTGTCATTTTCGACCATTACTTTACAAATTTTACTCGTTTACTACGCACAGACGACAGAATTCGCTTCAAGGGCGTGCTATCCAACGATAATGCACCTTATAACATCGGAACTAAAGATTTAAATATAAAGGGATATGAAATAAACTGTTTAGAATGCAAAGAAGCAAGAGGTACTGTACGTTCCAAAGCGCCATCTACATCCAAATTCTCGGAACTTTGCAGAACCATAGTTAACGATTGTGTTGTTTCAACAAAATATATTTTAAATTTTCTATTCAATCCTGTAGTTGTTTTTAAATAAACTATTCTATGACTGTTTTTGACAATTTTTTAAGTTTTTAGCGTAACCATTGTAGTTATTCCATTAAAATGAAGAGGTTTAATGCATGTTGAATAAAATAAATAGATATATATCATTGTCACGGGTAACTTTGTCCCTTTAAGGGACGATAGTCTTTGTATCCTAATCTTAAAACATATGTTTGAGAATATTTTACACGATAGCAAGTAATGTGGTAATGAATTTTTTGACTCTTGCAGATTTAGAAAGGCATGATGATATATTTTATTCTTAATCCATCACTGTCACTCAACATAATATTTTGTTTCTGATATTGTTAAAATGAAATTTTGATGGTAATGTGAATGTTGTGCCGCTATTACATTTTATGTAATATTTTAGTGTTGTATTGGAATAATTTTGCTGGTATTTTATTTAATGTAATACAGTGAAAATGCTAAAGTGTAGGGAATATGATGAAACAGTGCTTCCTCCTCCAACCTCTATTTTCATATTGTACCAAAATTAAAAGGAGGAATCGTAATTTGGTTGTCAGCACCCCTATTAATGGTAATGACTTGACTTACTGATGGGCGTGGTGCACAGTGGCCATGAATAAGCTATTCAATATGAAGTGTAATATTGTTGTGTATAATAATAAAGAAACTTATTATATAAGACTTGTGAATTTTGTAATATGCTTTAAACTGATGGCTCTGTTGCCAAAATTAAAATAAAAAAAAGTATTAAAATAAATTCACAATTCTTGAAGCTTTTAAGACATGATAAGGCATTTAAATATTGGATTAAGATGTTATTATTGAGAGTAAAAAATGTATGTGCCTGTTTCGACGTATATTTTTCGAAAATATTACAATGTCTTTTCGGCTAGTGAAAAACAAAAATTAGTATAAGGGTTATTCATTATCATTATTGCTTTTATTAGATATAAAATAAAATAGAGGTGAATGCCGAGCTTGTGTAACTGGTATGATATTAGTCAATATTCTTTTTTAGATTGCGGTGATTAATAAATATTGTTAGATTGAGTGTTTTGTGTTAATAAAATATGTTTTAAATGCCTTTCTTTTAAAAGATCGTTTTCGAAATATGTTTATTGTAATGGTATAAATATCATTTAGGTGTCTTCGGGGCCCTTATTCGCTACGCTACTGGAGATTCTACCGTAGCCATCATGGAGCTTGCCGTGTAAGCAATGAATTTCAAAACGAACTGTCGTGAAATCTCATTTACTTAATTAAACAATATCTTTATATGTGAAAAATATAAACAAGGCGGTAATATAATAGATACATATTAGGGCGTGTCAAAAATTAACCTTTTCGCTCTCCGCGTAAATGTGTTCAAAATAAAATCTTGATAAAAGAATGAAATCGAAACAATTTTTTAGAGTGCATCAAATTAAAATAATTCACTTAAGGGATCGTTCCGAAGGCAATTCCTTACAAGATAAGCCCATTGCTCATAAGCTTACAGTATAAGGGGCCAAGTACCAACACCTGGCATTATAAAACGCTAGTAAACCTTAGATAGAAGGTGATCTAATATTTTCTCTTGTGACAAGGTATTTTCAAATATAATTAATCACATGTACGGAAAGATGGATGGATTGAAAACCATGATGTTTTGTCATAATGAATATTTACCATTCCATACAGTTTGCCCGCACGTATCTAGCTGCGTTATATGACAATATTTATAACCAAAAAGGGTCCAGGATGGAATTTCTGCTTGTCTATTTTATTACTGAGGCTTGAGGTCAAAATCGATTTTTTTTTCTATGATTTTAGTTGATTGATATTCGATGTAGGAGAGTGAATCAAATGAATAATAGTCAATATTTCTTATAAATCAAAGTTTGGGCAATTTGTTAATCTGATAAAGTCAATTTTTTAATATCTTTTTACTTATAAAATATAATTTAGAGGATAAATGATGAGTAAACTAGTTCAAAGTTTTTAACTATTGCTATTTTAAAAATGGAACTATTTTTTTTTACAGATTTTATCGCGTTTGTATTTCATTTTTACTTTCTCGACGTTTTGGATCCTTTTTAACGTTCCTGGCGACGGGAGGACAGTCCACAAAGAATACAAACGCAATAAAATTCGTATAAAATAGTATAATATATGCTTAATATTCGTGTAAACATCAGAAATCATTATATTGTCATTTAAATTAAACTATATTTTATTTTAATAGCAACCCTTGAACTTGATCATATCTTTGATTAATGAAAATTCAGATATAACCTATTAGGCAGATATAAAAAAGGGTTTCATGAATGAAGCCTAGAGATATGAAATAAAATGTGTATTTAAATATTTTTTATGCGATAGGTAATTGTATAAATGCGCGATTATAAAACGTGATAAGTCTGCTAGCACATTTATTATTATTTTGTTATGATTTTTCAAATAAGTATTCAACAAGCAAAGCAGTACCTATTGAAATAGTGTCATGATATTAAATAGCAAACGTGGAGTGCCAGATTTAAATAACACCTCGACGTGAGAGATCAATTGGTTGTACCCAATAAAAAGATTTCATTAAACTTTAAAAAAATGCAAAAAATATTTGTCTCAACGATTATAAACTATTGAGTATGATGACGACAATCGCACAGACAAGGGAATGGCCATACAAATATTATTTAAAAGTGTTTTTCGTTGTTTCTGTATCATTTCAGCTCAAATATGTCCCACTGTTAGGCTCGGGTCTCCAGTAAGGTTGGGGGATTTTCCTTGTCTTACATAAATTTTATATGCATTTTATATGCCTTAGTCATCTTTTACGATCGCCCATGGGCAAAATAAGGGGTGGTGAATTGTATTCTTACTGCGTCACCACACGGATAAATTAAATGTGTCTGTGTATAATATATCTAAAATTATGTAATTTATGAGTAAATTTTTACAAGAATTGTATGAATATTTAGATAATAGAAACGTTGTATGTTGGATAACTCTTGTAGGACAGCAATTAGAAAGTACGTTGATGAGTATTGTGAGATGTACAATACACCTTTGACAAAGTTTATACTTTGATTTTTGTAAAAGTTTTTTGATTTCGCAATCGATTGGCAATTGATATCTGTGTGGTGATGGAGTAAGAATACCCTTCACCACTCCTTATCCTAGCCGTGGGTGATCGTAAGAGACGACTATGCGATATAAAATGCATATAACTGTAGATTCAAGAGAAAGAAAACTCGAAATAAAACTATACCAATATGTCTGACCAGTGTGGCATAATAGGTAGGTCAATTGCCCTCCCATTACGTAGGAGGCTTGAGACCTTTAGTGGGAAATATATGGACTGAGATAGTGATGATGAAATGATTGCAATATGTCTACTTAACAACAAAATTCTTTTCGCTTCCTACGATGGTATTTTAGGCTAATAACCATGGCAAAATTATATGATGGAGCTTTGAATGATATGATATTGTTGAGAATACATTTTAATGATAATTATTTTTATAGTATTGTGTATTTATATATATAAAATATCACGGACTGATTGTAATGAAATGAAATGGTATTGTTAATTAAAATTGATGAATTTTTAAATGGATATAATTTTAAATATTTTTATTATGTAGTTACGCGTAGATTTGAATGTTCTTGTGTGTCATAGCGCCTATATTTGAATTGTCAATGTCGGTGTTAATAAAATTTATTGGATTTTAATATGTTTTTCTTTTACTTTTTTTGAGTATATTACTATATTGTTATACTTTTTTTTGATGTGTGGTGGGCTACGAATACTCCAACCCTCACAATCATTTATGGGTATCTGTGGGTATCGTAAAAGGTGACTAAGAGCTACATCAACCTGGGTCAATTTCATCTGTTCCCTAGTTATCAATGACATTCCTGCATCAATGACAATCGTTCATCAATGACAGTCACGCAGGCGGCCGGTCATAAAACTAGTTATTGGCGAAATCTTGTGAACGCTTCTCTCTCTCTCGCGCTCACTCTCTCTTTCTCCCCTCTCTCTCTTCCCCCCTCTCGCTCTATCCTCTCTCTTTATACCCTCTCACTCTCTCTCCCTCTTCCCCCTCTGTCTCTCTTCCCCTCTCTCTCTCCCGCTTTTTCTCTTTTGTTCTTACTCCATCACCACATGGATAACCCCCATGCGCTTTACACTTCAAAATATATATGGCGCGTAACAGAAAAATCTTACAATATAAAATTTATCCCATTCTTCGATAAAAAAGTTTCACTTCAAAAAGTTAGAGAAACTAAAACAAAATACAATATTTTTCGACAAAGACGGGCATTGGTGGTTTCGGCAGCATTGCCGTAGGCTCGCTCCGCGGCTTGTCGGCGCGGCGTCCGCTCTTTCATGGCTTATGCCGAATGTGGACGGACCGAGCGCTACGTGCCGACAGCTGTACACGAGGGTCGTCCGGTCGATGGCCCTGTACGGCGCACCGGTGTGGGCGGGGTCCTTGACCGTCCGAGTCAGGGCTCTTCTGTGGCGACCACAGAGGGCCATGGCGGTCAGGGCTGTACGCGGGTACCGCACGGTGGCGACGGAGGCAACGTGCCTGTTGGCCGGAAGTCCCCCGTGGGACCTGGAGGCGGAAAAGCTCGCCGATTTGTATTGGCGGGTGTCGGGGGTGCGCGCGGAGGGCAGTGTGGTCTCTTTGAGGGAACTCACCGTCTGGCGCGTCGAAGCCCGCCTAGATGTCATTGCCCGTTGGGCAGTCCAGCTGGAGAGGCCTCGGTTCGGTGTGCGAACCGTAGAGGCCTTCCGGCCGGTGCTGGTGCAGTGGATGGAACGCCGGCACGGGGTGCTCTCCTTCCGACTGGTGCAGGTTTTGACGGGGCATGGATGCTTCGCCAAATACCTGCACAAGGTCGTCAGGAGGGAGAGTACACCGTCCTGCCACCACTGCGATTGCGACGAAGACACGGCGCAGCATACGCTCGAGGTTTGTGCCGCTTGGGCAGAGCAGCGTCGTGAACTCGTCGCAATCATCGGTGCCGACCTGACGCTGTCGACCATCGCCAGGGCGATGCTCGACAGCGTCAGGAACTGGGACGCGGTCGCAACCTTCTGCGAGGCAGTAGTCTCGCGGAAGGAGGCGGCGGAGCGCGTGCGCGAGCCGCCGCTGGCGACTAGGGCGGCGCAGGCGCGATTACCTGCGCCTGATGCCGCCCTTGCCAAGGCCGCGGGTGACTGGATCGAGGAATTAGTCCGTCACCCACCGAGAGGCCGACCGCGTGAGGAAAGACCGACATCCTACCCGAGGGGGGGATGTCGGTCGAGGAGAGGGTACTCCTCAGGGGTGTTCCGTCGGGCCGACCACTGACGTCAAGTCACTCTGCTCCGGTGGTCGGCCCAACGACGAAGGCGACGTCACGGGTGGGTTACGGATGTGCGCGCTTACGCCCCTCTGTCACCCCGGATGGACTGGTGCGAGGAGTGCGCTGACCGTAGCCCATCCCAAAAAAAAAAAGAATTCGATCTATTTCCTTCGCCTGTCCCAAGGGACGGACAAAAAATGTAAACGAACCCAATTTTCATAAAGTATACATACACTAATGACTAAGCAGTTTAGTTTTTTATTAATTGCAATTAAACGACAAAGAATTACCAAGCCATTTTCGAAAGGAAACAGCGCGTTGCGATTATGAAGCTTTTAAAAAAATAAATATTTTGATACATTAATTTTTACGGTCGTGATCCTGCCAGATACAAAATATTTTATCCGACGTTCTCGAATATTTATTCTAATTAAGTATTTTCTTACTTTAAACAAAATAATTGCTTTTTAAAAATATCAAATACGTTTAAACGAATGTTTTTTCTTGCTCATATGTATTATAATATTATCCTATAAGTGCAATATGAGAAAAATACAATCATTTTTATGTATGAAAAGTGCTTGATTTTCATATATCGAGAGTAGAGCAAGACCTCAACGCTTCGCTTATGAGGCGTGCAAAAAAGTATATCTGAGACAATACAGTGAATAAGATCAAAAAAGCTATAAAGAACAGAATTTCTAAAGGTTATAATATAATTTGAATTGTCGATGATAGTAGTTTGTTTTTGAACTGCTCTTCAGAATGTACCTTCTTTAAATTTTAATATGATTACATTTTTACAATTTATTCTTAGTATGGCATAAAAACACACCTTTTTATTATATTTGTAAAGTGTGACGTGTTTTATGTAAAGAATTCAGGTATCTTTTAAATTTTGACAGATGTATGTTTATGCTCACCACATACATAATTATCTGTGCTTGTGGTATTTGCGTACACCTAGTCTCTCCTTTCCCTGGCCACCGAAGACAAAGATCGACGAAGGCGAAGATAGGTGTTTGCAGGGTGGGTCCATGGGGTCGCGTGCCGCCTCTTCCGTTGCCCCGGGCCGATTTGCCGGGGCGCGACCACATCCATGGTCCGCCTTGCGAAGAAAAAAAAACAAAAAAATCTCCTTTCCCTCTAATGTCATTGAAGGTAGTGATGGCTGCTTGAGTAGTTTAGTTGATGATCCGGTGCCGATTGTAGGGTCGAGTTTAACCATAATCCTGTACTTTATATTCTAAAAAAAATAATACCTTCGTAGGGCAGTACATTGGAAAATTATATAGTTACCTATAGTTGTCACAGAATAAAAGGCCCGTTTTGACATTTGTCTTATTGATGGATATAGTGATATAACCATACGACTCGGTACTCGATACTCACGATATATCGATTCAAGTTTGCGTGAGTATTTAATCGATTTGAATATGTATTGTAAAGTGCATTGGATTAAAGTTCTGATTTGAAAATTAAAGTTAAAATTTTAATATTATGGGTAATTTGAAATGACACAATGTTATGAAAGGTCAATTTTCTATCATTATATATTTGTGTTACAATAACATTCACTCAATCACAAAATAAAAATTCGAGAAAAAGTGAATCTTCAATTTCTTCATTTAATTTCTTCATTTTCTTCAAATGATGAGCCAAAATTGTCGGTGAGCTATCATCACCCACATCTATAATTATTTCATTTTCAATTATATTGTCAATATTGATGTCTCTATCACAGTCTACCTTAATTATTTTTCGAGTTTTCTACCACTTTTGTCCAGTCTTCTTTAGTAATTTTGGCACAAGCTTCATTCAACAATGTCATAATTTTCTTAGTGGAGAATGGTGGCTTTGTATTGTGGCGTATCCTTTCATTTGAACCCAGATCAAAGTATTGTACTGACAATGCTATGGTGGCGCTCTTATCATTTTATGTCCATGCTGAACCACTCTGTGAATTTATTTGCGTCCTTTTCTTCGTGATATTTTTTTGTACTTTTAGACTCCATTGCAAGCAAGGCATCATTAAAAAAAACTTTCCCCAGCTGATTCAGCGTGGCAGATTATTAAGCGTCCACCTTTTCCCATTGGCACTTTTGAGCAAGATGCCTTGGTATCGTCCGTGCACGACTGTGGCACGGTATGATTCGAGTTCAGCCAAATCTCTTCGACAAATATAACATTGTCCCAATTTGTGACTTTGTTAGCTCCAAACTCATAACTTTCAGTAAAGCTCAATACACAACTGGTGAAATTCAGTTATTCTAAACACTAGTATTAAAATTAATAAAACCGGACAACTGCGAGTCCACCTTAAAAGAAAATATTTTGATCGATTTATTTTTTCTTTAACCGATTATTAATAGTCTGTGGAGAATATGAAAAAATCGTTATGAACGGCACTTAGCCGAGTGGGCGGTACCCATCAATGAAAAATGTAATTACCTTAGAACATTTCGATCGGTAAAAAATAGAAAACTTCTTGGGTGTGAACTGTCAAAACGGGCCTTTTATTTTGTGATTAGTATAGAAAGGAAATATTTAAAAATGAGACCAATACTGCTTTAATTGCAGATTTAATTGCCGGATGTTCTCAGTAGCGGCCCCGTTCCTATTCAGTCACATTATTAGATTAATTTAAGCTGTATGAGTGAAGTTTTATGCTATGAAGTTGTTTTTTAATTTTCCGATGTTTCGAACACCTTACAGCGTACATGGTCACGGGAGGATCAAAAGACAGGAAATTAAAAATCAAATACAAATGTGATAGAATCCGTACAAATAGTTTTATTTCAAATGTATAATATTCGCGAAAACATCAGATATCACTACAAAGTTGTGTTAGAATTGCTAAAATTGATTTCGTCTTTTACCTTTTATGTTTTTTACCCACCTATCTATCACCCACGAAAAATGTGAGTATTGATAATATTCATAGCTGTCACCACACAGAGGACAACAATAATAACATTTAATATCATTAACTTCATAGACTTAAATCACTTATTAGATATATTTTTAGAACTTTCAGAGAAATGATTTTTTTGGGATTTATCTCACCGCACACCCATTATAGCTCCTGTAAGCCAGGATCGACCATAGTCTTCATAAAGGCCACCAAGGAAGATCATTTTGGAGTACTAGTAAATGCTCTTAATTGTTTTGAGTTACGCAATCAATTTAATAAAAAAAAAATAGAAGTAGTTGATAATTGGAAAAATGTGGAGAAACTTATGTATTTTTCGACTTAATGTTATCTAAATTCATTTAATCAGTAAATCTTGTCTGACTGGATCATATTATGATTAATAATTATTAAAATGCATATCTATTATTACGGTATTAAATGCACCTGTGCAATTTATAGGAACAGCCTGGTTTCGTGCAGAATTGAAGCAATATTTTATGCTGGAGTGGGCAATAAAACGAAGTGATGTTTTTTTAAATTTTATCTCTAGTTTTGAAATGTTGCGTTTCAGTTAAGAGAGTGAGAAGAAAATATGGAAGCATGATGATTTAATTAGAAAATAGTTATCACTTTAGATTGCGGACTTTAGGTGTCTGGCTCTCCATGGAAAAAGTATTAAAATTCATCCTAAACGGCTAAATTTCCCGACTTTAAAATGTTAGGCTACATTAAAAGATCATCTTCGTATTGTTGAATCTCAATCATCTTTTTATTTAGACTCTTCCAACCGGTCACTGCTATTCAACAATATGTCCTTCTCCGACCTTATTCACTTGCTGTCATGTGGGAGTTGTCAAAGCTGGATAGCAGAGGACAGACGAGAACTCATAACACCAATTGCGATTTCCAGTCCAATTTTTTTATCCGATGCATCTAAGGCAACGGATGGAAGGAGTGCAGATCATAACCTATCGTATCACCTCACCATCACCATTGGGCTAGCCACTGATATTGATTACTTGACCTGGGTAGCCTGCTCGTAGGCTTACCTCTTCAGGTACCAGAAGATCTCTTCAATCCCTTATTGATGCAACTTGTCCTGTTGTCACTTGTTCGTTGCAAAACGTCGTTGTCGCGTGGTTGGCGTTTCTAAGGGGACGGAGCAAAAAATTATCAATTCTTTAGAAGGAATGCTCATTCCTTGCTGTTGGCATTATGGGATACGCCTATTGTATTCATGCATATTGATAAAGTACTGAGCAAAATAATGGTGTATTTAAACCTCTACAGATGTTTATTGACTGTTTATGTGTTCTGGGCGTCAGTCAATTCTATCTATCCACAGACTATCGACGTCCTCTCCGAGATATAGATCATCGCAATAGGGTAGGTAATAATAGTAAATAAGTATCACACAGGCGATTTGAGGTTCGCAGTTGCCTTTTCAACCGGTTTATAGTGGCAAGATACTGCTGATCGTTTGGTGTGTGACAGAGCTGGGCTTCCGTCAATATTTTGGGTGGGTTTTGGTTCGTAAGCTGCCTAGTTATACCCCACATCTAACATCTATGAGCAACAGTAGCATTTGCAAACAGGTGTACTGCTTGCAATGGTGACATCATTGCAACACAATAAAGTTGTTTGTTGCCGGGACCTCGACGGATATGATACCCGAAAAGGTAACCCACCGAGCGGGCTACGGATATCAAGGAAGCGGTACCAGTGGTCAGCCTAATGGCGATAAGGTGGGTTATGGGGTAGCATACCGCCTTTTCATCGCCCCGTATGCAATGGGCGGGGCGTCTCTAAACCCATAGTCTCCCAAAAAAAAAAGTGTGAGACCTGCTCGTTTGCCACTATAATAAAAATAATGATATTATCTGCATATCCCTTAGTAATCTTTTACGACACCCACGGGCTAAATAGGGGGAGGTGATTTATATTTTTATTTCGTTACCACGCTGTAAAATATAACACTATCATCTGATGATGATTCATCACAGCCCATAAAAGTCCCACTGTTGGGCTCGGGCCTCCTCCGTAATGGGAGGGAAATTAACCTACTATACCGCGTTGGCCAAACGTGTTGGTATAGGGTTTTGTTTCGAGTTTTCTTTCTCTCGCATAGATGTTATATGCGTTTTATATCCCTCAGTCGTCTCGTACGATCACCCACGGGTAAGATATGGGGTGATTAATAGTATTCTTACTCCGTCACCACACGGATAAAAAAAAAACACTATAAAAATATAACACTATAACAAGTGCTATTCATGGCAAATTCATTTCGTTTCGTAATCAAAATTAAGTGTCCGGCGTGTCTCACGAATATTGAAAGGGATTAGTAACTTCCGAAATAAAAGCGTAGTGATTACATTCACCCTTCGTTATCGTCCTTTTTAAACTAGAATTTGGGATTTTTGCTGTTATAAAGAGCTTTGAAGGGCTCTCTTTTCTTATACTATTTTAGTCTTAAAGGAATAGATTTCTTTTTAGGTTCAAATGGCTAAAGTGTTATTCATTATATGAGTTGGAAATACACCTTTTTTTGCGGTGGCCTATGGAGGTGGTCGCGCCCCGCTGAATCGGTCCGGGGCGACCGCAGAGGTGGCGCGCAACCCCATAGACCCACCCTGCAGGCTCCTCTCTTCGCCGTGCGAGCGGGCCACCGGTACCCGATCTTTGTCTTCGGTGGCCAGTTGGAAAAACACTGGGTATTTTAAATTTTTGGGGGTTTTCTTTATGAAGTTTTTTGGTAGGCTATAGTCCCAGATACATCCAAGATCCCTTCGTCTAATCCGTTCGGGGCGATGGAACGCAACGGTGGTGTGCAGCCTGATAATATACTTATTTACCTCTCTATTGCCATTTAGCTGATCATTGGTACCAATTTACTGACCTCGGTGGTTTTTCTACAACGCCAAAATTTTCATAGTTACTCTTAACTTCAATTTTTTATTGTGGTAGGACCGCGCTGTTCACAGTTAGTAAACTGTCGACAGCGCGGTCCTACCACAATAAAAAATTGAAGTAGTAGTAGTAGACAGTAGTAGTAGACAGTAGTCTACTACTACTACACTCTCGCAGAAGATCGACGTCTGAGTAATGGCAATGTGCTGTTGCGCTTCGTTCGGTGAGCGAGAGAGCCGAAAGTCCAACTGGGTGGGTTTGGAAATTTTATTAGTAGGCAGCGGCCTAAGCTATACCCTTGGTATTGCAAAGGTCTATGGGCGGCAGTGACACTTACCATCAGGTGCGCTGCTTGCTCGTTTACCACCATAAGCAATAAAAAAACCGAATTTATACATTTTGTTGCAACAAGCTTAAGTAAACAAATTTACTCCCTCCATTCTAAATTATCTTTTATTACTTTTAGGTGTAGACGAGCAAGTTGCCTACCAGATGATAAGAGGTAATTAACATTCATAGATCTATCATACCTGGGCCATAATCAGGTCGTTGTTTATCTTAAAGTCTGGTTTGGGCTTCCGGCTCCCTCGCTCATCGAAGGAAGCGCAGCAGCAAATCACTTAACCTTCGATATTTTACGAGAATATGGTAATATCTATCTAGTAATCATACTAGTAATTATCAACATTTTACCGGTACCGGGCAAGACCGAGAGTAACCTACCTAGAGCAAATTGGTTACGTACTAAAGGAAGGTGGAGTCAAGAGTCTCCGAAACCGGCGAGCGTGTATGAAGAGAATTATGAATGTTGAGGAAGCGAGTGAAGTATGCAAGGATAGAGTTCTCTGGCACTCTGTTCTCTCTGCCTACCCTGCAAGGGATATGGCGTGATGATATGTATGTATGTATCAATATTCTATCCCTTAATTCCGTAAGATCGTTACAGTTGAAAAAAAAGAAAGGTTTTCGCAAATATATGCCAGCTGTTTCCCATACAAATGAATGTGTTTACAGCCGATTGACAAATTCTGTGAGAGAACTTTTCGTGAAGTTCCTTAAGTCCTACGATTCTCTAAGGACGTTAATTTATCGATTAAGATTCAGTCAGCGTAAACATTGTAAGCCCTAAAGCAACATTTTAGTGCGTCGTTTCAAAATATTGAGGTTCCTATAGCAAATCTGAAAATAATTTGAGTGAAAATAAAGTCTTTCTGTGGTTAATACTCAAAAGATGGTCACAATTTTATCAAAAAGACGTAAGCTTCATCAGCTCTGCGTCTATAGTGGGACATAAGCCTCTCAAATGGGAGACAATGCTTGACAGGTGGGTTGGTGATCGTTGATAAGTCCCAGGAGAGCCGTTGCCCATTCTTCTGGTAATCCCTCAACAGCTGGCTCTTGTGACCCCCACGGGAGACCCCCAAAGTAAGGATACGTGACACATTTTATTTTTAACCTATCATCATATGAGAAAACATGCACATGTCATAAATTTATGACTATCTTAAAATTTAAAGGTTATATGTATAGGTGTATTACCCATATTTTAATGTGCGGATACACCGCAATGAACATCATTGCAATAACTATTCCGTAAAGCCCAATTTCAAATATTTTATAGTTATTAAATTAATGCATCTAATTTCACGGGCGTAGCCAAGTTTTAATATCAGAGGTGATTAAGATAATAAAGCAATAAAAATATGTATTCGTAATTAGAACCAGTACAGGAATGATATGAGCATTTGACAAGACTTTTGTCTTGTCTGTGTTCATTTGAGAACCCATTATGATGAGAAACCTTGTTGAGGTTAATGAGCATATAGCCAAGATCTAAAGACCGGATTGATAGTGGGCTTGTCGTTCTCTATGCTCAATGTGAGTTGTTGCGACCTATAAGAGATTGAGACCCCATCCGACTAGAAATACCTTCGGATAAATGTTTTATTTATGTTTCCGCGGTAGTCTGTAGGTCGTCTAGATCGAGATCTACTGGGGAGTGCAACGTGCAAGCGTGGCTGCCCACACAAACCACGGTAGATGGGGTAGACACCGTCCGCATTCACATGCATGCATGGCGGTCACCTCCCACGGTCCCAGAAACTGGTGGACCTACGGGCAACGTGTATGCGTACTTGGTGTCGTCAAGCCTGTAGAAGACGTCGTCACTGCTCTGCTCAACGGGAGGACCAGTTGTATGAGGCTTACCTCAGTGCGGTCAGCTTTTAGACTGGCTCACTTTAGGTAACTTGTTGTTTTCTGTGGGGAAAACTTAAGTACAGCAGTGGACATTGACTTCAATAACTTATATGTATATGATATTTATGTACACTACGACTACATATAAATCTTAAATGTATACTAAGCAAATGTTACATTGTAGTTTAAGTTATTTCAGTTGATGGAATCGGGACACGTTTTGTGGTTTCCGTTGATTACCCACGCGTTACGGGCAAAGCCGACGTGACTTTTGACGCGTGAACGTAAACGTGACTTTTGTATGGAATGAGTTTTATAGATACATCGACGGTTTACAATAAAACTTTATGATAAATGGGATACTTAGTTGTTAAAATTACTGAAATTTAGCATTTAATATGTTTGATTATTTATAAAAACTTGATTACGAGCGAAAAATGATTGTCACATATGGGATTCGAACCCGCACCTATTGGAAATCCGTTCCAATCGTGATACCAATTATACCAACGTGAACTGTTGTACGACATTCAATTTTCGCATCGTATTATATTTTCGTCTTTAAGGAGACGTGTGCCATCTACCCGAAATTATTTACACATTATACTTAGACATTATATTAGACATTATACTACACATTGTTCTTTCGTATGATTATTGGAGTCAATTCGTACCAGCGATTTTATAATGTATTAATTCAAATCCCGCCGATAAATTGCAATCATCACCATCATCTCAGCTTTTTCTTTTTTTTTTTTTTTTTTTTTTTTTCACGCTGTGGAAATGCTTTTGCGCACTATCCCCCCACCGTTGAGAGTGGGAGGACTTGTGTGGGACTCACCGGCCACCGTGCGACCGAAATACCCACTAAAACCACAGCGGCCCCCTGCCGCGCTTTTACGGGACGCCAGAGAGATCGTCTACTGACATTCGATCCCCGACGCCCCAACGTTTGGCCTTTTGGCCACGTCCAGTCGGTCCTCAAGGCGGTGGGAGGAGGTGCGCATAACGGCGCCTTCTCCTCCCCGAACCATCATCTCAGCTCATATAAATTGCACTGCTGTGATCAAGCTTCATTGATGATAAGAGGGTCATTGACCTACTATACCACAATGGTCAAACTAGTTGATATAGCGTTTTATTTTGAGTTTTCGATTTTTTTATATTGCTTATGGTGGTAAACGAACAAGCAGCACACCTGATGGTAAGTGTCACTGCCGCCCATGGACCTTTAAAAAAAAAAAAAAAAAAAAAAAAAAAAAAAAAAAAAAAAAATAAATACCAAAGCCTACCAATACAATCCCCAAAACCACCCAGTTGGGCTACCGTTTTTCTCGCTCACCGAACGAAGCGCAATAACGCATTGCCATTACTCAGACGTCGATCTTCTGCGAAAGTATGGTACTATCTTGGACGGACCGGTCCGCGGGTGTAGACAGAAAACTGTCAATAGCGTCGTCCTACCACTATAATATCGCTCTCTTTCATAGATGTTCTATGCATGTTGTATCCCTTAGTCATCTTTTACGATCGTCACAGTCAAGATAGGCTAAATTGTATTCTTACACCGTCACCACACGAAGATAATTTCATTTTGCAATATCATCATTATCATCTTGCTCTTATCCCAATTATTTGGGGTCGACGCAATATATCATCCTTTTCCATACGATCCTATCAGACGTCATCTCTGCCGTTACTCCTAGACTATCCATGTCATGCCTCACGCAGTCCATCCATCTTTTCTTTGGTCTTCCTTTACTCCTTAAACCTTCAACATTCATACCTAAAATTTTTCTCACAACATTACTTTCATCCCGCCTCTGCACATGTCCATACCATGTCAGCCGTTCACTCCTTAACTTTTCCGTCACTGGCGCAACTTTCAAACTTCCTCTAATGTATTCATTTCTTACTTTATCCATTCTTATCACACCACACATCCATCTCAACATTCGCATCTCCGCTACATGCAGTCGTCTCTCATCCGTCGCTTTTGTCGTCCAACATGCTGATCCATACAGTTCATTTTGCAATATGTATAGGTAAAAATAAATTTTCTGTTTTCATCATTTTAGTCGATATATGTACGTCGTGCTGTTAACTTTGAGCCTGCTACATGTAAGAAAGGTTCTGCTTATCCTGTGTATTTTAGAATATACTATACGCTAGCCAGACGGGGTAGTATCGAGTTTTATTTCGAGTTTAATAATGGTATGGGCACACTGTTGATAGTTTTCTATTTACAGCCACAGGCCTGTTCGTTCTCGGACCGGGGAATTGTCCGGTCACCCGACGTGAGGCCACCGCTTGAGGGCGACGCCGCGGCGTCGACACGAGAGGAACCCGTAAGGGTAAACCACCGGGCGGGCCACCGAAGACAAAGATCGGGTACCGGTGGCCCACTCGCACGGCGAAAAGAGGTGTTTGCAGGGTGGGTCCATGGGGTTGCGCGCCGCCTCTTTTGTTGCCCCGGATGGATTTGTCGGGGCGCGATCACATCCATGGTCCACCCTGCGGAAAAAAAAGGTCGGTTCATTCGGGGTAGTACTACTCTCGCAGAAAATCGACGTCTGAATAGTGGCTATGAGCTGCTGTACTTAGTTCGGTGAGCGAGAGAGCTGGAAGCTCAACTTACTGGGTGGGTTTAGGGTTTTTGTTATCAATGAGCAGCGGCCTAGCTATACCTCCGATATTACAAAGGTCCATGGGTGGCAGTAACACTTATCGCCAGGTGTGTTGCTTGCTCGGTTGCCACCAAGAGCATTAAGGGGTTAGGGGTAGTCAGGATTTTTAAAAAATCAATTTTTATTTTTTTGCATTTTCGTTAAGTGTAATATCTTAAAAATATTCTCTGAAAATTTGAAGTTGATCAGATAATTACTTTTCGAGTTATTCGACAAATAACAAAGATCGCTCGCGCACTCCAAATGCTCGGCAGTAGGTAGCTAGCGGCAGCTGCAAGCAACCAGTTTCTTGGGTTTTATTGTCATCCATGAACTAAACCTTTGATGTATGTAGTAGTACCTAAATTTATAAATGCCACTTCCACAATGGCTGAAGAACTATTATATGGCCCAGGAATAGATGACTCGGTGTAAGTGATTAAATAATATAATATAATTCGTATTTCTGTACGTAAATCTAGTGTGAAACTTTAAATGCGTTTTTCTCAAAAATATGTTTTTTGAACTGGTGACAACTGTAACTCGATAACCGCTTAGTAGATTTTAATGAAATTTATACAGCCTTTAGAATACATAATAAACTCGGGCCTGAACGAAGGATTTTTTCTTTTTCAAAAATTTCGATTTTTTAAGACCAATTAACTGTTGATTATTTCCCGAAAATCTAGAAAAAAAATTCCTGAGGCCGCCATTTTGTTAATTTATGAAAAAAAAAAAAGCTTCGATCAGGCCCAGGATTATCTATTTATAAAACTATTTTTTTTCATCCGATTGATTTTAGATAAATCTCCAAGGACTTATGATAGTCACCGCAAGGGCCTTTTTTTGAAACTGGGTCAAAACAGACAGCTATAACTTTGGAAATTATTTTTGTTTTTTTTTTTATTCAAATTTTCGTGACTTCAAGTCAAAACATTGTATAATAATGCCATATTATTACTTTTGTAAAATAATATGATTTAATAGCAAAAAAAAAATACTGAAAATTCTCATTTTTTCGTGTCTCTGACTACCCCTAACCCCTTAAAAATAAAAAAAAGTGTGTGTGTCAGCTCCGACACACGATTGGTGTTTACTCCTTAAGTACGATTATCAAAACAGGCGCAAAAACAGCTCATTTGACTAAAAATAATATATATATATATTTTTATTTACATTTATTAAAACTATTCAGTGAAGTATTATCTCACGTCAGAAAGTGAAAGGTGCGCAGAATAGGTTGCGCACCAAAAAAGTAACGAGGTCATTCGATCACTAGATTTTACTCCTCAATTTTTCTCATACCGGGCGCCTTATATGAAAATCGGTTCTTAAGGAGTAAACTCCAAAAAGTTTCCTTTTCTTGTGGTGATGTTATCTGCTGCATCTCTTACGCGTATATTATGAAGAGTTGCTGAAAGGAATTGTCACACATTTCGTAACTAGACGGAAATGCGCTATTATTAATCATTATATATTTATTTCCACATTATATTTATACTTTTTTTTATAAAAGAAATGTTTGTTTATATTATTATATTATCATTATTTATTTATTATCTTTCTAACTACTTAAAATTGATTTTAAATTATAATCCTTACTAATATTATAAATGCGAAAGTAACTCTGTCTGTCTGCCGCTCTTTCACGCCAAAATTACTGAACCGATCTAAATGAAATTTGGTACACAGATGGTCTAGATCCTGACAAAGGACATAGGCTACTTTTCAATGCACAAAAAAGGTTGTAAAGGGGGATGAAAATTTGTAAGGAAGTATTGTCATTTTTAAAGCCAGAAGCTTGAAACTTATTTTTAGGCTATTGATTAGATATAAATAAATATGACATTAAAATTTGTAAAAAAATTACCCTTAAGGGGAAATAAAAGTATGGCAATCTTTAGGAAAGTAACCTTTTACGCGAGCGAAGGCGCGGGCAGAAGCTAGTATAATATATTTAAAAATAAAAGCTATGATGTCTCACCGGTAGCGTAACGAGAACCGAGCTGTTGGTACTTAGGGCTCCATAGAGAAAAACTACCTCATAATTCATAACTCCGCCGTGTTCAAAAGCAATACCGTCTGCATCAGATTCCCAATCCAACTGCGACCCTTTAATCTAATGCGAACCTTTTAAGTTGTAAATTGAGGCTGTTAGCTTATAGACTATTGGTCGAAATGACTACACGAATTGTACAATAATAGCCATATCCACGTCTCATACGTCGTTAATCTCGTGAGTTTGTCGATATTATTGTTATTTTAAGAATGCGACGTACGACGAATACGAATGATTCCCAGTTTTTATTAGTTTCTATTGTATAAGGTTCAACGTGCTCTCGAAGGCACTTAATATTTTATGTAGTTTCAAGAACTTCGTGTAAAATTTTCATACGTGCGTGTTTTACGATGTTTTTCTTTCATCATGAAATCAAAAGATAAATTAAAAATTTACTGGAACTCTGAACAGAATATGAAATCATCGATACATCTATTCACCGTCAGCCGCTTTTTTTTAAGCAGCGGGTTATGGTGTGGTCATGCTCCGTTAAATCTGTCCGGGGCAACAGAAAAACGGTTTTCGACCCCATAGACCCGCCCTCAAAGTACCTATTTACGCCGTGCGAGCGGACTGCTGGAACCCGGTCTTTGTATTCAGTGGCCCGCCCAGCTTAACCCTTGCGGGTATCATCTCGAGTCGAGGCCCGGATAGCTTGACCTATATTTCGCATTTCTAGTCTAGCTTACAGCTTTAATTTTGTGGGTTACAACGTTTATGCTTTCTAGCGTTGAAATTTACAATTTAATCTTATTAATATTAATAAATTTACAGAGAGCATAAATGAATGATGTAAATGTAAGAATAAAATAGTCATTATTCAATTGTTGGTAGCAGGGCCGTGCTGTTGATAGTTTTCTGTCTATAGTTGCCAGCCAGTTCGTCCGACATAGTACCACACTCTCGCAGAAAATCCGGAGAGAGCCGGGTACCTAACCTAGGTGGGTTTTCCTTTGTCGACAACGGTCTAGCTATATTCCTGGTATTGCAAAGGTTTATGGGCGGCAATAATACTTATGTACCACCAGGTGCGCTGCTTGCTCTTTTGCCACCAGAAGCTATAAAAATGTCATTTTACGTTTGCGAATCAGTTTTTATAAACAATCTAAGCATCACCATCAACTCAACCCACATATGTCCCACTGTTGGGCTTGGCCTCCTCCATAATAGGAGAGAAATTGCCCTAATATACCGCGCTGGTCAGACGTGTTGGTATATGGTTTTATTTCGAGTTTTCCTTTTTTTTTTATTGCTTATAGTGGCAAACGAGCAAGCAGCACACCTAATGGTAAGTGTCACTACTGCTCATGGACCTTTGCTATACTAAGGGAATAGCTAAGCCGCTGCCTATTATTACAAACCTCAAACCCACCCAGCTAAGCTTCCAGCACTCTCGCTCACCGAACGAAGCGCAATAGCACATTGCCATTACTCAGACGTCGATCTTTTGCGAGAGTGTGGTACTACCCCGGACGGACTGGCCCGCGGCTGTAGACAGAACTGACCACAGCGTGGTCCTATCTCTATTGAATGGATGGTCCTTTTCTTGCACATATGATATATGCATATTATATCCCTTCATCGTCTTTTACGACACCTACGGGTAAGACGAAGGGGGTGGTGAACTGTATTCTTACTCCATCACCACAAGGAAAAGTCATGCATCAAGCATGTCAAGTGTTAAATGTAATTTGGGTAATAAAAAAATAAAAAAAAATTATTAGAAAACAAATACTATGTTTACCAATACACCATTCAATCTATTTCAATGATTCATTAATCAGTATCCGCGTAAACTGACCGTAGTAAACAACATCGAATAGCGTATTTAGTATTGCTTCGATAATTTGTTAATTAATTGTATTGAGAGTAGTATATAATTACCTAGATATATGTATACAGGGTGGAAGTGGACCGCTCCCGATAATAAAGACAGGTGATCCTACTAGTTCTTCTTGTAATGATAGGCTAGAAAAAAATCGATTCGTATGAAAAAAAAAATTTTTTTTACAACGAATTTTAAGTTTTTTTCCACATCGTATTAGGACAGTGCCATGTAACGATAATTCCATAAAAAATACGTAACTTACTCAGATGAGAAAAGACGCAATCTATTCAAAACTCACGATCATATGTTCAAGAGTTCAACAACCTCGCGTGGTGAAAAAAATTTTTTTTTCATCAATCGATTTTTTTTCTAGCCTATTATTATAAGTAAGACTAGTAGGGTTACCTACCTTTGTTTTCGGGAGCGGTCCCCTTACACCCTGTATAGTAGCACCTTATAATGCTTGTAGCTATCGTAAAATATGATTAAAAGGTTAATATTGATCTACGTCAATTCCACCTGATGCTGTTTGGAAAGCAATTGCATTCCCCAGTAGGGTTGACATTAGACAGATTATTCATGAAACTATTGCCAATAACTAACAGTATATATTATTGAAGAAGACTAGATATTGGGTTGACCTCAAGTAATTGAGATACGAGGAGGATGATGAGATATCTAGGATGCACTATTCATACTATCCTTATGCAGTATTATTCTAATTTTTGTGTGGTGACGGTATAAGTATATATCACCGCCCTTTTCATTTCCCGTGGGTGATCGTAAAAAGTTTAACGTAATATGCACTTATTATGTTATTAAAGTCCTTGCGAGATATTTATTATTACTATTAGCAAGTTGCTATTAACAGGAGAGATACTGGGACTCGAAGGAATCTGTGCCAATATATTTCAAGCAATTAAGTAATTTTAACAGACTTTAAAAAAGGAGGAGGTTCTCAATTTATCTGAATTTTTTAAAGTGTGTTAACCTCAGAACTTTTTGGATGAACTGATTTTAATGATTCTGTTATATATACATGATTTTTGATCAAGGTCTGACTAGTAGTTTTTGAGTTATCCACATTAATAAGGTTTTATTAGTTGACCTCGACTATATTGTTACGAAACCAGATTTCTTTTTTTTTAATGCTTTGGATATACGAGCAAGAAACATAGTTGACAGTAAGTGGTAACTTTCGCTCAGGGACCGATGTTAATAGTCAAAAGCGCTGGCATTCTCGCTCACTGAACGAAGTAAGTTAGTTACTACTACTTAGATGCAATAGTATGGTACTACCTCGCACAAGCCGATTTATTTATGACTGCAGTTAAAAAAAAAAACTGCTGAAAGGATGGCTTAACAATTAGAGAATTATATTATTTCTCTTTCTACCTATTTATTATATACGCAAATGAAATGTCACTTTATAGTTTCATCATCATCATCATCGTCATTATCATTTTTGCTCACGTATATGAATAGGTCCTAGCTAGTATATATATATATAATAGGGCTCAGCCTCCTCTATAATGGGAGGGAAATAAACCTACTATATCACGCTGGTCCAACGGATTGGTATAAGGTTTTATTTCAAGTAATCTTTTACGAACATAGATACTATTTGCATATTATATCCCTTAGTCGTATTTTACGACACCTACGGGCAAGATTAGGGGTGGTGAATCCTTACCCAATCACAGAAATAGCTTATCAGATACAAAATGTTGACCAAATATTACATCTTATATGTAGACAGGGAGTTTTGTATAGTGGTAGAGCCACATTGTTGATAGTTTTTTGTTCACAGCCGCGGGCCTTCCCCACAGGGGAAGCCCTTGGGCGATGTCGCTTAGCTTACCTCAATCGGGTTGAGAGCTCTCAGCGCTCACTCATTGTCCGCGTAAAGCTGTCAAAGCCATCTGCGGCTAACAGCTAAAAACACACAAAAAAAAAGAAAAAAAATAGCCGCGGGCCGGCCCGTCGGCCGGGTAGTACCATACTCTTGCAGAAAATCGACATCTGTAGCGCTGCAGTGGCAATATGCTGCTCTGCTACTAGGTGAGTTTGGGATTTTGATCGGTAGGCAGCGGTCTAGCCATAGATCTGGTATTTCAAAAGTCCATGGGCGGTAGTAATATTTACCATTAGGTGTACTGCTTGCCACCGAAGACAACGATCCGGTTCCAGTAGTCCACGTGCCCTATGTGGAGAGGAACATTACGAAGCGGGTCCATGGGATCGTAGTGAAATAGATACACCATTTTTCTTTTGTAGTTAATTTTCTGTCACAAAATAAAACAAAGCCAAAAATATACATACATACATATCATCACGCCATATCCCTTGCAGGGTAGGCAGAGAGAACAGAGTGCCAGAGAACTCTGTCCTTGCATACTTCACTCGCTTCTTCAACATTCATAATTCTCTTCATACACGCTTGCCGGTTTCGGAGACTCTCAACACCACCTTCTTTCAGCACGTGACCAATCTGGTCTAGGTTGGTGAGTCTCGGTTTCCCCCAGTACCTACATCCTTCCACTTTCGCATTGTATATCTTCTTAACCAGACGTTCATTCAGCATTCTTTCCACATATCCGAACCATCGGAGCTTTCCCTTTCGCATCTTTACACCAATACTCTCTTTCATACCTACTCGCTCTCTTACGTCGTCGTTGCGTATGCAATCGGATTGGATCGGTCAGCCTAACTCCACAGATTTTCCGTAGAGATCGCATTTCGACCGCATTAATTTTACTTTCATGCTCTTTTCTGCATACCCAACTCTCGCTTCCATATAGTAATGTTGGGACAAGCACAGCGTTATGTATTGCTACACGTAAAAAATTGTGTCAAAACAGGTCTAAAACAGGGTTGTGTCATCGTTTAATACATTTCTAAATGCAAAGTTTGAGTATTGAGCTTGTACTATGTGCAAACATGGCACACGTCTCCTTAAAAGACGAAAAAATATAATACGATGCGAGAGTTGAAGGTCCTACAATAGTTCACGGTGGTGTAAGTGGCAGCACGATTGGGACGGATTTCCAATAGGTGTGGGTTCGAATCCTCCTTGTGACAATAATTTTTTGCTCGTAATCGAGTTTTTATAAATAATCAAGTATATTAAATGCTAAATTTTAGTAATTAGTACGGGAGGATTAATTTATTAGAAATGTTATTTCTTTTTAATCTCCACAGCTCTTAACGAATGTCCACTTTATTTCAAACGAACAAACCGTAACAACACTAAAAATAAAGAACAATTGGAAGTGTTATAGATACAGGAAAAGCTTCCATGAGAGAATTTAAAGTTTACGAGAAAATATTTTCAATTTCGTCCAACATACTAGCCTTTGGGTAATATAGTTTAAAAATTTTGTATGATACCGTTAGCATCAACATCGTATATTAATTAAATTTATGATTAAAGTGTTGTTTTATTTTATGGAGAAAGAAAACCTTGGCTCAACTGATGGAAATTGTGATTGCCGCTTATGGACCTTGGTATAATTAGGCTGCTGACTACCAACAAAATATCCTCCAGAAAGGTGAGCTTCCGCCGCCTTTGCTCATCGAACGAAACATACACTGCTCAGAAGTCGATTTTCTGTTAAAGTATAGTAGCCCGGACAGATCATACCGCAACTGTTGACGGTTCTCTGTCTCTCATCTCAGTGTAGTCTTACCATCACTAAGCTTACTGTATGTTGTGAAGTTACACATATATAATGGATTATAACTTCATTCGAAATTTATTTTATTTTAAAGAAGTATCGAATGAAACATTCCTTCAACCGTTAGACATGAAATATAACTTTCACAGAAATATAAATTCTTAAAACATACGCTTAGGTTTTAAGAATTTGTGTTTTCCGTCTTAGTCAAAATAAGTACCTTCGTCGTAACTTACGCTACAAGATTTTATTTGCCAACCTTACGTTATAAATGATTTATGTGGAGGCATCTCAGTGGAGTTAGAAAATATTTGCTCCTTGTAGCAAACTGCTGTTGCTAAAACGAATAGGTAACATTTTAAACTGGATTACAAATAATAAAATGTTGCAAAAATTATAATTAGATTAAATTTTATTAAGAAAATAATTCTTGTGGTGCTTCCGTGTGGTGACGGAGTAAGAATACTATTCACCACCCCATATCTTACCCGTGGGTGTTCGTACGAGACGACTAAGGGATATAAAACCCAAATAACATCTATGCGAGAGAAGGAAAACTCGAAACAAAACCCTATACCAACACGTCTGACCAGCGCGGTATAGTAGGTTAATTGCCCTCCCATAACGGAGGAGGCTCGAGCCCAACAGTGGGATATTTATGGGCTGTGATGATGATGATGATGATGAAGAAAATAATTTAAAGAAAATTCAGTCTAATAAAGTTATGTAATATATTATATGTAATAATGTTTTAATAGTGGCAGGATCACGCTGTTGACAGTTCTCTGTGCACAGTCGCGGACCAGTCCGTCCGCGGTGGTACCACACTCTCGCAAAAGATCGACGTCTGAGTAATGGCAATGTGCTATTGCACTTCGCTCGGTGAGCGAGAGAGCCGGAAGCCCAATTAGGTGGGTTTGGGGTTTGTATTGGTAGGTAGCGGCTATACTCTTGGTATTGCAAGGTCCATAGGCAGTGACACTTACCATCAGGTGTGCTGCTTGCCCGTTTGTCACCATAAGCAATAAAAAAAATATAAATTTTGACAAGTGTCCAGAGAATATATTTTTATTTTTGAAGAGTAGCAAGTCTGAAGATGGCATTAGGTTTTTTGGATGTAATACATGATAGCATTTTAGTCGATGTTTGATGTGACTTGGGTATACATTTTGGTCTTAAATATATCGAAACTGGTAATTGTCATGGGACGAAAGTTAAAATTGTAACAGGCAGGTCACATAACTGTGGCCACCGAAGTTAAAATCGAGTACCGGTGGTCCGCTCGCACGGCGAAGAGAGAAGGTTTTACGGTGGGTCTATGGGGTCACGCGCCGCCTTTCCGTCACCCCGGACCGATTCAGCGGGGCGAGACGCACCCATAGCCCACCAAAAAAAAAAAAAAAAAAAAAAAAAAAAAAAAAAAAAAAAGTCTAAGAATCGAGATCTATTAAGAATGAAAACTTATCGAGTTTCGACTACAAATCGGGTGAAACTGTGTGCTACGGCCTCTTACTAGGGTCGACGCTGATAGATAATTAAGTGAAAAGACTGTTTTATTTTTATTATATATATGTTTTTGCTTGGTTACAGTTATAAATGTAATAAATATTTAACTAACGGTGCGAAACATTCGTATATATTTTTTTTCAATATGAAATATTATAACTTATAGTCATCAACTTCGTTATTTCAAATCACATACATCATACGGCTCTTACCTTCATCACAATAGGAGGGAAATTGACATATTGTACTACGCTGGTAAGAGAGATTAATGTAGGATTTCATTTCGAGATTTCTTTCTCTTGCATAGACATTATCTTTCTTTTTCTTCTTTTTATGTATTGGCAATCAGCTACTTATACGAGTCATTGTTGCCAGTGTCGAGTTATAATTATCTTCACGTTCTTAGTCTTTTCAGGTTAGTCATTGTCTGTCAGTAAGTCAAATTGTCACCATTAACAGTGTTATGGCCACATTGTTAATGGTATCTTGTGGGAATTTTGATGGAAAACGAAAACGTTGTAAAGCACTTTTATATGATATTCACTACATCCCAGTAGTTCTGTCACATCACATTACATAAAATGCCATTAAAATTATCTAATATAACACGTTAAAACACTAAGATATCGAATATAATACAAGAGCACCACATGACGTTTTAGATTCCCGCCAAAAGTCCCATATCTTTATCATATACATATATTAGTGTTGCCCAAATGCAAGACCCTTGCGAGTCACGCAAGTCTTGCAAATTTCGCTGTTAGAATAATACAGAGTCACTTGTTTTGATAGAAATGAAAAATCCACCTAGAAATAAAAAATCCAACTAAATTAATAAAATTTCAATTATCTAGTGGTACTAACTGTACAATTATCAATAGTTAGGTACATACCACTTAACGGGAGTGGGGTTATAATCGCACCTATCTACCATGAGACTTTTCCGTGTGGTGACGGAGTAAGAATACTTTTCAACACCCCATATCTTACCCGTGGGTGATCGTACGAGACGACTAAGGGATATAAAACGCATATAACATCTATGCCAGAGAAGGAAAACTCAAAACAAAACCCTATATACCAACACATCTGACCAGCGCGGTATAGTAGGTTAATTTCTCTCTCGTTACGGAGGGGGCTCGAGCCCAACAGTGGGACATTATGGGCTGTAATGATGATGATGATCATGAGACTATTTAAAATAACATCAAATCATTTCCTCATGTACTGCTATTAAGAATACAAAATGTTGACAATCCTTTCTTTGCCAAAGGAAAGCACTGCGAGACTCTTGCAGCGACTCTTGGTCTTGCATTTGAGCAACACTAATATAATATATGGCGTAATATGAGGTATATATAGTCGTCTTTTTACGACAGCCTTGGCGAAGAATTGGAATACTGAATTGTTCTTACTCCGTCACCAAACAGATTCTATAATATTGACTCATTATTTATTATTTGACATTTTTTTAAAGATTACTTTCCAATTCTAACAAACATAAGTAAATAAATTTAAAAAATAATGTTTGGATTAAAGAATCAGTCAATCCTCTCGCGTGTAGAAACCTTAACATTTTGGCTTAAAATCTCCGGTAGTTATTCAAACTTAATTCATTCAACAAGCAAAGGTCAGGTAGGTTCTGCGTTGGCGGAATTATCTCAAAGTTTATTCACAAGTTTACGAATATTCTGTTCAAGTTTTGTGTTAAGGTTTGTTCATCACATTTACACAGAGATATAAAGTTATGGTAGTCCCAGTTGAGTTAGACTTAGAGACTAACAGAATTGAGAAAATTAGATCTATATTTTTAGCAGTTTCAACATTGTATTATATATAGTAAAAAGTAAATCTGCACAGATAGCGTAGTGGTTTAGATACCGACCTTCTGTGCTAGTGCCGAGGGTTCGAATCCAACGCAGAACAATACTTTGTGCGATCCACAAAGTGCTGTTCTGAATCCGCGTGTAATTTGTCTGCTTTGTAAAGTCTCCCGCAATACAATGATTATTTCCTTAATGCAGGGTGATATCTTTTAACAAAAAAAGAACGTGGTATCGTTTTGATGAGTGGTGATGGAGGGAGTGGGGTGAAGAATATTGCAAAAGTTGTTAGCAATAGATTTACGACCGGCCGCTTGTCTAACAAAAAATTCTTCTTGGGAATTTATTTGTTGACCAGATTAGATGAAGTTACCCCATTTCTATGTAAAATACTTTCGTTGATTATTGCTACACCCACGGGTTGATATTAATCGTAGCCAATACTGCATAGCATTGTTGTTTTTATACTATACAAACAGTCATGCTTTTATACTACAAATAATTAGACCATCGAGTCGGTCCAAGCTTAAAATTAATTAATAAGGAATTATCCGCGTGGTGACGGAGTAAGAATACAATTCACCTCCCCCTATCTTACCCGTAAGAGATGACTAATGGATATAAAGCGCATATAACATCTATGCAAGAGAAGGAAAACTCGAAGAAACACCCTATACCAACACATCTGACCAGCAGCGCGGTATAGTAGGTTAACTTTCATCTCATTATGGAGGAGGCTCGAGCCCAACAGTGGGACATTTGTGGGCTGAGATGAGATGAAAAATATTTTTCTTAATAAATCACTGTTTCCATATTGTAATATTTCATCGTTATTTTTACAGAGATCATTTGTTATACGATGGCGGAAATGAAATATGTTTATTTTCCGCCTCACTTATTGGTTTCTGTGGGAATAGTCTACGTGAATTCTCTGCGAGCGTATGAATCTCGCATATAAAAATTATAAATATTCCTGGTCTAACGACCTTGACCTTTCCGCGACAGAATAAGAATACAATGGCCACCATCTGTTACTTGCTTGTGAGAGTCGAACAAATCAACTAGGAGATTCGAGTAGCAGCACGTGCTCTTTTGGATAACATTTTACTGTAATCAGCAACCTGCATACCCAGTATAGCCACGTCCAGTAGTAAACGGTGAAAAATTGTACGATCATGATGATCAAGAATGACCTTGGAATAGATGTGGGCTTCCGTTGGAAGTGCAACATAGCTTTTTCTAAACATAAAATATCTTTTGCTTTTGTTGGCAGGTTAGGTCTGATTGTACCCTGTCTGGACCTCTATGATGGCAACAGTGTGATATGGGCTCCAAAATTCACCATTGTTTCTTGCATTTTTACATTATTCCGGCTATTATTAGCCTAAATAATAGTCATAAAATAAGGCATGACAATTTAAATAGCTATTGCAATTAATATTCAGCGTACATTATTATGCCGAGAAAACTGGTGTTCTATAAACTCTAAATAATAGGATAGTAAATAGGACATAGGTTAAAAGTAGATGCCCGCTGACTTCTATCAAAGAAACCAAACAAACTAACGTAACATAAAAGGATGCAAAGGAAAAGTTTAATGAAATAACTGCCAGAACTTAGCCACAAATATCGGCGGCCGCAACAAGCATAGAACCAACGGCGAATTTTAAAGTTGAGAAAATAACTTTAAGGTGCTGGTAAAATCGTGTTGAATTTGAAGACTAGGTTCAAATGGGTAAGGAAATTCGTTAGAAATTATTATAGAGTGAATCATAACTATTTTGTAAATATTTTAAGTATAAGTACATATATATAATATGTATATAATTTAGGTGTCTGTTAACTTTGAATATAAATTTCGTTATTATATTTAAAAAGAATGCAAATTAATTAAAAAAAATGTCAATCTATCTCAAATAATGAACTTTATGGAAAAGTGAAAAAGAAAAATAAAATATACATGTAATCTAAAAGGCCGGTCCAGTTGAACTGAGAAGTAGGTTTGGTTTGATAGCTTGGCAAGTATATAGTAGTTAGATTAATAGATTAAGTCCACTGCCGACTTATTGCAAGAAATTTTGTCGTGAATAAACAATGGTCGAATATGAAAAGTTACGGTCGCTTCAAACCACCATTGGCTTCGAACTGACCTGCAGATTGATTTTTGGATTAACTATGTATTTTATTGGCTTTATGTATGTTTTTTTAGTTGGTTAACATTTTTTACTAGCTTTTCTTTCTATCATACTTGCCTACAAAAAAATTGTAGGTCTTTCATGGGGCAATGTATACGCTTTTACAATAAACTGCCTAAAGATATCCGAGATATGCCAATGAATGAGTTCAAAAAGGCTATCAAAAAGACTGTGCAGAAAAGGATATTACAGCATTTCGGATTACCTTAATGATAATATGGAATGGTTTTGAGTAGCTCCTCTCTCAGTATTTGCCTTTTTAATGTTTATCTCTTACAGCGTTCTGACGCTGATCCTCACTGTCGTCTGATATTCTTGTATTATTTGTATTGTCTTAATTGTACAGTGTAGCGTGTTTTGCCTAACAAGTTATGTATTTATTTATCCAAGCTATCTATTTCAAATTTATAGATTATGGTGTGGTCATGCTCACTGAAAAGGTCTCTGCTTGCGGTAGCTACGTGGAGCGGGTCTCTCCCTTCCCTCCAATGTGGTTGAGAGGCGTGATGGCTGCTCTAATAGTTAACTTGTGATCGGGTGCCACTTGTGGGATCTGGTCCAGCCATTTTTGTTTCTTTTTTGTTTTATGAATATTCTTAGTTTAATTTTGTATTTTATACAAAATTAAATATAAATGAATTTTTACTCGAAGGGCATCTCACTGAAGCTAACATAAATAAAACATGTAACCAATCACTTTCGTGAAAATATATAATTAAAAAGAAAAATGACGAGCCCACTGAGTTTCTTGCCGGATCTTCTCAGTATGTGGCTGCTTGCCGATTCGGTGGTAGATTAATCAAAATTAATTTAAAAAAAAAATGTAAAATTGACAATATGTAAGTGTCCCTATGGGGCTTATGCATAATAAATGATTTGGTTTGATTTCGTTTCATTGGTCACAGTGTTTGTCTGCCTATCTTTGTCTGCAATCAAATCTTGCACGTTAGATTTGACTCAATTCCCGGTATCCGATTGAGCTGGAATATTGTATACACTTTAATTCTGATTATAATGCTGTTTAAATGCAATACTTAGTATCAAAAAACAATATGGTCAACGTTTCAAGTTGGCGCTATTTTACATTTTTATTTTCTACCTCTTAATATGGTTATGACATGAAAGGGTTTACATAGGAGAAAACGATAAAATTAATGGTATTACACTACATTCAATATGGCTGCTATTCTAATACGGTGCATCTTCTTTGTAATCCCGTTAATCATCATCATTTTCTTGCTCTAATCCTAATTACTTGGGGTTGACGGATTGTGTATTCAACTTCCATTGTACATATTACAAAAGTTATTGGCTGGAGTTTCATGACCGGCCGCCTGCCTGACGTCAACCAATTGTTGACCAGACGGCATCAGATATTATGTATTTTTATATTGTAATGCCTCAGATATTCATCAGATATTATGTATTTTTATACTTTAACCTATCATAAGACTCGATAAAAAGATGGAGTTGGTCCGGGTTGATATAAGTTTTATATTTTTGTTTGCTGTGATTTCATGTGCTGCATCCGTTAGTCGTCTTTTACAACAACCACGAGGTAGTAAATGGTGGTGGCTTTCAATATTCACCACCATCATCATCATTTCAGCACAAACATACTCATATACATTGCTGGGTTTGAGCTTTCTCCAGAATATATAGGAATTGACATACTATACTCATCATTCTCCTACTCTTATCCCAATCACTTGGGATCGATACAATATATACTCTTATTTCATAGTAAATATTGTAAAGTTATTGGCAATTTATTAGCATAACCACCACGTGTTACTGAGGCTACCTTAGCACAGCACCGCGTGGCTGGATCTGCTAGTTAATATATAAATTTATATAATTATTCTTTGAATTTCTCAAATTTTGTATGTGGTGACTGAATAATTCAACCCTTTTTTGACACTAAAAGACAATTAAGCGACGTAGGTAGATGACATCACTAGTAGAGAAATAAAAGTCGCAATATCTATACCAAACCGTCCAGGTATAATAGGTTGATTCGCCTCCAAACATGGAAGAACACGTTAATGAGATGTGGTTATGGTTAATACGCAAAATTTGTATTTTTGGTGGTGTCCTATATTGCCCAAGGAGGGATGACTTCGGGCAGGCGACCGATAATAAAAATATTGCCAATAACTTTTACAATATGTACGATGGAAGGGGAAGTATGTATTGTATCGCCCGCAAGTAATTAGGATAGTATAAGAGCAGGAGAATGTTGTTGGTTGATTAATTTTTTATTTTTTTTATTTCTAATGGTGGCAAACGAGCAAGCAGCACACCTGATGGTAAGTGTCACTGCCGCCCATGGACCTTTGCAATACCAAGGGTATAACTAGGCTGCTGCCACCAATATAAACCCCAAACCCACCCAATTGGGCTTCCGGCTTTGATCAACTTTGAAACGATCAACCCTGAGTAAATACCTATATAATTCTTACGGAAAGAGAAAAACAAAATTTAGACAATGCCCATAAAAATCGCCATTAAAGTTGTCAATAGATATATGGAATCAAGTATACTGATTGCATTTCAAAACATAACTACGTAAATATCCTGCGACCGCGAAACCAAATGTCGGCCTCAGGTAGTACTATGGCATGCGGTAAACATGCCGTAAGCGAGGTTAAAGAGCCGCGATATTTTAACCTCATCGAGCTTTATTGTAAAAAAGAATTCACTGCTATATTATTTGTGGCAATTTAGAATTATTTTTAATGACTTTAAAAAAGTAGGAGTTTTTAAATACGACTGCATATGTATATTTATAGGTGTTCTGGTAGAAAGAACTACTTAGATTTGATAATAAAATGATGTTCTTATATCGCAAAATAATAGTAAGTTAGTTGGTGGCGTGGTAGTATTAAACTCTCGTAGAAAATTGATGTCTGAGTGGTAAAAATTTGCTACCGCGCTTCTTTCGTCGAGCAAAAGAGGAAGAAGCCCAAAACGTTACGTCAGTAGGATGGTGAGACGTCCTGTCGGCGGTGGTTAGGAGAGACCTGTCGTTGTCGACCATCATCTCGTAGATGCTTGACAGCAACAGGTGCTGGTCATCGATGGCCTCCTTTTGTGAGGCCTTTGAACGCGATGCGGTTGAGTCTGTTGACTCGCTCCGCCGCCGGGGGCCGTCGTTATGCTCACCTCCTCCCACCGCCTTGAGGGACGATAGGACGTGGCCAAAAGGCCAAGCGTTGGGGTACCGGAGATTGAATGTCAATAGACAACATCTCTGGCACCCCGTAAAAGCGCGGAAGGGGCCGCTGTGGTTTTAGTGGGCATTCTGGTCTTCAGCTAGCCGATGAGTCCCATACTCCCCCTTGTTTGTTACCGACGGGGGATACCGCGTAAACGCGTTTCCACAGCGATAACAAAAAAAAAAGGATAGTGAGATATATATATTTTATTTTTCACTTAATTGCATCAAAATTATAATTTCCATACATTCATCCAATGATCAACTATATATTGCTTAGATAAGATAATGTGACCAAAATTTATCTGCAATAAATATATAGACAAAATGTTTTTGATATTTAGAAAATTTTGTTGAAATGAACAGTTATTGCCGATAAGTTATCTAAAATGGTACAATCGAATTTTATATTAATAAAGGTTCAAGACGTTCATGGTTCGTAATAAGGTTGTGATGTAATTCAATTTATTTACGATGGTCACAGGATATCGGTATCTTATCCAATGATATATGAAATTTTCTATTCGGTCTCATATCGCACAATATTTTTTTGTCATTTTTATCGTTCATATATGTTTATAGTTAGTTTATGTGTCATCATATTCCTTCACCTACTTTTATCCCAATTGCTTGAGGTCGATACAATATGTACTCTTCTTTCATAGTACATATTGTAAAAGTTATTGGCAATAATTTTATGACTAGCCGCCTGCCAGACGTCAATCCTCCTTGGGAATATAATTGTTGACCAAACGGGATCAGATACAGTTGACCCAGGTCGTTATAAGGCTCTTAGTCATCTCTTACGGCATCCACGAGCAAAGCAAGGGTTGGTATAATTCGAAGCCGCTACCACACAGCTATAAGAATAATTCGTAGTTACTATGTTTATTTTTTACATATTACTAAAAACTAACAGGTTGTTTACGAAGCTATTTTAAACAATACAGTATTATTTGAAATAAAACTACTTTTACGGATTCTATCGCGTTTATATTTGATTTTAAATTTCCCGACGTTTCGAACAGTTTACAGTGATCATAGTCACGGGGAGACAACAGTATTGTCTTATAACGGAATACAGTATTATTTCTTAACCAATTAAATACATTAGGGACGAGGTGACAAATAAGTACAAAGCAACTGAATCCGAAGCGAAGCGAGGGTAGATCGCTAGTACGAAATATTTTTTTTAGATTTTATTATTTTTGTATTTAAGACCCGGTTTTTCAAGCATTTTTCAGCATTTATAAGGACTCCTTATGAATGCTAAAAATATTTAAAACGTCGCAAAAGTAATAATAAATTTACAAATGCGATACAATCTGAAAAAAAAAAACTAACATATGTTTCCATTTTTTTAATATATATGTTTATTTTTTTAATATATATGTTTATTTTTTTAATATATATGTTTTTTATTCATATGTTTCCATTTTAATATGTCTTCTTATAAGTTCTGAAGAAAGAAGAACATAATAAAATTACCTTTATATGTGAATTTTAGAAACTAGTAGCATGACCATATATGTAACGCATCATCATCATCTCAGCTCATATATGTCCCACTCCAACAGTGGGACATATAGTGGCTTGAGCCTCTTCCATGATGGGAGGGAAATTGACCTACTATACCTCGCTGGTCAGAAGTGTTGGTATAGGGTTTCGTTTCGAGTTTTCCTTCTCTAGCGTAGATGTTATATGCGTTTTATATCCCTCAGTCGTCTCTTACGATCACCTACGGGTAAGATAGAGGATGGTGAATAGTATTCTAACTCCGTCACCACACGGAAACAGAGAAATAAGTAGCATGACCAATATAGGTAGTTACAAATCTAAAACAATAAAAATAAAATGCCGGCATCTACCAGATTCTAAATCTTCCATCCGACCATTGCGAATCCTAACCATCTACTCCACAAATATTTACATTAAAATCTTTCGAGCTGGAATATATATTTACGTTAAAACACGTATAGAAAAAATATGTATATAAGTAAAGAAAGAACAATACATGAACAGTTACGTAAAAACAGATTGATTGAAACGGTTACTTGTATAAAGTAACGAAGGGAAAATATTAACTTTGTAATTTGCTTTTGATCTAATATTTGAGGGAACTTTTGACCGACGTTCCCTTTGACCAATCACCAAATTATAATGGGGACATAGAATAAAAAAATAACTGAGTAAGCGATTGACCTTTTAATAAAAAAAGCAAATTGAATAAAGTTTTTATTAAATGATCGTTCAAAAAGAGATTCAGGTAATTAGTTCTACTGAAATACAGGGCAAGCGTATATTAACTTTGTCGTAATGGTGGGTTAAACATACAAAGTGTCGTCACCCATTATAAGTGTCATGAAAACTTGGGACTCTTTTAATCGGTTCGTTCTTGGAGAACAGTGCCATCTACTTAGATGGCACTGTTCTCCTAAACGCCAGCCTTATTGAAGCCCACTATTGGACATAATCCGTGTGGTGACGGAGTAAGAATACTATTCACCACCCCATGTCATACCCGTGGGTGATCGTACGAGACGACTAAGGGATATATAATGCACATAACATCTGTGCGAGAGAAGGAAAACTCGAAACAAAACCCTATACGAACACGTCTGACTAGCGCGGTATAGTAGGTTAATTTCCCTCCCATTACGGAGGAGGCTCGAGCCCAATAGTGGGACATTTATGGGCTGTGATGATGATGATGATGATGATTGGACATAGGTCTTGTCAAGGGCGACAATCATATAATCTTTGTGGATCGTAGACTGTTTGGCGATACAAGTTGGCGGTGTAAGTGTTTCTTTTATACTATAGGTGAATATTAAACAAGGCGTTTGAAAATTAAACGTCTGGGGTGGGGAATAATGAGATGGAAAAATATCAGTTATTTTTGAAAATATACAGCAAACAATTCAGTTCGTAATTAAATTGAAGAAATAAAATCCTTTTCACGAATTTTATCACGTTTGTATTTGATTTTTACTTTTTCGATATTCAAATACGTTTTAGCGTTTATAGTCACGGGAGAATTCGTAAACGAGGAACCTGATAAACTTCGTAAAAATAATTCTTTTTCACAGATGTAATATTCGGAAAAACACCTGAAATCATTAAATACAATATCTTTCTTTCAAAGTCAATTTGTAGGTCTATGAAAGAGAGGCTAAAAGAATTTTAGAAAAAAGAAATGGGTGCGTGTACTTATGTACGCGCGTGAGAAGTTATACTTCTTTGGCATCATTATAAAATAGTTTTTAATTGCATGCAATAGGATAGGATATTTTTTTTACTAATATTTACGAACAGTAAATAATATTAATCAAAATATTCAATTTAAATCACTAATGAATATTAATTTATTAGCACATATATAATTCGCACTTGTATTAAATAAACTAAAACACGTATTGTGAATGTAGAAACTAGAAAGAGGTTTTATTTCTATTTTGTTGGTAGCTTATTTTCGAGACTTAATAAGCGGTTTTGCGGTCAAGCCTAACCTGTTTTAGTTTTGTGTTACACTGCGCGCATCTTATTTGCTGCAAACTTCAACCTGCTACTTTTTGTGTTACAGTGTGTGTTTTCCGTATGGTTACGGAGTAGGAATACAATTCACCACCTCTATCTTACCCGTGGGTGATGGTACGAGACAACTAATAGATATAAACGTATATAACATCTATGCGAGAGAAGGAAACCTTGAAACAAAACCCTATACCAGCACATCTGACCAGCGTGGTATAGTAGGTCATTTACCCTCCCATTATGAAGGAGGCTCGAGCTCAACAGTGGGACATATATGAGCTGAGATGATGATGATCACAAGTTAGGGTTGGTTAAAAAATAGACAAAATATTGATAAATGTTGTTATATTATCATCTCCATGCAGCTAGAGTTACGCGTGTAATCTAATTATAGCGGATGGCCCGCCGTTTTTCTTGGTTGAATAAACAATTGGGTCGGTGGTTTGTGGTCCATGTGATGTATGACCACATTTATAAATTAATTATTTAAAGACTATGGTAGTATAAAAGTTTTATTTCGATTTTTTTTTACTTTACGATGTACCCAGTTTCGTTTTTTTTATATAATACTAGCAGACCCGGCCACGCGTTGCTGTGGCTAGGTAGCCTCAGAAACGCATGGTGGTTATGTTAATAAATTGTAGCTTATATGTAACGTTTGTACGTTTAACATAGCGCCATCTATTAAATACTTACTCGATCCAGTCAACTGATACCGCCATCTGTTAGAATCGTTTGGAGATAACAGATAATTGTGACTGTCAAATAATAGACAAATAATTTAATATATTTTGCGACAATAAAATAATATTTCGACTATAAATTGAAATGGAAGCTATCCTATATTTTAAGACTGATCAAACTACACATGCTGTGTAAATTTGATTAAAATCGGTTAAGAAATTTAGGAGTCCATCGCGGACTAACAACGTGACACGTGTATTTATATATATTAAGACTAGCTGTCCCCATAGACGTCGTCCTGCCCGAAAAACCTTTAAGTGATATGCCGATAGCAGCACCACCTACCGGGTCCAATTGTGTTTTGAAATCGTCCAGGGACCCATTGGAATATACATAGAAAATTTCATCCCAATCGGTCAAACTGTTTGACATACTGACAATGGCACCACATCTTTAAAGGAGACGTGTGCCATGTAGCCGACATTGTTTACACACTTTGCAGACGAAAATATAATACGAGACGAAAATCGAATGTTTATACAAGTGTGTAAGTGGTAGCACGATTGGAACGGATTTGTGTTGTGTTTGTTTGTGTGGGTTGTTCAATCCCATGTGTGATAATCATTTTTCGCTTGTAATTAAGTTTTTATAAATAATCAAGCAAGTTAAATGCTAAATTTCAATAATTTGAGTCCCTATCAATGCAGCGAAATGATTGTATTTTTTTTAAACTAAAAATCAGCCAGTAGTTATTCAATTCAATATTTATCTAAATATAATTAACTATATTCGTATATGATAAATATTAAAAGTAGTAAATGCAGGAAATAGAGTGAACGGAGCGTTGGGACAACTTCTCGGTAGCCACCTCAGTCAGAAGGCACGTGTAGCAATACATAACGCAGTGCTTGTCCCAAGAGTACTATATGGAAGCGAGAGTTGGGTATGCAGAAAAGAGCATGAAAGTAAAGTTAATGCGGTCGAAATGCGATCTCTACGGAAAATCTGTGGAGTTAGGCCGCGTGTCCACGGCAAGAAAATCGTCGGGTCTATACAAGAATTCGTGTCTTTTCTACACTCGACTAGTGTACACTGCGTCGGCGCTGCATAAGACAAAAATATTGTCTGCGCCAAACACGACGCGATCTGTAGGGGGCGGGGGGCGGTATGTACCATGCACATGAAAACGTTTGAGCGAGTGGACTTGTGTTGTTTACGACAGTTCATTTACGCTTTTATAAAATGCTTGATGCACTTATAACTTTAATAGAGGAGGAGAAGGAGGTATTATCCTTAAAGATATATATAAGCGAGAGAATACTTTTGTTAGATTTTTTAAACTTTTGCCACAATATATTTATGATAATTATTTATCATAAATTAAATGTTTAATATCATAAATATATTTTTTTTTTTACATTTCATACGAAAATAAAGGACGAAGTTTTCCTCATACCGTCGCAGTTCAAAGTAGAAGTTAGCGAACTCATGTTTTTGACTTAACATAGGATGCACCCAGTATTTTCTCTTGCAGTTAGTTTTCTTTTTATTTTTCTATACATATAACAGGCAATCACCAATTCTTTTGCTTGTTAGTTAACATTATTTCCCACATTTACATGACACGATGTACACCCTACAATGTCTTAACCATGACTGAACGAAACAATTCGTACCGTGTACATACTAGATTTTTTCTTGACTGCAACAGACACGACATTCATTCGTGCACAGACCCGACAAAATTCTTCTCATGTACATGAATATTTTCATCTTATCTGTAGCCGACACGACAAATTTCTTGCCGTGGACACGCGCCCTTAGGCTGACCGACCGCATTTGCAACCACGACGTAAGAGAGCGAGTAGGTATGAAAGAGAGTATTGGTGTAAAGATGCCGAAAGGCTCCGATGGTTCGGACATGTGAAAAGAATGCCGAACGAACGTCTGGTTAAGAAGATATATAATGCGAAAGTGGAAGGATGTAGGTATCGGGGGAGACCGAGACTAACCTACCTAGACCAGATTGGTCACGTACTGAAGGAAAGTGGAGTCAAGAGTCTCCGAAACGAGCGTGTATTAAGAGAATTATGAATGTTGAGGAAGCGAGTAAAGTATGCAAGGATAGCGTTCTCTGGCACTCGGTTCTCTCTTCCTACCCTGTAAGAAATATGGCTTGGTGATATATATGTATGTATTTATCTAAATATAATTAACTATATTCGTATATGATATATATATTAAATTAGTCGATGTATGATTATGTATAAAATGTAATAGATTAGCCAGATTAAGTATGAGCGTGTTGAGTGTGAAGTGAGCGTGATTGAGCAGGTAAAAATTCGTAGACTTTGCCCATCTAATCGAATAAAAATGTGTGTGAATCGAAACGTGTGATGTATCTGTAAAACATATACTTGGAATATAATTTAAGCCACGCTAAATATTTAAAAAATCATCATCAACGTTCTTTTGCCTTTTATCCCAATTACTTGGGGTCGACGCAATATGTTCTCGCACATATTGTGAAAGGTAATAGTTTTATGACCAGCCGCCTGCCTGACATCAGCCCTCCTTAGGAAGGCAGTTGTTGACCAAACGGAATCAGATGGAGTTAACGCGGTATAAACCTCTTCCACAATAGAAGGGAAATTGATCTAGATCACGTTGGTCAGATGGGTTGGTATAGGTTTTTATTTCTAGTTTTCTTTCTCTTGCATTGGTGTTCTATGCATATTATCCTTGAATCGTTTTTTACGACACCCATTCATGATGATTATGACTGATGATAAAGATATTAATTATCTATATTTATAGTATGCCAATTTGGAACAAGTATTTCATATAAAGCTTCATATATTTATATATATATATATATAGGGGGGCATAGTCCGGAGCGTGCTCGTTCGCGTCCCCTGCCAGTCTAATTAGACTGCTAATCCGGCTCGAAATGCGTACCGCAATGCGGGTTAGGGCGTGGCGGTAGGGTGGGCGGAGGCGACGCGTACCGACCCGCCCCCGTCGGTACGAACATCAGCAGTTGCGGCGATGGGGGCCGCCACCCATCACGCCTTGCCCAGTTAGGCGAGTCGAGGAGAACGGAGTGCCGGGTGGGCACGTGGAATGTAAGAGGTTGTGTGGAAGGTAAGTTGCACGAGCTAATATCCGTCATGGCGGACAAACAGCTAGACGTGCTCTGTGTAACAGAGACCAAGCGAAGGGGCAGCGACGCCTGCGATCTTCCTGGTGGCGGGATGGCTCTGTGGTCTGGTGTACCACAGAGCGATCGAGCCAGCATGGGGGTAGGAGTGCTGTTGTCCTCTCGCTTGGCCTCAGGTGTGAAGGATTACGGAATGTATGATCCCAGACTTCTCTGGGTCCGTATAAAACTAGGTGTCACCAAGGTATTCATGGTTGTAGCATATGCTCCCGTAGGATCCTCGGTGGCATCAGACCTAGAGAAGTTTTGGGATAATGTTAGGGAAGTTCTGGATATGGCAGAAACCAGTGAACGCGTGATTGTATGCGGAGATTTGAACGGATGGGTGGGGACCAAGCGTCCCGACTATGAGGACGTACTTGGTCCATTTGGTGATAAGAGAGTGAACGACGCAGGTAGGCTCATAGCGGATGTATGCATGGAGAGAAACCTTATTGTGTCAAACACATTTTTCCAACATAAGGACATCCATATGTATACATGGAGAAGGAATGAACAGAAAAGCATAATAGATTTAATTTTGGTAGACAGTCGCCTCCGAAGCAAAATATTGGACGCAAGAGCCTACAGGGGCCCCACAGTCGACACGGACCACTATCTCGTTATTGCGAGATTTAGTGGTCTGTTCAGAAAGTGGAGGCACTGGCGAGAGCGTGTCCACTTCGGAGGGCTTGAAAGAATAAAGGTTGAAAGGTTGCAAGAAGAGTGTGTAAGAGAAAAGTATGCAGAGGGTGTCCGAGAACGGCTGACGATGGCAAGCCAGCCGCAATCGGACATTGAAGAATGCTGGAGAGTATTGAAAGAGAGTATGGTAGATACAGCGAAAGAAGTATGTGGAAGTTCAAAGAAGCATAGAAAAACAAATGGTGATGCATGGTGGGATGCGGAAGTGGCAGCTTCCGTAGAGCAAAAGAAGAAAGCGTGGCTGGACTATGTCTCTTCTTTGAATCTGAATGACAGTATGACTGAACAGAAGAAAGAAATATATCGGCAATGTAAGAATGACACCAAGGCCTTAGTGAAAGAGAAACGTGATAGAGCAAGTATGAGTGCAGAAGATAGGCTGACTAAAAACTTCGAGGGTAACACCAAACTCTTTTGGAGGGAGGTGAAGAAGTCTCGGGGTGGTTGGTCAGCCTTCAGAATGAATAAAATAAGGTCTAAAGGTGGAGACATTCTTACACAAACACAAGACGTGTTAAGCCGATGGAGTGAATATTTTGGCGATATGTATGCGGATGCTACGGTTGGCGCCGGTGTTGGATGTGGTTTAGTAGATCAACATTCGACAACGGCGTCCTCCGATGGCATCAGTATGGATGAAGTTGAATGGGCGATAAGAAGTTTGAAAAATGGTAAGGCAGCGGGCATTGATATGGTGTCTGCCGAGATGATCAAGCTCGGTGGCTCTTGTGTCTGGGAGGCGTTCCTGTTGCTCCTCAATTTATGTTGGAGCTCGGGAATGGTTCCCAGGGACTGGAATAGCGCAGTCATCGTGCCTTTGTTTAAAAACAAGGGTTCACGTTATGACTGCGCAAATTACAGAGCCATAAGCTTGACCAGTTTGGCAGCAAAAGTGTATGGAAAAGTTATTGAAAGGAGAATGAGGATGGTGTCCGATGGTTTACTGTGTGAGACACAAGGAGGTTTCAGGAGTGGAAGGGGATGCATGGATCAATTGTACTCTCTGCGCAACATTGTGGAGAAGCATCTGGCTCTAGGTCAGAGGGTTTTCTGCAGTTTTGTGGATCTGGAGAGAGCATTTGACACGGTTGTACGAAAGGAACCTTGGGACATTTTACCGGAGTATGGTTTTAACGGTAAACTGCTACAGGCTGTGCAGTCCAGTTACATGGGCTGTAGAGCCTGTGTGCGGCTGGATGATGGAATGTCGCCTTGGTTTGACGTCAATATCGGCGTTAAGCAGGGGTGCGTTCTGTCAGCCAGGCTGTTTATCATATATCTGGATAAATGTCTTCAAAGGTTGAACGATATGAATGTGGGAGTCCAGATGGGCGACTCAGTGGTCACTGCTCTGCTTTATGCAGATGATGCAGTCCTGCTGGCACAGTCAGCGACTGACCTGCAGACCCTAGTCGACACAATGACAGAAGATTGTAAGAAAAGGGGTCTACGCGTGAATGTGAGCAAAACCAAAATAATGGTCTTTGAAAGAGATAAAACCAGAACAGATGTAAGAGTAACAATAGGTAATGATGTACTAGAGCAAGTGGATGAATTTGTATATCTTGGATGTGGATTTAGCCGAGATGGAAGGTACACCACTGATATAGAGCGAAGAGTGAATGCGGGAAATAGAGTGAACGGAGCGTTGGGGCAACTTTTCGGCAGCCACCACCTCAGCCAGAAGGCACGTGTAGCAATACATAACGCAGTGCTTGTCCCAACATTACTGTATGGAAGCGAGAGTTGGGTATGCAGAAAAGAGTATGATAGTAAAATTAATGCGGTCGAAATGCGATCTCTGCGGAAAATCTGTGGAGTTAGGCTGACCGACCGCATTCGTAACGACGACGTAAGAGAGCGAGTAGGTATGAAAGAGAGTATTGGTGTAAAGATGCGAAAGGGAACGCTCCGATGGTTCGGACATGTGGAAAGAATGCCGAACGAACGCCTGGTTAAGAAGATATACAATGCGAAAGTGGAAGGATGTAGGTATCGAGGGAGACCGAGACTAACCTACCTAGACCAGATCGGTCATGTACTGAAGGAAGGTGAAGTCAAGAGTCTCCGAAACCGGCGAGCGTGTATGAAGAGAATTATGAATGTTGAGGAAGCGAGTGAAGTATGCAGAGATGGAGTTCTCTGGCACTCTGTTCTCTCTGCCTACCCTGCAAGGGATATGGCGTGATGATATGTATGTATGTATGTATGTATATTTATATAGCTTTAATTTAAAATAATAATAAAATAAATTAAAAAAAATATATATATTTCCGTGTCGTGATGGAGTAAGAATACAATTCACCACCTCCTATCTTACCTGTGGGTGTTCGTAAGAGACGAGTAAGGGATATAAAATGAATATAACACTATATAAGAGACAGAAAACTCGAAACAAAAACCCTATGCCAACACGTCTGACCAGCGTGGTATAGGAGGTCAATTTGCCTCTCATCGTGGAAGAGGTTCGAACCCAACATTGTGACATATATGAGCTGAGACGATAATGATTAAAAATATAAAATTTAAAAAATATATATACTGTAAATATATGGAGCTTTAATTTATTTCCTTTGACTTGCATTTTCTCTTTATGTGGAATTAGAAAGAGTTCTTTAATTTTTTACGTTCTTGCGGTTTTAACCTAATTTAAATTAATACTTATTTTTCTAAGCAAATAATAGGAAAACTTGAGAGCATTGTATTAAAAAAATTGAGTTACATGTTTGTTGAATTAAAATTGAAAAGTACTCTAATACAAATAAGTTATTAATTCATTCAGTTTCTTAGGATATAGTTTATTGATGAATTTTATTTGATATCGCTTCTGTATTGAAGATAATCTCATCAAGATCGGCTTTGTCGTTTACGGTAATTAAATCACAATCCCCTTATTAGCCCCAATTAATTCTTTGATACAGAGGGCGAGCTGAGAGAGTGGTGTTTATTTTGTTAAGGCCGTGTTTTGTAAGATAATACACAAAAGCTAAATGGAGTGCTGTTGACAGATCCTATTGGAGATTGACAGCGTCTTATTATTGTATTTATTTGTTGAGTAGTCCGTGATATTACTTCGTTTCTATACTATTAACGTTTCGTAAAAGCTTTTTATTCAAAATTATAAAATCTTGAAGCTTTTCGGGAATGTTTTTTATGTATTGAAGCTTATTACAAGTTTTTATTCAAGCTCACATGTTTTTAGTGTACCTAAATAAATAGCTATAATTTATCTTAAGTATACTTATAGTTTATCTTAAGCGTTGGGAAGAAGACCTTCAAATTACAAAGAAAACCTTAAAATTATAATTTTTTTGGTTGGCTACTATTTAGCGTGCATACTCATTATCAATTTTCTCCATTCTTTATCCCGAAAAGAGCAAGCATAGGTTTTTAACGCTATATATAAAAAAAAAATTGCACTACACACGTAGAAACACTAAGGTCGAAACTAAAGATTGATTTTGACGTTATTAATTTGAATTTATTTTGATATTAATTGAGAACATTTTTTTTTTTTTTTGTTTTGGGGGGCGGGTTACGGTCGGCACACTCCTCGCACCGCTCCGTCCGGGGTGACAGAGGGGCGTAAGCATGCACACCCGTAACCCACCCGTGACGTAGCCTTCGTCGTTGGGCCAACCACCGGAGCAGAGTGACTTGACGTCAGTGGTTGGCCCGACGGAATACCCCTGAGGAGTACCCTCTCCTCGACCGACGTCCCCCCCTCGGGTAGGATGTCGGTCTTTCCTCACGCGGTCGGCCTCTCGGCGGGTGACGGACTAAATCCCCGATCCAGTCACCCGATTAATTGAGAACATGAAATTATTAATTGCATTTATTTCATTAATAGTAATTTGAGTGATTCTAAATAAAGTTAAAACATTGAAGTTAGTTTTCACGAATTTCAGTAATAGCTTATTTGAAAGCACTAATTAATACTAATTAATATTTAATTCCAAAACATTGTTCGAAATATCTTTCATATTTAAACACTAAAACATTCCTTGTAAATTCTTACTTATGAAATATTGCCTCTAATTGAATTTAATTACATGACTGTATATTTTAGTCTATTATATGAGGCTATATTATTTTGAGGTAGAAATACTTGGAGATTTTCTTCTTCTGCTTAATAAGTTGATTGTGCCTAGGGTATTTTTACGACAAACTCTTAACCGAAACGTTGGCAAGATGGGATTTGTTATCGTCACTTCTATCAATTATTACCATCCGTTTGTGAGCATTTGTAGAGAAGTGTATGTTGATCCTTTGTGGCCCAATTTCATACTTGTCATAACATTAAGAGTAAATTATTTTCTCATAATCTAGTAAACCCTTTAATAATACAATGCTATGTCAATTTAGAACAATAAAACAGCACCTTATATAAAAGTTACTGATTTTTTTTTCCCCAGACCATTCTTTAATCAGTAACTTTACTATTGGAAGCGGATTTCCCAACTGTCAAGTGACAATAAACCGGCTCTATTTACACTCTATTGTCACTGCTCTGCTCTATGCAGATGATGCAGTCCTGCTGGCACAGTCAGCGACTGACCTGCAGACCCTAGTCGACACAATGACAGAAGATTGTAAGAAAAGGGGTCTACGCGTGAATGTGAGCAAAACCAAAATAATGGTCTTTGAAAGAGATGAAGCCAGAATAGATGTAAGAGTAACAATAGGTAATGATGTACTAGAGCAAGTGGATGAATTTGTATATCTTGGATGTGGAATTAGCCGAGATGGAAGGTACACCACTGATATAGAGCGAAGAGTGAATGCGGGCAATAGAGAGAACGGAGCGTTGGGGCAACTTCTCGGTAGCCAGCACCTCAGCCAGAAGGCACGTGTAGCAATACATAACGCAGTGCTTGTCCCAACATTACTGTATGGAAGCGAGAGTTGGGTATGCAGAAAAGAGTATGAAAGTAAAATTAATGCGGTTGAAATGCGATCTCTACGGAAACTCTTTGGAGTTAGGCTGACCGACCGCATTCGTAACGACGACGTAAGAGAGCGAGTAGGTATAAAAGAGAGTATTGGTGTAAAGATACGAAAGGGAATGCTCCGATGGTTCGGACATGTGGCAAGAATGGCGAACGAACGTCTGGTTAAGAAGATATACAATGCAAAAGTGGAAGGATGTAGGTACCGGGGGAGACCGAGACTAACCTACCTAGACCAGATTGGTGACGTACTGAAGGAAGGTGGAGTCAAGAGTCTCCGAAACTGGCGAGCGTGTATGAAGAGAATTATGAATGTTGAGGAAGCGAGTGAAGTATGTAAGGATAGAGTTCTCTGGCACTCTGTTCTCTCTGCCTACCCTGCAAAGGACATGGCGTGATGGTATGTATGTATGTATTTTACACTATTTTTTTACTTTTAATAGAGTGAGTCAAAATGTACATACCTGCCAGATTATCATTATTTAAAAAAAAACGTATTTGCGTTGATAATACGTTTAAAATTTAATTTATATACTTAATTTTATAACATTATTTTCTACATATTTACTTTTTAAGCAATCCTTAAAATTTTAAAAATAAAAGTTATTCTCAGTGTAAGTAAAGTACAAAAAAGACATTCCTTTAAAGAAATAAGATATACCATTTTCACTTAAAGCTTTAAGATCCCATGGGACTACGTGACGTCATTATCGTCGAGATCACGTACCATGGAAGCCTTCTTTAGCACCTCGCAAAGCACTCGGGAAGTTTAGTAGCAAACCTTTGTTTTAAGGAAAATTACTTTAATACAAATGACTACAATAAACTGAGTTAAGATATAATTTTATTTTCATTATTTTTTTTAAGGCATCACACCGCATTCAGGAATTTTACTGCATAGATATTGAACTATTGACCTACATACATATCATCACGCCATGTCCCTTGCAGGGTAGGCAGAGAGAACAGAGTGCCAGAGAACTCTATCCTTGTATACTTCACTCGCTTCCTCAACATTCATAATTCTCTTCATACACGCTCGCCGGTTTCGGAGACTCTTGACTCCACCTTCCTTCAGTACGTGACCAATCTGGTCTAGGTAAGTTAATCTCTGTCTCCCCTGGTAACTGCATCCTTCCACTTTCGCATTGTATATCTTCTTAACCAGACGTTCGTTCGGTTTTCTACATATCCGAACCATCGGAGCATTCCCTTTCGCATCTTTACACCAATACTCTCTTTCATACCTACTCGCTCTCTTACGTCGTCGTTACGAATGCGGAATGGTCTAGGTAGGTTAGTCTCGGTCTTCTCCGGTACCTACATCCTCTATTGACCTCCAGTATTGTTTTAGGTTTAAATCCTATCCAACAGTGAAGTTTACAGATTGATCGATGTATGTATAGATGGATAGTTAGTTATAACACCATTAAATTTTTTAGTATTAATCAACTAATTCTGTGGTACCTTACTGAAGTAATATATAAGAAATTGAGAAGGACGGGCGGCTTCGTGTAGTTGAATCTACTACATATCCTTTTTTAACTCTTTTCTTTTGTTTTACGTAGTCAATATAGTGGTCATGAGTTTCTTAATGATGAAGAGCATTAAATTGATAAAGGGTTTCTTAAATGTAAGAAGGTAATTAGTATTCATTTTAGTTATGATAATTTCCGTGTGGTGACGGAGTAAGAATACAATTCACCACCCCCTATCTTACCCGTGGGTGATCGTAAGAGACGACTAAGGGATATGAAACGCATATAACATCTATACAAGAGAAGGAAAACTCATTTTAGATCATTCACCAATCCATCTGGTCAGCTTGGTTTAGTAGGTCAATGTCTTTCACGTTATGGAAGAGACTACTACCTAATATAGAGACGAAAATGGAATGAAAAGAATCATGTTTCTCTTTATCTGAAAAAAATAAATCCCATTTGATATAATGCTTTCATCCGTATGGTGACGGAGTAAGAATACAATTAACCACCCCCTATCTTACCCGTGGGTGATCGTAAGAGACTAAGGGATATAAAACGCAGATAACATCTATGCAAGAGAAGGAAACTCGAGACAAAACCCTATACCAACACGTCTGACCAGCGCGGTATAGTACGTTAATTTCTCGCCCGTTACAGAGGAGGCCCGAGCCCAACAGTGGGACATATATGGGCTGTGATGAAGATGATGATGATATAATGCTTTTATTTTATGAAAACATTTTCTCTATAGTGATGAGTTAAGAATAAAATTGTCGAGACGCCTTACTCTCCTTTGTAAGTCGTAAAAATCGGCTGAGAGATCATTACGAGAATGGTCAAAAGCATTCTCCTGGAATGTTATTATGAAGAGCTGGAAGTGTTATAACACTAATTGTAAATTAAAAGACCTGTAAACGTCGACAGAGAGAGATAAATAAATGAAAAATCTTTTCTAAGATTTTCATTAACTCTCCCCTAGTATATGAAAACAAATTAGCTATTAAATTGGCAAAGATTGAGAAGGGCTCGACGATTGACTAGTTAAAAGGAAAGAGTTTATTCAAATTATTCTGTTAAAACATTTGTACTTCATGCTTTAAATTGCCTAGATGAATATTTATTTAGTATTTTTCTACGAAAAATGTTTTAGTAAAGTCTGAGACATTTTTCATTTTATAATAGTTAAAATTATATAATTTTTACTTTTAAATATTTGAAAATAGCCCTCCCCGTGTGGAAATAGTCTAAGAATACAATTGTGGGCACTACTTGACCCATGGGAGTCGTAAAAATCGACTAAAGCTCTCTTCATAGAAACATATTACACTTTATTGTGATCGCCAGTTTTTCATTTAGACGTGGCAATTACGGAATTATCTCCTCATTTATGAGGGCACGCCCAGCAGTGGATGGCAAAAGGCTGAATGATGATGATATTATGAAAAAAGTAATATAAAAAGTATTTTTACGAATCCTCAGTGAATCCACCGATAGCGATGTTGTACTGACTTCTTTCTCGAGATGAACGTGCACGTTTGTGCTTCTTTATTTAAATCACTAGATCGAAGTTGGATGAGAATGAAGTCTCACACTTATTACTTTTGGTGAATGTAGGTACTTCTATTTATGAATAGATCTTTCTCTTAAAGATCGGTATTCTTATTTATTTTATATAATAATCATCCCAACATCCTCATAAGTTATTTTTTTAGAAACTATTGTTAGTTAAATAATGATTAAATATGATTTTCGACATAAAATATTAACATGTCTTAATTAACATGTCACTCAGTACGTATCAAAGTAATATGTTAATAAGTAACCTACAGTATTATTTTGTTCTCGGGGTCTAATATATTTTGACGTCGTGTGACATGATAAGCTGCTTTAAATATATTAATACAGAAACTTCATAGCATTATTTAAGAGAAGTTAATACGTACTGAACGGTATTCTGATGGTTGCGTGATTGCTACACATATGTCCTATAGTTATTTTTGCGAATTTTATCATGTTTTATTTCTTTTTTTTTCTTACTTTCTCACACAACACTTGAATAATCTAGGATTTTATCGAGTCACAGGTTGATAAAATATATATAAATATTAATAAATTATAATGGAATTAGAATATATAATAAATTAATAAATTTGAAAAGCTTGATTTTAATAGATACCTATATTAACTTTTTTCATCAGATACCTCAAACTTTCAAAATGAAATTCATTTTCGTATACTTTCATTAGAAATAATATTTATGTGCAATATCAATATGGGGTAAAGTTTTTAAAACGACATCCTTTAATTATGTTAATTTTTATATACTTCCATTTAGTAATTCGTCATCACTTTTTATATTATCATTTGATACTTGAATTTAAAATAAAATTTGTTAGATTCTCGGAATAGATTTGAAAAATATTTCACAGTTCATAAACTATACATAGTCAAAAGAAGTAGACATCATTAAAAAAAAAAGGAAACTCGAAATGAAACTCATAATAACTGAAGGGATAATAAATCAATTTATATATTGTTGTTGAAAATTGATCTGGACTAAACCGGACTTACATACTGGACGTGGAAAAATGCTTTGCGGTAGTGGTTTGGTATACTAATAACTCTTACTTGGCACGTGGATGTCGTAAATAACGTCTAAGAGCTTGACATTGATCTGGGCCAATTTTATCTGATGCCGTCTAGTCAACAATTACTTACCCAAGAAGGAATGACGTCTACAGGTGGCTGATCATAAAACTATTGCCAATAACTTTAGCAATATTTACAATGAAACAGGACTACATATTGCGTCGACTCTTAATAATTGCGATAAGAGCAAAATGAAGATCAGAAGATCATGATGATATAGACGTTGGAATATAATATGAGTCATTCTAAAAAATAAAATTGAATCGTCTAACTTTTTTAGCTGTGTGGTAGCAGTTACGAATACTACAACCCTTACTTTGCTCGTGGATGTCGTAAAAGATGACTAAGAGCGTTATAATGACCTGGACCAATTCCATCTGATGCCGTCGGTCAACAATTATATTCCCAAGGGGAGTTGGCATCTGGCAGGTGGCCGGTCATAAAACTATTACCAATAAATTTTTCAATAATACATATGAAAGAAGAGTACATATTGTATCGACCCCAAGTAATTGGGATAAGAGTAGGAGAATGATGATGATGATTCGTCTAACTTTATTCTCTTTTATAGGGTTTGCGCAATTTCTCTAATACAGGAGATTATGCTGTATAGAAATTTAACAAGTTCTATACGTTTTTATGTATAGTTTGAATTGAAGGTTATTGAACGTTTGAATGTAAAAAGACCTTTTTTTCCCTTGCGGTGGGCTATGGATGTGGTCGCGCTCCGGGAAATCGGTCCGGGGCGACGGAAGAGACGGTACGAAACCCCTCGTACTCTCTGCGCCGTGCGAGCGGGCCACCGGTACCCGAGCATTGTCTTCGGTGGCCCATGTAAAAAGACCTAGCAAATATGAATATTAAAATTGCAAATCAAAATAACGAATGTTGAGATATCATATCAGATTTTCAATTTAACTTTCAACATTACCCGGCAAAATTTAACTATGGTAATTTATAACAAATTGATAAATTCCCTGTTAACTTTGGTGTTGTTATTGCAATGATTATTATTTGAACAATGGCTGATCCGATAAATGTATGTAAATTTTAGTGACACGTACATTATGCTATATTACAGATTATGTGTTGTTGATAGCTTAATAATTTATAGTGTATGTTTTAATTGATATACATTAAGCATATGATCGTTATTATTTATTGTAATATTTCTCATTATAAAGTTATGCTTTCGTCACGCAAGAGTTATTATTTATTTTTTACATTATTTAACATAGTTTTTTGGTTTTCTTTCATTCTTCTTTCTTTTTTTTTTGTTTCATATTTGTAAAGATTAGAGCTTCGATTCAGAGTGGTGGATGGGTTTTGCTCTAAAGTTTAAATTATTTATCCAATATCCCAATTACACATATTTTTTAGCACTAAGCAGCCGTTGTATAATATAATGTATCGTCGCATAATGTAATGTAGCATAAATACTACAACAGCAATACCAGGGTCACGGCCAGGCCACTGCCTACCGTGAAGAAAGAGCTCTTCTTGAACACCGTTTTAAGAAGAACCGATATGTTCTTCTTAAAACGATGTTTAAGAAGAGCTCAGAACGTGTGAACGTTTAATATTAGCCATCAGAAACCGAAAAATGTATTTAGAAGTTTATGTACCTTTAGTCGAATGCTTAAATGAGACGCGGCAGTTATATTGGTACTGTGACCAGTTGAAATCATCAGAGATAGATTAAAAACATTCACATTTTATTCGTTTAATACATTTAAACTTTAATTTATTTTTTTTATGTTTTTGTGTTTTTTGATTTAATTTATTTTATGTTATTAAAATAGAAAATCGAGTAATTATTAAACTCCTGCGCCGAGGAATTATAAGTTTCAAGCACCTATGTACATTTTAAGCATACTGGTTTTTTAAATACACTTTATTAAGTAGGGATATGATGATGAAAAAGAGATCGATGGATTGTGTAAACGAGGATATATGTATGAAAGTTGTGAGTGCAGATATGACGGCTGATGGAAGTTTGTGCAGGGCAAGAACATATTATACCGACCCCATTTAGAGTGGGATGAGGACAGGCAAATGACGATGATATTAAGTAGGAATATTAACAAGAAGTATATTATAAATTGTATGATATTTGTAAGCTTTCGGACTCCTAAAACAATTATAATATATTAACGATGTAAAATGAGACATAACGAAATTAGAGTATATTAAATTTAATGAACCTGTATTATTACAACGCTTTTCATTTAATATACAGCAATAATTTCCTGTCCATGATTCCATCGTTATGAAAGACTATGAGACTTGGCTACCATTAGCACATAATCCTTTGATGAGATGCCTTTACTTAATCCTTAATTAAAGAAAAAGATAAAAACGTAACCCAAGTGAAATCTATTTTTCTTTCAAGCCCTACTTTTCATTTATTTATTGCAATAATTTCCTGTCCATGAATCTAATCGTTATGAAAGACCATGCCTTGACTACCATTATCATCATATGATCCTGTGATGAGATGCCACCATTTCGTCCATAATTAAAGAAAATAAAAACGTTACACAAGCTAAATCTATATTTCTTTCAAGGCCTTCAGTATGTAGTAGATGTGTTACGATACACTGCATTGCGATAACTACTTTAATATTTTTACGGCTTTTATTCGCTGTGTGGTAGCGGCTACGAATACTACCAACTCTGATTTTGCTCGTGGATGTCGCAAAAGACGACTAAGAGCTTTATATCGGCCTGGGCCAACACTACCGATGCCGAATGGTCAACAATTACGTTTCCAAGTACGGTTGACGTCAGGCGGGCGGCCGTTCATAAAATTATTGCCAATAACTTATGAAGTATGTAGGAAGAGGAGTACATATTGCGTCGACCCCAAGTAATTGGGATAAGAGCAGGAGAATGATGATGACTTTAATATTTTTATGGCTTCATATAGTGATGGATTAAGAAGATAATTCACCATCCTTTTTCTTACAATTAGGTGTCGTAGAAGAATAGTAAGGGATATAATATATAGATAATATCTATGCAAGAGAAAATATCGAAATAAACCCCATTTATTCGTTCAGCATGGTATAATCGGTCAATTTCTCTTCTATTGTGGAGAAGGCTCGAGCTCCGCAGTGGTATGTATATGAGCGGAGATGATGACCATTTTTTGGTGCTAATTATTGATAGGTCTCATAATAGTCAGTTGCCCAATAAAAGATGGGGGCCCAACAAAGGATGTAGGTAAGTAATGGCGTCGTGAAAATGTTTAAAGGATGTAGGTAAATAAAATCAGGTAAGTGGACAAAGGAATTTAATAACTTATACTGTAGCGGGTACATCTAAATTTCTGTAGTAACGATGACTTATTGAACGTGAAACACCTTAGTCCTCCCGTGACCATGAACACTGTAAAGTAATTAAAAAGTCGGAAAATTCAAAATCAATTACAAACGCGTTAAAATCTGTAAAAAAAGTTTATTTTAAATGCTTAATACTCACGTAAACATCAGAGATTGTTATCTAAATAATTAATTTGAGAAAATTAAAAATCTAGTGGGCTTGCTAATTTAAAAATAATTAAATAAAAATCATCTATGTTTTCAATAATTAATTAAAACTTACTTGAATTAATTAATTATAACTACTCTAAATAATTAATTAAAACTCACGACTGATGGTGTAACTATGTTTATATACATTTTTAAAAGATTAATACACATTATTAATTTATCACGATGTAAGACTGTTTGCGAGGGACGTAGGCATAGACAAAAGATTTCCATAGGCCACGACCCTGGCATACCTCCCTCGCTTCATTCGCACTCACTATAGTTTTTATGCATGCTCTGTTTACGCTCTGGTTTCGAGTACTTTTCTGGCCTTTTATCAATTCGATCGATCGATTCAATTGGATTTGCGATATAAACTTCTATTATTTTATAATGGCAGAATAACGGAATAATTCTAAACTAACTCAATCTGATAAACCTTTTAATAGTTGTCAAGTTTAATCGTAGTATTATATTAAACTTGAGATATATATATATATATATATATATATATATATATATATATATATATATATATAATCATAATAGTCCAAGAACATGCAAATATTCCAGAACTCGAATATCGAATAACAATGACTCTTATAACAGATAGCGCGCAAACACATTTCGTTCAGTGGATAGAATTTACAAGTAGATTGTTCTTTGAAATTCTGCATGCATCCACACCTAGCTGTTCAAGAATTATTTTTAAAAATTTATGGATAAATTTGTTGTGTGTTATCTATGTAGTACTGCTGTAAGAGTACAATTCACCATCCCCTATCTTACCAGTGGGTGATCATATAGAGACGACCAAGGGATACAAAACGCATGTAGCATCTATACAAGAAAAGGAAAACTCGAAACAAAACCCTATACCAACATGTCTGACCAGCGTGATATATTATTACAATTAACCTCCCATTGCGGAAGAGGCTCGAGTCCAACAGTGGGACATATATGAGCTGACATAGATACGTTTGTTTGAGGAGAGGTAGCCAAAGGGCGAAATCTTAAATTCTCATTTCTTTTTTGTGCTTAATTATTTCACGGCTCTATTCCAACGGGACCCAGGTGTCCAAAAGAAGAGAATCAGCTTGCCATCTGACGCTCTATAAATAGATTGATACAGAGTTTTGTTTCGAGTGCTTCTTCCAGCTTACTTTTTTTAGTCTTTCTTAATACCAATGTTTGGGAAAGAAAGTTGTATGGATATATTATGTTCATAGATCGTAAAAAAAATCTTATACCTATAAAAATATTCATAAAAAGATACGAAACATTAAGGAAAATTATTAAAATCATTATTCGTTGTCTGAATATTACTTTATAAATATCCATAATAACGATAAGAGTCGCCGCACGTTGTCGTAAAAAGTAAGACTAGTCTTCTTAAGCTGACAAAATCTTAAGGATTTTATGGCGTTCTAGTATTTTTTACGGGTTATGATCTGAATACGAACATTTACTCACCAGTAGAATCATTAGGGCTTCAAATCATCCATATGGCTACCCTTTCGTCAGATTTTGATCGTCAATTATGTTTTCATATTCTGTATTTATCCATATATAATTTAAAAATAGGTTCTTATAAGACATTATATAAAATATAAACGCACAAAATCGTAACTATGTTGGTGATCGAAGTTATTTTCGTATCACAATAGGCAGGGCGCAAACAATACGTCATTGTAGGTCTATCTCAGAGGACCAGGCACGATACTGAAAGGTTTACTGATGCTAATACGATACTTGAATTAATTTTAATAAATTCAAATGTATATGAAAGTAATTACATAATAACAATCATTGTAAATAGAAAAGAATTAAATATAATTAAAAAGAAAACCGTATTTATGAATTGTACGTACCCATAAAATTGGACCTGATATGGTCTGGCTTTACACCGCTATATCGTGTAGCCATCTAGAGTGATGAAAAGTGTGAGAATTCACAGCTAATAATAAGTTCTCCAGTATCTATGTCTAATGATCGCAGTCTTTCAACGTCGCTGCCCAAGTCTTCGGTGATATTTTGATTCACACTTTCATTCTTTATTGCACTAAAGTGCTGACCACGTTAATGCAATTTATGATATTATTGTACGAGTATAGACCTCTTTTATTACGTGCCCAAATTTACATAACAATAAGAAACATTTAAGGCGATATTTTTATATCGCCATAAATGTTCACGGCAGTGGTTATTTTATTACGGAAAGCACATTAGCTAGGTTTTGCTTCGATTTTTCCTTTTCTTACTTAACACAAATTTTAATTAAAAATGATTTTATATAAAAAAAAAATCTGCCAAAAAAAGTTAAGGTTAGGTAAGGTAAAGGTGAGGTTTTAAATATTAGTAATCTCACTATATCTTTAAACGAGCAATTCTTGTATATATATATATATATATATATATATATATATATATATATATATATATATATATATATATATGTAATCTGAATCTCGGAAACGGCTCCAACGATTTTCTTCAAATTTAGCATACAAAGGGTTCCGGGGGCCATTAATCGATCTAGCTAGGTTTCATTTATAGAAAATATTATTTTGTCAGTTTTTTCGGCAACAAAAAATATAATTTTTCGTTGTATTGAAACTATTGAATTATATATTCTTCAAATTTTGACGCTGTCATTAAGAATTGACATTTAGCTCAGTTGGAAAATTGAGCTCGGTTCGGATCCTTACCTTCTATTATTTACTTGTTGGCCTTTTTTAATTATTTTATTAATTATTAAATTATCATTTGCCCGCATCTTTGTCTGCGTAGAAGTCGAAAGTCGTTTTGTTTGTTTTTTACGTTATTAATTTTATTATAATTTATAAATTTTTATGTATAAATGTTTGTATAGGTACTTATATAGCACAATAATCTTATCCATGTGGTGACGGAGTAAAAATACAATTCACCACCCCCTATCTACCCGTGAGTGATCGTAAGAGATGACTAAGAGATTTTATATGCATATTACATCTATGCAAGAGAAGGAAAACTCGAAACAAAAACCTATACCAACACGTCTAACCAGCGCGGTATAGTAGGTTAAGTTCCCTCCCATTATGGAGGAGACCTGAGCCCAACAGTGAGACGTATATGGGCTGTGATGATGATGATGCTAATAATTTTTGTTATAGTGTAGGGAAGGTTTAATAAACATGAAAATAACATGAAATTTTGTTATATATTATGGATGGGTGGCTTTTTTCTTAGCAGGCTATGTTTTGAACATACCGCGCCCATTACGACCGAAGCGACGGAAGTGTAGTATGCAGGCGCATAACCCACCGTCTTTTCTATCGAAATTAGACCGACCACTGGTACCACTTCTTTGACATCCACCCGCGATACTACACCTATTACAGTATTTCTTTGTAAACAATATCTTTTGTTTTTCTTTCGGATGCTAGAATTACCAAGCTACTCTGTGAGCTTACTCTGAAGCATGTCAAATACAACTATAGGAGAAGCAGCTTTCTCTCAAGTCTACTCCCGCTACCTTAAGAATTTGACCACGAGCTTTGTTTATGGTCATTGCGAAGCAGACTTTGATGGCAAACTGCACTCTCTGAAATTCGAAGTAGTAATTTGATGGTATTTGAAGAATCCTAGGAATAAATACAGACTCTGCTCGAGAACCACCGGTCAGTATAGTTGACCCGATTACATTGCAATGCAATGTTTATTCTTGCAAACTAGTGGCGCGCCAGCTCTTTTATTTTAAGATGTGAGTTGGGAGACCGGGAGCCTGCAGAGTATTCAGGCACTCAACCGGTTGTTGGATTCGGGGTTTATCACTTATTCGAAGGATTTATTTTGATATTCGACCCCTTCGAATGATTTAAAGTATTTGCAAGTAATTGGTATAAAGAAATCGAAACGACCGTAGTAGCGCACATAGGTAGGTCATGGCGTCTTGGGACCAATCTGATCAGCATTAACGTCCTGTTTCCCTATTATATCTTACTGATTGTTCCTAATATAACTCGGCTTTTCCATCTCAATTTTTACAAATATGTTGATTAAACGCTGGCCAAACAGCGAACCAAAACATAGCAAATGACTATCTCTCTTTCCTAATCATTATGCGGTAAAAATACCCTCTCCAGAGTATAATAAAAACAGGTAATACATCTTATGAGCGGTGGATTTCAGTTATTCGGTGCAATGTGTTATCATGGCTCTCAATTACATTATTCGGCTTAGAAAATTGCTGTCCAAGAATTTAAAATTTCAAACTCAACGTTCCTATGACGCCGTGTCCTAAAATTGACCTCTTTATAACTTAGAAACTTTCAAATGCCGCATTAATACAGTATTGTTGTATTATATTGAGAAACACTCTAATTTTAAAGAGTATTTCTATTGTACAAAGTTTTATGTGAGTTCAACCTTTTCAGGGTTCCGTACCCAAAGCGTAAAACGGGACTATATATAACTAAGACTTCGCTGTTCATCCGTCCGTCCATCTGTCTATCACCAGGATGTATCTCATGAACCATGATAGTTAAACAGTCAGACAGAAATTTTCACAGATGATGTATTTCTGTTGCCGCTAAACCGACAAATACTAAACAAAATAAAATTAATATTTAAGGGGTGCTCTTATTCAACAAACGGGACTCTGGTTCCTTTTTGCTCGATATATTTTTTTAGTTTCTTTTTTTACTTTTGTCTTTTTAATTTATGTTTTCATTATTTTTATTATATTTAAATATATCTTCCAATACACACTAACAAGAAAATACCGAGCAAAGCTCGGTCTTCCAGATATTTTCTATTAAAGATGTTATAACATTTGAATATTTATCAAAAGGATAAGAAAAGAAAACTAGTTCCGTATCTAAAAAGGGCGCCGGTGCTGGCTAGCTCCTGATACCACCTATTAGGGGGTATTCGGTTGTGAAAATATGTAATATACTCACACAAAACCCTATACTAACACGTCTGACCTGCGTGGTATAGTAGGTCAATTTCTCTCCCATTATAGAGGAAGCTCGAGCCCAACAGTGGGACATATATGAGCTGAGATGATCATCATCTAAGCTGAGATGACGATGATTAAAATGAATCAACTAAGAATATTATTGACCTTAGCTAACAGCCGGAATATTGGGTAATTTATACGTCATTTTTGTCAGAGGCCATGACTTGATTGGTTTGAGATTCCCCTAATTTTATTTTCCTCTATTACCAGTGCATCCTGAGGCGTGAGTAGGTACTTATACCTGATGCCATCCTAGCTAAGGTCGATGTTGGATGTACGAGGATTATTCTGCTGCAGAGAAGCCAACCGTACGATTGCGCTATACTAAGAACACTGTTTTTTTTGGCTCGCGCATCGACGGGGAAGGTTAACCCGAAAGAGTAACCCATCTGACTGACTATTAAGATCAGGCATTCAGTACCAGTGGTGTAGATACGGCAGGTTATAGGGCAGCGAGTCGTCCTTCTGCCGACTCAAATAGATTGTGCGGGGTGAAAGAATAATGAAAGAGAGAAACCAGGACTAAAGAATTAACGTGCTATCTGAAACACGAAAAAGATGGGTCATTAATGATATTATTAAGAATGAAATTACGAATTTCGAGAGTGTACTAGCCTGATGATTCGAACCGTCAGCTACGAAGTCAGAGTTTTTTTGGGCTGGCCCCCCGATATCATGATGTCTTGACTAGGTGACATCCGTATTTGTTATGTTCTTTCATTGCTTATGGTGACTAACGAGCAAGCAGTGTACCTAATGTTAAGTGTTACTGCCAGTCATGGACCTTCGCAATGCTAGGGGTATAGCTAGACCGCCACCTACCAACCAAAACCTACTCAAATTGGGCTGCGGGCTGTTTCGCTCACCGAACGAAGCCGTGTACCGGACCACCTGGCCCGCGGCCGCAAACCTATGTAGCCTGTGTGTGTGTAATACCATTACTACACTATTGATGAAATTATAACTTATATTATTTATAAAAACCCGATTATGAGCGAAAAATGATTGTCACAAGTGGGATTCGAAACCACACCTATTGGACATCCTTTCCAATCGTGCTGCTACTTACACCACCGTGAACTATTGTAGGATATTCAATTCTCGCATCGTATTATATTTTCGTCGTTTAAGGAGACGTGTGCCATCTACCCGACATTGTTTATACATTGTACAGACTTAATACTCAAACTTTGCAGTTAGAATTGTATTAAACGATGACACAACCCTGTTATTCAAATTACTGAAATTTAGCATTTAATATGCTTGATTATATATAAAAACCCGATTACGAGCAAAAACCCCACATTACTTTATACCAAAAATGTTATCTTATACGTTGGCTCTAAACACAACAATTTATATTAAACAAAATTATAAAATAAATCGCTTGAAACTCCTGAAACGTAGAGTTGCTGCATCGTGCCATTATAATACGTCAATGTCAAAACCATACAGCGGTAACCGTGGTTTATATAGGCATATATACTATGACTATGTGTGGTAAGAACAGCCATCATAGTAGATATTTATTGACTATAACTTGGCTTGCTTGATTTATTGGCATAAGCATGCGATTATAAACCATAACATTCTTGACTCGAATCCTTGATCGGGTTGAGATATTATATGTATTGTCTTTTATTTTTTGTGGAAATTCTAAACTATACAGTTTGAAATAATGTTTGAATAATAGTAATAGATTCGCCACATATTATTCAGGTATATCTTTGCCAGCAAATTTACTGGCGAGCATTACACACATCTATATGCCATTTCGGTATAATAACGGAGTAAGAATACAATTCACTACCTTCTATCTTACTCGTGGGTGACCGTAAAGACGACTAAGGGATATAAAATGTATATAACATCTTTTCAAAAGAAGGAGAATTCAAAACTAAAGTCTATAGCAATACATCTAACCAGCGTGGTATAGTAGACCAATTTCGCTTCCATTATGGAGGAGGCTTGAGCCCAACAGTGGGACATATATAAGCTGAGATAACGATGATGATGATGATAATGCTATTATTTGAAATAAACTTGATTTTATGGATTTTATAGCGTATCTTTGGTTAGTAATATCTCTATATTTCAAATTTACAGCGTACATGGTTACTGGTCGACGACTTTCGACGACGTAAGTGAGCGAGTAGGTATGAAAGAGAGTATTGGTGTAAAGGTGTGAAAGGGAATGCCCCGATGGTACGGACATGTGGAAAGAATGCCGAACGAATGTCTGGTTAAGAAGATATAAAATGCGAAAGTGGAAGGACGTAGGTACCGGGGGAGATCGAGACTAACTTACCTAAACCAGATTGGTCAAGTACTAAAGGAAGGTGGAGTCAAGAGTCTTCGAAACTGGCGAGCGTGTATGAAGAGAATTATGAATGTTGAGGAAGCGAGTGAAGTATGCAAGGACAGAGTTCTCTGGCACTCTGTTCTCTCTGCCTTCTCTGCAAGGGATATGGCGTGATGATATGTATGTATGTACTATTATTTTGGTTGAGCATCCCATAATATTAATAATAATATCAACACGCATTACATTTATAATAACATTCATTACATTTTTTTCATCTCAGCAGTTGCGATGCAACGGTACTTACGCTGAGTGATTGATTTATGATTGGATTTTGTTAGAATATGTCACTTAAGATTTATAATTATTGAGCTTCTCTTCGTGTGACTATGAAAAAAAGCCTAATAGATGTGCGAAGAAAGATATGTGGATCTCATACTGCCAAATATCCTATACTAATCCATTAACGTAAAGTGTTGTAGTAGGTTAATTTTCCTCACAATGGGAGGAGATTTGAGCTCAGCAGTAGAACGTATATGAGCCAAGATGATGATAATTTTGTATACGTAGGTAAACAACTTCACAAAAAACATTTTATAATCTCATTTCTAAATCTCTTTAAAAACGTTTTCAATTTTACACGACGTTAAAAACACAAAGTTTATTAAATCGTTTACAATTTATTTAGACGTAACACGCATTTATTCAAACGTGATCTTTTACGTTGATGACGTCAGGTCGTTTCTCTAGGATTAGTGAAAATACCATGGCATTTGAATTATGTTACCCATTTGACAATTTTATAGCTTGGTTACGAATATATATATATATTTGGTTGAACATACACAGGTCATCTGTATTACGTGTTTTTTTAATTTAATAATATTTTGCGATGAGAATGTAATTGTACAATGTGTAAAAAGCAGTTCCCTTTTTTTTTTGCAGGCATTCATCATCATCACAGCCCGTAAATGTACCACTGTTGGGGCTCGGGCCTCTCCCGTAATGGGAGGGAAATTAACCAACTATACCGCGCTGGTCAGTGTTGTACAGTACCATGTTAGTATAGGGTTTTGTTTTGAGTTTTCCTTCTTTCGCATAGATGTTATATGCGTTTTATATCCCTTAGTCGTCTCGTACGATCACCCACGGGTAAGATATGTGGTTGTGAATTGTATTCTTACTCCGTCACCACACAGAAAAGGGTGGGTATTAAAAGAGGCTAATTCTGAGGTGTATGTAAGGATATTATCATTGTAAGGTTCCTTTTGTTTGCGGTTGTAGAGCAAACTTAAAACAAAAGTCAATAATACAATATTTGTACTGTAAAACATTTCTCATTGTACAACACTGTACAGCCCGCCCACTTATAAAACGATAAGAATAATTATGTATCTTTTTTTTTTTGTACGGTCGTCGTACTCCTCGCACTACTCCGTCCGGGGCGACAGAGGGGCGTAAGCACGCACACTCGTAACCCACCCGTGACACCTCGCCTTCGTCATTGGACCGACCGCCGGAGCAGCGTGAACTTGACGTCAGTGGCCGGCCCGATTATGTATCTTACAGCTGTTTGCTACCTAATTAAGAGACAAGATGACGTGAAAGGAGAACATAGCAAAGAATTAAGGTTAGCGAAACATTGATTTGAAAATCTATCCTGTATTAGAATTTGGTGACTTGAGACATTTTACTACGAAGAGTATGTACTTAAGATTTAAGGGTTTTACATTAATTAATATCATCATTCACCTATTCATCATTCTCCTTTTCTTATCTTAATTGCTTAGGGTCGATACAATATGTACTATTCTTTCATAGTACATATTGTAAAAGTTATTGGCAATAGTTTTATGACCGGCCACCTGTCAGTCGGCAACTCTCCTTGGAAATGTTATTGTTGACCAAACGACATCAGATGGAGTTGGCCAAGGTCGTTATAAGGCTCTTAGTAGTCTTTTACGACATCCACGAGCAAAGTAAGGATTGGTAGTATTCGTAGCCGCTACCACACAGCACTTTTAGATTAATATATACACAAAATATGTAGATATGTATTTTAATTGCGTTTTGCAAACGTCTTAATCTTCTTTTTATCTCATTAATATGTCTTCTTTTTACCTCATTGTATGTCATACTTTCGGCCTCGAGCCAAATATTTTTTATGCAACTTCACTATGTTTTATGTGACGTTCTTCTTTTTTATCGACAATCACTTGTCTTCTCCGCAAAAAAATAAATATATTGCTCCTAAATACTAAATTTCTTATTTTTTTATTTATAAAAATACACTTGACAATGCAATAAGTATAATATCCTCAAAAGTAGATTTTAATTATTAATATTTTTTACAAAATTAGTGTGACATAGTATACAAAAAGCGTGACGGAGGTGTTTTACATACAAATAAAGTGTGTCTCTCTATGACCACTAATGTAAACAAATTGCTCTCGTAAAAAAAAAATACATTAAAAGTTTCTATCCAAAAACATTTACTGAACTACTTGACCTTTGTTATTAAATTAATAAGAAGAAATAATTTTTAATGTTTCTATTATTAAATAAAAAAAATATTTTATTGGCTGTCTCCTCACGTGTATGATTTTTGTTGCTACCTTCTGTCACTCATTTCATGGTGCAAAATAATGTGCGTTAGGAATTTTGGCCTTGGTCACTAGACAACACAACAGCCCCACTCCATCCCGGACCCACGGTATGCGTCCCTACGCCCCGGAAATACCAGTCAGTCACTCGCAAACAGTAAAAGGAGGTGCGTGTGTTTATTTAGCGACCGCTCTGTCACGTAAGTTACTACTTCCAAATGTTATTGTAATTTCTGTGTTTTAATATTATTTTATTGATTCCTGATAAGTATTTCATATATGCCCAGTTTTATGCGTAAATTATAATTAGGAAAATGCTGAGAGTCTCGAACACTATTATTTTACACCTCTGTCACGAAGCACCTCTGTCACAAAAATGTGACGGAGTGGTATAACTTGTGACGAAGTGGTCATTTTTGCTTGGAACTTAGAGCCTTAGTTAATATTCATAATAGATTTTGATGATTATATCGGATGTTGGTTATTATATCGTCGATTATTTTCTTAGTTTAAGATGTTACCATCAGTTAAATGGAAAAATGGCATTATCTGCGGCTGAATGACAGCGACGGTGTCGTGAAAAAAGGAAACTTAACGCTGAAATCGTTGCAGAAGTGAAACGTAAAGATTTAGAAAGATATCATGTTCGTAAAAAGTTGGTTAAAGATATGACACCAAAAGAGCATAAAAAATAAAGAGAATGGCAGAGAGAATGGCAAAGAAGAGAAGAGAACGACAGAAAGCTTTGCAGAACTTTTTGATGAATACTCCAGCTTCAACACCACCTCTTTCAAGTCCCAGACTACTTCCATTAAGTCCTAGATCTCGTTCACTGACTCCACCCTCGTCTACTGCCAGTGCAAGCGGAAGAAAATAAGTTAGACGGGATAGATCACGACTTTTTAGACAAAATATTTCACTTTAAGACCAAATACAAGAATTACTAAGAAAAGTACAGAAATACAAGAAAAGACTTCAGCAAAAGAAAAAGAAAGAAAATAAAGTGCATAATACAACCTATAGTGAAAATGAAAATGAACATGGCGAAGAAGAAAACAGAAAATATACTATTTTATCAAATACCATTAAGAAACATTACAAGGACACAAAAGACCACAAAAAAAACGCTATATCAAAAGTATACTTGAAAACCCAACAATTCAACGTTCCGGACTAAAACTTCAGCTGGCAAAAGAAACCATGGGAATTAAGAGAGTGACGAAGTATAGTTCCGTCTTACCAAAAAATACTATATTAAAACAAAAAATTCATGATTTTTATCTCAGTTCTGTTGATAATACTGGAAAATTATTTAAATTGTTAGAATCTGATGTGTCGGATGTGATGTTTGAAAATTTGTTACAAATTATTCCACCTCCTAAGGTAGTTAAAAGAGGAAGACGCGTGTTTTACGAATACGATCAACCAATAGAAGTTTTTGAAAATAGAGTAAGTGAAAAGATATTGTGAAACTAAATTAATATCCACCAAAGAATGGATACCAATCAAAAGACTTTATAGTAATATTTTAAGGAAATATTATAATTTGTTATTGTTTTCTAAAATTAAAAATTGTTATAAGGTTAACGCGGGTAAACATTATTTACCACTCCGTCACTTCGTTTACCACTTTGTCACAATTTTGTCCCCCTTATAATTGAAGTTCAAAGTAATGTATGAACCACTTTATTGGTAATATTTACAAAAATAACGTGTTCTAGTATTACATGCTAAACAATAAAGGTGTTCACTAGATTTTCAAGTTACTTTATTGGGTGACTTTCATAATATTAAATAGTATTTTGTCTTAAAAATCAAAAATGTGACAGAGTGGTATTGGATATATTTTTTTAAATGTTTATTTTAATAATTCCGTCCAATGGAGCTAGGTAAAAATAAATGTTTATATTCTTGATAAGAAAGTAATAAGAAACTGAAGATCTGATTTTAAATGAGAAATAAAAAAAATAAACATTTCTGTGACTGAGGTGTTATTTTTTTGATACCATTCCTACTAAATTTGAAATAAAACAAAAATTACAAGTAATACTTCGATGCATTATATGTTTTTGAAATCTACAATAACGAGGCAATAATTTAAATCACATTTTACTAAACAAATCACATTTTTACTTTTTTAACAAATATAAAAATTTGCCGGTCAGATTGTTGGTAAAAAAGAAGAATGTCCCTTATACAGTAATTTATTCCTCACAATATGATAATAAAGAGTTTACGATTGAAAGTTTAATTAATATTATATACCCCCTTAGATAACAAATCTAATTTTCTTTTTATGGTAGCTTCGAATTGATAATTATTGTATTTTTTATGTTTACCTTTGTGTACAAAATTAGACTAACATATTTTTTAATAAAAGTCCCTAAAATTTATTTAGGGACTTTTATTTTGAAATTAAAAAAAAGTTTAAGTAAAATCTAAGAAAGAACTATATTTTTTTGACTTATTATATATTTATTGTCCTTCTTCTTTTCAGATCATATATAAACGCATCTTTGCCCGGGCTTCCTCCAGATGCGATAAATAAAATTTAAAAAAAAAACCTTAAAAATAAGGAACGATTACTCGGGTTGAGAGCTCTCAGCGCTCACTCACAGTCCGGGTAACGTTGTTATAGCCATCTGAGGCTAACAACTAAGATACATAAAAAAATAAAGGAACGATTAATTAAAAAAATAGGTTGTATAGGTTCATCAGACTAAGTATAATATTTTTCAGTATTATAATAACCGACTACATCTAACCTGAGAAAGATAACGATAAATAACACTGTTAACTGGATATTCCGTCTTGAATAAAATACAATAGAATTCTTTTACGTAAATAAAATGTCTTATCACATTGATGTGAGTAGTATACTTCTGTTTTTATGTTGAATTTTATTGGTAATATATCTCAGATTTTAAGTTTATAATTGTATTATTTTTCATAGTATTGATTAGCCCTAAATATATTATGGTATCGATTCTACATTCTATCGTATCGGACACCATCATCATTCTCCTACTCTTATCACAATTACTTGGGGTCGATACCATATGTACTCTTATTTCATAGTACATATTGTAAAAGTTATTGACAACAGATTTACGACCGGCCACCTGCCAGACGTCAACCCTCCTTGGGAATGTAATTGTCGACCAAACGGCATCAGCTGGAGTTAGCCCAGGTCGTTATAAGGCTTTTAGTAGTCTTTTACGACATCCACGAGCAAAGTAAGGATTGGGAGTATTCTTAGCCGCTACCACACAGCAAGGACACCATTTTGACATAATTATTAATATTTAATATTTAGTTACGTAAGTAAATGCTAATACCATGTAATGATTTGTAATGGTTACGCGGGTATTATTTTAGTAACATAAAGTAGGCCGAAACATAAGTAGACTCAAAAATCAATAATAAAATTAGTATTATGCCTCCTGAGTTTTTATTCCGGTTCTTTCTCAGTGTGGTTGCGTTCCATTTTGGTGGCAGCTGAATAAATTTTGTTAGTCTTTCTAAAATTGTTAATTGCCACAATACAGGTTGGAAGGCGACCGCTCCCGAAAACAAAGACAGGTAACTCTACTAGTCCTACTTGCAATGATAGGTTAGAAAAAAATTCGATTCGGATGAAAAATATTTTTTTTTCGCCACCCGATGTCGTTGAACTCTTGAACATATGATCGTGAGTTTTGAATAGATTGCGTCTTTTCTCATCTGAGTAAAGTTACGTATTCTCATTGGAATTATCGCTACATGGCACTGTTCTAATATGAGGGAACGTGAAAAAAACTTAAAATTCGTTGTGAAAAAAAAAATGTTTTTCTTTCGAATCGATTTTTTTTCTAGCCTATCATTACAAGTAGGACCAGTACGGTCACCTGTCTTTGTTTTCGGGAGCGGTCCACTTCCACCCTGTATAGGGTTGTTCTTCTAAGGGTTAACCCATATTTGCACAGGAGGTTCAGGATCGATAGTATAATAATTGATCATTGAAATAAAAAACATATGTTTTTGTTTAAAAAATACAATATTCCCATAAATACCACATTTGTTGACAATGAGAATTGAAATACAAGAAAAGACTGCGAGGAATAAAAGGTAATTATAAATATAGGGCTGAAAATAATACTTTCGTTTTGTGATAATATATTTTCTTGAATGAATATTCGAACCTCTAAGAGTTGAATATTATTACAAAACATACTGAGCTAACAAGAAAGCTGAGTATATTTTTCGTTTATATCTTTCTTGTATACTTTCTTTCTGTGTTGCAGATTCTTTAATATCCGTTTTCATACAGAATTCACTGAGCTCAGATATAAAAGAAACCATATGACTGTTGTCTTGACATTTAATCAACTGCTTGAAAGGAGCTCATGCGAGATACACATTTGAGACTTTAAGGTAAAAGTCCATCATTCAATACGCTAGCTTAAATTATAACAGGGTAGATAATAATATTTTAAGATATTTGCCAATACTTTCTTTTTTAGGCTTTGTATAAATTTGCCGCATATAATAATTTATCCGTGTGGTGACGGAGTAAGAATACAACCACCCCTTATCTTACCCGTGGGTGATCGTAAGAGACGACTAAGGGATATAAAACGCATATAACATCTATGCAAGAAAAGGAAAACTCGAAACAAAACCCTATACCAACACGTCTGACCAGCGTGGTATAGTAGGTTCATTTCCCTCCCAATTACGGAGGAGGCCTGAGCCCAACAGTGGGATGTCCCACTATATGTATATGGGCTGTGATAATGATGATGATGATATGAAAATTAAGCTCTCTCTGTATATTATTAACGTGTTTACGTCACCTCTTATTTATCCGCAGGGGTCTTAGAAGTACGGATGGACGAATCGAGGTTTAGTCCATCACCCGTAGACATGCCGACCGCGTGAAGGCGACGCCCCGTTAACACAACACAGTTGTTTGTTGCTGGAATGTTAATAGGGATGATACCCGAAAGGATAACCCACCGGGTCGTTCACGGATGTCAAGGAAGTGGTACCAGTGGTCGGTTCAATGGTGATGTTATGGAGCAGTACGCCACACTTCCGTCGCCCCAGATGGTATGGGTGGGGTGTGTCGAGATCATAACCTACCAAAAAGTAGTTCTAAAACTGGTTAAAACATCACCAGGAGAAAGGGCAGAAGTATATATATGGAAAGCCTATTAGAACTAACTGCAATCGTCAATGAGCCTGATCATCATAACGATTGTGAGCATATGTCTTCTTGAGAAGAGGTATTTTCATTACTTAACGTCGATGATCTATTGAGATTAAGTGGGCAAGAATATAAATGAAGTAAGCCTTAAGCGCGTCGGGTTGAGGGCCCTCAGCGCTCACTAATAACCTGGAACAAGCTGTTACCCATTTACGACTAATACCTGATCAACACAAAAAAAATCTTTAAACGCATTAAATAATTCTGTAAAAAATAGAAGTGATATTATTTATACCTACCACTTTTATTTTCATTAGAGTTACTCGTATATTATTCAGTACCTGTGGCAAAATTCGTTTTCTACTAAAGCCGCACATGAAAATTGCATTTAACTTCTACCATAAACTACCTAGATGTAGTTAGACTGTTATTTATGCGGTCTACTTTAACTAAGAATGAAGAGCAATTTTCAGGTTTTGACTTGAAAATTGTTCTTCGTTTATTAACCTTTTACTAATTTCATTTTTGCACTCGGTTTCTTTTGTATTAATGTAGATTTTTTCAATGAAATCTATCTCATATGACCGTATATTAGTTCTAGAATAAATATATTTTATGTGCTAAACTATAATCTTTTTTTTACAAAATTTTATTCAAGTACATTTAAATTACTGAAATTTAGCATTTAATATGCTTAATTATTTATAAAATCCAATTACGAAATGAAAAATGATGTCGCAAGCGGGATTCGAACCCGCGCCTATTGGCCTATTCATTTTTCATTTCGTAATCGGATTTTATAAATAATTAAGCATATTAAATGCTAAATTTCAGTAATTTAAATAACAAGGTTGTGTCATCGTTTAATACAATTCTAACTGTAAAGTTTGAAGTATTAAGCCTATAACAATGTGTAAACATTGTCGGGTAGATAGCACACCGTCACCTTAAGACGTAAATACAATACGAAATGAAATTTGCATGTCCTACAATTAGTCGCGGTAGTGTAGTGGCAGCACGATTGGGCCGGCATCTCAATAGGCGCGGGTTCGAATCCCGCTTGCGACATCATTTTTCATTTCGTAATCGGATTTTATAAACAAGTACATTTACTTAATCATTATGGCGTTTTCTTCCGGATCTTTCTTAGTATGGCCGCATTCCAATCCTTTAATAGGTGAATAGTTTTGTTAGTTTTTAAACTAGTAAATTGTCTTAATATAATTATTATCATAAATTAAATGTTTAAGAATAATTGAACATAAACAATATAAAGTTTTATATATAGAATTATTCAATTTTTAAACTGGCAATGAATTTGTATGAAAAATGTGGGTGAAAATTTAACAATAATACTGTAACGGATAGATATAAATCTTTGTAATAACGATGACTTATTGGACGTGTGACATCTTAGTCCTCCCGTGAACATGAACGCTGCAAAGTATTCGAAACGTCGGGCAATTAGAAATCAAATACAAAAACGATAGCGAATCCGTAAAAATAGTTTTATTTCAAATGTGTAATACTCGCGTCAACATCAGAAGTCATTTCATTATGGCGTGATTGAATGACAAATATCCATTTAAATTCAACCGAAAATAGCTTGTAGAATATATGTATTTTATTTAATAATAAAAAGTTATTGTTTTAATAGCTCTTACTATAAAGATTAATAATGCGTCGTGAGATATTACACAACTAGTGTGCGACAGGGACAACGCTTTACGAAGCCCTCATTATTCGATTCTTTCTTTTCATCGACGTGCACTTTTTATCGTCGTGTTGTGTAATTCATTGTATTCCTCACTCGTCACTACACTGGTCACTTTTTTATCATCTTCTCACATTTATCCCGTTTGGATCAATGTAGCAAGGTCTTTTTATAAATTGTAAACGATTTGATAAAGAATTACGCTTGCCTGTCACACTTTGTTTATAAAACGATGAAGTTTGTAATTTACAAAGAAACTTGATAAGAATATCAAAGTCGTAATTTGGTGCACCATTCTGTCACGACACATATGTAATTACTTTCACTAAGTCAAACATTACAAATGTTAAAATTTAATTGTAATTAATAAATTAAATTGAAGATTAATTTCTTCTACGTATTTCTAATTAGAATTTGATTACTCAAGTCCGTGCCAGACATTTAGCGGAGCATAACAAAGACGAGAAAAATCAATATTAACACCTCCGTGGGGCCTATTTAATTTATTTAAAACTTAAAAAAACATTTATTTTCATTTAAGGTTTTATCGCTTAGATAAAACTACTCGAAAGACATAGAGTCATTCAGGGGAAGACAAAATTTCTATTATCCGTTAAAAGAGGAGAAAGCTACTATAGCAAGTCAGTAGTCCTTTGTCGGACTACGGTCAGACTATACTCTCGTTCCTCGCTCCTCGTCAACCATCTGGAGCAATGGAATTTATTTGGGATGCAATAACCTTTTTTTTTTTGCGGTGGGCTATGGATGCATCTCGCCCCGTCAAATCGGTCCGGGGTGACGGAAGAGGTAGCGCATGACCTCATAGACCCACCATCCAAACTCCTCTCTTCGCCGTGCGAGCGGGTCACCGGTACCCGATCTTTGTCTTCGGTGGGGGATGCAATAACCTGCTTCATTTTAGACAAATACTGGAATCAATTACCTTTGCCGTTATTCATACGCGGTCGATCTTACTGTGAGCAATGGAGTATTTCTCAGTTGGACAATCCGCAGCTTCAGCTAAGGCAATATAAGTCGCACGTGTTCATGGCATCCTTCTGTCATGTCAAATGGAAGGACTTATTGTTGCTGAAATTTAACTGAAATTACAGAACTTGGGTAGCCTGTTATCCATATATGTATAGTATGTATACCGTATAAGGATAGAGTTCTCTAGCACTCTGTTCTCTCTGCCTACCCTGCAACGGATATGGCATGATGATATGTATGTATGTATACCATATATGTGTATCCGTGCATTCAGGCCCTTCTGCCATACCTACTGTTGCATTCAATGTTAAGGCTGACATATATAGTCCCATAAGCTTCGCCATATCCGTGGTGCTGTACTGCTGCGCTTCACGTATCAGTACATCCTCTTATCTATTGGCCTATTAGCCAATTTTTGCTTCATGTCTCCCGCTTTGCATAGGAGGTAAGTGGAATTTTTTCAACTCCTCCTGTTTTTCTTTTCCATTCCCAAGACAATTAAAAGCGTTTCGCGGGACTTTCCGAGGGTCAAACCTCGGTGTCTTATACGGAAACCATTGTGGATCCTGGCTTACAAGAGTTACAGTGGTGGGAATGTGTGGTGGGATTAGTCCCAAAAAAGCCTGTTATCGACGTAATGATCGATAATGATCATCTTCCTGAATGGTAGGAAGAGTAGAATAAATAAATTTTGAGGCATCCAGAAAGAGAATTTAATTTTTTCTCTCTTTTTTTGAAGATTATAAATGGTCTGGTATTAAACGACGTTTGCAGGACTCGTAAGAAAATAGCGGCAGTTTTGGGTGTAACCCAAAACTTTTGAAATGAGGTTAGTACGTTTTACCAAAAAAGTTATATTGAATACTGCCATATATGGTACTATAATTGCAATCTTCTATTTTTCTAAGAGAATAAGATTTCTAAAAATTTTAAATAAAAAGGTTTTTTCTTTTAAGTTTTTACCCCAATCTCATCTCAGCTCATATATGTCTCACTGTTGGGCTCGAGCCTCCTTTATAATGGGAGGGAAATTGACCTACTACACCACGCTGGTCAGACGTGTTGCTATAGGGTTTTGTTTCGAGTTTTCCATCTCTTGCGTAGATGTTATATGCGTTTTATATCCCTTAGTCGTCTCTTATGATCACCCACGGGTAAGATATGGGGTGGTGAATTGTATTCTTACTCCTTCACTACACGGAAAACCCGATCACTTCGATCTAAGATAAAGAAATTCAAAGTGGGGATAAAACACACTAAAATTGAGAATAAAATGCAATTAGTTCCTAGTTTAGAACTCACCTGAGGGTGCTTTGTTTAGAAGTGAAACACATAGTTCTGCGGCAAAATATTAGCTAAAGGTTGCTAATCACATAGGAGAAGTCTTAGAAAGTGTTATCTACATTTTTTCTACCTTAATCCTATCCCATATTCCTTTTTTTTATAATACATTCCGTATTAACCATGGAAAATGATGAGAAATCTATTATAATCTATTTTATTCCATTCCTAACTTTTGTACGTGTTATTTGAAAAATATTATTCGTTGTGAAAGGTCAGCTTAGAGCAACAAGCCATCTGTGCAGATAATATGCAATTGGATATATTCTGTATCCTGTTCTGTATATATGATATTTTGCGGTGTAGTAATATATAACGCATGTATGCGTACGCTGTGGTTCGCGGTCGTAACTAAACTTGTAACTGACAGAATGACATTTTGTCGCATCGGCCTGTTGTGGCTTTCACCCTCACGGTATTACTGAATGTAAGCAAAATTGTGGCACTGAAATGAAAAGGCTCATGCCTGATTTCATCAACGACACCCAAATTTTAAGTATTAAGGCAGACTACATGACACGATTTTAATTCATTTTCTGTATTTGATATTATTCCAATGAAGTTACAAGTATTTAATTTGAATTTAATGGAGTATGATTGTAATTAAATTTTAATTTTACTGTAATGTAGTATTAATGTAATGACTGTTAGCGCTTCCTCTCGAATTTGTACGTCTTTACACGAGGCTGAACATAATCACTATACGCTATTTTACATCATGCATTTATGTATATTATGTTCAAACAATTAAATTATTTTCTTATTGTAACATAATAATTGATGGTATGTGTCATTCCTTGCAGTGGTGATGTAAGAATATAATGGAAACTCTCCCTTTGATCGTAAATACGACTAAGTATACAATATTTCTGGAAGAGAATGAAATCTCGAATTAAAATTTTAAAACAACCCGTCCGAGTATTGTTGTATAGTAGATAAATTTGCCTCCCATTATAGAGGAGGTTGGAATTGAGTTTTGGAAGATGAGAACATGATTGGAATAAAATTTTAATAATTTTATTTCTTTTATACGGCAGTATTATCTAGTCGTTAGTCATCTTTTACAATATGTGTCACTAAAGGTGGGTTCATGAATTGTATTCTTAGTCCGTCATCGTACAGAACAATGTCAATATGCACCTTAGTGGTTAAGATAACGATTTTACGTGCCGTGGGTCGGATTCCTACCCAGAACAATACTTTGTGAGATCCACTGACTGTTGTTCTAAGTCTGAGTATAATTTGTCTAAGTCAATTATAAAATATGTTTGTAAAGTCCCCCGCTATAAAAGGATTATTGCGTTAGTGCAGGGTGGTGTCAAAGAAAAAGTGTTGAAAAAATACTTATCGCATCGTCCATTATTGCGAAATATATAGTAAAGATACTTGGACATCCTAAAAGACGCAATACGTCCGTTCAGGGAGATATCAGATGAAATTTATTTGAAAAGTGAAATGCGGTTTGCGAATGCTCTATTCAGTTTATTTTTAATGGCATTTATGTATTAATAGAATTCTTGTGTGAATATTGCGAATCAATAGATGGTGACATTCATTTCTCTTATTCTTTTTATTTTGTATATATTATTATCTAAAACTGTGTTGTGATTGAGTATGATTACAATTTTCCATCTCCTGTCTTGTCCGTGGGTGTCGTAAAAGCTAAAATGCATATAACATCTATGCAAGACGTAGAAAATTCGAAATAAAACCCTATACCAACACGTCTGAACAGCGTGGTAATAGTTCCATTACCTTTCTATTGTGAAGGAGGCTTGAGCCCAGCAGTGGGACGTATGAGGTGAGATGACAATGATGATAATTACAAACAATAGTTAAAGTATACAGACTATCAATTGATGGCAAGTCGAAGTATGAGTTTTGAATTGTATTTTTTTCATGTTTAAAGGAGAAAACATTCTTCAAGATCAAACAATGAATATTCATATAGGTAATAATATTTTATAATAAACTAGCAGACCGGGCCACGCGTTGCTGTGGCTTATGTTAGCTTCAGTAACACTTTGTGTTTATTCTAATAAATTTTAGCTTATATGAAGCGTTTATACATTTAACATAGCGCCATCTATTAAATACTTACTGAATCCAGTCAACAGATTCCGCCATCTTTTAAAATCCTTTTGATATAACATATGATTTTGACTGTCAAATATATATGTCTATATTTGCAATAAAATAATATTACTATAAATTCAGATTTGAGCTATCCTATCTTTTAAGTTGGATCAAACTACACTTGCTGTGCAAATTTGGTTAAAATCAGTTAAGTACTTTATGAGTCCATCGCGGACAAACAACGTGACACGTAATTTATATATATTAAGATAATATATATCAAGAAAATAAAATTTGCTGTGTGATAGAGGCTACGAATATAACCAACCCCTACTTTGTTCGTGGATGTCGTAAATGACGACTAAGAGTTTTATATCGACCTTAGCCAACTCCACCTGATGCCGTTTGGTCTACAATTATATTCACAAGAAGGGTTAACGTCAGGCAAGTGGCCGGTAATGAAAGTTTTTTTTTTTGTGTGTTTTTTAGCTGTTAGCCGCAGATGGCTTTGACAGCTTTACGCGGACCATGGGTGAGCGCTGAGGGCTCTCAACCCGAAGGTAACGAAAGTATTGCCAATAACTGATAATTATGAGAATCTATACTAGTTGAAGAACCAACAGGACAGTGGGCATATTTCTGGCAATCTTATAATGGAATGTACTTACTTATACGACGTGAACAATTATTGAACCCTTCCTCTCCCTCGATGACCATCTGCGTCATTATCGTCGTAGTATGCAGCAAAGTCACAATTTTATTAAAATGTAGTATTTTAGAAAATACAGTTCCCATTTGAAGAGGTCACGTAGGATGAATACGTTCCTTAGCAGCGGATGTTGATGGGCTGATGGTTGCCGAGTTAGCTATTAATATGTAAAGTCATAGGTCGTAGTAGCTTTAATTGACGTATATATACATACATACATAGCCTCACGCCTGTTTCCCAGAGGGGTAGGGAGAGACTACGGATTGCCACAAACCATGATCCTGACATACATAGCTCCATCGCTTCATTCACGCTCATCAAAGTCTTCATGCATGCTCTACGATAACGCGTACTCTACTACTCTTGTAATCGTCCCACTCACGCTTGCTTTGTATACTTGTTTAGTCAACCTTTCTTCACTCATTCTTTCCACGTGTCCAAACCACCTCAGCATACTCTTTTTTATCTTTGTCACAACTTCTTCATTCATACATATACATATATATATATATACATATATATATATATATATATATATATATATATATATATATATATATATATATATATATATATATATATATATATATATATACATACATATCATCACGCCGTATCCCTTGCAGGGTAAGCAGAGAAAACAGAGTGCCAGAGAACTCTATCTCTGCATACTTCACTCGCTTCATCAACATTCATAATTCTCTTCATACACGCTCGCCGGTTTCGGAGACTCTTGACTCCACCTTCCTTCAGTACATGACCGATCTGGTCTAGGTAGGTTAGTCTCGGTCTCCCTCGGTAACTACATCCTTCCACTTTCGCATTGTATATCTTCTTAACCAGACGTTCTTTCTGCATTCTTTCCACATGTCCGAACCATCGGAGCATTCCCTTTCGCATCTTTACACCAATACTCTCTTTCATACCTACTCGCACTCTTACGTCGTCGTTACGAATGCGGTCGGTCAGCCTAACTCCACAGATTTTCCGCAGAGATCGCATTTCGACCGCATTAATTTTACTTTCATACTCTTTTCTGCATACCCAACTCTCGCTTCCATACAGTAATGTCGGGACAAGCATTGCGTTATGTATTGCTACACGTGCCTTCTGGCTGAGGTGGTGGCTGCCGAGAAGTTGGCCCAACGCTCCGTGCACTCTATTTCCCGCATTCACTCTTCGCTCTATATCAGTGGTGTACCTTCCATCTCGGCTAAATCCACATCCAAGATATACAAATTCATCCACTTGCTCTAGTATATCATTATCTATTGTTACTCTTACATCTGTTCTGGCTTCGTCTCTTTCAAAGACCATTATTTTGGTTTTGCTCACATTCACGCGTAGACCCCTTTTCTTACAATCTTCTGTCATTGTGTCGACTAGGGTCTGCAGGTCAGTCGCTGACTGTGCCAGCAGGACTGCATCATCTGTATATAGCAGAGCAGTGACTATTGAGTCGCCCATCTGGACTCCCACATTCATATCGTTCAACCTTTGGAGATATTTATCCAGATATATGATAAACAGCCTGGCTGACAGAACGCACCCCTGCTTAACGCCGATATTGACGTCAAACCAAGGCGACATTCTATCATCCAGCCGCACACTGGCTCTACAGCAGTTTACTGTTAATACCATACTCCGGTAAAATGTCCCAAAGTTCCTTTCGTACAACTGTGTCAAATGCGCTCTCCAAATCCACAAAACTGCAGAAAACCCTCTGACCTAGAGCCAGATGCTTCTCCACAATGTTGCGCAGAGAGAACACTTGATCAATGCATCCCCTTCCACTCCTGAAACCTCCTTGTGTCTCACACAGTAAACCATCGAACACCATCCTCATTCTCCTTTCAATAATTTTACCATACACTTTTACTGCCAAACAAACCTTTTTCTCGTTTCTACATTCACAAAACGTGTTTTAGTTTTATACAAGTAAGAATTATACATATAATAAATAAAATAAAAAGCCTTTTATTTCTTGTTTCACAGTAAAAATTGACAATTCAAAAAATAGTGTACTTTAAATCATTTAGGCAATAGAAATAGCTGACTATTTTTGTGTAGGTAATTATTATTTACGTGATGTAGTAAATATATACACTCATTTGCAAAAAAAACGGGCGGTTTTGATTTTCATTCATATTTAAAAAGATACAATACCAAAAAGGTTTCAATCGTTTGTACACGTTACTGGCCGGTTTTAAAAATGCTGTGGTATTTAAAAAAGTACGTTCTAAATTCAATTTTTCATTTGATGTTCATTTTTACAGAAAACCCCTTTTTATCCTACATTTTTGGCGCGAAGTTCCAGAAGTTAACATCGACTTTCATAACTTTTATTCAATTTTTATCGATTAATTTCATATCCTTGACTGTCAAAGCTTTATTTAATGCTGTTTGGCTGTATCAAAAATGGTAGATAAAGTGGTAAAAGCTACCAAAATTATCGCGCTGCTTGAAGAGGGTTGCAGCCAATGTTTCGTGGCTAGGAGGCTAAATGTTAGTCGCTCGACAGTCCAAAGGACCTGGCAGCGATATCAGGAGACTGGTTCCGTCGAGAGAAGGCCTGGTTCTGGAAGAAAACCATGTACCCAACCACGGGATGATCGTTTTCTTGTGAGTCGCGCATTGAGAAATCGTAAATCTTCGTATGTGGATCTTAAGAACAACCTCCAAGAAGTAAGAAATGTGCATATTAGTCTATGGACGGTCAGGAGGAGGCTTCTCGCTGCCAATATACGCAGTCACCGCCCGGCCCGCGGCCCCAAATTACTCCGTGAGCACAGAGTTCACAGGCTTAGGTTCGCTAGAAATTGTGAATCATGGACTCAAGACGATTGGAATAGGGTTTTGTTCTCTGATGAAGCCAGGATATCTCTGTTCGGTGAAGATCGACGTCGGCGAGTGCTAAGAAGACAAGGAGAACGCTTTGCAGAGGCATGTTTCGAAGAAATCACACCTTATGGTGGGGGCTCTGTTATGTTTTGGGCAGGAATAAATTCAATGGATTGTACAGAGTTAGTCTTCATTGAAAACGGCTCACTGACTGGGCATCGATACATAACGGAAGTTCTAATTTCTCATGCACAACCCGCATTGGCCGCTCTAGGTGAAGACTCGATTTTTATGGACGACAATGCTCGCGCCCACCGATCCCGCGATGTTAATGCGTATGTGCAAGAGGTCGGCATTCGTCGTTTGGATTGGCCAGCTCGAAGTCCCGACCTCAATCCCATAGAGCATGTCTGGGACGTTCTGAAACGGCGTGTGAGATCAGTACACCCGGCTCCGCAGACCATCAGAGAGCTGAAGAATGTGATTACTGCGGAGTGGGAACGTATTCCGCAAGCAAGTATCCGGGATATACTCGCTAGCATGCCCAGACGAATTCAAGCTGTGATTTTAGCTAGAGGGGGTCACACTCGATACTAAACATTTATCTGCTTTTACTTTATTAAAGAAAAACAAACAAAAAAACTTTTTTATTTTTACTTCATGAGCATATGCACTACTAGCGAATATACACTACTAGCGAGGTTTAGCATTATTTCCCATAAATTGTATCTAAATTTTATGAAATACTGATGAAAACGATTATTTTCTTATTAATTTACCAAATTGTGTGGATAAAACTACCTATAATTATCAAACAAAGAAATATTAACATTTGAAATGGTTCATTGCTTAGGTGCCCGTTTTTTTTGCAAATGAGTGTATAAACATATATATATACAAATAGTACAAATAGTGAGTAGGTCACATGAGTTAGATATCAGGTAATAAACTTTCCATTTCCAGTATCAAATTGCAATTAAATTTCTTCTAAACGTTTGAATTGAAAGAACCACTCTTAGTGAAGGTAAAGGCCTCCTCCAGAGTATTTTTTTTTATTGTGATGATTATTTTTTGTAGTGTTTGACATAGCTGCTGTTGTTTCCTCTGGAGGGTTTTGATTGTAATCTTCCACGGGGACCAGCCGTCTTGGAAGATATAGTTTGGTGTTCGTTTTTATTTGTAATTCTTTTTTCGCAAGAGAGGGTATTTCTTTCTATTGTTTGTTGTTTTTGTTGTTTGTTAGGGCGTTCGGGTAGTCTGTTAGTGTTTTGGGTTTTGGTTGTGGTTGGCGCGACGATCTTTGTATTCCTGTTTGAGTTTTGTTCTTTTTATGAGCTTGTGTTTTTGGTTTATGGTATTATACATATATGTGCTAATAAATTATATTCAGTAGTGATTTAAATTGAATATTTTGATTAATATCATTTAATTCGTTTTAATTCGTAAGTATTAGTGAAAAAAAATATCCTATCGTTTTCTAGTCCTTTTATTATTTTATTGTAATTAATTATTTGCATGCCATCAAAAACTATTTTTTAATAATGGCAAAGAAGTATAACATTTCACGTGCGTACTAAGTACACCCACCCATTTTTTTTTAACTTTTTAAGATCATCTTAATTTTCAATTAATATTATATGTACTTCGCAGAATAAGAAATACACCCGAGTAATAGATACGTATTTTTTTTTTTTTACTGCTTATGGTGGCAAACGAGCAAGCAGCACACCTGATGGTAAGTGTCACTGCCGCCCATGGACCTTTGCAATACCAAGGCTGAGGCCGCTTCCTACCAATAAAATCCCCAAACCCATCCAGTTGGGCTTCCGGCTCTCTCGTTCACCGAACGGAGCGCAATAACACATTGCCACTACTCAGATGTCGATCTTCTGCGAGAGTGTAGTACTAGCCTGGGAGGACCGGCCCGCGGCTGTAGACAGAAAACTGTCATCAGCGTGGTTCTACCACTATTAAACAGAATTGTCTTTGAAATTATATGACATATTATTTCTATTATATAACACAATGAAAATATAAAGTATAAATATCCTTTATTTATCTGCACATGTCTTAAGAGTTAACCGAGAGATGTAAACAGATCACGTTTCTATAAAAGCAAAACAAAACAAAGAGCGTCAACTTGTCTACTTAAATTTTTAGTAAAAAGATGAATCGATTTCAGACGTTTATCGATGAAAAACAGCAGAAAAGGATTACCTATTCTAAATATTAATTTATCATAAAAAATGCAAATATAGACGTTAAATACCGACTAAATCATCATCATCATCACAGCCCATAAATGTGCTACTGTTGGGCTCGGGCCTCCTCCGTAATGAGAAAGAAATTAACCTACTATACCGCGCTAGTCAGACGTGTTGGTATAGGGTTTTGTTTCGAGATTTCCTTTTCTTTGCATAGATGTTATATGCGTTTTATATCCCTTAGTCGTCTCGTACGATCACACACGGGTTAGATATGGGGTGATGAATAGTATTCTTACTCCATCCCCACACGGAGGACCGACTAAATACTTATTATAAAAATATTTACGTTTGTATTTTATTCATATGCTCTTTTTTAGGCCTATGGCGGCAAATGAGCAAGAAGCACATCTATTGGTAAGTATTACTACAGCCCATGGACCTTTGCAAAATTAGTGGTACAGCTAGTCAACTGCCTAGCAATGAAAATTCCGAACCTACCCAGAAAATTGGGCCGCCGGTTCAATTGCTCACCGTACGAAACGCAGCAGCACATTGGCGTCGATCGCCGATTTTCTGCGAGAATGTGGTATTTCCCCGGACTGGTAGTGGGTCGTCGACGATTTTTCAGTCAACGGAACGAGATCGTTTATCGTCGATAATAAACTAGTTGAAAAAACAGTCTAATCGTCGACTAGTTTATGTCGTAGACGCTTAGACAAGACGAGACGTTTAGTTTATATTGTGACGTACGTTGATCGTCAACGTGTTTACGTTGTCGTTTACCAAAGGACGATCAACGTTATTCTATTAGACAACAATATTTAATATTTACGAACATGTTGAAATGAACTCCCCTTCATACTTTTTCCAGACTTAGGACTGGCAGGTTTATTATTTTAGATAGCTAATAGGAAATAATAAGATTAAATTATTTAAGTTAAATATTATGAACCTAGCGTATTTAAAAGTTCATTTCAATCTATGTACATAATTAGTTTCAAGTATTTACATATTTACACGACCTTAGAATATTCACTATTTACATGTAGTTTGCAAACCTTCCTTCATCTAAATTTATATTTAAAAACATTAATTCTTTTTTTTAAATTACTGAAATTTAGCATTTAATATGCTTAATTATTTATAAAACCCGACTACGAAGAAGAATTTGCATGTCCTACAATTAGTCACGGTGGTGTAGTGGCAGCACGATTGGGCCGGAATCCCAATAGGCGCGGGTTCAAATCCCGCTTGTGACATCATTTTTCACTTCGTAGTCGGGTTTTATAAATTCATTCTTTTACTTTGTTGGTTGTTGCTCTTGTCCTGTGCTGATTTAAAATTAATCCTGATTTGGAAACCATGCGTTCGTAAGGAACAGATGTTGCGACTATATTACAATGTTGTATGTACAATTTTAATAAATTAAGATACACATGACGATGGTTTTCCCGTCACAGAAGGGGACAGCAGTCACCTTTGACCTGCGCTGCGCGTAACGCATTCAAACGAAACTGAAAAATAATGTAATAAACAAAATTTCAATTTGCAATCCAATACTTTATTTATAATAAATGCAACACAAAACATATTTACACTAATTAAAATAGAGTCTATTTTGATCTAGCAATAAGCTAAGTGCAAGTATTAAAAAAATGTTTCATTGTACAATGTACCATTGACGCTTTAAGATGTAATATTCAATCATATGACAGCACTGTTCAATGAATTGCAACTCAATCTATCTAATAATTTCGGCTCGACCCGCGCCCACGGGCGGTGAAGTTTGCGGGGTGGGTAAGGAGCGTAGCGAGCCACGAGAGCGCGCACGCGTCGCGTCGTCGAACTTTGGGCGCCTTCGAACACTCGTAAGTCGTCGTCGCCTTCGCGTGTCATTCGTGGATGCGACGACCGATTCACGAAACCGTTCATACATAAACATGTTTATCAGTCAACTATAAACTGGTCTATTAGTTCCCGGCAAAGAAACAGTCGAAAAAAACTGTTCGTTCATTCAACGACCACCACTACCCCGGACTAACCGATCCATGAATATAGACAGAAAACTGCCCTACCACTATTTTTACTAATGTTTTCGACGTTTCGAACATTTTTCCAAGTTCATGGTTCCAGGAGAACTAAGATATCCTGTGATCCATGTCTAAGTTATCGTTATAACAGAGGTGAACTTTAATACTTTTCTAACTTTCTATATTTTATTTCGTTCATTTCTTTCAATACAAGTTAAGCAAATAAAAGATTATTAGGTTCACGTTTTTTATTTCAAATTACAGCAATAATAATTCATGTGCCTTACATTTATTCTAATTCTACAATTCATTCTACAGTTCTCGTAGCAGTATTATATTACGGATTTGAATACGGTTCCTTAATTTTCCTAACTCATTCCCAAAAGTATGTATGAACCTGTTGAAAATTAAATTTTCTGTCAGGCAAAGGAATTATTATGGAGCCAGGACAATGGATGCTGAATTTAAATGAGAATCCCAATATTTGTAGACTCAGATGTGTTCGTCTTGATGCCGCACCCATTATAATGGTGCTAATTTTAAATAGGGCTGTAACAAAAATATAATTTATATTTGCTCAATGAAAGATTATTGGCATTATTAATAACTAGCTTCTGCCTGCTACTTCATCAGCGTAAAAAGTAACTTTCCAAAAGAAAGTATTATTGAGATAAAAAAAAAAACTATCCTATATGTTAATCCAGGCAGTGGTCTATCTATGTGCGAATTTTCATCTAAACCTGTTTAAGGGTTTACGCGTGATTGTAATAAAAACCCAAACATCTTCACAGACATTTACAATTATAATATTACTATTATTAATAATTAATAGATCTGACTGCCAATTGTGATTTTTCGATTGTGACTCCCGGCTTTGCGGATATTTTATTATTACATTCTCTACAGAGTATTTTATAATAAATTAAGCTCAACAGGCGACAATAGATTTATTTTTAACTAGCTTTTACTCGCGGCTTCGCTTGCGGTGAAACTCTTAAATAAATATCAAAAATCATACATCCAATAATACTGAATCAATGTGATTCAGTATTTAAAAATTACTACACACAATGAAGTATCCCCTGTAAAAATATTTTTTTTTAATAATAATTATCCTACGTCCTTTCTAGTACCTTGAAGACTATGTGTACAAAGTTTTATGATAATCGGTTAAGTGGTTTTGACGTGAAAGCGTAACAAACAAATTTATAATCACATTTAAAATATTAGTAGTTGTATGTCTGATTAACTCCTTACAAAAATAATCAAATTATAATTGAAATACAAATACCTATATAATATAACAATACTTTTTATGTAAAGTATATATAACCTAAAATACAATCTAATCTCATTGTCATGTTTATGTCTTTTTAAAAAAGGACAAGCTTATGTTTTTTTTAAAAAAGTACAAACATTTAAAAAAAACATGCAAACGTATCCTTTAAAACATAAGTGACTCTTTCTTTTGAAAAGACTAAAGACGTGAAGATAATACTCGACACTGGCGCGAATAACTCGTATAAATAGCTGATTGCCAATACATGAGAAGAAAAAGAAGACTCTTTCTTTTTCAAAGGTCCTTCTACAAATAGATTAAAGCATTTTTAAATAAGTGCAGCTGCATTTATTTCCATCATTGTCAAATCGTTTTTATCAAATTTTACGGGAAGCAAGAAGAAAAATATTCATTTGTAGTAATGGCGTTTTTTCGCGTCCCACTTCGAGGTTGAATACTTACTTCTTCCAACGTACAAAATAATTACAATTTTAACTTAAAACTTTGCACCATGAACAATTAACTTATAATTTTAGTAATTAAGTAGAGCTTCCAGGTCACGTTTATAGTTAAGAGTTTCTAACGCCAACATACTTTACTGCAAACTAAGTTATAACAAGCATTAGACTGAATTAGAAATATGTATCATAAACTTTTAATTGGGTTTAGCCAAATTAGTACAATTAAAACAATTACTTTGTGTCTAGAGGCTTATGTTATATCATTTAATTGAGGTCATTTATAATTTCTTTATGCTAATTGAATTTAATATTTCAATGAATATGAGATATAAATTAATTGTAAGGATGTAGGTACCAGGGGAGACCGAGACTAACCTACCGAGACCAGATTGGTCATGCACTGAAGGAAGGTGGAGTCAAGAGTCTCCAAAACCGGCGAGCGTGTATGAAGAGAATTATGAATGTTGAGAAAGCGAGTGAAGTATGCAAGGATAGAGTTCTCTGGCACTCCGTTCTCTCTGCCTACCCTGCAAGGGATATGGCGTGATGATATGTATGTATGTATGTATTTTTTTTGTTATAAATATAATAAATTTTAATAAAAGTTTTTAAAGCCTACAAATATAAAGAAGTTTATTTGCTTATTTTTAAATTACAAGCTTTTTACTGGAGTTTTTTTTTAAATTATTGTTTCTACAACGAAACTTTCTTTTCGACGAAACAAAGCACAGCTTTTTTATAGTTAGTAGTTTAAATTCTTTAAAATTATCTATACTTTATTATTTTTAAGTAAATTTATTGAGATAAATAAACGAGAAGATATATGATATTTCCACGTGTATATTTTTATTAAATTTTAGAGATTTAATATTTGAGATGGTAGGTTATGGCTTACGAATTAGACTAGTGTGGGTGTACATATGTGATAGACAAATTTTATCTCGCATTGTTTCGATTAAATATTCTATCGTTTTAGTTAGAAATGTGTAAGTAATTGAAATTACAGAGATATAGTGTTTACATACTAATTTTAAACAAACTTATTTGCGAGTGAAATATTATAACCATGAGTCAGGCTTGAACATACATCTATTGGATGTCCGTTCTATCCGTCTTATCAATTAGACCAGTGTGTGTGGTATTAATGATAACCAGATTGTATACTTACATTATCATCGTTGTGTGTAGTGACGGGTTAGGAATAAAATGTATTGCTATAAATAAGTATATAAATATACGAATAATAAATAAGAGTTAAATAAATAAACATTTAATTTTAAATAATATTTTAAATTTAAGATTTTAAAAGGCAACCCTGCTAATAGAAATGAATTATACTTTGTATCATAATAAATGATTGTGGGTTACACAAACTATTGCAAGGTAATCTAATCCCCGGGCTGGCCACGAACGTCAAGAATTCGGTACCAGCAACCAGCGCAAAGGCGATAGGGAGGGAATACATTAGATTATGGGGTCACGAGTCGCCCTTTCGTCTTACCGAACGGAACGTACATCGTGTGTCCAGATCATAGCTTGCCAAAAAATGGATGGATTACCCTTTTTGAAGTTATACTTCTCTTGGCGCGTTACGGAAAAATGATGAGAGTAAATTTTTACGATGCGCGCGCACACCGTCAAGAAAAACCGACATCCTGAAGTTAGCTATAGTCAACATTTTAGTTTTTTAACTAGACAATGCGTTATAATAAAACTTTCAATGTATTATAGTACATTATTGCAGCGGCCAGCAAAACAGGGATTGATGGACGAACGTCCGAGGCACAAATACGTAAGTCCATCAATTCTTAGTTATGGCCAAGGCTTGTATAGTGCTTTTCTCAAATAATGCGCGGTAATTACAACTAAGTAGTACTAAGTAGAACTGTATACATGACGAACAACGAACAACATTTTTCACGCGCCAAAGGGTTCATTTGTTTTTTTTTCATTATCAAACAGGTTTCTTTTTAAAGCCAGTTCGTAATTTAAATAAAACTCTGATAAGTTGCCTATATGGTTGCAATATTTTGAAGTAACAAATCATTCCATTTTTAAAATACACGACAGATATGAATTTACATATATATTTATTTGGCCGCTAAAACACGTGTAACATTAGTACACACACTTTTTTTTTAGTGTCACTTGGTACATAACGTTATATACCGTATAGTAATATACCACCTGTGTAGCTTATGTAAAATATATTTGAATATCTTTACACTAAAATATATCTTATAATTAAATTATAATGTAGTGAAAATAATTAGTTTGGTTTCCTTGTTAGGCCAGCCCTAAGGCGTTGGAGGCATTGTCTATTGTACCTGTCCATAAACATAAATTTGCCAGAATATTTCGCTCTCGGCAAGGAGTATTTATAATGGATAGCTCAATTGAATTATTCATTTATATCATCTATATTACATAGGAGTACGTTCTTTACTATTTGAAACACATTAATCATTAAATAAATAATTAATTGCTGGATAAATATTGAAGATATAGGATACATATCTTCTTATAAATTAATATAAAGGTAAAGTGTTTTATAAATTAATATAATATAAAAGTATGAAAGTAAGTTTAATAGTTTGTTAGACTTTTAGCTCTAAGCTATTAAACCGATTTTAAAAATTTCTTCACCAATGAAAAGATTTTCCGTGTGGTGACGGAGTAAGAATACAATTCACCACTTTCTATCGTTCCCGTGGGTGATGGTAACAGATGACTAAGGGATATAAAACGCATATAACAACTATGCGAGAGAAGGAAAACTCGAAATAAAACCCTATACCAACACGTCTGACCAGCGTGGTATAGTAGGTCTAGGTAGATTCTTACTCCATCACCATACGGAAAGCTATTTCATACCATTATTTAATATAGAAACATCATTCATCTGTTTTACTTTCCGTGTAGTGACGGAGTAAGAATAGAATTCACCACCCTCTATCTTACCCGTAAGTGATCGTAAGAGACGACTAAAGGATATAAAACGCATATAACATCTATGCAAAAGAAAAAATACTCAAAACAAAAACCTTTACCAACACGTCTGACCAGCGTGGTATAGTAAGTCAATTTCCCTCCCATTATAGAGGAGGTTCGAGCCCAACAATTGGACATATATGAGCTCAGAGGATGAGATGATGATGATTCTTACATGTGTGAAAACCCGAGAATTCGAGGTACTCTATAAGAGCAAGTTAGTAACTGTACAAAAATATATAATCCCTGAAATATTTATAGAAAAAGTGATTTTAGAAGATTTTATTATTTGTATACCAGTTATAAGATAAAATTTCGTCTCAAGACTAGAATAGAACATAATATACAAAAGGTGAACTTATCGCTTTAAGCGATATCTTTCAAGCAACCTTTGTATGGAAATGCCGGCAAAGAGAGTAAGCGGCAAGTTTACTGTTAGACTAAAGTTAAAACAATAATAATTCATATTAGGTACTAACATATCTTCTAACGCATTAAATAAACTAAATACTTATTGTGAATTTTAAAGTTAGCAACACTTTCTATTACGTATAGTCGCATTATCATCCATCCATTAAGCCTATCGATACCTACAATTTCCATAAGATAGTAAAGAGTTGCATTTTAAACTAGTCACATGGACTAGTCGTACATATGAAGTGCCATTAAACATAATACATTCAAAGATTTCTTCCAAAAATTAAAAAAAATGGTTTATTCAATCTTTCTCGAATTATCGTAGAGTGTATTTAATATTGCAAATTAAAAGCTGGCATAGTTTTTGTATACTCTGTGCAGTTTAATTCTGTTTCAAATACATGAAAATATACATATATTTAATAAGACAATACCAAAAAATAAAAAAAAAATGTATCATAAGCCCTTTGAAACAATATTACTGGTTTTTTTTTAAATGACATCACCCCGCACTAAGGATATAATCCTTGTAATGCGGGGGATTTTACAAACATGCAATTAACGTAGAAAAATCACACCCAGACCAATACTTTGTGGAACGCGCAAATTATTGTCCTGCGTCGGAATCGAACTCACGGCACTGGCACGAAAGATCGGAATCTTAACCACTACGCCATTTGTGCATTCATTCAGAACTGTTATTTATTATCAATTCAAAGAACTATGCCGAATGTAAATTGAATTTACTACATTCTGTATCATCATCATCACAGCCTATATATGTCTCACTGTTGGGCTCTGGCCTCCTCCGTAATAGGAGGGAAATTAACCTACTATATCGCGCAGATCAGACGTGTTGGTACAGGGTTTTGTTTCGAGTTTTCCTTCTCTTGCACAGATATTATATGAGTTTTATATTCCTTAGTCGTCTCTTACGATCACCCACGGGTAAGATAGGGGGTGATGAATTGTATTCTTACTCCGTCACCACACGGATAACCACCACATTCTGTATAGGTGGTTGCAATTTAGTTCAGTTAATAGGTCAAATTATTTGATCAATTTGTTTTTTCAATCAATTTCAATCCTACTACTTGATCAATTTGTTTAAAAAATACCAACTCACCTTTTTTTTTATTAATTAAACGGCCATTTTGTATTAGCCGAATCAATTACGTTAGACGTCAGCATGACAGGGTAAGCGATTAAGGTCAGAACCGATGGATGATAACACTTTGGCTACTGTCTGATCTCTTATCTCATGATTGATGTAGCACTTTGTCTGCTCATATAAAATCAATTTTTATTTCAACTTTGGCGTATAAAATTGATACTATTTTGGGTTTCTCTATTAAAGAATGTGCTGTATGGTAGCGGCTACGAATACTAGCAACCTTTACTTTGCTCGTGGATGTCGCAAAAGATGACTAAGAGTTTTATACCGACCTAGGTCGACTCTACCTGATAGTTTTTGGTTAATAATTATATTCCCAAGGAGTGTTGATGTCAGGCAGGCGGACGGTCATAAAACTGTTGCCAATAACTTTTGTAATACGTACTAGTACACATTGCGTTGACGCCACGTAGTTGGGATAAGAACAGAAAAATCGTCATCATCATCTCAGCACATATATGTCCCACTGTTGGGCTCGAGCCTCCTCCATAATAGGAGGCAGATTGACCTACTATACCACGCTGGTCAGACGTGTTGGTAAAGGTTTTTGTTTTGAGTATCTTAGTCTTGAGTATCGTAGTCTTTTGCATAGATGTTATATGCGTTTTATATCCTTTAGTCGTGTCTTACGATCATTTACGAGTAAAATAGGGGGTGGTGAATTCTATTCTTACTCCGTCACTACACGGAAAGTAAAACAGATGAATGATGTTTCTATATTAAATAATGGTATGAAATAGCTTTTCGTGTGGTGATGGAGTAAGAATACACCACTTCTTTTCTCGGCCGCGGGTGTCGTAAAAGCTGCTTTAGGGGTTATAATATGCACATAACATCTATGTAAGAAAAGGAATATATAAATAAATTTTAACAGATTATGTGTTTCTGTTGCCGCTATAACGACAAATACTAAAAAAACAAAATAAAATAAATATTTAAGGGGTTTTTGTCTTTTTTGTTTTTGCTCCCATACGACAAACGTGATTTAGGCTCCTTTTTGCTCGATATATTTTTTTTAACCAACTTCCAAAAAGAAGGAGGTTTTCAATTCGAACGCAATTTGTTTTTTTTTGTATGTGTGTTACGCGATAGCAACGCCAATTATGGATGGATTTTTATAATTCTTTCTTTGCTAGAAAGAGGATACTCTAAGGGTGGTCCCATATATAAGGTATCAGGATCTGATGCTGGGATCCTGGGAAAATCAAGAGTAATTCCTTAAAATGTAGGGCAAAAATGCTGTTTCTGACGCCTCTATACATAATTTATAGTTCATCTAATCTAAGAAGTGCATTTTGACGTTTTGCATTTTTTAATACACAATAACCTTTGTCAAACGTATACACATGATTGTATACACTAAATCTGAAATTTTAAACAACTATTAAGTTATTTACATAATTAACATTGAGGGTGACTTTCTTGTATAATAATCTAATGTTGAAACTCGTAAAAATAATTTAAAATAAAAATAACATGGTAAATAGTAATTGTTATTGACGACCTAACAATGTCACGTCAGCACGTTCTATACAGTAGTGCTTGACAACAGTAGAAAAACTGTCCTTGGCTGGCACCGACTCCAAAATTATTAATATTTATTTACAAGTACTATTTGTATTTGTAAATAAATATTAATAATTTCGTTTATTATATTTCAATGCTCCTTGCTTTGAAATACAAAATATAATATTATTATCCATTTTTCTTGACATAGTATAAGTTTTTACATATCTAACTGTAAATAGGTAGGTATACTATAATTTCGTAAATTGTTCTGTTATTCTTTTGAGATTAAACTAATTAAAAGAATTATTTTCTACTTTTTAGTGTAAGTTTATTGTATATCGTTTATCGTAGGTATAGTTTTGAAGTCGGTTTTTGTTTTTTTCAATATTTTCTATTTTTATACTTTTGCCTTTTTAATTTATTTTTTCATTATTTTAAATATATTTAAATATATCTTCCAAAACACACTAATAAGAAAATACCGAGCAAGGCTCGGCCCTCCAGATATTATATATATATATATTACAAAAAACATAAAGCCAAGCGAAGATCTATCGCCAATCTATTATCAGTCATCATTATAAAGTTATTACACCATTAAAATTTAATTGCCGTGTATTGACAGAGCAAAAAAACTGCCAAGCGATGATCAATCACCAATATTATCTTTCATCATTATGGAGTTCTTAGACCATTAAAATTTAATGGCGGTATAATGGAGTAAAAATACAATTTACCATCCCCTATCTTGCTCGTGGTTATCGTAAAATATGACTAAGGAATATGATATGCAAATGACACTTATGCAAGATAAGAGAAGCACGAAATAAGGTCATATACCAACACGTCTGCCCAGCGTTATATAGTTAGTCAATTTCCCTTCCATTGTAGAGGAGGCTTGAGCCCAGTAGTAGGAGCTGAAATGATGATGATGTTGAATGATATAGCTAATTGGTATAAATTAATAATTATATTCTCACTTGAGAAATCTTTTTAGAAATATCTTTCATCTATTAGCATATGATGTCTAAACTGAGAAATAGGCTGGCATACCGAAGATAAAAAGCAAGTTCCGATGGTCCACTCGCTGAGCGTAGAGAGGTACATGTAGGGCAGGTCTATGGGGTCGTGCGCCACTTCTAGCCCCGTCATATTAGCTGGGTGTGAACATTCCATAGCCCGCCGCCAAAAAAAAATCCCGATGTTTCAATAGCTCATTTTCAGGTTAACTACGGGGAATTAAGGTCCAGTGATACACGTGAGATGGAATACCATGCCATATATAACAACCACACTTTCGTACAACCTTTTTTTTTTTCCGATGGGCTATGGACGTGGTCGCGCCCCGCCAAATCGGCCCGGGGCGACGAAAGAGGCGGCGCGCAACCCCATAGACCCACCCTGCAAGCACCTCTCTTCGCCGTGCGAGCGGGCCACCGGTACCCGATCTTTGTCTTCGGTGGCCCACCCGGCGGTTTACCCTAGCGGGTTCCTCTCATGTCGACGGCCCGACAGCTTTCGCTGTCGGGGCGTCGCCCTCACGCGGTGGCCTCACGTCGGGTGACGGGCAATTCCCCGGTCCGATCACCCAAAGCCTCGGTTAGGGCGGCATCAGGCGCAGATATTCGCGCCTGCGCCGCCCCGGCCGCTGACGGTGGCCCGGGTCACGGGAATTTGCCCGAACTCGTTCAGCCGCCTCCTTCTGCGAGATGTCAGCCTCGCAAAAGGCGGCGACCGCGTCCCAGTTCCTGACGCTGTCGACCATCGCTTTCGCGACAGCCGGCAGCTTCAGGTCGGCACCGATAACAACGACGAGGTCACGGCGCTGCCCGTTCCAGCTCGGACATACCTCGAGTGTATGTTGCGCCGTGTCCTCGTCACTACTGCAATGGTGGCAGGACGGAGTCCACTCTCTATACGCGACCGTGTGCAGGTACAAGCCGAAGCAACCGTGCCCCGACAATACCTGCACCAGCCGAAAGAAGAGGACTCCGTGCCGCCGCTCCATCCACTCCATCAGTACGGGCCGGAGGGCCTCAACGGTAACAACACCGTGTCTAGGCCTCTCCAGCCGCGTTTGACGATGGGGAGCCACCCTCGTCTCTGGCCGCAACTTTTCCTGTCGCGCTCGGCCACCTGCCAACCCTGTTCGGGCGCAGCAGGCGTGTCAGGCGCGGAAGACGCAGTCGCAGGCGCGCTGGTCGTCGCCAGCGGCGCTGCTGCGGGCGACGATTGCGTTTCGGCAGGAGCCGGTGCTGTCTTCTTTTTTGTCGGAGCGGGCCCCTTCTTCTTGGGCCCAGTCGCGGCCGCGGCGTAGCTCCCCACCACACGGCCACCCTGACAAGGCAGCGGGGCGGGGGCTGGTGAGAGGCGGCCGAACACGTGGTTCTGGAGGCAGCCTTGCCTCCAGAACGGCCAAGCGCTCAATGACCATATTACCGACGGTGTCGATAATGGCGCGCTAGGCCTCGTCCGACATGCCCCACACCGCGGGCAGCGGGGTCGATGTCACCGGCTGGACCTCTGCCGGGGCCTGCTCTACGACGTTTGGTGGGCTGGCGCTGGTCGGCGGCGTACGCTCCGTGGACGGAGGCGTCTTCGGCGCGGCGGCGACCATTGGGCGGCCAGCGCCTTGGGGCGGTTTTGCAGCGACGACAGCTCCTCGGCGGCCAGCACTGGCTGGCGGTGCAGTTGGCGCAAGTGGCACGAGCCGCGCCATTTGGGCCCTTAAGTCGGCCACATCCTTTGTCAGCAGGCGGTTTGCCAGCTGCACCGCCGACAGCTTGGCCCCTAATTTTCGATTCTGGGCCCGGAAGCCCGACACCTCGCCACTAAGACGGGCGTTATCGGCCTGCAGGGCCTCCATTTATGCATTCGGGGTGCCACTGCTCGCGCGGGCATCAGCGGTCGCCACTTCGGTGGGAGGGATGCCGGATAACACCCCCAGCACCCTTGCGGCGACCGCCTCATCGTCGGCCCGCCTGCGAGCCTCCACCCCTCCACGCACTCCGCCGGCCGGAGACTGGGTCGTCCTTGCCGTCACCGCAGACCCTCGCCCTCCGCGAGACGCTGGTACTTTGGGAGGAGGCATGATGACCACGCTCCTCTTGGAGTCGGCGCTTGAGCTGCCCTCCTTATTTAGGGGGCGCTTACGCATCTTCGATGGGCGGGCCTCCTCCCTTGTCGTCAGGGCCGCGGTAAGGGCCGCCGCAAGACGCGGCGACAACCTGGTGGCGGCGGCTTCGGAATCCGACCCGCTGACATCGATGGACGGCTCTGCGAAGACACTACCGCCCTCGTCCATCACATCGGCAGATCCACTGCCCTCATCTCGGGACGGCTCTGCGACAGAACTGTCGCCCTCGTCCGTTGACCGCTCTGCAGTGGATCTGCCGCCGTCCTTCTCCAAGTTGGCGGCCCCCCGCTCGCGCTCTGCTCGCGCTCGCCGCTCCGCCAAAGGAGGCTTTCGGAAGTCGATCCTCTTGGCCTTCTACAGCTTCTTTGACTTTTGGGCCTCCTTGGTCTGTACCGGGCCCTCGGCGGACGCCTCCAGTCCTAAGGACGAGGCGTCGTTTGTGCCAGTTTTCTGTTGGCTTAGCAAGGCCGTAGGGTGGGCATCCGTAGCATTCCCGTTTTTAGTAAGAAAAATAGGCAAATTCATAACAATTCCCACGAGTATGGCAGAAAAACCGTCGACCCGGGAAGACTTACCCGTGTTTGATCATAATAGACGACTAAGGGATATAAAATGCATATAACATCTGTGCAAGAGAAGGAAAATTCGAAACAAAACCCTGTGTGTACCAACACGTGTGTAGTAGGTTAATACTTCTCCCGTTTGTAGGAGGCTCGAGCCCAATAGTGGGACGTGTATGAACTGAGATGATGATAAGATAATAAATGTGTACATTATGATTATTAATAAATAAAAAAAAAAAACAAGCGTAGCGTATATAATCACAATATCACAAATATCTTAATTATACACAAAAAAAAAACAACAAATATTATTCCTAAACTCTCTCACTTTAACATATTATATGTAAATATCTCAATTTTTCACCAAAATACTACCTGTAAATTGACGTCATCAACTCTTTGTTGTAGAGCCTCCAAGCTTAACATTAATATATGACTCTCATATAAATTCATCCTATGTACACGAAAGCAAATTACTTGAGTGTACCAAGCGTTCTATGTTTTTTACGAGCAGTGTGAAATTTTCTTTGGCAAAATTCTTGTCGTAGTACAACATATTATTATTTAAGTGGTAATTTATGAAATATAAAGAGGGTTTCAGTGTGCTTTTGTGCGTACTATTTTTAATACAAATATTTTTAGATTAATGGATATTAATTTAGAATGTGGTTTAGAATAAACGGGCCGGTCCGTCTGGGGTAGTACCACACTCTCGCAGAAGATCGACGTCTGAGTAATAGCAATGTGCGCTTCGTTTGGTGAGCGATGGAGCCGGCCACTGGGTGGGTTTGGGGAATTTATAGGTAGGCAGCGGCCTAAGCTATACCCTTGGTATTGCAATGGTCCATGGGCGTTAGTGACACTTACCATCAGGCGTGCTGTTTGATCGTTTGCCATCATAAGCAATAAAAAAAAATAGAAGTTCTACAATGTCTGACGCGTATCTTCATCATCTCATTATCATCTCAGCTCATATCTGTCCCACTGTTAGGCTCGAGCCTCCTCCATAATGGGAAGGAAATCGACCAACTATAACATGCTGGCCAGACGTGTTTTACATAAGAAAGAAAGAAAAACATTTATTTTTCTCTCGTTAAAAACTTATAAAAATAAACAGAACTAAAAAAAATAACTTCTGATAAAAAATAAAATTAAGAGAGTATATAGTACGGTATAGTAGCTTAGTTTCCAGTTTTAATTCTCTTGCATAGGTGTTAAACGCGTTTTATATCACTTAATCGTCTCTTACGATTACCCACGGGCAATATAAAGGGTGGTGTATTGTATTCTTACTCCATCACCACACGGAAAGGACGTATCACCACACGGAGAGGGCGTCTTAGCAGGCTCAAATATCACCTTATCGTAGGCATAGAAATTATTGTACTTCTAATATTGCAGAGGCCTATGGACTTCAGTTACGACACACGTTTTTGTCTGGCAAGCGATAATGTACATGTATGTTTTTTTAGATAGAACAAGCGAATTGAATATACGCTGTTTTCCTTGAACAGTGGCGCATAAACTTGGCCTAATAATATTATAATCGTGAAAGTTTGCGAAGATATTTAGGTGTTTAAATGTTTGGATATTTGTTACTCAATATATTAATATTTCCATTTAATTATTAGTTCCAATTAATTTTAATTGGAACACAAATAGACCTGGATTAACAAACAGAATACTTTTTCTCTCAGTAATGTCTTCTCTTTTTTATTTTTTTCGTCAGGCTATGGCCTGGACACATGCCGTCTATTCCGTCCGGGGTGATGGAAGGGTGGCACGTGGCCCCATTACCTACCGTATTCCGAGCTGGCCACCGTCACCCTTTCGGGTACTATCCTCCGATGTCGCCATCGTACTCACGCAGTCAGCCTCTATGCGGGTGACGGACTATTCTCCGGTCCAGTCTCTCGCAGCCTCGATAATTATAGGATAATTCAGTGATATAATTTTATATTGTGAAAGTCACTTTTTACGCGGGTGAAGCCTCAGACAGAAGTTAGTAACATATAAATAAGAAAGATAAAAAAAAATAATTACCAATAAAATATTCATGAATTTCTCAGAAGGTTAAGATCAGTTATTTAAGAATTTATGAGGTTTTCATTATAAAAATATTTTGTTTTTTTTTTTTTTTCGCTTATGTTGTGATATATATTAATTCATTCATCTCAGCTCATATATGTCCCACTGTTGGGCTCAGGAAATTAACCTAGTATACTACGCTGGTCAGACGTGTTGGTATAGGGTTTTGTTTCGAGTTCTCTTGCATAGATGTTATAAGCGTTTTATATTCCTTAGTTTATATTCCTTTTGAACTTCCTCCTACTTTTTCTAATTTCCTATAAGTGTTTTATATTCCTTATGAATGTTGAGGAAGCGAGTGAGGTATGCAAGGATAGAGTTTCCTGGCACTCTGTTCTCTCTGCCTACCCTGCTAGGGATATGGCGTTCTGATATGTATGTAAGTGTGTATATTCCTTAGTCGTCTCTTGCGATCACCCAAGGATAAGATAAGGGTGGGGATTTGTATTATTACGCCACCGCCACAAGGACAATTGTGTATGGTATGAATGTTGTGATTAGAAATAAAATCTAATTCATATTGTCAAGGTTAATTGTAAATCTAAGCTAATAGTATATTTAAATAGCTTTTGCTCGGGGTTTCGTCCGCGTAAAAAGTAAGATTTCTAAAGTTGAACTATTACCAAAAGGGAACATTATCCTCTCAGTTCATAATATGTCCCACTGTTGGGCTCGAGCCTCCTCCATAATGAGAGGGAAAATGACCTACTGTACCAAGTTTGTCAAATGTGTTGGAATAGAGTTTTGTTTCGAGTTTTCCTACTCTTGCATAAATGTTATATGCATTTTATATCCCTTAGTAGTCAAGAGTCTCCGAAACCGGCGAGCGTGTATGAAGAGAGTTATGAATGTTGAGGAAGCGAATGAAATATGCAAGAATAGAGTTCTCTGGCACTCTGTTCTCGCTGCCTTCTTTGCAAGGGATATAGCGTGATGATATGTATGTATTAGTCGTCTCTTACGGTCACCTACGGGTAAGATAGAGGGTGGTGAATTGTATTCTTACTCCGTCACCACACGGTAAAGTATATTTATATAGCTTTTGCTCGTGGTTACGTCCGCGTAATAAGTAACTTTTCTAAAGTTGAACTATTACCCCAAGGGAACATTATACTGAGATGAAAGGTATCCTATATGTTTATCCAGGCAATGGTCTACCTATGTGCTAATTTACATTTTAATATGTTACGGCTTAAGCGTGATTGAGTAACAAACATCCGATCATCTTCGCAAACTTTTACATTTACAATATTAGTAGGAAGTAGGATAGGATAAGTCTCATTATCGTTTTTTTCAGGATATAGTATGGATTAGTGAGAGTCTATACTCTACTAGCTCTAGAGCCTATGCTCTACCGAGGAAAGGTTGTAAACAGTTGAAGAAATTAGTGAAATGAATCATCGAAACTTATCTCTATTAGCCGAAGCTTGGAATAAAAATAAAATTTTATTTAAAGTAATTTACAGAATAATTGAAATTCATTTTCCAGAAGCGATATTGTAAAAACCATTTTAATATAGATTCATAAGCATTAGAAACAGAATGATCTCACGAAATTGAAATTTCTATTGATGACCATTCAGATGTTTCAAAAGGTATTATTAATTTTTATTTTACTGATGAATAAAAATTGCCCGCGGGTATATAAATAGTAATAATAATGCGAGGACCAAACTGAGACAAGTCCTAATAAAACGTTCATTGGAATTTTTATATACCTTTATAAATACGAGTAAAAATTGAAAATTACGACATTTCTACGATTGATGCTAAACATTTCTTCAAAAAGAAGGTAAGGATATTGGAAAGTTCAAGATAAAAAGAGTAATAAAGATAGAAAAAATATTCCTATATGACGAACATATCCTCAACACGTAATATATTGCATAATTCTATCCACCAAATTACCTGAACGTGGTAATCCATTTCTATGAAGTAAGAATAAATCTGTGTGGTGACGGAGTAACAATACAATTCACCACCCCCTATCTTACCCGTGGATGATCGTACGAGACGACTAATGGATGTAAAACGCATATAACATCTATGCAAGACACACTTGTGGTGCAGGCCAGCTATAATAACTTGTGATATGAATTTCCTAGGAGAGCTCTGCTGCTTACTGGTCTTAACCGGTTTTGACGACTGCCAAAGTAATGTAAGAGGGCATACATTTTATGTTTACCCGTTATCTGCAATTGTGTTACTACTATAATAGCGGTAGGACCATGCTGTTGTCAGTTCCCTGTCTGCAGCCGCGGGCCGGTCCGTCCGGGGTAGTACCACATTGTGTCAGATTATTGACGTATGAGTAATGGCAATGCGCTATTGCGCTTCGTTTGGTGAGCGAGAGAGCCGGAAGCCTAATTGGGTGAATTTGGGGTTTATATTGGTAGGCGGCGGCCTAGTCATACCCTTGGTATTGCAAAGGTCCATAGGCGGCAGTGACACTTACCATCAGATCTGATACTTGCTCGTTTGCCATCACTAGCAATAAAAAATACGTAAAATATTGAAATTGTATTAATTATATTTCACCTCTAAATACCTCCTCTAGACATTAAATCTCGTTTTAAATTAATAATTTCTTATTTCTACTTGCGTAATTGTTTACCTAAATTTAGCTCACTTAGAATAAATAGTTTAATATTATTATTCGGGTATTAAGTTTTGTAAATTTTACGTACAGTAATTCTTACTGGACATCATTATGGACTATAACCCACCATATTTCTCTTCTTCCTCTATTGAGTGGTTCATTGGAATCGGTGATTGGCATACATAAAGCTATCTCTACTATAATTACATAAATGGATTGAAGCGTAATAAACTAACAAATATATACATTCATGTCCTTTCTTAAATATAACTAGCAGACGAGGCCACGCGTTGCTGTGACTAAGGTAGCTTCAGTAACACGTGGCGGTTATGCTAATAAATTGTAGCTTATATGAAACGTACGTTTAACATAGCGCCATCTATTAAATACTTACTCGATCCAGTCAACAGATATCGTCATCTGTTAGAATCGTTTGGAGATAACAGATAATTGTCACTGTCAAATAACAGACAAATAATTTGGAATAAAATAATATTCCTGCTATAAATTGAGATGGAAGGTATCCTATCTTTTAAGTTGGATCAAACTACACATGCTGTGTAAATTTGCTTAAAATCGGTTAAGTAGTTTAGGAGTCCATCGCACAAACAACGTGACGCGTAATTTATATATATTAAGGAGATAATATATTAGAGTGTTTAAGAGTACAGTTATAAATATAATAATTACATAATTTTATTACTGACACGATAAGGAAGTTTTCAAAAAAAAAAATAACTATCCAGTAATATTTTATTTAAAAAAAAAGACATTGTCCATTAATTCTTTATATTACAGAAAAGTTATTTATTGTATTTTATTTTATTTGAAATGCCAACAGCTAAGAAGAATAATGTAAGGGATATAATTAGATATTTAAAACCAATAATAGGTTGCCGCGCTTATGGAACGATAAACAAACAAGTGATCTGAATAGAAAAAGCTTAAAAATAAATAAATAAATAAGTGACATGTTATCATCATCTCAGCTCATATATGTCCCACATTTGGGCTCGAGCCTCCTCCGTAATTAGAGGAAAATTGACGTACTATACCACGCTGGTTGGACGTGTTAGTGTATGGTTTTGTTTCGAGTTTTCCTTCTCTCGCATAGATATGCTATGCATTTTATATCCCTTAGTCGTCTCCTACGATCACCCACGGCTAAGATAGGTGGTGACTTATATTCTTACTCTGTCACCAGATGGAAAAGTGAAATAAAGCTCATTTGACTAAAAATAATATATATATTTTTATTTACATTTATTAAAACTGTTCAGTGATGTATTATCTCACGTCAGAAAGTGAAAGGTGCGCAGTATAGGTTCCACACCAAAAACGTAACGAGGTCATTCGATCACTAGATTTTACTCCTCAAATTTTTCTCATACCGGGCGCCTTATATGAAAATCGATTCTTAAGGAGTAAACTCCAAAAATAATAATAAAGAAAGTAATGTTTTATATATTTTTCAAAAAAGTCCAAACTAAGCATATCCGTCTTACCTGTTCCACCTTCGGTAGAAATACATCAAAGTTTAGTGTCTTTGTTTGACTATTTAAAAAGCTGCTTACTCGCTACAAAAATGTATTCTAACGACTATGAATTGGTGGGCGTCAGTGAAAATAAATTAGTGTATAATATCTAACAGTTACATTAAATTTAATTTTAATAGAATATAGGGACTTAACAAGATATAATAAACTTAAAGAAAATATATATTTTATGGATCTTAAAAAGTCCTATAATAGACGATAATTATTATAAATTATCACTCGCTTCAAACGAGAAAAGAAAACGTCACAAAAATACCTTTTCATCGTAGATAGCTTTTATGCCCTAATCCGTCTTGGTCCAGTCAGGTGGATCACGCCTTAAGCTTTTTAACAAAGTTAAAGATACAAAGCAAAAAAAAAATTTCTGAGAGGCTATTCGTGTTTTTCGATCCATTGTAAATTTAAAAATGTTTTAACGATGTTGTTAATTTTAAGAAATAATATGCCAGAAATTAATTCATTGATTCATTTTAGCTTATATAAATCTCAGTTCATTAGCTGGCCGCGAGCCTCTTCCACGTTGGGAGTTTGACTTACTATACCACTCTGGTCAATTGTGTTGGTATAGGGTTTCATAAAGAGTTTTCTTTCTATGTTATATTCTTGAGTCATCTTTTACGATACGCTCGGGTAAGAAAGGGGGTGGTGAATTGTATTTTTATTCAGTCACGACACGCAAGTATATTAGCGATCGGTATTTATTATGAATTTTCTCTGTACACTGACACAACATAAAAAATTAAAAGGATTTGGGTAAAATTCTACGACTGGCCTCTTTCATTGCAATTTTTGTTGATGATGATTACTGATAATTAGATTATTCCAAAAGAAAATCATTATTCTGGTCAATATTTTTATTCATGAGTCCATCGATGGCAGAGTGCTGAGTTAGTGATAATAATTGAATTATGTTTGACTTGAATTGACTAGGTATTGCATTAATAACACGATATTATATACTCGTATATCTTTGCTATTTTACCGTACTATAAACACCTAATACATTTTAGGCTCTCTATTAGGCCACACAGCTGAACGTTTCATACCCGGAGCCCACAAATGGGTTGACTCGTCCGAGGTATACCACACTCTCATTGAATACTGAATACTGAATCTCATTGAATACTCATTGAATATCTGAGTGGTAGTAATTTGGCTGTACTTCTGGTCTAGCAGGGATCCATGAACAATAGTCAGCACTTACCATCAGGTCGATAAGTTCGAGTAATATTAAACTGGGAATAAATTTTATTACACTATTTCATATTGTATTAGAGTTCTGTAAACATGATGAAGTTTTTCCATTCATTCTATTTTAAACTTTCTAAATGAAATACGTAATAAGAATTTTTAAGAGGCTCAAGTGGTCTACGCTAACTGAATCTAAATATATATATACATACTAGCAGACCTGGCCACGCGTTGCTGTGGCTAAGGTAGCCTCGTAGCTTATATGAAACGTTTGTACGTATAACATAGCGCTATCTGTTAGAATCGTTTGTAGATAACAGATAATTGTGACTGTCAAATAACAGACAAATAATTTGCAATAAAATAATATTGCGACTATAAATTGAGACGAAAGCTATCCTATCTTCTAAGTTGGATCAAACTACACATGCTGTGTACATTTGATTGAAATCGGTTAAGTACTTTAGAAGGCCATCGCGGACAAACAACGTGACGCGTAATTTATATATATATATTAAGATTAATATAGCCTCTATAGTAGTTCTTAAGATGTCTACAAAATACTACTCCAAAAGACACCTTTAGTTTCATAAGTAGTAAATAACATTCTTATAACTCAACTTGATAACTCACCGTATAGTCTGCAGATGAGCGTGGATAGGCTACCGTGCACAATAAGGTGCACTAACGCGTAGCTACGATGTCCTGAAAGCACTATGCTGTTGCTTAGATGTTGAACATGTTTATTGTTCTTTGAGATACTGATGTCAAATACCCACCATGCTGGAAATACCCTCAAAAGTACATACATACATATCATCACGCCATATCTCTTGCAGGGTAGGCAGAGAGAACAGAGTGCCAGAGAACTCTATCCTTGCATACTTCACTCGCTTCCTCAACATTCATAATTCTCATCATACACGCTCGCCGGTTTCGGAGACTCTTGACTCCACCTTCCTTCAATACGTGACCAATTTAGTCTAGGTAGGTTAGTCTCGGTCTCCCCCGGTACCTACATCCTTCCACTTTCGCATTGTATATCTTCTTAACCAGACGTTCGTTCGGCATTCTTTCCACATGTCAATTCATCATTTCCAACCCTCAAAAGTTATCTCCTGTTAGTTTTAGAGTCGCATAATAACCCTTCATATATGACCATAGTTCGAAGAAAAATGTATGCTATTATTCCATATATGAAAATCTGTTTATAATATAAATACTAAACAAACGTCTACAATATTGCTCCTTTGTTACTTTGACTTGATATAAAAAATGTGTCTCATATAAATTCTTCATGTAAATGTACATTACTGAATTTCTTATACCAAATGTTCTCAGTTATTACGTGAAAAACGATGCTTTTGTTCTTCTTATTATTTATACTGCTTTAACGGCTAAAGGGGTTAGCAGAGGTGTAATAGATTCACACATTCGATAACGCAATTTTTAGCCTCGTATAATAAAAGCTAGCTTTCATAGTTGTAGGTCCGGGGTAGTACCATACTCTCACAGAAATTCGACGTCTGAGCAATATGCATATGCTGTTGCGGTTTGTTCAGTGAGCGAAAGAGCCGGAAGACCAACCTGGTGGGTTTTGGTTGCTAGGCAGTGACTTAGCAATACTCCTGGTATTGCAAAGGTGGGAGTAACACTTACCACCAGGTGTGCTGCTTGTTCATATGACACCATAAGCGATTAAAAAGCCTATTATTGATAATCTTTCAAAAATGTTGGTATTGAAATAGATTTGAGAAAGCGATCAAAAATCACAATGATTAAGGGCCATTCAATAGGCAGGTAGGAGAGACACGATGGTGAGGCGAGGCTTGTTTTTTTTTTAACGCTGTGGAAACGTGCATTTACACGCTATTCCCCGCCAGTGACAGACGAGGGGGAGTGTGGGACTCACCGGCCAGCTGGAACCCGACCGGAATACCCACTAAAACCTCAGCGGCCCCTTCCGCGCTTTTACGGCAAGCCGGCGAGATCGTCTACTGACATTCGATCCCCGGCACCCCCACGCTTGGCCTTCTACGTCCTATCGTCCCTCAAGGCGGTGGGAGGAGGTTCGCATAACGGCACCTCCTCCTCCCCGGTCGCTGGCGGCGAAGCGAGTCAGCTGACGCAAGCGCCTCGCGTTCCCACTCCGTGGCCTCCTTCCTTTTCATGATGGCCTCGCAAAAGGAGGCCATTGACGACCAGCACCTGTCGCTGTCAAGCATCTTCGAGATGATGGTCAACAACGACAGGTCTCTCCCAACGACCGCCGATAGGCCCTGGGGCCACCAGGCAGGGCATACCTCCAGTGTGTGACACGCATCATCTACTGGCACACCACACTCGTGACATCCTGGGGCCCCTTCTGTTCCAATTCTGTGCAGGTACTTATCAAAGACCCCATGCCCGGTAAGTACCTGCACCATCCTAAAGCTTAGGCTGCCGTGCCTTCTATTAATCCAGCGGTGGAAATGTGGCGCAACCACCTCCACAGTCCCCCGCCCTGCTACGGGGGACTCCAGATCTTCTTCTCTCCACCGCTGACTGACTCCCCTTCGGGCCACTTCCAGTACTCTGCCAAGTCTCCTTACAGAGACTTGCTCATCGTCGACCCGCGCCGCGACGCGGAACCGGTAGACCTCAGCCAGGGGCTCGGCTACAAGTGGCCAAGGTGGGTCGCCCGCCAGCAACGTCACTGTGGTCCATGTCACCGTACGATAGCCCCTGACAGCCCTCACCGCCATGGCCCTCTGAGGGCGTCGCAGAAGGGCCCTGTTGCGGACGTTGAGGGAGTCCGCCCAAATAGGGGCACCATACAGCACAAGGATCACACCACTCCGGCGTATAAATGCCGATGGGATGACCCAGGACTGCCTGTGTTTGGCAGAAGTCTACCTAACATCGCAGCTGTCTTGACGAGCCTCAGAACGAGCTGGGCAAAGTGCGGCCCGAAACTCCACCTAGAATCAAGGTGCAGACCCAGATATTTCATCTGGGCCCGCACCGGCACAGCAACCCCAGACATGCTGATGTGTGCACCTCGGGGGGACCTCAACCCGGGCCATGAAATAGGAGGGCCTGGGTTTTCTCTATCGAGACCTTCAGGCCCAACATGCTGATCTGGCTCACGACGAGCGCAACCCCCTCTTCTGCCAATCGCGGAGCCCCCAGGAAGTCAGGCCTCCTCACCGTGACGTGGGTATCATCAGCATAGCAGATGATTCCATCCCGGAGAGAAGCCGACCCCATAGGAGCCAGTTGAATCTGACGTTCCACAGGATCGGGCCAAGGACCGATCCCTGTGGAACGCCGCAGTCCACCTGATGACGATGAATGCGCCCGTCGCCCCCTTCCCAGAGCACGTGCCTACCCTCGAGGTACGCTTCCAACAGCCTCCAGAGATAAGGAGTCACTCCATGATACCGGAGTGCCTCCCTTACCGTCTCATGCGGGAGGCTGTTGAAGGCGTTCTTTATGTCCAGCGAAACTGCCAGGTGAGGCGAGGCTGTACGGACGGATACGGATCCAAAAAGTTAGTATTGAGATTTTTTAAAGATAATTATATGAAATCAAGGATGTGTAGTAGCGGCTACGAATACTACCAACCCTTACTTTGCTCGTAGATGTCGTAAAAGACGACTAAGAGCCTTATAACGAACGTTTATTTTTTGATTTTTTTTTGTTTTTTTTTGTTTACGCTCTGGAAATGCTTTTACGCACTATCTCCCGCCAGTAACAGATTTGTGGGATTCGCCGGCCATAGATGTTGGCGGCCGGAATACCCACTAAAACCAGCAGCGGTCCCTTCCGCGCTTTTACGGGATGCCGGAGAGATCGTCTAATGACATTCTATCCCCGACACCCATGGCTTGGCCATCTGGCCACGACCAGTCAGCCATCAAGGCGGTGGGAGAAGGTGCGCGTAGCAGCGCCTCCCTCTGCCTGGTCGCCGCCGACGGAGCGAGTTCACAGACGCGAGTGCTTCGCATTCCCAGTCCGCGGCCTCCTTTGCAGAGATGACTTCCTCGCAAAAGGAGGCCATCGACGACGACGTGCCTGTCGCTGTCAAGCATCTTGTTGATGACGGTCGACAACGACAGGTCCGCACCAATGACCACCGACCTTATAACGACCTGGGCCAACTCCATCTGATGACATTTGGTCAACAATTATATTCCTAAGGAAGGTTGACGTCTGGCAGGCGGCCGATCACAAAACTATTGCCAATAACTTCTATAATATGTACTATGAAAGAAAAGCACATATTATATCGACCCCGAGTAATTGGGATAAGAATAGGAGAATGATGTTTTTTTTACTACGTAACATAAAAGATTTCAACTGTACCTGTGAGGTATCTTTAACCTCCTTAAACATATGACCGTTGGATTTAAATGGTTAAATTACATCTAGCTTCTTACCTAGAAACAATTTGTCCAACGTGACGTGTCTCATAAAACATCTTTCTTGGGTCACGCCTGGCTTTATAGGATTTTATTGTTATGGATGTCGGAGGCTTACGTTTTCTTTTCAAAGCAAAATACCCTGACCTCAACGGTTTAGTGTTAAGTATTAATTTTATGCCAAGATGAAGGACGGAGATCCTCTCCAGAGGGTTATTGAGTCTGTATTTAATATACGTGTGTATATAACGAAAATTTAAATTATAAACTATTTTTGTCTTTTGCGCAATGTTATCTCTTTAGATTTCTTAATCGCCATTTAGCCAAACAGCTAGAATAGGAGTCATCATCATCATCATTAGAGCCCATATACATCCCACTATTGGGCTCGGGCCTCTTCCGTAATGGGAGGGAAATTAACCTACTATACCGCGCTGGTCAGACGTGTTGGCATAGAGTTTTGTTTCGAGATTTCCTTCTCTCGCATAGATGTTATATGCATTTGATATCCCTTAGTCGTCTCGTACGATCATCCACGGGTAAGATATGGGGTGGTGAATAGTATTCTTACTCCGTCACCACACGGAAATAGGAAAGAATAGGAGTGGTGTTTATAAATACACGTAAAATATCTATTACAGAAATAGCTCACAAACTTATTTTAAAGTATGAAAATAATACGCTATATTTTAACATTTTATTGAAAGCAAAATTCTTATGGAATGTTTTCTAAATTAGAAAATTTGCAGTCCCATGGATATCTGACTACTTGATTTTTTGTTATATAGTTTCAAATATTTAGCCACAAATTTACATATAGGTAGGTACTTTTTTATATTTTTATTACTCAAGTTGACAAATGAGCAAGCAGCACACCTGATGGTAAGTGTTAAAGCCGTCCATGGACCTTTGTAATACCAGGTCTACGGCTAAGCCACTGCCTATCAAGAAAACATACATACATATCATCACGCCATATCCCTTGCAGGGTAGGCAGAGGGAACAGAGTGCCACAGAACTCTATCCGTGCATACTTCATTCGCTACCCCACATTCATAATTCTCTTCATACACGCTCGCCGGTTTCGAAGACTCTTGACTCCACCTTCCTTCAGTATGTGACCAATCTGGTCTAGGTAGGTGGGAATCAAGAAAAACTCCTATCAAGAAGAACCCACACAAATTGGGTTACCGACTCTCTTTTACACAGCGAATGAATCGCAACATACAGCCACTGCTCAGATAGCTTTGCCATATTCGTGGTGCTGTACTGCTGCGCTTCACGTATCAGTACATCCTCTTATCTATTGGCTTATTAATCAATTTTTGCCTCATGTCTCCCGCTTTGCATAGGAGGGAAGTGGAATTTTTTCAACTCCACCTGTTTTTCTTTTCTAATTAAATTTGTTGTGGGTTCAAAGACAGTTAAAAGCGTTTCCCGGGACTTCCTGAGGGTCAAACCTAGGTATCTTATACGGAGACCATTGTGGACCCTGGCTTACAGGAGTGGGAATGTGTGGTGGGATTAGTTCTAAAACAAAGGCACTTCTCAGATGTCGATTTTATGCAAAATTATGGTGCTACTGTAGACACAAAACTGTCAACAATGTGATTCTACCACTACTTTAGACATATTTGTTTCAAATTTTTAAGGATTGGCTAATAAAAACATATATATTTTATGCTACACTCAATATCTCTAATCTAATTACTGAAATTTAGCATTTAATATGCTTAATTATTTATAAAACCCGATTACGAAGCGAAAAATATAATAGGCGCGAGTTCGAATCCCGCTTGTGACATCATTTTCTCTAATCTATTTATCATTTTCCTACTTTTATCCCAATTACTTGGGGTCGATACAATATGTACTACTCTTCTTTCATAATAGATATTGTAAAAGCTATTGGCAATAGTTTTATAACCGGCCGCCCGACAGACGTCAACCCTCATTGGGAATGTAATTGTTGACCAAACGGCATCAGATGGAGTTGGCCAAGGTCGTTATAAGGCTCTTAGTAGTCTTTTACGACACCCACATGCAAAGTAAGGGTTAGTAGTATTCGAAGCCGATACCACACAGCTAACTTTTTTATCATAATAGATTAGATCTATTATGATAAAAAAATTCAATATTCAATGTATATCAGAATATAAACTAAACTATAAATTTCAACATTTAAGTTGCTCGTAAAAGGATTTAATGGCTTTTTACTTGGTTGTACTCAAAAGAATGTGGGAAGATTTAATGGTTGCCTTAATGGTTGTCGTAACCATTTCAGAGGAAAGATTTAATGTAAACGTTTAATAGCTATTGTATTAAGATATTGTTTTCAGTGTTATTTCAGCTAGTTTAAAGTATAGAGGCATCTCGTTTCAGGATTTTTTTAGTTTAGGCTTGATAATAAAGTATTCTCCGTGTGGTGATGGATAAGACCAACAGCATTCGCAACGACGACGTAAGAGAGCGAGTAGGTATGAAAGAGATTATTGGTGTAAAGATGCGAAAGGGAATGCTCTGATGGTTCGGACATGTAGAAAGAATGCCGAACGAACGTCTGGTTAAGAAGATATATAATTCGAAAGTGGAAGGATGTAGGTACCGGGGGAAACCGAGACTCACCTACCTAGACAAGATTGGTTTCGTACTGAAGGAAGGCGGAGTCAAGAGTCTCCGAAACCGGCGAGCGTGTATGAAGAGAATTATGAATGTTGAGGCAGCGAGTGAAGTATGCAAGGATAGAGTTCTCTGGCACTCTGTTCTCTCTGGCTACCCTGCTAGGGATATGGCGTGATGATATGTATGTATGTATGTGATAGATAAGGAATTCAATAGTTCATTATCCCTTACTTTTTAATGGGAGTCCTAAAACCAGCTGCGGTATCGCTATGAGAACGAATTACACCTCTTTTCTGGGCAACTTGTAACACCAACTGCGATTGCTAATCCTTTTATCAGGTGTGACGCGTACTGTAATATTCTCCTTTGGGAAGGCTTATGAGTACTATCATCAACATCTCAGATATACATTTCTGTTAGGTGTTTCCGTTAGTCTATAAAATCCTATGATTTTATTTCGAGTTTTTCCTATTTTCAATTGAGTGATGTTTTCCGCATATTATATCTCTGAGTCAACTTTTACTACACCCTCGGATAAATTCTTACTTCGTCACCACACGGAAAAGGCTTATGATCAACATTCGATATTGATAAACTGATGAAATATAAAGAAAACCTTATTTTTTTAAGCATTATAAGGCGCAATGTAGTTCTTAATAGTAGCACCATGCTGTTGACAATTTTCTGTCTACAGTTGCGGGCTGGTCCGTCCGGGGTATTGCCACATGCCAGAAGATCGACATATCAATAACAGCAATGTACTATTGCGCTTCGTTCGGTGAGTGAGAGAGCCGGAAGGCCAACTGAATGGGTTTGGGGTTTTTATTGGTAGGCAGCGGTCTAGGTGTAGCCTTGGTATTACAAAGATCCATGGGCGGCAGTGACACTTACCATCAGGTGTGCTGCTTGCTTATTTGCCACCATTAGGAATAAAAAAAACGATCATTTTCATCGACGAAACCTAAATTTGAGAATAGCATTTTAGACCTCGAAGGATATATAGTATAAAATTATCATTGAAATAATGCTTCGTGTAGATGTGCAAATGAATACAGATATGATCAACATACTGTCCTAGCTGCTTCACTAGCCTGATTAGTTTTGGGAGCGTCTACGGCCTATAGTTTGCCTCAAAAAAAGTTCAATACTTTATTAGTTTTTGAATAATGTTATATTGGCATTCCAAGCATCATCATCATTCTCCTATTCTTATCCAAATTACTTAGGGTCAATACAATATGTACTCTTCTTTCATAGCACATATTCTAAAAGTTATTGGCAATAGTTTTATGATCGGCCGCCTGCCAGGCGCCAACCCTCCTTGGGAATGTAATTGTTAACCAAACGGCATCAGTTAGTGTTGGCCCAGATTGTTATAAGGCTCTTAGTCATCTTTTACGACATCCACGAGCAAAGTAAGGGTTGGTAGTATTCGTAGCCGCTACCACACAGCTTGGAATTCCAAGCATGTATAATTATATTAAACGTACGAATTATTATGATCCTTATTCAAAATTAATGTATTCATTAACGAAAACATATTTTACCTTTCATGTTCACAGTTTATATGTTTAATGAACGTCAATAATCAATTATAATCATATTATATAAAATATGGCAGTTAAACATATTTCCTCTGTTATAATATTATCGTGTTCACGTTTTGATTAATATATTCATAATTATCAATATTTTCATGTCCGTCTGATAATTTATTTTAATTGTTATTAATGATCGCTTTTCAGTCATTCATCTACTCATATTTCAGCACTGTTTATTATAGTTTTTCCGTGTAGTGACGGGGTAAGAATATAATTCACCACTCCCCCCAACCAACCAACTGCGATTGCTAATCCTTTTATCACCCCCTATCTTAACCGTGGGTGATCGCAAGAGACGACTAAGGGATATAAAACGCATATAATATCTACGCAAGAGAAGGAGAACTTGCAACAAAACCCTATACCAACACCTCTGCGTGGTATGGTAGATCAATTTCTCTCCTGTTATGGAGAAGGCTCGAGTTCAACAGTGGGACATATATGAGCTCATCATCATGATGATGATTATTATTTTTCAAAGGTGTTTTTTTCGTCATTATGTAATATCGTGCCTAATATTGTATCATTTTAATGTATTTTTTTAAAGCAGCATCCTATGCTAAGATAATAATCCTTATATTGCGTGGGACTATACAAACATATAAAATGACGAACACAAATTAAAACCAGACTCAGAACAACAATTTATAGATTAAACAAATTATTGTCCTGCTTGGGAATCGATACCCTTCGGCACTGGAATGTTAGGCTGGTATCTAAATCACTACACCTTATGTGCAGTCAATCTTGTTTAAAACGCTATTTTGTGATTAATTATTTTTCATTTTAATCACGAAAATAAATTAATATTTAATTTTTGAAGTTATAAAATTAAGAAAGTATTTAGTGTGTATCGATCTTTAAGAATATAAGTTTATCAAAGTTGAAGCTATATAATTAATAAAAATCCTTTACGAATAGAGGGGTCGGGTTCGAATTGTTTAATATAGAAAAACCTTTCATTCGTTGTTTACCATCTCCTTCAGTTCCCTTGGCATGGCTGTCATAAAAAAAAAGAATAAAAAGATATAAACACAACATAAAAAACAAATTGAAGGCAAGCTTCTTAAACTCTATAATAATCCGTATGTGGTGTGTAATACGTCAAATTTCATTCATTTATTGGAGAGGCGGAAACGTTCTCATCCTTTCTGGTGGGTATAGTAAAAGACGATTAAAGAATGTAAGCAGACATATTATATATGTCTGTATATATATATATATATATATATATATTTCTGTGTGATGACAGAGTCAGAATACCATTCACCATTGGGGCTTTAAGGGATATAAAACGCATATATTATCTATGTGAGAGAAGGAAAACTCGAAACAAAACTCTATACCGACACGTCTGACCAGCATGGTATAATAGGTCAATTACCCTCCCATTGTGGAGGAGGCTCAAGCCCAGCAATGAGACATATATGAGCTGAGATGATAATAAGATGATAATGAGATGATGAAACATATAATTATCGTTAGCATATTGCTGCGTTGCTTCGGAAAATAAGAAAAACTCGTAATAAAATTCTATGCCAACGTAGTGAAAGTGGCAGATTCAAATTAAGTAAACAGTAGTCCAACATCTGTATAGTAGATTCAAATTGAAACATACATTTTGTCGATAAAAATATAAGATTACTTGGCACTTAATTTATAAACAATATTATTAGAATAAATTTCTAGAAAATATTTTTATACTTGAATAAAGAAATTCCAAGTATTTTGTTCAATCATTATGTTAATACTTCGAATACTTTTTACATAATACCACAAATAATTTGAGCTGAAATTAATATTGTGAGACTTTATCAAGATATTTATTGATAGATTCATTTCTTTGAACTTATGCTGAATAAGAAGTTATTACTTAATTATTAATTTTTAGTTCATTTTTTTGATATCAATCCTATTCATCTAAATAGTATTATAAATGTGAAAGTTTGTATGGATATCTGTTTATAAAAACTTAATTACGAGCGAAAAGTGATTGTCACAAGTGAGATTCGAACCCACACAAAAATCCGTCCAATTTCTTCTTTAAGGAGATGTGTGCCATCTACCCGACAGAAGCTAGTTTTTTATTATTGGAGACTCCTTAAGAATCGATTTACATATAAGGTGCCCGGTATGAAAAAAATTTGAGGAGTAAAATCTAGTGATCGAATGACCTCGTTAAGTTTTTGGTGCACAACCAATTTTGCGCACCTTTCACTTTCTGACGTGAGATAATACTTCACTGAACAGTTTTAATAAATGTTAATAAAAATATATATATATTATTTTTAGTCAAATGAGCTTTTTTTGCGCCTGTTTTGATAATCGTACTTAAGGAGTAAACTCCAGTCGTGCGTCGGCACAGACACACACACTTTTTTTCAATATCTAATTTTATATTTAGCCTTTTGATCTATTACGGCAAATTTCTCGCCTCATCGTAAGAGAGTATAGAGCTTATATAAATACCACTTATAGAGGTCGAACTACAAAAGAGTACACCTTCTTTTTTTTGGCGGCGAGCTATGGAGTGGTCATACACCGCTAAATCCATCCGGGGCGATAAAAGTAGCGGCGCGCCCCACCCTTCTATGTATCCCTCGACACCGTGCGAGTAGGCTACCGGAACCTTGTCGTCAATGGCCTACCTGGCGGTAAAAAAGAGTGTGCCTAGACTAAAATTAAAGGTAAGTATGTTATTCTCTTTTACACTTATTTAGTGGCGGTTTTCATATAGAAATGTAATTACATACATACATACATATCATCACGCCATATCCCTTGCAGGGTAGGCAGAGAGAACAGAGTGCCAGAGAACTCTATCTCTGCATACTTCACTCGCTTCCTCAATATTTATAATTCTCTTCATACACGCTCGCCGGTTTCGGAGACTCTTGACTCCACCTTCCTTCAGTACATGACCGATCTGGTCTAGGTAGGTTAGTCTCGGTCTCCCTCGGTACCTACATCCTTCCACTTTCGCATTGTATATCTTCTTAACCAGACGTTCGTTCGGCATTCCTTCCACATGTCCGAACCATCGGAGCATGCCCTTTCGCATCTTTACACCAATACTCTCTTTCATACCTACTCGCTCTCTTACGTCGTCGTTACGAATGCGGTCGGTCAGCCTAACTCCACAGATTTTCCGCAAAGATCGCATTTCGACCGCATTAATTTTACTTTCATACTCTTTTCTGCATACCGAATGTAAGAAATGTAATTAATGATAATAAATAGCTATTTATATGCTCAACGTAATTTTACTGAACACATAAAATCTACTTCACAAACTGGACATCTAGAAATCAAGACAAAACTGCGTGAAAGCTCCTTATTTACAACTAAAGTAGCTTTTACAGTTTGCCTTTTTCGCTGATAAATGTTAAATAAACTGAATACATTCTTATTACTTTAACAACTGTTCTAGTTGAAGACTTGTAATGGAATAAAAATATATACATTCATTGTTCTAAGTTTACAATAATCAAAGCTGTTTATTTAAAAGTCTAAAAGAAAAGCGAACAGATTGAAACGTTTTTATATTTTTTATTAAGTATAGTTGATTATTTAATCATCATCATCATCATCACAGCTCATATATGTCCCACTGTTGGGCTCAAGCCTCCTCCACGATGGGAGGAAAGTTGGCCTACTATACCACGCTGGTCAGACGTTTTGGTATAGGGTTTTGTTTCGAGTTTTCCTTCTCTGGCACAGATGTTATATGCGTTTTATTTTCCTTAGTCGTCTCTTACGATCAAGATGGGGTGGTGAATTGTTTTCTTACTCCGTCACCACACGTAAGGTAATACAATAAATAATACAATAATAAATAAGTAAATGTTAGCAATACGCGCCAGTGAGTGATTATATCGCCTCTTTGCTTCAATAATGTGTTATTTTGAAAAATTATAGAGAATAGAGCGTACATTTTAGAGAAGTGTTTTTCAAGTTTCAAAAAATAATTGATATATTTTTTGAAACTTGAAAAACACTTCTCTAAAATTTATGATGGATATAAAACTTTGATTTTAATCATTTCATTATTTTATAATTAAATCATCTTTTATTTAAATCAGATTTACGATAAAAAAATATTCGATGCGAAACAAATATTTTTTGAAACTTGAAAAATACTCCTCTAAAATGTCACTTTTCAAGATAACACATTATTGAAGCAAAAAGGCGATATGTTCTTTTTTTCACAGGTTTTTTTCTGGACAAATCGCACAAATTTGGATCGAGGCAACGGAAGGGTGGCTTGTGGCCCTATAACCCACTGTTTGTCCTCCTCATCACTACTGGACTGGACTCGGGGATGGTTACTAGCCGAAACGTCACCTCCTGTTTTGATTGAATGAGGATGAAGATGTCTTTGGTATCTACACTATACACAGTCCCGTCAATGCAGGTGGAGTTAACGGTAAGTGGTCATTTCCTTCTAATTAGTTAAAGATTGTTTAGACACGGCTGTCTTTGTACATATTATATACGATCGTGACGTCGAAACAAATTCCATAGTGCCACCACTTTCGCAACTAATCTGTCACTATCGAAACTTGTAGACGATGATCAGTTGTGTCATGAACTACTGGGTAGTCGTGATCTTATGCAAGACCGTGATTTCATAGAAGGAGCAATTTGGAGAATATAAGATTTACAGTTATATTTGGCTGCGCAATTGTGAACACTTGAGTCTTTTACCGATTAACCCGTGACCGGATGGAGGAAACGAAAATTAATCCTGAACACTACCGGGTAGCTTCGTGGTCAGGGAGGTGCGCCATGATGCTGTTTCCGTGATGGCTACTGCAAGGTGAAACGCACTGGGCGGATTACCGATATCAAACACCCATAGTATCAGTGGTTTGTTAAAGAGGCGATAAGAAGCCCGCTCCATACAGGTTAATTAATCCCTATATCACTATAGAATGATCTTGCATATCGTGTTCAGATTATAGAAAACGTTTCTTGGAATGTTTAAGACAATAATGCAAATGATAGAAATAATAATATGGAATCATCATTTCCTATTTAACTAAATCTACATAAAATTATCGAGTATATTAGATGTTATAAATTTTACGTAGTACATATATAATTAAATTATATATGAACTCAATATTAAATGTTATATATAATATAGAATGAAGTATAGAATTACGAATTATGAATGTAGTATAGAATTACGCCGTAAACCATTTCTGAGAAATGTTTAAGGTAAACAAATACAATACTTCTATATTTCAGACTACAGACAATTTTTAATGGGCCATTTACGAATACACATTACGAGAAATCAATATTTTTTTTGATTATCTTACCGAAGTCGTAAAAGACAACTAAGAGCCTTATAACGAACGACCTGGACCAACTCCGTCTGATGCCCTTTGGTCAACAATTTATTCCCAAGGAGGATTGACGTCCGGCAGGCGGACGGTCATAAAACTATTGCCAATAACTTTTACAATATGTACTATGAAAGAAGAGTACATATTGTATCGACCCCAAGTAATTGGGATAAGAGTAGGAGAAAAAAATGCCATATTTTACAGGACGAAGTATCCGATGGGGAGGGACCATGGTAGTGATAAGGCCGCTACTCTTACGTCATCTCGGACAGAATAGGTGGGATATATCCAGACCATAAAAAGGGCGGAATAGCCGCGGAGGAGTTTAAAACAGAATTAGCGAATTAAAATAATACACACTATACTATTTTGTAGATCGTATAAAGAATCTTCTTGGATTGGAACCTAACCTATGATGCTCAACATTAGAAGATGCTCCTTAAAACTATTACGTTCTGTGCGTCGTCGAATTATTTTTATTGATAACAAATCACAAGTATGAATATGCCTATGCATAGGACGGAATAGTATAGGACAACCACCCACTAGTTGAACTATTTTTACAGTTTAGTTCTCATGGCAAAGTCTTTGTCCAACATTGGGTGTCTGCAAGCTAATGGTAGTGAATAAGCCTACATGTTTTTTGAAATAAAATACTGCTGTGCCCGTAACAAATTAGATTTTATAGCCACTATGGCCGTACCGCGTGCTACGTGCGTAGATAAATCTACGCGGCTAGTACATTTTGTAGCAAGTGCTACGGGCGTAGCATTGCACTCGCGAAACTAATGTGATACAATATAAAATATACTTAAATTATTTATATGTAGATTTAGTATATAAATATGAAACATAAATGGTATCTTTCAATATTGTGGTTCTTCTTTCTTTTTTATTTACATTTTATACATAATGGCACGAGTCTGTTTTATAGTGTATAGGGAGTTTGATCGACCATGCTGGCTAGACGAGTTGGTATAAGATTTTATTTCTAGTGCTTTTATCTCATAATTATGATATTAAATAACGTCATTTAGTTGTTATTAGTAGAGGTTCGAGTCCGATAGTGAAACGTTATATACGTTTCACTATCTTACGTGACGATGATTAGTGGTTATTTATTGCGAACGGAAGGTGTGGTGATAAATTGTATTCTTGGTCGGTACTCACACGAAGATACATAAATAATTGGATTATTAAGGGGATAACATTTATTAATTATCTGTTCGTGTGGTAACTGGTTAAGTTAGTTGTGGAATTCTTATTAAAGTTTAATAATTCCTTATTTTCTCGTAGAAGTCGTAAAAATCGACTGAGGGAACAAGTAGAAGAATAGTATATTATATTTTTTTCCGTATGGTGACGGAGTAAGAATACAATTCACCATCCCCTATCGTACTCGTGGGTGATCGTAAGAGACGATTAAGGGATATTAAATGCATATAACATCTATGCAAGAGAAGGAATACTCGAAACTAAACCCTATACCAATACGTCTGACCAGCGTGGTATTGTAGGTCAATTTCCCTTTCCTTACGGAGGAGGCTTGAGCTCAAAAGTGGGACGTATATGAGCTGATTACTGTTTATGGTATTATTGCCACTTCAGAAGGCTTATGTCTGATAAAAGGCGGGGATAGACTGATGGGTGAATGGATGAAAAACTCATACATTTAAATGTTTCATTTAAAAAATCTTGCATTTGATAAAGCAAGTGCGGAAAAAGTAAAAGTAGTACAGCTGTATGGTGGCATCTAAGAACACAACCAATCCCTAAATTACTCGTGGGTGTCGTAAAAGACGACTAAGAGCTCTACATTGGGATGGGCTAACTCCATCTAATGCCATCTTCTCCATAATTACTTTCGTAAGGAGAGTTAACGTCAGAAAGGCGGCCGGTCGTAAAACTATTATCAATAACTTTAACAATATGTACGATGTAGTAGAGTACATATAGCATCAACCCAGACTAACACTGGTCTATCTAATATAATATCATCATCATTCTCCTGCTTTTGTCCCAATTACTTTGGGTCGACGCAATATGTACCCCTCAATCTACATATTGCAAAGGTTATTGGCAATAGTTTTATGACCGGCCGCCTGCCTGACCTCAACCCTCCTTGGGAATGCAGTTGTTGACCAAATGGCATCAGGTAGTGTTAGCCCAGGTCGTTATAAGGCTAACCTAATATAATATATAATAAGCTCCGTAATAATAATATATAATAAGGGCCTCTTCTATAATGTGAGCAAAATGCTCACATTATGGAAGAGGCCCGTAACAATGAAATACGTGTTTTGAAGGATATAAATAATCAACGCGAGCACTCGAGAGTGAACGTGAATTGCTGACACGTGTAATAATTCAACAATTCACTTTGAAAATCTATTATTAGAAAGCTTTGATGAAAGCGAAATACACCATCATTAAATGTATTTATAGGCAGGTATAGTACGATGGCTCAGCAGAAACAATAGGGTTGATTCGAAAAATTATATATAGTATGAATTGTGTGTGGTATGTTTAATCATTTTTGTTAGCTTTGTTAAGAAAATAATGTATCAGTGCTATTTTTCTGTGTCACTTATCAACTAAAAGAGCACCAGAGGTTGGATAGCAGCAATTTCCTGGGCAAAAAGGCCTGATAAGCATGAGGATCATCGTCCTAGTGCGCAGGCAGTGCGTTGGTATATTTTTGACGCTGATGGCATGTGGGTGATAAATGTATCTTCTTCATATAGCTCTAACTGGTGGAGGTTTTTTTTTAAAGTTTTATTAAAAATGTCAGTTTGGCTTTGTAGCGTGCACAATCCATGGCTATGCATGCGCTGCATATCATAACGTTTTGAATAAGGAATATCTATCGTACTACGAATAATGCTGTATGGTAACAGCTACGAATACTACCAAACCTTGCTTTGCTCGTGGATTTAAAGACGTCTAAAATCTTTATAATTATATATTAATTAATAAAATTAATGCGGTCGAAATGCGATCTCTGCGGCAAATCTGTGGAATTAGGCTGACCGACCGCATTCGTAACGACGACGTAAGAGAGCGAGTAGGTATGAAAGAGAGTATTGGTGTAAAGATGTGAAAGGGAATGCTCCGATGGTTCGGACATGTGGAAAAAATGCGGAACGAACGTCTGGTTAAGAAGATATACAATGCGAAAGTGGAAGGATGTAGGTACCGAGGGAGACCGAGACTAACTTACCTAGACCAGATCTGTCATGTACTGAAGGAAGGTGGAGTCAAGTCTCCGAAACCGGCGAGCGTGTATGAAGAGAATTATGAATGTTGAGGAAGTGAGTGAAGTATGAAGAGATAGAGTTCTCTGGCACTCTGTTCTCTCTGCCTACCCTGCAAGGGATATGGCGTGATGATATGTATGTATGTGTAAAATCTTTATATTGTTCTGGGTTAGCTCCACTTGATGCCGTCTGGTCAAAAATTACATTCCCAAAGAGGGTTGACGTCAGGCAGGTGGACGGTCATAAAACTATTGTTAATAATAATATATATAGATCACCATCCCATCATCATCATCTCAGCTCATAATATGTCCCACTGTTGGGCTGGAGCCTGCTCCGTAATGGGCGAGAAATTAACCTACTATACCACGCAGGTCAGACATATTGGTATAGGGTTTTGTTTCGAGTTTTCCTTCTCTTATATAAATGTTATATGCCTTTTGTATGGGGTACGATGTCAGAAACCTCTGCGTGGTGTACCCTGGGTGCGGGCGGCAGTTCCCCAGATCCTTCTGATGGATTGTCTCTGGTAGCGAATATCTGGCACTAGGGGGGTCCCCTTGTTTGGGAAGCCCTGTTTCGCTCCTAGCCCTCTACTTATAGAGGGTGACCGGACGCGAATCTTCGACGGGTTCAGTCACTCATTCATTTGAGGGCTGGGCAGGCATATGCCACCGTTGACATATCGTAAACCTGATTTTTTACTTGTCTTAGTTTCAGGAGCGAGGGTCTTGGCTTAACCGCCCGGATCGCGAGGAAGACAACCTCTATAAAGAATTCGAATCGATATTCGAATTCAGAAATCAACCAGAATCTTAAGTTCTGGCGTGCGGCGAGAAGATGCATGGCAGATGGGTTGTTCTGTCATTAGCACGCTCCAGCCAGGGTACCAGCTGCCCCCCTGTAAATGTAGGCTTGCCCGAGTACAGGAATCTCTGCTCGGGTCGACGTTGCGCATCTTCCTTACTCGTGAGAATCATATGGATACCTTAAATTTAAAATCTTTAAAAACCGACGGGAATCCCTGTGATTCTCACACCACGGCCTGACAAGGGTGAAGCCAAAGAAAAACAGACAACGACGCCTCGTCCTCAGGACTTGAGGCGTCCGCCGAGGGCCCGACACAAATCGTGGAGGCCCAAAAAGTGAAGCGGAAGTCGCCCAGGAAGAGCAAGGGTAAGGCTTCTAGCTACAAGAAGTGGATGGAAGAGCGGCGTGCGCGCAGAGAGGCTGCCGCTGCTGAAAAGGAGGTGGCAGAATTGCTGCAGAGCCGTCAACGAACGAGGGCGACAGTGACGTCGCAGAGCCATCCGGAGACGAGGGCAGCGGATCTGCCACTAAGATGGACCAGGGCGGTGTATCCGCAGGGCCGTCCTAAGAAGACAGCGGGCCGGCTGCTAAAGCCTCCGCCAGGTCATCGCCGCGTCCTGCGGCATCGGCCCTGGCGGCGGTTGTGACGACTAGGGAAGAGGCTCTCCCCTCGAAGATGTGGAAGTGCCCTCTGAGCAAGGGTGGCAGCTCGGGCACCGACTCCAAGGGGAGCGTGACCATCATGCCTCCACCAAAGGTGCCGGCTTTTCGCAGAGGGCGAGGGGCTGCAGTAGCAGGAGGAAGGTCGATGACTGCTCGGCGAGAGGCGGTGCCTACTGCCCGCGTGAGCGACGACCTCCCGGACCTGCAGGCTGAGAATGCCCGACTTAGTGGCGAGGTCTCAGGCCTGCGGGACCTGAACCGCCAGCTGGGGGCTGAGCTGGCGGCGGTGCGGCAGGTAAACCGCTTGTTGGTTAAAGACATGGCCGACCTGCGGGCCCAAGTGGCACAGTCCCTGCCGCCTCCGCCGGAGCCGTCGACCAGGCGCGTTCAGCTGCTGTTGCGGCGAAACCCGTCCCCGTGGCGAGGACGACGCCTCCTGCTGCGGAGGGCGCGCCGCCAGCTGAAACCGTCACGGCCAATACGGCGAAACCCGTCCCTGTGGCGAGGAAGACGCCTCCCGCCGCGGCGACGAAGTCGCCAAGCGTCCCGGAACGGGTCCCGGTAGAGGCTCAACCGGAGACGCCAACCCCGCTGCTGACCCCGCTGCCTGCGGTGGGGGGATTGCCGGACGAGTCTCTGCGCGCCATAATCGATGCAGCGGGCAAAATCGTCGATGCGCACTTCGCCGTTCTGGAGGCAAGATTGCCCCCAGAACCACGTGTCCGACCGCCTCTTGCCGCAGACAAGCGGCCACATACGGCACCAGCCCCCACCCCGCTGCCTTGTCAGGGTGGCCGCGTGGGGAGCTACGCTGCGGCCGCGGCTGGGCCTAAGTCCAAAGGCCCCGGCCCCGCACCAAAGGGACCTGCCCTGAGTAGGAAGACGGCGCCGGCTCCTGCCGGACTGCAGACGTCGCCCGCAATGACACCGCTGGCGACGACCAGCGAGGCTGCAACAAGGCCTCCTGCGTCTGGCACGACTGCTGCACCCGAACAGGGTTGGCAGGTAGCCGAGTGCGACAGGAGGAGTCGCGGCCAAAGAAGGAGAGCGGAGGGCAAGCGCGCCGCTGAGGTCTCCGCTCCCAAGGCAGGAGCTGGCGACAAGAAGAAGAGGCCGCGCAAAGGGCTCAAGCCGCCGAAGACAGCCGCAATGGTGATCACTGTGCTGCCTGAGGTGGCCGAGAAGGGCCTCAGCTACGAGGCCGTCTTGAGGAAGGCCCGGCGGAAGCTAGATGTCTCCGATATTGGAGGCGTCGAAGCCAGGACCCGCAAGGCCCGGACTGGGGCTCGAATCCTCGAGTTCCCTGGGGCCGAGGGCACTAAGACGGCCGACAGTGTAGCGGAGAAGCTGCGAGGTTTATTCGCCGAGGAGGGTGGCATCAAGATCGCCAGGCCCGTTAAATGCGCCGAAATGCGCATCGCGGGTCTGGACGACTCTGTGACGGTAGAAGACATCCGGGAGCCTATTGCCTCGAAAACCGGGTGTCCCATGGACACCGTCCGGGTTGGCGCCATTCGCCCCGGTCCGGGCGGCGTAGGTGCTGCTTGGGCGCAGTGCCCGGTGGAGTCGGTTAGGTAACTGGCCGGCTCAGGCAGGCTCCTCGTGGGCTGGAGCCCGGCGCGGGTAATCGTGTTTGAGCACCGGCCTACAAGGTGCTTCAAGTGCATGGTGGTCGGGCACACCCGGCCAACATGCACCAATTGCTTCGACTGAGGCGGATTGTATTTCCGCTGCGTTCAGACCGGGCATGTGGCGGCATCTTGCGCCGTTCCACCCCACTGCCACACGTGTGCGGCGGGCAATAGGTCCGCCAAGCACCGCATGGGATTTGGGGAGTGCAGACCTCCAGCTTCGACCCCAAAGGGGCAGGGCAGCCTTTTAACCACAGACACCCCCGTGGGACATAGAGGCGGAGATGCTCTCCGACCTCTACCGGCGGGTGACCTCAGTGCGCGACGCAGGTGGCTTCCCATCGCTTAGCGAGATAGCCACCTGGCGCGAGGACGCCCGCCGAGACGTCATCGCTCGCTGAGCTACGCGGCTGGAGAGGCCTAGGCACGGTCTTCTTACCGTAGAGGCTCTCCGGCCCGTATTGACGGAGTGGATGGAGCGGCGGCACGGAGTCCTCTCTTTCCGGTTTCCGGTTGGTGCAGGTGTTGTCGAGGCACGGGTGCTTCGGCAAATACTTGCACAAGATCGCAAGGAGGGATTCGACTCCGTCCTGCCACCAGTGCGGCAGTGACGAGGACACGGCGCAACACACGCTGGAGGACTGCGTGACCTGGTCCCGGCAACGCTGTGACCTCGTCGCTGTCATCGGTGCTGACCTGACGCTGCCGGTTGTTGCGAAAGCGATGGTCGACAGCGTCAGGAATTGGGACGCGGTCGCCGTCTTCTGCGAGGCTGTCATCTCGCAGAAGGAGGCCACGGAACGGGTCCGGGTGGATTCCCGGGACCCGGGCCGCCGCCAGCAGCCGGGGCGGCGCAGGCGCGAGTATCTGCGCCTGATGCCGCCCTAACCGAGGCTTCGGGTGATCGGAACGGGGAATTGTCCGGTCACCCGACGTGAGGCCACCGCGTGAGGACGACGCCCCGATGGCGAAAGCTGTCGGGGCATCGACAAGAGAGGAACCCGCAAGGGTATACCGCCGGGCGGGCCACCGAAGTCAAAGATCGGGTACCGGTGGCCCGCTCGCATGGCGAAGAGAGGTGTTTGCAGGGTGGGTCCATGGGGTTGCGTGCCGTCTCTTCTGTCGCCCCGGGCGTTTTGTCGGGGCCACATTCATGGTTCACCTTGCGGGAAAAAAAAATATGCCTTTTGTATCCCTTAGCTGTGTCTTACGATCACCCATGGGTAAGATAGGGGTTAGATAGATTGAAAGCCATTTTTCCTCTCATTTTGAAAGACTACTTGAATAATAGTAAGATAAATGTGGTCAGAGGAACATTCGTCTTTTAGTGATTTTATGTAATATTTAGATTGAACTCGCTGATTCCAAAGTTTTAAATATCATGCCATGATATTAAAAACTTGTGATTTTCACAAATTTAAGGCAGTGTTTATCATCATCATCTCAGCTCCTATATGTCCAACTCTTGAGTTCGAGTCTCCTCCTTAATGGGAGAGAAATTAACCTACTAAACCATGCTGATCATACATGTTGGTATTGGGTTTTGTTTCGAGTATTCCTTCTCTTAAGTCAATTCTAAGTATTTCAAGAGTGTTATATGATGATCAGTGCTTGAATGATAATAATTATGTTATGAAGCTTATAAGAAACTGTAGGTGTACGTGTTGATAGCCCTACTCAATAGTGCTGAATGAGTCTCTTGAAACACTGGCGTCTGGTAATCAATATTATATTTATGCGTTAATATGTGGCCTGCCAGAAACCTGATTGCACCTTAGATGCTCTTATTATTTTATGCAGTGGTAGAACTAGGCAACCGATAGTTCTCTATTTGCAGCCTATAGCCATAGACAGAAAAAATATGGTTTGCCAAAAAAAATTGAATCATTAATAAAAATAGCTATTACTAATATAACTGTGACTTAACTTAAATAAGTGCTTGCTAAGCGTTTGCTAATGCTCATACTCAAGAATGAGTATGAACTCAAGAAATGCAAAGCAACAAAAACGTAGTGGGTTATGATGCCCTAATAAAAATGTGTCAAACTCAATTTTGCATTAAATTTTGAATTCATAGGTGGGCCAGATTGAAAATAAAAAAATGAACTGAATTATTATAACATTTTATTTATTAAACCATATAGTATACCAGCAGGCTCGGCCACGCGTTGCAGTGGCTAAGGTAGCCTCAGTAATACGTGGTGGTTATGCTAATAAATTGTAGCTTATATGAAACGTCCACCATCTGATAGAACCATTTGGAGATAACAGATAATTGTAACTGTCAAATAATAGAAGAATAATTTGTAACAAAATAATATTGTTGCTATAAATTGAGATGGAAGCTATCTTATCTTTTAAGTTGGATCAAACTACACATGCTGTGCAAATTTGTTTAAAATCGGTTAAGTACTTTAGGAATTCATCGCGGACAAACAACGTGTCGCGTAATTTATATACATTAAGATAATATACGGTTGTTAAAAATGCTATCAAAATGCCGTCAGTCAGTCACGTCAAAGATATGGCTACTGCCCTAATTTCTTATTATCAATTGGAATAGTCGATCAGACTGAAGTCAGATCATCTAACAAAACTATTAATTTTTATATATGTCCGGCCTGGATATATATAGAATAACTTGTCCACAAAGAAAATAAATATCCACATGAAACATTCTAATATTTAGTTTTAGTAAGCATTACTTAAATTGATATGACGGCCTATTTACGGGGTGTAATAATGCTTGTTAAACATCCGTTCTTCATAATTGTATTTCACACCCCATCATATGACGGGGCGTTGAGTGAGCGTTAATGGGATTCTGCTTAGAAACCTGTCCAGGCTAATGAATGATATATTATATTAGGTATTGAATTTTAAAACGCTTATCGTTAAGTGCTACTTATATTTTTCTTTTTGTATTTTTACGGCCCTTTATATATAACATATTTCAGTCCTATCATCCAACTATTACAAATGTGAAAGTTTATGATGAAGATATTTGGTTGTTTGTTACTCAATAATGCGTAAATCTTTGAACAGATATTTGCATGAAAATTGGTAAATTGATAGATGATTTTCTGGATTAATACTATGAATACTTTTTATCCCTGTACAATCTGTACATACACACATACATATCATCACGCCATATCCCTTGCAGGGTAGGCAGAGAGAACAGAGTGCCAGAGAACTCTATCTTTGCATACTTTTATCCCTGTAATGTATTGTATTGAGATAATAGTTCAACTGTTACGTCGGTGAAGCTGCGAGCGCAAGCTAGTATCCTAATAAAAGTTTAGTGAGAAGATCATGACATGTGCCTACCTTTTTAAATTAAACTTTATGCCTGCATCAGATGCCTTCTGTCAAACTTAAATCAAATACGTTCTATCTATAAATAGCGTAAATCTTTGACAACTTTACAAATGTTATTTATTTAATTCAGATAAATGTACTAAACAGATAAATGTTCAAATATTTTTTTTCGTGTGGTGACTGAGTAAGAATACAATTCACCACACCCTATCTTACCCGCCCGCCCATCGTAAGAGACGACTAAGGGATATAAAACGTATATAACATCTATGCAAGAGAAGAAAAACTTGAAACAAAACCCTATATACCAACACGTCTGACCAGCGTGGTATAGTAGGTCAAATTCCCTCCCATTGTGGAGAAAAGCTTGAGTCCAACAGTGGGAAGTATATTGGCTGAGATGATGAAATGTACAAAAAATATTAGCGCTGTTATATATTGAATATAATACAATGGTACTGATATAATTAATTAAGTGGGGCAGGCAAGGGATAGATGTCGTTTCTGAGCATCTCGATTCTGAATCCTTAATCGGGAGAGCCGGCTGCCTAACTTTTTGGGTGAGTATTGGTAGGCAGCAGCCTAGTTGTACCCATGTTATTGCAAAGGTCCATGAGCGGCAGTAACATTTACCATCCTGGGTATTGTTTGCTTGTTTACCACTAATAGTAATAAAAAATAATAGTAGAAGTATATCATTTTTATTAAACTAGATTTCTTTCATATTTTTCTTTAATAAAAATTCATAAAAAGGTGCATTGTACATAGCTATTATGAACAGATTCACATTCATTACGTGGAACTAGAATTTGCATTGCAAATTGTGGTTAAATTACACTCAGTAGTTTAGAAATTATTAAAGAAAGAAAAGTACAATTCAGGAGGTGTCCATATCACTTCATTAGTGTAATCAACTACGTTGAATTTTCTATTGAACGTAACTCGTCTTTTTCTTTGCTAGACAGTAACTATTTTAAGAATTATTTTTAAAGAGAAATCTTTTGAATTCGTATACTAATTTGGAAACTTATGGGCACTAACTTTTAATATCTTTCTCTGATAACTATTATTATCAAAGATTTAATAAAATATACACAATATTTTATTTCAAAAATTCATTGCTAATCAAATTACTGATATAACTTTATGTTTGCTTAAGTGCTGACCCAGCTGGCAGAAATAATACTGAAAGTAAATTTTGAAGGACTATTACTAATTTCAGCATAAATTAGGATAAATATGATAGCTATCTATGAACCAGCATAAGTATAATAATGCGTGGTGGCTGATACGAATACTATCATCCCTTACTATCCTTGTGGGTGTAATAAAAGACGATTAACAGCTTAACATAGACCTGGGTCAATTTTATCAATTGCTGTCTGATCGTAAGTTACACTCCCAAGTAAAGTTCATGTGAGGAAGGGAGGAGGATGTTCATATAACTATTGCTAATAACTTTTACAATATATATTATGGAAGAGTATTACATTTTGCGTCGACCCCAAATAATTGGGATGAGTAGGAATGATGATGATGAAATGTTAGCTAGTATTTATGAGATAAATTTAAAATAATGACCATCAAGTTACTAATAAAGATAATTTTCACACCTTTTCCACAATCAGAACATAAAAATATATCAATATTTTCTATTATCCCTTACCTGGGTAAGCCGTAAATTGAATATATAATTCACGTTTTGCTTTACAAAGGGAAAATGTGAATTTCAAACAATTATCTCAATACCTGATGCAGCAAATATAACTATTGGGGAGGAATTCTATCGCGGTTTACTGCTGTCTATGGGTAAAATATAATTCACACATCTGCTGAAAATCAATTTTATCTAAAATGATATATTACAGATATGATAACAAAGTTATTCATTTCGTAATTAATATGTAATTTAGCGTAAGAATTCAACGTAAAAGTCAAAGCTATAAAATGTGACTAAATTTTTCATTTATTATTTCCGTAATTGTTTTCTTAACTCGAGTAGAAATAATTACCTTTGCTTAATCTGTAATTTCAAATTTTCAATAATGTTATAACTACTTAAGATATACTATTAAATTTTGAAATGATGTAAAAGATTTTGATTATATTTTCCAAAAAAAAAAAAACTCAATATATTAAACTATTTAAAAGAGTCTTCCTTTTATTAATGAATAAATGAAAGATGTATTCCGTGTGGTGACGGAGTAAGAATACAATTCAGCACTCCCTATCTTACCCGTGGGTGATCGTACGAGACGACTAAGGGATATACAACGCATATAACATATAGATGTTATATGCGTTTTATATACCTTATTTGCGAGAAAAGGAAAACTCGAAACAAAACCCTATACCAACACGTCTGATCAGCGGGAGGGCAATTGACCTACTATACAGTAGGTCAATTGCCCTCCCATTATGGAGGAGGCTCGAGCCCAATAGTGAGACGTGTATGAGCTGAGATGAGATGAAATGAATGATGAAATCATAGTTTATGATATAAAATTATTTTTTAATGACTTTGTGGTGATTCTATTTAATTTTGACTTGACTTGACATTACGAACCCTTTTCAGTATTCATAATTGCAGGAGGACTCCTAGTCCTACCGCAATTATGTAATAATGGGGACATGAAACGCCTTAGTGTTTCATGTACCCATTATTACAATGGTTTCATCTACCCCCCACAGTATTACATTGCTAATAGAAAATAAGACAACATATTTTTTTTTATATAGAATCATCGGTCTTTTTGATGATTTTTACTGACATTTTGTCAGTAAAAATTTAACAACTAAAGAAAATGATCTATCATTTTACGCTTTATGACTCACTTTTAAAATACCAACAGGAAAAGAGTAGTAAGCTGTGTTCTTAGTCAATCACCACATAAAAGGGAACGAATTAATTTTATATAAATTAATTTCGTATCATCAAAGTTACTGAAGCAAGAGCAAAGCAAGAAACTTCGCTCGAAATTCCATTGGCTAAAGTTTTTAAAGAGAAAATGTGTGGAATGTTTAAGAATGTTTCAATACTGGGATGTATTTACCACTTAATTTACTCCACAAACGTTTGATTATGTAGTATTTACCATGGAAATGTTTCGTTTATTAACAAAATATTATGGTTTATATTCAGTTGATAGCGTTTGTATTTTTGTAATAAATGATACTTTGCAAATTCAGTGATGCTGACACAATACGCAGACCTCGGTATTCTGATAATTACGATTCATTAATATTATTTATTTTTCTGGGTGGTAACGGGGTAAGAATGCAATTCACTACCCCCTGTCTTAACCGTGAGCGATTGTAAGAGACAACTAAGAGATATCATCATCATCTCAACTCATATATGTTCCACCGTTGGGCTCGAGCCTTCTCCATAATAGGAGAGAAATTGACTGACTATACCATGCTGGTCAGACATGTTGGTATAGGGTTTTGTTTCGAGTTTTTCTTCTCTTGCATAGATGTTATATGCGTTTTATATCCCTTAGCCGTTTCTTACGATCCCCCACGGGTGAGATAGGGGGTGGTGAATTGTATTCTTACTTCGTCACCACACGGAAAAATATAAAACGTATATAACATCTATGCAAGAGAAATAAAACTCGAAATAAAACTCTATACCAATAGGCCTCACCAGCGTGATATAATAGATCAATTTCTTTCCCATTATCTAGGAGACTCGAGCCCAATAGTGGGATATATATGAGATGATGATGATGATGATTAATAAGTTTGGATGACTACATATTTATTATTTAATAACGCGTAAACCATTAAACGGCTTTGAATAAAAATTGCCAAAGATCACACCATTTCCAAACAATATTCTGTATTGACACATAAGATACTTTTTATACCGGTAATGTGTACCAAGAGAATAAGGATCGAAGCGATAAATATTGAACTTTGGGAAAGTAATTTTTTTTCAGAGGCTAGTCTAATATAAAAAGATATTTCAAGTTTAAAGTAAAATAAGATACTTTGTGTGTAATGAAGGATTGAGAATACAATTACCACCCCTTAGGTGTTCGTAAAAGACGTCTAAGAGACAAAATATACATATAACACCTATGTAGGAGAAGGAAAATTCGAAATAAAACCTTATACCAAAATGTCTGACCAGCGTGGTGTAGTTGGTCAATTATCCTCCTAGTGTGGAGGAAGCTCTAGCCCAGCTTTATGATGAAAGTAAAGTAAAAAAAAAAGTATACATCTGTTTATTATATTATCACATTCAAACAAACATAAAACAAATGTTTTATAATAGTTATTGTAGTAATTAAAATTATATGATAATTTTAAATACGAGTTACTAATTAGGTGAATCATCATCATTATTATTCTCCCACTCTTATCCCCATTATTTGGGGTCGATACATTATGTACTCTACTTTCACAGTATTTATTGTAAAAGTTATTGGCAATAGTTTTATGACCGGCCGCCTGCCAGACGTTAACCCTCCTTGGGAATGTAATTGTTGACCAAACGGTATCAGATAGAGTTGGCCCAGGTCGTTATAAGGCTCTTAGTCGTCTTTTACGACATCCATGAGCAAAGTAAGGATTGGTAGTATTTGTAGCCGCTACCATACAGCTTTGATACGTAACACTAATTAGATGGATATTTTTTTATTGCTTGTGGTGGCAAACGAGCAAGCAGTACACCTGATGATAAGTGTCACTGCCGCTCATGGACCCTTGCAATACTGAGGCTATAGCTTAGACTACTGCCTACCAATAAAATCCCAAAATCCACCCCGTTGGGCTTCCGGCTCTCTCGCTCACCGAACGAAGCGCAATAGCACATTGCCATTACTCAGACGTCGATCTTCTGCGAGAATGTGGTACTACCCCGGACGGACCGGCCCGCGGCTGTAGTTAGAAAACTGTCAACAGTGTAGTCCTACCACATTTTATATACATATATAATAAAATATACCATTAAAACTATAATACACTTGGGAGGATTAGTTGTATCATAAGATTATAAGTTCTACTCGTTATTTAGGCATGTTATAACTCTTTGTTATTTAGTATTTTTTTTAGTAAATAAAATCGGATGAAAAGAACACGAAACATAAAATCTAATATACCGGCGAAAAAAATTAAGCATATTTGATGTTGAAATAAAATTATTTTAATGAAATTTACGATTTTAATTTTGTTTTTACTCTCCCGAGTATTCTTATACACTACTAGCTTCTGCCCACGACTTCGTCCGCGTGGAATAGTTACTTTGGGCTAACGTTAACTTCAATTCGCGAATTCGTTTACGTAAAAAGAGGAAATATTTTTAAATAATATATACGTTAAAGCTGTTTTAGGTACCTACATGACGCTTTTATTAGTAAGAGTAGAACATTAAACCTTAAGTAAAAGTATTGGATCTTAAGTCTTATCTATACTATTGCCGATTACGCATACTTTTAATATGTATGACCTCTCGTGAACAAATCTCCAATTTGGTCCAGAAAAGTATGACGTAGTCTTCCCCTTGTATTCGTTCCATTCACGTTTGCTTCAAGTGTTTGCTTCGTCAACCTCTCCCCACTCATTCTGTATACGTGTCCAACCCACCTCAGCAAACCGGCGCTCTCTTATAACATTATTCCTAATTGTATCTTTCAGACTTACATTACGCACGTTACGAAGAGGTCTCAGCTTTACATTATTTATTCTACTTTCATGTCTGCCCCGCCAAATCCAACTTTCACTTTCATACATGAGGGCAGGCACTAATACTTCTTATACTTATTATTATTATTTAGGATGTGTAAGGCGTGCGCCTTATGCGTGCGGCGGTCATGAGAAGAAAACAAAACTAAAAATGTAGTGTGCGCAGATATACTTCAAAATAACATTAGTTTTTTTTTTTTTATAACTTATAATCTACATGATATAAGATTATAAGACCCAGTATTTGTACCATAAATGCGCTCGCTATCATTATTTTGCTGTGATGTTATTTTTAAATTGCGATATTTCCTAAGCCATTTTAAAAAAGTCTAACTGTCAAAACCTATACTTAAACCAAACGAAAACTTATCTGACATATGACAGTATGACTGACATAGTGATCTATCAACGCACAGCCCAAAAATTAAAAAAATAATCCTAATTTTTTACACACGCTAAACAAAAGTAAAACCGCAAAAACTATAACTAAGTAATAATAATACTTCTTAACGCGAGCGAAGCCGCGGGCAAAAGTTAGTCGTCAAATATAATCCGCTAGATATATTATCTATGCACTATGCACAAAAATAGTTAATTCAAAGTTCTCTCCAAAATAACTCAATGTAGATGGCGCTAACATACAGAAATTCGTATATTTTAAACTGAAAAGTTACTAATCTTATATAGCCTGCATCTCAAAATCCTTTCTTAGGGGATGCCTACGTTATAGTAGCTTTATGCATGCAAAGTCTAAGCTCGATCGGTTTAAAATTGACAAAGTTTCATACAAACTTTCATCCCCTATTTTATCCCCTTGAGGGTAGAATTAATCAAAATCCTTTCTTAGCGGATGTCTACGTCATAATATCTACCTGCATACCAAATTTCAGCCCGATCCGTCCAGTGGTTTGGGCTGTGCGTTGATAGATCACTATGTCAGTCAGTCACCTTTGCGTTATATATATTTAGATTTGAGTGCATTTTATATTTCATACATTAAAAGACTAGGAAACCGAAGACGTGGTAAATCCATTTTTTTTTAAATGGATTAGATTTTATAGATATAATTAAATAAAAAGAAGTTCATTTTATATTTCTATTAGTATTATTGTATATTGATTATATTACTACTGTGATTGGGATAAGTACAGGTTTACCACCTATAGAAAAATATCATAAGCAATAGAAACATATCATAATTCACATACTTCTGGTTTTTATTTTAAAATTTCAGTCTTTTGCTGTAAAAGAGGACTAAGGGATATGTAGATAACATTTTTGCAAGAAAAGAAAAACTCGAAATGAAATCCTATATCAATACATTTAACCAATGCGGTATTTTAGGTCAATGTCCCTCCCATTGAGAGGCAGGCTCGACCTCAGCAGTGGGACACAAATTATCGCATATGATACACAAATAATATGAATTCTACGCGGACGGCTTTACGAATAGCTTGCAAAACCGTTCGCGTTATATCTATAAAATGTAATTCATCATCATCATTCTCCTACTCTTATCCCAGTTTGGGGTCGATGCAATATGTAGGTACTCTTCTTTCATAGTACATATTGTAAAAGTTATTGGCAATAGTTTTGCGACCGGGCATTTGCTAGATGTTGGCCGCTTATGAGAGATGCCGCAGATGCCTGCCTCCTGCCTGTCGCCTGCCTTGGGAATGTAATTGTTGACCAAACGGCATTAAATGGAGTTGACCCAGGTCGTTATATGGCTCTTAGTCGTCTTTTACGAGATTCACGAGCAAAGTAAGGGTTGGTAGTATTCGTAGCCGCTACCACACAGCTAATATATAATTATAATTGTATAAAAGCTTAATCCCTATTTCATTGACACCTTATTATAGTAACTAAATTGCCTGATTGATGTCCCGTCTTAATATCAGTGAACAATTATGTATCGCGCCTGGCCCTTAGAGATAGAAATACAATGAGGTATTGTTTCCGCCCTGTCCATTGTAATACGAAAATAGATTCGAAACTGAGAAGAGTCGCGACTCACTATTTTGTTTTATATTATTTTTATTTATCCGCTTATTGATGTCCAAAGTTGGACATAGTCTTGCCAACCATAGCACACAATTACCATGCTTGATAAGTGAAGTATATGTTATGGTAGGAATTCTTTTTTTATGGTAGTTGTTACTTTCTGGTTCGCACAGAGTATAGTGCTGCGTGAGAATCAAACCTCCGGCACAAGCCGGGAAGGTATCTGAACCATTACGCCATCTATGCAGCCTTGTTGGTAGTTTTATAGATTTTACTTGTAATAATTGCCGTTTGAAGTCACTTTAATCGGTTTTTATGATTCCCTTTGTTGTTCATGGGAGCCTGTAAGGGGTGACAGAATATTTTATTTTTAAATAGTCACCATTTCTTGCAATTATTTTATTTATAAAATCTGTATTAATTTTGCAAAACTAAAGTTCCTTTGAGTAAACTAATAGCGGGTACTATTAATAAGAATTTAGAATTGAACAATAAAGTTTGTGTTTTTCTAGAAAGAGACTTTTTAACATAACTATATTCGAGATGATTACAGATGGTGTTGATATTCGGTTTCAAGAGTCCATAGCTCATTTATCCGTGGGTGTCATATTAGTGATCGAATATGTAAATAAAATTCTATACGCGAGAAGGAAAACTAGAAATAAAACTTTAACCAACCCCTTTGAACTGCATAGTATTGAATCTAATTCAATTCAATTTCCTGATATTTGGGGGAGGTTTGAGCCTAACTATGGGACGTATACGAGCTAAGATGATATAATTTGATGATGACCTTTAATTGGGTTTAATGATACGTATTAGGAAAAAAAGGAGTCCCGCTTTTTTTTGACTTTTTATTCTTAATCTGTCACAACTATCTTATAGTAGAAATATCTTTTTAGATAAGTTTGCGTATATTTTTGAATGAGCAAGTCTGTTATGCGATCGTAGATCGTATCACTTTAATACTCTAGGTATACCTAGAGTATTAAAGTGATTAGAGTATAATGTGCGGTGACTCTTATGCCTGTTTCGAAATATTTGGGAGAGCAATAATGATATTAATATTTTCTCTTAAGCTTATCTTCACTTCTCATAATATGTAGTTATTTTTGTTGCTCAATTTCTTTTTTATATATCTATTTAACTACATTAGTTGATAATCATTTAGATTTTGTTCAAAATTGTGTATAAAATAGCAAACTTAGTAGTTATAAATATATTTAAAATATAATAGGTACTCTTTTTTTCGCGGGCTATGGTCTGATCACACACCGGCATATTCGTCCAGGGCAACAGCAGAGGTGGCGCGCGACCTCATAGATCCGCCCGGCAATGCGCATCTCTTCGCCTAGCGAGCGGGCCACCGGAACCCAATCTTTATACCGATTTCGGGTCGATTCTCTATCTATCGATCTTGTACCTATTATGACCACCGAAGACGGAAAGACATAAAAGGAATCTTAAAATCTTCGTCGCAGGAAATTAAAAAAAAAAAGTAGTATACTTATGGGATATAAATATAAGAGCATAATCACAGCACTATTAACCGTATTGTTTTCAATTCTGGCATAGACGTCATTGGGTTACCACTGATGAATTCTCAGTAGAAAAATAACATCTGGTGTAATATCCTATTGACGGTTGAATTCCTTGTTTTATTGCGGTTATTGCTACTAAAAATAAAATATATTAATAATAAAAGGCCTCCTTAAATACCTATCATGTTTTTTGGAATTGTAAATATATACAACAAAATTTTAATCACATATGCTTTTCGATTGTAAAGATTGCTTTTTATATGTTCGAAGTCTAAATTTCAATGCCAATAAAATTAATGTAGAATTACACTTGAATTACCATTTACAATAAGAAAATGTTATCTAAATTTGTTCATAAATAAAGAAGTAATATATAATAGAATTATTACAAAATCGAATTATTGGGTATATAATTCGATTTTGTCATAATTCTATTAATGAAATTATTATTTAAATCATCATAATGTTATGAAGTATATAAAAACAAAATATCAAATATTAATTTCACGCCTCATAAGCGAAGCGTTGAGGTCTTGCTCTACTCTCGACATATCAAAATCTAGCACTTTTCAAACATAAAAATGATTGTAATTTTCTCACATTGCATTTATAGGATAATATTATAATACATATGTCAGAAAAAAACATTCGTTTAAACGTATTTGATATTTTTAAAAAGCAATTATTTTGTTTAAAGTAAGAAAATAGTTGATTAAAAAAAATATTCGAGGACGTCGGATAAAATATTTTGTATCTGGCAGGATCACGACCGTAAAAATGAATGTATCGAAGTTTTTCTTTTATTAAAAGCTTCATAATCGCAACGCGCTGTTTCCTTTCGAAAATGGCTTGGTAATTCTTTGTCGTTTAATTACAATTAATAAAAAACTAAACTGCTTAGTATTTAGTGTATGTATACCTTATGAAAATTGGGTTCGATTACATTTTTTTGTTCGTCCTTTCGGACAGGCAAAGGAAATAAATCCCATTCAGTCTATACAGCTAAGTTTAGCTCTACGTCGAGAATGGCACAAAATTTCAAAAGTATTTCTTTTCTTTCATTACAAGCTTATATTGAGTTTCACCTGTCCCGTTGTCTGTAATCAAATCTTGCAAATTAAATTTGATCCACTTCCCGGTTTCCGGTTGAGCTGAAATTTAGCATGCATATATAAATCGGATGACAATGCAATATTATTATGACATAGAGCTGATCTGATGATGGACCTGGAAGCTGGCCATAGGAACTCCGTAATTAAACGACGCAACCCTTTCGAGTTTGGGTTCATTTGATTTGTCTTGACGATTACTTTAATACTATATAGTAACCAGGGTCTGACGATGGACCTGGAAGCGGGCCAAAGAAACTCCAAATTAAACGACGCAACCCCATCGAGTTTGGGCTCGTTTGATTCGTCTTGACGATTAATTTAATACTATATGGTAACCAGGGTCTGACAGTGGACCTGGAAGCGGGCCATAGGAACTCCGTAATTAAATGACGCAACCCCATCGAAATTGGGCTTATTTGATTCGTCTTGGCGAGTACTTTGATACTATATGGTAACCAGGGTCTGACCATGGACCTGGAAGCTAGCCATAGGAACTCCGTAATTAAACGACGCAACCTTATCGAGTTTAGGCTCGTTTGATTTGTCTTGTCGAGTACTTTGATACTATATGGTAATTAGGGTCTGCCGATCGACCTGAAAGCGGGCCATAGGAACTCCGTAATTAAACGACGCAACTCCATCGAGTTTGGACTCGTTTGAATCATCTTGACGAGTACATTGATACTACATGGTAACCAGGATCTGATGTTGGACCTGAAAGCTGGCCATAGAAAAAAGGAGGTGCTAAATGTTCTTAATCATACCATCGAAATGTAACACGCTTTTATTTATAAAATTGGGTCTGTAATAGAAACGGAAAGATTTAATAATTATGGTGTAAAGTTTTAGTGTTAAAAATATATAATTATGTACGATATGGAATGATTTTATAGTAGACGAAGAAGCTTAATTATCGTTAAAGGTTACAATGAACTTATAAAGTGTTATATGTCTTATTAGAGTTAATTTATTTATAACTTTTTATTTTATTTTATTAGCAAATAATAAAGGCTTTAACCGTGGGAAAGTGGTGGGTTTTCCTTCCTCTCCTCCATTTTATAATAAAATATGTATGTATTCACTTTCACTTATATACAAAAATAAGCTGAGATGGCTATTAAAGCTGAATGTACACGGTACAAGAACCCGCTCAAAAGGTGAAAACCGGACGTGCGCTGAGTTATGAGTTTCCCTGTTGTCCTGTTCTCCACCCAGCGTGGCGGGCAAGTGATTCAGGACTTTTTTAGGCAGAATGACTTTGGGCTATAAATATACAAAAATACATGGACATTCAAATATTTAGTTTGATATTATATTATATATATATATATATATATATATATATATATATATATATATATATATATATATATATATATATATATATATATATATATATATATATATATATATATATACTATATAATAAAATCCCTATTTAGGATTGTCTATCAAGACTTTCATAATTTTCCATAATATGATTATTATTACAATACTATCACTAATTTTATTAGTATTAGCTTTGGTATGTTACCTTTATACCACTATATAACATATTTCGTAATTATAATATTTATAATATAAATATAATAAAATAAATATTACAATAAAAAAACTATTAAATATTAGATTATGCAGAAAAACCCACATGGGAAACGCATGATCTGTGAATGCCAATACGCCTACCAACCATAGTAATAATGAAATATAGGGATTTTATTATCTGTTGCTAAAATTCCCGTGTGGTTTCTCTGAGTTATTTTTTTTCTTTTTTATTGCTTATGGTGAGAGACGAGAAAGCAACACACCTGATGGTAAGTGTTACTGTCGCCCATAGACCTTTGCAATATCAAGGGCTAGGGCCGCTGCCTACGAATACAAACCCCAAACCCACTGAGTTGAGCTTCCGGCTCTCTCGCTGTGAACAAAGAACTGTTAACAACGTGGTTCTATCACTATTATATTCTACTTTTTCAGGTGCTGATGTTGAATATTGGTATTAGGCACTTTGAGCACATAATTAAATTATTTATAAGTATGTAAAATTTTGCTGCATTTTACAGGAACACATAATTACTAATACAGTAGGTACTGGGGAGACCGAGACTAACCTACGTAGACCAGATCGGTCAAGTACTGAAGGAAGGTGGACTCAAGAGTCTCCGAAACCGGCGAGCGTGTATGAAAAGAATTATGAATGTTGAGGAAGCGAGTGAAGTATGCAAGGATAGAGTTCTCTGGCACTCTGTTCTCTCTGCCTGCTTGCAAGGGATATGGCGTGATGATATGTATGTATGTATGTACTAATATAGTTTATGGACTTCAGCAATACTAACGATGTAGGTACCGAAGAAATCGTTTTTTTAATAAAAATCTTGAACATGACTAGTATGTAATTCCCATGGCCATGAACGTTATAAAGAGTTCAAAACGGATTGATACTAACTTTTGACGGGAATCTAAAAACGCCATGGTGCTCTTGTATTATATTTGATATCTTATTGCTAACGTGTTAATTTAGATAATTTTGATGGCATTTTATGTAATGTGATGCGGTGGAACTACTGGGATATACTAGAAACTCACTAGAATATCATATATATTTTATATGTGCTTTAGAACGTTTTCATTTGCCATCAAAATTCCCACCAGACACCATTAACAGTGTGACCACAGCGCTGTTGATGTCAACGATTTGACTTAAACAATGACTAGCTTGAGGAGACTAAAAAAAAAGATAATTATAATTCGATACTGGCCCCAATAGTTCGTATAAGTAGCTAATTAAAATTAAATCGAAAAATAAATACCAAATACGACCGTAATAGAATCCGTAAAAATAGTTTCCATTCAAATGGTCGTAAATACTTTCAATTATAACATTTCCGGTGGCTGAACGCAGCAGGAAGGCGCGCGGCCAGAAGCGGAGAGCGGCGGCCAAGAGTGCCGCTGTGGCCGCCGCTCCCCAGGCGGGAGGCGGCAAAGGGGGAAAGAGGTCGCGCAGGGGCCTCAAGTCACCGAAGACAGCTGCGGTCATTATTACCGTGTTGCCTGAGGCGGCTGAGAGGGGCCACAAGTATGAGGCCGTCCTAAGACGCGCCCGGCGGGAGCTGGACGTCTCCGACATCGGAGGCGTTGAGGCGAGGACCCGCAAGGCTCGGACAGGGGCTCGTATTCTCGAGTTCCCTGGGGCCGAGGGCGTCAAGGTGGCCGATAGTGTGGCCTTGAAGCTGAGGGGGCTGTTCGGGCCGGAGGATGGAGTCCGAATCGCCAGGCCCGTCAAGTGCGCAGAGATGCGCCTCACGGGTTTGGACGATTCCGTGACGGTGGAGGACGTTCAGGAGGCCATTGTGGCGTGTACTGGATGTGCCTCGGACACTGTCCGGATTAGCACCATCCGCCCTGGTCCGGGCGGTGTCGGTGCTGTCTGGGTGCAATGTCCGGTGGAGTCGGTGAAGAAATTGGCCGACTCAGGCAGGCTCCTCGTGGGCTGGAGTTCGGCGCGGGTAACCGTGCTGGAAACCCGGCCCGCGAGGTGTTATAAGTGCATGGCGGTCGGGCATACCCGACCGACGTGTCGCAACTGCTTCGACTGCAGCGGGTTATGCTTCCGCTGCGGTCAGGCTGGACACCAGGCGGCATCGTGCTCTGCGGTGCCCCACTGCCCCGCGTGTGCGGCAGGCAATAGGCCTGCCAAGCACCGCATGGGCTCTGGGGACTGCAGACCCCCGGCATCGGCCCCAAAGGGGCGGGGCGGCCCATCGACCGGGCCTGCGCCCACTCCGAGCGCGACCCGATCGCCCGTTAGCACGGAGGAGGAGACGATGGATACGGTCTGTTAATGGACCACGAATCCATCCATCTCCTCCAAGCCAATCTCAACCACTGCGCCGGTGCGCAGGATGTTTTCCTGCAAGCCATGGCGGAGTGGTTGATAGGAGTAGCCGTAGCCGCGGAGCCGTACGTGGTGCCCGACCGACCTAACTGGCTGGGTAGCACCGACGGCACTGTGGCAATCGTCGCCTCCACGTTGTGGCCTTCGCCGTCTCTGACCCTTAGGGACAGGGGCGTCGGATACGTCGCGGCGGAATGGGGAGAGATTACGCTTTTCGGAGTCTATCTCTCCCCTAACAGGAGCGTGACTGATTTCGGGGCCTCCCTCACCATCTTGGAGGCCTCGTTACGGCGACTGGCACCGCGCCAAGTCTTCGTTCTGGGGGACTTCAACGCCAAGTCCATGGCGTGGGGGTCCCCCGCGACGGACGACCGAGGACGGGCGGTCGAATTGTGGGCGGCGGCACTGGGCCTCTCTTTGTTGAACAGGGGCTCGGTGCAAACGTGCGTGCGTCAGCGGGGCGGGTCGATAGTGGACTTGTCGTTCGCTAGCCCCATTGTCGCCGCACGCGTGAGGAGCTGGCGCGTTGCTGAGGAGGTTGAGACCCTATCGGACCACCGATATATCCGGATTGAGGTCTCCCAGACCCTCCCGACGCCCAGCAGGGGTCACGGGGCGGACGGACGTTCCGCGTTCCCGCGATGGGCTGTGGGTCGTTTGGACCGGGACCTGCTGGCGGAGGCAGCCATCGTTCACTCGTGGCTGTCCTCTGCCCACCAGTTGGACGGGGTGGACGCCGAGGCTGGCCGCATCCGCAATGCTTTGACGCAGATTTGCGATGCGGCCATGCCCCGTGTGCGGTGTCTGCCCCCGAAGAGGGCTGTCCACTGGTGATCCCGGGAGCTGGCGGACCTTCGGGTCGCGTGTATACGCGCCCGAAGGGCCTACACCCGCAGCCGGCGGCACCATCGCGACGAGGAGCGGGAGAGCCGGCTTTACGAGGGCTACCGCAATGCGCGGTCGGCCTTCAGGCTGGCCGTCCGTACCGCCAAGGACGTCAGTCGGCAGGAGATGTTGGATGGTCTCGATCGTGACCCCTGGGGTCGCCCCTATCGCGCAGCGCTGAGTAAGCTCCGCGCGCGGGGCCCTCCCCTCACCGAGACTCTCCAGCCCGGCCACCTCACCAGGGTCGTCGAGGATCTGTTCCCGCGACGGGCGGAACACACGCCCCCGGTCATGGCTCCGCCAGACACTGACCGGGAGGCCGACGATGACAGTGTTCCGCCCATCACGGAACCCGAGATGGGGGCGGCGGTGGCGCGCATGCGCGGAAAATCCACCGCCCCCGGGCCCGACGGTGTTCCCAACCGCGTGCTGGCCCTGGTCCTCGACCACCTGGGTCTCCGCCTCAGGGGGCTGTTCGACGCGTGCTTAGCGTCGGGGTGGTTCCCTGGGTGTTGGAAGGAGGGGAGGCTGGTGCTCCTGCCGAAGCCGGGACGGTCTCCAGAGTCGGCCTCGGCCTACAGGCCCATCGTGCTGCTCGACGATGCGGGCAAGCTATTGGAGAGGGTGCTGGCTGCCCGCATCGAGCGGCACCTCGTCGGTACGGGGCCGGATCTGTCGGATGCCCAGTTTGGGTTTAGGAGGGGTCGTTCGACGATCGCGGCTCTGTTGCGCCTGAGGGACGTGGCGACTGAGGCCGTCACCGGCGGGGGAGTGCTGTTGTTGGTGTCCCTGGACATCGCCAACGCATTCAATAGTCTGCCATTTAGCTGCGTCAGGGAGGCGCTCCGATATCACGGAGTGCCAGTTTACCTGAGGCGGCTAGTGGCAGACTATTTGGAGGGGCGCAGCGTCCTCTACACCAACCGAGTAGGGGACGTTGTGCGAACGCCCATGACGTGCGGTGTTCCACAGGGGTCGGTCCTCGGACCCACCCTGTGGAACATCGGCTACGACTGGGCGTTGAGGGGGAGCCTCCGTCCCGGGCTGGGCGTGATATGTTACGCCGACGACACGCTCGTCACAGCCCGTGGTGGGACGCTGGAGGAGGCGGCAAGCCTGGCGACTCTCGGCACCGAGGAGATCGTCAGGCGGATCGGGGCGCTGGGGTTGAGGGTGGCCCTGGACAAGACGGAGGCCCTCTTGTTCCATGGGCCCCGCATGGGCCCTCCCATCAGCGTCTCGATCACCGTCAATTCGGTTGATATCAGCATCCGGGCCCATATGAGGTATTTGGGCCTGGTGCTCGACGGGCGATGGTGGTTCCGGGAGCATTTCCGCAGACTCGCTCCACGGCTCGTCGGCGCGGCGTCCGCCCTATCATGGCCTATGCCGAATGTGGGCGGACCGAGCGCTACCTGCCGACAGCTGTACGCAGGGGTCATCCGGTCGATGGCCCTGTACGGCGCACCGGTGTGGGCGGGATCCCTGACTGTCCGACTCAGGGCTCTTCTGTGGCGACCACAGAGGGCCATGGCGGTCAGGGCCATACGCGGGTACCGCACGGTGTCGACGGAGGCAGCGTGTCTATTGGCCGGGACCCCTCCATGGGACCTGGAAGCGGAAATGCTCGCCGGTTTGTATCGGCGGATGTTGGGGGTGCGAGCGGAGGGCGGTATGGTCTCGTTGAGGGAGCACACCGCCTGGCGCGTCGACGCCCGCCGCGACATCATTGCCCGTTGGGCAGTCCGGCTGGAGAGGCCTCGGTTCGGTGTGCGGACCGTGGAGGCCTACCGGCCGGTGCTGATGCAGTGGCTAAATCGGCGGCACGGGGTGCTCTCCTTCCGACTGGTGCAGGTTTTGACGGGGCATGGATGCTTCGCCAAATACCTGCACACGGTCGTAAGGAGGGAGAGTACACCGTCCTGCCACCACTGCGATTGCGACGAGGACACGGCGCAGCATACGCTCGAGGTTTGTGCCGCTTGGGCAGAGCAGCGTCGTGAACTCGTCGCGATCATCGGTGCTGACCTGACGCTGCCGACCATCGCCAGGGCGATGCTCGACAGCGTCAGGAACTGGGACGCGGTCGCATCCTTCTGCGAGGCAGTAGTCTCGCGGAAGGAGGCGGCGGAGCGCGTGCGCGAGGAGCGTCTCCTCGACGACGCGAGCCGCCGCCGGCGACTGGGGCGGCGCAGGCGCGATTACCTGCGCCTGATGCCGCCCTAGCCGAGGCCGCGGGTGACTGGATCGGGGATTTAGTCCGTCACCCGCCGAGAGGCCGACCGCGTGAGGAAAGACCGACATCCTACCCGAGGGGGGGACGTCGGTCGAGGAGAGGGTACTCCTCAGGGGTATTCCGTCGGGCCAACCACTGACGTCAAGTCACTCTGCTCCGGTGGTTGGCCCAACGACGAAGGCGACGTCACGGGTGGGTTACGGGTGTGCATGCTTACGCCCCTCTGTCACCCCGGACGGAGTGGTGCGAGGAGTGTGCCGACCGTAAACCGCCCCAAAAAAAAAAAAAAAAAAAAAAATTATAACATTTCTTTCAAAATGTCGTAAATAAAATTATAATATTGATTATGAATGTTGTAGGCAATTCCATTTAGACTCGTGTGATCGATGATTATATATCCCAAAAAAAGCAAAAAGCTTGACAGGCAGGCGGCTGGTCGTAAAACTTAACTAAAACTCTACATAAGATATTTTGCTTTTCATCCTTCCACGTTAGAAGATGCTGATACCTGAAAATTATAGAACGATTCGGATGGTGACTTATCATTATCTTGCCCGTTCCCCCAATTTCAAATATTTCGTCTCGAGTGGGCAACCCCTCCTATATCGTTCTAGAGTTATTTAAATGCCAAGTCAACTGCGTATTATAAATTGAATAACTAAGTAAAAGTTTTTCATTAAACAAATATTTTATCTCAATAAATACCGCAACAAAGTCCCCTTGTTAAGCGGACGTTGATTTAGCAATTTGTTGTAAATTACTACAATAAGTCCCCCCGCATATTAGTCGACTAATAGTTCAAACATTTATAGTTGGAGTGATGTAATTCTTCTCATTACAAACATAATTAGAATTACTTAACATATTATTTCTCGCCAACTTTTTCTTCATTTTAGATACTACAAAACAGTACCACGGAAGTTAAGTAATCAATCCAGTGACCCATTCCATGGGCGGAGAAGGGTGAAGCGGTAGATAGAATTTTACGTCGATTTTAAAACGCCCAGAACAGTTACGATTTGCTTCGCTAGTTTGTAAAAAAAAAAAAAAAATACGCATCACTACATAATCTAATATTGACAATCACTCTTGCTGTTTTTGTTCTGGTAGCGTGATAAAGCCAAGTAATATGGTTAATTCATTTACCCGTGATAGATAATGGGGCTCAACATTGCCTTTCCGTCGCTTCGCACGGCATGGGTAGTAGTATGTCCAGAATATGGCCTGTAAAAGAGCTTAATGTGCGGGTATTCTTATATTGAACTGGGCTACGCTGAAAGTTAAATTGGGTGGTTGATGTGATTAGTGAATATTCGTTATTTGGATTTACAACTGTCAAAGATTCTCTACTTCCGAGATGTTTTCCGTAATTATACTTAACTTTACTCTAATGAGATTTTATATACAATTGTAAATTACTCGAACATCATCATCATCATTCTCCGACTCTTATCCTAATTACTTGGGGTCGATACAATATGTACTCTTCTTTCATAGTACATATTGTAAAAGTTATTGCCAATAGTTTTATGACCGGCTGCCTGCCAGACGTCAACCTTCCTTGGGAATGTAATATTTAACCAAACGGCATCAGATAGAGTTGGTCCAGGTGGTTATAAGGCTCTTAGTTGTCTTTTACGACATTCACAAGTCAAGTAAGGTTTGGTGGTATTCGTAGCTGCTACCACACAGATTCTCGTTAATACTCTCTCTCATTAATGCTATTTTTTATAACTTTTTCCATCTTAACGTTAATTGAAATTAATATTTTCACCACATTTAGGATAGATCTTTAGATTTTTTATTTTTAGAATTAAAATTACAAAAAATAAAATTTTGATTTTATTAAAAAAATATTTTCGGCTTCTAAATTACCAGTTACCTACAAAAACTATAATTGCTGAAAGTCTTATCTTTTGTGACACTAATGGCACGGCAATATGAATTGGATTCTCCAAGGACTAAAGTAAAAAAAAAAGCAAACGCTATCATTTAAAGAAAATGAGGTCTATTTTTATTTCTAAGCTGTTCATTGTATAGAGCACCTGCTACTAGTTTAGCAGAATTCTACGTTCCACACGTATTATATTAGAGCCAGCCCATAAATGTCTCACTGTTGGGCTCGGGCCTCCTCCGTAATGGGAGGGAAATTAACCTACTATACCGCGCTGGTCAGTCGTGTTGGCATAGGGTATTTTTTCGAGTTTTCCTTCTCTCGCATAGATGTTATATGCATTTTATATCCCTTAGTCGTCTTGTACGATCACCCACGGGTGAGATATGGGGTGGTGAATAGTATTCTTACTCCGTCACCACACGGAAAGTACGTACGAACGTATAATAATATTTTATATATATTAATTTCATATATATTCATTACATTTAGCCAATATTTCAAATAAAAGTTCACCCAACATCGAAGTGATAAATTAAAAAAAAAAGAAACTTTGTTAAGGAAACATAGTCAATCGTTGGGACTTGTCCAATCTTTGCGATTTTGAAACTAATTTGTTGGCCATCCTTTGTGCATTGGAAAGTTTTAATGGAAATTTCAAAAGGCAAATTGTATCTTGGAATGAAATTAAACTGTGCTGCCTAAGAATAACAGCTACTTCAATATAGCTATTATTTATTACAATAATTTTAGGAATATTCAAAGATGATATATGATACGTATTTGTTATACCTAGTTAAGATTTCAAATAAATTTTCTTCTCTTAATTTTGGCATTTTTAATTTTAGCAATTGTTACGTTCGTTTTTTTTTATTGCTTATGGTGGCAACCAAGTAAGCAGCACACCTGATGGTAAGCGTCACTGCCGCCCATGGACCTTTGCAATACCAAGGGTATAGCTTAGGCCGCTGCCTACTAATAAAATCCCTAAACCCACACAGTTGGGCTTCCGGCTCTCTCGCTCACCGAACGAAGCGCAATAGCATATTACTATTACTCAGACCTCGATCTTCTGCAAGAGTGTGGTACTACCCCGGACGGTACGGCCCGCGGTTGTAGACAGAAAGCTGTCAACAGCGTGGTCCTACCACGTTGCTTTTATGTTATTATAGCTATGTTAATAGCTTAGTTTGTATGGCCTACTTATATATTTAACATTATTGTGTTTAAGTAACCACGCCCTGCGACATTAATAATAACATATTAAACTCCATTTTTGTTATCCTACCAGTTGTTATGCCCATGGTGAGTATGTAGCGAACTGTTGATATTTTATGTCCCATTGTTATTAAGTTTTGCTGAGTTTATCATATTTATAGACATCACTCGTTCCTGTTTATCAGAACATTATATAAACAGGATAACTCATAAGATTTTTTGAAATAAAACTATTTTTATGGATTCTATCGTATTTGTACCGACCCTTACAATATTCGTTGGTGTGGTATAAGACATTTAAGCTTTACATCGACCTCTAATGCCACCTACTACTTAACTATTTAACAGTTATAAAAGTTTCAAAAATGATTGACGTCAGGCAGGCTGATGATGATGATATTTAGTAAGAATAGAAGTAGAAACTAGAAATAAATTTATTCTAGAAAAAATGCATGGGAATATTACTTACCTATGCCAAACTAATACAGTTTGACATAAGTAACAGTTTGGTGGTGCTCCTTGGTTAAAGACTTTCATAATTTGCCATAATATGATTATTATTACATTACTATCACTAATTTTATTAGTATTAGCTTTGGTATGTTACCTTTATACCACGATATAACATATTTTGTAAATATAATATTTATAATATAAATATAATAAAATAAATATTACAATAAAAAATTATTAAATATTAGATTATGCAGAAAAACCCACAAGGGAAATAGTAATAATGATTTTATAGCGTCATTGTAGATATATCTATAGTCAATAGTACTCATTGTGCATTTCCCCTGCCTGCAATTAAATATGTAAATAATTAATACAAGCGATACATACAGGTTGCCGATTTAATTAGTAGAATCCTTGAAGGGTATCAGGGTACCTGAAGGTGTATCAGACCATGATACACTATCCAAATCAGTAAAAAAAAATAGTACCTAAGTTTTAATTAAATTGGCATACTGATAAGCGGTCAATATACTTGTACTATAAAAAATCGATGTAGGAATATACTTATGAGTGTGACACTGAACTAGTAGGCAAATAGTCACGCTCTCGCTGCGCTCGCCACCACACAGCTGGTCGAAATGTACCTACCAGGTCAATGTACGGTGATAAACCTACTGTTTTGATAAGAAACAAATCATTTTATCTCGGGATTGGGCAGAGATAGGAGTCTGCAACTAATTTTAATGTTTTTTAGAACAGAATTCCTACACCCAGTTTAAGTTATTCTAGTAATAAAATCGGCACCCTGTATATTGCAACAGTAACCTGTTCCTTATGTTGTTATATCGCCAATTCAAATCACATTCTATTCTATTCTATTAATTGATGCGCTTTTTTTTTGGCAGCCGGCAATGGTGTAGACCCACTCTTCAATGTACCTCTCTATGCCATGCGAGCGGGCCACCGGAACTCGGTCTTTGCCTTCGGTGGTAGTCATTGATACACATTAGCGTATCATCCATTAGGATGGATGGAAGGAATCTATATATTAATATTTACTTCAATTGTATTGTCACAAATGATATACATCAAACAAAATACCATTATCTCTAAGTGGGTTCAATCCCATTCAATAAGATTGTACAAGTTAGTTGGAATGTTAACTTTGTACTAAGCAACAATTTTAACTCTCTATAATTATATATTAACTTGGTAGAGTCCTCTTAATAGTAAACATAACTTGATACTTTAAGTTATCCAATTTACTTAGTTATTGCATTTCATAGACTAATGGAACAATTTACAATAATCGAAAATATTAAAGTAAGCTTTGCTGTATGGTAGCAGTTACTAATATTACTAATCCTTACGTTGCTAGTGGATTTATTTATTGCTCTTGGTAGTAAAAACAAGCAACACACCGCCAAGAGTTACTGCCGCCATGGACCTTTGCAATACCGGGGGTATAGCTAGATAATTTTCTCGGTGGGTTTGGAGTTTTTATTATTGCCTACCAATTAAAATTCCAAATCCACATAGAAAATTGGGCTTCCGGTTCTCTTGCTCATCAAACGAAGCACAGCAACACATTGCCATTGCTCATATATCGATTTTCTGCAAGTGTGTGGTACTATCCCGGACGGACCGTCCCGCGGCTGAAGATATAAAACTGTCAACAGTGTGGTCTTATCGCTATTAAAAATATCGTAAAATAGAATCAAGGGCTTTAGAGATTGATCTGTGCCAGCTCCATCAGATGTTTTGTCAACAATTATATTCTTAAAATGGTTGACGTAAGGTAGGTAACAATTGCCAAAATTATTGCAATATGTACAATGGAAACAGAGTACATATTGCATCAACTCAAAGTGATTAGTATAAAAAAAGAATGATAATCATGATTAAACCAAGATTTGGTTAATATATATATATATTTCATTATAATATTATATAATAATATATTTCCGAAGAAATCCCGGACATTAGCTTGTGCGAGATCAGAATGGCTCTCGAACAACTAAGAAACGGTAAGGCAACGGGAGATGACGGAATTACGCAGAGCTCCTGAAGGCAGATGGCAAGCCGGTCTTAAAAGCCCTTCATAAGTTATTTAATTCCTTTATCCTCGGGGGCGACGTTCCAGAGTCGTAGACCAGGAGTGTGGTGGTGCTGTTCTTCAAGAAGGGCGACAAAGCTCTTCTAAAGAACTACAGATCCATCTCACTCTTGAGCCACGTCTACAAGTTATTTTCGAGTGTCATTACCAATCGACTCACGTGCAAGCTTGATGACTTCCAGCCGCCCGAACAAGCTGGCTTCCAAAAAGGCTATAGCACCATAGACCATATGGTCTATGGTGCTATAGCATATCCTCACGCTTCGGCAGATTATCCAGAAAAGATTATCCGAGGAGTACAATCGGCTTCTGTGAATAGCGTTTGTGGACTATGAGAAAGCCTTTGATTCAGTCGAAACTTGGGCGGTGCTGCAGTCCCTTCAGCGGTGCCAAATCGACCATCGTTATATCGAAGTGCTAAGGTGTTTGTATAGGAACGCCACAATATCAGTCCGTATTCGGGATAAGTGTTCGAAACCGATCCAGTTGCAGAAAGGCGTGAGACAGGGAGATGTCATCTCTCCGAAACTGTTCACCACTGCACTGGAAGATGTCTTCAAGCTCTTAGACTAGACCGGACTCGGTATCAACATCAATGGCGAATACATCACTCACCTTCGATTCGCAGACGATATTTTCGTCATGGCAGAATCCATGGAGGACCTGGGCACCATGCTCAACGATCTCAGCAGGGTATCCCAACTAGTGGGTTTACGAATGAACATGGACAAGATGAAAGTCATATCAAATGCCCATGTCATTCCTGTACCGGTCCTAGTTGACAATGTGATTCTCGAAATTGTCGATCATTATGTTTACCTTGGACAAACAGTCCAGTTAGGTAGATCCAATTTCGAGAAAGAGGTCAGGCGACGAATCCAACTCGCTTGGGCAGCGTTCGGGAAACTTAAGAGGATCTTCTCATCAAACATACCTCAGTGTTTGAAAATACAGGTCTATGACCAGTGTGTGTACCAGTGATGACTTACGGCATGGAAACGTAGTCCCTAAATGTAGGCCTCATAACCAGGCTCAAAGTCGCTCAGCGTGCTATGGAGCGGGCTATGTTCGGGATTTCTCTGCGAGATAGAATCCAAAATACGGAAATCCGCAGACGAACGGGTGTAACCGACATAGCACGAAGAATTAGCACGCTGAAGTGGCAATGGGCAGGCCACATCGCTCGAAGAACCGACAACCGCTGGGGAAGAAAGGTTCTAGAGTGGCGACCACGTATCGGACGACGCTGTGTGGGACGCCCCAAACTAGGTGGACAGACGACCTAGTGAAGGTTGCTGGGCATCGTTGGATACAGGCAACACAGAACCGCACTCTGTGGCGTAAAATGAGGGAGGCCTATGTTCAGCAGTGGACGGCAATAGGCTGAAATGATGATGAGGATGATGATATTTCATTAGTTACGTTCAGTAATCTTGGGATCACAGCTTATAACCAAAAGGGGACATAAATACAGTATTCTGTTTATATATGTTCATCTACTTTGGGATACTTTAGAAATAATAGTTTTATACATAGAAGATAGATGCATGATACTAAGAACTATTCAAGAAAAATAAACCTATCACACCAATCTTATATAGATAGCTCTAAAAATAGCTTTCAGATAACAGCAGTTTTCTTACCCATTAATTACTAGCGATTCATTCATCAGCTAATATATGTCCCACTGTTGGGCTCAAGCCTCCTCCGTAATGTTAGAGGAATTGACCTACTACACAACAACAATAACAACAACAGTGTTGACAATTTTCTGTCTACAGCTCCACCGGCAGGTCCGTCCGGGATAGTACCACACTCTCGCAGAAGATTGACGTCTGAGTAGTGGTAAAGTGCTATTGCACTTCGCTCTGTGAGTGAGAGTTCATTGGTAGGCTGGTAACTATACCATTGGCATTGCAAAGGTCTATGGGCGGCAGTAAAACCCACCAACAGGTATACTGCTTGCTCGTTCGCCTAATTATGCAGTAAAAAAAAAATGTGTGTGTGTTCCGACGCACGACTGGAGTTTACTCCTTAAGTACGATTATCAAAACAGGCGCAAAAAAAGCTCATTTGACTAAAAATAATATATATTTTTATTTACATTTATTAAAACTGTTCAGTGAAGTATTATCTCACGTCAGAAAGTGAAAGGTGCGCAGAAAAGGTTGCGCACCAAAAACGTAACGAGTTCATTCGATCACTTTTTTTTCTCGCAAGGTGGACAAATTGTCCAGGGCGACAGAAGAGACGGCACGCAACCCCATGGACCCACCCTGCAAACACCTCTCTTCGCCGTACGAGCGGGCCAACGGTACCCGATCTTTGACTTCGGTGGCCCGTCCGGCAGGTCATTCGATTTTACTCCTTAAATTTTTCTCATACCGGGCGCCTTATATGGAAATCGATTCTTAAGGAGTAAACTCCAAAAACTTAATACCCTCCCTTGCATCTTGATAAATATTGCAATTCAAATATTATTTTTATAAAACCACACATCGCAAGTGACGCGTGAAACGAGTTTCCAATGTAGTCTAAAATCAATAATGATATTTAAATTTTCTCTAACCTTATTAGACAGTTCAAGTGTGAAACTGGGACGGTACGTCGACCTGTTTTATAAGAATATCTTTTTTTTTTTTTTTTAAAAGAAGTAAAGTTCTTTTTTCAGTAAATTCAGCCATATATATGCGGGGGTAAGGTAATTTTTATAAAATAATTTTTTTCTCCTTTTTTTATTGCCTACGAGCTTATTGTTGTTGAGTTACATTTTTTTCACAAACTATGAGATTTTTCACGGTTTTAGCTTCTTTCTATTGATTATTGTCCGCCATTAAGTCAAATTGTTGCCATCAATAGTGCAGTCCTCACATTGTTAATGATATCTTCTAAGAATTTTAGTGGGAAACGAAAACATATGAAAAGGAATTTTATACAAGGTGGAAGTGAACCGCTCTCGAAAACAAAGACAGGTGACCCTACTAGTCCTACTTGTAATGACAGGCTAGAAAAAATCAATCATCCCAGTCGGGATATATATTTTTTTTTTTAACAACTAATTTTAAGTTTTTTTTTTTCACCTTCCATCGTATTAGGACAGTGCCATGTAACGATAATTCCATAAAAAGATACGTCACTTACTCAGATGAGAAAAGACGCAATCTATTCAAAACGCACTATCAATTCAAGAGTTCAACGACCTCGCGTAGTGAAAACATTTTTTTTTTATCCAAATCGATTTTATTCTAGCCTATCATTACAAGTAGGACTAGTAGGGTCCCCTGTCTTTGTTTTCGGGAGCGGTCCACTACCACCTTGTATAATATTCATTACATCCCAGCAGTTCCTACGCATTACATTAAATAAAATGCCATTAAAATTAAGATAAAATACTAAAATATTTATTATAACACACTATAACTTTCATTATCTTTTAGGCGGGAGTCAGAAAATCTTTTTCTTATCTGTAATTATTTTTTTTTTTATTTAAATTTATTTTCCTTTTATATATTTAAAAAAATACAACCTTCAATAGACAGAATGTACTGAGAAATAAATCCTGATGTCGCGAGGGATTTTAGAAACATTAACGGACATAATTGGAACGCATAAATAATCCAGCTTAAAAATAGAAATGCCGATATTCCTTTAAGGAGGTCAAGGTTCAGTTAAAATCAACTATTTTTACGGATTCTATCGCATTTGTATTTGATTTAGATTTTCCCAACGTTTCGAACACTTTATAGCGTTCATGGTTACAGAAGGACTAAGGTGTCTTACCTACAAAATTCAACGTTATTACAGAGATTTATATCTACCCGCATCTAAATTTAATAATGAATACTGTATTAATTATTAAATTTAGACCCACATTTTTAATACAAATTCATTTTTTATAGACAAGTTTATATTGTTTATTATTAGTTATTATTAAACATTTAATTATGCATGTGGCGTCACCACACGCATAATCAAGCCAAAGCTTTAGAAGTAGCTCATCAAGCCAAAGCTTTAGAAATAGCGTGAAGTAATAGACAAATGAAATTTAATCAAATAGATACTTTATTTTTTGAAGTAATAATATAGTGGGGTGTAATCCGCTTCATTACGTAACGCGTGACGCCGCCAGTCTATCTGGCTTCCCTTTCTCTCACCAATACGACAGCTATCGTATTAACACGTGACGTTATAAAATTTTATTTATGAATAACCATTTCTTATATTATCATATTAATATACATAATATTTAAGTAAAAACCTAACCTTTTCACAAGTTAAATAATTTCAATATGAAATAGTTCAACTTAGATTAGTTTAAGTTTTCACTTCTGTTGAACGTCCCGAGACGCAGACGTATTCTTTTTTTTTTTTTTTTTAAGAAACTCCTTGCACTAAGGCAATATACTTGTATTACGAAGGCTTTACAATCATAAAATTAAGGAACACAAATTACACCCAGACTCACACAGAACAATAATTAGCACAAAATGTTGTACTGCTTAGAATCTGAACCCACGACACTCGCCACGGTAGTTCGGTATCTTAACCATTACGCCATCTGTATACTCGACTGCACATATATTGTGCATAGATTTAAAAACTATATAATAATTTGCCACAATATAATAATTATCATAAATTAAATGTTTCATCATGATCATCATCACAGCCACAGGTCATATATGTCCCACTGTTGGGCTGATGTTATATGCGTTTTATATCCCTTAGTCGCTTCGTACGATCACCCACGGGCAAGATAGGGGGTGGTGAATTGTATTCTTACTCCGGCACCACACGGATACTAACTTATTTACACAACTTATTCAAACTTATTTATTATTATAAAAAGCACATTTTACAGGGCTCCCAAAAAGTTGGTTGGACTAGTAAGAGATTGTGATTCAATTCTCACGAAGTTCGTACAAAAGAAAATCTTGAGAATATATTAGCAAGAAAAAAAATAGTAAACAAATCACCCATAGGTTTCTTTTAAATAAGTTGATGAATTAATTCTGTGTTACTTAACTTGTAGAGTTTATAAAACATATTTGAGGCGTAATCAATATAGGTGTCGGATTTAATAAATATTTTAATTTGGAGCTTCTGGCAACTATTATAACAAATAAATTAGGATTAATTTGTTGAATCTAAATTAATATTCGCTTTAAAGTATAACTTCTTCTGAGGTGGATTAATGTGTGATGATAGGTTAGGAATATAATTTCTTACTTTTTTTTATTTTTTTTTATTTTTTATTATTTATGATGACAAACTAGCAAGCAGCACACCTAATGGTAATTATCACTGCCGCCCATGGATTTTGGCAATACCACGGGTATAGCTAGGCTGTCAACTCGCAGAAGGAGGCGGCGGAACGGGCCTGGGAGGATTCCCGTGACTCGGGCCGCCGCCCGCGGCCGGGGCGGCGCAGGCGCGAGTACCTGCGCCTGATGCCGCCCTAACCGAGGCTTCGGGCTATCGGACCGGGGAATTGTCCGGTCACCCGACGTGAGGCCACCGCGTGAGGACGACGCCTCGACGGCGAAAGCTGTCGGGGCGTCGACAGGAGAGGAGCCCGAGAGGGTATACCGCCGAGCGGGCCACCGAACGGGATGCGACGTCCATAGCCCACGGCAAAAAAAAAAAAAGAAAAAAGAAAAGGGTATAGCTAGGCCGCTGCCAACCAATACAAACCCCAAACCCACCCAGTTGGGCTTCGGGCACTCTCGCTCACCGAATAATGGGCGCAGTACATTGCTATTAATCAGACGTTGATCTTCTGCGAGAGTGTGGTACTACCCGCGGTCTGTCAACAGCATGGTCAACAGCATGGCTAACAGCATGGTCAACAGCATGGCTAACAGCATGGTCAACAGCATGGATAACAGCATGGTCAACAGCATGGTCCTGCTACTAATAAAACTACTTCTTAATTGTCAGCGAGATTCGTATAAACAGACTCAAGGAACACTAAGAAAATGGATAGTATAGCTCTTCAGGGAAGCTTACAAAACTAACTGCAACCGCCATCTCGCTTAATACTAAGCGTAGTGATAATGGCCTTTCTTCGCTTATGAAGTTCCATTGATGGCCTTTTATAGACCAATGGAAGTGATTCCAAACATTTACTTTTAATTGGACTTATGTTAAATATTAAATCGATAATAGCGTACTATATTTTCTTATAATTCTTCATTTGAATTCCATTCTTAGTCCTATGTTTAATTAACTTAAATAAATAATATACAATAGTAGAGGAGCTGGACTAATATATTTCGCTGTACATTGGAGTTCATTAGAGATTTCTTTGAAGTCTCTTACTTTTGCAATTAATATTTTTTCTTTTCATCTCATATAAGTTTGAATATAAATCGTCCCGTGACAAAAGTTTCAGAGTAAACATTAATTTCAATATTTTATTATTCGTTTAAAGCAATACGTATTTTTGTTTTTCTTTGGGTTTATACCTGCGACTTGTGATGGTTATCAATATCAACTTCTTGGAAAACGCAATCTTAATTGCGGATGAGAATTATTTTAAGATAAAACAGTTCCCAGCTGTATTATTTGAAATAATTCAATTAAAATTTCCCGCTATTCTCGACGTAGCGCAAAACATAGGTTGCAAGCATTGTAAACGAACCCATGGCTGTATGGGATTTGTTCTCTTTACCTGTCCGAATGGATGAACAGAACCAAAAAATAAAAATGTAAAGGAACTCATTTTTGACAAGTTATACATACACTAAAGACTAAGCACTTAAGTTTTTTATTAATTGCAATTAAACGACAAAGAATTATCAAGCTATTTCCGAAAGGAAACAGCGCGTTGCGATTATGAAGCTTTTAAAAAAATAAATATTTCACATTAATTTTTACGGTAGTGATAGTGTCAGAGCGGCGGAAACATCCAGCGGTCCTCGAATATTTTTTTAATCAACTTTTTTCTTACCTTAAGACTTCTCTTACCTTAACAGAATAATTGCTATTTTAAAATATCAAATACGTTTAAACGAATGTTTTTTCTTGACATATGTATGATAATATTATTCTATAAGTTTAGTGTGAGAAAAATACAGTCTTTTTTAATTTTGAAAAGTCCTTGATTTTCATATATCAAGGCGTGCAATAAATGCAAATACGATAAAATCAGTATAAAATTTCTAATACGGACATAAGCATTAAAAGTATTTATTTATTATATCTCAATTACTATCTGACAGAGTTCGGAGACTTACCAACTCCTAATTTTAAAACTTATCATTATCAAAAGACGAATACAAATAATTTTTAATATAGAGTACCTGAATAAATGCATGTTAAAAATGTGTAAACAGTAACATGTGCAACCATTACATTTCTCAGCATTAAAAACTATTACCTACTTATTACGAGCAATTATTATTGCTACGATGTTAATTTTCATCGTGTAATATTAATGATAAAAAAAAACACTGGTATGCAGAACTATAAAAGCTTTAGAAGAGACATTCTCTATTATCACAGTAAAACAGCGGCCTAGCTATACTCTTGGTATTGCAAAAGTCCATGGGTGGCAGTGATACTTACCGTCAGGTGTGCTCTCTGCTCGTTTGCCACCATAAGCAATAAAAAAAAACTTAGAGCCTGATTTACACTAGAGATTAGATCTTGTATTTTACAATACAGCTAGGTCTCGAGAATCATTTCATGTCACAACGGCTCCCAACCATAGATTTTCTAAGTCGTTCCACTATACTATAATCCTTGTTGGAACAAAGTTAGTTTTATATTTAGTTCTCCTTGTCTTGCAATTTAATGGCACATCATATCTGGTACTCGTCGACACCCGTGAAAAGAGAAAAAAGCGAGGTATTGAATTGTATTCTTACTGTATCCACCATACGGAAAATGAATATAACATATAGCGAAATAAATGTTATATTAAAATTTAAAATCGAATTAATATTACTGAAAGTAATTAAAGTATATATATTAGAGTAAATAATGTATATCAATATAAGTTAACGTATATTATTTCTAGACGCATGTAAGAAATAAACAAGCTGGCGGAACTAAGCTGCCTGTGGTTACACTTAAGAGAGGAACTACCTCACAATGTGCTTGGTGTCAAAGCACCTTACGCTGACTTTTTAAGCTATAGGTTGAGACTCTTGACTATTAGACTTTTGTCAATCAATCAATCATTTATTTTGTATGAAATGGCAATTGATACCATGGCTGGTCCTTATCTCACATCTCGATCAATACAATTCACGATCGTCGTGATCGTGAATTGTTTATCTCTCCTAACTTTCGCGGGATTCCAGTCAAGAGAACTTATTCTATTCCTATTCTTTCTTATTATTATTGTTATGCACGACAAATAAGTTATATGAAAAGGATTTATTAAAATTCTATTGATAGTAATCCAGATTAAAGAATATTTACAAAAAATGCACTTGAGCCTTGTAATCCTTACTAATATTATAAATGCGAAAGTAACCCTGTCTGTCTGTCGCTCTTTCACGCCAAAACTACTGAACTGGTCTAAATGAAATTACACAGATAGTCTAGAGCCTGATAAAGTATATAGGCTACTTTTTAATGTAAAAAGGGTTGTAAAGGAGGATGAAAATTTGTAAGAGGGTATCGTCATTTTTAAAGCCAGAAGCTTGAAACTTATTTTTAGGCTATTGATTCATGTTGTAAAAATTTACCCTTAAGGGGTAGAATAAAAATAGGGGATGAAAAACTTTTGAAAAATAATCTTTTACGCGGGCGAAGCCGCGGGCAGAAGCTACTAGCAATATATATATATATATATAATTCAATTGATTGCGGACATTTATTGTCAAAGTAAACCGTATTAATGAGGATCTATAGTTTTAGAGATCTGTGGATTATAAATAATTAATAATATCTAAGGGGTTACGTGTCTTGTATTTCATTCCTCATTGCACTTGTAATTGAAAGTCACTGAAGTTTATATTGTGCAAGTTCAATATGGAACCAAATTTATTAATTGATAACAATTTTAAGCAAATCAAATATCTTTTTAGATGGAATGGAATCAATATTAATGTAGAATATAAAACACGACTTCATAAATATCGTTCGTTATTTGTATTCAATCTGATCTTGATATGCCTTACGATACATATTACAGCTTCTATCGTTTTGTTTATTGAGAAAATCGCTGAAAAACGTAATTTTTTGGATTTAACTACTTTAGCTCCCTATATAGTCGTTTCTTCTCTTAGCGTATTTAAAAGTGTAACTATGTTTACGAAAAAGGCAACAGTTGAATTACTAATAAAACGTATAAGAAACTTGGAAATAAAACAACAAAATCGTGCAAGAAACACAGAGATCGAAATGATTATGTAAACTGATTACAAACTTTTGAATCTATTCATAAAAATGTTTAAAATATTCTTATCCGTCTCGATTACATGTTTTTTAATAAAGCCTATAATTCAAATTATTTTAAATTATATAAAAACTAATAATATTGAATTGTTCTTGCCAATTCTTGCTAAGTATCCTCTTGATCCGTTTGATATTCGATTTTATACTTTGGTATACTTATACCAAATCTGGACAGGTGAGTTTTATCTCTGAATATAATAATTTATAATATTTGTGCAAACGCTATGGTGGACCCTAGTCTCTTCTCTAACAGAAGAAAAATTTATCCATCATACCACGCTGACGGGTTGATATGGGGTTTTATTTCGAGATTTCCATCTCTTACACAAATGTTATATGCATATTATAATCCCTTGTTAGATTTTTTTAGGTCAATTATAGTCTTACTCCTTCATCACACATATAATTAATTACTAATAAAAAAATAATAACTGATATAACATTTGACTGTAGCAAGATATTTTTTCAGTTCTAATGCTGCTTCTCGACGGTGTTTCATCGGATTTCATGTTCTTTATATTTTGTACACATATATCTATGCAATTTCGTCTTTTACAATACTATTTTACGAATATAATTCCTACTAAAATTCAATGTAAAAGTGTACTTAATCAAGGTGAAATTAAAACTAAACTTGTTCAATTAATTGAGTGGCATCAGGACATACTAAGGTAAGTGACATAATTGTTTTAAATTTTCTCCTTCAATTTTTACCGGTTACTTTATTCGTGTTTGCTTTTTTTTTTTGTAATATTATTAGCTGTTTATATAATTCTATCATCTGTTATGACAATTACGGAAAGTAATTCATAATACACTTCTTCTTCTTTCTCTTACTCTTGTCCCAATTACTTGGGGTCGATACAATATGTACTCTTCTTTCATAGTACATATTGTAAAAGTTATGTGCAATAATTTTTTGACTGGCTGTTTGCTTGTTTGCCATCAAAGAGCATTAAAAATAGAAAAATGTAGAAAATGTATAAAAATGTTCTTAACGTTATCGGTATGGTGCGGTAGTTGATTTGATTTTACAAAAAAATACTTAAAATTTGAATGATTTGAAGTATTTTTTGTAAAATCAGATCAGTCTATGCACTATATAGCTGTGTAGTAGCGGCTAAGAATACTACCAACACTTACTTTTCTCGTGGATGTCGTAAAAGATGACTAGGAGCCTTATAACGACTTAGACCAACTCCGCCTGATGCCGTTTGGTCAACAATTACATTCCCCAGGAGGGTTAACGTCAGGCATAAAACTATTGCCAATAACTTTTACAATATGTAGGTACTATGAAAGAAGAGTACATACTGTATCGACTCTAAGCAATTAGGATAAGAGCAGGAGAATGATGACTTCAAATTTATGAATTAATATTGATATTTATTTTGATTATAGTTTGGCGGGTTTATTGGAGAGTGTATATACAAAATCAATGCTGTATAATTTCATTACAAGTTCTATACACCTATGCTTTTTTGGATTTAATCTTATGGTAAATTTCTAATCATCAGTATTATAATATTAATTATATATATTTCTCATTGATAAGTATTTTTAATAATGAATATGTCTTTTTATTCTATTTTTAGATAACCAATGGGTCTATTTTGAACTCAGTGTCTTATCTTGTGTCGAGTCTCCTGCAAATCTTCCTACTATGTTTCTTTGGAGATTTGTTAAAGGAATCGGTAGCTATTATAATTTTTAAATAATACATACATACATACATACATATCATCACGCCATATCCCTTGCAGGGTAGGCAGAGAGAACAGAGTGCCAGAGAACTCTATCTCTGCATACTTCACTCGCTTCCTCAACATTCATAATTCTCTTCATACACGCTCGCCGGTTTCGGAGACTCTTGACTGCACCTTCCTTCAGTACATGATCGATCTGGTCTAGGTAGGTTAGTCTCGGTCTCCCTCGGTATCTACATCCTTCCACTTTCGCATTGTATATCTTCTTAACCAGACGTTCGTTCGGCATTCTTTCCACATGTCCGAACCATCGGAGCATGCCCTTTCGCATCTTTACACCAATACTCTCTTTCATACCTACTCGCTCTCTTACGTCGTCGTTACGAATGCGGTCGGTCAGCCTAACTCCACAGATTTTCCGCAGAGATCGCATTTCGACCGCATTAATTTTACTTTCATACTCTTTTCTGCATACCCAACTCTCGCTTCCATACAGTAATGTTGGGACAAGCACTGCGTTATGTATTGGTACACGTGCCTTCTGGCTGAGGTAGTGTTTTAAATAATAACTAGTAAAATATACAGCGTAGAGATAAAAGTGGTCTAAAATTTAAAAAAAAAGGATTTCTTAATTATTAAAAGTCTTATAATACATCTTCGAATAAATTTTCAATAAAATGTAAAAAATTATAATAACAATATAAATATTAGAATGTTTAATATATTCTTCGTGTTGATTTTAATTGGTCTTATAGAAATAATTTAATAATATTATATATAACATAGAGTAGCATAGATAAATGATTCGTGTGGTGACGGAATAAGAATACAATTCACCACCTCCTCTATCTTAGCTTTGGATGATCGTGAGAATCGACTAAGGCATATAAAACGCATGTTATATCTATGCCAGAAAAGGTAATCTCGAAATAAAACCCTATACCAATATATCTGGCCAGCGTAGAATAGTGGGTAAATTTCACTCCCATTATAGAGAAAGCTTGAGATAAATGACTGAAAACACAGATATATATTGTTAAATTTACATAAAATTTTACAAAAGTTTTAATGAAAGTAAAATCACAGAATATGAGAATAGAAATCACATTATTGTATGATAGAAATTTTATTTATTACAGAATGCAGCGGTGAGTAACGCTGTTTGTTTTTGTACTAAATGGTATTTAGCCAAGCAAGGTCTCTACTTTTGGTATTAACCAGGTGAGTATATGAAAATAATGAATAACAATTTATAAATACCCGAATACGAAAAGAAAAATTATGTCACAAGCGGGGTTCGAATCCGCGCCTATTGGGAATCCGGCCCAACCGTGCTGCCACTTACACCATCGTGAACTATTTTAGGACATGCAGATTTCGCTTCATATTATATCTTACGTCTTCAAGGTGACGTATGCCATCTATCGGACAATGTTTACACATTGTATAGACTTAATACTTCTAACTTTACAGTTAGAATTGTATTAAACGATGACACAACCTTGTTATTCAAATTACTGAAATTTTTAGCATTTAATATGCTTAATTATTTATAAATACCCGAATACGAAACGAAAAATTATGTCACAAGCGGGGTTCGAACCCGCACCTAAGCTACCTGTAAGTGGCAGCACGGTTGGGCCGGATTCCCAATAGGTGCGGGTTCCAACCCCGCTTGTGACATAATTTTTCGTTTCGTATTCGGGTATTTATAAATAATTAAGCATATTAAATGCTAAAAATTTCAGTAATTTGAATGAATAACAATGTTAAGATTTATGAGTTATGTGCTAATTATTGTATCAATATTTTTTTAGGCCACAAACTCCTTGTGTATTAACAGCTTGGAATTTCTCTAACGTAGACCTGGAAGCTTTTATGAAGGTACATAACTGCCCTCTTGTATCACAACGCATAGCGTCTAGCGTCACAATGGTTCCTATTTTATAAATATTCATAAAATTTATATTATTAAGAAAGTTACCGATAAGTTTAAAGTATGAATGTTGAAGGCTTTAGGGGTAATTGAAGACAAAGGAAAAGGTAGATGGACGGCGTGACGCATGACATGGAAAGACAGGGAGTGACTGCAGAGATGACGTCTAATAGGACTGTGTGGAAGACGATAACATATTGCGTCGACCCTAAGTAATTGGAATAATGATGATGAAATAATTAGTGTATTTTAAAACAAAAATCGAAAGATTAATCGAAATAATCGATTAATCATTTATATCAATTTGTTTTGAAAGATATATCAAAAATACATTAAACATATATACGTCGGCATCCATTTATCTGTATGTCAGTGTGTCACCATAATTGACGTCATCGCAAACATTCATTCTATAAAAGTCTTATCGACAAAATTTTCTTATATCATAACGATAATCCTTATTATTTGAATACGATTTTTATTAACTTCAGCTATTTATTTGTACCTTATTAATGGAATATTTGAATATGTATTAGATCCACTCTAAATTCTCGGATTGAGTTGAAAGTTTGCACACGTAGCAAAGACTAATGATAATACACTATGGAGTGGATATTAGTATCATAAGGCGGATCTGAAGATTGAGTTAGGAGGGCCGCTAGTTCCGCCGCCAAAAAAAAAAAATGGATGGCTGCTAGTGTGTCCCTTGATTTTGAGTTCATGTAATGCGCATGAACTTGTTGCTACCATTAGGCTACGAATACTACCAATCCTTACTTTGATCGTAAATTTCGTAATTCACGACTCAAAGGTTTATGTTGACTTGGACCATCGTCACCTGATGCTGCTTGGACAACAATTATATTTCCAAGGAGGATTGAAATCAGGTAAGCGGCCGGTCATAAAACTACTGCCAATAACTTTTGTAATATGTATAATGAAGTCCTCTTCAGTACATCATCATTCTCTTACTCTTATCCCTATTACTTGGGGTCGATACAATATGTATTATTTTATTTTGTTTTTTTATTTTATTTTATTTGGGAAAACAAACGATATTATATTATATTTTAGCTTAATATGTAGTCTTATAAGTAATACAAATAAATCTAATAACATCATCATCTTCCACTTATTATTTTTTCACGTATTCTTCTTTCATAGTACATATTGTAAAAGTTATTAGTAATAATTTTATGACCGACCGCCTGCCAGATGTCAACCCTCCTTGGGAATGTAATTGTTGATCAAAAGGCATCATATGGAGTTGGCCCAGGTCGTTATAGGGCTCTTAGTCGTATTTTACGACATCCAAGAACTAAGTAAGAGTTGGTAGTATTCATAGCCGCAACCAAACAGTTAGACCTCTTCAGTACATAAATACATAACCCCCCAGTAGCCCCAAAGAGCAGGACAGTAATGATGATGCGAATTGACGAGATCAACAGATTGGGCTAACAAGGACAAAAATTGTAGTTGCTATCATATAAACGTATCGCAAAAGATTTAAAATAGTGGAAGGATGTAGGTACCCTAGACCGAGACTAACCTACCTAGACCAGATTGGTCGCGTACTAAAGGAAGGTGCAGTTAAGAGTCTCCAAAACCGGCGAGCGTGTATGAAGAGAATTATGAATGTTGAGGAAGCGAGTGAAGTATGCAAGTATAGAGTTCTCTGGCACTCTGTTCTTTCTGCCTACCCTGCAAGGGATATGGCGTGATGATATGTATGTATGTATATTTAAAATTGCAGCTTTATGATGAAACCAATGCGGAGCTTTACATGAAATTTTGATTTTTAATAAAATTATATTGCAACGAGATTTTTACTGAAAATTCCAAAAGAAATATCAATGTGAAACAAAAACTATTGATTACGTTTTTATAAACAGTCAAACTAGGTAGTTAAAAATATTTTCAATAGGTTTAAAATAACATAAATATAAAAGAAAACTAAAAACATGGTAAAAAGGTGCTTGTTTTCAATTGTTATAGACATTTCACTAAAGGATATTACTAAGAGTAGAGTGATTATTAAAGTATCTTAAAAAGTCAAGAATAAGAAAAAAAAGAATAAGAAAAAAAAAGCAATATTTTTGTTGCCGCATGTTTTTATAAACATTTTGTTTCCTATTTCTCATAGTCCTTGGATTTTCGTAATTCAAATCCTTTCTTTTATTTCAGATATGCAGCACGGCATGGTCCTACTTCGTTTTATTGCAGACGATGTATTCATCAAATGAACAAATATAATTTTTATAATGCAATTAAATTTTGTCTAGATACTTATACACTATACCTATATTTATTCTTTAGGACAACGAAAGTAAGAAACAAGAAAAATATTTAGAAAATCTAAAAAGCCTATTTTTACGGCCTTTCTTCGCGAGGATAGCATTCTTCACGTGACCATGAGCCACAGCTCATGGTCACGTGAAGACTGCTATCCTCATGTACAACACTACAGTGTTCGAAATGTCAGGCAATGAAAAAAAAATACAAACGTGATAGAGTCCGTAAAATAGCAAATATGTCATTTTTGCGTAAACATTAGAAATCACCACAAAAATTCATCTCTAAGCAAGTTAGTTTCTATAGTAACTAAAATTAGGCTTTTACTAAAAATCGTTCCGTTTATATTATGTAATTATAAGTATTACTTTTCAGTTCTTATTACACAATGTTTTAATTTATTGCAAAATGAACTATTGTTATCTCTTATATATAACACTTGTCACTTCTTTAATCACTGTAATCATAAAATTTAATATTAAGATAATTTTAAATTTTACATGGCCTTAAGAAATTCTCTATTTTTAAACGGAGTGGAGAGAGAATGTAAGGTATGATAGAGCGTTACGTTAAATGCTAGCGTTACTGCAAAAATTGCTTAAATGTCCGATTTAGAGATTTAGAGGAGGCAACAATTGGATTAAATTATCTCAAATATTGATGGTTTAATTTTATTCATATATTTTACTTACTACTAGTCCGATCCATATAATAAATGTAAATGAAGAATGTGTGTGTGTGATATTTGGATGTTGTCAGTCCGTTACGCATAAACCATTGAACAGAAGGATGAACGTTCCCGTAATTAAAATTTCTTGGTCTATCTAAGACCAGGAAATTTTTAACGCATATAATACTTTCGAACCCGGTAATGGTTTTCTCTGATATAATAGCTCAGCTTTGAAGAATTTATTTTTTATGCAGACGAAGCTGCGGGTAGAAAGAAGTTAGTATTTCATAACATATATATACTTTCAGCTACTGTAAATTTTCGTTAGACACTTTAAAACTTCCATCCATCATAGACGTCCACTGTGGAGCATAGGCCTCCCCACGAGAATGCCACTCAGAACGGTCCTGTGCTACCTGCAGCCAATGATTTCCTTCTACCTTCATAATGTCGTCAGTCCAAAGCGGACTCATTAAGTATGGGGAGTCTACTTTAAAACTTCCGAAAATATAATTGAACCTTTATCTATATTTTTTTATTGCTTATGATGGCAAACAAGCAAGCACCGTAACACTTACCGTTAGGTGTGCACCTAACGGTAAGTGTTACGTCATAGACTTTTGCAATACCAGGGGTATAGCTGGGCCGCTTCCTTCTAGTGAAAACCCCAAACCTACCCAGATGGGCTTCCGGCGCTCTCACTCACCGAATGAAAGGGAACAACACATTGCTACTGCTCAGACGTCGATCTTCTGCAAGAGTGTAGACTACTTGAGACCAAAATGGCCCGCTGCTGTAGACAGAAAACTGTCAACAGTGTGGTTCTATCACATCTAGATATATATTTTGAAGATTGATTTTTATATGATCTGAATATTGTGACTATTATTTGAAACTATTTGCTTATTTTATATGTGATAGCGGATACCAATGTTAATAATCCTTATATTGCTCTTGTGTGACATAAATGACGACTGACTTTATATTAATCTGGATCAACTCCATCTGATGCTGTCTCGTCAAAGATTATATTTCCAAAGAAGATTTACGTCAGGCTGGTGACCGCCCATAATACTAATGCCAAAATATTTATTATTAAAAATATACATATTCAGTCGATACTAAGTAATAGGAGCAGCATGATAATGATGATGGTATTATTAGAAATATATGTTTATTCTACCTACTAGATGTTTGGTAGCGGCTTCGAATACTACCAACCCTTACTTTTCCTGTGGATATCGTAAGAGACGACTAAGAGTCTTATAACGACCTAGGCCAACTCCATCTGGTCAACAATTACATACCCAAGGAGGGTTGACGTCTGGTAGGCGGCCGGTCATAAAACTATTGCCAATAATTTCTACAATATGTACTATGAAAGAAGAGTACATATTGTATAGACTCCAATTAATTGGGATAAGAGTAGCAGAATGGTGATGATATGTTTATTCTACCAAACATAACGTAAGAATCAAACATCGCTTTTTTGAAGACGACCAGAGTTGGTAACTGAAAGGCGCGCTGGACGAGCAATCGGTTGGTTCTCACTTATAATTTATCCTTCCATTTTTATTATAACCCATGCAACTCTATACTATCCAATCTGACCAGTGTCTGTGTATTTGTAGGTGAATTTCCTTTTTATTATCATGGAAACTGGCATGTTCTTTTTTTTATTGCGTATGGTGGCAAATGAACATGCAGCACATCTGATGGTAAGTGTCACAACCCCAAACGGACCGGCCCGCGGCAGTAGACAGAGAACTGTCAACAGCGGTCCTACCACTACCGAGGATCAAGCATGTATGTGAGATGATGATAATTGAACTTATTATAAAAGATATAGTTAATTATTCATTAAAATTGCTACAAAATATATATAGCTACATTAGAATCGTATTTTAATACGACAATTTTAACAATCCATTGACTGCACAGCGATTTCAATCATTGAGTATTATTACCAATCCGTGTGACAGAACATTGAAATTATATCGATAAATTTGACACTTTATGAAACGTGACGATAGTAAATTTATATGGGCCGCATTTATAGTTGCACTTTTGTTGTTCCATTTTGCTTACATTATAGTACATTACTGCAGCGGCCAGCAAATGAGGCACTGATGGACGAAAGTGCAAATGTGAGCCGAGGCGTAGCCGAGGCACACATACGTAAGTCCATAAATTCCTAGTCGTGGCCAAGACTTGTATAGTGCTTTTCTCAAATAATGCGTGGAAAATAAAACTAAGTATTTGGTCAGTACAGCAATTTCGATTTATCTTGAAGAAGGTTGTCAAAATAATGTTCAAATGTCCAAGCATGTTTGAGAAAATATTATTTTTTATCCTCCACGCAAATAGCGTGTTATTACGTTTAACCTATTTGTGTATCTGTCTCTAGCATCGTAGCTCCTAAACTAGTGATTTTTTTGGTGGCGGGATGTAGCACTCTTCGCCTTGCTAAGTCTGTCCGGGGCGATCGATTACGATACGGTTTTTTTTTGTTTAAAAACTGACGTAATCGTGATGGTTCCTAGCTACAATTTTCAAATATTTTTAAGGCGTTTCAAAGTGAGCTCTTTTAATTATCAGTAGATAATAGTGATCTTAGACTCAAATATCCATAGCTTTTAATTTATTCTCAAATGTATTTCACTTAACATGTGAAACATCTATGTATGATGGGACTATTTTGCTACTTCAATGAACGAAGAATAAAGGTTGAATAGCCTATTAGTAGACTCATCAAGTTGGGGTTTATTGCCGTCTTAACTAGTTCTGTTCATTTCTTCTAACTCCGAATATGTGACGGTGTGCCTTTCCGTGTGGTGACGGAGTAAGAATACAATTCACCACCCCCTATCCTACGCGTGGGTGATCGCACGAGACGACTAAGGGATATAAAATGCATATAACATCTATGCAAGAGAAGGAAAACTCGAAACAAAACCCTATACCAACACATTTGACCAGCGTGGTATAGTAGGTCAATTTCCCTCCCATTCTGGAGGAGGCCCGAGCCCAACAGTGGGACATATATAGGCTGAGATGATGATGATGATGACGAGTATGTAATACTTAATTTTAAAGCGTTTATATCGTGTTGGAGCTTACTATTTTTTTTATCTTGCTACTGTCCTTTTACGTACATTGTAACACAGGCTACTAAGTATAATACATACATACATACATATCATCCCGCCATATCCCTTGCAGGGTAGGCAGAGTGAATAGAGTGCCAGAGAACTCTATCCTTGCATACTTCACTCGCTTCCTCAACATTCATAATTCTCTTCATACACGCTCGCCGGTTTCGGTGACTCATGACTCCTAACTAAATATAATCACTATTAATATATGCAAGAACCACCTTTTATGTAAGTATCCTATATGCATAAATTAGTAAGTCAGCAGTTAGAGCGATGTGAATTTACACAATAGGTATTCAAGACAAAGAAAGAGAATTTAAAAATAAAACAACTATTTTTATTAGTCATGACATTGTAATTTTTCTGTCTGCGGTAAAAATATATCCACGGAGTCATCAGGACAAGACACGATTAGGAAGGACAGGACACAACTAGGAAGACCGACAGGACAGGACACGACTAGGAAGGCCGACATGATTGACGACTAAAATATAAATCTACTATTATTTTTCAAACTTATTTTACTTTTGAAATAAAACTACTTTTACGGATTCTATCGCGTTTGTATTTGATTTTTAATTTCCCGACGTTTCGAACATTTTGCAGTGATCATGGTCACGAGAGGACTAAGGTGTCTTACGTCCAATATGTCATTTTGACCTACATTTTTAATACATACATACATACATACATATCATCACGCCATATCCCTTGCAGGGTAGGCAGAGAGAACAGAGTGCCAGAGAACTCTATCTCTGCATACTTCACTCGCTTCCTCAACATTCATAATTCTCTTCATACACGCTCGCCGGTTTCGGAGACTCTTGACTCCACCTTCCTTCAGTACATGACCGATCTGCTCTAGGTAGGTTAGTCTCGGTCTCCCTCGGTACCTACATCCTTCCACTTTCGCATTGTATATCTTCTTAACCAGGCGTTCGTTCGGCATTCTTTCCACATGTCCGAACCATCGGAGCATTCCCTTTCGCATCTTTACACCAATACTCTCTTTCATACCTACTCGCTCTCTTACGTCGTCGTTACGAATGCGGTCGGTCAGCCTAACTCCACAGATTTTCCGCAGAGATCGCATTTCGACCGCATTAATTTTACTATCATACTCTTTTCTGCATACCCAACTCTCGCTTCCATACAGTAATGTTGGGACAAGCACTGCGTTATGTATTGCTACACGTGCCTTCTGGCTGAGGTGGTGGCTGCCGAGAAGTTGTCCCAATTTTTAATACAAATTTATACAAATTCATTGCCAGTACAAAAAGAAAATGATATATAAAATATATCAATAACATTTTTTTTGTACTGGCAATGAATTTCTATAAATTTATATTAAAAATGTGGAACAAAATTTAATATCTTATAGATTAGATATGAAATTTCTGTAATAACAATTACATATTGGACATAAGACACCTTAGTCCTCCCGTGAACATGATCACTGCAAAGTGTTCGAGACATCGGGCAATTAAAAATTAAATACAAACGCGATAGAATCCGTAAAAGTAGTTTTATTTCAAATGTGTAACACTCGCGTAAACATCAGAAATCTTTATTTTACTTTTACATTGCCGAAGTTGTGCTTAATCACTAACAGAGGCCATTTATTAAGAAGAAGAAGAATATGTCCACTATTTCGACTGAGTATTACAATCGTACAGAAAATTGACGTCTGAATAATAATAGTAACTAGCGACTGTCCGTCAAGTGAAACAATAAGGTACTTTAATTGTTTGTCATCTCTTTCTCTTTCAGAAAGGAGATGGAACATATAGTTGTAACCCGTTATAAAATGGATATTTCTTTTCACAACAACTTTAATGCAATAGGTTTTTCTAAAAATCTTTACTAAGAAAATAATGCTTCCATTATATTAGGATTTTACAAATATTAATTAACTGTGTGGTATGCTAGACTCAAAACAATTACTCAAAATAATTTATTGATTGCGCAAAGTATATATATTCTGTATAGAAAACGAATTTGCGATTTGGTACAGCAGGACAGTTATGCCTTGTGTTAAGTCAAACTTAATACGCTATCTTAAGAGATTATATTTATAATAAATATACCATTAATAATATTAAATGTACTATATATGTGTAGTGACGGAGTAAGAATACCACCCCCTATCTTACCCGTGGATGATCGTAAGAGAGGACTATAAAACGGAAAAATATATATCATCTATGCAAGAGAATTAAAAATCGTAACAAAATCCTATAACAACACGTCTGGCCAGCGTGGTATAGTAGATCAATTTCACTCTCATTGGGGAAGCGGCTTGAGATCAACAGTGGAACATATATGAGTTGCGATGATGATGATGAAACATACCATTACAAGAGTTCTAGCCTGAGGACTAGTAACAGGTAACAGTCGCGATCTTTCAAAAGCAAGAGAAGTTAGTGCAACCCCATAACCTGCGATATTTCCCTTCACCATCAACTGAGTGGGCCACCGGTACCGATTCTGTAGAAGGTGGTGGTTCTGTAGAAAATCCAATTGAAAAGCGAAGTCCAGTTTTGATACATAACAGTACAAAATAAATTGTAAATGTTTAGAGAAAATTCTAGCTCAAACAAGATTTGAAATTTAAAAGATAAACTACTATAGATGAGTGGAACATTTCTATAATGTAATTTAGATAAGTAACACACGGTACAGCACCTATGTTTCTACTACCAAGTAAATGAAACATTCTTGTAAGATACTTCTTATCTTTTAAGATATAATCATCATTTCAGCTCATATATGTCCCACTGTTGGACTCAAGCCTCCTCCATAATGGGAGGGAAATTGACCAATTAAACTACGTTGGTCAGACGTGTTGGTATAGAAGTTTGCCTTCTCTCGCATAGATATTATATGCATTTTATATCCCTTAGTTGTCTCTTACGACCTTCCACGGGTGTGGTGAATTGTATTCTTACTTCGTCTTCACAAGAACATAATATATCTTATATATATATCTATAAGATATAATATCATAATAATTTAAACACCACAATACAAGTCTTCAGGATATTTATTTTCGAATTTAATCACAACAATACAGCTTTCAGCGGTTTTGTTGTCAGTCAAATTCCTTTGACTTTTATACACGTATGAACTATTTGTAGTGAGAAAAATGCAAGATATGATATTTTTCAGTTTATTTAGCTCAAATGCGTTAGATTGCAGATGATGTAATGGTTAAGATGCACAGGTGGCGCAGTGGTTAAGATATTGAACTTGCATGTCAGTGAAGTGGATTCGATTCCTGCGCAGTGTTGTTCTGCGTAATTGGTCTGTGTTAATTATATGTTTGCAAAATGCCCCATAATACACTTGTGTTTAAAATGTTACATATGTCAAAGTAAGTTTATTTATTTTGCTACGTTTTAACGCTTATACTAAACAGATATCGATGGATTTTCGTACTGTTATAGATGGGACTCTGCCGATGGCAATAGAAAGGAAAGAAAGACAAATGTGGTTATATACGTGATTGAAAGAACAATAATTAATAAGTATGAAAACCGCAATATTTTCAACTTTGATCTCACAATCAACACGCACAAACGCATTGTTTTCGATATACTTTTAAATTTATTATCATATGATTTATATCTGTATGGTGAAGAAGTAAGAATACAATTCACCAGCCCCTATCTTACCCGTGGGTGATCGCAAGAGACGACTAAGGGATATAAAATGTATATAGCATCTATGCAAGAGAAATAAATCTCGAAACAAAACCCTATACCAACACGTCTGATTAGCGTGGTATAGTAGGTCAATTTTACTGCCATTACAGAGGAGGCTTGAGCCCAACAGTGGGACATATATGAGCTGAGATGATGATGATAACATGATTTTAATCATATGATTTTATATGAGCATTAGTTTTCAATCATATATTGAAATACATATGTTTGAATTCGAAAAAAAAAGTTAAATTATTATATAAAAGACACAGTAAAAATATTTAAAAATACAATGTACTCGTAAATCTGCACATAATTATCAATAACGAGGTACAAAGAACACTGAAACTTATTTCTGTTGAAGAATACTTAGTCATATATTCTAAAGTTTTAAGATAAGTTCGACAAGTTGACTTTAAGTTTAACATCGTTAGCGGAACGATACGAATATGCTTGCGAAGTTAAAATTTCATATAGTGTACACGATATTTTAATATATTCATTATTCGCTGTAGCTTCTCTGAGCCTTTATTATGTCATTATTTATTAAAGCGTTAAAGATATTCCTTATATTAGATTAGAATTTTGTCGTATGGCGTAGCTATGGATATATATATATATATATACAGGGTGAACTTTATGTATGGGAACACCTGAAAATCTCGAGAACTATTGGATATAAAAGTTTCCTTCCAAAATTTTTTCATCCCCAATTTTTATTTTACCCCTTAAGGGTATTATTTTTAGAAAATTTTAATGTTATATTTATATCTAATCAATAGCCTAAAAATAAGTTTCAAGCTTCTGACTTTAAAAATGACGATACTTCCTTATAACTTTTCATACCCCTTTACAACCCTTTTTTGCATTAAAAAGTAGCCTACGTCCTTTGTCAGGCTCTAGACTATCTATGTACCAAATTTCATTTAGATCGGTTTACTAGTTTTGGCATGAAAGAGCGACAGACAGACAGAGTTACTTTCGCATTTATAATATTAGTAAGGATTGTAGTTTATATATATGGGGGTATAAGTTATTCGTGGTATATATAGGGATATAAATAGCTAGTACTAGGGGTATAGCTAGGCCGCTGCCTACTAATGAAAATCCCCAAATCTACCCCGAAAGTTGGGCTATCGGCTCTTTCGCTCACCGAACGAAGCACACTATTTTGCCATTGCTCAGGCATCGATTTTCTGCGAGAGTGTGGTACTACCCCGGACAGACTAGCCCACGGCTGTGGATAGTAAAGTGACAATAGTGTAGGCTTTCCACTAATAAAATGATGTTGGAGTAAGAATATAATTCACCGCACCCTGCCATGCCCTTGGATGTCGTTTTTTATACATCATCTTTTAGACTAAGAGAAAGAAAACTTCAAAAAGAGAAAGAAAACTTCAAATAAATCCATATACCAAACCTTCTGACCAGCTTGATTAATCATCATCAACCTGCTCTTATCCCAATTTATTTGGGGTCGACGCAATATGTCTTCTTCTTCCATACAACTCTATCAGACGTCATCTCTGTGGTCACTCCTTGTCTATCCATGTCATGTTTCACGCAGTTCATCCATCTTTTCTTCGGTCTTCCCTTACCCCTTAAGCCTTCAACATTCATACTTAAAGCTTTCCTCACAACATTACTTTCATCCCGTCTCATCACATGTCCATACCATGTCAATCTTTCACTCCTTAATTTTTCTGTCACTGGCGCAACTTTCAAACTTCCTCTTATATGTTTATTCCTTATTTTATCCATTCTTGTCACACCACACATCCATCTCAACATTCGCATCTCCGCTACATGCAGTCTGACCAGCTTGATTGTAGGTACGTTAATTTACTTTTGTTTTTCTTCTATTAGGGAGGAGCCCCAAGCCCAGCTGTGAGACGTCCACCAAGGACAAAGTTCGGGTTCCAGTGGCCCACTCGCACGGCGTTGATAGGTACGTACAGGGCAGGTCTACGGGATCACGCGCCGTTTCTTCTATCATCCCAGACAGATTTAACAGACGTATATGAGCGGAAATGAAATAAGTCATATTATTTGAGTGTAAATATTCAATGTGTTATAAGTATAAGTACTCTCAGAGGCACAAACATATATTTGCAAAAACATTTATTTTGAAGTAGTCTTTTTAGGTATCTTATGTTTCCTCAAAATGTCTACCATATTGTTTAATTTGACCAGCGTGGTACAGTATGTTAATTTCCCTCCCATTATAGAGGAGGCTCGAGCCCAACAGTGGGACATATATAAGATGAAATATATATGAATAATGATGACACCCAAAAATTTAAAATATTCAGCGAAGTGCGAAGTTGTAGAATTTGAAACCAAGACCTTTACATAGCATTCTATTGGTCTACCACTCGCCTATTGCGTTAATTATCTTTGTAATTATATAATTCTTTTTGTAAATGTAATAGAATCTTAGGGAACGTACCCATATTAAATGTAGCAGCTCTCTGCAGGACAATTTACTAATCCACATCTTAAGCAATGACGATTATAGCACTATCCCGCTATTCTCTTCCGGTGGCCCGCTCGCACGGCGTGGAGAGGTACATGTAGTGCGGGTCTATGGAGTCGTACGCCGCTTTTTCTGTCGCCCTGGCTGGATTTAGCGGGCCGTGACCACCTCATAGCCCGTCGCCAAAAAAAGAAAAAAACCCACTATTCTCGTGAAAGACCTATATGGAGCAAGGAACGGCATAAATCTTAATGATAATGATGGGCTTCCATAACTGAAAGTTTATATTATGTAAAGCTTTCACCTCGATTAAGACTAACTGAAATTAGAGTAACATATATTTTTTTATGAACTTCATTAATTTGTCTCAATTTACTTGAGCTGTCAATCAAACTTTCACTAAGAAAAAATTGATGGAGGAAATTGAATTCATTGTTCCTCGTCAAAAAGTTTTAAAAATCCTCGAGCGCTTATTAGGGTTAAAGTTGAAAGAGAGTAACAGTTCTGATTTTTAAGTGTTAGATGAAATTAATGTAGCTTACAATAATTTTGCAAATTTTAATATATTATGTAAATGTGGCACTTCTGTTGGGTATAGGACTACAGTAGATGAGGGCAATAGACCTTGCCTTCTCCACGACACTGTAAGATAGGTCAGCGAAAGTATTTTTTTTACTTTTCTTTCTCTTTAAAGTTAACATTGTAGGATTACACTGTTGAGAGTTCTCTGTCTACAACCGCGGGCCGGTCCGTCTGGGGTAGTACCACACTCTCGTAGAAGATCGACGTTTGAGTAATGGCAATGTGCTATCGCGCTTCGTTCGGTGAGCGAGAGAGTCAAATGCCCAACTGGGTGGGTTTGGGGTTTGTGTTGGTAGGCAGCGGCATAGCTAAATCCTTGGTATTGCAAAGATCCTTACTCGTTTGCCACCATAAGCAATAAAAAGAGGCCAATTCTGTAAATCGTCGACATTAGATCGTCTCATAATAGTATAAAATGAATGGCTGTAACAATAAACTAATAGAAATGATGATATAAGCACCTAATCCCTCACTCATTAATGTTACGTACGGATCAAAAGACATGATCATTCCTTATTTAGTTCTTATTAAAACAATACCATATTTCATTTTGCTTGTTAATATAACTATTCTATTATCATATTTCTAATATACCAATTGAATAATCTATGAGATATAATTGCGTATTCATATTTGATATATTGAGAAGGAAAACTTGTAATAAAATCATATACCAGTCTGATCGGTGTGGTATAGTAAACGCATTTCCCTCTTCTTATGCAAGAGACTTGAGCCAAATAATAGTCTTATTTGAGTCGAGATTTCATCATCACAGCCCATAAATGTCCCACTGTTGGGCTCGGGCCTCCTCCGTAATGGGAGGGAAATTAACCTACTATACCGCACTGGTCAGACGTGTTGGTATAGGGTTTTGTTTCGAGTTTTCCTTCTCTCATAGAGATGTTAAATGTGTTTTATATACCTTAGTCGTCTCGTACGATCACCCACGGGTAAGATATGGGGTGGTGAATAGTATTCTTACTCCGTCACTACACGGAGTCGAGATTTATTAACAGAAATGAATATGTATATTATAAGCTGGATCTATATTTTTAAGATCTTAATTTTAATTATATATCTTAAACTATAATTTGAAATATATTAATACCTAGCTTCTGCTCGAGGCTTCACCCGCCTAAAAGGTTACTTTCCTAAAGTTTTTCATCCCCTATTTTTATTTTACCCCTTAAGGGTAATATTTTTACAAAATTTTAATATCATATTTATTTATATCTAATCAATAGCCTAAAAGTAAGTTTCAAGCTTTTGGCTTTAAAAATCATGATACTTCCTTACAACTTTTCATACCCTTTTACAGGCTTTTTTTGCATTAAAAAGTAGCCTATGTTCTTTATCAGGCTCTAGACTATCTGTGTACCAAATTTCAATTAGATCGGTTCAGTAATTTTGGCGTGAAAGAGCGACAGACAGATAAAGTTACTTTCGCATTTATTATATTAGTAAGGATAGTTATTTTAAAGATAATATAATAAATGTAAACTGAATATAAATTCTGTATCATAGGGATTTTACAAATCTAATTAACGTACACAAATAATATCTAGACTCAAAAAAATCTATATCTATCAAACAAATAGATTGATAAATATATAAACATGATTTGTAGTGAGGGGTTCACTTCCCATAGGTATTTACTTGTTACCTGTGCGTTAATACTCTCTTAGAAAAAAAAATTAGTTCGATCACCTATCTATTAATCGTAGCGGCAATGACATTCTTTGTAAATTTCAAGATAATGTTCTGTACTAAGAAAGTAATCCTTGTATTACGCAGGACTTTAAAAACAAATAATTATAATCACACAACAAAACGCAATCAGGGGATACATATTACAATCAGACTCAGATGAGTAATTTGTGGAATGCATAATGTCCTACGCGGGCATCGAACTCACAGCACTGGCACGACACGTTATCACCTTAACTACTATTGTCAGTGCAGATAGACGGTTTAATGGATGGTTATTTGCTTGGTACATGTTGTTGATTTTCCTACATTTAAAATGGATGACTATTTCTAACTATGAATAGCATGATATGTCGTCACCACTACACCACTTTTGATGAATATATATACTTTATTAGCAAACACAGCCCGTTCGTTTGTTTGTAGAAGTTTGATATATTGCAGCGCCGCCTGGTGGTGGGTTATATCAATGGTGATAGCATAAACCTTCGCCTTAAACAAATATATATATAAATATATCAATTTTTTATAATTATCGGTCAAATAGTTATAGATATAGACTACATGTTATATAAAAGTATATAATATAGACGTTATAATCATAGACACTCAACAAACACGTTTACGTTACACCGGATTTAGGGAAGTGATGCTTCGCTCGCAGAAGTGTCGAAGCAATTTACTTCAAGTGCTAAACATAAAGCTTTGAAGTAGTGTAATAGAGTGATCATGATTGCTATCCTTTAATATCTCGCTAAATATTGTTGTATATTTATTTCTTATCTTAAATGCTAGTGTTTGAAGACATATTATAATCTTAATATTATCAATAATGGGACAATTGGGGCAGAAAATTGGATGGCATTTCATATCTTCATCATCTCAGCTTATATGTCTAGTGTTGGGTTCGAAACTCCTCCATAATGGAAGGGAAATTGACCTTTGATTGAATTGAAATATTTTACCACGCTGGTCAGACGCATTGATATAGGGTTTTGTTTTGATTTTTCCTTCTTTTGCATATGCTGTCTTGCATATGTCTCCTCGATAATGGGCGAAATATTGACCTACTATACCAAGAGACCAGTGGGTCAGAGATGTTGGTATAGGGTTTTATATGCGTTTCATATACCTACCTTAGTCGTCTCTTACGATTACCCACAGGTAAGATAGTGGATGGTGAAGTATATTCTTACTCCGTCATCACACGGAAAATGGACGGCATTTAGCTCTATTTATCCCTTTCAGAAAAAGGTGTGAAAAAATAAATGATAATAAAATAACTGCAATCTATGTCTTTTTCTTTCGAAATTCGTTCGAATTTCGTAGTAAAACTTCTGCGAATAGTTCTCTATAATACATTTTTGTATTTTATATATATGTACATATATCATTTGGAGAGAGCGAGTAGGTATGAAAGCGAGTATTGGTGTAAAGATGCGAAAGGGAATGCTCCGATGGTTCGGACGTGTGGAAAGAATACCGAACGAACGTCTGGTTAAGAAGATATACAATGCAAAATTGGAAGGATGTAGGTATCGGGAGAGACCGAGACTAACCTACCTAGAGCAGATTGGTCACGTACTGAAAGAAGGTGGAGTCAAGAGTCTCCGAAACCGGCGAGCGTGTATGAAGAGAATTATGAATGTTGAGGAAGAGAGTGAAGTATGCAAGGATAGAGTTCTCTAGCACTCTGTTCTCTCTGCCTACCCTGCAAGGGATATGTCGTAATGATATGTATGTATGTATGTTCGTATATCATTTGCTAGCGGTTTATTGAAACAATTACTAGGTTACTACATTTTAACGTTTCCGCTTCAAGTTTATCGTCTGTAAACTTGAACGTTAAAATCTGAGTATTATGGTAATCGAGACACAAGAATGAAGTGTTTAGAGAGATGCAAGTAGCTAAATTTATCAAATAAATATATAAGTAATTTACCTATACTATTAAAGAGATTTTTACGTTTGGTGACGGAGTAAGAATACAATTCACCACACCCTATCTTACACGTGAGTGATGAGACCACTAAAGGGTTATAAAACGCATATAACATCTATGTTAGAAAACTTGAAACAAAAACCTATACCAATACGTCTGACCTGCATGGTATCGTATTATAGTATACATTATACTTACTATATATGTTCATTATACTATTAACCTTTACTTCCTGTAAAAGCCGTAAAAATTAGGTGGTCAGCCAAGAAAATAGGTAGCAATACTCTTGAAAAGCTTATAACTGCTAGCAGAGGGGCATTTATGAGCTGAAATTATGATAATATTGCACAAATAAGGCTACCATATCTTTTAAATATTATAAAGCCTTGCGTGTGGTGACCAAGTAAGAATACAATTCGCCACCACCTATTATACCCGTGGGTGATCGTAACAGACGACTAAGGGATATAAAACTCATATAACATCTATGCAAGAGAAGAAAAACTTAAAACAAAACTCTATTCGCCTAACCAGCGTGATATTATCTTGCCCGTTTGGAGGAGGCTCCAACTCAACAGTGGGACGTGTATGAGCTGAGATGAATGCTATAAAATGGCGGAAAATGTTTATCTGGAGAAAGCAGACGTATTAATAATGGATAAATTTCTATTCTTATCTATTAGTTTATCAAAGTCCAAATTAGGCACGTGCTTTTATACTTAAGGAAAAATAATGCCATATACTTGATAAAACTACACTTGATAAAAGAAATAACAATCGCTTTTGATGTTATAAATTTATTCCTTTGCCCATTCTCCTCGTGATTTCTCAAATTCCTCGACCTTCTTCATTTTAATCTCACGTACTCACAATACGTTACATACATACATACATATCATCACGCCATATTCTTTGCAGGGTAGGCAGAGAGAACAGAGTGCCAGAGAACTCTATCCTTGCATACTTTACTCGCTTCCTCAACATTCAGAATTCTCTTAATACATGCTCGCCGGTTTCGGAGACTCTTGACACTTTTACAGTAGGTATGTTAAACTCTATATAATAAAAATGTACGCCATTTTGTATAAAAAATTGTAAGAGTAAAGCTTATAAAGTTTTTTTTGCACAAAGCTAACAATAAAACTTCTAAAATTAAAGCTTTTCGTAGATAAAAAAAACCACAACTAACTTTAACATCATGAGAAGTTTAATTTAAACTAAATAAAAGTGTAACAATTTAAAATGAAACTTGTCTGGTTAATGCCACAAGTTTGCTTGTTTATTGTGTCCTGTGAAAATGATAGCTCTTTTAGGTTTTTTTTTTCTTGTATTGCTAACACTTTAAACTTCGTCAAGTTTCGTGCTTAGAATATATATTAATAGTTATTACGTGGGCAATTTATTTTTTATAATTTTGTTATTATATCGAACTCAAATTATATTATTCTGGCCGTAAGACGTGATGTTTTTCTATACTATTAGTACTTACCAAACATATTATATACATTATCCGTGTGGTGACAGAGGAAGAATACAATTCACCACCCCCTATCTTACTCGTAGGTGACCGTAAGAGATGACTAAGGGATATAAAACGCATATAACATCAATGCAAGAGAATGAAGACTCGAAATAAAACCCTATACTAACACGTCTGACCAGCGTGGTATAGTAGGTTAATTTACCTACCATTACGGAGGAGGCTTGATCCCAACAGTGGGACATATATGACCTGAGATGATGATGAAAATATATACATATAAAAGAATATTTACTTCTAGTATATGAAAAAAAAACAAGAATCAAAATAAATGTAAGAAAACATTTTTCATAAGGTTTAATACAACTATAAATAAAGGCAGCATCATTTATCGAGGTGAGAGTTAAATGAAAACTATCCATATGACCTTTAACTTCGGTTTACTGCTGTGATGTCTCCAGCTAAAAGTCCACTATACGCTCCTACTAGTAGTTTTATAACTACAGTATAGTAGGTACTAGAAGTTTTACGAGTACACCGAAACACAAAGATGCTTTTATTACTACGAATCTTTATTGATTTGTCAGAACATATTGTAGTTTCTGAAGTGTAAGTAAAGTAGATTCCCTAGAGATGGATTTTATTGGTACTTATTTATTACTTACTTAATTCTGTGGTGGCCTAAAAATGTACTCGTAATATGTAAACGCTTTGCACGTAAGTAATTTATATAACTAGATAGATAGTGATCGGTAATTATATTGATAACCCATCCTGACACATGCTTTTCATCTCTCCTTATTACATAATAATTATCCATACCAAGACAATCTCACGTTGCAAATATTCTTTATTACGTTTGCCATTTTCGAACGCCGTATAGGTACATTGTAGGGTGGGTCTATGAGGTCGAACACCGCTTCTCTTGTCGCCCCAGATGGGTTAGCAGGGCATGGCCGCATCGTAGCCAAAAAAAAAAACATATCGACACTATTTTTTTTACCTTATCTATGCTTATTACACCGCGTATCCATAGACATATATTATCGAGAAAATTTCCGTGCGTTTAGGCGTTTCTGCCATGCTTACTATTGCAATAAATCTTAAGGCTCACAAGGCCCCGTTAAGTTATCCCGTATCCGTGGTGCCGTACTGCTGCGCTTATCGTAGCTTTACTACCCTTTACTTATTGGCTGACTAGTCAATATTGCTTTCTGTCTCCCGCTTTGCCTGGGAGGGAAGTGGAATCACTCTTTTTCAACTCCTCCTCTTTAACTTTTCTAATTAAATTTGTTGCGGGTTCCAAGACAATTAAAATCACTTCCCGGGACTGCCTGAGGGTCAAACCTCGGTGTCATTTATAGTGACCATTGTGGATCCTGGCTTACAGGAGTTACAATGGTGGGAATGTGTGGTGGGATTAGTCCCAAAAAAAAGGAATATAATATAAAAAAAAATACTTGTTTTTATACTTATGATATAAATTTAAGTTAAATTTAATCACATTTTTCTGATTTCGCCCATGTTTTCCTTTCGTATTTCCTCTAAAAGGTTTAACCTGATCCCCGGTCGACGTCAGAGCTCATTTCTCGCTAAATCTCCATCATTTCGCTGCGAACCTTTATGAATCCCGATAATAACATTATACCTTCCAACGGGCTCGTGTCACTATAATTTAATTTCTTCCCTTATTCGTGCTGAAATTACACTGCGATTTAGATAAACACACCAGTCTTGAACTAAAATATTATTGAGTATCTCTTTATCTCTATCATCCTACCTTTTTGTATGGTAACGGAGTAAAAATACAATTACCTACTCCCCCATCTCCACCGTATCTTGCCCGTGGATGTGGTAAATGACAAAGGGACTAAATATACATTTAAAGAGTCCATTTACCTCCTATTATGGAGGAGGCTCGAGTCCAATAGTGAGACATATGTAGCGGACATGATGGTGATCACTATCGTTGTCAACATCTCAGCTCATATATGTACGTACGACTAAATTTGAGCCTCCTTCACAATGGTAGATAATTGTGATGATAATTCGTGATGATCGGTACGTTAATCGTAGCATAAAAAGTAACAGACAAACAAACTGCCATAATATTAGTTAAGATAGTAATCTTCTTAATATATATAAACTAGCGACCCGCCCTCGCTTCGCTTCGGTTACGTTCATTCAGTTGTGTTGTTTACTTTTCCTACATAGAATTCCTTTCGAAGAAGGAATTTCTTAAAACCCTACTTCATCTGACCTTTATAGGCCAGAAAGAAAGTCCACACCAAATTCGAAGTCTGTAGGGCCAGTATATGGAAATGTAGATTTTTTGCTCCTCTCTTCGCCGTGCGAGCGGGCCACCGGTACCCGATCTTTGTCTTCGGTGGCCTGCCCATCTTGAGCATATAGACATTTATGCCATGGCGGACTTTTTTGTAGGCATATATAAGATATACTCGTACAATTCCACTACACTACCAAAACTTTTGGGCCCCGAGCTCGAACGCGAGGTGGCCGCGCGGCCCGGTATCACAGGCAGCGCGGTGACACGAAAATAATTTCGTTGCGCATTATTTTAATCTTGCTATATCTGCTAAGGTATTGATTTAATTTGCATGGTCTGAAGGAAAAAAAATATCTTTGTGAAATGCTCAAGCCAACTAATATATTTAAAATGATAAGGATTAATACAGTAATTGTGTAAATAGCTTTTCAATTATCGTTTTATAATAAACCATTTTTTAAAGTATTAAAATGGATATAGTATGTTATCCTTAAGAGATAAGCATATACCATTGCGGACTTTTTTGTAGGCCCTTTTAAGCTGTACAATACTGTAGTACATTATTTTGATCTATTTCGTAGGGTTCAGCGAGCGTTTGCAATGGAAGCGCAAAATAATGTGTTTATTTACGACATCACATTAGAAACCTCCAAAATAACAGTATTTTTCCACTATTTATTGGATGTTATTATACATATAATGCTTCCTCTTCAATCACTCTATCTATTAAAAAAACCACATCATAATCCGTTGCGTAGTTTTAAAGATTTAATCATACAAGGGGACACGAAGACAGAAAAAGCGACTTTGTTTTATATTATGTAGTGATTACGCGTTACGTTGTTTGTCCGCGATGGACTCCTAAAGTACTTAACCAATTTTAATCAAATTTGCAGAGCCTGTATAGTTTGATCCTACTTAAAAGATAGGATAGCTTACATCTCAATTTATACTCACAATAATATTTTATTGCAAATTATTTGACAGTCACAATTATCTGCTATCTCACGCTATGTTAAACTTACTAACATTTCATATAAGTTACAATTTATTAGCATTACCACCACGTGTTACCGAGGCTACCTTAGCCACAGCAACGCGTGGCCGGGTCTGTTAGTCTTAATATTTATAAATTACGCGTCACGTTGTTTGTCCGCGATGGACTCCTAAAGTACTTAAACCGAATTTAATCAAATTTGCACAGGTAGTCAAACTACACATGTAATTTGATCCAACTTAAAAGATAGGATAGCTTCCATCTCAATTTATAGTTGCATTATTATTTTATTGCAAATTATTTGTCTATTTGACAGTCACAATTATCTGTTATCTCCAAACGATTCAAACAGCTGCCGGTATCTGTTGACTGGATTGAGTAAGTATTTAATAGATGGCGCTATGATAAACGTGCAAACGTTTCATATAAGCTACAATATTAGCATAACCACCACGTGTTACTGAGGCTACCTTAGCCACAGCAACGCGTGGTCGAGTCTGTAGACTATAGATTGAAAACGCTGATCCTAAAGTGATTCGATAAGAAAACCCACCCCACACGAGCTCCTATCATTAATAGTATGATCATCGAACCCAAAAAAATGTGTTCTATCAAATTTTATTTTATATTTTGATATAATTTTCTACGTATATTAAGCGAATAAATCTCTTGATGAAAACCTTTTAGAAATTAGCTTTTAGTCTATAAAAAACCTTGCTCTTTTTAATATTTCTCTGTGCTTTGATAAGATTTAAATATATGAATAAGATATGTATAATTTTACTATGAATTATAATTAACTAATATTGACTATTAATGCGACTGAGATTATTTGATTTTATAGACTAGAATATCTATCCGTGTGGTGACGGAGTAAGAATACAATTCACCACCCCCTATTCTACTCGTGGATGATCGTAAGAGACGACTAAGGGATATAAAACGTATATAACATCTATACAAGAGAAGGAAACCTCGAAACAAAACTCTATACCAACACGTCTGTTCAGCGTGGTATAGTAGGTCATTTCCCTCCCATTTTGGAGGAGGCTCGAACCCAACAGTGGGACATATATGAGTTGAGATGATCATAATGAATGAGACTAGAATATCTTGTTGACTGAGCTAGGTTCGGTATTTTCTTTTAAGTAAATTGTGTTATTTGGCAAATATTTTAGATATTAAGAACATTTCTAATTTTATTTTTAATAATGAAGTAATGAAAGAAATATTAAAATGAAAAAAAGGCAAAAATAATAAAAAAAGAAAGTCAAAGATCCAATTAGCATCTGCGTCATCCGGTACGTGGTCGCCACTCTAGAACCTTTTTTCTCCAGCGGTTGTCGGTTCTTCGAGCGATGTGGCCAGCCCATTACCACTTCAGCGTGCTAATTCTTCATGCTATGTCGGTTACACCCGTTCTTCTGCGGATTTCCGTATTACGGATTCTATCACGCAGAGAAATCCCGAGCATAATATATAGCATAAATAACTCGCTCCATAGCACGCTGAGCGACTTTGAGCTTGGTTATGAGGCCTACATTTAGGGACCACGTTTCCGTACCGTAAGTCATCACTGGTAACACACACTGGTTGTAGACCTGTGTTTTCAGACACTATGTTGGACGAGAAGATCCTCTTAAGTTACCCGAACGCTGCCCAACCGAGTTGGATTCGAGAAATATACAAATATAAAAAATGTATGAAAAAAAATATATAAAAATATATGAAAAAGTATGCTCATTTAAAGATATTAGATAGATTAATAGATTAGATTAGATATCTATCAAGGCACAGATGGCATAGTGGTTAAGATACCGAACTTCCATGGCAATGTCGTGGGTTCGATTCCCACGCATGATAATACTTTGTACGATCACACACACACACACACACACAAAGTGTTGTTCTGAGTCTGAGCGTAATTTGTCTGCGTTAATTGCATGTTTTTAAAGTCCTCCGCGAGTATTATATAAGTTCTAAATACCTATTAGTAGTAGAACCACGCTGTTCACAGTTCTCTGTCTACAGCCGCGGGCCGGTCCGTCCGGGGTAGGTAGTACCACACTCTCGCAGAAGGTCGACGTCTGTGTAATGGCAATGTGCTATTGCACTTCGTTCAGTGAGCGAGAGAGCCGGAAGCCCAATTGTAATGGTAGGTAGCGGCCTAGCTATACCCTTGGTATTGCAAAGGTCCATGGGCGGTGGTGACACTTACAATCAAGTGTGCAGCTTGCTCGTTTACCACTATAAGCAATAAAAAAAAATCTATATTGATATCATAAGTTTGATTTCTATGTACTACAATTTTTATGCTATCCACAAATATTAATTAATCTAAATCTAGTTGTACGTAAACTGTATGTTTATTAAGTCTTTATAATGTTATTGTGTTTATAATGTTTTTAAATTTATTTTTTTTAAATTTTAATTTAGTTTACCAACATTTGTTTAAATTTTATTAATAAACGTATTGAAGTACAAATAACAGTGTAACATCTAATTAAAAGTAAACACCACATGCACATTAAATATAATTATTTGAGCAGATATCAAAAATATTTATAGGCTATTCCGAACCATTTAAATCATCGTAGATAATATGGAACTATCCGTGTGGTGACGGTGTAAGAATACAATTTACCACCCCCTATCTTACCCGTGGGTTATCCTAAGAGACAACTAAGGGATATAAAACGCATATCACATCTATGCAAGAGGAGGAATACTGGTATAGTAGGTTAATTTCCCTAGCATTACGGAGGAGGCCCGAGCCCGGCAGTGGGACATATATGGGCTGTAATGATGATGATCTGATAATACAAAAATATATATCACACGATACTGTATAACGCTCAGATTATTCAATCTTCATTCATTTTAATTCCTTCCTTAGACTATAAGTACTATAAAACATTAAATCAAAGAGAGAGAGTTTTTCATGATAGAAGGATATATTCCTTAGTGTGGAGTAGTTTCTTTTTATTGCTTTTGGTGGCTTACGAGCAAGCAGTACACGTGATGGTAAGTATTACTGCCACCCATGGACCTCAGCTATATCAGGGGTACAGCTAGGTCGCTACCTACCAATAAAAATCCACAAACCCACCCAGAAAGTTGGGCTACCGGCTTTCCCGCTCATCAAATGAAGCACAGTAGCACATTGCTATTGCTCAGACGTCGATCTTCTGTGAGACTACCGAGTAGGGGTACTACCCCGAACGGACTGGCCCGAGGAGGAAGCGAGTGAAGTATTCAAGGATAGAGTTCTCCTGCACTCTGTTCTCTCTGCCTACCTGCAAGGGATATGGCGTGATGATATGTATGTATGTAATGGAATGTCGCCTTGGTTTGACGTCAATATCGGCGTTAAGCAGGGGTGCGTTCTGTCAGCCAGGCTGTTTATCATATATCTGGATAAATGTCTTCAAAGGTTGAACGATATGAATGTGGGAGTCCAGATGGGCGACTCAGTGGTCACTGCTCTGCTATGCAGATGATGCAGTCCTTTTGCAGATGATGCAGTCCTTCTGCAGATGATGCAGTCCTTCTGGCACAATCAGCGACTGACCTGCAGACCCTAGTCGACACAGTGATAGAAGATTGTAAGAAAAGGGGTCTACGCGTGAATGTGAGCAAAAACAACATAATGGTCTTTGAAAGAGATGAAGCCAGAACAGATGTAAGAGTAACAATAGGTAATGATGTACTAGAGCAAGTGGATGAATTTGTATATCTTGGATGTGGATTTAGCCGAGATGGAAGGTACACCACTGATATAGAGCGAAGAGTGAATGCGAGAAATAGAGTGAATGGAGCATTGGGACAACTTCTCGGTAGCCACCACCTCAGCCAGAAGGCATGTGTAGCTATACATAACGCAGTGCTTGTCCCAACATTACTGTATAGAAGTGAGAGTTGGGTATGCAGAAAAGAGTATGAAAGTAAAATTAATGCGGTCGAAATGCGATCTCTACGGAAAATCTGTAGAGTTAGGCTGACCGATCGCATTCGTAACGACGACGTAAGAGAGCAAGTAGGTATGAAAGAGAGTAATGGTGTAAAGATGTGAAAGGGAATGCTCCGATGGTTCGGACATGTGGCAAGAATGCCGAACGAACGTCTGCTTAAGAAGATATACAATGCGAAAGTGGAAGGATGTAGGTACCGGGGGAAACCGAGACTCACCTACCCAGACCAGATCGGTCATGTACTAAAGGAAGGTGGAGTCAAGAGTCTCCGAAACAGGCGAGCGTGTATGAAGAGAATTATGAATGTTGAGGAAGCGAGTGAAGTATGCAAGGATAGAGTTTTCTGGCACTCTGTTCTCTCTGCCTACTCTGCAAGGGATATGGCGTGATGATATGTATGTATGTATGTACGGACCGGCCCGCGGCTGTAGACAGATGTCTGTCAACACATGTATGTATACACATACATGTGTGGTACTACCGCTATTAGATATAATTTTATAAAAAATATATATTTTTATAAAGATTAAGCTAATATAACCTAAATTTTCTTTTCTTTATAAAGTAAAAAAAATCTAGTCACGACATATACGTGATACTAATTTTGTTTAGAAATAATATTAAAGTTGGAATAGCTTTTATATCTCTTATAATTTTTTTTTTCATATCTATTCAACAACTTTAAATAAAGCTTAACTAAATAAATATAAGACTTTAAGAAATTTAAGAGTGGAAAATATATGAGATAGTAGTGAAAACAATAGATTGATATAGAATGATTTTAAAATCAACCCTTAACTTATAAACTATATCTATTTTACAAGTCCACTTGACGTTAATTGGGTATTTGTAGTATTAAGTACATAGCCAGGTAACTGCCTACTGTAACGTGGGGTATATTATGTATTTACATACCTTAATCGATTTTTTTGATCACCCACGGCAAATAAGGTGGTAACCATAATATTTTTACTGGGTCAACACTCGGATAATTTAAATAATGAATATATATAAATAATGATTATCAGGGTAACCGTAATAAACCGATGACAAAGATCGGGTACCGGTGGCCCGCTCGCACGGCGAAGATAGGTAATTGCGCCGCCTCTTCCGTCGCCCGGGACCGATTAGGCAGGGCGCGATCACGTCCATAGTCCACGGCAAAAAAAAAAAGAATGGGTAACCATATATCAGGGTAACCATAATCTTCTTACTGGGGCAACACTCGGATAATGTAAAAAATGACTATTTATAAATAATGATCATCATCATCATGTCAGCTCATATATGTCCCGTCTCATTGCTGGCCTCGAGTCTTCTCCATACTAGGAGAGAAATTACATACATACATACATATCATCACGCCATATCCCTTGCAGGGTAGGCAGAGAGAACAGAGTGCCAGGGAACTCTATCTTTGCATACTTCACTCGCTTCCTCAACATTCATAATTCTCTTCATACACGCTCGCCGATTTCGGAGACTCTTGACTCTACCTTCCTTCAGTACATGACCGATCTGGTCTAGGTAGGTTAGTCTCGGTCACCCTCGGTAACTACATCCTTCCACTTTCGCATTGTATATCTTCTTAACCAGACGTTCTTTCTGCATTCTTTCCACATGTCCGAACCATCGGAGCATTCCCTTTCGCATCTTTACACCAATACTCTCTTTCATACCTACTCGCACTCTTTCGCACTTCACGTAGGTCCAGCAAATTTTCATACTTTAAAGTATATTATTAATATTGGGAGTTTATTTTTAGAGAACTAACACAGTATCCCGCTCGGAGAAATCAGGTTCAGGGTTAGGTAGAACATCATCAATGTGATTTCTATTAAATGACATATTTGGTTTGAATCAAAGCTTGAGTAACCAAAGGGTATTTTTTTATGTCCGTTAGTAAATACGTCGCCCATCGTGAAACTATAACTTTCATCTTCGCTCTTATACGTCTAATAGCTGGCATCCAGCTTCCTTTGCATTGGGAGGGCAATTGACCAACTATACCAGGCAAGTCAGGGGTATTGGTATAGGGTTTGAATTTTCCTTCTCTTATTTAGATGTTGAGTGCATATTAAATCCCTGTGTGATCTTTTACTGTCGTAAAAGAGAGAACGTGGTGAGTTGTATTCTTACTCCCTCACCACTGAAAATAATAATAATCTGAATAATCTGGAAATAATTTGACTTTATTTGAGGCAAACGTGATAAATAAATCATAAAGGTTCCATTTGAAAATCAGCGCCAGGGCTTTGTAACCTGGCACATGCTGAAATGGAATCCTGGTTGATACATTTTTAATATACATAGCCTCATGTTATTTTTGTATAATTTGTAATATGTATCAATAAAAATTTTCTTTCTTTCTTTCTTTCTATAAATGATTAAATAATCATGACCGTTTCGCTATTTGTCCTTTTTTTAACCAAAGCGTTGCTCAGCTGGACGAATTACATAAGTCAGAAAAGATTACTTACGATAGTTGAGTGAAAGGGCAATAACATGGCAAGTTTTAAAATTCTGTACTACCCTCTATTTACTTCATACTATTGAATTAAAAAAGAGATATGTCCTTTGACGCACCACCGTTATAAAAGAAAAAGTTGAAACCAATTTAAAGCTGTTTAGCTTTTCATACAAGTGGCATTGAAACGTATAATTACTATCTTTACAGTCAAAACACTTAACCGCCGTCATTAAAATGAAACCATGCTTTATTTGGATCTTGATAACAAATATGAAATTGTTCAGATACAGATAATAATGATAACAGTTCTTGTTAACGAGGGTTATTATATGAAATATTTTCCATTTCATTACAAAATTACCCTGCCTTCAAATGAGTAAATAAAAGTAAAAGGTAATATAAATACATTTTTACGGCTTTTATCGCGTTTGTATTTTATTTTTAATTTACCAGTGTTTCGAACACTTTACAGCGTTCATGATCATGGTGGGACTAAGGTGTCTTACGTCCAATAAGACGCTAACTTTATAGACTATTATAGAGATTTATATCTACCCGAAAGGTCCATCCTTTTAGTTTTTTTGGCGGATCTTTTTCAGTGTGGCCGCGTTCCGATCCCGTGGTAGTTTCTTTCAACTAGTAAGTTCTTTAAACTATCGTAGTTTCTTTAAACTATCGTAGTTCTTTAAACTAGTAAATTACCATAATATAATAATTATCTATAATATAATAATAACTGACCATAAAAAAATATATATTTTTTTATATGTGATCATTTTTTTTCTATACAGACAATAAATTTGTATCAAAAATGTATGTCGAAATTTAATAATTAATACTGCATCCGGCATCATAATTATAATTAATTTATTATTGATATTTAGTATAAAGTGCTTTTTAAATTGTTAAGTGAATATAATCTCGGCTCATATATGTTGCACTGCTCGAGCTCGAGCCTCCTCCATAATAGGAGGGAAATTAACCAAACTCTACCATGCCTGATCAGACGGGTTGGTATAGGGTTTTATTTAGAGTTTTTCTTCTCTTACATAAATATTATATGTAGGTATATTATGTTCCATAATCATCTTTTACGATACCTTTTTTTTGCGGTGGATTATGGATGTGGTCTCGCCCCGCCAAATCGTCCACACTGACGGAAGAGGCGGCGCGTGACCCCATAAACCCACCATGCAAACTCCTCTCATCGCCGTGCAAGCGAGCCACTGGTACCCGATCTTTGTCTTCGGTGACCCGCCCGACGGTTTACTCTCACGGGTTCCTCTTACGAAACTCACGGGTAAGATAGAAGTAGTAAAATCTTCTTAGATCACCACAAGAAAAATTGTTAAGTAACTATACTCTATTTATATGTTAGTATATTTGGTGCAAAATGCTTGTTTTACGTTTTATATGTATGAAAGGTATCCTGTTACGTTTTATATGTACGTTTTATATGTATGGATATTTGGTTGGCTTACATTGGCACATGAATACAGTACACAGTGGCTTTTTGCCCACTGAAGATCTCCCATGGGAAAAGAAAAGCTCATTCAACATTAGACACACTGTATTCTGAACACATTAAGAATAGCATATATATATACAATGAAGAACCAGTGTGTGTTACCAGCGATGAGTTACGGCACTGAAACGTGGCCTCTAAATGTCGGCCTCATAAAGATGCTCAAAGTCGCTCAGCGTGCTATGGAAAGGGCTATGCTCAGTATTTTTCTACGTGACAAAAGCCGGAATACGGAAATCCGTAGAAGAATGGGTGTAACCGACATAGCCCGAAGAATTAGCACGTTGAAGTGACAATGGGAAGGCCACATCGCTCGACGAACCGACAACCGTTGGGAAAGAAAGGTTCTCGAGTGGCGACCACGAATCGGACGACGCAGCGTAGGACGACCCCCACTCGGTGGACTGATGACATTATCAAGGTAGCAGGAAACCGTTGGATGCAGGTGGCACAGGACCGTTGCAAATGGCATTCTCGTGGGGAGGCTTATGTTCAACAGTGGACGTTTACAGGCTGATGGATGGATGGATGGATACAATGAAGAAAAAAAAACACAAGTTTTTTTTTAATATAATTTATTTTCTGACTAGAAACACCTAATGATACTAGCTTTGGCTTTTCCTTTTAGGTCGCCTCCAAGAAAGCCACCAGAAACATTGAGATCATAGAAAATATTATTTACAATAATAGATGAGAATCAACCAGAATTTTTCTTATTCATAACACACTATTAAAATTTACATACATATACTCGTATTTTAAGCTCTTATATAATCATAGAAGTTAAAAGCTATAATTAATTATATTTTTAATATTATTAACCACTTTTTCAATTATATTATGACAATCTGATGAATTTTTAAATTGTTTTAGCTATCAAAGAATCTTATCAGGTGTATAATAACATATACATTTAATAAAATAGCTATTTACAATATAACATATATATTTAAATACATTTAGCTAATGTTAATACTATACATACATAATATAAATAGTGTATGTGTATGCAAACCCTGAGGCTATGGGGTAAGAACATAATTGTCGCTAATTACTTGCCTGTGGGAGTCATAAAAATTGACTAAAAGTTCACCAGGAAAGCAGGAGCTCTTCCCTTAGAAACTTATAGCAGCTTACTGCGATCACTAACCCGCCTGCCAAGCATAACAATTACGGCACTATTTCCTCATATGTATTAGGGAGACCTCCATCCAGCAGTGGACGGTAAAAGTCTGTATTACGATGGATATACACTACCGTCCAAAAGTTTGGAAGCACACCTGTTTTCAAACAAAACAAATAAATGCCGACTAATAGCGGTAAAAATTAGCAATAATCTTAAGTTTTACAACCTTTTACGACTGTCTACACAAACACAAAAGGATTATTATCCTACATTCATCAAGTTTTATGGAATTCCTTAATATTGACGAAACACGTGTTTTATGACTTAATCCGTCGGCTACTTTATCCTATGCAATGGTGTAGTTTTATTGATAATGTTTGCTGGTTTTAACTTTTTTAGACCTTATTCAGTCGCACTTGAGCATTGGCACGTGAAAGTTGTGATATTAACATTGTCTGTATTCGAAAGATATCGGCTACTACTTTGACCGTATTTTTTCTTCTGAAAATGGCAAAACGCAAGCAAATCACGCTTGAACAGCGAAGCGCTATTTGCACTCTACGCGAGGAAGGATACAGTGAACGTCAAATCGCAGAAAGGCTCGGAATTTCTTGTAAAGGTGTCCACTATACCCTTGCTAGAAAACAAGAAACGGGGAAAAATGAAGATAGAAAGAGATCTGGTAGGCCCAAATCCACAACAAATCAAGAGGACAACTTCATTAGAGTTCTTTCTAAACGGAATCGACGCTTAACTGCACCACAGATCACTGCAGCTCTGAATGATACGCGAGAAACACCCATTTCAACAACTACTGTTAAAAGACGCTTACTGTCTGCGGGATTAAGAGGATGTGTTGCTGCTAAAAAACCCAAACTAACAAATCGACATAAGAAAAATAGACTAGAATGGGCAAAAGCGCATAAAAACTGGACTATAGAACAATGGGAAAATGTCCTTTGGAGTGACGAATCAAAATTTCAGATTTTCGGATCCAATAGACGTGTCTTTGTACGCCGGTCAAAAGAAGAGAGGGCTTCAGAGGCATGTACAGTGCCTACCATCAAACATGGTGGTGGTAATGTCATGGTTTGGGGGTGTTTTGGCAACAGTAAACCCGGCAATCTTGTGAGGATAACCGGAAAATTAAACAAGGAAGGCTATTTAAAAATTCTCCAAGATTCTGCCATACCCAGTGGACTAAGTCTCATTGGTTCTGGATTCATTTTTCAACAGGATAATGATCCTAAGCATTCGTCTAAATTGTGCCAGAACTTTTTAAACAAGAAAAAAGCTGAAAACATTTTAAACATCATGCAATGGCCATCTCAATCCCCTGATCTTTCTCCCATTGAACTTGTTTGGGATGAACTTGACAGGAGGGTGAAAAGTCGTTGTCCTACGAGCTCAGAACATTTGTGGCAGCTATTAGAGAACGAATGGAACAAATTAGATAAAGATTATTTTAAAAAATTGATTAATAGAATGCCCAGAATATGTGAGAAGATTATAAAGGAGAAAGGTGGACACTTTGATGAAGCTAAAATTTAATCTAATTTACCATTGTATATTATTTTTTTATTTTGTTTAAGTTAGTTTCTGTTTGTTCTTTATTTTTTTATCAATACATTTAAATTTAAATGACTTAGTTTGGTTTTATTCGATTTTACCTTGCTGCTTCCAAACTTTTGGACGGTAGTGTATATGTAGATTTAATAAGAATTATAATGGTCATATTGAAATATATAGAAATTCAGTTTTAATTAAATTAACACGTCCGTTATTTAATTTAATTCATTATTATATACATACAGCATTAGATTATGATGATTTTATACCATAGCTAAGACTAAAATTAAGGAATGTTTCCATTTAAATAACTATGGCTAAAATTTCTTTGGTATACAATTATTATATATATAATGGTTTCTAACGCAGTGCTTGTCCCAACATTACTATATGGAAGCGAGAGTTGGGTATGCAGAAAAGAGCATGAAAGTAAAATTAATGTGGTCAAAATGCGATCGCTACGAAAAATCTGTGGAGTTAGGCTGACCGATCGCATTCGTAATGACGATGTAGGAGAGCGAGTATGTATGAAAGAGAGTATTGGTGTAATGATGCGAAAGGGAATGCTCCGATGATTTAAACATGTGGAAAGAATGCCGAACGAACGTCTGGTTAAGAAGATATACAATGCGAAAGTGGAAGGATGTAGGCACCGGGTGAGACCGAGACTAACCTACCTAGACCAGATTGGTCATGTACTGAAGGAAGGTGGAGTCAAGAGTCTCCAAAACCGGCGAGCGTGTATTAGTAAGGATATATATACATATATATATATCCTTACTAATATTATAAATGCGAAAGTAACTCTGTCTGTTTGTCGCTCTTTCACGCCAAAACTACTGAACCGATCTAAATAAAATTTGGTACACAGATAGTCTAGAGCCTGATAAAGGACATAGGCTACTTTATAATGCAAAAAAAAAAGGTTGTAAAGGGGGACGAAAATTTGTAAGGAAGTATCGTCATTTTTAAAGCCAGAAGCTTAAAACTTATTTTTAGGCTATTGGTTAGATATAAATAAATAGGACATTTATAAAATTTTGTAAAAAACTTACTTCAGGAATAAAATAAGAATAGGGGATGAAAGACTTTAGAAAAGTAACATTTTACGCGGGCGAAGCCACGGGCAGAAGATAGGAGGGCAGAGGATAAGAGATCTTTCCTCTCAATGAAATTTGAAGTACAGCGCATACAAATAAACTGTTTAGTGGAATTTTGTATTATTATTTTGTCGCTTTAGGTGCGCATACAAATGAATTAGTTATTAGAAGCTTTTCAACAATGCGTACGACAAGATACTGTAAATACTGACAATTAACAAGACAATTCTAATGTTCTTTTCTCTAAATGATGATGATTAAGATGCGCCATAGTCATACGGTTGCAAGATTTTTTTTTAATTAAAAGCAAATCGTTTTAGCTTTTTGATTCTTTATCTAGCAAATATTCAGTTGAGAGTTCAAGAGATGTTTAAAATAGTTTAATCGATACAAAAGATTGTGTGTGCCCTACTATTTATTTATATAAAATTTTAAATAATTAAACTTACAGAAAATTATTTACATTAATATCGAATGAATGATATGTTCTACGATAATATTGTGTATTTACTTTACATTATTATAACTAATAAAGATCATTAGCGCTTTTCCCCGTTTCAATTTTATACTTATATATAATATGCATATATGTATAGTGCTTACTTATTGCTTAGCATCAGGAAAAGTAATAGGTATTGCTTATGCACAAATATAATTGTAAATGTGATTTCTATAAACCAAAATACAGTTTGACTAATAATAGAGATGTAATTTACAATAGTATTTTAATGTATATAATGTTAATTTAATGAAATAAAAAATATGATTTTCGGTTCATATTAGGTACTTAAAAAAATAAATAATATATCACTTTGCCCCTACATAAAAGGGGCTGTTCATTAATCACGTGAGGTTTGAAAGGGGGGAAGGGGTTTCACAAAAAACACGAAATATCACAAGAGGGAGGGGATGGGGTGTAGTAAGATGTCACGTGTATTTATTATTTCGTTTCTAAACTGAAAAGTGGTGTGTAGTGTGACTTTGACTTGCCGTTGCCATAGGTGATCTTATAAAGACCTTTTTGCAAAGTATAAAAAAGCAAAAAACCGAGAATTTAATGAGCTGTGGGCTGCTTTTTTGAAGGTACTTTAAATTCACGTGATGTTTTTTTCATAGTCTTAAACCTCACCACGTATCACCTAGGGGGAGGAGGGTTAAATATTCTAAAAAAAGATCACGTGATTAATGGACGTCCCCAAATGAAAGAAGTATTAATAATTTGGTGTATTTATTGCTAAATTTATGTATAAAAAGCAGATTAATGAATTATTATTACTATTTTATAATGGCTTCTTGAAGTTAAATATCCGTTATCGGTGTTTATCTAAGGGAATTCCAATAATCTTTGCCATAAACCTTATAAGGCTTATTACATATAATAAGTGGACTCATTTCTCATTTATATTTACTATCTACTAATTACTTCTTATTATATAAATTTCGTATTGTATAATGACGGAATTAACCTAAATAATAAAGAAAACATAACATTCTATACAATTAAGCCGGATTTTATTAGTATATTTTTTAAAAGAACAACAAAGTTGAAGTAAATAGCAACGATATTAATGTCTTTAATTTTATAACTTGGAAAAAACAAAGGCTGTCATATTTTTTTTTGTTTATGAAATTTTGATACTTTAAATTGAAATCGTGCTTAACTACAGAATTTTGTTAAGTCGACCTCATTATTTAAATATTTTACAATTTTCTTAACGATATTTACAAATGTTAACTATGTACACGTAATCATTATATTTACAGAAGTATCACAGGAATTTTAAGTTAATCAAGTTGGAGCCTGTCTGTAAACAGTATGTTACTTTAAATGACTAAATACAACACAAACTTGTTTACAAATTTCATAATATGTATTATGTATAGAAAAACTCAATCATTTTTCGCTCGTAATTAAGTTTCTATAAATAATCAAGCATGTTAAATGCTAAATTTCAGTAATTTGAATATTTATTATTGGTTCATATTTATATAATTTTTAAGTGTAAAATAATGTAAGTTTATCTATAAAATCAGTCGTTTCTTCGAATAAATAAAAATTATTATAATTAGACTAAAACATACTTTATATTTCTTATAGAAAACATCATAAGGATAAATATGACATATTTTATCGTGTTTCAGTATTTTTTTATTTGCCTAATTACAGAATTATAATAAAAATAAATTAATTTTGAAACACGTTTCAACATACATCTAAGATTTATTTTGTAGCCCTAAGAGCATTTAATACTTTTAGTACCTTAATAATTATAAGTCCATTAATATTAATTCTTTATTGCTGATGTAAATAGATAATATAATGACAGAATGATATGATATATTTGAATCTAATTATATTTAAGAAATGATTAATGATATCGCATCTTGGCTAATGTTAAAAGTCTTTAGTTACAAAGCATAAGCGCCATAGTCCTTCGCTGAGCGTACATATTTTTTTACATATATTTCGTCTGATTCTATGATTACATTTTATTTAAACAGCAATAGACCACTTGAAAACGAACGATGAAACAATTTATAAAATTCACTAAATTCGATTTTTTTTAAGTAAGTTTTAGGATATTTCTTATGTACAATATTAATACCTTGGTATAAAAAATACTAGGTATTTTACCTAGTATTTTTTTTTTTTTAGTAGTTCAAACTACATCACTTTTATCAAGCAAACCATTGTTGCTGTTACCATCTTCATGTCATATATGATATTCCCGCAGTGGTCTTACGGATTCGGCTGATGATCTGGGTGTGGGGTCGACACCTGATAGACCCAGTGACCCACTTCGTCGTACAACAAGGGTCTTAGTTCCATAGTCTGTAACGAAGTTATCATTACGCGTAGGAGTATTAGCCCTAACGCTATGATAACCACAGCAAAGAGGATACTTAGTTGTAAGTATTTTTTTAAATGCTTCTCGAAATTCAGTGTTGAATATTGAGTATATTATAGGATTGAATGCTGAGTTTGAATATCCAAGCCATGTCAGGATCTTGAAGGCTAGATCTGTAACAAATGTAATCATTATCATCCTGCTTTTATCCTAATTATTTGGGATTGACGTAATATGTACTCTTCTTCATCATCATCATCACAGCCCACATACGTCCCACCGTTGGGCTTGGGCCTCCTCCATAATGGGAGGGAAATTAATCTACTATACCGCGCTGGTCAGACGTGTTGGTATAGGCGTATTGATGTGTTGTACTCTTCTTACATTGAACATATTCCAAAAGTTTTTTCAATAGTTTTATTACTTGCCACCTGCCTGATGTTATTTTTTTTGTGAATGTAATTGTTGACAGCATCAGATGGAGTTGCATGAGCAGTTTATTGTCTTTAGTCGTCTTTTACGCAACCCTCAGTAATATTATCATCATTATCATCATCTTGCTCTTATCCCAATTACTTGGGGTCGACTCAATATGTCATCTTCCTCCATACAGTCCTATCAGGCGTCATATCTGCAGTCACTCCCTGTCTATCCATGTCATACCTCACGCAGTCCATCCATCTTTTCTTTGGTCTTCCTTTACCCCTAAAGCCTTCAACATTCATATTTAAAACTTTCCTCACAACATTACTTTCATCCCGTCTCATCACATGTCCATACCATGTTAACTTTTCACTCCTTAACTTTTCCATCACTGGCCCAACTTTCAAACTTCCTCTTATATGCTCATTTCTTATTTTATCCAATCTCGTCACACCACATATCCACCTCAACATTCGCATCTCCGTTACATGCAGTCGTCTCTCATCCGTAATATCTAATTCGTAATCTCACCCTCAGTAATATAAGGGTTGTTAATATACGTAGAATTCATCATACAGCAAAAACAAAAATAAGCACCACAACTGTATTTATAGAATGTTTATATGGTGACTGAGTAAGAATACAATTCACCACACCCTATCTTACCCGTGGGTTTTTTTAAGAGACGACTAAGGGTATATAAAATGCATATAACATCTATGCAAGAGAAGAAAACTCGAAATGAATCTCTATACCAACACGTCTGACCAGCGTGGTATAGCTTAATTTTCCACCCGTTTGCAGGAGGCTCGAGCCCCAGTAGTGGGACATGTATGAGCTGAGATGATGAATATAAGTACTTTGTTGTAATTAGATTAAAAATAGAATCAGAAGATGTTCTTTTTCTTTGGTTTTTGCATGTCACATCAACGGGTACAAAGACATCACTACAAGAATATGTAAAAAAAAAAAAAAAAATAAAAGAAATAAGTTATTTCATAAGTAATATTATAAACTTCCTTCTACCCGCGTATTCGTCCCCGTAAAAGGTTACTCTCTAAGTTGAATTATTACTAAATAACCCAAGATTAAATTATTGTCCCATCGTCCTTCACCTTAAACTAAGGGTTCAAATTATATTTCCACTAACCTAGTATAAAAATTGATTTTAATTACACCTTTTTTTATTGCTTATGGTGGCAACCGAGCAAACAGCACACCTGATATGTTACTGCCACCCATGGATCTTCGCAGTTCCAAAGTTATAGGTCGTTGCCTACCAACATAAACCCCGAACCCATCCCAGTTGGGCTGCCGGTTCTCTCGCTCACTGAACGAAGTGCAATAGCACATTGCCATTACTAAGACGTCGATCTTTTGCAAGAGTGAGGTATAACCCCGGATGGATCGGCCTGCAGCTGTAGGCAGAAAACTGTCAACAGCGTGGTGTGTCCTACCACTAAAAATATTAGTGGTAGGACCACGCTGTATTAATAATATTTCCACTAACCTAGTATAAAAATTGATTTTAATTACATTTTTTGTTAAAAATTTTATTAATAAGATTCAATAAAAGGCTTTTATTATATTTTTATTTATTGTTATTTATATTAAAAACTCCCAACCACACAATAACTGCGTAATCTGAAATACCTTATCTTCATTGAGATTATAATATTAATTTCAAAATTTCTGAGAATAATGAACGTTGTTTATGAATAGCAGCGTTTCAAGAATTAACATAACAATCAAAACGATTGTGGAAGTCCTTCGTTTATTAAATTTTATAACTTCCAATTATAATAAGATGGATTATTATTGAAGTATATTGAATTTAATTAAATCTAATAAATAACGACTATATTGAAATTATTATTGAGGATATTTGAGACTTTTTTTGCGGTGGACTATGGATGCGTCTCGCCCCGTCAAATCGGCCCGGGGTGATGGAAGAGACGGCGCGTGACCCCATAGATCCACCATGCAAGCTCCTCTCTTTGCCGTGCGAGCGGGCCACCGGTATCCGATCTTTGTCTTCGGTGGCCCGCTCGGCTGAGGATATTTGAGGCTGCTAGAACCAGAGTGGCCTAACTGCATTTTTTGCAACTTTTAACCTAATTGCAATTTCGTAATCGTAAAATGTTAATCTACAAAACCACAACGGTCTAAAATTGTTTACAAGCACTTAACAATAGATAGCAGTACAAGTATATTTTCGGTTTATGTTCAAATCGATTAAATTGAATTTAATTTAATTTAAATTACCTCCATATTGTAAAACATGGTTCTTGTCGTTAGATCGCTCTTGTTATAGCAGCCTCATTTATTGTATATACGGGATATGATTTATATAACTGTTGTATACATAATAGCAAAAGTGGGTCTCATTATCACAAATACTACCAATGCAAGCAGTAGGCACTTATGTCTGTAAAAAAGCGACCAAGAGGTATCGATCTAGCGCAACACTATCGGTGCCTAATATTCTTATTATTGGATTACATTTACTAATTTAAAAAAAGAAACATCAAATAAAAAAAAAATAAGAAATTTTACATATAGTTTATTTTTGTACTGGTAATGAATTTATATTCAAATGTGGGCCAAATTCTTAACAACTGATACTGTAGCGGGTAGATATAAATTTCTATAATAACGATGACTTTTGGACGTAAGACACCTTAGTCCTCCCATGACCATGATCACTGTAAAGTGTTCAAAATGTCGGAAAATTAATAAACAAATACAAACGCGAAAGAATTCGTAAAAGTAGCTTTATTTCAAATGTGTAATACACGCTTAAACATCAGAAACCATTATGAACATGTATCTGAAATCAGATAGTTATATAGATCGATTATTGTTTTATCATTATCATCTGATCTCACAATTATACCCTTACTGGGGTCGAGTCTCTCTGCAATAGGAGACACTATAGTGCCACGCTAATCATACAGCTTGGTTATAATCGAATAGAGATAGGTTTTTATTTCGAGTTTCCCTTCCATTGTACAGTTGTTAAAGGCATATTACATCCATTACCCGTCTTTTTCAATATCCACGAGTAGGAAAGGGAATAGTATTTATAATCCATCATCACATGGATAATTTAAATGACTATTTCTTTTATATTTCTACATATTCACAATCTCGGAAACGGCTCGAACGATTACCATGAATTTTTAGTATGCAGGAGGCTTCGGTAGCGATAAATGTATCTAGCTAAGTTCTTTTTTTTTATAAAAAAACCGTGCTTTATCAATGTTCAGATTGAAAAAAAAAGCTGAATGTGAAATTAAATTTAGCCATAACCTAAAAATAACGCAGTTGAGAAAACAACAGTCTTTTAATCCAGACAGGCCTGATTAAATTCTTAGTTTCCCCTTTTTTAATTATTTTTTAATTTCTCAGCAATTATTTTTTTTATTATTTTTATTTAAATAACCAGCTCATATCCTTATTATATCGATATGATATAAAAATATGAATATTTATTTGTAATTTAAAATCTATATATATATATATCTTGAAACTGCGTAACAATGCGTAAAAGTCCTTTAATATCTAAATTTATTTTCTAGAAAAACACATTTGATCATAAAAAAAAAACACCAAGCTAAGCTTGGCCATCACAATTATTATTAAATAAAAACATAGAATATTATAGATTATGACAAAAAAATAAATAAAAAAATAAGATGTAGAACTTACCTGGTATACAAGTCTTACAAAATGCAGCAACTATATTGACACAGAAGAAAGGAACCCAGCAGAGAAGAAACACTCCCATAATTATTCCAACTGTAATTGCTGCTTTATGATCGGACACGTGATACGGCGATGAATGTACATGCGTATGTACACGGGTACGGACTGATTTCGTACGGTTATCCGGCAATTGAACAGTCCGGGTTACCGCTCGGATGGATTTAACATGCTTCTGGGCGTAGCAGTACAACCTATGAAAAAAAAAAAATTGTTAATAATATATTCTAAAGAAGCAATAGCTGACAGTGAATTAATAATCATTAGTAGTTCTATCTTTCCGTGTGGTGACGGAGTAAGAATACTATTCACCATCCCATATCTTACCCGTGGGTGATCGTATGAGACGACTATGGGTTATAAAACGCATGTAACATCTATGCGAGAGAAGGAAAACTCGAAACAAAACCCTATACCAACACGTCTGACCAGCGCGGTATAGTAGGTTAATTTCTCTCCCATTATGGAGGAGGCCCGAGCCCAACAGTGGGTCATTTATGGGCTGTGATGATGATGATGATGATGAGTAGTTCTATTATCACATTACGTCTGTGTAAGAAACCTATAAAAATATTCTTGATGATACGTTATTAAGGCGGTGTTCCGATATACACTGCGAGCACAGCGAGTTAGGTGTGACGTCATTTGGCCACCGAAGACAAAAATCGGGTACCGGTGGCCCGTTCGCATGGCGAAGAGAGGTGTTTGCAGGGTGGGTCCATGGGGTTGCGTGCTGCCTCTTCTGTCGCCCTCTCGGGCTCCTCTCCTGTCGATGCCCCGACAGCTTTCGCCGTCGAGGCGTCGTCCTCACGCGGTGGCCTCACGTCGGGTGACCGGACAATTCCCCGGTCCGATCACCCGAAGCCTCGGTTAGGGCGGCATCAGGCGCAGGTATTCGCGCCTGCGCCGCCCCGGCCGCTGACGGCGGCCCGGGTCACGGGAGTCCTCCCGGACTCGTTCCGCCGTCTCCTTCTGCGAGATGACAGCCTCGCAAAAGGCGGCGACCGCGTGCCAGTTCCTGACGCTGTCGACCATCGCCCTCGCGACAGCCGGCAGCGTCAGGTCGGCACCGATAACAGCGACGAGGTCACGGCGCTGCCCGTCCCAACTCGGACACACCTCCAGCGTGTGTTGCGCCGTGTCCTCGCCACTGCTGCAATGGTGGCAGGCCGGAGTCCACTCCCTATACGCGACCGTGTGCAGGTACAAACTGAAACACCCGTGCCCCGATAATACCTGCACCAGCCGAAAGGAGAGGACTCCGTGCCACCGCTCCATCCATTCCATCAGTACGGGCCGGAGGGCCTCGACGGTAACGACACCGTGTCTTGGCCTCTCCAGCCGCGTAACCCAACGGGCGATGACGTCTCGGCGGGCGTCCTCGCGCCAGGTGGCTATCTCGCTCAACGATGGGGAGCCACCTTCATCGCGCACTGAGGTAACCCGCCGGTAGAGGTCGGAGAGCATCTCCGCCTCTAGGTCCCACGGGGGTGTCCCGGCCAATAGGCATGCCGCCTCCGTAGACACCGTGCGGTACCCGCGAATGGCTCTGACCGCCATGGCTCGCTGTGGTCTCCACAGCACCGCCCTGAGCTGGGCGTTCAGAGCCCTGGCCCACATCCATGGTCTACCTTGCGGGAAAAAAAAAGGTGTGACGTCATTTAATATACTGCGAAGCCGTTCCTTTATAGTTATATTGGTTACTGCTTTAAAACATAGCGCAGTACAGTGTACTGTGATCGACATTTATAAAAATAATTAGGTTATAAATTTAATTTTGATGCAATTGAATTTTTTAACCGACTTCCAAAAAGGAGGAGGTTCTCAATTCGAAGGATTTTTTTTTTTTTTTGTATGTATGTTACGCGATAGCAACGCCAATTACGGATGGATTTTTATAATTCTTTCTTTGTTAGAAAGAGAATACTCTAAGGGTGGTCTCATATGCAGGGTATCAGGATCTGATGCTGGGATCCTGGGAAAATCGAGAGTAATGCCTTCAAATGTAGGGCAAAAATGCTGTTTCTGACGCCTCTGTACATAATTTATATATTTTGATTATTTGTGTATGGAGATTATCTTTATGAGCTTTACCTGATGGTAAAACAACAATGTTACTAAGGGGTAAATTAAGGGTCACGGGACGAACATTTACATGGAAGTTTATCATTTTCAAAGGTAGAAGTACGAAATTTCGCACACCTACATCTTTTTAGAAATAAAAGAATGTGTGTTAGCGTTTTTTCAAAATTTCACTTCTAAGGGGTGGTATAAGCAGTATAAAATAGGTAAAAACAAGTGAAAAAAAATAAAATATATTTTTTAATGAATATTAATTATTTTTTTTAAATATTATATATTTTTTTCAATATTGTTAATCTTTCGTGTATTAAGCTAATACGTTGAGATCTTTGCTCCTCGAGTTGGTTTGATAGCGTTCGCGAATCAAACTGAGTCGCTGAGAATGACTTTCTGAAGTTTCATTACGCCTAGATAAGTTTGTGTATGCCCTCATCTGAGAAAGCCTATTGACCCGCTGCTCGTCACTCTCATTTGTAATATTTATCCCATTTCCTAACCCCATTTTTCTTTAAACGAGTTTCTCTCTCATCACTCGTATCTTCCAAACGGTGCTGTCTCATTTGAGCAGCCCGTTTACTAGATCTACTTATTAAAAAAATCTGAATTCACTCATTTTCCACTAAAAACCGGCAAATAAAAAATATTTTATAAAAAAAAAACAAAAACCGACTTCAAAACTATACCTACGATAAACGATATACAATAAACTTACACTAAAAAGTAGAAAATAATTCATTTAATTAGTTTAATGTCAAAAGAATAACAGAACGATTTACAAAATTATAGTATACCTACCTATTTACAGGTAGGTATATAAAAACTTATACTATGTCTAGAAAAATGGATAATAATATTATATTTAGTATTTCAAAGCAAGCAAGCAAGCAAATATTTTTTTATTCTCTCAAATTAATTTCATCCGTTGTTTTTATTCCATACATAATATTTATATCACATTGCAATAAACACAAATTCTTCAAATTTTCTATTTTTGTTTTTAATAATTATCAATGGTGGACGCTGTCATCTGAACGCTGTTGATCACGTGATCAAAGCACTGAGAGCACCTTACCTCGGAACTACCAGTGCTCACAGTGGAAAAATGGCGACGATTTATGACGTCATATATTTCCCTTAGGATACTGCGACTGTATGCTGTCAGTCTATAACGGAACGAATTTCTCCCCAGTAAGAGCACTGAACACTGCTGCAGTGTATATCAAAACATACCGTAGATAAGCCGTGCCTCGCTAGCCGAGGCAGCGGGTGACCGGACCGGGGATTAGTCTGGTCGCCCTGGGAGTGAGGCCACCGCTTGAGGACGACGCCCTGACGGTACAAACTGTCCGGGCGTTGACATTAGAGAGGATATCCGTGAGGGTAGACCGCCGGGTGGGCGACTGAAGAAAAAGACCGCGTACCAGTGACCCACCCGCACGGCGTCCAGAGGAATATTGTAGGGCCTGTCTACGGGGTCTTGTGCCGCTTTTCCTGTCGCCCCGTACGGATTAGCGGGGTTTGACGTGCCGTAGCCCGCCGCCAAAAAAAAAGATAAGGCGTACCTTAGAAACTACGTTAATCTAACGGTTTTTGCTATCATATATTCGCATCTAAGTTGGTCAATATGGGTTCCCGTAACTTCGAAAATCCTGAAGTTTGTTCTAACCTTTTAGTTTTTTTATACTTTTCTAGAAATACATTATCCCGCCGAAACTATTAAGACGAAAGGTGATACAAGTGCTTATACTATTGGGAATATAAGAACTGGGAGAATGAAAATGAATGTTGTTTATAGTGATGGACTGATAATATAATGTGTTGTCACGCCATTCTGTCCCACGAGTGTCATAAAAGGCGATTGAGGAAGTGGTTCCTTGACCTAATTTTTGTACAGTAACCGCCGGAGGGCTCGCCTAATGCGTTTAGTGAAAACGATTAATATTAAAGTATTTGAGGGACTACGTTACCGTATTGGTTTGATGGTATTAATAATTTTATATAATTTACTTCTTTTTCTTCTGTCGAATCCTAATACTGACCATTTCAGGGCTCTCATATTGGAAAGGCAATTAAATTATTGTACCTAAGTGAAACAGTTTCAATTATTTTAATTAAGAAATACAGTCCTTGATATTGCTCTAATACATACATATATATCATCACGCCATATCCCTTGCAGGGTAGGCAGAGAGAACAGAGTGCCAGAGAACTCTATCCTTGCATACTTCACTCGCTTTCTCAACATCCATAATTCTTTTCATACACGCTCTCCGGTTTCGGAGACTCTTGACTCCACCTTCCTTCAGTACGTGACCAATCTGGTCTAGGTAGGTGAGTCTCGATCTCCCCCGGTACCTAATAATATTAATATCTAATACCATTTTACAGATGATACTCATCAATCTCCTACTTTCATCCTAATTAACTGCGTTCAATGCAATGTGAACTAGCACATACTATTTTATAAAAGTTATTAGCAATAGTTTTATGACTGGTCACCTGCCTAACGTCAATATTTTTTGAGAATGTAATTGTTGACTAAATGGCATCAGGTGGAGTTAGCCCAGGTCGATATAAAGCTCTTAGTCGTCTTTTACGACACCCAGCAGCAAAGTAAGGGTTGGTAGTATTTATAGCCTCTACCACATACCTAATATTTTAGAGATGGTACTATACAATGCGTAAATAATCTGTGTGCATGGATTTTTGTTGTAACAACAATAGTTAGGTTTTGAAAGCACGCTGACATCTAATAAAATGCTCCAGTCGTAGTCAATAAAGTATAATAGCTTCAGCTTTATCTCAGCTTAGCTTATACGTCTCTTTATCTCAGCTTAGCTTATACGTCCCACTGTGCACTGCAGGGTTTAAAGTCACAATAAGAGGGCATATGACTTACTAAACGATGCTAGTCCTTTAGGTTGGTATAGAGTTTTATTCTGAGTTTTCCTTCTCTTGCATGAAAGTTATATGCAATAAGTTAAATTATGTTCAATAACTTATTATATAGAATCATTTCTATGTAAATTTTTTCGTCTGACCAATTATATCTATTAAAAAAACTAATCAAAATTGATAACTAATATTATTTACAGTGGTTAGTTAGATAGAGAACCTTGTAATAAAAATGATATGTAAACGCGAAAAGTCTATGTAATCATTCTGATCAAGAAAGCTAAAAGTATTCTGAGGCACTGTATAGTAAATATGAAAGAAGTACTTAAGATATTTATTGCAAAAAAAAAAATATAAACCTAAACAATAATAATAATATAAATTTTAACAGTATCATTTATTCTCATATTAGAAGATTATTTAGGCTTTTAGACGATGCAGCTTATTAGATAGCTAACAACATACCATATTTCAAAGTTTCTTCAGGAAGTTACTTCCGACTACTTACTAAGCAGATAAATGGGCATAAGGTCAAGGACATTAGTTATTAATAGACTTTCTCAATAGTCACGGCAAAATATATATTATGGATTCTAGAGTTTACTAAGTTATCAAAACGAGTGAATAATTAACTAATGGTATAAAGCTAGGTTCACAATTACGTAAAGATTTAGCTTTTAATCGGTTTTGACGAAACCTGCAAACCATATTTCGTTTTATATTGTTCACGAGCAGTAATGTATATTGAAATAATACTAATTTATTATACCACAATTTGGATTACATTTATCATTTTCCTGCTCTTATCCCAATTAATTGGGGTCGATGTACGTTCTTTTCTTGTTGCTGTGTGGTAGTTGCTAAGAGTACTACCAACCCTTACTTTGCTCGTCTATATCGTAAAAGACGACTAAGAGCCTTATAACGACCTGGGCCAACTCCATCTGATGCCGTTTGGTCAACAATTACATTTCCAAGGAGGTTTGATATCTGGCAGACGGCCCGTCAAAAAACTATTGCCAATAAATTTTACAATATTTACTATGAAACTCTACTCTTCGTACATATTGTATCGAACCCAAGTGGTTGGGATAAGAGTAGGAGAATAATATTGATGAATTTGGGTTAAATTTATCATTTGCCTGCTCTTATCCTAATTACTTGAGGTCGATATATGTCCTTTTCTTCCAGGCAATGGGGTACTTGAGAGTTACATATTATACCTGTGGTTTGTTGATGGATAACCTGTTTATTTTATAAAATATCGTAGTTTAAAATTGTTCCTTATAAGAAGATTCGAGTCCTAAATATATTTTCATCTTAATGAGATCATGTCAGAAATATTTTACTCCAAACGGTAATCTAACTTCATCCAACTAGTACACAGAATCTCAAGTAGTTGTGGTAACATGACAACCCAAATAGTTTGAACTCTTCATTTCAGATTTCGAAAGTTTACTTCTCATTAATAAGTTTTGGACGTGTATTTCTAAGCTGTCTAAGCATAAGATTAGAAATTTTGTGAATGTAACCAAAAGAAGATATACAATGCGAAAGTGGAAGGATGTAGGTACCGAGGGAGACCGAGACTAACCTACCTAGACCAGATCGGTCATGTACTGAAGGAAGGTGGAGTCAAGAGTCTCCGAAACCGGCGAGCGTGTATGAAGAGAATTATGAATGTTGAGGAAGCGAGTGAAGTATGCAGAGATAGAGTTCTCTGGCACTCTGTTCTCTCCGCCTACCCTGCAAGGGATATGGCGTGATGATATGTATGTATTTATGTAATCAAAAAAATCCTTGTATAAAAATAGGATAAAAAATCGGTGATTATTATATTAAATATTCTCTGTTTCTCTTTTGCAACAATAATTATTAATCACACGCTTTCTTAATATAATTCATCTTTAGTGGTAGGACCACGCTGTTGACAGTTCTCTGTCTACAGCCGCGGGCCGGTCAATCCGGGATAGTATCACACTCTCGCAGAAGGTCGACGCCTGAGTAATGGCAATATGCTATTGCGCTTCGTTCGATGAGCGAAGGAAGAGAGAAGGAAGCCCAACTGGGTGGGTTTAGGGTTTGTATTGGTAGCCAGCGACCTAGCTATACTCTTGGTATTGCAAAGGTCCATGGGCGGCAGTAACACTTACCTTCAGGTGTGCTGCTTGCTCATTTGCCACCACAAAATCTCAGTATATGGTTTATGCCTCTTGTTGAGTAACGATAAAATTAGCAGTAAGTAACTATTACTGTAATCCTTGTGGTGATGGAGTAAGAATACAATTCACCACCTTCTATCTTACTCGAGCATGATCATAAGAGACAAATAAGGAATATGCAACGCAATATTTATGCCAGAGAATAAACACTTGAAACAAAACCCCATACCAGCACGTCCGACTAGCCTGGTATAGTATGTCAATTGCCCTCCCATTATAGAGGAGACTCAAGCCTAACAGTGAGCTGGGATAAACTATTACAGTATGATGGTTTTCCATTAAAATGTTATTAAATAATAAGTATACAATGTTATTATATATTGTGTGTTTTATAATCATTTTAGGTAATAATCTGGAATTTAATGAAATATTGTTGTTTTATCAAATATAATAATAAAAAGCCTGGGCTATATAAATTTTTTGCTAAAGTTTTGCTGGTGTATTTTAGTAGATTATATAAATTCTCGAATATGTTCTTTGGAAATTCTCAATAACAAACTCGAAGTTTGGAACTATGTTCCATTAACGGCAATGTATTCGTCCACCTGTTACGAGAGGCTGAAAATTTATGTGACGAATTTTAGTTTACAGCTCTCTTGGACGTAATTGTATAATAATATTTTGCGTATAACACGGGTAAAGCATTTTTTTTTAAATACACCACCCTGCACTAATGAAATAATCCTTGTATTGCGGGGGACTTTAGAAACATGCAATTAACGCAGACAAATTACACCCAGACACAGAACAATACTTTGTTCATCGCACAAAGTATTGTTATGTTTAGGAATCGAAGCTACGGCACTGACACGGAAGGTCGGTATCTTAATCATTGCGCCATATGTATAGTCAATGTTTATTTCTTCTTCTTCTTCTTATATATTGGCAATCAGCTACTTATACGAGCTATTGGTGCCAGTGTCAAGTTATAAATATTTTCACGTTTTTAGTCTTTCAGGTCAGTCATTGTCTAAGTCAAATTGTCACCATTAACAGTGCAATGGCCACACTGTTAATGGTATCTTGTAGGAATTTTGATGGAAAACGAAAAGTTGTAAAGCACTTTTATATGTTATCACTACATCTTAGCAGTTCCGCCACATCACATTACATAAAATGCCATCAAAATTATCTAATATAACACGTTAAAACACTAAGATATCGAATATAATACAAGAGCACCACATGACGTTTTCAAATTCCCGTCAAAAGTCCCAATGTTTATTTGACTATGAAAATGTTCTATCGACTAAACCGGTTTTGTTTTTAAATATTTCATTTTATTTTATTTTAATAGTTCGCTTCGTTTCAATTTCGGTTGATCTGACTTCGCATCTTAAATATCTGATAACTTCTAAATTATCCATTTTAATGATGTACTGTAAAATACTATTTAATCCATGTTAAAGTATTTAATAGGATAAAATAATGAAAAAACAAAACAATAATAAATAAATAAAATAAAATATGAATCATTTTGTTTATTGGCGAAAATTACATGAAAGTCTGTTGCATAGTTTAAAAGATATATATATATATATATATATATATATATATATATATATATACACGCTATCTTTTGGTGGTGGATGGGCAAAGGGTCTTTATTTTATGTAATATTATGTAAAGAAAAATAAGAATAGAAATTTATTTTCAAAGTGTACGACGAATTATAATAAAGAGATAGATAAAACACTAATTAAATATTATACGATTAGACTTAAATTTACAAAGAAAACATTAAAATTAATACAAGAGTCTAATCTAAGAAAAATGAATAAAACTGCTGACCCATAAATATTTAATGAATACAAGCACTGAAACCATTTTCAAACATTCATTTATCATCCGAAGCTTAGAGCTTTTGAAATCAAGCCCTCAATGGATAAAGCAGCCGAGTGAAGCGATTTACACAACAAGTTTGCCACATTTTATCCTTAAATTTTATTTAAGACCCCTAAACATAAAAACAAAATATTCAGACTAGACTTTTATAGATTATTTTATTTTATCATCATTATCTCAACTAATATATGTCCCACTGTTGGGCTCGAGCCTCCTTCGTAATGGGAGGGAAATTGACCTACTATACCACGTTGGTCAGACGTGTCGGTATAGAGTTTTGTTTCGAGATTTTCTTCTCTTGCATATATGCTATATGCCTTTTTATCCCTTTATCGTCTTTTACGATCACTGGGGGTGGTGATTTGTATTCTTACTCCGTCAGCACACGGATAATTTAATACACGGATAATTAAATTATTTAATTTATACATACATATACATATCATCACGCCATATCCTTTGCAGGGTAGGCAGAGAGAATTTATAAAGTTAATTTATAAAGTGCATAATATTTGTAACATTGGTGGGAAGTTAAAAGTAAAACGTGATCAATTGTCACTAAATTGTTATTTTCCCATAGAAGTTGAAGAAGCACCTTGGAGTGGACTGCAGTTCTATCCTGGGAATTTTATAGCACCAGGTTTGGATTTACGAATAAGTTGAATAAGTGGATTGATTATGTAATTTTTTACATTATGTGAGATTTCCTACGTCCAACAAAGCCTTAAAAAGCTAATGATAATATTTGTGGCGCAAATGAAAATTTTCTTATTATATACAACCCATATATTATTAAAAATGATTCACCTTGTCACAGGAATAGAATGAGATTTGCCATGACCTTTTGTTTAGAGTTTATCTTCTCTTATAGATATGAATAAATATGTAAATATGTATATACTTTTATCTTTATTCATAATTTACATGATCCATGCGAAAGGAGAAGCTTGTTAGGACTGTTTGAAATATCATAATGTTTTATCGAGAACACGTGAAGTCTGTCAAAGTGGTGTTTCGTGGCAGCTGAGAATACCATTAGCCTTTACAATGTTCGTAGGTGTTTTAATAACTACTAAGAACTTACATTGATTGACTCAAGTAGCAGCTGATGCTATCTGGTCAACAATTACATTACCTGGGACGATTGATCTCAGACAGGCGGCTATAAAACTATTACTTAACTATTTGCTATATGTGTGATCATATTTCGTCGTCCTCATAGAATTGAGATAAAACAGGGTTAGAATGATGTAAAGTCTACCAGAGTGTAACCTATTTTCTAATCTCAACAACTTCTTTGAAGGAAATATTTGCTATTTATATTCAAAATAATTTACTGTGCGGTAGCGGCTAAGAATACTATCAACACTTACTTTGGTCGTGGATATTGTAAGAGACAACTAAGATCTTTATATCGACCTGGGCCAATATCACCTGATGACGTTTGTTCAACAATTACAATTCCAAGGAGGGCGACGATTTTTTGACGTCAAGTAGTCGGCCGGTCATACAACTATTGCTAATAATTTTTACAATATGTACGATGGAAATTACACCCAGACTTAGTATAACAATCTCTGGGTGGTACAAAATATTGTTCTATTAGTAGTACTCAAACCCACGACAATGTACGGTTGGTCGATATCTTAACCACTACGCCATCTGTGCAGTCATTATTATTATTATCATAATAATATTTTTGTAGTAAATCAGTCAGCTCCCGGGTAACTCAAACGTAGTTTAATAATACACAAAATACCACTAATAATAATGGTTGAATTATAACATGATAAGAGTTTTTGTAACAGTTACCCTTATAACATAACGCTGAGTTTCATGTTTCCGTCATAACTTTTTGCGATAAGCTTTGAAAGGTTTAACTAAACTGAAGCTTCATAACAAAACCTTTATTTATATATGAGTAGATATTAAAGTTAATTACGTCTACTTTATTATAATGATAACTTCATCCGCAATTTATAATAATAAAAAAACAGTTAGGATTAATTATACACTACATTTCATTATTATCTGAGCTCATATATATCGCTCACTATTGGAATCAAGCTTCCTTCATAATGAGAGGGAAGTTAACCTACTATACCACGCTGGTCAGACACGTTGGTATAGGGTTTTATTTCGAGTTTTCGTTCGCTTGCATACATGTTATATGCGTTTCATATCCTTTAGTCGTCTCTTACGATCACACACGTGTAAGATCCCTATCTTGATTGATGAATTGTATTCTTACTCCGTCACCAAAGGCATAACTCAGATAAGACGCACTAACACTTAGATGTTTAAAATTGTTTAAATAATTTTTAAATCAATCTCAGCTGTTAAATATACAATATCTGTTATATCATTTACATCTTAGGCGTCTTCTGTGATGAATGAAGCGAATTGTATTCTCATCGTACTGATTTATATTTAAATTGCATTAAAATTATTAGTAATAGTATTTAATATACAATAAAAATAATGATTATTATAATAAGAAAGTTGAAGATTGCAGGTATAATTGATACGTTTATCAAAGTAAATTGCTATATCCCTTGCAGGGTAGGCGCCAGAGAACTCTATCCTTGCATACTTCACTCGCTTCCTCAACATTCATAATTCTCTTCATACACGCTCGCCAGTTTCGGAGACTCTTAACTCCACCTTCCTTCAGTACATGACCGATCTGGTCTAGGAAGGTTAGTCTCGGTCTCCCCCGGTACCTACATCCTTCCACTTTCGCATTGTATATCTTCTTAACCAGACGTTCGTTCGGCATTCTTTTCATTCTTAACAAATTCTTAGCCGAACACCGGGTGCCGTTGATCCATTTGTATGACATAGAGAGGTACGTGTACAGCAGGCTGTGAGGTTACCCGCCGCCCCTTCTATCGCCCTGGATGGATTGGGCGAAGTGTGACTATACTATACTCTGACCCTAAAAATAAAATACCGATCACTAAAATCACTCACAGTTGGTATTGTGATTATAAAGATCGCTTATATCCTTTATATGTATTTTAGAACTGACTGACTGATTGCATAGATAGCATAGTGGTTAATATATCGACCTTTCGTGCCAGTGCCGTGGGTTCGATTCCTACCCAGGATAATACTTTATGCGATCCACAAACTTTTGCTCTGAGTCTAGGTGTAATTTGTCTGTGTTAATTATATGTTTGTAAAGTCCCCACAATACAAGGTGTATTTCCTTAGTGCACGATGGTTTAAAAAAAAAGTGTGTGTGTCAGCTCCGACGCACGACTGGAGTTTACTCCTTAAGTACGATTATTATTTGAATTTATTAAAACTGTTCAGTGAAGTATTATCTCACGTCAGAAAGTGAAAGGTGCGCAGAATAGGTTGCGCACCAAAAACGTAACGAGGTCATTCGATCATTAGATTTTACTCCTCAAATTTTTCTCATACCGGGCGCCCTATATGAAAATCGATTCTTAAGGAGTAAACTCCAAAAACATAGATGTTTTTATTTATAAATTAAAAATATTATAAAAATTTGTTAAAACATTCATATTGTATTGTATAATTAAATAATTTTCTTATCCACTTACCTGCAGTATATACTTATCATCACAATACACGGGAGTATGAAGGATATGCAACTGGAGACAACAGCATAAGTCGGTGTGAGGACTAGCGCACATGTTGGATACCTCGGTGGATTTTGAGTTGCTAAAGATTCTTCATCCGGCCTATGAAGACCAAGAGAGATGGGAAGAAAGCTGACTAGACCAGCTAGAAGCCATATCATTGCTATTGTAGCGACAGCTACGCGACGGGTTACCCAACGACCATATCTAGAAAAAAAATCTCTTATCAGTATTTGGTGATTTTGAATTATGTTAAAAACTTTGTGTACATACACTAATGAGTCTTATTGAGTATCAGATCATGAAACTATTGTAGTCTATGAGTTCTATTTCATTTATATTTTTTGTTACAATTTAAATTTAAAAAAAAAAACCTAATGACCTGTAATGTTTGCGCGAGTATTACACATTTGAACTAAAACTACTGTTGCGATGCAGTATTCGCCACAATTGCGGGGGTGCGGTCTACGCGGGAAGAACACGCGCGGGCGCAGTATCGGCGCAGCGACGACCGGTACTCGCACTAAACGTTCACCGTAAACGGACCTACATTTACTATTATTTAATTATATTTTAATTCTGCAACAATTTGTAATAACAAATTAGAGAGAAATAAACCAGCCATAAGAAATACAGTCCACGTCTTATTTAAACGTCCACAGGACCCTAACAACTACTTTTACGGATTCTATCGCGTTTGTATTTGATTTATAATTTTCAGTGATCATGGTCACGGGAGGGCCAGTCCAGAGACCAGTCCTCCCGCAATCGTGATCACTGTAAAATGTTCGGAACGTTGGGAAATTGAAAATCAAATACAAACGCAATAGGAGCCGTAAAAGTAGTTATATTTCAAATAAAAAAATCTAAACATTTCAATGGAATGTTGTAGGTAGTAAGTTTTTGGGATCAACCAGAGTCTAAACTCGTCAGCTAGACAGCCTCATCCGGGTTAATAGAAGATCAGTGTGTGTCACCATACATTGCTGTATTTCTATGTCTACCTTGCAAGGTACCTCGAATGGTTCTTTTTTTATTGCTTATAGTAAGCAGAATACGTGATAGCAAATTTTACTGCCACTCATGCACTTTGTAATACTAGAGTACAGCTAGACCACTGCCTACCAACCCGAGCCCACTCAAGTTGAGCTTTCAGCCTCTCTTGCTCACCAACGAAGCCCAACAGCACTTTACCACCGCTCACGTCGATTTTCCGTTAGAGTAGTAATATTTCCGTACGGTGTCGAGAGGTATGATGTAGGGTGGGTCTACGGGGTCTTACGCCGCTTTTCTTGTCACCCCGGATGGATTAGAGGGGTTTGAAAAATCGTAGGCCGCGCCAAAAAAAAAAGAGTAGTAATATTTTTATCAAACTTCAATATTAATTTAATAATAATTTGCTGTGTAGTAGCGGCTACGAATACTATCAACCCTTACTTTGCTCGTGGATGTCGTAAAAGACGACTTGAGCCTTACAACGACCTGAGCCAACTCTATCTGATGCCGTTTGGTCAACAATTACATTCCCATGGAGAGTTGACGTCTAGCAGACGGCCGGTCATAAAACTATTGCCAGTTAATTTTACAATATATACTATGAAAGAAGAGGATAAGAGTAGGAGATTGATGAATAATTTGATTTTATTAAACTTCTAAATAAACATAGCAATTAATTTATTTAAGCTATATCAATATTATCAATACGATAATATTTTTTATTTTATTATCTATACATATAATAAATCAGTAGAAATCCCGTGTCTGTACATTTGATAAATTTATTAAAAAATGAATCTAGGCAGTAAGAAAACACTAACAGAAAACAAAAAACATTTTTTGGAATTTCTTGTCTGTCTGTATGTCTGTGTGTCTGTATGTCTGTATGTCTGTAATCGCTAATCTCTGAAGTTACTGAACGGATTGTTTCGCAGTTTTGATAAAAAGATTAAGCCCAATTCAGAGCAACATTTAGTCTTTGTTTCATTGAAATCTGATGTCTGTAAAAAAAGTTATGGTCATTTAAGTTTTTAAAATCACCGCTCGCCTTTTATGTCACTAGAAGGTTCAATTCAAAATAACTATTTAATTTATCTATAGTGTAAGGAAAGTATTTGTATTACTTAATATATAATAGTTTCATCAATTCAGCTCATATACCTCCCACTGCTGGGCTCAAACCTTCTTCAAAGTTGAAGGGAAGTTGACATAATACATAACATTAGTCAGGTAGTCAAAATAACTATTAAAACTATTTGTGATAAAAAAGAATGTTTAATTAGTTAATAATATATAATATAGCTATAAATTAATAAAATGCATGATTTATTTAGTTTGTTAAATGAGCAATAGATGGCGCTATAATTTAGTTTAAAACTTTAAATAATTTTTTCGTTATATTTTTAAAAGCTACTACATTAACTTCTTGAACTTAGTGAAGGTACTTTGGGTAGAAAGCTCTCAGCACTCACCTAACAGTCCGAGTAAAGTTGTCATAGCCATCTGCGACTAACAACTAAGTCAAACACGAAAAAGAAAAGTAAAGTCCACATCATAGAGCGTACAAAACGTACATTCTTAGTAAAGATGCTACTTAGGAGCGAGTATGCAAAGTGCACCCTTTTTTGTTTTTGTTTGGTAGGCTATGGTCTGGACACAGCCATTCCTTCCGTGGTAACAGAAGGGCATCGTGTGGCCCCATAACTCATCGTGTTCTCTGCCCAAACCATCAGGCTGGCCTCTGGTACCACTTACTTGACATCCGTAGCCGGTCCGGGGGTTTACCCTTCCAGGTATCGTCTCCGTCTACACCCCGACAAACAACAGTGTTGTATCGCCTTCACGCGGTCGGTGTCTCTGCGGGTGGTAGATTAATTCCTATGGTCCATCTACCCGCGACCTCAGTTAGGATGGCAATAAGTGCAGATACCGCGCCTGTGACGTCCGATGCGCCGGCGGCAGAGTGTGTCAGCATGGAGAGTCTCCTCTGTGACCCACTCCGCCGCCTTTTTCTGTGGGACGACTGTCTGACTGCAAAAGGCGGCGACCGAGTCTCGAGTTCCTGACGCTATCGAGCATCGTCTTTGCGATAGTCGACAGTGCCAGTTTGACACCGATGATTGCGATGAGTACACGGCACTGCTTTGCCCAGGCCACGCAAACTTTAAGCGTCTGCAGCACCGTGTCCACCTCGCAATCGCAGTAGTGGTCAGACGGTGTGCTCTCCCTCCTTGCGACCGAGAGCAGGTACACGCCGAAGCAACCTTTCCCCATCACTACACCAGTCACTTTAGCAATAGTTCTGTTACTGCCGCCTGTTGCTGCATATTGTGCGAGGGCCTACTTTTGTACATTTTTATACACTGTTGATAGCATAGAGTACGTTTCAAGCAGTTTGCAGAGCACTTGAAGGTGATCAGCGCTGAGATGACACCCTTGAGTAGGCCTGTAACAGTCATAGCCCCATTCGTTTGAGTCTTTTGCTTTTAACGATGTTATTGTTTTACAGTCTTTCAAATCCTTTGACATTATTATAAAATATAAAAGATTTATTTATTTATTTATTATACACACAACTATCATTACAGGATTTGCCTAATGCAATAGCGTGGATAGAAAAAAAGAAAAAAGAAAGATAAAAAAGAAAGAAAAGATATCCATCTGAAGATACTCTACGCTACTAAAACGCGACATGAACCAAGAATTTCTTTTTCTTTTTTCGTAATGAAAGCCATTTATTATATATTAATCCGTGCGGTTGCGTAGTTAGAATACAATTCACCAACCGCTTTCTTACTCGTGGGTCGATCACCCGCGAGACGACTAAAGGACATCATACATATCATACATCTATGGAAGAAAAGGAAAACTCGAAACAAAACCCTATACCAACACATCTGACCAGACTGATATAGTAGGTCAATTTCCCTTCCATTACGAACGAGGCTTAAGCCCAATAGTGGAACGTATATAATATAATAAGCTAAGATGATGATAGATGTCCATGTCCCCACGTAGCCCTGAAAAGACTTATCTGAGAAAAGCAATGAAATATCGAGATGTTCAATAACACAAAATTGCGACACATTCAAAGTGTTTTTTGTTTTATTGTGTATGGTGGTAAACGAGCAAGCAGCATGCACTTATTTTTTTGGACACACGCCTTGCATTCCATCCGCGTGGCTCCATAACTCACCGTTTTCCCTCCCCATCACCATTGGGCCTTTCGAGTACCATCCCCGATGACGCCCCGGGCCATCGGGCTTCACACTCACGTGGTCAGCCTCTCCGCGGGTGACGGACTATTCCCCGTTCCAGTTACCCACGACTTCGGCTAAGGCAAGTAGTCGCAGGTAATCGCGCCTGCGCCACCCGCCGCCTCTTACAAATGAAGCGGAAATAACGCATTGCCACTGTTCAGACGTTGCGTTTCTGCAAGAGTGGGGTACTAGGTCCGACTGGGGGTCGGACCGGCCCGTGGCTGTAGAAAGAATACTATCAACTGTGGCTTTACCACTATTAGTGTTTTTTATTAAGGATTGCTGTCTAATCGTTTGCGTTGATTGGACAATGGTAAATAAAAAAAAATCGTAGAGGCCGTAGATCGAGCACTACGAGATCGTAATGAAAAGTCAATGGTGCTTTTCTTTGGAGATTTTCGGAAAATCCTTCCTATTAAAACTCGAGGAAATAGAACTGATGAGATCAATGCTTCACTGAAGTGTTCTTATCTGTGGCCCTAAGTAGGAACGCTGACCCTAACCATCAACATGCAAGCAAACCCAAGGTCACCATTTACAGTAGTGTTGCCCAAATGCAAGACCAAGACTTGCTGCAAGAGTTTCGCAGTGCTCCCTTAGACATGATTTTACGATTTTCTTAGCACAGAAAGGATTGTCAACAGTTCGTATTTTTACGAGTAATACCAGTACAAGGAAGAATAATAGCCCCACTTCCGTTTAGTGCTATGTACCTAATTATTGATAGTTGTACAGTTACTGCCACTGGATGAATAGAATTTCATTAATTTAGTTGCATTTTTAAGGTCTATGGGGATTTTTTATTTCTATCAAAACAAGTGACATTGTGTTATTCTAAAAGCTAAAGTTGCAAGATTTGCGAGCCTCCCAAGAGTCTTGCATTTGGGCAACACTATATCACATGCTTAAGAACTTGCCGATGTTTTAAAAAAAATTGGAGAAAGCGTCCTCCTTGATGAAAATGGTCAAGTGGCTGCCGCAAATACTTGGTTGAGTTAGAATTTTTAAGTTTCAAATAGGAGTGCGTAGTATGATTGAATGTCACGCGGACGAAGTCGCGGGCATCAGCTAGTAAAGAATAAACGACCACCTAGTAAATACCCATCGCTAATGGGCTTAATAAAAGCAAACCACTGTCCATCATAAAATTCATCATTAAATTAAGTAGCAGAGAAATTTTCAGCACCATATTACTAACTAAATAATAGAAAGTCTATAATAACCCGATTACATATAATAACACAAATGGGATTCGAACCCACACCTATTGGAAATCCGTTCCAATTGTGCTGCCACTTACACCACCGTAAACTATTGTAGGACATTCAATTCTCGCATCGTATTATATTTTCGTCTTTAAGGAGACGTGTGCCATCTACCCGACATTGTTTACACATTGTACAGACAGAGAAAATTTGCATGTAAAATATTGAATGTAGTTCACGGTGGTGCAGCACGATTAGAACGGATTTTCAATCGGTGTGGGTTCGAATCCCACTGGTGACAATCATTTTTCGGTCGTAATCGGGTTTTTATAAATAATCAAGCATATTAAATGCTAAATTTCAGTAATTTGAATATCAGAAATACCTAAAATAATACTAATTAAAATAAATACTACCCAGTTTAAAACACTTACAATATTAATGTAAGTTGATAGGAGACATAACATCAAATATTTATGACGTGTTAGTGACAGTTAAAGTTATTACAAGTTCATGATGAAATTATGTCAAAAGGTGTTTTCATTTTTACCACTATTTCATTTTCTAATTCACGTCTTTATTGCTGAAAATAAAGTTGAAAAATAATTAAAATAGATTCTTTTAATAAATCCTTGTTTTTGTGGTCTTGTAATTTTATTAACCGTAATCAAAATGGAGGGGTTTTCCATTTTATATTAGTCCATGTTACATTTTTTTGACCTAACCTTGCGCTTTTCAAGGTACCCAATTTTATTGTTGCTATGTGTGGGCGGGATCAGTAAAAGCTTAATCCTAAGTTTTTTCCGTTGCAACCCCGTGGCCGCCACATTGAAAGAAGTAGTGGATACGCCTTTTACGCCATCTTTGAAACTATTAATCTGTTAAAAAAATTGTAAAAACATAATTTGTAGCAAATTGTTTTGTCTACAATTTTGTCAGGATTTTAGTAAACCCCTTTTTTCCTGTCTTTTTTTAAAAGGTTTCACCCTGCACTAAGAAAATAATCCTTGTATTGGACTTTACAAACATGCAATTTAACGCAGACAAATTACACCCAGACTCAGAACAACACTTTGTGGATCGCACAAAGTATTGTCCTGCGTGGGAATCGAACCCACGACACTAGCATGGAAGGTCAGTATCTAAACCAATACGCCATCTGTGCAGTCAATATACACTCTGAATAAAAATCATAATGAAAAACAATAATATTTATAAAACCCGATTACGAAGCGAAAAATGATGTCACAAGCGGGATTCGAACTCGCGTCTATTGGGATTCCGGCCCAATCGTGTCTACCCGACAATGTTAAACCCTATAACAATGTGTAAATTTGTCGGGTAGATAGCATACCGTCACCTTAAGACGTAAATATGATACGAAGCGAAATTTGCATGTCCTACAATAAGTCACGGTGGTGTAGTGGTAGCACGATTGGGCCGGAATCCCAATAGGCGCGAGTTCGAATCCCGTTTGTGACATAATTTTTCGCTTCGTAATCGGGTTTTTTAAATAATTAAGCATATTAAATGCTAAATTTCAGTAATTTAAACAATAATGTTTTAAGTTTTATGGCAGGAAAAAGGTCAATAATAACTAAGTAGTAAAATAGAAAACTATGTATGTATAAAAATTAATAATAATAATTAAAAAAGAAGGCTAATGTATGGTTGCCACTACATTCTTACGAGTAGTATAAATCCGATGAGCTTTGGAGCGCTCTAAAATCCGCATAATTACACGTAATTGTAAAAAATAATAGGTCGAAATGTTTGTCAAAAGACCTTCTACAAGATTGTTGTGAAGTCATTTTGTCCTAAAATAATAAATAAAAAACTTATGTAACAAAAAAGAATATTTTTTCAGAAATTTGTTCATATTTTTATTAATAGCTTTTTATTCGTAATTTTATTGAAAGTTATATAAACAAAATTGTAGACAAAAACTATAGACAAAGCAATTTGCTACAAATTATATTTTTACAATTTTTTATCAGATTAATAGTTTCAGAGATATGGGGAAAAAGGCGTATGCACTACTTCATCCAGTATGGTGGCCGCGGAACAAGGGTTGCAACCCCATAAACTTGGGGTTAAGCTTTTCCTGACCCCACCCACACATCCCAACAATAAAATTGCATACTTTAAAAAATACAAGGTCAATGTAACTTTTCAATGGACTATAAGTTTATATGTACTTTTAGGTGTGTTGGTCATAATTCTGTCATACATATATAGAAAGGGTTTTGTTTCGCAGAAAGCTGTTAGCTGCAAATAGCACAGGACCGTTCTGATTAGTTTTCTCGTGGTAAGACATATGTCCAATAGTAGATGTCTACGGGCTGATGGAAGGATGGTTGAATGATATGGAAGAATTTGTAAAATTATATTTTTTATTTGAAAGAATTTTATTCGTAAATGTTCTCATTTAAATTACCTAGGGACTTAAGTTTTTAAGAGAAATAACGAAACTGTTCAGTAAATGCTATCAAATCCACTGCGTTTGCTGGAAACTGGTTTTCTTTTGCTGATTTTCTTTATGTAAAAGCTTTTGTTGGGTCTTAATAAGTTATAAATATTTTGGTTTAAACTAGTCATTAAAGCAGATCATATTGTCAGTAACCATGTTATTACGCCACTAGGACGTCACGGTAATAGTTGAATCAATAAGCAATCAAGTAAGTACAGTGGTCTATCTCTAAGGTTACGATAATAAAATTATATGACAGTCGTAATAATATGACCTTAAATTTATTGGTCCATTCTCCTTGACCGGATATTAATTTTACTATTTTATGTTCGGTAATGTTTATGATCGAACATTTATAGAATTATCAACACTTTTTGTAACCAATGCTTAGGCATTAGTAAAAATAACTACGCGCTGAATATTTTACTTTCATATAAATTATTATGTTGCGATTGAGGGATATTTAGGTAACTATTGAATATGTCACTTAATGACATTTTAATCTCTGATGTTTATCCGAATATTATATACATTTGAATTAAAAATATTTTTACATACATACATATCATCACGCCATATCCCTTGCAGGGTAGGCAGAGAGAACAGAGTGCCAGAGAACTCTATCCTTGCATACTTCACTCGCTTCCTCAACATTCATAATTCTCTTCATACACGCTCGCCAGTTTCGGAGACTCTTGACTCCACCTTCCTTCAGTACATGACCGATCTGGTCTAGGTAGGTGAGTCTCGGTCTCCCCCGGTACCTACATCCTTCCACTTTCGCATTGTATATCTTTTTAACTAGACGTTCGTTCGGCATTCTTTCCACATGTCCGAACCATCGGAGCATTCCCTTTTGCATCTTTACACCAATACTCTCTTTCATACCTCCTCGCTCTCTTACGTCGTCGTTGCGAATGCGGTCGGTCAGCCTAACTCCACAGATTTTCTGTAGAGATCGCATTTCGACCGCATTAATTTTACTTTCATACTCTTTTCTGCATACCCAACTCTCGCTTCCATACAGTAATGTTGGGACAAGCACTGCGTTATGTATTGCTACACGTGCCTTCTGGCTAAGGTGGTGCCTACCGAGAAGTTGTCCCAATGCTCCGTTCACTCTATTTCCCACATTCACTCTTCGCTCTATATCAGTGGTGTACCTTCCATCTCGGCTAAATCCACATCCAAGATATACAAATTCATCCACTTGCTCTAGTACATCATTATTTATTGTTACTCTTACATCTGTTCTGGCTTCATCTCTTTCAAAGACCATTATTTTAAATAAATAATTTTATAATAAATAATAAGCGTTTATCGTCACAGGATGACCGTCCTCCCGTGATTGTGAACGTTATAACGTGTTCGAAACGTTGGGGAATTAAAAATCAAATACAAAGGCGATAGAATTCGTAAAAATAGTTTTATTTCAAATAAATGATAATTATGAACTATATACTATTTCATATAAAATATAGTGATTTGTTACTAAATATTTGATTTAAAACTACATGTATTATAATTTTAGCAGCGGCGAATGGTCATTGTGCCTTTAAATTGGTCTTGTATTATTATTATTTTTTCGATTGGATAAATTTTCCATTTACTGTAGCAAGTGAAATAACCATAACACTTAGGTCACTAAATAACGTAGCCTCCGTAGCAGCATTAGCTTTGTTTTGTCGTAATGAATATTTATGTTATTGCAACGTACTTTTGATTTAGCTAGTTAACAACCATTAGACGAATATTAACGATATGTCAAAGAACTGCTACGATCTAGTAATATTAATATGCGGCCAGTTTTAGACGTACGATTATATCAAGTAATCGTGTTTGCTAAAGGTCTATTTTAATTTATAAGCTGTTTATATTAGCTAAGAAATTAAATTGTGTTTGTTGCCGACGCGATTTTTTTACATACTTTTGTTGTTATTTTTTATTTAATAATATCAGAACTATATTACTTACACATTAGTCAATAGAATTATATGGTCTTGAGCGGGTATACAAGATAAATATCAACATAAACTCGCCTCGTATATAATCCGTTATAATTACTTGAAAGAATAAAGGGGTCATTCGTGTTAAATGCCCCAAAGAAATATTTTAGACAATTGGAATAAAACTGTTTTTACGGATTCTATCGGGTTTTTATTTGATTTTTAATTTCCCGGCGTTTCGAATACTTAACAGCGCTTATAGTCACGGGAGGACACTCCCGTGGTTTTCACGATAGAATCAGTAAAAATAGTTCTAAAAATTTCAAATGTGTAGTACTCGCGTAAACATCAGAAATCATAAAATTTTAGACGTCTCACAAAAGCTTAGGATGTTGGATTCTCTAAAGCTTTTTATGTGCTGTTTTAAGGTACGTAAGGTCTGATTTGGTAAATTATATATACCATTCTACCGCAAAAAGGATACGTAAATATTTTTTTCTTACAAATATAGTATAGTATAAACAACTCAAACACATATATTATATACTCACCTCAAAGGATCTTTAATATGTATATATCGGTCCAGCGATATAGCACACAGATTGAGTATAGATGCTGTCGAACACATGACGTCACATGCCACCCATGTATCGCAGAACTGCTCACCAAATACCCAATACCTATGGATAAAAATAATATAACATTTAATTTTATCTCAACTAGTATAAGTTTCTGTTGGGATCGAACGTCCTTCATAATTTTTTTTTATTGCTTTTGGTGGCAAACGAGCAGACAGAACACCTGATGATAAGTGTCACTGCCGCCCATAGACCTATGCAATACCAAGTAGCCGCTTATAGCTAGGCCACTGACTACCAATATAAACCCCAAATCCACCCTAGTTGGGCTTCCGGCTCTCTCGCTCACCGAACGAAGGGCAACAGCACATTGCCATTACTCAGACGTCGATCTTCTGCGAGAGCGTGGTACTACCACATACGACCACGAACCGGCCCGCGGTTATAGACAGAGAACTGTCCACAGCGTGTTCCTACCACTAAAATCCTATCATAAAAGAATAAAAAGTGGCAAAATAGGGTATTTTAGAGTATTTTTCTCCTCAAAATAAAACTATATCAGTCTATACATAACTTCTTTTGTTAAAATATAGATCCTAGTAGATTATTATTATATGTCCTTTATCCATATGGAGTCAACACAAAATTAATTTTTGTTACAGACAAACAGACGGCAATATATCTACAGCCAGATCATCCCTAAAATTACGTATTTCTTGGTTGAAACTGGTCTATATTTTTCTTTGAGTTTTTCTTTTATTCCATATATAATTAAATTTTAAACTTATACCTCCTCGAACATGAGAGGGGAATTAATTTAAAATACCACGCTGGTCATGTGGCTTGGTAGAGGGTTAGGTTTCGAGATTTCCTTCTATTATTAGTAATTAGATTATATCGTATATACATCGTTTATAACCAATGAATAAGAATTATTGATGTATTGTATATAAATATAATAACAATAATAAAATAAAGTTTCTTAAGTGGCAACCACGTAACGAACAACGCAGTATAGGATGCTTCCTCACACCAGGTGGACCGATGTATTGGCGAAGATAATAGAGAGTCGTTGGATGCCGACGGCAGAGAAACGATCTTTGTGGCGATGTATGAATGAAAAAGGCTGATTGATAACGATGTACTTATAAAAACTTGGTTACGAGTGAAAAATTAATGTCACACATGGGACTCGAACCCATACCTTCTAAATCCGTTCAAATGTGATTTCCCAATAGTTTCGTTCATAATATTTTTTTTATAAATAATCAAGCATGTTAAATGTTAAATTTCAATAATTTAATGATAATATACATAAATAGATAGATAAAAGCTCTTACCCAAGTAAATCATTAACTCCTGCAAATGTCATAACGGCAGCAGCAACCAACATATCAGCGATGGCTAGCGACGCTAAGAACAGGTTGCCGATCCGTCGCAATCCTCGGTCCGTGTATATTGCGATGCATACCAGGATATTCCCGGCTACACTCAGGAAGATGAGCAGCGAGAGAAATATACCTGCAAAGTATCCTTTATATTTGATATTCTAAATTATAAAGGCAGAAATATCATTCATAGTTGACGGAGTAAGAATACAATTCATCATCCACTATCTTGTTTGTAAGTGTCGTAAAAGACGACTAAAGGATATAATATCATCATCATCATCACAGCCCATAAATGTCCCACTGTTGGGCTCAGGTCTGCTCCATAATGGGAGGGAAATTAACCTACTATACCGCGCTGGTCAGACGTGTTGGTATAGGGTTTTGTTTTGAGTTTCCCTTCTCTCGCATAGATGTTATATGCGTTTTGTATCCCTTAGTCGTCTCGTACGATCACCCACGGATAAGATATGGGTTGGTGAATAGTATTCTTACTCCGTCACCGCGAGGAAATAATATGGAGATAACATTCCCAGGGTTGGTAGGAGTCTTAACCGCTACCACACAGCTACAATCAACATTATCACCACCAACATCTATGATACATACATACATACATACATACATATCATCACGCCATATCCCTTGCAGGGTAGGCAGAGAGAACAGAGTGCCAGAGAATTCTATCTCTGCATACTTCACCCGCTTCCTCAACATTCATAATTCTCTTCATACACGCTCGCCGGTTTCGGAGACTCTTGACTCCACCTTCCTTCAGTACCTGACCGATCTGGTCTAGGTAGGTTAGTCTCGGTCTCCCTCGGTACCTACATCCTTCCACTTTCGCATTGTATATCTTCTTAACCAGACGTTCGTTCGGCATTCTTTCCACATCTATGATAGGGATGAAAAATTCAAATTGAGGTATAATTTCGAGTTTTTCATAATATCTACCTATCTGATCAGCGGGGTATAGTAGGTAATTTTTTTTCCTATCGTGAAGAAGACTCAAACTCAGTATAAAGTGGAATGCATATAAGTTGGAATGATTAATATTGGAAAACTTCCATGTATACATTAGCCGTTTTCCGTGTGGTGACGGATTAAGAATACTATTTACCATCCCATATCTTACCAGTGGGTGATTGTACGAGACGACTAAGGGATATAAAACGCATATAATATCTATACGAGAGAAGGAAAACTCAGATATAGGCCTCTTCAGTGAATATGAGCAGTGGCATAATTGTTACGTGTTGTATGTAAGCGACTTGACAATTGCAGTTGGTGTTAAGAGTTTCCCGGCAAAGCGCTACTCTGCTTTTCACTGGTTCTCTTGTAGTCGATTTTTACGTCATCACACGGAGAAGAGAGCTCTAATAGCATTTTATTTTTATTCATAAGTTAACCCCAGGATTTCACTGTCACTTTAGCATAATTATGTCAATAAACCCACTAAGCAATTTGATAGATATAACTTATGTAATATGTATTATTTTCTCTTACTAAATTATAATAATGCGAAAGTGAACGGATGTAGGTACCGAGGGAGACCAAGACTAACCTACCTAGACCAGATCGGTCACGTACTGAAGGAAGGTGGAGTCAAGAGTCTTCGAAACCGGCGAGCGTGTATGAAGAGAATTATGAATGTTGAGGAAGCGAGTGAAGTATGCAAGGATAGAGTTCTCTGGCACTCTGTTCTCTCTGCCTACCCTGCAATGGACATGGCGTAATGGTATTTATGTATGTACTAGATCATATATGCCCCCGTGCTGGGAGCTAACTGGCAGAGCCCCGCTCTGCGAGTTAGCTCTAGACTAGTTGGCATATAGTTTTATTTCAAATCTTCTTCGCCTGTTACCTTTTAATACACTAACGGGTAAGAAAAGAGGTTAGCGATTTATATTCTAACTCTATCACTATACGAATAATACGTAGGTAGATATATTATGTATAGATTAGGTAACGTTTTCCGATATAGGAGAGCAAAGCCGAGAAAAGTCGCGCCTCTTGAGAGCTCTCCAATGTATGTTGTTGATAAAAAATCCTAAAAATAATGTGTCGTGAAATTGTAACTGTCAAAAAGTTATATATAACTCGAAGGTGACATATGTCTATCTTTAAGTTGTCTCACAATAGAAAACATAAAAACGATCATCTATAAATATGTATATATTATTTTTCAGAGTTGATTTTCTTTGCTTTTAGTGATTCTGAAATATCTCACACAGTAATCATGTTAGCCCATTTACCCACTACTAGGTTCGGAGTTCTTATAAAATATTATAGAGGTTTATCTGTTATACCACGCTGATCAAACAGGTTAGTACAGGGTTTCTTTTCGAGTTTTCTCTCTTGTATATGTTACATGCATTTTATATCTCACGTGAAGGGTAATTTTTTTCATAATACTGTATCAATATTAATGTTTGATAGAACATTGAAGATTATTTTTACATTGAAATGAAGAAAATACCAAGACATAGTGTGAAAAAAGATTGATTTGTGATATAAGGTGTTGGTGTTACAAATTTTTCATAAGAATGTTAGTGTTCATTCTACTAGAAATTAATAATAATAATAATAAAGCCTCTTTATTTCCCATAAACCTTATACAAATTCTTAATAGTAATAATCTTTAAATCTATTCGTTATCATTTATGGGCCCCTTTGATAAAGTATAGGACTCCTCCAAGTTCTTCCATTTTTGTCTGTCTTGTGCCTTTTCCATCCAGTTATTTCCCGCTATATTTTTTATGTCGTCTGCCCATCGTTTTTGTGGTCGTCCAACAATTCTTTTTCCGCGTGGACCTTTCCAGCTAGTACTCTTAAGAGTCCACCGTTGGTCAGTGTATCTCGCTACATGGCCAGCCCAGTGCCATTTTAGTTTTAATACTTGGTAAAGCGCATCTTTAAATCTTGTCTTTTTCCTAATTACCCGGTTTCTTACTCTGTGAACTTTTCTTAGGTTTAAGATGCTTCTTTCCATGGCTCGTTGACAGGTCTCTATTTTATTTTTTACTTTATTTGTAAATTTCAAAGTTTGAGCACCGTAGTAATTTTTGTAGATCTTTCTACACTTTTTAGCATTTTTTAAGAATAATGTTGCTCTTACAATTCGATGGTCCGATGAGAACTCTACATTATTTAAAACTTCGATGTTTGTAATGATTTTAGGGTTATTCGACATTATGAAATCAATCTCGTTTTTAGTTTTTTGATCAGGAGATATCCAGGTCCACCTTTTGTTAGGTTGCTTTTAAAAAAAGTGTTCATAACTAATAATTTGTGTTCAAAGGCGTATTGAATCAGTTTATACCCTCTTTTGTTTCTATTTCCGTAAATATGGATTACCTAGGATTAGATTTTTTTATTTTTTTTTATTTTTATTCATTAGATTTTGGTTGTCCTATTTTGGCATTAAAGTCGCCTATCACCATAATATTTTTACAGTTTCCCAAAAGGTTATGAGCATCTTGTAGAGTTTTATAAAATATTTCAAAATCCTTTTCGTTTGATTCTTGAGTGGGAGCATATACTTGGACAATGGATAGATCTGTCTCATTAAACTTTAGCTGCAGTATAGCGACTCTTTCTGATAGACCACAGAAACTAATTATGGTATTCTTCAAATCTTTCTTGATTAAAAATCCTACACCATATAAACTGGGTGTTTCACCGACGTAGCAGAATATATGGTTTTTATATTCTTCGATCTTAGATTCCTTCTTCTTGTTTCTGCAATGCCGAGTATGTCTATGTTTATCTTTGAGATAGCGTATATTAATTCTGTGTTTTTTTTCAAATGTAGAGAGTGACCTAACGTTATATGTTGCGATTTTTAGGTAATCATTCTTGTATACTCGTTTTGAATTAATGTTTGGAGGGTTGTAGTTATTTTCTTCCATGGTGACCAGCCAAGTTGGAAGATTGAGAGGGGCCAAAGTTGGTTACTATTCGGTAATTATTTTTGTTTGAGTACCAGTCTGCGTATGAATAGTGTTATTTTCAGGATACAGAAGGGTTGGTTTTTTTATTACATAGTTATTCATGTTATTAGTCTTCTTTAATTTAGCAGGTTGTTTTTTATTCTGTTTGCCATTTTGAGTTTGATTCTGGTATGTTTCAGGTGATTCTGAAAGGTTTATTTTCTTACTAGATGTTTGTTTGCTGGCCTTCTTGATAATTTTTGTGTAGAATTATGAGTTTGTCATATTTTATAAAACATGTTTTCCTCTGTTTACTCTCTTTTTCTAATTCAATTTGGAGTTCTTTTCTTTTGTTTAATATTTTTAGCGGGAAGTCCTCTTTTATATAGTAGGAGGTTGCTTTCAAGCGTTTTTGATTTATTTGTATTTGTATTTTTAACCCCATGGTGAGGAGTGTTACTGCAACAGATCTAATTTTCTCTCTTCTTTTTCTTAGTCTTCGTACAGATTCGATGCCAGATTTTTCGCATTTTACATTTAATAAGTTGTTTATAATATCCAGTATCTTATTTTCCAAATCAAAGTAGCTACTAGAAATTACTTAGCCAATATTTATTATATAGCTAAATAAAGACTAAATATATACTCTAATTATTAATCACCAAATAATTAAGTTAGTAGCAGCTGTGTGGTAGCGACTACGAATACTACCAACTCTTACTTTACTCGTGGATGTCGTAAAAGACGACTAGCAGCCAGCAGCGAGCTAGCCTAGCGACAGCCTTATAACGACCTAGGCTAATTACATTTGCTGCCGTTTGGTTAACAATTACATACCCAAGGAGGGTTGACGGCGTTTAAGATATATTCCCTTGACGTTATCGGAGGTACCCTTCCGCACTACCCTCCGGACGTAGGACTATCAGGGGCTGAGCCAGCTAAAATACCCATTAAAACCATCATTAGCTCCACTTTTCCACGATTCGTGCAGCGTAGGGGGTTGCCTTTCAGCATCTAAATCCCTGACAGTAGACCTACCGACCTAAGCCTGGCATCATCATCATCTTCGTAATGAAGGGAGAAAGCGTGCATATTGTCAGCCTAACATACCATTTTTATCTGCGCAGTTTAGACTTCAGAGAAACGAACTGACTTCTCAGAATAACTATGTAAAATATAAATCCCTTAGTTATCTTTTACAACATCCACGAGCAAAGTAAGGGTTGGTAGTATTCGTAGCTGCGTTCATCATCTCATCATCATCTCAGCCTACATATGTCCCACTGTTGGGCTCGGGCCTCCTTCATAATGGGAGGGAAATTAACCTACTATACCACGCTTGTCAAACGTGTTGGTATAGGGTTTTATTTCGAGTTTTCCCTCTCTTGCACAGATGGTATTTGCATATTATATCCCTTAATCGTCTCTTACGATACCCACGGGTAAGAGAGGGGGTGGTGATCGTAGCTGCATTCACACAGCACCTAGTTATTACTTAGAACTTAGTAGTAAATACATACAAATTGAATGCAAATCTCACTAAGAAGAAAATCAATCCGTATAGCTTATTTAACGAGTTTCTGAAATCTATTCACTCCACCTATTTATCTCGTCATACCGCTTAGATCGACTAACAGATAGCAAAGTACCTGTGACAGTCACTTAGAACCAGGAAATTGCACCGTTTAGCTACGAGAACGATGACACAAACTAGCAATATTTACCTGTTTGAGAAGATGGCGGTATATGTATACATATTTAGATGTTATTTCCTTGATAGCACGATTTGCAGTGTGTTTTATTATCAATACATAAAATACCGTTTTTTTTTAAAAACGCCTTGTACTAAATAATACTTGTATTGCGGGGTACTTTATAAACATGCAATTCATCATCATAATCATCATCTCAGCTCACAATACGTCCCACTACTGGGCTCGAGCGTCCTCTGTAATGGAAGGCAAACCAACCTACTACACCACGCTGGTCAGACGTGTTGGTGTAGGGTTTTGTTTCAAGTTTTCTTCCTCTTGCCTATATTACATGTATTTTCTATCCCTTAGTCGTCTCCTACTATCACCCACGGGTAAAATAGGTGGTGATTTGTATTCTTACTCTGTCATCACACGGGTAAGCACATAAAGGCGTTTGAGAAAAATCACGAAGTCCTAAACCTTCATAGTCTTATACCTCACCATGTATCACCAAGGTTAGGGGTGTTAAAAATGCTAAAAAACCGATCACGTGATTAATGGACATCCCCTATTGTGTAGGAGGCATAAGCCTAACAGTGGGACGTATATGAGCTGCAATTATGATGACAATGATTCGTTAATATATATAAATAATTAATTAAAAAAAATATTTTATTAATTTTAGTAAAACGTTAAATTTGATGTCTGTAACGGCAATAATTTATATTTTTCTAATATAACAGTATTTTAATATTTTTAAATCTTTTAGTTTCTTAGTGCTCGCTTACGTTATAAAAAAGCTGTATGCAAAATTGCCGTTTTTTAGAAAGAAAATAGATAAATCATTATAATTGTCACAGCCCATATATGTCCCACTGTTGGGCTCGAGCCTCTTTCTGTAATGGGAGGGAAATTGATCTACTATAACAAACTGTTCAGACGTGTTGGTAAAGAGTTTTGTTTCGAGTTTCCTTCTCTTGCATAGATGTTATATGCAATTTATATCCCTTAGCCGTCTCTTACGATCACCCACGGGTAAGATAGAGGGGGTGGTAAATTGTATTCTTACTCCGTCACCACACGGATGATATAGATAAATAATTTTTCAAAACTATGTGTCTGTTCATATAATATTCTCTTCGATTGGGTCATGATTTGTTTGTCTAACTTTTTCTATCCGAGATTATTATAATTCCATTATCTATCTCGTTTCTATTCACTCATTGATTATTCATGAGGAAGATGCCCAGTCTTTTGGAAGGCTTCCATGGGGTATGAGTCCAACACGCTTCACGCACGATCTTTGGAGAGATATAATCTAAAAATAGGACTGGACATCTACCGATGACACTCCACGTCTACATATATCACTTGTGAACTGCTAATGCTCGGTGTAAAGCTATTGCATGCTAATGTTATTATCAATCTGTCTAGGGGGTTGGATGTTTGGTTGACTGGTTTAACTAATAAACATTTCTTTAAACCCTAAACTTAATAGTCCTTGTATTGTGGCGGACTTTCTTAATATTAATTAACGCACACAAATTGCACCCAGACTCAAAGACAACAAAATGTGAATCGCACAAAATATTGTCTTGCGTGAAAATCGAACTCACGATACTAGCATGATAGCTCAGTACCTTAACAAATACACAATTAATGCAGTCAACTGTGTTATTATTATCCACTAGTTTTTGCCCGCGGCTTCGCCCGCGTAAATGGTTACTTTTCTAAAGATTTTTATCCCTTATTTTTATTTTACCCCTTAAAGGTAATTTTTTTATGAAATTTTAATGTCATATTTATTTATATCTAATCAATAGCCCAAAAATAAGTTTCAAGCTTCTGGCTTTAAAAATGAAGATAATTCCTTACAAATTTTTCATCCCCCTATAAAACCCTTTTTTGCATTAAAAAGTAGCCTATGTTCTTTATCAGGCTCTAGACTATCTGTGTACCAAATTTCATTTAGATCAGTTCACTAATTTGGTCGTAAAAGAGCGACAGACAGACAGACAGAGTTACTTTCGCATTTATAATATTAGTAAGGAAGTAAGGATTATAGTAATTTATAAAACAATAGAAATATGATGTCGGATCTAATTCATTTCACATCTATTTAAGATAATACAGCTGATATATCATCTGAGTTTGATATCTTGTCCTTATGATAAATACAATAATTATTCAATTTATGTTATGTTGAATATTATAACCTAATATCTCTGACATGGGTATTAGAATAGCTTCGAAGCAATATATTTTATTGTGTACGTTGAATTGATATTGACTTTGTAATCAATACCTAAGCTTGTTGTAATCTTGTTGAATATATCTTAGGCGAGGTGGCAAATTAATTCCATATACAGGGTGGAAGTAGACCGCTCCGGAAAACAAAGACAAGTAACCCTACTAGTCCTACTTGTAATAATAGGCTAGAAAAAAAATCGATTCGGAAGAAAAAAAATTTTTTTTCATCACGCGAGGTCGTTGAACTCTTGAACATAATGATCGTGAGTTTTGAATAAATTGCGTCTTTTCTCATCTGAGTAAAGTTACGTATTTTTATGGATTTATCGTTACATGGCAATATCCTAATACGATGGTATGTAAAAAAAGTGTAAATTTCCTTGTGAAAAATAAAATTTTGTTCATCCGAATCATTTTTTTGCTAGCCTATCATTACAAGTAGGACTAGTAAGTTCACCTGTCTTTTGTTTTCAGGAGCGGTCCACTTTCACCTTGTGTATCTTTCTCTCGTTAATTGTAAATTTAATTTGATAAATATGCATCTAAGAATCTGTGTGGTGATGTTCAGAATACAATATGTCCCCACCTCCTTTCTTACCCATAGGATTTATAAAAACTATTTGAGAGATTACCAGCATACTGGGCTGTAGCATTGCGATTACTAATCCGTCAGCCTAGACTAGTGGCATTAACCCCACTTTGATCTATGTCCAATAGTGAACACGAAAGGTAGCAATGATTCTAACTTAGGTATTTCCATAACGGTTTCTGATGTTTACGCGTTTATTACACATTTGAAATAAAACTACTTTTACGGATTCTATCGCGTTTGTATTTGATTTTGAATTTCCCGACGTTTCGAACACTTTACAGTGATCATGGTCACGGGAGGACTAAGGTGTCTTACGTCCAAAAGTGTTTATGTATTTGTATTAAAATGCGGGTCAATTTTTTAATAATTGATACTGTAGCGGGTAGATATAAATTTTATATAATAACGATGACTTTTGGACGTAAGACACCTTAGTCCTTCCGTGACCATGATCACTGTAAAGTGTTCGAAACATCTGGCAATTAAAAATCAAATACAAACGCGATAGAATCCGTAAAAGTAGTTTTAGGTATTTACTCCAAATAATATTGGGTCCCTATAAAGGTACATATGAAGGTCTATTAGGGGGTTAAATGGAATACTTTTAGGCGATTTTCAAAGAGTGATTTTAGGGTTTGTTAGTGGCTTTGGATTTAGTTTGGGGTAAATATTTTGAAGATTTGGTAAGACTTTTAGTAATAATAGGTTATGTAAAATTCTTTATCAATTTTCATCACATGACAATGAGGACTGTTAGTGTTCTAACTTCATCATCATCATCATAACCGCCCATATATGTCCCACTGTTGGGCTCGGACCTCCTCAGTAATGGGAGGAAAATTAACTACTATACCGCGCTGGTTAGATGTGTTGGTATAGGGTTTTGTTTCGAGTTTTCCTTCTCTCGCATAGATGTTATATGCGTTTTATATCCCTTAGTCGTCTCGTATGATCACCCACGGGTAAGATATGGGTTGGTGAATAGTATTCTTACTCCGTCACCACACGGAAAAGAAGTGTTCTAACTCATATGTGTGAAATTATTCCATGAGATAAGCATATGACTTCGGATCATGCGGTCCTTTTCTTCTAGTTCTTTGATAGGCTATTATATGGCTACACTTCGCTCAAGCTATTCGGGGCAAGCTACTTGGTTATACGATAAGTTATCCTACCGTATTATTTTTGTTAAATGGCGTAGAAGTACTGATGGCTGATACCGCCGTAGCTGTGGTCAGAAATAGGATTACTCCGCTACCCAATGAGAGCTCGAACATGTAAGGGTAATGCTCAGGCAATACAGTTGCTTTTTGTTTGAACATCGACAGGGACGACTCATGGACCTTTGAAATTCCAGGGCTAAGCCGTTGCCTACCACCCCAAAATCCACCCAGAAAATTGACCTTTTGACTCTCTCGCTCACCGTATAAAGCGCAACCAGAGCACGAAGTTGGTTTTCTGCAAAAACATGGTACTAAGCCAGACGGATCGGCCCACGACTGTAGATAAAGTTGAGACTGTGACTGTAGATTTAGTGTGGTCCAGCGACTACACCTTACACCCTACTAAAGATTTCCTAAGAACAGGTATTTACAAAAAAAAACATTATTAAAAGAAATCAACGGTTGTTTTATAGAATAGATATCTTAACCGTTAAAAATCAAGTTGAGAAAATAATTATTTAACCATTTTTATTTATTTAAATAAAGGTAAGATAAAAAAAAAATAAAGGTAGGTTTCATATGTGCATAGCGCGTAATTAGGCAAGGCTATATATGTTTGCGTAAATCGTGGACGTTTTATGTAAAACTCAAATATTTACTTGAGAACTTTAAGCGAGACTAGTTTGAACGTTGTAGCATTTTTGTTCAAACAAATCTATCGATCGATCGATCATCAGCTTGGGTTTCATTGGCAAACACATCAATCAAACTAGTAACTAACATTTTATATTATCTTTATCCTAACTAATATAAAAACGTATGTGAATTTGATTGTTTATAATGCTTTCACGCATTAGCTATTCAATCAACTATGACTTCTTCCAACAAAGAGAGATAAATACCACGCATGCCCTACGTAGTAATAAATACCCATATAGACTTATTGTTTGCTTTCCATTTAGTTAACACAGAGGGACTCTGCGGTACATTGTGAAACACTGCCAAACACAGTGTAAAAGTTTAAATGAAACAGCTAGCTGTTTCTTTTACACAGTGTTTGGCAGTGTTTCACAATGTACCGTAGAGTCCCTCTGTGTTAACTAAATGGAAAGCAACCATTGTACCGCTGCACAAATTATCAAAGTCTGAGAGGTCCTTTTACGTTATGGGACCATCAGTGTACTGCTGCTGCCAGCACGGATAGTCGCTGCGCCTACCATAGATATATTTAAATATAGACTGAAGGTTGTTAGGGCATTCATTTTATTCTATTGACGAATTTTATTTATTACTCGAAGTATGACATACCTGTAGTTGTAAATAACAAAATATATTAAGATATCTATTTATATTATATATACAAAATGTAATTAAATTCAATTATTGTAAATTAGTTTAAGTAAAATTAAATATTAAAATAATTAGATGACTGAATTAGTATTTAAATAATGACATGTAACATTGTTATCAATAAAGAATACAATACAATACAATTAATCATTTTGAAATTTTGGATTCAATTTATCAGGGGTACCAAACAGTTCATAATGAATGTTTCATGGGCTGTTTAGTGTTTTGTTACTGGGCCGTAGATAAGGTAAGACCACTGAAGAAATGAAATAGCCACCAGTGGATCGCTTAAATGGCGGTGAGCGGTAATATAAAGGTAAAACCACACGATGCCCTTCCATTTCGAATTGTTTGCTGTTTATTTGGGGGTGCTATAACCATAGCCTGTTCAAAGATGAATAAATAGTGTAGTAGATGGACGAATTATTTTATTGTATTTATTTTTTATTCCTTCCAATGTCTAGACGAGTGCGAATCTCCGAACGATATGAACAACAGATTCGTGGAAACTGTCCACGCGGTTGGGTCGAAGTTTTTCAAGGCTCACCGCGCCAATAGACCTAAAAAACTTTCTGACCAGACTCTTAGGCTCATGGAGCGGAGAAAAGAAATGACAGTACAGTCTTCAGCCGATTGGTCCGAACACAGGCAGCTTAATAGGCAGATCTCCAGGTCTGTGCGTCGCGATATTCGCCAATTTAATACGCTCCGTGTTAAAGAAGCGATAGAGCGGAATCGTGGCTCAAAAGTGTTCGCACAAGATCTGTCTATTGGGCAAAGCCAATTGACTAAGCTGAAGACCAATGACGGCACTGTCATTTCATCCCAGGGTGAGATCTTGGGAGAGGTCGAAAGGTTCTATGGACAGTTATATAAATCATCCCGAACTCCTGTTGTCGGCTTGGTCCAAGATCCCAGATCCAAGCTAACTCGGCACTATACCGAAGAAATCCCGGACATTAGCTTGTGCGAGATCAGAATGGCTCTCGAACAACTACGAAACGGTAAGGCACCGGGAGATGACGGAATTACGGCAGAGCTACTGAAGGCAGGCGGTAAGCCGGTCTTAAAAGCCCTTCAAAAGCTATTTAATTCCGTTATCCTCGGGGGCGACGTTCCAGAGTCGTGGACCAGGAGTGTGGTGGTGCTGTTCTTCAAGAAGGGCGACAAAGCTCTTCTAAAGAACTACAGACCCATCTCAATCTTGAGCCACGTCTACAAGTTGTTTTCGAGGGTCATTACCAATCGACTCACGTGCAAGCTTGATGACTTCCAGCCGCCCGAACAAGCTGGCTTCCGAAAAGGCTATAGCACCATAGACCATATTCTCACGCTTCGGCAGATTATCCAGAAGACCGAGGAGTACAATCGGCCTCTGTGTATAGCGTTTGTGGACTATGAGAAAGCCTTTGATTCAGTCGAAACTTGGGCGGTGCTGCAGTCCCTTCAGCGGTGCCAAATCGACCATCGTTATATAGAAGTGCTGAAGTGTTTGTATAGGAACGCCACAATGTCAGTCCGTATCCGGGATAAGAGTACGAAACCGATCCAGTTGCAGAAAGGCGTGAGACAGGGAGATGTCATCTCTCCGAAACTGTTCACCACTGCACTGGAAGATGTCTTCAAGCTCTTAGACTGGACCGGACTAGGTATTAACATTAACGGCGAATACATCACTCACCTTCGATTTGCAGACGATATCGTCGTTATGGCAGAATCCATGGAGGACCTTGGCACCATGCTCAACGATCTCAGCAGGGTATCCCAACTGGTGGGGTTACGAATGAACATGGACAAGACGAAAGTCATGTCAAATGCCCATGTCATTCCTGTACCGGTCCTAGTTGGCAATGCGATTCTCGAAATTGTCGATCATTATGTTTACCTTGGACAAACAGTCCAGTTAGGTAGATCCAATTTCGAGAAAGAGGTCAGCCGACGAATCCAACTCGGTTGGGCAGCGTTCGGGAAACTTAAGAGGATCTTCTCGTCCAACATACCTCAGTGACTGAAAACACAGGTCTACAACCAGTGTGTGTTACCAGTGATGACTTACGGCACGGAAACGTGGTCCCTAAATGTAGGCCTCATAACCAAGCTCAAAGTCGCTCAGCGTGCTATGGAGCGAGCTATGCTCGGGATTTCTCTGCGTGATAGAATCCGTAATACGGAAATCCGCAGAAGAACGGGTGTAACCGACATAGCACGAAGAATTAGCACGCTGAAGTGGCAATGGGCTGGCCACATCGCTCGAAGAACCGACAACCGCTGGGGAAAAAAAGGTTCTAGAGTGGCGACCACGTACCGGACGACGCAGTGTAGGACGCCCCCCCACTAGATGGACAGACGATCTAGTTAAAATTGCTGGGCGTCGATGGGTGCAGACGGCACAGAACCGCACTCTGTGGCATACCATGAGGGAGGCCTATGTCCAGCAGTGGACGGCGATGGGCTGAAATAATGATGATGATGATGATGATGATTTATTTTTTATATTTGCAGTTTTAGTGTGACGATACGATTATTAGTTTTTTTGTCAAATTTAAACTTACCAACAAGTAATATAGAGAGCAGTGTTACTGCGTCCGGATCTCCATCTTCGTATTCCAATGTTGTATCGTTCAATAAAGCCACCTGCCGACCAAAATATGAACTATTAATGTCTGAGCCTAATGCGAGGTATTTTTTAATAGATGGTAGATTATAAGAATATATATATTTATAGAAATATATTAATTAGTAATGTGATGGATTAGAATGTAGGATGTCGGTACCGGGAGAGATCGAGACTAACCTACATAGACCAGATTGGTCACGTACTGAAGGAAGGTGGAGTCAAGAGTTTCCGAAGCTGGCGAGCGTGTATGAAGAGAATTATGAATATTGGGGAAGCGAGTTAGGTATGCAAGGATAGAGTTCTCTGGCACTCTGTTCTCTCTGCCTACCCTGCAAGGCATATGGTGTGATGATATGTATATATGTATGTATGAATATTTTATGTAGATTAATTAGAATGAGCTTACTAACTGGGTAGTATTGAAAATCTTATTGATTGCGTAATAAATATATGTGTATGCGCAGACACGCACGCGCACAAACATATTGCCGGTCCACAAGAAAAGTGAGTTTTTCAAGAGGGTCGAAATAAGCATATCTTTTTTTTAAGCTGCCCTAAAGTACAATTTTAAATACAGCATGTAAGTCTGCATAATTTTCTTAAGAGTGACGACGAATAGTTGATAGGAATAACTTATAATATCAACTCCGTATCAAAATTGAGATATAGTAAAAATTTAAATTTTTAGAGTTGAGACTCTTTTTTGCGAGCCAGCGACAGATAAAAAAGCCCGTTCATCGTTGTATTAAAAATTACGAAAAATATTCATATTATTGTAGTAAATAAAGTAAGGCTAAGAGCTGTTTCTTATATATATTTTCGTGTTTTCTTTGTCTCAACTATCACTTACTTGAATGAAAGAGTTATGCCGAAAATAAAATTACTTTCTTCTAACTAAAGAAGACGACTAACTAAAGAGGTGACGAAGTAAGAATACACTTCACTACCCCCTATCTTATCCTTTGGGTGACTAAGGGATATAAAGCGCATATAATATCTAAAAGAAGGAAAATTCTAAACAAAACCCTATACCAATACGTCTGCTTGGTATATAGAGTAGGTCAATTTCCCTCCCATTATAGAGAAACCTCGAGCCCAACGGTGGGTTAGATATGAGCCGAGATGTTCTAAAAAAGAAACAATAGTGTAAATGTTAGTAGCATACCGTTTTAACATACCAATGATATTAATCATCCGTTTGATAAATGAATACGTTTTAAGCTTTGCATTATCACAATTTCCTAGTACTTACTAACTAAACTAAAGTAATTAAAATATCATTACTATAGTAATTAAAGAGATATTGCGTATTTGTATAAGTAATCTATTTTCTTTGTTTATCATTTTAGAATTAGATTAATTTATATCGTGTAAGAAAAGTTAAGGTAAGAATATATATATATATATATATATATATATATATATATATATATATATATATATATATATATATATATATATATATAAATATATATATATATATATATATATATTCTTGAACTTTGAACATGAATGGCATCGGTATATGCGACATAATGCTTCGCGTTAGTGCACGTGCCGAAGTTACACATTGTTATCTACATAATTATCACCTCATCATCATCATCATCACCTCATCTCATATATATCCCACTGTTGGGTTCGAGCCTCCTCCATAATTGGAGGGAAATTGACATTCTATACCACGCTGGTCGGACGTGTTGGTATAGAGTTTTGTGTCGAATTTTCCTTCTCTTGCATAAGTTATATGCGTTTTATATCCCTTAGTCGTCTCGTACGATTACCCACGGGTAAGATAGGGGGTGGTGATATGTATTCTTATTCCATCACCTCAAATATCATTATCTCTTTCGTGTAATTTATAAGTTTACACAATACGATTTATTATATTATTTTTTTTATTGATTTTGGTGGCTAACAATCAAGCAGTACGTGTCACGGCCGCTCATAGACCTTTGCAATACTAAGCTAGACCGCTGCTTATCAATACAAATCCCAAACCCACCTAGTTGGGCTTCCGGCTCTCTCGCTGACCGAACGAAGCGCAGTAGCATATTGCCATTATTCAGACGTCGATCTTCAGCGAGAGTATGGTACTATCCAGGACGGACCGGCTCGCGGCAGTAGACAGACAGAGAACTATCAACAGTGTGGGCCTACCACTAATAAAAATTTTGATTTACATATGTCTACTCATTTGAAATACTTTTTGGTAACATCCTTATCGTATTGAAATATAACTTAAAATACTATCATCTGTATGTGCTATCTATTGATAGGTTTGAAATCGGTGCCAAGCCTTAAACAAAATTATAAACAGTTTACTTACTGTAATGAAATTCCTACACTAATGATACCGACACCGGCACCGACTTCAAACCTATCAATAGATAGCACATACAAATGATAGTATTTTAAGTTATTTTGTACTTTTCAGTTTTGAAGTCGGTTTTTTTCAACGTAGTTTTTCTTTTAATTTTCACTTTTTAGTGTTACTGACACACATAGGTTGTTCTATTAGTAGCGGGGTTTGAGTTACTTGTTCATTTGTCGCACACATACTTAATGCTAATTTTAGACTTATATGATTTTATCATGGGTCTCATTGTCAGAACTGCACCAGATTAAAATGAGACCACACGGGAAGCACCAGCTATCAAATAAAAAAATAATATTTAAAATCGCGGCGATGGGTGCTTCCACCCATCACGCCTTGCCCAGTCAGGCGAGTCGAGGAGAGCAGAGTGCCGGGTGGACACGTGGAATGTAAGAGGATGTGTAGAAGGTAAGTTGCACGAGCTGATAACCGTCATGGCGGACAAACAGCCAGACGTGCTCTATGTAACAAAGACCTAGCGAAGGGGCAGCGACGCCTGCGATCTTCCTGGTGGCGGGATGGCTCTGTGGTCTGGTGTACCACAGAGCGATCGAGCCAGCATGGGGGTAGGAGTGCTGTTGTCCTCTCGTTTGGCCTCAGGTGTGAAGGATTACGGAATGTATGATCCCAGACTTCTTTGGTTCCGTATAAAACTAGGTGTCACCAAGGTATTCATGGTTGTAGCATATGCTCCCGTGGGATCCTCGGTGGCATCAGACCTAGTGAAGTTTTGAAATAATGTTAGGAAAGTTCTGGATATGGCAGAAACCAGTGAACGCGTGATTACATGCGGAGATTTGAACGGATGGGTGGGGACCAAGCGTCCCGACTATGAGGACGTACTTGGTCCATTTCGTGATAAGAGAGTGAACGACGCAGGTAGGCTCATAGCGGATGTATGCATGGAGAGAAACCTTATTGTGTCAAACACATTTTTCCAACATAAGGACATCCATATGTATACATGGAGAAGGAATGAACAGAAAGTATAATAGATTTAATTTTGGTAGACAGTCGCCTCTGAAGCAAAATATTGGACGCAAGAGCCTACAGGGGCCCCACAGTCGATACGGTCCACTATCTTGTTATCGCGAGATTTAGTGGTCTGTTCAGAAAGTGGAATCACTGGCGAGAGCGTGTCCACCTCGGAGGGCTTGAAAGAATAAAGGTTGCAAGGTTGCAAAAAGAGTGTGTAAGAGAAAAGTATGCAGAGAGTGTCCGAGAACGGCTGACAATGGCAAGCCAGCCGCAATCGGACATTGAAGAATGATGGAGAATATTGAAAGAGAGTATGGTAGATACAGCGAAAGAAGTATGTGCTTCCGTACAGCAAAAGAAGAAAGCGTGGCTGGATTATGTGTCTTCTTTGAATCTAAATGACAATATGACTGAACAGAAGAAAGAAATATATCGGCAATGTAAGAATGACACCAAGGCTTTAGTGAAAGAGAAACGTGATAGAGCAAATATGAGTGCAGAAGATAGGCTGACTAAAAACTTCGAGGATAACACCAAACTCTTTTGGAGGGAGGCGAAGAAGTCTCGGGGTGGTCGGTCAGTCTTTAGAATGAATAAAATAAGGTCTAAAGGTACATTCTTACACAAACACAAGACGTGTTAAGCCGATGGAGTGAATATTTTGGAGATATGTATGCGGATAATCGAGTTGGCGCCGGTGTCACATGTGGTTTAGTAGATTAACATTCGGCACCGGTGTCCTCCGATGGCATCAGTATAGATGAAGTTGAATGGGCAATAAGATGTTTGAAAAATGGTAAGGCAGCGGGCATTGATATGGTGTCTGTCGAGATGATCAAGCTTTGGCAGCAAAAGTGTACGGTAAAATTATTGAAAGGAGAATGAGGATGGTGTCCAATGGTTTACTGTGTGAGACACAAGGAGGTTTCAGGAGTGGAAGGGGATGCATGGATCAAGTGTTCTCTCTGCGCAACATTGTGGAGAAGCATCTGGCTCTAGGTCAGAGGGTTTTCTGCAGTTTTATGGATCTGGAGAGAGCATTTGACACGGTTGTAGGAAAGGAACCTTGGGACATTTTACAGGAGTATAGTATTAACGGTAAACTGCTACAGGCTGTGTAGTCCATTTATATGGGCTGTAGAGCCTGTGTGCGGCTGGATGATGGAATGTCGCCTTGGTTTGACGTCAATATTGGTGTTAAGCAGGGGTGCGTTCTGTCAGCCAGACTGTTTATCATATATTTGGATAAATGTCTCCAAAGGTTAAACGATATGAATGTGGGAGCCCAGATGGGCGACTCAGTGGTCAATGCTCTGCTCTATGCAGATAATGCAGTGCTGCTGGCAGAGTTAGCGACTGACCTGCAGACCCTAGTCGACACAATGACAGAAGATTGTAAGAAAAGGGGTCTACGCGTGAATATGAGCAAAACCAAAATAATAGTCTTTGAAAGAGATGAAGCCAGAACAGATGTAAGAGTAAAAACAGGTAATTATGTAATAGAGCAAGTGGATGAATTTGTATATCTTGGATGTGGTTTTAGCCGAGATGGAAGGTACACCACTGATATAGAGCGAAGAGAAAATGCGGGAAATAGAGCAAACGGAGTGTTGGGACAACTTCTCGGTACCACCACCTCAGCCAGAAGGCACGTGTAGCAATACATAACGCTGTGCTTGTCCCAACATTACTATATGGAAGCGAGAGTTGGGTATGCAGAAAAGAGCATGAAAGCAAAATTAATGCGGTCGAAATGCAATCTCTACGGCAAATCTGTGGAGTTAAGCTGACCGACCGCATTCGCAACGACGACGTAAGAGAGCGAGTAGGTATGAAAGAGAGTATTGGTGTAAAGATGCGAAATGGAATGCTCCGATGGTTCGGACATGTGAAAAGCATGCCGAACGAACGTCTGGTTAAGAAGATATACAATGCGAAAGTGGAAGGATGTAGGTATCGGGGGAGACCGAGACTCACCTACCTAGAACAGATTGGTCACGTGCTGAAAGAAGGTGGCGTCAAGAGTCTCCGAAACCGGCGAGCGTGTATGAAGAGAATTATGAACGTCGATGAAGCGAGTGAAGTATGCAGGGATAGAGTTCTCTGGCACTCTGTTCTCTCTGCCTACTCTGCAAGGGATATGGCGTGATGATATGTGTGTATAATTAAAATCGCTTCGCCCAGTCGAAAGTTATAAGATAACAAACATAAAAAAAAAATACAGACGAATTGTGAACCTCCTCCTTTTTTGAAGTCGGTTAAAAAGTATAACGTGTCAACACCTTAATGTTTGCTCCCGTGTTTTATTAAAAGTTGATTCCTTTAGGAATAAGACTTAGAGATTCTAGAGCTAGAATGTGTGTACGTAAACTTGCAAAGAATTTGTTAAAAGAACAACCCCACATTTCTTTTACTATTTATAAATTATTCAGTTATATATTTTGTGCCCTTCTGTATACGTTTACCTAAATATATATTATTATATATATGAATACTTAAATTAATACTCAAAAGCTTTTAGGTTTTATAGTAACTATTATTATAAATTGCAACCATGAAGTGGAATGATGCCAAGCACTTTTATAGATTAATGATTTTGATTACAATGAAACTATTAGCCATCATCAAAGCTCATATATAATCCACTGTTCAGCTCGTGCTTTCTCCATAATAGAAGGGTAATAGACCTACTATACCACGCTGGTCAGAGGTATTGGTACAGGATTTTGTTCCAAGTTTTCCTTCTCTCACATAGATATTATATGGGTTTTATATCCCATAGTCGTCTCGTACGGGTAAGACAGAGGGTGGTAAATTGTATTCTTAGTCCGTCACCACACGGAAAAAACCCATTACTATATGATTATAATTGTAATATAATATTGCTTTATAGGTAGTATAGATATTTGGCATAAATTTAATAGGCGTAAACTGATATTTTGCTTAATATCAGTTTACGCCTATTAAATTTATGCCAAATATCTATAACGAGTATCTATAACCCAGTAACGAATTAAAGCATTAAAGAAATGACATCATTGAAAATCTATTTACTATTAGATAATATCTGTTCATCACTGAAAAACTATATACTATTAATATCTTTTGAAGATGAATGCGATAGGTCATCAAGTTTTCTTCTTCACAGGAGCGATAAGAGTCGCCTAGAAGTATTAACAATTCTGTAAGAGAAGGAAAACATATTTGCTTTGCCTTTTCTAATATCCAATTGACTGCTTGTAGAAGTGGTTCATGATCAACCGTGGCACGAAATGAGAAGAAAACGAAAGAAAGGACGGAGGAAAAAAAAAAAGGAAATACAAATTAGATAAAAATAAACGACTTGTAACAACAGTCAATTGGTAAGCAATTAACTGAATACTATCTGTATTCCAGTAAAATATTCACAAAGGATAATTATGTTCTTGAACTATAAACTCTAAAACTTATCTATTACTAATTTAATTGGGCTCTCGTCAGATTTCTAGCCAATCTGCAAGCTATTACAATTTACATTAGTTTGTAATAGCTGTGATAGAGTTTTAGTTAATAATGTAAATTGAGAACTGATACTCCTAACTAACTATTAAACTATTCTAGCTTATATTTTATACTAGCTGTGATAGTGACTCTGCCCGAGTTAATCTTTTTTTCGGATGTAGTATTTTACTTTCATTAATTTTTTATTAATACAAAACCTTTCACTAAGGAACAAATCTTTTTATTGTAGGAGCATTCTATTTCTTGCTACAGAGTACAAATTCTTATCATATAAAATACGGAAATTCGGTACTGTATTTTATACAACATTCACAAACAAATTAAAATAAAAAACACAAATACAAAAAAATAATCGAAATGTGTTCCTTTAATGATTCTAACACACCGCATAGTATTTTTACTCAAATATCTTAAATTTGCATGTTTCTTTCTTGCAAAATTATATAACAAAAATATATCTAAACCAGATTCCTGGATGCAGGTGGCACAGGTTGCGAATGGCATTCTCCTGGGGAGGCCTATGTCCAACAGTGGACGTTTATGTGCTGATGGATGGATGGATGAATATCTAAACTAGATTCCAGAAGCGAAAACCAATTAAGTTTTAACGTTTAGTTTTACTAAAGCATCCATCAACTCCATTTAACCAAGCTACCGTGATCAATAGTTAAGGAGAAATTACATTAAATTAGTGAGCTATCCCATTTCGCACGATAGCAATTTAGAATTCTATCTTGAGATATAATTCAAGTGTATAGCTTACATATTTAGCAAAGTTAGATACTTTTAGGTAATAGTGCACTTTTAATATATTATGTGGCAATTGTTGCGATGATAACTATATAATTGATAGGGTCGACGAAATTACTTAACTCTCTCAAGGATACAGCTTTCAACAAAACCTATATTAAAATTTTTAGGGTATCGTACTCAAAAGGTAAAACGGGACTCTATTACTAAAACTCCGCTGTCTGTCCGCCTGTCTGTCACCATGCTGTATCTCACGAATTGTGATAATTACACAGTTGAAATTTTCACACGAAGTATGTTTGTTGCCGCTATAATAAAAAATACTAAAAAATAGAATAAATTAAATAAATATTTAAGTACTGGTATATTCTCATACAACAAACATCAGTCTTTGGCCGTTTTTATAGATAATATTACGAAACCCATCATGCGCGAGTTCGACTCGCACTTAGCCGGTTTTTATTCTTTATTAAATTGTGTACTAAATTCAAGTTTTTAATTAGGAAATAACGAGCTTTCATACATTATTCAGTCGTTATTTTATTTCACTAGGAGAAGAAAACAGCAGCTGTGTGGTAGCGGCTACAAATACTACCACCCCTTACTTTGCTCGTGGTTGTCGTAAAAGACGAATAAGAATCTTATAATGACCTGGGCCAACTCCATCTGATGCCGTTTGGTCAACAATTACATTTCCAAGGAGGGCTGACGTCTGGCAGGCGGCCGGTCATAAAACTGTTGCCAATAACTTTTAGAATATGTACTATGAAAGAAGAGTATATATTGTATCGACCCCAAGTAATTGGGATAAGAGTAGGAGAATAATGATGAGAAGAATTTAAAAATAGGCAATACCATCCTAATGAAGAATGAACCTTTAACACAACTAGAAATGATAAATGATGATAATAATAATATTTTTTATAGATAATGAAATTGGAAACTTACATAAGTAGGAATAACAGAGGCGAACTCCATCTTATAATCGTTGGCTGCTACAATAGTAAAGCATCCTCAGGTCTTAGTGTCGACCTTCAATAGGAAGCTATCCAGTTTGCTATGTACTCTAGACAACATCTGTGAAGATGCCATGATGTACTTTCACATATCTGTAACAAAAGAGTAACAGAATTGAAATTGGTTTTTTTAAAGACACCACCTTGCACTAAGGAAATAATTCTTGTATCGCGGGGGACCTTACAAACATGCAATTTATCATCATCTCAGCTCATATATGTGCCACTGTTGGGCTCGAGCCTCCTCCGTAATGGGAGGGTAACTGACCTACTATACCACGCTGGTCAGTCGTGTTGGTATAGGGTTTTGTTTCAAGGTTTCCTTCTCTCGCATAGATATTATATGCGTTTTATATCCTTTAGTCATCTCATACGACCACCCATGGGTAAGATAGAGGGTGGTGAATTGTATTCTTACTCCGTCACCACCAGAGATGTACAAAATGGTTTTAAAAAAGCATTTAAATAAAAAATGCAAAATACTTTTCAGATTTACTATACTATTTCAAATGCAAAATACCAAATAGTTTTGAGTTTTGTATTTCAAATCCTAAATGCAAAATAGATATTTTCAAAATACTTTTTCAAAATAAAACACCTTTTGACCAAATCTTAGATATTTTTATTTATTTTAGGTATTTATCATTAGAAATAGGGACACAATGTCGAGCCAAATAAAAACGTCTAATAACATGATGAGATGGGCTTGAGGTACAGAGCATGCTGGAAAAATGGCGCTGTAGATTGGAGAACGTTGGCTTGAAAATCAGCAGAACAAAAACAGAGTGCATGTTCTGCGATTTCAGCGGTCTCTCCAATTTTACACGCATATCTCTAGATGGAGTACCTATACCAGTATGCTCCAACTTTCGATACCTCGGTTCGCTTATCCAAAGCAATGGCGACTTGGATCGTGCGGTGAAGCACAGAATTGACGCGGGATGGATGAAATGGTGGCAGGTCACAGGTACCATATGTGACTCTCAAGTACCCTTAAAATTGAAAAGTAAAATATACAAAACCTTAATAAGGCCTGCCGTATTGTGTGGGTCAGCTTGTTGGGCTACAAAAGCGACGGATGAGAGACGGCTGCATGTAGCAGAGATGCGAATGTTAAGATGGATGTGTGGCCTGACGAGAATGGATAAGGTAAGAAATGAGTATATAAGAGGAAGTTTGAAAGTGGCGCCAGTGACGGAAAAGTTGAAAAGTGAACGCCTGACTTGGTATGGACATGTGATGAGACGGGATGAATGTAATGATGGGAGAAGAGTTTTAAGTATGAATGTTGAAGCCTTTAGGGGTAAAGGAAGACCAAAGAAAAGATGGATGGATTGCGTGAAGCATGATATGAATAGAAAGGGAGTGAACGCAGAGATGACATCGGATAGGATTGAGTGGAAGAAAAGGACATATTGCGTCGACCCCAAGTAATTGGGATAAGAGCAGGGTAATGATGATGAACATGGCACCTTATGCATGATATTTTGGTCATATTTATCAGTATGCATATCAATAAATTCTGTTATGTTATTAATATTAATAATACTCACTTAAAATAATGTAAAAAACTAGACTAACGAAAAGAGAGCCATGGCTCCATTTTGTGAATTGTGTGGCCATTTATTTCGGTTGATTGTGCATCTAGTTCCTATTTTATTATTAATACACTTTCCTTTTCTCTTATCTTGTTGTAGTACAGTACATAGCCGCTCCAGTATTGTAAGGATAACAACAACACTTAAATATCATAAAAGTATTTAAATTATTGAAATTTAGCATTTAATATGCTTATTTATTTATAAAACCCGATTACAAAGCGAAAAATGATGTCACAAGCGGGATTCGAACCCGCGCCTATTGGGGATTCCGGCCCAATCGTGTTGCCATAATAACAATGTGTAAACATTGTTGGGTAGATGGCGCATGTCACCTTAAGAGGTAAATATGATACGAAGCGAAATTTGCATGTCCTACAATAAGTCACGGTGGTGTAGTGGCAGCACGATTGGGCCGGAATTTCCAATAGGCGTGGATTCGAATCCCGCTTGTGACATCATTTTTCGCTTCGTAATCGAGTTTTATAAATCATAAAAGTAGGTAATCAAATCAAATCAAAAAAAAGGACGCGCTTGGCTAGCAAGCGCCTCTATCGGTCAAATTCGGCAATACAAGTGTCATTCGTTCATTTCATTTTGTTTGACTGGGAATATTGGCTAAACTTAATCACGAAGTATATTGCATTTTGAAATGAATATTAAAAATGCAAAATACATCTCGAAAGGTAGGTATTTCAAATAAAATACAAAATGTTTTTTACTAAAAGGCATTTAACCCGGCGTCATGTGGGTTGGGTCTGTGAGACCCGTAACATTTTATTTAGCTTCTAGTTCGGTTACTAAGTGCGCAAATTTTCCGGTCTTCTCAATAGCTGGAGCTATTGAGCTGTTCTATGTGTCGCAGTTAATAGGATAGTCGTGAGATAGCCACAGTGGGAGTTACACGTTCACGAAATTGAATTGGGTATGTGGTCACTTGTACAGAAGGTCGGTATCTTAACCATTACGTCATCTATGCAGTCAAGTTCAGTCAGTTTGAACATTGATTTCTGATATTTTTTTTTTAAATTGCAATTTGCAAAGTTTATCACGTAGTGTTTTTATTATACAAACTTTCAAATATTTTTCAGTATTAATAGTCACATGTGTGGTGACGGAATAAGAATACAATTCACCACCCCCTATCTTACCCGTCGATGATCGTAAGAGACGACTAAGGGATATAAAACGTATATAACATCTATGCAAGAGAAGGAAAACTCGAAACAAAACCCTATACCAACACGTCTGACCAGAGTGATATAGTAAGTCAATTTCCCTCCCACTATGGAGGCTCTAGCCCAATAGTGGACCAAATATGAGCTGAGATGATGATGATGATGAATAGTCACATGGAGACTTAAGCATTTGATATCTAATATGCTATTGTTATTATAAAGTTTTTTTTTTTTTTAAATTACAATATTAGTTATTAATTCGACTACAAAGATGGCGCAGTGATTAAGATACCGATATTTCGTGCTAACCACTCCCACTTCACTCCACTCCACCACTTCACGTCCACTTCTATGCATGAAAATGCTCTGTGCGATCTACGCAGTGTTGTTCCAAGTCCGGGTGTGATTTGTCTATCTTAAATTGTGTGTTTCCTGCTGGAAGAACTTAAAAAAACAACCACAATTTTACTAGAATTGTTAGTTTGAAATAAAACCACTTTTAAGGATTCTATCACCTTTGTATTTGATTTTTAATTTCCCGATGTTCCGAACACTTTACAGTGATCATGGTCACGGGAGGACTAAGCTGTCTTACGTCGAATAAGCCATCGTTATTACAGAAATTTATATCTACACACTACATTATCAGTTATTAAATTTTGACACACACATTTTTAATAGAAAGCTGTGTGGTAGCGGCTAAGAATACTACTAACCCTTACTTTGCTCGTGGATGTCATAAAAAACGACTAAGAGCCTTATAACGACCTAAGCCAACACCATCTGATGCCGTTTGGTCAACAATTACATTCCCAAGGAGGGTTGACGTCTGGCAGGCGGCCGGTCATAAAACTATTGCCAATGTAAATAAATATATACTCATTAAATGTATACAAGGGTGGAAGTAACTCGCACATAAATTAATAAATCACTACTCGTCTTTACACAAGAACACGCGCACACACACACACACACACACACGCGCACACACGCACGCACACGCACGCACGCACACGCACACACACGCACGCACACGCACATACACGCACACACACATACACATTAGTTATGTTAAGTTTTTACTTTTAACGTCATTCTGTTTCCGCTAAAAAAGTGTAAAAAGTAAATTGAAAATCCGTAATTGGCTGTAAGATTAGCATTAATGTTACACATCATATGTAAGAGCTGTGGATTTTGTTAACTAATAAATAAATAAATAAATAATTTTTACAATATGTACTATGAAAGAAGAGTACATATTGTAATATTGACCCCAAGTAATTGGGATAAGAAAAGGAGAATGATGATTTTTAATACAAATTCATTACCAGTACAAAAAGAAAATCATTATTTATATAAAATTTAATATACAAAATGCTTAGTTTTTTTTCACTAACATAACATCTGAATCTAGAATCTCGTGATGTACAATGAGAAACCTATACAACTAGACAAACAAAAAAGCAAAACGTTGTTACCCTACAAAATCACATTGAAATCCAAATTTACGGAAGATATAGCACACATAAACACGACCCGAAGTGTCTCCAAACATCAATAATCCATACCCACAACAGGTGCGTCAAAGCTCTCTGTATCCTTATTGAATCGGAAACTCGCTTGATTGAAATAACAGATTATTACACCAGCCTTGGGTTGTCTGTGACAGATGACATGTACGTATTGGTGTTTTTTTTTCTAATGCAAATTCGTATTATGTAATGTAAACGGGTCTTTATATTTTGTTTTGTTTTACTCTGTTATATGTTCATTAAAATTTTAAACTTATACATACAAACATACATATCATCACGCCATATCCCTTGCAGGGTAGACAGAGAGAACAGAGTGCCAGAGAACTCTATCCTTGCATATCTCACTCGCTTCCTCAACATTCATAATTCTCTTCATACACGCTCGCCGGTTTCGGAGACTCTTGATTCCACTTTCCTTCCGTACGTGACCAATCTGTTCTATGTAGGCTAAACTTATACGCTTTTTTTTTGCGGTGGCCTATGGATGTGGCTCGCTCCATCAAATCGATCCGGGGTGATGGAAGAGGCGGCGCATGACCCCATAGACCCACCATGCAAAACTCCTCTCTTCGGTACCCTATCTTTGTCTTCGGTGGCCCGCCCGGCAAAACTTATATGCTAGGTGTATACTGAATGTTTTGCAAATTTTAATAGTAATGTTTGCACTTTCTTCACAAGATCGCGTCAAGAGTAAAAATGTTTTTGGTATAGTATAATAGAAGCAATTCATAGTAGTACTTTTATGATGATGATGATGTTTGGCCGAATTGAGCTTTTTAGTATGTGCTTAAACTACGTCCACCGATAAAATTGTACTGACTGTTAAGCGGCTTATGAAGTAAACAAGCGAATTTATGAGATAATTTGGCTAATTTATAGGACAATGAAAAGTTAAGTTACTTGGTTATCTTTAGATTTTACGCAAACTACAGTTAAAACAGAAACGAGCTCGTGTTGATATGTGTACAAAATTTTTATTTATGTATGAAAAAACAAAACATATACCACCGAGAAAGCTTGAACAGAGAAAGGTTTGTGTATAGGTGTTGAAACACCAGCAAACACCAACGTTTCGTTCAATGAAATGGACGAGGAAAAGGGATTAAAAATGATAACTTTTTTTATTGTATAGGTCCAGTTTGGAAGGTGCATTTTAAGAATGTGTGTTTGAAAAAGTTCGAAAGAAACGGTATTTTATTTCACCAAAAAAACTGCTCACGTAATACTCACACGATCAAGAGAATAAAATTTTTTTTGGACTCTAAAAGAGTAGATCTTCTAACCTATCCTGCACATAAGACTATTCTGATGCTCTACAATTTAATTAAATGTGTTATTTTATCAACGTATAAGAGGCTGATGATTTTAAATAACTACGTGAAAAATAACATCAATTGATATTTCAAAATTTAAAACCACAAGGACCACCTCAATCATGGTTTGGACCAGTCGATTAAAACGAGGATGTAGTGAAGAATAATAAAAACAATATATCCATTACGACTTCATCATCAACATCCTGCTTTTATCCCAATTACTTGGGGTCGACGCAATATGTACTCTTTCATTCCACATATTGCAAAAGTTATTAATAGTTTAATGTTCGGACGCCTGCTTAATGTCAACCCTCTTTATCTTAGGTGGATAGAAAGGTCTTCGTCCTTTACGACAGCCATGAGCAAAGTAAGGGTTGGTAGTATTCGTAACCGCTACCACACAGCAAATCTACATTACAATTTACTAATCAATGATATTTTTATAATATAATCATAAAGTCGAAATTGGAAGGATGTAGGTACCGGGGGAGACCGAGACTAACCTACCTAGACCAGATTGGTCACGTACTGAAGGAAGGTGGAGTCAAGAGTCTCCGAAACCGACGAGCGTGTATGAAGAGAATTATGAATGTTGAGGAAGCGAGTGAAGTATGCAAGGATAGAGTTCTCTGGCACTCTGTTCTCTCTGCCTACTCTGCAAGGGATATGGCGTGATGATATGTATGTATGTAATCATATACAAAGTTTTCAGTGTAACTTACGTATAAATTCTTTCACTGCAAATAATGAAAAAAAAAATTAAATAGAACTGAAACGATAATAAAACTCCAACGGTGAGTCCGCTTGTTGATTAAAAAAAAAGAACAGGTAACTTTGAAATAAAGCTAGGCTTAATTAAAACTGAAGTAAAAGGCAACATCTTGAATTGTGTGCTTAATACGAAAACTTTACTTGTTCATTATGTATCCCTTTGAATTGCCAACTCTTTTAATTTTTTTCTTTTATTGGCATTACAAATTTTAACAAGAAATGTATATACAATTTTTATGCCTTTTAATATGATTTTTATGTTAATTCAAATAGTCTTATTTAAATTACTGTCTCTTTTTATTTGTTGTCTTATATATATATATATATATATATATATATTAGAGTTTTTATTGCTTCTTGTATAATAGACTCTTTGTTTAGTGACGGGCTATAGTGTGGTTACAATTCACTCTATCCATCCGGGACGATAGAAAGCATGGTATACGGACCTATAACCTGCCATGCACGTTCCACTTTATCGCCATGTGGGAAGGCCATCAGTATCTCATCCTTGTTATCAGTGTTACATCTGGCATGTTTATCTTTCAGCTACCTACTTTCTCACGTGACACCATAACCTTGTATGATCCGAGGTGATAATAAAGTTGCATAAAAATGATTCCTACATGAAGTAATGGGGGTATTACATGAGTTTAGTGGGTGCGCAATATGTACTCTTCTTACATCATATATATTGCAAAAATCATGCCAATAATTTTATAATCGGCCGCCTGTCTTACGTCAACTCTTCTTTAGAATGTAATTGTTGGCCAGATAGCGTCAGATGGGGTGTCATGACCTACAAATAATTATTCCTTGTTTTAAAAAGAAATATATCTTTTTATGAATGGAATATTTTATTTATTAAATCCAGCTCTATTTACGTCGAAGAGCACTGAAAGATTCCGACCCCCAGGCCCTAACGTTGGCCTGAAGATGATAGACCCAGTACAAACGGTCACTCTAGCCGTAGCATGCCCGAAACGGCTGTACGCACGTTTTCCATGAATGCCTGTCAAAGGGAAAGTTAAATCCTCTAAATTAAATGGCTCTTCAAGCTTTATCCAATTGTAATAAAGCCACTTCAAGAACATTAATTTTATAAACAAACCACCATAACAATTAAATTAAATATAAAAAGAGCACGGACAAAAAGTCTGTGGAATAGCATACTCATAATAAAAAAAAAAAAAAAAAATTAAATGGTAGTCCCATTTAATTTTTCGGCAGGTTGGCTATAAATGGAGGAGGATAATGTTATAATCGCCATGCTTGGCAAACGGATTGGCGATCGTGGTAGATGTTATTAAGTTTCCCCGGAGATAGCCGCTGCTCACTCTCCCGGTGAGACAAGACATTTTTACGACTCCCATGGACAAGCAAGGGGTGACAATTGTATTCTTTTCCAGTCGCCACACGATGAATATAAACTTTTACCTTCAAAATATTAGTGTGATAAGCATTATTACTTTTAATTTATAATAAGGTGAAAGTATACACAAACAAAACACAAAGTTTTTGTTCAACATTGTGTTAGAGACATTGAACATTATAATGAAAGTGTATATTAATTAAAATGTGCCTATTTATTTAGTATAATATAATAATAATTATAAGTAAAATTCTCAATTCCATTTAATGAGTTTTTAGAAGTTAGATAATTAAGTAATAAATAAGTCAGAAAATGACTCACTATATCAAAAGTAACAAATATTTTTTTCCATTTGTTGACAGAATATGAATATAACTCACCACTCCCTTTCTAGCCCGTGAATGTTTTAAAAGACGATTAAAGAAAATGATAAGTAGATAACATCACATCAAGAAAAGGAAAATTCGAAATAAAACCCTATACCAAATTATCTAATCAGCGTGGTGGTAAGTCAATTTCCCTCCCACTGATAAGGAGGCTCACGCCCAATTGTAGGATGCATTTCAGTTGAGAAAATGATGATTGTCCTAAGAACAAATATAAAATCAAACCTCAAGTATATAATTTATTGTTTTCTGATAAGAAATAAACCGTAAACATGGATTGACCCTAATATCTCCCATTAATTTGTAAATTAGGAGTCCGTATACGTATAATATCATTGAAACTGTGTAGAGTAACCTAAATAAAAAAAAAAACAAGAGCGCTCGTGAAGTAATCGTTAAGGGCCAACCTCTTGTAAATCGGCCTTTTCAAATGAGCTGTATGGCTAATACAGCCTCAATTTTTTGCGACGCATTTTCACCGTACAATGAAGCTTTGAAATATACTAGTAAATGTACTTGTTATTGTTTTTAGATAATTGATGGTTTTTGTTGCTTAAATACTTTTTCAAACAGAACAGTAACTGATGACTTTTAACTCCCATATTCTGTAACAGAATGAATTTTTATCTCTGGAAAATAATCTGCAGTGTAGTAACACATTAGCGAATAAACTCGAGGCATTAATGCCGTTAGCACGTTTATTTACCATATAAGGTTAATACGAAGGTAGTATGTGAAATCTCACGTTGTCATTTTATTTCATTACCTCGGATGGTATAGCCAGGCTGTGGTAGCATGGCCCGTCAAAAAAGGCTACGCATACGGCTACGGGCTAAGGATGTGAACATATATCTCTGTCACATGTAATAGGAAGCTAATAAGCCACACTAAGCTCAGAATTCCTCAAAAAATCAATGAAATACATAACAATCTGCAGAAAACCTATATAACTGACAGAATATAAATCCAAGATAATACATACATACATACATATCATCACGCCATATCCCTTGCAGGGTAGGCAGAGAGAACAGAGTGCCAGAGAACTCTATCTCTGCATACTTCACTCGCTTCCTCAACATTCATAATTCTCTTCATACACGCTCGCCGGTTTCGGAGACTCTTGCCTCCACCTTCCTTCAGTACATGACCGATCTGGTCTAGGTAGGTTAGTCTCGGTCTCCCTCGGTACCTACAACCTTCCACTTTCGCATTGTATATCTTCTTAACCAGGCGTTCGTTCGGCATTCTTTCCACATGTCCGAACCATCGGAGCATTCCCTTTCGCATCTTTACACCAATACTCTCTTTCATACCTACTCGCTCTCTTACGTCGTCGTTACGAATGCGGTCGGTCAGCCTAACTCCACAGATTTTCCGCAGAGATCGCATTTCGACCGCATTAATTTTACTTTCATACTCTTTTCTGCATACCCAACTCTCGCTTCCATACACTATGGATATATATACTTACCTTCTGTTTATTTTAATGATCAATGATTTGCCTAAAATAGTCAAAACATCTACTCCCTTACTATTTGCAGACGACTTAAAATTAGTTCTTGAAATCAAAAAAGAAATAGACCATAAATCACTTCAGGATGATATCAATAGTATAACGGCATGGAGTTTGGCAAATCAGTTACAATTTAATGTATCTAAGTGCTCAGTTTTATCGTTCAGTAGGGCGCGCACCCCTAATCATCACCAATACCACATAAATAGCGAACCGCTGCTACGCGTCACGGAAGTCAAAGACTTAGGTGTTCGGTTTACAGCTGATCTGAATTTTAGACAGCATATTATAGATGTTTGTAAGAGGGCTTACCGAAATTTAGGTTTTGTCTTGCGTCAGGCAAATCAATTTACCAACACCAGAGCTTTAAAGGCTTTATTCGAGGCTCTAGTAAGAAGTCACTTGGAATACAATGCCATAGTATGGGCTCCGCATGAAGCTAAATATATAGTAATGATGGAGCGAATACAAAATAAATTTTTACGATTTTTATATTTGAAACAGTTCGGGATATATCCAGGATACCCATTACTATATCCAACCGCATTTATATTGGGTATGGTAGGATTTTATAAATTAGAAGTTAGACGAGAAATAGCTCTCGTCTTGTACATATTTAAAGTATTGCGGGGCCTAATCCACAACCCAGCTATACTGCAGGAGATTCAGCTGTATGTACCAGACGAATACGTGGGACGGCGGCGGCAGCCACCGCTCTTGAGGGTGCCGCGCGCTCGCACCAACTTGTTACAGCACGCGCCATTCACGCGCGCTCTACGTGTGCTCAACGAGGTCTCAACACGAAGAGATTTATTCTCGTGTTCACTGAACGAATTAACACTGACCGCTATTTTAATTTTAAGTACATAGAAATAAGAAATTTGTAATGTTTAGAATTATCGTAATATATACTTATGTACTAATACTGTCTTCCGCTATCGAATTGGGTTGTATTACCTGTAATGGTAGTTGTGTGTCGAAATAAATAAATAAATAAATAAATAAACTTTGGATTACCCAAGATAATAGTTATACAATATTTATATCCAAGAAACTATGAAGTAATTTAGATATTTCAAACGTTAATAATATAATAATGTTTCAAAAATCGGAGTATACTTTGAATGTATTCTAATTTCTAACGATAAAATATGTTTCATAATTCGAAATACACTTTGAATGTATTCTAACGATAAACTAGGCAAAAGTGTATAGCTATTGTATCTAACAGAATATAAATCCAAGATAATAGTTATAGAATATTTACGTCCCTGAACCTATGAAGCAATTTAAATATTTCAGACGCCAATAATATAATAATGTTTCAAAAATCAAAGTACACTTTGAATGTATTCTAACGATAAAATAGGCAAAAGTAATCTCACGTGGATTTAAAGAAAATGCAATTACAGAACCCTCTCTGACGCTGGAGTACTCTTATCGTGTTAGAAGCGAGACGATCAATTTGTGGATTTCCTGATACAAAAATCTACTCGCTGCGTGTCGTTAGCGCGTTTATTTTTGCTCGCATTAAATCTTAAAAATATTGGATATAGAATTTACGAATCTTTTTAAAAGTCAAAGTACCTAAGCAATGACTTTTGACGTTACTTAATGATAGATGAGATGACATCTCAAAAGTCGCAGGGAAATCTTGCAAATGGTACAGGAGTAATTTGAATATTATTCTCGTGGCCTATGTCCAACTGTGGACATTTACAAGCCTCGTCATCATTCTCCTACTCTTAACCCAATTAATTAGGGTCGACACAACATATACTCCTCTTCCTACATATTGAAAAAGTTATTAGCAATAGTTTTATGACTGGCCGAATGTCTTACGTCCTCCTTGGGAGTGTAATTATTGACCACACGGCATCAGGTGGTGTTGGCCCAGGTCAATATTGAGCTGTTAGTCGTCTTTTACGACACCCACCAGCAAAGTATGGGTTGGTAGTATTCGTAGCCGCTACCTCACAGTGAACATTTTATGCAGGCGCCACGGACAGAAGCTAGTAGTGGACCTTTACAAGCCTATGGCTGGTTTAATGAAATTATCCAATGGGTTTTTTTGAAGACAACATCCAGCAACTAAGGACTAATCTTTGTATTACGGGGAACATATCATTTAACGAACACAAATTACACCCAGACAATTTGTGGATACCGCTGGGTGGGCCTCCGAAGAAAAAACCGCGTTCCGGTGATTCACTCGCAGGCCGTTGAGAGGTACGTTGTTTGGCGGGAGTACGAGGTCATGTGTGGGTTCTCCTGTCACCCCGGATGGATTAGCATGGCGTGACATCACCGAAGCCCACAGCCAAAAAAAAAAAGATAATTCGTGGATCATGCAAAGTATTGACCCATATGGAAATCGAACCCACGGTCGGTATCTTAACCTCTTTGCAATCTGTGTAGTCCATTTATCTGAATCTTGTTCAATAACTGTTACGTAAAAGAAGTAGGCAAATACACTGAATAACAAACCATGCATGGTGTTTAGCATTCAAGGACATTGATAGACTAATGTTATTGATGTATAGAATATTAAATAGTAATTAAATTATTTTTTTATTTATTCAATAATTTAGATACTTTCGAATTGGAGAGATTTTAGAAATATACAATTTCTTTCTTCTGTCCGTGGCGCCCTCTTAAAAAGTAACTTTCTCAAACTTACAATATTATCCCAAGGGAATATACTAACAGGATAAAAGGTATCCTATGTGTTAATCTAGGAAATAGTCTATCTGCGTGTCAATTTTCATTTAAATCTGTTCGATGGTTTACTCCTGATTAAGTAAGAAAAATTGAAACATATTCACAGATTGTCACATTTATAATATTAGTAGAATGATTAAGGTTTGATAAAAGTAAGCACTATTTTATAATTCATCTCAGGAAAATTTCTTGATCTTATCAGATCTATATTTACGAACTATTTTCACAGAAAAAGTGAACAAGGAAAAGTATAACATCTCTATCAAAGGGATCCATATAGAGAGCTGTATGGCTCCCTTTTGGTAGATTATTAGAACACAATTACGCATGGTATTCGATGTAGCTCATTTGTATGCGTATGTTGTACTCAGAATCACAAATATATTCAACGAGAATACAACTAAACGATCACGTCTGTATCTTAACCATGCTTAGTTTGCTTTTTATCTTACTATTGTTTACAGAGCAGGTGGTTCAAGTGCATAGTAATCTTTACTAATATTATCAATGCGAAAGTAACTCTGTGTGCCTGTCTGTCTGTCGCTCTTTCACGCCAAAACTACTGAACCGATCTAATTGAAATTTGGTACACAGATAGTCTAGAGCTTGATAAAGGACATAGGCTACTTTATAATGCAAAAAAGGGGTTGTAAAGGGGGATCAAAAGTTGAAAGGAAGTATCGTCACTTTTAAAGCCAGAAGCTTGAAACTTATTTTAGGCAATTTTAATCAATAGATTATTTTAATCAATAGATTAGATATTAAAATAAAAATAGGAGATAAAAACTATAAGAAAGTAACCTTTAACGCGGGCGAAGCAGCGGGCAGAAGATAGTAAATAATATAAATAAATAAACCTTTTATTATTTTTTATTTTATATACAAATTTTACCGTGTGATATTTACGTAATATTATAAATTTATATTAATGATTTACCTAATTTCATATATTTCTTTTTTGATGTTCATAGTTTATATTTAAGAAATAAAATAATAATAATAATTCTAGCCATATTATTACACTTTTAATGAAAACCCCTCTGTAAGGTACAGGCCTCCTTAATCTTTCCAAAGATTTGAAATAAAACTATTACGCTTTCCAAAGATGATTGTTTCTCTCCTTTCTCTGTCACTTATCTCTTGTTATAATTACATCTAATCATCTTATTGGTCTTCCCTGTTATCTTTTACCCTCAAGTCCTTTCCATGCTATGGATACGCTTCGTCCACCTCGTATCTTCTACTGTCCCTTAATGCCCTCCCATTTCCCCGCCATTTCCACTACAGTTTCATAGAGTAGAGTAAGAAATCTATGTTTTGTTCGTTCTTCTCTTTTAGTATGGCGGATTTTATTTAACTTTCAACTTCCTAGGATGAATCTTTCCATGACTGCTTGACATTTTCGTACTTTTTATTTCACCTGTTTGGTGAATATCTAGGTATATGAACCATATGTTACGCAAGGCAGAATGTTACTATCCATGACTTTCTTTTTTACCGAAATCCACATATCTCCTTTCATTATTTCGTAAAGAGCCCTGTACTTCTTCTAGTTATATCTTTTGAGTTATTATTTCGGTAAAAGGATTGTTTTCCAAGGCATATATAGGTCTTTCTTTCAAGGTATATCCACATATATTTTTTTTTCATTTCCTATTTTTATGGGTGGCTTTGTAGATTTGATCATTAAATTTGTTTTTTGTATCTTTAATTCTAATTCCACGTATAACTTTCTGCCCGCAGGTGTTGTATCATTTGTTCCAATTGTGAAAAAGTGGTGGTATAAATAAAAATTTACTCATCGTTCTCCTACTCTTATCCCAACCACTTGGTGTCGATACAATATGTACTCTTCTTTCATAGTACATATAGTAACAGTTATTAGCAATAGTTTTATAACCGGCCGTCTGCCAAACGTCAACCCTCCTTGGGAATGTAATTGTTGACCAAACGGCAACAGATGGAGTTGGCTGAGGTCGTGATAAGGCTCTTAGTCGTCTTTTACGACATCCACGACCAAAGAAGAGGTTGGTAGTATTCGAAGCCGCTACCACATACCTATAAATATAAATTTACTATTAGCTGATAATAATATAGGTGGATGAATGTTTAAAAATAGCACATTTGCATAGTTGAACAGTATTTATCAAATTTTCAGTGTACAATTTAATAATTTACTAATTACATTATCTTCTCGCTATTCTGCGAGATACAGCAATTACATTACGAGCATAATATCATGTAGATACATCTACTAAAATACAATGTGGTCATACAATTGAACACATTAGCGCTGTCTTCTAATTACATCAAACAATGGCATCAGAAAATTGCTAAATTATGGTTGTATACCCATAACTATAATAAATCTGAAAACTTTATATGTTAAAGTGCCTTAATTTCAGGAATTACCAATGCGATTACAAAAAAAAATGTTTTTTTTCTTAAATAATCTACCTAGATTTTTTTGGAGTGGCTCCTAGCGCGTTTGTATTTGATTTTTGGAGTTTACTCCTTAAGAATCGATTTTCATATAAGGCGCCCGGTATGAGAAATTTTGAGGAGTAAATTCTAGTGATCGAATGACCTCGTTATGTTTTTAGTGTGCAACCTATTCTGCGCACCTTTCACTTTCTGACGTGAGATAATACTTCACTGAACAGTTTTAATAAATGTAAATAAAAATATATATATTATTTTTAGTCAAATTAGCTTTTTTTGCGTCTGTTTTGATAATCGTACTTAAGGAGTAAATTCCAGTCGAGCGACGAAGCTGACACACACACTTTTTTTTTAAGTTATATAACGTTGCGATAATAAAAATCAGCAGTATCTAAAAATATTAACAAATGGGACAGTTAGGTAAAAATGGTACATTGCGTATCAAACATTCACAGTTTCCGTTATCATGATAACTGTTGATATAATAAAAAATTAATTGATGGATTATGGATATTAATAACGTTGATATTATTATTAATATCGCTAGATGACGGTGCATTTAATTAATATACATACATGTAAAACTGTTGGTACAGCTATTTAGTAATAAAATAGCACTATTTTCTGACTGCTCTCTTTGTTTTGAAGTTTTTTTTTTTGTATTTTTATTGCTTTTACTAGTAGATGAGAAGGCAGACCATCTGATGTCATAACCGTGTTTGTGACTGCCAATAGTAGAAGTATGATGATGAATAAAATAAGGACGGAGGAAAGAAATTTAGCATCCAGCTCTTTCACTTACTGAACCAAGTGCAGCAGTATATTGCTACATTTATACTATTCAAACGATGATATTCCAGTAAAAGTGTGGTATGCACTCTGGACGAGCCGAAATATTGCCGTCGTTGCTGGTTATAGTTAGTATTCATCATCATTATCTCAGGCGCACGAAGCGTAATAACAATTCACTATTAAAATATTTACCGATATTTATAGGTCTGGGTGTACCACACCCAACCTTACGCTCGCCGGGTTAATTGTGGTAGGTCCACGCTGTTGACAGTTCTCTGTATTCAGCCGCGGGCCGGTCCATCTGGGATTGTACTACACTCTCACAGAAGACCGACGTCTGAATAATGGCAACATGCTACTGCGCTTCGTTCGGTGAGCGAGAGAGCCGGAAGCTCAACTGGGTGGGTTTGGGGTTTGTAATGGTAGGCAGTGGCCTAGCTATACCCTTGGTATAGCAAAGGTCCATGGGCAGCAGTGACACTTACCATCAGGTGTGCTGCTTGCTCGTTTGCTACTACAAGCAATATAAAAAAAATGTGTAATACTCGCCCTACAATGTAATTTTTAACACCACCGGTAGCCGGTCCTTGCCTCCGGTGGTATATTATTGTATATACTACAGATATTTATAATAAGTGTTTGTGTTAAAATAAATCAATTTAGAGGGTATGTTCCTTGTGGTGATGAAGTAAAAATATAATTCACCAATCGCTTTCTTATCCGCGGATGTCTTAAACACGACAGAATTTACATTCTTGCATTTTTATATTTGCAATTCATCTTTTATGTGGGTAAGAATGTTAAAATAGTATATTTGTAGGATGTCATCACCATCTTATCTCAGTTCATATGTCCCACTACCGGTCTTGAGTCAATGCCTAAATACCCAAAGTTTTCTCTAAGAGTGGTACTACCCATTTCCTTAATAATCTCCTAACTGACTTTTAAGGCAGGTAAATAGGTAATTTACTTACCTATTTACTTGAAGATATGATAAGAAGCTTGAAAATTAATTATATTCTTATCGCGTTATCACACGGAATAATTACTACGTACAGAACTGTATGTATTAATTATTTAACTACGTAAATATTTAACAACCATCGTTAAGACAAAATCGTTAGCAACATTTCAATCTTAATTTCAAATCCTAACATTTTACCTCTACTTGAAATTCGGATACTAACGATAATATTTTGTGTTAACGATTGCAATTAGTAAAGGACAATTTATATTGTATTTTATAGTTATTATCATAAAATAGCTTTATTACCTTTAGTACGTCTGCTGCCTTGCTGCTAGGGATGTGTTGAGAAAATTTACTGTAATAACCACAGTATATTATTTAATATATCCGAAGATCCGGCTGATTTTGGACTAAATCAAATAATATTTTTAATGAACTTTATCTGAACTTATCACTTGACCTGATCTTACCACTTTACCTGATCTTAACTGAACTTATCAGGCTTTTTTTTTAACTAAAATACCTATATTCAACTATACTTTTCCTAATATTTCTATATGTCTAAAATGTGTTCGGTTAATAATTTTAATAAAAATATGATAATTCTTCCACGATTTGGCATAGAACTTCACAATTTGTGGGAAAAACGTGCACTATTTCACAGTGGTCAAACAGATGGTAAAGCTTTTTGTTTTCAGTTTTTCTTCTCTTGAAGTCTACTCTACTTCTATTCTACTTACATTATTTCGTAGTCCAGTCTACTTACACTATATAGTAGTCTTTTACAACACCTACCAAACGAAGGAGTTGTAAATTGTATTCTTCCTTTGTTTACCATACGGAAAAAAAAGGAGTGAAAATTTTTAAACATTGAATGAAATAGATTTTATAAACGCACCATTTTTTTAGAAATATCTCTGAATGCGTTCGTAGTTAATTCCAAAGCGGCTCAAATTCTTGGGAATTGGGTTGGAACGCTTTCCTACATCAAACTATGGATGCTAAAGAATTTGTGCAGCTTTGTGAAAATATAGCTGGGTATTCGGAATATCTGGATCGTTCGTGCGTGAATTAACACTATTTGGAACGTCGGATTGTAATTGATCAGTTTACGGTACGGTTGAATGTGAGGAAAATACCATTCATAGGAGAAAATATAATACGAAAAATTATTTAGTGGCTCATTGGAGATTTTCTGGATATTTGACGTGCTGACACGTTTCAGGGAAAATTTATGGAGAAATATTAAAGTTATATTGAAATATAAGTTTGAAACGAACAACGATAAAAGAATGAGGTTTGCAAATGGAAAAATACTGGGTTTATTTATATTTCTAGAGCATATATTTATATTTTTTGAGGATTAGTTGTTAAGATGTGATAGCAGTGACGGAGAAGTTAAGGAGTGAATGTTTGACAACGTTTGACAAGTGATGAGACGGAATGAAAGTAATGTTGTGAGGAAAGTTTTAAATATGAATGTTGAAGGTTTTAGGTGTAAGGTTAGACAAAAGAAAAGATGGATGGGCTTGTGTGAAGTATGGCTGCATGGATAGACAGGCAGTGATCACAGAGGTGACGTCTGATAGGGTTGTATAAAAGGAGATATCACGTCTAGCCCAAATTACCTCAACAAAAGTCAAATGTTTAAGGGAGGGATTTATTTAATTATATTTTTATGTTAAAGTGAAGTATAAGAAAATAACAAATATATCCAGATCAGATTTAATGTTTTTTTTTTAATAATATTGCATCGGCAATATACCTGTCAAATACGTTTATTAATAATATTTCGCTGTGTTTATTTTTAATAGTTATTATTATAAAATATAGCTTAATATTCTCGTAAAATACGAATAAGAGCCTTATATGGACTGGTACAACTCCATCTGATGCCGTTTGGTGAACAATTACATTCCCAAAGAGGTTTGACGTCTAGCAGGGGGCCGGTCATAAAGGCGGCGCAGGCGCGAATACCTGCGCCTGTGCCGCCCTAACCGAGGCTTCGGGTGATCGGACCGGGGAATTATCCGGTCACCCGACGCGAGGCCACCGCGTGAGGACGACGCCTCGACGGCGAAAGCTGTCGGGGCGTCGACAGGAGAGGAGCCCAAGAGGGCATACCGCCGAGCGGGCCACCGAAGACAAAGATCGGGTACCGGTGGCCCACTCGAAAAAGAGGTGCTTGCAGGGTGGGTCAATGGGGTTGCGCGCCGCCTCTTCCGTCACCCCGGACCGATTTGGCGGGGTGCGACGTCCATAGCCCACAGCAAAAAAAAAAAAAAAAAAACAGGGGCCGGTCATAAAACAATTGCCAATAACTTTTACAGTATTAAAATAACCAATAACTTTTACAGTACTATGAAAGAAGAGTACATATACATACATACATATCATCACGCCATATCCCTTGCAGGGTAGGCAGAGAGAACAGAGTGCCAGAGAACTCTATCCTTGCATACCTCACTCGCTTCCTCAACATTCATAATTCTCTTCATACACGCTCGCCGGTTTCGGAGACTCTTGACTCCACCTTCTTTCAGTACATGACCGATCTGGTCTAGAAAGGTTAGTCTCGGTCTCCCCCGGTACCTACATCCTTCCACTTTCGCATTATATATCTTCTTAACCAGACGTTCGTTCGGCATTCTTTCCACATGTCCAAACCATCGGAGCATTCCCTTTCGGATCTTTACACCGATACTCTCTTTCATACCTACTCGCCCTCTTACGTCGTCGTTACGAATGCAGTCGGTCAGCCTAACTCCACAGATTTTCCGTAGAGATCGCATTTCGACCGCATTAATTTTACTTTTATACTCTTTTCTGCATACCCAACTCTCGCTTCCATATAGTAATGTTGGGACAAGCACTGCGTTATGTATTGCTACACGTGTCTTCTGGCTGAGGTGGTGGCTACCGAGAAGTTGCCCCAACGCTCCATTCACTCTATTTCCCGCATTCACTCTTCACGCTATATCAGTGGTGTATCTTCCATCTCGGCTAAATCCACATCCAAGATATACAAATTCATCTACTTGCTCCAGTACATCATTACCTATTGTTACTCTTACATCTGTTCTGGCTTTATCTCTTTTAAAGAATATTAATTTGGTTTTGCTCACATTCACGCGTAGACTCCTTTTCTTACAATTTTCTGTCATTGTGTCGACTAGGGTCTGCAGGTCAGTCGCTGACTGTACCAGCAGGACTGCATCATCTGCATAGAGCAAAGCAGTGACCACTGAGTCGCCCATCTGGACTCCCACATTCACAACGTTCAACCTTTGGAGACATTTATCGAGATATATGATAAAAAGTCTGGCTGACAGAACGCACCCCTGCTTAACGCCGATATTGACGTCAAACCAATGCGACATTCCATCATCTAGCCGCACACAGGCTCTACAGCCCATGTAACTGGACTGCACAGCCTGCAGTAGTTTACCGTTAATACCATACTCCGCTAAAATGTCCCAAAGTTCCTTTCGTACAACCGTGTCAAATACTATCTCCAGATCCACAAAACTGCAGAAAACCCTCTGACCTAGAGCCAGATGCTTCTCCACAATGTTGCGCAGAGAGAACATTTGATCCATGCATCCCCTTCCACTCCTGAAATCTCCTTGTGTCTCACACAGTAAACCATCGGACACCATCCTCATTCTCCTTTCAATAATTTTACCGTACAGTTTTGCTGCCGAACTGGTCAAGCTTATGGCTCTGTAATTTGCGCAGTCATAACGTGAACCCTTGTTTTCACACAACGGCACGATGACTGCGCTATTCCAGTCCCTGGTAACTATTCCCGAGCTCCAACATAAACTGAGGAGCAACAGGACCGCCTCCCAGACACAGGAGCCGCCAAGCTTGATCATCTCGGCAGAGACCAAATCAATGCCCGCTGTCTTACCATTTTTCAAACTTCTTATCGCCCAGTCAACTTCATCCATACTGATGCCATCGGAGGACCCCAGTGCCGAATGTTGATCTACTAAACCACATGCGACACCGGCGCCAACTCGAGTATCCGCATACATATCGCCAAAATATTCACTCCATCGGCTTAACACGTCTTGTGTTTGTGTAAGAATGTCTCCACCTTTAGACCTTATTTTATTCATTCTGAAGGCTGACCAACCACCCCGAGACCTCTTCACCTCCCTCCAAAAGAGTTTGGTGTTACCCTCGAAGTTTTTCGTCAGCCTATCTTCTGCACTCATACTTGCTCTATCACGTTTCTCTTTCACTAAGGCCTTGGTGTCATTCTTACATTGCCGATATATTTCTTTCTTCTGTTCAGCCATACTGTCATTCAGATTCAAAGAAGAGATATAGTCCAGCCACGCTTTCTTCTTTTGCTCTACGGAAGCTGCCACTTCCGCATCCCACCATGCATCACCATTTGTTTTTCTATGCTTCTTTGAACTTCCACATACTTCTTTCGCTGTATCTACCATACTCTCTTTCAATACTCTCTAGCATTCTTCAATGACCGATTGCGGCTGGCTTGCCATTGTCAGCCGTTCTCGGACTCCCTCTGCATCCTGTTCTCTTACACACTGATCTTGAAACCTTTCAACCTTTATTCTTTCAAGCCCTCCGAAGTGGACACGCTCTCGCCAGTGCCTTCACTTTCTGAACAAACCACTAAATCTCGCAATAACGAGATAGTGGTCTGTATCGACTGTGGGACCCCTATAGGCTCTTGCGTCCAATATTTTGCTTCGGAGGCGACTGTCTACCAAAATTAAATCTATTATACTTTTCTGTTCATTCCTTCTCCATGTATACATATGGATGTCCTTATGTTGGAAAAATGTGTTTGACACAATAAGGTTTCTCTCCATGCAAACATCCGCTATGAGCCTACCTGCGTCTTTCACTCTCTTATCACCAAATGAACCAAGTACGTCCTCATAATCGGGACGCTTAGTCCCCACCCATCCGTTCAAATCTCCGCATACAATCACGCATTTACTGGTTTCTGCCATATCCAGAACTTTCCTAACATTATCAAAAAACTTCTCTAGGTCTGATGCCACAGAGGATCCTACGGGAGCATATGCTACAACCATGAATACCTTGGTGATACCTAGTTTTATACGGACCCAAAGAAGTCTGTGATCATACATTCCGTAATCCTTCACACCTTTTTTTTTTTTTTTTTTTTTTGCGGTGGTCTATGGACGTCGCACCCCGCCAAATCAGTCCGGGGAGACGGAAGAGGCGGCGCGCAACCCCATTGACCCACCCTGCAAGCACCTCTTCTTCGCCGTGCGAGCGGGCCACCGGTACCCGATCTTTGTCTTCGGTGGTTCGCTCGGCGGTATGCCCTCTCGGGCTCCTCTCCTGTCGACGCCCCGACAGCTTTCGCCGTCGAGGCGTCGTCCTCACGCGGTGGCCTCACGTCGGGTGACCGGACAATTCCCCGGTCCGATCCTCCGAAGCCTCGGTTAGGGCGGCATCAGGCGCAGGTACTCGCGCCTGCACCGCCCCGGCCGCCGGCGGCGGCCCGGGTCGCGGGAATCCTCCCGGGCCCGTTCCGCCGCCTCCTTCTGCGAGATGACAGCCTCGCAGAAGGCGGCGACCGCGTCCCAATTCCTGACGCTGTCGACCATCGTTCGCGCAACAGCCGGCAGCGTCAGGCCGGCACCGATGACAACGACGAGGTCACGGCGCTGCCCGTCCCAGCCCGAACATACCTCGAGCGTATGTTGCGCCGTGTCCTCGTCGCTACTGCAATGGTGGCAGGACGGAGTCCACTCCCTCCGCACGACCGTCCTCCTTGCAATCCTTTACACCTGAGGCCAAGCGAGAGGGCAACAGCACGACTACCTCCATGCTGGCTCGATTGCTCTGTGGTACACCAGACCACAGAGCCATCCCGCCACCAGGAAGATCGCAGGTGTCGCTGCCCCTTTGCTTGGTCTCTGTTACACAGAGCACGTCTAGCTGTTTGTCCACCATGACGGTTATCAGCTCGTGCAACTTACCTTCCACACAACTTCTTATATTCCACGTGCCCACCCTCTCTCGCGCCACTCTGCTCTCCTCGACTCGCCTGACTGGGCAAGGCGTGATGGGCGGCGGCCCCCATCGCCGCATCTGCCGATGTTCGTACCGACGGGGGCGGGTCGGTACGCGTCGCCTCCGGGGGACGCCCTAACCCGTACTGCGGTACTCATATCAAGCCGGATTAGCGGTCTAACTAGACTGGCAGGGGACGCGACGAGCACGCACCGGACTATGCCCCCCAAGAGTACATACCCAATACCATACCCAAAGAGTACATATTGTATCGCTAACTTATTGTTAGTTAATGCAAAACACCAGACTGCTGCATTCCGTGGTAGTTTTAGATTCGCTGCAACTCGTTGTTGGAACGGCCTTTGCGCACTTTGAAGTCGACAAAGGCTTTCCAGAGAAAATACAAACAAATAATAATTGTAAACCAAAAAAAAAATTGTATTACCTTAAGAACAACCTAACTTTGGTGCACAAATATCAACGAGTTGTGCGTTTCACTCTTATAGTGTTCTGTTATATATGCACATCTACCTTACATTACATCTTATCATCCAACACTATTATTATTATTAATTGACACACTGTTTTGTAAAGATATTTATAAAAATCTATTTTATTTTCTATTTAAATCTCTGGTAATTATAATAATATTAGTTAATATAATATACATATGTACATCTCATATTTAATAGAATATACATATATTTTATTATTCTTGTTTCCCGCAGAGCCCTTTATTAACACATATACTCACGCATATGCACATTATTTAATATAAATATTAAGCTTAGGCAAAAATGTGAGGTTGCAAAATAAAACAGTTTTCTTTCTTCTGTTCTTTCTTTCTTATCGACCCCAAGTAATTGGGATAAGAATAGGAGTAGCCAGTATGCTACGCCGTGTCCTCGTCGCAGTTGTGGTAGGCCAGTGTGCTCTCCCCTCTCGCTACCGTGCGCAGATACTTGCCGAAGCAACTATGTTCCGTCCCGATCTGCACCAGTCGGAAAAAGAGGAAGCAGTGGTCTACTTGTATATAAATATGTACCCCGGGTATAACAAAGAGTCATGAGCAGAAGGAATACCAAAGAGTAGATGTACTGCCACCTGCCACCAAAAGCAATAATATAAAATCTACTTTAGAAAACTTGTTATGACATCATTATTTATGCATAAAAAATACACGAATCAACCAGTTTTACAATTGATTAATTCTTAATATTAATGAAATATTATATAATTAATTGAATTAGGCGATACATGGCGGAAATCCATTATTATTATAAAATGGAGGAGAGGAAGGAAAACCCACCACTTTCCCACGGTTAATCAATATACCGTACACCTCAAGAAAGGAAGGAATACGGGATGGGATCAAGGTGGAATAGGATATAAGGAAATCTTACTCCTGTGATGAGCACCGCCTCCAGAACTTCTACTTGCAATTTTCCGCAGAACTTCGAATAAAGATTCGACACGTGTTTCGCTTCTAAACGAGGCATCCTCAGGACGGTTCGGTTTCAAATGTTTCTGAGGATAATTGCAAGTAGAAGTTATGGAGGCAGTGCTCATCACAGGAGTAAGATTGCCTTATATCCTATTCCACCTTGATCCCATCCCGTATTCCTTCCTTTCTTGAGGTGTACGGTATATTGATTAACCGTGGGAAAGTGCTGGATTTTCCTTCTTCTCCTCCATTTTATAATAATAATAAAATATTGTTTAAAAAATATTTTATTTCATATTTTTTACAATTTTATTACTACAATCAACTCAGAACTGAATACAAATGGCATACGATCATTCTCGAGAAGGCCTTTGTCTAATAATGGATGATAGAAAGCTGAAAATATAAAAAAAAAAGCATTTCATATACTTTTTTTCTCGACCTTTGTATAAGTAGCATCTATAATCTTGCTTGAAACGGATCTTAAGATACCGATATCCGATACTAATCCATTTCGCAAATATGTAGAATCGTGAGGTGTATATGTGATTTGTATTGATACTAGAGGAACTCGATATTATATCGCAGATATTATTTTATTTATATTTTCCGTGTGGCAATCGAATAAGAACACTATTTGCCACCCTTTACTTGTCCATGGGAATCGTAAAATCGGCTAAAGATTTCTTCAGGAAAATGGGCAGCAGTTTTCTACTGCAATGTGTATAATAACACACTACGATCGTTAAACTGCCTGCCATGGGTAGCAATTATGGTGCTATACCATTTTCTGGGTAAGGCCTATTTTCTTCAACGATGAAGATTCTTTTTTAACTCAACCTGTGCAGTGAAAAGTGACTTACAGCACTGAAACGTGGTCTTTAAATGTCGGCATCCTAAAAAGGCTCAAAGTCGCTCAGCGTGCTATGGAGAGGGCTATGCTCGGTATTTCTCTACGTGATAAAATCCGGAATATGGCAATCCGTAGAAGAACGGGTGTAACCGACATAGCCCGAAGAATTAGCACGTTGAAGTGGCAATGGGCAGGCCACATCGCTCGACGAACCGACAACCGTTGGGGAAGAAAGGTTCTCGAGTGGCGACCACGAATCGGACGACGCAGCGTAGGACGACCGCCCCACTCGGTGGACTGATGACATTGTGAAGGTCGCAGGAAACCGTTGGATGCAGGTGGCACAGGACCGTTGCGAATGGCATTCTCGTAGGGAGGCCTATGTCCAACAGTGGACGTTTACGGGCTGATGGATGGATGAATGGATGGTGCAGTGAAAGGGTTAGAAATATAATATATTCCCACGCTTCATCCTCCCCAATGGCAGTAATAAACACTGACTGAGGAAGCATCAGGGGAATGAACAGAAGTATCATAGTACAAAAATTACAGCAATAACTGCAATCACAGAAAGCTTCATCAATTTCCATTATAAGCAAGGCGATTATGATATTTTATTTCAGCAATGAATATTCCTAAGATGATGGATTGACTATTATAAGTTTTCCTTAAATATTTTTAAATTTAAAAAAAAACAATAATCTATCCCAAGGAAATAACCCTTACACCGCCTTGTCTGTACAGACGGTAGTGGTTAAAGTACCGACCTACCATGCCAGTGTCTTGGGTTCGATTCCTAAGCAGAACATAATGTTATGCGAACATAAATTGTTGTTCTGAAGCTCGCTGTATTTTGCAAATTGTATATTTATAAGGTCTACGGTAATACAAGGATTATAGTGATCTTAGTGCAAGCTTTTATACACACTCATATACAAGTCTTTTATATGTATATAAAAAAATTATAATAATCTTTATCGTAAAGTAGAATACTTTTGATTTGACTGCACAGATGGCGTAGTGGTTAAGATACCGACCTTCTGTGCCAGTGCCGTAGGTTCGATTCCCACGCAGGACAATACTTTGTGCGATCCACAAAGTATTTTTCTGAGTCTGGGTGTAATTTGTCTGCGTTAATTGCATGTTTGTAAAGTCCCCCACGATACAAGGATTATTTTCCTTAGTGCAGGGAGGTGTATTTAAAAAAAAAATGTGGATCGCACAAAGTATTCTCCTGCAAGTGAATTGAACTCACAACTTTTGACACGGTAGGATAATATGTTAACTACTTCGCCATGTGTACTATCTATAAAGGTGATAGACAGTTAATAGTTATGCTTTTTATTTATTTGGCTTGTAAGTCTCAATTAAAAGTAGGTATGTCGATGATCCAAGTAAAATAGTTGGTGCACCAAAGTTATATACAAGTATGTACGGTATCAATGAAGCATTCTTAAAGCGGGGAGGAGCTATGCTGTAGGCTATTAGACCAGTTTCCCTCTGCTATTATTCCCAATTACAAGACGGCAAGCACACGTACTCGCATATATTAAAAAAAAATCTATCAAATAAAATATGAGATGAAACCACAGTTTTTTTATTTCTGTTCTTTTTTCAAGTAGTGTTTAAGTAAAAACAACACTATTATTATTTTTTGATGATAATTTTGTTTTTATACTAAGAATACTACCAACCATTACTTTGATCGTGGATGTCGTAAAAGACGACTCTAAGAGCCCTATATCGACCTGGGCCAATACTACCTAATGCCATTTGGTCAGCAATTGCATTTCAGCATCCGGGCCCATATGAGGTATTTGGGCCTGGTGCTCGACGGGCGATGGTGGTTCCGGGAGCATTTCCGCAGACTCGCTCCACGGCTCGTCGGCGCGGCGTCCGCCCTATCATGGCTTATGCCGAATGTGGGCGGACCGAGCGCTACCTGCCGACAGCTGTACGCAGGGGTCATCCGGTCGATGGCCCTGTACGGCGCACCGGTGTGGGCGGGGTCCCTGACCGTCCGACTCAGGGCTCTTCTGTGGCGACCACAGAGGGCCATGGCGGTCAGGGCCATACGCGGGTACCGCACGGTGTCGACGGAGGCAGCGTGTCTGTTGGCCGGGACCCCTCCATGGGACCTGGAAGCGGAAATGCTCGCCGGTTTGTATCGGCGGATGATGGGGGTGCGAGCGGAGGGCGGTGTGGTCTCGTTGAGGGAGCACACCACCTGGCGCGTCGACGCCCGCCGCGACGTCATTGCCCGTTGGGCAGTCCGGCTGGAGAGGCCTCGGTTCGGTGTGCGGACCGTGGAGGCCTTCCGGCCGGTGCTGATGCAGTGGCTAAAACGGCGGCACGGGGTGCTCTCCTTCCGACTGTTGCAGGTTTTGACGGGGCATGGATGCTTCGCCAAATACCTGCACACGGTCGTAAGGAGGGAGAGTACACCGTCCTGCCACCACTGCGATTGCGACGAGGACACGGCGCAGCATACGCTCGAGGTTTGTGCTGCTTGGGCAGAGCAGCGTCGTGAACTCGTCGCAATCATCGGTGCTGACCTGACGCTGCCGACCATCGCCAGGGCGATGCTCGACAGCGTCAGGAACTGGGACGCGGTCGCATCCTTCTGCGAGGCAGTAGTCTCGCGGAAGGAGGCGGCGGAGCGCGTGCGCGAGGAGCGTCTCCTCGACGACGCGAGCCGCCGCCGGCGACTGGGGCGGCGCAGGCGCGATTACTTGCGCCTGATGCCGCCCTAGCCGAGGCCGCGGGTGACTGGATCGGGGAATTAGTCCGTCACCCGCCGAGAGGCCGACCGCGTGAGGAAAGACCGACATCCTACCCAAAGGGGGGGACGTCGGTCGAGGAGAGGGTACTCCTCAGGGGTATTCCGTCGGGCCAACCACTGACGTCAAGTCACTCTGCTCCGGTGGTTGGCCCAACGACGAAGGCGACGTCACGGGTGGGTTACGGGTGCGCGTGCTTACGCCCCTCTGTCACCCCGGACGGAGTGGTGCGAGGAGTGTGCCGACCGTAACCCACCCAGAAAAAAAAAAAAAAAAAGGCAATTGCATTTCCAAGGAGGGTTGAGGTCAGGCAGACGGCCGGTCTTAAAACTGTTGGCAATATCTTTGCAATATGTAGAAAAAGGGGTACATATTGCGTCGATCCCAAGTAATTGGGACAAGAGCAGGTGAATGATGATGATAATTTTGTTATACATTATAATAAAAGAGTTACAGATATTAATTATTACAAAACATATAACATTTGTGCAAAAAAAGGTAAACCCGAAATTAAATATTATATCAACTCGTCTGGTCATTCAAATTCCTTCTTCTAGTGGAGCAGTTTCTATCCCAATAGTGGGACGTTCGTGAGCTGAAATTAATCATTCTACGTTTACTGGTAAGGTTATTATATTTTTTTTATATAACTCCTAACTGTACACATATAACTGTGAATAATAAAAAGTATAATAAAATTTTTATGAATTATTGATGTTCCGAAATTATATCGTTACAGTAAATATCTAATTTATCACTTCAAAAACTATAAAGTTATATATTTTTAATTAGAAACTATACTAAATTGATATACACAAATAAATATACAAAAATAAATACTGTTGCAAGATTATTTTGGGTAATTAATGAATGAGAACGCTTAGTATCTCTCGGGTCTCCCTGCAATGCATTCTCGTGGAAACTCATTCCATTCCAGTGGATTTTCTCGCCCAAGCACACGGCCGCTTTGAACTTATTTTCCACTTTAAGCATTTGTTTTCTTTCACTGTCATGGTTTTTCTACATTCAAATGCATGGCTGGTTAAATTTTGAAAATGATTTATAAAGAACCTTTGCATGCGTAATTGCTCATCTGAAATATTGTTAGTATTATTCTTTTATTATATACTAGTTTCTGCCCGCGGCTTCGCCCGCGTAAAAGGTTACTTTCCTAAAGTTTTTGATCCCCTATTTTTATTTTTGACTGTCGGTAATACAGTACAACGGTATTACAATACTCAGGGTTGGAACTTCATTACTGGACTGCTAGATAGCGTTGAAGAAGCTAGAAGCTAGATCTAGAAGAGAGATTTTTTGACAAACATTTTTTTCATTTTTGATTTTTTTTAATAAAAAGTATCCTATGTTACTTTTCATACCTCCAAGAATATGTGTACAACGTTTCATGATGATCGGTTGAGTAGTTTTAGCATGAAAGCGTAACAAACAAACTTACATTCACATTTATATATTAGTAGGGATATTCGATATTGCCGAATTTGCGGAGCTTTTATTTTTAATCTGTGTGGTAGCGGCTACGAATACTACCAACTCTTACTTAGCTCGGGGATGTCGTAAAAGACGACTAAGAGCCTTATAACGACCTAGGCCAACTTCATCTGATACCGTAACGATTACATTCCCAAAACAGGGTGACGTCTGGTAGGCGGCCGGTCATAAAACTATTGCCAATAACTTTTACAATATGTACCTACTATGAAAGAAGAGTACATATTGTATCGACCCCAAGTAATAAGTAAGTAAGTCCTACTCTTAGTAGAAGAACAACGATTTACAAAGGCTTTTGTCTCCAAAAGAGTAGGTATAATAATAATATACCTGGCCATAAATTGTAAGTTTCTGTATAATAAAGAATACCCCCCGTATCGTAATAAGTTAAGACTAAAATCGTAATTAGGTCGTAATTAGATCGTAATTAGGTCGTAATTAGATCGTAATTAGGTCGTAATTAGATCGTAATCACTCTGTTACTTTTCCGTAGATGTACGTTAGCTGAAAGAGCACTCCCCAATCCACCACTCTGCTTAGGGCTCGGTTGGCCGTGTCAGTGATGTCTTGACCGGAGTGTCCAGAAAATTACAGGACCACGTCGTCCGCGAATGCCTGATATCGTATCCCCTCGCTTGACAGTAGTTGGAGCAGCGAGTCCAGGATGATGTTCCAGAAGGTTGGTCCTCCGATGGAGCCTTGGACGCAACCCTTCGTGGTTGACTTTTCGCTGGTTGTTCTTGCGTAGTTGACAATGATTTTGCGCTGAAAAAGCACTAAGATATATAGAATATAGATCGGGTTGTTGTAACTGTCTACTGAACACAGTTTCCTATTTTGTGCTTTTAATATACTAGTAGCAAAAGCCTAACAAATTGAACAATAGTAAAAACTTAATGAAATTATATATAAATGCGGCAATATAATCCCTACTAATATATAAATGTGAATGTAAGTTTGTTTGTTACGCTTTCACGCTAAAACTACTCAACCGATCATCATGAAACATTGTACACATATTCTTGGAGGTATTAAAAGTAACATAGGATACTTTTTATTAAAAAAAAATCAAATTTTTTATATGAAAAATTAAAAAATTGTTTGTCAAAAATCTCAAAATCTAGCTTCTTCAACGCCATCTAGCAGTCCAGTAATGAATTTCCAACCCTGAGTATTGTAATACCGTTGCACTGTATTACCGACGGTCAAAAATAAAAATAGGGGATAAAAAACTTTAGGAAAGTAACCTTTTACGCAGGCTAAGCCGCGGGCAGAAGCTAGTTATTTATAAATGGGGACTATGGATTGAATGCGATTTTAGTCAAATGATTAATAGATCATAAGTTAATTACTTTATGCCAATAATTTAACTATTATAATTTAAATAATCATATTCGTAATTAGCAAACACTTTCGTTGTAAAAGAAAAACAAGAAATTGGGTTTTAAATTTATTTGAGAATGTTATACGTTTTCCTAATACATAAATTTCAGATTTGGTTACAGAACTTAGCACCTATTTACATCTTTTTTTAGTGAAGTTGACAATCGCACCAGGATTATCATGAGATTAAACATGGCTCTCATTTTCACATATGTCTTTGATGGAATTACAATTTGCTATTGAGATCTCTTTGTTGAAAATTAGAAATTCATTTTTTTTCTCAATCCAGAATTTCAACTCTGGACATCGTATTAATAAGCACATGCTAGTTATTAATATGCTAATAATAGCAATAAAGGGTAATAAAATATAATAATAAAGGGAAGCAATAATAATTTTGTAACAAACAATTTTACGTTGTAAAAGATTTTATGTCGTGTCTTTTAACTTGTTAACCTCAGATGGCTTTCATAGCTTGGACCGTACTATGGGTGAGTGCTGAAGGCTCCCAACTCGTCAAATTTATTTCTTATCTTTAAAAATATATCTTATTCCAGCTCATATATGTTTCACTAGGCCAAGAGCTTGCTTCTCATTTTTTCTCTTTTAAAAAGCTCGAATGTAAGCTCAATACTGAACTGTCTGGCTTGGTAAAGAGTTTTATTCGAGCTCTTTTTCGTATTGTGATTGTATCTGCTTGCATTACTTAGACGCCTTTTATGATCATCTATGGAAAAACAAGGGGTTTGTTTAGTGGTAGGACCACGCAGTTTACAGGTCTCTATCTATAGAAGCGGGCTGGTCCGTCCGGGATAGTAACACAGTCTCGCAGAAGATGGACGTCTGACGCAATGTGCTATTGTGCTTCATTTGGTAAGAGAGAAAGCCGGCAGCCCGACTGGGTAGTTTTGGGATTTGTTATGGTAGGCAGTGGCTTAGCTATACCCTTGGTATTGTAAATGTCCATGGCAGGGAGCATCATGCTTGCTCGGGTGCCACCATACGCAATAAAAAAAATAATGACTATTCTAGACTCACGTTATCATTACAAGAGAACAAAGTATATAGCTTAAAAATAGAATGTCATCCAATTATTCCATAAGGTCCGCTGCACATGTTCAGCCATGCATTGGATGGGTGGGTATGTCACCGTTTGAAACCAACGGTACGGAACTTTGCATTTAACAAACGGATAGTTCGGTACTGTGCCATATATTTTGACGTTCGTACGACCCTTGTATGGCCACTGTGCCAGACGATATTAACCTACGCTAGCAATAGTGGTCATGAGCTATGTACGAGAGTCCGGAGTAAACATTTGACAGAGTATCGGTTGAATAATTAGTTTAATTCTATTTTGTATCTAATTAAGAGCAAAATGAACAAGGTAATAGTTAACTAAATTGAGTATTATAATACAATTGGTGTGAAAATTTGTTGCTAATTAAATGCAGGTGTCTCCGTGTGGTGACGAAGTAAGAATACTATTCACCACTCATAATTTACCCGTGGATGATCGTACGAGACGACTAAGGGATATAAAACGCATATAACACCTATGCGAGAGAAGGCAAACTCGAAACAAAACCCTATACCAACACGTCTGACCAGCGCGGTATAGTAGGTTAATTTCCCTCCCATTACGGAGGAGGCCCGAGCCCAACAGTGGGACATTTATGGGCTGTGATGATGATGATGAATGCCTTTATTAGGGATTTATGATGATGACGAGACTAGGCAATACAAGTAACCATGTAAGGATTTTATCGACTATTAATTAAGATGAGCTTCATAATAATAATTTTATTTAATATGATATTATTAAATAAAAACACTGGTGGTTGTTTTAAAACAACAGTCTTTAAGCTCGTGAAATCCGGGTATTAGTCCGGTCGCCCGAAGTGAGGCCACCGCGTGAGTTTCTCCATCGGGGCATCGACTCGAGAGAAACCCGCGAGTGTAAAACGTCGGGCCACCAAAGACAAAGATCGGTTTACAGTGGTGCGCTAGCACGGCAAAGAGAGGCGCTTAGCAGAGTGAGTCTATGTGGTCGCGCGCCATCTCTTCCGTCGCCCCGAACCGATTTGGCGGGGCGTGACCACCCCCATACTCCACCGTAACAACAAAAGCTTAGGTAAAAACAAAAAATAATTTTCATTAGTATTACTAAACCTAATAATGGCCAACATGCAATAGAAGACCTTTTTTTAGGAAAGATTTATGTTACTAGGTAATATTTGGGTTTTATAGTTTTTTTTTTTATATATAATTTTGTATTATTCGTATGGTAACTGAGTAAGAATACAATTTACCACTCCCTTTCTTACCCGTAAGTGATCGTAAGAGACGACTAAGCGATATTATATGCATATAACATCTATGCAAGACAAGGAGAATTCGAAATTATACCCTATACTAACCGGTCTAACCTGCCTGATATGGTAGATCAATTTCTCACCTATTTTGGAGGAGGCTTGTGCATTATTAGGACGTATATGAGCTCAGATTATGCTGTTTTATAATAATATGATAAGAGATAAAATCGCACAACTTAAAAAAAATCACAAAAGAAGTGGTAAATAATACAAATATTAGTGAAATACAGCAGATGGAATACTGTACAACATATTTCTCTTATTAGATGAGAAAATTTAGTTCATTAAAAAAATATTAAATCTAATATTATTTAAATAAAACGATCATTCAAATCATTCAGTTATTCAGGCAAAAATTCAACTTATACTTAGTCAAGTTACAACAATTGTAGATGTATTATGTTCTTAAGAGGAATTAGTTCCAGTTAATGCCTTTTATAAGACCTAAGTAGATACTTATAGTCTCACGACTTAACTCCTAAAGAAAGACTTATCTATCTTTCATCTTTTATTGTATATTATTAGTCATAAGCTGCTCTTAGAAAATGGCAAATAGCGTGCTTCTTGTCGCTAGCGTCTATCCATTTTTCTATAAAATATTTATCCTTAAGTACACTTGATAAAAATAAGTGTCACCTTTGATGGAAATATCACACTGAGTGGACACATTTTTAATGTTTGTTAAGATTATTCTCAACAAGCATATGTAAGTGGACCTCTGCAATTAGTGTGATAGGATACTCTCACCATGTGAATTTAAGATGTCGTAAAAGTGATTACACTGTCTCGTGCGATTCATAATAACCGCTCAAATAAACACGCACCACTTGTCAAGATTTTTCCCCAGAGATCTAGGCCACTGCCTACCAACAAAAATTCACCCAAGTTGAACTGCCGGCTCTTTCGCTCACCAACAAGTCTAGAATTTGGTAGTATCGCGGATAGACCAGTCCGCGGATGAAGACTAAAAAATATCCCTACAAATATTATCAAAAGTAAAGCTCTACCACACTTGGCAAGATTTGCCACGTAATTTGGAAAACGCATAATACCACCCAAGCGTTATGTATATTAAAATAGGGTAATCTGCATACTTTGTATGTGTGCATGTATATATATGTATATATGTGTATTGGTTGAGGGGAGTGATGGCTGCTCTAGTAGTTTACTCGTGATCGGGTGCCGCTCGTAGGATCTAGTCCAGCCATTGGCTATTTTACATGGTATTTAAACTATTAAGTTCGAAGGGCATCACACTGGAGCTATTTCTTTCATGTACCATTCATCTTTTTATATATATATAAAAAAAAAATAAAAGAAATAACAATAATAGACAAACCCGCTGAGTTTCTTGCCGGATCTTCTCAGTAGTGGTCTAGTTCCGATCCGGTGGTAGTTTATTAGATTAAATTAAAATATTAATACTGAAAATATGTAAGTGCTCTCGCAGGGTTTATACATAATAAATGAATTTGAATTTGAAAATTATGGGCTGTGGCCCACCACATGTATACTTTTGAAATAAACAGTGTGCCTATAATTGTCAGTAATTTCACTCGTCTTTAGCGTACATAACAAATAGGAATTGTTTCGAATTTAATTCAACGATTCAAACATTCTAATAAAAAATGTATTTTGGTATTATTGGGTATATTGAAATTACCATAATGTATTCAATATGTAATATCCGTAAACCAGATGTTCACGTTAAAGACCAATATAGTAGGTACTTGATAAAGGAATCTTAAACTTCATGTCAATACAGTTCTGCAGATTTTAATGAAAGGCTTATTATAAGGTTGGTTGCTATCATCTAACATGATGGATTAAGAATAGAATACTACCGAACTTATATCAGTGTGATCTACCTCGTAGGAGAAATGTTGGTTCAGAAGGTAGGTACCGGAAGTGGCATCGCCGTGTATGCCTTTGAAAGCATATAATCACGATACAAGTGATTCCTCAAAATCTGTAGTGAAATAGAATGATGGTTTACATGCGTGCGACCCTATTGCTAATTCAAATGATTAAGAAAGATAGTCAGATCTTAAACTGCCAATAAAAACAAATAAATAAAATTTGGACTGTAACGTGCACTTTTTAACGAAATGGTACTCAATCAATACATTTAATTTAGGTTATTCAGAATTCGAGGTTATTCAGAATTCCTACTCTTATTGTTAATTTGGTTTTGGTAAATGTTTATCGTACTTTTTGCGTCTCCTCATTTATAAAATTGTGATAAAATACGGATATATTAAATCTAAGGCTAAGGTATATAAAAAGTTAAGACGAACAAGACGACTGTACAGATGGCCTAGTGGTTAAGATACCAACTTTCCATACTAGTGCCGTGGGTTCTTTTCCACGCAGGACAATACAACTATTGTTCTGAGTCTGGTTGTAATTTGTCTCCGTTAATTGCATGTTTGTAAAGTTCCCCGCAATACAAGGATTATTTCCTTAGTGCAGGGTGGTGTCTTTACCACCGAAGACAAAGATCGGGTACCGATGGTCCGCTCGCACGGCGAAGAGAGAGGATTTTACGGTGTGTCTATGGGGTCACGCACCGCCTTCTCCGTCACCCCGGACCGATTTGGCGGGGCGAGACGCACCCATAGCCAAACAATAAAAAAAAAAAGGGTGGTGTCTTTAAAAAAAATGGGCTTTTTGACTTATCGTGAAACTGATAACTTGACACAGCCACACGCACGCACACACAAACACTTACACGTATTTACAATTAATTTATTATTTACTTATTTTCATAATTACTTATTTTATTTTTCATTTTATACATTTTTAAGAACTTAATCTGGCAAGTGCGAGGGTCAAACGATATTTATTTCTACTAACTTTATATTCTCAATGTATTTTACTTAGCATATTTCATAGTCATTATTAATGTAGGTAAATGTAGTACCTTGGACATAAATAAAAGATTATTATCATTGTTAACCTAATTTAATCCTTCATAAGGATTAAATATTGAAATGATTTATATAAAATCATCATCAATGTAGAATGATTCTCCTTGAAATTTCATCATCATCTCAGCTCATATATGTCCCACTGTTAGACTCGAGCCTTCTGCATAATGGGAGGGAAATTGACCTACTATATCACGCTGGTCAGACGTGCTTGTATAGGGTTTTATTTCCAGTTTACCTTCTCTCGCATAGTTATATGCATTTTATATTCTTTAGTCGTCTTTTACGATCACCCACGAGTAAAATAGGGGGTGGTGAATCGTATTGTTACTCCGTCACCACACGGAAAATTTCATATAGACTTTTTATTATTGGAACGAAGTTCCTTATTTTATGTTAAAGAAGTAATTTGATATTGATTGAATAAAATCTTTTGTAATGAAAGTAAAACAATTCCTATTCTAGTCTCTATTGAGCTCAGTTATGCTTCTTATCCAAAAGTAAATAATAAAAAAATAGTAATTCAAGCTTTGAAAGTCTATGCATACGCATCCATATACTATTCTTCCACTCATTCATTTCATTTACCACATAAAGTAATTATGTTTTTTTTTTTTACTAATTCCTTTATGAAATCTATAATATAAATAAAAATGTTTGTAGCTCGCACATTTAAACTATGAAATTTTAAGTTCTACTTAGGGATTGTGGTCTAAGGCATATATTGCCAGACCGACAACTTCCTGAAGGATAATAACACCCTAATTAGTATTCAACATTTCCTTATCACCAAATTCATTATAATATCTGTGTTTAAGAAAATAAACAGAACATAGAATTCATAAGTATATATATTCAAAGAAAATAGAGTAGAATTGCTGTTAGGATATAATTATCTAATTAGAGACAGATAAATGTTCGTGGTAAGAGGCAATATTTCTTTTGTCTGATATATGCGACTGTGAGAATGATTTAGCGGTCTTGCGGGCCTCGTGAATTGTGGATATGATAGCAAGTTTGTTTTGCAGAGGAATTTTAATACTTACATAAGTATTTCTCAAGTACTTCTTGTAATAGTCTTATATATGTATATATATATATTTTAATTTATATAAGACTACTATTTGTTAAATGAAAGGCACACTTTTGGCAAGTTAATCTCATTTTTAATTTAATTAGTTTTGCGATGTATATATCTCATCATTATCATCATCATCACAGCCCATAAACGTCCCACTGCTGAGCTCGGGCCTCCTCCGTAATGGGAGGGAAATTAACCTACTATACCGCGTTGGTCAGACGTGTTGGTATAGGGTTTTGTTCGAGTTTACCTTCTCTCGCATAGATGTTATATGCGTTTTATATTCCTTAGTCGTTTCGTACGATCACCCACGGGTAAGATATGGAGTGGTGAATAGTATTCTTACTCCGTCACCACACGGAAATGATGTATATATCTATTTATCCGCTATTTAACGACCACTTTTGAATAAAGACCTGTATAAAAGATAGGTATTGATGGGATAATCGTCACGTTTATTAGTATAATTGGCATTTGTAGTCGGATTAGTCTAATTGGCAGTCGTAGTCGGATTAGCAATTGCAGACAGATTGCACATAGATGAGCAACTGACGACATCTCGAAAGTTGCAGGAAGTCGTTTCATGCAGGTGGCAGCACCGTTCTGAGTGGTATTCTCGAGGCCTATGTCCAACGTTGGACGTCTACGAGCTGATGAAGGTATGGGTGGATGGATTCAAGCTAGTTTAAAAAAAGATATCGGATCTAAATATACTAGGTGGTCACGGGAGGACATGATCACTGTAAAGTGTTCGAAACATCGGAAAACTAAAAATCAAATACAAACGCGATAGAATCCGTAAAAGTAGTTTTATTTTAAATGTGTAATACTCGCTTACTTAAACATTAGAAATGTAAAAGTTTGTTAAGATGTTTGTATGTTTAGGTGTCTTTTTTACTTAATTTTATTAGTGCGAAGACCTATTATTAGCTGTAAATAACTAATAATTTCAGTTACATTGCTCTTATTAGCTGTTGGCCTTCCAAACAAAATTAAATAAAATAAAAATCACGCGTAAATCATTATACTAGATAAAAATTGCCACACAGCTAGACCATTTTCTTAATGATTCCAACCCTATGTGTTAGGATACTTTTTATCCCAGTAATATGTTCTCTTGGGATAATAGTTTAAATATGGAAAAGTTACTTTTTACGTGAGCGAATCTAGTACTTAATAAAACTTTATCCTAGAAGGCTTTATATCAATGCACTATAATATGATCATATAACAATAGACAATAGTATAAACCATTAACTAAGATGAGCTATAAAATAGTGAGGGCAATAAAACTGGTCCCAGCAAAGTAATTATTTTACACTATATTTTATCGTTATGTTATGTTCTTAGGTAATAAACTTTTTATTTATATTACTAGCTTCTGCCCGCGACTTCGTCCGCGTGGAATGGTTACTTTGGGCTAACGTTAACTTCAACTCGCGAATTCGTTTACGTAAAAGGTGGAAATATTTTTAAATAATACATACGTTAAAGCTGTTTTAGGTACCTACATGACCCTTTTATTAGTAAGAGTAGAACATTTAACCTTAAGTAAAATAATAATAATAATAATAATCTTTATTGAAAACTAAATACATATGACAGTTGACATAGATGTCTTTGCCTCTTGAATTAGGTAATACCTGTGTTTCAAGAGACAGTTCCTTCCCGAAATATATAAATCTTGAACATCAAATTATTTTACAGTAACATACATTATAAATAATGAATATATATATCTTACGTAATAAAGACTAATGATAAAGAAATCTATAATAAATGAATGAGTGAGAATTAACGTGTTAGTGAGCGCGCTCACACGTTGTGTGTGTGTGTGTGTGTGTGTGTGTGTGTGTGTGTGCGTGTGTATGTGTGTGTTGTGCGTTTGTTTGTGTGTGTGTGTGTGTGGTGTCCGTGTGTTTGTGTGTGTGTGCGTGTGTGTATGTGTATGTATGTGTGTGTGTGTGTGTGTGTGTGTGTGTGGTGTGCGTGTGTTTGTGTGTGTGTGCGTGTGTGTATGTGTATGTGTGTGTGTGTGTGTGTATGTGTGTGTGGTGTGCGTGTGTTTGTGATGTAGTGTGCGTGCATGTATGTATTTCTTTTATTTTTTTGTGTGTATTTGTAGTTACGCGAAATAAGTATTTAAAAGTGATTCAAGTTTGACGTAATCCATATAATGCAATGTAGTACCATATAAAGTAATGCAAGTAAAAGTATTGGGTCTTATCTATACTTTCTATAGATATATCTATAGAAAGTATAGATATATATACAATGTATGTATATTATACATACATACATACACTTACGCCTATTTACGATTACACATACTTTTAATGTGTATGAAATCGCTGTGTGGTAGCGGCTATGAATACTATCAATCCTCACTTTGCTTGTGGATGTCGTAAAAGACGACTAAGAGCCTTATAACGACTTGGGCCAACTCCATCTGATGCCGTTTGGTCAACAATTACATTCCCAATTAGGGTTGACGCCTGGCAGGCGGCCGCTCATAAAACTATTGCCAATAACTTTTATAATATGTACTATGAATGAAGAGTACTTATTGTATCGACCCCAAGTAATTGGGATAAGAGTAGGAGAATGATGATGATGATGACCTCTCGTGAACAAATCGCCAATTTGGTCCAGAAAAGGTCTTCCCCTTGTATTCGTCCCATTCACGATTGCTTTATATGTTTGCTTCGTCAACCTCTGCCCACTCATTATTTCTTCCACTTCGTGTCCAACCCACCTCAGCATACCAGCGCTCTTTTATAACATTATACCTAATTTTATCTTTCAGACTTACATCACACACGTTACGAAGAGCTGTCAGCTCTACAGCATTTATTCTATTTTCTTGTCTTCCCCGCCAAATCTAACTTTCACTGCCATACATGAGGGCAGGCACTAATACTTCCTATACTTATTATTATTATTTAGGATGTGTAAAGCCGACGGAAGGTCATGAGAAGAAAACAAAACTAAAAATGTAGTGTGTGCAGAAGTACTTTGAAATAACATTAGTTTAAGTTTTTTTTAATATAAGATTATAAGATCCAGTATTTTTATCGTAAATGCGCGCCCAGTACTTGATCATTATTTTGCTGCGATGTTATTTTTAAACTGCGATATTTCCTAAGATATTCATTGAAATCAAATAATGTAAAGAGAAATTTTGTTTTAAATTAAATACTTGTGATGAAAAACTCATTTATTTGGATAAAGATTAATATTATGTTTATAAAAACACCTTCGAAAATATCACATTATTTTAAAACAAATTTGATTAGCATAAAAAGGTTATAGTGAGCCAATCTTAAAAGATAGACATATGCTGTCGCGGACTTTTATTTAGAACTTTAAAAGGGGAACAATTATGTAGTACATAATTTTTGCGCAACTTTAACCGTTTACGCAGCGGAAGCTCTCAAAAGGAAACATAAACCCGATTTTTACACATTCATCATTGTTGCTCTGCTCCTATTGGTCGCAGCGTAATGTTATATAGCCTAAAGCCTTCCTCTATAAATGGACTATCCAACAAAAAAAGAATTTTTCAAATCGGACCAGTAGTTCCTGAGATTAGCGCGTTTTAACAAACAAACAAACTCTTCCGCTTTATAATATTAGTATAGATAATAGACCTTAACACAGTTTCGTGTGAGAATAAAGTATTTAATGTCTAAAACTAAGCCAAGTTAAGCTAGTAATACCGTCGTCAAAATGTATATATAACACTGTAATATTGCATGCCCAATATAGGTATACTGTTCAATAATAAATATATAATTGTAATATGGAAGGATGTAGGTACCGGGGAAGACAGAGACTAACCTACCTAGAGCAGATTGGTCACGTACTAAAAGAAGTTGGAGTCAAGAGTCTCCGAAACCGGCGAGCGTGTATGAAGAGAATTATTCATGTTGAGGAAGCAAGTGAAGTATGCAAGGATAGAGTTCTCTGGCACTCTGTTCTCTCTGCCTACCCTGCAAGGGATATGGCGTGATGATATGTATGTAATAACATTTGCACAAAATGTAACAGTAAAGCAATAAATGATTCTGATTCTGATAGTTTACTGTCTACAGCTGTGGGCCAGGCCGTCCGGGGAAAGTACTCTTACAGAAAATCCACATCTGAGCAGTAGCAATGTGCTATTGGGTTTTGTTCGGTGGGCGAAAGAGTTGGACGTCCAATTATTATGGCGGGTTTAGGTTGGTAGGCATCGGTCAAGCTGTACCCTTGTTATTGCCAAACTAGTCCTTGAGCAGTAGGAGTGTGCTGCTTGCACGTTTGCTACCATCCCTATCCCTACATCCCTACATAATATATAAATGTGAATGTAAGTTTGTTTGTTACGCTTTCACGCTAAAACTAATCAACCGATCATCATGAAACATTGTACACATATTCTTGGAGGTATTAAAAGTAACATAGGATACTTTTTATTAAAAAAAGAAAATAAAATTTTATATGAAAAATAAAAAAATTGTTTGTCAAAAATCTCAAAATCTAGCTTCTTCAACGCCATCTAGCAGTCCAGTAATGAAGTTCCAACCCTGAGTATTATAATACCGTTGCACTGTATTACCGACGGTCAAAAATAAAAATAGGGGATCAAAAACTTTAGGAAAGTAACTTTTTACGCGGGCGAAGCCGCGGGCAGAAGCTAGTAATATATAAATGTGAATGTAAGTTTGTTTGTTACGCTTTCACGCTAAAACTAATCAACCGATCATCATGAAATATTGTACACATATTCTTGGAGGTATTAAAAGTAACATAGGATACTTTTTATTAAAAAAAAAAAAGAAAATTTTATATGAAAAATAAAAAAATTGTTTGTCAAAAATCTCAAAATCTAGCTTCTTCAACGCCATCTACCAGTCCAGTAATGAAGTTCCAACCCTGAGTATTGTAATACCGTTGCACTGTATTACCTACCGTGGCACTGTATTACCTACCGTTGCACTGTATTACCGACGGTCACGTCATTATTTTTTTTCTGTCATTATATATGAGGAAAGAGAAATGAAGGAATATTTGTCAATGGATACAATTATGGATACGGAGCTATGTACTTCATATCCTGTGGAGTTTTTGAATTCACTTGTACTGTCAGGTGTACCGTCGCATAAACTTCAATTGAAACTAAATGTACCAGTAATGCGTATACGAAATCTAGATGCTCCTCGGCTATGCAATGGAACAAGGCTTCGGATAACAAAATTGGGACAGAATATACTTGGTGCTACTATTTTAACAGGTGTCGGTAAGGGAGAAAGTGTTATCATACCTCGGATTCCAATTATTCCCTCTGACCTTCCATTCGAATTCAAATGGGTTCAGTTTCCTGTCAAGCTTAGCTTTGCTGTTAGTATAAACAAAGCACAAGGGCAGACATTACAGGTAGCGGGAGTGCATTTAGAAAGGCCATGCTTCTCTCATGGTCAACTATATGTAGCCTGTTCGCGTGTGTCTAATGCGCGGAATTTACATATATTTGCACCCGATGGAAAAACTTTTAATATAGTCTACAAAAATATCCAATACATAAATACTCTGCATTTATATCTATTAAAATTGTTTAAATCCTAAATTATTTATTTTTGTTACAGAAAAATAAATTTTAACATTTGTTGCTGCATTTCAATAAAGTTTTTTTTTTTTTTTTTTAAATTCATTGTATGTAGTAATTTTAAAAATTGGTCATCCCAGCTAAGCAATAGCATAGAGTTATCATATTGATTCATTTCCATGGTAATGATCTCTAATACTTATTTAATGGCTTCAATGCGAGCGAAGCCGCGGGTAAAAGCTAGTAAGCAATAAAAAAGATGTTAAACTAATTATAGTGTCTAAAACTAACTCCTATAACTTCTTCTAACGTCTTGATTTACTTTTACGTACAATTCGATCTGCCCAATACTTTTATAAATTACTATAATTAAGTACTAGCGACCCGCCCTCGCTTCGCTTCGGTTACGTTAGTTCAGTTATGTAACTTACTTTTGCTACATAGACTTCCACTCGGAGAAGGAATTCCTTAAAATCCTACTTCATCTGACCTTTACAGGGTAGAAGGAAAGTCTACACCAAATTCCAAGTCTGTAGGGGCAGTATTAGAAACTGTGTTGAATTTTATGAGTTAACACCTACGTCTAACCTAACCTAATCTACCCTTTAGTGGTGGATTTTTTTAAAAGCCGTTCTTACTTTACCTCTGTATCGTAACATGAATATACTTACCGAAATTCAAGTCTGTAGGAGCTATATTTAAGAAATGTTATTTTTACACCCCAGCAACCCCCCTTGCGGATGGAATTTTAGCTGACCTTTACTCGGCAAAAGGAATATTCCCACCAAATTTAAAGTACTTATGTGGGCCTTATGGTTCCAGAGATATCGTGATGAGTCAATATATAGGTGGAAATCTCTTATATAATTACGCGTCACGTTGTTTGTCCGCGATGGACTCCTAAAGTACTTCACTAATTTTAATCAAATTTGCACAGCATGTGTAGTTCAATCCAACTTAAAATATAGGATAGCTTTCATCTCAATTTATACTTGCAATATTATTTTATTGCAAATTATTTGTCTATTATTTGACACAATTATCTGTTATCTCCAAACGATTCTAACAGATGGCGGTATCTGTTGACTGGGTTGAGTAAGTATTTAATAGATGACGCTATGTTAAACATACAAACGTTTCATATAAGCTACAATTTATGAGCATAACCATTACGCGTTACTGAGGCTACCTTAGCCACAGCAACGCGTGGCCGAGTCTGCTAATAGATTATATATACAATAATTACCTCTAAGTATAATCAATTTTATAAGGTACATCACTAAAGTTCAACATTGATTTCTAGTCACGGCTGCCATCTTGTCTTGTTTATACATCTTTGAAAGACTGTTGTTATTTAGCAGCTGCTGTTGTTATTTAGCAGCTGCTGTTGTTATTTAGCAGCTTTTAAATAAATTATAAGCTTCATCTTATCAGTTCTAATCTACTTGCGAACCCGAAATACTATATACAATTTTTGATGTATTTTATACTCTCCTAACTGCCCCAGTCTTATAAACAATATATAATACTCAAGAACGAAAATAAATTCAGCTGATTTTCTTATATACTACATACAACACTAAAGTAAAATTTGTATGAATTTTGGAATGAAACGTGATTTTCCATTGAATGCATTTCATAGACGTATGATACATCAATCTATCTGATCTAATGTGAAATGATTATATCCATCCATGAACTTCTCAATCAGGAGAATACATAAAGACCCTCTTATCTCAATCATTTGAACCTTGTAATAAGATTTATCCATGGAGTAACAAAGTAAGAAAAGTAATGTTTACCGCCCTATAAGAGATACATACATACATACATATCATCACGCCATATCCCTTGCAGGGCAGGCAGAGAGAACAGAGTGCCAGAGAACTCCATCCTTACATCCATCCTTACCTAGAATTATGAATGTTAAGGCAGCGAGTGAAGTGTTCACTCGCTGCCTCAACATTCATAATTCTCTTCATACAATCCTTCACACCTGAGGCCAAGCGAGAGGACAACAGCACTCCTACCCCCATGCTGGCTCGATCGCTCTGAGGTACACCAGACCACAGAGCGATCCCGCCACCAGGAAGATCGCAGGCGTCGCTGCCCCTTCGCTTGGTCTCTGTTACACAGAGCACGTCTAGCTGTTTGTCCGCCATGACGGATATCAGCTTGTGTAACTTACCTGCCACACGACCTCTTACATTCCACATGCCCACCCGGCACTCTGCTTTCCTCGACTCGCCTGACTGGGCAAGGCGTGGTGGGTGGCGGGCCCCATCGGAGATACCTCTAATAATTAGAAAAAGAAAAAAAAGAAATAGAATTCCAATACGGTTGACTAAAGTTCTATAGTAGGTCGATTCCTTCTATTGTGGAGGGGCTCGACCCCAACAGTAGAAGTGTATGAGGTAAGAAGAACACGATGATGATTAGGTTAAATCATATAAGAGTATGCCACAGTAGCCAGGATTCTCGTGGCTCCCTTAACTGGCGAATAGATTCAATATGGCAGGTTAAGGAACATTTCAAACTATTTGGATAAGACGCGGCCAGGCATAGCCTGTCAAAAAAAAAAAAGAAATGGATGTGTGTACTTATGTATGAGCGTGAGAAGTTATACTTCTTTGGCAAAATTAAAAAATAGTTTTTAAATACATGCAAATAACTAACTACAAGAAATTAATAAAAGTACTGGAAAACGATAATATAATTTTTTCACCAATATTTACGAATAGTAAATATTATTAATCAAAATATTTATTTTAAATCACTACTGAATATAATTTATTAGCACATATATAATTCATCCTTCTATGAAACTAAAACACGCATTGTGAATGTACAAACTAGAAAGAGGTAGCTATTTTTCGAGACTTAATGAGCGGTTTTGTGGCCACGTTGAACGTGTTCCTTTTGTGTTACAATGATGCGCGCGCACCTTAAAATATCATTCTCATAATTTTTTCATAACGCGCCAAAAATAAAGTATAAGTTCAAAAATGTATGGTGAAAGAACATAAAAACTATAGGAAACAAGATAACGATTTTATGATGAGCTCATTTCCTTACACAATAAGAAAGTTACACTTCACATTAATTAATTGCCCTCGATGACACGAAAAATAGCTGAGAATATAACTTCCAAATATAAAAACCACTCAAACCGATGATGGATTACATCGTAACATTTCTCTTTAACATGGCTTTAGTGACATTTTTCATTCATAACATGGATCGGATGACAAGCATTAAACATTATGACTGACACTTCATAAAACATTTTTGCTTACTCTGTCGGTAATAAGGGTGAAAGTGACTTCACGTATCATGTAATATTACGACATCAAGCTTTTTTACTGATGGCTAAAGACGAAAGATTTATTATACACGTGTCTAATTTTGTTATATAACTTATAATATTTAACTGGAATACTATAACAGTTTGAGCAGTTTTTAATCTAAGTGCGTAACTAAATATTCTTAATCAAATTTAGGGTTAAATTAATTAGTAGTATTAATAGATCTTATTGAAACGAGACTGCCAATATAATGATTTCTAATGTTTACGCGAGTATTACACATTTGAAATAAAACTACTTTTACGGATTCTATCACGTTTGTATTTGATTTTTAATTTCCCGACGTTTCGAACACTTTATAGTGATCATGGTCACGGGAGGACCAAGGTGTCTGACGTCCAAAAGTCATCGTTATTACAGAAATATATATCTACTCGCTACAGTATCAGTTATTAAAAGTTTGACCCACATTTTAAAACAAATTTATTACCAGTACAAAAAGAAAATTATTTTATATGTAAAAAATTGTATATTTTTTATGATGAGTTATATTAAACATTTAATTTATACATATATATACATATCTTCACGCCATATCCCTTGCAGGGTTGGCAGAGAGAACAGAGTGCCAGAGAACTCTAACCTTGCATACTTCACTCCCTTCCTCAACATTCATAATTCTCTTTATACACGCTCGCCGGTTTCGGAGACTCTTGACTCCACCTTCCTTCAGTACGTGACCGATCTGGTCTAGGTAGGTGAGTCTCGGTCTACCCCGGTACCTACATCCTTCCACTTTCGCATTATATATTTTCTTAACCAGACGTTCGTTCGGCATTCTTTGCACATGTCCGAACCATCGGAGTATTCCCTTTCGCATCTTTACACCAATACTCTCTTTCATACCTACTCGCTCTATTACGTCGTCGTTCGGTCGTCGGTCAGCCTAACTCCACAGATTTTGCGTAGAGATTGCATTTCGACCCCATTAATTTTTCTTTCATGCTCTTTTCTGCATACTCACTTCCATATAGTAATGTTGGAACTAGTACTGCGTTATGTATTGCTACATGTGCCTTCTGGCTGAGGCTTTTCCGTAGCCACCAGCTACGGAGAAGTTGTCCTAACGCTCCATTCACTCTATTTCCCGCATTCACTCTTTGCTCTATATCGGTGGTGTACCTTCCATCTCGGCTAAAATATATACAAATTCATCCACTTGCTCTAGGACATCATTACCTATTTTTACTCTTACATATGTTCTGGCTTCATCTCTATCAAAGATCATTATTTTGGTTTTGCTCACATTCACGCGTAGACCCCTTTTCTTAGAATCTTCTGTCATTGTGTCGACTAGGATCTGCAGGGTAGTCGCTGACTGTGCCAGCAGAACTGCATCATCTGCATAGAGCAAAGCAGTGACCACTGAGTCACCCATCTGGACTCCCACATTCATATCTTCATATCGTTCAACCTTTGGAGACATTTATCCAGATATATGATAAACAGCCTGGCTGACAGAACGCACCCCTGCTTAACGCCGATATTGACGTCAAAACAAGGCGACATTCCATCATCCAGCCGCACATAGGTTCTATAGCCCATGTAACTGGACTGCACAGCAGTTTACCGTTAATACCATACTCCGGTAAAATGTCCCAAAGTTCCTTTCGTACAACCGTGTCAAATGCTCTATCCAGATCCACAAAACTGCAGAGAACCCTCTGACCTAGAGCCAGATACTCCTCTACAATGTTGCGCAGAGAGAACACTTGATTCATTCATTCCCTTCCACTCCTGAAACCTACTTGTGTCTCACACAGTAAACCATCGGACACCATCCTCATTCTCCTTTCAATAATTTTACCGTACACTTTTGCTGCCAAACTGGTCAAGCTTATGGCTCTGTAATTTGCGCAGTCAGAACGTGAAACCTTGTTTTTAAACAAAGGCATGATGACCGCGCTATTCCAGTCCCTGGGAACCATTCCCGAGCTCCAACATAAATTGAGGAGCAACAGGAGCGCCTCCCAGACACAGGAGCCACCAAGCTTGATCATCTCGGCAGACACCATATCAATGCCCACTGCCTTACCATTTTTCAAAATTCTTATCGCCCATTCAACTTCATCCATACTGATGCCATTGGAGGACGCCGGTGCCGAATGTTGATCTACTAAACCACATGCGACACCGGCGCCAACCGTAGCATCCGCATACATATCGCCAAAATATTCACTCCATCGGCTTAACATATCTTGTGTTTGTGTAAGAATGTCTCCACTTTTAGACCTTATTTTATTCATTCTGAAGGCTGGCCAACCACACTGAGATTTCTTCACATCCCTCCAAAAGAGTTTGGTGTTACCCTCGAAGTTTTTAGTCAGCCTATCTTCTGCACTCATATTTGCTCTATCACGTTTCTCTTTCACTAAGGCCTTGGTGTCATTCTTACATTGCCGATATATTTCTTTCTTCTGTTCAGTCATACTGCCATTCAGATTCAAAGAAGAGACATAGTCCAGCCACGCTTTCTTCTTTTGCTCTAAGGAAGCTGCCACTTCCGCATCCCACCATGCATCACCATTTGTTTTTCTATGCTTCTTTAAACTTCCACATACTTCTTTCGCTGTATCTACCATACTCTCTTTTATTATTCTCCAGCGATCTTCTATGTTCGATTGCGGCTGGCTTGCCATCGTCAGCCGTTCTCAGACACCCTCTGCATACTTTTCTCTTACACACTCTTCTTGCAACCTTTCAACTTTTATTCTTTCAAGCCCTCCGAAATGGACACGCTCTCGCCAGTGCCTCCACTTTCTGAACAGACCACTAAATCTCGCAATAACGAAATAGTGGTCCGTATCGACGGTGGGCCTCTGTAGGCTCTTGCGTCCAATATTTTGCTTCGGAGGCGACTGTCTACCAAAATTAAATCTATTATACTTTTCTGTTCATTCCTTCTCCATGTATACATATGGATTTCCTTATGTTGGAAAAATGTGTTTGACACAATAAGGTTTCTCTCCGTGCATACATTGCTATGAGCCTACCTGCGTCGTTCACTCTCTTATCACCAAATGGACCAAGTACGTCCTCATAGTCGGGACGCTTGGTCCCCACCCATCCGTTCAAATTGCCGCATACAATCACGCTGGTTGCTGGCTGGCGTTCACTGGTTTCTTAACATTATCCCAAAACTTCTCTAGGCCTGATGCCACCGAGGATCCTACGGGAGCATATGCTACAACCATGAATACCTTGGTGACATCTAGTTTTATACGGACCCAAAGAAGTCTGGGATCAAACATTCCGTAATCCTCCACACCTGAGGCCAAGCGAGAGGACAACAGCACTCCTACCCCCATGCTGGCTCGATCGCTCTGTGATACACTAGACCACAGAGCCATCCCGTCACCAGGAAGATTGCAGGTATCGCTGCCGCTTCGCTTGGTCTCTGTTACACAGAGCACGCCTAGCTGTTGGTCCGTCATGACCGATATCAGCTCGTGCAACTTACCTTCCACACAACCTCTTACATTCCACGTTCCCACCTAGCACTCTGCTCTCCTCGACTCGTCTGACTGGGCAAGGCGTGATGGGTGGCGGCCCCCATCGCCGCAACTGTCGATGTTCGTACTGACGGGGGCGGGTTGGTACGCGTTGCCTCCGGGGGACGCCCTAACCCGCACTGCGACACAAATTCTAGCAGGATTAGCAGTCTAACAAGACTGACAGGGGACGCGACGAGCACGCTCCGGACTATGCCTCCCAAATGTATGATAATTATTATAACATTTAATTTATGATAATTAATTATAACAATGTGTGACAATTTACTAGTTTAAAAATCTAAGAAAATCTATAAGCTACCACCGGAACGGAACGCGGCCACTCTAAAAAAGATCCAGCAAGAAAACTCAGAAGGAATAACACTAATCTTATTATTAAATTTTAGAGGCGGCAGTGATTTTTATACATAGAATCTTTTTCTTTTTGTACTGGCAATGAATTTGTATTAAAATATGTGTCAAACTTTTAATAACTGATACTGCAGCGGGTAGATATAATTTTTTTTAATAACGATGACTTTTGGACGTAAGACACCTTAGTCCTCCCGTGACCATGATCACTGTAAAGTGTTCGAAACGTCGGGAAATTAAAAATCAAATACAAACGTGAGACTGCCAATAGTATTGTCTTTTTTTGGCGGAATGATGTTTAACCAGGCTTGAGAGAAATGTGAGTGACTGCATAGATGGTGTAGTGTTTAAGATACCGATATATAACGCCAGTCCCGTAGGTTTGATTCTCACGAGGACATTGTGCAATCCACAAATTATTATTCCGAGTCTGATTTATTACGTGTTTTTAAAGTCCATCACAATACAGGGATTATTTACTTAGTGCCTGTGCCACTTAGGATATTGTGTTTAAAATAAAATGTGGAGTAAAATTTCATAATCCACCATACATAATGTCAAGAGAGAAAACTTAGTCCTTGATTATTATTCATGTCGTTTATCATCTTATGCCATACACCATTCCATTCATGCATCCATCAGCCGATTGTTGAATACAGTCCTCCCCATGATAATTTTAATTGGAATGTGCCTGTTTCACCTGCCTCCAACGGCTGCTGCGATTTTTCAGATGTAATTTAGAGGTTCAAGATATTAATAATTTAGATCGTTCTACGCTTCGTCATTCGTTTCGTAATCGTCACCTGAGAACCTTTCTTCCCCAACGGTTGCTGGTTAAATGAGTGATGTGGCCTCCCCATTACCACTTCAAGATACTTATTTTTGAAGCTAATTCATTTTCTACGAATTGGCGTATTCTGGATTTTATCACGCAGAAAAGTCAAGAGCACAACTGTCTCCATAGCAGAGTTGCTGTCGCTGAGTGACTTTGAGCCTTTTTATGAAGACGAAATTTAGAACCCATATTTCAGTGCTGTCATCATCATCATTTCAGCTCATATTCGTCCCATTACTGGACTCGAGTCTTATTGAAAACGGAGAAGAAATTGGTCTACTATGCCAAGCTGGTCAACCAGGTCGGTATAGCATTTTAATTTTTCCTTCCCTTGCATAGATTTTATTTGCATAGCATATTTACTTTATCCTCAGTTGTTTGTCGATCGATAGACAAGAAAGGCGTGTTGAATTGTAATGTAATTTTACGGCATTCTTAACACAGGGAAGCCTAGAACGAATGCTAAAGCACTCCTGTGTTTTCCAAATGTCTAATATAAGAAGATTATTGTAACCCTATTTTTTCGACCCAATAAAGATTATTATCATTATTATTTTTAAGAGATCACCACAGTGCTATACTAACATATAGTTAAACATAGACGAATTATATATAGGTTTATAACAATCGTTTGCGAATCGTAGCTTCTAACCTAGGACCCTTGGGCATGGGACTTTACTATTTAAAGTAATACAGCATCTGTGATTATTAGAAAATTATATGTTTGCATTTCTAATCATGTCAGTGAATTACGCATTCAATCTCATAATTTTAGACGACATTGTCGCTAACATAACACGGGAAATCACATGCAATCCCCTGGAGGTATTTCTGTAGAGGCTTTGTTATACAAAAGCAGGTTCGACTACGTTCGTGAAGTTAGCTTACAGGCTTGTCCTTTCAGATGTATGGAATAAGTACTGTATTATTATTAATAGCATTAATTCAAATTACTGATTTTTTTAGCATTTAATATGCTTAATTATTTATAAATACCCGATTACGAAACGAAAAAGGATGTCACAAACGGGGTTCGAACCCGCACCTATTGGTTGGGCCGGATTCCCAATAGGTGCGGGTTCGAACTCCGCTTGTGACATCATTTTACGTTTCGTAATCGGGTATTTATAAATAATAGCAGTAATGCTCAAACTAAAATATAGATAATTATATATTTGTACATTAGTTATAAGATAAAACTTGATTGAAAAATCGAAATAACCATAATGTCAAATGGGCCGACTTATCGGTTGGAGTAGTCCTTGCCAAGCAACCTAAGGATAGAATTGAAATAAAACAGAGATGGATATGTGTAGAGAGTTTGTTAATCACCAGTTTTAAATCTGAAATTAAGGTAAGTAATCATTCTCACATTTTACATGCTGTGTGGTAGCGGCTACGAGTACTACCAATTATAACGACCCTTAAGGACGGACTAGACGTAAGGTAATACAAGCATAAAAGATACAATAAAATCAATTGTTATTGACTAAAACTATCTAATGCTGTGTGGTAGCAGCAACGAATACTACCAACCCTTACTTCGCTCGTGGATGTCGTTAAAGACTACTAAGAGCTTTCTATCGATCTGGGCTAATAAAGTCACATACAGGTAAATAAATACCCCAACGATAGTTTTAGTCAATCATTATCATTCATCGTTCTCCTGCTCTTATCCCAATTAGTTGGGGTCGACAAAATATGTATTCTGCTTCCATCGTAAATATTGCAAAACTTACTGGTAATAGTTTTATGACCGGCCACCTGCCTGACGACAACCCTGCTTGGGAATGTAATTGTTGACCTGACTGCATCAGGTCGAGTTGACCCAGGTCCATGAAGCTCTTAGTCGTCTTATACGACATCCACGAGCGAAGTAAGGGTTGGTAGTATTCGTAGCCGCTACCACACAGCTTACATCTAATCTAACGTCACATCTAAATCTAACCACATACATACATACATATCATCACGCCATATCCCTTGCAGGGTAGGCAGAGAGAACAGAGTGCCAGAGAGCTCTATCTCTGCATACTTCACTCGCTTCCTCAACATTCATAATTCTCTTCATACACGCTCGCCGGTTTCGGAGACTCTTGACTCCACCTTCCTTCAGTACCTGACCGATCTGGTCTAGGTAGGTTAGTCTCGGTCTCCCTCGGTATCTACATCCTTCCACTTTCGCATTGTATATCTTCTTAATCAGACGTTCGTTCGGCATTCTTTCCACATGTCCGAACCATCGGAGCATTCCCTTTCGCATCTTTACACCAATACTCTCTTTCATACCTACTCGCTCTCTTACGTCGTCGTTACGAATGCGGTCGGTCAGCCTAACTCCACAGATTTTCCGAAGAGATCGCATTTCTACCGCATTAATTTTACTTTCATACTCTTTTCTGCATACCCAACTCTCGCTTCCATACAGTAATGTTGGGACAAGCACTGCCTTATGTATTGCTACACGTGCCTTCTGGCTGAGGTGGTGGCTGCCGAGAAGTTGCCCCAACGCTCCGTTCACTCTATTTCCCGCATTCACTCTTCGCTCTATATCAGTGGTGTACCGTCCATCTCGGCTAAATCCACATCCAAGATATACAAATTCATCCACTTGCTCTAGTACATCATTACCTATTGTTACTCTTACATCTATTCTGGCTTCATCTCTTTCAAGAGATTTTCTCTTTTAAATCTAACCAAGTCTTATATAATCGTATTTATAATTTAGGGCATAATATTCCACTTCTTTAGTAGTTTATTCATAATAATAGTCCGTTAATAATTCTTTAACATTAACTTGGTGCTGATAATCAAATAATTATTTCTCCAGTAATTTTGACGGAACATGAAAATACAGCTAAACTAATATTATATCTGCAGATGTTTTAGTAATGATACCGGCCAACCATGTCGCGGGTTTGATTCTTACGCAGAACAGTATTTTGTGTGATCCATAAATTGCTGTTCTGATTCTGGGTGTAATTTGTGTCCGTTAATAATGTTTGTTTCGGGGGACTTTCCCCGACAATACAAAGATTATTCCTTTAGCGCCGGGTGTAGTCTTAAAAGGAATATATTATAATCATTAAAATTTAGCACTTTCTCTGTATTTTATTTATAAAATACAAGCAAAATTATTCAATATAACAAAATAAAAAAAAACTAAAATATTGAATAAAATTTAAGAGTGCCACATGATATTTCACATTTCCTTTTTCGGTGATGAACTTTTAATAACAGCTACTGTAGCGGGTAGATATAAATTTCTGTAATAACACGTACGACGTAAGACATCTTAATCCCCCCGTGACCATGATCACTGTAAAGTGTTCGAAACGTCGGGAAATTAAAAAATCAAATACAAACGCGATAGAATCCGTAAAAGTAGTTTTATTTCAAAAGTCGGTGACGGTTAAAAATTAAATACATTAAGCACCTTTTATTTGTCCGTGGAAATCGTAAAAAGGGGCCTGGGATCACCAGTAGGATGAAAAGCAACATTCTCTTGGGAAATTTATAACAACAACGGCAATGGCAAAATCGGATGCCCGATGCCAAGTGTGGACGATCATGGCACTATTCCCCATTGGAGAGATATTTCCAATAGTGGCTGATTTCAAACCCCATTAATTATATTGCACAGAATAATAAGAATTAGTAGAATTACGAATTTTGTCACGTGTATTTTTTACTAACTCGTATGTTTATCTTATGTATATCGTAAAAATAGTTTCTATTATCGATTATGTAAGCACATAGGAATGTCCACTATAAGAGAAGGAAAATTTGAGATAAAACTATCTGACCAACAAGTTGTAGTTACCTAATTTCTCTCATCTGGAACAGGCTCTTAACCCACAGTGGGACGAACTTGCTCGTTTAAGAAAAGAACATAATGTTGTATTTCTGGTTTCACTTCCTCATTCAGGCAAGAAAGCATTATTTTAAAGCTATTGAAGGTTTTTAGTTACGTTTAACAAGAAATTTGGAATCGTGGTTAATAAATTGAGTTTGGCATTATATAAAATTAAACTGATGAAATGATAGGCTTATTACCACATTCCTCTTTGGAAGGAAAACATGAGTCTAAAAAAAAAAAAATAAACAAATTATTAATTATCCATGTGGTAACAAAGTAAGAATACAATTCATCACCTACCTTACCCGAAGGTGATCCTAAAAGATGACTAAGGTATACAAATGCATATAACATCTATGCAAGAGAAGAAAAGCTCGAAACAAAACCCTATACCAACACATTTGACCAGCATGGTATAGCTTAGCTTAATTTCCCTCCTATTACGGAGGAGACTCGAGCTTAACAATAGGACATATATGAACTAAGATATATAAATAAACAAAAGATAAGTACCGTTAATGCTATGTTGACAGAATAAATTAGGAGAGATGTGCCAAAAAAAAGATAATGTAATCTTATTAAGCTTCGTTAAAAATGCGATGTACTTGTGTACATCCAGTCCTCCATTATCTTGATGACTTGGCAACTTTTGATAATGAAAACAAGACAGAAATAATATAATTCCAAGTTTGGTAATTTTCTTGAGATAGCTTTTCGAATAGCAGTACTTATTACATTAATTTATTTTTAGACCATAACTTTTAATGACCTCTTTGCAAATGGCTTTAAATTTGAGGTGAATTTGTTCGTCGTTCATTTTCTTATTTTTCTTCAACGCAGTTCAGAAAGGTTTCTGGGCGTTATGTATAATAACAGACCAAATTATTTTATATAGAGTTTTATTTGAAGATATTTCATCATCATTATCATCATCATTTCAACTCATATACATCACATTGATGGGCTTGAGCCTCCTTTATAATGGGAGGGAATTTGACATATTACTATACTTATACGTTACTGATTAGATTAGTTGGACATTCCCAAGGATGATTCTTCGGTCATAAAACTATTGTCAATAGGTACTATTGCAATATATGCGGTAGAGAAGAGTAGATATGGCGTCGACCGAAAGTAGCTGGGATATAAGGAGGATGATGATAGAAATTAATTGTTATTTGATTGCGGTAAAATTGATTTTTAGAGCTAAATAAAGCCATCAAATTTATTTGGCCAGGAGGGGGAAGGCGCCGTTACGCGCATCTCCTCTCGACGCCTTGACTGTTGACTGGACGTGGACGTCGGGGATAGAATGTCAATAGAGGCGTAAAAGCGCGGAAGGGACCGCTGTGTGTGTTTTTGTGAGTATTCAGGTCGAATTACCTGGCCGGCGCCACGCACCCTCCCGTCTATCACCGGTCTGGGGCTAGTGCGTAAATGCATTTCCACAGCGCGAACAAAAAAAGGCATCAAATTTATACATACATACATATCATCACGCCATATCCCTTGCAGGGTAGGCAGACAGAATAGAGTACCAGAGAACTCTATCCTTGCATACTTCACTCGCTTCCTCAACATTCATAATTCTCTTCATACACGCTCGCCTTTCTTCATTACGTGACCGATTTGGTCTAGGTAGGTTAGTCTCGGTAAAATTTATATATATTAAAAAATGCTTCAACATCCGAGTTTACGTTGTATTATTTGCATAATGGGTCATGAATTAATCATTGGCTTTATTCATTGTAATGCTAATATATTTTATGTAATGATGGAAAAACAATGTTATATTTAACCACTTTATATTACTCCATGGATGTCGTAAAAGGCAGCTATCAGTATAATCATAAAACGTTATTGCAAGGATTTCTGATGTTTACGCGTGTATTATACATTTGAAATAAAACTACTTTTATCGCGTTTGTATTTGATTTTTAATTTCCCGACATTTCGGATACTTTACAGTGATCATCGTCACGGGAGGACTAAGGTGTCTTACGTTAAAAAGTCATCGTTATTACAGAAATTTATTTCTACCCGCTACAGTATCAGTTATTAAAAGTTTTACCCACATTCTAATACAATTTTTAATAATTGATACTGTAACGGGTAGATATAAATTTCTGTAATAACTATTAATTTTGGTCGTAAGATACCTTAGACCTTCCGTGACCATGATCACTGAAAAGTGTTTGAAATGTCGGGAAATTAAAAATTAAATACAAACGATATAGCATCCGTAAATGTAGTTTATTTCAGATTACTGTAAGGGATTTAAAACTCCTAATCATCTTTTACTACACCTTCAAACAATAATCATCCTCTAGTTAATACATACAAGTAATAATATAGAACTTTGCTTTTGAAATGTTTAATTAATTATGTACAATGATAAAAAAAAATAACAAATAAAATCTTTCAATGGAATACATGTAAAATTTATTTCGTTGTTATTATTTCAACATTTTATCTGTCATAGCGTAATAGGAACACGTGTAAGTTCTCCGAAATATAACAGCTGTTATATTTTGTTGTTCGGAAGTTTTTTATCCTTCTTATTGTATAAATATATTTCAGAGTTGTAACATATTAGGTACCTACTCGTAAGACTATAAGAGTACAGAAGTATAAGAAATACAGGCCATTCTGCCCCTGTACTGCACCAAAAGGCTGATCAATACATGGTCGGATTATAAACGGCCTAAAAATAATTAAAACAAAATAAAGTTACCCATAACTCTGATCACATAAGTGGGCCTGCAAAATTGAATATAAACATAATTAATATTATTACTATTATTGCTTATAGTGGCAAACGAGCAAGCAGCACACCCGATGGCAAGTGTCACCGCTGCCCATGGACCTTTGTAATACCAAGGGTATAGCTGAGGCCAGTGCCTACCAATAAAAGCCCTAAACCCAAACTAGTTGGGCTCCCGGCTCTTTCGGCCACCGAACGAAGTGCAATAGCATATTGTCATTACTCAGACGTCGATCTTATGCGAGAGTGTGGTACTACCCCGGACGAACCGGCCGGCGGCTGTAGACAGTAAAGTCGTAATCCAAATGAAAGATGGAAAGATGTATGTGCCCCACGCTGCTCCACTACGAATATTACACTAAAAAGTAAAGCAAGATACGGCAAAACAGTACAATAAAAATAAATGATTATATAGTAATAAATAAAAATAATTATGTACAGTATATCAGGAAATACGTAGTAATGGAGTAAGAATGCAATTATCTACACTACTTCATTTTCAGCGGTCATTCTAAAGGGAAAAAGAAAGGATACGTAAGGAGATATGGAAAACACGATATAAGACTCATCTCATATCTTTACAGAGGAGTTTACTTCGTAGCGTTTGTTCAACAGTAACATAAATTTGATTAGAAACGCTCTAATTTAAATAATAAATTTTTTTTTAATAACAAACTACTATTAATAGTAGTTACAAGTATTAATACTTGTGAAATAAAGAGTATTTAAATGAGACGCCCGTGACCATAAACACTAAAAGAGTGTTTTAAACAATGAAAAACATTTGCGATAAAAGCCAAAAAAAATATTTTTCTCAAACATGATTGGAAATTTGAGCATTATTTTGAAAACCTACGAGATAAATCGAAATTGCTGTACTGACCAAATACATACGAGCAGCGACCGGCAAAAAATTTATGAAAACCCGGGCCAAATAAATATATATTTAAATTCATATCTATCGTGTATTTTAAAAATGGAACGATTTATTACTTCAAAATAGGCAACTTATCAGTTTAATTTAAACTACGAACTGGCTTGAAAAATAAACCTGTTTAGTAATGAAAAAAAAAAGAAATGAACCTTTAGCACGTGAAAAATGTTGTTCGTTGTTCGTCATGTATACAGTTCTACTTAGTACCTACTACTTAGTTTTAATTTCCGCGCATTATTTGAGAAAAGCACTATACAAGCCTTGGCCACAACTAGGAATTTTTTGTCTTATATATATATATATATATCGCTATAAAAAATAAAATAGTTTAACGATTAATTTCTTTCTGTGTGATAACGAAAAAAGAATGTCATTCTCCGCGATCCCTCTTTTATCTATGGATGAACGTAAAATACGACTGAGATACACAGGCAGATAGCAGTGATGCAAAAAAAAGAATGTCTGAGCAGCGTAGTTTATGAATTCAATTTTCCTCCTAATACGGTGAAGGCATTGAATCTTCAGCCTTCTGGTAATGGAACGTATTTATATATTTTTCATTACCAGAAGACTGAGATGCTGATGAGAGATGCGATTAGTATGACAAATGAAAACATCATCAGCTCCTATGAATAGTTCAGCTTTAGGATAAAATTCTTGTGGAGATCCACAATATACGAGAATACGTTCATCTTACAGAGAAATATATTAATAAGAAAAGACATTGTAATTATTACTAGCAGGTACGTTTTTTCAATTACGCGAAAGTTTTGACAAGGTTTGCCATTTAGATATCAAAATAATTCGAATAGAATTCGTGCGGTATCTTGAGATAGTAAGAATTTTATTTATCTGTGGTTTTCACTTCAAATTGGAAACAATGTTGACTTAATCCTCACCAATTTGTTGGAAGGCATCCCAATCCTATTTCAGTTTTAGACTATTGCGAAATAACTTCGTCCAGGTAGCAAGTTTCGTTCACGATATAGTTATTATAAACTAACGTTTTGGTGGCAAAAAAAGTTACAGTTTCATTTTCGACTATTTTTCATAGATTATAAAATTATTTTTATCTCTTCAAGAAGATTTCCTTGGAATCATATGAAGGTAGCGGTAAGTAAGATGTGAAGCAAGAACCACAAGTACGTAATACAAGAATATTGTGGTGTGGTGATCATTTCATGATCTTGGCTCATATACGTCCCAGTGCTAGGCTTAAGCATCCTCCAATATAGAAGCGAAATTAATTTATTATATCACGCTTACCAGATAGGTTAGTATAAGGTTGTATTTCGGGTATTGCATATTTTGCTGTGATGTTATTTACATATCCATATCGTTTAGTGGTCTTTTATGACCCCTACCGAGTATAAAAGGGATAATGAATTGTATTCTTAATCCGTCACCATACAGTTATTTGTCCGTAATACTTAAGTAAAATTTTATAATCGAGGATATTCTAGCTTTTTTGTAGGCATACCCCACCCCATCCATACAATCTGGAGCAAGGGAAGGATGGCGTGCGGCCCTGTAATCCACCATGTTCCCTCCCCATCACCATTGGATCAACCACCGATATCGGTTTCTTGACATGTCAGCGGGTTACCCTTTCGGGTATCAATCATCGACGCCCAGGCAACAAACAACTGTGTCGTGTTGCCGAGGGTTAGAGGCTGTTCTTGTTTTTTTTTTTCATTATTTATGGTGGCAAACGAGCAGACACACCTGATGCTAAGTGTCACTACCGCCAATCAAAATTTTCAATACCAAGGGTATAGCTAGGCCGCTGCCTACCAATACAAACACCAAGTCTACCCCATTTGGGCTCCCGGCTCTCTCACTCACCGAACGAAGCGCGGTCGTACTAGAGAGTGTGATATTACCCCAGTCGGACCGGCCCGCAACTGTAGAAGAAAACTATCCACAGCGTGGTCCTACCATTATAAAGCTTATCTTTATCCTAGATCTTATTTTCTTTCTGCAAGCCAGGGTCTGTTACAGTGATGGAAATGTGGAATAAAATTATGCTCAACATATTTCAATATCAATATTATAAGTCGTGAAACAATAAGAATAGAAATAATACAATTCTAAAGAAATCAGTATAAAATTCAGTAAAAACTGACTTTACGTATATATATACGTACGTTGCGTATTTATGATATTGCAAGACTTCGTCTACCCGCTTGATGAAGTTTTACGTAAACAATGGATATTTCTCACTAAAATTGAACGTGTATTTTTCCAACAATATTTTTCATATAAAAAGATTATGTATTGGGCTGTGCGGTAGCGGCGACGAATACTACAAACTCTTACTTAGCTCGTGGATGTCGCAAAAGACGACTGACAGCCTTATAACGACCTGGGCCAACTTCATCTGATGCCGTTTGGTCAACACATTACATTACCAAGGAGGGTTACCCTCTGGCAGGCGGCTGGTCATAAAACTATTGCCAATAACTTTTACAATATGTACTATAAAAGAAAAGTACATATTGTATCGACCCCAAGTAATTGGGATAAGAGTAGGAGAATGATGAAAAATATTATGAATTCTGTTACACATGTATATATTTTTCTTAATTTTTATACAGCTTTTAAATGTCCTACTATTGGATGTGTCCAATATTGGGACATTTAAAAGGCTTTCGAAAGTTGAAGAGGCTGAGGTCAGTTTAGTTTACTATACTACATTCGTCAGACGAGTTGGTATTTTTTTTTTTGGAGACAGTCTATGGTATGCTCATACCCCGCCCTATCTATCAGGGGTAACAGAAGGGACGACGCACGATTCCGTATCTTGCCGTACATGTATATATCTACACCATAAGGGTACACTCACATTCTATGGAAGTATAATTGATCCAATTATGAAAAAAATTCCGAAATCTCTCATTTTTTTCCTGTACGCTTCACGTAATATGCCCCTTAGGCTTTAATAGGCAATTATGACTACTCATCAAATATCGCAAAAAAAAACCTTCACATTTAGAGCCTCTTTAATTTTCGAGTTTAGGTCACCCATCTATTAAGCTGAGCCTGCGTAATAGTCGTAATAGTCCTTACACTTACAGAGTATTAATGACAATAATTGAAGCCGACACGCATTGGGGATTGGCAAATAATCTACCAATTAATTGGTAGCAATTACTTTGTAGTGTTGCCAAGTAATCTATACTGAAAATTAATGGTTAAGCCATATATAACGTGTTGCTATGCTCCTGTTATTGATTTTGTATTATTTAACAAAATCATAATAATTTGAAAGACTTTTTAGAATTAACCCAAGATTTAATTTCAGTACAATATTACAGAACAATAATCACAATCTTGCCTTTCCTACGTTTTTCTGGTGATGAGTAGTCACCAGAAAAAAAGTATATAGGTAGTGCAAACGTGGCAATCATACCATTATCTTCTCTTGCGGACGCCTATATCCGGCACTGGATTTCTATCGTGTTACAGTATGTAATTTCTGTTGAATCAAAAAATTTAAACTAGTTTCCATTTTCACTTTGCCAACCTGAATTTCCACTTATCATCAGTTGAAAGATGGCACGAGCGTTTCTAGATAAAAGAAACTACCATTAACTCATTCCTTTGTCTTTCAATATTAGATAGGGACCAGTTTTCAGCATGAAAGATTTTCAACATATACCTAAACCCATCCAATAAAATCCTAATAATAGTATTAAATAAGCCATTACCGAATTTCTATAAAATATAGGTCCAATTACACACATAAAGCCTTTACGAAAAGGTTACCAGATTTGACCAACTCGACATGGCCCAAGAATTGCTAATTCATTTACCCTTTTCAACCTACGCATACCATCCGTGAAAATGACAGAATTAAATAAATGAATCTCTGGGTTGAATCGCATGGACCATCACAACTTTGTAAAATGTCATAAGAGCAGTTTTTGTGAAGGATACAGGGGCTTTTAGGAAATGTAAATGCACGGATTAATTTCGTAATTGGAGAATTGTAAATTGAAGGTATAGTCATTAATACTATTTATATTAAAACAATATTTTTAAATTTCATATTTAATATTACAATCTCTAGGAAAAAAATATTGTTCAGTTTGTGTATTTTCTTTTTTTTTTCTTTACACGCTATGATTTTGTTCGTAGAAAATTTCGCCAACAGAGTTTTTAAAATTAATATGCAATTGTGAGCAACGGACTCAAGGCTTTTTGTACATTTAAAAGATGATTAATAATAATGAATTCTGAATTATTATTAATTTTATGATATTCTAAGTGTATTCTTAGTACTTTAATATCTATTTGCCCAAACATCTCCTAATTATAGGTAAGATTCTTGATAATACGAATGTGTATTATCGATTTACCATAAGCATAATATTTTTATGGTATCATCACCATTCTCCTGATCTTATCCTAATTATTTGGAGTTAACGAAATATCTGCTTTGTTTCCAAACTAGATGCCTGCCTGATCTCAACCCTCTTTGGTAATGTAAATGTTGATCAGACGGTATCAGATAGAGTTGGCCTAGGTCCGTATAAAGATGTAAGTCGTCTTTTACGATACCGACAAGCAATTACATTGCTTTTGGTTGGATTGATTGTATTCATAATTCCTATCACACAGCAGTTTTTTTTTTGCTGATAAATTGATATTAAATTAAATGTTGGACGTAGGCCTCCCAGACGAGAGAAGGAAACCATTATTGTTACGATTGTTCAGTGAGTTGGCGAACGCTGATGCTCTAGCTATGCTCTAGCGTAATGTAGTAGGTCAATTTCCCTCCTATCGTTGAGGAGGCTCCTGCCCAGTAATTGGACGTATATAAGTTCTCATGTTGATGATTGCGCTTAAACAATGACACGAAGTAAACATCCGTAAAATTTTTAAATTTATGTTACCAACTTCCTTTTTCACGTGGGAATATAAAAATATATATTACGTCGTACTTTTCTGGATAAAATTGAAGATGTGTTAGTGAAAGGTCAGATTAAGAGTACGCGTAATCGTAGAGCATGCATGAAGACTGTGATGAGCGTGAACGAAGCGATGGAGGTATGTCAGGATCGTGGTATGTGGCAATCCGTAGTCTCTGCCTACCCCTCTTGGAAACAGGCGTGAGGCTATGTATGTATAAAAAAAATCTACTAGAGAATGTCAGCTACTAACATCAATGCATAGAAGAAAACTTTCGTTTAATCAATGCATTGTATAACCTCATTTTTTATACCAGTGAGGAGGCTGATAGAAAATTTATGGGTTACAGAAGATATTTTCTGGTACAATCCACAGATAAGTTGTAAACTATTTATAATTTGTGTCCGCTAATTGGATGTTAAAGAAGTTTATTATAATACAACTTGATCCTTGATTAAGGGCTATTATTTATAAAAAAAGTGGTTTATATTTATTTATTTTTATTTATTATCATTAAAGATTGTTTTGGCTTTTAATAAACCAATAAATTATTTCAACCTGTTAGTTGAAAATAACCTTATGCGAGTGATTACATCACTAACAAATTTAATTGCTGTTAAACAAGCGAGGAACTGAAAACTCCAGGTGGATTTGGAGTGGAAATCTATTACCGTGTTACCATAGTAACCCTCAGTAATCCGCTAAAATCCAGCTTTAATTAGTCGGTTGAGAGCAGTTACAAGTAACGTAGGGCTACGTTTTGCACGAGCGTGTTTGATAAAACTAAACGTTATTCCTTGTTTGGTTAAATAAAAAGTAAATTTAAGAGTACCTATTAATTATATTGTAGCTCGACTTATAAATGATTTACTCTCTAATTTGTGTAATAGTGTAACAGAGAACAATCCTTATTCATATTATAAATGCAAAAGTAACTCTGTCTGTCTGTCTGTCACACTTTCACGCCAAAACTACTGAACCGATCTAAATGAAATTTGGTACACAGATAGTCTAGAGCCTGATAAAGGATATAGGCTACTTTTTAATGCAAAAAAGGGTTGCAAAGGGGGATTAAAAGTTGTAAGGAAGTAACGTCATTTTTAAAGCCAGAAGCTTGAAATTTATTTTTAGGCTATTGATTAGATATGAATAAATATGAAATTAACATGTTTTAAAAATATACCCTTAAGAGGTAAAATAAAAATAGGGAATGAAAAACTTTAGAAAAGTAACCTTTTACGCGGGCGATGCCGCGGGCTGAAGCTAGTATTAAATATAGGCTAAAACAATATCAATTAAATTTGATTTAGCTTAAGGAATATATAAAAGCATAGAGTATTCATTTATATGTTTTTTTTATTACTATGGTGGCAAACGAGCAAGCAGCACACGTGACGGTAAGTGTCATTGATGCCCATGGACCTTTGCTATACCAAGGATATAGCTAGGCTGCTGCCTACCATTACAATCTCCAAACCCACCCAATTGGGCATACGGCTCTCTAGCTCACCGCACGAAGCGCAATAGCACATTGCCATTACTCGGACGTCGATCTTTTGCGAGATTGTGGTAATACTGCGGGCGGACCGGCCTGTGGCTGTATACAATCTGTCAACAGCGTGGTCCTACCACTATTAAATGTACTTGTATATTCTACTCTGTACTACACAAACATGTTTTGTAAGTAGATCCATTATTATAACTAGGGTTTCAATCTTATTGGTGTTTAGTTACTATTATGAAAAGGAAAAATAAGAAAACTTACAATTGCATTGTATATAATGAAAACCCGATTTTTCGCTCGTAATCGGGTTTTTTTTAAATAATCAAGCATATTAAATGCTAAATTTCAGTAATTTATATTGAATTGTATTTAATGAATTATATCTTTATAATATCATTATCTCAACTCATACACGTCCCACTATTGCGCTCCAGCCTCCCCCATAATGGGAGGGCAATTGACCTACAATACCACGCTGGTCAGACATGTTGGTATAGGGTTTTGTTTCGAGTTTTCCTTCTCTTGTCTATACAAGATTATATGCGTTTTATATCCCTTAGTCGTCTCGAACGATCACCCACTGTTAAGATAGGGGGTGGTGAATAGTATTTTTACACCGTCACCACACGGAAAATAATATATTACTTAGTTTAACTTCGGGTTTCTTTTGTTTTACAAAACAGAATTTAGGTAACAAGAAACGAGAATTTAAAAAAATATTTATTTATAATTCATAATCCTAAATTCTATGGATTAGTTTATATAAAAATAGATAAAAAATATATAAAGCTCGATTATGAGCGAAAAATGATTGTCACAAGTGGGATTCGAACCCACGCTTATTAGAAATCCGTTCCAATCGTGCTGCCACTTACACCACCGTGAACTATTGTAGGACATTCAATTCTCGCATCATATTATATTTTCGTCTTTAAGGAGGCGTGTGCCATCTACCCGACATTGTTTACACATTGTACAGGCTTAGTACTCAAACTTTGAAGTTAGAATTGCATTAAACTGTGACACAACCCTGTTATTCAAATTACTGAAATTTAGCATTTAATATGCTTGCTTTATTTATAATCAAGTAGGTGTGCGTTCGAATCCCACTTGTGACAATAATTTTTCGCTCGTAATCGGGTTTTTATAAATAATCATGCATATTAAATGCTAAATTTCAGTAATTTAAAAAAATATATTCTATATTTTCAAACCCTATTAGACTGGTTATTTAGGACGACAAAACGCCAATTATACGTATTAGAATCCGCAATCCGTAACTATTAACTTAGAGGCAGCGCTGCCTTATTTTTAATGTAAATAAAAAAAAATATCATCAAATATGCAGTGTACTTTTCATTAATTGATATAGATTATATGGTAACCCTTTGTGAAATTTCCTCGTATAGCCGCATACGTAGTATAATGATGTAATTAGAAATATATTGTGGTGAGTATTTTGAGTTTGTTTTAATAGTTAAGGTGTTTTGTGTGATCCATAAATGATTGTTCTTAGTCATCATTCTCCTACTCTTGTCCCAATTACTTGAAGTCGATAGAATATACAGGGTGGAAGTGGACCGCTTCCGAAAACAAAGACAGGTGACCGTACTAGTCCTACTTGTAATGAGAGGCTAGAAAAAAATCGATTCAGATTTTTTTTTTCCACAGCGAATTTTAAGTTTTTCTCAGATGAAAAAAGACGCAATCTATTCAAAACTCAAGATCATATGTTCAAGAGTCCAACGACCTTGCGTCGCGAAAAAAAAAATTTATTTTTCATCCGTATCGATTTTTTTTCTAGCCTATCATTACAAGTAGGACTAGTAGGGTTACCTGTCTTTGTTTTCGGGAGCGGTCCTCTTCCATCCTATATACTCTTCTTTCATAATACATATTGTATAAGTTATTGGCAATAGTTTTATGACCGGTCGCCTGCCAGACGTCACACACTCCTTGGGAACGTAATTGTTGATCAAACGGCATCAGATGTAGTTGGTCCAGGTCGTTATAAGGCTCTTAGTCGTCTTTTACGACATCCACGAGCAAAGTGAGGGTTAGTTGTAATCGTAGCCGCTACCACACAGCTTAAATGATTGTTTTTAGTGTAAGTGTAATTATACACTATTAATTTCATGTTAATAAGACATTATTTTGATACAGGAATTTATTACTTCTTGTGATCTTTTAGGAAAATAAAATATTCTAAATCACCAACCCTACTGTTAAATTTCCAGTTCCAGATATAAAAGACTTATTTATAGAAATAAATTAAGTAGATATTTTTTAAAAGCTTAGTATTAGTACTTACAAAAAAAAAAGCATTTAATATTTTTTTAAATGGATTTGTTAAACTTATTTAATCTGTACAACTGCTATAAATATTAGATATATTTTAAGTAATTTAATAAAAAAACTTATACATACCAGTTTCATCCTACAATTATTTTCTCACTCATTAAAATATTTTAATAAAACTATTTAAGGAAAAACAATAATAATAAATATGGAGCTGCTTTATTTCTTAAACTTGAATTTGTATCCCCTAGAAGGCAACCATCTGCTTCGAGTTACAGTAAACACGTTTATGTTACTTAAAGTTTTTTTAAAGTACTAATAAGTTAAATAGTGCCCTAAGTTACATGTCACAGCTATATAGCACGCTCTTAAGTGGAGTATGTAAATTCTAGTTTTCCGTTTGAAAGAGTGCAAATTCTATAAGTCAATAGTCAAAAATTATCCAGGCAGCATCCGCCTTTTTTCATGAGGATGAATTACAACAGAAGTTCACTTTCATTTCGTAATCGGATTTTATAAATAATTAAGCATATTAAATGCTAAATTTCAGTAATTTAAATAACAAGGTTGTGTCATCGTTTAATACAATTCTAACTGTAAAGTTTGAAGTATTAAGCCTATAACAATGTGTAAACATTGTCGGGTAGATAGCATACCGTCACCTTAAGACGTAAATACAATACGAAATGAAATTTGCATGTCCTACAATTAGTCGCGGTAGTGTAGTGGCAGCACGATTGGGCCGGAATCCCAATAGGCGCGGGTTCGAATCCCGCTTGCGACATCATTTTTCATTTCGTAATCGGATTTTATAAAAAAAAAAAAAAAAAAGAAGTTCACTGTTCACCAGCAAGTGCTAGTTGCACTTGCGAGCGAGTGGGAGCGATGTTTCGGTAGAATATTACTGGATATTGACCATGTAGGTGCCTGCAACGGTCACGGAAACCGAGCTGATCATTGAAGCCAAGGTTTCTAAGCTTTGACATTGGCGATCCCAGTCGATTGTTAAGTAAAGCGAGGAAGTAAGATAATTTATAATGCCCCTTGTTGTTGTTACGTCGCCAAGATCCACTGAACGGTCTAAAATAGAGAGAATTTCGACAATGCTAACCCGACGCAAGTATCAAGCAGGATTTTTACAGAGCTTCTACTCCCGAGTATGAAATGGAGAAAATAGAGATTTTAAATCGAATTAATTTAGTTAAATTAAACTCTAATCGCTTACGCTTTTGACTTAAACCGATGTCACTCAAATAGGTTTAGTAGGTACTCAGTTGCGGTACAAAATATAGTCCACTTTCCTAGCATATGAAAATTGAGCGTAGAGTTGAGGCAATTGGGGTCACTTTGGTGCTCCAAATTTATATCACATTAGAATCAGAAAATAGCTTTCATTTTTGCTTTAACTTTACTATTTTCGTACTTTGATGAAATATTTTTTATCATAATGTCTATTTGGTAGAGGAGTAAAAAATATTGTGTACACCATAAGGTTTTCTTTAGGTGATCGTAAAAAAAAGGTCTACATCACCCCATTCCTCACCCTTGGGTATTGTGTAAAAGACAACTAATGCCAACCATCATTCTCCTACTCTTATCCCAATTACTCGGGGTCGATACAATATGTACTCTTCTTTCATAGTACATATTGTAGAAGTTATTGGCAATATTTTTATGACCGGCCACCTGCCTGACGTCCACCCTCCTTGGGAATGTAATTTTTAATCAAACGGCATCAGATGGAGTTGGCCTAGGTCATTATAAGGCTCTTAGTCTTCTTTTACGACACCCACGAGCAAAGCAAGGGTTGATAGTATTCGAAGCCGCTACCACACCAGAAATACAATTAAAATTAATGTGAATATGCGGATAAAAATAAAAGAAGACCTGATATAGAATGATTGTAATTTATAGATCATGGTGTGGTCATGCTCACTGAAAAGGTCTCTGCTTGCGGCAGCTACGTGGAGCGGGTCTCTCCCCTACCTCGAATGTTGTTGAGGGGCGTGATGGCTGCTCTAGTAGTTAACTCGTGATCGGGAGTCGCTTGTGGAATCTGGTCCAACCATTTCTAACCTTTTTTGTTTTGTTTTTAATTTTGTATTCACCTTTAAAAATCAATCTTTACTTGAAGGGCATGTCACTGGAGCTAATATAGAATAAACATGTATCCAATAATTTTGAGAAAAAATATAATTAAAAAAAAAAAGACGAGTTCGTTGAGTTTCTTGCCGGATCTTCTCAGTTTGTGGCTGCTTTCCGATCCGGTGGTAGATTAATTTAATAACAAATATATGTAAAATTGACAATATGTAAGTGCTCTTATAGGGCTTATGCATAATAAATGATTTGATTTGATTTAGAAGCCTATGCGAACACCAACGTGATAAAATATATCATTTTACCTTGCGCTATACATGAAGCCCAAGCGCAGCCACCTAGTGATAGGATATATAAGGGCTGACATGAAAAGAAGAATATCATCATCATCATTTTGCTCTTATCCAATTACTTAGGGTTGACGCAGTATCTCATCTTCTTCCATACAATTTTGTCAGGCGTCATTTCTGCAGTCACTCCCTGTTTATCCATGTCATACCTCACGCAGTACATCCATCGTTCCTTTGGTCTTCCTTTACCACTGAAGCCTTCAACATTCATACTTACAACTTTTCTCACAACATTACTCTTATCCCGCGTCATCATGGGATGAATATGTATCCATACCATGTCAGCAGTTCACAGTCATGAAAAGAATATATTTAGGTTTGTTTTTTACTTTACGTTATATAAATAAATAAATAGACAATATCTTCAAACTTTTATGTTGAATATAGTATGCTATTAAAACTAGCGCCATTATGTCCCTGATATTGAATTAACGTGAGCTCTCTAAAATGATTACATTTTATCATTGCGATAAAAGAATCAGACTTAATAATTTCAGTAAATCCATAGAAATAAACTAGTAGTTTATTTCTCTAAAATCCAATTTATCTAATAAATCATTACGCTTTTGATGTAATAAATGAACCCTTTATAGGCCTTTACAGCTGTCAAATATATTAAATTGAAATATCTTAGATCTAAGAGCTGTTTATTAAATATTAATACAGCAAATATTGCTTTAAATACGATTTATATTCGTTAACGTATTATCTTTAGTAAAAAATATAGGTCAAAGTTTCTCTATCAGAGTCGGGAGTGCAAAGCAATATTGCTATTTTCATGTGGACAGATTGGATTTTCAATATAGCGCATATTGAAAACCCAATCTGTTGACAGACAGACATGGATAAAACCTGACAAAAAATATATTTCAAAAAAGTTAACCGTCTTTGCACTGCTGTGCTTATGCATACTACAAATTTTTAGCAAATATTGCATTGGATTGTTACTATTAATTTCTTCGAAGCTCATAAACCTCCCATAGCAGCCTTACGAAAGCACGGAAGGTTTAATGAATGTTTTAACTTCATACTAATCGCATATAAGACATACATTAGACGTATAAATATACCTACATTCACACACACAACACACACACATACATAAGTGCACACGTGTACATATAACACACACGTTTGGTCCTCTCACATTCCTGTGTAATGATAGTGTTTGTAAACTGTATCCGAGTTGTCTGAGTGGAAACCTGGCGGCCTATAACACGGGTATTTTAATGCCCACCACAGGCACCAGCGATCCACAACTTAGTTTATTTACTTCTTGTGTTATGTTTTCAAACCTATATATAGTTTTAACTTTTTTTTTATTGCTTATGGTGGCAAACGAGCAGACAGCACACCTGATGGTAAGTGTCACTGCCGCCCATGGACCTTTGCCAATGGTATAGCTTGGCCGCTGCCTACCAATACACCCCGAACCCACCCCTGTTGGGCTGCCGGCTCTCTCGCTCACCGAACGAAGCGCAATGGCACATTGCCATTACTCAGACGTCGATCTTCTGCGAGAGTGTGGTACTACCCCGGACGGACCGGCCCGCGGCTATAGACAGTGAACTGTCCACAGCGTGGTCCTACCACAATTTAAAACTTAAGTTATGGTGAGAAAATAAAGAAAATTTATTTATATTATTGTTACTGCTGGGCTCAATCCTCCTCTAAAGTGAAAGTGAAATTGGATTACTGTATCACGCTGGCCAGATAGTTGTTGCGGTTAGTAGGTTTTATTGGAATTTTTTTTTTTTCTCCAGCAATATTATTAAATACTTAAATGCCTTACATAACTCTCAATATAAACTAGGGAAAGAAATGGTGAATAACATAATTGTATTTTTAAACAGAAAAATAGCGCAGAGAAATAATATCACTTCAAGCTAATACGCTCATGTTGGCGGGAGATGCTGAACGGTCTCGATTTTGAGCCCTGGGGTCGCCCGTATCGTGTGCCTATCTGACGCTGTAATATGTTGGATGCTCAATTCAGTTGCCCACGGAGTGCTCTTGTACCTGAGGCTGCTAGTAGCAGACTATTTAAACGGGCGCAGTGTTCTCTACGTGAATCGCGCGGGGGCATTCTGCGAACGCCCAGGTCGTGCGGTGTCCCACAGTGGTCGACCTTGGGGCCGACTCTGTGGGATATCGGTTATGACTGGGCGTTGAGAGGTAGTCTTGGCCAGCATTTCCCTGTGGTACATGGAGGCGGAGATGCACGCCGAGTTTTACCGCCAGTTGTAGACACCTCCTCTCGTATACTAGAGTATACGCGAGGAGGGTGGCATTTTGTTGCCCAGCGAATTGGCCGCCTGGTGCGAAGGCATCCGCCAGGAGACATGAGCAGCACGATTAGAGAGGTCTCGGTTCGGTTCTCGGACCGTGAAAGCCCTCCGTCCAGTGCTAATTGAGGGGATGGAGCGACGGTACGAAGCTCTCTCTGTTTGACTAGATTTTTCAGGGCATGGTTGCTTTGGCAAATATCTTCGATAATGACACAATCGCAAGTAGGGAGACATCTCCATCCTGTCAACAGTAGGGTTTCAGGGAAGACACGACGCAGAAAACACTCAAGATCTAAAAAGAGTAAAGATTGAATTCTAGTTTATTTTTTTTGTTAAAGAAAAAGTTCATCAATTTATTTTAAAAGACACCTCCCAGCTCTAAGGAAATAATCCTTGAATTAGAGGGACTTTACAAACATTCAATTTAATGGACACAAATTACAGCCAGATTTAGAGCAATAATATGTGAATCGTACATGATATTGTCTTACGTAGGAATCAAACCCGCAACCCTGACATGGTAGATCGGTATCTTAACCACTACGCTATTCGTGCACTTGAATGTTTATATACGCATATACTAATACACAATAAAAACATGAATAAAATTATGAGGATTTCTAAGTATGTCCATGTAGATAGGTCATGTATAACCACGAGAATATTGTCAACAAACGGTTTTGCAGATTGGCAGAAGATATACTCATAAATATAATGTGTATACTACGATTAGTAAGTAAATAAAAAAATAAATAAAAAAGATTATTTTATTTATTTTATTATAAGATGAAATAAATTTTATAGTATTCTTGATTTCTTCTTGAGTTTCCTTTGATTACTATACCTTTTTTTTTTTTTTCCGCAAGGTGGACCATGGATGTGGTCGCGCCCCGACAAAACGTCCGGGGCGACAGAAGAGGCGGCACGCAACCCCATGGACCCACCCTGCAAACTCCTCTCTTCGCCGTGCGAGCGGGCCACCGATACCCGATCTTTGACTTCGGTGGCCTTGATTACTATACCTAAATATGCATACATACATACATATCATCACGCCATATCCCTTGCAGGGTAGGCAGAGAGAACAGAGTGCCAGAGAACTCTATCTCTGCATACTTCACTCGCTTCCTCAACATTCATAATTCTCTTCATACACGCTCGCCGGTTTCGGAGACTCTTGACTCCACCTTCCTTCAGTACCTGACCGATCTGGTCATGGAAGGACGCTGTAAAGTGTTCGAAATATACTTAGTGCAAAACCACAAAGAACATGTAAATAGCTTATTCTTTGTATTTTCCTTATAACAAAAAAAAAATTTTAGATTTACCGTAATCTGAGTTGGCATTTCTTTCTATGATTTTTTTGTTTCCTTTCCTCAAACTTCACCGTTCAGAAACAATTATCTTTAATACTTCTTTAAAATTTGTGTTTTTACTACTTGCGAGAAAAAAAACGGTAGAAAATATAATGTAATGATATAAAACGATAGAAAATACAATGTTTACGCAAGTATTACACATTTGAAATAAAACTATTTTTACGGATTCTATTGAGTTTGTATTTGATTTATAATTTTCGAATATTTCGAACACTTTACAGCGTTCGTGGTCATGGAAGGACGCTGTAAAGTGTTCGAAATGTCGGGCATTTAAAAAAATAATTACCAATGGCTACAGTGTATAGCACCAGGTAACATAATATGAAAACTATTCTTTTTTTTTATTATTTATGGTGGCAATCGAGCAAGAAGCACACCTGATGGTATACCATCAGGTGTGCTTCTTGCTAGGCCGCTGCCTAGCAATACAAACCCCAAACGCACCCAGTTGGACTTCCGGCTCTCTCGCTCACCGCACGAAGCGCATGACCGCACATGACCATTACTCAGACGTCGATCTTCTGCGAAAGTGTGGTACTACCCCGGACGGACCGTCCCACGGCTGTATACAGAAAGTTTTCTACAGTTGTCAACAGCGTGGTCTTACCACTAAATAAATCTCCAACTGTATTTTTTTTAATGAACACATTTCAAATACATATTTACTTTATTCAATAATCTTATTTGCTAATAATTACACTATAGAGGAAACTAATATTCAATTATCTTGGCCAAAATTTTAAGAAAACAAAAAAAAAAAATATACAGAATTACCATATAAAGACCAACTTGACCACAAATATTTCTTTCTTTACTAGTATGAGTGGACGCTATTTATTTAATTGGTCAACTGAAACCTTTTGTACACAAAATGACGTGCACTTTGATTAATGGTGTCCGCTTGTCATTGTTTTGCAGAACAATGACTCACCTTAAATATACTGTCGCTATTCTTTCTACATAACTTAATATAATTTATCTTTACATGACATTTTTTTCGTTAATAATATTCATACATATTGTTCTAACTAACTATATATGTAACCTCATTATTATTAGGCCCCTAATCTTTTAAGATGTGTAAAACGTAAATATTTATAGACCCTATTAAAGGTGTTAGGCTGGTCTACGGTAAAGGAATCATGAACCTATCAAATAGTTAAGAATTGAAAATACTTGTTCTGTAATATAAGACGCCATTGTGATTCTACATAATCCGTTACACATGCTCTGTGGCAAATGGAAAAGATAAGGAATGAGCGTATAAGAGCAAGTTTGAGAGTGGCGTCAGTGACGGATAAGTTAAGGACTGAACGTGGTACGGACATGTGATGAGACGGGATGAAAGTGAGGCGAGAAAAGTTTTAAGTATGATTTTTTAAGGCTAAAGGGGTAAAGGAAGACTTAGGAAAAGATCGATGGATTGCGTAAAGCATGATGTGGATAGAAAGGGAGTAAACGCAGAGCAGACATCTGATAGGATTGTGTGAAAGACAAGGACATTTTGCGTCGATTCATATACGTATTATTAATATAACAAACTTCTCTTTGTTTGTCTCTTTTTAATATACCTTATTCAAGAACTTCATATGGACAAAATGTATTTATAAAACGTGCTTGTAGCTGTTACAATATTAAGTATAACAACATAGATATTTTTAAAGAAACTCTTAGTACTTTTAGATCTCAAATTTCCAAATTTGCGGCATAACTTGTAATTTCATGTATTTCTTTACCTAGCTCTTTACTTTTCCTTTTTTTTTTATATAACATCTAATACTTATCTCTTTTAATTACTTATCTCTTAATTAATATTAGAAACTTCATTGGTGACAGTGTTAATTATTTTAATTTTTTTTCTTATTGTAATTAATTATAATACTGTATGTTTCTTTGATGCAATAAATAAATAAATAAGTATTTCTATATCCATTCTCAAATGTTATCAATATTAAATAATCATAAAACAAGCAAGAACTTGGATTGAAGTACTTTTTATGAACCTATTTATATGAATATATTATAAGACTTACATTTTCAGCTATTCTAACGTATAAAAAATATTAATATATTTCGGAAATGAACAAGTAGTATTTTTATAAAAAAATCTGTGGGCTCTTTTATATCAAAGCTGTTATAAAAATATATTATATTGAAAAGCATTTTTGTGGATGAAGAATTTAAAAAAAATATGCTGTTACTTTATCCGTGTGGTGACGGAGTAAGAATACAATTCACCAGCCCTTATCTTACCCGTGGGTGATCGTACGAGACGACTAAGGGATATAAAACGCATATAAAATCTATGCAAGAGAAGGAAAACTCGAAACAAAACCCTATACCAACACGTCTAACCAGCGCGGTATACCTAGTAGGTTAATTTCCCTCGCATTACAGAGGAGGCCCGAGCCCAACAGTGTGACAATTGTGACATATATGGGCTGTGATGATGATGCTGTTACTCTGAATGCATTGTACTGACTTCCATGCTGAACTATGGGTTCGATACCGTACAGAGAAAAGTTTTTGCCCAGTTCACAAAATAAATTATCATTCTGAATCTGAGTATTATTTGTATCCTATATTATAATATGATTTATTATCTTATGTAAATCTTATCTGTATTATATTAATATTGTACTATCTTATCTGTATTATATTATGATTTATTATCTTGTATTATATCATGTGTATATATTGTACGTTTGTAACTTCTTCTTCGACATGCGGCTTTAAAGCGCAGTAGCATTTTGCCATTCACTTCACTCAGACGTCGATTTTCTGCGAGTATGGTACTACCGCGGACGTACCAGCCCGCGGCTGTGGACAAAAAACTGTCAACAGCGTAGTCCTACCACCTACAAAAAATCGTTTTTCCTCAATTTTTATTAATAAGCACATATCTCTCTGAGCAAGGTAGTATTATAAATAAGAGTATAATATTTATACCTACTATATATTTCTATCTGGTTGACCGACGGCTATGTTTACACTCTGGCCCCGCGTCCCTTAGTGATAAATATAGTAAGAGGGTATATTATGTTCGGTTATTTATGTCGTTGAGAATAGCAAAGTTGCCACGATCCGTAACGGATGGACGGTTAAAATGATGAATAATTAATTCGATGATTAAATTCGCCTGACAGTACGTAAGTTCCGGTGATATTCAGGTACAATTTAATTTTAATTAATTGATCTGATACTGTCGGTTGATCAAATTAATGTTCATTAATATTCATTTTTTTTTTTAATGTGATAAAATTAATGTAATTTGAAATGAAATTGACTTTCTGAAGCTTAGAGTATTAAAATGTTTCTTTTCTTATACATTTTTTTCAGCGTTTTGAAATATAACTATTTTTACGGATTTTATCGCGATTGTTATTCCGAAAGTGGAAGGATGTAGGTACCGAGGGAGATCGAGACTTACCTACCTAGACCAGATTGGTCACGTACTGAAGGAAGGTGGAGTCAAGAGTCTCCGAAACTGGCGAGCGTGTATGAAGAGAATTATGAATGTTGAGGAAGCGAGTGAAGTATACAAGGAGAGAGTTCTCTGGCACTCTGTTCCCTCTGCCTACCCTGCAAGGGATATGGCGTGATGCTATGTATGTATCGCAATTGTATTTGATTTTTATTTTTATTGGACTTAAAACAACTTAGTACTCCCGTGATTATGAATGCTGTAAAGTGTTCGTAACATGGAAATATTAAAAATCAAATACAAAACCGATAGAATCTGTAAAATAGATTTTTTCCAGCCTTTTATCCACAGTCACTTGAATACACCTTGGATATATCAAAGACTTATGATGTCATATTCACCTCACTTAGCAGGCGGATTAATGGTCGCATTTGCTCATTATCCTAGCAAAATACTGTTGTTTATTCTTCTAGTGATTAGAAGTTAATTATATTACATTCTTCATATACCTATAGAATTTTTCTGCGGGCCTATACGTGACTGAAATCCTTAACGGCTGAACAGATTTGGATGCTAGGGTTTGTCGGATGTGCTAGTTTTCGAAGTTGTACTACTTTAGGCGCATTATGATAAAACTATGAGAGTGAAATTTTAAGATGCGCGCGCATCACTGTACACAAAAATTAACACAATGAAGTTGGCCGTAAAATCGCTCATTAATTCTCGAAAAAAATGACTAACAAAATAGAAATAAAACCTTTTTCTAGTTTCTACATTCACAACACGTGTTTTAGTTTCATACAAGTGCAAACTATATATTTATGTGCTAATAAATTATATTCAGTAGTGATTGAAATTGAGTATTTTGATTAATAATATTAATTAATATTGATATATTGAAGCAAATATATAAAGCAAGCGTGAATGAAACGAATACAAGGGGAAGACCACGTCATACTTTTCTGCACCAAGTTGGAGATGTGTTGACGAGAGGTCTTATTAAGAGTATGCGTAATCGTAGAGCATGCATGAAGACTTTTATGAGTGTGAATGAAGCGATGGAAGTATGCCAGGATCGTGGTTTGTGGCAATCCGTAGTCTCTGCCTACACCTCTGGGAAACAGGCGTAAGGCTATGTATGTATGTATTTTGATTATATTATTTAGGTACTATTCGTAAATATTTGTGAAAAAAATTATCCAATTTTTTTCAGTCCTTTTATTATTTTATTGTAATTAATAATTTGCAGGCAATTAAAAAACTATTTTATAATGATGTCAAAGAAGTAGAACGTCTGCACCCATTTCCTTTTTTTTAAATTTTATTTATTTATTTTAATTAGACATATATCGTAAAAGTATATTAAGCGATTAATATTATATTTTATTATTAAATTAACATTTATTATTAACAATATTACATATTATATAGAACAAAAGTATCATTTAACGAAGTAATTGACCTGGGTATTTCATAAAGCAAAAAGTGGTCGACACTCATACTTATTAAATTCGTCACACGAAACCATTTTGCACCCAACAAATGACGTGCTGAAATTGATAAATGGCCTTAAGTCACTATTGATAGAATATAGGCAGGCATACATAAAAATTTTATACTTCGCTATCATTTCAAGTCTGTTTTGTTTCAGAGCCATGAATATGGACTATAAAAAAAAATATCAACCTGGTGAATAGTTACATTTTGACTTTTAGTTAGTTAATAAAGAGAACAGATAGGCGCTGAATACCTTTAAAATGTAATTTCTATTCTACTAATGATATAACTCAAAGATTTGTTTAATTTAAGGCTGCACAGATGGCATAGTAGTTAAGATACCAAATTACCTTGCCAGTGTGGTATTTTCGATTCCTAAGCAGAATGATATTTGTGCGATTCACAAAGTGTAGTTTCTAAGTCTAGGTGTAATTTGTCTGCGTTTAATATTTTGATTATTTCCTTAACAAAGAGTGGTGACTTTTTATAAAAAAAAAAATAAAAAAAAATAATAAATATATATTTTTTTAAATCAATATGTAATATACTCTTGTATTGAAAAAAAAATCCTTTTAGTCCTAAAAGAATTTGCAAATATGTAATTAAGGGATATAAATAACGCACAGACTTAGATCATTCATGGATCGCACAAACTATTGTCTTACATGGGGATTATACTTACGACACACGATCTGTTGGTTTGTTACTTAAACCACTAGGCCATCTAGTTTGGTCATTAAAGAACCAAAAACACATATACTTAGAAAGGTAACATGCCGGGAGCACCGATGGTAACCAGCAATATTGAAGTCCCGCTTAGCAGACGAAGATGCTCTTTTTATATGAAGGATTACAGGATTGATGAAAAGGCCATGGCATAAATTCCCCCAACTGACCTTTTAACTATTAATCGCTATATGAACGGACTACTGGCACCGTGGGGAATTTTGTTGACTAAACCTGTGATATATCCTCTACCTACCTACTCTAAACCTAAATTTTCTTTTTCCAATAATAGTATTATATTTATTTCTTTTTATCTTTAATAGTCAAGAAAGGAGTGATGGTATTATATCATTAGTAACCACTCGAATGAACTCCTTGAAAATTGGGAATTAATTATAGGTCTGACAAGATTGTATTACAAGGTACCTACTGAAATTTTCCTTTAAGAGTATTTTCCACTTCAGTTAAGATGAACATAAGCCCCCGTTTTAGGGAAATGTCACGTAGACAGTCTTAGCATCAGTTGCAGCTCAAAATGAATTTTCAATATATCAAGACATAAAATGGACCACAGATATTCAGATGCTAAATTAGAAAGGAACATAATTATTGAGTCATAAAATAAAGTTTACCTTAGATTTTTGTCGGTAACGTGAAAGTGTCATATGGAAGTTTTGTATTATATTCGATATCTTAGTGATATATTAACGCATATGTTAAATAATTTTGATCAAATTTTATGTGATGTAATGCGCCGAAACTGCTGGAGTGTAGTGAGTTTGATATAAAGGTGCTTAACAAATGTTTTCTTTTTTCTATCAAAATTCCCAGAAGATACTATTAATAGTATGACTATAGCACTGTTGAAGGTGACAATTTGACTTACTCACGGACAATGACTAATTTGAAGAAACAAAAAATGTGAAGAATTTTTATTATAATGGAATCGTAGATATTACTAGCTGATAGCTAGTACAAAAAAGAGAAAGAAGAAACTAAAATTATTTTTATGAATAAAGTGACACTAACACTTCAAATTATTTTGGGTTGAGAGCCCTCAGCGCTCACCCATAGTCCGCGTAAAGCTGTTTAACTGCTAAGCTAAGCTGATGCTAACAGCTAAAAACACAAGTAAAAAAAAAGACTTCAAATTACAACCAAACAGGGAACAATCGTTTAAGTTTAAATTTAGGATTACACAAACACTTTTTCTGCTGAGTGTTGGCGGCTACGAATACTACTGACCCTTGCGTTATTCATGGGTGTCGTAAAAGTCAACTAAGAGCTTAAAATAGGCCTGGGCCAATAACTTCTTAAGCCATCTTGTCGAGAATTACTTACTCAAGGAGGATTAATGTGAGGCAAGCGGCCGGTCCTAAAACTATTGCCAAAAGACAGCAAAGGTCTCTGAACTATGATAGAGGTTCGACGTTCCAGGTCTTTTAACCTAGAAAACTTCAAAAATAAATAAAAGGTCGGCCCAAAAATATTTGAAATATGTAAAATGGAAGAAAGGTACATATTGCACGACTCCAAGGAATCAGAACAAGTGCAAGATCATGGTGATTATGACGATGTCAAAGAATTTGCCTGCTTAAGAAAGCATGCAATATAGAATATTTGTATGCTTAGTTATTGTCGCTATGAATATTATTAAATCTAACATTCCTTTGATGTTTTATAACCTGATTAAGAACTCTTGAGTGATAGGTTGCAGCAACTATTGCTACTAGTCTTATATATTTAACATCATCATTACCAAGGACGATTAACGTCAGACAGGCGTCCGTTCACAAAAAGATATAAAATTTTACCTGCATATTTTTTAAAAGGAAAGTAGGTCATCGTAGCAAATTTTTCAATATTCGTATTATATTTAAAGCACATAATTATTTGAAGTATTTTCAAATCGTCATTTTATATGAACCTTTATTGAATATACATCTAAATCTATATAGAATCTGTAACAATTGACATTTTATTAAATTAAAAGTACGCAGGCGAGTCAATTTAAATATTTAATCTTCCTACTGTCTAACGAGCGCTTCGAGTAATCAAATCAAGTTGTTTGGGTTAAATATTATGAAATGTTGGAGATTGTTAAAATTATAATGTGGGTATGTAGTTCCATTGTTAATAGTTTCCTTATAAATCATGTGGCTTGTAATGGTATTATAAATAATATAATTCCAAGATTATACTAGTAGTAGTATTTATCTAACCAACCAAGCTACTATTTAGCTTGAAACTATGTAGCTATAGGTATATAATTTACGCTCAGGATAATTTCTGCTAAAAGAGACTTTTAATTTAAATCATCGAATCTATTATTTTCTTTTAAAATTATAATATGGGTATGTAGTTCTATTGTTAATAGTTTCCTTATAAATCATGTGGCTTTGTAATGGTAAATAATATAATTCCAAGATTATACTAGTAGTAGCTTTTATCTAACTAACCAAGCTGCTATTTAGCTTGAAAGTTGATATAGGTATATAATTTATGCTCAGGATAATTTCTGCAAGATAAGACTTTTCATTTAAATTATCGAATCTATTATTTTCTTTTTTTCAATTTTAATTAAATGTTTTATGTATGTTCTCGTTGATTCAAGAATGATTTACAATTGAATGCAGTAGGTAGCGTTGCGATAGATTTTAAGGCTCGCAGGATTTTTTTTGTGTTAAGCAAAAAAATACTAATATCTCTTCTTTCATAAGGTCTTCAAATCGATTGTATAATATCATTGTTTGTGAGTTTAATACGTATTATTTTTTTTAGATATCATACATTTTTTTATGTGTCTTATAGCTGATAGCCGCAGATGGCTACCACAGCTTAACCCGGACTGTGGGTGAGCGCTGAAGGCTCTCAACCCGGAAAAAGCTTTAAGCGGCTTCGCTCAGGGCTCCCCGTGTGGGGAACGGATCTCGGCTTGGGGCATCGCTGATAACAAAATTGACCCGTTTTGGCGGCGCTAAGGCAATTAACACTTGTTTTACGGGTGACTTTACAAACATATTATTATTACCTGAGACCAATTACACTTATACTTAGAGCAACAATTTATGGATTGCACTAATATTGTCCTGCATGGGAATCAAACCCACAAGTTCTTCAAAAACCCAAAAAAAAACAAGATGCTATTAAAAATAAAAACATTGAATGTAATTAAATTTCTTTGTGTAATTTTCACGTTAGCTTCAAAACGTCACTACGAATCTTAAATATAGATTCACGATAGTGCAGGATTAAAGCTTCACGTGAACTGAAGCGACTTAAAACTTTACGCTATTGAAACTTTATTGTTAACTTTAAGTTCTATCTTAAGGACAATACTGTGTGAAACTTTAAGTTTAATGTCTACGAATCCAACTTTAAGTATTCAAAGTTGATATAGGCAACGTTCGAAATGATATTTGAGTTACTTTTAGCAAAATCAACACTATTAGAGTATTCTTATTTATTCATAGACATTTTTGAACAATATTAATTAAAAAGATATTTCGAAATATTGATTTGAATTTATTAATAGCAAATTAAAAATACGTTTTTTAAGTTTCCTTAAAGGAAACAATAGAGAAATTGAATAATAACTGAATAATTAATGTTTATTTGATTATAATCTTTATATATATATGTATAATGTGGTTTAGTAGATCAACATTCAGCACCGGCGTCCTCCGATGGCATCAGTATGGACGAAGTTGAATGGCCGATAAGAAGTTTGAAAAATGGTAAGGCAGCGGGCATTGATATGGAGTCCGCCGATATGATCAAGCTTGGTGGCTCCTGTGTCTGGGAGGCGTTCCTGTTGCTCCTCAATTTATGTTGAGGTTCGGGAATGGTTCCCGGGGACTGAAATAGCGCAGTCGTCGTGCCTTTGTTTAAAAACAAGGGTTCACGTTATGACTGCGCAAATTACAAAACCATAAGCTTAACCAGTTTGGCAGCAAAAGTGTACGGTAAAATTATTGAAAGGAGAATGAGGATGGTATCCGATGGTTTACTGTGTGAGACACAAGGAGGTTTCAGGAGTGGAAGGGGATGCATGGATCAAGTGTTCTCTCTGCGCAACATTGTGGAGAAGCATCTGGCTCTAGGTCAGAGGGTTTTCTGCAGTTTTGTGGATCTGGAGAGAGCATTTGACACGGTTGTATGAATGAAACTTTGGGACATTTTACCGGAGTATGGTATTAACGGTAAACTGCTACAGGCTGTGCAATCCAGTTACAAGGGCTGTAGAGCCTGTGTGCCGCTGGATGATGGAATGTCGCCTTGGTTTGATGTCAATATAGGCGTTAAACGGGTGCGTTCTGTCAGCCAAGCTGTTTATCATATATCTGGATAAATGCCCCCAAAGGTTGAATGATATGAATGTGGGAGTCCAGATGGGCGACTCAGTGGTCACTGCTCTGCTTTATGCAGATGATGCAGTCCTACTGGCACAGTCAGCGACTGACCTGCAGACCCTAGTCGACACAATGACAGAAGATTGTAAGAAAAGGGGTCTACGCATGAATGTGAGCAAAACCAAAATAATGGTCTTTGAAAGAGATGAAGCCAGAACAGATGTAATAGTAACAATAGGTAATGATGGACTAGAGCAAGTGGATGAATTTGAATATCTTGGATGTGGATTTGGCCGAGATGGAAGGTACACCACTGATATAGAGCGAAGAGTGAATGCGGGAAATAGAGTGAACGGAGCGTTGGGACAACTTCTCGGTAGCCAACCTCTCAGCCAGAAGGCACGTGTAGCAATACACAACGCAGTGCTTGTCCCAACATTACTGTATGGTAGCGAGAGTTGGGTATGCAGAAAAGAGTATGAAAGTAAAATTAATAAGGTCGAAATACGATCTCTACGGAAAATCTGTGGAGTTAGGCTGATCGATCGCATTCGTAACGATGTCGTAAGAGATCGAGTAGGTATGAAAGAGAGTATTGGTGTAAAGATGCGAAAGGGAATGCTCCGATGGTTCGGACGTGTGGAATGAATGCCGAACGAACGTCTGGTTAAGAAGATATACAATGCGAAAGTGAAAGGATGTAGGTACTGGAGGAGACCGAGACTAACCTACCTAGACCAGATCGGTCATGTACTGAAGGAAGGTGGAGTCAAGAGCCTCTGAAACTGGCGAGCGTGTATGACGAGAATTATGAATGTTGGGGAAACGAGTGAAGTATGCAAGGATAGAGTTCTCTGGCACTCTGGTCTCTCTGCCTACCCTGCAAGGCACATGGCGTGATGGTATGTATGTATAATTCTTCTGTATCTGTGTTGACAGTGAACTCCTCCTAAACGGCTAGACGGATTTTCTTGAAATTTTTTGTGTGTGTTTTTGAGGGGATTCGAGAATGGTTTAGATTCGCGATTGGACCCCGTAGGTGGTGCCGTTGTCAGTATATTAAACGGCTGGACCGATTAGGATGAAATTTTCTAAGTATATTGGGTCCCTGAATGATTTTAAAACACAATTGGACCCGGTAGGTGACGCTGCGATCGAGTTGTGGTATTTTTACTTTTCGTATATTGACTGTTAGGCGGAACGAAGTGTACTGGGTCCGCTAGTTTATTATAAAATAATTGTAAGAGAGATTTTATTTTTATAAATATCGTTATGTACTTAATTTTATTCTATTTAAAAGTTATATTATTTTATGTATCTTTATGTACTTAAAAGTACTTATATCTTATTTAGTACAAAATTTATAAATTACTATGCTTATAATAACCCTCCTAAGAATTTATAAGAAAATAATGTATATTCTGTTATAGTAGATAAATTGTGGTTGCAGCAATGAATACTAGCAATCTTAATAATACTCGTAGATTTATAAAACCCGACTACGAAGTGAAAAGTGATGTCACAAGCGGGATTCGAATCCGCGCCTATTGGGATTCCGGCCCTATCGTGCTGCCACTACACCACCGTGACTAGGACATGTAAATTTCACTTCGTATCATATTTACGTCTTAAGGTGACGGTATGCTATCTACCCGACAATGTTTACACATTGTTATAGGCTTAATACTTCAAACTATACAGTTAGAATTGTATTAAACGATGACACAACCTTGTTATTTAAATTACTGAAATTTTGCATTTAATATGCTTAATTATTTACCCTGAGTCTATGTGCTAAACATAGACTCAGGGTTGCATTTTCAGCATTATTGTGCACTTAAAGGTCACATTTTTATTAGTGGTAGGATCATGTTGTCGACAGTTCTCTGTCTACAGCTGCGGGACGGTCCGTCCGATGTAGTACTACACTCTCGCAGAAGATCGACGTTTGAGTAATAGCAATGTGCTATTGCGCTACGTTCGGTGAGCGAGAGAGCCGGAAGCCCAACTGGGTGGGTTTGGGGTTTTATATCGGTAGGCAGCAGCTTAACTATAGCTTTGGCTATAGTAAAGGTCCATGGGCAGCCGCGACACTTACCATTGGGTGTGCTGCTTGCTCGTTTGTCAACATATATGATAGGTATAATAAAAAAAATAAAAACGTAATGATAAATAAATATTATATTTTAAAATGGGAACGCATCAAATTACTCATCAAATATTGTTGTTCCTAAAGTAGCACAAAGACAAAACCAAAATTTAATCCAATCCAAATCTTATTTACGGTAATTGCTTTTCGTATTTAATTAAATTACATTTTCAACCTGTAAATTTCTCTTCTCTCTAAAGCAGGAAGTTTCGGGAACGTGCCTTTCTTCATTAGTTAATTATGTTAAAGGTCGGTCACATCTGCGACATTCATTTTGTATCCTTAAACTGTCCCTGATGTAAATGACTTATACACATTTAAATATATGTCTCAAAACTAATTTGAAAGTCTCTCAGCGTTTCTATGAAAAGGATCAAATTTGGGCTTTCTTTCATTAGGAACAGTTAATTAACTATCATAGTATTTATTTGAGTGTTTTCAATAGTGGTAAGACCACGCTGTTGATAGTTCTCTGTCTACAGCCGCGGACCGGTCCATCCGGGATAGTACCACACTCTCGCAGAAGATCGACGTATGAGTAATGGCAATGTGCTATTGCGCTTCATTCGGTGAACGAGAGAGCCGAAAGGCCAATTGGGTGGGTTTGGGGATTTTATTGGTAGGCAATGGCCTTTTTTTTTTTTTTTTTTTTGTTATCGCTGAGGAAATGCTTTTGCGCACATCCCCCGCCAGTGATAGACGGGGGGGTGTGTGGGACTCGCCGGCCATGAGATTGACGGCCGGAATACCCACTAAAACCTAACAGCGGTCCCTTCCGCGCTTTTACGGGATGCCGGAGAGATCGTCTATTGACATTCTATCCCCGGCACCCCTACGCTTAGCCATCTGGCCACGACTAGTCAGCCGTCAAGGCGGTGGGAGAAGGTGCGCGTAGCGGCGCCTCCCTCTCCCTGGTCGCCGCCGGCGGAGCGAGTTCGCAGACGCGAGTGCTTCGCGTTCCCGCTCCGCGGCCTCCTTTGCAGAGATGACTTCCTCGCAAAAGGAGGCCATCGACGTCCAGTACCTGTCGCTGTCAAGCATCTTGTTGATGACGGTCGACAACGACAGGTCCGCTCCTATGACCGCCGACAGGTCGTGGCGCTGAGGCCCCCAGGCGGGACATACTTCCAGGGTGTGACGCGCGTCATCAATTTGCGCGCCACACTCATGGCATCCAGGGGCCTCTTCACGTCTAATTCGGTGCAGGTACTTACCGAAGACCCCGTGTCCGGTAAGTACCTGCGTCATCCTGAATGACAGGTTGCCGTGCCCTCGTTTCATCCAGCGGTGAAGGTTGGGCGCTACCGCCTCAACGGTCCCCCGTCCTGCTACGGGGGACTCCAGTTCCTCCCTCCACCGCAGGACTACTGCCCTTCGAGCCGCTTCCTTCGCCCTACTCAGTCCCCTCGCGGTGACGCGTTCCCCATCAACCTGCGCCGCAGCGCGGAACTGGTAGACTTCCGCCTGTGCCCTGGCCTGAAGTGGCCAGGGTGGATCGCCCGCTAGCAGTGTGGCTGCAGTCCAGGACACTGTACGGTACCCCCTTATTGTCCTCACCGCCATGGCTCTCTGCGCCTTTCGCAATAAGGCCTTATTGGAGGCGGTGAGCGACTGCGTCCAGATCGGGGCACCGTACAGTGCCATAGACCGTAAAATGCCGGCGTAAAGCCGCCAGCAGGACGATCCAGGACCACCAGTATTGGGCAGAAGCCTACCCAGCGCCGCGGCCGACTTTGAAAGTCTAGGGACGAGCTGGGCAAAATGCGGCCCGAAGTTCCATTTACTATCCAGGTGCAGACCCAGGTACTTCATTCGGGTCTGCACCGGCACGGCAACCCCAGACACACTGAGTTGTGCCCCTCGGGGGAGACCTTGGCTGGGACCATAAAATAGGAGAGCCTCCGTCTTCTCTAACGAGACTCTCAGGCCCAACTTGCCAATCCGGTCAACGACGAGCGCTACTCCGACTCTTGCTAGTCGGGCGGCGTCACGGAAGTCAGCCCTCCTCACCGTGATGAGAGTGTCATCTGCGTAGCAAATTACCCCCATCCCGGGGAGAAGCTGGCCCCGCAACAACCAATCAAATCCGACGTTCCACAAGGTCGGACCGAGGACCGAACCCTGTGGAACGCCACACTCTACCCTATGACGATGTATGCGCCCATCGTCCCCCTCCCAGAGCACGTGCCTCCTCTCGAGGTATGCCTCCAATAGCCTCCGGAGATACGGAGGCACCCCGTGATATCGGAGCGCCTCCTTTAGAGTCTCATGTGGGAGACTATTGAAGGCGTTTTTAATATCGAGCGAGACTGCCAGAACTACATCCTTTTCGGCCACCGCTTCGGTGGCCAGGGTCTTCAGGGCGGCCAATGCATCGATTGTTGACCGGCCGCACCTGAACCCGAACTGATTTTCCGACAGTCCCGGCCCGATAGCCTCGAGGTGTCGGACGAGACGGTCCGCGAGGATTTTTTCAAACAATTTTGCCGTCTCGTCCAGCAGCACCAGTGGTCTATACGCAGAAGGAGAGTCGATTGGGCGACCCTCCTTCCGCAGCAAGCACAATTTTCCAGTCCTCCATTGTTCCGGAAACTGCCCGGACCTCAAACATTCATTGAGCAGTTCCCGGAGTACATCCATGCAATATTCTGCGACGACGCCGAGCACAAGCCCCGGGACACCGTCCGGGCCAGGCGCTTTCCTTTTTCCTTTAAGTCGGGAGAGGGCCACTTCCAGTTCATCATCAGTGATGGGGGGGATGGGTGTTTCCTCCTCCACCACCGACCGAGGAGCCATCCTGGGGGGAATATGTCCCGTAGAGTGTGGGAACAGTTCCCCAATTAGCCCCGACAGGAAATCCGCGTCCAGTGTTTCAATTATGGGAGCGCCGCAGGCACGGAGCTTGTTCCGTGCCCTCTGGTACGGGCGCCCCCAGGGATCCCTGTCGAGGCCCGCAAGAAGCTCCTCGCGGGCCCTCTCTTTCGCCTGGCTGATGGCCAGCTGCAGAGTCTTCTTCCTTGTCTTGTATTCCATCCGCAGCTGGCTCTCGAGGACGTTGTCCCGGTCTCTCCTCTGTCGGCAACGGACATAGGCGCGCCGCGCTCGATTGGAGGCCACCCGAAGATTGGAGATTTCGGGCGACCACCAATAAACTTGACGTCGCGGCGGCCTCCGCCGTGCCCTCGGCATCGCCGCATCACATGCATCCTGCAGGATATTTTTTAAATGGCCTGCGAGCTGCTCCACTCCCACGATGTGCTGTCCCGTGGAACCCCAGCGCTGTACAATGGCAGCCTCACGGGCCATCTCTGGGTCGAATTGCCCAATGGCCCATTTGGGAAGGCAGCGTCTTCCTCCGCGCCGAGGTCCTAGTGGCCCCGGAGGGGAGGACACCTCGAATCGTATGTAACGATGGTCCGAGAGTGTCTCCACCTCTACCTCGACCCTCCAACCGCTCACCTCACGCGCGACACCGGGGGTGGCGAACGAAAGATCCACCACGGACCCTCCGCGGTGTCGCACGCATGTGTGGACTGTCCCCCTGTTGAGAAGGGACAGGTCGGAGAGGTTGGACCACTCTTCGACGGCCCTACCCTTCGCATTCGTGGCGGGGTTCCCCCACGCCCGAGACTTCGCATTAAAGTCGCCGAGGACAACAATTCTCCTCGGCGACTGACGACGGACCGCGGCACTGACGGAGTCCAAGAAAAGTTCAAACTCCGCCAGCCCGCGATTGGGGGAAAAGTACAAACCGATTACAGCGAAGTCTCGCCACCCCGCCACAACAAAACCATTACCTCTCTCAAGAACGGAGAGAGGGGGGCCGTTACACCCTCTGGTCAGGACAGCAACATCATTATTCAGATCACCCGCCCAATTGGGTGAAGGAGGGATGAAGTATGGCTCGCAGGCCACTGCCAGGTCTGTATTCCACTCCGCCATGGACTGCAGTAGCAGGTCCTGAGCCCCGGCACAGTGGTTCAGATTAGCCTGAAGGAAGGCGACTTTGTCTCCCATTAGTGGGACATCGCAACTTCCTCCTGGGCCTGGCGGCTCGTACTGGCTATGGTGACCTGAGGTCCTTTGGTCACCTTACCTCTAGATGAGGGGGCTTTACACAATTTCCCCCCCATCTTGTGCCCCGAAGAGCGTCCGGCATCGGCGCAGACCGCGCATCGGTGCGCCGCCATGCAGTCGGCTGCCTTGTGCCCATTGCCACCGCACCGAAAGCAGAGTCCGGAGCGGTCGGTGGAAGATGGGCATAGAGCGGTAGTGTGCCCCAGTTCCAGGCACCGGAAACATCTTAGAGGCAGGTTTTCTAGCACCTGGACACCTGCCGAACTCCAGCCGACGAGGAGTCTCCCCGCGTCGGCGAGCGTCTTGGCGGCGGTGACGGGGCACCTCACCTTGACCATGCCCATGCCGCGGGGCCCGCGTTGGATCTCTCCCACTTGGATTTCCGCGGCATTGCACCCACATGTGCGGGCAACTGCAGCCTGAACTTTTTCCGCCGTAATGGAGTCATCCATGCCGGTCAGTCGAAGATCGGTCCGTTTGACTGGGCGGACGACATCCGCCACACCAGCCAACACCGTGCGCAGTCCGGCCGCTAGGCGGTCCGCGGTTTCCGGCGTCTGAGTCTTAGGGAGTTGTAAAACTCGTCCACCTGTCATAGAACGCCTTACTTTCAAACCCTCCGCAATCCCCAACTCCTGCAGATTTACTTCCTTTTCGGCGCGGAGCATTGCCTCTGCATAGGTGACGCCCCTCTGCTCGGCCTCAGGCTGTAGTTTTAATATCACAACCGGAGAGCGCGGGGCTGTCAACGCCGACTTAATGTTCCTCCGCGCTACATCAGCTGGGCTGGGGACCTTGGAGGGTACAGCTGCTGGAGGAGCCACTACAACAGGGGAAGACTTCTTCTTACCCTTGCGAACGACGGTGGCCCAGTTTTCCGAGGTGGCAGGCTGGGCCAGGGGAGCTTCTTGTGCTGGGCTATTTGGTACCTTAGGCACCGGTACAGCCTTTTTTGCAACCTGTTTGGTCGCTGGTGCAGGCTTCAAGACAGCCTGTTTAGTTGCCACAGAATCAGCACCTTTCTTTTTATCTGCCGCCAGAGGCGGACGCACGACCTTGGCTGGGAGAAGACGGTCTTCGATCGCGTCAAATCGTGCCGTCATCATCTCCCCCAGCGACCTTATGAGTGTGGATTTTAGGTCCTCAAGTGCGTCCACCTCCGGAGCAGTGACAGATTGTGCTGTTCTCGGAGTGCGAGACTTCCTCAAGTCCTCAAACTGGAGCCTGTGTGCCTTCACCTCGGCCTTAAGGCTCTCATTCGCCTGCCGAAGTCTTGCAATATCCGCACGAAGGGCGCGCAACTCCTTTGGCTCCGAGCGTTCGGACAGCACCGCAATATATTTATTAAGGTTGGACGCACTGTCTTGCAGCATCTTCCGGTGCGTTCCCTTTAAATTTCCAGACTTACGGATAGTCTCTGCAATCTTGCAGAGCTCATTGCACCCTAACAACCTAATGTCCTCTGGCCCTGCAGTAGCCAGTTGCTCATCCGGGATGTAGTCCTCGTCGTCAGGTGAAGACGCTCTTACAGAGAAGAAACCAATTTCGGACATTTCGTCTTCATCCTCTTCATCCTCTGCCATTTGGTCTCTAATTGCCAGTTCCTTCTTTGCCCGTGAAAGGCCGTGGGCATGTCCTTTGGCCTTGCCTTTTCCCCTCTTTGACGTGCTGACCTTAGGTCTAGGCTCGCAATCAGTCTCCGATCCGGATATAGCAGTTCTGGTGGAGAAGGTCTCCGATCCAGATGCCTCCGATCGAACTGCCGATCCCTGGTAATATTTTAGTTTTACCACCTGGCCACTATGGCTATCAATCGCTTTATACAAACGCTTACCTGAGCGAAGAGAGTACGAGGCCTCATCCAGGGGATTGGCGGGCGGGGGCATAGAAGCCCCGGCCCCTTCCTCAACACTCATCTTAAAGAACTAACAAACTATACAACAATTCTATATACAAAATTTTATACAAAAATTATATACAGAAATAATATTTAAACCAGTAAAAGAACAAATATATATACAAACAAACAATAATACAAATTATTATACAACAAGAAGAATATATACACATCCAGGGTGGTCTTAACATTCAACCCTGAGCTGAAGCTCATCGAATCCAATTGTTATGTAAAAAGAAAAAGTACCTACAATAACAAAAACGAACGAAAAACAAGAACGAAATGCCACATTAATTGTATCTACCTACAACGAACAATAATAATTTATACCAGAGTATATATACAACACGAAATAACCTAGACAGTGCATAAATTAACCTCCCATATGCAATCCCCAATAAAAATTTGACACAACAAACAAATAAAAACGACCTGCCAAGACAATTAAACGACAAGAGCGCCTAACGACCGATGCCGATACCGCCTCAAATCGGTAGGCAATGGCCTAAGCTATACCCTTAGTATTGCAAAGGTCCATGGGTGGCAGTGACACTTACCATCAGGTTTGCTGCTTGCTCGTTTGCCACCACTAGCAATAAAAAAAAACCTACTGTATCCATATCAGATAGATAAGAAGCTTTCATCTTAACAAAGTATTAGTCTAAACAACTATAATCGTCTTATATAAACAGAACCGTTCTTTTATGTGTGGCACAGACGTACTCAAGTCGAGGATTACTCAGTTATCTTCATTCTAAGGCTGACCTCACCGTCAATAGAAAAGGGATTCAATCAATGATGCTGAGACGAGTTTCTTATTTAGATTCGTTTACAATCAATTGCCTTGTTAGACTAATGATACTGAGGTCTTATTGATAAATGTGAAATAGATTTAAATTTTGGGTCTGGTTAAAAGTTTTATTGGATTTTTTAGACATTAAAAGCAATAAAAGAATGCAGAATCAGTTTAATGTCATTAAATTAACTCAATGTTTTATTATTAAAATTTTGATATAACTTATATTATTAAAAAAAGTTCAACTAGACTAGAACTAAAATACTCACCTGGTAAGATCTGCTACTGGTATCCGATATCCTGTAACAGATATTTACGGTTTAACATTTTAAAAACAAGTATGGATACGGTAATATTAGCTGTACCAGCAGCTTCGTTTGCGTAGATAGGTAATTCGACTTAGGCATTTATCTTACGATTTTTTTTAACACCAATGTCATCTCGTGGCTTTAATAATAATATCAATTTAATAAACCATATAAAATACAGTAATATGCCATAATAAAATTCAGCAATACATCAATCACTATTTCGTTATCTATGCAGTTGTCATGCCAAGTAACTACTATACAGAATGCTTAATATGTGTTATAGTTTTGCCAAATCTTATCTATTTATAGACATTAACATTTATAGACGTTGCTTTGCTTCTATTTGTTGAAGCGTTATGAAGTATACGGTAAAACCTTCCGTAGCGTAAAAATAATACGTTACATAATAATATTTTTACGGAATCTAAGCGTTGAACTGGCTGAAATTTGCGTTATCAAACAAATAAGCCATTCAAGTTTTATAATTCTATTTTTTTTTTCGTTTGGTGACGGAGTAAGAATACAATTCACCACCCCCTATCTTACCCGTGGGTGATCGTACAAGACGACTAAGGGATATAAAACGCATTTATATCTATGCGAGAGAAGGAAAACTCGAAACAAAACCCTATACCAACACGTCTGACCAGCGTAGTATAGTAGGTCAATTACCCTCTCATTATGGAGGAGGCTCGAGCTCAACAGTGGGACATATATGAGTTGAGATGATGATAATGATGAATTCTATTTTATCACTAATTTAGAAAAATGAAAACTCTGAAAAGTTAATAAATAATTAATTATCATCACCCTACCCTTATCTCGATTACTTGAGGTAATAAGGACGCAATGTGTACTCCTTTTTTATTATATATGCAGTATATAAAAGTTTTGGCAATAGTTATATAACCGACCGCTTGCCTGACATCAAACGTCCTTGGGAATTTAATTGTTAACCAGATGACATCAGTTCGAGTTGGCCCAGCTCGTGCTGGTCTTTTACGAACACGAGCCTCATGTTCGTAAAAGCCGAGCACGAGCAATGCAAGAATTGATAGTGTTATTAGCTTCACCAGACAGTATTCATCATCATCATCATAATCACAGCCCACAAGCGTCCCACTGTTGGGCTCGGGCCTCCTCCGTAATAGGAGGGAAATTAACCTACTATACTGCGCTGGTCAGACGTGTTGATATAGGGTTTTGTTTCGAGTTTTCCTTCTCTCGCATAGATGTTATATCCGTTTTATGTCCCTTAGTCGTCTCGTACGGTCACCCACGGGTAAGATATGGGGTGGTGAATAGTATTCTTACTCCGTCACCATACGGAGAGGAGAAAAATGTTATAATCGCAACTCTTTACAGGTGAGTTGAAGAGTTGATCTAATAAATTTTCTAGGAAAATACTGCTACCCATTTTCCTAGTAATCTCTTGACCGAATTTTACGACTCCCACGTGAAGGTGGGCTCTTGCTCTTATCCCAACTAGGTAAGAGGCGATGACTTATAGTATTCTTATCCCTTTACCACGCAGTCAATTAAGTAAAATTATATATCAGACTGTATTGTAAAAAAATGAATATTCGTTTTATATAAGACCTTGAAAATAACTCACAAGATTCTCTTATGTATTAATAAATATATTTTTTTACATCTGTGTGATAATATCGTCGATTTGAAGCACGACTAATACTGAAGAAATTTCCTATGATGCCCCACGGGCTTGTCTTTTGTAATTCAGCTGGATTCCATTTATTTTGTTAAATTGTAAATCTCCATATTTTTGGACGCCTTTTGAATATTTCAAACAAAGATACTCCCCTATAATTCATATGGTACAAAAATTTGAAAACTCCATACGAGAATCTTAATATTGGATAATGTTCTGCGAAACAGAAAAATTAACTGCTGCGTGTTGAACTAAAATCATTTCTGTTGAGAAACCTAGTAACTTATTTTTTTTTTTCGGTTAGGCTATGGTCCGGACACACGTCACCCGTTCTGTCCGGGGCGACGGAAGGCCAGCGCGTGGCCCCAGAACCCACCGTATTCTCTCCCCATCGTCATTGGGCCGGCCATTGGTACCGATTCCTTGCCATTTGTGGCCAGTAGTTTATCCTATGTATAATTAAGAAAAAAATATATATTGATTTATAACTTAATAAACATCTAAGTAAAATTAGCATTTTACCTTTTAAATAATTAATCAACGTAATCTTTAACAAACTCTATTGCTTGTCAAATTAATTGTTATCACACAGAAAGAGGAATTGAGTACATAAAGCTATTATCTTGCAAGACAACAGTAAAAATATTAATACATTTTTATTTAACGTTTTTATAAGCTTAGAATATTACATACATTCATACATACATATCATCACGCCATCATATCATAGAATATAACCAAAGCTAATTTTGGATATTATCAGCTGATTAGACTTAAATTGAGGAGAATGTCATTTAATACCGTTATCCAATTTGGTGGGAAGGCTAGATTACAGTTGCACTTATAGAAAACTATCTTCTGCCCGCGGCTTCGCCCGCGTAAAAGATTACTTTCCTAAAGTTTTTCATAACCTATTTTTTTTTATTTTACTACTTAAGGGTACATTTTTACAACATGTTAATGTGATATTTATTTATATCTAATCAATAGCTTAAAAATAAGTTTCAAGCTTCTGGCTTTAAAAATGGCGATACTTCCTTACAACTTTTCATCCCCCTTTACAACCCTTTTTTGCATTAAAAAGTAGCCTATGTCCTTATCAGGCTCTAGACTATCTGTGTACCAAATTTCATTTAGATCGCTTCAGTAGTTTTGGTGTGAAAAAGCGACAGACAGACAGAGTCACTTTCGCATTTATAATATTAGTAAGGATTATATCTTCACGCGACTAGTTGGATTACAAAGCCGACTTCAATACAATTCCAAATAATAAAGGCTCAAGTAGGTACTCAAGAATGATGTATACCCAAATAGTGTGTCTCAAAGGTTAACTAAACACTTCCTATTAACTTTTACTTTACTTTTTACTAGAGATGACCTCAAATACGACCTCCATCCTTAAAAACCGTTCGACCTAGATAAATATTTGCTGTGCCTGTACGGGTCGAGTGGACTTAGTGGACTTCCTTGTGTATCTAATTACAGATAATACTCTGATAAGTTTGTTTCATCATGGAGTCTACATTTTTCTGAATTACGTTGAAGTTTTTTAAAGCAGTGATATAATTAATGACTTCTAATGTTTACGCGAGTATTACACATTTGAAATAAAACTACTTTTACGGATTCTGTTGCGTTTGTATTTGATTTTTAATTTCCCGACGTTTCGAACACTTTACAGTGATCATGGTCACGGGAGGACTAAGGTGTCTTACGTCCAATATGTCATTGTTATTACAGAAATTTATTTATATCTACCCTATAAGATATTAAATTTTGACCCACATTTTAAAACAAAATTAATACAAATTCATTGCCAGTACAAAAAGAGAATGATTCTATATATAAAATTTATGTTGTTTATGATATGTTATTATTAAAATATTTAATTTATGTATGATAATTATTATTGTGGCAATTTTTTACAATTTTACAAAACTAACAAAACTATTCAGCTACCACCGAATTGGATTGCGGCCACACTGAGAAAGATCCGGCAAGAAATAATAGTGATATAATTATTTTTTATGACTATTTCGTTAGTCTAGTACATTAGGCATGTGTTCAAGCCGCGTGCTTACTTTTGTTAATTGAATTTTGCAAAAAAATTATAAGGACGTAATATAAATGGTCTTACTTTTATACTTTACTCAAATGAAAATATCTCATAATTGAAGTTCATATTTTTATAATTAACATAATTAAAAAAAAATATCCATTTTAAACTATGATCGATGATATTTAATGCTATTTGTGTTATATTATTTTATTATATTTATTTTTATAGTTTTTAATTTTTTTTCTAGAAAAGAAAGAAAGAAAGAAAAGAAAATATATTTTTAAATATGTTTTTAATTGGAAATACGTTTTTTTTTATAGCTCTATTACATCTCTTTTAGAATAAATTTATCTACAACATTGCTGGAGTAAACATATACCATTTTTTCACAGGCCTTCAATTTTTTTATTAATGGCACAAGATATGTTCTGTATGGCAATCCCATGCATGACATCGGATGATACTTTTTTATGCAATAGACTATGGAGGTGGTCATGCCCTGCCAAATCAGTGCGGGGTGACGGAAGAGACGGCGCGCGCCCCGAAAGACCCACCCTGCGAAGTGCCTCTCTTCGCCGTGCGAGTCCGGTAGCCCGGAACCCGTTCTTTGTCTTCGGTGATACCTACTTACAATAATATAATTGTACAACAGTCTTTGCCGTATGGTGACGGAGTAAGAATAGTATTCACCACCCCATATCTTACCCGTGGGTGACCGTACGAGACGACTAAGGGATATAAAGCGCATATAACATCTAAGCGAGAGAAGGAATACTCGAAACAAAACCCTATACCAACACGTTCACTATACCACATGACCAGCGCGGTATAGTAGGTTAATTTCCCTCCCCTTACGGAGGAGACCTGAACCCAACAGTGGGACATTTATGGGCTGTGATGATGATGATGATGACAACGGTCTACCATAATCAAAATTGCGAGGTCATCATTAACATTCTCTTACTCTTATCCCAATTATTGGGGGCCGATACAATATATACTCTTCTTTCATAGTACATATTGTAAAAGTTATTGGCAATAGTTTTATGACCGGCCACCTGCCACACCTCAACTCTCCTTGGGAATGTAATTGTTGACTAAACGGCATCAGATGGAGTTGGCCCAGATCGTTATAAGGCTCTTAATCGTCTTTACAACATCCATGAGCAAAGTAAGGGTTGGTAGTATTCGTAACCGCTACCACACAGCTTCAATGTTGCTAGGTATAAATTTTTATTAGGATAGCTATTACATAATCCACAAAGTTTGTAACTGCATCAAGAACCACGGACCTACTGACGAAGAGTTACACAAAGAGAACTTTAATAGTCTACTCTTAACGTCCCCGTAATAAACTTTAAAACTTAAAGTCGGTGTAGGTGACATTTAACGTTCCACAGAATATATTCGCTTACGTGGTTTTGAATCAACTTTGTAACGACATTCAAAGTCTTTCCAAAGTTCTTTCTTGTAACTAAATAATCTTGAACAATGCCTTACAAAGGTTTATTATAATATTAATTATTTAAAAAGTTGCCTATTTATTCCTTATTCTAGTAAATTAGATTTAATATATACTGCGAGATTAAATAAAAGGTAATAATATTTGTTTCTGTTACAACGTAAATAAAGGCACAGAGTGATATAAATATCTTCTTTTTCTTGTCTTATTAATATTATTTACTTAATTCTTAGTCATATTTTAAAATAACCATAGGAAGGAATGTCAGTAGTGATAGGACCACGCTTTTGACAGTTCTCTGTCTACAGCCGCGGGCTGGTCCGTCCGGGGTAGTACCACACTCTCGCAGAAGATCGACGTCTGAGTAATGCCAATGTGCTATTGCGCTTCGTTCGGTAAGTGAGAGAGCTGGAACTTCAACTAGATGGGTTTGGGGATTTTATTGGTACGCAGCGGCCTAAGCCTTGGTATTACAAAAGTCCATGGGCGGCAGTGACACTTACCATCTGGTATGCCGCTTGCTCGTTTGCCACCATAAGCAATAAAAAAAAGGATTTTTTTCTCCGTCATATGTTATAGATTAACGCCCTTATTGTATCATCATAATCATCAACATGCCTCATATACGTACCACTATTGGACTCGTGTATCCTCCAAACGGGATGGACATTGCCAGCGAAGACAAGGCACAGATACCGGTGGCTTGTTTGCACGGCGCTGATAAGTACTTGTAGGAAGGATCTATGAAATCGCGTGCCGTTCTACGAGTATCTGTCGCCCTGGGTGGATTTAATAGGGTGTGACCTAACCATAAAATACCGCCAAAAAAAAATGGGAAGTACATCGACCTACTATACCACGCTGATCAGACGTGTTGTTATGGAATATTATTTAAAATATTCCTTCTCTTGCATAAATTCTATCTGTATATTATATACCTTAGTCATTATTTATGATAACCACATGCAAGAAAGGGGAGAATGAACTGTATTCTTACTTCGTTACCATAATTATTGTACTATATTTATTATAATATATTAATTGTATAGTCAAAATACCAGCCTGGCGTACCGAGTGTCGTAGGTTCGACAATTACTAATGCAATTCACAATTTATTATTGCGAGTCTGAGTGTAATATGTATCCCTTAATTAATTTTTTGTAAAATCTCATCATTAGAAAGATTTATAGCTTAATAAAAGGATTCTTTAGAGAAAATGTATCATCATACATTTTCCCTTAGATATGGTAAGAGAGAAGTCATTTAGAATTTTGACATAATAACAAAAAAAAGGCTAAACGATTGTCCTCACTCGTCTCTTAAACATGAAAATTCAACACAAATACTGCACGAAATCAACCATTTTGTCAGTAAAATAGCAACAAAGCTTAAGTTTATCATAGCCAACAAAAATGTAAATGAAATTCGTGATCTTTAATAATGTTAGGTAGGGACTAAATAAAAATGTTTTTATTCGTATCACGCATCAAAACAAAACGACTCCAATTAGTCTCCGTCCCTATAATCTCCAAGTCCTCTTTCATGACTCAACGTGCCAAGGTTAATCTTTCAGTAAATATATTTTTCTTTTTATCTATTATCTCACACTTTTATCGTCGAAGCGGCACAGAAATACTTCTCTTTAAATAAATCTTAAAATCACGTAATAAGCTATTTATCTTCAAGTACAACACTTTTTCTTTCTTTCTTGCCACTTCTACTATTCGAAAAACTTGAATGACTTGTAAGTTGATAATACAACACGTCGTCATCTATTAAAGCTTGTGAAAGACGTACAACCAGCTAAGGGATTACTGGTAGATGATGATATAAAATTGTGTAAACCTTTTTTTTTTTTTTTTTTTTAAGGTTGTAAAAACAACACATTCTGCTCTTATTCCAATTACTTGGTGTTGACGCAACATGCACTCCTTTTCCATACATATTGCAAAAGTTATTGATAGTAGTTTTATTATCGGTCGCCTGCCTGACGTCAAATCTCATTGGGAATATAATTGTTGACCAGACGGCCTCACGTGGAGTTGGCCATGTCATGTGTTCGCAGCTGCTACCACACATAAAAAAAAGACTTAAGTATATTTTATTTAATAACCAATAGCCGTAATTGTTTAAACAGCTCCTAATAGAATATATGTCAATGATAACTGTCAATGCTTCATACGACGTTACATAGCTAGTGTGCGACAGGGACAATGCTCTATGAAGTCGAAATAAGTCGATTGTCTCTTTCCAACAAACGATGTTCAATATTTACCACCGGCTGCTGCATTAAAACATATATTTGTTTATTTCCATTGCCTGAAAATATACAGATTTCACGTGAACGAAATTCGGGTAATAAATACTTACGAATAATATTATATTGTAATTAATTTTCTACATTGAAAGGGAACCTCTTTATGTAAGTAAACAGGAATATATTCGAATACATCTCGTAAAGTCAAATAGATATTACAAGCCTTGATTGATGAATGGATTAGTCCTAAGCCGCTAACTGATTGTCTTGTAGGTGTTTTGATGGAATAGAATGTTAATAATCGTTTGGTAAAGACTTTAGAATGCTATCTATGTTGATTGTTGATATTTATATATCACTAGTTTTCGATCAAGGCTTCGTCTGCGTACAATTTATGTGTGACGTGTCCGTTAAATACCATTATCATTATTTTGTTGCAATATGAAATATATTCCCGCCGGGCTGGCCACGGATGTAAAAGATTTGGTACTCGTGGCCGGCCCCATGTTGATAGATACGGTGGTCACCCTTTTGTCAATCCAGATAGAATAGACGGTATGTATCTAGACCTGCCAAAAAAAACTAGTTGAAAAATATTACTAGTCGAGGCGGGCAAGTGTTGGTAGTCGAACTAGAGCTTAGTCCACCAACCGTAATGGGACTCAGCGCGTGAGAAAAACTGACCTACTATGTCATATTGGTCTGAAGAGTTGGTAAGAAAAATTTTGCAAAACATACAAAGAATTGACACAAATTACATTAACATTTAGGACAAGCCAAAAAGGTAAGGTAAGGTAACAGAGGCTCTTTTAAGCAGATTTCCTTTTTTTTGTAATAGAATTATACGCATAAGATTTTTAGTCCTTTTTTTAAATACTTTCAGGTATCAGAGAATTGGTGACTTAAATACATACATACATAGCCTCACGCCTGTTTCCCAGAGGGGTAGGCAGAGACTACGGATTGCCACAAACCACGATACTGACATACTTCCATCGCTTCATTCACGCTCATCACAGTTTTCATGCATGCTCTACGATTACGCGTACCTACTATTAATCTGACCTTTCACTAACACATCTTTAATTTGATCCAGGAAAGTACGACGTGGTTTTCCCCTTGTAATCATCCCACTTAATCGTAACTTAAATATTCATTTATAATTAATCAAATAACAACATTAATTTAATTATCTAGTTTTTCTTCTGTAAATAAATTTCACCAATCTATCGCATTAGTTATGTTTCACTATGATTTTAATCAATTAATATAAGATACATATATACATACATACCATTACACCATATCCCTCGCAGGGTAGGCAGAGAGAACAGAGTGCCAGGGAACTCTATCCTTGCATACTTCACTCGCTTCCTCAACATTCATAATTCTCTTCATACACGCTCGCCGGTTTCGGAGACTCTTGACTCCACCTTCCTTCAGTACGTGACCAATCTGGTCTAGGTATGTTAGTCTCGCTCTTCCCCGGTACCTACATCCTTCCACTTTCGCATTGTATATCTTCTTAACCAGACGTTCGTTCGGCATTCTTTCCACATGTCTGAACCATCGGAGCATTCCCTTTCGCATCTTTACACCAATACTCTCTTTCATACCTACTCGCTCTCTTACGTCGTCGTTACGAATGCGATCGGTTAATCAATTAATGTAAGATATACAAGTTAAAATATAATAAGTATAAAAGTTCTGTTCCTTCTGCCTACCCTTCAAGGGATATGGCGTGATGATATGTATGTATGTATGTATGTACAAGTTAAACAGGTAAAGTTAGGTACGTTCTAAAGATCACTCATGAATACATATTAAGTCATAGAAATATTTATTATACCATAAATATAGCAATACAGTTATGCAGGCTTTTAGAAAATTCAATATCATATTTTAATATCAATATATGTATGAAATATGAAATTTTATATTCAAGGTTAGATAGATTGCTGGGTAGTAACAGCGATGGATACTGTAAATCCAGTTTATAAGTGTCATAAAACCTAGGCTAACTCCACTTACTAGCATGTGGTTTTCCATTTTGATCCTTAGGGATTGTTGACAAATTAGATAAGCAGTTGGTCCCAAAAGTTAGATAATCCTATGAATTATATTCTTGAATTATTACCACACCAAAAATAAAGAATGGTTATTAAAAGTCCGTATTTTGTTTTCATTTTATTATATATTATCAAATACAGTAATAGTAGGTATATATATATATATATATATATATGAATTACAAGTTAACTTGTACTACTTACTCTCTTATTATATTATTTTACTACTTATTAATTATTATTCTAAGTCAAATGAAAATTACACGCAAGCATTGTTTATTTTGATAAGCAAGCAGACATTTTTGCTTCGCAAATAATAATTCAGTTGAATTTCCCAAACAAAAAAGCTAAATGTTTCTCTTTTAAATTGAGGTACTGAATTTTCAAAATGATATACTTATTCAAACGTTAAATTATTTTCTTTTTCATTATAATATTTTCGTACGTATCATAACATTTTAAATTACTGTAGTAATACTGACATAAATATTGGTTTTACGATCAAAAATAAACTTGTGTGCTGCTGTGCATCGTTCGGTGAGCGAAAGAGTCGAATGCTTAAATTTCTGGTTGGGTTTCTTTAGAGTTATATTTGGTAGGCAATGGCTTAGCTATACCTTGATATTGCAAAGGTTCATTGGGCCAGTAACACTTACCATCTACTGCTTACTCGCTTGCCACCAAAAGCAAAAAGAAATAAAATAATTTAAGGTTAAATATATCACAAGATTTGAATTTTTTACATTATATATCATATCTTTGATCTATTTTAAACATATACAAAGCTTTTAGTCTTTCTACTCATATAGTCTTGTTGAATTACCTTTTTTTATACCTTTATACTTACCGTGTGATGATAGAGTAATAATACAATTCACCATCTCCTATCTTAATCGTGGGTGATTGTACGAGACGGCTAACAGATAAAAAATGCAGATAACATATATGCAAGAGAAGGAAAACTCGAAACAAATACCAACATATCTGACCAGCGTGGTATAGTAGGTCAATTACCCACCCATAATGGAGGAGTCCCCAGCCCAACAGTGGGACATAAATGGGCTGAGATGATGATGAGATGATAAATTACACTATCCTCTACAACCATCGGAGATAATCAAATGGGCGATGTGCGATTGTAATTATATCATCCTTTGGGAAGGCTATAATAGACGTCATAGGTTGATGGATGATGATAATAATAATCGTTATACTCTTCAATAGTTAGTTGTTATTCACTCAGCTGATTGTATTTGGGGCGTTTAATACTCAACATCAATAGATACGCTTGCTTGAACGATATCGGCAAATCCCTGACCTGAAAGCTTATTATGTTTGTAACAATAAGGCTTTTAAGGTCAGATATAAATATAATAGATAATAAATATTTAGGCAAATATAGTATAAGACGTTTTGCAACGTATCGATCATAATCAAAGTATATATATGTATATACATACATACATAAATATCATCACGCGATATCCCTTGCAGGGTAGGCAGAGAGAATAGAGTGCCAGAGAACTCTATCCTTGCATACTTCACTCGCTTCCTCAACATTCATAATTCTCTTCATACACGCTCGCCGGTTTCGGAGACTCTTGACTCCACCTTCCTTCAGTACGTGACCAATCTAGTTAAGGTAGATGAGTCTCGGTCTCCCCAGGTACCTTCATCCTTCCACTTTCGCATTGTATATCTTCTTAACCAGACGTTCGTTCGGCATTCTTTCCACATGTCCGAACCATCGGAGCTTTCCCTTTCGCATCTTTACACCAATACTCTCTTACATACCTACTCGCTCTCTTAAGTCGTCGTTGCGAATGCGGTCGGTCAGCCTAACTCCATAATTTACGCATGAATGTGAGCAAAACCAAAATAATGGTCTTTGAAAGAGATGAAGCCAGAACAGATGTAATAGTAACAATAGGTAATGATGTACTAGAGCAAGTGGATGAATTTGTATATCTTGGATGTGGATTTAGCCGAGATGGTAGATACACCACTGATATAGAGCGAAGAGTAAATGCGGGAAATAGAGTGAACGGAGCGTTGGGGCAAATTGTCGGTAGCCACCACCTCAGCCAGAAGGCACGTGAGCTAGGCCTCGCGAGCCAGACTCGCGATGCACCCGAGAAATACAGAGCCTCGCCTCGCGAGGCAGGCCGATCCGTCAAAAGTCCCCGAGCATTCAAAATGGACAATTGTGTAATTTCTGCTGCAGCTATTTTTCTAGTAGCTCATTATTTAAGAAAAAGGAAACAGTCACGTTTTAAGAAAACACCAAGACGCTTATGGATCCGAAAACTTTATGAGCGTCGTAATCAATATGGAAATAAATAATTTCAGGATATGAAACATGATAAAACCGTAAGTCAATTGCCCTCCCATTATGGAAGAGGCTCGAGGCCAACAATGGGACATATATGAGCTGTGATGATGATGACGATGACAGATATTATTTGCATATTATATGGCTTAGTTATCTTTTACAAGATCCACGGGCAAAGTAATGGTTAGTAGTATTCGTAGCCACTACCACATAGCACATATATATAAGTATAAGAAACTATAATCTGAATATATAAAGGTTTTAGATTTATCACAAGTAAATTTCACAGTGTATCGACAACAAACGCGCGGAACCCAAGCTATTATATATTCCAGGGTTAGACCAGATTTAAGGGTACCGGCTGCTTTAGATTTAGATGTTTATGTTAATGGATCTTAATGTAGTTGTATATTTATACTAACCTTATATGTATTCAGATTTATTTACGATATTTTAGCTTTATTTTTTGTACGCGCCCTATATAATTTAAATAAAATATTAAAATACACACCACACTCAACGCATTGCAAAGGGAAACAATCCTTATATACATTTCCGAACATATACTTTCTTGGCCACACCCTCTCATATCCGCTTCCGTAATATAAAAAAAAGTTAAAAAGAAGAAGATAAAAGGTCATCTCGCATTTCGCTACGCTTTTATAGAATCCAATCATACTTCTATACCTAATAAAAAAACGCAATTGCGCCCGCGCCGAGCGCTAAAACTTAGGTATCAAATAATCAATATTGTTCGTGAAGTGTAACTTATGATGAACTTGGTGTGGGCACATTACGAACGCGAACCGAAGAAAATTATGAATTGATGCGACTAATGAATTATTGAAGGACATTACAGGTACCCAGCTTTTCCTACCTAGAATAAGCCCACACATTTTTAAAGGAAACTATTTTTAAAATTTATGATAGATTAAAGTAGTCAGAGGTGTATGCTGAGAGTTTTAATACAAGATCTCTATGTGCCAACCTATTTAAAAAAATATTCAGATAAATGATAGGTTTATTATCCTTATATGGACGTTTAGTGTTAGTTTTAAGATCACATGATATAACTATCTTAAATAGATTAGGTGCTTTTTTTCTTGATGGTACTAATCCCACCATATAGTCTGACCTACATAAATCAAGACCGATAATAGTGTCTATAGTTGTGATTTAACCCTGTGTGCTAAAAGCTGTGCGGTAGCGGCTACAAATACTACCAACCCTTAATTTGCTCGTGGATGTAGTAAAGCACGACTAAGAGCCTTATAATGGCCTGGGCCAACTCCATCTGTTGCCATTTGGTCAACAATTACATTCCCAAGGAGAGTTGACGTCTGGCAGGCGGCCGGTTATAAAACTATTGCCAATAACTTTTATAATAAATACTATGAAAGAAGAGTACATATATGTATCGAACCCGAGTAATTGGGATATGAGTAGGAGAATGATGTGTTGAGTTTTAATCCATCGAAATAGATGAATCTAATTTGATAAACAGAAAGAGTTGGGAGGTCCACTTTCCTCCTTTGCAATACGGGAGATAGGAAGAAAATTGACTGGTCACTCGATAAATAAGAGGATGTATAGCTACGATAACCACAGCTGTAAAGAATAATTATAGTGTGGATAATATTTTGATTCCTTTCCGGAACGGAAATCAATTTAGCCCTTTTATACTTCAATATTAAATCGATTCAAATCCACGTTACAATTAAACGATTTCACGAATTCCCGCTATTCGAAAACGTTCCAATAACGAGTACTTGAAATTGATTTGAGGTCATAACTTTCTTAATATCGAATGTTGTTAGGCAGTTTCACGTGTTTTGAATATAAATTATATGTATATTTCATATATTATGTGTATTGTGAACTTAATAGTAAGGTGTTTAATATACAAGCCTATTGATATTCCTATAAAATTGTCATCATCATCACAGCCCATATATGTCCCACTGTTGGGCTCGGGCCTCCTCCGTAATGGGAGGGAAATTAACCTACTATACCGCGCTGGTCAGACGGGTTGGTATAGGGTTTTGTTTCGAGTTTTCCTTCTCTTGCATAGATATTATATGCGTTTTTATATCTCTTAGTGGTCTCTTACGGTTACCCACAGGTAAGATAGGGTTAGCTTGTGTTAAAAAAACAAAGATTATTATAATACGTATTTTTGTTATTAAAATATCAATATGCTAAAATATTGACAGTTAACATTTTGTTCAATAATTACCCCTAAATTTTAGGTAAAGCTTATGTTTTACCTAAAACCTACATGATGCAGGCAATGTATATGAGACATAACATCAATAATAATAATATTACATGTGATGAATTGGGAATGAACATGACTTGATAATTTTCATATAAACGGCTAGAGTTTTTTTTTTAAAGACAACAGCCAGCATTAAAGAAGTAACCCTTGTATTGCGTGCGATTTACAAACATATAATTTAACGGACGCAAATTACTTACACCCAGACTCAGTGTGCTGAGTGTGAGTTTTGTCGTTAACATGACGCATTCTACAGCGAGCGCGTAAGCATGTCATTTGTATGAAGTAATGTACAGCGCCACTAGCGGCGCGATTTTGAAACAACATTTCTTCATACAAATGACATGTTTACGCGCTCACTGTAGAACGCGTCATGTTAACGACAAAACTCACACTCAGCACACAAAACAACAATTGATGAATCACACAAAGTATTGACCTGATTGATTGTATGGGAATCGAGCCCACGACACTAGCACGGTAGGTCGATATCTTAACCACTACAACATTTGTGGCAAAGCACTGTGATCTGTGGTTAAGCCTACTGACTAATTGTTAATAAGAATTTTTGTAATGTCTCTGTTACTATTACAAAAGTTACTATTACAAGTGTAATACCGTTTCGTATTTGTAATATAGAAATTCAAAGGGCGATTCATCGAGGTCATATCATTGAGAACTATATTAATTGTATCCGGATCAGAATGAATAGCCGCCATTAATCTTAGAGGTAGGTAGTAAGTTGCAATCTCTTAACGTTGAGAGAGCAAAGATATAAGTTTAAATGTTAGCACTGATTTATTTACAATTTCAAAGTGTTTCCAACGGTTTATATTCATGAAAAGGTACAGAATTGTTATTTTAATACAATTTAAATAATTGTAACATTATCAATAAACGAATGAAAGGCAAATTGACCTACTACGCCACTTTTTTTTTAAATAAAACTACTTTTACGGATTCTATGGCGTTTGTATTTGATTTTTAATTTCCCGACGTTTCAAACACTTTACAGTGATCATGGTAACGGGAGTACTAAGATGTCTTACGTTCAATATGTCATTTTTATTACAGAAATTTTATATCTACCCTATAATATATTACTACACTACTAAACACTATACCACGTTGATCAGACATGTTGGTATAGAGTTTTATTTCGAGTTTTCCTTCTCTTGCATAGATGTTTTATATTACTTAGTCATTACTTATGATCAGTCACGGGTAAGATAGGGATTAGTGAATTGTATTCTTACTCCGTCACCACACGGAAGATTACGATACTATAATTTAACTTTTGGAACTCATATCCAATCTATTGCAATTCCCTTTCAGTGGTAAGACCCTTGATAATTTTACGCTAATTTTGGCAGCCATAAATGAGTCACCTCGTAGCCTTTTGCTATTACACTTCTCTCTATAAGCGAAGGAGGCAATAACGTTACGGTTTAATATCTACTAGTATGAAGACGTTCCCTTGTACGCCTTCATAAGGTTTCGTTCTAAGGTTTTAACAAATTAATTCACACACCAATATCGTAAAAAGTATCTATTATAGCATTTAACACTTAACTTTGATTATTTTATAGCTGGTATAAAGCTTCATACTGTTTACGCATTTAGCCAATGTCAAGGAAAATCAATGGTATTTAAATTTCTGTGAAATCGCGTGATAGAAGCTTATAATATCGTTGACTGTCCGTCCATCAAGCTTCAAGTTTAGTTGCTGGATTGCACGCTACTGAAACTTATTTTGTTGGAAAATATAAAAACGTGGGAGTTCATTGATTGAGATGGGTGGCATATTGCGAAAATCCCTAATTGTTTTAAAATGGAGGAAACGTGTCGAGATTTACTACTTTTCCATTGTTGATTAATATAGCGCCCATTTCAAGAAAGTATGGGATCGGTTTTTTTTTGGCAGGTTTTGGTCTGGCACACCTCACCCATTCCGTCCAGAGAGACGAAAGACCGGCATGCGGCCATATAACCCACCGTGTTCTCTCTTTATCGCCATTGCACTAACCACTGGTACCACTTACTTTACACTCCTGGCCGGCAACCGTCTTTTATTTACCTTAAGAACAGGCACTGGTCTGAAATGTATTCTTACTCAGTCACTATATGGCCTATATTTTTATTCTTTTTTATTTTTAAGACACCTTCAGCGCTTAAAATAATAATCCTTGTATTGCGAGGGACTTTACAATCACGCAATTAGCGTAGAAAAATTATACCTATGCTCAGAACAACACTTTGTGGTTCGCACAAAGTATTGTCCTGCGTGGGCATCGAACCCGCAGCACTGGCACAGAAGGTCGGTATCTTAACCACTACGCCATCTGTGTAATCACATTATCTGTGTGGTGACGGAGTAAGAATACAATTCATCACCCCATGTCTTACCTGTGGGTGATTGTAAGTAACGACTAAAGGATATAAAACGCATATAACATCTATGCAAGAGAAAGAAAACTGGAAACTAAACCCTATACCAACACGTCTGACCAGCGTGGCGTAGGTTAATTTCCCTCCCATTACGGAGGAGGCCCAAGCCCAACAGTGAGAGATATATGGGCTGTGATGATGATGACGCCATCTGTGCAATCAAGTTACTATGTTATGTTCTTAGTTCGTTAATATACACGTATATACATATACGTTAAACGATATCCTTACTAATATTATAAATGCGAAAGTAACTCTGTCTGTCTGTCGCTCTTTCATGCCAAAACTACTGAACGAATCTAAATGGAATTCAGTACGCAGATAGTCTAGAGCCTGAGAAAGGACATAGGCTATTTTTTAATGCAAAAAAAGGGGTTGTAAACGGGTATTCAAAGTTGTAAGGAAGTATCGTCATTTTTAAAGCCGAAAGCTTTAAACTTATTTTTAGGCTATTGATTAGATATAAATAAATAATTTATTACTCTTAAGGAGTAAAATAATAATAGGGGATGAAAAACTTTAGGAATGCAACCTTTTACGCGGGCGAAGCCACGGGCAGAAGCTAGTAAAATATATGACGGTTATTATATATGAAGACTGTAGGGGAAATTGGTGTTACAAGAGAAACTTTTCTAATACCAATATACGAACAAATACCTAAACGATTGTTACAGATTTGATTTGGCAGTTTCTTTCTATTCTTAATAGTTATAACATGTTAGGTAGTCTCAGCTGGGAAGTTAAGCTTAATATGAGTATAACAAAATAAATTGTTTCTATTATTATCAATTTAGTTTGTTTTTTTCTACTTCTTTTATTACTTTTTTTGCCTGTTTATGACCTAGCTCCTTCTCCTATCCGAGGGGTATGGAATGCGCCACTGAAGACGTTGACTTGATACTGATAGCCCATATATGGCGATAGCGTTGCATGTTAAAAGGATTGCACGTCATCGTCTACGTTGCCTCGCGTGGTTTGGTTGGACCGTGACATACAATACGAAAAAAAAGCCCGAATAAACAAAGGTGAGGCCAATTATTTGCCGCAATGTTGTATTAAGTTCAGTATTCCATTCCACGAATAACCCTTTCAAGTTCCAATTCCTCTCAGTGATGATTCTGTGAAATCGATGCGACAGGAATTAGGCGTAAGTACAAATGTTTTTTGAATTTGAATTTCCGCGTAATCCCAGAGACAATTTTTTTTTATATTTAAAAAAAGAAGACCCGCTTGGCTTTCTTTTTATTGCTTATGGTGGCAAACGAGCAGACAGCACACCTGATGATAAGTGTCACTACCGCCCATGGACCTTTGCAATACCAAGAGTATAGCTAGGCCGCTGCCTACCAATACAAACCCCAAACTCACCCCAGTTGAGCTTCCGGCTCTCTCTCGGCTGACGTGGTTGTCAAAGAATCGGTACTAGTTCCTGGTCCAATGGCTACGGGAAGGGAACACGATGGTATATGAGGCTGCATGCCACCCTAGCGGTGCCTCGGACAGAATGGGCGGGGTGTGTCCAGACCATGCCAGCATAAAAACCTAATATTGAAATCATCAGAATTCCACAAAGAGTCTCGAGTATGAATCCAAGCCAAGCTTATTTAAATCTAAACCTGTCTTGTAAAAAAAAATTCGGTGCCACGGTGTTTGTTATAGAAATCAAACCAAAACGACCCAACAGGTTTTAATGATGTCACGGTATTTATTATCGAAATTAAGTCAAAACGGCAAATCAGGTTTTAATGATTTCTATACTTATTTGGTAGATATGAGAATAGAATCAATAGGCAGTAAAAAGTATTTTTACCCTCCTGACCCGCATTTTTAATGAGCATTCATTCAATTCATCAATCATTCAATTATCTGTCGCGTAATCAACCTTTAAGTTTATTAAAGTCTATGTAATATTAACATTATTCCGTGTGGTGACAGAGTAAAAATATAATTCACCACCCCCTATCTTACCCATGGGTGATTGTAAGAGACGACTAAGGAATAAAAAAAAAACAACTACTATACAAGAGAAGGAAAACTCGAAACAAAACCCTATACCAACACGTCTGACCAGCGTAGTAAGTCAATTTCCCTCCCATTATGGAGAAGGCTCGAGCCCAACAGTGGGACATATATAAACCAAGATAATGAGATGAACATTAAGAGCGTTTGATCAGAACGGTATAGTAGATACGTCAATTCCCCTCCAATTGTTAAGGAGGCCCGAGTCCAAGAGTGGGATATATGTGGGCTGAGATGATGTAAGATTCTTGCTGTTACGTCATTGTTACACAATCCTTACTAATATTATAAATGCGAAAGTAACTCTGTCTGTCTGTCGCTCTTTCACGCCAAAACTATTAAACCGATCTAAATGAAATTTGGTACACAGATAGTCTAAAGCTTGATAAAGGACATAGGCTACTTTTTAATGCAAAAAAAAAGGTTGTAAAGGGGGATAAAAAGTTATAAGGCAATATCGTCGTTTTTAAAGGCAGAAGTTTAAAACTTATTTTTAGGCTATTGATTAGATATAAATAATTATGACATTAAAATTTTGCAAAAAATTTACCCTTGAGGGGTAAAATAAAAGTAGGAGAATTTTTTTTTTAGAAAAGAAACGTCAATAAGTTTTACACGGGCGAAGCAGCGGGCAGAAGCTAATATGTAATAAATCGCTAACCAACAGTGCGAAGCATTCGCACAGGTCTTCTCGTATGTATATAAATTATAACTGGACTTTTAGAACTATTGATACAGCCAGTCGTAAACATAAGGCAATTAATATATCATTATAATCATCATAGCAGCCCACATATGTCCCACTGTTGGGCTCGGGCCTCCTCCGTAATGAAAGGGAAATTAACCTACTCTACCGCCCTGGTCAGAGGTGTTGGTATAAAGTTTTGTTTCGAGTTTTCCTTCTCTTGCATAGATGTTATATGCGTTTTATATCCCTTTTGGTCGTCTCTTACGATCACCCATGAGTAAGATAGGGGGTGGTGAACTGTATTCTTACTCCATCACCACACGGATAGTGGTCTTAATATCATCATTCTCCTACTCTTATCCTAATTAATTGGAAACGATACAATATGTACTCTTCTTTCATAGTACATATTGTACAAGTTATTGGCAATAGTTTTACGACCGGTCCTTGGAAATGCAATGACTGACCAAACAGCATCAGATGGAGTTGGCCTAGATCTATATAAAGCTCTTAGTCGTCTTTTACGACATCCACGAGCAAAGTAAGGGTTGGTAGTATTCGTAGCCTCTACCACAAAGTAAGTGGATAGTGGTCTTAATATATAGTACTATAAAACACAGTGCCTTTAAATATTTAAACATCTATTCATCGTTATCATCATCATATTAGCTCGTATACGTCCCACTGCTGGGATCCATTCTGCTTCAAGATAAAAAAGAAATTGACATACTATAGCACGCTGGTAATACGTGTTGGTATAAGTTTTATTTCAAGTTCTTTCTCTTGCATAGATGTCGCTTGTTTTTAAAATAATACGCTATCAAAACTAAATAACTGCAATGTCATCAATACGACTGAACATAGTAAAGCCGAAGATATTATTTTTTTATATCCACTTTTAGCTTCTATAATAAAGTTATGATGCTGTCAAAAAATAGGACATGTATTAAATGTTCATACTCAGCTATTACTTTCCGGTTTTTATATAAAATTCATGACAAGTACTTTATATGAGTTATATTCTAAAGTAAAATTATTTGTTTTAAAATGTATGGAATGAATTCATTATAAAATTTCATAACAACATCAATAACGGGATGAGAAGAAATTATTTATTGTAAAATGCGACAAGCAAAAGCAAAAAATCCAGTTTGATAAAGAACTATATGAAGAATAAGTCGAAAATATTATATTTAATTTTAGTAGTAAGACTCATCATTCTCCTAATCGTATCCTAATTACTTGGGGTCGATACAATATGTACTCTTCTTTCATAGTACATATTTTAAAAGTTATTGGCAATAGTTTTATGACCGGCCGCCTGCCTGACGTCAACCCTCCTTGAGAGTATAACTGTTGACCAAACGGCATCGGATGTAGTTGGCCCAGGTCGTTATAAGGCTCTTAGTCGTCTTTTATGACATCCACGAGCAAAGTAAAGGTTGGTAGTATTCGTAGCCGCTACCACACAGCGCTTTTAGTAGTAAGACTATGAACATGAAAATATTGCTATGGACTGATCTGTCTTGGAATAGTCCTCTCGTGAACATGAACGCTATAAAGTGTTCGTAACATCGGGCAATTAAAAATTAAATAGAAACGCGATAGAATCCGTAAAAACTATTTTAATTCAAATACAACGCTATAGAATCCGTAAAATGGTTTCATTTCCAATGTGTTTAAACATCAGAAATCGTTATGGAAATATTGCAGAGAAGTGAAAAAATAAAACCACTACATGTGGGGATAATGAGAATTGCTATTAAAATAAACAGTTTGTAATACAAAAGTATAGGTATATAAAAACGTAGACAAATTGCTGAATACTTTGCTAAGCGTAATTCAGAATAAGTTATATCTTATATCGGCTATAACAATATTATTTAAAGTTATAGTAATATTTTTTTATTCTAAATCGAATCCTTTGTATTTGTTAATAAAATAATATTATTCTCAAAGCTATCAAAACCTATATTTATTTTAATCAATGAACTTACCTATATTTTTTTCAAAATACATCATTTTATACTAAGACAACAAAATGGATTACTTAAACTTTTAGAGTAACTTTTTTTATGTATTTTTATTCGAATTCACAATTAAAGTGTAATATAAGCCTCAAATTATCATCGGAATTAATATATATACTTCTATAGTACGACTGTTGACAACCATTCTTCAAATTGGGAGCAAAATTGACTTACTATGCTGCACTAGTCTTACGGGTTTTACTTACTTTCCTTACACAACTTTTATGACTCCTTCACAATTAAAAGAGATAGTAAATTATATTATTGCTGCGTCAATATTCGAAAATATGATGACGAAGTGCGATTTATACATAGCATAGATTTATACATTTTTTAATAGTGGTAGGACTACACTGTTGATAGTTTTCTGTCTACAGCCGCGGGCCGGTCCGTTCGCAGTAGTACCACACTCTCGCAGAAAATAGATGCCTGAGCAGTGGCAGTATGCTGCTGTGCTTCATTCGGTGAGCAAGAGGGCTGGAAGCCTAATTTTTTGGGTGGGTTTGGGATTATTGGTAGGCAGTGGCCTAGCTATACTTCTGGTATTGCAAAGGTCCATGGGCGAAAGTAACATTTACCATCAGGTGTGCTGCATGCTTGTCTGCCACCAAAAGTAACAAAAAAAAAATACATATAAATTTAAATGTAAAAAATGACAATATGTAAGTGCTCCCGCAGGGTTTATGCATAGTAAGTGAATTTGAATTTTAATAGCATTACATTGAGTAGTTTTACTGAGTTTCACGCTTTGTTGCACCTATTTACTAAGCCATCGGGACGTATTTCAAGTAGGTACAGTGATTTTATTAGGCTAAACATCGAAAGAATGGTTATCTGTGGTCAGCTCAATGGCGAAGAAGAGGTAATTCCGTTTCTTCCCGGACGCAAACGGAACGAAACGGAAACAAAAACGTAAGATGTTCAGTTATTACATACATACATATATATCATCACGCCATATCCCTTGCAGGGTAGGCAGAGAGAACAGTGTGCCAGAGAACTCTATCCTAGCATACTTCATTCGCTTCCTCAACATTCATTATTCTCTTCATACACGCTTGCCGGTTTCAGAGACTCTTGACTCCACCTTCCTTCAGTACGTGACCAGATGTCTAGGTAGGTTAGTCTCGGTCTTCCCCGGTACCTATATCCTTCCACTTTCGCATTGTATGTCTTCTTAACCAGACGTTCGTTCGGCATTCTTTCCACATGTCCAAACCATCAGTCATTCAGTTATTAACAACTAATAAAAGTATTTTTGTTTTAAATATATAGAAATATTGTCCTGAATATTTAAATATTCGTACGTAATATTTACCTTATAGAATTATGTAGTTACTTAGCTTTTTCTCGCGTAAAAAGAAAATATCCCAAAGTTAAACTATTACCTCAAAAGAACACATTACCTGTATTAAAAATACTCTGTGTGTTAATCCAGAAAAGGTTTGGCTACGAACAAATTTTCATTCAAATCTGTTCACGGGTTTTGATTAAAAAACATTAAAACAAGATCACAAACTTTTACATTTATAATATTACTAGGATTTCATAAACACTATGGATAACGTAAATAATATACACACCAGCTACAAAGTTAAATAGTAATAATATACACTAACACTAATATAATTTAAACTATGACTATTAATTATATTATATGTACACATTTCTACTGCACGATATGTAATTTTATAACGGCAACATCGTAATAACAACATAGCTGGCACGTCACTTATACAAACCATTATTATCATTTGTACAAGCGTAGCTATAAGTGTGTATGTTTTCCTATATAGGTCGCGTCCGGTAAACTTTGCCGATACTTTTATACAACATATGTAATAAAGGCGGCAATAACTTGGAGAATATGTACTTTCAAAAGCATATATAATAAAAGAGAGCTGCTGATGAAAAACCTGGATGTTAATAGAATTGATGTTTGTGCACTTAATAGTATTTTGGCTGAACCTATATCAGAACATAACAATTGTTATGTTCGTTACAATTGCAACTAATAATCAATATTAGCAGTGTAAACAATGTATTCACTCACAATCACTTCTATATTTTATTCTATTACTTTTAGTATCTGCTACTGACTTCTTCTTCTTTTTTGTTTTTATTACCATAAGCTACTTACTACTACTTACTTAAAAAAAAATTTGATGTCCGGTGGTCTAGAATTCCATAATATATTATTGAATAAATACTATTGCAGAAAATGAAATATATTTTAATAATAGAACATGACAACTGAACAGTCGGGATCCTTTATTCGACAGCAAATCTAATTTTTCAATGGATCCCCACTGTTCAGTTGTCATGTTCTATTATTAAAATATATCTCATTTTCTGCAATAGTATTTATTCAATAATATATTATGGAATTCTAGACCACCGGACATCTAAGTGCTTGTTTTTTCCTTTTCAGTTTTTTTATTATGTACGTAGTTTTGGTGACTTTTTACGCAGTCGGGTTTTTTGATTTTTTTAATCATTTTTTTAAATTTTCTTTTCAGTTTTTTTATTATGTACGTATAGTAGTTTTGGTTACTTTTTATACAGTCGGGTTTTTTGATTTCTTTAATTATTTTTTTTTATTTTATACTTTTTAGTTATGAATACCTAGGTAGCTATAGTTATCTTATTTATTAATAAGTACATAAGTACCTAACTATATATAGTTTTTCGACTGAAGTTGAGTACCAAATCGTTAGAAATTGGAGATGGGCGACCGCGTAAGACATTAGATACTTTAGGTAGGACTACCTATGGTATATTGGACAATATACCTACTAGATACTTCAGTATATGTCCATCCACATCCAGTTATATGAATTTTTTGTCTTTTCATCGTAAATTTCTACTGTCTAAAAAACCTATATGTGAGAAAGGTTGTTACGAAACTTTAAATCGATATAGATCCTAAACGGACGGTCAAATCGAAAAATGTTGAGAGAAAACTAATAATGATTTTTAAATACCTATTCAACAATACCCCACTCGATATAGTTTGTTGACTTTATTTTTTTTTAATTTTCACAATATGGCGTCCAGTAGTCGCCATATTGAATTTTTTTCATTAACGTCATATCTTTAGTGACACTCGCCGGATTAAGAGGAATCGATTGACGTGCGAATTATAAAAATCGGCCCAGGCGTTTGGTCTATATAGTGCTTCAAAGGAACATACAAACATACATACATACATACATAGACTGTTAAACACAATACCACTCCTTTGCGTTGCGTAGTCGGGTAAAAAGACCTATATCAGAAGCAGCACAGCAAATATACCAGTTGGTTTCAGCGGCTTTATTTCATTCTTCAACATAAGAGTTATTTGAAGATGTTTGTCAGGTTAGGGAACGATGAGGCTGATATCCTCTATGAGCCAAAAGCCTCCATAAAAAAAAATAAGAATAAAAAAAAGCATGTGTTTATTTTTTTCCTTGTGATGACGGTTTGAATTTAATAAATGACTATACTACATAATATATTTTTTAAATTATAAAATATTATAATTAAAATAACAATTTATATTAAAAAAGTTAAAACAAGGGTCAAATTAATGCGTGTAAACATAGATTGTTCAACATGAGGATTGTTTTACAAAACATTGGTGTTGCACAAACTTGTTTTGGGATAATCACACATAAAGTTAACTACCCCCTAATGACCAAACAAACAAGGTAACCGGGTCAAGCTGTTACCATTTTAATCAAATTAATCTTACAACCAGGCAAATAAAAAAGTACTTATGATTAATTTATTCTGCTTAAAAATAATTAATATTTTTTTTTTATCACGGACAACGCGTAATGACTTTAGTGGCTAACTCAACTGATTATTCATTATCACAAGTACTTGGTTAGCTTTATTGTATCTAGTAGATTACCCAGGTCAGTCCACCTATAAACTCCAATAAGGAGAGGCAAACCTTGTATGGGTGACCGGACCGGGGATTAGTCTGGTCATCCTTGGAGAGAGGCCACCACGTGAAGACGACGCCCTGACATAGAGACATATTAGTCGAGATGCCAGGGCGTCGACCCGAGAGGATACCCGTGAGGGTAGACCGGATGGGCCACTGAAGAAAAGAACGCGTACCAGTGGCCCACCCGCAATGCGTAGAGAGGTATGTTGTAAGGCGGGTTTACGGGGTCGTGCGCCGCTTCTCCTGTCGCCCCGGACGGATTAGCGGGGCGTGACCGTTCCGTAGCCCGCCGCCAAAAAAAAAAAAAAAACCTTGCATAGTTCCAATTATTAAACTTCTGAGAGTTCAATTCATGAAATTCAATATATAGACCGAAGTACATTAATTAATGATTTCGGCATTATCATACACGTCCCATTGCTAGCTTGAAGCCTCCTTAGGAATACGAAGATAACCTTATACCAAACTGGTCAGGCGTTTTAGTATAGGGTTATATTTCGATATTATATCCCTTAGTCGGCGAACGTCTAGTTAAGAAGATATACAATGCGAAAGTGGAAGGGTGTAGGTACCGGGGGAGACTGAGACTCACCTACCTTGACCAGACTGGCCACATACTGAAGGAAGGTGGAGTCAAGAGTCTCCGAAACCGGCGAGCGTGTATGAAGAGAATTATAAATGTTGAGGAAGCGAGTGAAGTATGCAAGGATAGAGTTCTCTGGCACTCTGTTCTTTCTGCCTACCCTGCAAGGGATGTGGCGTGATGATATATATGTATATCCCTTAGTCGGCTTTCATGATACCATGAGCAATATAAGGATTGGTGTATTGTAAACTACCCAATTTAAATTATATTTTACGTAATACTCATCACATCTCAACACATATATGCATGTCCCATTGTTGGGCCCGAGCCTCCTTCGTAAAGAAAGGGCAATTGATCTACTATACCATGCAGGGCAGACGTGATGGTATAGGGTTTTGTTTCTAGTTTTCCATCTCTTGTATAGATGTTATATGCATTTTATATCCCTTAGTCGTCTTTTACGATCACCCACGGATAAGATAAGGAGTGATGAATTATAAACTAACCAGTTTATAGTATATTTTACGTAATACTAAAATTTTGTAATATCATCAGGCATCTTTAAAAATTGGATACCAGTGGCCCGCTCGCATGACGAAGAGAGGCGCTTTGCAGGGTGAGTCTATGGAGTCGCGCACTGCCTCTTCCGTCGTCCCGGACCGATTTGGCGGGTCGTGACCACAGTATAGTCCACCGCAAAAAAGGCATATTTAAAAGAAATAAGGTGTGGAATACCATAAAAGCCATTGCTGCGTCATCTATCGGATTCAATTATTAATTTAAACCGTTACTGAATCTGAACCGTTACTGTTTATTATTCCTTATTAACGTACACAATAATTAAAATCATCATCATTATCATCTCAACTCGTATATGTACCACTGTTGGGCTTGGGCCTCCTCCGTAATGGGAGGGAAATTGAACTATTATAACACGCTGGTCAGACGTGTTAGTATAGGGTTTAGTTTAGAGTTTTCCTTCTCTTGAATAGATGTTATACCTATGCCTTTTATATCCCTTAGTCGTCTCTTACGATCACCATCGGGTAAGATCCCTATCTTGGTGGTGCTTTGTATTCTTACTTCGTCACGACACGGATAATTAAAATCAATCAGGAGGTTTCGGTGGTCGATTAATCGATCTAGCTAAGCGTAATTTGTAGAAAATATTGTTTATCCAATATTTTTAAGAAATAAAAAAAAAAGATTTTTTTGGCTGAATACTATTAAAATGTGAGGGCAAATTTTGACGCTATCATTAAGAATATACATAGCTCAATTGGAAAATCAAGCAATCTAATCCTAAAAAACCGAAGCTCGGTTCAGATCTTAAGTTTCTTATTCCGTGTGGTGACCGAGTAAGGATTAAATCCATCACTTTCTGTCATATCAGTGGGTGTCGTAAAAGACGATTAAGCGATATAATATTCAGATAACATCTAACTACTGGATGGTAACGACTACGAATACTACCAACCCTTACTTAGCTTGTAGATGTCGCAACAGACGAGTAAGATCTTTATATCGACCTAAGTCAATGCCATCTTTTTTTTTTTTTTTTTTTTCGCTGAAGAAACGCATTTACGCCCTATCCCCCGCTGGTGAGAGACGGGGGGGAGTGTCGGACTCGCCGATCAGCTGCCCGACCGGAATACCCACTAAAACCACAGCGGCCCCTTCCGCGCTTTTACGGGGCGCCAGAGAGATCGTCTACTGACATTCGATCCCCGGCACCCCAACGCTTGGCCTTCTGGCCACGTCCTGTCAACCCTTAAGGCGGTGTAAGGAGGTGCGCATAACGGCGCCTCCTCCTCCCCGGTCGCCGGCCGCGGATTGAGTCAGCGGACGCAAGCGCCTCGCGTTCCCGCTCCGCGGCCTCCTTCCTTTCCATGATGGCCTCACAAAAGTCAATGCCATCTGATGCCATTTGGTCAACAATTACTTTCTGAAGAAGGGTCATAAATCTATTGCCAATAAGTTTTGCAATATACAGGAAGAGTAATTGGGATAAAAGCAAGAGAATGATGACATACAGATAACATCTATGCAGTAGAAGGTAATCTCGAAATAAAATACCAACCCATCTGATCAACGTAGTATAGTAGATCAATTGCCCTCCTTTTATAGAGGAAGGTCGAACCCGTAAACGTACGGGCGTACATGAGCTGTGTGTGTGTGTGATGTGATGACTTAATTTTACTCTATAAATTAAATATTTGTATTAAATAATTCATTTGCCGTGTAGTGACGGAGTAAGAATACTATTCACCACCCCCTATCTTACCCGTGGGTGATCGTACAAGACGACTAAGGGATATAAAACGCATATAACATCTATGCGAGAGAAGGAAACCGCCAAACTAAACCCTATACCAACACGTCTGACCAGCGTGGTATAGTAGGTCAATTACTCTTCCATTATGGAGGAGGCCCGGGCCCAACAGTGGGACATATATGCGCTGAGATGATGATAATGAAATAAAACTACTTTTGCGGATTCTATCGCGTTTGTATTCGATTTATAATTTCCCGACGTTTCGAACACTTTACAGTGATCATGGTCACGGGAGGACTGAGGTGTCTTACGTCCAATATGTCATTGTTATTACAGAAATTTATTTATATCTACCCTATAAGATATTAAATTTTGACCCCTATTATCTTATAGGGTAGATATAAATAAATTTCTGTAATAACAATGACATATTGGACGTAAGACACCTCAGTCCTCCCGTGACCATCACTGTAAATCATGTCATCACTGTAAAGTGTTCAAAACGTCGGGAAATTATAAATCGAATACAAACGCGATAGAATCCGTAAAAGTAGTTTTATTTCAAATGTGTAATACTCGCGTAAACATTAGAAGTCATTATGATGATAATGATTAAATAATTATATATGGGTGTTATTCGCTCCGTTCTTACGTTTTAGCGACACAACTCGTTATTAAATTATCCCGAGGAAACGGATGTTGAATATTTTATGGTAATCGGATGTGGCTCATTTTCACACGACAGCAGTTAGAAAATTTCTCTTTGTAAAGCTGTGAATATATAGCATTTGTTTCATTTTTATGCTTTAATTATTTTATTATGAGGTATTTTCGTGTGTAACGTATACGGAGTACGTACGAGTAACGTGTACGGAGTAAGAATACAATTCACCACCCTATCTTGGGTACTCGTAAAAGACGACTAAGGGATAAAAAACGAATATAACATATATGCAAGAGAATGAAAACTTGAAACAAAACCTTATACAAACACGTCTGACCAGCGAGGTATAGTAAGTCAATTTCCCTCCCGTTATGGAAGAGGCTCATGCCCAACAGTGGGGCATATATAAGATGAGATGATGATGAGATGATAAGGTACAATACCTATAGAATGTGTTATCATATCTTTCTCTAAGTTATTTTTTTTTTAATTAAGATAACAGTCAGTACAGGAAATAATGAAATATTTTAAGAAGTTTTTTTTTACGTTAATGGTAAGCGTTATTGTCGCTTATGGACTTTGTAATATCAATCAAAATTCACCAAGAATGTAGGGTTTTTGGCTCTCTCGCTGATCGAACAAAGCGCAACAGTATATTGCCAACGCTCACGATTTTCGAATAAAAATAAATATTAGTAGCATTTCTTGATTAAGTTGGACATAGATGGCACAAAATAGAGTAAAATTTACTACCATATTGATCCTACTCTAAAGGGGACAACTGCACTCCGAGATACAGGTTCACACCTAGTTCGGGTGCAGTAGCCAATAATGAATTTCCTTTGTAGTTCAATAACTGTAGGGCTACCCTTGAATCTCGATTCCAATCCTAAATCCGATTCCAGCTCGAATTTAAGCAATTTGGTACTCTTGAAAGCGACACTAGCGCAGGATTGGTTTCAAATTGGGTGGATTTTTTTTAAACTAAATGAGATCGACTTTTCACGATAGAGTCAAATATTTGCTACTCTTGACGCGATTTTGACATAAACATTCACGTTGGAATCGTAAAAATTTCAAGATCCCACCAAAGCATCTTTTCCGCGATTGAGTTCTGTGATTGTAATAATTTTCTAAGAAAGTAAGGCACGTTTGGAACCAATATTGAATATTTTAGATAATACTCATAAGATAGAAGTACTATAGGGTGAAGATTGAAGAGAACTGCCAGTTATATCAAAAAACCTTTTCCATGACTGACAATTATTTACACAAGACGACAAGGGTCTTGCAGGAACTTTTTAAAGTGTTAGATGGTGAATTAGAGCCTTTAATGTTAAAGGCCGCAACGATATATCCACACGATACAAAGTATGTATAGTCTTATTACTTATTTATAAAAGATTGTTCTCGTGCTTGGTATTTTATAATTTATTCCCATTTGTATTTTAAGGTATAAGCTGCTCTTTCATTCTATGCTACTGGAAGTTACCAGCATTACTGATATACATTGATGGACAACAATTGATGTGAAGGCCATACACGAAGAAACATTGGTACTCAATAGACAACAAATTCTAGATAAATGGAAATCAAAATTGATGAAAATGAAGATATATTACATACATTTTAATAAATAAGAACAATAGACATAATTTTTAAAAACCATTAGTTGCTTATGAAAGATTTTCAGTAATTTTATGAAAACTATAATATTCCATCTGTTGTAAGTTGTATTGATGGCACATACAGTCACATGCAGTACCATAATAAGACTGGCATAAAATGAGGAAAGGTTTATCAACAGAAAAAGCTATGTATATAGTTGGTGTAACTGTGATCTTCAACCTGTGTGCCATAGGTGATTATTGCACTATATACCCGCTGTGGTGAGGCCTATATTCAATAATGAATATTGATAACTTGATGAACAGCTGGAAATAGACATATTAGTAGGTTAGTTTCCCCTAGGCCCTATGTGATTCTTCTATATGAAATGATAGTGAATAATAAGAAATTCAGTATGTTAAATAATTGTTATTTGTTTATGAAAGGAGTATGTAAACTTCTGATATTTAGGCGGTGACAAAGGAAGAATACAATGTCACCATCATCTCTAAACTTTAATAACAGGAGTAAGCGCTATTGTATTATATACCAATTAGAGAATAAAAATTTTATAGAACAATCATTACTAATTTAAAAAATTGGCTTGGGAATTGTTAATTTATATATTTATTTTAGAGCTTCATATCTAACTGTAATGTTGATAGTGTTTTATATTGGTTGTATAATAATATTATATATTTTCCCTGCTGTCATCTTATCTTTCCTTACCTTATATCTCAATAGTAACAGTAAAGGTAAAGTAGGTTTGGCTAATAATAAACTTATAAATCATCAGACTTATTGTATGTTCATAGATTTGTAATGCAGTTATTGTATTTTCATAGATTTGTAATGAAGTGTAATGAAATGCTTCTACAACAAGATGATAATGAAGATATGGCCACAAAATCCTCAAGAGCAGCATATCCTCATCAAGAAGCAGCTGAGTATGAAGAACATTTTTCTTCGGAGCTGCAGGAGACTAAAATGTCACACTATAGAAAGTGCTGTGAGCTGCATGGCATATTCAATAAAATGTTAATGTTTTAATTTAATAGTGATTTGTAAATCATATTTTCCATTATTTAGTTACATAGGAATAAAAAAATAACTTTTAAAGATTAAATAATAATATAAATATAAAATTTAAAATAAAAAGCCTCTTATTTCATGGAAATATTACATAGTTATTGTTTTTTTTTTACTTAAGCTTAATCTATACTTAAAAGAAAAATTGCTATTCTATATCCTAATATATTAAATCTTAAGTTTTCTAATTATGTATGATTGGAAGATTAAATATCATTATTTTTATTTAAAATTGAAACAGTTTTTACTATATTTCTACTTTTCTTCAAAATTCATATAATGAAATAATATAGGTATGTCTGTGTTAGATACATGTGCTATGAATATAATAGCAACTATTCCTTGGTCATTCATCATCTCAGCTAATATTCCCACTGCTTGGCTCGGGCCTTCTCCACAATAGAAGAGAAATTGACCTACTATAACAGGCAGGTTGTTATAGAGGTTTTCATTTTCTTTTCTTACATCACTTATGATGTTATATGAATATAATATACCTTAGTCATCTTTTTCGACACCCACTGGTAAGATAATATGTGTGTTGAATTGAATTCTTACTCCGTCACCACACTGAATACTATAGTATTTGTGGCAGACTTATAATATTGTAAGGCCATTTCGGGCAACTGTTACATCATGAGATGCCTCATTGGTTCGATACTTTGAAATTGCCTTACAAAAAGAAATTAGGTCCAAATTTAAAAGCATATAGGTATGTAATTGCATTTTTGTAACATTCGTATTTACTTGGAATCATAAAATTAAGAAGTAATATGTAAATAGATACTTCTGTTCTTAAGCTACCTAAGCTTTCACCCTCCTACTGCTAAATAACTACTTCAAAATCGCAAAAATAGAACAATTTTCATCTTGTCTTAATATAAAATTTTAAATTTGTCGAAACAGCTGGTATTTCTTCTTTGTCTTCATAAAATTTTATTACGTACTAATTGTAAAACTTGTAGTATTGACACTATTAGCCACAGTTATTATACATTTGTAAGCTTTAATTCTGTTTAGATGTCATAAACTAGTATAATGCTATATTATATTTAATAATAATTAATTTTATGAATAATCGTAAAGATTTTCCAAGAAATATTATCTTTTTTATAATTTTATTAATGGTGGGTTAAGTTTAATTTTATATGGCCACACTCTATAGTGTTGATCGCAATACTTCTTAATATTCCGAGTCGATCGTGTTTACGATTTCAATTTCGATTTTGATTTTGTTCAAGAGTACCAAATATAAATTTGGTGAGATTGGAATTGAATCGGAATCGAAATCAAAACTGTATTCAAGAGTAAGCCAGCTGATTGTATAGTTATTAGTCTTGTGTTATAATGCCTAATTCTAATGCTTGTAAACTTTAGGAAAGAGGTACTGTCAAATTATTGAGAAATAAATATTATTATTATTCATTGAGTACCTATATAGTAGATGTTTTTGTATTATAGATGTTATGAAGCCTTTCGGCTGGTGCTGATGCAGTAGCTGGAACGGTGGTACGGGGTGATCCCCTTCCGACTGGTGCAGGTTTTGACGGGGCATGGATGCTTCGCCAAATACCTGCACACGGTCGTTAGGAGGGAGAGTACACCGTCCTGCCACCACTGCGACTGCGACGAGGAGATGGCGCAGCATACGCTCGAGGCTTGTGCCGCTTGGGCAGGGCAGCGCCGTCTTCTCGTCGCAATCATCGCTGCCGACCATCGTCAGGGCGATGCTCGCCAGCGTCCGGAACTAGGAAGCGGTTGCAGCCTTCTGCGAGGCAGTAGTCTCGCGGAAGAAGGCGGCGCAGCGCGTGCGCGAGGAGCGTCTCCTCGACGATGCGAGCCGCCGCCGGCGACTGGGGCGGCGTAAACAACTGAATCGCCATACGAAACAATTTCACATACTGCCTAATATTAATAGCTTTCTAACCACTAAATATTCTAGTAACTATTTAGTTACTATATATATATGCGGAGTAGTAGTATATTAGTTTTTTTTTAATATTATTTTCACCACGAACATATTAAGATACCTTTTTTAAATTACTGAAATTTAGCATTTAATATGCTTAATTATTTATAAAATCCGATTACGAAATGAAAAATGAGGTCGCAAGCGGGATTCGATGTAGTGGCAGCACGATTGGGCCGGAATCCCAATAGGCGCGGGTTCGAATTCCGCTTGCGACATCATTTTTCATTTCGTAATCGGATTTATACCTTTTTTTTTAAACATCATCCTGTACTTAGGAAATAAACCTTGTATTACGGGGGACTTTGCAAACCTGCAATTGTCTGCGATAATTATGTAGCAAAATTATATTAAAACTTAGAACCACATTTTGTGGATCGCACCAAGGATTGTCCTGCGTGAGAATTGGACCCAAGACACTGGTACGGTAGGTATCTTAACCACTACGCTATGTGTGCAATCTATATTATCATCACCATCATCATCATCATCTCAGCTCATATATGTCCCACTCTTGGGGCGAACCTCCTCCGTAATGGGAGTGAAATTGATCTACTATACCACGCTGGTCAGACGTTTGCTATAGGGTTTCGTTTCGTGCTTTCCTTCTCTTACATGGTTATATGCGTTTTATATCCCTTAGTCGTCTCTTACTATCACCCACGGGTAAGATAGAGGGTGGTTAATTGTATTCTTACTCCGTCACCACACGGAATCTGTATTATACATGACATTAATGATGGATTGATGTTTTATCACCCAATATTGTTTAAATTGTTTTAGGCTTTACTTAAATAATAAATACCGGCATTGTACAAAACGAACAACTCTCTTACTTTCATTCATTATTAAGTTTTCAAAGGTTTTTTTTTTTTTTTTTTTTTGTTGTGGCTCTGTTTATACTTAAGCCAATGTCAAAGTTAAGTTGCAGCTTCTTCTTCTTCTTCTTTTTATGTATTGGCAATCAGCTACTTATACGAGCCATTTTTGCCAGTGTCGAGTTATAATTATCTTCACGTTCTTAATCTTTTCAAGTTAGTCATTGTCTGTCAGTCAGTCGAATTGTCGCCATCAACACTGCTATGGTGACACTGTTAATGGTATGTTGTAGGAATTTTGATGGAAAACGAAAACGTTGTAAAGCACTTTTATATGATATTCACTACATCCCAGCTGTTCTGTCACATCATATTACATAAAACACCATAAAAATTATCTAATATAACACGTTAAAACACTAAGATATCGAATATAATACAAGAGCACAACATGACGTTTTAGATTCCCGCCAAAAGTCCGTTTTCAAAGGTTTATACCTAACTTTAATTAATTCGGTCCTAATTTACCAAGAAATATAATTAGTACAGAGGAATGGATTCCTGTCACTTGCTATGAATTATTGCTTAGAAAATTTAACTAGAGTTGACATTATTCGATATTAATTAATATTTTATATTATACTTTCTAATAAAAAAAGAAAAGAGAAGTACTGGCTGTACATTTTTTTTATTGCTTATAGTGGTCTATAGCCGCGGGTCGATCCGTCCAGGCTAGTACCACACTCTCGCTCATCTGAGTAATGATAATGTGCTATTGCGATTCGTTCGGTGAACGAGAAAGCCTCCTGATTGTAATGGTAGGCAGCGGCCTAGCTATAGCCTTGGCAAAGGTCCATGGTCGGCAGTGACACTTACAATCAGTTGTGCTGCTTGCTCATTTGCCACCATAAGCAATGAAAAAAACATTTATTTTGTAACAACCAAAAATTGAGAAACTATAAAGTTATATGTATCAACCATTATAAACGCACATATTTGTAATAATATTAATGGACCCATCCACGGTACAAATAATCGGCTAATATAATAAAATCAAATCAATTATGTAATTGGCTGCCATTGTTAAAATGAAACAGAACTTCATAAATTTATGTTTTATCCATCTTAATTACATTAAGGCCATGTTAAATTAATTATAATTACCATGGTGTGATTTTGAAGAAAGAACGGAACTCAATATCTTTCTTGCAGGCTATAAAAGACGACTAAGAGTTGTAAGTAAATAATATCATTCACCAGCTTGGTATAAGTAGGTCAATTTGCGTACCATCATAAAAGAGACCCGTACTTAAAAGTGGAGAACTAAAAGTGAAGCGTTAAGAAAAAAAAACCCGATACAAACCTATCTAACCAGCTCGGTGTAGTCGGTCCATTGCCATCCCATTGCGGAAGACGAAAAAAAGGAAGTTATGAAAAGCCTAAATCAGCCTGTCTGACCAGCGTGGTAACCTACTAGATCAATTTCTATCATATTATTTTTCCCCTCACGTTTGACTGTACAGATGACCGACCCAGTGTCAGTGCCGTGGGTTCGATTCCTACGCAGGACAATACTTTGTGCGATCCACAAATTGTTCCGAGTGTGACTATAATTTGTGTCCGTTAATTATGTTTGTAAAGTCCTCCGAAATACAAGGATTATTTTCTAAGCGCCGGTGTTCCTTTAATAAAAAAAAAATGTAAGTAAAAAAAAGAAAATAATTGTGGAGGAGGCTCCTACCAGTAGAACGAGTGTAGGCTTGTGATAATAATGATGTTTTGAAAAGGTCCGTGAAAAATGGATTCTGAATTGACTTTTATGAAAGGGTTAAATTAAAAACGGTATATAATGTGGACAGACCCGTATCTAATACTACGTAATAAAAATAAACTTAATAAAATCGTCTAAGGAAAAAAGATTTTGTAAAATTTTCTACTTGGCTATTGTTTTTTTTTTACAATATCACTGCCATGAGCAAAGGCATTGCTGGCTGGGATTTCAATGAAGAAGGAATGTAGATGGATATTGAAATACCTTCTTTGTTCACTTCAAAACATTTTAGAACGATTTCATTACATTTCCCTTTGCGTGAAAAATGTAAATGTGAAAATACAAATGCCACGATTTTAAATGGACAAATGTGATAGAGAAACATGGGAACCTGTGATTTCCAAGTCATTTAATAATAGAAAATGGAGATATCATACTGACTTCTAATGTTTACGCGAGTATTACACATTTGAAATAAAACTACTTTTACGGATACTATCGCATTTGTATTTGATTTTTAATTGCCTGACGTTTTGAACACTTTACAGTGATCATGGTCACGGGAGGACTCACGATCCTCGCAAACGCGATAGAATCCGTAAAAGTCGTTTTATTTCAAATGGGGATATCATAGTTAAAGTTTGTGGTAAAAGTATTGACGTCACCAGTTTGGAAAAACAAAAAGGTTTAAGAAAAATCATCCTCTTTTTGTACTGGCAATGAATTTGTATTAAAAATGTAAGTTAATATTTAATAACTGATACAATAGTGGGTAGATATAAATCTTTGTAATAACCATGACTTATTCAACGTGAGATACTTTGGTCTGTCCGTAACGATGAACCTTGTAAAATATTCGAAACATCGGCAAATTACGCAATAGAATCCGTAAAAATAGTTGTATTTGAGGTTTAAGAAAGGTTTTCTTTTTGTTTTAAATATAACATCTACTTGTGTAGGCTATTTTTAATGTCATCGGATTTATGAAAGGCGATTACCTATCGCTGTAATATTATAAGTTTGTTTTACTAAATTTCAATGATGGATTGATGGTAATCCATAAAGCTTCTAAGGACTATTTATTTAAGCATTTATCACATGTAATCTCAGAGAACTTAAACTTATGATATTATCGTAAAAATTCTAAGTTTAAGTCTCCTTGTGATGACAGAATGAGAATTTTATCTTTATGCCGTGTAATGAAGGAGTAAGCATACAATTAACCACCCCCTTTCTTAAACGTGAGTGATCGTAAAGGCCTATTAAGCGGCGCAAGCATGTAAAATCAGTGCAAGAGAAGAAAAACTCGAAATAAAACCCTACATGTCTGATCAGCGTGGTATAGAAGATCAATTCCCCTCCTAATGTGGAGGAGGCTTGAGTCCAGCAGTTGTATATATAAGCTGAAATGAATACATCCCCACGTGTATCGTAAAATTGAGTTAAAACACTAATAGGTATCATCATCATATGTGGGGGAACTTTTAACACCAACTGGTACTGGGCTGCTTATGTAAGGAGCTCTAGTATATTCAACAGTGGACTTTCATAGACTGGAAATAGTGCTTAGCTGTCCACAGTCGTGTTAAGATTAACTGTGAGGTATCTACGAATACTACCACCCCTTGCTTTTCTCGTGGGTGTCATAAAGGCGACTAAGAGCCTTACAATGAGCCACCTCGATCTGATGCCGTTTGGTCAACGATTACATTCCCAAAAGGGTTGACGTCTGGCAGGCGGCCGGTCATAAAACTATTGCCAATAATTTTAACAATATGTACTACGAAAGAAGAGTACATATTGTATCGACCCCAAGTAATTGTGATAAGAATAGGAGAATGATGATGATGATGGAGTCGTGTTAAAATAGTATAGATAATTAAATACATCATTCCACCCTTTTTACTTCTGTTAAATAAACTAGCAGGTATAATGCCTTCAAGTCGAACCATATTATCCAGAAAGAAAATTCTTTCATGGAGCGATTACCATCTGGTGTTTGCAATATAATGGAGAATCGATCTCGATCGAAATTCTATCTTTGGATTTATTATATACGAGTGATATATTCGAGACTAGTAACTGTTCATATCAGCTTTTATGGCCGTAGTAAGATTGTGATAGGTATGATCGTAAGTCATCATCATTCTCCTACTCTTATCCCAATTACTTGGGGTCGATACAGTATGTACTATTCTTTCATCATTTTTGTAGAAGTTATTGGCGATAGTTTTATGACGGGCCACCTGCCAGACGTCAAACCTTCTTGGGAATGTAATTGTTGACCAAACGGCATCAGATGGAGTTGGCCTAGGTTGTTATAAGGTGTGATCGTAAATATTTTACTAATATTATAAATATAAAATGTGGGTAGATGATTGTTATTCAACCACGTCAACAGCTAAAGGAATCAATATAAATTTTGGCACAGAAATAGATTTTACTCTGTAATTGTATTGAAACTTTGACTTTTATTATTAATTTATTCTTTAATTTTATTCTTTGATCTCAAAAATAAATTATGCTTACTGTTTACAAAAGAATTTTTAAAAAAGGGATCCTAATATTATTAGAATCTTCAGGAAAGTAAAATTCAAATATAATAATATAGAGTCAAACATAACAAAAATAATTTTATAGTTTCATTTCAAGTGGCGCCAGTGACGGAAAAGTTAAGGAGTGAAAGATTGACATGGTATGGACATGTGATGAGACGGGATGAAAGTAATGTTGTGAGGAAAGTTTTAAGTATGAACGTTAAAGGCTTTATGGGTAGGGGAAAACCGAAGAAAAGATGGATGGACTGCGTGAAACATGACATGGATAGACAAGGAGTGACCACAGAGATGACGTCTGATGGAGTTGTATGGAAGGAGAATACATATTGCATCGACCCCAAATTAATTGGGGTAGGAGCAAGTTGATGATGAGATTCATTTCATATACATATATAATATTCGCGTAAACATCACTAGAAGGTTTCTTTAATTATAATTTATAGTCACGCCATTTTTGTATAGTTTAAATAATTTAGACTTTATTTTTAGTGAGTGGTACGCGTGGAAGGGACCGCTGTGTTTTTAGTGGGTATTTCGGTTGAGGAGTTGGCCGGCGAGACCCACACAACCCCTCGTCTATCACCGGAGGGGGATAGCGCATAAATGTATTTCCAAATCGTGAAAAAAAAAAGGCGGTACTTCTATAAAACTTATTTGTTAGATTGAAAAATACTTAAACCCGCATTTATTAGCAATGTCAACTGTTTTTTCATGTAAGCAGTTGTTACCGTTTATGTTTTAATTTTTTTATTGGTACAGTGAAGATTTACCTGTTGTGGCCTGCTTCGTAGGTGTAGGCTTTCGGATATTTTACGGCCTATCAGATAACATACATAGGTTCGTAAATAGATTTTTCTCAAACATGCTTGGAAATGTGAGCATTATTTTGACAACCTTCATCGAGATAGATCGATATTGCTGTACTGACCAAATACACGCGAGCAGCGGCCGGCAAAAAAGGTATCAAAATCCATATCTGCCGTGTTTTAGCGGCCAAATAAATATATATGTGAATTCATATCTATCGTGTATTTTAAAAATGGAACGATTTGTTACTTCAAAATATGTTAACCATATGGGCAACATATCAGTTTTATTTATATTTCGAACTGGCTTGAAAAAGAAAGCTGTTTAATAATAATAAAAAAAAAAAACAAATGAACCCTTTAGCACGTGAAAAATGTTGTTCGTTGTTCGTCATGTATACAGTCCTACTTAGTACTATTTAGTTATAATTTTCGCGCATTGTTTGAGAAAAGCACTATACAAGCCTTGGCCACAACTAGGAATTGATGGACTTACGTATGTGTACCTCGGCTACGCCTCGGCCCACATTTACACGTTCGTCCATCAATCCCTGTTTTGCTGGCCGCTGCAGTAATGTATTATTAATATCGTTTATTTAGAGAATTTTTCGTCTAGAATTAGATATTTAATAAATTAGTCAATCTAAGGAAATTAATATCATATTGATATTCACGACATAATTTAAGCAAGTCACAGTTTAATATAATACGTTCATTGATTACAGAGTCCACAAACGCATTACTGGCAAAACCTATCACCATTTTCTAATAGACATTTATAAATCGGTCACAAAGAAACGACCATGACACTCATTTTCCACCGCGACGGCTAATGACATTACGTTTTTAACGCTTTGTTTAAAAGCTAAAGGTAATTCTTATTATAAGCAAAGGAAGTTTATACATTACAACTATCTGTAGGTATATTAAAGTATTTTAATATTATTTATATTTTGACCAACATCATAATATATGTCCCACTGTTATACTCGACACTCCTTCATAATAAGAGAAAAAAATATCTAGTATACAATGCGGGGCAGACGTGTTAGTATAGGGTTTTGTTTCGAGCTTTCCTTCGCTTTCATAGATGTTATATACGTTTTATATTCCTTATTCGTTTCTTACGATCACCCGCGAATATAAAATCTCACTCTTACCATCAATTAACTACTCCGATGTGTCGAGTTATACTTAACGCTTATGACGAGTGTTATGGGTTCGACTCAACGTTAGGAAAAAATTGTATGATCCATAAAATATTGTTCTAAATTTGCATGTTATTTGTAAATTAATTGCATGTTTGTAAAGTGCATGGTCATGTCCTACAAAAAAAAATATAATTTAAAAAAACATCTTATAAAAAAAATGATAATAATTTAACAAAAGAAATATTAACAACTAAGGAGTGTTAAGCCACTCTTCCCTGATGGTTTATGCTCAAATCATAGCTTGTATAAAGAAAAGTTGAAGTGCAAGTAATAAAATCCAACTATAGAAGACGATTACCAAAAGACTATCCGTGTGGTGACGAAGTAAGAATACTATTCACCACCCCATATCTCACCCGTGGGTGATCATACGAGACGACTAAGGGATATAAAATGCATATAACATCTATGCAAGAGAAGGAAAACTCGAAACAAAACCCTATACCAACACATCTGACCAGCGTGGTATAGTAAGTCAATTTCCCTCCTATTATGGAGGCTCGCGCCCAACAGTGGGACATATATATGAGCTGAGATGATGATGATGAAGTATCCTCAAATTAAAAATATTTAATAATATAGAAACCACTTTATTTCAAAAATATATGTGTGCTACACATAAATTCAGAACAAAAGCTATTTATTTATTCATTGAAATTGGAAAATAACAATAAAGAAATTCGCAACTTGAACTTTACATGTATTTTAACAATAGGCATACGTAGTCAGAAAACAATACAAATACATAAATAATACAATACACATAAAATAGGTGTAGGTAACTACTTTTATCTTAAAGCCATAAACCTACCTTTTTGCTCTTAACACGCAAATGTATTAAGTCACGAATTCAGAATAAATTACTCCTTTATTCACGATGAAAGAAACATTGAAAACCTTTGTAATACGTTTCATTGAACCATACGTAAAAGCCTATTTCATAAAACGATTTGAATAAAAATGTTCTAGAACGTGGTTGCGTTTATTAAAATAACCATAATTATATTTGTTATTATAATTTACTAGCTTCTGCCCGCGGCTTCACCCGCGTGAAAGGCTATTATCATATATTATATCATATCAGCTATTATATCATCCCCTATTTTTATTTACCCCTTAAAGGTAAATTTTTTACAAAATTTTAATGTCATATTTATTTATATCTAATCAATAGCCTAAAATTAAGTTTCAAGCTTCTGGCTTTAAAAATGACAATACTTCCTTACAACTTTTCATCCCCCTTTACAACCCTTTTTTGCATTAAAAAGTAGCCTATGTCCTTTGTCAGGCCCTAGACCATCTGTGTACCAAATTTCATATAGATCAGTTCAGTAGTTTTGGCGTGAAAGAGCGACAAACAGACAGACAGAGTTACTTTCGCATTTATAATATTAGTAAGGAAATCGACCCGAGCCAAATCCACTTTATGTCGTTTGGTCAACAATTACACTGCTAAGGTAGGTTGACGTCCGGCCAGTCAAAAAACTATTGTCAATAACTTTTTGCAATATATTATGTACGTTGTAAGAGTACATTTTGTGTCTACCCAGGTAATTGAGATAAGAGTATGATAATGATGATATTTTTTTTCATATTATAGTATAACTAACACAAAAAATAATATCTAAGTCATATATGTATGTGTAGAGAAAAAGCAGTATGGTAGCGGCTACGAATATTACCAATTCTTACTTTGCTCGTGTCGTAAAAGACGACTAAGAGCCTTCTAACGACCTGGGCCATTTGATACCTTTTGGTGAATAATTACATTCACAAGGAGCGTTGACGTCAGGCCGGTCATAAAACGATTGCTAATAACTTTTACAATATGTACTATGAAAGAAGAATACATATTGTATCGCAAGTAATTGGGATTACAACAGGATAATCATGATGATGATTTATTAAGATTGTAATATAAGTAAGACAATGAAATAATATCTAAGTCATATATGAGTAGAGAACAATAGCAAAAGGTATGCGTTTCATTTTTTTTCTTTCGTTATTATTTTTAGCGTAACGTAACGTACTCAAGTAAAATAAATCATTTATTAAAGAAATTTATTACTTTTTAACATTGTTAATAATTTCTTGAAATTTTCAATACTTTTCAGAATGAAGGTCGTTTTAGCATTTCCGTGACAATGAAAGAAAAATAAACACGAGAAAGTTAAACTTATTAAAACGCAACAAGAACGTTAAAAATGCTTTTCTTTTATTTCACTGATATCAGTCGTAATTGTTTTACATTTCCTTCGAAGGTTATTCGATAATTATAACCCTTTTTTTCTATGCTTATGATGACAGTTTAAAAAAAACTGTATAGGCACCATTCTGATGGTAATACTTTCTGGTTTAGTGGTTTATATCTAATTTTACCCCGCTTGCATGTCCCAGAGCCCAAGTGGATATTTAACATTATCTTAAAGTCACATTAGTTCACCATGTTAGGTACTGTGGAGGTACTCTTGCCGGTGTTAGTGGAGATATTAGGTCATCACCACCCCGTGGTGGTCTCTTAAAGACTGGTAAAGTCTTGACAGGGAATGATTGCTTCAGCTAGTGCGCCTGGTGCCGCACTAGCCGAAATCGCGAGGAGACGAACCTGCGATTAGTTTGCCATCATTAGAGAGGCATACCGCAAGAGAGCGATGCAATGGCAATACTGTTGTTTGTTACCGGAGCATCGATGGGATAGTCCCCAAAGGGTAACATGCTGGATAGGCCACCGAGATCAAGGATAGGGTATCAGTAGCCAAGCACCGAAGACAAAGATCGGGTATCGATGGCCCGCTCGCACGGCGAAGAGAGAAGTTTGCATGGTGGGTCTATGGGGCTACGCAACGCCTCTTCCGTCACCCTGGACTGATTTGGCGAAGCGAGAGGCATCCATAGTCCAAAGCAAAAAAAAAAGGTGTCAGTAGCCAGTCCATTGACAATACGAAGAGTATACCATAGGTTATGAAGCCACACGTCGCCTTCCGTCACCCCGAATCGATTTGGAGGGGTATCTCTATATCATGGCTTGGCACAAAAAGTGAAAGATAACAAGACCATTGGCGAGGCCAAAGAAAATCTGCAGCTGTGTACTATCATTTCGTATTTTTAGTCTATGCGACTTATTATATAGTCTTTAGCTATTCTTATATAGCCTCATCACTCTCCTACTCTTATCCCAATTACCTACTTGGGGTCAATACAATATGTACTCTTTTTTCTTAGTACATGTTGTAAAAGTTATTGGCAATAGTTTTATGACCGGCCGCCTGCCAGACGTCAACTCTCCTTGGGAATGTAATTGTTGACCAAATGGCATCAGATGGAGTTGGCCCAGGTCGTAATAAGGCTCTTAATCGTCTTTTACGACATCCACGAGCAAAGTAAAAGTTGGTAGTATTCGTAGCCGCTACCACACAGCACTACTCTTATATAGCCTAAGTAAATAATAATCTGCTATAACGCGGACAAATTAATTGAATCTTAACAAAGAAACCTTGAGGTTAAATAAAAATATTAACTATTATTCTGTTCTAAGAAAATTAGGTTGTTAATTAAAAACTTCAGATTATATGAAATGAAATCATAATTCACATTATATAGTACACGAAATAATATTTATTATTCAATTTATTATATAATTACTTTCTATAAAATATTAATTTTATTATACGTAAAACTGAAATACGTCGTCATCATAGAAATGTCAATTGACTATTATATTACAAAAGTACTTATTATTTTTCGTGTTGTGACGGAGTAAGAATAACAATTCAGCACCCCTATCTTACCTGTGGATAATCGTAAGAGACGACTAAGAGATATAAATACATATAACATCTATGTAAGAGATGGAAAACTCGAAACGAAACCCTATACCAACACGTCTAACCGGCAAGGTAGATCAATTTCCTTCCCAATGCGGAGGAGGCTGGAGCCCAATAGTGGGACATGTATGACCTGAGACGACAATTACAAGAGGGAACGAATAATGGGTGTAACAAAAATTCTATGGCCAGACTGTGTTTTAACCCAAACTAAAATTAACAGAATTCAATAAATTATAGAAGTATTTTCTCCATTTTTTTCTTTCAAAATCGCGCTACCGTGTCTTCAAATGATTAAGTAGACGTATTTCACTCCGCCGCCGACACATCAAGCAGCGCAATCGCTAGTATCTACGCTCGATGATGTGATGATGTCCAACTATGTGAGGGCTTCCAGGCAATACTGTTGTTTGTTGCCGAAGGGTTTGTCGACGGGGATCGTACCCAAAAGCCCATTAGATCGGCTGCGGATGACAAGGAATCGATGCTAGTGGTCGACCCAATGGCGATGAGGACCAAACATGGTGAGCTATTAGACCGCAAACTGCCCTTCAGCTATCCTGGATAGAACGATCATGGTGTATCCAGGCCAAGGTCGGACTATGGTCATAGGCCCCCAAATAAAAAAACTAAAAATTATAAGTATAATAGGTATACTGAAATTTCGACAAATTTCGACTCATTACTTATGTCACCAATTGCAATTGTGAACCTGTCTGCCAAGCGAGGTAATTATTGATTAAATATTATCATACTTAGCATTATCACCCTTCATGGGGATGCCTTTATCGTACAATGGACGTTTGCTGGGTTTATTATGATGATGATGATGTTAAGCATTTAATTTTAAGATTATCACTGCTTTAAAAACCAAATAATGTTCTTAATATTTCTTATGTCGTTCGACGACATAAGAAATTTTCCACCTTTGACCATGATTTCTGTTGATTACCTGATCACCATTTTTAACACCATAAAAAACGCAAAATTACTTTTAACCATCAACTGAGCCGAATGTATAGATGTCAAACCTGGACTCTTGACCTCAAAACGAAAATTATCCTCAAAACGAATATCATCATATAAAAAGAAATCATCAAAAAAATCCAGACCATTCAAAAAAGAATGCAAAGAAGCAGTCTAGGTATAAAACTCAAAAGTAAGTTGAGAAAAGAGGACGAGAAAACCAAGGTGATGCTTTAACTTTTTCCTCACAAAGCAAGAGTGGAAGTAGGCAGGTTATATACAGTGAAGACAAATTAACTACTTTTTTTGTGTCTGTCTTTTAGCTGTTAGCCGCAGATGGCTGTCACAGCTTAACCCGGACTATGGGTGAGCGCTGAGGGCTCTCAACCCAGTAATAATGAACTACAAGAACGTTAATCATATATAGTCTATTTTAGTATCAAAATATGTACGTGGTGACGAAGTAAAAATAGAATTCATCAATTCCTTTCTTACATGTAGGTTTCGTAAAAGATGACAAAGGAATATAATATGCAGATAACATTTACACAAAAAAAAGATGACAAAGGAATATAATATGCAGATGACATAAAGTTCTATACTAAACCGATCGACTAGCGTGGTATAGTATGTTAATATATTGTGAAGAAGACTCAAGCCCAACAGAATCTCATTGATGTGTCGCATGAAATGATAATCAATATACTTAAACTAAGCCTTTTTTTCCCGTGTGGTGACGGAGTAAGAATACTATTCACCATCCCATATCTTCCCGTGGGTGTTCGTACGAGACGACTAAGGGATATAAAACGCTAATAACATCTATTAGAGAGAAGGAAAACTCGAAACAAAACCCTATACTAACACGTCTGACCAGCGCGGTATAGTAGGTTAATTTCCCTCCCATTACGGAGGAAGCCCGAGCCCAACAGTGGGACATTTATGGGCTGTGATGATGATGATGATGAAGTCTTTTTATTCCTTATAAGATTTGAAGACCAGTTAACTTTGCCTAACAGAGTATTGGTGTAAAGATGGAAATATTCTGATGGTTCGGCCATGTGGAAATAATTCCAAACGAACGTCTGGTTAAGAAGATATACAATGCGAAAATGAAAAGATGTAGGTACCGGGGGAGACCGAGACTAACCTACCTAGACCAGATTGGTCACGTACTGAAGGAAGATGGAGTCAAGAGTCTCCGAAACCGGCGAGCGTGTATGAAGAGAATTGTGAATGTTGAAGAAGCGAGTGAAGTATGCAAGGATAGAGTTCTCTGGCACTCTGTTCTCTCTGCCTACCCTGCAAGGGATATGGTGTGATGATATGTATGTATGTTAACTTTTCGTGTATATTATAGTACTTACGTTAACAGGGTCATACGACTGAAAGGGTCAATTATAATATTAATAAACAGTATGTAGGTATATTTTGATTGATAGGCAGAAAGTTTTTTAATGGTAGGATCGCAATTTGGCAGTTTTTCGTTTGACATAAAAGCGTCGGTTTGACAAAAATTTTCACATTGCATGACGCAAGGATAAATACTGTGATACTAAAATAATGATGTTGGTGACAACTTGTGTACCTGTATTTTTAATTTAGAGTGAATAAATAAATAAAAATCGTTTTCTATGGTAGCTATTGATTATTGAGTTTTATTCTCTGAGCAAGAGAACCGAGCATTCAAAGGTCACCTTTAAAGAACCGGGCATTCAAAGCTCACCTTAATTATCTCTGTGCTCTTGTTACCATCTTCACGTTCGTAAGCGACAGTTACAATTCACCAGCAGCTGGGCTATTTATTAGTCATCTACCGCCAACGGTAAAAATAATTATCATGTTTGTTAGTCTATACAGTAACTAAATTAAGCATATTTTCTATTCCACCTTCCATTTTATCTTAGTTAAGAAGAGCAAGTAATCATTTCCAAGAGCACGTTTAACAGACAAAAAGGGCAAATATAGGTTATGGAACTAGACAAAGTATATCCGATCATAGCCAGGAGAGATAAGAATATAAAGAAGAATCTTTCAAACCATTCTCATTCATCATTCTTCTACTCTTATCCCAATTACTTGGGGTCGATACAATATTTACACTTCTTTCATAGTACATATTGTAAAAGTTATTGGCAATAGTTTTATGACCGGCCGCCTGCCAGATGTCAACCCTCCTTGGGAATGTAATTGTTGACCAAACGGCATCAGATGGAGTTGACCCAGGTCGTTATAAGGCTCTTAGTCGTTTTTTATGACATCCACGAACAAAGTAAGGGTTGGTTGTATTCGTAGCCGTTATCACACAGCTTTCAAACCATTCTCATTATGATTCCTTAAATTATTAAGCCTTCTACGGACAAGTAAGAATTGGTTAAAAGTTGTATTTTTAAGCCATAGTAATAACTATACATAAGTAAACACTTATAAGTATAATATATTATGAAATCTGATTTAAAGAATTAAAACGTTATTTTAGCAAACACACCGGCACTTAAGTTATAAAACTCACGCAAACAAGTAATTAAATATGGCCCGCACTTTCATCCAAGCTAATTAAGTTATTAATATAAGCTTTTTGTTTTGTTTATGCTATGAGTGACCACTTAAGAATGAATGTTAATAAATATGTGAAATACCCAACCCTTTATAAAGAAAAGGCAGCTTTTTCTCAAAAATAACATATAATTAACAGACACAAATTAAAAAGACTCCGAACAATCTTTGTGGATCGGATACAGAGTTGTCCTATGTAATGATCGATCTAATGACATTTGGTATGGGTGGTCGCTACTAAGATCACAATACCATCAAATTCTTCTTCGATATATTACCCACTATTGATACACTTATTGTTACAAAAAAAAAAAGTACATCTTTTTCCGTCGTGTAAAAAAAAAAGTACATCTTTTTCCATCCATTGTGAAAATGGATGGAAAAAGATGTACTTTTTTTTTTAAATACGCATAAGATCACGTTCATTTAATATGTTTGCACCACTGCTTTATCATAAAAACTATTGTCTTAATAATTTTTACTCACGCTGTCTGAATAACTATAACAATATTTTTTTTCTGGTTTAGATTTATTTTCTAACTCAATGTATACATTTAAAAAAATATTTTTGAAAAACTTATATATAATAGTAACGTCTAATTTTGCCATGTCTTGCGTTAATAAATGTATTGCTGTTTTTATGGTCACTATGGCCTTGATTGTCAAATAGATGCTTAAGTAATATTTAGAACTATTATTAGGCACTCATTGTCTATAACTTTAAATATTGTATAACTTGTAACATTTTTCTGTATGACTGTATGTGCCGAAATAAATGAAAAAAAAAAAAGAAATAAGATATTAAGAAGCGTGCACTTTATTTCTCTTCAAATAAATTACATATTTGTTGTATTAAGTGGTATTTTCATTTAAGCAATTTTTTTATTATAAATTCGTATAGGATCTACTACTCACATTCAAACAGAGACCCTAGAAATACTAGTCTTACAACAAGCACATTAGATACACTATACAACTATAAGTGTAACTATTCATAAAAATGAATATAAATGAAATTGAAAATAAAATTACAGTCTTAGATTAAGGTCAATGGCCTACATTGAATACACTTCGCAGTCTATCATGGCATTTTAAATTTTCTTTTCAAATTTTTAAATCATTATTAACGAATGTATCCCTACGGACATATAAATTAATTTGGAATCAATGCATTAACATTTGGCATGAGAGACATTATTTATATAATAAGGCTATTACTATTTAAATATGAGAACATGCAGAATATAGATAATATAAATTAATTTGGAATCATACAAAATCATCATCATCCTGTGTTTGTTTCGAAACTTTAACATTTGGCATGAGTGACATTACATTAAGTTACAGCTAATGTGGTATGCTACAAGACCCGTGCGAATACTTTAAACAGTTATAAGACGTGCTTATATCTATTTGTTCAATTTACAATTACTGCGTAAGATCTTGTAGAAATGATAATGTTTATTAGGATTTGCAACTAGATGGCGATATAATTTCATCTTTTGAAAGTTTTTTTTTAATAAATAAATTGCCACTATATTTTGTAAGTTATCATCATCATCATCACTGCTCATATATGTTCTACTGTTGGGCTCGAGCCTGCTCCGTAATAGGAGGGAAATTGACCTACTATATCACGCTGGTCAGACGTTTTGATATAGGGTTTTGTTTCGAGTTTTCTTTCTCTCGCATAGATGTTATATTATTTATATCCCTTAGTCGTCTCTTACGATCACCCACGGGTAAGAGAGGTAAATTGTATTCTTACTCCGTCACCACCTTTCACGGAAAAGTAGTAATGTAAGTATCCAACTTTTATTTTCATTAATTTATCTTGAGACTTTTCTAACTATTTTTATCATTAAAAAGAAAAATAATTTCAAAATAGCGAAAATATCCAATTTATTATGAGAAAATTTTACATAATCATTACAAAACACATCTCTTAAATAATATAAATAACACACACGATTTCACCTATCCCTTTAGGGATAAAGCGACTAAAAAAACCAAAAAATATTTCATTTGATACACAATATTAGTTACATACCTATATACATTTAACCACTATAAAAGCGATAACCTGTTATTATTGTCGCGTATGAGTTGTGAAACCCAATGAAAAGAAATAGGTTAGTTGGACACAGAGCTTGCTTGTTAACGGCCTATCCATTAATAGTTTATGTTTTTGTATTATTTTTTTTTACTATACATGGTGACATTTATATCGTCTTACAAAAGAAGTGCCATAAAAGTAGAAAGAAAGAAACATATCCAACATATTTAATTACTCAATAGTGGTAGTGATAAAAAAATAACAAAATAAAATAAATTAAAGTTAATATTTTGTAACACTCTGTTTATAATATTTACATTTTAAACAAAAGAAATCATACGGCATTCCGCATGATAATGATTGGCTAACGTTAGCCAATCACAGCTACGGAGTCCACGTAGACTGCTGTTCCAAAGCTTACCTACGCCTAGGTAGTACCTACACAGTATGTAGGTTATGTCGAATAGGTAGCCTATCGCTCGCTACAAGCGGTTCTCTTACTATTTTAGTTAGTAATTATTTATAATAATTTTTTGTAAAAAATATTTCAGTAATTTTTTTTTACCTTTTAATTGTACGAATGAATAGTAGATACTGGATACGTTAACTGAACTGCTTTTGTAAGACGATATAAATGTCACTGCAAATATACACATTTGCAGTTTTATTAATTTCTGTATTCCATGTTATAGTTATGAAATATATTTTTTATTACTTACCCGCTGTAAGTGAATCTTCCTTCGAGGGTTATGCCATTACGCCAGACCATCATCATTCACCTACTCTTATCCCAATTACTTGGGGTCGATACAATATGTACTCTTCTTTCATAGTACATAATTATTGTAGAAGTTATTGGCAATAGTTTTATGACCGGCCGCCTGCCAGACGTCAACCTTCCTTGGGAATGTAATTGTTGACCAAACGGCATCAGATGAAGTTGGCCCGGGTGGTTATAAGGCTCTTAGTCGTCTTTTACGACATCCACGAGTAAAGTAAGGGTTGGTAGTATTCGTAGCCACTACCACACAGCAACATTTTCTTTTTTATAAAAAAAAAGATTTGTCCGGCCATTACGCCGGACCATCGTTCAAAATTTATATATAAAGATTTTGCTAGAATGATCCTTTTTTATTGCAAAGGAAATGCCGGTTCGATTTTAATTTCATTAATGTTGGATGTTGACTTCAAAGATATCAGGTAACTGTTCAAACTTAAAAGGGACTGTACAGTGATTGAAATGTTGGTAGTCTTACGACTCCAAAAGACACAATAGGGGTTTAAGGCAGCAATTTTTTCTGTACCTTATAAAAAATATATACACTAAATAAAAACAAATACACATAATTTATACACTCTGTAATGAGGATTATAACAAAATTTAAATAGGTACTGCTCAATATTTATTTCACCTGATTATATGTTTAGCTAAGAAACAGTCACCCACACAATCACAAACACACAGTAAAACGCGAGCGCGCGCACACATACACACTTAATTTCTATTAAATACAATAATTGGGAATATGTAAAAAGAAAGTATTTTTTTATTTTTTCTAAAACTTTTTATTAATTACATCGATAGGTATTAAATGCGATAATTTTTTTTCAATTAAATATAAACAATTAAAAGTTGATAAAATTTGAACTAAAATCACGTGACTGTGAACGCGCCATGATTCGTCACAACACTTGTGACGTCATAATGTTAAAGCATTTCAAACATTGTACTTATTATCTCCCTATGCTACAATGGATGAAAACTAACATTATGACGCCAGACGCGCTCGGGTTCGATCGAGAGTTGTTGGCGGGTCTTCGGTAGGTATTGAATTATTGCGAAAATACTAAATAAAATTGAATTTATTTAAAAATTGACTAACCTAACCTAACATAGGAACATAAATGAAGTGTGGAAAAAAAATTGATCATCAATATTTAGTAGATTATCAAGTCATTCTATAACGATTGACTGAGTAGTTTTGAGAGATCAACCTGAAATTTTATATACACATTGTCAGGAATATATATGAAGATAGGATTAACTAAAAATGGTACTACCTATACATCATCATTCTCCTGCATTTATCCCAATAACTTGGGGTTGACACAATATGCATTCCACCTTCATCTTAAATATGGCAAAAGTTATTGGCAATAGTTTTAAGACCGACCGCCTGCTTGACGTCAACTCTCCTTGGGAATGTAATTGTGTTAACCAACCTACTATACCGCGCTGTTCAGACGTACTATATCATCACTTTCCTGCTCTTGTCCCAATTACTTGGGGTCGACGGAATATGTACCCCTCTTCCTACATAGTTATTACAAAGGTTATCGGCAATAATTTTAGGACCGGCCGCCTGCCTGACATCAACCCTCCTTGGGAATGCAATTGCTGACCAAACGGCATCAGATAGTGTTGGCCCAGGTCGATATAAGGCTCTTAGTCGTCTTTTACGACATCCGTGACAAAGTAAGGGTTGGTAGTATTCGTAGCTGCTACCACACAGCAACCCTATACCAGACGTACTGGTATAAGGTTCCATTTCGAGTTTTCCTTCTCTTGCACAGATGATATACCTATGCATATTATATCCATTAATCACCTTTTACAATACCCACGGATAAGAGAGGGGGGTGGTGAACTGTATTCTTACTCCGTCACCATACGGAAAATCATCATTATCTGTACCTGTAATGATCTAATTAATTATTTAGTGACTTTTTTGTCACAACATTTCCACGTCTTGGAGAACTCGGAAAATATATGTCCCAGTTATTTTTAAACAGTTTAATTTAGTACGATCTGCTTGTTGATGTTTTTTGTTTGTTTGGGTCAAATTTTATAATTGAAATTTTATCCACTTCCTGTTGTTGACAGATTAAACTTATTTTGAGACCTTTTGGTCTGATGATATTAATATTTAAAATTTTCAGTTCATATTCATTCTTAATCCAAGATGGCTACTGCCATAAAATGGCGGATAAGATATTTATTCACAATCCCTCAAAACGGGTATCGAATGATACGCTCGACTAGTAGAATACATCATGAAAAATTAAAAATCCAAGATGGCCGCCGGTACAAAAAATGGCTTTCTTATTTGTTCCAATTAATATAAGTAATATGTATAAAATAAAAGGGCTTTACAAGCAAAATATAGTGCAACTACTACGAACTATGTTATACTTGAAAAGCACTTTTATTAAATAGTCCTTGTAAAAACTTAAATCAAGGTAAATAGAATGAAAAAGATTAAAATAACAATTTAAAAACTAAAAACTTAGATATAAAATAGGTAAAAAAACCTTTTTTCAAGATAAACGGTTTTATTTAAAAGAAAAATGTTATGTTTGAGTTTGATCAACGGACTTGATTGATGAAGAGAGGGGTATAATGAACGTTACGGCCTACCTATTTTTTTTTAGTTTTTAATACATTATCTAATTCATTGCTATCGTTCTTTTCAATAAAATTATTTAAGTTAAAAAACCTTTATGCCTATTTTATTTTAGTAAACATTAACTATTGACGAGTCTCGCAATTGAATCATTGCCTATTGGAACAAAGCCATTATTTGTACTGAATAGCTCATAGGTGATATAAGGAAAGCAAATAGTATATTTAAATTTATTCATATAGTGAACTGGAACTAAGAATACAATATCATACACCATATTCTATTATTTTATAACGACTTAGGCCAACTCAATGTGATGCCATTTAGTTAACAATTACATTACCAAGAAGGGTTAACGTCTGGCAGGCGACCGGTCATAAAACTATTGCCAATAACTTTCACAATATGTACTATGAAATAAGAGTACATATTGTATCGACCCCAAGTAATTGGAATAAAAGTAGGAGAATGATGATGACACCATATTCTTTTCTGCTGGTATCTTAGTATCCAATTAACGTAATACATACAACAACGGATTAAGAGGATCATTAGAAAAATCCATATGTCAACGTTTGTTAAACAGTGTGATGTGTACTAAAGTTTAAGAACACAATATAATAATTATTTTTTTATAGAGCTGGATAGTGTTTTTTTAAAAAATAGTTATAAAATATAACTATTTATTAAAATCTTAATCAAATTATCAAACATTTTATAAAGTTCACTTGAAAATCACTCATAATATAAGATTTAATTAAATTCTAAAGATATTTGCCGTTGTTTAGTAAGTCTACAGTTTTTTTTTATTTGAAATTAAAATATTTTTTTTATAATAGAAAAGAATTAAAATATAACATACCAAATTTAAACTAAATACCATTTGATTACAATTTTTTTTTCGTGTGGTGACGGAGTAAGAATACAATTCACCACCCCTATCTTACCCGTGAGTGATCGCAAGAGACGACTAAGCGATATAAAACGCATATTACATATATGCAAGAGAAGAAAAACTCGAAACAAAGCCCTATGCCACCACGTCTGACCAGCCTGGTATAGTATGTCAATTACCCTCCTAATGCGAAGGAGGCTTGAGCCCTACAGTAGAACATGTATAAGCTGAGATGACATAAATTGTCAAATATAAGTCATTTGAAAGTTTTAAGCGATTTAAAAGGCAGACAATTTCAACCCACCTTGTAATTTTTATGAACGATATTTCCTAAGGCTTTAATTATTTAAACATTACAAATATTTCATATTCAAATAACGTCCTATATATTGAAAGCCTTGCAAATGACTTCGACGTGCACAAATGAAAATTGATGAGGGCTTTACGATTTTATATAAAATGTAGTAAGAAAAACCCGTACCATAAAATTTATATTAAATTTGTCTATGAATCGATGATAATGTAATAAATTTAGATGATTACAAAATAATATATTGTCCTTTTAACTATCAACTATTTAGGATGTATAACAAATTCGAGTTAGTGTTTACGACGAAATAGGTTAGTAGTATTTCTTCTTATCAGTGTCATAATGCAATGAATGGGAAAGTCAATATAACTGCTGAGATAAATAACACGAAACCCATAAATAAGAGTCCACCTAAGCACTAAAATTAAGTAATACCTTATTTACAGCAAACTTCGTTCCGCCTAACAGTCAATATACGAAAAGTAAAAATCCCACAATACGATCGCAGCGCCACCGGGTCTAATTGCAAATCTAAACCATTCTCAAATCCACTTGAACACACACAAAAAATTTCAACAAAATCCGTCCAGCGGTTTAGTAGGAGTTCTGTGACATACACACGTACATAAGAATTATAAATACGAGTATAAAGATTAGGTGCTTATTGATTCGACGATCTCAGCAGAATAGATTTGAAATTGGGGTTCAAACGTGGTGACTTAGAACTGGTCATCCACAGTGATAGTATACCATTACTGCGCAAAATATAATTTTGATAGTAATTAACTGATATTATCAATATTACCCTGCTCTTATCCTAATTATTTTGGGTCGATACAATATGTACTGTTCTTTCGTCATACATATAAAAAAGTTATTGGCAATAGTTTTATGACCGGCTGGCACGGCATCAGGTGGAATTGGCTCAGGTCGATATAAAGCTCTTAGTTGACTTTTAAGATATCCACAAAGAAATTATGGTTAGTATTCGTAGCCGCTACCACACAGCAATAATTGTTACTAAATATAAAAAAATGTGGTGTAATTGGCAAGAGGGTTACCGATTCTTAGTCTATTTTTAACGATTACTATGTCAAAGTAAGGGACGCATTGTATTTTAACTCATCATCACCTTAGCAAAAATTAAATAAGTACTATGAATAAAAAATCTTAATAGTTATTAATTTAGGAGAGAAAAATACAGAGATACGTATATAATAGTTAATAAATTGGAGAGGAGAATACGGACTACTAAATTCTGACTATATTACTTTAGATGGTTTGAGAAATGTAGCCAGAGCAGAAGTTCTCAAAAAAAAATTACAGACTAGCGAATACAATGGGTATCTATTATATGCATCTTTATATGCGTTACTTATATTCATTATTCATTATCTCTTCTTAATATATATAAATTACGTGTTACGTTGTTTGTTCGCGATGGACTCATAAAGTACTTAACTGATTTTAACCAAATTTGCACAGCATGTGTAGTTTGATCCAACTTAAAAGATAGGATAGCTTAAATCTCAATTTATAGTAATATTATTTTATTGCAAATTATTTGTCTAATATTTGACAGTTAAAATCATATGTTATATCAAAAGGATTCTAAAAGATGGCGGAATCTGTTGACTGGATTCAGTTAGTATTTAATAGATGGCGCTATGTTAAATGTACAAACGCTTCATATAAGCTAAAATTTGTTAGAATAAACAAAAAGTGTTACTGAGGCTAACCTAAGCCACAGCAACGCGTCGTCCGGTCTGCTAGTATTATATTAAATTCAAAAAATTATTATTATTAAATTCATTACATATATTTTATCTTTTTAACATATTTTATTATTATATTTCATTGTAGTATATTTTTTATATACCTATTTATAAATATAGAAGAAATTTAGAAATTTCATATAAAGATAGAAGATATAAAAAAGCGGACCCAAGTAGACTTTACTGGTGCTCCATTAACCAAATTTATAAATTCTATGTAAAAATAATAATTGGTGTATTTTTAACCCATGGTAACCTTATCACACGGAAAATTCATTTTTCATTAATACATTCGTATAAAACAGCATTAGTTGTGTGAAAAAATAATATTTTCCGTGTTGAAAATATATGTTATGTGTATTGTGTCATATGAAAATTAATTGTATCGTACACAAACATGAGAATTTAATGGAGTGACGATAAAATTGAAGGAATATTTCACTTTCATACCAACCCTTACGTGACAATCCTCACTTAAATACGGCGTATATTTAAGTTCTTAATTACTTTGAATATTATAAAGATTATTAAATATATGTATATAAACTATATTAAGGTTTTTAGAGTAAGGTTTTTGGAGTTTACTCCTTAAGGATCGATTTTCATATAAGGCGCCCGGTATGAGAAAAATTTGAGGAGTAAAATCTAGTGATAGAATGACCTCGTTACGTTTTTGATGTGCAACCTATTCTGCGCACCGTTCACTTTCTGACGTGAGATAATACCTCACTGAACAGTTTTAATAAAAGTAAATAAAAATGAATATATATTATTTTTAGTCAAATGAGCTTTTTTTGCCCCTGTTTTGATAATCGTACTTAAGGATTAAACTCCAGTCGTGCGTTCTGACGCAGTCAGCTCTGGCTGACACACACACACTTTTTTTTTAGCTGTGTGGCAGCGGTTTCGAATACTACCAACCCTTACTTTGCTCTTGGATGTCGTAAAAGACGACTAAAAGCCTTAAAACGACCTGAGCCAACTCCATCTGGTGGCGTTTGGTCAACAGTTACATTCCCAAAGAGGTTTCACGTCTGGCAGGCGGCCCGTCATAAAATTATTGCCCAATATGTACTATGAAAGAAGAGTACATTGTATCGACCCCAAGTAATTGGAATAAGAGTAGGAGAATGATGATGATGATTAAGGTTTTTAGATTCAGAGATTATAACTTTAATAATTTAATTCATTTAAACTTTATTATTATTTTTAAAGTCGACCTTTTAGTCCGATCTCTAACTAAATTTGACACATTATTCCTTTTTTAGAGAACGACTGTTACCTGACTCTCACCATTTAAAAGGATATTTTAGGATTTAATTAGAAGTTTGGAGAGTATTAAATCTTGATATTGACGTTTATGACAATGAAGACGGACGCTTAATATACTCTTTGAAATATCAATTTGCATATCTCTGGCAACATTTTTATTGAACTGTCAGGTATATCGATCCTTTTATGATATTTTTTTTGCCATCATCTTACATTTTAATACACTTTGTTACTTTGTAAATACATATGTTTGCATCTTAGGATTAAACCTTAAACCTTGTTATATTAGTCTATGTATCTTTCGAATATCGATTCTTTTTACGGACTTCAAAAAATTGAGGTTTCCAAATCGGTTGTATATTTTTTTATTTTTTGAACATAACTTCTTTGTTTATGAAGCAATTTACATGATTATTTTTCGTTGAGAAGTTAAGTTAAGAAGTTCATCACGTTTAGTTCTTTTTCAGTTTTAAGGTTATTGAAAATGGATTTCGAATATACTTGGGAACAAATTCTGATAATCATGAATATTGGGTATTTGAAATAAATATGTTTTGGTTTCGGATACTTTATAGGAGGTCTGAGGTGTATGACGTCCAAAATATCAGTTATTTTCTCATCCATATTTCTATATAATATTAACGTTTAGCGGAAAATTTAAAGATTCCATATCTAATACCTAATACTGTAACGAGTACTTTAATGGTACATAAGTTTGACGTTACAGTAATGATCTCTTTAATAATGACATGTCGGTTGACGACATCGCCTGATATGGACATATGATGAGACAGAATGAAAGTAATGTTGTGAGAAAGTTTTAAGTGTGAATGTTGAAATATTTAGGGGTAAGGAAAGACCGAAGATGTAAGTAAACGCAGAGATTTCATCGTATATGATTGTGTGGAAGAAAATGACATGTTGGGCCGATCACTAGTAATCGGGATAAGAGTAGGGTAATGAATGTCGGTTAATAAAATCTAACGAATGATGTTGTAAAATATCCGAGACGTCAGGAAAACAAATTCAATTTAAGTGTCTACGAAAGTCGTAAATATAATTTTATTCTAGCTATATAGTAGAAATTTTGAAGTGGCTCTTACTTTTATAAAAGAAAAATACTTTTTGTAATTTTATAAAGCCTTACCTAAGCTCCGATATTTGCACAATCAATGCATAGTTGTTTTAATTGTAGGTATACATATTTTGCGATTAAAAGCATCATTAAAAGGTACTTACCCATACTATACTAAATGTAATATAATATTACATATATTTTAATTATATTGAGTTTATTTTTTATTAATACTTTAGTAAGGTGTCACCCTGCGCCAATCCTTTTCGCATATGTATTGTCAAAGAAGAGAAAGAGAGGAAAAATGACAATACCATAGCAAGAGAGGGAAAATTTAGAATCCAACCCTTCTGATAAATATGAGTTATTTGTTCAATTTGTCTGCGTTAATTGCATGTTTGTAAAGTCCCCCGCAATACAAGGATTATTTCCTTAGTGCAGGAAGGTGTCTTTAAAAAAATAAAAAAAAAATTCTACAATTGTGAAGAAGATTGATTTCCAACCAAAGAAAATGTATAGGCCAAGAAGAGGGTTGTAAAATTTTAACTTCTTTTTATTAATATAGTTTTTAATATTTCATATTACGCGTATTCATATTTAAAAAAATGTTAAAAATAGTTAATCATATTTAATTATCAATATATTTTATATAAAAAGCATAAATTTACTTCAACAGTATAAATAATAATAATATATACTTATTGTTAGTACAAATAATTAAATATGTATAATAAAAATATGTATATTATAAACAATTTTAATGTTATTATTAATAATAGTATCCAAATTTATTTTAATTACTTATAATTAATGAATGGACTTACCTATTTATCTCTAAATTCTTTGCGCTTTTCAAAACTTCGTCAACTATTACAAAGTTTGCTACACACTATTTTCAATATTCTACACAGTTCACCCACACATTATTCTCATAGTATATATATACGAATATAAATAATTTAGTTGATTATTTAGTTAAATAAATGTTCATTCGATCTTGAACTTCGAACGCGCTCAACTAGTGGGCGGTCTGTTCGGCGCCTTCGAGTCTACTGCCGCGCAGTTAGGCGGGCGGCGTTCTCTCGGCAATAGGAAAAGTTTAATGCAACGAAGGGTGTTTAATAGTTTTTGGAATGCATTCACAGCTTAATTATAATTGTTATGTAAACTGTTTGTAATGAAGCCATTTTAATGGCATGTTATAAGTAGTTAGTTGTAGAGCAAGTGTTGCGATTAATTTAAATAAGTTTTCGTATTCGAGATAATTTATTTTCATTGTTTTTAGTTTTATCATGCTTAACATCTATTTATATATACATTTATTAATTGTTGTGAAATAAAAATACTAAATTGATTGATTACTGTACTCATCATTCTCCTATTCTTATCCCAATTACTTGAGGTCGATACAATATGTACTCTTCTTTCATAGTACATATTGTAAAAGTTACGGGCAATAGTTTTAAGACCAGCTGCCTGCCAGACGTTAAATCTCCTTGGGAATGTAATTGTTGACCAAACGGCATCAGAAGGAATTAACCCAGGTCGTTATAAGGCTCTTAGTCGTCTTTTACGACATTCACAAGCAAAGTAAGGGTTGGTAGTATTTGTCACCGCTACCACACAGCAATGTTTGATTACTGTACTGTAAAATAGTTTAAAATTTCTCTTATTAAATAAAACATTGATAAATACTTACCATCTTGTTATCTCTCAGAAACTGTTCACCACTGCACTGGAAGATGTCTTCAAGCTCTTAGACTGGACCGTACTTGGTATTAACATTAACGGCGAATACATCACTCACCTTCGATTTGCAGACGATATCGTCATTATGGCAGAATCCATGGAGGACCTTGGCACCATGCTCAACGATTTCAGCAGGGTATCCCAACTGGTGGGGTTACGAATGGAGATGGACAAGACGAAAGTCATGTCAAATGCCCATGTAATTCCTGTACCGGTCCTAGTTGGCAATGCGATTCTCGAAATTGTCGATCATTATGTTTACCTTGGACAAACAGTCCAGTTAGGTAGATCCAATTTCGAGAAAGAGGTCAGTCGACGAATCCAACTCGGTTGGGCAGCGTTCGGCAAACTTAAGAGGATCCTCTCGTCCAACATACCTCAGTGTCTGAAAACACAGGTCTACGACCAGTGTGTGTTCCAGTGATGACTTACGGCACGTAAACGTGGTCCCTAAATGTAGGCCTCATAACCAAGCTCAAAGTCGCTCAGAGTGCTATGGAGCGAGCTATGCTCAGGATTTCTCTGCGTGATAGAATCCGTAATACGGAAATCCGCAGAAGAACGGGTGTAACCGACATAGCACGAAGAATTAGCACGCTGAAGTGGCAATGGGCTGGCCACATCGCTCGAAGAACCGATAACTGCTGGGGAAAAAAGGTTCTAGAGTGACGACCACGTACCGGACGATGCAGTGTAGGACGAACCACGAGGTGGACAGACGATTTAGTGAAAGTTGCTGGGCGTCGATGGATGCAAACGGCACAGGACCGCACTCTATGGCATACCATGAGGGAGACCTACGTCCAGCAGCGGACGGCGATGGGCTGAAATGATGATGATGATGATGATGAAATACTTACCTACTATTAACGGACACAAATAAAATTCAAAACAACCAATTGTGGATAGCATACATTTTCGTCACGATGGGATTCAATTTTGTGGCAGTATTGCGGGTAGAAAGCCACAATATTGGCACGATAAGTCGATATTTTAACTATTGTGTTATTTGTACGATAATGCTACCGAATGTAAGGGTCATTATTAGGTATACATTTTTTAAACAGTATTCATTGTTTAAGTACGTAACAAAAAGTAATGACGTAGAGGCTTATGATACTCGAGTATGAAATTATCAATAAGTAAAGTATGAAATAGAGATGCATATGGACATAAAAAAAAAATATGCGTGTGTATAGCGTGTACACATTCACTTTCTCTCTCTCTCTCTCTCTCTCTCGTGTCGCGTAAAAAAGTTTCCCTTCAAAAATAGATGGCGCGTAACGGAAAAATGTGACGCGTAACCCAAAAATGTGACGGTACATTTTTTTTTCCAACGCCGATAAAGAAGTATCACTTCAAAAATGTATATTTTCGCGGGTATTACATATCATCATCATTACCCTGCTCTTATCCCAATTACTTGGGGTCGACGCAATATGTCCTTTTCTTCCACTCAATCCTATCCGATGTCATCTCTGCGTTCACTCCCTTTCTATTTATATCATGCTTCACGCAATCCATCCATCTTTTCTTCGGTCTGCCCTTACCCCTAAAGCCTTCAACATTCATACTTAAAACTCTTCTCCCAACATTACATTCATCCCGTCTCATCACATGTCCATACCAAGTCAGGCGTTCACTTTTCAACTTTTCCGTCACTGGCGCCACTTTCAAACTTCCTCTTATATACTCGAGTATTACATATGTAAAATGATAATGTACTGCGAGTATTACATATGTAAAATAATATTATTTTTACTGATTTTATTGCGTTTTATTTGATTTTAATTGCGCGATGTTTTGAATTTTGAGTTTGAAGGTTGGCACCACACTGAGAAAGACGCGACATAAAAAACACAAAGAGTGCAATACTAAAGAGTCTTGCTGTGACCATAAACGATGTAAATTGTTCGAAATATCGGGAAATTATAACTCAAATACAATCGCGATAGAATCTGTAAAAATAGTTTTATTTCAAATGCACATAGTTATGTCTGTATTATATTTATATTTCTAACCGGCTAAATCTTATAGATATATTTATTCTTCTATTTCTAGTACCACTATTTCTTTACACTGTATTTCAATCACATAGATGTTAAAAATATTTTCAGTTCTTAATCTCTTATAAGAGAATAAGATAGAAAACAAATGATATATTCTTCATTTGATTATCAGCATATAACATTTAGAGCCCTCAAAAGCATCAGCTGGTGATAGGTCATCAAAACGATATTTTTGCAACCGATGCTTCAACAGAGTATGCATATTGAAATCGTGATGGATATGACAGATAAAAAATGTAATGGACATTTTTATTTGAATCATAAAATATAATATTACATTTCTTTTTACTATGACTTTAAATAATGATCACATATTGTATACATTTTATTAATTTCAAGTTATTTTCAGCGCTTTTTCATTCCATTTATTTTTTTGTGGTGATGGAGTAAGAATACAATTTACCATTACTCTCTTGCCTGTGGGTATTATTAAAGACGACTAAGTGTTATACATGGATACAACATCTATATAAGAGAAGGAAAACTTGAAATAAAATTGTATACCAATACATCTGACCAGCGTGGTACAGTAGGTTAATTTCCGTCCTTTTTTTTGCGGTGGACTATGGATGCGTCTCGCCCCGCCAAATCGGTCCGGGGTGATGGAAGAGACGGCGCATGACCCCATAGACCCACCATGCAAATTCCTCTCTTCACCGTCCGAGCGGGCCACCGATACCCGATCTTCGTCTTCGGTGGCCCGCCCGGCGGTTTACCCTCGCAGGTTCCTCTCGAGTCGACGTCCCGACAGCTTTCGCCGTCGGGGTGTCGTAAATTAGTTTCCGTCTTGGAAATAGTTGCTATATAAGCTGAGATGATGATGATAATCATACGTTCTCCTATTGGGCTTACCTACATCTCCGCCACATTGAAATTGAAATTAGCCTACTATACCTACCAAGCTGACCTAGTTGAGTTTCATTTCAGTTTTCAATATTACATATTACTACCACTGCAAGTGAGCATTTGCAAGATATTTTTTTCACTGTATTTTATATATTAAGGATTAATTTAAATAATGTTTTTTTTTTTCGTTTAGTAACGGAGTAAGAATACACAGTACACCACCTCTGATCTCACCCTACTAATGGGTATCACAAAATACGACTAAGGGATATAATGTACATACATCTGTGCAAAAGAAGGATAACTCGAAATAAAACCCTATGCCAAAACGTCTGACCAGTGTGGTATAGCAGGTCAATATCCCTTCTATTAGGGAGTAGGCTCGAGCTCAGAAGTGAGATTATGTAATTTTAATTTTAATTAATAGAGACACCACCCTTTTTTTTTGTGGTGGGCCATGGACGTCGCACCCCGCCAAATCGGTCCGGGGTGACGGAAGAGGCGGCGCGCAACCCCATTGACCCACCCTGCAAGCACCTCTTCTTCGCCGTGCGAGCGGGCCACCGGTACCCGATCTTTGTCTTCGGTGGAGAGATACCACGCTGCATTAAGAAAATAATTCTTGTATTGCGGGGGATTTTACAAACATGTAATTAACGTAGATAAATTACACCCAGACTCAGGATAATGCTTTGTGGATTGCACAAAGTTTTGTCCTGTTTGGGCATCGAACCCTTAGAACTGGAGCGGAAGGTCGGTATCCTAACTACTACGCCATCTGTGCAGTCAAATATATGAAGAAATGAGCTGAAATGACGACGATCGTTTAAAATATTTTTCGTGTGATAACAAAATATGTCATTACTGATTTGTATACTTGCTCTATCACCACAATTCATCAACATCATCTCAGCTCATATATATCCCACTGTTAGACTCGAGCCTCCCCCGTAATGGGAGGGAAATTGACTCACTACACCACGCTAGTCAGACGTTGAATTGGTATAGGATTTAGTTTCAAAATTTCTTCTCTTAGCATAGGTGTTATATGCGTTTTTATATCCCTTAGTCGTCTCTTACGATAAACCCACAGGTAAAATAGAGGGTGGTGAATTGCATTCGTACTCCGTCACCACGCGGAAATCACCACAATTGCTCGCATATAATAAATAAAAAACAAAAGTAATATAAATATTTCGATGGTGTATTCCAAACCATTATAATACAATACGGATATATTCTGAGAATATTCTATTGTCATTAAGCTTCCGATAACTTAACGACTTCCCGATAACAACATTAAATACTTAGCAAGCTATATGTTATATAGCTCTGGTTATATATAAAGGCTGTTACAAGGAAAACATAGTTTTTCTATTAGTTGAAACATTTATTACTGTATTATACGTGAATTTATATTCCAATTCAAAATATTTTATAATAAACTAGCAGACTCGGCCACGCGTTGCTGTGGCCAAGGTAGCCTCAGTAACACGTGGTGGTTATGCTAATAAATTGTAGCTTATATGAAACGTTTGTACGTTTAACATAGGACCATCTATTAAATACTTAATCCAGTCAACAGATACCGCCATCTGCTAGAATTGTTTGGATATAACAGATAATTGTGACTGTCAAATAATAGACAAATAATTTGCAATAAAATAATATTGCGACTATAAATTGAGATGGAAGCTATCCTATCTTTTAAGTTGGATCAAACTACACATGCTGTGCAAATTTAATTAAAATCGGTTAAATACTTTAGGATTCCATCGCGGATAAACAACGTGACGTGTAATTTATATATATTAAGATTAAGATAATCCAATATAAATCAAAAAGAAATAAATAAAATACTACGTTACAATTTTTTTTTTTATTGTTTACGGTGTCAAACGAACAAGCAGCACACCTGATGGTAAGTGTCCCTGCCGCCCATGGACCTTTGCAATACGAAGGGTATGACTAGACCGCTGCTTACCATTACAATCTCCAAACCCACCCAGTTGGGCTCAATCGCTCACCAAACGAAGCACAATAGCACATTGCCATTATTCAGACGTCGATTTTCTCCGAGAGTGTGGTACTACCCTGCATTTATACTACTACTACTTTCTAATTTATAGTATATTATCTATGCTACCCTGAACGGACCGGCCCACTATGGTCAAGCCCCATACAAAGCCGTCTCAAAACCATTTCATGTGAAAGGCGTTGTAATAGAATAAAATTAATAAATTAATATAGTCTAATAAATAAGCTTTCTTTTCGCAATTTTTTAGTTTTTTTTAGTTAATCATAATGTATATAAATAGGCATCAAAGCTAACTCATGTTTAATAACGTAATTTTGACGCAATACGTTACTACAATTCAACGCCACATTACTCAGAAGTTTTTCATATAAATATACAAGTATTATACATTTTTGGAATGCTTATGATCTCCTCATAACGTTTCATAGTTAATATTATAAATATTGGTTTAATAAAATACAATTAACCAACATAGTTTAAGATGGTATATTTTTAGTGTTCATTTTTTTTTAACGAGACTTTTACCCTTTACCGCTGCTTGCCGCTGTCGAGATATTTATTGTTTTAAGATCTTTATACATTAGTAAATGCAAGGCGAAAAAAAAATTTTGCTCATACTTGCTCCTTTTTACACACGGGGCCAAAACATATCGCGTAATAAAAAAAAATTATCAATTTTGTTTTATCTTTCATAAAATTATTGTGTATCTATTAAGGTCGAATTGATTACAGTGCAGTTTTTGTGGTTTTGATACAGTTTTGACCACTTTACTTGATAATTTATGGTCACTTATTATCTATTAAGGTCAAAGGGAAAACAGGTTATGGGAAGAGTGCAAGTAGTTTTTGCACATATCACTATTTCATTGGCCTATAAAAGGAAGGCGAACCTTGAAACATTCTGAGTTGTTGGTTAGACATTCAGTTGCCCTAAAAAGCAGAAGCACTTATTTTCAAATATTGGCAGAAGTTGACTTATTTGAAAAATGGGTGAATTTTTTTGTAGCAAACGAGAGTTGTGCAATTTATTGATAAAATGGTCATAACATAGAAGACTACATACAAGAAAATTTCAATCTGTCACCAGAGGATATGGCTACTGTGGTCTCCTACATTCAAAGAAACTTGTTATCTAAATGTAACGAACGCTGGAAAAATGCATCTCGAATAAAAGAACGCTTTGAAAGTAAGAACGCCAACTGTGTAGATGGTCAATTTCGTGTTCCACTAGAGTGTCGAGTCACAGTTACTGACCCTAAAACGCCTGGAAGTGGTGGTGGTGGCAGACCTTCGAAACCATACGAAGCATCTTCAGAAAAAGCAAAGAAACGAAAAAACATGGAATTGATACAAGAGTACGGACTGGACTGTGTGCTCAATGCATATGCTCAAGAGTTACGGTCTATGGGTGAGACGGAGGAGGCCACAATCGTTAATATTATACGAACTTCATCAAGAAATGATAAGAACAAATTTCTTAAATATATAACTGAGAACCCTGAAGACGTTACACCTTTTACAAAGGAAGAAGCACTACGGACATTTATTGACTTAGACCTTAACAAAGAACAGTATGGGAAACTTCGACTTTGTTTGAAGGACAAAAACTGCTCAGTGTTTCCTTCTTATCCAACTTTACTCGAAGCGAAGAAGATGTGTTACCCACCAGATTCGAGCATAACCATTACTAACATAAGTGCAAAAGTGAATCTGCAAGACTTGTTAGATCATACTGTGGCACGTATATTACAAATTGGTTACATACATACATATCATCACGCCATATCCCTTGCAGGGTAGGCAGAGAGTACAGAGTGCCAGAGAACTCTATCTCTGCATACTTCACTCGCTTCCTCAACATTCATAATTCTCTTCATACACGCTCGCCGGTTTCGGAGACTCTTGACTCCACCTTCCTTCAGTACATGACCGATCTGGTCTAGGTAGGTTAGTCTCGGTCTCACTCGGTACCTACATCCTTCCACTTTCGCATTGTATATCTTCTTAACCAGGCGTTCGTTCGGCATTCTTTCCACATGTCCGAACCATCGGAGCATTCCCTTTCGCATCTTTACACCAATACTCTCTTTCATACCTACTCGCTCTCTTACGTCGTCGTTACGAATGCGGTCGGTCAGCCTAACTCCACAGATTTTCCGCAGAGATCGCATTTCGACCGCATTAATTTTACTATCATACTCTTTTCTGCATACCCAACTCTCGCTTCCATACAGTAATGTTGGGACAAGCACTGCGTTATGTATTGCTACACGTGCCTTCTGGCTGAGGTGGTGGCTGCCGAGAAGTTGCCCCAACGCTCCGTTCACTCTATTTCCCGCATTCACTCTTCGCTCTATATCAGTGGTGTACCTTCCATCTCGGCTAAATCCACATCCAAGATATACAAATTCATCCACTTGCCCTAGTACATCATTACCTATTGTTACTCTTACATCTGTTCTGGTTTTATCTCTTTCAAAGACCATTATTTTGGTTTTGCTCACATTCACGCGTAGACCCCTTTTCTTACAATCTTCTGTCATTGTGTCGACTAGGGTCTGCAGGTCAGTCGCTGACTGTGCCAGCAGGACTGCATCATCTGCATAAAGCAGAGCAGTGACCACTGAGTCGCCCATCTGGACTCCCACATTCATATCGTTCAACCTTTGGAGACATTTATCCAGATATATGATAAACAGCCTGGCTGACAGAACGCACCCCTGCTTAACGCCGATATTGACGTCAAACCAAGGCGACATTCCATCATCCAGCCGCACACAGGCTCTACAGCCCATGTAACTGGAGTGCACAGCCTGTAGCAGTTTACCGCTAATACCATACTCCGGTAAAATGTCCCAAAGTTCCTTTCGTACAACCGTGTCAAATGCTCTCTCCAGATCCACAAAACTGCAGAAAACCCTCTGACCTAGAGCCAGATGCTTCTCCACAATGTTGCGCAGAGAGAACACTTGATCCATGCATCCCCTTCCACTCCTGAAACCTCCTTGTGTCTCACACAGTAGACCATCGGACACCATCCTCATTCTCCTTTCAATAATTTTTCCATACACTTTTGCTGCCAAACTGGTCAAGCTTATGGCCCTGTAATTTGCGCAGTCATAACGTGAACCCTTGTTTTTAAACAAAGACACGATGACTGCGCTATTCCAGTCCCTGGGAACCATTCCCGTGCTCCAACATAAATTGAGGAGCAACAGAAACGCCTCCCAGACACAAGAGCCACCAAGCTTGATCATCTCGGCAGACACCATATCAATACCCGCTGCCTTACCATTTTTCAAACTTCTTATCGCCCATTCAACTTCATCCATACTGATGCCATCGGAGGACGCCGTTGTCGAATGTTGATCTACTAAACCACATCCAACACCGGCGCCAACCGTAGCATCCGCATACATATCGCCAAAATATTCACTCCATCGGCTTAACACGTCTTGTGTTTGTGTAAGAATGTCTCCACCTTTAGACCTTATTTTATTCATTCTGAAGGCTGACCAACCACCCCGAGACTTCTTCACCTCCCTCCAAAAGAGTTTGGTGTTACCCTCGAAGTTTTTGGTCAGCCTATCTTCTGCACTCATACTTGCTCTATCACGTTTCTCTTTCACTAAGGCCTTGGTGTCATTCTTACATTGCCGATATATTTCTTTCTTCTGTTCAGTCATACTGTCATTCAGATTCAAAGAAGAGACATAGTCCAGCCACGCTTTCTTCTTTTGCTCTACGGAAGCTGCCACTTCCGCATCCCACCATGCATCACCATTTGTTTTTCTATGCTTCTTTGAACTTCCACATACTTCTTTCGCTGTATCTACCATACTCTCTTTCAATACTCTCCAGCATTCTTCAATGTCCGATTGCGGCTGGCTTGCCATCGTCAGCCGTTCTCGGACACCCTCTACAAATTGGTTCAGTTTATAAAAACGGTTTAAGAAAGTTGAAACTATTCTGTAAAAATAACAAGCAAGTTTTGCCCGAAGAAAGCGATTTTTTATCAGATACAAACCTTTTTATTGCTTCACTTGTACCCATTAGACTCATAGATGAGACAACTAATACTGTTGTTTGGAAGAATGAAACCTGCTCATCTGTTAGATATTGCAGACCTATATTGTTAGAGTTTGCCAAAGAAACTCCTGAAAAAACCACGTCTGTTGTGGCTGACATCAACGATCAAAAAAAAAAACTGTCTCCTTCCCTGATAAATAAGAATGGTGAGGTAATCGAAATTACGCATGACCTATTTTTAACCATGATTGATGGTAAAGTGGCACAAGTTTTAACTGAAACTCGTTCGAGCGCTTCTTGTACAGTTTGTGGAGCTACTCCTCGGCAAATGAATAACTTAGAGGCAGTTAGGACACGAGATGTTAACGTAAGTTCATTTCAATACGGACTGTCAACACTACATGCTTGGATTAGGAGTATGGAGATGATCTTACACATTTCCTATAACTTGTCTTTTGAAAAGTGGTCAGCTACTACACCTGAAAATAAAAAAATCAAAGACGAAAAGAAAAAACTGGTGCAAAAGCGGTTTAGGGAAGAAATGGGACTGCTTGTCGATAAACCTCGTCAAGGCACTGGAAATAGTAATGACGGAAACACCGCTCGGACATTTTTTCAGAATTACTCGTGCTCTGCAAACATTACAGGTGTAGACGTAGAACTTATAAAACGAATGTACATAATACTACAAACTATGTCATCTGGTATGACTATTGATTCAAAAAACTTCGGTGAATACGCATATTACAGCCCAACTATATGTAAATAATTATAATTGGTATTATATGCCTTCTTCCATACATAAAATACTTATTCACGGAGATAAAATCATTGAGTACTATGCTATTTTACCTATCGGTCAATTGTCCGAAGACGCGCAAGAATCCCGAAATAAGGATTACAAAAAGTTTAGACTGCATCATTCTAGAAAGTGTTCAAGAGCGGCTACCAATGAAGACGTATTCCATACCTTATTGTACACTTCTGATCCATATATATCAAGTTTGAGAAATACCTGAGAAACAATATCGAAAGAACTATTAGATGAAGCCAAGGCCCTTCTTGCTGTCAATGAAAATCTGTAGGAGCTTGCTGAATTGTGTATATAATTTTTTTTTTCTAGTTTGGTACTATGTTCTACCATTTTATCTAAATTAAACAAGCATATTTTGTATTTTTTTCTTATATAATGCATGTCTTTTTTATTTTATTTTTTAAATTAATTTATAAACAGAATTTTTAAAATCAAAGTTATTTCATTTAAACCTTAAACATTCAAGTATATGTGTGCAAAATTACAGCTTATTTAGTTTTGAAACAACTGAGATACGGAGTTTTGAGACGAAACATAAGCGATTTTCCCACTGTGCGGCCCGCGGCTGGAGACAACGAACTGTCTATGAGTGTCTACAGCGTGGTCCTACCACTATTAATAAAATTAAAATTGTTTAAATTTTTAAATATTTTAAAAAAATTCTAATTCTAAATAATTGATTATGTAAATGCAATTTACATATTGTTAATTACATATTTCTAATAAATTTAATAATCTACCTCAGGAGCGGAATGCGGCTACCACAGAGAAGGTTCAGTGAGAAATTCAGGCTGCGGACTTTCTTTTAACGACATAAATTAATATAAAAAATGTCAACATGTTTAGTAAGAATTAGCGTCAGAGTGATTTACTTCGAAACAAGTAATATGCAAAATGCACATTTATAATGAAATAATCGTTTTATTGCGCATTAGGAAAGTTGCCTTTATGGTTTGTAAGAACGTGTGTTGCAATAATTTATTCACGGCAATAAATTCTTCTTTTCTTACTCGTTTTTCTGATTGCGACTCTAAATTTAAGGATAATTTTGGCATTTACATAATATCTATATATAAAATAATGTAAGGTTTCTTGCTATATGGTAGAGTGGCTACGAATACTGCCAACCCTTACTTTGCTTGTGGATTTCTTAAAAGACGACTTAGAGCATTATAACGACCTAGGCCAACTCTATCTGATGCCGTTTGATCAACAATTACATTCCCAAGGAGAGTTGACGTCTGGCAGGCGGCCGGTCATAAAACTATTGCCAATAACTTTTACAATATGTACTATGAAAGAAAAGTACATATTGTATCGTCCCCGAGTAATTGGGATAAGAGTAGGGGAATGATGATGTAATGTAAGGTTTCATCATTTCAGCTTATCGCCGTCCACTGTTAAACGTAGGCCTAATGTAAGTCAAAATTATTTTCTTGGGTATTAGTTAAGTTCGAGGTCGGATAAATAAGTGAAACACACACATTTTATTTTCCTCAGTTTTCAGAAAACTAAAATTTTATAGTAGTGCCAGCATTTTAGGGAGCCCCATTTTATAGTAGTGTGCTTGTGTATTCATGTAATCGCTTGCACACTAACAAAATTTTCGGCCTCAACTTTTTTAAACACGTAAAGAACCACACTAACCTTCTATATATTATTATTCTAAGACAACATCTCAGCTCATATATGTCCCACTGTTGGGCTCAAGCCTCCTCTATAATGCGAGGGTAATTGACCTACTATACCCCGCTGGTCAGACGTGTTGGTATAGGGTATTGTTTCAAAGTTACCTTCTCTTGTACAAATATTATATGCGTTTTACATCCCTTAGTCGTCTCTTACGATCACCCACGGGTAAGATAGGGGGTGGTGAATTGTATTCTTACTCCGTCACCACACGGAAATTATTATTCTAAGACATACATTCAAAGATTTGTCCACAATCAAAATGGTGGTTTAACAAAAAATATTAAAACGATACTTGTGACTTACGCAGAGTTTTTGACATTTAATTTGATGATGTAATTAAAAAAATATGACTGTATAGATCCAACAAGCCGCAACTGTTCACAAGAACAACTACGAGAGCAGTTATCATTCCCTCAAGCAAATTGGAAAGACAGGGGAGATATAATCAGTATTTCAAAAACGTAAAGCTAAATCAGAGGGAATTCCATTGGTCATAATAAAGTCTCGAAACTTCGTAGCCGTAGTTGGCGATTGTAACACGTACTATCTTCATAAAAAAAGCAATCGCTGCTAATGTTGGGAATTATCTTGGGATTTTCACATTGTTATAACTTTTAAGTATGCCAAAACCTCTAAGTGAGTTCATATATTATAAGTATCGTAAATAATAGAATTAAGATATGGACTATATGAAGCCCAATCTTTAGCTCTGACGGGATTAAAACCGTTTCTTTAACCGACTTCTTTTTATTTTGCTTCAATCTTTTAAATTTATGGTATTAGCTGTGTGGTAGAGACTACGAATACTTCCAACCGTTACTTTGCTCGTGGATGTCGTAAAAGACGACTAAGAGCCTTATAACGACCAAAGTCAACTCCATCCGATATCGTTTGGTCAACGAGTACATTCCCAAGGATGGTTGAGGTCTGGCAGGAGGCCGGTCATAAAATTATTGCCAATAACTTTTACAATATGTGCTATGAAAGAAAAGTACATATTGTATCGACCCCAAGCAATTAGGATAAGAGTAAGAGAATGATGGTTAAATGCGGAGTTTTTCTGACAGCATCATTCTTGTTTATTGGGCGTTATTTGAAGTTTATAAAACACGCACCATTCACGCGCGCTCTACATGTGCTCATCGAAGCCTCAACACAAACAGATATATTCTCGTCTTCACTAAACGAATTCACACTACCGGTATTTTAATTTTAAGTACATAGAGATAAAAACATTGTAATATTTGTAATATTTATAATTATCGCAATGTGTACACATTAACACATAAGTAGTTGTGATATTTCTGACACTGTTTTCTATCGGATTAGGTTGTATTACCTATAAGGATAGTTGGGTATTGAAATAAATAAATAAAATATGTTTGTAGAATATACTTAAGCGACTTAATCGTATTTTTATAGAATTCTAATTTGATAGTTATTTTTTTTTTTTTGGGACAGGTTATGTCAGTCATATGGAGAACTTAATCGTTTTTCTCTGGGACTTTTTCTTTGGGACCAGACTAACGTTAGTCACCTAGCATACAACATTATAACATGCCATACACGTACAACTCTATAGTCGTATAAGCGGGACATCGGTACCGGGTTCTTGTTTTCGATAGTCCTTAATACACCTGATTTATTATTTAGACATTATTTTTGTGAAAATAATACTTTGTCATACTTGTTGCTCAAATTTTTAACCAAATCATTACGAAAACTGGATTATGGATGCATGGTACTCCAGAGTAATTCTCATAATTCTATTTATTAAAATCTTTCTCCGTTATTCGTCAATCTGCCTATCAGAATTTATATTTAGTACTTAAGTCTACCCAAAAAAAAAAGATCAAAATTGGAAATAATGCCATGTTTGTGTCATGTCACAGTTAGAAATAGATTTATTAGAAATTTTCGTTTCTTAGATAAATGGTGCTGCTCACTTATTTATTGTTCACTTAATCATTTGTAACAACTCTCATAGTTACTTACCCATGAAAATCGTATATAATGTGATCACACATTATGTTCTCAACGTGTCACAAGGAGATTGTGTGGAGAAATGAGAGAAAGATCAGTTATTTATTTTCTTGTTTTTCTTTCTAAGTAGGTATGTGGTAATGAAATAAGAATATAATACCTCCATTGTAATACTAGCAAACATTGGGTGTGCGATCACCAGGAGGGTGATCAGAAGTTCTTTTCCGCATTAATTCTAACATCAATAGTGTATATGTACTAGCTGCTGGCTTATTAATCGTAACAATTATTTCCTTTTAATGAGAATTACGGTATCCTCTCTACAATAACTCCCTCTCTCTTGATTGCACTAATGAAACTCTATTTTAATCAGCTTTCAGCACATTTTCCTAAATTTGTACACATTTATAGTCACTGCTGCAGTCTTATTCAACGTTATCTAGTTTAGAGTTTTAATAAATATGTATATTTCTCTAAATCAAAATTAATTTTAAATAAAACTTGTAGTTCTTAAGATACTTAAAAAAGGGTGATGCCCTTTTTTAGCAATATCCCATATTTTTGAGATATATGTTAAATATCTACAATATCATTAGATAACAATAAATGACTGGATATCATAATAATATTAATTATCCTTGGAACTATGGTTTTTAGCGTTTATTTATATCAAAGTTATTTTTAGAGAGAAAAACTCATATCTTAAGAAATTAAATAGCACATACCACTTACGAATATTTATAATCTCAAGGGTATAGCTGCTCCGTTTCCTCCCTTGATTGAAGTAATGAGCTACCTTCAAATACAAGCACGTTATATTACTCGGCGAACGCACAGCAATTAGGTCATCCCAGTTTCTGCACATACGGTGTGAAAATGAAAGTTACAAATATATTGAATGAGATCGTTTCCAATTATGATATGATACAACACAATTTTATGCTATAGAATTAGTATTTCTTATCATAATATCTGCGTCGTTAAAAAAAAACATAAGATTATCCTGCTTTATTAGTACCACTCTTCTTTTTCTTTTAAAGAAGAAGCAAAATACTCTTGAGAAGAGTTATGGTATCAATAAACATCATCATTCTCCTACTTCCATTCCAACTACCTGGGGTCCATACAATATGTCATCATCATCACAGCCCTTATAAGTCGCACTGTTGGGCTCGGGCCTCCTCCGTAATGGAAGGGAAATTAACCTACTATACCGCGCTGGTCAGACGTGTTGGTATAGGGTTTTGTTTCGAGTTATTCTTCTCTTGCATAGATGTTATATGTGTTTTATATCCGTTAGTCGTTTCCTACGATCACCCACAGGTAAGATAAGAGGTGGTGAATTGTATGCTTACTCCGTCACCACACGGATATATGTAACGTACTCTTCTTTCATAGTACATATTGTAGGCGTTATTGGCAATAGTTTTATGACCGGCCGCCTGCCTGACGTCAACCCTCCTTGGCAATGTAAATGTTGACCAAACGGCATCAAATGGAGTTGGCCTACGTCATTATAAGTGGTTTCGATAAACATTGACAATAAACTTATAAAAACTTTTTTAAGAGTGAAAAAGTTTACAAGCGGTTTGGCGATTATGGTAAGGTACTTATACATTTCCTAAGAGAGCACAGCTGCCTATTATCCTAGTGATCGCTCAGATACCTTTCTTTTTTTTGTTTTTTCTTGCGGACGACTATGGAGGTGGTCGCGCCCCACCAAATCGGTCTGGGGCGACGGAAGAGGCGGCGCGAAACCCCATAAACCCACCCTGCAAGCACCTCTCTTCGCCGAGTGGATTGCTCAGATACCTACAGGTAAGGGTCGATAACAACTGAGTTCTTATCCCATCGCCATACAGAGAAACAACTAGTATGTAATTAAATTTGTAATTGAAATTGACTGCACAGATGGCGTAATGGTTAAGATACGGACCTTCCGTGCCAGTGCCGTGGGTTCGATTCCCACGCGGGACAATACTTTGTGCGATCCACAATGTATTGTCCTGAGTCTGAGTGTAATTTATCTGCGTTAATTGCATGTTTATAATGTCCCCCGCGATACAAGGATTATTTCCTTAGTGCAGGGCGGTTTTAAAAAAAAAAAAAAAAAAAAAAAAAATACTCTACTAACAACGGGAAGTTCCTATTCCGCAGATTCTTCTAGTTATAATTAACTTACCTATAAATTTAATATAAAAAAAAAATTAATTAAAATCAGTAATTTGATTAGGTAACACTGTATGTTGTCTCAAGCCTCTTCAAATTAAAACGTTTTTTGTAATATTATTAAGTATATATTCTTATAAAAATTTGATTGCCTTCTTTATTAAAATCCTTATTATATCATCACGCCATGTCCCTTGCAGGGTAGGCAGAGAGAACAGAGTGCCAGAGAACTCTATCTCTGCATACTTCACTCGCTTCCTCAACATTCATAATTCTCTTCATACACGCTCGCCGGTTTCGGAGACTCTTGACTCCACCTTCCTTCAGTACATGACCGATCTGGTCTAGGTAGGTTAGTCTCGGTCTCCCACGGTACCTACATCCTTCCACTTTCGCATTGTATATCTTCTTAACCAGACGTTCGTTCGGCATTCTTTCCACATGTCCGAACCATCGGAGCATTCCCTTTCGCATCTTTACACCAATACTCTCTTTCATACCTACTCGCTCTCTTACGTCGTCGTTGCGAATGCGGTCGGTCAGCCTAACTCCACAGATTTTCCGAAGAGATCGCATTTCGACCGCATTAATTTTACTATCATACTCTTTTCTGCATACCCAACTCTCGCTTCCATACAGTAATGTTGGGACAAGCACTGCGTTATGTATTGCTACACGTGCCTTCTGGCTGAGGTGGTGGCTGCCGAGAAGTTGCCCCAACGCTCCGTTCACTCTATTTCCCGCATTCACTCTTCGCTCTATATCAGTGGTGTACCGTCCATCTCGGCTAAATCCACATCCAAGATATACAAATTCATCCACTTGCTCTAGTACATCATTACCTATTGTTACTCTTACATCTGTTCTGGCTTCATCTCTTTCAAAGACCATTATTTTGGTTTTGCTCACATTCACGCGTAGACCCCTTTTCTTACAATCTTCTGTTATTGTGTCGACTAGAGTCTGCAGGTCAGTCGCTGACTGTGCCAGCAGAACTGCATCATCTGCATAAAGCAGAGCAGAGACCACTGAGTCACCCATCTGGACTCCCACATTCATATCGTTCAACCTTTGGAGACATTTATCCAGATATATGATAAACAGCCTGGCTGATAGAACGCAGCCCTGCTTAACGCCGATATTGACGTCAAACCAAGGCGACATTCCATCATCCAGCCGCACACAGGCTCTACAGCCCATGTAACTGAATTGCACAGCCTGCAGCAGTTTACCGTTAATACCATACTCCGGTAAAATGTCCCAAAGTTCCTTTCGTACAACCGTGTTAAATGCTCTCACCAGATCCACAAAACTGCAGAAAACCCTCTGACGTAGGGCCAGATGCTTCTCCACAATGTTGCGCAGAGAGAACACTTGATCCATGCATCCCCTTCCACTCCTGAAACCTCCTTGTGTCTCACACAGTAAACCATCGGACACCATCCTCATTCTCCTTTCAATAATTTTACCATACACTTTTGCTGCCAAACTGGTCAAGCTTACGGCTCTGTAATTTGCGCAGTCATAACGTGAACCCTTATCTTTACTAATATTATAAATGCGAAAGTAACTCTGTCTGTCTGTCGCTCTTTCACGCCAAAACTATTGAACTGATCTAAATGAAATTTGGTACACAGATAGTTTAGAGCCTGATAAAGAACATATGCTACTTATTAATACAAATAAAGGGTTGTAAAGGGGGATGAAAAGTTGTAAGGAATTATCGTCATTTTAAAAGCCAGAAGCTTTAAACTTATTTTTAGGCTATTGATTAGATATAAATAAATATGACATTAACATGTTGTAAAAATTTATTCTTAAGGGGTAAAATAAAAATAGGGCATGAAAAACTTTAGGAAAGTAACCTGTTACGTGGGCGAAGCCGCGGGCAGAAGCTAGTTTTTTATATATTTTAACATTCTCACGCTATCAATCCTAGAACGGTAGATAGACATAAATACACATTCATCATGACTAGCATAACAATTACACTTAATTATAGTGTTTTGGACTGCATTCAGGCAAGTTAAGAAAACATTTTCATTAAAAAGAAATATATCAAGAGTATAGTAAGTAAAATATAGAGAATAGCTACATGGGCTCCGCAGCTGTGTGGTAGCAACTAAAAATACAACCAACCCTTACTTTGCTCGTGGATGTCGTAAAAGACGTTAAGAGCCTTATAACGACCTAGAACAACTACATCTGATGTCCTTTGGTCAACAATTACATTCCCAAGGAGGGTTGACGTCTGGCAGGCGGCCGGTTATAAAACTATTGCCAATAACTTTTACAATGTGTACTGTGAAATAAGAGTACATATTATATCGACCCCAAGTAATTGGGATAAGAGTAGGAGAATGATGATGACGACCTAAATGGGCTCCGTAACCTGCTTTATTATCCCTCTCCAATTTCTCGACTTCGGTGTACTTATTCTCTCAAATCCTCACAGCAGAGGAAAAGATAGTGTATTATATTCTAACTTCTTTATGACATCAAAAAATAATCTATAATTAATTGTGATAACAAAATTTATAATACAAAAATGTAATTATAAATATAAATTACAAAACGAAGTTTAAAGTTGCGCAACGTATTATAACTCTCTATATTATATACCTTATTGTATAGCTCTCTGGGTATGACTAAAATTTCTCTACAAGATAAAATTCGGATCACGAAACTCTTTAGAGTAATAAGAATATTGAATAAAGCTTCAAAGGCCACATTAACGAACCTACAACCATTAGAGAATTAATTCTCAAGTGGCGAGTAATGTTTTTACGACTGCTTAACACGTAAAAGTCGTAGGAATCCATTGTTTGCATTTGCAAACTAACAGTACAAATGTACTGAATAGTTCTAAGAGGTTTACTCTAGGATAGCTATATTTAACCAGAATCACTCATTTAGCCATTAAAATAATGGATAAAGGGATGTCTGGAAACAACACTAATCTATGCCGTACTACAAAAGAAAAAAAAAACACACACACACAAAGCAGTAATGAGGACTGCCGACAGAAGTGAAAACTTAAACCTATGAAAATAATGTATATTGTAAATTAAAATAGAACAACAAGTACGTATTTCAGCTAATTTCACGACGCTCATACTGTTTACTTCGCTGCATAACAAGAATATCACGCGCATGTGCTTGGGATCTATAGAATCACTCTCTTTCTCTCTCCTACTCTCTAACTTTGTGTATCATTCTTTCTCTCTCCCTCTTGCGTTGGAATATTGCACGCTCCTCGTTGCTAACGCTCGCGCTGGCATGTAACTACGCGCATGCGTTCGAGTGCCATTGCGTTAAACGTTTAACGCAACCTTGGTGGAAGTCGCATTAGAAGTTTCACTTCAATAATTCCTGAGTAAATTTCTTTTGGAATAATAATAAGCAATCTTTCTTTTGATATTAAAAAAAAAAACATAATTTGTTACTTAAATTGGGATTGTAAAACCAATTGTCACTAGCATATTACATTAAACAAACAATGAAAATAAATAAATAAATATAGCGCTAAAATTTACTATCAAAAAACAAGAAAGACCTTCCATGTAGCACATAAAACCCTCATATTCGTCTTATTCTCAGTTAGATACAAAGCTAAACCCCTTATTATAGGTCTTTATTACCCCTAATTTATAAAACTGCCAGCCGCATTAATTTTAACCATCTTTGGCCTACTTGCCCTCTTACTAATGATACTTTTAGAGTTTAAGCTTTAGCGGCTACGTTATGTATTGACTATGGTAGAAGTATAAGCAGCGCTTTTGATGGAAAGTATTAAACCTCAAGGGAAACTCGAAATAAAACCCTCTACTGACACGTCTCACCTACGAGTAGTTCTATTTCCCTCCTATCATAGAGGAGACTTGAGCCCAGCAGAGGAGTGTATATGAGCCGAGATACAGATAGATCTACTCGTATCTATCTTATTATTAAAGCTTATTTTATAAAGCTCATGAATTTAATATTTAGCAAAGAAAAATTTGTAGTAAAGAATAGTTGACCTATAGCAAAATATAGTAGACTGCAAAGATATGGTAGTGATTAAGATATCGACCTTTAGTGCCGTGAGTTCGATTACTAGGCAGAACAATACTTTATGCGATCCATAAAGTTTGGGTGTAATTTGTCTGCATTCATTATATATTTATAAAGTCGCCCGCAAGACAAGGTTTATTGCCTTAGTACATGGTAGTGTTAAAAAAATAGTTATAGTGTTGAGTGTTCTTGATATATATTATACTGAGTATATTTCTATCCAGATGGAAATAGACCTAAATAAATCACGACCAATTTAAAAAAAAAACAAATAGTAGTTGAATATACGGTTGAGCTAAGTACTAAATATAAACTTTTCCCACTGCCACTAAAGTATTTTTGTTAAAAGTTTATTTTTTCAGTGCTTTTTAAAAAAAGCGTCGCGCTCTAAGAAATAAATCCTTATATTACGGGGCACTTCGCAAACATACGGCCGTTCCATCCATACATCAGTGAAATTTATTTTGGGGTATTCTCTATTTCCTCAGTACGATAGTCTAATAGGACGGCAATTAGACTTAATCGGAGAAGAAATTAAGTGAAATATCTACGACTATACTGAAATTTAGCATAACATAAGCATGTTAGTTATACATTATAGTTTTTATAAATAATCAAACGATTATTTATAAAAACTTGAATACGAACGAAAAATTATTGTTACACATGAGATACGAACCCACACCTATTGAAATCCGTTCCAAACATGCTAGCACTTACACCAGCGTGAGCTGTCGTATGAAATTCAATTTTTTTCAAGACTTGTATATTTTTTTTTCATTTATTATGCATAAACCTGGCGAGAGTAATTACATATAGGCAGTATTAATTTTTTTATGAAAAAAAAAAATGTTTTACTGAATGATGATTAAGTAATTATTATATACGATCAAAGATCAATAGTTAAAACTGATTATTAGCATTATTACGACTATTACGAATTCTCTACAAATATTTGCGTTAAACTATTAGTTGCAACTATGGTTGTAACATTGTGCGAACATAGTTTACTTAATTTATGGCTCAAAATATATTGTATACATGCAAATGTTAAGCATTACGTTAAAGTTGAATCTCAGGTCTTGTACAATTAATTAATTCATAAAATATACATACATATATATAGCTGTGTAGTAACGGCTAAGAATAGCACTAACACTAAATTTGCTCGTGGATGTTATAAAAGATGACTAAGAGCTTTATATCGACTTGGGTCTACTCCACGCTGTTGGGTCAATAATTACATCACCAAGGAGGGTTTTTTTGTTCTTTTTTTTTTTTTTTTTTTTTTTTTTTTTTTTTTTTTTTTCCAAACACTCGTATGTTTGGGCTACTATCTCCCCTGACATGATCAGGGACCTTGTTTAGATTTGATTACATTACAATACGATACAATTTACAAGTTGAAAAGAACAGAAAGTACAAACACTAAAGTACATACAGAACATAACTATGTATTAGATTAAGGTTAAACTATTAGAAAAGTAGAATACAGGAAATTAAAACTAGATAATGAGGGAGTAATTAACTATTATTATTATTTATATATTTCTTTTTTTTTATTATTATTATTTTTTTATTTACTTTTTTTTTTTTTTTTTTTTATATATATATTTTTTTTTCCCTCACCAAGGAGGGTTGACGTCAGGCAGATGGCAGGTCATAAAACGATTGCCAATAAAGTTTGCAATGTACAAGTATATTGCACATTGATATGATAGTCATTATAATGTTGTTAATAATAATACATTTAATATTTTTTTTCAATAATAAATAATAATAATAAATGTACCTACAGAATAAATATATGGATAATAATTCGTACATATATTATATAACTGAACTGAGCTGTGTGGTAGCGGCTACGAATACTACCAACCCTTACTTTACTCGTAGATGTCATAAAAGACGACTAAGAGCCTTATAACGACCTGGGCCTACTCCATCGGATACCGTTTGGTCAACAATTACATTCCCAAGGAGGGTTGACGTCTGGCAGGCGGCCGGTTATAAAACTATTGTCAATAACTTTTATAATATGTGCTATGAAAGAAGAGTACATATTGTATTGACCTCAAGTAATTGGTATAAGAGTAGGAAAATGAATGAGGAAAATGTATTTTACTGAATTTTATCGTACCGAAAGAAGGTGGAGTCAAGAGTCTCCGAAACCGGCGAGCGTGTATGAAGAGAATTATGAATGTTGAGAAAGCGAATGAAGTATGCAAGGATAGAGTTCTCTGGCACTGTGTTCTCTCTGCCTACCCTGCAAGGGATATGGCGTGATGATATGTATGTATGTATTTTATTTTTTACATCAATTTTCCTATCAGTATAATGTTAGTACTTATTAATCTAATATTATACGGCAATTTTTTTTCCGTGTGGTGATGGAGTTGGAATACAATTCACTACCCCCTTATCTTACCTGTGGGTGATCGTAAGAGACGACTAAGGGATATGCAACACATATAATGCAAGAGAGGGAAAACTCGAAACAACCCCCTATACCAACTGACCAGCGTGGTGTGGTAGGTTAATTTCCCTCACATGATGGAAGAGGTTCGAGCCCAATAGTGGGACATTTAGGAGCTGAGATGATGATGATGATAAAACTGCAGTATGTACCTACTTCAGGTAAACATCAGAAAACTTTAATTACTTAGTCCAAATTTACAAAATAATCTAATTAACTGAGAGCCTATTAAAAACGCTGTGTAAAAAATAGAAGAATTAAAATATATATTTTTGAAAAATATTTAAAGCACTAATTTTTAGAGTAGGATAAATTCATTTAAAAATGGTTATGACATTATAATATCTAGTGGAATAACGGGAATTTGCAACAACACACGTCGCACATAAGTATTTAATTATTTACGAGAGAAATGAAACTTGCACTGATACTGTATTATATAAATTAAGCTCTCTTATAGACTCCGAGGAGGACCAAATGTAGGTCTACAAAGGATAACAAACATAATACTCAGTATTAGAAACCTTTTTACGAGGACATCTTGAAAGCCATTTATATTTTTAAAACTCACTTTACGGTGCTTATAGGTAACATCAACGAAAAGTACTTATATTATTTAAAAGAGCAATAATAAGCTGGAAATCAGACCATACATGTTTAAATAGAAATATTAGTCTCAAAATTAGCTGATTATCTGGCAAAGTAAAAGACCAACATAAAAATTTCTTTTCAGAAAATGGCCATAATGAGAATTAAACTGGAGTAGCATCTTTAAAAGGAGCAATGGATGTGCGCTGCACATTTTTATGCAACTTTCCATCATAGAATTTTTATAAATATACTTCTGACTATAGTTGGTGAAGAATCAATTGAAATACGTGCTTATCTACAATGAATGCTAAAAAAGCACCATAGGTTTAGCTTATATGTATACTATATCATTTGGCAATCATTGACATTTATTAAGTTTATTACTATGACATCTAAAATGTTTTTCTATGTATTTACTAGATTCAGAGCTATTAAAACTAAAGCCTAACACCTAAATTTCAGGTTATATGCTAAATCATAACATAATCATAGATACATACATACATATCATCACGCCATATCCCTTGCAGGGTAGGCAGAGAGAACAGTATGCCAGAGAACTCTATCCTTGCATACTTCACTCGCTTCCTCAACATTCATAATTCTCTTCATACACGCTCGCCGGTTTCGGAGACTCTTGACTCCACCTTCCTTCAGTACGTGACTAATCTGGTCTAGGTAGGTGAGTCTCGGTCTCCCCCGGTACCTACATCCTTCCACTTTAACATAATCATTGATTCAAATTACTGAAATTTAACATTTAATATGCTTGATTATTTATAAAAACCCGATTACGAGCGAAAAATGATTGTTACAAGTAGTATTCGAACCTCCACCTATTGGAAATCCGTTCCAATCATGCAGCCACTTACACCACCGTGAACTACTGTAGGACAAATTACTGAAATTTAGCATTTAATATGCTTGATTATTTATAAAAACCCGATTACGAGCAAAGAAGAATAACAGAGTTGTATCATCGTTTGATAACATCCATCATCATCATCTCAGTTCTTACACGTACTACTATTTGCCTCGAGCCTCCTCTACAATGCTAAGGAAATTAACTTTCTATACTATGCTGGTCAGATGGAATGGTACAGAGATTTATTTCGTGTCTTCCTATCCTGCAGTGACGTCATTTATCTGCTTCCGTCATTTAGTCGTATTTTATGATCATCCACGTGAAACTAATAGTGGTCATAAAATAGTCTATGAATAAAGACAATAGATTGTTAAGCTGAGTTTATAAATCAATCATTAACATAGAACTTGATATTAAAAATGTTATGTATCTCTTTTAATATACGTCTATAACTATGGTATAAACATTGAATAAGGTCTTTTGTATTTTCTCATACAAAACGATAAACATCATCGCATAAATCTTTTGTAACAAAAAGGAAAATGTTATATCGCGGAACATTGACAATGGAGTTCTATCTTAATTCACTTTTGTTCAACGTCATAGAGTTTCATTCAGACCGTCTCTTGGGTACTTAACCCTAACTTCAGCACAGTAAAATATATTTTCGCAGACATGAAAGTAAAATAAACACACGTTGTTAGTATAGGAAATTGGATTCCACTTTTCTTGGTAATGTTATAATTTTGTGTTTCTTAAATAAGATATAATCAACAAGGTTTATTGGTTGAAGTAAGGAAATGAGAATACAGGAAACATTGTATAAAATTTAATATTACAGAATCTTGAGAATCTCATTATTATTAATGCGAAACTTTTATTTAATAACGTAAAAATATCTCAACTGGTTTAAATAAAATTGAAAGAGAGATACTCTTTATCAATTAGTTTGAAACTGTTAGTATATAGTTATATAGGGGACCGCATAATACATACATACATAGTATACCACACGTCTGTTACCCAGAGGGGTAGGCAGAAACTACGGATTGCCATAAACAACGATCCTGACGTACCTCCATCCCTTCATTCAAGCTCATCACAGTCTTCATGCATGCTCTACGGTTACGCGTACTCTTAATCTAACCTTTCGCCAACACATCTTCAATTTGATCCAGAAAAGTACGACGTGGTCTTCCCTTTGTAATCGTCCTACTCACACTCGCTTTGTATACTTGCTTAGTCATCCTTTCTTCACTCATTCTTGTGTGTCCAAACCACCTCAGTATACCCTTTTTTATCTTTGTCGCTACTTCAAATTACTGAAATTTTTAGCATTTAATATGCTTAATTATTTATAAATACCCGAATACGAAACGAAATATAAATAATTAAGCATATTAAATGCTAAAAATTTCAGTAATTTGAATAACAAGGTTGTGTCATCGTTTAATACAATTCTAACTGTAAAGTTTGAAGTATTAAGTCTATACAATGTGCAAACATTGTCCGATAGATGGCATACGTCACCTTGAAGACGTAAGATATAATATGAAGCGAAATCTGCATGTCCTAAAATAGTTCACTATGGTGTAAGTGGCAGCACGGTTGGGCCGGATTCCCAATAGGTGCGGGTTCAAACCCCGCTTGTGACATAATTTGTCGCTACTTCTTCATTCATACCACAGCGCTGTTTTATAACACTATTCTTAGCATATTTACATAGCATTCCCTTCACATTTTTTTATTACAACAGCTTTTTTTTTGTTTTTTTTTTTTTGCGGTGGGCTATGGACGTCGCACCCCGCCAAATTGGTCCGGGGTGACGGCAGAGGAAGCGTGCAATCCCATTGACCCACCCTGCAAGCACCTCTTCTTCGCCGTGCGAGCGGGCCACCGGTACCCGATCTTTGTCTTCGGTGGCCACAACAGCTAATATCTTGTTACTGTCTATTAATTCGCCGTCATCTCTATAACGTGAAACTCATTTGTTCATTGCTTACGGTGGCAAACGAGCAGCAGCACACCTGACGGCAAATGTTACTACCACCCATGGTCCTTTGCAATACCAAGGGTATAGCTAGGCCGCTGCCTACCAATACAAGCCCCAAACCCACCAAGTTGGAGTGCCGGTTCTCTCGCTCACCGAACGAAGCGCAATAACATATAGCCATTACTCAGACGTCGATCTTCTGCGAGAGTTCCCCGGCTGTAAACAGAACACTGTCTGTTTGTGAATCAGTTTAAATTACATAATTTAATAAAAATATATGCGTAGTAACGAGATAAGAATAAAATTTTCGCCTTACTTGCCCGTGGGAATTGTAAAACTGGCTATGTCAGTAGCTTGCTAGCCTAGGACTCATATAACACCTTACAGAGATCGCGAACCGTGTCAATTATTGTACTATTCCCTCATTTTTGGGCAAATTTACTTCCTATTATTTATATAATAATAGATGTCGGAAAAATATCATTGTCGTGTGGTGATGGAGTAAGAATTCAATCATCACCCCCCTATCTTACCCGTGGGTAATCGAAAGAGACAACTAAGGGATATAAAATGCATATAATCTATGCAAGAGAAGGAAAACATGATCTGTAATACTAGCACGTCTGATCAACGTGGTTATAGTAGGGCAATTTTCCTCCTATTTTGGAGGAGGCTCGAGCCTAACAGTGGGACATATATGAGGTGGGATGATGATGAATGGATATCTAAAAGCTGAACGATAAATATGATGACAGTAGTCAGTAAGACAGTACACGCATTCCATAAAGTATATACATCTGCATCATAATAAAACACCTTTTTATTGTCCTTACTAATATTGTTAATGCGAAAGTAACTCTGTCTGTCTGTCGCTCTTTCAAGCCAAAACTACTGAACTGATCTAAATGAAATTTGGAACACAGATAGTCTAGAGCCTGATAAAGGACATAGGCTACTTTTTAATACAAAAAAAAGGTTTGTAAAGGGGGATGAAAATTTGTAAGGAATTATCGTCATCTTTAAAGCCAGAAATTTGAAACTTATTTTTAGGCTATTGATTAGATATAAATAAATATGACATTAAAATTTCGTAAAAAATTTACCCTTAAGTGGTAAAATAAAAATAGGGGATGAAAAACTTTAGGAAAGTAACCTTTTACGCGGGCGAAGCCGCAGACAGAAGCTAGCTTCAAATAAAAATAAACATAATGAAGAACAGTTTGAAGAAAATATTATTGGATTTGTTAAGGTAAATACCTTGTGTGTAATGGATACATCTTGTGCAAGTGGATCTAGTAACATTAATGTAATTATCAGAAATGATATATTATCGTTTTCGTAAGGCGGATACTAGATACCATTTTTTTTTTTTTTTTTTCGCAAGGTGGGACTATGGATGTGGTCGCGCCCCGGCAAATCGGCCCGGGGCGATGGAAGAGGCGGCGCGCAACCCCATGGACCCACCCTGCAAACACCTCTCTTCACCGTGCGAGCGGACCACCGGTACCCGATCTTTGTCTTCGGTGGCCCGCCCGGCGGATACTAGATACCATGCGAAATACAATTATTGTACTAATTTGCTATTCAATCCCCTCGCATGATGATCTAATATAAATTTGTTATAAAAATAGAAACTGCATATTACATTATTGCTATTATAAGCTTGCTACTTTCGAAGAAAGGATTCAAGATACCTATCGTCAATTTTTACTAATCAAAGAATCAAGAAAGTCTTTAGTTAAACTGAATATAACATTAATAAATTTTGCAACATAACTCTTTCTGTGTGGTGACGGAGTAAGAATACAATTTACCATCTCTATCTTACCCGTGGGGTGATCGTAAGAGACCACTAAGGGACATAAAATGCGTATAACATCTATGCACGAGAAGGAAAACACGAAACATAATCCTGTACCAACACGCTTGACCAGCGTGGTAAGTTAATTTCTCTCCCATTATGGAGGAGGATCAAGCCCAGCAGTGGGACTTAATCAGCTGAGATGATGATGATGAAAAATTAATAATATTTTAGTGTTAGTTATGTTAATGTCATAGAATTCTTATTATCTCACAAAGCCTACTAATATTATCATTGTGAAAGTTTATGAAAAGGTTTGGATGTTTGTTACTCGATTACGTGTAAATCGTTGAACAGATTTTGATGAAAATTGACACATAGATAGACCAACTCCTGGGTTAATACATAGAATAGTTTTCATTATAATACATTCATTGCCGAACGAACGTCTGGTTAAGAAGATATAAAATGCGAAAGTGGAAGGATGTAGGTACCGAGGGAGACCGAGACTAACCTGCCTAGATCAGATCGGTCATGTACTGAAGGAAGGTGGAGTCAGGAGTCTCCGAAACCGGCGAGCGTGTATGAAGAGAATTATGAATGTTGAGGAAGCGAGTGAAGTATGCAGAGATAGAGTTCTCTGGCACTCTGTTCTCTCTGCCTACCCTGCAAGAGCTATGGCGTGATGATATGTATGTATGTATACTTTTCATCCTTGTAATATGTGCCCTTGACTAACTTTCTAAAAGTAGGACTATTGTCCAATAGTTCTACTCTGAGAAAGTTGGTCTTTATGCGCGGGCGAAGCCGCGTACAGAAGATAGTATTATAAATGTGAAAGTTTATATGAATGTTTGTTATTCTTTCAGATAAAAATTACCGGATAGATTTTGATGGAACCTTACAATAACATAGATTATACATCAGATCTATAATCTATATTATTATTCCAATCTATATTTTTGTATATATATTATAATTTATAAAAACCAGATTACGAGCGAAAAATGATAGTCACAAGTGGGATTCGAACCCACGCCTATTGGAAATCCGTTCCAATCGTGCTGCCACTTACACCACCGTGAACTATTGTAGGACATTCAAATCTCACATCGTATTATATTTTCGTCTTTAAGGAGACGTATGCCATCTACCCGACAATTTTTACACATTGTACAGGCTTAAAACTTACTTCAAACTTTGCAGTTAGAATTGTATTAAACGATGACACAATCCTGTTATTCAAAACGATTGGAACGGATTTCCAATAATTTCAGTAATTCGAATATGTTATAATTTATAAAAATTCTATGTATTTTGATCAGAATGTAATAGTACGATAAGTATCAAATAAGTCAGAATAAGACCTGTCCTCTGAGAATTGAGTAATTGCTGATGGAGCTGCCTAAAAAGTTAATGTATAGTGAGATTATGTGTCTTAAATACTTTTAAATAAAAGTCCGCAACAGTGGCAATAATAATAACAGACTTTTTGTGCGTAAGCCTATAAATATCAAATTATCGTCTATAAATACATTTAAATTGCATTTTTTTAAAGGCTTTGTACTAAGGGAGTACTACGGGAGAATTCATAAACATATAATTAACGCGGCAATTACACCCAGACTCAGAATAATACTTTGTAGATCGCATAGTATTGTACTGCATAGGAATCGAACCCACGGTTGAATTTACTTTAACGAACTATATAATACAACATTATTTCTATATCATATGGAAAATATGTATGAAATAAAACTATATTTACGGATTCTATCGTGTTTAAATTTGATTTTTAATTTCCCGACGTTTCGAACACTTTACAGCGTTCATGGTCTGCCATGACCATAAAAATAGTTTTATCTATAGTTCTAATATGTAATGCTCGCATAAACGTCAGGAATCACTTTAAAAAATCTTATAGATTGCTATATAGAGCCGGCGTATGCTTATTATTATATCATGAATATTACTACTAACATAGCTTAAATACACGTAGTGTACAATTATTATGAACAATTGAATGATGACTGGAGTCGTGAATCAAAAAAAAAAAAACAACAGGCAGTCATGGGGACTGGCGATAGAAGTGAAAACTATTAACTTAAGACTAATTGAAATAATAATAATTTTCTAATTTTTATATAAAAATAAAAACCTATAAGTTTTCCCCTCCAAAAACGCTCAACGCGCCTAAAGAAGTTTTCATATAGCAATAGATATACTATTAGCATTAGCATGTCGGTGACGCGAACCTATAAGTTTTTCCCCTCCAAAACGCTCAACGCGCCTAAAGAAGTTTTCACTTCAAAAACATTACAGTTCAAAATTTGAGAAGATTTGACACATTGTGGTTCCAGTCACAGCGCGCTGTTCTCTTCCTATTTCGGATAATGTAACACTAAGAGATTGCTAAAAGAAGTACACTATGTTTCGAATAGTAGAATTCTAGTGGTAGAGCCACATTATTATCAGTTTTCTTTCTACAGCCGCGGTCTACTACTACACATGCTTAGGTGAGAGAGCGAGCCTAATCTTCTGGGTAGGTTTGGGGTTTTTTATTGGTAGGCAGTGGTCTAGCTGTACTCCTAATATTTCAAAGGTCCATGAGTGGCAGTAACACTTACCATCAAGAGCAATAAAAAAAAAGAATCATCATCACAGCCCCTAAATGTCCCACTGTTGGGCTCGGGCCTCCACCGTAATGGGGGGACGGGGGAAATTAACCTAATATACCGCGCTGGTCAGACGTGTTGGTATAGGGTTTTGTTTCGAGTTTTGCTTCTCTCACATAGAAGAGTATATATCAAATATGCATTTGATATCCCTTAGTCGTCTCGTACGATCACCCACTGGTAAGATATGGGGTGGTGAATAGCATTCTTACTCCGTCACCACACGGAAAAAAGAATAATAGATATAAGAATAAAAGAGAAAAAAGAATAATTGACTTATATTGAAATTCACATCAATATTAGTTGTATTTAATACCAGCACAAAAACCAGGTGAGGAAGTTACTTTACAGAATAATACAATACAATCATATCAAATATGCATATTTATTAAAAAAAAAATCTACGTAAATATTTTTTTAAATTAATTTTAAAAATATTAACGGTGAAGGTCACTTTTTAACTGTAAATATAGAAAGATGGGTACCAAAATAACATGAATCACTAGATAAATTGATCATAAGGATCTATCGGCTACTCCACCTGTCTGGTAATCTGAGCCGAATTTGACGAGGGTAGTCATAAATTCATTTTATATATTTTTCTTCGCGACTCGTCACATCTTTCATTCAGCCATACTTCAAAAACCATTACGAGCGTATTGAAAATTTGTTATCTTACGATATATTTTATGTCCATATTTTTTTTCTTTTTGCATTTTAAGCTAAATTTTGATTTCTATTATATGTATGTAGATTGTACATACATACATACATATCATCACGCCATATGCCTTGCAGGATAGGCAGAGAGAACAGAGTGCCAGAGAACTCTATCCTGGCATACTTCACTCGCTTCCTCAACATTTATAATTCTCTTCATACACGCTCGCCGGTTTCGGAGACTCTTGACTCCACCTTCCTTCAGTACGTGACCAATCTGGTCTAGGTAGGTTAGTCTCAATCTCCCGGTACCGGACCTACATCCTTCCACTTTCGCATTGTATATCTTCTTAATGTAGATTGTTATTATAGATAACTTCCAACTTATTTCAGAAATTGTAAAGTGAGAATTACTATGATTAATAAACTTCTAGGTAAATCGGCCTTAAATATATATTTTTCTTTAATTTATTTTCAATGGTTGTTATTCGCATTAGAACGCCTTATTATGTTAAATAATAATACGCACAATTTTAATTTTAGTAGAAAAATAAATATATTTCCATCAACTTTATTTTTGGTTTCGATTCTTGCAATTTTTTATATTAATGCTTTATTAATAAAATAAATAAATAAAAAAGCCTTTTATTTCCTTAATAGAAAGTATTTGTTTTTAGTTGTTAGTATTTGTTACTACCTGTAGTTGTTAGTATTTGTTACTACCTTTATGTACTTGGACAACAACAAAGTACCTAAGAGAATATGTGTAATCTTAGTTAGCTATATTCATACCCACACACATATCTACACATACACACACACGCACACATAATTATACATATTTTCACACATACATGTATTCGCATATATACACACACTTACACATACATACACACATATACATATATATATACGTGTGCATACATATGCACTGTATGCACATGTGTGTATATGTATGTGCATGTGTATGCACATACATATACACACACACACACACACATATACATACACATACACACACACATATATACATACACATACATATACGCACACACACACATATATATACATATATGCACAACAATCAACATACACATGCACACTCATATATATCTAATTATAATTTAACAAAAATGTATTTTAATAGGTAGGTAATTATATATTGTTCTACTGGAACCCCCCTCAGGTAAAGGCCTCCTCCAATGCTTTCCATTTCTCCCGGTCTTGGGCTATCTGTTGCCATTGTGGACCAGCTATCCTTTTAATGTCGTCGTCCCATCTAGTAAAAGGTCTTCCTCTATAGCGTTTGCCTGATGGGCCTTTCCATGATGTAACTGTTTTTGTCCATCTATTATCTTTAAGACGTGCTATATGACCGGCCCATTTCCACTTCGATTTTTGGCTAAAGCTGAGCGCGTCTATTGCTTTTGTTTCTGATCTTATTTTAGTATGTTTTATTTTTTGTACTCGCTTGATGTTTAACATACTGCGTTCCATTCCTCGTTGACATGTTATTATTTTATATATATTTTTTTTGGTAAATTTCCAAGTTTGACATGCATACGTGAGACAAGGAATGAGGCAAGAGTTCATGATTCTTGTCTTCAACTTGACAGGCATTTCACTCTTAAATATCTCCCTGTAACTCCAGTACTTATTCCATGTACGTTTAACTCTTCTCTCCACTTCTAGCTCGTTATTGTCTCTGTTGAATCCGATTTGTTTACCTAAATATAAATAATGGTCCACATAGTCCAATGGATCATTATCGATTGTTATTTTTAATTTTTTGAAGTTGGTCATGAGTTTGGTCTTTGCGATGTTCATATCCAGTCCCACTTGTCTGCTTGCTTTATGTAGAGTATCTAACATGTATTGTAGTTGTAAGGTTGATTCTGATAGTAAAACCAAGTCGTCTGCGAATCGTAAGTGGTTTAGGTAATTACCCTGAATATATAAGCCACAGTTTTTCCAGTCTAATTTGCTTATGACGTATTCTAGTACGGCTATAAAAATTTTTGGGGATATGGGGTCTCCTTGTCTGGCTCCTCTTCTGACTGGAAAGCTTGGGCCAGTGGTTTCCAGTTTCACTCTGCTTGAGCTATTACTGTAAAGGTGTTTGAGTATATTTATGTATTTTTGCTCTACTTTTTGGGCTTTTAGACTGTCCCATATACTTTCGTGAGAGATTGTGTCGAAAGGTTTCGATTCTTGCAATTTTTTATATTAATGCTTTATTACGATCGAATAATTATACAATTTTAATACAAATAAATAAAGTTAACCAATTACATTAATTATAAAATAGAGGAGAGGAAAGAAGACCCACCACTTTCACTTTCAACTTCGCCTCTAAACGTGGCATCCTCAGGATGATATCGTCCGAAGTTCGGGAGGACTCATCACAGGCGTAAGATTTCCTTATATCCTAATCCTTCTTGATCCCACCCTGTATTCCTTCTTTTCTTGAGGTGTGCGGTATATTGATTAACCGTGGGAAAGTAGTGGGTCTGTCTTCCTTTCCTCCGTTTTACAATAATAATCGATGTCCGCCATGTATCGCCTAATTCAATCAATTAATTACATTGATATTAATTTGCCATATAAAGTATGAACAACTTACGAAGCTTTTTTTTTTTGAATTGTGAATATGATAGAATAAAGGACAGAATAATTGAATTAGATATCTAACAATAACTAAATAACTTATCGCCTTAACTAACCAACGTCATGATTATGGTCCTAATCCCTTAGGCATTCCTTATATGAGGGTTACATTTCACCTAGAGTTTAAGTATTAAGAAAGCAGACTATATGACTCCATGTGGTCACCAAGTAAGAGTACAATTCATCATCTCATCGCGTGCCCATAGGTGATCATGGAAGACGACAAAGAGTATAATATGCAGATTACATCTACGCAAGAGAAGGAACACTCCAAATAAACCCTTAAAACAACATACCTGACTAGCATTGTAAGTAGGTATTTTTTTTTTATTGCTAATGGTGGCAAACGCTCCAGCAGCACACCTGGTGGTAAGTATTACTGCCGCCCATGGACCTTTGCAATACCAAAGGTATAGCTAGGCCACTGCCTACTAGTACAAACCCCAAACCCACCCAGTTGGGCTTCCGGCTCTCTCGCTCACCGAACAAAGCGCAATACCATATAGCCATTATTCAGACGTCGATCTTCTGTAAGAGTGTGGTACTACCTCGGATGGACCGGCCCGCGGCTGTAGACAGAGAACTGTCAATAGCGTAGTCCTTACACTAAATTTTCTTCCCATTAAGGAGGAGACTCGAGTCTAGCTGTGAGAAGTATGTGAATAGTAAATAATGTAGTTATAAATTCAAACAAATCGTATACAATAATTAATTTAATAGAAATGACACATAATTTTAATAACGTTAAGTTTTTATTAATAACAAGTAAATAAGATGACAGATAAATTAATTATTTAGAATAAAATATTGGAATCCGACGAAAGCAATGTGTTCTATTAAAATTATTAATCACGCAGTTCTTTCAGGAATAAAGCAATAATAGCTTAATAGTTTCAAAAGATCATACATTTAAATTTGCCCCTAGTGAGTTTATTTTTAGAATTCGCAATTGAAATTATGAATTATTTTTGTTATCGAACTCTACCAACGAAGCAATACTTCTAATAAATTGCCCCACGGAATTATTTGATGTAACGTGAGAAATAATTCGTCATATTTTTTTCTTTACTTCTCATACGCTATATGAGATAAAGGAAATATTTTTCGTATCCTCACAATCCATCAAAGCGTTATTGTTCACAGCTATATTTTACCTCAACAAAAATAGTGACGTAATCACATGTTTGACACCTGCTTAGCAGTAGGTAACATTGGAATATTGCGTAGTGTATTTTATTTGTTATAGAATCGTGTGCGAGTTTGCGAACAGCTAAGTAGGGATAATATGTAAGATTTCTGATTTTATTAATCGCGTATTTATACAATATAAATAAAATCACCAGTAAATGTGGTTGCAAATCTCAGATATGGCGATCATTTTTCGCTTGTCATCAAGTTTTTTATAAATATAGGTTATTTGTTAAATGCTAAATGTCAGTAATTTGGCATCGTTTAATACATAAAATTTTAACCGGAATAGTTAGAGTATCGCATCGGCAAATATATGGTTTGTTTAATTTAAAAAAAATCTAAAGATTTTAAATAGGTACTAACAACTTAGAAATTAGAATGTAAATAGTAGCAGGAATAGGTAATATTGATATAAATATTGTAGTGCCAACAACTTCCCTTAACCCAGATAAACCCTTCGCGATTTAGTGGCACGGTACACAATAAAGATTTATTTTTTCAAGAATCATCATCATCATCATCATTTTCCTACTCTTATCCCAATTACTGCACAGATGGCGTAGTGGTTAAGATACCGACCTTCCGTGCCAGTGCCGTGGGTTCGATTCCCACGCAGGACATTACTTTGTGTGATCCACAAAGTGTTGTTCTAAGTCTGTGTGTAATTTGTCTGCGTTAATTGCATGTTTGTAAAGTCCCCTGCAATACAAGGTTTATTTCCTTAGTGCAGGGCGGTGTCTATAAAAAAAAAAAAAAAAAAAATTACTTGGGGTTGAATCAATATGTACTCTTCTTTCATAGTACATATTGTAAAAGTTATTGGCAATAGTTTTATGACCGGCCACCAGCCAGAGGTCAACCCTCTTTGGGAATGTAAGTGTTGACCAAACGGCATCAGATGTAGTTGTCCTAGGTCGTTATAAGGCTCTTAGTCGTCTTTTACGATCTCCACGAGCAAAGTAAGGGTTGATATTATTCGTAGCCGCTACCACACAGCATATAAATAAAGATAAAATAAATAGATAACGTCTGGATTATTCCCATAAAGACTAAGATACAGGTGAAACATTTGGATATTTTACGAGGGACCACGCTGGTCTACTTAGATAGGAATTTCCAGTAGATGCAAGTTCAATCCTATATGTGACAATATTTTTTCTTGTTTTACAATTTATACAATACTTTTTGATATAAAATTAGTTTTATGGAATTTATCGATTTTTATTTTGTTTCTACTATCGTGACTTACGTATACTTTTTAATACGTATGGTCATAAGAAATATTCTAAGAAGAAATAATAATACATATGTGAAAATTGTTTTATTTTACAATTTATACTTACAATTTGACAGATCATAGTCTCAGTATACTCTGCTCAAGACGCCCAAAGCAAAGACAGGGCAAAGTGACTCAACATAATCTGGCAAAATACTTCTCTTTGCCTATTAAGCGAGTCACCGAAACCGATTTCTTAACATCAGTGGCTCGCTTGACGTGTTACCCTTTTGGTTATCTCTTGACATCTGCGTCGGCACGTCGCTTTCACAGTTGTCGGATTAATATCCGGTCTACAAGAGCTAGCGACCCCTATTTTTTTACCATTTTGTAAAATGAATAAAGAAATATGTCAAACGCACGTAATATATAAAAGTTATTTCCTCTCATATATTTTTATTAAATTATTATAGTAACATAATTCATACACACATACATATCATCACGCCATATCCCTTGCAAGGTAGGCAGAGAGAACAGAGTGCCAGAGAACTCTATCTCTGCATACTTCACTCGCTTCCTCAACATTCATAATTCTCTTCATACACGCTCGCCGGTTTCGGAGACTCTTGACTCCACCTTCCTTCAGTACATGACCAATCTGGTCTAGGTAGGTTAGTCTCGGTCTCCCTCGGTACCTACATCCTTCCACTTTTGCATTGTATATCTTCTTAACCAGGCGTTCGTTCGGCATTCTTTCCACATGTCCGAACCATCGGAGCATTCCCTTTCGCATCTTTACACCAATACTCTCTTTCATACCTACTCGCTCTCTTACGTCGTCGTTACGAATGCGGTCGGTCAGCCTAACTCCACAGATTTTCCGCAGAGATCGCATTTCGACCGCATTAATTTTACTATCATACTCTTTTCTGCATACCCAACTCTCGCTTCCATACAGTAATGTTGGGACAAGCACTGCGTTATGTATTGCTACACGTGCCTTCTGGCTGAGGTGGTGGCTGCCGAGAAGTTGCCCCAACGTAATTCAATATAATTCGTACGCTGAAAATGGTTAGGAATTATGTATGTAGGCAATAATCATCATCATTATTATCCTGATCTTATCCCAATTACTTGGGGTGTACACAATATGTACTCCTCTTCCATCATACATACTGCAAAAGTTGTTGATTGGATTGGTTTTATGACTGGCCATCTGCCTGACTTCAATTTTTTTTGGGAATGTAAATGTTGGCCTGAAGACATCTGATGGAGTTGGCCCAGATGGATATATTAGCTCTTAATTGTCTTTTAACCACCGCTGTACAGCTTATGCTGAGATAGAACTTTTTTGTTTAATATATTTTTTTTTATCATTATTCCTGCAACGTAACGACGACGTAAGAGAGCGAGTAGGTATGAAAGAGAGTATTGGTGTAAAGATGCGAAAGGGAATGCTCCGATGGTTCGGACATGTGGAAAGAATGCCGAACGAACGTCTGGTTAAGAAGATATACAATGCGAAAGTGGAAGGATGTAGGTACCGAGGGAGACCGAGACTAACCTACCTTTTTTTTTTTTTTTTTTTTTTATTGGTGGGCTATGGGTGCGTCTCGCCCCGCCAAATCGGTCCGGGGTGACGGAGAAGGCGGCGCGTGATCCCATAGACCCACCGTAAAATCCTCTCTCTTCGCCGTGCGAGCGAACCACCGGTACCCGATCTTTGTCTTCGGTGGTCCGCTAAGCGGTTTACCCTCGCGGGTTCCTCTCGTCGACGCCCCGACAGATTTCGCCGTCGGGGCGTCGCCCTCACGCGGTGGCCTCGCGTCGGGTGACCGGACAATTCCCCGGTCCGATCACCCGAGGCCTGGGTTAGGGCGGCATCAGGCGCAGGTATTCGCGCCTGCGCCGCCCCGGCCGCTGGCGGCGGCCCGGGTCGCGGGAGTCCTCGCTGACTCGTTCCGCCGCCTCCTTCCGCGAGATGACAGCCTCGCAGAAGGCGGCGACCGCGTCCCAATTCCTGACGCTGTCGACCATCGCCCTCGCGACAGCCGGCAGTGACAGGTCGGCACCGATAATAGCGACGAGGTCGCGGCACTGCCCGTCCCAGCCCAAGCATTCCTCGAGCGTATGTTGCGCCGTGTCCTCATCACTACTGCAATGATGGCAGCCCGGAGTCCACTCCCTGTACACGACCGTGTGCAGGTATTTCCCGAAGCACCCGAGTCCCGTCAACACCTGCACCAGTCGGAAGGTGAGGACCCCGTGCCGCCGCTCCATCCATTTCATCAATACGGGCCGGAAGGCTTCGACGGTCACGATACCGTATCTAGTAACGCGTAACCCAACGGGCGATGACGTCTCGGCGGGCGTCCTCGCGCCAGGTGGCTATCTCGCTCAACGATGGGGAGCCACCCTCCTCGCGCACTGAGGTAACCCGCCGGTAGAGGTCGGAGAGCATCTCCGCCTCTAGGTCCCACGGGGGTGTCCCGGCCAATAGGCACGCCGCCTTTGTCGACACCGTGCGGTACCCGCGAATGGCTCTGACCGCCATGGCTCGCTGTGGCCTCCACAGAACCGCCCTGAGCTGGGCGTTCAGAGCCCTCGCCCACACGGGTGCGCCGTACATGGCCATCGAGCGGATGACCCCCGCATACAGCCGTCGGCCCTCGAAACTGGGTCCGCCCACATTCGGCATGAGCCGAGAAAGGGCGGACGCCGCGCCGACCAGCCGGGGAGCAATCTGTCGGAAATGCTCCCGGAACCACCATCGCCCGTCGAGCACCAGACCCAAGTACTTCATATGGGCCTGGATGTTGATCTGGATGGAGTTGACGACTAACGAGGCGCCGATTGGCAGCCTTACGCGTGGCCCATGGAATAATAGAGCCTCCGTCTTATTTAAGGCCACCCTGAGCCCCAGCGCCTCGATTCGCCTGACCATCTCCTCGGTGCCGAGAGTGGCCAGGCTCGCCGCCTCTTCGAGTGTCCTGCCCCGGGCTGTGACGAGCGTGTCGTCAGCATAGCACACCAAGCTCAGCCCGGGGGGGAGACTCCCTCTCAACGCCCAGTCGTACCCGATGTCCCACAGAGTCGGCCCCAGAACCGACCCCTGTGGAACACCGCACGACATGGGCGTCCGCACAATGTCCCCTGCGGGACCCGCGCAGAGGATACTGCGCCCCTCCAAATAGTCTGCCACCAGCCGCCTGAGGTACAGGGGCACTCCATGGAACCGGAGCGCCTCCTTGATGCAGCTGAATGGCAGACTATTGAATGCGTTGGCGATGTCCAGCGACACCGCCAACAGCACTCCCTTGCCGGCGACAGCCTCCGCGGCCGTCTGCCTCAGGCGTAGCAAGGCCCCGATGGTCGAACGCCCCCTCCTAAACCCATATTGAGCGTCCGACAGATCGGGCCCCACCTCCTCCAAGTGTCGGACGATGCGGGCAGCGAGGACACGCTCCAGCAACTTACCCACATCGTCGAGAAGCACGATGGGCCTGTAGGCCGACGGCAAATCCGGGGGCCGTCCCGGCTTTGGCAGGAGAACCAACCTCCCCTCCTTCCAGCACTCAGGGAACCGTCCAGACTTCAGACAGGCGTTGAACAGTTGCCTGAGGCGAGGCTCGAAGTGCTCGAGGAGCGACGTCAACACCCGGACTGGTATTCCGTCCGGGCCGGGGGCCGTGGTGGCGGAGCGAATCCGCGCCACTGCCGCCCCCACTTCCGACTCCGTCACGGGTGGAACACTCTCGTCGTCCGCCTCCCGGTCTTGATCTGGCGAAGCCATGACCGGGGGCGTGTGTCCCGACTGCCGTGGAAATAGCTCCTCGATCACCCTACAGAGGAAGTCGGGCTGGAGGGTCTCGGTGAGGGGGGGGGCCTGCGCGCGAAGCTTGTTCAGCGACGCACGATACGGGCGACCCCAGGGGTCACGGTCGAGACCGTCCAACATCTCCTGCCAACTCGCATCCTTGGCGGCTCGGATGGCCAGCCGAAAGGCAGTACGCGCACTGCGGTACGCCTCGTACAGCTGGCCCTCCCGCTCAGCGTCGCGGTGACGCCGCCGGCTGCGGGTGTAGGACCTTCGGGCACTGATACACGCCGCGCGAAGGTCCGCCAGTCTTGGGGACCACCAGTAGACCCCCTGCCTCGGAGGTAGACGCCGCACCCTGGGCATGGCCGCATCGCAGATCTGCGTTAACGCACTGCGGATGCGGACAGCCTTAGCGTCCACTCCGTCCGCTGGGGGCGGTGAGGACAGCCACGTGTGAACGATGGCCGCCTCCGCCAGTAGGTCCCTATCAAGACGACCCACAGCCCACCGCGGAAACGCGGGAGCTCCGTCCGCCCTGTGACCCCTACCGGGTTCCCGGGGGGAGACCTCCATCCGGATGTACCGGTGGTCCGACAGGGTCTCCGCCTCCTCCAGGACACTCCAGTTCCTCACCCGTGGCGCGACAGCGGGGTTAGCGAACGACAAGTCCACTATCGACCCGCCCTGCTGCCGCACACACGTGTTCACTGAGCCCCTGTTAACAACACAGAGGCCCAGTGAAGCCGCCCACTCAACGACCGCCCGCCCGCGGTCGTCCGTCATAGGGGACCCCCACGCCGTGGATTTGGCGTTGAAGTCCCCCAGGACCAGGACGAGGCCCGGTGCCTGTCGCCGTATCGAAGCCTCCAAGGTGGTGAGGGAGGCCCTGAAATCGTCCATTCTCCTGTTAGGGGAGAGGTAAACACTGTAGAGTGTGACCCCTCCCCATTCCGCAGCGACAAATTCCTCGCCCCTATCCAAAAGGGATAAGGACGGGAAGTGTCGCTGCGTTGAGACGACGATTGCCGCAGTTCCGTTTCGGCTGACCACCCAATTGGGGCGATCAGGCACGACGTACGGTTCCGCGACTACGGCTGCACCAATCGACCACTTCGCCATGGATTGCAGGAGGAGATCCTGCGCTCCGGCGGAGTGGTTGGTGTTGGCCTGCAGGAGGTGAATGGATTCTGCAGCCATTAGTGGGCCGTATCCATCACCTCCGCCTCGCCAGTGGGCGATCGGGCCGCGCTAGGAGCGGGAGCGGCCGTGGTCGAAAGGCCGCCCCGCCCCTTTGGGGCCGAAGCAGGAGGTCTGCACGCCCCAGAACCCATGCGGTGCTTGGCGGGCTTATTGCCCGCCGCACACGCGGGGCAGTGGGGCGGGGCGGCGCAAGATGCCGCCACGTGCCCGGTCTGACCGCAGCGGAAACACAATCCGCCGCAGTCGAAGCAATTGGTGCACGTCGGTCGAGTGTGTCCGACCGCCATCCACTTATAGCACCTCGCAGGCCGGTGCTCAAGCACGGTTACCCGCGCCGAGCTCCAGCCCACGAGGAGCCTGCCTGAGCCGGCCAGTTGCCTGACCGACTCCCCCGGGCACTGCGCCCAGGCAGCACCTACGCCACCCGGACCGGGACGAATGGCACCGACCCGGACGGTGTCTATGGGACACCCGGGTTTCGAGGCAATAGCCTCCCGGATGTCTTCCACCGTCACGGAGTCGTCCAGACCCGAAATGCGCATTTCGGCGCACTTGACGGGCCTGGCGATCCTGATGCCACCCTCCTCGGCGAACAGGCCTCGCAGCTTCTCAGCTACGCTGTCAGCCGTCTTGGCGCCCTCGGCCCCTGAGAACTCGAGGATTCGAGCCCCCGTCCGGGCCTTGCGGGTCCTGGCTTCGACGCCTCCAATATCGGAGACGTCTAGCTCCCGCCGGGCCTTCCTCAAGACGGCCTCGTAGCTGAGGCCCTTCTCGGCCGCCTCAGGCAGCACAGTGATCACCACTGCGGCTGTCTTTGGCGGCTTGAGCCCCTTGCGCGACCTCTTCTTCTTGTCGCCAGCTCCTGCCTTGGGAGCGGAGACCTCAGCGGCGCGCTTGGCCTCCGCTCTCCTTCTTTGGCCGCGACTCCTTCTATCGCGCTCGGCCACCTGCCAACCCTCTTCGGGTACGGCAGTCGTGCCAGACGTGGAAGGCCTTGTCGCAGCCTCGCTGGTCGTCGCCGGCGGTTTCGTTGCGGGCGGCTTCAGCGGTCCGGCAGGAGCTAGCGCCGTCTTCCTCCTCAGGGCAGGTCCCTTCGGAGCGGGGCCGGGGCCTTTGGGCTTAGGCCCGGCCGCGGCCGCAGCGTAGCTCCCCACGCGGCCACCCTGACAAGGCAGCGGGGCGGGGGCTGGTGCCGTATGTGGCCGCTTATCTGCGGCAAGAGGCGGCTGGACACGTGGTTCTGGAGGCAGCCTTGCCTCCAGAACGGCGAAGCGCGCATCGAAAATTTTGCCCACTGCGTCGATTATCGCGCGCAGGGACTCATCCGGCAATCCCCCCACCGCAGGCAGCGGGGTTGGCAGCGGGGTTGGCATTGGGGTCGGCAGCGGGGTCGGCGCCTCCGGTTGAGCCTCCACCGGGGCCCGCTCCGAGACGCTTGGCGACTTCTTCGCCGCGGCGCGAGTCGTCCTCCTCGCTACCGGGACAGGTGTCGGCTCGGTGGCCGTGACGGCTTCAGCCGTCGGCGTGCCCTCCGCAGCGGGGGGCGTCGTCCTCGCCGCAGGGACGGGTTTCACCGCGGCAGCTGTTTTGCGCGCCTTGGCCGACGGCTTTGGCGCAGGCGGTAGGAACTGCGCCATCTGGGCCCGCAGGTCAGCCATGTCTTTGGCCAACATGCGGTTTACCTGACGCAGCGACTCCAGCTCGGACCCCAACTGGCGGTTTAGGTCCCGCAGGCCTGAGACCTCGCCACTAAGGCGGGCATTTTCAGCCTGCAGGTCCAGGGGGCCGTCGCTCGCAGCAGGCGCCGCCTCACGCCGAGGAGTCACCGACCTTCTTCCTGCTACTGCGGCACCTCGTCCCCTGCGAGAAGCCGGCACCTTCGGTGGAGGCATGATGGTCCCGCTCCCCTCGGAGTCGGCGCCCGAGCTGCCTCCCTTGCTCAGGGGGCGCTTTCGCACCTGCGAGGGGAGGGCCTCCTCCCTGGTCTTCTCAGCCGCCGCCACAGGACGCGGCGACGACTTAGCGGGGGCTTTAGCGTCTGACCCGCTATCTCCTCTGGACGGCCCTGCGGATATACCGCCCTCGTCCATCTTAGCGGCAGATCTGCTGCCCTCATCCACGGACGGCTCTGCAACGTCACTGTCGCCCTCGTCCGTAGACGGCTCTGCAGCATTTCTGCTACCGTCCTCCTTTTCAGCGGCGGCAGCCTCTCTCCGCGCACGCCGCTCCTCCATCCTCCTCTTGTAGCTGGAAGCCTGCCCCCGGCTCTTCCTGGGCGACTTCCGCTTCACTTTTTGGGCCTCCACGATTTGTGCCGGGCCCTTGGCGGACGCCTCAAGTCCTGAGGATGAGGCGTCGTTGTCAGTTTTTCTTTGGCTTGACAAGGCCGTGGTGTGAGAATCACACAGATCGTCGGTGAAAAAGGTTTTTTTTAAGTTGGTATCCATATGATTCCCACGAGTAGGGGAGATACACTACGTCAACCCGGGCAGAGATCCCTTTACCCGGGCAAGCCTACATTTACCAACCAGGGGGGCAGCCGGTGCCCTGGCTGGAGCGTGCTAACGACAGAACAACCCATCTGCCATGCATCTTCTCGCCGCACGCCAGAACTTAAGATTCTGGGTGATTTCCGAGTCCGAATGTTACTTCGAACTCTTTATAGAGGTTGTCTTCCTCGCGGTCCAGGCGGTTAAGCCAAGACCCTCGCTCCTGAAACTAAGACAAGCAAAGAATCAGGTTTACGATGTGTGGGCGGTGGCAAGTGCCTGCCCAGCCCTCAAATGAATGAGTGACTGAGCCCGTCCCGATATTTCGCGTCCTATAGCCTCTACTACGACTGTAGTAGAGTAAGGAGCGAAATCGCGCAGATATTCGCTACGGACGACAGTACAACAGAAGAACTGGGGACCGCCGCCCGCACCCAGGGTACACCGCGTGGAGGTTTCTGGGATAGTACCCCACTAACCTACCTAGACCAGATCGGTTATGTACTGAAGGAAGGTGGAGTCAAGAGCCTCCGAAACCGGCGAGTGTATATGAAGAGAATTATGAATGTTGAGGAAGCGAGTGAAGTATGCAGAGATAGAGTTCTCTGGCACTGTGTTGTCTCTGCCTACCCTGCAAGGGATATGGCGCGATGATATGTATGTATGTATTATTCCTGTTCCTTATCTTTTTAGGAAATCATACTGTAGAATTCAAAATTAATAATTTTCTTTCTTTCTTTTACGACATCTACGAGCAAAGAAAGGATTAGTAGTGATAATGGTATTCGCAGTTGCTACCACACAGCAATCAGCTCTTCATCTCAGCTGCGTGTAATATACACGCAGCTGAGTTTGAGCCTCCTCGGACGTAGGAGGGAATTTGACGTGCTACCTTTCAGATAAGTATATAATAAGTATGTGTGTATATATATATATATATAATAATGTACATCCTACAAACAAGGTAGACCTCGATTTATTCATGTCATTGGAAAGCTAGCCAACTCAAATCACTTCTTAACTAGGTTAGAAGGTTTTTCTGTAGTGATGTACTTTATCGATACTTTAAGATTATTTTATTTATAATTTCATATTTTTCCTTTGAAAACAAATTAGCGCAAGGTTTCTTTTTACCCGACTGCGCGACGCAAAGGAGTGGTATTGTGTTTAACAGTCTATGTATGTATGTATGTTTGTATGTATGTTTGTATGTTCCTTTGAAGCACTATATAGACCAAACGCCTTGGCCGATTTTTATGATTCGCACGTCAATCGATTTCTCTTAAACCGGCAAGTGTCACTAAAGATATAACGTTAATGAAAATTCAATATGGCGACTACTGGACGCCATATTGTGAAAATTAATAAAATTAAAGTCAACAAACTATATCGAGTGGGGTATCGTTAAATAGGTATTTAAAAATTATTTTTAGTTTTCTCTCAAGATTTTCCAATTTGACTGGCCGTTTAGGATCTATATCGATTTAAATTTTCGTAACAACCTTTCTCAAATATAGGTTTATTAGACAGTAGAAATTTACAATGAAAAGACGAAAAATTCATATAACTGGATGTGGATGGACATATACTGAAGTATCTAGTAGGTATATTGTCCAATATACCATAGATAGTCCTACCTAAAGTATCTAATGTCTGACGCGGTCGCCCATCTCCAATTTCTAACGATTTAGTACTCAACTTCAGTCGAAAAAGTATATATAGTTAGGTACTTACCTACTTATTAATAAATAAGATAACTATAGCTACCTAGGTATTCATAACTAAAAAGTATAAAATAAAAAAATCAAAAAACCCGACTGCGTAAAAAGTAACCCAAATTACGTACATAATAAAAAAACTGAAAAGAATAAAACAAGCCTTGCGATCACAATGCTTGTGTCGTTAGTGTATTAAAATGGACAAAACAAACGGTTAAATTTTAACAGTAGTAAAGGTTGAAGACTTTTTGAAATAGATTTAACTCTGTAAATATCAAACCCATATACAGATTACAGTACATAAATTTAAAAAGGGATATTTTTTATAGCTCTATACTCAAATATATAATAAAGTATTATAAGAATAATCATTAATAATGTTTTCATATTAAATTAATTTAAAGAATACTTTTCAAGTTCCAGTTTTAAATATGCCATTTAATATTAATGTAACTGTGAAATGTAGAGCTCAAAAATATGCAAAGAGATAATTATGAAAAAAAAGTAAAACAAAACCGTCATCATTATCTTTTAGCCTTTTGCCAAACTCTCGCTAGATAGAGACTTCCCCCATACAATGGCATATGATGCGGTAAATTTTGAAGTAGTCACTACATTAATTGCCACGCTTGACAAACGCGTTGACGATCACAAAATAAATAAAAAAGATGTCATCCATCGACATTTAAAATATAAAAATTGTCCAACTCTATCCGGGCAGGTCAGCAGGTAACGATTTTCCCCTGCCTATCCTTCCGATATTCAACGAGCCACTCATATTCTCGGGAGCAAACATTCAGTCGAGAGTAAAAAATTGTATTACTAGTATTTTATTTTTTGAAATTGTTAGTTTGGTATGTTTATTTTCCTGAGTACGCGTGTATTAGTTCCTATACGGAACTAATACACGCGTACTACTCTTATGCTGCTAAAGTGTAAACATTTTAAATGTTATAATGGTTTCTGATCTTTACGCGAGTATTACACATTTGAAATGAAACTACTTTTACGGATTCTATCGCGTTTGTATTTGATTTTTAATTTCCCGACGTTTCGAACACTTTACAGTGATCATGGTCACGGGAGGACTAAGGTGTCTTATGTCCAAAAGTCATCGTTATTATAGAAACTTATATCTACCCGCTATAATATCAGTTATTAAAAGTTAGATCCACATTTTAATACAAATTCATTACCAGTACCAAAATATATGTATTATATAGTTCTATATGTAAAAAAAATATATATTGTTTATGAACAGTTATATTAAACATTTAATTTATGATAATTATTATATTGTCGCAATTTACTAGTTTAAAAAATCTAACAAAAGTTATTACAAGGTAGCTTACCTTGCTATATTTTAAATATCTATTATTAATCATAAAATTCCTTCGCAATGGAAGAGAAAATGACTCAATACATTACTCTGTCGGGATTCATTTTCAACTTCCCTTCTCTTACAAAATATATTATTTAAGTCCTTAGTTGTTAAGGAATGTAATGATTCATAATATTCTTTATCCATCGTCACCATATGAACTAATAAAACCAACTCTGGTTACCAATTACATTCCCAAGGAAGGTTGATATCAGGCAAGTGGCCAGTCAAAAAGCTATTAATAGCCTTTGCAATATGTACCTACTATGAAAGAGGAGTACAAATTTCGTTAACCCCAAGTAAATGAGATAAGACCAAATTATTGATGATTTTTACGATTTCCACGGTAAGGGCTTTTCTGAACCCATATGAAAAATATAAAATATCTTGATAAAAATGGTTTAGGTAACTTTGGTGATAAGCATTAATCCAAAATGTACTCCAAAATATCGACAACTTTTGTTGAATAGTAGAGGTAGAGAGTAGTTACAGGATCTCAACGTAAAAGAACTGACATGAAGTAACATTAAAATGAATCATCATCATCTCAGCCCACACACGTCCCACTGTTGGGCTCGAACCTCCTTCATAATGAGAGGGAAATTGACCTACTATACCACGTTAGTCAGACGTGTAGGTATAGGGTTTTGGTTTCGAGCTTTTCTTCTTTCGCATAGATGTTATATGCGTTTTATATCCCTTAGTCGTCTCCTACGATCACCCACAGATAAGATAGGGGTGGTGAATTGTATTTTTACTCCGTCACCACACGGAAAGTTTAAAATGAATGTTTCGAAAAATATCTGCTATACTTATGGAGCTAAATTGTTGCTTTTCACTGATAAATAATTGCTAAAACTACTGCAGACTAACATTTTCATTATTATGAATGATCTCGTTTAAAACACAATTTGCATTTTCCACTTGCAATGCAGATTTTGTGTCAGTAAATCTAAATTGATATTAAAATGAGGCATAACTTTGGGAGCATTTGTGCAGTCTCTAATTTAAATGCTCTTGTTTGGACTTTAAACAGTTTTGATAGATTTGAGTGATGTTGAATTTAAAATATTAACTCGATGCAAACAAAAAAATACGTGTGGCACTCGGGGACTGCCGCGGTAAAGCTATTGCATAGCATTTTTTATCAACTTATGCAATTATAATTATTTATTTATTTTTATTTCTGAAAACACAAGCATGAGTAACAACGTGTTACTAAAACGGAATATTCTGAAAAGCTGTCCGTCCGACGAATTTCTCTGTAAGGGTGTAAATGCGAGGTGTATTTCGCTTTGATATTTTCACCTTACAATATAAACAATAAAAATCACATTGAACGGATATGTCAAAGGTCACGGGTCAGAGCTAGTATATGAAAATAACTCGCATCTCACAGAACAAAGCAAATAATTACAATACAATGTTGTTTCACAAGAATATACAAACATAACTAATACATACCTACTAAATAACATTTTTTTTCTGCGAGGCATAGTCTTGTGTAGATATGATGTAAAAACATTGACTAAAATAAATAGGTAAGAATAAAATATCATGGCCGTCAACATTAATAATAGGAATTTGAAAGGGCCGTTTACTTTTTCAGTTCTTTGTAATTATAAGTTGGCAAAATTTTCTCCTAATTCTCGTTCTAAGTTACAATTTCAATCACTGTACATAGTATACACTGTAGATATATCTATATATATATATATATATATATATATATATATATACCTATACATAAACATAGAGAAGAAAAACTCTAATTAACAACCCATCCAACCAGCGTATTATTTTGCAATTGAACTACCTACTGTACAGTAGAACTACTATATAACAGTTCAACTGCCGTTATCTTGAGGAGAAGGCTTGACCCTGGCAGTATGAAGTATATGAGCTAAGATGATATAAGAAATAAAAAATAGTCTATACATACAATGGAATGGAATGAAGGGAATGCTCCGATGGTTCGGACATGTGGGAAGAATGCCGAACGAACGTCTGGTTAAGAAGATATACAATGCGAAAGTGGAAGGATGTAGGTACCGAGGGAGACCGAGACTAACCTACCTAGACCAGATCGGTCATATACTGAAGGAAGGTGGAGTCAAGAGTCTCCGAAACCGGCGAGCGTGTATGAAGAGAATTATGAATGTTGAGGAAGCGAGTGAAGTATGCAGAGATAGAGTTCTCTGGCACTCTGTTCTGTCTGCCTACCCTGCAAGGGATATGGCGTGATGATATGTATGTATGTAAAAATAGTCTATCTATTTACGTGGTTTGTATTTTAAATAACTTTACTTTTTACTACATGAAAACTTGTTAAGATTTTTATGAAAACTACTCCCAAAAATTGCCGGTAAAAATATTGGAAACACTTGAAGTCATTCTTTCAGCCAATCTTTTTTTTATGTGAATCTATAGGCTATGGTGTAGTCACACCCTGCCAATCTATTCGTGGCAACGAAGGCGACAGCGAGCGATCTCATAACCTGCCGTAGACGTACCTCTCTAGCACTATGTGGGCAAACCAACGATATTCAGTCCTTGTCATCGTTGACCTGTCCGGCGGATTACTTTTACAGATTCGGATCGACTTCCCGGCAACTTTCGCTGCAGGGGTGTCGCCCTGACGTGGTCTGGGTTTTCTTCTGTTACAGATTAAGCCCCTGTCCAATCATCCACTGTCTCGACTAGGACGGCATCAGGTAGATACTCGCGCCTATGCCGCCCGATGCACCAATGATGGGGCATATCACCGTAGAGGACCTCTTCGTCGGCTCGTCCGTGAGATAACCCCAACCCAGAAGCGGGAGACCGCGTTCTAGTTCCTGGCGTTGTCGGCTATCACCTGCACGGTGGTCAGCAATATCAAGTCGCCACCGATAATTGCGATGAGCCTAAGGCACTGCTATGCCCAGCTCACACAGAGCTCGAGCGAATTCGGTGCCGTGTTCTTGCCCTCGTATGGTGATCAATCTGACTTATAATCCAAATGAAACCGCCCAAAGATTTTATTTAGAAATTTAATAAAGAAAGTTAAATATAGTTTTATAAAAAAAAACTATTTGGTAGTCATCATATCAGCTCATATATGTCCCACTATTGGGCTCAAGCCGCTATTATAATAGTAGAGTAATTGACCTATTATACCGCGCTGGTCAGACGTGTTGATATAGGGTTTTGTTTCGAGTTTTCCTTCTCTTGCATGTTATATATGCATTTTATATCCCTTAGTCGTCTCTTACGATCATCCACGGGTAAGATAGGGGGTGGTGAATTCTATTCTTACTCCGTCACCATACGGACAGAGAGTTGTATTTAATTATTTTTATTAAATTAAAACTAAAATTTGAATACTTCACTTAAATAACATAAAAATAATATAAAATAAACATACTTGATTTCAACTTGTACAATAAATTTTTGATTGCCTTCATTAGTAAATTTCACCTGCGTATAAACGAGACGGACCCATAATAAAATTATGTTGATGTTTAAGCGGTATTTAAGCAATCATTTATAAAACTCAATAATAGAGTTATTGGATTTGTGGTCGGGAGTTTGTGGGTACCTTCCATCGCCCTATTGACCCATTTCTAACAAGAAGGTTATATCAAAGTACTTTTTGTATGGTCTCCAATTAATTCTAAAATAAAGAAAATAAAAAATAAACCCACAAGAAATTTTGTTCGTAATGGTAATAAAATATATTTATATATAAAAGAGGATGTTTGTATACATCGCTAAACTTAGAAACTATTTGATCGATCATTATGAAAATTGTTATGTATATGTATTTTTTTCACGGAGAAGGTTTATATGCTATCCTTATTTATGTATCTATCCGCCAGGTGGCGCTGCGGTATGCGGACTTCTACAAACAAACCAACGGGCTGGGTTTCCTAGTTTGCTACAAACTACGAAGATTAATAATATTTTAATCAACAGAATATGGTAATGAAATGTATTTTTGTATTTTTTTTTATTGCTTATGGTGGCAAACGAGCAGACAGCACACCTGATGTTAAGTGTCACTGTCGCCTATGGACCTTTGCAATAGCTAGGCCGCTGCCTACCAATACAAACCCCAAACCCACCCCAGTTGTGCTACCGGCTCTCTCGCTCACCGAACGGAGCGCAATAGCAAACAGCCATTAGTCAGACGTCGATCTTCTGCGAGAGTGTGGTACTACCCCGGATGGACCGGCCCGTGGCTGTACACGGAGAACTATTGTTATATTAACAAATTCTTCTATGTATTAATTCATTTTAGTCAAACTAATAATAATTTTTCTTTTAACGTATTACATTACAGTATTTTAACATAACATACAAAACAAGAAAGACACACGCTGTCTTTGTCGATTTACATACATTGTAACTTTATAAAGCTACAAATGCCCAAATCGATGATTGATTTTTGATTTATAAGTGAAAAGTAAAAGGTTGAATGAATAAATTCCTTAGGGAAATCAACTGGATAAACAAGAAATTCTTAAAAAAGCTTTTCGTTCTTCCTTTATTTTCTGGTGACTTATTTTAAAATATATTTCAGATCGAGTGTAAGTAAATAGAGTCTGATAATAATTTAAAAATACGTTGTATTACCAGCCTTTATTTTCCCGTGGGACCGACATTTAAAAATCAGCTCGACGAGATCACTAGGAAAATGGACAAACTTACTCGACTTGGTCCAAATAAGGAGTGGTAAAACATTGCATTCTCAATCCGACACCACAGGATTTATTTATTACAATGATTAATTCGAATTCACAGATGGCGTAATGGTTAAGATACCGACCTTCCGTGCCAGTGACGTGGGTTCGATTCCTGCGCAGGACAAGACTTTGTGCGATCCACAAATTTTTGTTCTGAGTCTGAGTGTAATTTTTATGCGTTAATTGCATGTTTGTAAAGTCCCCCGCAATACAAGGATTATTTCCTTGGTGCGGGGTGGTGTCATACAAAAAAAAAATTAAAAAAATTAATGGTTTTTTGGATAAGTATTTTGGATGGCGTAACGTTGTGAAGGAAGTTTTAAATATGAATTTTGAAGGCTTTAGGGGTAGAGAAATACATAAGAAAACATGGATGGATGGCGTTAAGCATGACATAGATAGGGAGGGGAGTAATCACGGAGATGATGTCAGATATGGTTGTATGGAAGGAAAGGCCTTATTGCGTCACCTCAAAAATTGGGATAAGAGCAGGATGATAATGAGGATAGATATTTTATACAAAGAAATTACTGTCAGTAATGAACAGAATAATTTAGGTGTACTTATTTATTAGTATCAAAAAATATAGGGATTAAAAAAACAGTGTCTTTATTCTCCATAGTTAAATCATTCGCTTTATATGCTAAGTGTCAAAAAATAGGAACATTTATATTCTTACATTATTCCTCGCATTATAAAGAATATAGAAAAACATTTAAAACATCGGGACCCTAAATTATATGAGTTTTATTCATATATTTTTGAACAACAAAAAACCTTATTGTATAGATTTGACCCACAATAAAAGTTAAAAAAATATTAATTTAATTAATTTTAGTAAGATAAAGTAGGTCACCACTCAAAAATTCAAAAATAATATTAGTATCATGCCTCTGGAGTTTTCTTGCCGGATCTTTCTGTGTTGCCGCGTTCCGATCCGGTGGTAGCTGAATAGTTTTGTTAGTTTTGTAAAATTGTAAAATTGCCACAATAATAATTATCATAAATTAAATACTTTAATAATAACAAATTATAAACAATATAAAATTTTATATATAGAATCATTCTCTTTTTGTACTGGTAATGAATTTGTATTAATTTTGTATTAAAATGTGGGTCAAAATTTAATATCTTATAGGGTAGATATAAATAAATTTCTGTAATAACAATGACATATTGGACGTAAGACACCTCAGTCCTCTCGTGACCGTGATCACTATAAAGTGTTCGAAACATTGGGAAATTAAAAATCAAATACAAAGGCGATAGAATCCGTAAAATTAGTTTTATTTCAACAAAAAAACCTATTAGGTTTGTTCAAAAATATAATTGACTAGCTGCTTTTAAAAACTAAGTATTAAATCCAAATTCCTTAAACTATACTATCCAATCTAATAACACTGTTATGGTCTCTCGGCTTATAAATGATAGCAGAAAAACTTTGTTATATCTATATTTATATACTTATGCTACTATCCTAACAAGACATTTAGTGTATAAAAATATTAAAACAAACTCTCTTTATCTTATGGAACACAGACACGCAAAGGTAATTGAATACTTTTGAGAAAATTTATCGTGTTTAGTCAAGCACAAAAAGGGAGCGTTCATGTCAAAGATCTACTCAGGTATGCGTAAAAGAGAATTACTAGAGGTAACTTTAATATATTGAGAACCTACTTTTATCTTAATATAAAGGTAATTCATAAATTACAAAGATATGTCTAGAGAAAAGTACGAGACTAGTACTTTTCTCTAGACATATCTTAATTTAATAAGAGAGTGCTTTATTATAAAAATAATATACAAGAAAAGAACTGTATAATATTCTTTATATGAAATACAAATAAAAGTTGTTTATTTTAAATTTGGTCATCCCTAGACGTCTTGTAAAAAGTTTATTGTTAGGGGATTTTTCACGAAACTGACCAAATTTAAAAAAATATTAAAATGAATGTAAGGTGTGATTAAGTAAATGATAAATGAATAAGAAAAAAAAAATTATGGTAAATGATTAAGAAGGTATACAATGCGAAAGTGGAAGGATGTAGGTACCGGGGGAGACCGAGACTCACCTACCTAGACCAGATTGGTCACGTACTGAAGGAAGGTGGAGTCAAGAGTCTCCGAAACCGGCGAGCGTGTATGAAGAGAATTATGAATGTTGAGGAAACGAGTTAAGTATGCAAGGATAGAGTTCTCTGGCACTCTGTTCTCTCTGCCTACCTTGCAAGGGATATGGCGTGATGATATGTATGTATGTATGTAATATTTATAATTATTTTATCAGTGACATGACTTTTAACTTTGACATACAGTAGCATAATGTATAAGAGAATTAACAAGATAGAAATCATTCATAAGATAGATAATCCCGTTTCTTATTCAATGCCTAAATATAAATGAAAATATTATTAATTTAACTATACAAGTGGATACTAGACATTATATCTCCTGCTAGTTAGGCCAATAGCTTCTCTTGCGTAGATTTCATACCTATATAATGTTATAGTTTTGTTTAAACAGATGAACACCCACATCGTCACGTAGTATTAACAATAATATCAACATACCATCTATAATAAATACATCAATCACCATGTTTGTTATCTTAGGAGTTGCTATGACAATAGCAATTGCGCAGAACTCTTGATAGCTAATATCCCACTGTTAATTTTTTTTACCTGTTTTGCTAGAATTTATGGACACTACTCCGACCTTTATTTATCGCAGAGTAATCCTTTCCTTACTAATATTATAAATGCGAAAGTAACTCTGTCTGTCTGTCTGTCGCTCTTTCACGCCAAAACTACTAAACCGATCTAAATAAAATTTGGTACATAGATGGTCTAGAGCCTGACAAAGGACATAGACTACTTTTTAATGCAAAAAAGGGTTGTAAAGGGGGATGAAAAGTTGTAAGAAAGTATTGTCATTTTTAAATTCAGAAGCTTGAAACTTAATTTTAGGCTATTGATTAGATATAAATAAATATGGCATTGAAATTTTGTAAACAATTTACCCTTAAGAGGTTAAATAAAAATAGGGGATGAAAAACTTTAGGAAAGTAACCTTTTACGCGGGCGAAGCCGCGGGCAGAAGCTAGTATATTATAATAATTTAATAATAGTAGTTAATATTACAAAAGTTTTTCATACATAGGACGAAATTATCGTCATTATAAATTCCTACATTTTTTTTGCGGTAAATTATGGATGCGTCTCGTCCCGCCAAATCGGTCCGGGGGTGACGAAAGAGGCAGCGCGTGAGCCCATAGACCCACCATGCAAGCTCCTCTCTTCGCCGTGCGAGCGGGCCATCGGTACCCGATCTTTGTCTTCGGTGGCCATTATAAATTCCTACATAGGAAATGTTCTATGTAATCACATAGAAATTTGAAACATCAAAATATAAAATTTCGAAAATATTTGAACAGTTGGTTCCTTTTTTTTTTGGTGTCAGGCTAAGGTTATAGTCAGAACATTGGTACCTAAGGTAGAGTTTATCTTATGGTATGGTTAAGCCCTAAAAATTTGTTCCATAGATAATAAATTAATTTAAAAATCTAAAATTAAGAACTCTTTGCGTTCACCGCTATTCCACTTAAGGATTTAATAGCCACCTGAGTCTAACATCCGAAGTTAAATAAATAAAAGGGTAGCATAGTAAAATTGTTTATAAAGTCCCCCCGCGGTATAAGATTGTCTTAAAATGATACAAATTTTTAACTACTAAAACGATTTCAATACAATGCCTTTTAATTTAAATTTGACTAATAGTGCTATGACTATATTGTTAACAGTTTTCTGTCTAAAACCACACGCCGATCCATGCAGTGTAGTACCACACTCTCGCAAAAAATCGACGCTTGAGCAGTGGCAGTCTACTGCTTCCTCTATCCTTCATTCGATGAACGAGAGAGTCGGAAGCCCAACTTTCTAGATGGGTTTGCTATTTTTATTAGTAGGCAGCGACTTAGCTATACTCCTGGTATTGCAAAGGTCCATGGGCATTAGTAATACTCACCATCAGTTGTGCTGCTTGCTCGTTTGCCACTAAGAGCAATAAAAAATGTATTATTGATATGTATATATTATTTATTGATGATATTTTGTTTTTTTTTTGTGTGTCTTAGTTGTTAGCCTCAGATGGCTATGACAACTTTACCCGGACTGTGGGTGAGCGCTGAGGGCTCTCAACCCGTAATTGATGATATATCAAAAACTTTTTTTTTTTTATTGCTTATGGTAAACAAACGAGCAAGCAGCACACCTGATGGTAAATGTTACTGCCGCCCATGGATCTTTGCAATACCAAGGGTATAGCCAGGAAACTGCCTACCAAAAAAATGCCAAATCCACCCAGTTGGGCTTCTGGCTCTCTCGCTCACCAAACGAAGTACAATGTACAATAGTACATTACCATTACTCAGACGTCGATCTTCTGTGAGAGTTTGGTACTACCCCGGACGGACCGGCCCGCGGATGTAGGCTCTATCTACATCCGTGGGTCGGTCCGCCCGGGGTGTTCTTACTACCTACCACTACTGGTCAGATCTATACAAATTTTAAATGGGACAATATGGAAAACAGTAGCAATCAAATAAAAGAAGAATCATTAAGATTGGTTCACAAAGTTGTGATACAAAAAAAATAGAGTTGAATTGAGAAACTCCTCCTTTTCTATTAGGGTTCCGTACCCAAAGGGTAAAAACGGGACCCTATTACTAAGACTTCGCTGTCCGTCTGTCCGTCCGTCTGTCACCAGGCTGTATCTCAAGAACGGTGATAGCTAGACAGTTGAAATTTTCACAGATGATGTATTTCTATTGCAAAAATCTATCTTATATTGCCGCTATTACAACAAATACTAAAAATAAAATAAATATTTAAGGGAGCCCCCCTTAAATACCATACAACAAACTTGTTTTTTTTATTGCTCACTTTTCATAAGATAGCTCAAAAACTTTTTCATAGATTTGGAATCCTTTGTGCGCGAGTCCGACTCGCATTTGTTTTTATAATGATTTTTAATGTTTATGCGAGTATTACACATCCCTACTAATATATAAATGTGAATGTAAGTTTGTTTGTTACGCTTTCACGCTAAAACTACTCAACCGATCATCATGAAACATTGTACACATATTCTTGGAGGTATTAAAAGTAACATAGGATACTTTTTATTAAAAAAAAATCAATTTTTTTTTATGAAAAATAAAAAAATTGTTTGTTAAAAAAATCTCAAAATCTAGCTTCTTCAACGCCATCTAGCAGTCCAGTAATGAAGTTCCAACCCTGAGTATTGTAATACCGTTGCACTGTATTACCGACGGTAAAAAATAAAAATAGGGGATCAAAAACTTTAGGAAAGTAACCTTTTACGCGGGCGAAGCCGCGGGCAGAAGCTAGTTTGAAATAAAACTATTTTTACGGATTCTATCACGTTTGTATTTAATTTTTAATTTTCCGATGTTTCGAACACTTTACAACGTTCATGGTCATGGGAAGACTAAGCTTTGTGGTAGCGGCTACCAATAGTATCAACCCTTACTTTGCTCATGGATGTCGTAAAAGACAACTAAGAGCCTTATAATGACCTGAGCCAACTCCATCTGATGGCTTTTGATCGACAATTACATTCCCAAGGAGGGTTGACGTCTGGCAGGTGGCCGGTCATAAAACTATTGCCAATAACTTTTACAATATGTACTACGAAACAAGAGTACATATTGTATCGACCACAAGCAATTGGGATAAGAGTATGAGAATGGTGATGGTCATGGGCATACTGAGGTGTCTCACGCCCAACAAGTCACCGTTATTATAGAGATTTATATTTACCCACAAGAAATTAATTAAATTGTTAGTTGTTAAATTTTACAATAGATATTGTTACAATAGATTGACACACTTGCACGATTATTTATAAATCACATCTATTACGATTAGGCCGAACACTGTTTCCTAAGATACAAGCCTCTTGGCCTAGTTTAGGAGACAGGGTTTTACAACTCAAAATTGTAACTCGTCAAACATCTGTGAGTCAATTTCTATTGTATTTCTCTTGTACCACTGGATTTTTATTGTGACTTTGAGTATTTTGTAATGTTTTGTTTTTGAGTAATAAATAAATTAATTATAATTATTTTAACCAACATTTTTAATACAAATTCATTGCCATATCAATTACATCATGATTTTTTTAATTCAGTTGAAATATTAAAAATATAGTAGAAGTTAGTTACATTGTTCACACAGAAATATTATTTTGTAACAAAAGAGAATTACGCAAAGCGGGCCTATAATATAGACATAATGCATTCTGACTTTTATTACGTAATAAAGTGTCCCGGGATGGTTTTCTATTATGGTATTTTTTACATTGTAGTGCATAAAGTATCCATGTTATGTGCTTTATGTTTATTTTCTGTATGTTGATGAAGTAAAAATATATATTTTTAAAAATTAATAAGGGGTAAGATTGAAAGAGATGAAGCCAGAACAGATGTAAGAGTAACAATAGGTAATGATGTACTAGAGCAAGTGGATGAATTTTTATATCTTGGATGTGGATTTAGCCGAGATGGAAAGTACACCACTGATATATAGCGAAGAGTGTATGTGAAATGATGAATGAATTGGAAATAGAGTGAACGGAGCGTTGGGGCAACTTCTCGGTAGCCACCACCTCAGCCAGAACTTACGTGTAGCAATACATAACGCAGTGCTTGTCCCAACATTACTATATGGAAGCGAGAGTTGGGTATGCAGAAAAGAGCCTGAAAGTAAAATTAATGCGGTCGAAAAACTATCTCCACGGAAAAACTCTGGAGTTAAGCTGACTGACCACATTCGCAATGATGATGTAAGAGAGCGAGTAGGTATGAAAGAGAGTATAAGTGTAAAGATACGAAAGGGCAATGCTCCGATGGTTGGGATATGTGGAAAGAATGCCAAACGAACGTCTGGTTAAGAAGATATACAATGTGAAAGAAGAAGGATGTAGGTACCGGGGGAGACCGAGACTAACCTACCTAGACCAGATTGGTCACGTACTGAAGGAAGGTGGAGTCAAGAGTCTCCGAAATCGGCGAACGTGTCTGAAAAGAATTATGAATGTTGAGGAAGCGAGTGAAATATACAAGATTAGAGTTCTCTGGCTCTCTGTTCTCTCTGCCTACCCTGCAAGGGATATGGCGTGATGATATTTATGTAAGATATATAATGCTGATATTTTACAGCAGGTGGGTGGCTAAGTGGTAGCAGCTACGAATACTACCAACTCTTACTTTGCTCGTGGATGTCGTAAAAGACGACTAAGAGCCTTGACTTGAAGAGACATGAACCAACTCCATCTGATGCCTTTTGGTCAACAATTACATTCCGAAGCAGGGTTAACGTCTGGCAGACGGCTGGTCATAAAACTATTGCCAATAACTTTTACAATATGTACTATGAAAAAAGAGTATATATTGTATCGACCCCAAGTAATTGGTATAAGAGTAGGAGAATGATGATGATGATTTTACAGCAGATGGGTTTATATATACCTGATAGGTATGTAAGCCGAAGACAACAACCACGCCTGCTAGCAGTGGCCCCCGGCTGTACAAACCTACAGCTTGAGGCACCTCTGATGCGTGCACTTCGCACTCTAAATTATATTTCGGAGGAGATAGATATATTCTGTTGTGCATAGAATGAATTCACAAAAAAAATGCTTTACATTTTATATGTTACACAAATAATTAAAATTAATGTTATAGTTGATTTATAAAATGTTATATATTATAATTATAACTAATTTTCTGTCACCACGCTATTGCATTAAGTTTAACCTAATGTCATGTAAAGATAGCTGTATTCGTGTGATAAATAAAAAAAAATGTCTTTTACGTGTAAGGTGTTAAAGATGACTATAGGATACGATATGGATATAGCGTGGTGATTACGCCTTAATTGCCCTAATATGAGTAAGAAAGATTTACAAACGGCCCCCAGTCGCGGCAGTTCCGCTATCCTACGGGCTCATGAATGTTGCTGGGAGTCGTTGGATGCAAGCGGCATAGGACCGCGTTCTGTGGACCAATATAAGGGGGGTAAACGTCTAGTAGTGAATGACGGCGTGAATGATGATGATGACCATTGCTTTAAATGACCTTAATAGCAATTTAATAATAGCAATTTAATTTATAGTTGAGTTTTGAAAATTTTAAGGCGAATAAATCTTTTGCTAGTGGCAGATGCGTCAATGTAACAAAAGATATCTCGCCGCACCTGGCCTATCTTAAATCATTCACTGTACATTGTAAGAAAATTGTTTTGCGTATTTACAGTATTATAAGGTTTCTTTTGAAATTATTTTATGTATCAATGCGATCATATATACATTGAATGTAGAATAATAATTAAAAATAAAATATTCAGTGTGGTGATGGAGTAAGAATACAATTCACCACCCCATTTCTTACCCGTGGGTGATTGTACAAGACGACTAAGGGATATAAAACACTTATAACATCTATGCTAGAGAAGGAAATCTCGAAACAAACTCCTATACATACCAACACGTGTGACCTACGTGGTATAGTAGGTCAATTTCCCTCCCATTATGGAGGAGGCTCGAGCCCAACAGTGGCACATATATGAGCTAAAATATAATTCAGACTTTTATAATAAAAACAAATAGAAATGAAAAATTTATCTGGTACAAAAAAATCTACCATATTTCTGCCTATTGGTAACGTAGCTTGAATAATGACCTCACTGGCACTATTAAGAAATTGGAGAATAGATAACCAGCTAACCAACTTCTCGATTTCATTTGTTAACACGGACTTGTAGAGAAGATGTACGTTCAGACCCCAAATCCGTGTATTTGAAGTTTAAATGAGTTTCTGTAGAAGCATCAGAAGTGCCGGCATAATCTCACTTATACGGTCTTTCAATTTAAATTTAAAGCTATTTATATTAAACTGAAAAACCAAAAAAAAAACTGTAAACAGAATAACTAAAAACATTGTTTTTAGCTTTCCTTACAGTTTTTGCTAATATCTGCTAAGCATATTATATTATTTACTTTAAAAATATTTGCTTATTGAATTCTTTTCAAAGCACATTTTAAATTTTAAATATAATAATACATACTCATACATTTTATGGTATTAAAATAAAAAATAAAGCTATTGCATAACATTTTTCATCAACTTATGCAATTATAATTATTTATTTATTTTTTATTTATGCAGTATTTTTTTTTATATTAATTTAAGTTTTTTTTTCTTTGATATTAATTCAAGTTACACCTATTTATTAAAATATTTAGACTACTAATTTATCAAAACATTTAAAGTGCACGTTTTTAAACTGTTTTATTTAGAATATTATTAAATTATTATAAATAAATTATGCAAGAATAAATTGCAAAAAAAGTTTGGTCGCGGTGAGATTCGAACCCACGCCTACGGTGCCTAAAACCAGCGACTTAGACCACTCGCTCACGCTGCCTGCATATAGTCAATGCAAAATTAATTGCTTCTTTTCAACCATACAAACTTAGGTTTTATTTTCGTTACGGAATTTCTTGATTCGGTCGCCGCGCTCAAAGCCTGCGATAAAAGCTATGCAATAGCTTAAAAACACCTTAATCATTATACATTTATATCCTAAATATTTGGAGTCGACGCAATATATACTCTTCTTCCATCGTACATATTGCACAAGTTATTGGCAATAGTTTTATGACCGGCCGCCTGCCTTACATTAACCCTATTTGGGAATGTAATCATTGACCAGAGAGCATTTTTTTCTTTTTATTATTGATGGGCTATGGATGCGTCTCGCCCCGCCGAATCGGTCCGGGGTGACGGAAAGGCGGCGCGTGACCCCATAGACCCACCGTAAAATCCTCTCTCTTCGCCGTGCGAGCGGGCCACCGGTACCCGATTTTTGACTTCGGTGGCCCATTGACCAGACAGCATCGGATGAAGTTGTCTCAGGTCAATATAAAACTCTTAGTTTCTCTTTTACGACATCCATGAACAAAATAAGTGTTGATAGTACTCACAGCCGCTACCGTAAAGCAATAAACAAAAGAACACACCAATATAAACGTATATAAATAAAATGTTAGAATCAACTGAAAATGTAAATTAATAGCAACAAGTGATATTTGTCTGGTATCTAGTAAATTAAAGTACTAAAAAGCCTCGAGCAATTGACACACTTGTTTATTATTTATAGGAACTGTCTGGCCTGGAATAATTGAATGGATTAAAATTCAGTAGACAGGTCACTACGACCATTTATGTTTGAATTATTTTCAAACTACACGCCTAACTAACGCCTACGTATGTATTAAATTTATAAAAACGATCATAAAATATACACTTAATAAATCTAAGCGTGCGTGCTGGGGGGCATAGTCCGGAGCGTGCTCGTTCGCGTCCCTTGCCAGTCTAATTAGACTGCTAATCCGGCTCGATATGCGTACCGCAATGCGGGTTAGGGCGTCCCCCGGAGGCGACGCGTACCGACCCGCCCCCGTCGGTACAAACATCGGCAGTTGCGGCGATGGGGGCCGCCACCCATCACGCCTTGCCCAGTTAGGCGAGTCGAGGAGAGCAGAGTGCCGGGTGGGCACGTGGAATATAAGAGGTTGTGTGGAAGGTAAGTTGCACGAGCTGATATCCGTCATGGCGGACAAACAGCTAGACGTGCTCTGTGTAACAGAGACCAAGCGAAGGGGCAGCGACGCCTGCGTTCTTCCTGGTGGCGGGATGGCTCTGTGGTCTGGTGTACCACAGAGCGATCGAGCCAGCATGGGGGTAGGAGTGCTGTTGTCCTCTCGCTTGGCCTCAGGTGTGAAGGATTACGGAATGTATGATCCCAGACTTCTCTGGGTCCGTATAAAACTAGGTGTCAACAAGGTATTCATGGTTGTAGCATATGCTCCCGTAGGATCCTCGGTGGCATCAGACCTAGAGAAGTTTTGGGACAATGTCAGGGAAGTTCTGGATATGGCAGAAACCAGTGAACGCGTGATTGTATGCGGAGATTTGAACAGATGGGTGGGGACCAAGCGTCCCGACTATGAGGACGTACTTGGTCCATTTGGTGATAAGAGAGTGAACGACGCAGGTAGGCTCATAGCGGATGTATGCATGGAGAGAAACCTTATTGTGTCAAACACATTTTTCCAACATAAGGACATCCATATGTATACATGGAGAAGGAATGAACAGAAAAGCATAATAGATTTAATTTTGGTAGACAGTCGCCTCCGAGGCAAAATATTGGACGCAAGAGCCTACAGGGGCCCCACAGTCGATACGGACCACTATCTCGTTATTGCGAGATTTAGTGGTCTGTTCAGAAAGTGGAGGCACTGGCGAGAGCGTGTCCACTTCGGAGGTCTTGAAAGAATAAAGGTTGAAAGGTTGCAAGAAGAGTGTGTAAGAGAAAAGTATGTAGAGGGTGTCCGAGAACGGCTGACGATGGCAAGCCAGCCGCAATCGGACATTGAACAATGCTGAAGAGTATTGAAAGAGAGTATGGTAGATACAGCGAAAGAAGTATGTGGAAGTTCAAAGAAGCATAGAAAAACAAATGGTGATGCATGGTGGGATGCGGAAGTGGCAGCTTCCGTAGAGCAAAAGAAGAAAGCGTGGCTGGACTATGTCTCTTCTTTGAATCTGAATGACAGTATGACTGAACAGAAGAAAGAAATATATCGGCTATGTAAGAATGACACCAAGGCCTTAGTGAAAGAGAAACGTGATAGAGCAAGTATGAGTGCAGAAGATAGGCTGACTAAAAACTTCGAGGGTAACACCAAACTCTTTTGGAGGGAGGTGAAGAAGTCTCGGGGTGGTTGGTCAGCCTTCAGAATGAATAAAATAAGGTCCAAAGGTGGAGACATTCTTACACAAACACAAGACGTGTTAAGCCGATGGAGTGATTATTTTGGCGATATGTATGCGGATGCTACGGTTGGCGCCGGTGTTGGATTGGATGGTTTAGTAGATCAAAATTCGACAACGGCGTCCTGCGATGGCATCAGTATGGATGAAGTTGAATGGGCGATAAGAAGTTTGAAAAATGGTAAGGCAGCGGGCATTGATATGGTGTCTGCCGAGATGATCAAGCTTGGTGGCTCTTGTGTCTGGGAGGCGTTCCTGTTGCTCCTCAATTTATGTTGGAGCTCGGGAATGGTCCCCAGGGAATGGAATAGCGCAGTTATCGTGCCTTTGTTTAAAAACAAGGGTTCACGTTATGACTGCGCAAATTACAGAGCCATAAGCTTGACCAGTTTGGCAGCAGATGGTTTACTGTGTGAGACACAAGGAGGTTTCAGGAATGGAAGGGGATGCATGGATCAAGTGTTCTCTCTGCGCAACATTGTGGAGAAGCATCTGGCTCTAGGTCAGAGGGTTTTCTGCAGTTTTGTGGATCTGGAGAGAGCATTTGACACGGTTGTACGAACGGAACTTTGGGACATTTTACCGGAGTATGGTATTAGCGGTAAACTGCTACGGGCTGTGCAGTCCAGTTACATGGGCTGTAGAGCCTGTGTTCGGCTGGATGATGGAATGTCGCCTTGGTTTGACATCAATATCGGCGTTAAGCAGGGGTGCGAGTCTCGGTCTCCCCCGGTACCTACATCCTTTCACTTTCGCATTGTATATCTTCTTAACTAGACGTTCGTTCGGCATTCTTTCCACATGCCCGAACTATCGGGGCATTCCCTTTCGCATCTTTACACCAATACTCTCTTTCATACCTACTCGCTTTTTTACGTCGTCGTTACGAATGCGATCGATCAGCCTAACTCCACAGATTTTCCGTAGAGATCGCATTTCGACCGCATTAATTTTACTTTCATACTCTTTTCTGCATACCCAACTCTCGCTTCCATACAGTAATGTTGGGACAAGCACTGCATTATATATTGCTACACGTGCCTTCTGGCTGAGGTGGTGGCTACCGAGAAGTTGCCCCAACGCTCCGTTCACTCTATTTCCCGCATTCACTCTTCGCTCTATATCAGTGGTGTACCTTCCATCTCGGCTAAATCCACATCCAAGATATACAAATTCATCCACTTCCTCCAGTACATCATTACCTATTGTTAATCTTACATCTGTTCTGGCTTTATCTCTTTCAAAGACCATTATTTTGGTTTTGCTCGCATTCACGCGTAGACCCCTTTTCTTACAATCTTTTGTCATTGTGTTGACTAGGGTCTGCAGGTCAGTCGCTGACTGTGCCAGCAGGACTGCATAATCTGCATATAGCAGAGCAGTGACCACTGAGTCGCCCATCTGGACTCCCACATTCATATCGTTTAACCTTTGGAGACATTTATCCGGATATATGATAAACAGCCTGGCTGACAGAACGCATCCCTGCTTAATTATTATCCGCCGATATTGACGTCAAACCAAGGCAACATTCCATCATCCAGCCGCACACAGGCTCTACATGTAACTGGACTGCACAGCCCGTAGCAGTTTACCGTTAATACCAAAAAAGTGCGAAAGTGGAAGGATGTAGGTACCGAGGGAGACCGAGACTAACCTACCTAGACCAGATCGGTCAGGTACTGAAGGAAGGTGGAGTCAAGAGTCTCCGAAACCGGCGAGCGTGTATGAAGAGAATTATGAATGTTGAGGAAGCGAGTGAAGTATGCAGAGATAGAGTTCTCTGGCACTCTGTTCTCTCTGCCTACCCTGCAAGGGATATGGCGTGATGATATGTATGTACCATACTCCGGTAAAATGTCCCAAAGTTCCTTTCGTACAACCGTGTCCAATGCTCTCTCCAGATCCACAAAACTGCAGAAAACCCTCTGACCTAGAGCCAGATGCTTCTCCACAATGTTGCGCAGAGATAACACTTGATCCATGCATCCCCTTCCACTCCTGAAACCTCCTTGTGTCTCACACAGTAAACCATCGGACACCATCCTCATTCTCCGTTCAATAATTTTCATTTTCATAAAAAATCTGATAAAATTGACATATTTGTTTGTTATTTATAGGAACTGGTTTAATTGAATTAATTAAAATTCAGTAGTCTGGTTAGAACGATCGTTAAACCATGTTTTTTATGCCTCATTTCTGTACTTAAATTCATTCTTTATTAATAACTCAAATCGTAGTACCTACTTTATTCGAATATTGGCTATGCTTATATAGGAATTTCACTAGGAAATTTGACCGATAATAACATATAAAAAAAAAAAATATTTTGTCTATATTATACTCTTAGTATAATCACACCTTTGAACACTACATTTTTTTCAGATGAGAGAAATTATCCAATTCGAGAGGAATTATTTATTGATCTATACAAACCAGCTGGTATAGAGTATTATTTTAGAAATTTACTTCCCTTATAGTATGGTGATGGCTATCTCAGTTAACTTTTATACCATTTAAATTAAAGCCAATGGAAAAATACAATTAATACGCGAGTAACCAGTACAATGATGCAGGACTGTAGCGGGCGCGGGCGCCGCTGTTAACACCGATATCGCGCGCCTTTTAACCTCTGTCGTTTAAAGTTTGCTGATTCTCCAACATAGTCATAATAACTACTTCCATTCATTCTTCATCATATCCACCACCACTGTTGGAAATATGCCTGTTCAAAAAGGAATGCCCTAATCCGCCATAAGTGGCAAGCCCGTTGAGATTTTCCAAGAATGTCAGTTACCTATTCTCCTGATGATTTCTCAGCCGGCTTTTATAAGTCCCGTGGAAAAATTAGGAATGATACTCTTAATTCGTTACCATGCGAGGTACTCACATCTTCACATCCTATTTTTTAATAGATGCTCATGATTATACTCTTAATCGGTCGCCAAAAAAAGACGTAAAAATGCAATCCTTTTTTTTATTATTTTAGATTTTGTTTGCAACTATGCACGTGTAGTTTCTTACTTCTTGCAAGCATGATCACATATGATTATTTATATTAAGAGTTTATTTTTAATTGGAGCCACTTTTGCATAGATTATGTTATATCGTCATCATCATCATCTCAGCTCACACATGTCCCACTCTTGGGCTCGCGCCTCCTCCACAGCGGCAGGGAAATTGACCTACTATACCATGCTGGTCAGATGTGTTGATATAGGGTTTTGTTTCGATTGCATAAATGTTAAATGCGTTTTATATCCTTTAGTCGTCTCTTACGATCATCCACGGGTAAGATAGGGGTGGTGAATTGTTTTCTTACTCCATCACCACGGAATGTAAGTTACATTACAGCCCTTATAAGTTCCACTGTTGAGCTCGAGCCTCCTCTACAATAGGAAGGAAATTGACTTACTATACTACTCTGATCAGACATATTGATATAAGGTTTTATATCCAGATTTCCTTTCTTTACATAGATGTGATCTACACATTTTAATCCCTTAGTCGTTTTTTATGACATCCACGGGTAAAAAATGGTGTTGCAAATATTCTTTTCGATCACAATATATGTAACCATTCATTCCCATTAACAGCAAGACATAAGCAAATTTAATATAATGGCACACCATCACATTATGATCTAATTCTTCATTTATCTAATCATTTTAGTCCTTTATTTTATGTTATTTTATTTTTATATTTTATTAATACTCTTGTTTTAATTATTTTATTATTTTCTTTTACTCTCTAGGGGCTTGCTGAAAACCAGCCGTACATAAATACCATACCGTACAGCGCTGGGCATTCCCATGTTGATAATATAATATGTAAATCCTTACTAATATTATAAATGCGAAAGTAACTCTGTCTGTCTGTCTGTTTGTCTGTCGCTCTTTCACGCCAAAACCGATCTAAACGAAATTTGGTAAACAGATAGTCTAAAGCCTGATACCTTTAAAAAGTAGCTTATGTCCTTACATAAGGTACTTTTTAATGCAAAAAAAGGTTGTAAAGGGGGATGAAAAGTTGTAAGGAAATATCGTCATTTTTAAGCCAGAATCTTGAAACTTATTTTTAGGCTATTATTTAGATATAAATAAATATGATATTAACATGTAAAAAGGGCAAAAAAAAAATGGATTGAAAAACTCAAAATAAAAAGGGGATGAAAAACTTAAGGAAAGTAACCTTTTACGCGGGCGAAGCCACGGGCAGAAGCTAGTAATTAATAAAAGTGATACATATATTGTAACCGTAACCTGTTCCTTATGTTGTTATATTGGCAATAAATCTCATTCTATTCTATTATAATAAGTAATCTCGTTCGACGATCGCGGCTCTGTTGTGCCTGAGGGCCGTAGCAACTGAGGCCATTACTGGCGGAGGAGTGCTGTTGGTGGTGTCCCTGGACATCACCAACGCATTCAATAGTCTGCCATTTAGCTGCATCAGGGAGGCGCTCCAATACCACGGAGTGCCAGTTTACCTAAGGCGGCTAGTGGCAGACTATCTGGAGGGGCGCAGCGTCCTCTACACCAACGGAGTAGGGGACGTTGTGCGAACGCCCATGACGTGCGGTGTCCCACAGGGGTCGGTCCTCGGACCCACCCTGTGGGACATCGGCTACTACTGGGCGTTGAGAGGGAGCCTTTCACCCGGGCTGGGCGTGATCTGTTACGCCGAAGACTCGCTTGTCACAGCCCGCGGTGGGACGCTGTAGTAGGCGGCAAGCCTGGCGACTCTCGGCACCGAAGAGATCGTCAGGCGGATCGGAGCGCTGGGGTTGAGGGTGGCCCTGGACAAGACGGAGGCCCTCTTGTTCCATGGGCCCCGCATAGGCCCCTCCCATCGGCTTTTCGATCACCGTCAATTCGGTTGACATCAGCATCCAGGCCCATATGCAGTATTTGGGCCTGGTGCTCGACGGGCATTGGTGGTTTCGGGAGCATTTCCGCAGGCTCGCTCCGCGGCCCGTCGGCGCGGCGTCCACCCTTTCGTGGCTTACGCAGAATGTGGGCGGACCGAGCGCTACGTGCCGACAGCTGTACGCGGGGGTCATCCGGTCGATGGCCCTGTACGGCGCACTGGTGTGGGCGGGCTCCCTGACCGTCCGACTCAGGGCTCTTCTGTGGCGACCACAGAGGGCCATGGCGGTCAGGGCTATACGCGGGTACCGCACGGTGGCGACGGAGGCAGCGTGCCTATTGGCCGGGACTCCCCCATGGGACCTGGGGGCGGAGATGAAAGAAAGAAAGAAAGAAAATACATTTATTTCGGTTTCGGAGTAATAAGCTTACACAAAATTTACATAAATTTGTCTAATATAAGGTCAACAACCATATTAAACTATACAATTGCAAAATATAACAATAAAAAAAAACGATGCTCGCCGATTTGTATCGGCGGGTGTCGGGGGTGCGAGCGGAGGGCGGTGTGGTCTCATTAAGGGAGCTCCCTGCCTAGCGCATCGACGCCCGTTGAGACGTCATTGCCCGTTGGGCAGTCCTTCTGGAGAGGCCTCGGTTCGGTGTGCGGACCATGGAGGCCTTCCGGCCAGTGCTGATTCAGTGGTTGAAACGGCGGCACGGGGTGCTCTCATTCCGACTGGTGCAGGTTTTGACGGGGCATGGTTACTTCGCCAAGTACCTGCACACGGTTGTCAGGAGGGAGAGTACACCGTCCTGCCACCACTGCGATTGCGACGAGGATACGGCGCAGCATACGCTCGAGGCTTGTGCCGCCTGAACCGTGAACTCGTCTCAATCATCGGTGCTGACCTGACGCTGCCTACCATCGCCAAGGCGATGCTCGACAGCGTTAGGAACTAGGACGCCGTCGCAGCCTTCTGGGAGGCAGTAATCTCGCGGAAGGAGGTGGCGGAGCGCGTGCGCGAAGAGCGTCTCCTGGACGACGCGAGCCGCAGCCAGTGACTAGGGCGGCGTAGGCGCGATTTCCTACGCCTGATGCCGCCCTAGCCGAGGCCGTGGGTGATTGGACAGGGGAATTAGTCCGTCATCCGCCGAGAGGCTGACCGACGTCCTCCACCTTCACGTCGCTCAGGGAGAGGGTACCCCTCAGGGGGTATTCCGTCGGACCGGCCACTGACGACAAGTTCACGCTGCTCCGGTGGCCGGTCCAACGACGAAGGCGAGGTTCGCGGGTGGTTTATGGGTGTGCGTGCTTACGCCCCTCTGTCGCCCCGGACGGAGTGGTGCGAGGAGTGCGCTGACCGTAGCCCACCCCCAAAAAAAAAAGTAAGTAATCTACTCTAAAAATATATACCATTAATGTTGTGATACTTTTAAATTATTTTGTATGGTACGTTTTCTTTGAGATATTTGAGTTCCAATTATTATTCCTCACTAACAATACAAACTTTGACAATACACGTTCGCTTTGAAACCTATAGTATTATTTATACGCTCTTAACTTGTAACTTAAGCTGTATTTTCATGGAAAGCCTATGTTTTGGTAATTTTATCCTTCATTTTATATAAGTATAATATAATATATAATATATACGGTGGTGTAGTGGCAGCACGATTGGGCCGGCATCCCAATAGGCGCGGGTTCGAATCCTGCTTGTGACATCATTTTTCGGTTTGTAATCGGGTTTTATAAATAATTAAGCATATTAAATGCTAAATTTCAGTAATTTTAATAACAAGGTTGTGTCATCGTTTAATACAATTCTAACTTTAATCCCACCGCACATTCCCACCATTGTAACTCCTGTAAGCCAGGATCCACAATGGTCACTATAAATGACACCGAGGTTTGACCCTCAGGCAGTCCCGGGAAATGATTTTAATTGTCTTGGAACCCGCAACAAATTTAATTAGAAAAGTTAAAGAGGAGGAGTTGGAAAAGAGTGATTCCACTTCCCTCCCAGGCAAAGCGGGAGACAGAAAGCAATATTGACTAGTCAGCCAATAAGTAAAGGGTTGTACAGCTACGATAAGCGCAGCAGTACGGCACCACGGATATGGGATAACTTAACGGGGCCTATATGTGAGCCTTAAGATTGGTTGCAGTAGTAGGTATGGCAGAAACGCCTAAACGCACGGAAATTTTCTCGAGTTGCTACAAGATCCGTGTAGTATACTACTCCAGATGTTACTTGCAAACTGTCTAACATAAGGTCGCGCTCGTTACGCCAGAGATCGCACTCCCAGAGAATGTGATGTGCTGATTGTTCATACTCGCGGTTATTTGTAGAACATTGACATAGTGGTGAAGGTACGAGTTTAAAAGAAAATAATTTACTTTTAAAGTTGCCATGTCCAGTTAGAAATTGAGCTACAAAATGGTCAACCTCCAGCCACACTCTCTCTAGGCGCTCGCGGACGCATGGGAAAAATAGGTAGAGGTGACGGCCCTTCGATGATGAATCCCATCTTTCTTGCCATTCAATTAAAAGTTTTTCATAGACAACGGACTGCGGTGCAAACAATCGAGCGATTTTATTACGGTCGCGCGGTAGAAGGAAATCTGTGTTCATATTTTCCCTTGTCGTGTAATACATTGATGCCCGTCTCTGAATCTCCAAGTCAACCGGAAGTACACCCGCGAGTACCGGCAAAGCCTCGGTACTGACCGTCCTGTAGGCTTTACACAAGAATATTAAGGCCAATCGTTGGCTTTGTAATAATTTAAGGCGAGCTGCCCCTATGGTAGCCCTATCAGCCCAAACGGGTGCAGCGTAACAAATACACCCCAAATATGTGGCCATATATATAGTTTTCAGTGTATTAAAACGAAGGCCCCAGGTAGACGTTGATATTCTAGTAAGCGCATAGAAATTTCGTTTCGCTTTTTCACCTACAGTTTTAATATGCTCGACAAATGAAAAATTTTTTTTCTAAGAGTAGACCAAGATAGCAAACTGAATCTTTCTTTTTGACTGTCATATTATTGAATTTTATACGCGGCAACGATTGTAAATTTCCTTTTAATAAAAGGTGATACGTTTTTTGTGGGGCAAATGTAAGCCGATTTCGTGTGCCCCATTCGAGTATATTATTGAGACAAATTTCTGCTAATTTCTCTAAACCGTCTCTAGTGTTGGATTCTACGAGTAGAAGACCGTCGTCGGCATAGCCGATCAATTGACAGTGTTTCGGCAGAGGTAATTCGAGGAAATCGTCAAAACCTAAATTCCATAGATATGGACTTAGCACCGAACCTTGGGGGCAGCCCATCGTCAGTGGCTTCGACACAGCATGGTGACCAAGTTTCAGTTTAGTCGAGCTTTGTGAAAAGTATGACTGTATAATTAGGTAGATGTTCCTATAGCACCCACGAGTCTTTAATTTAAGAAGTAGCATTGGCCACCAGGCGTTGTCGAAGGCACCTGAGATATCCAGGAAAACGCCTAGCACGTATTTAAAAGCGGATGTATTAATAACTTTTCTCACCGCAATGGCTGCGTCGATAGTTGATTTACCGCGAGTGAAACCGAATTGCTTATGGTTGAATGTTGGTCCACCCGGCAATAAACGAGGAACAATTAGCCGTTCTAAGAGTTTGCCTAGTGAGGGCAATAAGGTGATTGGTCGATATGATTTCGGGTCATCTGGTGGCTTATCACCGCCTTTAGGAATTATCCGTATATATCCGCGACGCCATGACCGAGGAAAAATACCTTCAGATATACAACGATTAAAAACCATTAACATTGAGCTGCCCGATGCTCGACTAGCTTCTTTGATCATTTTATTTGATATTTTATCTTCACCAGCAGCTTTGTTGAGGGGAAGAGCTCTAACGGTATTCATAAACTCGGCAAAAGACGGAAGGTCAGACATAGGCGAGAGAGGTGGGTCAGCGGCCCACGCGCGTATTTGTTTATGGTGTTCGCTGTCGACTGATATGTTATCGTCTGGAATTAACGTATTTAATAAAACTTCCGTGGTCTCCTCAATACCCGTAGTGTGTTTATCATTCACTTTGATATTTTGTACGTAAGCTAGGTCGATTGAGCGATTTGCTTTAAACTCATGATATAGTGGAGACCACGGACCTTCACTTTCTAATTTTTCAACAATCCTATTTAATAAAGCGTCTTTCGACTTTTCCACCGCAGTTCGGTAGCAAGACCGGGCAGCCTTCAGTAAAGATAGAGATTCATCAAAGGCCGCTCCCATCCTGCATGTCTTTTTGAGTTTATTATGTTTCCTGCGCGCCTTTCGGAAGCGTTTGCGGAGCTCTACTAAGTGATTATTCCACCAATCACACCTCTTAGTGTTAGGCAGGGGTGTTCGACCCAAAGCTATATCAGCACAGTATATTAGAGAGTTTGACATTATTTCAGCACTTTCTTCTGCGGTTAATTGCCTGCGAGTGAAATCTCTAGCACATGAGGAAAAGAGCGAGCTGAAAAAATCCCAGTTAGCTCCTTTAGATTTATATCTAAAATTGTAGCTCTGTCTAGTAGGATCCTGCGACAGACTCGATCCAAATTCGTACACGATCAGACGGTGATCACTACACGACGCGTCAGGGAGAACGCGCCATCTATTTAAGCGGACGTCTGCGCTTGAAAGCGTGACGTCAATAGAAGATTCACCCATAGGGCTGCAAAATGTTGGTGGTGCATCAGGTGTATTGTGGATGGACAGATTCATCTCAGCGATGAAATCTTCTATCGCACACCGCCGATCAGTGTCGGTGTATCTAAACTTGCCATACCAGAGAGTAGATGACGCATTCACGTCAGCACCTATTATAATTTTACGGCCCGTGAGAGACCGCAAAACATGGCGAAGATGGTGTAAATGTGGATTTACGGGGTCTGAATATTGAAAATAATAGCTCACAACGTAAACCCTACAGGATGAGGATGTAATCTCAGCGACAGCACAGTGTGACGTCATAAGATTTTGTAGTGACGTAACCGTAAATTTGCCACTTGCAACATAGATGCCGGCTCGTGCTTTGTTGTCCAATTGTACAACCCTATTACGTAAGCGAGTACTATGGTATTGTTCTTGTATAAGTACGATATCTAGATTATATTCCATAACTAGACGGTCTAGCTCTGATGTCGCTACCCTATCATTATGGAGATTTAATTGCCCTATATTTAAACTATCCATTTTTTTTTTTTTAATAATTTGTATTGAGTACTAATTGTTCTAACTTTAACTTGTAGGTGGGGCAGTCCGATGCGCCACATAGATGATCATAAGGTTTTTTAAAACGTTTACACGACGCACATTTTGGTTTAAAATCTGATTTGTCTTTATATGGGCAGGACTTCGTGATATGTCCTTCGGTACAGTGACCACACGTAGGTGTTTTTTCTGTACAGTACTTCGCGACATGACCGTGAACCTGGCAGTTTGAGCAACGTACTACTTCTAAATCATCGTAGAAGCGGCAGTTGGCCCAGTCTATAAATAGTTTTTCTTTTGTGGTTAACAGATGGACGCGCACTTCGCGATCAAGTTCGATGCCGATCCACTTCCGCCCATTCTGTAATTTTCTATTACGGATAATTTTCGTAGATTTAATGAATTCGTCCTCTTTAAGTGACATTTCGTCTTTAATATTTTGACGGTACAGTGCGACAAGGAACGCGTCGTCGTCTAATACAATTCTAACTGCAAAGTTTGCAGTATTAAGCCTATAACAATGTGTAAACATTGTCGGGTAGATGGCGCATGTCACCTTATAGACGTAAATATGATACGAAGCGAGATTTGCATGCCTACAATAGTTCACGGTGGTGTAGTGGCAGCACGATTGGGCCGGAATCCCAATAGGCGCGGGTTCGAATCCCGCTTGTGACATCCTTTTTCGCTTCGTAATCGGGTTTTATAAATAATTAAGCATATTAAATGCTAAATTTCAGTAATTTAAACTCATAATTACTTAACATAAAATATAACCAGACTTCAACCAAGATTTTTTTTATATATCCATCCGTTTAATCATCATCATCATCACAGTCCATAAAGGTCCCACTGTTGGGCTCGGGCCTCCTCCTTAATGGGAGGGAAATTAACCTATCATACCGCGCTGGTCAGACGTGTTGGTATAATATAGGGTTTTGTTTAGAGTTTTCCTTCTCTCTCATAGATGTTATATGCGTTTTATATCCCTTAGTCGTCTCTTACGATCACCCACGGGTAAGATATGGGGTGGTAAATAGTATCCTTACTCCGTCACCACACGGAATATCCGTTTAATACCCTGCTCAAAATATTGTATAAATACGGTTCGCCCAAATAAATTACTCAAAAAATATAAATCAACATGCTTCCTTAATAAATAATATAATAATTTATTACCAAAGGATCATGAAGAGTTTTTAATACTGACATTTATTTTCCTAATCATGTTTTGACATGTTACAAATACGATATATCACCGATTCAACCTGTCAATCCGTTAGACAATGTGATTTAATAGCCAATAGCCCTTCCACTGCCGATACACTTATTCAACAGTAGAACAAAATTGATAAGAAGTACAAGTTTGTTATAGTTTAAGGTGCATTTTCAATTACCAATAAATTTTTGACCATATTTTAATAGTAAAACGTAAAAATAACTTACTGAATTGTATGCGAAAATATTATATAAAAAAAACGAAATTGATAAGAAGTACAAGTATTTTATAATCTAAGGTGCATTTTCATTTATCAATATTTTTTTGACCATATTTTAATAGTAAAACGTAAAAATAAAGGATTGAATTGTACAATACTATTTGGAAATACTTATATAAAAAATGGTTTTAAAATGAAGTAACGAAATCCTCTCTTGTTTTTCCACGATTAATAATTTCGGTTCGACTTTATTGCAATGAACATTCAGCCGATTGTTCTGAGTCCATCCTTTAGAAGCGAAATACGTAAGGAATTTTTACCGAAAATGTTGAAACTCTGAGACTGCTTATCATATAAGAATAGGAAAACTTTCTGATATCCCATTCCACCTTGATCATATCCCTCGATTCTTTCTTGAGGTGTACGGAATATTGTCTTCCTTTTCGCTATTTTAAAATAAAAATATGTAACTCATTCAAATTGTTGTAGAGAACTTAAGGAATATATATATGTTTAGATACTACAAGCAATTACTTAGTTACAAACAGTATTTAGTTTAATTACTTGCCTTGTGTTTGGAGTTTAATTGGCTTCTATATTCCTATTGGGAGACATTCGAACAACAGAAGAGATATAAAGGGTTAGTTTATACAATAGCTTTGTTTTTAGTTTCTTATTTTATTGTCCTAACTATGGTCTAGTTATACTCTATTTAACCATCTAGGTCAATAAAAGGGCGACTTGTATAAACCTACGCCTGCTTTTGTAATACTCATAATCGAATGCCACTTGTAGACTCCAGCCAAAGTAATTTATGCTATATTCTATTAAGAATTATATCTCAGTCAAGCTGAATTAAGAATTATATCTCAGTCGGCAGTATTATACTTCGAATTTGTACTTAATCAAAATCATCATCATCATCATTTCAGTTCATATATGTCCCACTGTCGGGTTCGAGCCTCCTCCACAATGGGAGGGAAATTGACCCACCATACCACGCCGGTCAGACGCGTTTAGCGTTCTATACCGAGTGTTCCTTCTCTTGCATCGATGCTATATGCATTTTATATCCCTTAGTCGTCTCTTACGATCATCCACAGATAAGATAGGGGGGTGGTGAATGGTACGCTTACTCGGTCACCACACGGATAGATACTTAATCGAAATATTCTATACATAATTTGACAACACTTAAGTTTCTGATTTTGATTTTCTTTTAATACTTTTTGTAGATTATATTTTTTTAAACACGAGTCAGCAACCCTTTGATCGTAATTGGTTACTTTCGCTATAAGACTTCAGCAATGCCAGAGATATAGTTAAACCACGATCATGAAATCAACATTTCTACCGTATCATACTCTAGGTAGAGTAGCAACTGGAATAAAGACTGGAAGGATAGGAACGGTATTTGGAATGCCAGCTCTTTCGCTTCAAAAAAAGCGTAGTAGACAATTGCTACTAGTCCAATGTACATTTTTTTTCTTTTTATCAATGAGATGCTATCCCAGATGAGCTGTTTCATCTACAGTTGCCAGTGAAACACTCTTATTAGCATGGTCCATAAATAAATAATATATCATCATTCCTGCTCTCACCCGAATTACTTGGAGTCGACGCAATATGTACTCGTACATATTGCAAGAGTTATTGTTAATAGTTCCATAACCAACCACCTCATTATCATCATCATCACAGCCCATATATGTCCCACTATTGCCAGCCCATATATGTTCCTCCGTAGTGGGAGGGTAATCAACCTACTATATATCTTTGGTCATACGTGTTGCTTTAAGGTTTTGTTTCAAGTTGTCCTTCTCTTGCATAGATGTTATATGCATTTTATATCCCTTAGTCGTCTCTTACGATCACCTACGGGTAAGATGGGGGGCGGGGGGTGAATTGTATTCCTTCTCCGTCACCATACGGACCAACCACCTGCCGGACGTTAATCCTCCTTGGAAATGTAATTGTGAACGGCCTCAGGATAGTTTACTCAAGTCGATATAAAGCTCTTAGTCGTATTATACGACATCCACCAGCAAGGTAAGAGTTGGTAGTATTTGTAGCCGCTACCACACAGCAAGCAGCTATTAGACTGGTCTTAATCTCATTATAATTTCTGTAATCTCTAACTTATGTCTAACTATTAAAAAAGGGGGACCTCCAAAATTAAAAAAATATATTTCTAGAAATACGCAACTAAAATTTAGGACTCGTTAATGAATACGTGCACCACATTCCTAAATCCTCTTTTATATTCACTCACACATAGTGTATTTGTTGCAAACATAAAAATAAAATACAATCAACAAACACCAATTAAACAACAAAAAATACAGCGTAACTTTTTGCACCGGTGATGTACAACAGATACAATTTGAATTGTTTTATTGAACTCCCAACAAAAATTTACGGCAGTTTTCAAACGAATAAATTTAAAAGTTATGAATTGATAACGAATGCTATATTTCAGGAGTATTCCTGGTATAAATAACAAATCTATAACTAAGAATAGATAAGAATTGAAATCTAATAACTTTGGTTTTTCAGAATTACGAAAACGGCAAACACAAATTAATTTGATTGCACAGATGATGTAGTGGTTAAGATACCGACCTTCCATGCCAGTGCCGTCGCTTCGATTCCTACGTAGGACAATACTTTGTGCGATCCTCAAAGTGCTGCTCTGAGTCTGGGTGTCATTTGTCTGCGTATATGTTTGTAAAGCCCCCAAATACAATACAAGAATTATTTCCTTAGAGCATGGTGGAGTCTTAAAAATAAAATTGTTTGTATCTTAAGAATAACGCTAATCTACTATTAAGTAGAAAGACTGTTTTATTATTAGATGGGTTATAAATTGGGTCACATTGTTGACAGTTTTCTGCCTATAGCCAGGGGTGGTCCATCCTGGGTTTTGGTTTGGGGCACAATTTCACAGAAATGCAGCGGGTCGGCATCGGCCAAACTGTGTATTATCTTGCAAAGATGCATAAATATATAAGCAATAACAAATGTGATCATTTATCCTACGTACGTGCAGGATCTGCAGTGAACTATCTACTGCTGTTTTTCCTGAGTTCTATGACATGTCTTTCTTTAAACGATATTTGAGAAAAGCACTGCCCTTGTTATTACAAAGATCCTTAAGCAGCAGTATCACTTACCATCAGGTTTAGGTCCATTTGCCACCATCAGCAATAAAAAAAAAAGGCTTTATTTCAACTACAATATTTAAAGATATCCTATACTAATATAAAATAAACTTCTATAATAATTTATTTGTAGCGGTACGTCTACGGCGTAGGCGTTCCCTAAAATATAGTTATGTAATCCAAAACTATCATTCTGATAATAAAATATCGCAACTCGTAAGAGTCCCTATTGGCTGTCAGTGTACTCCACAAGAGGAAAATATTAATAATGTAACTTTCATCCATTTATCCATCCATAGGCTTATTAACATTCATTATTAGATATATATATATTTACCGTGTGGTGACGGAGTAAGAGCACAATTCTCCACTCTAACAATCTTACCCGTGGGTGATCGTATGAGACGACAAAGGGATATTAAACGCATATAACATCTATGAGAAAAAAGGAAACATCGAAACAAAACCCTATACCAACACCTATGACCAGCATGGTATAGTAGGTTAATTACCCTCCCATTGTGGAGGAGGCTCGAGCCCAACAGTGGGACATATATGATCCGAGATGATGATGATGATTAGATATAGGCCGTCCCGCGTAGAGGCGATTGTACCTAGTTACCACAGTTGGCAACCAGGTTTGGAATTCCAGTTTATCAACTGGATATAATAAGTTGCCCAGTGCCACTGCCCAATCTCCTGGTAATTTCTCAGCAGATTCTTACGACTCCTACAGGAAAGGAAGGTGATGATGAGACGTTCTACTTTAACTAGTCACTATGAGGATAGTGTCTCACCATACACTGTATTGTGTAACTATCAAATTTTTTTTTACTAAACTTTTACTGTATAAAAGGCATTCAAATTTCTAAATTTATTTCTTAATAAAACTATCTTTATCAGCTTTCAATAGTTTTCCAAGTAGCAGTTTTAAAATATTTTCTATTTTAAATTTCAATAAATCAATAAACTGTTTTACCTATTTCAATAGTCTCGCACTTGGCTGCACATTCTGTGTTGAAATTTCTAAGGAATAAATTTGCATTATTTGAACGTGCCAGACAGATAACAATTTCGTATAAAGAATATTTTGGTATACTAAATTTTTAAGTTATTTAAGTGAAATATGCAAAGTTTAGTTTGTTAAATATAACTCTCTGTCCGTATGGTGACGGAGTAAGAATACAATTTACTACCCCCTATCCTTACCTGTTGGTGATTGTAAGAAACGACTAAGGGATATAAAACGCTTAAAACATCTATGCAAGAGAAGGAAGCCTCGCAACAAAACCCTAAACTAACACGTCTAACCAGCGTGGTATAGTAGGTCAATTTCCCTCCAATTGTGCTCGGCTCGGCGCCAGCAGTGGGATATATATGAGCTGAAATGATGATAACTCTCCATCTAGCCTAGTTCATATTGACGCTAAAAAGCTATCCCATCTTTCAATTTTTAACATTTCTGCCATACCTACTATTGTAATCAAACTTAAGGCTCATACATAGGCCCCTTAAGCTCTGTCATATTCGTGGTCCTGTACTGCTGCGCTTCACGTATCATTACATCCTCTTATCTATTGGCCTATTAGCCAATTTTGCTTCATGTCTCCCGCTTTGCATAGGAGGGAAGTGGAAAATATTGAACTCCCCCTGTTTTTCTTTTCTAATTAAATTTGTTGCGGGTCTCAAGACAATTAAAATCATTTCCCGGCACTTCCTCAGGGTCAAACCTCAGTGTCTTTTATGGAGACCATTGTGGATCCTGGCTTATAGGAGTTACAGTGGGGGGAATGTGTGGTGGGATTAGTCCCAAAAAAAATATCCCATTTTTTAGATTAGATAAACAAAATTAAAAAAAAATTGGTTGAATGTTTAAAAGATTTACATCATGATACGACAAACGTTGTGATATGACTCCAGCTATAAATATTAAGATTTGTTAAAATATTATCAATGATCTTAGACTAATAACGCATATTCTAAGTCAGAGGTAATATATATTCCACTGTATTTGCGAGAGTATTATTTATGATACTGTACTGTACTGCATTTAAATAAAGTCATATTCACTTAAATATACAAATATAACCCACAAAAAAAAATACAATGTTAACATTCTTTATCTATACTAATATTATAAAGCGGAAGAGTTTGTTTGTTTGTTTAAACGCGCTAATCTCAGGAACTACTGGTCCAATTTGAAAAATTCTTTTTTTGTTGGATAGTCCATTTATAGAGGAAGGCGTTAGGCTATACAACATTACGCTGCGACCAATAGGAGCAGAGCAACAATGATGAATGTGTAAAAATCGGGTTTTTGTTTCCTTTTGAGAGCTTCCGCTGCGTAAACGGTTAAAGTTGCGCAAAAATTATGTACTATATAATTGTTCCCCTTTCAAAGTTCTAAATAAAACTCCGCAACAGCATATGTCTATCTTTTAAGATTGGCTCACTATAACCTTTTTTATACTAATCAAATTTGTTTTAAAATAATGTGATATTTTCGAAGGTGTTTTTATAAACATAATATTAATCCTTATCCAAATAAATGAGTTATTCATTACAAGTATTTAATTTAAAACAAAATTGCTCTTTACATTATTTGATTTCAATGAATATCTTAGGAAATATCGCAGTTTAAAAATAACATCGCAGCAAAATAATGATCAAGTACTGGGCGCGCATTTACGATAAAAATACTGGGTCTTATAATCTTATATTAAAAAAAAACTCAAACTAATGTTATTTCAAAGTACTTCTGCACACACTACATTTTTAGTTTTGTTTTCTTCTCATGACCTTCCGTCGGCTTTACACATCCTAAATAATAATAATAAGTATAGGAAGTATTAGTGCCTGCCCTCATGTATGGCAGTGAAAGTTAGATTTGGCGGAGAAGACATGAAAATAGAATAAATGCTGTAGAGCTGACAGCTCTTCGTAACATGTGTGATGTAAGTCTGAAAGATAAAATTAGGTATAATGTTATAAAAGAGCGCTGGTATGCTGAGGTGGGTTGGACACGAAGTGGAAGAAATAATGAGTGGGCAGAGGTTGACGAGGCAAACATATAAAGCAATCGTGAATGGGACGAATACAAGGGAAAGACCACGTCATACTTTTCTGGACCAAATTGGAGATTTGTTCACGAGATGTCATCATCATCATCATTCTCCTACTCTTATCCCAATTACTTGGGGTCGATACAATAAGTACTCTTCATTCATAGTACATATTATAAAAGTTATTGGCAATAGTTTTATGACCGGCCGCCTGCCAGACGTCAACCCTCATTGGGAATGTAATTGTTGACCAAACGGCATCAGATGGAGTTGGCCCAAGTCGTCTTTTACGACATCCACAAGCAAAGTGAGCATTGGTAGTATTCGTAGCCGCTACCACACAGCGATGTCATACACATTAAAAGTATGTGTAATCGTAAATAGGCGTAAGTGTATGTATGTATATCTATATGTATGTATGTATAATATACATACATTGTATATATCTATAGAAAGTATAGATAAGACCCAATACTTTTACTTAAGGTTTAATGTTCTACTCTTACTAATCAAAGGGTCATGTAGGTACCTAAAACAGCTTTAACGTATCTATTATTTAAAAATATTTCCACCTTTTACGTAAACGAATTCGCGAGTTGAAGTTAACGTTAGCCCAAAGTAACCATTCCACGCGGACGAAGTCGCGGGCGGAAGCTAGTGATATATAAAAAAGATATAGAGAAGATATATATAAAAATGTGATATATAAATAAGATAGATAGATAAAACAAGATGTTGTATATCACTAAAGTTGAAGCCAAATAACTTATTTTTTATACTATGTTGAGCATTGCAGCAGCGTTTTTAAATAGCTTAAAAATAACTGCTACATTTATTAATTGAATTATAATATTGAGTTATCATCATCATCACAGCCCATATATGTCCCACTGTTGGGCGCGGGCCTCCTCCGTAACGGGAGGGCAATTAACCTACTATACCACGCTGGTCATTGAGTTATAACATATTTATAATATTTATGAGATATACGATATAACACTTTTTCAATGTCCATGGTAATTAAAAACGAATGTAACTTAACTAGTATTAAATATAAATTAAATTTCTTAAATCAGTAGGAACCCATGTCTTATCGCAGATATTATACGTCTCATAAGCGTAGTGTTGAGGTGATGCTCTACTCTCGTTATATGAAAATCTAGGACTTTTCAAAACTAAAAATTACTGTATTTTTCTCACACTGCACTTATAGGATAATATTATCATACATATGTCATGAAAAAACATTCAAATAACATTCACTCAAACATTTTTTTTAAAAGAAATTATTTTATTTAAAGTAAGAAAAATGTTAATTAAAAAAAATATTCGAGGACGTCCATACGTATATGTATACCTATACATATATGTTTTCGTAAATATTTGGCACTCTCATGTCCGTAAAAATTAATGTATCGAAGTTTTTCTTTTATTAAAAACCTCATAATCGCAACGCGCTGTTTCCTTTCGAAAACGGCTTGGTAATTCTTTGTCGTTTAATTGCAACTAATAAAAAACTATTAACTGCTTAGTCTTTAGTGAATGTGTACCTTATGAAAATTGGGTTTGTTTACATTTTTTGTTCGTCCATTCGGACAGGCAAAGGCAACAAATCCCATACAGCCTACACAGCTATGTTTAACACTACGTTGAGAATGGCACGAAATTTCAAAAGTATTTTTTCTTTCATTTTCATTTATGGCATTGACTATAATAAATAATATAAAAATTATGAGGCAGTTATAGATTTGCCAAATAATTTTAGAAATCACCTCCAACTGCTTTATTAGCCAATTAAACTATATGATACTGAATGAAGTTACTAACTTCTTGTTCACTTCACATATCTTTTGTCATTGCGATCTCGCAAGTCTTTACTCATTACTTCGCAATAATAAATGAAATTTTACATTTAATATTTAAAATGATATGAAGGTCGAATATAATAAAGTAGTTTTTTTTATATTCTTACTGTTTCACTTCTACTAATATATTTTACAGTTTAACAAATTGTTCTTTCCGTGTCTTGAAGGAGTAAGCTTACTTATCACCGACCACTTTTCTGTCCGTAGATATCTTAACTCGACTATGGAATTTCATATGTATATTACATCGATGTAAGAGAAGGAAAACTCGATATAAAGCACTATGCCAACTAATCTAATAACCTTTATTTTATTGCTTTTGGTAGCAAACGAACAAGCAGCACACCTGATAGTGTTATTGCCGCCCATGGACCTTTGGTATACTAAGAGTATAGCTAGGCCGCTGCCTACCAAAATAAACCCCAAACCCACCCAGTTGGGCTTCCGGCTCTCTCGCTCACGCAACAGCACATTGCCATTGCTCAGACGTCGATCTTCTGCGAGAATGTGGTACTACCCTGGATGTACCGGCCCGTGGCTGTAGACAGAAAGCTGTCAATAGCGTGGTCCTACCACTATTAAGCTTGCCATAGTAGCAGTCAAAAGAAGTAACTTCACTTCTATTTCTTACTTAATATGATTTATCACGCCATCTCCCAATTTTATTTGAACATTCTGCTGCATCTAAGCATGTTGCATTTAATTTATTATACATAATATTAAATTTAACAATGACTGAATAATCATTCTCCTACTCTTATCCCAATTACTTGGGGTCGATACATATGTACTCTTTCGTCGCTCCTTGGGAATGTAATTGTTGACCAAACGGCATTAGATGGAGTTGGCCCAGGTCGTTATAAGGCTCTTAGCCGTCTTTTACGACATCCACGAGCAAAGTAAGAGTTGGTAGTATTCGTAGCCGCCACCACACAGGTTAACAATGACTGAATGTAATATGGAATATAACAAATTATTTTTTATTATCTTAAAGCTTAACTTCTACTAACTTATTTTGCAGTTTCGTTAAGTATTTTTGGTGACCCGAGGTCTTCTAACCTTTTTTTTATTTTTTTTATTGGTGGGCTATGGGTGCGTCTCGCCCCGCTGAATCGGTCCGGGGTGACGGAAAGGCGGCGCGTGACCCCATAGACTCACCGTAAAACCTTCTCTCTTCGCCGTGCGAGCGGACCACCGGTACTCGATTTTAACTTCGGTGGCCCGCCCGGCGGTTTACCCTCGCGGGTTCCTCTCGTCGACGCCCCGACAGATTTCGCCGTCGGGGCGTCGCCCTCACGCTGTGGCCTCACGTCGGGTGACCGGACAATTCCCCGGTCCGATCACCCGAGGCCTCGGTTAGGGCGGCATCAGGCGCAGGTATTCGCGCCTGCGCCGCCCCGGCTGCTGACGGCGGCCCGGGTCGCGGGAATCCTCCCGGACTCGTTCCGCCGCCTCCCTCTGCGAGATGACAGCCTCGCAGAAGGCGGCGACCGCGTCCCAGTTCCTGACGCTGTCGACCATTGCTCTCGCGACAGCCGGCAGCGTCAGGTCGGCACCAATAACAGCGACGAGGTCACGGCGATGCCGGTCAAAGCCCGGACACACCTCCAGCGTGTGTTGCGCCGTGTCCTCGTCACTGCTGCAATGGTGGCAGAACGAAGTCCACTCCCTATACGCGACCGTGTGCAGGTACAAGCCGAAGCATCCGTGCCCCGACAACACCTGCACCAGTCGAAAGGAGAGGACTCCGTGCCGCCGCTCCATCCACTCCATCAGTACGGGCCGGAGAGCCTCGACGGTAACGACACCGTGTCTAGGCCTCTCCAGCCGCGTAGCCCAACGGGCGATGACGTCTCGGGGGGCGTCCTCGCGCCAGGTGGCTATCTCGCTCAGCGATGGGGAGCCACCTTCGTCGCGCAGTGAGGTCACCCGCCGGTAGAGGTCGGAGAGCATCTCCGCCTCTAGGTCCCACGGGGGTGTCCCGGCCAGTAGGCATGCTGCCTCGGTCGATACCGTGCGGTACCCGCGAATGGCTCTGACCGCCATGACTCTCTGGGGTCTCCACAGAACAGCCCTGAGCTGGGCGTTCAGAGCCCTCGCCCACACGAGTGCGCCGTACATGGCCATAGAACGGATCACCCCTGCATACAGCCGTCGGCCCTCGAAGCTGGGTCCGCCCACGTTCGGCATGAGCTGCGAAAGGGCGGACGCCGCGCCGACCAGCCGGGGAGCAATTCGGCGAAAATGCTCCCGGAACCACCATCGCCCGTCGAGCACCAGACCCAAGTACTTCATATGGGCCTGGATGCTGATGTGGACTGAGTTGACGACTAGCGAGGCGCCGATTGGCGGCCTTACGCGTGGCCCATGGAACAATAGGGCCTCCGTCTTATTTAGGGCCACCCTGAGCCCCAGCGCCTCGATTCGCCCGACCATCTCCTCGGTGCCGAGAGTGGCCAGGCTCGCCGCCTCTTCGAGTGTCCTGCCCCGGGCTGTGACGAGCGTATCGTCAGCGTAGCATATCACGCTCAGCCCGGGGGGGAGACTCCGTCTCAACGCCCAGTCGTACCCGATGTCCCACAGAGTCGGCCCCAGAACCGACCCCTGTGGAACGCCGCACGACATGGACGTCCGCACAATGTCCCCTGCGGGACTCGCGCAGAGGACACTGCGCCCCTCCAAATAGTCCGCCACCAGCCGCCTCAGGTACAAGGGCACCCCATGAAATCGGAGCGCCTCCCTGATGCAGCTCAATGGCAGACTATTGAATGTGTTGGCGATGTCCAGCGACACCGCCAACAGCACTCCCCCGCTGGTGGGTGAGGTGGCTGAGGTTGTTGTAAAAGGATCTGATATGCTGATAACATCGATGCTAAAGAAGGAAAACTCAATATAAAATCCTATATGAACACGTCCGAATAGCGTGGCATAGTAGGTCAATATCCTTGTTATGATGGAAGACACATAAGCCCAGCGATGAGACGTGTGTAGTTTAAGAAGAAATTGGTAGGAATTAGCACTGTTAGCTATTTATTATTATTTAATAGGTATTATCTTACATTCGTAACGACGACTTAAGGGAGCGAGTAGGTATGAAAGAGAGTATTGGTGTGTAAAGATGCGAATGGGAATGCTCCTATTGTTCGGACATGTGGAAAGAATGCTGAACGAACGTCTGGTTAAGAAGATATACAATGCGAAAGTGGAAGGATCTAGGTAGCGGGGGCGACCGAGACTAACCTACCTAGACCAGATTGGTCACGTACTGAAGGAGGGTGGAGTCAAGAGTCTCCGAAAGCGCGTCTGAAGAGAATTATGGATGTTGAGGAAGCGAGTGAAGTATGCAAGGACAGAATTCTCTGGCACTCTGTTCTCTCTGCCTACCCTGCAAGGGATATGGCGTGATGGTATGTATGTATGTATATCATCATAATCTCAGCTCATATATGTCCTACTGTTGGGCTCGAGACTCCTCCATAATAAGAGGGAAATTGACGTACTATACCACGCTGATCATATATGTTGGTTGGGTTTTGTTTCTAGTATTCCTTCTCTTCATAGATGTGATATGCGTTTCATAAACCTTTGTCGTTTCTTACGATCACCCACGGGTAAGGCAGGAGGTGGTGAATTGTATTCTTACTGCGTCATCACACGGCAAAGTATTATTATATCATTAACTAAAAATAATTATTTCACCTTTACTGTCCTTTAATAGAAAGTGATTGTATCACGCCTAGATTTAGTAGGTAGCTGTCGGTTAATTAGCATATTCTCTGAATCCTATTTAAATATCAAGGCCGTTAAAGCCCAAACGTTGACGCCCACAACACAATTCCTGTTCGCCACTAGAAATGCAAATTTACCATTCGCAAACATAAAATGCAATCAAACTGTGAGCAAAAAGCTTTGGAAAAACATTTGCCTTAAATCTTATTTTTTAATCATTATCATTCATCATTCTCCTACTTTTATCCTAATTACTTGGGGTCGGCAGAATATGTACTCTTCTTTCATAGTACATATTGTAAAAGTTATTGGCTATTGCCATTTATGACTGGCCGCCTGCCAGACGTCAACCCTCCTTGGTAATGTAATTGTTGACCAAACGGCATCAGATGAAGTTGGCCCAAGTCGTTATAAAGCTCTTAGTCGGCTTTTATGACATCCACGAGCATAGTAATGGTTGGTAGTATTCGTAGCCGCTAACATACAGCAAATCTTAATTTAAATCTTATTTTTTAATCATTAGGTAATATTTCAAAAAACTTAGGATAATCTTCCCGTTCAATATTGCGCACTAAGTAGAAGAATATCTATAAGAACTGAAGTATACCTATACGAACAATGATATTATAATGAATGATAATATGAAACATGATGAATTTGATATCGAAATAGTAGCTATTTAGTTCTATCGACTCAAATTTATATAATATACTACCTTCTGCCCGCGGCTTCACCCGCGTAAAACGTTACTTTCCTAAAGTTTTTTATCCCCTATTTTTATTTTACCTCTTAAGAGTGATTTTTTTGCAAACTGTTAATGTCATATTTATTTATATCTAATCAATAGAAATAAGTTTCAAGCTTCTGGTTTAAAAAAAAAAAACTTTTCATCCCCCTTTACACACCTTTTTTTTTTTTTTTTGCATTAAAAAGTAGCCTATGTCCTTTATCAGGCTCTAGACTATCTATGTACCAAATTTCATTTAGATCGGTTCAGTAGTTTTGGCGTAAAAGAGCGACAGACAGACAGAAAGACAGAGTTACTTTCGCATTTATAATATTAGTAAGGATATTCTGAGATAAAATTATACAACTATTCGTAGAGGTACACCAAAGAGTTAGTATACTGACACCCCGATAAACTGTAGAATCCATTGCTGGGGCATCGACGGGAGATGCTATCCAAAAGGATAACCGCCGAGCGAACCAAGGTTAAGTAATCAGTACCTGTAGCCAGCCTAATTAATGACAACGAGAATGTGAAACGATAAAACACGTCCTTCATCGCTCCGAATTGATTCAACAGAGTAAAAAAAGGTGACGCTTGATCAACCGAAAACACTCATAAAAGAAATTTAAGTTTCAACTGCGAACTTAATACGTCGTGTAACTAAAACTGAAACTGTTCTGAAAAATATTACACTACTATTCTACCTACCCTATACTGTGAAGTCAACGACATTGAAAGCCTGCGTTAAGACCAGATCGTAGCAAAAATAAGCACTACGCATAATTTGTATTATATACTAGCGACCCGCCCTCGCTTCGCTTCGGTTAAGTCAATTCAGTCGTGTAGTTTACTTTCGCTACATAGAATTCCTTTCGAAGAAGGAATTTCTTAAAATTCTACTTCATCTATCCTTTAAGGGCAGAAAGAAAGTCCACACCAAATTCCAAGTCTTTAGGAGTTAAATTTAAAAAATGTTATTTTTACACCCCAGCGGATTTTGATATATATGAGACATGATTTGATAAAAATAGTAAAAAAAGATCACGTGGTTAATGGACGGCCTTTACCCACTTGGCCATGTGTACATTTCATTATTTAGTGTCATTTTGCTATAATACTCTATTATATTATATATTGTGTTTTAATCCCTTATTGTTCTGCGCGGAAGATCTTTGCAGTCTTATTAATTATAGTAACATTTAAAAAATCAATTCATTTTAACCGTAATTCGAAATATCACAAAATAAATTTGTACAGTAAATAACCAAGTCTGTGGCTGACGTCGAGAACTTAAGAAACAACTATTTGAACAGGCACCCAACTTTAATGCCAAATGTTTGAATTAAATTGTCGCTTGACATCTCACAAGTGTCCTCATGGACTTGTTCAAGTTTGCTCGAGTTTATATTGTGAACGTTAAACTCACGAATAACTTGTCGACTGCACAGATGGCGTATTGATTAAGATATTGATCTAACCTGCCAAATGTCCTGGGTACGATTCTCACGACGGGCAATACTTTGTGCAATACACAAATTATCACTTTGAGTTTGGGGGTAATGTGTTTTCGTTAATTGTATGTTATATATACATATAAATATATATATATATATATATATATATATATATATATATATATATATATATATTACATGTAGAAGGGTAGTACGGTAAGTTCTGTTATAATTTTAAATAAAATCTTTCTTTTCCAGATGGAATGACTTCATTAGTCTAAAGAGTACAAATACTTTGGTAACGTTGTAGTAGAATTTGACAAGTGACGGAGTAAGAATGCTGCTCACCACCCCCTTTCTTTTAAGGGATGTATGGAGTAAGGGACGGATGTAGGTTCAGTCTGTACAGTGAGTTGATAGGTGTTTATGATTTTTATTTATTTATCACTACATTTGTAAATCTTAGGCTGATCGATCGCATTCGTAACGACGATGTAACAGAGCGAGTAGGTATGAAAGAGAGTATTGGTGTAAAGATGCGAAAGTGAATGCTCCGATAGTTCGGATATGTGAAAAGAATGCCGAACGAACGTCTGATTCAGAAGATATACAATACGAAAGTGGAAGGATGTAGGTACCGGGGGAGACCGAGACTAACCTACCTAGACCAGATCGGTCATGTACTGAAGGAAGGTGGAGTCAAGAGTCTCCGAAACCGGCGAGCGTGTATGAAGAGAATTATGAATGTTGAGGAAGCGAGTGAAGTATGCAAGGATAGAGTTCTCTGGCATTCTGTTCTCTCTGCCTACCCTACAAGGGACATGGCGTAATGGTATGTATGTATGTACATTTGTAAATCTGCGTTAAGTGAGCATTTTTCTGTTTATAGTGGGATTCATTGGTAACGTTCATCTTTAGTATATTTTTTTTCCTTATCTTTTTTTCTTTGCATTTAAATATGCGAGTAGTTCCTCGCCATCTTTGTTCGCAATTCTTAATGCAATCAGTAAATATCAATATGAATCTATAATCGGCAATCTCGTGTTATTTTATAATTATGTTGCAAATAAACTGTTGGTTCTTTTTGAAATAAATAATTAAATAATATGCAAATAGCAACAGAAGGAAAAGTCGGCATAAATTCCTATACGTATATCATATAACACGTCTGACCAGCGTGGAGTAGTAAGTCATTTTCTGTCCGAGCTTACTAGGAGACCCGAGGTCAACAGTTTCCATTCTCGTCGAAGTCCTAAAACCGCTTCGTAACACAGACTCTGATCGTCGAACTATGAACGACTTAATCATCTCTCAAACTCTGAACGTCTTAATAATTCTTCTCCAACAAATATAATTAAATGGAGATTACTTAATAAAAATAATTAAGCTCGCGCTCTATAAGGGAAAGTTGTACGACTGGTTTTAACTGGCGACTTAATTGAATTGTTACTGCAACGCAATTACCTTACCGTCAACGATGAAGTTAGATATCAAAGTTTCGGCGTAACGAGTATCCCTTCTAATGAATTCCTGTATATATTTGTTGTTGTCATAATAAAGGATCAAAGGCGCCTTTGAATGGCAGTATAAATAAATAGTTTTCTGACTGATTAAGAATAAAATATTTTCCGTGTAGTGACGGAGTAAGAATACAATTCAACCACCCCATATTTTACCCGTGGGTGATCGTAAGATACGACTAAGAGTTATAATACGCATATTACATCTACGGAATAGAAGGAAAACTCGAAACAATCAGAACCCTATACTAACACGCCTTACCAGCGTGGTTATAGTACGTTAATATCCTTCCCGTTTGGAGAAGGCTCGAGCCCAATAGTGGGACATGTATGAGCTGAGATGAGAATACAATTCATTACCCATTTTCTTACTAGTGGGTGTCGTTAAAAGATGGTTTGGTTCAATAATGTGATATCTTGAAAAATGAAATTTAGCTGGAATGTTTTTCAAATTTAATTAAATAATTGATATATAAATCTATGATTTTAATTATTTCATCATTCTATAATTTAATCATCTTAGATTTAAATCAGATTTACGTTAAAAAAAATATTCGTTACGAAACAATTATTTTTTTGAAATTTGAAATTATATCTATTATATTAATGCGGTCGAAATGCGATCTCTGCGGAAAATCTGTGGAGTTAGGCTGACCGACCGCATTCGTAACGACGACGTAAGAGAGCGAGTAGGTATGAAAGTGAGTATTGGTGTAAAGATGCGAAAGGGCATGCTCCGATGGTTCGGACATGTGGAAAGAATGCCGAACGAACGTCTGGTTAAGAAGATATACAATGCGAAAGTGGAAGGATGTAGGTTGGCTGAGGGAGACCGAGACTAACCTACCTAGACCAGATCGGTCATGTACTGAAGGAAGGTGGAGTCAAGAGTCTCCGAAACCGGCGAGCGTGTATGAAGAGAATTATGAATGTTGAGGAAGCGAGTGAAGTATGCAGAGATAGAGTTCTCTGGCACTCTGTTCTCTCTGCCTACCCTGGAAGGGATACGGCGTGATGATGTGTATGTATTTATGTATGAAATTATATCTTTAAAATTTAATTTTTCAAGATATCTCATTATTGAAGCAAAGAGCCGATATAATATGCAGATAACATCTATGCAAGGTAAGGAAATCTAGAAATAAAACTTACCTGTTTAACTAGCGTAGTATAGGTCGATCTCTCTTCTATTGTAGAGGAAAATCTAGCCCAGCAGTGGGACATATATGAGTTGAAATGCTGATGATAAAATAAACAAGCTCACGACGATCAGTTGACTACATTATACAACTAATTTTAAATAAATTCAAAGAAGGCTTTATATTGAGATAATAAATTGCTAGCGCATTTTTTTTTAAGTATTTAAATGGATATTTAAAATAAAACTACTTTTATAAATTCTATCGCGTTTGTATTTGAATTTTAATTTCCCGACGTTTCGAACACTTTACAGTGGCGCGTCACTATGCCCAAAGCCCGTCTGAACCTCTGCATTAGATGTTTCATCTCAAAAAATATATTTATTAAGAACTCAAAATATGTAATTATTAACATAATAATAAATTTATCAAATTATCAAACAAAGAACACGTAATGAACGTCTCAAAAGCAAAAGTTTCGCTTTTAATACGAAACAAATTGAAGAGTAATATGCTACTAATAAAATGACTTTTATAACTTGTATGAGAGTTTGAAAGACTTACTGATATTTTGTTAGATAATCACTTAATGCAGAAACTAAGTTCGTAATGTCGAATTATTAAAGATAAATTATGTACTTAAAGTTTATTACGAAGTTAATTTCTAAATAAATGTATATCTACACATAATAAATATATATATATACATAATAAATATATATAATAAATAATAATAAATATATATAAATAAATATATATATATATATATACATCCTCTTGATGTATTCCAGTATAGTACCAGAATCCTGATCGATGGACTTCCTCATGAGTTTCCAGATGGCATCTTCACGGGTGTCTCTGTAGTAAGTGTAGGATCTGGTATGCCTGGAGATGGCGACCACGGCGTGTTGTATGCTGTTATGTAACTTTTGCACCGAGTCTCTAGTCCGAATTATGATGACGTTAGGTTTGCCGAGTCCCTGTGCCTCGTGGATGGTTCGCAGTTCGGAGCCCTCACCGGTACCGTATCCCTTTTCCTTGAAGCTTTCTTTCTCTGCCTGGGTGTGTGACAGGTATAGAGTCGCGGGAAGATCGGGTGGTATGACGGCGTCGGTGTATTTGTATATGTGGTCTGGGCCTTTGGGAGTTCTAAGTTCTACATTACATATCTAAGTCGACGTCGATGAACTAAAGGCTAAAATAAAAATAAATAGAATGCTATTTTAATTTATTTTAATTCTTAGTTATGGTGGCGCATTGACTTCATTGTAGCAACAGCTATATTTATATTAGATTACGAGCGAAAAATGATTGTCGCAGACGTCATCTCTGCAGTCACTCCCTGTCCATCCATATCATGCCTCACACAGTCCATCCATCATTTCTTTGGTCTTCTTTTACCCCTTCAGCATTCATATTTAAAACTTGCCTCACAACATTACATTCTTGCCGTCTTATCACAGGTCCATACCATGTCAACCTTTGACTCCTTAACTTTTCCGTTACTGGCGCAACTTTCAAACTTCCTCTTATATGTTCATTTCTTATTTTATCCATTCTTGTCACACCACACATCTATCTCAACATTCGCATCTCCGCTACATGCAGTCGTCTCTCATCCGTCACTTTTGTCGCCCAACATGCTGATCCAAACAATACAGCAGGTCTTATTAGGCTTTTATATATTTTGCCCTTTAAGTTAAGAGATACTTTGGGGTCGCATGTTGTACCTGTGACCTGCCGCCATTGCATCCATCCCGCATCAATTCTGTGCTTCACCGCACGATCCAGGTCGCCATCGCTTTGGATAAGAGAACCGAGGTATCGAAAATCCAAACATACTGGTATAGGTACTCCACCTAAGGATATGGGTGTAAAATTGGAGAGACCGCCGAAATCGCAGAACTACTCTGTTTTAGGTCTGCTGATTTTCAAGCCAACATTCTCCAATTTACAGGGCCACTTCTCCAACATGCTCTGTACCTCAAATCCTTCTTCTCCGACGAAAAGAATGTCATCAGTGAATAGCATGTACCAGGGTGCCTCTTCCTGTATCTCAGATATTAACGCATTCATTATCAACAGGAAGAGGCAAGGACTTAATGCCGACCCTTGATGCAAACCCACCTGCACACTGAACTCGTCGGAGTCTCTAGCCGCTGATTTTACGTACGACCTAGAGCGTTGGTACATGGCACGCATCTATTTTCATTAAATAGTATATTACGCTTTAATATACTACTTAATGAAAATAGATTGTCTCTGGTTAATAAATTTTTATGAACGTATGTTTTTGCCAAGTATAGAACCAGGTTAGAATTGCATATGTAACTAATTATCAGTGTAGGTACTATACTTATATTTATAAAGAGATAAAGTTCGTGAGTTTACGACGTTATACGGGATAATCCCTAGCTCTACTAAATCTGATTTTGAAAACTCTTTTACCAATAGAAAGCCACGTCATTTGTAGGTGACATAGGTTGTACATTTTATTAGAAAAAAAATACGGATCCTTATCAAAACTTCAATAATATAAACCAATGTATGAAAAAACTTGTCATAAAATGTCTTTTATCCCATGCGCTGCGGAAATTATGAATGGTAGAATAAAAAAAATTACTACAATATTAAAGAATATATCAATATCTATAAAAAAATACGGTAACATATGTCTAACTATTATAGTTATGTCAGTATAACTACTCTTTGAAAAAAATGTTAACAAAAACCACATCATGCCTAAAAGACGTCGTCGCCACGTTATTTATGTCTTTGTATTAATCTTTATTCAAATAAATTATTTATTATTTAAGACAGTTTCAGTATCTGAAGATTAAAAGATAAGATTCAAAAGATATTACGAGTAAAAAAATGAAAAAATGACAATCTAAACAAAATCTTACTAATATTATAAACGCTTAAGTTTGTATATATGTATCTATGCATGGACGGTTGGATGTTTGAGTATTTAAAACAAAAGACTATTTCCTTTTACTGTATATAATTAAGACGAATGGTTAAAGAGATAATACGACATAGGTATGGACCCGCGACCGTGTCATAATCTATTGAGTGATACTTGTATTATACGATTTTTCTATTGCTTTATCACCAAGGAAAATTAATCTTTTATAGTCGAACTATTGAAGTTTTGAAAATTAAAATATACATATTTCATTCAATCACTTAAAACCCAATAATATAGTTAAATTGGCATGAAAATATGTAAATACCACATACATAAGAGAAGGAAATCTCGAAACAAAACCCTATACTAACACGTCATACCAGTGCGGTATAGTAGGTCAATTTACCTCCCATTATGGAGGAGGCTCGGGCCAAGCGGTGGAGCGTATGTGGGCTGAGATGATGATGATGATGATGACATACATGTGCCGTAAAAATTATAACCTTCCTTTTGGCAGTTAAGAAATAAACCATAGCGGTCCGTTCTAACTCAATGATCGTCATAATTTCATCACAAGTAAAAATGTTTACCGCTTAACAAAGTGGGCACATATCAGGTTTATATATATATACTAGCGACCCGCCCCGGCTTCGCACGGGGAGCAGAGTATACATGCCTAATGTTTTTTTTTTGTCATATAGTCGTATTCGCTGGTTGCGTCGATTGTATTACATCGCGTAGCTGTTTGAATTTCTGGATCAGCAATAAAATAAATCTGCAAGAACTAATGGTCATCAGGTCGATGCGGAAGAAGACTACCTGCAAGGTGGTAAACCTGTCCCTGGACTTAAAATGTTTGCATAAAGCCGTGTTTAACTACCCGTTGGCTCTTGAATGACGTCATCTGAAAAGTATTATTGTACCGACGAATATTACGTGTATATGTTTTGGGTGACTTCCGTTATGGAGAGAATTGAAAGGATCTGGTGGTGAAACTATGTCGTCTAGTTTAATCTTACCAGTAGAACAACATAAACCTTTGGACTCATCTTTTAATCTCAGAGCTGAGCAGTATTGACAAACAACAGAAGGAGAGCCTATAGATATCGCTGGATCGCTTCTGTAATCTTGCCTACACGTAATTCATTGAAGAATATTCTTTATTAGACCATCTATTAGTTTTTTGTGTTCTACTAATATTAGTTAAATTTCTGTGCCGAATACGGTCGTTACGTAAACGGAGTTGTCTATCTTCAGACGTTTCTGTTTCCCTTTGAGCATTATGCCTATCACAGTCTAAAGATAAACGGACGTCAGGTTGTGTAGATGACTCTTGAGATCTTTGAGTAACGTGTCGCTCTCGGTCCAATGATAAACGGACGTCGCGTTCCGCGGACGTCGCGCTCTCTGGGAAACATGTCGTACATGGTCTAATGAGACACGAATTTCTCTCTCTTCAGCATTTTTGTTACTTCGACTTAAACGAAGTCTTTTGGCAGTTGACGTACTGCGTCCTATATTTAATCTTCGTCGTGTCATGATTATTGAAAGTAATTAGAAAAGAAAAACAAAAACTTAACCAACGCAATTGCAAACTTAAATTGAAAGAAATACCTATGCCACTCGGAGATAACCTATCGCTTTGAAAATCTGTTTCCTATAGGGAAACGCGCGTTTTTTTTTGTCACTGTTTTTTAGCTATTAGACGCAGATGGCTGTCACAGCTTAACCCGGACTATGGGTGAGCGCTGAGGGCTCTCAACCCGATAAAAATTTTAAGCGACATCGCCCGAGGGCTCTACCTGTGGAGAACGAAACTCGGCTCGGGGCGTCGCTGATAGCAAACTGGGCGTGCCCACTTTTGAATTACTGACTATTATGCATCGCATCTTTCATCCCCGGCGGCGAGGGTGAAAGCGCGAATATTTATGTGTTATGGCTGCGCGGGCCGTGTATGCCCTTTTTTGAGCGATAGTAATCGAGTCGTCGGAGTCCGTCAGTAAATGTCAAGGACGTCGGATCGCGGATATTTTAGATGGGACGTAGTTAGCCGCCCCAACCACTAAGCGGTGGCGCTGTGTCATGGCATAACAAGCGCGCGTTTTTTAGAGTTCCGTATCTTGAAAGGAAAAAACGGAAGCCTTATAGGATTACTTTGTTGTCCGTCCATCCGTCTGTCCGTCTGTGTGTCTGTCAAGACCTTTTTTCTCAGAAACGTGTGGAGGTATCAACCTGAAATTTATATCAAATACTCAAATCTACTGTCCCTTGGAGCTGTCATTTAGTGAAAACCGCATGAAAATCTGTACCGTAGTTTTTGTGTTTCGCTTTCAGACAGACAGACAGAGGCGGCCGGAGACTTTGTTTTATAATATTTAAAGATATATAATAATATTTTATTAAAAATATATAATATAATATATAACAATCATTAATAATTGATAATAATAATAATAACCTCCGGGCCAGTCGTTACCTCACCATTAGGCTAACGCAAAACACGGAGGAACATTATACGGCTTCCTAAGTTCTTTTGATATAACAAAAAAATGTATCACAAGATTTACAGGCAAGCCAATAAACCGCAGGGCAGCTTGTGGCGAGCTGAATGTGAGTGGCAACACTGCAGTCCCGAATACTCCAGAGAGTCGATCAGGGCCTCGTCTCCAGCTGGCCTCCATTGGCTGGCTAGAGTGGAAACCGAAGAGTGCCCGAAGGACTCTCAGCTCTGGCTTGCCTTAAACAGCTGGTCAGAGAAGGGTCCCCAGAGCTATATGCTCGGGGGTGGAAGTGTCATTTTCAAGGGCATAACTACGGGGAAACCATGGCTCTGTTTATTACAGACTCAATGGTGAAACCGGCGCCGCACCGCTCGACACCCCTAGCCACTTGCACCAATGTTGCCCCCTGTTGCCCGTATGGCTTGTGTGCCTGTGGCGACTGTTTAGGGGGCCCATTCAGTGAGTTGGCGAGTCACCGTCTGCCACCGTTCATCTCTCAATATGGGTTTGAAGGCAGACGACAGTTAAAAATTCATAGATTTAAGATGAACCAGCCTACTAAGCACCCACTCCCATAATCAGATATTAGCTACCATAATCACACAATAGTTTTACACTTACCGCTGGCAGTCCACGTATGTTATGTGCAGACGTGGAATGTCATCGGTAGATGTCCCATCCCAATATTTAGATTAAATTTCTCCAAAGGCCTCTGCGTGTTGGATCCATATCCCCATGTAAGCCTCCCAAAGGACCGGGCATCTTCCCTATGGAAGATCCCGTGAAAAAAGGAGATACATAATAATAATAATATAAAAAAAAATTCTGTCTATTTTTCATACAAAACATAACTTCTACTTACGATTTGGCGAACGGTGTAGCTCAATCACGACACAATCACACAAAAATACTTCGAATGTGTAATTCAGATTTTATAATAATTTGGATGATATGCAAGTGAATATACGTTTTTTAGTTGTTAATAAACAATGTCATCGAGAATAAGTAACGTTTTACAGGCAACTGTGGTTGTCTTAATGTCTTTATTCATCTTAATAATATATAAATACTTTAATAAGCAGACGGCACCGGGACCAGCCCTCATCCGTGGCAGCTGTCGACATCCCTTGAAAAAGGGATGTGTCTTCGGGTAGATCAAGCGCTCTAATCGGCATGTTGTCCGGGAGTTGGCATCTTCTGGGGCGGCGCAGCGTCCGCGGCGCAGCACGTCGACCGCATCCAGCTTGCGCCGAGTGTAGCCGAAGCACCGGACCGACGAAGGCGCAGCGACGACCCTGCGGTTGTCGTTACCTAATATGGCGAGACTTCCTCTCGCTTCTGACAGATGGCGCAGTTAGGGTTATGTTAGTATCTTGAAAAATAGATAAAAACAATCTTTAGAGCGTGTTGTATATCATGGTAATATTTTAGCTGAATCGATGCAGAACATTTTGAGTTTTTGAAGCATACACAAACCAACTTAACATTTTTATATATATAGATATATACTGGAAAGTATTAATTGTTTTTTATATTATTTAAGTCTCTGAAATAATACGTTTAATGTTAAATTATAATTACATACTAAACATACTGAAACATAAACATTTCCTTGGGTCTAAAAGTTGATGTATATCTAACCAATTACTTTGACATCTTGTTTCAGAAATGTATTTGTGGAATTTGGAAAGGCCACATTTAGGTTTAATTATATAAATTATACTGTATATATTTCTCATACCATACACAAAGTAGATTTCAAATTATATGTACGGTTTTTTACATAATTGTAACTAGTACCTAATTAATTATGGAGACGAAAAGAAATATTTTTAGAACATGTAATCTCATTAAGCAACTGTACTTTTTCTATTCACTATTGCGAAGAGGAAAATTCTAGGACTTAAAATATTAAATATCTTTACAATATCCTACTAATAGCAGAATAATATGTTTTCTTTTTTTACTAATATTATAATTGTGTGAAATTCTGTGAAGTCTGTTGCTCAATGACGCGTAGGCCGTTGAATAGATGAAAATTGGCGCATAGATAATTGGCTGGAATAATGATTTATAATGTTTACGCGAGTATTACAAATTTGAAATAAAACTAATTTTACGGAACTCATCGTGTTTGTATTTGATGTTTAATTTCCCGACGTTTCAAATACTTTACAGTGATCATGGTCATGAGAGGACTAAAGTGTCCAATAAGTCATCGTTATTACAGAATTTTATATCTACCCGTCACAGCATCAGTTATTAAAGTTTGACCCACATTTTTAATATAAATTCATTGCCAGTACTAAAAGAAAATGATTCTATATACCTATAAAATTTTATTTTGTTTATGCTCAGTTATTATTAAACATTTAATTTATGATAATTATTATATTGTGACAATTTACTAGTTTAAAAAACTAAGAAAACTATTAAGCTACCACCGGATCGGAACGCGGCCACTTTGAGAATGATCCGGCAAGAAAACTCAGAAGCCTGGATTAACATATAGGATTATTTATATCCTGGTAATTTGTTCCTTTGAATAATAACTCAACTTTAAGAAAATTACTTTTTATATGGACCGAAACTACTGGCAGAAGTTAGTCAGAAATATATTTAAGTAACAAAATAACTATTCTGTGTTTAATGCTTATTGTAGCGAACGAGCAAACAGCACACCTGATGATAAGGATTACTGCCACTCATGGATATTTGCAATATAAGATGTATAGCTCGCAGCCTGCCAATCAAAACCCACTCTGATATTTGCAGATTCCGGCTCCCTCGCTCACCGACCGAAATGTTACAGCATTTTCATCGTTCGGACGTCGATTTTCTGCGAAATTGTGCGATTACCCCGGACGGACTCTTGACAGCAAACAGAAAACTATCAATAGTACTAAATTTCAATTCAATAATTCAGGATTAAAATTTTAAATAACGTAATCTACGTTCCGTCCGTCTCTGGTCCATGTCTGGATTATTGATGTCCTAGTTCAAAGTCTTTTTTTTTTTTCTGCAAGGTGGACCATTGATGTGGTTGCGCCCCGACAAAAACGTCCGGGGCGACAGAAGAGGCGGCACGCAACCCCATGGACCCACCCTGCAAACTCCTCTCTTCGCCGTGCGAGTGGGCCACCGGTACCCGATCTTTGACTTCGGTGGCCCGCCCGGCGGTATACCCTTGCGGGTTCCTCTCTTGTCGATGCCCCGACAGCTTTCGCCGTCGGGGCGTCGTCCTCACGCGGTGGCCTCACGGGTGACCGGACAATTCCCCGGTCCGATCACCCGAAGCCTCGGTTAGGGCGGCATCAGGCGCAGATACTCGCGCCTGCGCCGCCCCGGCCGCTGGCGGCGGCCCGGGTCCCGGGAATCTACCCGGACCCGTTCCGCGGCCTCCTTCTGCAAGATGACAGCTTCGCAGAAGGCGGCGATCGCGTCCCAATTCCTGATGCTGTCGACCATCGCTTTCGCGACAGCCGGCAACGTCAGGTCGGCACCGATGACAGCGACGAGGTCACAGCGTTGCCGGGCCCAGGTCACGCAGACCTCCAGCGTGTGTTGCGCCGTGTCCTCGTCACTGCCGCACTGGTGGCAGGACGGAGTCGACTCTCTCCTTGCGATCTTGTGCAGGTATTTGCCGAAGCACCCGTGCCCCGACAACACCTGCACCAACCGGAAAGAGAGGACTCCGTGCCGCCGCTCCATCCACTCCGTCAATATGGGCCGGAGAGCCTCTACGGTAAGAACAACGTGCCTAGGCCTCTCCAGCCGCGTAGCCCAGCGAGCGATGACGTCTTGGCGGGCGTCCTCGCGCCAGGTGGCTATCTCGCTATGTGATGGGGAGCCACCTGCATCGCGCACTGAGGTCACCCACCGGTATAGGTCAGAGAGCATCACCGCCTCTATGTCCCATGGGGGTATCCCGGCCAACACGCCTGCCGCCTCGGTCGACACCGTGCGGTATCCGCGGATCGCTCTGACCGTCATGATTCTCTGAGGGCGCCACAGAAAAGCCCTCAGCCGGAGGTTCAGAGACCTCGCCCACACGGGTGCGCCGTACATGGCCAACCTAGTTCAAAGGCTAGAATTTTTATAAGTTTTCTTGTATTCCTATTTGTAAAGTCTTGCGATACACCGTATTCATTCTTTATTGAAGGATGTTAGTTTTTTTTCTGATGATATTATGAGATTATTTATAGAAATGTATTTCCTAGAGGGTTTACAGCGGCAGAAGCGGTACCAGTGGCCCAATGGCGATGGGGAGGGAATACGGTGGGATATGGGGCCACGCGCTGCCCTTCCGTGGCCCCGGACGGAGCGGGCGACGTGTGTCAGGGCCATAGCCTACCAGAAAAAAAAAAGAAGAAGGTTTACATTTAATATAATTTGTATGAAGGTAGCACGAGATTGCCGAGCTACTTTTTGAGACATTTATTTATTTATCGTATTCTTATTAAATTGTCCGTGTGGTGACGGAATAAGAATACAATTCACCACCTCATATACTACCCGTGAGTGGTCGTAAGTAACGATTAAGGTATATAAAACGCATATAACATCTATGCAAGAGCAGGAAAACTTGAAGCGAAAGCCTATACCAACACGTGTAGCTACTGATGACAAAGAATACCAATTCTTTGTGGTGGTCCACACGCACGGCGTCGTACCTACATTGCAGGGCGGGTCTATAGCTTCACGCGCTGCTTTTCCTGTCGCCCCAGACGGATTTAGCGGGATATGGCCACTGCACAACACGCCGCCAAAAAAAAATGTGATCTTAGGTAAGCTATTAAGCTTTTATTTTTATTTTACCTTTAATTACCTCTACGATAAAATCAGTATAAAAATATTTAATTGCCAACACTTTAAGCTTTAAGCGATTGAAGTAAAGCAAAGAGAAGAACAGTACGGTGAACTTTTGTGGACGCTTCGACAATCTACTTTAGTTAAAAGTTAGTTAAAATGAACGAGCTGGGTATTTTTATTAACTTTGTTCCTTGTGTGTTGGTAATGTGATTAAATGAAGTTTGCAAGTTTGTTTATTGAGGTTTTTTCTGTACAGGAAGTATAATTGTTGATACACGTAAATAAGTAAATAATGGCCGTTTTCATTTTGTTTAGAAATTTCTTATTCATCGTCAAACTTAAATATGATATTTTTTTGATGTGAGATAACGTAATTATGCATTAATACAGCGTCATGAAGCGTTATTGTATTAATAATGATTATTATTATAGGTCTTATATCCCATTGCTGGTCTTAACCCTTCTCGCCAATTGCAGTAGTAGGCAAATTGAACTGTTCACGGCGCTGGTCAGACGGGTTGGTACAAGGTTTTACTACTTGTATAGATATTATATGTATATTACAGTCAAAACCGTTTACTGCGACATCATTTAGAACAACATGCCGGTTATAATAACCCAGAACAAAGGTCCCGGCTGAATGCTATATGACCGACTTATCAAAAGCATTGCTTTTTACGACATTGCTAATAACGACATACCTCATTAAACGACCATATTTAGCTAATATTTCGGAGAATTAGGTCTTTTAGAACGACCGGCTAAGCTGTATTGTAAACAATTTGAATAGGTATCCACATCTGTCTTCAATAGCTATTAAAATCAGGAAAGAAAACAATAGGATTTACTTTAGTGTAGGGTCTTTTCAAATTCTTAGAAACAAAACTCGTGCATGCAGTAGAGTCAAAGCCCGCTTCTCCATATCTCTTCAGTTACTTTTTTACTTTTGTTGTTGCTATTAGTGTATTAAGAAAGATTGTTCTGTTTAATGAACAGTTCCACATCCAGAGCAATTATGACGATACGTTAATTAAAATCCAACATGAATTACAAAATATCTTTGCACAGAAGTGTTCCAAACAGGCTAAAATTACCGATTTTATGCACACAGAAAAATAATATGCATTGTACTTATGTGTAATAAACAAAATGTACATCGTTGAATGAATATATTTTTCCAATAATTAGCTATCGATTTGTTTGTACTTGCACGATAAACATTAAACATCACCGGTTGTTATGACTATCGGTTTTTACGACTGAATATGAGCAGTCCCTTCAATGTCGTTATAACAGATTTTGACTGTATATCTCTAAGTCGTCTTTTACGACACCCACAGACAAAATAGAGGCTAGAAATAGTAATCTTATCCCGTCATCACAGGGAAATTAGTAATGATAAATAAGTATAAATCTAGGCATCACCCATCTACGGTGTTTGCCTGACAAAAGGATTTCTGATGTTTACGCGAATGTTACACATTTGAAATAAAACTACTTTTACGGATTCTATCGCATTTGTATTTGATTTTTAATTACCCGACGTTTCGAACAGAGAGACAGAGTCCTCCAAAGTCATCACATAGTCCTCCTGTGGTCATGATCAATGTAAAGTATTCGAAACGTCGGGAAATGAATAATCAAATACAAACGCGATAGAATCTGTAAAGGTTAGGTACCTATGCCTGTTCAAAAGGCAATAATATAGTGATTGCTTCGCTCAACAAATGAATTAGATATCATCGTTGATATTATGAATTCTCCAGGACAACGTTGTTGCCATTTCACCTGATTAATCTCAAAGCTGATTTTTATGACTCCTATAAGAAAATATCTAGGACGTTTGCTATCATAGATATTAAAAAGGGAAAATAAATATAATAAAAAAAGAACTCTTTTAATTTTTTATGTTTCATTATGGGGTACCGTTATTTAAATTATAAACTAAATTGAAGTGGCACATGATCAAAATGCTGGCCTTCACTTAGAGATTAAGCGTTGCCATTCATTCAATATACCAAAGCTGCAAGCATTCTGGGTGCGATGCATGCAACGGATTATAGGAATAAGCATTTGGATAGAATATATTTTATATTTATTTATTTTCATCATCATTCAACTCATATACGCCCCACTGTTGGGCTCGAGCCTCCTCCCTAATCGGAGGGAATTTAACTTACTATAACATTATGGTCATACGTGTTGGTATAGGATTTTGTTTCGAATTTTCCTTCTCTTACACAGATGTTATATGTGATTTATAACCCTTAGTCGTCTCTTACGATCACCCACAGGTAAGATAGGGGGTGGTGAAATATATTCTTACTACGTCACCACACGGATAATTTATTTATTTTAATTAACAATAAATATATTTATTTTGTTTATAAAAAGATATAATTGGTATTACTAAAAGTTTATTAAGTATTGAAATTAAATAAAACATTAAAAAACGTTTAATTTTCAAAGGATATCGCATATGTGTAATCCAATTTATAGTGTTTTCCAAAATTTTATAGGTTAAGAATTTCTGATATTTACGCGAGTATTATATTACGCGAGTATTAGCAGTATTATATTAAATTTGAAATGAAATATTTTACAGATTTTATCGCATTATAATTTAATTTTTAATTTCCCTATGTTACGAACACCACAGCCCGTGACAATGAACGCTGTATTCTGTAAAGTGTTCTAAACGTTGGGAAATTAAAAATGAAATACAAGCGCGATAGAATTTGTAAAACTATTACTATTTCAAATTTTATAAGTTTACTGAATTTTACAAAACTTTTTTCTTTTAAGTATTATTAATTCAATTTAAAGTTACGGCGATGACTTCTAAATGGCTAACAATATCATAATATTACTTTAGTCGGATATTATAAATTAGTCTCCAAGTATTACGTAATACGTAAACAACATATGTAATCACAAAGTTTACTGTTAGTTTATTCGTAGATAGGGATGTAAAGCAACTTGTGCCGAAAATTTGTACCCTTAACACATGTTACCGGATTTTGTCGCCATATATCTTCTTTCGCAACACAGCTGGGGATATGAACCTTAATAATTTATATTTATACAAGTTGCGAATATGAATTCACGTTTTGTACTTTGCTGATCTTTTTTTTCTTCTAATCATCCTATATATTTCCTATTGGCCACGGGTCTCCTCCAGATTGTTTGATATTTTTTTTTTTGAAAGAAGGAAATAATCCTTTCATTGCGGTGAACTTTACAAACATTCAATTTAACGAACACAAATTACACCCAGACTTAGAACAACAATTTATGGATCGCACAAAGTATTGTCCTACCTAGATATCGAACTCACTGGCATGATAGTCGGTATCTTAACCACTACGCCATCTGTGCAGTGTATGACGAAATAACCTACTTAAACTAAGGTACCCAAATGATTGACATGGGGCTTTGTCACGAGTATTTTTTTTGTTGTCTTTCCTTGTGGTGACGGAGTAAGAATACAATTCACCACCACCTATCTTACCCGGGGGCAAGGCCGCGCCGACCCCCTATAGCGCCTGTGTGCGAAACCTATGGAGCGCCTCTTTTTTTTCACAAATTTTCATTTTACAACATTATTTTTTGTTAATTTTGCCCGAAATAAATGTTCTACAAACTACTGAAATTTAGCATTTGATATGCTTGATTATTTATAAAAACTCGATTACGAGCGAAAAATGATTGTCACAAGAGGGATTCGAACCCACACCTTTTAGAAATCCGTACTAATCGTCCTGCCACTTACACCACCGTGAACTATTGTAGGAAATTCAATTCACGCATCGTATTATAATTTCGTCTTTAAGGAGACGTGTGCCATCTGCCCGACATTTGATATTTCATATAAGTCATTATAAATTTGTAGTAAATTTGTTAACAACAGTTTGATAGCACCTATTCTGTCATTCTGTCAAGATGGTCAATCTTCAATTACACAATGGTTTTATGGTCAGATTTGTGACTTTTTTTTTAATAAACCCCTTTTTTTTGTAGGGGAGGAAAAATATATTAAAACTTTTCATTATCATAGCCCTGTCTCCTTAAATTCTTTATGTTCAAATTAATTTTGTCTAATTTTTCTATTATAAATGACGTTAATCCAGCGCCAATGGTATCTATCGATGATGACCAAAAAGCTACGAAATGCTGCCTTATTTCCAATTTACTAGATTCTGTGTTAAAATTGACATACCTCTATTATTATGATACTAATTTGCTCTACAATGTGAAATTTGACATAAATTTAAAATAAAATGTTGAATTTGGTTACCGAGTATGTAAATTATTTCATTTTGAAGTCGGAATATTTTTGAAATCTAAATCATTCGTTACGCATCGTATATTTTCATTCATTGAAAGATCGAATTTTCCTAACATTTCAATACATTTTAAAAATTACCATTGTTACAGTCGTATATTTTCTGGCTTTAGCCACGAAAATAAATTAATAAATTAGTAGTGGTAGGACCACACTGTGAGACAGTTCTCTGTCTACAACCGCGGGCCGGTCCGCGGCGCCCGTGGTAGTACCACACCCTCGCAGAAGGTCGACGTCTGAGTAATGGCTATGTGCTATTGCGCTTCGTTCGGTGAGCGAGAGGGTCAGAAGCCCAATTGGGGTGGGTTTGGTTTTGTATTAGAGGGCAGTGGCCTAGCTGTGCCTTTGGTTTTGCAAGGATCCATGGGCAGCAGTGACACTTACCATCACCACGGATAAATACCTACATAAACAAACGTTTTTCTTTCAATTCACCATGTGGGAATTTAATTCCCACATGGTGAATTGTAAGAAACCAGCCCATAACCTGCGGCAACGATTACTTGTATCAAATAAAACAGTCACGTCATTTATCTGCCACGTTAAATTCAGTGCAGGCGTTTTGAAGATTATGAAAAAGACAGACTGAAATTAAAAAGGAAAATATTATATATTTACTTATTTTAGTTGTATTTTTATCACGTTCTTTTATTTTTTGTTTTCTTTTCCTTATTAGAATTTAATATATTTTTTAGGGTTCCGTACCTCGAAAGGAAAAACGGAACCATTATAGGATCACTTTGTTGTCCGTCCGTCTGTCTTTCTGGCGAGACCCTTTTTCTCAGGAACGCGTGGAGGTATCAAGCTGAAATTTATATCAAATACTCAAGACTACTGTCCCTTGCAGCTATGAAAAAATCAAACTTTTAAGCTAACATAATCAAAAGATACAACTGTTTATGTCATAAATTTCTGCAAATATTTCGACACTCGCAAGGGAATCAAAACCTACAGGGTACTTTCCGTGAACTCAGAATCTTGAAATTTGGTACGAAGCAACGTCTTATAGCACAGATAAAGAAAAAATTGTAAAAACCGTAAATTTTTAATTACATTATGTATAAAAATTATTTTTAATAATTTTAAACTCACTCTCGCTTTCCTCCTGAACGTGTAAAAGTATTAAATTGAAATTCATATCAAATACTAATACTGCTTAAAGGTATTATAGGCCTAAGCCTATAATACCTTTAAGCTATAATAAAATCAAACTTCTATGCCAACGCAATCAAAAGAAACAGCAATTTAAGCCGCATATTTCGAAACTCGCAACTACTTGCAAGGGAATAAAAACCTAAAGGATCCAGTCGATCTAGAATCTTGAAATTTGACATGAAGCAATGTTTTATAGCACATATAATGGAAAAATTCCGAAAACCTTAAATTTTTAGTTACATCACATATTTTTTTTAGTTTTACGGAACCCTTCGTGCGCGAGTACAACTCGCACTTGGCCGATTTTTTTTGTTCTGTATCTTAGTTACTATTACTCATTGAGAAAACACGTCAAACGTAAAACAAACTGTACCTATATTATTTTTGCGCTAGAACTTATTCTTATTATAAAAAAATCAATGCAAGGTGCGCACACACTTTCGATTGAATAATTGGTCAATTGTTTTGGCTCTGTTGTCTCTTAAAGTCGGGGAATGTGACTCCAGTCCGCTTGCGTCGCACGTATGTATAGTAGGTATCGCATCAGGTTGCGTTCTTTATCTTATTCAAACAAACTCATAGCGGTTCTTTTGATTTTAACGCTGAGCTCGTAATTAATGTAACTAAAACTCAAAGCGTAAAATTAAACCACAAACGTGAACATTAACTTGGGAGCCTTTTACAATAAGTTCATTAAGTATAATGTGTTTTTACAAGGTACTCGTATATGTTGCGCCTATTGTATCTACTTACTTATTGATACTCCATTACAAAGAATATGTTTTGTGTAAGTATAACAAAAATAATTTCGATGGCGGCGCCCCTCGTGTCTTGGCGCCTGTATGCGCCGCACACTTCGCACACAGGGGCGGCGCAGGCCTGCCCGGGAGTGATCGTAAGAGGCGACTATGGAATGTAAAACGCATGTAACATCTATGCGACAGAAGGAAGCCTCGAAACGAAACCCTACACTGTCCGACAAGCGTGGTATAGTAGGTCAATTTTCCGCTCATTATGGAAGAGACTCGAGCCCAACAGTGAGACATATGTGAGCTGTAATGATGATGACGATTTTTTTTGTACTTTAAGTAATATGTTTTGCTTAAACACTGATATCGATACTCATGGAGAAAGAATATACCGTTATATTCTTCATCGTACATGGTCATCATCATCATTCATTGCTATCTACTGCTAGACGTAGGCACTTGACCAGAGATTTAAATGTTATTGCTTGTAAGGTTTTGAGAAGAACCTTATTTTTGTCTTATCTATTGAACCACTTGAAAGAATTTAATTTCAAAGCAGTCGTCCGTCTACTTAAAAGGACTTAATTTAAAATTAGGGTATTTTAAAATTGGAAGAAAATTTAATTTAAATTAATTAAGTAATGAGAATCCAGCTTTAATCTTTAAAGCTTTTGTTGTGATTCGCATATTTATAGACTATTAAAACAGTTGTTACACCCTTTAAAATGCACTATTGTATTTTACAGTATATAATCTTTTTAAATCATCATCATCATCATCATCATCGTCATCATTTCAGCTCATATACATCTTACTGCTGATCATCAGTTTCCTCCACAATAGAAGCTGTTAACCACTCTGGTCAGCCAGATTGCTATATGGTTTTAATTTAAGTTTTCCTTCTCTAGCATAGATATAATATCTATAATGCATATTATATCCCTTAGTCGTCTTTTACGATCACCCATGTGCAAAACAGAAGGTGGTGAATCTTTACTCTTATAATAATTACTCCTTTATAATTCGATAATTCTTACTTCGTTATCACAAAGGAAAACCTTCATAAATACTCATTATAAATACTCATTATAAATAATGAGTTCCATGACCGATTGCACAGATGGCGTATTAGTTAACACACTGTTACATACTTGGTTGTGGATCTGGGCTCTGGTCCAGCCATAATCTTTTACGTTGTATTTAAATTTTACATTATATCGCAGTTCTAAGGACACCATACTGGAGCTCATTATTACTGATCTTGTTGTAATAATTTCTTTATAAAAAGGTCAGAAAAGAAATAATAATAATAGACCAACCTGCTGAGTTTTTTGGCGGATCTTCTCAGTAGCAAATACATTCTGATCCGGTGGTAGTTTTGTCGATTAATTTAAAATGTTAAAATTGATAACATGTAAGTGTCCTCTCAGGGTTTATACGTAATAAATGAATTTGAATTTGAAACCGTTGTATTTATCACTCAATTATTCACATTACAATTTGACAGAGAAAGTAAGAAGAATGTACGTCTCACTCTTATCAAGCTCCTATAAAAAAGAGCTTAAGCGTTTACTATCACGTACTTACGCGTTTACGACACAGATTTTTTTAGTTCCCTGTGTGACGAACTAAAAAGTAAAGTTTGAACTCAAAAAAAAAAAAAATTAACTTCAATAAATAATTTAATTCAATAAATTTTAAGTTGTTTATTTATTTTATGTACTGTAGGGAACTTTATAAACCTATAATTAACCGACACAAAGACCCTATACTCATAACAACAATTTTTGGATCGCACAAAGTATTGTCCTGCATGGGAATCGAACGACACCTGGCACGTTAGATCAATGTTTTAACGACCACGTCATATATGCAGATATATATAAAGAATCTCGAACGGTAGTAATATAGATACACTGTATATACAACATATATGGAGTTAAACGATACTAAAAAGCCCACCGCTTTTCGCCATCAAATACATATTTACCATCTCTGTCTATCAAATCAAAAATAATCATCAATGTGTAAAATAATCATAATTGTGGTAGGACCATGCTGTTGACAGTTCTCTGTCTGCAGCCGCGGGCCGGTCCATCCGGGGTAGTACCACACTCTCGCAGAAGATAGACGTATGAGTAATGGCAACGTGCTATTGCGCTTCGTTCGGTGAGTGAGAGAGCCAGAAGCCCAATTGGGTGGATTTGGAGTTTATATTGGTAGGCAGTGGCCTAATTATACCCTTGGTATAAAAGTCTAAAAGTATAAAAGTCCATGGACGGCAGTGACAGTTGCCATCAGGTGTGCTGTTTGCTCGTTTGCCACCACTACAAATAAAAATTAAAAAAAAATTAAAATTAATTTGCTTGTCATAATATTGTAATATTAATTAGTATTATCTAAAAACAGTTTCAAATATTCAATCGTTTCCGGTGTACAAACATTACAGTTACTGAAATTTAGCAATTTAATATGCTTGATTATATATTAAAACCCGATTACGAGCGAAAAATGATTGTCACAATTGGGATTCGAACCCACATTAACTAATACGCCATCTGTGCAATCGTGCTGCACGATTGGAACGAATTTCCAATAGGTTGGGTTTGAGTCCCATTTGTGATAATAATTTTTCGCTCGTAAACGGGTTTTTATAAATATTACAGTGTCTAATAAATGTTTAGCAGATATTACAAATGCTAGGAAAACAATCAAATAAACCAAAATAATCCGTGTGGTGACGGAGTAAGAATACAATTCACCATTCCTGTTACTGCCAAAGTATATAAAGACATTTTTAAATATAATAAGAATAATGTATTAAATATTTGAAATAGAAACTATTTTTACGGATTCTATCGCGTATGTATTTAATTTTTAATATCCCGATGTTTCGAACACTTTTGTAAAGTGTTCGTTCATAGTTATGGGAAGACTAAGTTGTCTCACGTTCAACAAGTCATCGTTATTACAGAGTTAACATTAAATTACTGATACTGTAGCGGGTAGACACAAATCTCTGTAATAACGATGACTTATTGCACGTAAGACACCTTAGTTATCCTGTGATCATGAACGCTGTAAAGTGTTCGAAATCTCGGGATATTAAAGAAAAACAATTACAAACGCGATAGAATCCGCAAAAAATAATAGTTTTATTTCAAATGTTTAATACTCGTGTAAATATGAGAAATTATAACATTATTATAATTTGTCCTTCATAATCTCATTAATTGAGTATTGCCACTTATCCATTAAGAAATTAAAGAAAAAATTAAAATTCTCTGCCAGCTTTTTATAGATACGTATCAGTAAACATTCACTAAACAATTGAATTCGTTGTATTGGGACAACTTATTTTTATGGAAATATATATATATAATATATATTTCTATTTCTTACTGTATGGTAGCGGCTACAAATACTACCAACCCTCACTTTGCTCGTGGATGTCGTTAAAGACGACTAAAAGCGTTATAACGACCTGAGCCAACTCCATCTGATGTCGTTTGATCAACAATAGCATTCCCAAGAAAGGTTGACGTCTGGCAGGCGGCCGATCATAAAACTATTGACTATAACTTTTACAATATGTACTATGAAAGAAGAGTAGATATTGTATCGACCCCAAGTAATTTGGATAAGAGTAAGAGAATGATGAATGATAATGATATATTCCTATTTCATCTCCCCATTTTCAATATATATGTAAACCCTACAATGCATAGTTGTAATTTAATCTAGTAATTATCTTCGTTAGCATAAAATGTTATAACAATCCTAAAATAAACAACCATAGTGCAATGTTTAACTATGAATGTTTTGATTACAGAAACCACTTCGAATACCAACAAGCTCTATTCTGTTATATTCGCATATCAAACATTGAATGTTCTATACCAATCAAACGGCGAGTTAAAATTCAATAGTTAAAATAAACATCGAAAGTAAATCTGAACTATTTGGTACTCTCATATATATTGACGTTAAATTTTAGATATATTTATTATAACTTTTGGGTAAATGGGTTATAGAAGTATCAAACTTTTATTTAAATTTTTATTGGATTAAATTCGAATGCCGTGCGGTAACGGAGCTTACTCCGTCTCCGTTACTCCGAATACAATTCACCGCTCCCTTTCTTACCCGTGAGTGATCGTAAGAGATGACTAAGGGATATAAAAACGCATATAACATCTATGCAAGAGAAGGAAAACTCGAAACAAAACCCTATACCAACATGTCTGACCAGCGTAGTATAGTAGATTAATTTCCCTCCTATTACGGAGGGGGCCTGAGCTCAACAGTGAGACATATATGGGCTGTGATGATGATGAAATTCGAATGCAGAATCACTATCTGTGCAACAAATGGTAACTCTCAGTTATAAAAAAAAATCTTTTCCTCAATGCAGAATGTGGATTTTTATGAATTCATAAGGATGCCTACTACATAAATGCATCATCTCGAAATGCATTAGGATATTATTCTTGGTGGGTGCTATCTCCATAAATACGTAATTACTGGCACGTGCCAGTGATTCGATGAAAAGGCAAAGAGTGGTTGCCTGGAATGTTATAGGCGGAGTGTTGCCGATTACCCACTAAATATAAGTGACAAAGACATTTGTGGTTTCTCTGTGCACAATCAACCCTTTTCATTAAAATGCTCTGAGGATCTATTTATCTTGGATCTATTCAGCTTTTTACTAACGTGATTCAATTTTAGTCAACGCCACAGTACAAGTCACCTCTGCCATCAGGAAAACATATCGAATTCTTGATTTAGTCTATTTTAAACCATCAATAAACAAAGAGACTTTAGGAATCCTATGAGTTCAAACATTCTAATTACATTGTCATTTGACATGGCGTGTCACTAACGATTCCTTATGTTTACGCGAGTATTACATACATACATATCATCACGCCATATCCCTTGCAGGGTAGGCAGAGAGAACAGAGTGCCAGAGAACTCTATCTCTGCATACTTCACTCGCTTCCTCAACATTCATAATTCTCTTCATACACGCTCGCCGGTAGTACGAATTAATTATTTTTAATTTTAATTAATTAATAATTAATTAGTTTTATATTAAATATGTAACAATCGCGTAAAAATCAGGATTATTATATAATTTAATTTTATTTTTTTCAGTGGTGGTGGTAGGGCTACCTATTGACAGTTTTGAGTACAGCCGCGGGCTAGTCAGTAAATGGTAGTACCACACTCACGAGTATTACATATTTAAAATAAAAGTAATATAATGGATTCTATCGCGTTTGTATTTGATTTTTAATTTCCCCATGTTTCGAATGCTTTATAGCGTTCATGGTCACGAGAGGACTATCCTACGGATGTTGGTTTGGACGGACGTCATCCGCATTTCATCTCGTCCGTAACTCACCGTATGCTCTACTCATAGCCATGGTTTGACCACTGGCAACGATTTATTGATATTTGTGGCCGGCCAGGTATATATATATTCCTTAATCGTCTTTTAAGATACCCATTGATAGAGGTTGTTGAATTGTATTCTTACCCTCTCATCACACGGAAAATTATTATTCATCATCATCATTTCAGCTCATATATGTCCCACTGTTGGGCTCGAGCCTCCTCCATAATGGGAGAGTAATTGACCTACTATACCACGCTGGTCAGATGTGTTGGTATAGGGTATTGTTTCGAGTTTTCCTTCTCTCACATAGATATTAGATGCGTTTTATATCCCTTAGTCGTCTCGTACGATCACCCACGGGTAAGATAGGGGGTGGTGAATTGTATTCTTACTCCGTCACCACACGGAAAATTATCATTAATTATTATAAAAACATTATAATATTATAATATAAAACATTATTGTAATAAATAAACTAGTGATGATTTTTATAACATAAGTTATTCTGTTTAAAAGAACAAATTAAAACGGCCGTAGGTTTCATACATAAATTATTCAAGTTCACGGCTGACATGCACGAGTTAGTTATTGGATAACGAGGCGTATGTTTTACGCTTAGGTACGCATTGGGGTTACTAAGTAGTGAATCTGACCATACTTTAAACTAAACTGAACTCAAACATTTACAACGCTAATAAAGATGTATTTTATAAATATTTTAATTATTTTTATTCAAATTTAACTATTTTTATTCAAACTTAACTATATTTAAATTATAATTGAATATGAAATAAATTTTCCGTGTGGTGACGGAGTAAGAATACAATTCATCACCCCCTATCTTACCCGTGGGTGATCTTAAGAAACGACTAAGGTATATAAAAACGCATATAACATATATGCGAGAGAAGGAAAACTCAAAACAAAACCCTATACCAACACGTCTGACCAGCGCAATATAGTAGGTTAATTTCCCTCCCATTACGGAGGAGGCCCGAATCCAACAGTGATGATGATGATGCAATAAATCTATTTTCATTAATTCTATCTGGTCCGTAGTTCATTTTTAATTGCACGCGATAGTATACGTAAAATTAGTTTTATATTAAATATGTAACATTCGCGTAAAAATCAGGATTATTATATAATTTAATTTTTTTTTCATTGGTGGTAAGACCACACTATTGACCGTTTTGGGTACAGCCGCGGGCTAGTCAGTAAGTGGTAGTACCAAATTTTAACATAAAATCAATCGATCGGAATTTAAGCAGTATCAATATGCTAGTATGCTTAACTTCTGTGAGTGAGAGAGCCGGTAGCCTAACTTTCTGGGTGGATTTTGGTTGGTAGATAACCTAGCTACGAGTATAACCCTGATATTTCAAAAGCCCATGAGTGAAAGTAACACTTACTATCAGGTACTGCTTGCTTGTTTGACACCATTTTTTTTTTTTTATTGGTGGGCTATGGGTGCGTCTTGCCCCGCCAAATCGGTCCGGGGTGACGGAGAAGGCGGCGCGTGACCCCATAGACCCACCGTAAAATCCTCTCTCTTCGCCGTGCGAGCGGACCACCGGTACCCGATCTTTGTCTTCGGTGGTGCTTGTTTGACACCATAAGCAATGAACAAATGTTAAAACAGATTAATATAACTTTTAGTTTTTTATGATTCATTTAAAAGTCAGGAACTTTTTACTTAATACTCCAACTATGATCACCAAGCCATCAAGCGTGACGATTAAGGCATTATTTCATCTCGGGGAGCCCTCATGTGTTTTTTTTTTTTCATTAAATAAATTGTTGGTCCACAGACTTTGGTCCGTGCCTTTTTTATGTTCTATATTTTAGTCGTTACCTATGTTATTAAGTCGTTAAATTATTTTATTATTTACCTTAGTTTAAGTTATATAATTAAATTTTTCTTGAAGTGGCTTTGATATTATACATTTATGATGGTTTATATGTATTTTTGACGAAATTCTGTTGTATTAGTTTGTTGTGAACTTGTGATGATATATTTTTATACTCCGTGTATGAGCCCTCTTGTTTTAGGGATATCCTATGCTCCATCACACCCAGTCCAATACTCGGAATAACCTAAGACCAATATCTGGACCTCGATAGATAGCGTAATTGATAATAACAGATATTAATGATAAACTATTCAAATTTTCGATCTAATAATAACTTCGGAATTTAAATATTAGAGAAAATTTAAGAATTTAATATATTGAACTCATGAATGTTTTTTTTTTAATTACTTATGTTGGCAAACCAATAAGCAGCTCACCTAATTGTAAGTATTATAGTTGCCCATGAACTTTTACAATACCAGTGTTACAGCTAGGCTACTACTGAAGACTCCAAGATCACCCATCAGGAAGTTGGGTATCGTGAGTTCGGTCAGAATTTCGCACAGTATAAGTAATTAATGAAAATAAATAGGGAGTAGAAGGTGCTGAACTGTTACGGGTTGAGAGCCCTCAGTGCTCACCCACAGTCCGGGTAAAGTTGTCATAGCCATCTGAGGCTAACAACTGAGACACACAAAAAAAAAAAAAAAAATGCTGAACTGTTATAACGAAACATGTTAAAGATTCCACAGGATATCAAATGATGTTACAGAAAACAAACAAGTAATGAAAAGTCATCATCATCATTCAGCCTTTTGTCATCGACTACTGGACGTAGGCCCTCCCTCATATTTTGCCACAAACTGCGGTCTTTTTAAAAACTGTATACTCTAAAATCAACACGCCAAATACCTGTGTTATGTCGGCAATATTTAATTTTATTTAAAGACGCCTATAGATTAATTATTTTAAATATATACGAGGAGCATATGCTTACAATTTTACAACGTATATTTTATATAATGACATATATTTCCGTGTGATGACGGAGTAAGAATACAATTCACCACTCCCTATATTCCCCGTGAGCGATCATAAGAGACAACTAAGGAATATAAAAAGCATATAATATTTATGCAAGAGAAGGAAACCTCTCAACAAAACCCTATAGTAATACGTTTGACTAGCGTGATATAGTAGGCCAATTTCCCTCCCATTATGGAGAAGGCTCCAGCCCATAAGTGGGACAAATATGAACTGAGATGATTACGATGATGAAGAACTTTAGGAGGAGTAAAAATAAATGTAACGACAACACTTGCCAATGTTTTAATTAAAACTACTTTTACTGCCAGAAGGCACGTGTAGCAAAACATAACGCAGTGCTTGTCCCAACATTACTATATGGAAGCGAGAGTTGGGTATGCAGAAAAGAGTATGAAAGTAAAATTAATGCGGTCGAAATGCGATCTCTTCGGAAAATCTGTGGAGTTAGGCTGACCGACCGCATTCGTAACGACGACGTAAGAGAGCGAGTAGGTATGAAAGAGAGTATTGGTGTAAAGATGCGAAAGGGAATGCTCCGATGGTTCGGACATGTGGAAAGAATGCTGAACGAACGTCTGGTTAAGAAGATATACAATGCGAAAGTGGAAGGATGTAGGTACCGAGGGAGACCAAGACTAACCTACCTAGACCAGATCGGTCAGGTACTGAAGGAAGGTGGAGTCAAGAGTCTCCGAAACCGGCGAGCGTGTATGAAGAGAATTATGAATGTTCAGGAAGCGAGTGAAGTATGCAGAGATAGAGTTCTCTGGCACTCTGTTTTCTCTGCCTACCCTGCAAGGGATATGGCGTGATGATATGTATGTATGTATGTATGTATGTGTACTGATTCTATAGTTATCACGAGAGTCCTCCCGTGACCATGATCACTGTAAAGTGTTCGAAACGTCGGGAAATGAAAAATCAAATACAAACACGATAGAATCCGTAAAATTAGTTTTATTTAAAATACACCCGCGTAAACATCAGAAATCATAATGTTTTAATTAATTAAAAATTTTAATATGACTATATGTATCTACATCAGTAAGCAATTAACAAAATTAATATGTATTTGGAATTAATTGCATTATTGCTACGTTAATTATTATTTCAATCAAAACATGGTTCTAAAGAATTTGTCAATTAACAATTAAATGGAGGTAAACGAATGAAACCTTTAGAGAAATCAAATTTAAAATTTAAAAAAAATTTGCTCCTTTTTCCTTTAGAGAAAATAATTTAAAATACAAAATTAACTTCTTTGAAGTGTTCATAATTTTGAAGTTATTGAAGATTGTGCATAATTAAAAAAATATAAGAAAACAAACGTATTTGTAATACCGGCAAAGTATACTTGATTGTAGTTCGATAGAACTGCCTACAGAATGTAGTTCTATTCATCATCATCATCATCTCAGCTCGTATATTTCCCACTGTTGGGCTCGAGGCTCCTCCACAATGAGAGAGAAATTGACCTACTATACCACGCTTGTCAAACGTGTTGGTTTAGGGTAGGGGTCGGCAACCTTTTGAGTCGAAAGAACCAAAAATTAGAATTTATAAAGGTTTAAAGTTTTTAAAGAGCCACAATATTTTTTTTTACCAAACAATAATTTGTGCCTAAACCTCATTAATCAATTCAGAACCATTTTTAAATGTTTTCTTTATAAAGTATTTTTTTTGCGCATAGAACTAAAGAGCCGCAACTCTACATCCAAAGAGCCGCATGTGGTTCGCGAGCCGCAGGTTGCCGACCCCTGGTTTAGGGTTTTGTTTCGAATTTTCCTTCTCTTGCATATATGTTATATGCGTTTTATATCCCTTAGTCGTCTTGTACGATCACCCACGGGTAAGATATGGGGTGCTGAATTGTATTCTTACTCCGTCACTACACGGAAAAGTTCTATTAGTATGAGGAATTTAATAATAATTTATCAAATTTAATATTACATATGTCTTTAAAACATTAATAAAATTTGACTAATATTGACTACACAAGTGGCGTAATGGATAAGATACCGACCTACCGTGCCAGTGCCGTGGGTTCTATTTCCACGCAGGACTACACTTTTTGCGATCCACAAACGCCCTCGCAATACAAGGATTATTTCCTTAGTTCAAATGTGTTTTTTTTCTAACTAAAATATGACTTTTATAGATTTGACTAAAATTATCAGTAATACTTTTAGTGTAACTAACTTTACTTAAATATTAGAAAATTATCAGAAAATTTATTTAAATAAAAACTAAAAAAGGTATGTGTGTACTTATTTACACGCGTTAGAAGTTACACTTCTTGGGCGTAACAAGATAAAAATCCTTTCAAAAATTTTAACTTTCGCCTTATTCCTCACCGAAGTCAAAGATCGGGTAACGGTGGCCCGCTCGCACGGCGAAAAGAGGTGTTCGCAGGGTGGGTCCATGGGGTTGCGTGCCGTCTCTTCTGTCACCCCGGACGATTTGTAGGGGCGCGACCACATCCATGGTCCACCTTGCTGAAAAAAAAAAAAAAAAAGATTTCGCCTTATTCTACGTTTGTAGAAAAAACGACACTAACAGTAGAAAAAGGTATTTAATACATTGAAAGTTTCATTATAACGCATTATCTACTTAAAAAAGTACTAAAATTTTGACTATAGCTAACTTCAGAGTGTCGGTTTTTCGTCACGGTGTGCGCGCGCATCGTAAAAATTTACTCTCATCATTTTCTCTAACGTGCCAAAAGAAGTGTAACTTCAATAATTTATATTTTGCTTCGCATATTTTTACATATATTTAATATTTATTTAAAATAAACTTCACATTATTATATAGCATTAAATATTTTGAAAAGTAATCATAAATAAGATGCCACTTTTCATCACAAATAACCCTCACAAAGATTTTGATAAAGGCAACGACACCTGTCAGAGGCAAAATCCAACTTATTTCCATTTTCCTAACACCCGAATTGTTACGTAAAATAATATTTTAATACCTTTAATCTTTCCATCTTAACATAACAGATATCTGTTTTATGATATTGAAAACTATTATCAGAGCTCGTATAATATTAAAGCAAAATATATTATACACCCTATGCATAGATAATTTAAACAACTATTAAACACTGTATTTTTGGAACTAGCTTAAATATAGATTGTAAGAAAAGGGGTCTACGCGTGAATGTGAGCAAAACCAAAATAATGGTCTTTGAAAGAGATGAAGCCAGAACAGATGTAAGAGTAACAATAGGTAATGATGTACTAGAGCAAGTGGATGAATTTGTATATCTTGGATGTGGATTTAGCCGAGATGGAAGGTACACCACTGATATAGAGCGAAGAGTGAATGCGGGAAATAGAGTGAACGGAGCGTTGGGGCAACTTCTCGGCAGCCACCACCTCAGCCAGAAGGCACGTGTAGCAATACATAACGCAGTGCTTGTCCCAACATTACTGTATGGAAGCGAGAGTTGGGTATGCAGAAAAGAGTATGAAAGTAAAATTAATGCGGTCGAAATGCGATCTCTTCGGAAAATCTGTGGAGTTAGGCTGACCGACCGCATTCGTAACGACGACGTAAGAGAGCGAGCAGGTATGAAAGAGAGTATTGGTGTAAAGATGCGAAAGGGAATGCTCCGATGGTTCGGACATGTGGAAAGAATGCCGAACGAACGTCTGGTTAAGAAGATATACAATGCGAAAGTGGAAGGATGTAGGTACCGAGGGAGACCGAGACTAACCTACCTAGACCAGATCGGTCATGTACTGAAGGAAGGTGGAGTCAAGAGTCTCCGAAACCGGCGAGCGTGTATGAAGAGAATTATGAATGTTGAGGAAGCGAGTGAAGTATGCAGAGATAGAGTTCTCTGGCACTCTGTTCTCTCTGCCTACCCTGCAAGGGATATGGCGTGATGATATGTATGTGTGTGTAGCTTAAATATAATTAATGATATTTTTTTTTATTACCTATGGTTGTAAACGAGCAAACAGCACAGCTTATGGTAAGTGTCACTGCCGTCCATGGATCTTTGCTTTCTCTTCGGTGGCCCACCCGGCAATAATTTCATTACTAAAGAAGATTGACGTTAGACAAGGGGCTGGTCAAAAAAATATTATCAAAACTTTGGAATATTTTTTAAAGACCACCCTTTTTTTTTTTTTTTTTTATTGTTGGGCTATGGGTGCGTCTCGCCCCGCCAAATCGGTCCGGGGTGACGGAGAAAGCGGCGCGTGACCCCATAGACCCACCGTAAAATCCTCTCTCTTCGCTGTGCGAGCGGACCACCGGTACCCGATCCTTGTCTTCGGTGGTCCGCTCGGCGGTTTTAAAGACCACCCTGCACTAAGGAAATAATCCTTGTATTGCGGGAGACTTTACAAACATACCATTAACAGAAAATTACACCGCGGACTCAGAACAATACTATGTGGTTGGCACAAAGCATTATCCTACGTGGGAATCGTACCTACAGCACTGGCAGGGTAGGTAGGCATTTTAACTATTACGCTATCTATGCTGTTAATATGTATTCTACATATTACGTCAAACCAAAGGAATTAAGAGCAAGACGATTATGATGATTTTACTAGCTTTTATTAAAGTTACTAGTAATCAAATCTTGCAACGATTTTTTCTGTTTACGTAAGTATATATATATATATATATATATATACTTATACTACTATATATATATATATATATATATATATATATATATATATATCTATATATATATATATATATATATATATATATGTTGGGGCTGTTGACTTTATGTAGTCCCAGGATTTTGGAAGTAAACTCATATATTTTCTGATTTGTTTTAATGCTACAATCAACAGTTTTCTTAATTATAATAGCGAACGTTTGCGTGGTGTTGACAGCTTATAACAAGTTAATACGCCTTTTTCAGCCGCTGCATCGTCGCGTCGTTGCATTTCGTGAGCTATCGTGTATCATCGTAAACATCCTCCCCCCCTTGAAAGCTCATGCTTTCAAGTTCCTTGTTGATAGGAAGAAGACAAACTCTGTTTAATGCTCGACGGGTAGTTCCCTTCGAGGTAATGAAGTCTGGAACTCTGCATACACCATCCGTACCCGTAAATAAGCGTTGGACCCTTCCCATTCGCCACTTCAGTGGGGGAATGTTGTCTTCCTTAAACACAACGAGATCGCCAACTTTGATGTTCCTGCTTTTTAAACGCCATTTTGATCTTTGTTGTAATTCCGCCAAATATTCCTTATATATATATATATCTTTTTCATATAGTATTTATTTTTTTACATAGTGTAAAATAAAGTCCCTTCTGATACCTATGCTCGTAGATCTTGTAAGCTACGAAATAGATTTTAACATGGTTTACGTGAACCGTCAGAGAGATTCAAGAGGAAGATGTATGTAAAACACACGCGTATTATAGTAAAGAAAAGCCAAGAATTTCTGTGATGATGGACTAAGAATACAGTTCATCCCATATCTTGCCCATAGGTGCCGTAAAATACCCCTAAGATATATAATATGCAAATAACATTTATACAATAGAAGAAGGCGAACTTGAAATAAAACTCAATGGCAACTCACCTAACTAGCGTGGCAAGATATCCCTCCTCGTGGTTAAATGTCCTCCTACTGTATAGGGAAATTAGAAACCATCAGTGATACGAGTATGAACTGAGACGATGCTGATATTCATATACTTAATATTATTTAACCTGAACGATAATGTAAAATGGATTTCAGGTCGTAAATAAGATGGTTTTCTTATAGTAAATACATAAAGATAACCAGGTAAACAGTATTCTTGAAAGTACCGCAATGACACCCTTGGGACGTATATATCACTTGTAACTCACGACCCAAGTAGCTTAGGGATAACGAATCTCTCAATATAAATAGTTTGGTAATATATTATAAAATACTATGCTTTTCTTGAAAAGTTTAAGCCTTGCAATTGAAATTTTTAATTGATTGAATTAAGCGATGGGTTGCAGAAATCCATTATTACTTTGGAGTGGAGGAAATGAACGTAGACACACCACTTTCTCACCGTTAATCAATATACACACCTCATGAAAACAGGGCAACAGGCTGAGGCATCGCTCTTAAGTGGTTGGCCTCTCTGCGGCTGGCGGACTAATCCCCGGTCTATCCACCCGCATAGTGTGTCCCCTTGAAATAATAGTTCACTTATAGGAAAAACAGTTTTCGCGCGAGTGAAGCTGCGAGTAGAGTATAAAAAAATGTTCTTACTCTTATTTGATAAGAAAGCCGAAGAACTACAACTTTTAATTTACCATAAAGCTTCGACTATTGATTAGACACCTATTCCGTCTCAAACCCAGGCATTGTCAGGACAGTTTAGCGTCAAATTTATAGGATAGTAGCATATAGTAGTCCATCTTCATTTCATCAACATCATCACATCATCATCATCACAGCCCATATATGTCCCACTGTTGGGCTTGGGCCTCCTCCGTAACGAGAGTGAAATTAACCTACTATACTGCGCTGGTCAGACGTGTTGGTATAGGGTTTTGTTTCGAGTTTTCCTTCTCTTGCATAGATGTTATATGCGTTTTATGTCCCTTAGTCGTCTCTTACGATCACCCACGGGCAAGATAGTGGGTGGTGAATTGTATTCTTACTCCGTCACCATACGGATAATCATCTTCATTTACTCCATATTTAAATTGTATTTTTTATATTTAAAACAGAGGTAGTAGGTCCTTTTCCTCTTTTTTTAGCCTATTTATGTCCCACTATTATGCACGAGCCCTTGCAGATACGGTGAATTTACCTAGACTACCATAAAGGATGACTTTAAGTTTCCTTCTATAGCTGTGATGTTACCTCTTAAGCGATTTTATTTTTGATAGCAACTCACACTAACCAAATAATCCAAAGCGATTTTATTTTTGACAGACACAAATTGCAACCAGATTCAGAAAAACAATTTGTAGATGTTCAAAGTATTATATTGCGTAGGAATCGAATCCACGACACTGGCACGATAGGTCGGTATCTTAACTAATACGCTATCATTGCAGATTAACTGCTTATATCCTAAAATAGATTTTTACAATACCCCTGAAAAAAAAAACTGCGTGGAACGTATATCAGCTTAGATAATGAAGTAATCTTACAAAGTAAGAATTGCACAACTCTGAATACAAGTACAACTCTAAATAAGAACACTGATTTGAGAACGATAACCTAAACTAACAGTAATTAATGGAATTGAACATTGATAAAATAATATTTCTATTTAAATTAACAAAAAAAATAATAATAATTTGTTTTTTTATTGACCTTAATAACTAATTTCTTATAATTTTGAGTCGATGCCAACTAAATATGGCAAACAATTAATAATCTTTGTCACTATTAAGTATGTAGTAACGTTCAGATAGTTCATTTACACTAATTTGCTTGTTTGGCACCGACTCAAAATGATTTAGGTGTACTTAAATTAGTAGTTAGTTTTTTCGGTGGTTTAATTTTTTGTTAAAAAAAATATTTTAAATTTTTTGTGGCTGTATTAATTACTACATGCTTTATTTTTGATTACTTTTAAAATAGCTACCTACCTACCGTACTTGAGCTATTGACTGTAATCTGCGCGTAATCTGTGTATGAACTATAAGTCATCTTCTGTTTTCCAACCTTAGGGTAGGAATTTATTTTCCAAATTTATATGGGACCAACTTCGGCATATACCTTTTTCAATAAAAAAAGAATTATCAAAAGTGGACTACTCTATAAAAGTTGTGGTCATACATAAAAAAAAAATATACGCGTCGTACTTGAGAACCTCCTCCGTCTTTTTTCGTCAGTTAAAAAGTTATTCACCGATGTAAATTTTCTCTGTATTTTTCAATATAAAAATACATAAAAATAAAACAGTAATTACAGTTATTTGAGGAAACAGTAGGTATCTTTTAAATTATAAAATGATATCTTATCAATTTCATTATGATCTGACAATGTCCGTTCCCAAATTTTCAAGTTAGCTATCATAACAATTTCAATAAACAATGCTTGTTATTGCCACAGTAAATTATTTTCTGACCTTAAGCATTCACGGAGAAAATGTCGGCAATATTGTATATTTTAACATTGAAATTAACATTGAAATTTCACAAAATACAAAGATGACTGCACAGATCGCCCAGAGGTTTTAATAGCGACCTCTTAAGCCGAATGTCATGTTAGTTTCCATTTTGTTTATATCTGGGTGTTTAAATAACGTTCATTGTATATTTATAAAATATCCTGCTACACACGTTTTTGAGTGTGATACTTGAAAAAGAGTATTTTTTTGAAGTCATACTTCTTTAGACGCGTTATGAAAATGATGAGAGTGAAATTTTAATTTTCTCTGACTGGTGACGGAGTAAGAATACAATTAAGCACCCCCTATCTTACCCGTGGGTGATCATAAGAGACGACTAAGGGATATAAGATGCATATAACATATATGCGAGAGAAGGAAAACTAGAAACAAAACCCTATACCACCACGTCTGACCAGCGTGGTATAGTAAGTCTATTTCTCTCCTATTAAGGAGGAGGCTCGGACCCAACAGTGGGACATATATGAGCTGAAATGATGATGATGAAATGATGAAATTTTAAGATGCGCCGCATTACTGTAACACAAAAGTAACAGGTTGAAGTTGGCCGCAAAACTGCTCATTCTCGAAAAAAAGCTACCAACAAGATAGAAATAAAACCTCTTTCTAGTTTCTACATTCTCAAACCGTGTTTTAGTTTTAACAAATGCGAATTATATATGGACTAATAAATTATATTCAGTAGTGATTTAAATTCAATATTTTGATTAATATTATTTACTATTCGTAAATATTAGTAAAAAAAAAATATCCCAATTTTCACCAGTCCTTTTATTATTTTATTGTAATTAATTTTTTGCATGCAACTTAAAACTATTTTTAATGATGCGCAAGAAGTATAACTTTTCACGCGCGTACATAAGTACACGCACCCATTTCTTTTTTTTAAATCTTATTTATTGCTCTTGGTGGCAAACGAGCAAGCAGCACACCTGATGGTAATTGCTACCACCGCTTATGGACCTTTGCAATACCAATGATACAGCTAATCCGTTGGCAACCAACCCAAACCCTCTCAGAAAGTTGGGCTTCCGGTTCTCTCGCTCAGCAAATGAAGTGCAACACCACGTTGCCACTGCTCGATGACATCGATTTTCTGCGAGTAGAGTAGTGATACTATCCTAAACGGACTGGGCCACGGACGTGGACAGAAAACTACCACAATGGTCCTACCACTGCTGGTAAATAAAAAAAAATAACTTAAAATAAATATAGGAATAAAAATAATGATTTATTATAAAACTAGCGGGCCCGGCACACTTCGTTCCGCCTAACAGTTAATGAATGAGATGAGCACATTTCGATTATTATATATAAAAATTATTAAGTATTTTTTTTATTATGACAATAAATATGAATAATATATAAATTCAAAAAATCAAGTATTTTAATAACATGCCAGCAAGACAAAGAAGTACCTTGTGTTAAACAAAATTTTTCTTCATGCGCGTTAAAAATGATCTAATTGTTGATCTCTGAGATTTGCTCGACGATTTTGCATTGCCAACGGCACGGGCTACCTCACTTTGCTCTTGTGATTAAGAAGCACGGAGTTGGACAATATTAACGCGGCAGACTTCCTTTGATCTTATTGATCGCGGCATTGTTGATGACAATATAGACACAATATGATTTATTATAACAATATTCGTAAAAAAATAAAAATAAACTACGTTTAAAAAAACCGACTTCAAAAACTGAAAAGTACAAAATAACTTAAAATACTATCACTTTTATGTGCTATCTTTGGATAGGTTTGAAATCGGTGCCAAGCCCTAAATAAAATTATAAACAGCTTAGGTACTTACTGTAATGAAATTCCTTCACTAAAGATACCGATGCCGGCACCCACTTCAAACCTATCAATAGCACATAAAAGTGATAGTATTTTAAGTTATTTTTTACTTTTCAGTTTTTTAAAACGTAGTTTTTTTTTGTTTTTTACTTTTTGGTGTTACAGACACACATAGGTTGTTCTATTAGTAACGGGTTGAGCTACTCGTACATTTGTCGCACTCGTTCTTAACGCTAATTTTGACTTATATGGTTTAGGCTAAATTTAAATGAGGCCACACGGGAAGCACCAGCTTCCAAATAAAAAAAGAATCATTAAAATCGCTTCGCCCAGTCGAAAGTTATGAGGTAACAAACATTAAAAAAAAGACGAATTGAGAACATCCTCCTTTTTTGAAGTCGGTTAAAAATTCGTAACACTCGCACAAAACGAACTCTAACCGGTCTAAATTAATTTCAACTTTTCACTGTATTTTCCAAACAAACCATTAGACCACATAATGACGTGAGCTGTCAGTTGCCATTAGTTACATCATCAACAAATGAACATTTGGAGCTAATGTTTTTTTAATGTTTTTTTTGTTTATTAATATCAAATTTTAATATCCTATATCCTATTCCCGGCGACAACAAACTCAAAGACATAAAAATCATAAAAATTGGTGCAGCCGTTCTCGAGTTATAAGTGTTGTAACTAACACAACTTTCTTTTATATATATATATATATAGATTGTTTTTACGGATTCTAGCGCATTTATATCTATTTGATTTCAATTTTCCAAAATTTCTAAAACTTTATAGAGTTCACGGTTCATGAACACTTCACAGTCCTCCTGTGACCATGAACGCTGTAAAGTATTAAAAAAAAAAGAAATTAAAATTAAATTCGTAAAAAATATTTTGTTTAAAATTTTTGTACGATGATATATGTTAGGCATAGGTCTCCCCAACAGTAGTTAATACCGTAATCGATACATTTGGCAGCTTTGCGATTATAATTGGCGTTCTGGTTTTCCCAGAAAAGCTGGTACTTAAGCCTACGAGTGCTTCCTCAACCAAATTTCATCTCGTGGCAATGTGTAACGTGGCAACACATTATAATTTTAACGCTTTACCAAACGTTTAATATTATTATAATACAGATACAAAGTGGCCTTTTTCAATTCAAGTGTACGGTAACAATGATTGAGCATGTTGCATGAATAATTCATGAACATAAATTTCATGCTATAAATCAAAATACTGAAATTACATTTAAAGTAATTTAATTCTGTTTAACCCAAACATAACGCCGGTAATTGAATACTTTCGCCATAATTTATTGTTGGCAGTCATGTATGAAAAAGGGAGGGATCAAAATTGCTTCGATTGAAAAAAGTTACCGATATTCGTTTTTATAAGACATCACATTAAAATTTCGCCTAGTATTTTTTAGTCTCAAGTTATATATTATTATTTAGGACCACACTGTTGACAGTTTTAGGTCAACAGCCGCGGGCCGGTCCGTCCAGGGTTGTACCACACTCTCGCAGATAATCGACGTCTGAGTAATACTGTTGTGCTATTACGCTTCGTTTGGAGAGCGACAGAGCCGGAAGCCCAACTGGGTGGGTTTGGATTTGTATTTGTAGACAGCGGCCTAGCTATACCTTTGGTCCAAGGCGGCAGTAACACTTCTCATTTGCCACCATAAGCAAAAACTCTGAAATGATGTTTATTTTTATCCACCAGGTAATTTTATGACAATGATCCATCATAAATTGCTGGCCAAACGAGTTGTTAGATCTGGATCGTAGTTTGCTGCTATAAGTGTGCCGAGATAGCTGCTGCCCACTTCCCTGGTGAAGCCTTAGGCGTTTCTTATGACTGTCATGGGTAAGTAAGGGTGACGATCATTTTATGTTCACGAGTTTGATGATGTTGTCCAAGTAGTCCCCACCACAACCACTAAACGTCTTGAATTATGTCGTCTGATTTGAGGCAGCCACTTTTTTTTTTTAATTTATTATAGGCTTTGTCGCTTAGCGACCATATCGCCTTGTAATACATTACATTTCTCTTACTAATCTAATACTAATACTAATGAAATACTAATACTAATTTAATAATAATACTAATGAAATACTAATACTAATTGAATAATGATACTAATGAAATACTAATAGTAATTGAATAATAATACTAATGAAATACTAATACTAATTTAATAATAATACCAATGAAATACTAATACTAATTGAATAATGATACTAATGAAATACTAATAGTAATTGAATAATAATACTAATGAAATACTAATACTAATTTAATAATAATACCAATGAAATACTAATACTAATTGAATAATAATACTAATGAAATACTAATAATAATTAAATACTAATCTAATATTAATACTGTTATTACATACTAATCTATTACTGATCTAATACTAATTTAGCTAACCTATAAAACAAAATAGCATGTTCAGCGGTGGGATATGCCAAAATGGAGTTACAGAACCCGATGTCAAATATATAATTTTGTCCAAAAAATGATCTTCTACTATTTTCGTTTCGCACACATTCCATCAAAATATGCTGTACATCTTCTACCTTTCCATATTCTACACAATTAGGCAAAGGGGTTTTTTTCATCAAGAATCTAAACTTATTTGATGGAATGTGTGCTGAACGCAGAGTGGCAGCCACTTAAAAACCTTTCTTTTTTAACGATTGACAGGTAATGTGCCCTATCTACTTGTACTTGTTGAATGTGTTTATTCGCGGGTCTAAGTCAGTTCCACCAACCATTCTACGCATGCTGATATACCAGCTTTTATTATATATAGCAATTTTGAGTATAGTTTATTCTTTTTTATTGCCTATGGTGGTAAACAAGCAAGCAGCACATCTGATGGTAAGTGTCAGTGCCGCCCATGGATATTTGCAATACCAAGGGTATAGCTTAGGCCATTGCCTACCAGTAAAATACCCAAACCAACCCATTTGGGCTTCTGGCTCTCTCACTCATCGAATGAAGCGCAATAGTAGGTACATTGTCATTACTCAGACGTCGATCTTCTGCGAGAGTGTGGTACTACCCCGGACGGACCGGCTCACGGCTGTAGACAGAAAATTGTCCACAGCGTGATCCTAGCACCTTTGAATTATTTCATTGCACCCTCAATAACTTCGTGTCTGGTTAGGCGAGTGGTAATTTAGAGACCACGTTTCAGTATCATTATAATATACTAAACATGTATAAACGTGTATTTTGCGCGTTCACCAAATAGTACTAAGATTTTAATTACGATTAAAATTAACGAAACTTGAGACATCAAAGACAACCCCATCGTTCCTCAAAGTTTGAGATTGTTTTCTGTCAACAATTAATGGCCCTGTCATAAACTTATATCTACCGTCGTCTTCTGCTTGACAGCCGATAAGCTATATTAAATAGTATTGATAAACTTACTGTGATTAATTTTGTTATAAAAACAAATGCTAAAAAGAATATCATTTTGTTTTCCATTTTTCTTCATGTATTTTAACTTTTTTATCGAGAAATTATAAAATAATAGTCACTTTAATGGAATTATGTTAGTTGCTAGACTTTTCACAAGAACCTCCTATGTAAATATAACAATATAATATTATTTTTTTTTTTGTAGAAAAGAAGGGTCTTATTAAGAATAAATAAATCATTAAATATAAAAACGAAATATTAAAAAATTAACAAGTATCAACTAAATACAAAATCTTGAATAATAATAATATAATTATTAATAATTAAAAAATAGAAAAGTATTACAGTAATACCAAGTGGGTATTAAATGGTATACCTTTTTACCGTGAGGTGACGAAGTAAGAATTCAACTCGTCACCCTCTTTCTTGGTTATACGTATTGTACAGGATGATTGAGACGTTTTGGAAGAAGACTGAGCTCAACATTATGGTTTGAGTAGAAAAAGATTACGGTCAACAAACATTTTGTATTTATTAGATGGCCTATTTTAGATATAGCAGCAGCGTGGAGGTTGCTACAAATACTACCAACTCTTACATTGCTCGTAGCTAGCTAGGTAGCTAGTTCGGCCTGGTTTTGATAGTCTAAAACCAAGTCTAAATCTTTAAGAAATTGTAATGTTTTCTTTACCAATTTTTCTTCTACTTACCAACTACTTAGCTGCTATACTTTATTATTTTAGTTATCTGCTAGCATTATATTATATACCTACCATTTAACTAAAATTATTTAAGTAATTTTAGAATTAATTGCACACATTTTAGTGATGTGAAAAGTTTGAGAATCATCTCTTTTTGATTTCTGATGATTATACATGCATTTTTTTTTTCATTCATATTTCAATTCATTTGGGTATCAAATCAAATCAAATTAAACATTTATTATGCATACGCCCATAAGGATACTTACATTCAATTTTACATATATTTTTTAAATTAATCTACCACCGGGTCGGAAAGCAGCCACAAACTGAGAAGATCTTGCAAGACACTCAGCGGGCTCGACACTTTTTTAAATTAAATTTTGTCATCAAAATAATACATTTGGATACATGTTTAGACTATATTAGCTCCAGTGAGATGCCTTTCGAGGAAAGAATCATTTTTTAAAAGTTAAATACCAAATAAGAAAAAGGGTCTACGCGTGAATGTGAGCAAAACCAAAATAATGGTCTTTGAAAGAAATGAAGCCAGAACAGATGTAAGAGTAACAATAGGTAATGATGTACTAGAGCAAGTGGATGAATTTGTATATCTTGGATGTGGATTTAGCCGAGATGGAAGGTACACCACTGATACAGAGCGAAGTGTGAATGCGGGAAATAGAGTGAACGGAGCGTTGGGGCAACTTCTCGGCAGCCACCACCTCAGCCAGAAGGCACGTGTAGCAATACATAATGCAGTGCTCTTCCCAACATTACTGTATGGAAGCGAGAGTTGGGTATGCAGAAAAGAGTATGAAAGTAAAATTAATGCGGTCGAAATGCGATCTCTGCGGAAAATCTGTAGAGTTAGGCTGACCGACCGCATTCGTAACGACGACGTAAGAGAGCGAGTAGGTATGAAAGAGAGTATTGGTGTAAAGATGCGAAAGGGAATGCTCTGATGGTTCGGACATGTGGAAAGAATGCCGAACGAACGTCTGGTTAAGAAAATATACAATGCGAAAGTAGAAGGATGTAGGTACCGAGGGAGACCTAGACTAACCTACCTAGACCAGATCGGTCATATACTGAAGGAAGGTGGAGTCAAGAGTCTCCGAAACCGGCGAGCGTGTATGAAGAGAATTATGAATGTTGAGGAAGCGAATGAAGTATGCAAAGATAGAGTTCCCTGGCACTCTGTTCTCTCTGCCTATCCTGCAAAGGTTATGGCGTGATGATATGTATGTAAATACCAAATTAAAACAAAATAAAAATGAACAGAAATGGTTGGATCAGATTCCACAAGCGGCACTCGATCAGGAGTTAACTACTAGAGCACCGATCATGCACCTCAACCACATTCGATGGAAAGGAGAGATCTGCCCTACGTAGCAACCGCAAACAGAAACCTACCAGACTCCTACAGATCGGAAGACTGTCCCATTATAATCGTGAGTACTGTAAAGTATTCGGAAAATCAGGTAATTAAAAATCAAAACAAATACAAATGCGATAAAATTATTGAAAATAATTTTATTTCACCTCTCTTTTTTATTTTTCTGGCTATTTTTTAAACCCTTTCGGACGAATGTCGGTCGGTGTAGAGTATGAATGTGATTTTCATGTGGTTGGCCTGCCTATAGGGCATAACTTTATTCACGATTTGACTACTCGTATAAAGGATTACTCTGAAAGAATCATTAAATAGGATTGAAATATACGGTACACCCATATAAGCACAAATGGGATTTTATTTTGGTATTATTTAAAATGATCAAAGTCAAAAATTTACCTTTACGTACAACGAATATCAATCAAGATTTTGAATATTTAAAACATGAATTCACTATACTTCCTTGGATCTCTGTAAAAAATAAGCGGGCAGCTTCGTATTCCTTTTTAAATATTAAAACATTATTTATTTTTTACTGCTAAATCATCGTGCGAGTAATTATAATGGCATATTGTGCTACATGTATTATAAGGTTATGGGATATTCAAATTACTAAAATTTAGCATTTAATATGCTTGATTATTTATAAAATCTTGATTACGAGCGAAAAATTAATGCCACACATGGGACTCGAACCCGCATTCCGCCGTCCGTGCCGTCTGCAACCAATGACACACAGCAACTTTCACCAGGTCGTATATTCTTCTAGTGGGGGGCATCCTACACTGCGTCGTCAAATACGTGGTCACCACTCGAGAAACTTTCTTCCCTTCCCAGCGCTTATCGACTCGTCAAGCGATGTCGCCTCCCCATTGCCACTTCAGCGTGCTTATTATTTAATACTTCGTGCTATATCAGTTACATCCATTCTTCTGCGGATTCCGTATTTCGGATTCTATCTCGTAGAGAAATTCCGAGCATTATATAAGTTTTAAATAGGGAGTAATAATTTTTATTATATTAATAAGTGTAAGGGATATACAGGATTTAATTCTGAAGTTGAATAGATCAGTGCAAAATGCAAAAGTACGCAGAGAAATTACTAATGAGGCACCTGAATACAAATCCTTGCAATCCCTAGAGAATCATTAAAGCTTCACGTAATGTGATGAGGAGACCTACATAGTGCTTTAGATCACTTTGCAATAGACGGCCAGTTGGACTAGAAATTAAATAAATGTGAGAGTCCATTATATTCCATCAGTAAATACAACACTAAATCCCTTGAATTTACACTGCAAAATGAGATTATTTTAAACCTTTGTACACACCTTCTCAAAGACAAAAGCGTGGCAATATAAAACAGAATAATATCAAAGTACTACAAGTTAGTTAACTCTAATGTAAAACTTTTCAGACAGCTACTCAACACAACTTCGCTATCGTCAAAAGAAGGTTTTATTCACCAACATTATTTTTCTTCAAACAAAATTTAATCACAGCAAATAGTCCCAGCATGCTCGCAAGGTTGTATTTCAAGAACGTTTTAAGCTTTTAACAAATATTTGCTCGATTAACATTCCATTACGAAGCAAACGTAACTCAGACTACCCCGGTGCGTATTTGAAATTTATTTTATATTTGGCGTATTATATAAAAATACTCGAAAGTATTATTACTTGTTTATCTTTTGGTGAAGCTAATAAGTGAAATTGATATGGTCACTGGATATACGAGTGATATTATTAGTATTAAAATCATCATTCTCCTACTCTTATCGCAATTACTAGGGGTCGATACAATATGTACGTTCATAGAACATATTATAAAAGTTATTGGCAGCTGCTGAAATGAAGCTTTTAAAAAAAGAAATATTTTGATACATTAATTTTTACGGTCGTATTCTTGCTAGATCCGGAATATTTTATCCGACATCTTCGAATATTTTTTTTTACTCAACTATTTTCTTACTTTAAACAAAATAATTGCTTTTTAAAAATATCAAATACGTTTAAACGAATGTTTTTTCTTGACATGCATACATACATATCATCACGCCATATCCCTTGCAGGGTAGGCAGAGAGAACAGAGTACCAGAAAACTCTATCTCTGCATACTTCACTCGCTTCCTCAACATTCATAATTCTCTTCATACACGCTCGCCGGTTTCGGAGACTCTTGACTCCACCTTCCTTCAGTACATGACCGATCTGGTCTAGGTAGGTTAGTCTCGGTCTCCCTCGGTACCTACATCCTTCCACTTTCGCATTGTATTTATATATCATTCATATTTATTCTTGATTCCCTACTACCTACTCTTATTCCAATTACTTGGAGTCGATACAATATGTACTCTTCTTTCATAGTACCTACATATTGTAAAAGTTATTGGCAATAGTTTTATGACCGGCCGCCTACCAGACGTCAACCCTTCTTGGGAATGTAATTGTTAACCAAACGGCATCAGATCAAGTTGGCCCAGGTCGTTGTAAGGCTCTTAGTCATCTTTAACGACATCCACGACCAAAGTAAGGGTTGTATCATTAGTATTAACACTAAACATTTATTTACTTCGAAAGATAGCTAAATAAATCCCGCCCGTATGCCGTATGCTAACTTTCCGTCATCCCAGGCGATTCGAGCAAAATATTGACCAGCCTCTTAAAAAATCTAACAGTGCTGAATGTTGACGTTAATAAAATAACACAAGTACTAATAAATACCTTATTTCGTTTATTAGGGTTTTGTTGATTCAGCTCTTGTTACAAAAATATTACCTGGAGGATAAATATTAAATATCATAATTGACTGTTATTAAATATAGTAATTAATTGTAACTGATACGCAGACGCAGACATTTTTAAATGTGACTTCGTTGTGTAAACCTTTTTTTTTTGATAGACTATGATCTAGACACATGCTGTCCGTTCCATCCAGAGCGACGGAAGAGCAGCGCGTGGCCCCATAAACCACCGTATTCTCTCCCCATCGGCTATAGGCACCGGCGGCGGAGTATGTTGCCGAAGAAGAAGCCTTTGGAGCCGCCCCGCCGCCTCCCTCTGCGAGATGATTGCCTGGCAGAAGGCGGCATTCGCGTTCCAGTTCCTGACTCTCTCGAGCTACGCCTTAGCGACAGTTGGCAGCGCCAGGTCGGCACCAATGACTGCGACGAGTTGACGGCGCTGCTCTGCCCAAGGCACGATCCGAGCACCGAACCGAGACTTCCCCAGTCGGATTGCCCAAAGGGCAATGACCTCAAGGCTGGCGTCGCCCCGCCAGGCAGGCCAACCCTGCCCACGTCACCGACACCCGCCGATACAATCTGGCGAGCATCGCCGCCTCCAAGTCCCACGAGGGAGTTCCGGTCAACAGGCACGCTGCTTCCGTCGCCACCGTTGTTTACACCTTGAATTTATCTAAATTGTTTATTTATACGTATTAAAATATTAACATATTTTGGTTATAGTAGGTTTATTGACTACAAATACTATTAAACTTAACTCTCATCACTGGAACTAATTCCACCATACATTCATCATTATACCTCACATAAGCCAGGATCTACCATAGTTTCCATAGATGAACCCAGAAAATGTATTACGAGTGCAAGAAACTTACCTTGGAGGAATTTCTCGTTCAAATTAGTGAAGTACAATAAAAAGCTATGACTTGTATGTTATTAGTGACGACTTTTGCCTCAGTAACGTAGCGCTTAATAATTGGGTAAAAAGGAAGTTAAAATTACAATATCCTCGAAAGCATGTTGGCTAAGAAAGAAATAAGAAAAAAAGAGTAGTTAATACCATGCATATCTTTGATGAAACTGGCTTGTTAAAACTTTTTTATGTTTGTCCGAATAAAGTATATACGCAAAGAAAAATTGGCAAAGTTCAACCATATCTTTTTGCTCCAGAAAAATTGAATGAATGAATGAAAACATATGTCATCTATATAATAAAGCGTATTGCGCTTTGCCAAGGCTCAGATGTAAATTTTCTACAAAAGTGTGGTACTAAACCCCGGACGGGCCGGCCCAGTGCTAAAATGAGTAGCCCTACCATTCATCATCTCATCATCTCAGCTCATATATGTCCCACTGTTGGGCTCGAGCCTCCTTCATAATGGGAGGGTAATTGACCTACTATACCACGCTGGTCAGACGTGTCGGTATAAGGTTTTGTTTCGACGTTTCCTTCTCTCGCATAGATGTTATATGCGTTTTAGGGATATAAAACGCATATAACATCTTAGTGGTCTCCTACGATCACCCACGGTTAAGATAGGGGGTGGTGACACGAAAAGTTATTAATTTCTAAGAGGTTATATTGCAAAATTTCTTAATTATATTTTCAGTTTTACTAAAGATTTTCTAGATTCTTTGATTAGTAAAAGTTGACGATGAGTACCCTGAATCTTTTGTTTGAAAGTAGCAAGCTTATAATAGCAATAATGTAATGTGCAATCTCTATTTTTATAACAATTTTATATTAGATCATCATGCGAGGGGATTGAATAGTAAATTAGTACAGTAATTGTATTTCGCATAGTATCTAGTATCTGCCTTACGAACCATTACTACACTTACCATTACTGAAATAATGAAACTATAATAGGAATATATTCTTTATCTATCGTGGGATTCATTCGCACATTGACCTTAAAAAACAAAGTTTCAAGTCAGCATACCAGCGGTCGTTAAAGCTATAATAGCTTTAGAATATAATGAAATGATGAGGAAGTATTCCATTAGCTGGTTTTGTCGTAAGCGAGGCGAGGCAACCGACACCATTGGGAAACTTAATGTACAGGATAATATTAACATGAATTTGCACTAATAGAACTATAAATTATGATGCAGCCCTCATTATAGACTAACAATTTTGTTTATGAATTTGTTATTTTGATATTTGTTATGGTTTAACGGTAATTTGTTTTACTTTTGATGTCACTAATTATGATGTCAAATCTATCAAAATTTACGTAAATAACGTGTGTTTTTTTACAATAAAAATAATGTTATATTGAAGTAATACATACATCTACAAAAGTGTCATTAGACCTGTCGCTATGTATGGATCTGAATGTTTGGCATTGGAAAAGACGGATGAGAAAAGATTGCATGCTACTGAGGTGCGTATGTTAAGATGGATGTGTGGGGTGACAAGATTGGATAAGATACGAAATGAGTATATTAGTGGAAGTCTGAAAGTGGCACCAGTGATAGAGAAGATTAGGAGCGCGAGATTGTCTTGGTATGGACATGTAATGAGAAGGGATGAAAGGTTTGTGACAAGTTATTATTTTATCAATATTAGGTTATCAATATGTTTGTAGATGGACGGAAGAATCGTGGCAGACCCAAAAAGAAATGGATGGATTGTTTGAAAGAGGATATGTGTATGAAAGGTGTAAGTGCAGATATGACGGCTGATAGAATCGTATGGAGGGCTAAAACATGTTGTGCCGACCCCACTTAGCGTGGGAAGAGGGCAGGCAAATGATGATGATGATGATTGAAGTAATACATAGTACATAACATTTTTTTTAATTTAAAATAAGTGTTAATTATATGGCGATTGCTTTTTTATTATTTAAAATCCTGTAATAAGGAATTCTGTATGTTTGTTGTTTGTTATTGTTCGGTGACGAAGTAAGAGTACAATTCACTACCCCTTATTTTGACCGTTAATGATCGTAAGAGTCTACTAAGAGATATAATACGTATATAACATCTACATACAAGAGAAGGAAAACTCGAAGCAAAACTCTATACCAAAACATTTAATCAGCGTGGTATAGTAGAGCCATTTCCCTCCCATTATGGGAAAAATATAACCGTGGAACATATATGAGCTGAATATGATAATGAATAAGGAATTAATCATTGTATTGTGACGGATGTAATGCATACAATTAACGCGCACAAATTATTCTCAGACCCAGAACAATAATTTGTAAATCATACATAGTATTATCCTGCATGGGAATCGCACCCACAACACTGATCCCAGTAAGTCAATATCTTAATTACTACGCTATCTATGCAATCAAGTCAAATTTAAAGGACGACGTTGCTATTTTTATTCAATTTATTATATTTGAAATGATTGACGATATGCTTCTCATCTGATGCGAAGCGCAGTCAGCTGAGTTTGCATATTTTTACGTTGCTTGGACTTTATCGAACTTGCAGAAGAAGAGAAATATTTGTAATCCAAAGCTAAGATGCAAGGTTGTATTATAACTTTCTACAGCAAGAGTTAGACGACAGAAAAATAATATTTTATACATTATAGTATTTGTTGTATAACCGTACCTAGTATATTTAGTTCATGAATGCCTAGTACATTTAGTTGCTGTACGATAACGGCAAATACTACCAACTCTTACTTTGCTCTGGATGTCGTAAAAAATGACTAAAAGCTTTATATCGACCTGGGCCAGCTACACATAACAATTTTGTTTGGTCAACAATTACATTCCCAAGAATGGTGAACGTCAATTAGGCGGCCAGTCATAAAACTATTGCCAATAAATTTTGGAATATAAATGAGTACATTTCTTTCTTTCTTTAAAAGAATAGGCACTAATGCACTCTTGGGCAACTTATAACATCAACTGTGAACCGATCTGTCAAGCGTGTAGTATGTAATCCTCTTTTAAGAAAACCTACGTCCAAAGATGGACGTCGATACGTTGATAGAAGCATAGAAATAATCATAATATTGCTATTTATCCTTTTGTACATTAGTAAAATGAATATTTGCTTAACATTCAAAACATAAATAGACATTGACTATAATTTTTTTTTTTTTTATTGATAACGCAGTGGTCCGAAATGCGTTACGCACTTACTCCCCGGATGGGAAGTGTGGGACTCCTAACCTAGGGCTAGCATACCCACTAAAACGTATCCACTGCGATTGCTATTAGCCTAGGGGCTGTTACAGCGTAACCGGGCTGTGGGTGAGCGCTGAGGGCTCTCGACCCGAAATTGACTATAATGAAGCTTATTTAAATTTTATACGCTGTCACTCAAAAGTTTATGAGCCAAAACATTCGAGACGTGAATATCTAACATGAGGTAAGCCAGCTTTAAGGTGCCAATTTTAAATAAATACAATTTCACAAATTAAACAAAACTATAATCTAAGATTAGACTATTTGAAATCAAACTGTTATTATAGGTTCTATTGTGTTTATATTTGATTTTTAATTTGAAAACTTTACAGCGTTCATGGTCACGGCAGGATTAAAATATTTTACGTCAAACAAGTTATCGTTATTATAGAAATTTATATCTACCCGCTACAGTATTAGTTATTAATTTTGATATACATTTTTGGTACAAATTCATTGCCAGTACAAAAAGAAAATGATTCAATATCAATTAATCTAGGTATATGGTTTGTGGTCAGATATTTTTCAACATTAAATTTGTGTTAATTAAATTATAACAGATTACTAGTTTAGAACAACTAACAAATACATTAAGTTCTATTTTATGGCAAACTATTATCTGAACACACGCCGTCCGTTCCGTCCGGGGTGACAGAGGGCGGAGATTACGGACTATTGTTCCCAGTTCCAGTCACCCGGGATCTCGGCTACGACGGCACCAGGCGCAGTGCTCGCAACTGCGCCGCTCTAGACACCGGCGGTGGAGCGTGTTGACGAAGAGGATTTCCACTTGGACCCACCCCGCCGCCTCCTTCCCCGAGACAACTGCCTCGTAGATGACGGCGACCGCCTCCCAGTTCCTGGCGGTGTCAAGCATGGTGGGCAGCGTGTGGTTGGCACCGATTATCGCGTCGAGTTCACAGCGCTGCTCTGCCCCATCCACACAGACCTCGAACATGTGCTGCACCTCTGTAGTCGCCACAAGAGGGCCCTGAGATGGGCAATAGTAGCCAATCTTCCACAGAGTGGGCCCCAAGACCCCTGTGGTGCACCGCACGACATGGGTGTTCATACAACATCCGCTATTTGGTTCTTACAGAGGACGCTGCGCACCTACAAATAGTATACCAACAGCCGCCTCAGAGGACGCTGCGCATCTACAAATAGTCTACCACCAGCCGATAGATCGGGGCCCATCTCACTAAGGTGCTGGCCCATTCAGGCATCCAGGATTCTCTCCAACATCCTATACGCATCGTCTAGCAACACGATCGGCCTGTAGGCCGCGACTGAGTCCGGAGACCGTCCCAGCTTCGACAGGAACAATAGCCTCCCCTCCTGGCAGGGCTGTTCCTGGACAGGAAACTGCCCAGATACTAAGCACGCGTTGCGTAGTCCCGGGGGGCGTGGATTCAGATGTTCGCAGACCAAGGTCAGTACTGCTTCCAGTACACCATCTGGCCCAGGCGTGGTGATCTTGGTATGCATTCGCGCCACCGCTGACCCTATTTCCGTCTCTGTGATGAGCGGAACACTTTCATGGTCAGCGGATAGTGACAGGGAGGGTCGCTATCTGGCAGTACCATGACCAGGGGCGTAAGCTCCGCCTGCCCTGGGAATTTATCCTCGATAACTCTGGTGTCCTCACCAGAGTTATCGGCCGGACTGTAGAGTCTCGGCTAGAGGTGGCGCCCGCGCGCGGAGCTTACTCAGCGCCGCACGATATGGGTGACCCCATGGGTCACTATCGAAACTGTAAATCTATTAAGCCACCGAATCGGAACGAGGGCACACTAAGAAAGATCCGGAGAGAGAGAGCTCTTCTTTAGATTTTTTAGTTCATTTTTAAACTAGTAGTAAATTGTGTTATATTTAGAATTTTTATTGTCTTACTTTTATTCGTCTCTGTTCAAAAAATTCGCGGCAAGATCGTTAAATTTGAGAAATTGCAAAACAAGTAAAAATAACCAATTATAACAAAGAACGTTTGATCTTTAGAAACAAAAGAGTACAAAAACAGTAGAATATTTTTTGAGAAAATTTATCGTGTTTATTCAAGCATGAAGGGTAGGTTTCAGATCAAATCCGATTCAGTAAGATATGCGTAAAAGATTTTTAGGGTTCTTGTATTTTGATATGGCACATCTATTTCATGAAATGTTAACCTCTTTACAAATATGATCCAATCCATCCCAATAGCATATATAAGAAGCTTATTGTAAAATCAAACTTAGCTATTACACTCTATATAATCGCATATATACGTACTATAGGACACTGTACCGCGCTGGTCAGGCGAATTGTCATAGGGTTGTGTTTCAAGAGTTTGTTCTCTTGCAGGGGCCTTGTCTTCTTATATGAATTAATTATTATTCACGCCTATACCTGGAGGGGACACCAATTAACTCCATAAAAATGTAATTTCAACATATTAATATACTTGTGGACCCGCCACACTTCGTTCTGTTAGAAATTGAGAAATGAAATTCTTTTTACTATTGGGAAGAGTGCTGACTGGGCACCCTGTCAGCGTTAGGGGTTACAATCTAGGGAGGTAACAGTTCCTTCTAACAGTCAATGAATGAGCAGATTTCGTTTAATTCAAAATTATTAAGTTATTTTTTTTATTATGATAATAAATAATAATTGCTGTGTGGTAGTGGTTACAAATACTACCAACCCTTACTTTACTCGTGGATGTCGTAAAAGACGACCAAGAGCCTTATAACGACCTGAGCCAACTGCATCTGATGCCGTTTGGTCAACAACTACATTCCCAAGGAGGGTTAACGTCTGGCAGGCGACCGGTCATAAAACTATTGCCAATAACTTTTACAATATGTACAATGAAAGAAGAGTACATTTTGTATCGACCCCAAGTAATTGGGATAAGAGTAGGAGAATGATGATGGTGATGATGAATAAATGATATATACATTTAAAAAATCAAGTATTTTAGCAATACGAAGAAGCACCTTGTGATGTACGACATTTTTCTTCTAGCGCGTTGAAAATTATCTAATTCTTGATCTCTGAGTTTTGCTCGACGATTTCACATTGTCAACTGAACAGTTTCACGGGCTGCCTCACATTGCTCTTGTGATTGAGAAGCGCTAAGTCGGGCCATACTAACGCAGCGCTCTTCACGTATCGTTCTTCTACATTGGTTTCATTCGCGATATTTAGAATTCTAACTGCACTACGGCTTTGTAGGTAAAGATTACATTTTTTGGTCAAAAGTTTGTTAATAATATTTTCGACACAATGAGATTCATTATAATAATATTCGTAAAAACTCGTAATCATAACCCTCACTCACAAACATATCGACCGGTCAAATTTAATTTCAATGTTTTGCGGTATTTTCGAACCATAGACAACATTACATGAGCTGTCAGTTGCGTTTAGTTATACCGTGAACAAATGAACGTTTAGGCTGATATTTTGACTTATGCTTATTATTGAAATTCTTTTTTGTTGATCAATATCATATTTTAATATCCTATATACATATTCTGACGAAGTCAGACTCAAAAATATAAAAATTAGTCCAGCCGTTCTTGAGTTATAAGTGGTGTAACTAACACAACTTTCTTTTATACATATAGTAGTAGTCACAACAACTGTTAACAAATTCGTATTCAATTAAAGTATTATATGTTATTATTTTAAAATAAAAGATACGGTACTAAATATAAGGCTTGGATAGACAATATAATAACAGTACAAGTGTAGCCAGTCCTAGCACAAGGCGCTGGAATAGCTAGTTAACAAATAAAGCTAATAGAACAGTTTACATAATAGAACGCAGTAGGCGTTAGGAATATTGGATTTCAAATTTCTGGCCCACACACTTTGAACTATTTTATCTAAAATTGAAATCCTAACTGGTTGCCATCCAACACTGGTCAAAAACTAATTAAAATTTGAGTGTAAGATACTTGATAGTTTTTATTTAAATTTAATTCAAACAATGATTTATTTTCTGACAATTTAATGACTGATGCAGTAAGAAATCTTTAGCTTCAGCCCTCTTCACTATAGAAAAGCAATTTACCAGCTATACTACCTAACTGGTCAAGCGGATTAATTAAAATCATCATCATTCTCCTACTCTTATCCCAATTACTTCGGGTCGATACAATATGTACTCTTCTTTCATAGTACATATTGTAAAAGTTATTGGCAATAGTTTTATGACCGGCCGCCTGCCTGACGTCAACCCTCCTTAGCAATGTAATTGTTGACCAAACGGCATCAGATGGAGTTCGCCCAGGTAGTTATAGAGCTCTTAGTCGTCTTTTCCGACATCCACGAGCAAAATAAGGGTTGATAGTGTTCGTAGACGCTACCACACCGCTTGATTAATTAAAATATAGGGGTAATATGAATCAACAAAAACCACATATAAAATCAAAGTCGAGACTGAAAACTACTAATTTACTATTAACCAACTATAAAAACTACAATATTTATTTAACGTTTATCTCCAAGTGACATTAAACAATTTTGTTAACAAAACTGACAACTGAGCTTAACATTTCACCCTATGTTAAAGCGCTCGAGGGTATATTCGATATAATAACTCTGAAGCTGCACTTTGTGACTTTAAAGATATTTAGATAAAACTAACTGTAGTTTAAATACAGTTTTAATATTCTTTCAAGGTAATAAACTAGTAAAGAGATCGTGTTTTCTACTAAAATAATATTTTATATTACAAAGTTTTGTATAATTTACGACAAGCATTTCATTATGTGTATTAACGAATCAATAATAAACTTAACAGGGAAAAAAGGATTCCTTATTTCCCACGGGTGACGTACGTATCGGATACCTAAATAACATAAGCAGTCAATATTATTCTAAGAACAAGCAAACTAGAAACAAAACTCTATGCCAATATGTGATACTACATTTCAATTCCTTGTGTGATCGCAATAGATAGAAAGTGGCACGCTATTACCTCGTCTGAGAATTGTCTACGTAAGGATCGAATCTCACACTGAAGATGATACGTCGGTCCTTAGAACAGTATAATATGGTAGACATTATATGTTATATATATAGTATTAATTAGGTACCAAGCTAATTCTTGTACATCATATACAGTTTATTGAATACGGAATACTAATAATGATTTCATTTCTTAGTATGATGTTCGTCTGTGAGTGCCATTAAAGGTGAGGAAGGGATGTAATATACATATAACATCTACACAAGAGAAGGAAAACTCGAAATAAAATTTTATATCAACCCGACTGAGCAGAGTGGTATAGTAGGTAATTTTTCCTTTTATTATGAAAGGGATTCATGCTCAGTAGTGGGCAGTAGGTATATGAGCTGATATGATGATAATAATAAATGCTTTCGTTTGTTATATTATCAAGCCTAGGAAGCCAAGGCTGTTAGTTGCATAATTAAGTCAGTAAAATAATTAACGATAACATAATTAAATGCACATGGAAGAAGTTCTTCTAAAATTTCATAACAGTCAATTAAACGCCTTTTTGTTCCACGTCTACAAAATTTGCAAAACATCTAATTAATTATGGCTTAATAGATGTTAAGAATATTTAATCATTCTCTCACATTGAACGCAACTGTTATTGGCAGATACTAATTACATTCTTTACAAGTAAGCAATATATATATATAGGTATACATACCTAACTCAAGTTAAGCTAAGTAATTAATCTTAATAAATATTTTTAAAACCTCTAGTTTTTCTCACTGGAAAAATAGTATTTGGGTCTTTTAGTTAAGAAAATTACATGTATTAATGACCGCACAAACTTCTAGCATATACACATAGAATATGGTTTCCTTTCAAGTTTTCCTTCTTTTGTATAATTATTGTCTGCATTTTATAGCCCTTAGAGGGTGATGAATTGTATTCTTACTTCTTTATAACATGAAAAAGTTATTGTCATTTAATTATCATAATTATCATACAACTGAATTTCATATGACAAGTTCTAAATATAACTATGACAGCACATCTGGCTAAAAAGTGTAATATCAACTTATTTACCCCTTTATTGTAAAGGGAGATGCCGTCTTGTAGTGTGACGTAAATAGGCTGAGAATTATTCAAATTCAACAAAATCATTTTGTTGTCGACTTGGAGATGTAGAAAATTTACGTGATTTAATTTCCCTTTGATATTTCTCAGTTACAATGAATATTTTCCTTTTGTTGGCGTGATTTAAGGTAGTCGAAGCTGACTTTTTTAAATTGAAAATTGGATAAAATATAGCTTTGAAATAAATTTGTAAGGAGTTTCAATATAACATAATATCTCTTCTATACTGTTTCATCTCTATTAAGATATAAGGATGATTCATCCATTTGGAACTCACGCATCATTTTTTATATTACATATAGTAATATATTATTAGCGTTCGGACAACATCACAGCTGCTAGTTCACACGGAATGTTACACGTGCCTCAGCAAAATGAACACTGAAAATGTACAGAAAAATGAATGATGAATTCTTTATTGTTAATAATTAATAGACAGAGAAGGGTTTATCTACTTATAATTACCAAAAAAGGATATAGGTACCGGGGGAGACCGAGACTAACTTACCTAGACCAGATTGGTCACGTACTGAAGGAAGGTGGAGTCAAGAGTCTTCAAAACCGGCGAGCGCGTATGTAGAGAATTATGAATGTTGAGGAAGCGAGTGAAGTATGCAAGGATAGAGTTCTCTGGCACTCTGTTCTCTCTGCCTACCCTGCAAGGAATATGGCGTGATGATATGTATGTGCTTACATACCTATCTTTTTTATACATAATATATGTTACTTATTTTTGGAGACCTAAGTAGAGGCGATTTGGTCGTTGTTTTTAATGCACTGGAAAGTCAAGCGACATTTTAGATTTTTAATTGTTTTATTTCTTATATAATACTCATTTTCTGCATTTTCGTCCATGTATAAACCACATATAGTAGAGCCAAATACAAAATAATCACCACTCCTAACTTTATATCCAGTAAAATCGCCTAGAATAACCTCTGAGCTATAAATCACAGAAGCCGAGTGTAGTAGGTATTTTTAATGGTTGGTTGTTGCATTTTAAACATAAAATGCCGAGAAATATATACTACTAAAATCCGTAGAAGCGAATTGAATAAGAATTTTATTTTTATGTTAATGGTTTATTTGATTTGATAGTCATTAAAGTAAATTAAATTATCCATTTGGTTAAAGATTAAGAATACAATGTCGCCATCCTTTATTTTTCTAAAGGTCGTAAAACCAGCTACGGGAATAATCACTATGGGAATGGGATGCAGCGTTCTTTCGGGATACTCTTAATACTAACTGTAACCAGCAACAACTCCCCGTCAAGGAGAACTGCAACAGTAACCTACCTCGAACGGTTCTCTGATAATAACAATGTTTGATGAAAATGTAACAACTTTAAGGAATCATTTTACTTTCACGTGGCGATAGAATAAGAAAATAAATTCACCACTCTCTCACAGGCAAGACCCCCGTGGGTATCGTAAAAGATCACTGAGGAATGTACTAAATATATACAAGAGAAAAATAAAACACGAAATAGAACCCTATACCAACCCGCCTCACCAGCGTGGTATGGTAGGTCAATTACTCTGCCATTGTGGCAGAGGCTTCAGCCTAGCAGTGGGATGATTTGAGCTGAAATGATGATGAAATATTCTACATCTCACAAATCACTGCATTTTTTTTATTTAATGCATATACGTTCCACTATCGTTTACTACTTATTTAGTGTGAGAGGAAAATGGACCTAATATTCCACACTGGTCAGATGGATTAGTACCAGATTTGCGTAGAGCTTTCTTTCTCTTCCAGTGATGTTACCTGGTCATATTCCTTACACATCATTAATGACTTTGGTGAGATTATTTTTTTGTAACACCGTATGTACCCATATTTCGCAAATAAATTGATTGAGTGATTGATTGAAAGGAAGAAGTGGTAAGCGCTTCTTAGTGAAGATTTTTTTAAAATTATTTCAGCAATGCTATACTGGGAACTAAGAGTCAGATCCTAAAATTGATAGAAGTTCAAGATCGCTATAGCAGTTTCCGTGTCGCTTGGTGATAATATTTTTAGCCTGTTTTCAATTTATATACTTGATTTTATATGGCACATCAAGATTAGTTGGTATGTATAGCACTAAATTAACTAGAAATGAAAAAAGAGCGATTAATTTCGATAGTAACTTGCAGGCTGCCAAAGAGATAAAAGTTATATCTTTAACCCTTTTCATATCACAAATTTATTTATTAGTTATCTTTTTATACAAATGGAAGTATATATAATGGAAGTTCATTCATCTACTTATTGACATCCACTGCTAGACATAAAGAGCGTAATGCCATTATCGCTACGATAGGCATGCAGTTTATCGATTTCTTTTATTATTAAAATTTTCCCAGAAAAATACCGCTGTCTATTCTTCCAGTAAACCCTCAGTCGATTATTACGATTCCGAGGATTCTTCTTGGGAATTACGGGGTGGTAATATTGTATTTTCAACAAGTCATCACACATATTGGTAGCCCACCCAAATGACGATAGTAAGGAACGATAAGTTATAAGGTTTTTCTCACGCCGTTCCTTTCGTCTGGGACACAGACTGTTTAGCCGAAATCATAGCCATTACCCCAAAAAAACACTAAAACTACGCAATAATCTAGCCACAATTAAGGAGCAGTATAGTAAAAAAGGGAATAACCTATAACTAAACACATTGAATACATTATTCAATATCAAGCTGAATAGAAATAGCCGTTATCGCTTCGAGAATGTGCTTTTGTAGTTTTTTTTTTGTATTGGGGTCACTATCCCAAAACCTTTTCGTTGAAACAATAAGAAAATAACTTGTTTATTTTATTCGATAGATATCTACTACAATTCAAATACCTAGCTAATATTGCTTTTGTATTGTTTGAACATCCACATAACCCCGCGGCATTATTAATAATATCAATATTAATAATATTTGTAATATATCAAACATAATATTTGTTATTTTATTAGAAACAGGCGATTTGAATTCATATACGTCCTGCTGGAGTTGAATCTCTTCATCATCATCATCTCAGCTCATATATGTCCCACTGTGGGGCTCGAGCCTCCTACATAATGGAAGGGAAAATGACCTACTATACCACGCCGGTCAAGCGTATTGGTACAGGGTTTTGTTTCGAGTTTTCCATCTCTCGCATAGATGTTATATGTGGTTTATATCCCTTAGTCGTCTCTTACGATCACCCATGGGTAAGATAGGGGATGGCGAATTGTATTCCTTCGTCGATACGAATTATATCTTATTAGGTACCACGAAAACGGTGACTCAACAGAGCATTGAATCGCCATTATTTCTATATTTATCATGAGCAAGTGACCCACCTGATGGTAAACCGAAGCTGGTACTACCATAGAACTCATAAATACCAGGGTTATTGACTATGGTGAGAAAAAAACCTCTTCACCTGTCATCAGTAAACAAGGCACCAAGCAATTCATTCCAAAGCCTATATGCGCGTGAGAGAAATGAACATTGAACATTTTAAGTAGAGGATGACATCGTTTCCAATTAGTACGGGTTAATGATACTGCGGTCTCGAGTCGTACGATGACAGTAAGGAGAAATTAAGGCCGAGTCAAACAGCTCTTTAGAGAGATTCGATATTTCGCCGCCACTCCAACGATTCCAATCCATTCGTAATATCGGTATCATCGACAATTCGTACAGTATTTCTTTGTAGGTGTCAACTGCGTCGAGCTATTGGGCGCACCCGCTCAGGAAAACAACATCAAAGGATTCAATCAGTAAAACCTGGCTTCTGGATTACATTTCAGTAAAATGTAATTATAGTAAAGATAATAAAAAAAACCTTCTGTGCATTGTGATAAGGTAATATTGCAATTAATGACCAATGCATTATTATTCCTTCCTGTCCTATTGGTATAATAAAAATCGATTAACAAACCTAAACAAAAAATATATTACAAGAGAAGGTAAATTCATAATATGTGTGTCAATCGGTCTACTGGCTCGAGCCTCCTCCATAACGGGAGAGAAATAGATCTACTACACCACGCTGGTCAGACGTGTTGATATGGGGTTTAGCTTCGAGCTTTCCTTCTCTTGCAAAGAATTTATATGCGTTTTATATCCCTTAGTCGTCTCTTACGATCACTCACGGGTAAAATAGGGGATGGTGAATTGTATTCTTACTCCGTCACCGTAACCGCAACTCTACGTCGTCCATTTTTTAAATCCATTAAAGAAGATAAGCGATCCTATTTCAACTACACGCTTAGCTTCGGCCTAGTATTTTAATACTATAAGTAGTAGTTACCACATAACGAAGGCAAACACGCGATGCTATTCGTTTCAGTTAAACCAGTAATTACGAAAGAGAAATTATAGATCGTTCCTTATACTAAAAGTCTTATCCAATAATACGTACTGACAAATATATAAGTTGTTATTTGACTTCTAATTAAAGTTAATTAAGTGGTTTCATAGTTTTTTGTCATTGTTTCAAGTGGTAGATTACATTTTCTTGAAAATCTTAGTATGTATTTGCTTTGGCCCCTGTATAATTTAGATTTACAATTGAACACGGTAGGTGACTACATGATCAGATTCTAAGTTTTTAGTCTAACAGACTTGATGTCTATTGTTCAGGCATTTAGTCCTATGGGGATGGCCTTTTTAGTACAATAAAATTATTCTTTAGGTTCATTTATAATGGTTTTCTCACGGAATCTAAGAAGTTTATTATACAATTTGTCAATCGTGCTATGCTAAAATAATTACGGCTTATTATGTGTACCATCAGAGTGTAAACTACTATCGATTTTAATATAAAATTAGACTATAAAAATCATTTATTAAATTGAATTTATAGCTTCTATATTAATTCTACAATGACGAAACGAGATCAACTAAGATGAAGTTCTGTTCCAATAATACAACGTATTTATACAAAGATATAAATTATTTTAATCATATAACTAATATTTTCCATTACAAATTATACAATTTTCAAAATAGAACACTTAAGATAGTAAGATAGAGCAAGAATATATATATATATATATAATTATATATACGTTCTCCGTGTGGTGGATTTTACAATAAAATATATCATCAAGTTATGCAAAATTAGTTAAATCTATTTTGCGTGGTTGTTACAAAAACTGGTTGAGGCATCACTAGGAGAATTATTAGAAGCATTCTTTTGGGCTTGTTATCATAACAACTCCAATTATTGTCCAGCCCGCCAAGCGTAATGATTATGACATTATCCCTCCCTTGAGTACTATGCCTAACAGTGAACGTGGGTAGACTGTTGCATGTATGAAAGAGTATAATGTGTCATAATTTTATCCGCTAGTATTCATATAAACATAATACTCATATAAGGGACTTATTACACATTTAGTGATGAGATGAGAATATAATTGTTGGTTACTTCGCCATTTGATATTAATTATCATAATCATCATCATTACCTCGACTCATAAGTCCCACTGCTGGTCTCGAACCTCTTCCAAAATGAAGAGTAATAAGACCTACTATACCACGCCAGTTAGACGGGTTGATATAGGGTTTTATTTCGAGATTTCCTTCTCTTGTATAGTTGTTATATGCATATTATATCCCTTAGCCATCTTTTACAACACCTACTTTTTTTTTTGGGTGGGTTACGGTCGGCGCACTCCTCGCACCACTCTGTCCGGGGCGTCAAAGGGGCGTAAGCACGCACACCCGTAACCCACCCGTGACGTCGCCTTCGTCGTTGGGCCGACCACCGGAGCAGAGTGACTTGACGTCAGTGGTTTACAACACCTACTGGTATAAAGGTGGTGAATTGTAAGAAAATAATTTCCCCATCCCTTTCTAATCCATGAACACAAAGAAAATTATAGCAATGCCTATGCTATTTTTTTTATTTGTCTACAAAATATTATTATGTGTAAAGAATTGTTTTTTATTTATTTTTTTCACCATTCGTAAAATCAACTAAGGGTCGCACCAGGCAAGTGGGCAGAAACTCTCTCCAGAGGAACGTATAACAGACCACTACGATCGCCAACACGCTTACCACACGTGTTCTATACTTCATTTGTGGTAAAAACCTATGCTCAATAGTGGACTAAGAAAGGCTGCATGATGATGATAAAATGAAGGAATTGAATAAGATGACATCATTACAATAGCGAGAATCTATAAATAAAAGCTCAACAAAATATATTATACATTTTACGTATAATTTGAAATAAAACTATTTTTACTGATTCTATCGCGATAGAATCCGTAAAAATAGTTTTATTTCAAATGTGTAAATACTCGCTTAAACATCATAAATCTTTACGTGTAATTCTAAAATGTCATTGCTATTTATCTGCCGCAGATTTTAAAATAAAAATAATAAATGGTCGATGTAAACGGTAATAAGAACTTTGCGGCTGACAGCCAATCCTGTCACCTTCGTCAAAGTTCTATAATATTTATGATCGAGTTGGATTTATTACACTTGAAATTAAATTAGTTGCGGCATATAAATTCCTCTAAATTTAACCTATAGAAATCATTAATTGTATATATTACATACATACACATACATATCATCACGCCATATCGCTTGCAGGGTAGGCAGAAAGAACAGAGTGCCAGAGAACTCTATCTTTGCATACTTCACTCGCTTCCTCAACATTCATAATTCTCTTCATACACACTCACCGGTTTCGGAGACTCTTGACTCCACCTTCCTTCAGTACGTGACCAATCTGGTCTGGGTAAGTTAGTCTCGGTCTCCCCCGGTACCTACATCCTACATCCTTGTATAGTATTATATAATAGCGGGATATATACTGGCTAAAAAGAAAAAGAAAGAGATATATAGTGTAAGAGTAAGAAAATCTAGCCAAACTGGTGTCTTTGAAAATACCAAGCTTGCTTACAAAAGCGAGGGATGAGGTTAGATCTTCGTTACGTAGTCAAACAAATTTCATTCATAATCAAACTTGTTTAACTTCCTGTTTACGAAATAATGATTTAAAACCATATTATTTACTTCTTTCATGATTTTCTTTCGTATAGGGGAAGGGGGTTTTCACATATACTGCGGATAATCACCGAGGGGGTAAAAAAATGGGTCACGTTACGTCCCTTTACTTATTTTCATTGTTATTTTAATAGCATTTCTTACATTTTATTATACATTCTATTTTCTTTTTTAACTGTTTCTCGCAAAATTTTAATCGAGGGCAATGGACAAGAATTAAACCAAAGAAGAATTGGATTATGCATATCACTGGGACACTTTTTACAATCAATGTAATAAACTTCAGGAAATTATTTAAAACATCACGTCATCATCATTTTCCTACTCTTATCCCAATTACTACCGATACAATATGTACTCATCTTTCATAGTACATATTGTAAAAGTTATTGGCAATAGTTTTATGACCAGCCGCCTGCCAGACGTCAACCCTCCTTGGGAATGTAATTGTTCACCAAACTACATCAGGTGGTGTTGGTCCAGGTCATTATAAGTCTCTAAGTCGTCTTTTACAACATCCACGAGCAATGCAACGGTTGGTAGTATTCGTAACCACTACCACACTGTTTAATTTAAAAAAAAACGAGAGGTGTCAAGGGACACCCGGATGGAACGAAGTTCTATTTTAATTATATATTTTTTTTCTGCCTCAAGCGACTTTTATCGTTATATTTTAGCCAATTTGCAAAATATCTTTATAAATTATAGCCTATGTGTTATTCTGATATGCAAGCTATATTACTATAAAGTAACCTACTATACCACGCTGATCAAACGTGTCGGTATAGGGTTTTGTTCCGAGCTTTCCTTCTCTCGCATATATGTTATATGCGTTTTATATCCCTTAGTCGTCTCGTACGATCACCCACGGGTAAGATAGGGGGTGGTGAATTGTATTCTTACTCCGTCACCACACGGATAAAAATTATAATATATAAAATACGAGGGTTGAAAGATAGCAACCGATACTTAGCTCTCAAGTTTTAACACGAAGATATGACATAAGGTTTGCATGCCAAGACCATGTTAAGTTCATTCGCATTAGTTATAAGTACATAGAGTCAAATTGCATAGTGAATGGTGAATGTAAACTTAACCGACAGTTAAAGTTATTTCACCAACTTTGTCTCATACTGCCAAAGTTCTGTTTTCAAGCTTAAGTTGTCCTTATCCTTTTAAAGTTACATAAATCAAATAACCAAACTACCATATTTCAGAGAGTTTCAAGTGGAATGCAGTTCATATAGATGTTTGAATATCCAGGGAAATAATTTGCACTGCTTTTGTGAAAAAGTCCTATGTATTTTGCTATAGTCATTATATTTATATATTACTAGCTGACCCGCGCAACTTTATCTGCGTTTTTTTTAATGCATAGTTTCAATTTAATTTCATGATGAAATTGAATTTTATTTTCGAATTAATGTCAATAGTAGTTAAGTTGAGATCGGGTATCGCTTATTTTGGGGATCTGGTCCAGCTATAATCTATTACATTGTATTTGAATTGTCTATTATATCGTGGTTCGTAGAGCATCATACTGGAGCTAATTATTACTAAACATGCTGTTCATTTCCTTATAAAAGAGTCAATGCAGAAATAATAATAAAGACAAGCCACTTAAGTTTCTTGCCGAATCTTCTCCGTAGCGGTTACATTTCGATCCGATGATAGTTTATTTTATTAATTTAAAATGTTAATATTGACAGTGTAAGTGTCCTCGCGGGGTTTATATATAATAAATGAATTTAAATCAAAAATCAATCAAAATATTTTCAATATTTTTGAAATTCAACTTCAGGCTCATTTACTGATACTTCAATCTGTCAACGTTCTGTATATATCAATATATTGAAAGTCTCTCACAGACTTCTATTTCATCCACGCAATTTACATATTACGAAATTTAAAAAGAAATCTATACTAACTGTGACTAACCTACCTAGACCAGATTGGTCATGTACTGAAGGAAGGTGGAGTCAAGAGTCTCCGAAACCGGCGAGCGTGTATGAAGAGAATTATGAATTTTGAGGAAGCGAGTGAAGTATGCAGAGATAGAGTTCTCTGGCACTCTGTTCTCTCTGCCTACCCTGCAAGGGATATGGCGTGATGATATGTATGTATGTATGTAAAAAGAAATTCTTATATAGAAACTTTGTCCTGACAATAACGTATACAAAAAAGAAAGAATTATCCTATTTAGTGCACTCGTTCAGAAGTTATTCGCGTATACATTTCAGCTATTAATTTTTATTTGTATAGATATATTTTGTTAAAAGCCTATGTCTTATATTAGAAAATAATCCTTGTATTCCGGGGATGATCTCAATAAATGACATATAACGAAAAACAAAACAAATTTCATTCAAACTGGGAACAATAATTTGAGAATTGCACAATGTGCTTACTACAAAGGGCATCCATCTTTCGTCGTGTTTTCCCTCTCCGGAACCAGCTTTATTCAGCGTTTGTTGTGGTAGGCAAGATGCTCATCATCATTTGGTTATATGATTGACACCTTTACATCTCATTTGGTATTAATAGTCAACCTGTGTTATAGTCTTACTTACCTAAAAGCGAACATCCAATCTTGCCATTTAATTTTTTTTTTTTACTAATATATTATACTATAAGAATATGTTTTAGTAAAAAAAAATCTATATTCATTATCATCATCATTTTGCGTGTGGTGACGGAGTAAGAATACAGTTCACCACCCCACTATATTGTCCGTGGACGATCGTATTAATCTTGCCATTTATATTTACATTCCCTATAAAGTGAATGTCGTACATCGTCTGTAGATATACTGACAGACTCTAAAGTCAACAGTTGGAAGAAATAAATCATGCAATTTTTATGTAATCTACTTAAAATTTATACTAAAGAGTACATATAGATTGATTGCTTTTTAAAAATTCTTCTTTTTGAACTCATTTAGTCCTTACTGCCTACTCCTACAGTACATCCCGCTAGCCATAAAAGTTGGTGTACAGCTTTATTTCTTGATTTTTTCGTTCCTTAGACGTTTTCTACGATACCGTGAGAAGGAGAAAGGTAGTGACATAGTTCATCGAAGATCATACCAAGACCAAGAAATAAGGTTTCTCATTTTCTAGTATTTTTTTTTCTAGGAACCTTTGGTTTAAATTTCACAAATACCCTAAAATTAATGTTTTACTAAGAAATTAAACCATCTGTAATATTTCTAATATAAAATACGTTATGTTTAAAATTTCCGTAGAAAATTTTTACCCAACTAAGTTGTTTTATAGTTATGTTTTTGTTACTTTAACGAGCTCTAAGCATAAGCAAAAATATTTATACTGACTTAATGGGTGTAGATAAGAAGTAACATCCTGGGCTAAATGTTGGAGGTCGGTTTTCATTTAAAGCGAATGTTCAAGGACTTCAAGATTCATTTAATCTAAGTTTCTACAATTATTCTTTTAGATTATTTCTTTTAGTGGTAGGACCACAATATTAACAGTTCTCTGTCTACAGCCGCGAGCCTGATCAGTGGCAATATGCTGCTGTGCTTCGGTCGGTGAGCGAGAGAGTCGAAAGCCCATCTTTCTGGGTGAGTTTGGGATTATTGGTAGGCAGCGGCCTAGCTATACCTCTGGTATTGCAAAGATCCATGGGCGGCTGTAACACTTAACATCAGGTGTGCTGCTTGATAGATTGCCACGAAAAGCAATTAAAAAAATTAAAAAAAAAACTTTCTTACTGTAGTAATGTTTTAGTAAAAAAAATTTTTTTTTTATGGTGACACGCTTTTATTCTGGAAGAGTTAAACATGAGCTGGCCATTGAAACCAGGTCTAGGTTCCTATAGACCGCTTAATAATCAAAAACAAAAACGTATTATATAGCCCCACACTGCCCTCTCTTGGCTTCGGACTCTTAAACGGAGAGAGGCCTAACCGATGGCCGGCTGGAAGAAAAGTGACAAGTATCATCACAGACATATGTTTAGAATTAAATTACTTTTTAGATCTATCTAATAGAAGATAAATCTCATCATCCTCCTACTCTTATCCCAATTACTCGGGGTCAATACAATATGTACTCTTCTTTCATAGTACATATTGTGAAAGTTATTGGCAATAGTTTTATGACCGGCCGTCTGCCAGACCTCAACCCTCCTTGGGAATGTAATTGTTGACCAAACGGCACCAGATGGGGTTGTCCTAGGTCGTCATAAGGCTCTTAGTCGTCTTTTACGACATCCACGAACAAAGTAAGGGTTGGCAGTATTCGTAGCCGCTACTACACAGCAATATAATAAGTCTATTGCTATATAGTTAAGTACCTTACCTTCATACTTTATGAAACTATTAATAATTTTCTCAACAAAATTCAAATGAAAGACATTCGAAGTTTAAGGAAAAACGTATGTAACTGTTCAGGAGGAAGAAGTGGTTTTTTTTTTTTTTTTTTTTTAATACCATACTTAAACAATATTGGGTTTATGCTGTTTATTGGGCTACCAAAAATAAATACCAGGTTTCAGTGGCCCACTCGCACTGCATTGAGAGGTACAATGTTGGGCGGGTCTACGGGATCGTGCGCCGTTTCTTCCGTCGCCCCGGACGGATTAGCGAGGTGTGAATCCATCGTAGCTCGCAGCTGAAAAAAAGGCTGTATATTACGGCTGGTCACCGAGGAGGGACAGAGGTTTAAACATCTGGAAAATGGATCATGTATTGGATTAAAATGAATACGTTTCCTAATAATCAAATAGATGTTATTTTTAGTCATACGAGGTCTTTTTTGCCTCTAGCAACACACATGAGTTCGTTGCTAGAGACAAAAAAGACCTCGTTAGACATAAATAAATAATATTATTTAAAAAATAACGTAAAAAGAAACAAATCGATTTCGAATTTAGAACATTATTTATGAAATATTACTTTCATACCTTTCCCACACTCACAGTTTAGTCCTTATTTATATTTAGACTTTATTGATTTAACCCTTATTTATATTCTAATTTATGATGGTGAGTGTTAATGGAAATTAGCCATTAACGTAAAACATTTATTACTCATAAGTCACTGTCACAGGTGTGCGCTATTCCTTCACCCTCATATATTTAGACTAACTGAAGAAACAATAAGTCATTATGATCAGAGGGACTCCAAGGACTGTCAACAATTTTACCGTGACAGCTAAAGCGAATGGGAATGAAATGATTTTGCAATCAAATTCAATAATTTGACAAGATGATTGTAGCCGAATCATTTTCTGAGTTTTCTACCCAGTAAAAGAGATGTTCGTACTTCCTGATAAGAAGTAATAATATTATATTGTACTTAGCGTAATACGATTTTGATTGTGAATTTGATCTCTATTCATCATTTCAGATCATATCCATCCCACTACAGGTCTCGAGCCTCCCTCCACAATAAACATACTAAACGCTGATGGGACAGGTTGGTATAGGGTTTTCTTTTGAGCTTTCCCTCACAGATATTATCACCATATTATAACGCTTAATAAATATAATATTTAACGATATCAACGTGCAAGGTAGAAGATGGTGAATTGTATTATTTCGAGTGGTGACAGAGTAAGAATACAATTCACGACACCCTATCTTACCCGTGAGTGATCGTAAGAAACGACTAAGAGATATAAAACGCATATAATATATAGATGTTGTCGATAGTTGTTTCGAGTTTTCCTACTCTTGCATAGAAAAGAGAAGGAAAACTCAAAACAAACCCTATACCATGTCCGACCAGCCTAATATAGTAGGTCAATTTACCTCATATTACGGAGGAGGCTCGAGCGCAGCAGTGGGACATATATGGCCTGAGATGATGATGACAAAATAAACTCATTCTTATTTTATATACCTCAAGTACCCTTGCTCACTTAAAATAAAAATTACCCTCATCATCCATACTAAGGGTTTCTGGAAGAAATTGCAGTATCCAATAAGACCGCCTAATCGTACCAACGTTAATTTATTCCTTTTTTATTCCTATACCATATCTAAATAAGTCCAGTAAAGTCACAATCCAATTAAAAGTTATTGTATTATTTATATTCTTACTAACAGACCCGGCCACGCGTTGCAGTGACGAAGGTAGCTTCAGTAACACGTGGTGGTTATGCTAATAAATTGTAGCTTATATGAAACGTTTGTACGTTTAACAAAGCGCCATCTATTAAATACTTACTCAATCCAGTCAACAGATACCGCCATCTGTTAGAATCCTCTGGAGATAACAGATAATTGTGACTGTCAACTAATAGACAAATAATTTTCAATAAAATAATATTGCGACTATAAATTGAGATGTCAGCTATCCTATCTTTTAAGTTGAATCAAACTACACATGCTGCGCCAATTTGATTAAAATTGGTTAAGTACTTTAGGAGTCCATCAAGGACAAACAACGTGACGCGTAATTTATATATATTAAGATATAGTTGGTTTAGTAAGCCAAGTAATAATTAAGCGTATACATTATGCATATAGAACGTTTAGCATTTCAAATCTAGACATTGCATCTGGACCGTATCATCTATTCGTTAACAATAGCTGCCATTATCAATGCTGCGACAAGCCACAATGCTTTGTTTGTTTGCAACTCTTCATAGAGATTTTACTTTTAAGATTTAATCAATTATTTACATTCAGTTTATGAATATTTATTAACTTGAAATTTATAAAATAATATTGAATGTTTTTTAAAAAAAAGTGTGTGTGTCAGCTCCGACGCACGACTGGAGTTTACTCCTTAAGTACGACTATCAAAACCGGCGCAAAAAAAGTTCATTTGACTAAAAATAATATATATATTTTTATTTACATTTATTAAAACAGTTCAGTGATGTATTATCTCACGTCAAAAAGTGAAAGGTGCACACCTTTCACTTAGAATTCAGAATAGGTTGCGCACCAAAAACGTAACGAGGTCATTCGATCACTAGATTTTACTCCTCAAATTTTTCTCATACCGGGCGCCTTATATGAAAATCGATTCTTAAGGAGTAATTTCAAAAAAAAAATTTTTTTTTTTTTGCCACATTTATATGGGACCAACTCCGAGGTAAATTTATTCCCCTTTCCAATATCCCATCCCCTTTCCAATATAAAAAGAATTATCAAAATCGGACTAGTCTATAAAAAGTTGTGCGTGGTCATACATAAGAAAATATATATACGCGTCGTCTTGAGAACCTCCTCCGTTTTTTTTCGTCGGTTAAAAAATTAACTGAATGGCATTCTGATATTAAAAGTATAAATATACCTGTGTCACTATAATATTTCACAGGTGATAATTACTTACCCAAGCTGCCGACTTTTCGAGCTTTTGAAAAATATATTCTTCTTAAAACCTAGTGATTTGGTACTTAAAAAGTAAATTAAACATATCTATATGTATATTTATAGACGACGTAAGAGAGCGAGTACCTACTCGCTACATCATCATACCTATGAAAGAGAGTATTGGTGTAAAGATGCGAAAGGGAATGCTCCGATGGTTTGGACATGTGGAAAGAATGCCGAACGAACGTCTGGATAAGAAGATATACAATGCGAAAGTGGAAGGATGTAGGTACCGGGGGAGACCGAGACTCACCTACCTAGACCAGATTGGTCACGTACTGAAGGAAGGTAGAGTCAAGAGTCTCCGAAACCGGCGAGCGTGTAGGAAGAGAATTATGAATGTTGAGGAAGCAAGTGAAGTATGCAAGGATAGAGTTCTCTAGCACTCTGTTCTCTCTGCCTACCCTGCAAGAGACTAATTGATGACCAAACGGCATCAATTGGAGTTGGCTCAGGTTGTTGTATTAGTTGTCTTTGGCGACATCCACGAACAAAGTAAAGGTTGGTTGTATTCGTAGTCGCTACCACATAATTAGCTTATCCGTCCTCCACAATAAGACCTAAATTGAATTGACCCGCTAAATTGAAATGATACCGCGTTGGTCAGATGGTTTGATACAGAATTTTATTTAGAGTTATCTTCTCTTGTATAAATGTTATTTGCTAATCATATCTCTTAGTGATTGATATCCATAGATAAAAAAAGGAAACGGTGAATTGTATTCTTACTTAAATACTAAACGCTAAATACCAACAATACAAAAAATAGTAAGCCTACCTGTATTTACTTTTTCAAGAATTGTTTCGCTTCTTAATTTTACATGGAAATTATATATATGGATATTGTGATTAAAAAGTTCCGAAAACAATGTTTTAATTGTAGCAATATTCGTGACAAAACTACGTATTTATTTTACTTTGTAGGTTACTTAACAAACTTAACGCGTTAACTAAAACCTTCACTTAGTTTGAATCGTTATTAGTATGCACAGTCATTACTGCCTTACTCTAGAATTAACAACTAACTTCTGTTATATAGTTCTATGAGATGTTCAGACTTAGTTGCACTCGTTAATCCATAAGCAATGAATGAGAATTTGCAATGGAGAGTGGAACGTTAATTTATTTCTTGGTTTCATCCTCTTGCACAATAGGATTGAAATTGGCCTATTATATCACGTTGGTGAAATGCCTTGGTATGAGATCTTATTTCGAGATTTTTCTTCACATAACAGTTGCTGTGTGGTAACGGCTACGAATGCTACCAACCCTTACTTTGCTCGTGGATGTCGTAAAAGACGACTAAGAGCCTTATAATGCTGCATAATAATAATAAGCCTAATAATAATAACCTGCGACAACTCCATCTGGTCAACAATAACATTCCCAAGGAGGGTTGACGTCTGGCAGGCGGATGGTCATAAAACTATTGCCAATAAATTTTACAATATATACTTTGAAAGAAGAGTACATATCGTATCGGCCCCAAGTAATTGGGATAGGAGTAGGAGAATGGTGATGGTAACGAAAGTTATTATATAAAAAAAATACATTTTATCCATCTTTGCTTGACTTTAATAATGATATTTATATATATCTTAAATAAAAAGGAGTCATTATATAAAACGAAAATTATTAAGCTTTGCTCTACTTTATTAATGATATTTATAAATATTTTAAATAAAAAATCATATAATTAAAAATCTTTCTCTTTTTTATGCCATTACTCCTATTAACCATCAACTTATATCGATAGTCTTGTTAACATCCACTATTGGACTTAGGTGACTTAAGGTAGATAATACCTACAATGGAGAAGTCTGCCACTTAGTTCTCCCGTTAGACCATCAGTCGGTATTTACGAATCCTTCGGATAAGTAAGACACTTTTTCTCCTAAAATCATACGGAGAGTTTTATAAGGCCTCCCATATTTATTTTACAGATGAATTAAAAAGTATATATTGTTAAACTTGGTACGGTCGTATGAAACTCATTTTGAAAAAAATTGGTTCACACTTAGCGGGCTTTTTAATTAATTCATGGTCCCTTTAGTTTCATTATATAGAGAGAACTTTTCAAAATCTTAAGTTACAATTGGCCTCCAGTGTACCTTTACCATTTAAAATAATATTTTACTTAAAAAGGTAAACGACGCGAAGGAATATCACACTCAAGTGCAACGTCGTCATGTCGGATCTGAATAATATAGTTAAAAGTTAATTAAATGCCAAGGAAACGAGGTTTCAAGTGTCGGAGTTTTTATACACTTTAAAGCGCTAATGAAATATTTAAGTGTTTTCAGTTTAAAAATACAAGCTCCGTGCAACGCAGTATCACTTTGAGATATTTTAAAATTTTAATCAGCAATTAATTATATTAAACTATCAAATACGTTCTCTACGGAAAATCTGTGGAGTTAGGCTGGCCGACCGCATTCGCAACGACGACGTAAGAGAGCAAGTAGGTTTGAAAGAGAGAATGCTCCGATGGTTCGGACATGTGGAAAGAATGCCGAACGAACGTCTGGTTAAGAAAATATACAATGCGAAAGTCGATGGATGTAGGTACCGGGGGAGACCGAGACTCATCTACCTAGACCAGATTGGTCACGTACTGAAGGAAGATGGAATCAAGAGTCTCTGAAACCGGCGAGCGTGTATGAAGAGAATTATGAATGTGGAGGAAGCGAGTGAAGTATGCAAGGATAGAATTCTCTGGCACTCTGTTCTCTCTGCCTACAAGGGATATGGCGTAATGACAGGTATGTAAAATATCAAAGATTAATTTTTCATGTCGTGATGGAGTAGGAATACTAATAATAATAGTTTATTGCTAAATAGATTTTACCGATAAATAAAGAAGTTAATATAAACAGAGTAAGGGATAAGTCCCCTTATATTTTCAATCTTACATTTACTCTGCAATCAATCTAATATCACTTTTATTACTTTTTCAAAACATATAAGACATCTTTGTTAAAAACACAAAGCTGTGTCTTTATAATCACAATAATGCCGTAAGTTTAAGTAATAACTGCTCAAGATTATTACTAGACTGAAAGGTGCCTAACCTCCGTATTTGGAAGCAATGTATTACGATAAGATAGTCCTTTTTTTTATACGGTGAACTATGAATGCGTCTCGCCAAATCAGTCCAAGTTGACGGAAGAGGCGACGCGTGACCCCATAGACCCACCGTGCAACTCCTCTCTTCACCGTGCGAGCAGGCTACCGGTACGATAAGATAGTCCTCCAGGTCTTCACACCGGAAAACTATAAGTTTTTAGTTTGTAAAAGATGTAAAAGAAGAAAAAATATAAGTAAATAAGTTATTAAATAAAAATTCAAACGATAATTGTTTAAATTGCATATGAGGATGTCTCTTGATGAATATTCCTTGCAAAGTAAATTATGTATGAACTCGCAGTAGTTTATGCGACAGCTCTTTGGTAATGTAAATTGCCTCTTAGACTGGAAAAACTAATTTATTATCTAGTATAACGTTACGTTTCAGTTGAAAATATTTGCAAATAATTTTTAAAAAGGAAACATTACTCTTTAATTCAATAAAATAAAAATCTGAGTACTCTTGTAAAAAATATTCAAAGACTATGTACAGGAATAACATCTTATAAGAAGTAAAAATGCTTGAGAGAATTTTCTCAAATGATTATGAAAAAATATTTTTGAAATAATAAGTACCTACATACATACATACATACATATCATCACGCCATATCCCTTGCAGGGTAGGCAGAGAGAACAGAGTGCCAGAGAACTCTATCTCTGCATACTTCACTCGCTTCCTCAACATTCATAATTCTCTTCATACACGTTTGCCGGTTTCGGAGACTCTTGACTCCACCTTCCCTCAGTACATGACCGATCTGGTCTAGGTAGGTTATTCTCGGTCTCCCTCGGTACCTACATCCTTCCACTTTCGCATTGTATATCTTCTTAACCAGGCGTTCGTTCCGCATTCTTTCCACATGTCCGAACCATCGGAGCATTCCCTTTCGCATCTTTACGCCAATACTCTCTTTCATACCTACTCGCTCTCTTACGTCGTCGTTACGAATGCGGTCGGTCAGCCTAACTCCACAGATTTTCCGCAGAGATCGCATTTCGACCGCATTAATTTTACTATCATACTCTTTTCTGCATACCCAACTCTCGCTTCCATACAGTAATGTTGGGACAAGCACTGCGTTATGTATTGCTACACGTGCCTTCTGGCTGAGGTGGTGGCTGCCGAGAAGTTGCCCCAACGCTCCGTTCACTCTATTTTCCGCATTCACTCTTCGCTCTATATCAGTAGTGTACCTTCCATCTCGGCTAAATCCTCATCGAAGATATACAAATACATCCACTTGCTCTAGTACATCATTACCTATTGTTACTTTTACATCTGTTCTGGTTTTATCTCTTTCAAAGACCATTACTTTCGTTTTGCTCACATTCACGCGTAGACCCCTTTTCTTACAATCTTCTGTCATTGTGTCGACTAGGGTCTGCAGGTCAGTCGCTGACTGTGCCAGCAGGACTGCATCATCTGCATAAAGCAGAGCAGTGACCACTGAGTCGTCCATCTGGACTCCCACATTCATATCGTTCAACCTTTGGAGACATTTATCCAGATATATGATAAACAGCCTGGCTGACAGAACGCACCCCTGCTTAACGCCGATATTGACGTCAAACCAAGGCGACATTCCATCATCCAGCCGCACACAGGCTCTACAGCCTATGTAACTGGACTGCACAGCCTGTAGCAGTTTACCGCTAATACCATACTCCGGTAAAATGTCCCAAAGTTCCTTTCGTACAACCGTCTCAAATGCTCTCTCCAGATCCACAAAACTGCAGAAAACCCTCTGACCTTAGAGCCAGATGCTTCTCCACAATGTTGCGCAGAGAGAACACTTGATCCATGCATCCCCTTCTACTCCTGAAACCTCCTTGTGTCTCACACAGTAAACCATCGGACACCATCCTCATTCTCCTTTCAATAATTTTACCATACACTTTTGCTGCCAAACTGGTCAAGTTTATGGCTCTGTAATTTGCGCAGTCATAACGTGAACCCCTGTTTTTAAACAAAGGCACGAAGACTGCGCTATTCCAGTCCCTGGGAACCATTCCCGAGCTCCAACATAAATTGAGGAGCAACAGGAACGCCTCCCAGACACAAGAGCCACCAAGCTTGATCATCTCGGCAGACACCATATCAATGCCCGCTGCCTTACCATTTTTCAAACTTCTTATCGCCCATTCAACTTCATCCATACTGATGCCATCAGAGGACGCCGTTGTCAAATGTTGATCTACTAAACCACATCCAACACCGGCGCCAACCGTAGCATCCGCATACATATCGCCAAAATATTCAATCCATCGGCTTAACACGTCTTGTGTTTGTGTAAGAATGTGTCCACCTTTAGACCTTATTTTATTCATTCTGAAGGCTGACCAACCACCCCGAGACTTCTTCACCTCCCTCCAAAAGAGTTTGGTGTTACCCTTGAAGTTTTTAGTCAGCCTATCTTCTGCACTCATACTTGCTCTATCACGTTTCTCTTTCACTAAGGCCTTGGTGTCATTCTTACATTGCCGATATATTTCTTTCTTCTGTTCAGTCATACTGTCATTCAGATTCAAAGAAGAGACATAGTCCAGCCACGCTTTCTTCTTTTGCTCTACGGAAGCTGCCACTGCCGCATCCCACCATGTATCACCATTTGTGTTTCTATGCTTCTTTGAACTTCCACATACTTCTTTCGCTGTGTCTACCATACTCTCTTTCAATACTCTCCAGCATTCTTCAATGTCCGATTGCAGCTGGCTTGCCATCGTCAGCCGTTCTCGGACACCATTTGCATACTTTTCTCTTACACACTCTTCTGAAAGAATAAAGGTTGAAAGGTTGCACCTTTCAACCTTTATTCTTTCAAGCCCTCCGAAGTGGACACGCTCTCGCCAGTGCCTCCACTTTCTGAACAGACCACTAAATCTCGCAATAACGAGATAGTGGTCCGTATCGACTCTGGGGCCCCTGTAGGCTCTTGCGTCCAATATTTTGCTTCGGAGGCGACTGTCTACCAAAATTAAATCTATTATGCTTTTCTGTTCATTCCTTCTCCATGTATACATATGGATGTCCTTATGTTGGAAAAATGTGTTTGACACAATAAGGTTTCTCTCCATGCATACATCCGCTATGAGCCTACCTGCGTCGTTCACTCTCTTATCACCAAATGGACCAAGTACATCCTCATAGTCGGGACGCTTGATCCCCACCCATCCGTTCAAATCTCCGCATACAATCACGCGTTCACTGGTTTCTGCCATATCCAGAACTTCCCTAACATTGTCCCAAAACTTCTCTAGGTCTGATGCCACCGAGGATCCTACGGGAGCATATGCTACAACCATGAATACCTTGGTGACACCTAGTTTTATACGGACCCAGAGAAGTCTGGGATCATACATTCCGTAATCCTTCACACCTGAGGCCAAGCGAGAGGACAACAGCACTCCTACCCCCATGCTAGCTCGATCGCTCTGTGGTACACCAGACCACAGAGCCATCTCGCCACCAGGAAGATCGCAGGCGTCGCTGCCCCTTTGCTTGGTCTCTGTTACATAGAGCACGTCTAGCTGTTTGTCCGCCATGACGGATATCAGCTCGTGCAACTTACCTTCCACACAACCTCTTACATTCCACGTGCCCACCCGGCACTCTGCTCTCCTCGACTCGCCTAACTGGGCAAGGCGTGATGGGTGGCGGCCCCCATCGCCGCAATTGCCGATGTTCATACCGACGGGGGCGGGTCGGTACGCGTCGCCTCCGGGGGACGCCCTAACCCGCATTGCGGTACGCATATCGAGCCGGATTAGCAGTCTAATTAGACTGGCAGGGGACGCGAACGAGCACGCTCCGGACTATGCCCCCCTAATAGTATGTACCGCCTATAATAAGTACCTACCTAGGTATATATAGCATATCTAGATTTGCACATATGGCGAATCGATTGATGTGAAAGTCAGATTGCATGGGAATAACGCTAATAATAACTAGTGTAGAATATATTTAAAATTAGACAATTAAAAACTAAAAATACCCTAGTTATTTATGTTTTATTGTATTTGTTCAATCGTTGGTAAACAGTGTGGGTATTATTGTTTTTAAAGCTCCACACTACCAAACTAAGCTGTATAGTGATATTATTTGTTTCCCCAATAAAGAGAAAAATAAAAATGCTGCAATTACGGCTCAGTTCAGGTAAGAATATATTTGTATTAAAAAAATAATGACCCTTATTTCGTAAGAAAATTTAAAATTATTTAATTAAAGAAACTATTTACACTACATAAAAGGTTAGAATAAAAATTGTGAAACAAACAAAAAATTGTCCTGATTTCCCTTAAACCAATAATAGCGTTTGGAACAGAAATTGATACTTAGACCACTAAACAATCTGTTTAGTCCAATTAACAATATGAAGTGCTCATTAGTAAGTGACTGATTGACTAAAGTGATTTCAATAGTAAGTCTGCTATGTGTAATGACGGCTTAAAGATAAAATCACCGCTTACTATCCCTTGCTAAAAATCGATTAAGATATCATCAGGAGAATAGACAGCAGCACTCTTCTCTCACTCGTCAATATCCCCGGATAAGCGTGGCGATTATAGCATGGTCACCCTTTGAAGAGGTCTCTATCGATAGCCTAATTAGTGGATGGATGGACATTAACATTAAGGAGATTGATCAACCACAAATAGATTTCTATTCTTAAATACAGATCATAAGTTGCTAGGTTTGCAACTCGATTTGGAAATAAAATACTCTTCGTGTTTTTTCTAGATTTTCTCCAGTCACGAGGATTCATCTCGAGGTTAAGAACCTCCACCACAATAAGCTCAGAACTTGGAACTATGCTCGGTTAGAGGTAATATACTCGACTTCTATTTCAGGAGATTGTGAGCAAAATATAGGTGCATTTACACATTCATAACGAGTAAGAATAAAAAAAACTGATGACTTAGGACGTAAGAATAATAACATACTGCAGGAGAAAAACTTTTTTTTTTATTGTTAATGGTGGCAAACGAGCAAGCAGCACACCTGATTTTTTTTTTGGGACTAATCCCACCACACGTTCCCACCATTGTAACTCCTGTAAGCCAGGATCCACAATGTTCACTATAAATGACACCGAGGTTTGACCCTCAGGCAGTCCCGGGAAATAATTTTAATTTACTTGGAACCCGCAACAAATTTAATTAGAAAATTTAAAGAGGAGTAGTTGGAAAAGAGTGATTCCACTTCCCTCCCAGGCAAAGCGGGAGACAGAAAGCAATATTGACTAGTCAGCCAATAAGTAAAGGGTTATACAGCTACGATAAGGGTTGTACAGCTACGATAAGCGCAGCAGTACGGCACCACGGATACGGGATAACTTAACGTGGCCTATATGTGAGCCTTAAGATTGGTTGCAGTAGTAGGTATGGCAGAAACGCCTAAACGCACGGAAATTTTCTCGAGTTGCTACAAGATCCGTATAGTATACTACTACAGATGTTACTTGCAAACTGTCTAACATAAGGTCGCGCTCGTTACGCCAGAGATCGCACTCCCAGAGAATGTGATGTGCTGATTGTTCATACTCGCGGTTATGTGTAGAACATTGACATAGTGGTGAAGGTACGAGTTTAAAAGAAAATAATTTACTTTTATAGTTGCCATAGCCAGTTAGAAATTGGGCTACAAAATGGTCAACCTCCAACCACACTCTCTCTAGGCGCTCGCGGATGCATGGGAAAAATAGATAGAGGTGACGGCCCTTCGATGATGAATCCCATCTTTCTTGCCTTTCAATTAAAAGCTTTTCATAGACAATGGATTGCGGTGCAAACAATCGAGCGATTTTATTACGGTCGCGCGGTAGAAGGAAATGTGTGTTCATATTTTCCCTTGTCGTGTAATACATTGATGCCCGTCTCTGAATCTCCAATTCAACCGGAAGTACACCCGCGAGTACTGGCAAGGCCTCGGTACTGACCGTTCTGTAGGCTTTACACAAGAATATTAAGGCCAATCGTTGGCTTTGTAATAATTTAAGGCGAGCTGCCCCTATGGTAGCCCTATCAGTCCAAAGGGGTGCAGCGTAACAAATACACCCCAAAAATGTGGCCATATATATAATTTTCAGTGTATTAAAACGAAGGCCCCAGGTAGACGTTGATATTCTAGTAAGCGCATTGAAATTTCGTTACGCTTTTTCACCTACAGTTTTAATATGCTCGACAAATGAAACATTTTTTTTCTAAGAGTAGACCAAGATAGCAAACTGAATCTTTCTTTTTGACTGTCATATTATTGAATTTTATACGCGGCAACGATTGTAAATTTCATGGTGATACGTTTTTTGTGGGGCAAATGTAAATCAATTTCGTGTGCCCCATTCGAATATATTATTGAGACAAATTTCTGCTAATTTCTCTAAACCGTCTCTAGTGTTGGATTCTACTAGTAGAAGACCGTCGTCGGCATAGCCGATCAATTGACAGTGTTTCGGCAGAGGTAATTCGAGGAAATCGTCAAAACCTAAATTCCATAGAGATGGACTTAGCACCGAACCTTGGGGGCAGCCCAAGGTAAGTCTTACTGCCGCCTATGGACCTTTGCAATACCAAGGGTATAATTAGGCCGCTGCCGACCAATATAAACCCCAAACCCACCCGGTTGGGCTTCCGGCTCTCTCGCTCAACGAACGAAGCGCAATAGCACATTGCTATTATTCATACGTCGATCTTCTGCAAGAGTGTGGTACTACCCCGGACGGACCGGCCCGCGGCTGCAAACTGAGAACTGTCAACAACGTGGTCCTACCACTATTAAAACTCTTTGTTAACCTCTTTAACTTTCGATTGATAGTAAATAAAAATATTACATAAAAGAAATTTGCTCTAAACAAATCACTGTTCCAGCCACCCACCAAGACAGGTTTGAAAGAAAAAAAGTCATTATCATTCTCCTACTCTTATCTCAATTACTTGGGGTCAATACAATATGTACTCTTCTTTCATCCTAGTACATATCGTAACAGTTATTGGCAATAATTTTATGACCTGCCGCCTGCCTGATGTCAACCCTCCTTGAGAACGTAATTGTTGACCAAATGATCAGATGGAGTTAGCCCAGGTCGTTATAAGGCTCTTAATCGTCTTTTACGACATCCACAAGCAAAGTAAGGGTTGGTATTATTCGTAGCCGCTACCACACAGACTAAAGGAGAAAAAGTCTAAATTTAAAAAAAAACTGATTTAAAAATTGATATCAAAAATTATTTTAAAACTTTTTTCTTGAGCATCATTCCCTATATATACATATTTTGCACGCAATTAGCGTACATTTGAATAAATTTAACTTGAATTTAAATGCGACGGCGACGTTTAATAACCATGATATTTGTTTGTCGTATTCGAATAAATTTACGTTGCGTACTTTGCCAAATGGAATTAAATATTTGTAAAGAGCCAAAGACACACTTTTTAATTCCATTCTTATAATATAATCTCTAACAACATAAATATTTAATAAGTATTTAAATAAATTCTGTATTTATATAATATATTCTATGTCAAGCAACTTATTTATAATTAAGTTTTAGAGTGAACTGTAGATTTGTTTACCTTTTTCATATTATTATAATATGTAATTCAATTTATAAGGCACTGCTTTCTACTCTCTCTTCTATCACAAAAAATGCTTTGAAATTTTTATAAAATAAAATCTAATACTAATTGCTTATTGTATGTTAAAGTTTTTGCGAGATAGATTAATTAATATATTAATAATATTAATTAATACTTTAGGGTTAAACTAAGAGAAAGAAGACTAATCAATTGCGTAAAGAATGACACGGTTAGTAAGATTGTAATCAGAGGTACAATATGTTATGAGAGTGTGAAGACAAAAAGAAAATATTGCATCGATTCCAATTCCATGCAGGCAAAACTCAGCTAAAAGCTGCCCATCCGGGGTGACGGATGGGCAGCGTGTGGCCCCATAATCCAACGTATTCCCTCCCCATCGCCATCAGGCCGGCCTCGTACTGCTTCATTGACATCCGCGGCCGGCCCGGCGGGTTACCCTTCGGGTATCGTCGCCGTCGATGCCCCGACAGCAAATAACAGTATTGTTGGGGCATCACGCAATTGGGCAGACAGGCTAGTAGGCTAGTATAAGGTTTCAATACAAGTATTCCTTCTCTTTCATGTGTGTTATATGCATATTATATGTCTTTGTCGTCACTCTCGGAGAAGAAAGGCGGGTAGTGGACTGTATTCTTACTTCGTCACTCCGAGGAAAACATATATATTAAGAGAGGTTACACACTACGTCCAATCCGAATCCGATCCGAACCCGTGAAAATATGGATCTAGAAAACTCGCACCGAATTCGGATATTGCTTACGCACTTGTCCTATCCGAACCTGTGAAAATATGGGTCTAGGATACTCAGATTTCATTTTACGCGGAGCCACAGCAGAGCGTTCACTTCGTTGATCATGAGTCCTTTAAATCAACGTCAACTGACAATACTATTGTACGTACGAAGACGCGAAAGACTTAAAGAATTCTGGGTACACCCTTTCTTGCAAGCTATACTATTAAAAGGAGCTTTTTACAATGAGCACATAGTGTTACGTCAATACGTCACAGCAAATTTTACATTTGTTTTCTAATTTTTCAAGTCGGCTTTAACTCGAATGCAGTGCGCGAGCGTTGATACAAATAATTCTATGGCTGTAGCCATTTTTGACTGATATATCAGTCCGTTAAAAATCCTCCGGCATGGAGATTCTAGTATGACGGAAAGAAACCGGATGACGGAGATCGGATGTAGTGCGTAAATTACCATAGAAATAGTTTTACGGTTACGACGGACGTTATTTTCACGGGTTCGGATCAGATTTGGATCGGACGTAGTGCGGAACCATTCTTACACTGTAATTATTTCAGCAACTGTTTGTAGAACTTTCTTGAATATCTTAAAATTATGAATTTCATATTCCACACTGACTTATTACTCATACCGCGTAACTTATGCAATATTTACCTCAATTTAAATATTATTTCCATAAATATGCTCACTTATTAGGTGTCGCCGTTACCGTACAATTAGCATAGCAAGTGGGATATCGTTAATCTGTTGAATATTCATTATATTACAGGTAACGTGAAATTTTCGTATTAAAGTATTAAAAGCTTTTCAATTCGTACAACGTTCATCATCTTTTAATTCATTGGATTAAGTTATGAATATTATGTTAAGGACTAGTCATTTATTATCTTATTCTTTATGTTGCTGTTGTACTGTTAAGCACGGGTAGTTTTCAGGTGAGAGAGTTGCGGTAGATACAAACTGTTGACAGTTGTCTAAAGCGGCGGGCCACTTAATTTAGGATAGTACCACACTTTTGCAAATAATCGACGTATGAGCAGTTGAAATATGCTGTTGCGCTTCATTTGGTGAGGCAGCCGGAAGGACAAATTTCTAAATGAGTTTCAATTGGTAGGTACCGACCTAGCTGTACTCCCTGGTATTGTAAAAAGTTTACGAGCGACAGTAATGTATAAAAACTTGAGTACGATCGAAAAATAATTGTCACCTACGACATCCATACTTATTGCAAATCCGTTCCAATTAATTGGACAATGATTACGTTCTATAGCGATTTAATCATTTATTACATATTGTACCGATTTAATAATAGGATAGTTTCATCGTTTAATATAATTTAAATTGCAAAATTAGATTATTAAATCGGTACAAAGTGTAATTATTGTCCGGTAGATGGCACACGTCTCTCATAAAAACGATAACATAATACAATCTGCAAATTTATTGGCATATGACAGCTCACACTTTTCTAAGTAGTATGACAATTGGAACGCCGGCACATCAAGAAAAATACGAAAAATGCTGTGTGGTAGCGGCTACGAATACTACCAACCCTTACTTTACTTGTGGATGTCGTAAAAGACGACTAAGAGCTCTATATCTCCCTGGCCAACACCACCTGATGCCGTTTGGTCAACAATTACATTCCCAATGAGGGTTGACGTCGGGCGGGGGGGGGATCATAAAATTTTTGCCAATAACTTTTGCAATATGTAGGAAGAGTTGTACATCATATTGCGTCGACCCCAAGTAATTGGGATAAGAGCAAGAGAATTGGAACGGATTTCCAATAGATGTGTACACGAGTTCTACGTGTGTATGTTTTTTTTTTTTTCTCCGCAAAGCGGACCATGGATGTGGTCGCGCCCCGACAAATCATCCGGGGCGACAGAGGAGGCGGCACGCAAACCCATGGACCCAACCTGCAAACACTTCACTTCGCCGTGCGACTGGGCCACCGGTACCCGATCTTTGTCTTCGGTGTCGTGTGTGTGTTCAAGTTTCTCAATAGGACAATTATATTCATCATAACCTTTTGTATTTTTTTATTTTTTTTTTATTGGAACGAAGTTCCTTATCGCGCGTTGTGAAAGGGGGCTAGACGGAAAAAATTCTTACGAAAAGTTGTCACGACACTTTTTGCTATAGTAAGCTATTGTAAGCTGTGCGGCGTCGCATGTTTCTCTGTCTGTCTCTCTCTCTCTTATAGAAAGCAAGCCAGATATTTCCATTTCTATTTCGCATTGAACAGTGTGGTGTCGCGACGATTTTTTTTATAGATAGAGTGATTCAAGAGGAAGGTTTATATGTATAATATATGCATAATGTACTAGAGAAACACTGATAATTTTAGAGGTTTCTAATGTGATGTCGTAAATAAACACATTATTTTGCGCTTACATTGCAAACGCTGGCTGAACCCTACGAAATAGATCAAAATAAAGTACTACAGTATTATACAGCTTAAAAAGGCCTACAAAAAAGTCCGCGATGGTATATATCTATCTCTTAAGGATAACATACTATATCCATTTTAATACTTTAAAAAATGTTCTATTATAAAACGGTAATTGAAAAGCTATTTACACAAATACTGTATTAATCCTTATCATTTTAAATACATTAGTTGGCTTGAGCATTTCATGAAGATATTTTTTTCAGACCATGCAAATTAAATCAATACCTTAAGAGATATAGCAAAATCAAAATAATGCGCAACGAAATTATTTTCGGCCGTGACCGGGCCGCATGGCCGGCTCGCGTTCGAGCTCGGGGCCGAAAAGTTTTGGTAGTCTAGTGGAATTGTATATCCTATTATTAATATTATAAACGTGAAAGTTTGTAATAATGTATGGATGTGAACATGTTTGTTGCTCTTTCACGTAAAAACTACTGAATGGATTTTGATGTTTATAGTAATATAGCTTGCACATCAGAATAACACATAGGCTATAATTTATAAAGATATTTTGCAAATTGGCTAAAATATAACGATAAAAATCGCTTAAGGCAGAAAAAAATTATATAATTAAAATAGAACTTCGTTCCATCCGGGTGTCCCTTGACACCTCCGGTTTTTTTTTCTTTTTTTTTTAAGTTATTCCACAGACTTTTTATCCGTGCTCTTTTTATACTTAGTTCATTTTTCATGGTGGTTTGTTTACAAAATTAATTTTCTTAAAGTGACTTTATAACAAAGTTGGTTAAAGCTTTAAGAGCGCAATTCATGTGTCATAGATGTTAAGTGACTACATGTCTTTTTGGGGTTTCTTCTTGGCGCTAGTGGTCTTGTTATTAGTGGAACCCTTCTACTTGTAGATGTTGTAGTCCTCTGTGATGTAGTTATGATGATAATGGTGTGATTTATTTCTTGTGTTGTCTTCTTCTTTCTTGTATGGTGAATTAACTCCATGCTTGTGTTGACTTCAGTTTATTGGGATAATAGTCCAAGCTCTTTTATTACCCTCTCGTCTCTATGTTTTACATCTTTTGCATTTAAAGTCTATTCATATAAATTGGTTTCATCTAAGAATTTCTAATGTTAATCATCATCATCATCACAGCCCATAAATGTCCCACTGTTGGGCTGGGATCTCCTCCGTCATGGGAGGGGAATTAACATACTGTACTGCGCTGGTCAGACGTGTTGGTATAGGGTTTTGTTTCGAGTTTTCCTTCTCTCGCATAGATGTTATATGCGTTTTATATCCCTTAGTCGTCTCGTACGATCAGCCAAGGGTAAGATATGGGGTAGTGATTAGTATTCTTACTCTATCACCACACGGAATATGAATACTTTCTGTAACTACTCTCTGTAATATGAATACTTTCTGTAATATCATAATATACATAGCGCAAGTATTGTATAAGATACAATAGTCTTTGCATTAATGTCGAGAGTAATATATATTAGAACTTGTATTATATATGCCATATGTATTCAAGACGTCAATTAAAGGCCTTTTATGTATAAAGGAGTAATGTTAGCCTAATTAACCTTTTGTTCAAGTTAAGGTAATTAATTTGTAGAATAAACAGAGTTTATTCAACAGTAAAAGCGTCTATTAAATTAATTACAAGTTGATGAAATTATTTTCTATATTAAAAAATATTTTGATCATATATTGTAAATAATATAGTACTGTTGGAACGAATTAGAATTTTCTTTTACTAAAATACAATTATTTCGTGTGGTGACGGAGTAAGAGATGACTAAGGAATATAAAACGCATATCTAGGAGAAAAACTCGAAACAAAACCCTACACGCCTGATCAGTGGGGTTTTATAGGTCAATTGCCCTCACATTATGAAGGACGTTGGAGCCCAGAAGTGGGACATATATGACCTGAAATGATGATGATGATGATATAAACACAATATCATATACTAGGAAATTAATCTTATTATCACAAGACTTCACAGTGCTATGCAACAGCTCGCGGATGTCGTAAAAGGAAATTAAAAGCTTTATATCGACCTGGGCTAACTTCATCTGATGCTCAACAATATGTTGTTGAACAATTACATTCTCAAGAAATGTTGACGTCAGTCAGGCGACCGTCCATAAAACTATTGACAATAACATTTGCAATATGTACGATGGAAGGGAAGTATATATTATGTAGACCCCAAGTAACTAGGATAAGAGCAGGAAAATGATGGTTATGTTCGCAAGATTCTTCACAGACATTCAATTCACATAAAGAAAATATGTTCACACTCAGAACAACCATTTGTAGATTACATAAAAAAATGGGAAATAAAGTATGGGTACCCAGGACTCTCAATGGATGAAGCCGTTTAGACTATTAAGCTGAAAATACAGATGTTGGTATATTCAATTGTTTAATCACTTAAAACTATATGGATGGATATCAGCCCATCACCGTCCAATATTGAATATTTTCTTTTATTGCATATAAGGTGACAAACGAGCATGCAGCACACCTGATGGTAAGTGTCACTGCCGCCCATGGACTATTGCAATACCAAGGGTATAGCTAGGCCGCTACCTACCAATAAAAACCCCAAACCCATCCACTTGGCCTCCCGGCTCTCTCACTCACCGAACGAAGCGCAATAAAACATTGTAATTACTCGGACGTCGATTTTCTGCGAGAGTGTGGTACTACCCCGGATGGACCGGCCCGCGGCTGTAGACAGAATTACCTATCAACAGCGTGGTCCTACCACTATTAAAAATATGTATGTATATAAGAATACGATAAGTAAGTGGGTTAAATAGTAGTTAGTTTTATTGGAAGAGGTGATATACAATAGTAATAGTTTTAATAAATCACCTCACGAAGGTTGGCTCATTTCGAAACGCATATATGTGTAAAAAAAATATATGTAAGCTGTATGGTATAGGCTAAGAATATACCAACCCTTACTTTGCTCGTGGATGTCGTAAAAGACGACTAAGAGCCTTATAGACGGTTGACGTCTGGCAGGCGGCCGGTCATAAAACTATTGCTAATAACATTTACAATATGTACTATGAAATAAGAGTACATACTGTATCGACCCCAAGTAATTGGGATAAGAGTAGGAGATTGATGATGATATCTTTAAAAAAATTAACCCGTTTATTCAATTAAGTTTTAGTTACTCTTTGAAAGATACTAGTAATTTCTCGTCACAGGATATTAACGGGGAAGCGCTACATGCATTTTAATTGCCAAATTCCGTTGGCGACGACGAGTCGTTTAATAAACGAGTAACAATTTGAGTTCATTGAAAATAGGTCGTTTAACACCGAAAATAATCGAGAAAAGCTTACAAATACCATTTCTGTCGATATTATAATGCTAATATGCGAATTCCATTTGCTTTTAAGATTTGGTATTCTTTGAATTGGATAAGATTTTATTATAAAAATTCATTCACAAAGTTCTTCTTCTTTTTCTTAACGTACAATGTACAATTTTTAACTATTACCTTACTTTTCTTTTATATATTTACTGTGTGGTAGCGACTGCGAATACTTTCAATCCTTACTTTACTCGTGGATGTCAACTAAGAGCTATTTATAGATCTGGGCCAACTCCATCTGATGCCGTTTGGTTAACAATTACATTCTCAAGGAGGGTTGACGTTAGGCAGGCGGCCGGTCATAAAACTATTGCCAATAACTTTTGTAATATGTACTCGTACATATTCCGTCGACCCCAAGTAATTGGTATAAGAGCAGGAGAATGATGATGATGACCTTACTTTTCTATAGTATGTAATATTCATCATAAAAATTAGCCATGAAGTCACTAAAAGAATAACTTATAATATCAACCATGATTATCAAACTACAAAGCAAAGCCATTATATGGCACTATCCCCACTTGGTCAAGTTAATAATAGACGTGAACAGGCTATCATACATTTGATATTTGTAAAAAAAAATATAATTAGATTAATATTCTAAATTTAATGAAATTCAAATTAAGTTCGATATTGTTTCAAAAGATAAGATATATAAAATTTAAAATAAACTGTATTTAAAAATGAACATTGAAATATTTCATCGTAAGCTGTGTGGTTTTAATAATTTAACTTTTGAATTCAATTTACTTTGTATTTATATTTTAACATTTAACTTAACAACTGTTATTGATTTAACATTTATTTGAAAACTCCGAAGGCTTATATACTGTAGCTTAAATAAGTAAAATTTAAGTTCAATAAGTTTGTTTTTACTCAAATATAGAATGAAAATATTTAAATAAACATAACCAAGTAATTAGAGCTCTTAACTTTGCTGTGGTTTTCGTAAAATTAAAAGTAGATAAGATTAAAATGCGTAATTAGGTAGCTGTTTCTTATCCCACATATGTTCCACTATTGTGTTCGGTGTTTGTGTTCGGTGTTTGTGTTCGGTCCTATTAAACAATGAGGAGAAGGAAATCTCGAAATTTTGTTTTCCCTATACCAACACATCTGACCAGCATGGTATAGTAGGTCAATTTCCTTCCCATTATGGAGGAGGCTCAAGCCCAACGGTGGGACGAATATGAGCTGAGATGATGATGATGATGATTAAACAATGAGGGGATATTAAATTATACTACACTGATCAAATGTGTTAGCTTATTTTCATCAAGTTTCCTTCTTTTGCTGTGATCCACATATATTTAACTCGCTTTGTGACAGCTCCAGACAAGAAAGAGAGTGGGGAATTATATTCTTACTCCGGCACATTACGGAAAACCATATAATCCTTCTGTAATTGAGTTCTGTAAATATCATCTATTCAAAAGAAGAAGAACTCGAAATAAAACCTTATACCAACCCATCTAATCAGCTTGGTATGTGAAAGGCCAAATTCCCTGACATTATGAAGGGAACTCGAGACGCCTATGAGCTAAGATGATGCTGATAATGACTTCGGGAATCATATAAAGAAAATATTCAAAAAGTTTCTATTTTCTTTATTTATATTTTCTATTTTACTTTATTTATTTGCATATAATGTGGTGAGTACAGAGTGAGAGAAGAGAGAGTGAGAGAAAGAGAGAAGCAGACGACACATTATCATATTCTAATAGCATGCAAATATTTTACAAATTTGTCAATAACTCAATCATGTTTGTAACAGCTCAAACAGTTACAATAATTTGAAATAATTTGGAAAATCCAAAAGCGCACGACTCATAATTTTATATTATTTATCATTTACTTTTTAGTCAATGCCATAAATAAAGGAAACAAATCCCATACAGCCATGGGTTTACAATGCTCCAAGCATTGTAAATGAATTTAGTCGTCAACTCCATCCAGATCAGTATCCAGGCCCATATGAAGTATTTGGGTCTGGTGCTCGACGGGCGATGGTGGTTCCGGGAGCATTTTCGCCGAATTACTCCCCGGGTGGTCGGCGCGGCGTCCGCCCTTTCGCGGCTCATGCCGGACGTGGGCGGACCCAGCTTCGAGGGCCGACGGTTGTATGCGGGGGTGATCCGTTCTATGGCCATGTACAGCGCACCTGTGTGGGCGAGGGCTCTGAACGCCCAGCTCAGGGCTGTTCTGTGGAGACCACAGAGAGCCATGGCGGTCAAAGCCATTCGCGAGTACCGCACGGTATCGACCGAGGCGACATGCCTACTGGCCGGGACACCCCCGTGGAACCTAGAGGCGGAGATGCTCTCCGACCTCTACCGGTGGGTTACCTCAGTGCTCGACGAAGGTGGCTCCCCATCGTTGAGCGAGATAGCCACCTGGCGCGAGGACGGCTGCCGAGACGTCATCGCCCGTTGGGCTCCGCGGCTGGAGAGGCCTAGACACGGTGTCGTTACCGTTGAGGCCCTCCGGCCCGTAATGATGGAGTGGATGGAGCGGCGGCACGGAGTCCTCTCCTTTCGACTGGTGCAGGTATTGTCGGGGCACGGATGCTTCGGCTTGTACCTGCACACGGTCGCGTATAAGGAGTGGACTCCGGCCTGCCACCATTGCAGCAGTGACGAGGCCACGGTGCAACACACGCTGGAGGTGTGTCCGAGCTGGGACGGGCAGCGCCGTGACCTCGTCGCTGTTATCGGTGCCGACCTGACGCTGCCGGCTGTCGCGAAGGCGATGGTCGACAGCGTCAGAAACAGGAACGCGGTCGCCTGTCGCCGAGGCTGTCATCTCGCGGAAGGAGGCGGTGGAACGAGTCTGAGGGATTCCCGCGACCCGGGCCACCGTCAGCGGCCGGGACGGCGCAGGCGCGAATATCTGCGCCTGATGCCGCCCTAACCGAGGCCTTGGGTGATCGGACCGGGGAATAGTCCGGTCACCCGACGTGAGGCCACCGCGTGAGGGCAACGCCCCGACAATCTTCGGGGCGTCGACGAGAGGAACCCGCGAGGGTAAACCGCCGGGCCACCGAAGTCAAAAATCGAGTACCGGTGGTCCGCTCGCACGGCGAAGAGAGAGGAGTTTTACGGTGGGTCTATGGGGTCACGCGCCGCCTTTCCGTCACCCCGGACCGATTCGGCGGGGTGAGACGCATTCATAGTCCACTAAAAAAGAAAAAAAAACTTGTCCCAATTACTTGGAGTCGACGCGATATGTACCCCTATTCCTACATATTGCAAAGGTTGAAAGGCAATAGTTTTATGACCGGCCGCCTGCCAGACGTCAACCCTCCATGGGAACGTAATTGTTGACCAAACGGCTTCAGATCTATCTGATGAGTTGGGCATTTTCAAATAAAATATTATTGTTTCTTTTTATACTTTTTATTGATACGTTTTTATGACAGTACACTTACACACTTACAGTACTTAATAAAAGAAAATAAAAATGGAAAAAAGTTCAAGTCTCTGTCTCTCTCTCTCTATCTCTCGCTCTCCCTCTCTCTCTCTCTCTCTATCTCTCGCTCTCTCTCTCGCTCGCACTGTCTCTCGCTCTCTCTTGCTCGCACTGTCTCTCGCTTTTTCTCTTTGATAACCCTAATGCGCTTTACATATGGCGCATAACAGAAAAACGTTACAATATAAAAATTATCCCATTCGTCGATAAAAAAGTTTCACTTCAAAAAGTTAGACAAACTAAAACAAAATACAATATTTTTATGATACTGAAGTTAACAGACATGTGACAATTTTTTATTATTTAATTTATCATTTACTATTAGTCAATGCTATAAATGACAATGTAAGAAAAATTTCGTGCCATTCTCGACGTAGTACTAATCATAGCTGTTCGTTTACAATAGGCTGTATGCGATCTATTTCCTTCGCCTGTCTCAAGGGACGGACAAAAAATGTAAACGAACCCAATTTTCATAAAGTATACATACACTAATGACTAAACAGTTTAGTTTTTTATTAATTGCAATTAAACGACAAAGAATTACCAAGCCATTTTCGAAAGGAAACAGCGCGTTGCAATTATTAAGCTTTTAAAAAAATAAATATTTTGATACATTAATTTTTACGGTCGTGATCCTGCCAGATACAAAATATTTTATCCGACGTCCTCTAATATTTTTTTAATCAACTATTTTCTTACTTTAAACAAAATAATTGCTTTTTAAAAATATCAAATACGTTTAAACGAATGTTTTTTCTTGATATATGTATTATAATATTATCCTATAAGTGCAATGTGAGAAAAATACAATCATTTTTATGTTTGAAAAGTGCTTGATTTTCATATGTCGAGAGTAGAGCAAGACCTAAATATTCGTATCATTAAAATCCGAAAGAATTTAAATCTAACTCAAAGACACTTGAATTTTATACTGCAGTACAGATGGTGAGAGTCGGAATGCATAGAACGTTAAGAGCACTGCAAGTTAATATAAATGTTGAATGGTAACCCAGTTTCTATTTTAAATATTTAATATTAAATTATTGCTTAATATTTGCGGGTGCTACTAAGCTTATATCAGATATTTTTAAATTTATTTTTATTAGTAAGTATACAAGGTGGAGATGACAATGCGACAATAAATCAATACACCGCCAATAGTAGTGTATAGAAGTATTTTTAAACTATCTAAAAAGTCCTCACATGCAAATTTAAAAAATATTTTCAAACAAACTTTTTATCATAAATATTGAAATAAAATAGAACACCGTCTGTAAGTATTAGTTCACTGACCTGTAATCCGACCGAGTAGATATCCTCTCATTACGCCGCATGCTTTAGGTACCTTTAATTTTCTTTACTAAGTCTAATGACACAGTTTATATCTTACTAGCTTCTGCCCGCGGCTTCGCCCGCGTAAAAGGTTACTTTCCTAAAGTTTTTGATCCCCTATTTTTATTTTTGACCGTCGGTAATACAGTGCAACGGTATTACAATACTCAGGGTTGGAATTTCATTACTGGACTGCTGCTATGGCGTTGAAGAAGCTAGATTTTGAGATTTTTTGACAAACAATTTTTTTATTTTTCATATAAAAATTTTGATTTATTTTTTTAATAAAAAGTATCCTATGTTACTTTTAATACCTCCAAGAATATGTGTACAATGTTTCATGATGATCGGTTAAGTAGTTTTAGCGTGAAAGCGTAACAAACAAACTTACATTCACATTTATATATTAGTAGGGATAGGGATGAGTCAGGAATAAGATATAATATGCATTAATTTGTATTGCGTTTGGCTAAGATTTGAAGTGGTAAACTGGCGATATGTAGGTACCTACTTTCATATTAGTTTATAATGATGCAGCGCGGGAGGTCTTCGATCTCTTGGTGATAGCCTAATAATTTTAATTTTTAATACAGGGTATGGAAAATATTAAAATACAAAGTAATGTGCTGTGGCTAAACTATACGACATATTGTATTCAAAGTTTCTATACAGGCTGGGCAAGTCATCAGATACACTAAATTTAAATTATTGTCGCATGGTCGTCTCCACTCTGTATAATCACTTTCAACCATTATTCTGCTCTTATCCCAATTATTTGGGGTTGACGTAACCGTTTACTTCTCTTCCATCGTATATAACCCTCCTTGGAAAAGTAATTGTTGACTGACTGACTGACTGTCAGATGTATAAAGCTCTTAGTTGTATTTAATGATACGGACGAGCAAACTATGAGTTGGTAGTATTTGTAGTCACTATTACACAGCAATATTAATAGTCGCATCCAATAATAATTTTTAATTAAAGTAATAATTATGATGAATGAAAACCTAGGTAGACATAATGACTTCTAATGTTTACGCGAGTATTACACATTTGAAATAAAACTACTTTTACGGATTCTATCGCGTTTGTATTTGATTTATAATTTCCCGACGTTTCGAACACTTTACCGTGACCATGATCACTGTAAAGTGTTCGAAACGTCGGGAAATTATAAATCAAATACAAACGCGATAGAATCCGTAAAAGTAGTTTTATTTCAACCTAGGTAGAGCTTTTTATTCATTTGGAATATTACATTCCAATATTTAGAACTATCTAAAGATAAGCATTTAGTAAAAAGACAATTATAAATTATTTTCGTTGATGAGGGAATAAGAATGCAATGTATTTCCACCCATACTCCCTATGGAATCCTTTCCCATACATAAACAGAAGAACTGGAATTAAAATCCTACCCCAACAAATCTTACCAGCATGGTATAATAAATTTGCCTTCCATTTCAAATTACTGAAATTTAGCATTTAACATGCTTGATTATTTATAAATACTTGACTACGAGCAAAAAATTTTTGTCATGTAGGCCACCTATATATATAATACACATAAACATATATAATACACCTATATATATAGAATACACATAAACATACATAATACGCATATACATATATAATATACATTTCCATAAACATATATATTATACATTCACGAATTATTAGTACTATCTACAGACTACATTTATATACTTAAAACAATAACACAACTGTCGATGTCGCGTACGGCTGCATAACATTTTCATCACTAGCGGTGCAACAGTTTTGTTGCATACCGCCGCGCCGGCGCAACGATCGATCGACTGAAGTGAGTCGATATACCTCAGTGACGCGAAGCGCATGTCGCCTATCTATTCATCCGCCACGACGCGTAATGTAATTGTTTGTTACTGTGCTATCCTATGTGTACAAAGTTCTTCCACTACCTAAACTGTACGTACTTTCTTTCCCACGTAAGTTTCATCTACTGTGCCTTCATAAACTATTTACTCTATTGTGCCTTCTGATAAATTATTTATTATATAATATACAAACTGTGGACAGTGGCTTTGTTTTTGTTTGGTATATACCGCTGAACCTATACTTATACAAACGCACCAACCATAGTCACATATGAGATTCGAACTCACACCTATTGGAAATCCGTTCTAATCGTGGTACCACTTACACCAACGTGAACTGTTGTATGATATTTAATCTTCGCCTCGTATTATATTTTTGTCTTTAAAAGAGACGTGTGCCTTCTACACGACAATATTTTCCTCCCATTGTAGAAGAAGCTTGATTAATGAGACATATGTAATCTGAAACGAAATAAATATAAAATAATAGATAGAAAATAAATATATAATTAAAATCAGACGTGTGTTGATAATATAAGAGTTAACTGAGGCACCATTTCCTTTTTTCCCGTTAATATATTAAAAGACGAACGACTAGACGTATGCAAATATAATACAAGAGAATGAAACTCAAAACAAAACGCTATATATTAATCCTTCTGGCCACCGCAACATAGTAGATTAAAAAAAAAACTCCTTTTGCGAAATAGTTTCATACTTAACAATGAGTTGAGAATAAGTATTATTAAGTAGTTATTCTATTGTGGTAGGACCACGCTGTTGACAGTTTTCTGTCTACAGCCGCGGGCCAGTCCGTCCGAGTTAGTACCACACTCTCGCAGAAGATTGACGTCTGAGTAATGGCAATGTGCTATTTGCGCTCCGTTCAGTGAACGAGAGAGCCGGAAGCCCAACTTGATGGGTTTGGGGATTGTAATGGTAGGCAGCAGCCTAGCTAAATCCTAGGATAGCAAAGTTCCATGGCCAGCAGTGACACTTACCATCAGGTGTGCTGCTTGCTCGTTCGCCACCATAAGCAATAAAAAAAAGTATAAGGAAATTATCTATAAATAAACGGGTCGTAAAATATATAAGGGGATAATATCTAAGCTAACACATCTATCACTGATCAAATTATCGACGAGCTTAGTTCGACGAGACATCCATTGTGCGGTTTATTGTGATCCCGTCTAAAAGATGCAGTAAATCCGAACGAGATTCAGATCAATCACACTGATTGATTGATCAATTTTATTTATAGACAATCATAAAGCAATAATGCTTAGAATTAAACAGATTTGATTTTGATGATTTCTGGCAACGACTTTTATTAGAATGAATATAAGAACCGTTTCCAGATGCATCTGTGAATATGACTAAAATTACAATAATTATAAAACAATACATTCAAAACTATCCGTGTGGTGATGGAGTAAGAATACAAATCACCACCCCCTATCTTACCCGTGGGTGATCGTAAGAGACGACTGGGAGAGGGATACAAAAGGCATATATATATAACATCTATGCAAGAGAAGGAAAACTCGAAAGAAAACCCTATGCCAACACGTCTGCCCAGCATGGTATGGTAGGTAGGTAGTAATTTCCCTTCCATAACGGAGAAGGCGCAAGCCCAACAGTGGGACATATTATGAGCTGAGATGATGATGATGACATTAAAAATGACAATAATTATTCAGTATTTTATTAAGAGAAACTATAAATCTTAATATATATATACGTGTATTTGTCACCTAACTCCTCCTAAACGGCTAGACCGATTCTGTGTCTTGTTAAAAAACGATAGAGGCATATAATATTCAAATAACATCACTGTAAGGGAAGGAAAACTCAAAATAAAACTTTACAACTACCTATTTGAAGAGTGTGGTACACTATGCCAATTTTCCTCTAGTTGTGAGGGACTCAAGAGCCCAATAGTGGGATATAAGATGTTACAATTTATGCAAACCGTAAAAAACATACAAAAAACATTACAATACCTCCATAAACTAACTAAATTTTATTTACAATTATTTTCTTAGTTCTATAAGTTATCATTGAAATTCAATTGGTGTCTGTATCACGAAGCCAAATAAATTCTTAATAACCCAACTTGGAATCGTAGCATGCATTATGTCTGCTTAGTTTGCAATAAAACATGATATAGTGTAAATATTTCAGTACACTCAAGCTAATACAGTTTTGAAATGCCGTTGGTACTCGTTTGCTGGTTCAAGAGAATTTTGACATAAATTTTATGCTTATTTTCTTAAAGTTATTTATGTTTCTAGCTCGATACTTGTATCTGTAAGAAGGTACGCTTAGATATATTCTTTCTCCAATTCTTGTTCTTTATTTTACTATGTAAGTTATCCATTCATGTATCCTTCAACCTACTGACTGACTTTAATTGCTATGCATAGGTTTTCCTAATAAAAGAATATTACATAGAATGATCTTGTGCCGCCTGCGTCTACCAATTTTATGCAACTTTTCATCATCATCATCATCACAGCCCATTAATATCCCACTGTTGGGCTCGGGCCTCCTCTGTAATGGGAGGGTAATTAACCTATTATACCGCGTTAGTCAGACGTGTTGGTATAGGGTTTTGTTTCGAGTTTTCCTTCTCTCGCATAGATGTTATATGCGTTTTATATCCCTTAGTCGTCTCGTACGATCACCCACGGATAAGATATGGGGTGGTGAATAGTATTCTTACTCCGTCACCACACGGAAACAACAACTTCAAACACTTAAAATGTCGTTATACTCGTAGAGTCGTTATATCGAGTTTCGTGACTTTTATACACGTTTTCACCAACGATACCTAATATTTAAGCAACATCTAAAGCATTTATATCGCTTTAGGTGTTACATGAAATGTAAACGCTATTTAACATCAATTAATATAAAATGACATACATACATACATATCATCACGCCATATCCCTTGCAGGGTAGGCAGAGAGAACAGAGTGCCAGAGAAATCTATCCTTGCATACTTCACTCGCTTCACGCTCGCTGGTTTCGGAGACTCTTGACTCGACGTTCCTTCAGTACATGACCGATCCTGGTCTAGGTAGTTTAGTCTCGGTCTCCCTCGGTACCTACATCCTTTCAATTTCGCATTGTATATCTTCTTAACCAGACGTTCGTTCGGCATTCTTTCCACATGTCCGAACCATCGGAGCATTCCCTTTCGCAATACAGAATGATTTGATATACATATAAATGATTAATTTTCCGTAGGCAACGGCGCCCAGAACCAGGCACTGGTGTACCGATCGCAAGGCCTTGATAGATACTTGTGCAGGTTATGAGGTCGCGCACCATGCCTTCTGTGGCCCCGGACGAATCGAGCGAGATGTAACGAGCGTAATGTTAAAAAAAAAAAAAATAAGACCATAACAATAGCTTGCCAACAAAAAAAAATGTTAACGAATTAAAAATACACTTCAAAATTCCCTATCTTGCTTGTGGGTGTCGTAAAGGAAGACTAACGAATAATATGTATATAACACATATGCAAGATAAGGGAAACTCGAAATAAAACCCTACACCAACTCCGTGACTCAATCGTCAATTTACCTTCTATTGCGGAGAAGGCTCCAGGAGTCCAGCAGTGGGACTTTTACGAGCCGAGATAATAAAAAGATTATTCCCTAAAATTAGTACCCTTTATCGCAAATACTATTAACACTACAAAGAAATATGCAAATTGTAACTATGAAGCTCAAAGTTCCATGAAGCATTTTATTTTTTATTGCTTTTGGTAGCAAACGAGCAAGCAGAACACCTACCAGATGGTACCAGATGGTAAGTGTCACTGCTGCCCATGGACCTTTGCAGCAGCAAGGATATAGCTAGGCCGCTGCCTACTAATATAAACCCCCAACCCACCCACTTGGGCTTCCAGCTATCTCGCTCATCGGACAAAACACAACAACACTTTGCCATTACTCAGACGTCGATTTTCTACGAGAGTGTGGTACTACCCCGGACGGGCCGGCCCGCGTCAGTAGACAGAGAACTGTCAACAGCGTGGTCCAACCACTAAAAATATTACTAAAAATATCACTTTTGTTTTAAACTAGACAGTGTACCTCACACGTCCATGTACTAACAATCTAATTTATTCTGCTACGTCCATTGAAAAAAAGGTATTGAAATCACCTATGAATTTGCTCATATTTGATACATGGACGTAGTAGACAAGATGGTACAAATATTGCGTCACGAATCACATATGATTCGTAGGACAGGGAACCTGTTAAAGTACTAAATGCTACGAAGTAGATACTAAAGAACTGTTTATTGGCACGACAATATATACATAAATTAATATACAAATATCTCAAATTGTATGGCTTACAATATAAAAAAAAACTTTACGTATATTTCTGGAGAAATAAATATGTTTGTTTACCTTTGATGTTTACACTTCATATTGTGCAGCTCTAAGGTTTGTTTTATACATGTGTAAAGATCAATCGCTTCAAAGAACTTAACATTACTTTGTAAAATTATTTACAAACATTTTCTACATCAGGTAATTTCTTATTAAGTAGAAAAGTATTTTTGTGTGTGTGTATATATATATATATATATATATATATATATATATATATATATATATATATATATATATATATATATATAAACTCATTTGCAAAAAAAACGGGCGGTTTTGATTTTCATTCATATTTAAAAAGATACAATACCAAAAAGGTTTCAATCGTTTGTACACGTTACTGGCCGGTTTTAAAAATGCTGTGGTATTTAAAAAAGTACGTTCTAAATTCAATTTTTCATTTGATGTTCATTTTTACAGAAAACCCCTTTTTATCCTACATTTTTGGCGCGAAGTTCCAGAAGTTAACATCGACTTTCATAACTTTTATTCAATTTTTATCGATTAATTTCATATCCTTGACTGTCAAAGCTTTATTTAATGCTGTTTGGCTGTATCAAAAATGGTAGATAAAGTGGTAAAAGCTACCAAAATTATCGCGCTGCTTGAAGAGGGTTGCAGCCAATGTTTCGTGGCTAGGAGGCTAAATGTTAGTCGCTCGACAGTCCAAAGGACCTGGCAGCGATATCAGGAGACTGGTTCCGTCGAGAGAAGGCCTGGTTCTGGAAGAAAACCATGTACCCAACCACGGGATGATCGTTTTCTTGTGAGTCGCGCATTGAGAAATCGCAAATCTTCGTATGTGGATCTTAAGAACAACCTCCAAGAAGTAAGAAATGTGCATATTAGTCTATGGACGGTCAGGAGGAGGCTTCTCGCTGCCAATATACGCAGTCACCGCCCGGCCCGCGGCCCCAAATTACTCCGTGAGCACAGAGTTCACAGGCTTAGGTTCGCTAGAAATTGTGAATCATGGACTCAAGACGATTGGAATAGGGTTTTGTTCTCTGATGAAGCCAGGATATCTCTGTTCGGTGATGATCGACGTCGGCGAGTGCTAAGAAGACAAGGAGAACGCTTTGCAGAGGCATGTTTCGAAGAAATCACACCTTATGGTGGGGGCTCTGTTATGTTTTGGGCAGGAATAAATTCAATGGATCGTACAGAGTTAGTCTTCATTGAAAACGGCTCACTGACTGGGCATCGATACATAACGGAAGTTCTAATTTCTCATGCACAACCCGCATTGGCCGCTCTAGGTGAAGACTCGATTTTTATGGACGACAATGCTCGCGCCCACCGATCCCGCGATGTTAATGCGTATGTGCAAGAGGTCGGCATTCGTCGTTTGGATTGGCCAGCTCGAAGTCCCGACCTCAATCCCATAGAGCATGTCTGGGACGTTCTGAAACGGCGTGTGAGATCAGTACACCCGGCTCCGCAGACCATCAGAGAGCTGAAGAATGTGATTACTGCGGAGTGGGAACGTATTCCGCAAGCAAGTATCCGGGATATACTCGCTAGCATGCCCAGACGAATTCAAGCTGTGATTTTAGCTAGAGGGGGTCACACTCGGTACTAAACATTTATCTGCTTTTACTTTATTAAAGAAAAACAAACAAAAAAACTTTTTTATTTTTACTTCATGAGCATATGCACTACTAGCGAATATACACTACTAGCGAGGTTTAGCATTATTTCCCATAAATCGTATCTAAATTTTATGAAATACTGATGAAAACGATTATTTTCTTATTAATTTACCAAATTGTGTGGATAAAACTACCTATAATTATCAAACAAAGAAATATTAACATTTGAAATGGTTCATTGCTTAGGTGCCCGTTTTTTTTGCAAATGATTGTATATATATATATATAGCGTGTATTCTCTCTCTCTTTCTCTCCCTCTCTCTAGTGCCGCGTTTCTTGTGTAACGTTTCAGCTGTAAGTTATTAAGTTTCAATTCAAAATAAATATGGCGCGTAACGGAAAAATGTGACTTAGTAAATAAAAATGGCGCGTAACAGGAAAACGTTACATTTTTTTCTTTCTTCCATACGTCTATAAAGAAGTTTAATTTCAATAAAATTGTTATATACAGTGTATTTGTAACAAATAATATTGTTATTAAAACATTGAATGTTTTAATAACAATATTATTTGTTGTTAAACTATTAGTGCTTGAGTCAGTTAATCTCATCTAATACTAAAAACGTAAAAAATATCTTCTATAATACTTATCTAAATTACGCTGCACTGTAATAGGCAAAGTCATTAATTTCTTTTAGATGCTTACTTTTTCTCTTTAAATTTGTACGCTATTAACGCAAACAAAAACTTTTAAAGACAATAAAATTTCAAACAAAACTATTTTTACAGATTCTATCGCGTTTGTATTTGATTTTAAATTTCTGTACGTTTCGAACATTTTACAGTGTTCATGTTCTAGAGGCCTAAGGTGTCTCACGTCCAAGAAGTCATCGTTATTACAGAGTTTTATATTTTCCCGCCATAGTATTAATTATTAAATTTTGATAAAAATTCATTTCACCAAGAGAAAATGATTCTATTTATAAAATTTTATATTGTTGATCAATTGTTATTAAACATTTAATTTATGATAATTATTATATTGTAGTAATTAACTAGTTTAAAATCTATAAATCTATTAAGCTTTTTTTCTTGCGGTGCTAACTATGGTTTGATCACGCTCTGCCAAAACGGTGCGGAGTGACGGAAGAGATGGCGCGTGACTCCATAGACCCACCCTGCAATGCGCCCCTTTCTCTTCGAGCGGGCCACCGGAACCCGATCTTTGTCTTCGGTGGTCATAATTTGTCTGCCTTCGGTGTATGTTTTTAAAGTCCCCCGTGATACAAAAAATATTTCCTTAGTTCAAAGGGGTATTAAAAATACCATCAGGTGTGCTGCTTGCACGTTTGCCACCACAAATAAGCAATAAGAAAAAAATATAAAATCGAACCCACATCTATTGAAAATCCGTTCCAGTCATCCTACTCCTTAGGCAAGTGTGAGAGCTGTCACATGACATTCGATTTGCGGCTCGTACTATATTTTCGTCTTTATGAGAGACGTGTGCCATCTACCCGATTATGATAATTATATAGATTTTAATACTCTAACTTTGCAGTTAGAATCGTATTAAACGATTTTCGCTCGCAAATAAGTTTTTATAAATAATCCTTAAATGCTAAATTTCAGTCATTTGAATAACAGGGTACGTATCATTATTACAATAATAGATCAAGAAACAATATAATACCAGCTCTTATTTTCCCTTAGGAAACTTAAAATTGGCTAAGGAAGCCGTAGAAAAGGGTTCGTCAACCTTTTGAGTCGGAAGTTTTTAAAGAACCACATTTTTTTTTGCTGACAATAATTTGTACCTAATCCTCGTTCATCAATTCAGAAGCATTTTTAAATGTTTCTTTATAAAATAAATTGTTTCGTATAGAACTAAGAGCCGCAATTTCACATCCAAAAAGCCGCAGGTTACCTACCTAGACCCTAGAATATTGGGTAGCAGTGTTTTCCTGGGCACCAACCGTGATAGCCAATCAAGCCTTGGCAATCGAAGCTATTATGGCACAATCCTGCTTCGATAGGTGGCTTTTCTCCAACAGTGGAATGGAAAAAGAAAATCAAATATTTACTAACGTATTCCTTAATATTTCAAATACATTAAATTGTTTAAATATTCATTATACTAGATATATTAAACCTAGAATATTAACCTAGATATATTAACCTTATTTAAATTAAAAATTCTGTTTCATTTTATAGAACAATTCTTTAATATGATTATAATATTAAAGAAATACCTTTTAAAAGGCAATTAAATTTCTAAGATGCTAACAGTATACAATTTTCTATAATTTATGAGTACTTAGAGAGCGCTCACATTTTAAATCTCGCATAACTAAGCAATTTGCATTCGTTTATAAATCCATCCTTTTAAACTAGATTTGTGAAATACTTTTAAAATTGTCCATTGTACACCTGTTACATAAAATGTTCCTATTTAATTAAGTGTAATATTTTTTTGAAGTGTAACTTCTTTATCGGCGTTGGAAAAAAAATTACCGTCACATTTTTCGGTTACTCGTCACATGTTTCCGTTACGCGCCATCTTTTTTTGAAGGCAAACTTTTTTGCGCGCATGAGTGTGAAATTTTTACAGATGAAACGCGACATGAGGAATGAGCTACGAGAGGGGGTGAGGGGAAAGAGAGAGAGTACACGCTATTGGTTGATGTATGTAAACGAGATTAAAAAAATAGTTTGCCAAAGTTTCACTCCTGATATGTGTACTTTGTACGCACGCATAATTTATTTATTTGTGGATCGCACAAAGTATTTTCTTGCATGGGAATCGAACTCACGGCACTTTCACGAAAGCCATGTCATGTGATTAGAATACAATTCATCACCCTATTTCTTTCCAGTGGCTGTTCGTAAACGTCACCAACGGACAACATAGTAGGTATAGTAGGTCAGTATACCTCTAATTGTAAGGAAGACTCAGCAGCCCAGCAGTGGAAGGTATTAAAGGTAAGTTAAACAAAAGGAAAAGAATCTTCGAAATAAAACCCTATACCAACACGTCTGACCAGCGTGGTACAGTAGGTATATCAATTTCCCTCTTAGCATGGAGGAGGCCTGAACCCAACAGTGAGACGTATATAAGCTTAGACGATGATGATGATGATAAACGAAAAGTGAAAAATGTAGATAACTAGCAGTGAGTAACATTTTATTTGATAAAAAATCTCTTTCAAGTTTACATCGTTTTACTTAGATTCAACTACTTACATATGGTGCATTAATAGCTTATATTTTATATCTAAAACCAAGATACATACATACATATATATATCATCACGCCATACGTAGGCAGAAAGAACAGAGTACCAGAGAACTCTATCCTTGCATACACATCACTCGCTTCCTCAACATTCATTCAAAACCAAGATTAAGTTATTAAACTAAATACGTTACATAAAATGCAAATAACGCCGCTTCATAATAATAAAGACCAGTCTAGAAATAAAACCGATTAAAATGCAATTAAAATAATAGTGATCCAGCCGTTTGCATAATCTTTCTCATAGCCGTGCTTGATCTAGATTATACAATGGCAGTTAATTATTCTACTATCTCACTATTTTTTTTAATTCTCACTTATAATCTCAAATCTTCCTAGCTTATTTCTATATATTGCATACATTTTCGTACTCTGTACTGATTCTGAGAATTGCCGTACATAAAACTGAATAATGTACTCTGATAATGGACTTCCAAGATAGCAGTAAAGCAAGTGTTGTTTCAATATTTATTCTCATGGCAGAGAAATGTTGAACATCAATATTAGAAACGTTTTTAACTTATTACAGATGTATTAAGCTTTTAGTGTCCATATTTAATGTGAACAAATAAACCATAGATTAAAAACGCCACCACAGATAATATCTACGTACACATACGTCAAACTTGTCACACTCAATTGATCTAGTTTCAGTTGTCAATTTTTTATAAACAATGTCACTAAAATTAATGCCGCGCTTTGTTTGTTTTTTATGGTTTCTAGTTGATTACATTAATTCACTAAACTATAATAAACAAAACATTATATTTTTTTTTCAACTATTGTCAAGCGTCATCTACATGACTGTTGCTAAAAGTTATAGTAGCTTTAAAAAAGAAATCAAAACATGTAGGATTTAAATTAAATCAATCATTCAACTTAACGATAATTCGAAAATGAATAACAAAATTTAACGCATCTATCTAGAAAATTAGGTTACTAGTTTTTGTTTACTGTTATTCTAATTTCAGTTAATAGCGAAATATTGCGAGGGCCATTAAAAAATGTTTTATTTTTAAATGTGACCAAAAATGAAAAGGTTCTCATTGAAGTCTGGAGTTTTCTTTTTTTTTGTAAATATAAATTTTATGTAATATGTTACTTATTATAATAAAAATTGAGAACTTACAAGAAATATTTTAGACTATTAAAATATTACATTATAATTTTTATTATATACTTGTGTAGTGACGGCTACGAATACTACCAACCCTTACATTGCTCGTGGGTATAGGATGCCGACTAAGAGCATTACATAGACCAGGGCTAAACTCCCTCTTAATCCGTCTGGTGTACAATAATTGGGAATAACCAATGAGCGTTGAGGTCATGCAGACGGGCAGCTGTAAAACTATTGCTAATAACTATATATTTATAATATACACGATAATAGTGCATATTGTTTCAATCCCACCTAATTAGGATTACATTATGATTATCAAATCGCTGCACAGATAGCGTAGTGGTTAAGATACCAACCTTTCGTACCAGTGTCATGGGTTAGATTCTCACGCGGAACTATACTCGTACTTTGTGCGCTCCACGAACTGTTGTTCTGAGTTTGGGTGAATTTTGTCTGTGTTATATGTTTGTAAAATCCACAGCAATACAAAGATTATTTTGGATAGTGTAAAAAAAAAGATAAAAGCTATTAAAAAAATTAACAACTCTATATTCAAATGTATTTCTTTTATTAATTCACGAGTGAAATATTTTGTATATTTTTTTTTATATATATCAAAATATTATGTGCAATCAATTTTAACAATTCCTATACATTGATATATATTTTAATCAAAAGTGATATAAAACGTCTGTTTTATTAATTTAAAAATGCTGACTACTTTAATACGAACCATATTTACGCTGTCAATTTATCTAACATGTTATTTTTAAGTTTTATTATAAAAGAGAAACTTAAAATAATTACCAAAATCTAGCAAATATAAAAGAAACAACGTAAGGATTTTCTATTTTGTTTTTGGAAGGAAAATCAACCCTCTTCGATTACCTATATAAAATATTTGTGATTCTTGCATTTTTAGATTACTAGAAACAGGTAAGCCTCTTGTATCCCTTGAGACATAAAGGGGTTGTGTCAATAAAACGACGCACCTTACACGTTACACGATGTGCAAAAAGATTCAATTCGATGTAATAGTATCCAAACATAACTGAGCAATTTGAATAAAAATATGCCTTTGGTTAATATAAAAATTTAGGAAATATTTTATAACAACCAATTTTATACACTATGAAATAATGTCAACATCATCATCATTATCCTGCTGTTATCCCAATTACTTGGAGTCGACGCAATATGTACTCATATTCCATCGTACCTAATAATAAAAATAACCTAATAAAAAATAATAATCTTAAACTTCCGTGTGGTGACAGAGTAAGAATACAATTCACCACCCCCTATCTTACCTGTGGGTGATCGTACGACTAAGGGATATAAAACGCATATAACATCTATGCGAGAGAAGGAAAGTTCGAAACAAAACCCTATATCAACACGTCTGACCAGCGTGGTAGAGTAGGTCAATTACCCTCTCATTATGGAGGAGGCTCGAGCCCAGCAGTGGGAGATGATGATGAGATGATTCCATTGTACATATTGCAAAATTTATCGGCAATAGTTTTATAACCGGCGGCTTGCCTAACGTCAACCCTCTAATGTATTTGTTGACTAAACGGCATCAGGTGGAATTAGTCCAGGTCGATATAAAGGTCTTAATCGTCTTTTACGACATTTATGAGCAAAATAAGGGTTGCTAGTGTTCGTAGACGGTACCGCACAGCAATATATGAATTAAAGATGGTGGACCAATTTCTACTTCGCGCTTGTTTCTTATTTCGTTCTCGCTTTCTATACTGGATCAGATGGTGTTGGCCTAGGACATTATAAGGCTTTTAGTCGTTTTTTACGACATCCATGAGCAAAGTAAGGGTTGGTAGTATTCGTAGCCGCTACCACACAGCATATGAATAGATAAGTATTATCCAATATTTTATTGTTAGTGGTGACGGCATGTAATCATTACGTCGCTAAGCTTAATAAAAGCATTCCTCTGAGTGTTTTATGAGGCAATTAACTTACGCCAACATTGAACATTCTTCGTGAACCCGTACAGTATATTATAGAAGAACAAATACATAGGCTCCCACCGTGGATACACTTATCCAATCGAGACAAATTGGACATATAATGGGATATATATAGGTTGAAAATAAAAAAATTTATAGAAGAGTTCATTGTCATTTTATAAGTTCCCTTGGGAGTCCTTTAAGTTATAAATAAATGAATTTCTAAATATAAGAGCGTCTAGACGAGACCTAGGGGATCTGCGCAAAATAACTACGTTTAGTTTTGATTTATGAAATTATATTCTAATTCCACGTGTCATATTGACTATTTTAAATAGTAGTATTTTAAAAGTAGGAAGTATATTAAATCCAGGGAAATATATAAGCCACTTAATGTTTTAAAATGATTCTATTATTTCCAAGTACGGTAAACTAATTTATTTTATTTTGCCAAGCTATTTTTACCGTGTGATAATAAAGAAATAACATAATTTAGCAACACCGCTTGTTACCTATGAGTGTTCTAAAAGACAGTTAAGTGATATAATATGCATGTAATATATGTGCAAGAGCAGGAAATCTCAAAATAAAACCCTTTATGAACCTGTTTGAAAAGCGTAGTATAGAAAGTCGATTTTCCTCCTAATTTGCACGTGAATCGATTGGTAATGATCCTCGAAAACAACTTGTGGACGTAGCTCAAGAGTGAGATGAGTCTGTAGTTCTTTTGAAGAGCTTTGTCGCCCTTCTTGAAGAACAGCGCCACCATACTCCTGGTCCACGATTCTGGAACGTCCGTTACCATTTCATAGTTGTTTGAGAGCCATTCTGATCTCACACAAGCTGATGTCCGGGATTTCTTCGGTATAGTGCCGACTTAGCTTGGATCTGGGATCTTGGACCGAGCCGACGACAGGATTGCGGGATAATGTATATAACTGTCTATAGAACTTTTTGACCTCTCCCAAGATCTCACTTTAAGATGAAATGACAGTGCCGTCATTGGTCTTCAGTTTAGTCATTTGGCTTTGCCCAGTGGCCAGATCTCGTGCGAACACTTTCGAGCCACGTTTCGACTCTATCGCTTCTTTAATACGGAGGGTATTAAATCGGTGAATATCGTGATGCACAGACCTGGAGATCTGCCTATTTAGCTGCCCATGTTCGGACCAATCGGCTGAAAACTGCACCGTCATTTTTTTTCTCCGCTCCATGAGTTTGAAAATCTGGTCAGAAAGTTTTTTAAATCTATTAGCGCGGCGAGCCTTGAAAAATTTCGACCCGACTGCGTGGAGTTTCCATGAACCTGTTGTTCATATCGTTCGGCTATTCGCACTCGTCTAGATATTTTAAGCAATGGTGTCGTTAGAGTTGAAAGCTTTCGAGGTACTGGTATTGGACAGATATAAGTCGGAAGATAGACTTCATGAAACCTGACCGCTCGACTTTTGTGTGGATATTCAATATGCCTCGTAAGATATCTGGTAGCGACAACGAATACTACCAACCCTTACTTTGCTCGTGGATGTCGTAAAAGACGACTAAGAGCCGACCTGGGCCAACTTCATCTGATGCCGTTTGGTCAACAATTACGTTCCCAAGAAGGGTTGGCGTCTGGCAGGCGGCCGGTCATAAAACTATTGCCAATAACTTTTACAATATGTACTATGAAAGAGGAAGTACATCAATATGTACTCCGACCGATACGATTCGATCGATACAATTATCGACACCAAGTAATTGGCATAAGAGTAGGAGAATGATGATTTAATGTGCCTCGTACTATGCGGTGATCGATTCTAGTTTTATCCCATACTAGGTATAACTTTGGAATCGATTTTTTATAACTAGTTTAAGTAGTACCTAGGAGTGCCCTAAATAAAAATGGTTTCTTTCATCATCAGTTCTAAACAAACTTCCGTTAATTCTAATACTTTGAACAAACTTCGAAAAATGTCCAGCTCCGACATATTTACTAACTTTCAACTGAAAGTATTGTTCGCGTACTCGCAAACTTCTTCTTAGAAATTTCTTTTCCTTTTGGAACTGTTCCAACGTTGCAGTAGCCATAAGATTACAAAATATTTTATTTATCTATTTTCATCTAAAACAAAGATGGAAAGTTGTTCACTTTCCACGTATAGGCTTAACACCTGAATGTAAAATTACATGCGTCACGTTCCAGTGAAAAAAATATCAGTCTATGTTGCGCTGACATGACATGACAGCGTGAGTGGCTGTCAATCTTACTACTCCAAATAAACAGACACTTGTACGTTACACGGATTTTGCGTTTTTTTTTTATTTTCGTTGAACTATGTTCTTCTTACAAGCCGTCCAAACCGTGCGGAATGACGGAAAGGCGGCCTCATAATTGGCCTATCGAAATTCTGATGTAGCCAGGACAAATTCCAAGAGGAGGAGAAGACCAGGGCAATTGTTGAGATATCCTGTTTTGTTATTATGCACTAAACCGAGAGGAGAAAGATTGGTTGGTAGAAATGCCAATAATCAAACTTAAAACCGCAGAAATGAACCAAACTCTAACTAAGTACTGTCAGTCTGGAGGATTCTATACATAATATACGTAATATTAATAAACAGACTCAGTAGTGGTAGGACCACGCTGTTGACATTTTTCTGTCTACAGCCGCGGGCCGGTCCGTACGGGATGGTACCACACTCTCGCAGAAGATCGACGTCTGAGTAATGGCAATACGCTATTGAGCGACAGAGCCGGAAGCCCAACTGGGCGGTTTTTGGGATTTTATTGGTAGACAGCGGCCTAAACTATGCCCTTGGTGTTGCATAGATCTATGAGCGGCAGTGACACTTACCATCAGGTGTTCTGCTTGCTCGTTTTCCACCATAAGCAATAAAAAAAATCGAAGATGAAAAAATACGTTTCAAGTAGAAAATTTTGGTGAAAAGGTACCCTACTTCAGAAAATATAATAACTAACTAGTAAATTGCACGAACATTGATATTCAAAATTCAATCAAACACTTTATATACCTCTATCTTCAATTCAATTTCGTCACACAATATTTCATTGCGACACAGAAATAAAAACTTCCAATACTGAATGCTCTTCCTAGTTTCATTTTAAAATCCACAGAGTGCTTTAATTCGTTTTCGTAAACGATTTGCGATACTTTACATACCTAGTTTAGCGCTGTTTTGTTTGACTGTCTTTAACTGCATTTAATTATAGTCCTTTGCCGTCTGATGTAGACTGACATTCACGTGGTAGTCAAAACAATTAATTAAAGAATCGTCAGTAGAATAGGAAGCAAAATACAGCCAAAGTTATACCAAATGTGATTGCCAAGTGCGGTGATTATGGCGTTTAAATTATAGACATAATATGACGGTGGGATGGGAAAATTTAAATTAAAACATAGGCGATCAAATCCTATTATTCCTGTCTTCATTGCATTCCATATGATCCACTCTCTGTTGCAGTAAGCACATTCCTATAATTGAAAAAAGAAAGCGGTAGTTAACAATCATTTTCAGGTGGACTGTTTCCCCATCTACCACCAAAGATAATACTTCTATTTACAGATTATTATTTTCATATCATTATTATTATTTGAATTTCTTAACATTAACATATTATTTCTTTTCGTTATTTTAACAAGGAAAATATTAATATTTGCGCAAAATGAATTTGTTACGACAAATTTAATTCACATTCAATATGTAAATATTCATAATGGGCATATGCGTATTTTAAATATATTTTGAAATAAATATTTCATGACATCATGAATAAACACACCGTCTTAATTAACGGAATATTAAAAGGCCAAGTTTTAAAAATATTTATATTTTAAAACATTCAGTGCCGACCACTCGGATTCGAGTGGAGCGGGGCTATAGTAGCGGCGCCTTGCACTCGGATCCGAGTGAGCATCCCGTTCATTTTGCACTAGGATCCGAGTGTTTGGCACCCAGCGTGCTATGTGCCGAATTTTGTCGGCACTGAATGTGTTAAAATAACGAGACTTTTCTTACTTAAAATTATAGCTTTTTAGTTCAGAATGCTACCACTTTTAATAAACATTGTGCGTAACATCTTTAATTGTAAAAAATCAAGATTTTATATTTTTTGAAAAATTAAACGAAAGTTAGGTAAATAAATAACGGTAAGGCACCGGGAGATGACGGAATTACGGCAGAGCTCCTGAAGGCAGGCGGCAAGCCGGTCTTAAAAGCCCTTCAGAAGCTATTTAATTCCGTTATCCTCGGGGGCGACGTTCCAGAGTCGTGGACCAGGAGTGTGGTGGTGCTGTTCTTCAAGAAAGGCGACAAAGCTCTTCTAAAGAACTACAGACCCATCTCACTCTTGAGCCACGTCTACAAGTTGTTTTCGAGAGTCATTACCAATCGACTCACGTGCAAGCTTGATGACTTCCAGCCGCCCGAACAAGCTGGCTTCCGAAAAGGCTATAGCACCATAGACCATATCCTCACGCTTCGGCAGATTATCCAGAAGACCGAGGAGTACAATCGGCCTCTGTGTATAGCGTTTGTGGACTATGAGAAAGCCTTTGATTCAGTCGAAACTTGGGCGGTGCTGCAGTCCCTTCAGCGGTGCCAAATCGACCATCGTTATATCGAAGTGCTGAAGTGTTTGTATAGGAACGCCACAATGTCAGTCCGTATTCGGGATAAGAGTACGAAACCGATCCAGTTGCAGAAAGGCGTGAGACAGGGAGACGTCATCTCTCCGAAACTGTTCACCACTGCACTGGAAGATGTCTTCAAGCTTTTAGACTGGACCGGACTCGGCATCAACATCAATGGCGAATACATCACTCACCTTCGATTCGCAGACGATATTGTCGTCATGGCAGAATCCATGGAAGACCTGGGCACCATGCTCAACGATCTCAGCAGGGTATCCCAACTAGTGGGTTTACGAATGAACATGGACAAGACGAAAGTCATGTCAAATGCCCATGTCATTCCTGTACCGGTCCTAGTTGGCAATGCGATTCTCGAAATCGTCGATCATTATGTTTACCTTGGACAAACAGTCCAGTTAGGTAGATCCAATTTCGAGAAAGAGGTCAGCCGACGAATCCAACTCGGTTGGGCAGCGTTCGGGAAACTTAAGAAGATCTTCTCATCCAACATACCTCAGTGTTTGAAAACACAGGTCTATAACCAGTGTGTGTTACCAGTGATGACTTACGGCACGGAAACGTGGTCCCTAAATGTAGGCCTCATAACCAGGCTCAAAGTCGCTCAGCGTGCTATGGAGCGGGCTATGCTCGGGATTTCTCTGCGAGATAGAATCCGAAATACGGAAATCCGCAGACGAACGGGTGTAACCGACATAGCACGAAGAATTAGCATGCTGAAGTGGCAATGGGCCGGCCACATCGCTCGAAGAACCGACAACCGCTGGGGAAGAAAGGTTCTAGAGTGGCGACCACGTACCGGACGACGCAGTGTGGGACGCCCCCCCACTAGGTGGACAGACGACCTAGTGAAGGTTGCTGGGCGTCGTTGGATACAGGCGGCACAGGACCGCACTCTGTGGCGTAAAATGAGGGAGGCCTACGTTCAGCAGTGGACGGCAATAGGCTGAAATGATGATGATGATGATGATGAAACGAAAGTTAATAAATTGAAAATCATATTTGTTTAAAAAAAAATATTATTACCTCCTATTTCCTCCTCATGCTCTAAATAAAGGTTATAATCGCCTAAGCATGCTGAAATGTCTAAAATGATGAATCGCCTAAGCATGCTGAGAATGGTGTTATGAAGTGTCTTGTCGTCAGATAAACTCGGACATTCTTGACCTACAGAGATTCTTAGTTCTTGCTCATTAACTGGAGATTCGATTCTTGATTTAACTCTGCGTTTTGACGACTCCCAAACATGACCTATGTGATTTATATCCAGGTACGTCGCTAGCCGGCCATCGAAGACAAAGATCGGGTAGCGGTGGCCCGCTCACACGGCGAAGAGAGGAGAGTTGCATGGTGGGTCTATGGGGTCACGAGTCGTGACCGTCGTGACTCACGACCCGCCTTTACCGTCACCCCGGACCGATTCGGCGGGGCGAGACCACGTCCATAGTACACCGTAAAAAAAAAAAGGGTATGTCGATAGCCATTCTATCACTGTTATTAAGGTACATTTGAATTGTGGTATGTGGCTAAGCAATATCTTGCCTTAATATGAAGTTATCACCGACAAGGGGGTCAAACGAAAGATTTTAATCCAAGATATTGGTCATGTAGCGTACTGCAGTCAGATTTTATGGTCTATACGAGCTTCCATAACTTTTCCAATCCTCTGCGATATGATACTATAATTAAAAAAAAATATTGATTACATATTTCTCCTCTACATATGCATATCTTTTATTATTCAATGCCTTGATTTAAAAAAAAATCTGCATTAATTCCTGTACAAAACTTTTTCCATTGGTCAGTGTTCCAAAGTTGATGATCCCGAGCGAAAGTTAACCGGTTTCTGCGAAAATATAACTCAAGTTTTGTAGTTTTGACAGGCACGAATAAATTTCAATCAACTTCTTATAGTCCCATTCGTACTATATGCTCACTTACTACCAAACCTCGAACTTCCTCAAACTCATTTCTAGCAGTCATTATACCAATATTTTTGGGTTAGTGAAGCTGAACTAAATGACTATGTCATGGGCTTATTCCTGGTCTTACTACAAAAGATCTTGCCTCGACATAACGTTTGTTATTGCAATTTGTCGAGACAGTGGCTATGGAGAATTCTGAAAATCTTTTTGTAAGTGGATCCATTTCTGTGTATCTCAGTTGTCCTGGCAATATCAGTTAGTGCCAGATCAGGCATAATAAAGTCTTTAATTTCCAACAATGTCAAAAAAATATGGAAAAGCCATCCAAATTTACTACTTCTGTTGTTTAGCTTTAAAGAAAATAGAAAACAATTTAATAATTAGTGACTTTGACAATTGTTTTTCATATTTAGAATATTTTATTTAAAATAAAACTTTTTTTGCCTTAATATCTAATAAGACAGCCAGCATTATTGTAAAAAAAAATATTTTAACCTATTTTCAGCCGTTTTTATATTAGGTACACTGCTATTGGCAGTCTATGTATAATGTATATATACTAAGGATCAAAATAAATACAAATGATGTATAGACATACTATCAAATTGAGAAAAAGAATGAACAGTATTCTTTATAACTTTATACAATCATATTTTTGTTGCAAGACATTTATTATTCTTTAGAATTTCTTTGAAGTTCAATATTTCTTCTTAATATTCATTATTTTTTCAAACTTTGCACATAAGCTTCAAGCATTCGAGGTATTTTACTACAACGAGAAGCTTTTACGACCTAAAGGCATCTAAAAGATACAAGCATAAATAAAATGAAAATATATAAAGAAAATAATAATTTATGTGTATACTTAAAATTGCCATGGTTATAGATATATATACAGATATATTTATAAGCATAACTGGTTGACTCATTCATCAACGACAAAACAAACCTACGGAAACTAAAAACAATAGGCAAAAGTTTGTTTTTGCGATATAAGAACTTAATAAAATTTTTCAAAATCCAACACCAACGACGCTGAACGCAATGGCTAAGTTTTCAATGGCGAACCAGGTAGAGCAACAACTTGGTGAATGTTGCTGGGACTCGTTAGATGCGGGCGGCACAGGACCGCACTTTACGGGGAAATATGAAGGAGACCTACGCTCAGCAGCAGATGGAAAAAGGCTGAATGATAAAGTTGCAATATTATAAGGATCACTTAACGGTGGAAATAAAGATTTTTGGATGGCGACCACGTACGACTATGCATGACTAGATTAGGTAGACCAAAGTCTTGTTCAAAAACGCATAAGGTTGTCGGATGCAGCCGACACAGGACAGCATTATGTAGGGTCCCATTGGGGAAACCTATAGTGGACTTTAAAAGATAAATGTATGAATGATAATAATTTTAAGTAGAATGGTCAGTCTTCAAATTGCTGTGTGGTAGCGATTACTAACTTTACTTGTGAATAACGTAAAAGACGACTAAGAACTTTATATCGAACGTAACCAACTCCACTTGATGCTATCTGGTCAACAATTAAATTCCCAAGAAAGGTTGATTATTCAGACAGCCGGTTATAAAACTAAAAAATTCTGCATTTTTTTACAAAAAATGCTGGAAGTTTATACGCACAACAAGGAAGTAATACTATAATTCCGTTTTGTAAATTTATTATACAATACGTATAGGGTTATAACAAAAAGATTTCAAAATTACAACTCACTATAGGCAGTTTCTTTCATTCCTTCACATGTCTTGTAATTTTACTCGAATTGTATTATGTTTTGTATTATATTATAAAAAAATAAGAGCAAAACTCCAAATCAACGTATACTACGTTGATTTGGAGTTTTGCTCTTATTTTTTTTTTTGTAAAAGAATTGTAATTTTACAAAAAAAATTAACAGACTGACATAAAAATCTTTTGCAATATGTACGATAGAAGAGAAACACAGATTGCTTAAAGCCCATCAAGTATTTGTGATAATAGTAGAATAATGATGATCAGTTTTCAAATTATCCCCTAACTCTATTGTTAAGTTATTTTTTTTATACAAACATTTTAGTCGTGATTCAGTGCAAACTTTAAAATTACACCGATTTCATAGTCAAGTTATTTACATAATTTGAACAACTTTGAAATGAAATTGACTATATATCGAATAAAACCAGTTTAATATTACAGTAACTTTGCTTTCTAAGTAATAATCTTTTATATTTATCATCATCATCATCTCAGCTCCTAGCTCCCACTGTCGGGCACGAGTCTCCTACGTAATAAAAGGGATATTGACCTAATATACCACGCTGGTCAGACGTGTTGGTATAGGGTTTTGTTTCGAGTTTGCCTTCTCTTACATTATTATTATTATTATATTATAAAAGACACCACCCTTCACTAAGGAAATAAACCTTGTATTGCGGGGGACTTTACAAATATGCAATTAACGCAAACAAATTACACCCAGACTCAGAACAACACTTTGTGGATTGCACAAAGTAATGTCCTGCGTGGGAATCGAACCCACGACACGGAAGGTCGGTATCTTAACCACTACGCCATCTGTGCAGTCAGTTACATAGATGTTATATGCGTTTTATATCCCTTAGTCGTCTCGTACGATCACCCACGGGTAAGATACCGGTGATGAATTGTGTTCTTACTCCGTCACCATTATATATGTCTTAAATCTTTTCTTCTGCATTGCATTTTATAGTTTAAACATAAAATAAAATATAAATAAACTTTTTTTTAAACATCTCCTTGCACTAAGAAAATAATTACATGTAATAAATTAGTGAGGACCACGCTGTTGACAGTTTTCGTTCGTTTTTTGGTCCGTCCGGGGTAGTACCACACTCTCGCAGAAGATTGTCGTCTGAGTAATGGTATTGTGTTATTAGGCTTCGTTCGTGAACGAGAGAGCCGGAAGCCCAATTGGGTGGGTTTGGGGATTTTATTGGTAGGCAGCGGCTTAAGCTATACCTTTGCTATTGCAAAGGTCCATGGGCGACAGTGACACTTACCATCAGGTATGCTGCTTGCTCGTTGGCCACCATAAACAATAAAAAAAATTCTTGTATTTCGGGGGACTTTACAAACATGTAATTAACGAACACAAATTACATCCAGACGCAAAACAACAATATATAGACCGCCAAAATATTATCGTGCGTGTGATTCGAACCCACAACACTTGGCATGGCAGGTCAGTATCTTAAACATTACGCCATCTGTTCAGTCAAGATTATCATTTTTATAACAATTTAATTTGAATAAGAGGTTTTTTAAACCTCAGAGTAGCTACCAGAATCATCTAGTAATAAACAAAATATGTTTATTTTATATCTCAACTCTAAATTGCTACGTTTAAACTTTAAAATACGCTGAAACTTCGAAGAAAACTTTGTAACTGAAAGTTTAAATTTTCTTCTTCACTATTCTGAAAAAACTTTGAATAGTGTATAAAAATTAATACGCTCATATTTTGTACATTGTAAATGAGTATAAATATCTTTTTTTTTGTTTTGAGACAAGCTATGGTTCGGTCACACCATGCTCAACCGTCTGAACGACAGAAAGAACGGCGCCGCGACGCTATAATCTGTAGAGCACTTATCTCTCTAGAGCTACATAAGCGTCTCACCAGTATCCGGTCCTTGTTGTCCCTTACTGTGCTTTTTGAAACATGATGAAAATAAAAAATAAATTACAAATTTGAAATATAGATCAAAATTTCAAGTTTTCTTTATTGCGTCATCATCATTTTCCTACTCTTATCCCAATTACTTTGAGTCGATACAATAGGTTTTTTTTTCTAGTACATATTGTAAAAGTTATTGGCGATAGTTTTATGACCGGTCAACTGCCAGACGTCAACCCTCCTTGGCAATGCAATTGTTGACCAAACGACATTCGATGGAGTTGGCCCAGGTCGTTATCAGGCTCTTAAGCATCTTTTACGATATCCACGAACAAAGTAAGGGTTAGTAGTATTCGTAGCCGCTACTACACAGTTCTTTTTTGTTGAAATCAAATAACGGTGGTCACGTTTTTTATGACGTATATGAGGAAGCAGCTCACCTGATTGTACGTGTTACTCCAAGTTCAATACCAGGGAACTAGACTGGCAATAGTTGGCCTGAAATCTCATTCGCAGAACGACATACTATAATACTCCGGAAACACTGCAACAAGTAAGAGCATTTCTGATCCTACACGTAAGTGGGAGAAATGAGCACTGGAAATTTATAGTTGAGGCCTATGTTTCGATTCCACGGTACATTTTCAGGTAAAATGAATGGACCCTGTTTTGGTTTCGAGTGGTACGCTGGTAAAAAGATAACGATGGTACCAAGTTAAATGGTACCTCAGAGTGCTCTCCATGAAAGAGCCGGTAGAGCACAGAGAGTGACTCAAAAGCTCTCCACTTCTCCAGCGATTCCATTCAGTCCGTGAGATTGGGATCACTAACCATCAGAGTGGTTCTAGCACTAATTTAACGCGCCGATTCAGGTATGTGAGGAGAACTTCCCATGAGGACAAACTTGAGATTTGTATAGCATAAGACGTTGTCTCGGCGTGAGTACTTCACGCTTGTGTTGCTCTGTTCTTGGAAAAATCAAGTGTGATGTAGGGAGTAGTTTAAAATACAGTGTTTCGCACGTATTCATTTTTCTTTGATATTTATAAAAACTATGAGAGATCCAGAAAAGAAAGTCCCGAGACCAGGGGAGTGTGCATTATCAATCTTCTGGTAAACTTATAACACCAATTGCCAACCCACTAGTCAAGCATGGTAGTTAGGACGTTAAATCTCGAGAGAAAACCATATATTTAAAAGTGATCGCCTATAAACTGATAGACGGAATCAGAGATTAGAAAAAAAATCAACAATCATATGTATGTAGTAGATATTTAGGTTAGTAGATCTCTTGAGAGTTGTCAATATTCGACAACACACAACGAAAAGCCATAAGAACAGACGTATTCAGATGTAATTTCCGCTTTTGCTGCTTCTAAATGTTAGAATAACATTCACCAATACGCAATTGTGATTGACAAATTTAATAATAACAACTTAGAAATTTAAAATAAATTATTTATAACATTTTATTTATGTTCATAAAAAAAAAAAACATAATTAATATTTTGAAGATCATTTTAGAATGGACAGTAAGGCGTAAATAAATATTAATAAATAATTATTATAGTAGTAACTTTTGGACTCTTTAATATTATAGTTAGCAGTTAATTTTATCAAATACTATTTTCAATGAGCCTGTTATATAAAATTTCTTTCCTTCCAACTAAATTTAATATCATTATTTTTATTTTAGAGTGATAACGTTTTATAAATATATGAATGCCGGCTGCACGCACGAAAAAGTGTCATGTTCCGCCTGAATCGAGCATGCAAGCATGGGCATGAGCATGGTACAAGCAATAGAGCGGCACCCCCGATCTAAGCACTCTTATATTTAAAAAAAATGACGTTGACTGTTTTGCCAATTTGTGTATAAAGTGAAGTGAAAATTTAATGTGGTTTCCGTTGTTTACATTTGTTCAATTCATAAAAGTATGCAATTTTTTATCAATGTTTTCTTATAACCTTATCACGTAAAATTATCTATCGTCCGTAAACCGACTTTGCAGACAACCATCTGTTTTCTTTCCCCATTAGCTGCTATAAGTATTTTTTTACTTTTATTTAATTTATATTGTGTGTTATGTACTGCACTTCTGTACTAGCCAATATACTAGTGTTAAGTTAGCAGGCAATATATTGTTAAGTTGTGGTAAACATTCACCATTTTTGCTTGATCTGTATTAGTTTAATAATTATTTAAAATAAAACTACTTTTACGGAATCTATCGCGTGTTCGAAACGTCGGAAAATTAAAAATAAAATATAAACGCAATAGAATCCGTAAAAGTAGTTTTATTTTAAATGTGTAATACTCGCGTAAACATTAGAAATCATTAATAATTATTTCTAAAAATATGGATTGTTTAATTAATCGTTCTGCCAAAATAAATCTATTCTATTCTATTTATTTTAAAATTGTCTATAATAAAACATAATTTGGAAAATCCAAAAGTGCACGCCTCATAATTTTTATATTATTTATCATTTACTATTAGTCAATGCCAGAAATGAAAATAAAATTAAAGAAAAAAAATCCTTTTTTAAAAGCAAGCTGTTTATTATTTGCTAAAAAATGCAACACACTTTTATTTATAAAATTGGACTGTGATAAAAACGGGAAGATTTAATAATTATGGTGTAAAGTTTTAGTGTTAAAAATATATAATTATGTACGATATGGAATTATTTTGTTATTGAAGATTAATAAAAATATCGTTAAAGGTTACAATGAACTTATAAAGTGTTATATGTCTGATTAGAGTTAATTTATTTTTAACTTTTTAGTTTATTATATTAGCAAATAATAAAAGCTTGTTTTTTAAAAAATATTTTTCTTTAATTTTATTTTTAACTCTTTAGTATTTTTATTATTCATGTTGTTCCCACAAATATAGGACAAAAAGGGTTCATCACCCCAGAGGTCCAGTGTGGAGGGATAAGGGCTTCAGTATAACAGGCTTCGCCCTGGTATTCTGAGGCGCAACGTTAGCGATATGAAATGTTTATACATCCTCACGCCATTCAGCCCTCGGCACGTGCTTACTTTAGCATTGGGTCAACCATCTAATCAATCATAATCTACATTCATAATAAGCGGACCGAACTTTTTTCCCCAATTTGTTGGAGTTGCATATTCACGCCAACCATGATACTCGTCAAGACGAATCAAACGAGCCCATACCCGGTGGGGTTGCATCTTTTAATTACGGAGTTCCTATAGCCAGCTTCCAGGTCCATCATCAGAACCTAGTTACCATATAGTATCAAAGTACTCCTCAAGACGAATCAAGCGAGCCCAAACTCGATGGGGTTGCGTTGTTTAATTACGGAGTTCTTATGGCCAGGTTCCAGGTCCATCGTCAGACCCTGGTTACAATACAGTCTCAAAGTACTCGTCAAGACGAATCAAACGAGCCCAAACTCGATGGGGTTGCGTCGCTTAATTACGGAGTTCCTATGGACAGCTTCCAGGTGCATGACCCTGGTTTCTAGGTGATCAGACCCTGGTTTCCATATAGTATCAAAATAATCTTCAAGACGAATCGAACGAGCCTAAACTCGATGGGGTTGCGTCGCTTAATTACGGAGTTCCTATGGACAGCTTCCACGTCATTATCAGACCCTGGTTTCTATATAGTATTAAAGTACTCATCAAGACGAATCTAATAAGCTCAATTTCGATGGGGTTGTGTCGTTTAATTACGGAGTTCCTATGGCCAGCTTCCAGGTCCATCATCAGGTCAGCTCTATGTCACAATAATATTGCATTGTCATCTAATTTATACATGCAAGCAAAATTTCAGCTCAATCGGAAACCGGGAAGAAGATCAAATTTAACTTGCAAGATTTGATTACAGACAACGGGACAGGTGAAACTAAATAAAAGCTTGTACATACTCGTAATGAAAGAAAAAAAATACTTTTGAAATTTCGTGCCATTCTCGTCGTAGAGCTAAACATAGCCGTATAGGCTGAATGGGATTTATTTCCTTTGCCTGTGTAATGTAAACGAACTGTGGCCAATGTAAACGAACCCAATTTTCATAAAGTATACATACACTAATGACTAAGCAGTTTAGTTTTTTATTAATTGCAATTAAACGACAAGGAATTACCAAGCCATTTTCTTTTTGATTATGAAGCTTTTAATAAAAGAAAAACTTCGATACATTAATTTTTAAAAAAATTAAAATTTCGATACTTCAAAATTTTAATTTTTTTTACGGTCTAGAGAATGACAGATACTTTACGCTAACATCTAGACGTCCTCGAATATTTTTTTAAATCAACTTTTTTCTTACTTTAAACAAAATAGTTGCTTTTTAAAAATATCAAATACGTTTAGACGAATATTTTTTCTTGACATATGTATAATAATATTATCCTATAAGTGCAATGTGAGAAAAATACAATCATTTTTAGGTTTGAAAAGTGCTTGATTTTCATATGTCGAGAGTAGAGCAAGACCTCAACCCTTCGCTTATGAGGCGTGCAAAATACGAAGGAATAACATATATCACAGTAAATTGAAAAATAAATTTAAACCATAAAACTCAATTGCAACAAGTTTGTCTAGTAATAAGGTGATATAGCGAAATTTATTTGCGCTGTTAAGTATCAAAGAAAATATCGCCAAGTCTTCGGAAACTCTCAGTAAGTTATAAAAGCAATTTCCTTAGCCGTATATGACTTTTCAATATATCTCTTATTGGAAATAAAAGTTTTAAATCCCTCTTATATTGCCGTTCTATGCCCTTATTTGATTATAATATGACATATTTAATGTTTTACTATACAATTATATTCCACAGAGATTTTTATAATGTTCGTAATATAAATAATTGTGAAAATACTATAATATTGTACCAATATTTCTATTTTTATAAGTCCATATACCGCCCAGTGTTGGGCAGCTGTTATTTCGAGTTTTAGTGCTCTTTCATCGATATTATCTACTGTATTCCTTAAGCAATCTTACAATACACACGTTCTTGAGCATGAGTCTTCTTTATAGAAGTGTGGAATGACCTATTTAGCATGTCTTTATACACGATGCTAGTTCAAAAGAAAGTTTTTAAAAACCCGGATTAAGGGCCGTTTTCATTAACAAATTGTTAATAAGAGTCAAGAGTATCCGAAACCGGCGAGCGTGTATGAAGAGAATTATGAATGTTGAGGAAGCGAGTGAAGTATGCAAGGATAGAGTTCTCTGGCACTCTGTTCTCTCAGCCTATCCTGCAAGTGATATGGCATGATGATATGTATATATCTAACATCCGTATTAGTGCTATTACCACTATTACGAAACCTAAAGTTTGCAATAAATATATTTATTCTTTTTTATGTTTTGACATAAATAATATTCCATAGATGTCCAAGGTTGGACACAGAACTAATCAAGGATGAATAACGCCATAATGGCCAGGTTTCGCAGGCAAATTGTCGATCACGGTTGGTATTATGATTTTTCCAATGAAAGTATTTCTGCCCGTTCCTTGAAATCCTATAGCTAATTATACGATATCCATGGAAAAGTAAGGAATAACAACATATTGTATTCTTAAGACACTGATAGTCTGTCACTCAGAGAGTCACACTGAGAGAAATTTACAAATTAAAAATATACAAAGAATGGATACAAATTAAAGAGAAAGAAAGGATAGAAATGAAAGAGGATACCCGCAATGCCACACTAATTTCATTTACATATCTATATATATAAAAAAAAGTTGTGTTAGTTACAACACTTATAACTCGAGAACGGCTATACCATTTTTTATGATTTTTATGTTTTTGAGTTTGTTGTCGTCGGGAATAGGATATAGGATATTAAAATATGATAATAATAAACAAAAAAAAATAAAAAAATCACCAATTCTAAACGTTCGTTTGTTGATGATGTAACTAATGGCAACTGATAGCTCACGTCATTACGTGGTCTAATGGTTTGTTTGGAAAATACCGCTAAAAGTTAAAATTATAATTTGGAAAATCCTAAAGTGCACGCCTTATAATTTTTATATTATTTATTATTTACTATTAGTCAATGCATATGCACGATAAATAAAGCGCTTTAATTATTTCATTGAGCAAGATCTGATCTACTAATATAAAATAAAATTGCACTTAAAAAAAAACAAAAAATTATGCGTGCGTATAAAGTACGTACACATATCAGAAGTGACACTTTGGCTAACTACTCTCTCTCTCCCTCTCTTTCTCTCTCTCCCTCTCTTTCTCTCTCTCCCTCTCTTTCTCTCTCTCCCTCTCTCTCTCTCTCTCCCTCTCTCTCTCCCTCTCTCTCTCCCTCTGGTGGCAAACGAGCAAGCAGCACACTTGATGGTAAGTGTCACAGTTACCCATGAACCTTTGCTATACCAACAGTATAAACTAGGCCGCTGCCTACCATTACAATCCCAAAAAAATTTCACTTCAAAAAGTTAGAGAAACACAAAAAAAACTGCAATATTTTTAAGATACTAAAGTACAATTTTGTACATGTAACAATTTTTCATTACTTAAATTAAATATTGTTAAATTTACATTATTTAAATTAAATAGTAATTTATCATTTACTATTAGTCAATACCATAAATGAAAAAAAAAAAATAATTTCGTGCCATTCTCGACGCAGTACTGAACATAGCTGTTCGTTTACAATAGGCTGTATGGGATCTATTTCCTTTGCCTGTCCAAATGGACGAACAAAAAAATGTAAACGAACCCAATTTTTATAAGGTATACACACACGGTACACTAATTACTAAGCAGTTTAGTTTTTTATTAATTGCAATTAAACGACAAAGAATTACCAAGCCATTTTCGAAAGGAAACCGCGCGTTATGATTATGAAGCTTTTAAAAAAAAGAAATATTTTGATACATTAATTTTTACGGTCGTATTCTTGCCAGATCCGGAATATTTTATCCGACATCTTCGAATATTTTTTTTAATCAACTATTTTCTTACTTTAAACAAAATAATTGATTTTTAAAAATATCAAATACGTTTAAACGAATGTTTTTTCTTGACATATGTATGATAATATTATTATCCTATAAGTGCAATGTGAGAAAATACAATAATTTTTAGGTTTAAAAAGTGCTTGATTTTCATATATCGAGAGTAGAGCAAGACTTCAACGCTTCGCTTATGAGGCGTGCAAAATTTGACCGGTCAGAGTTCGTTTTCTGTGAGTGTTACGAATATTTACGAATATTGTTATAATAAAACATATTATGTCTATATATTATTGTCATCAACAATGCCGCGACCAATAAAATCAAATCTTCCCCAACAAAATCGTAACGCAGTTAGAATTCGAAACATAACGAACATAACCACGACAGAAGAACAATTTATTGCAGGGGAAGACCGCCGTGTTAATATGGCCCAACTCCGTGCTTCTTAATCACAAGAGTAAAGCGAGGCAGGCCGTGAAATTGGCAATGCGAAGTCGTCGAGCAAATCTCAGAGATCAACGATCAGTTTATTTTCAACGCATATGAAGGAAAATGTCGTATAACACAAGGTAATTCTTCGTCTTGCTGGCACATTATTAAAATACTTGATTATTTGAATTTATATATTATTCATATTTATTCTTGATTCTCTACTACCTACTCTTATCCCAATTATTTGGGGTCGATACAATATGTACTCTTCTTTCATAGTACATATTGTAAAAGTTATTGGCAATAGTTTTATGACCGGCCGCCTACCAGAAATCAACCCTCCTTGGAAATGTAATTGTTGACCAAAAGGCATCAGATGGAGTTGGCCGAGGTCGTTATAAGGCTCTTAGTCGTCTTATACGACATCCACGACCAAAGTAAGGGTTGGTAGTATTTGTAGCCGCTACCACACAGCTAAAAATAACTTGATTTAATTTTAAATTAATCGAATTCTGCTTATCTCATTCATTAACTGCTAGGCGGAACGAAGTGTGCCGGGTTTGCTAGTACTTTATACATGTGACTTACTCGTACCCTTTGCGTGGTGATGAAACTAGAATACAAAATATCATCGTTTCTATCTTTGCCGCGGATATCATAAAAGACAATTAATTCATGTGAAAATAACATATCACAAAAGAGGGGAAAACTTTTTTTTAATATTAAACACAAACCCCATAAAATTCATATATTGTCGATGAGAATCTCGGTGGGCTCATCATTTTCTAAATTACTTCATTTAAATGAAATTGTATGTATATTACCAGTTTAGTAAGTATTAGCTAACAATGAGCTCTTCGAATTAAAATGTTTAAATGTTTTCAAAATATAATTAAAAAGAAGAACAAAAAAATATATATAAAAACTAGCTAACTTTCTGGGTGGGTTTGCGGATTTTATTGGCAGGCAGCGCCCTAGCTGTACGACAGTGATACTTACCATCAGGTGTGCTGCTTGCTCTTTTGCCACCATCAGCAATAAAAAAGAAAAAAAAAACAATAATAATATTTATTGCATATATGTATTCTGTCCTACGTATAGAATTTTTTGCGTATCAATATATCCTAATTCTGATAAAAGTGAAATTCTATTAGGGCAACGTTATATAACTAAAAGCTTTCATCCCTAGTTTTCATACCTAAGGGATCGTGTATGAACTCACGTGTTGAATGTACAAACAGCGGTATAAGCAACTGATTTTTAGATGTCATCAATAATTCAAGATCCAAATCACTTGTGGCAAACCACACGATTTCGTTTTGCATTTGAAATTGTATTGGACTTCGAAGCACTTCTAATACTCACATGTGTTATATTATTCAGTGTCAGTGACGTGATCTTTCGTAAATTTGTGTTTAAAGTGTGTTCAGTCCCTTTAATATTGAACTGGATGTTATTAAAACAGAGCCAACGTGTTAAATTACGAAAACATATGAGTAATATAGAAATGTGTTTAATAAATAAATATTAAAAAAAAAAATTGCTTATGGTGGTAAATGAGCAGCACTGACAGCAATGACAGCACACTTGGTGGTAAGTGTTACTGCCGCTCATGGACCTTTGCAATGCCAAGGGTATAGCTAGGCCGCTATCTACCAATACAAACCCCAAACCCACCAAGTTGGACTTCCGGCTCTCTCGCTCACCCAACAACACATTGCCATTCAGACGTCGATATTCTGCGAGAGTGTGGTACTACCCAGGACGGACCGGCCCGCGGCTGTAGACAGAAAACTGTCAACAGCGTAGTCTTACCACTAAAAAAAATTAAAAATGTATGATATGATTATAAATTGAAATTATCTGATTTTCGCGATAGTATTTATAGGTTAAAATAATGGTTGAATTAAAATTTGGTGACAGGGTGAGTATTATTCTATTATTTACTTATAAATTATGCTTTGCAACATAATAATTGACAAAATCATGTTTTTAAAAATTTAACTGCCAATTAATCGACATCTACAATTTTAACGCGATGAAATCATCTTTCGATGAAATTAATTGAACTTGCTAATTATTAACGAAGTCATGGCCAATGAAAGTGAAAAGGTATTCAATTTATTGCAATTAATTTGACAACGAAATCAAAAGAATTATACTGTATGGTAACTATTATTAACTATTAACATTAAAATTTACTAGCTGTCAGCCTATTGAAGTTTCTTATTGGGTATAACCATCCCAACAAGGGAAGTTATTATCAAAATCACCATAATTCACAATTGGGTTGGTGATCGGAATTCATGTTATAAATATCATATCCGTCCAGCAGCTCCTAGACATTCAGTCTTGACCATAGACCTTCTTACGAGAATGCCACTCAGAGTAACCCTGTGCCATCTGCAACCAGCAGCTCCCTGTGACGTTCATAATGTCGTTAGTCCATCTAGTGAGTGGGGTGGGGTTATCGTCTGCTGCGTCGACCAATTCATAATCTCTTTCTTTCCCAATGGTAGTCGGTTAAACGAGTGATGTGTCTGATTACCACTTCAACGTGCTAATTCTTCAGGCTTTGTCGGATACACTCTTTCTCCTACAGATTTCCGTATTCCGAATTTTATTATATAGAGAATTTCTGAACATAGACCTATAAAGGAAACTATAATAAAAAGAGGGTAACCATAGATCGAGCCGGGCTGTCTGGGTAACCAGAATAAACTGGAACCGAAGCTATAAGCGATTGATTGATTTTCCAATTAAGCTATCTTTAGTGTCTAAATTTACCTTCTTATTTGTTTTTTTTTATTGGCTAAAAACACAGAAAAATCGAGAATTCCTATAAATAAAACCCATTTTTTTTTTGCTTTGCGCACTCCTCGCACCACTCCGTTCGGGACGACAGAGGGGCATAAGAAGCACGCACACCCATAACCCACCCGTAAACCTCGCCTTCGTCGTTGTACCGGCCACCGGAGCAGCGTGAACTTGTCATCAGTGGCCGGCCCGACGGAATACCACCTGAGGGATAACCTCTCCTTGAGCGACGTGCCTGGGGGGGACGTCGGTCCTTCCTCGCGCGGTCAGCCTTTCGGCGGGTGACGGACTAATTGCCCGGTCCAGTAACCCGCGGCCTAGGCTAGGGCGGCGTCAGACGCAGGTAATCGCGCCTAATCCGCCCCAGTCGCTGGCGGCGGCTCGCGTCGTCGGGGAGACGCTCATCGCGCACGCGCCGCCTCCTTCCGCAAGACTACTGCCCCGCAGAAAACTGCGACCGCGTCCCAGTTCCTGACGCTGTCGAGTATCGCCCTGGCGATGGTCGGCTTCGTTAGGTCGGCACCGATGATTGCGACGAGTTCACGGCGCTGCTCTTCCCAGGCGGCGCAAGCCTCGAGCGTATGCTGCGCCGTATCCTCGTAGCAATCGCAATGGTGGCAGGACGGTGTATCCTCCCTCCTGACGATCGTGTGCAGGTACTTGGAGAAGCATCCATGCCCCGTCAAAACCTGCACCAGTCGACAGGAGAGCAGCCCGTGCCGTCGTTCCAACCACTGCATCAGCACCGGCTGGAAGGCCTCCACGGTCCGCACACCGAACCGAGACCTCTCCAGCCGGACTGCCCAACGGGCAATGACGTCTCGGCGGGCGTCGACGTGCTAGGTGAGCTCCCTCAATGAGACCACACCGCCCTCCGCTTGCAACCCCGACACCCGCCTATACAAATTGGCGAGCATCTCCGCCTCCAGGTCCCACGGGGGAGTCCCAGCCAACAGGCACACTGCCTCCGTCGCCACCGTGCGGTACTCGCGTATGGCCCTGACCGCTATGGCCCTCTGTGGTCGCCATAGAAGAGCCCTGAGTCGAACGGTCAGGGACCCCGCCCACACCGGTGCGCCGTACAGGGCCATCGACCGGATGACCCCCGCGGCGTACAGTTGTCAGCACGTAACGCTCGGTCCGCCCACATTCGGCATAAGCTACGAAAGGGCGGACGCCGCGCCGACGAGTCGCGGAGCAAGCCTGCGGAAATGCTCCCAAAACTACCAATGCCTGTCGAGCACTAGGCCCAAATACTTCATATGGGCCTGGACGCTGATGTCAACCGAATTGACGGTGATCGAAACGCCAAACGGAGGGCCCATGCGACCAACAAGAGGGCCTCCGTCTTATCCAAGGCCATCCTCAACCCCAGCGCCTCGATCCGCCTGACGATCTGTTCGGTACCGACAGTCGCCAGGCTTGCCGCCTCCAACGTCCCACCGCGAGCTGTGACGAGCGTGTCTTCGGCGTAACAGATCACGCCCAGCTCGGGTGGGAGGTTCCCTCTCAACGCCCAATCGTGGCCGATGTTCCACAGGGTGGGTCCGAGGACCGACCCCTGTGGGACACCGCACGTCATGGACGTTAGCACAACTTCCCCTACTCGGTTAGTGTAGAGGACGGTGCACCCCTCCATATAGTCTACCACTAGCCGCCTCAGGTAAACTGGCATCCATGGTATCGGAGCGGATGGTATCCCTGATGCAGCTAAATGGCAGACTATTGAATGCGTTGGCGATGTCTAGGGACACCACCAACAGCACTCTTCCGCCGGCAACGGCCTCAGTCGCCACGGCCCTCAGGCGCAACAGAGCTACAATCGTCGAACGACCCCTCCTAAACCCAAACTGGGCGTCCGATAGATCGGGCCCCATGCCGACGAAGTGCCGCTCGATGCGGGCAGCCAACACCCTCTTCAGTAGCTTACCCGCATCGTCGAGCAGGACAATGGGCCTGTAGGCTGAGGCCGACTCCAGAGACCGTCCCGGCTTCGGCAAGAGCACCATTTCATAGTAAACATCGCAGCCATTTCTGAGATTCTGAATACATGAAAATATACGAGGATTGCTCGTTTAAAGCTGTTAGATTAGATAGATAGATTAATAGTATTAGTGTAGTATTACCCTACATCAACACAAATTAATTAACTATCCACAGTTATTGATTGGTTGTATACATAGCGGTACAGTTGACCAACATCCAATCTTTGTCTTGTGTCAGGCACAAAGCATAGTTGATTGGAACCGCAATACCTTAGTACATATGCAAATATTTGTTTTAATTCAGGTATAGTCGACAACAATGTTACTTACATTGTTGTTTTGTATATGTTACTTACATTTGAATATATTAACAAGTATGTATATATGTTACTTAATAATTAATATTATAATTCCTACATAGATAATAAAATTATAATATATAAAATAAAGATAAAAAAATAAACTGTGTGGTACCGGCTACGAATACTACCAACCCTTACTTCGCTCGTGGATGTCGTAAAAGACAACTAAGTGCCTTACAACAACCTGGGCCAACTCCACCTGATGCCTTTTGGTCAGAAATTACATTTCCAAAGAGGGTTGGCATCTGGCAGGTAGCCGGTCATAAAACTAATGCTAATAACTTTTATAATACATACTATATGTAAAAAAAAATATTAATGAATTTGATAAATATAGTGATATTCACCGTGTGAACACTAGGAATAAGGATAATCTAGTTATCTATCATACTCGCCTACAAAAAATTAGTAGGTCTTTCATGGGGCAATGTATACGCTTTTTCAATAAACTGCCTAAAGATATCCAAGATATGCCAATGAATAAGTTCAAAAAGGCTATCAAAAACAGACTGTGCAGAAAAGGATATTACAGCATTTCGGATTATCTAAATGATAATACAAAATGGTTATGAGCAGCTCCTCTCTCAGCAATTGCCCTTTTAATGTTTATCTCTTACTCTTGTATTATTTGTATTATCATAATTGTACAGTGTAGCGCGTTTTGCCTAACGAGTTATGTATTTAGTTATCCAAGCTATCTGTTTCAAATTTATAGATTATGGTGTGGTCATGCTCACTGAAAAGGTCTCTGCTTGCGGTAGCTACGTGGAGCGGGTCTCTCCCTTCCCTCCAAATGAGGGGCGTGATGGCTGCTCTAATAGTTAACTCGTGATCGTGTGCCGGTTGTGGGATCTGGTCCAGCCATTTTTCTTTCTTTTTTGTTTTATAAATATTCTTAGTTTAATTTTGTATTATATACAAAATTTTAAAAATGAATCTTTACTCGAAGGGCATATCACTGGAACTAACATAAATTAAACATGTAACCAAACTCTTTTGTGAAAAATATAATTTAAAAAAAAGACGAGCCCACTGAGTTTCTTGCCGGATCTTCTCAGTATGTGGCTGCTTGCCGATCCGGTGGTAGATTAATAAAATTTAATTTAAAAAAAAAAAAACAATGTAAAATTGACAATATTTTATGTAAGTGCCCCTATGGGGCTTATGCAAAATAAATGATTTGATTTGATTTGATTTGATAATATGTACTATGAAAGAAGAGTACATATTATATCAACCCCAAGTAATTGGGATAAGAGTAGGAGAATGATGATGTTAGAGTAAGAATATAATTCGCCATCCCTTTATTATCCGTGATGAACAGAGCAAAAGTATGAAAACTCAAAATAATATGCGATACCTTTTTTTTGTGTGACTTACTTAGACAACTTTACCCGTTTAACTTTACGGCTTGAGCCCAGCATAGGGACGTATATACTGAGATGATGATGACGCTTTCGCGCAGTAGTCGTAAAAATAACTCAAAGATTAAGCAGATAACACCATCGCAAGATAAGTATAACTCAAATTAAAAGTCTTCCAAATTACTATATATATATATGTATATGCTGTGTGGATAGCAAGATAGAGTAAAAATAAAATTCATACCTTTTTCTTACCCTTGAGTGTGGTGAAGGACGACTAAGTAAAAAAAGAAATTCAAATTCAATTATTATGTATAAACCCTGCGAGGGCACTTACATATTGTCAGTATTAACATTTTAATTTAATCTAATAAACTACCACTGGATCGGAACTAGACCACTACTGAGAAGATCCGGCAAGAAACTCAGCGGGTTTGTCTATTATTTTTATTTATTTTAATTTTTTTTTATATATAAAAAGGAATGGTACCTACATGTAAGAAATAGCTCCAATGTGATGCCCTACGAACCTAATAGTTCAAATACAATGTAAAATAACTAATGACTGGACCAGATCCCACAAGCGGCACCCGATTACGAGTTAACTACTAGAGCAGCCATCACTCCTTTCAACCACCTTGGAGGGAAGGGAGAGACCCGCTCCACGCAGCTACCGCAAGTAGACCTTTCAGTGAGCATGACCAATACCATGTACTACTAACGCTAACCAAAGTCAAAATTCATTAGGCAAAACACGCTACGCTTTACAGGTATGTAAAATTATTTTTAAAAAAAAACAGTTTACAAAGACAAGGTAATTGCTGAATGAGGAGCTGCTCGTAGCCAGTCTGTAGTATCGCTTAGATAATCCCAGATTTTATAACAACCTACAGAGTCTGTTCTTGACAGCCCTTTTAAATTTATTCACAGGAATGCCACGGATATCTTTTCGTAATTTATTATAGAAGCGTATACATTGCCCCATGAATGACCTATTAATACTTTCGAGACGAGTCGTGTGTACAACTAATTTGTCCTTATTCCGATTAGTAACATAATGAATGTCACAATATATACTTTCAAGAAAACTCGAAATACTCGAAAGGTCAAATTTTCCTTCTCTTGCACAGATGTTGTAATAGGCTTATCATATTCCTTATTATATTCCACTCGACTCGATAACACCGACGGTAAGAAAGTGAAGGTGAATTGAATTGTTACTTCATCACTCGGAAAATTGTATAAATATACACAAAATTATTTTTAATAAACCCCACGCTAAGAAATAAATCCATATACCACGGGGGACTACACATATACATTAAAACACCCAAATTATATTTAGACAAAGAACGATAATTTGCGATTATCACAAGAAATAATCTGCTTGGGGATCGAACTCACGATACTCAATACTTGAGTTCGATACTTAAACCACTCCACCATATGTACAAACTTTTAACGCCTGAATCTAATAAAAACAAAATTATATGCATTAGTCTCACTAAATAAAATAGGGAGCTAAAGCAAGATCCACGTGAAGAGCTTTGGACAATCGAACCATTGTGCATAGTCCCAGGAATAATGGCGTCTATTGTTCTTAAACAAATGAGCTCGTTCAGTTGCAATGCCGTGCAGAAAAGCATAATAAAATAGCAAATCTCATTTTCAACATTCACACCAAATGTTTTCAAAAGTCTGCAATACAATTCTCTAAATAGATTATTTTAATTAAAAGTTTTTTTTTATGAAACTAGTGAACTTAAAATAAAAGAATTATGTATATTTTTAATAGCTTTTTAGAAAGAAAGAAAGAAAACATATTTTATTTGGCGTTGAGCCACACAATTTACATGACAATCCTTATATGTAAAATAAAAATTATAAATACAAAATATAATCAACCATTAGATACTTATAGGTTAGTCATATTATATTTATAGTTTATGCATACTCAGGAAAATATGGTACCTTACAGTACAATCAGTGTGGCATCGTGCATCGAAAAGATCACAGCTCGGTATGTGTTAAAAGTTCAAGTATGTATGTATGTTTAACTTCCCTAAGCCAATCCTATTCCTTTATTCAAACATTCAAACATTCGATATTGACTGCGACGCCACCAAAGCAAAACGAGTTTAGATTTCATGCGGCGAGCTGCCGGTCGCAAAAATGTATGCTATCGGAAAAACACTGTACAGCATCTCTAGAGAATCTGTACAGCATCTAAAATTATATTTGTGGTCAAATTGGCAGTGGCTTTCTAGTGCCAATTTGTTCTCGGAACATTTCAACTTGAAGGCTATGTGGCCAATTTTAAAACTATTGGAGTGTAGCGGTCAGATTCTGGAATTTATTGAACTCAAAGTTTTTTTTTATAAATCATACATACATACATATCATCGCGCCATATCCCTTGCAGGGTAGGCAGAGAGAACAGAGTGCCAAAGAACTCTATCTTTGCATACTTCACTCGCTTCCTCAACATTGTATTTATAAATCATCATCATTTTTTTTATAAATCCTGCTTAAAAAAGCTTTCATCTCAGGTAATTTATGTCCCAGTGCTATGTTCAAGTCCCCTCCACAATATGAGGGAAAATGAACTGCTATACAATACTGGTCAGATGGGTTGTTGTAGGGTTTTATATCGAGTATTCTTTCTCCTGCATAGATATTGTATGCGTAAGCATACATCACTCCTTGATCCTTGTTTGCGACATACACAGACAAGATCAGGTGTTTAATTATACCCTTAATCCGTCACCACATAGAAATAAGCTTTATTTTTTTTATTATTACACTATATTCCTGCTTAAAAGTACCAAACGGTCAATACCTTTGGGTCAATAAAATTTAAGTATTTGTTTTTAATATTAGAATTACAGTATTTTTTACTATATGCTATAATAAAAAAACTGTTGTTAGTTTAATGACTTCTAATGTTTACGCGAGTATTACACATTTGAAATAAAACTACTTCTACGGATTCTATTGCGGATTCGGTCACGGGAGGACTGGTACTCCCGTGACTATGATCACTGTAAAGTGTTCGAAACGTTGGCAAATTAAAAATCAAATACAAACGCGATAGAATCCGTAATAGTACTTTTATTTCAAATGTTATTAGTTTATATAATAGCTATAATATTTATTTTTGAAATTTCTGCTGTCTGTGTTTTGTTCTGACTAATCTTAGAAATTATTAAAATAATTGTGCACTTTCACTGACAGATAGCTAGTTTATAATGAAACATAGAACCTCCTCCTTTTTGAAATCGGTTAAAAAGAAACTTAGGTTATCTTTATTAAAAAAAATAGTCTGCTCGAGGAAATGATCTTGACAAAGTTTAAGATTCCTGATATTTACGCAAGTAAGTATTATGATATAGCGTTCATGGTCCTCCCGTGACCATGAACGCTATATAATGTTCGAAACGTCGGACAATTAAAAGTTAAATACAAACGCGATAGAACCCGTAAAAATAGTTTTATTTCAATAAATATCAATAATTCAATAATTCAAAATTAGAAATTATAAAAGTGAAGGTAAAAATTAGTACCACTTAATATACGTTGAGACCATATCCACCCATCAGACATGGTTCCAAATATCACGCTTACTAATACAATCTTCTGCAGAAAACCTAATAACACATTTGCCTAGGTATAGAATTAAATCTAATATAACACTCTTAGTCTACCAATTAAATATCTTGATATCGCTTATATTATCTATAAAATACATACTACTTGTATGTCTACATATCAATACTCGAAGCCTTTGAAACATTACCACTAACATTCACAGTGCCTTGAATGCTCAAATAAAAATTGAAAAGTGGGTTCTATTCGAAAATTGTAGGAAATTACATTTGTGTCCTCTCCGCTTGTCGGGAATCTGATTTGTTCACCACCTAACCGTTGGATTCAATTTGACAAAGCTTTTACATTTAGAAAATTTCCTCATTTTTGTAATTTTGTTTGTTCTGATTGCTGTATATAGAAGAATAAGATTTGGTTCATACTTGGCTCGACCGGTCATACCAAAAGCTTGTATCTGACCAAAGTCTCTGTCTAGTGTGTTTTATCATTAATAACTGCACTAAAACGAGCTCTAAGTATTGCCCTTAGAATAAAGTTAAAAGTCGCTCAGCGTGATATAAAACAGGCGACATGAAGCCTAACGTGGGTTTGAAGAGACTGCAAATAAAAAGACTGGCAACTGTCCACCACTTATATATACAAGTATGTGTTAGTGTAATATTTGCTGCCACGACCTCCTTCATGACGTAGACATACAGAGGTATGCGTATAATAGTCTTGCAATTATTATGAAGGAGCGCTAATATCTTCATCACTACGCTTCCAAGTTAGGTTGCTGATATATATGTAATTGTTTTTTTGGATTTCCAAGAAGAGCGCTGCCTTTCGTTCTACTGATATCCATTTACTTAGTTTATACGACTGCTACGTAAAAGTAAAAGGTGGCAAAACATTTTATTCTTAACCTGTCATCACATGAAGAAAGTTTTAATTTTTTTTATTGCTTATGGTGGCATAGGAGCAAGCAGCACACCTAAAGATAAGTGTTACTGCCGCCCATGGACCTTCGCAATACCAAGAGTATAGCTAGGCCACTACCTACCAATATGAGCCCTAAACCCACCCAGTTGAGCTTCTGGCTCTCTCGCTCACCGAACGAAGCGCAACAGCATGTTTCCATTACTGAGACGTCGGTCTTCTGCGAGAGTGTGTTACTACCCCGGACGGACCGGCCCGCAGCTGTAGACAGAGAACTGTCAACGGCGTGGTTTTACCACTATTAAAACCACTTTCATGAAGGAAAGTAAGGTGAATTTGTATAATAGCTAACTAGCAGGAGTCCACTCAAATGATGGATAATGGATTTTTTTTATAGGCTATGGTCTAGATACACTTCGCTAAAACCGTCTAGTGACAAAAGCATAGCGTGCATCAATGAGGCAACATTCATAAGGAAACTTACCAATACTACTTGGACTTTTCAAGGAGGAGGTCTTAGAAATACCACGATTAGTCGAAATTGGGTCTGGGTCAAATACTATGGGTGGTCACCGAGGGAAGGAAGGTGTCAGAAATGTCTCACGTAGTATGAAAACTTTCCTTAACCTACTGAATTATCTCCTCATCGGCATTTGATCTGGCCTTCAGTCTCTTGGCATCGGTGCTCCATCCGGCATAGTGTCATATTATGTACCCCTGACCATTATGGTTACATTTAAAATCTAACGAATAAACTTTATTTGATGATTAAAACAAAATTATCTTTACGGATTCTATCGCTGAACGCTCGAACACTGTACATGGGGTTTATGGTCACTCTTGTGAGTCCACATTAAATATGAATGCTATGCGACTATGAATGCTGTAAAGTGTTCCTAACGTCGGATAATTAAAAATCAAATACAACCGCGATAGAATCCATAAAAATAGTTTTATTTCAAACGTGTAATACACGCGTAAACATTAGAAATTCATTTGATGATTGAAAAACCGTCCCTTAAATAAATCAAAACCTATGTATAAACACATTTAATGTAAACATGGGATGAAAGGACTCATTCATGTTATTTAATCGATTTTCATGTCATGTTTAATCGACTGTGTAGAGAAATAATATAGAGTGTGTATATTGGAGACATTGCTTTTAAGGGTGGTTCTAACGATTGGACGTAAAAAATAGGGTTCATCAATTTACTAATTTATGTAACAATACCACGTTTAATTATTTTGATATGCCATATATCGCAATCTGTTAGGCTGACCAATCGCATACATAACGACGGCGTAAAAGAGTGAGTAGGTATGAAAGAAAGTATTGGTGTAAAGATGCGAAAGGGAATGCTGGAAATGTGGAAAGAATGCCGAACGAACGTCTGATTAAGAAAATGTACAATGCGAATGTGTAAGGATGTAGGTACCGGGGGAGACCGAGACTAACCTACCTAGACCAGATTGGTCACATACTGAAGGAAGGTGGAGTCAAGAGTCTCCGAAACCGGCGAGCGTGTATGAAGAGAATTATGAATGTTGTGGAAGCGAGTGAAGTATGCAAGGATAGAGTTCTCTGGCACTCTGTTCTCTCTGCCTACCCTGCAAGGGATATGGCGTGATGATATGTATGTATGTATATATCGCAAAGTTTTACATCTATGAGAATTATTTATTCACAGACTAGATTTCGTCTGCGGCTCTGTACATATTTCTTCTCATCTGTTTGAATGACTTATTTCCTTGGCAAAAATAGAGCACAGTAGAGTGTAATTTAATTATTTCAGCATAGAATCTATTCATCATATTTAGTAGGATTAGGTTAATTAAAAACAAAAACTGGATTTGAAAATAGCTATTTATTAAGAATTACTACTATTACTTGAATTATCAGCGTCGCGAACATTAATAATTATTTCCTCATCAATCAAAGTGTCGAAATGTACATCTCTGTCAAAATCTCTATTCGATTAATTGTATTATTCTAATATTTTTACCGATTATTTGGATATTCGTGAATTGGAAGTTGTCAAGCACTACTGTATAGAACGTGATGAAGTGACATTGTTAGGTCGTGAATAACAATTACTATTTATCATGTTATTTTTATTTTAAATTATTTTTACGAGTTTCAACATTAGATTAATGGTCTTTGAAAGAGATAAAGCCAGAACAGATGTAAGAGTAAAAATAGGTAATGATGTACCGGAACAAGTGGATGAATTTATATATCATGGATGTGGATTTAGCCGAGATGGAAGGTAGGTACACCACTGATATAGAGCGAAGAGTGAATGCGGGAAATAGAGTGAACGAAGCGTTGGGGCAACTTCTCGGTAGCCACTACCTCAGCCAGAAGGCACGTGTAGCAATACATAACTTGTGCTTGTCCCAACATTACTGTATGGAAGCGAGTGTTGGGTATGCAAAAAAGAATATGAAAGTAAAATTAATGCGGTCGAAATGCGATCTCTACGGAAAATCTGTGGAGTTAGGCTGACCGATTGCATTCGTAACGACGACGTAAGCGAGCGAGTAGGTATGAAAGAGAGTATTGGTGTAAAGATGCGAAAGGGAATGCTCCGATGGTTCGGACATGTGGAAAGAATGCCGAACGAACGTCTAGTTAAGAAGATATACAATGCGAAAGTGAAAGGATGTAGGTACCGGGGGAGACCGAGACTAACCTACCTAGACCAGATCGGTCATGTACTGAAGGAAGGTGGAGTCAAGAGTCTCCGAAACCGCCGAGCGTGTATGAAGAGAATTATGAATGTTGAGGAAGCGAGTGAAGTATGCAAGGATAGAGTTCTCTAGCACTCTGTTCTCTCTGCCTACCCTGCAATGGACATGGCGTGATGGTATGTATGTATGTATTATTGTACAAGAAAGTCACCCGCAATGTTAATTATGTAAATAACTTAATAGTTGTTTAAAATTTCAGATTTAGTGTTTACAATCATGTGTATACGTTTGACCGAGGTTATTGTGTATTAAAAAATGCAAAACTTCAAAATGCACTTCTTAGATTAGATGAACTATAATTGTCAATAGAAATAGGTTTTCTTTTTTTATTTTGTAGAAACAGTGGTTCACCAATCATTATAAAATCATAAGATGACAAAAATAAATGTACTATTTCTAATACAACTACAGTCCACTACGTAAAGTTTAATGCTTCGTGGGAGGTAGTTACCCTATTGAGCAGGCAATTCAAATTTACGTGTTTAATATTAAGATTTTAATACCAAAATTTTGATATCTCGATTGTTTTCAGAAAGTTCTTGAAATAATCTTGAGTAAATTTCAAAAATTCAAAAAATTCCTTAGAATTTCAACAAGATAATTTTGTCAAACTTTAAATTTTAATTCAAGATCTACAAGTATATATAGGCAACATAATGTAGTATTTCTCCGCAAGTAATGACTTTTTTATTCCACTTGACAAAAATTGATTCTTACCAAAATTATTGAACGATAAAATTCTACTCAAATAAATACGTAAATTAAGGAAACGGAATTTGACAGTTAATTTAAACGAATCCTTCGTTACTAAGTGGAAAATACAACCACAGTCCATCACGTAAAGTTTAGTGCTTCGTGGAAGGTAGTGACTCTATTGAGCAGGAAATTCCAAACTTCGCGTTTAAAATTAGGTTTTTTATACCAAGATTTTGATACCTCGATTGTTTTCAGAAAGTTCTTAAAAAAAAAATCTTGAGTAAATTTCAAAAATTCAAACAATTACTAAGAATTTCAACAAGATATTTTTTGTCAAATATTAAATTTGAATTCAAGATCTACAAGTATATATAGGCAACATAAGTATAATATTTCCCTGCAAGTAATGACTTTTTTATTCCACTTGACAAAAATTGATTCTTACCAAAATTATTGAACGATAAAACTCTACTCAAATAAATACGTAAATTAAGGATATGGAATTTGACAGTTAATTTAAACGAATCCTTCGTTACTAAGTAGAAAATATATTCTTTAAAAATCCTTTGCATTGCACGTTCTCTTTGAGATCTTCGTACCTGAATAACGGCTATTATTTCTCACTGACAATACAAGCTTTGACGATAAAAGTTGAACATCTCTTTGAAACCTAAAGTATCAATTATCACAGAGCGTTAACTCTTAAATGCAGCTCAAAGTGTATTTTCATAGCAATTTTATTTTAAATTTACTCTTTAGTAATGCAAACTTTTTATTAAGTTTATACAGTAGTCCGTTTTTAGATCTCTTTGGTCGCTCATGCTCTCTATGTATTTTTAAGATAAAATAATTAAAAAAGAAATTAAACTCAATCATTTCAAATTTTATTGCTTTCTTTTAAAATGAGACAGCATAGGGTAAAATAGTATGAAAATCCAAAAGTGCACGCCTCATATAATATATATTAGTCAATGTCATAAATGAAAGAAAAAAATCTTTGAACGAACGCCATACATAAAGCGCAGCGTAGCGCAAAACATAGCTTGCAAGCATTGTAAACGAACCCATGGCTGTATGGGATTTGTTCCCTTTGCCCATCCGAATGGGCGAGCAAAACCAAAAAAAAAATATAAACGAACCCAATTTTCATAAGGTATACATACACTAAAGACTAAGCAATTTAGTTTTTATTAATTGCAATTAAACGACAAAGAATTACCAAGCCATTTTCGAAAGGAAACAGCGCGTTGCGATTATGAAGCTTTTAAAAAAAAGATATACTGCGATACGTTAATTTCTACGATCGTGAGAGTGTCAGATCCATATGGCCAGACATCCGAACGACCTTGAATATTTTTTTTAATTAACTTTTTAATTTAAAAAAAATAATTGCTGCTTAAAAATATCAAATACTATTAAAAAATGGTAGAGAGGAAGGAAGACCCACCACTTTCCTACGGTTAATCGATATGCCGTACACCTCAAGAAAGGAAGGAATACGGGATGGGATCAAGGTGGGTGATGGGTATAAGGAAATCGTACTCCTGTGATGAGCACCGCCTCCAGAACTTCTACTTGCAATTACAGACAGTAGACTTGAGTATTTGATATAAATTTCAGCTTGATACCTCCACGCGTTCCTGAGAAAACGGGTCTTGACAGACAAACAGACGGACGAATGGACAACAAAGTGATCCTATAAGGTTTCCGTTTTTTCCTTTTGAGGTACGGCACTCTAAAAATATCAGAAATTTTGTATAAATTCGGTATATAGTTTCGCATACATATAAACTATGCAAGTACAACTCAAGACCTTAAAATTAATCTGATAAAGCAATCAGAGAAATTGCTCTAGATCGCTTGCGATTTTAATGCGTCTATCAAACGGGATTAGTTTAAGCCTCAGATTGAATAGCAATCAAAATTTTAATGATTGAGAAGTACTTCTCTGATAATTCTGTAGGTAGGACTTAATTGGCTATTCGTGATAGGTATCGGTTAAAATTAATATTTATTATCATAACTTTCAACTCGGTTGGGCAGCTTTCGGGCAACTTAAGAGGATTTTCTCATCCAACATAACTCAGTGTCTGAAAACACAGATCTATGACCAGTGTGTGTTACCAGTGATAACTTATGGCACGGAAACGTGGTCCCTTAATGTAGGCCTCATAACCAGACTCAAGGTCGCTCAGCGTGTTATGGAGCAGGCTATGGCCGGGATTTCTCTGCGAGATAGAATCTGAAATAGGATATCCGCATAAGAACGGGTGTAACCGACATAGCACGAAGAATTAGCACGCTGAAGTGGCTATGGACAGGCCACATCGCTCGAAGAACCGACAACCGCTGGGGAAGAAAGGTTCTAGAGTGGCGACCAAGTACCGGACGACGCAGTGTGGGAAGGTTGCTGGGCGTCGATGGCTACAAGCGGTTCAGGACCGCACTCTGTGGCGTAACATGAAGGAGGCCTACGTCCAACAGTGGAAGGCAGTAGACTGAAATGATGATGATGATCAGAACTTTATTTGTACCCAAAAGATTAACATTTTATTTCAATTGTACTCATCAATATATTATATTAAGAATATAATTTGCAACGAATCCCTACTGTCTCGTGAGAGTTGTAAAAATTAGCTGAGGGATCAACAAAAATGGACATCAGCATTCTTCGGGAAAACATAATAACTGCCATCGCCAATCCACCTAACAAGCATGGCAATTATTTCGATAGGCTGTAAATGTATGAATGGGAAAAAAGGATGATTATAAGCAGGACTATAAGAACACCATGGATCTTTCAAATCTACTATGCGCCCGTTCCTTCCCTTTTAACCGGATCATTAACATCGTGAGTATTGGATTCCAATTATCAAACAACAGCCTTTTCCCTAAATGATGTCGCGTTGCACTGAATAAGGCATACCTTTGCGATGGGTTTTATCACCATTAAGTTCTATGAAGATGTATTTGTTAAAAAAAAGTCCTGAACTCGTAAAAGAATTTCATTCAGCTATCGGTACTTACACCATACGAAGCAGTTCTATACTACACCCATATCTACTGTATTCAAATAAGAACTACTTTGAGTTACTGTGGCAAATTTGAAGTGGATATCCTCCCAAAACGAGTTAAATATTAATTTGTTCATAGCAAATACGAGTTTTGCCAATGTTTTACTTGTATTTATTTATAGCATAAAAGATTAAACTATATCTTATATAAATTTTAATACTTCTATAATTTGCTATTCTAACTGTCAGTATTACTGTTAGCATTTATATTGAGAATTTCAAATAATTCGATTATTTCCAACTAGGTCATTGATTATTAAACACTCTCTTTGAACAAAGGTTACCAAGATAGCCTATTTTTAACGTATTATTTGCGTAGTGAATATTAATGAAATATAATTTATTAATTATAAGCTAATGAAACTCTTATTTTGATAATTACAAATCTTTTACGTTTTATATTTGTTTTAAGAATAATATTATAATTATTTCTTTGAATTATTATTTTTATCTTAAATTGAATGGCTTTGAGATCTGTATACAAAGAGAATTTAGTATTTCAGTTATATAAGCTATGCATAAATATTAATAACAAAATTTTAATAATTTATATGTATAATACCTATTAAAAAATTTGGTTAAATAAATATTGAATAGATACATAAAATTAAATAATAATAAGAAGTATAAAAACGTCTTTATTATTCACTAGCTTCTGCATGCGGCTTCGCCCGCGTAAAAGGTTACTATCCTAAAGTTTTTCATCCCCTATTTTTGTTTTTTTAACTCCTTAAGAGTAATATTTTACGAAATTTTAATGTCATATTTATTTATATCTAATCAATAGCCTAAAAATAAGTTACAAGGTTATTGCTTTAAAAATGACGATAATTTCTTACAACGTTTCATCCCCCTTTACAATCCTTTTTTGCATTAAAAAGTGGTCTATGTCCTTTTTCAGGTTCTAGACTATCTGTGTATCAAATTTCATTTAGATCGGTTCAGTAGTTTTGGCGTGAAATAGCGATAGACAGAGTTTTTTTTAGACTTTTTTTTTAGACTTTCGCATTTATAATATTAGTAAGGATTAATATTGAGGTAATTTTCGCGTAACCAATTTCGGTAATATTAATTATTATAGTTATTGTTTGGTAATGTTGGTATAAACATGGCAAGTACTTTGTTATCTTTTTGTTTAATATGATCATCATCATCATCATTCTTCTCCTCCTATCCCAATTACTTGGGGTCGATACAGTATGTACTCTTATTTCATAGTACATATTGTAAAAGTTATTGACAATAGTTTTATGACCGGCTGACTGCCAGACGTCAACCATCCTTGGGAATGTAATTGTTGACCAAACGGCATCAGATGGAGTTGGCCCAGGTCGTTATAAGGCTCTTAGTCGTCTTTTACGACTAGAGCCTTATAACGACCTTTCCAAGAGCAAAGTAAGGGTTGGGAGTATTCTTAGACGCTATCATTCAGCAGTGTTGTTTAATACGATCATCATAAAGATTTTCAAATGTTATCATCATCAATAAAAAGTTTTTACTATCTAGTATCAGTTTACGTAATAAAATATGCAAATACGTTAATTATATATGTTTTTTTTTCTATTATATTTTTTTCTTTAGGTCTATGCTATTTGAAATAAGTAACTGGTATTCTAATTATTAAAATAATATTACCTAATCATTATTTTAATGATTGTAATAAGTAGAATATCTTATTTCTCCATTTTTCTCGTAACGATCTAGTGTTTAGTGTATGTGTCTAAGTATTTGGTATCTGCTGGCCAAAATGGCAAAAACATTCTACAATTAGATCAGATGTCAGGTTCAGGTTATGCATATGCGCATATAAACATGCAATATCTGAATGACTGAGCTCAGCAATATTTTTAAAAAATTGTGTTTCTTTGGAAAATATATTAAGATATTAAAAAGTTATAGATCAGACTGCTTATTTTCTTAACTGACATACTTCTGTTCTTGATGACAAGGCCCAAATTTACCTTCATATTCTAGTTATATTTTTTCATTATCTGAAAAGATTGATAAAACGACATTTTCTATAGATGTAACACTTTATCGAACACGAAATCTCCTGTATACTAAATGTCATGGAATATGTTGATAAAATCTATGCAAGAGAAGGGAAACTTGAAATAAGAGTCGCCAACTCGTCTGACCATCGTGATTAAACTTCTCTCCTACCTTGGAGAAAGTGATGATGATAACAATGAAGCAGCCAGTCATAAAATTATTACTAAAACTTTTGGAATATGTACAATGGAAGAAGAGTACATAATGCGTCAACCCCAAATAATTGGGTAGCCATAGCAGGATGAACGATAATGATAAGTACAAAAAATCATAGATGGGGACACCGTAGCCGGGATCGATACAAGACATCTACCACCGACCACTAGACCATTTTTACAATCATAAAAATGTATTTGTATTTTTTTAATATATTTTTTTTTTTCAAATCAATTTCCAGATGGCAACAAATAACTTTTAGTTACCCTATTCACAGCAAACAAAGCAACAACACTATTGAACTTGAATAAAATAAACATAAATATTTTGTAAACAGTTGCCAATGGAATAAAATATTGGTTTGCATTAACATTCAAGTTAAAATGTTGGTTCACCCGGAGCTCTGTGAGAATAAATAAATTAGATGTTTAAAATAAAACAGAATAAACTCGAATTGAAAACGTTAGCGACTCAGTCATTCGCAAAAGGAAATAGAATCCTAACAAGATTGACTTCAGCGTTCGCGTATTTGTCAGCAATCTATTAGACTTTAGGTGACCTAGATTATAGACTAGTTGGGTAAATTTTCCTTAAATTTACACTTTCTATTATGTATTCTTGAAATAAAACTACTTTTACGGATTTTATCACGTAAATTACCGTGTAATAACTTTTTACGCGCCTGTTCTAAGATCAGCGCTAGCGCTTCCACCTATGTTTTTCTTGCAAGGTATTCTCACAGACGTGGGAATGGTCACGACATCTCTTCAAGAAATTTAGCGATGTTGTATATCTTGCACGCTTCGTATAAAGATACTCTAACTGGCGTATTTTATTTGAGATTTCCAGTCCGTACTGGCTAACATAATGATTTCTAATGTTTACGCGAGTGTTACACAATTGAAATAAAACTACTTTTACGGATTCTATCGCGATAGAAACCGTAAAAGTAGTTTTATTTCAAGTATATTCTTGTTCAACGTATATGTTCCACATTAAGATACAAAACTTCTGAGGAGGCGATCGAACTATTATATAACACTCGTTTATCGTAATTTAATTTAATTTGGAGTTTCTTATCTTGCAATATTGTTATCCACTTTCATGTTTCTAGACCATAGTTAGACCATACCAAAAATCTCAGTACCAATAGTCCACCCAAATGGCGAAAGGAGGAACAGTACGGCAGGTTATGCGGATTTACGCTGTTCTTTCTATCAGTTATATATCAGTTATATATAGTTGTGCGGTTTAGGCGAGGTATGATCGAACCCTATGGTTATCCTATCCCACCTGCGCCTGATGCCGCCCTAGCCGAGGCATCGGATGACCGAACTTGGAATTAATTCGGTCGCCCAGAGTGAGGCCACCGCGTGAGAAAGACGCCCATCAAGACTTATTGTTCGAGATGACAGAGCATCGACTCGAGTTTTGTGTCTACAGCCGCAAGGCGGTCCTTTCACAATAGCACCACATTCTTGCAGAAAATTGACATCTGAGTAATAGAAATGTACTGTTACATTTCGTCCGACTGACAGAGCCGACAGCCCAATTTTCTGGGTGGGTTTGGAATTCAAATTGATAGGCAGTGACCTAGCTGAACCCCTGATATTGCAAAGTCCACTGACGGCAGTACGCTTGTCATCTGGTGTGCTACTTGCTTGTTTATCGCAACAAAAAAGTGTATTATATTTTTGAATTGTGAAGTATATATACTAATTTCAAGGATGGACGAAGGAGAGAGACTCTTGCAGAAGATAGGCGTCCGAGTAATGGCAATGTGCTATTATGCTTCGTTTGGTGAGCGAGAGAGCCGGAAGCCCAACTGGGGTGGGTTTGGGGTTTGTATTGATAGGCAGCGGCCTAGCTATACCCTTGGTATTGCAAAGGTCCATGGACGGCAGTGACACTTACCATCAGGTGTGCTGTCTGCTCGTTAGCCACCATAAGCAGTAAAAAAAATTGAACAATATAATATGAAAATCAACGCATAGTAGAACTTCTACTATTACCTGTAATATGGTTATTATTTTTTGCGCGTTATTGAATTGGTTTTCAATCTCAACGTGAGCGGGTTATATATCAAAAAATGATGTGATGTCATTGAAATACATTATTCAATTGATTATTGGACAATTTTTACGCAATCATAAAATACTGAGTGATTATAATCAGAATTTTATAATTGAAATACTTTTGTTTTTTCTTCTTTGGCCCATGTATGACCTAAAACCTGGGCACAGGCATCCTTCATAAAAAGGGTACAATATACGTTTACATCGTCTCACTGTGGTTGGGCCTCCTCTAAAATAGGAGTGAAACTGACTTACAATACCATGCTGGTCAAACTGGGTACAAGTATAGGAATTCATTGCGAGTTTAGGTTCTCTTGCATATTTACACATATTATAGGTGTACCTTAGTCATCTTTACGATATTCACGGGCTAGAATTGAAGTGGTGAATTGTATTCTTACTCCGTCACTACAAGATATCCTATATATTTTATTATTTAAAACAGTTTATTTCTTTTAATTTATAAAAAAGGAATATTGTTATTTAATTTAGTTGCAGTCATCATAAGCCACATAATATCTATTTTTTTAATAGTGTAATAATCGACTAAGAATACAATATTTATTGTCACTACAATATTTATCACTGTCATATGTCACTAACAACTGTGTGGTAGCGGCTACGAATACTACCAGCCCTTACTTTGCTTGTGGATGTCGTAAAAGACGACTAAGAGCCTAATAACGACCAGGGCCTACTCCATCTGATACCGTTTGGTCAACAATTATATTCCCAAGGAGGGTTAACGTCTAGCAGGTGGCTGATCATAAAACTATTGCCTATAACTTTTACAATATGTACTATGAAGGAAGAGTACATAATGTATCAACCCCAAGTAGGTAATTGGGATAAGACTAGGAGAACGATGATTCCTGCCCCGCTGATCTCCTAAAAAATAACAGCAAAGAACTTCACTACAAGGGAATGCAAACTCTTATGCCTCTTTGGTCAATGTCGTTGTATTCAAATTTTCCACGCAGTTCTAAAAAAAACAAATCAAACAAGGGATACTTAGGCTGTTGAAACCGAAAGAATCCGTCACCGAACTGAAACAGAACTGGAACCCATTAAAATATACAACGGCTATTTCTACCATACATAATCTATTAGTTCAACGAATTACTAAGAGATTAAAAAAACAAATCATCAATTTGTCGCAAAGGATTACGCATAGGACATTAAGAATGTTTTTAAACTGTCTGTTAGCTTGGGACATAATCCTTTTGTTTTACTAAGTCTTTAAGCATTTTGGAAGGTACTAAAAGGCCTAACGAACACCTTCTGGTATTCCGCGTTACGATGTTTACATTTCTTGAATAAAAACGATGTTATTCGCGAAGTTATTATTTTTTTTTTAACTATCTAACGAATAATTGCATTTTTTTTTTCTTAATTAATTTCACATATAATTCTCTGCGGTTGACGTAAATTATTCGCACGATGATCTTCATTCGCGACACTTTTTGGTAATGCAGTTTCTTTCGACCGGAAAGGAATGTGTGGTTTATAGGTTTCTTTCCTTTTTTGTACTCTAACAGAGCTTAATATCATCATCATCATCATCATCACAAACCTTAAATGTCCCACTGTTGGGCGCGGGCCTCCTCCGTAATGGGAGGGAAATTAACCTACTATACCACGCTGGTCAGACGTGTTGGTATAGGGTTTTGTTTCGAGTTTTCCTTCTCTTGCACAGATGTTATATGCGTTTTATATCCCTTAGTCGTCTCGTACGATCACCCACGGGTAAGATATGGGGTGGTGAATAATATTCTTAGTCCGTCACCACACGGAAAGCTTACTATGGATACAATTAATTCAAGTCTGATCCTGAGTTGTAATAAATTGTACGACAAGCTATAAGTAATTATTCTATCTTATGGGGACACAAAAATACCTACTCTATAGAAGGTAGCCTTCCCTCTTACTACGGAGGAACTTTAAACTCAACAGTGGAACGTACGAGTATATTCCTGAAATGATAAAAATCTGTAAAGGCAATGAAACAGCGACAACATAAGACCCTTATTAGTACTTGTATTATAAAACCGTTTTGTAGTCTCAGAAAGGTATAAATAACTAACGAGCTTTAAAAAAAAATCTAACCAGTTGAATTTTGGAAAATAAAAATTCACTTGCCTTACAAAAAAACATTGCGAGGTGAATAATTGATGGGAGGTTAGTCAGATAAGTCAAGAAATCCTTACCTGTGGCCCGTTCAATTGGCGGAGGGAGGTTATTGGTTCCCGACCTTTAAATTTATCACCACCGATTGCGAAGTGTGGTTATACCATGGTCTCTCTATCTCTTCATCTCAGCTCATATACCTACGTCTAATTCTTGGGCTCGCACCTGTTCCAATTTGGAGGAGGTTCGAGCCCCGTAATTATAAGGGAATAGACCTATTATACCACGCTGGTTAGATGGGTTGGTATAGGGTTTTATTTCGAGCTTTCCTTATCTCGCTCGCTCTCGTTATCCTCGTATTATATCCCTTAGTCGTCTTTTACGACACCCACGAGCAAGAAAGGGGGTAGCGAATTGTATTCTTACTCTGTCACCACACGAAAATTGTATTCTTACTCCACCATTATACGGTAATCAGCCCCGAAGCTAATATCTATATGACATTTTATATTTTACACGATATTCTAATCATCAGCACGTTTTATACCATGTCCAACATTCTATCGTTACTATGTAATAGTACAATAGAAAACCTTCGTCGAATATTTTATGAGCTAATAAAACTTACAACGCGTATATGGCGGTCATATTCTTCGTTCACTTTAATAGATTTTCTTAGAGAATAAAGTTTCATATGTTGTTTTATTTTGATGTAAACTGATATTGTTTTGAAACTATACGAGTTTATATATAATGATTTCTGATGTTTATGCGAATATTACATATATGAAATAAAACTATTTTTACGGATTCTATCGCGTTTGTATTTTATTTTTAATTTTTAAACGTTTCGAACACTTTACAATGATCATGGTTACGGCAGGACTGATATACAAGTTTATTTCTTTTAATATAAAGGTTATTCGTGTCGAAGTAACTATATATTATAATCACCAATCATTTATTTATATATATCCGTATATATATCCGTGTGTTGACGGATTAAGAATACAATTCACCACCCCTATCTTAACCGTGGGTGATCGTAAGAGATGACTAAGGAATATAAAATGCATATAACATCTATGCAAGAGACGGAAAACTCGAAACAAAACCGTTTTATTTTGTTTAAAAAAAGGTTTTGTTCACCAACACGTAACCAGCGTGGTATAGTAGGTTAATTTCCCTCCTATTATGAAGGAGGCGTGAGCCCAACAGTGGGACATATATGGGTTGTGATGATGATGATGAATCATTCATACGAAATCTTCTGTATGACAAAATGCACCAAAACTTCCTTTCCCATGAGTATCGAATATATCACGTACCACAGAAACTTAGTTTTGTTACAAAACTTGACTATATAACCCAGAGTTATAGCTAACCAGAGATAATTCCCAATTTCAGGCTATGATCACTGTACACTACAGCGCTATGCTGTGCCTATAATTTTCTATGAATCGAGAATTTATCACACATATCAATTACTTGTTATTTCATTGTCTACTTTGTATATCAACATCGATTTGAGTATCATGATTTGTAAATTTTAAAGGTTTCCTCTATAATGATGCATTAAAAATAAACCTTCTTACCTTAACTACTTTTTAAGTTAAAGTTTTTAAACAAATAAGAATACCACCTTATTTTTATTTAAATCGCATTGACAAAAACTAAATCTGTACATATTTCTACTAATGAATATGGCAATACCTATAGTCTATAAAATATAGCTTGATCTCTGTGACAGTTCTCACTAGTCCCGCACGCTTACGATGCAGTCCGTATTTTTGTCGATATAATTCCTTATTTTTTAAAGTTTTTTGCTACTGTAATTGAAAAACAATGCATGAAAATCTTATTGAACTTCAATCAAATGGATGGACGAATCGATTATAAATTTAAAACACTCTATGAAAATATTATTGAATGTAAATTAACGGATTTTATTTAATTTAAACTAAAGGTGATAATTAATTATTTTTATTATTCGAAAGGAATACATCCAAGTTCATCTTCACTATAATAATCATCGCTGGAGCATTCCTGTAGGTTGATGATGAGTTCTTGGTCACAGATTATTTCATGAATAATCATGTTTATTTTATAAAATAAATTATCTTTTTAATATAAAAGAAATGGTCTTATTAATATTATAACTGAGGACTGAATACTATATTAACACAATTTATTTATTTTATAGAGTAACCATGTGGTTTATATAGGCAATATATTGGTTTTACTTATTTTATAAATAATTAATAAGAATGTTATCGATTTACGTTTATCGATTACCCCATCTCTATCTTATTCTCAGTTTAGTATGATCTTGTACTTGCGTTAGCACCATACTTTTATAAAATGGTTACTAAGTATTTTAAAACATATGAGGTACTAGTTTTGATGTAAATATTCATATTTTTATATTCATAATGCAGTTGAGATATAACTGGCACGTAAAGAATGAAAATATAGGCGATATAATCAATTGTGGTAGGATCACGCTGTTGACAGTTTTCTGTCTACAGCCGCGGGCCGGTCCGTCCGGGGTAGTACCACACTCTCGCAGAAGATCGACGTCTGAGTAGTGGCAATATGCTATTGCGCTTCGTTCGGTGAGCGAGAGAGCCGGAAGCCCAACTGGGTGGGCTTGGGGATTTTATTGGTAGGCAGCGGCCCAAGCTTTACCCTTGGTATTGCAAAGGTTCATGGGCGGCAGTGACACTTACCATCAGATGTGCTGCTTGCTCGTTTGCCATCATAAGTAATAAAAAAAAATACAAATTAAAATTCTAATAATGACGCGTATTCATAATTACTTCATCGGTTTTGTCGCTATCTGTCACAGAGATCAAGCTATATTTTAAGGACTATAGTGTCTAAAAAATACACGTCATGACACTGATGCTGTCCAACCGGGTCGTAAAAAACATCTAGAAAATACAAATTATACCTATATAATATGAAAGAAATTTGAAATAATAAACGCTAACAAGGTATCCCACACAAGGATCAACGGATAAACTATAATAGGTCAATCCACTATGGAAAAAGTCCTATAGTTAGGAAGTTAAATGAGCCTAAGAATTTATACATATTGCTTCATATATCTATTGCGCTGTGTGGTACTGGCTAAGAATACTATCAACCCTTACTTGGCTCGTGGTTGTCGTAAAAGACGATTAATAGCCTTATATCGTCCTGAACGAACTCCACCTAATTCCGTTTGGTCAACAATTACATTCCCAAGAATGAGTGATGTCGGACTGGCAATCCTTTGTGAAACTATTTGCCAATAAATTTTGTTATATGTTTCTAAAGTTTTTTAAAGTTCTTTACTTACTTAAAACTGGTTGAGTCACTAGAATAATGGGCCAGCACTCTTCTAATAAGCTTATACACCAACTGCTACTGTCAACTGTTCAGTCAAACGTGGCAATTATTTCATTGTCCGCATAACATAAAATATATGTCGTTAAACATACTACAATTTAAATCAATAGATGAAATCGATAAGTATTCAAAGATTTCAATAACTCATTCAAATTTTTTATTTTAAATAAGTACTACATACAGCCGCGCGTTTACAGCCGCGGGTCGGTCCGTCTGGGGTAGTACCATACTATCACAGAAGATCGACGTCTGAGTAATGGCAATATGCTATTGCACTTCGTTCGGTTAGCGAGAGAGCCGGAAGCCCAACTGGGTGAGTTTGAGGATTATAATGGTAGGCAGCGGCCTAGCTATAGCCTTGGTTATAGCAAAGGTCCATGGGCGGCAGTGACACTTACCATCAGGCGTGCTGCTTGCTCGTTTGCCACCATAAGCAATAATAAAAAAAAACCTACTAAACCACGCTGGTCATACGTGTTGGTATAGGGTTTAATTTCGAGTTTTCCTTCTCTTGCATAGATGTTATATGCGCTTAATGCCAGCAAATTCAAAACGCCCAGACGGAATTCAATTTTGTTTTTAAAAACCTGTTTATTTGCCAAAAATTATATTACATTTCTTATACGAAAAGGAACAGATCACTGGTTTTACCAATTTACATTAAAAAAAAAACAATGTTATTGAAGCACTGTATGGATATTACGAAGAAATTCAATGAGGGGATTCTAGTAAATCCAATATGGAATTAATCAGCATGTAGGTAAATTTTATGAAAGAGAATGTTGCCTTGATTGGTTTCTTCGTAGAGAGTACGTATTTAAATTAATTTCTCTCTGTGCTACAAGCACGAGGGAAAATAAATGAGATACGTAAGACTAATGGAACTTCTACCTAGTTCAATATTTTCTGATTTTAAATTGAAAATTATTTATATAAAGCCTGAACATCTTCTTAATATATATAAATTACGCGTTACGTTGTTTGTCCGTGATGGACTCCTAAAGTACTTAACCGATTTTAATCAAATTTGCACAGCATGTGTAGTTTGATCCAAATTAAAAGATAAGATAGCTTCCATCTCAATTTATATTCGTAATATTATTTTATTGCAAATTATTTGTCTATTATTTGACAGTCACAATTATCTGTTATCTCCAAACGATTCTAACAGACAGAGGTGGTATCTGTTGACTAGATTGAGTAAGTATTTAATAGATGGCGCTATGTTAAACATAAAAATGTTTCATATAAGCTACAATTTATTAGCATAACCACCACGTGTTACTGAGGCTACCTTAGCCACAGCAACGCGTGGCCAGGTCTGCTAGTTAGACTATATGTCAGTGTAGGTGTAATACTGCTAATAAGTGAGTGACGTCATTGCAAACGGGGATGTCTCATCAAATTCAGGATTAGCGTAGGTCTCATCGGGAATCTACGCTGCGCGTCTAAGAGAATAGCTTCATCTCTCTGACATACCCGACGGTTTTGGCAGCCCGGGTCCTCTATTTAACAGTTACCCACATCATTCGCCAAACATTGATGCCGACAGTATTTAAGGAAACATCAAGGATATTACGCATACGTTGAACATCCCTTGGATCTCAACTCTAGGTGGCTGAGGCTTGTGCTTGCATCCATCTGAGTACGATTAGGAGAATCGTGGATACATTCAATTACTTCATACCAAAACAGAATCAAGCCAAAATTATTTTGCAAATCATTCCAGATGGAAACTGACTTAGAGATTTTTATTCTATCTCCATGTGTCACTAACTTTTTATTTCTATGAGATCTTCACTAGCACCACCGAAGACAAAGATCGGGTACCGGTGGCCTGCTCGCACGGCGAAGAGAGGTTTTTGCAGGGTGGGTCTATGGGGTTGTCCCAACATTACTGTATGGAAGCAAGAGTTGGGTATGCAGAAAAGAGTGTGCAAGTAAAATGAATTCAGTCGAAATGCGATCTCTACGATAAATCTGTGGAGTTAGGCTGATCGATCGCATTCGTAACGACGACGTAAGAGAGCGAGTAGGTATGAAAGAGAGTATCGGTGTAAAGAGCGAAAGGGAATGCTCCGATGGTTCGGACATGTGGAAAGAATGCCGAATGAACGTCTGGTTAAGAAGATATACAATGCGAAAGTGGAAGGATGTAGGTACCGGGGGAGACCGAGACTAACCTGCCTAGACCAGATCGGTCATGTACTGAAGGAATGTGGAGTCAAGAGTCTCCGAAACCGGCGAGCGTGTATGAAGAGAATTATGAATATTGAGGAAGCGAGTGAAGTATGTAAGGATAGAGTTCTCTGGCACTCTGTTCTCTCTGCCTACCCTGGAAGGGATATGGCGTGATGATATGCATGTATGTATGTCTATGGGGTTGTGCGCCGCCTCTTCCGTCGCTCCGGACCGATTTGGCGCAGTGCGACCACGTCCATAGCCCACCGCAAAAAAAAGAAAAAGAAAAAAGATCTTCACTAGCACGCCCTACTAGAAGTTACTTACTAAATATCCTAAAGAATAAGAATAAATAACATAATTCAAAAGAAAAATCTGAACCTAAAAGAGAAAAGATAGTCTTTTCTCTTTTAGGTTCAGATTTTTCTTTCTGAGCAATTATTAGCACTGGTATTGGTCGACTTATTTATCTAACTTTAATATTAATAAATAATAAAGTTTTGTATAACATTATTGATAAAGAAAATCTAGCTAGCTATTTCAAAGCAAAAGGAAAATATGCGCTATCAAAAGTTTGCAATACACAAAAGAGCTAAATTTGAAATTGCTTTGTACTTGAAATTCGATTAAAATTTGCCTCAAAAGTGCTATACTGCGATGAAAACAAAGGTACTTTATTCACTGGAGAATTAGTTGCTCACATTTTTAAAACTTGTTCACCGTCATATTCACAATTGTATCGATGAAAGAACAATATCCCTGTTTGTAGTAGCTATGCGACATAGAATCTTATTTCTATCTTAAATGATGCAGAGCGTTGATGACTATTTTAGTAGTTAAAATTGTTACCACATAATTTAGTGAAGTAAGAATTTTGATAAGAATTCATTATCATATCATCTTCATATCAGCATTTTGATAAGAATTCATTTTCACTGTTGGGCTCGGGCCTCCTCCATAATGGAAGGGTAATTGACCTACTATACCACGGTGGTCAGACGTGTTGATATAGGGTTTTGTTTCGAGTCTTCATTCTCTTGTATAGATGTTATATACGTTTTTATACCCCTTAGTCGTCTCTTACGATCACCCACGGCTAAGATAGGGGGTGGTGAATTACATTCTTACTCCGTCGCCACACGGAAACGTTTACTATAATAAAATAAAATTAAAACATTATAATTCTCTTCAATGTTGAGAGTTTAGAAATAATAAATTGTGTATAACTTTAAAATAAATTAATTATGCATTTAATGATAGTTGTCATGCAATGGTTGCTGTGGTCGAATGTTAATCTTGTAATTCGAGTCGGCGCTGAAAAATAAATTAATTATCACTTAAAAAATAAATCACTACTCAAGTTAATCCTTACTAATATTATAAATGCGAAAGTAACTCTGTCTGTCTATCGCTCTTTCACGCCAAAACTGCTGAACGGATCTAAATGAAATTTGGTACACAGATAGTCTAGAGCCTGATAAAGGACATAGGTTACTTTTTAATGCAAAAAAGGGTTGTAAAGGGGGATGAAACGTTATAAGGAAGTATCGTCATTTTTAAAGTCAGAAGCTTGAGACTTATTTTTAGACTATTGATTAGATATAAATAAATATAACATTAACATATAGTAAAAATTTACCCTTAAGGGGTGTAATTAAAAATAGGGGATGAAAAACTTTAAGAAAGTAACCTGTTACGTGGGCGAAGCCGCGAGCAGAAGCTAGTATAACATAAGTAGATATATTTGATTAATTAATATTAATATTGAGATTTATTAATATTAACGGAAGAAAAACTCGAAAAAAAAACCCTTTACACGGGTAACGGTACGGGTACGGACCCGTATTAAATATAAACTGGTCTCATCAGCGTGGTATAGGTAGATTTCTGTCCTATTGTGGATGTGACTCGAGCTCAGCATTGGAAAGAAAAAAAAATAACGGAAAAGAAAACCACATTAAATTTAATTGCACAGATGGCGTAGTGCTTAAGATACCGACTTTCCGTGCCAGTGTCGTGGGTTCGATTCCCACGCAGGACAACACTTTGTGCGATCCACAAAGTGTTGTTCTGAGTCTGGATGTAATTTGTATTTGTTAATTGCATGTTTGTAAAGTCGTCCGCAATACAAGGATTATTTCCTTATCGCAGGGAGGCGTTTTTAAAAATTTTCTCAATTTTCCTAATAATAAAATCCCACAATATATAAATCTTCAAAATATAACACGCTGGATGAGCCATCTATGTATAGGAATCAGTACCAGTGACCAGCTCAAATGGTAATGTGGAGGTTACGGGACTATAAGCTGCAATATCGTCACCCTAAACGGTACAGCCGGGGTATGTTCAGCTTGTCAACTAAAAAAAACTGAATTGACGCTAAGTATTCGTATCACTCACCCATCTCGATGGTTTGCCCATGATGTATATTTTTCAATTGTATCATAACCTCTTAGCTGTGGATCATTGCACTCTTCTCGACTGTAAAGTTATTTTTTAAAGTTATATGTTAATCATTCTCTACCTAAGAACTGAGCAAATCCGTGGGGTGACGAGGTGAGAATACAATTTACCACACCCCAACTTTCTCGTGCCTGTCGATAAAGACAATAGGTCATAATATACATATGAGTTTACCTTATCTTGCATAGATGTTATATCTATTTAATATCTTTAAACGAGCCACCAGCGATTTCCATCTTTAGTCTGCTGGAGGTTTTGGGAGGCGATAAATCGATCCTAAATCTAGCTGTTTTCATTTGTAGAAAAGGTCAGTATTTTCAGCCAATGAAAATATATTAATTAGAATATGAAGGTAAATTTTGTCCCCAAGTAATCCAATTACTACTAATAAAAGTAGGAGAATGATGGTTGTCTTTTACGACACCCATAGGCAATAAAGGGAGTTTTGAACTGTATTCATTCCTAATCACCACACGGTACTCACCTATATTTACTTCTTAATTTAAGTCTGCGTTCAATATCCCACGTTTTTATATCCTTCTCTTCTATTTCCCCTTGTTGTATTTCTTCTAATCCCTTCCGATCTTCCATTCTCTCTTCTTCAGCCTCTGAACCTTCTAAAATACAACTCAAGAAGGCTCCATTACATTGCGTACTTGTATATAAATACGGACCTTTGCAATGATAGTCACTGTCGATTTTAAAAACAGAAGCGACGCCGATTAAAACTTCGTGAGCTCCCACCCATGTAACAAGCGGACCGCCGTGATCATTCTGAATAAAACAAAACTTATAAAATTGAAAAAAAAATTGTTTTAAATAAAATTGGAAAAAAGTTCTAGTAAAAATTTAATAACGAATATTTTTTTATGCAATAGCTTTGTGTCATCATCATCATTCTCCTACTCTTATCCCAATTACTTGGAGTAGATACAGTATGTACACTTCTTTCATAGTACATATTGTAAAAGTTATTGGCAAAAGTTTTATTTCGGCCGCCTGCCAGACGTCAACCCGCCTTGGGAATGTAATTTTTGAAAACGGCATCAGATGCTGTTGGCCCAGGTCGTTATAGGACTCTTATCTATACGACATATCTTATCTCTCGCCTATACGACACCCATGAGCAAAATAAGGGTTGGTAGTATTCGTTGCCGATACCACACAGCAATTTTATATTTATATATATATTATATTGTATATTTTACAAACATACATACACACGCCATATCCCTTGTAGGGTAGGCAGAGGGAACAGAGTGCCAGAGAACTCTATCCTTGCATACTTTACTCGCTTCCTCAACATTCATAATTCTCTTCATTCACGCTTGCCGGTTTCGGAGACTCTGTATTTTATATATTTGTGTATGTAAATGAAATATTTTTTGTTTATAAAACAATTGCATAGACGCTGTAGTCATTAAGAAGAACAACCTACGGCGTCAAGTATGTTGGATTCGATTCCTATGCAGCTACAATACTTTGTGGGATCTACAAATCATTGTTTTGAATCTAAGTGTCATTTATATCGATTAATTATATGGTTGTAATTTTTCCCTCACTACAAAGATTATTTGCGTAAACTAGGGTGTTGTCTTCAAGCTTACCGGGCATGGGGTCTTTGGTAAGTACCTGCACAGAATTGGAAGAGAAGGGGCCCCAGGATGTCACGAGTGTGGTGCGCCAGTAGATGATGCGCGTCACACTCTGGAGGTATGCCCTGCCTGGGGGCCCCAGCGCCACGTCCTATCGGCGGTCGTTGGGAGAGACCTGTCGTTGTCGACCATCATCTCGAAGATGCTTGACAGCGACAGGTGCTGGTCGTCGATGGCCTCCTTTTGCGAGGTCATCATGAAAAGGAAGGAGGCCGCGGAGCGAGAACGCGAGGCGCTTGCGTCAGCTGACTCGCTTCGCCGCCGGCGACCGGGAAGGAGGAGGCGCCGTTATGCGCACCTCCTCCCACCGCCTTGAGGGACGATAGGACGTGGCCAGAAAGCCAAGCGTGGGGGTGCCGGGGATCGAATGTCAGTAGACGATCTCTCCGGCTCCCCGTAAAAGCGCGGAAGGGGCCGCTGTGGTTTTAGTGGGTATTCCGGCCGCTAACATCTATGGCCGGTGAGTCCCACACTCCCCCTCGTCTGTCACCGGCGGGGGATAGCGCGCAAATGCGTTTCCTCAGCGGAAAAAAAAAAAAAAAAAAAAAAAAAAAAAGGGTGTTGTCTTCAAAAAAAAAATACTATGACCTGAGCGCTAGCGTGTGAATGACCTAAGAACGTTTATGTTTCAAAAACTTACTTGACATATACCTGGCATATTCGAAGTATTCATCTCAAGATTTAATTTTGTTAAATTCTGCCGGCTACCATGACAATTATCACCCTGAAAATATAAATGCTATATAATTGCAATTACTTTCATTAAAATAATATATTACAATTGGAAATTTAAACATACATACATATCATCACGCTATATCCCTTGCAGGGTAGGCAGAGAGAACAATGGAAATTTAAATCTAAATAATTAGCTTAAATAATGATGAAGTGGTCACTCAAATCTCGACAGACATCATCTATCCGTATGGTGACGGAGTAAGATACAATTCACCACCTTCCTAACCGTAAGTGGTTATAAGAAACGACTAAATGATATAAAACGTATGTATATAACATCTATGTAAGACAAGAAAAACTGGAAACAAAACCCTATTACCAACATATCTGACCAGCGTGGTATAGTAGGTCAATTTCCCTCCCATCATGGAGGAGGCTCGAGCCCAACAGTGGGATATATACGAGCTGAGATGATGATAATGATGAGGTATATGATTGTAGTTTAACTAATGAAATATTTTAATTACTGGTTCAATTGATTTATATATATATTTTATATAGATATATAATTTTTCTGTATGTGATTTCATCATCATCATTTCAGACTATCGCCATCCACTGTTGGATGTAAGCCTCTTAATTTTACGCCACAGAGTGCGGTCCTGTGCCACCTGCAATGAACGACGCTCAGCGACTTTCACCAGGTTGTCTGTCCACCTAATTGGGAGGCATCCTACACTGTGTCATCCGATACGTGGAGAGAGAAGCTTTCTTCTCCAGCGGTTTTTTTTTTCCTTACTATCGTGTGTTTGGACTTATGTCTCCCCTGACATGACCAAGGACCTTGTTTAGCGTGTTAGATTAGATTAGATTGAAATATAGTTTAGGGGTGTTAATAGAGTTAGTAAGTTGAGTTATTGCAGTGCTTGCCCCAACATTACTATATGGAAGCAAGAGTTGGGTATGCAGAAAAGAGCATGAAAGTAAAATGAATGCGGTCGAAATGCGATTTCTACGGAAAATCTGTGGAGTTAGGCTGACCGACCGCATTCGCAACGACGACGTAAGAAAGCGAGTAGGTATGAACGAGAGTATTGGTGTAAAGATGCGAAAGGGAATGCTCCGATGGTTCGGACATGTGGAAAGAATTCCGAACGAACGTCGGGTTAAGAAGATATATAATGCGAAAGTGGAAGGATGTAGGTACCGAGGGAGACCGAGACTAACCTACCTAGACCAGATCGGTCAGGTACTGAAGGAAGATGGAGTCAAGAGTCTCCGAAATCGGCGAGCGTGTATGAAGAGAATTACGAATGTTGAGGAAGCGAGTGAAGTATGCAAGGATAGAGTTCTCTGGCACTCTGTCTCTCTGCCTACCCTGCAAGGGATATGGCGTGATGATATGGATGTAAGTTGAGTTATGTATTGAGTTATGTATAGATAAGTTTGTATAAATATGGTTATAAGGATAAGTATGAGAAATAACGAAACTTAATATTAGTGGAGTAATAGTAGAAATTAATATAAATAGATACTTTTTTTTTCGTTTTAAATTAACATTAAATAAAATACAGAACATCTTTTCCAGCGGTTGTCGGTTCGTCGAGCGATGTGGCCTACCCATTACCACTTCAGCGTATTAATTCTTCGTGCTGTGTCAGTTACACCCGTGTATGTAATTTAAGGCCTTCTAAACAGCTGAACTAATTCTGATGATTTTTTAGTCTCTTCAGGAGAATTCAAGAATGCTGTAAACTTATATGTCCTCATCTAATTTCAACTCATATACCTTCCACTGGTTCGTGCCTCCTTCACAATAGAAGAGAAATTGACCTACTATACCAAGTTGGTCAGACACCCACTGACAAAATAAGAAGTAATGAATTATACTTTTACTCGGTCACCACACAATAATCTATGTTTTATACTCAAATAAATAACATACAAAACGTAATCTTTTGTAAGAGCTGTTGGGTAAACATCCAGTAGCATTCCCGACACCAAGGGACATAATATTCCCTTTCTCATCAAGATTACCAACATTATTACAGCATATCATATAGTTATCTATAATATAACTCATATTTTCGTAATCTTCATATTGTTTTTTGCATTCCTCTTTACTTTCAACCATTGTAGATGCATAGTGTAAGGATCTTGTATTATAATTATTAGTATCGTTTGCCTAGAAAGAAAAATGTTTTATTAAATTACTACAACTCTACTACAGTCCTCCCGTGACCATGATCACTGTAAAGTGAAAGATGGTTATATCTTAACCTGGATAGGCTGATGAATGGATGGACGGATATACGAAAATAGCTACTGCACAGATGACGTGATATTACTTCCTGGTTGATTTGGTTACAATTTAAATAAAGTTCGATATACACATACGAGAACAAATTATGTCTAGATGTAATTAAAAACATGTTTATAAAGTTTTTCTAGATACAAGAATTTATTCTTTAGAGCATAGATAAATACCGATGGCCCACCCACATGGAAATAGAGATGTACTTGTACAGCAGGCTATGGAGTTATACGCCATCGCCATTGCGGCCATTTCAGAATGATTGAATGGTACATACATACATATCATCACGCCATATCCCTTGCAGGGTAGGCAGAGAGAACAAAGTGCCAGAGAAGTCTATCCTTGCATACTTCCCTCGCTTCCTCAACATTCATAATTCTCTTCATACACGCTCGCTGGTTTCGGAGACTCTTGACTCCACCTTCCTTCAGTACGTGACCAATCTAGTCTAGGTAGGTGAGTCTCGGTCTCCCCCGGTACCTACATCCTTCCACTTTCGCATTGTATATCTTCTAAACCAGATGTTCGTTCGGCATTCTTGCCACATGTCCAAACCATCGGCGCATTACGTTTCGCATATTTACACCAATACTCTCTTTCATACCTACTCGCTCTCTTACGTCGTTGTTGCGAATGCGGTTGGTCAGCCTAACTCCACAGATTTTCCGTAGAGATCGCATTTCGACCGCATTCATTTTACTTTCATGCTCTTTTCTGCATACCCAACTCTTGCTTCCATATAGTAATGTTGGGACAAGCACTGCGTTATGTATTGCTACACGTGCCTTCTGGCTAAGGTGGTGTCTACCGAGAAGTTGTCTCAACGCTCCGTTCACTCTATTTCCCGCATTCACTCTTCGCTCTATATCAGTGGTGTACCTTCTATCTCGGCTAACACTACATCCAAGATATACAAATTTGAAATTGAATGGTATGTGAACGAAAATAATCTGTCCTCAGAAAAAAGGCATAGATAAAGTATAATTTTTCCGTGTGGTGACAGAGTAAGAATACAATTCACCACCCCATAACTTACCCGTGGGTGATCGTGAGAGACGACTAAGGGATATAAAACGCAACGCAACGTGGTATAGTAGGTTAATTTCCCTCTCATTATGGAGGCGACTCGAGACCAACAGTGGGACATATATGGGCTGTAATGCTGAATGATGATAAGTTATATACTTACCATCCGCCAAATTTCTTCATGTCCCCACCCCAACACCATAGCATCAGTACCTATCTCTTGATATTTATTTTCGTAATTAATCATTATCGGTTCAGGTACATAAGAACAAACTGAAAAGTCTGGATCATCTTTAAGATAAGGTGTTTCCACTTTAACAACAGCTATATCTATGTGAGACCATCTATCTATTCTCTCGTAATCCAATTCATAATCTAAAAATATTATCTATATATTATTTAATTTTCTTTACTGTCTAATGGCAGCTACGAATACTAACAACCCTTAGATTTAAATTACTCAAATTTAGCATTTAATATGCTTGATTATTTATAAAACCCGATTACGAAGCGAAAAATGATGTCACAAGCGGGATTCGAAACCGCGCCTATTGGAATTCCGGCCCAATCGTGCTGCCACTACACCATCGTGACTTATTGTAGGACATGCAAATTTCGCTTCGTATCATATTTACGTCTTAAGGTGACGGTATGCCATCTACCCGACAATGTTTACTTTGTTACTTGTTACTACTTTGTTAATTGTAAATTCTCTCTGTGGCCTCCACAGAACCGCCCTGAGCTGGGCGTTCAGAGCCCTCGCCCACACGGGTGCACCGTACATGGCCATTGAGCGGATCACCTCCGCATACAACCGTCGGCCCTCGAAACTGGGTCCACCTACGTTCGGTATGAGCCGCGAAAGGGCGGACGCCGCGCCGACCAGCCGGGGAGCAATCCTGTGGAAATGCTTCCGGAACCACCAACGTCCGTCGAGCACCAGACCCAAATACTTCATATGGGCCTGGATACTGATGTGGATGGAGTTGACGACTAACGAGGCGCCGATAGGCGGCCTTACGCGGGGCCCATGGAATAGAAGGTCCGTCTTATTTAGGGCCACCCTGAGCCCCAGCGCCTCGATTCGCCTGACCATCTCCTCGGTGCCGAGAGTGGCCAGGCTCACGCTGTGGCTGCCCTTAAGTTATGACGAACTCACAGGGTCGTTTTACATCAAAAATACACCAAGAAATAATTGTGGGTTAGCCTAACCTATCATATAAATTGGTGGTAGCCTGTAGATGCCCTCGATTATTGAAAATTTTCTCGAGATTTTTTCATAGGATTCTTAAATCGATAAACTAGCTAAATAAACCTTTTGTTTAGGAGAAACTCACATTTTGGAACACAAGTATAAACAACTTTCCTCTTAGTTTTCTTAATACACGTATCGTCGTCAATCTGATCATTTGGTACATATGTATCATAACCCGCTATAGCATACATATGTTCTACATCTAATACACACGCAGCTGATGTAATTATGAAATATGGTGATACTAATGCTCCTCCGCACAACCATGCATCATAAGCCTTTGGATCAATTTCTGCTTTGATCAAATATACCTGAAAATTTATTATTGTATTAAATGGACCGCATCTCAAAAGTCGAAGAGAGCTGTTAGATATAGTGTAGGAATGTTCTGAGCGGTATTCTCAAGGAAATGCCTATGTCAATACAGGACGGATGGATGGATGGGAAATTTATTAGGAATTATAATATGTAATATGATTTATATGCATATGCATTTTTCAAGGGAAGGCCTATGTCAATATAGGACGGATGGATGGATGTAAAATTTATGAGGAATTATGATAATATGATTTATATGCATATGAATTTCTCAAGGAAAGACCTATGTTAATACAGGATGGATGGATGGATGAGAAATTTATTAGGAATTATGATAATATGATTTATATGCATATGCATTTCTCAAGGAAAGACCTATGTCAATACAGGACGGATGGATGGATGGGAAATTTATTAGGAATTATGATAATATGATTTATATGCATCAAATTGTTCTATATTGGTACCGTATCGATGGAAGACGTTCTTAAAAAAACATAAATTATAATCTAGTGCATACACCTAACTTTTGTATTACCTAAACATTTAAGAACAAACACATACTGCCAACTCAATAGACGCTCAATAAATGAAATTAAAAGCTGCATTAATTTGCTTAAATTAAAGAGTCGGATAATTATCGATAAACTCTACGTGTGTTAGAATATACGGCAAATATCTAATTCGACTAATCAATTGAGTCCATACAAAATTTGTATGTCTTATTTGATATTTTTATTAACCATCATACTGATATTATATCAAGAAATGCCCACAAAATATAGAATAAAGTTTTAATATATAGTGTAATTTGAACACACGTCGCAGTTTTAGTTTTATAAATTTATGCTTACCATATATTTTTTGGGCTTGGTAACAGCTTTACCGGATACAATTCTACGAGAGGTGTTGCACACTAAAATAAAAAGAAAGTAAAAGTTAAGGAATGAACGCTTAACGTGGTATGGACATGTGATGAGATGGGATGAAAATAATATTGTGAGAAAGGTTTCAAGTATTAATTTTGAAAGCTTTATCATCAAAGAAAAGATGGACAAACTGCGTGAAACATAACATGAAAAGACAGATATAGCATCTAATAGAGTTGTATAAAAGGAGAGGATATATTGCATTGGCCCCGAGTAATTACGATAAGAGAAGAGTAATGATGGTTATGAATAAAAATAATTTGAAAAAAATAATTATAAAAAATCAAAAAACCCGACTGCGTAAAAAGCGAACTAAACTACGTACATAATAAAAATGTGAAAAGAAAAAAACAAGCACTTAGATGTCCGGTGTACTAGAATTCTTTAATATATTATTAAATGAATACTATTGCAGAAAATAAAATATATTTTAATAATGGAACATAACTACTGAACAGTCGGGATCCATTGAAGATTAGATTTGCTGTCGAATAATGGATCCCGACTGTTCAGTTGTCATGTTCCATTACTAAAATATATTTTATTTTCTGCAATAGTATTCATTCAATAATATATTATAGAATTCTAGACCACCGGACTAAAGTTGTGTAGCTCCTGAGCGAGTGATATAAAAGAGCTATATCACTCATATAAACACAATCTATCACCCGCTCACTTGAGCGCCGAAAATATCAGTAGCTCACTAGCTCATCGCTCACTTCGCATCGCAGAATGTTTCACTCTCACAAGGTACGAAATATGAGCGAGATAGGTGCGCTGCGTAGACCAGATACATATTGCGCATGACTACACCGGACATCTAAGTGCTTGCTTTTTTCTTTTCAGTTTTTTATTATGTACGTTCGCTTTTTACGCAGTCGGGTTTTTTGATTTTTTTAATTATTTTTTTTATTTTATACTTTTTAGTTATGAATACCTAGGTGGCTAAAGTTATTTTATTTATTAATAAGTAGGTACCTAACTATATAAGTCTTTCGACTGAAGTTGAGTATTAAATCGATAGAAGTTGGAGATGGGCGATCGCGTCAGACATTAGATACTTTAGGTAGGACTACCTATGTTATATTGGATAATATACCTACTAGATACTTTAGGATATGTCCAATCCATCCACATTTACACGCACAGTCATACGAAGTTTTCGTCTTTTCATCGTAAAATTCTACTGTCTAAAAACCTATATGTGAGAAAGGTTGTTATGAAACTTTAAATCGATATAGATCCTAAACGGTCATTCGAATCGAAAAATGTTGAGAGGAAACTAAAAATAAGTCTTTCGACTGAAGTTGAGTACTAAATCGTTAGAGGTTGGAGATGGGCGATCGCGTCAGACATTAGATACTTTAGGTAGGACTACCTATGTTATATTGAACAATATACCTACTAGATACTTTAGTATATGTTCAATCCATCCACATTTACACGCACAGTCATACGAATTTTTCGTCTTTTCATCGTAAAATTCTACTGTCTAAACACCTATATTGAGAAAGGTTGTTATGATACTTTAAACCGATATAGATCCTAAACGGTCAGCCGAATCGAAAAATGTTGAGAGAAAACTAAAAATTATTTTTAAATACCTATTCAACGATACCCCACTTGACATAGTTTGTTTACTTTAATTTTTTTCATTTTCACAATATGGCGTCCAGTAGTCGCCATATTGAATTTTCACTAACGTCATGACTTTAGTGACACTCGCCGGACTAAGAGGAATCGATTGACGTGTGAATCGTAAAAATCGGTAAGGCAAACGCCTAAATAGCAAATAGCAGCAAGCTTGGAGTTTGGGATCATACTAATTTAATGGCAAATAGATTCACTACTACGTCTACTACTATTATTACGTGATAGTAAGACTCTCATTCGTCTAGTCTCACTATTACGTGAGAGTAGGACTGGGTGTTAAAATATGAATGTATTTTGCCTCTGAGATAACACTCCAAAAATTAATACAAATAACTTTAATTATATAAAACTAGCATCGGCCCGCGGCTTCGCCCGCGTAAAAGGTTATTTTCCTAAAGTTTTTGATCCCCTATTTTTATTTTTGACCGTCGGTAATACAGTGCAACGGTATTACAATACTCAGGGTTGGAACTTCATTACTGGACTGCTAGATGGCGTTGAAGAAGCTAGATTTTGAGATTTTATGACAAACAATTTTTTTATTTTTCATATAAAAATTTTGATTTTTTTTAATAAAAAGTATACTATGTTACTTTTAATACCTCCAAGAATATGTGTACAATGTTTCATGATGATCGGTTGAGTAGTTTTAGCGTGAAAGCGTAACAAACAAACTTACATTCACATTTATATATTAGTAGGGAAGTAGGCCTATCTGTAATATTCTTGTACGATATTGGAGAAAATATAGACTTTCTCGCCATGCTATCTATTTTCAGACCTATTTTATAAAAACACATTAAGAAAAGCTAATAATCAACCATCAGATCGGAATGCGACCGCAAGCTGGGAATATCCGGCACGTAACTCAATGAATTCGTCATTTTTGTTACTTCTTCTGTATAATATTTTCTTTTTTATTTTATATCTAATATATTTAGTTATCCTTGTGCTGACGGAGTAAGAATACAATTCACCACTCCCTATCTTACTCTTGGGTGATCGTAAGAAACGACTAAGGGATATAAAAGGCATATAACATCTATGCAAGACAAGGAAAACTCGAAACAAAATCCTATACCAAAACGTCTGGCCAGCGTGATATTATATAGTAGGTTAATTGCCTTCCCATTACGGAAAATGCTTAAGCCTATTAGTGGGACGTATATAAGCTGAAATGATGATATATTTATTATAATATATAGCTCCAGTATGCTGGTCCTTCGAACCGGGACATATTTCTTTCTTTCATGATTTAATACAAAAAGCAATATACAAAAAGATATGGATGGACTACATCCCACAAGTAACCTCCGATTACCAGTTAATTATCAAAGCAGCCACCACTTGCCTCAACTACACTAGAGGAAAGGGAGTTTGACTCAACAATCAAATTTATAGATATAAGAACTCATTAGAGCATTTTGGAGGATTATTAATTTAGTATCAAAATCTCTTGATCAATAGAATACATATTTACATATATGGTTTTCTATTACGTTATTTATTATTATTATTTTAATTAATTTCACTTAATTTATGTAATATTCTAAATAAAATATTTGAATGTATTAACTTGTATGTCATGACTTGTACCCTAGATGGTACCCGAAAGGGTAACCCGCCGGGCTGGCCACGGATGGCAAGGAAGCGGCACCAGTGGCCGGCCCAATGGCGATGGGGAGGGAATACGGAGGGTTCTGGGGCCATGCGCTGCCCTTTTGTCGCCCCGGACGGAACAGGCGACGTGTGTCCGGATCATAGCTAACACAAAAATAAAAAAAAATACTTGCACCCTTACCATTCAAAACAGTTAAAAATATAATCACTAACGAATATTTCAAACGGAACATTTTTAAGTTTCAATACACTACGAATATTCATTTCAATTAAAAAAAATAATTTTACGGTATGCGGTAAAGTCGTTTGCGTACTGATTTACTAGTTAACATTTCTATTTGTTTTTATTTTTATTAACTTTTGTTTTTAGTTCTTTCTTTAGTGACATTAGTTTTTTTTATTATAAATCAAGATATTTTATTTGTATCAACCCATTAAATACAATACCAGTCCGATTTTAACAAATCTTCTGATTTGTCTAAATTATTTTTTATATATACTGATAGATGAGTTTTAGTGTTTGTTCATCACTTTTTCATAGATGTCTTAACGGACGCATGAGAAACTTAAAAAGATAATATCGTGCAAGTGAAGGAGAATTCGTACGAAAATTCTATATATAGTAAATAATCTGTTTGTATAGTAGTCCAATTTGCCTCTTTGGTGCTTGCAGTGACTTATTTGCTTGCTATAACTAAGCTATGAGCTTAGTTAAGAAATTGATATTTAGAGACCACGTTTCCGTGCTATAATACTGATAAGCAAGTACAATTTTAAAAGTGTAGAAAAGATAATAGAAACTATCTATAACAACAAATTGTTGTAATAAAAAATATTTTTAAAAGCCAGTGCTCGTCTTCACAATCAATTATTCCAGATGAATTTAGTGAAAATAAATACACTCTTAATAATATTAACAGTAAAAAGTAAGTACGTGAAATTTATTTTATTTTATTTCTAATGTAATGAAGACAGAATGACTGCACAGATGGCGTAGTCGTTAAGATACCTCCTACGTTACGTGCCCGTGCCATGGGTTCGATTCCTACGCACGACAATACTTTGTGCGATGCACAAAGTATTGTTTTAAGTCTGCGTTAATTGCATAGTAGTCCCGCAATACAAGGATTATTTCCTTGGTGCAAGGTAGTGTTTTTTTTTAACTTTATTGAATCGGAGGTTACAAAAAGGTTGCAAATGTTGGTCTGTTAATTTATCCGCTTTCTTCTGTTGCTTTATTGCTGCGATTTCGACGAAATTACCCGAGAGCGATTATACAGATGACCAAAGCGGTTAAGATACTGACTTGCCGCGTGTCAGTGTTATGGGTTCAAGTCCCATGCAAGACAAAACTTTGTTTGATCCACAAATTAGTGTTAAGTTTAATATGCATCCATTATTCGTACGTTTGATGTTTAAAAACTCCTAAAAATCAAATAGGATTATATGATTATTGAGAGGTATTGGTATGGTTGAATAGGTCACATTTTTGCTGAATGCAGAAAAAATATTTTGTAGCTGATCATTTTCTATGTAAGGTAAATATATTAAGAATATCATCTCAACATCATCATCATATCAGCCCATATATGTCCCATTGTTGGGCTGGGGCCTCCTCCATAATGGGAGGGTTATTCACCTACTATACTACGCTGGTCAGACGTGTTGATATAGGGTTTTGATCCGAGTTTTCCTTGTCTCGCATAGATGTTATTTGCCTTTTATATCCCTGAGTCGTCTCGTACGATCACCCACGGGTAAGACCCACGGGTAAGGGGGTGGTGAATTGTATTCTTACTCCGTCACCATACGGAAAATACGATTGGTGCATTTAAGAGAGTACCAGTGAAGCAGATAACAGTTCTCTTGGAAAACTCATAACATCAACTGCGAACGCCAATCCGTCTACCAAGAGTAATTGTAAGCTATCCTTCATGAAGTATATTCTAGAGTATACGGCGATAAGCTGATAAATAGATGAAGAAATGGATAAACTATTTTTTTTTGTTATAGCATTATGTCAAAGACGTATCACTGGTGGAAGAAGGGTCAAAGTCAACAAACCTTATATGGTAAAGTATATTTATATGCTAACTAATATTATTAATGCTAAAAGGTTTGTTTCTTTGATATCTATACACTACGCAATTGCCTGAAAGCTCATCACAAAAAATAAATCGGAATAATGTATAAACATTTCCCGCTAGATGGCGTTTAGAATGTCACCCGTAAATACAATAATGTGAGCGAGAATTTGGTTATCATGCAAAACACCCAGCCGGGCCACTAAAAAAAAGACCGCATTCCAGTGACCCACCCGCACGGCGCAGCGTCGAGACGTATATTGTAGGGTGGGTGTACGGGGTCATGTGCCGCTTTTCCTGTCGCCCCGGACGGATTAGCGGGGCGTGACGTACCATAGACTGCCGCCAAAAAAAAACATCATGCATAACACCCACGCTTATCTAATTGATGAATTGTTTGTAATGGATTTCCAGTAAATATGATTTCATTTTTCAAATCAATTATTTACCATTCGTAAAATCATTTTTTTGTAAATAAGCAGCATAGAACTTTCGCATATACATTGTCAGGGTTACAGAGAAAGTCCCTTCAGACGCACCGGTTGAATTGGGCGGGGTGAGATTATACTATAGCCTTTCCCAAGAACAAAAGAACTTTTGACCCGCTGTTGGGTTAGAGCCAGCTTCACAATGCTATAAATGCTCAGCAATTACATTCCCATGTAGGGTTGACGTCAGGCCGGCGGCCAGTCATAAAACTATAGCCAATAACATTTTGCAATATGTACGATGGAAGCAGAGTACATATTGTGTCGACCCCGAATAATTAAGATAAGAGCAGGAGAATGACGGTCAGGAGAACTCTCTTAGAAAACTTATAACACCAATTGTAATCGTCATCATGCCGATCTGTCTCCTGGCGATCTACCTCTAGATCTGAATATCGACACACAGATGGATAGATAAGTACAAATATATTTTCAGGTATATATCGTATGGGATACAGCTCCTAATAGTGAAAAGCCCGATTTTTATGAAGATGAACGCGATGAGAACTCCCTATGTGGTGGATCGATAATAAGTCCCAATTATGTATTAACTTCTGCAGCATGTATGATAGCAAAACCAAAACAATTTGTTGTAGCTGGTTATGACAAATATGTACCTTATGCCAACGAAACAGATGAATGTTTAATAAAAACTAGAAGGCGGATAGTACTTAAATGCTATCATAGAGGTAAGATACAGTACATTACTGCAGCGGCCAGCAAAAGAGGCATTGATGGACGAACGTGTAAAAGTGGGCAGAGGCGAAGCCGAGGCACACATACGTAAGTCCATCAACGCCTAGTTATGGCCAAAGCTTTAGTACTTTTCTCAAATAATGTGCGGAAATTAAAACTAAGTAAAACTGTATACTTGAAGAACAATGAACAATATTTTTCACACGCCAAAGGTTTAGTATTTTTTTCATTATCAAACAGGTTTCTTATTCAAGCCAGTTCGAAATTTAAATAAAACTCTGATAAGTTGCCTATTTGGTTGCCACGTTTGGGAGTATCAAATCGTTCCATTTTTAATATACACGATATCGATTTATCTCGAACAATACACGATTTTGATTTATCTCGAAAAAGTTTGTCAAAATAATGGTCTGATTTTCAAGTATGTTTGAGAAAATATTTTTCCATCCTCCAGAGATATCAGATTATTCTAATATTAAGAAGTAGTAGAGTAGTAGAAACTACCCTTTCCTCTACCGCAAATGTCATAAGAGGTAACTTCTTCTCGACCGATACAAATTTCAATATTCGGTCCGGCTAACTTCAAAGACAAGGATTTGGTACCGATGGTCCACCGAAATGGCGATGGTGCTGCTCGAAATGGTTTGAATGAGTGGTGGAACCGTACCATAACCTTAGTAGGAGAAAGGTTAAAGATACTTATTCTAGATATGGAAAATGAACCTAGTCAAATAGCATCCCTAGTCTCTTGTATAGTTCCCGTTGAAACGAACTAAACTCTGCTGTGTGGTAGTGGCTACGAATACTACCAACCCTTACTTTGCTCGTGGATGTCGTAAAAGATGACAAAAAGCCTTATTTTGACCTGGGCCAACACCTCCTGATGCCGTTTGGTCAACAATTACATTCCTAAGGAGAGTTGACGTCAGGCAGGCGGCCGGCCGTAAAATTGTTGCCAATAACTTTTGTATTATGTAGGAAGAGGAGTACATATTGCATCGACCCCAAGTAATTGCAATAAGAGCAAGAGAATGATGATGACGAACTAAACTGTTGTATCTCACCAAATCTTTCCTATTCCGTGCGTATGATAAATTACGATAAGAAACGATAACATCACTGCAAGAAATGGAAAACGTGATATAAAAGTCAGTCCATTTACATGTACTTCTTGGTATAAGCTTCCCCAAGGGAGGGATAGTGTCATAATTACCACGCTAAGTAAGCAGGTTGACGGTTTTAATTAATTGTTATAAATTTGCCATTAGAGTACTCACTCTTCTGATGATTTGCCGAGAAAGTAAGGTATAAGTACACATTGTATTCTTAAACTGTCTCCACATGGGCACTTTGTATACAATAGGCTAGTTTTCTTCTGGTTGGTTTGATATGGACGCATATGGATTGCAAAGAGGAACAGAAGTTATTATTACAAAACAAGATTGATTCCAGTGCATACAAAGAAGAAACCTTTAGCAGGTTTTGAGCGACTTATTACTTAATGTTACGAGTTTAGCCAGGGAAGTTTTCGTGAAAAAAACAGTAATTTAATAAATCTCATCATCATTCTCCTACTCTTATCTTAATTCCTTGGGGGCGATGCAATATGTTCTCCTCTTCCGTCGTAAAAATTGCAAAAGATATTGTTAATTTTATTAACGGCCGCTTGGCTGACATCAGCCCCCTTGGGAAAGTAATTGTTGACCAAACGGCATCAGATGGAGTTGGCTCAGTTCGATATAAAGCTTCTAGTCGCCTTTTACGACATCCACGAACAAAGTAAGAGTTGTTAGTATTCATAGCCGCTACCACACATAATAATTTCATAAATTTATCTCATTATGCTTAGATCTCGAGTCTTTTTTATAACTTGGCTCCAATTTTCACATTTATGTTTTTGATAGGACCTTGTATTTCTAAGATAAAAACTGGATCTTTTTTTGCATTTCAGATTTGGATGCCTTCAATTATACTACAATGGCTTATTACAAGATGATAACATGGGCTAAGTTCTATGATTATGCAGCTGTAAAAGTTGATAAACCTTATAATTTTAATGATAAATCTTACTTAACATATTGTTCGTATATTCCTACCTCTATTAAGATGTATTTTGAAAATGACATACCGGTTGGAACTCAAGTTGTTACATTTGGATGGGGAGCTCCAAAATATCATCGCCCGGTAAATATATATATAATATCTTTAAACGAGAAATTCTTGTGTATTTCCATACTTTTATTTTTCCAAGTATTCAGAATCTCAGTAATGACACTAGCAATCTCCATGAAATTTAGTATGCAGAAGATTTCGAGGGCGATAAATTATTCCGGCTAGGTTTGACTTATAAAAAATATTATTTTGGCAGTTTTTTCAGCCAATGAAACAATATGATCAGAATATGAAAGTAAATTTGGTCGATATCATTAAGAATAGACGTAGTTGGGAAATCGAGCATTAATCACACAGTTCAATTTTCCCCTATTTTATTATTTTTGGTGGCAAGGCATAATGAAGATGGATATTGATTTTTAAATTGGGACTAATCCAATCACACATTACTATCACTGTAACTCCTGTAAGCCAGGATCTACAACAGTCTCCGCAAATGTTTGACCCTCAAGAAGTTCCGGAAAACGCTTTTAATTGTCTCGCGATCCGCAACAAATTTGATTAGAAAAAAAAAACAGGAGAACCTGAAAAAAATCCACTTCCCTCCTATGCAAAGCGGGAGACATGTAGCAAAAATTGGCTAATAGATCAATACATAAGCGGATGTACTAATACGTAAAATGTAGCAATGTAGCACAACTAATATGACAGAGATTATTATAAAGATACACATATATTAGCTATTATGAAGATATATTAACTTTATATCCATCTTAAGAGAGTATTTGAGCGAGTAGGTATGAAAGAGAGTATTGGTGTCTTTACACCGAAAGGGAATGCTCCGATGGTTCGGACATATGGAAAGAATGCCGAACAAACGTCTGGTTAAGAAGATATACAATGCGAAAGTGGAAGGATGTAGGTACCGGGGGAGACCGAGACTAACCTACCTAGACCAGATCGGTCATGTACTGAAGGAAGGTGGAGTCAAGAGTCTTCGAAACCGGCGAGCGTGTATGAAGAGAATTATGAATGTTGAGGAAGCGAGTGAAGTATGCAAACATAGAGTTATCTGGCACTCTGTTTTCTCTGCCTACCCTGCAAGGGATATGGCGTGATGATATATATGTATGCGTATGTATGTATGTATTAATATAAACTAATAAATTTTGTAAAAATACTTTGGATACAAGCGGCACAGGACCGCACTCTGTGCTGAAACTTAAGGGAGGACTATGTCCAGCAGTAGACGGCGATAGGCTGAAATGATGATGAATGATGAAAAATGCACAACTTACAGCTATACATAATGAATGAAACTTATCCAAAATATATAATATATATAGCATTAACCATTCTTCAAGGGGAAAATTAGCAGCCAGCAGCGAAGCGGAAGAAGTTTTTGATGCACAGTTTTCCCCTTTTTATTGCCATATTATTTTGTAGATTTTTTTTTTACTTATATCATATATTAATAGCGTTATATTATTAAACATAACGCACGTAGAATAGGTGTTTTAACGCAATATTCATTAATAAATCTCCAAATGTTTGAAATAAAAATATATTTAAGAATTTTATCATGTTTATACTTGTGTTTTAATTCCATTAGTGTGTAAGAAAACGCTGTAAAGTGTTTGAAAATTAAAAATCAAATACAAACGTGATAGAATTCTTAAAAATAATTTTATTTCCAATATTTGGAGATTTATTAATGAATATTGTGTTACACCTATTCTACGAGCTGCTGCAAAGTGTTCGTAACGTTGGGAAATTAAAAATCAAAAACAAATGCGATAGAATCCATAAAAATAATTTTATTTCAAATGTATTACACATTTGAAACAAATCTATTTTTAGGAATCGACTTGCGTAAATAATAGTCAGAAATCATTGAATCACCAAATAATATAAAAATATATTAATTCAGACGTCGATTGAGCATAGCAAATATGTAAGGCTAAATACGTTAGCACATTATACAGGCAAATAATTTTGTGCATGAAGCAATACATGCTTTCTTGAATAAAATTAACAAAATGTATACGCCGAAACCTCGCAAAAATGATACAATTTTCGTAGTGAAAATATTCGCGTTAGTGTTTTGCAGAACTACATCTAAGTTCGACGGTGGTACGTCAAAATATCCAATATATAACAAACACTGTATCTATGTTTCAGCATGGCTATAGTTTTGATGTTAATCAAAAATATTTAATGGGTACTTCATCCATATTGATAGCTAAAGAAGATTGTGAAATACCTTATTCAAAAGTTGGCATGGAATTACATGAGTTAAAATGTAGCGACGGCGTTGGCAAACTAGATTTCGATGGCTCAATTTTAACTAATCGAAGAGATAATTCTAATAACTCCAAAGAGGTTGTGGATTTTATTTTATTTATTAGTGTAATCAAATGTTATGCAATAATTGATAGCCAAAACTAAAAAGATCAACTAACTTTAGAAAGATATACATTTTTTTTTAACATTTTTGTTTACTTATTATTAGTCATTTTTCCGTGTGGTGACGGAGTAAGAATACAATTTACCACTCCCTATCTTACCCGTGGGTGATTGTAAGCGTCGACTAAGGAATATAAAACGCATTAAACATCCATGCAAGAGAAGAAAACTCGAAACAAAACCCTATAATGAATATGTCTGACCAGCGTGGTATAGTAGGTCAATTTCCCTCGCATTATAGAGGAAGCAAATAACAACCAAGTGTTATTTATATCCGTTAAAATGATTGTTTGTAAAATCCGCCGCAACTTAAGGATTGCTTCGTGAGAGCCGCGAGTTGTCGTTAAAAAAATATGTTAACGTAACTTAAATTCTACACATTTCTATGTTTTTAGTTGTGAACAATATTTATCGCATTTTACAGGATAAAACTTCTTATGTAATGCATAAGAAACATGTATCCATAAACGATACAATTATATTTTTCAATATGTCATATATTCCAACTAGGAGAAACAACGGACCCTGTCAGGTGAGTCCTTTTTAAAACCATCCACCCACAGCTAATTATAATATTATACATATACCACATATATCTATGTGCTGATGACTACAAATACTACCAACCCTTATATTACTCGCGGGTGTCATAAAAAACATTTAAGAGTCGTACATAAAAAGCCACCTACTCCATTTGATGCCGTCTAGTCAAAAATTACATTCCCGAGGTGAGTTGTTGTCACACGTTCCGTAATAACATTCAGATCTGACCACCCACCTTTCTGACGTCATGGAACATCCATGAAAGAAAAATAAATAAATTAAGATAAGAGCAGAATGATAATGATGATGATAGCTACATCATTTCATCATCATCATTCTCCTACTCTTATCCCAATTACTTGGGGTCGATACAATATGTACTCTTCTTTCATAGTACATATTGTAAAAGTTATTGGCAATAGTTTTATAACTGGCCGCCTGTTAGACGTCAACCCTCTTTGGTCATGGGAATAACAAAAAAGAGGAATGATCACTGTAAAATGTTCGAAACGTCGGGAAATTAAAAATCAAATACAAACGCGATAGAATCCGTAAAAGTTATTTTATTTCAAATGTGTAACACTCGCTTAAACATCAGAAATTGTAAACCTTATTAACACATAGCAACGTTATTGTAGAATTTTCACGTATTGTGATATTCGAACACAGATGTATTCGATGAGGGTTTGGTCAACCTAATATCAATGCTACAATTCCTACTATCAAACTTTGAACATTTTTAAAATGGATCCGGGCATTTGCAAGTTATAGTACATTACTGCAGCGGCCAGCAAAAGATTTATTGATGGACGAACGTGTAAACACGTACATACGTAAGTCCATCAATTCCTAGTTGTAGCCAAGGCTTGTATAGTGCTTTTCCCAAATAATTCGCGAAAATTAAAACTATAATAAGTTATTAATAGAACTGTATACATGACGAATAACAATTTTTTTTTCACTATCAAACAGGGTTCTTTTTCAAGCCAGTTCGAAATTTAAATAAAACTCTGATAAGTTGCCTATTTAGTAACCATGTTGTGAAGTAACAAATCGTTCCATTTTTAAAATACACGACAGATATGAATTTACATATATATTTATATGGCCGCTAAAACACGACAGATATGGATTTTCGTACATTTTTTGCCGGCCGCTGCTCGCATGTATTTTTGGTCAGTACAGCAATTTCGATTTATCTCGAAGAAGGTTTTCAAAATAATGCTCAAATTTCTAAGCATGTTTGAGAAAAACAATTATTTTAACTAGTCTTCTTTTTTATGACAGATTATACTCATGTTACATCCCGATATTCAGCAATCCTGGTACCAAAACCTTATTTGGTTTATAACCTATCGCTAAAGGATGATAATGATATGTTATTCTTTCAGAATGATCACGGTGGCCCTCTCATTGCTTGGATTAAAGGGGTTGAATACATTATAGGAATTATAACGGGTTATCTTGTTAATGGACGCCTGGAATGTGTGGGTCCCTTTATATATACTAATGTAGTAAAAGACTTTATAATTTGCACTACTGATATAAAAACACCGTGAGTTACCATTTTAACAAAATATCTAATCTATTATAGAATGATGATGCGATGACTTACGCACCGAAACGAGGTCTCTAAATGTCGACCTCATAAAAGGCTCAAAGTCGTTCAGCGTGCTATGGAGAGGACTATGCTCGGTATTTCTCTTACAGAAATCCGTAGAAGAGCGGGTGTAACCGACACAGCCTAAAAAATTAGCTCGTTGAAGTGGCAATGGGCAGGCCACATCGCTCGACGAACCGACAACCGTTGCGGAAGAAAGGTTGTCGACTGACGACCACGAATCTGACGATGCAGCGTAGGACAACCCCTCACTAGGTGGACTGATGACATTACCAAGGTCGCAGGAAACCGTTGGATGCAGTTGGCACAGGGTCGTTGCGAATGGCAATTTCGTGGGGAGGTCTATATCCAACAGTAGACGTTTACGGGCTGATGGATGGATGGATAATAATAATAAATAATCTATAATATATAAAAAAATATCATATCAAATTCTATTATAAAACGAACAGTTTATTTATATTTATTTGGTTTGGGAGTTAAAATCCATTTTTTTTTACTTCATTCATATTTATTAAGTAACGTTCTTATGAAAACACTGCGGCAAGCAGCAAAAAGCAAAAAAAGAAAAAGTGAAAAATAGAGATATTGCGCATTTAAGTTCCTATGCAATCGCCGTTGTCATAACGACTGAAATAATAAAAAATTGTGATTATTGTATTAAGTATAGATATTATTAATCGTAATATACGACGCAGTGTAGGACAAATCCCCACCACTAGGTGGACAGACGACCTGGTGAAAGTTGCTGGGCGTCGATGGATGCAAACGGCACAGGCCCGCACTCTGTGGCGTACCATGAGGGAGGCCTACGTCCAGCAGTGGACGGCGATGGGCTGAAATGATGAAATAATGAATCGTAATATGTAACGTTAACCCTACAGACAGCTTCAATTATTAATGCCACGAGATGACATGGGTGTAAATAAAAAAAATTATCAAATATAAACTACGTTATGATATAAAAGTAATTTTACAGATTTTATCACGTTATAATTATATTTATACTTAATTACCTTACAATGATATAAAAGTAATTTTGCAGATTTTATCACGATATAATTATATTTTTACTAACTCGACGTTTTAAATATACAGGGTGGAAATGGACCGCTCCCGAAAACAAAGACAGGTGACCCTACTAGTTCTACTTGTAATGATAGACTAGAAAAAAAAGCGATTCGGATGACAAAAATATTTTTTCACAATGAATTTTAAGTTTTTTTCACATTCCATCGTATTAGGACAGTGCCATGTAACGATAATTCTATAAAAAATACGTAACTTTACTCAGATGAGAAAAGACGCAATCTATTCAAAACTCACGATCATATGTTCAAGAGTTCAACGACCTCGCGTGGCGCAAAAAACTTTTTTTTTTCATCCGTATCGATTTTTTTTCAAGCCTATCATTACAAGTAGGACTAGTAGGGCTACCTGTCTTTGTTTTCGGGAGCGGTCCACTTCCACCCTGTATATGCTTCTCTTGACCATGTGAGAAACAAAATTGGAAGACTATGAAATGCAAAACAAAGTAACATTATTACAACATTATTATTATTTATTTATTTTTAGCTTAAGACAACATATAAACTGTGCTAATTCACCACACTTTAGAGCCAATGATATCATGAAAGAGAATATAAATTGGGATTAAAAGTGTTCATCATACAATAATTCCAAAAATCAACACTTGGAAAAATTATGGAACATACCAGATGTAATCTCAAGAAAATATTTCGTTTGAATTCAATACTGATATTAATGTTATTTTTATCGATTTTACTGTATATTTGTTTAGTATACTTTATTGTTTTTCATGTTATCTCTTGTTTAAGTCAACTTACTCCATAATAAAAGACATTTGGTCTACTACAGAATAAAAAAAAATCACACAACACTTTGTTATTTATTAATATATCACAACATTTCTTACTTTCTCTTTTAGGGAAAAACCGACTAAGAGAACACAAGATGAGTTCCCCGTGCTATTATAGGCAATTATTAATTATAATTGTATTCACCAAACCGCTTGCGAAAGATACCGTTTAGTTATTTCCTTTCACAAGAAGACCTAAGTACAAGATATACTCTTGTCGTGTATTGGATGGGACATGGCGACAAGACTAATGTTTATTATTTCGATTTTCCCTTCTTTGACAATGATGTTTAGTCATATTATAAACCTGCTGTCTTTTACAATACATGTTGAGAAAATTGACATGTTATATTTTTGAAATAAAACTACTTTTACGTATTCCATCGCCTTTGTATTTCGTTTTTAATTGCCCGACGTTTCAAACACTTTACAGTGATAATCACGGAAGGACCAATGATCACTGTAAAGTGTTCGAAACGTCGGGAAATTAAAAATCAAATACAAACGCGATAGAATCTGTAAAAGTAGTTTTATTTCAAATGTGTAATACTCGAGTAAACATTAGAAATGTTATATTTTTATTATATTATTAGTTTCGAGTGAAATGTAAATGAAATTCTTTATTATTTTTTAAAATACTATTTATTAGCCCATGTTTACTAATGTGTGATCCCAGCTTCAGTTGGATATTGTGTCTGAAAATATTAAATAAATGTTATTAATATTTATTTTTTAAACCGTAACTTTATCGGCTGATTCAGCAACGAGAATGGTATCATCCACAGCGCACAGTTCTAATTGAATTTTTTGACAAACATTTTAAAGCCTTTATTTGACAAAAATTGCCGGAGTGACGGAGTAAGAATACAATACACCACCTCCTAATTTACCCGTGGGTAAGAATCCATCGAATATATAGCTATCGTAAAGATCGACTAAGGGATATAAAATGCATATAACATCTATGTAAGGAAAAACTCGAAACAAAACTCTATACCAACACGTCTAACCAGCGTGCTCCCATTACGGAGAAGGCCCGAGCACAACGGCGAGACATATATGGGCTGTGATGACGATGATGATTTGACAAAAGCATTAATCTCACAAACTCAAGAACAGTATTAACATTTTTATACAGCCAAACGATTATGCCTTTTAAAATGTACTTAATTATAGCTTTCACAAATGACCTCCACACTTGAAATAGATCTAAGTACACCAATTCACAAATGTTCCTTCCATACGTGTATCAGATACGTAACCTTAACCCCCCAGAAAGCAACTATATGCAAAGATTTCCAAAGAACTAATTTTGCTAATATAGCAGAATTGCAACGTTGCTAACTTCGAAGAATTAGCAATATTGCTAAGAGGAACTTAAAAATTCACAAAACATGCATCTACAACTACCAAAATATGCCATCATCATTTAATGATGATGACATATACGTGCCTTCTCCACAATGAGAGATAATATACCATACTGGTCAGACGTGTTGATACAGGTATTTAATTCAAGCTTTCTCTCTCTTTCATAGATGTCAAATTCATATCATAGCCCTTAGGCATTATTCACGGCAGTCACGAGCAAGATAAAGGTGGTGAATTGTATTCTTACTACGTTACCACACGGCAAGCGAAAGCAACTAATAGTAGCAAAATAATAGTCTTAAATCCGTTTTCACTAATAACATATAAGTTTTTAGTAACACCTGAGGTCTTTAAGATATCTATAAAATATATAACATAATTATATTTGAAGTGAATTTTTTTTATCGACGTATGGGAGAAATTTTATTGTAACGTTTTTCTGTTACGCGCCATCTTTATTCCTAAGTCACATTTTTTCCGTTACGCACCATATTTATTTTGAAGTTAAACATCTTTGCGCGCATGAAGCCGCGTCTCGTCTTCGCGCTTCAAAAGGACGAACATTGGCGTGCGTTACGGTCGCGCAAATTGGATACCACTTTGGAACGCGCGCACATGTGTTCTTTGGAACGCTCGAACATGGAGCGGGTCGTTCCATTGAGGGTGCAACTTTTTGCAGATGAAACGCGACACATGAAACGTGGCACGAGAGAGAGAGCGCGAGAAAGAGAATACACGCTATTGGTTGATGTATGCAAACTATTGTGGTAGGGCCACACTGTTGATAGTTCTCCATCTACAGCCGCAGGCAGGCCCGACCGGGGTGGTACCACACTGTCGCAGAATATCGACGTATGAATGGTGGCTTTTGCCGCTGTGCTTCGTTCGGTGAGCGAGAGAGCCGGAGCCTAACTTGCCGGGTGTGTTTTCGTGTGGTGGGTTCTGGTGATGCTTGAAATTTACGGTGGTAAGGTCTTGGTTGGGGCATTGGGCGTGAGGGGCTGATATGGGGTACAGGGAGACCCGGTGGGAATGGTCACCGCCGGCCACCTGCCGGTCAGCAGGGGACCCGAGCCCAGGACTATCCCCCCTGGGAGGCTGTCCCGCCAACCGGCGAAAATCCCGTTGCGGAGTCGTCGTGCCGGAGTGGGAAACCGGAGTGGCGCCCGACGACTACGGGCGGGGGGGCACCGGGGGCCCTTCCGTGCTTCGTGTCAGCTCCTCACAAAACCCACCCTCCAACCATGTACTATGCCCCGCACCTTTTTTTTTGGCATCACCGGACCCCATTCCACGAAAGTACACTCCCTTCCTCTTCTTATACAAAACCCATGAAAAGAAAACACAAAAAGAGAAGGTTTTACACGGCGGTCCCTCTATCCACATTTGACGTGGACTTTTGTAACATTAGGGGTTTACACAGCAATCTCGGCGCCGTCCACCAACACCTCGAGACGGCGCGGCCTGCCTTGCTCTTTTTAACGGAGACGCAGATAAGTGCCCCGGATGATATTTCGTACCTAAATTATCCAGGCTACGAGTTGGAACACTCCTTCCACCGTAAAGCTGGGGTGTGCGTGTTCATCCGGGATGACATCTGTTGTCGCCGCCTTAGGGCCCTCGAGCATGGTGACCTGTCAATTTTATGGTTACGCGTAGACTATGGAGGGTATACCCGCATCTACGCGTGCCTCTATAGGTCCCATGGCAGTGATTCAGGGTCAACTCAGTTATTCGAGAACGTTCAATGGGGGATTGACGAAATATTGGAGCAGTGTCCATCAGCGGAGGTGGTGGTTCTTGGAGACTTTAATGCTCATCATAAAGAGTGGTTGGGGTCCCGAACCACTAACCTCTTGGGTACGCATCTCTTCAATATGGTCTCGGCCTATAGTCTCTCACAACTGGTAACACAGCCCACCCGTGTTCCAGACATTGAGAGCCATGAGCCGTCTCTACTGGATCTTCTGCTGACTACACACCAGCACGGATACCGGGTAGTGGTCGAAGCTCCTCTTGGGTCATCTGACCACTGCTTGGTCCGTAGCAAAGCCCCTATTGCGAGGCCTAATCGCTCTAAAGCGACTGGGACTCGCAGATTCTTGCAATATAAGTCAGCAGATTGGGATAGGCTTCGCGAGTTCTACGCATCCTACCCATGGAAGCAGCTTTGCTTTGCCTCTAGGGACCCTGGCATTTGTGCGGATTGCGTTACCGATACCGTTATTACGGGGATGGAATTATTCATCCCCAACACCAAAATACCGGTCGGTGGCCGCAGCCGGCCTTGGTTTAATAAAACCTGCAGGACGGCTGCACAGCAAAAGCAGTCCGCATACCAGGCCTGGAATAGGGCCCAAAACTGTCGGGACCCAAATGTCAGGGAGGAGAAGCGAAAATTTAATGCTGCTTCTAGATCTAGTAAGAAGGCTATTGCCAGAGCCAAGGCGGAACATGTTGCCAGAATCGGCGAGCGATTGGAGAGCTATCCCGCCGGGAGTCGTGCATTCTGGTCGCTCGCCAAAGCTGCCCAAGGCAACTTCTGCCAGTCCAATCTCCCACCACTGCAGAAAAATGATGGCAGTCTAGCCCACAGTGCAAAGGAGAAGGCCGATCTTTTAGGTCAATTCTTTGCCTGTAACTCGACTTTGGACGCTGGAACCGCCACACCACCTATCATCCCGCAGTGTGAAAGCTCTCTACCTAAAATCCGCATTACGCAGCGAGCGGTGAGGCGGGAGCTGCGGCTAATAGACGTACATAAGTCGAGCGGGCCGGATGGCATCCCTGCAGTGGTCCTGAAAACGTGCGCCCCCGAGTTGACCCCCGTCCTCACGCGCTTATACCGACTTTCCTATGATACTTGTAGGGTTCCATCTTCGTGGAAGATAGCCCATGTCCACCCGATCCCGAAAAAGGGAGACCGGTCGGAGCCGTCGAATTACAGGCCGATTGCGATTACATCCTTGCTCTCCAAGATAATGGAGAAAATAATCAACCATCAGCTTCTGCAGTACCTTGAGGATCATCAGCTGATCAGTGACCGCCAATATGGGTTTCGTCATGGCCGGTCGGCTGGTGATCTTCTTGTGTACCTCACACACCGTTGGGCAGAGGCCTTGGAGAGCAAGGGTGAGGCGCTAGCGTTCAGCCTAGATATCGCGAAGGCGTTCGACAGGGTTTGGCACAGGGCCCTTCTATCGAAGCTACCATCATATGGAATCCCCGAGGGACTCTGTAATTGGATCACCAGTTTTTTGGATGGTCGGAGCATAAAAGTAGTCGTCGATGGCTCCTGCTCCGAGACCATGCCCATTAATGCTGGTGTACCACAAGGCTCGGTGCTCTCCCCGACGTTGTTTATTCTGCATATCAATGACATGCTCTCCATAGAGAGTATTCGTTGCTATGCGGATGACAGCATGGGTGACGAGCGATACACCGAGCATCAGAATGTCCCTCGGAGTATGTTACAGGAAAGACGGGCTCAACTTGTGTCTGAAGTCGAGCGCTCTCTAGGGCGGGCCTCAAAATGGGGTGAACGGAATTTAGTCCAGTTCAACCCCACTAAGACACAAGTTTGCGCGTTCACTGCGAAGAAGGACCCTTTTATCATGGCGCCTCAGTTCCAAGGAGTAACTCTCCAAATCTCCGAGAGTATTGGGATCCTCGGCGTCGAGCTATCGAACAAAGTCCAGTTTGGGAGTCATTTGGAGGACAAAGCCAAATTGGCAAGCAAAAAGTTGGGCGTGCTGAGCAGGGCCAGGCGGTACTTCACGCCGAGTCAACGTCTTGTGCTATATAAAGCACAAGTTCGTCCTCACATGGAGTACTGCTCTCATCTCTGGGCAGGCGCGCCTAAATATCAGCTAGACCCACTTGACTCCCTACAAAGGCGGGCAGTTCGATTCGTCGGTGATCCCAATCTCACGGACAGACTAGAGTCGCTGGAGCGGCGGAGAGACTTTGGGTCACTCTGTGTACTCTACCGGCTCTTTCACGGGGAGTGCTCTGAGGAACTGTTTGACTTGGTACCACCGTCACCATTTTACCACCGTACCACTCGACACCGTAGCAGGGTTCATTCATTTCACCTGGAAACGATATGGTCCTCGACCGTACGTTTTCAGCGATCATTTCTCCCACGTACATGCAAGATCTGGAATGAACTACCTGCTGCTGTGTTTCCCGAGCGCTATGACATGTCCTTCTTCAAACGAGGTTTAAGAAGAGCTCTCCCTTCACGGTAGGCAGCGGCCTGGCTGTACCCCTGGTGTTGCTGGGTCCATGTGCAACAGCATTACTTACCATCAGGTGTGCTGTTTGCTCGTTTGTCACCGTAGACAATAAAAAAAAAAAAAAAAGATTTAAAAATTAGTTTGCGAAAGTTTCACTTCTGATATGTGTACTTTATACGCATGAATATTTTTTTAATTGAAGAACCGATTCAATGCGTATTATTGATGTTAAAATTAATTGCCTCAGGTTAAGGTAACGAAAAGTGAAACGTCTGTGAAAACGGACATTACTATCTCAGACTGGCACCACAGAGTAATAAAAATATACTTACGAATAACGACCGTACTGTCTAGTTTCCCTTTTTAATATTATTTTGTTTCTGCTGAGACAACCTTGATACTTGTTTAGAAAGCAATTTTGGTGCGATCGAATCTGATGGCCATTTTATTTTATAACTCCTTACATTATGATCTAAGATACTGCACAATTTACGCCTGAAATACACACAATCATTTTTATAAAAGAAATATTATTATAAAATGGAGGAGAGGAAGGAAAACCACTACTTTCCTACGGTTAATCAATATACCGTACGCCTCAAGAAAGGAAGGAATACGGGATGGGATCAAGGTGGAATATGCTTCAAATGCGCATTTGAAGCCGAACCGTCCTGAGGATGCCTCGTTTAGAAGCGAAACACGTGTCGAATCTTTATTCGAAGTTCTGCGGAAAATTGCAAGTAGAAGTTCTGGAGGCGGTGCTCATCACACGAGTAAGATTTCCTTATATCCTATTCCACCTTGATCCCATCCCGTATTCCTACCTTTCTTGAGGTGTACGGTATATTGATTAACTGTGGGAAAGTGGTGAGTTTTCCTTCCTCTCCTCCGTTTTATAATAATAATGGATTTCCGCCATGTATCGCCTAATTCAATCAATTTTAAAAGAAATATTATTTGAATGTTGAATTTAATGAAAGTTTGATAGTGCTATATGAAACACTGTAAGATGTAGTACAGTTACATGGAACGAGTCTCTCTCTTCGCTTTAAATGGTTAAGAGGAGTGATGGTTGCTTTTGTATTTAACTCGTTACCATGTGCCGCTGGTGGTGGATTTAGTCAAGCCATAATCTTTTGCACTATATTTAAGAATTATGTTATATCGTGGTCCTAGGTATCACAATGGAACTAATACTTAATTAAACAAGTAAACACATTTCTGTCTAATAAAAATATTGTATACAATTTTACATAATAGTCAGAAAACCTTTATATATTTTATTTAAAACAGACAGCGACAATATTCTACAATACCGTGTTGCTGTGTGGTAGTGGCTACGAATACTACCAACCCTTACTTGTGGATGTCGTAAAAGACTAAAAAGAGCTTTACACGTGGGTCAACGCCACCTGATGCCGGTCATAAAACTCTTGCTAATAACTTTTTCAATATGTCATCATCTCAGCTCATATATATCCCAGTGTTGGGCTCGAGCTTCCTCCATAATGGGAGGTTAATTGACCTACTATACCAAGCTGATCAGACGTGTTGGTATAGGGTTTTGTTTCGAGTTTTCCTTCTCTCGCATAGATTTTATATGTGTTTTATATCTCTTAGTCGTCTCGTACGATCATCCACAGGTAAGATAGGGGGTGGTGGATTATATTCTTACTCCGTATCCACACGGAAGATTTGCAATATGTACGAGTACGTATTGCGTCATCTCCTAGTAATTGTGATAAAAGCATAAGAATAATGATGGTATTCCGTGTTTAAGTAGCCATAATAAAAATGTTTATTTTAACAGAGAAGAAGAAACATTTTTTTTGTTGACATACGTTTCATTGTTCTGTGCTAGTAAACACTGTATTATTGACGCCGATCTCGCCGTGCTGATATATAAAAAAGGTCCTTGACACTCATATTTAGAGCTGTATATGCTGGTTAAAGCAATTCCAATAATAATCTCGGTTGCACCGAACCATGTAATTAAAGGACCACCATGATCATTCTAAAAGCAATATATTAAATAATTTAATTAAATCGAACACACGCTTATTCAAAAACAATTACATGCATTAGATATGAAACTTTTGTATTAAAGGGAAACATAATAATTTTAATTTTATTTGTGAATGTGAGCAAAACCAAAATAATGGTCTTTGAAAGAGACGAGGCCAGAACAGATGTAAGAGTAACGATAGGTAATGATATACTAGAGCAAGTGGATGAATTTGTATATCTTGGATGTGGATTTAGCCGAGATGGAAGGTACACCACTGATATAGAGCGAAGAGTGAATGCGGGAAATAGAGTGAACGGAGCGTTGGGGCAACTTCTCGGCAGCCACCACCTCAGCCAGAAGGCACATGTAGCAATACATAACGCAGTGCTTGTCCCAACATTACTGTATGGAAGCGAGAGTTGGGTATGCAGAAAAGAGTATGAAAGTAAAATTAATGCGGTCGAAATGCGATCTCTGCGGAAAATCTGTGGAGTTAGGCTGACCGACCGCATTCGTAACGACGACGTAAGAGAGCGAGTAGGTATGAAAGAGAGTATTGGTGTAAAGATGCGAAAGGGCATGCTCCGATGGTTCGGACATGTGGAAAGAATGCCGAACGAACGTCTGGTTAAGAAGTTATACAATGCGAAAGTGGAAGGATGTAGGTACCGAGGGAGACCGAGACTAACCTACCTAGACCAGATCGGTCATGTACTAAAGGAAGGTGGAGTCAAGAGTCTCCGAAACCGGCGAGCGTGTATGAAGAGAATTATGAATGTTGAGGAAGCGAGTGAAGTATGCAGAGATAGAGTTCTCTGGCACTCTGTTCTCTCTGCCTACCCTGCAAGGGATATGGCGTGATGATATGTATGTGTATGTATGTATGTATATTAATTTTATTCATCAATTATTTCTGTATAGGATAGATTGAGTTTATCATGGATTTCGTCATCTCATATACCTATGTCCCAATGTTAGGCTCGAGCCTCGTCCATAATGGGAGGAAAATTTACCTACTGTATCACGCTGGTCAAACGTGTTGATATAGACTTTCGTTTCAAGTTTTCGAATAAGAGAAGTCTTGCATAAATGTTATATATTTTTTAAATATTTTTTTTTTATATTTATTATTGATTTATTTATATAAAATTATGAAAACGAGAAGGCTACGTGTCTCACTCTTCTCAAGTACATGTAAAAAGTGCTAAAACAACTTATACGTCAAACACTTCTCACTTAAAGTGTATAACTTAAGTACACGATATCATCAGCTCAAATTCTTACCACTCCTGGGCTCGAACCTACCCAACAAAGGGTAGAAAATTGACCTACTATACTATACCATGCTAGTCAAACGTCCTGGTATACGATTTTATTTTAAATTTTCCTTATCTTTCATAAATAGTTAGTGGCAAGACCACACTGTTGACAATTATCTGTCTACAGCCGCGGGCCGGTTCGTCCGGGGTAGTACCACACTCTCGCAGAAGATCGACGTCTGAGTAATGGCAGTGTTCTATTGCGCTTCGTTCGGTGAGCGAGAGCCGGCAACCCAACTGGGTGGATTTGGGATTTGTAATGATAGGCAGCGGCTTACTATACCCTTGGTATTGCAAAGGTCCATGGGCGGCAGTAACACTCAGCGTCAAGTGTGCAGCTTGCTCGTTTGCCACCATAAGCTTTAAAACAAATTAAAAAAATATTATACAGACACATACATATCATCACGCCATATCCATTGCAGGGTAGGCAGAGAGAACAGAGTGCCAGAGAACTCTATCTTTGCATAATTCACTCGCTCCCTCAACATTCATAATTCTCTTCATACACGCTCGTCGGTTTCGGAGACTCTTAAAAATATTATACACCTATTATAATCCTCTGTCGTATTTAAGGACTCCTACGGGCGTAATAAGGTGTAGTAAATTGTATTCTTACTCTGTGACCACACGAAAAAATACAGGATATTATAATCGTCAATCACAAATTTCATTTCAATTAAAACAATTTTTCATTTAAATAACCCGACAGTTGATCTTATTACAAGATGGCAGGCTTTTTTTTTTTTGTCGGCGGGCTACGGAGCGGTCACGCCACGCTAATTCGTCCGGGGCGACAGGAGAAGCGGCGCACGACCCCGTAAACCCGCCCTACAACATACCTCTCTACGCATTGCGGGTGGGCCACTGGTACGCGTTCTTTTCTTCAGTGGCCCATCCGATCTACCCTCACGGGTATCCTCTCGGGTCGACGCCCTGGCATAATATGTCTCTATGTCAGGGCGTCGTCTTCACGCGGTGGCCTCTCTCCAAGGGTGACTAATCCCCGGTCCGGCCAATTAAAACTATCTGTTAACCTTAATTACCCATGGGAATTTTTGAAAACTGGTTTAGGGAGCATCGGGAGTACAAGGGGTAATTCTCTCGTGAGATCGATTGTGGCATTAACCCTCATTTAGGGAAGTATTTATCTAATAATAGATGACGATAGGCTGATGGATGAATAGAATTAATATTATTACTTAATATATATATATATATATATATATATATATATATATATAATTCTTCTATACGTGAATATGTGACTGACTATCATCAGATGCTAAATCTATAAAGATAGAGAATGTAATATGCATGCGTAGCAAAGTGATTAAGATGTGTGGTAGCTACGAATACTAGCAACCCTTACTTTGCTTGTGGATGCCGCAAAAGACGACTAAGAGCCTTATAACGACCTGGGCCAACTCCATCTGATGCCGTTTGGTCATTACATTCCCAAGGAAAATTAATGTCTGACAGGCGGCCGGTCATTAAACTGTTGCACATAACTTTTACAATATATACTATGAAAGAAGAGTACATATTGTATCGACCCTAAGTAGTTGAAATAAGAGTAGGAGAATGATGATGTGTATGTATATGTGACTGAACTCTTAAATAGCTAGAGCTATTTTATTGTGTTTTGTTTTTGATGTTCAGGTGGTTCAGGAATCGTTAATTGTACCTAATGAATGGTGCTGAAATCTATTTAAAGGAATTTTATTTTTATTTTTTTTTAATTTGTACAGAACAACGTTCCTTGGATCAACTAGTAGGTATACTTAACATAAATTCCTGATTGGTATACGCAACTTTACTTTTCTCAAACGGGAATGAAACCTACACCCACATGGCTTAACGCTCTCATGTTTGTTCAAAAATATATTAATTTTTAAATTAATTATATTTTATTTATATACAATTAATTTATGAGTGAAATTATAATTAATTAATAATTAATATGTGATTAATATATTATAAATAATTTATAATTGATATATGAAAGATAAATTATAATTAATTTAAAATTAACAAATAATAATTTATTAATTAATTTATTAGGAATTAAAAATAATAATTTATAATTAATTAACTTTTCATACACTACCTCACATATACCTCCACCAATGTATTTATACAGATTTCTCCTTAAATTAATATTTTCTTCGGATTGTTTCACTTTTGCTTCGCCGTTTCTAAATGCTAATTTGTAATATTCGTTACACTGAAACAAAATATTTCTTATTGATTTGAATTTTATTTAACAGCCGAGCGAAGTCCCGATGAGTGACAGGATAAAATTACAATCTGTCAGCCAGCCTTAACTTTCTCGTAGAAGACGTATGAATCAGCTGAGAGATCTAGAAGAATGGACAGCAGCATGTTCCTTACCGAAGACAAAGACCGGGTTCCGGTGGCGCACGGCGTGGAGAGGTACTTGTAGGACGGGTCTATGAGATCGTGCGCCGCCGCACTATGGGCCCAAACAGTATTTGCCATCTCATAAATGGTTTTGACAAAAGTCGTAAATCCATAGATCCTTTTATACCCTCAAAGGATGCAACTTTCGAATTAATTCCAAAAAAAATTAAATAATTTAGTTTCATGTTTATAAAGTGAACCTCAAACATTGAGCATAAATATTTTCATGCCAATTAAATTACCGTTAAGGAAGTTCAACACAAAATTATTCGGATGTTTTCCATGGAAACATATTAGTGTAATACATCATTAGATAGATCAGAATGTACAATTTGTATCCACGTTCAGTTTTGTAAAAAAAAATAATGATATATATTTTTTTTTATTTTTTTTAGTAAAGTAAAGAAAATTTCGATTTTGTTTATTTCAATTGGACTTTTCTATGTTGCCGAAAGCTGCCGGTGTCAAGTTAATCACTCTATTTGAGACCTTACCTATTCAGTAATACGAGGATCAAAAAAAAAATTGCGTGTTTTTTGCGCGAATGGTGATTTCAAGGCAATATGTCAATCGGGGGCAAAAAAAAATCTCGAAACTTATGTTCGGTTCTTCTTTTTTACTGTGATATATTATATTTGATGTCTAACTTGTCTTTTTTTTTCATTTCTATGATAGAAGCATACATTAACAAATAAATAGACAACAAGAATATTCACTTGGTACTTTCGATAGCGGTAATAAACCACAAGTACGATAAACTATATTGTTGCGGAAGTTCTATTTATCTGTTGCGGTAATTTATTACAACCAGTATCTCTGATTACATTATTTCGATGACAACTATCACAATCAATTACCCTGTGGTTTTTGCACAAGGCAACAAAATATTGGTCCTTTATATACGCGTCTTTTCAGCATACTATTCATCAAAGTATTCAGATACTTCTTTTCGATAACAATTAACAGAAAAAAAATATGAGTGAATTCATTTGTGTTCGACGCGATCTTTGTGATCAAATAATAAGAGGGAAGAGTACTTCAGACCTTAGACAATATTTGTTGAACAACTTTCAACTGTCGGAAACTGACGTTATCACTGTAATATAATACAGAAAGTATTCAAAAAAATTTAACATCAAGTTGCAACCAGAAATGGACGAAAGCTCAAAGAAAGCCAGACAGGTTCGAGAGTCTATACTCAAATTGGTTAAACGGTGAGTTTAAAGTACCATTGAATTCTTGCAGTACCTCAACCTCTGAAGTATCTGGCTTGAATACTTCTGGTAATCGTGGTAGACCAAAAAAACCATACGACGAGTGTTCGGAAAACACAAAAAAATGAAAAAATATGGAACTGCTCCAGGAGTATGGAATGGGACATGTCCGTAACGCTTATGTGCAAGGTTTACGATCTATGGGTGAAAATGACGAAGCGTCAATTGTGTCTATTATCAGAAACAAGGAAAAAGACGAGAAGAAAGCAATTCTACAAACCATAATCAGTCCAGATAGTGCACTTTCTTTTACAAAAGAAGAGGCATTGAGTATGTGTATTGAAACGGATCTAACGAAAGCCCAATATGGGTACCTAAGAAAAAGGCTCGTTGATAAAAATTTAAGTTCTGTTTTACCTTCGTATCAAATACTAAGTGAAGCAAAAAAGGCTTGCTATCCGCCTGCATCTAGCATAACGGTGACAAATATAAGCGCAAAAATTAATCTGCAAGATCTCTTAGACCATACAGTCTGCCGTATTATAAAGATAAAGTCAGGTTCGACAAACTACAATCGTCTCAAGCTGTTCACTAAATGGGGGTGTGATGGATCTTCCGGGCAAAGTGAGTATAAACAAATTCTACCGGAAGAAAACGAACAAATATCGGATGCTAATTTGTTTATAGTGTCCCTTGTACCACTGCGACTAGTAGACGAAGAAACGTCTACAGTTATATGGCAGAATCCTACTTGCTCATCTGTTAGATATTGCAGACCAATTTCCGAATTTTAGAATTTGCAAAAGAAACACCCGAAAAAACTACAGCGGTTGTCAGTGAAATTGAAGCCAAAATTAATCAATTGATTTCAACTCTTGTGTCTGTAGACGACAAAGTCATCGAGGTTAAACATGAACTGTTTATGACAATGATTGATGGGAAAGTTGCTCAAGTGTTAACGAACACATCATCCAGTGCTACCTGCACTGTTTGTGGAGCAACTCCCAGACAAATGAACGATCTTTTAAAAGTTACATCAAGAGTTGAAAATGAAGATGCATTTAAATACGGATTGTCGATACTACATGCATGGATAAGATTTATGGAGACGATCCTCCATATTTCTTATAATTTGGGTTTTGAGAAGTGGTCAGCAACAACTCCAGAAAACAAGCAACTTAAAGAAGACAAGAAAAAATATGTCCAAAAACGTTTCCGAGAAGTGCTTGGTTTGCACATTGATAAACCACGTCAAGGTTCCGGTAATAGCAATGACGGAAATACAGCAAGGCGATTTTTCCAAAATTACGAATGCTCTGCAGGGATAACTGGAATTGATGGAGAATTAATTAAGAGATTTTATGTAATTCTTCAAACCATGTCATCGGGATTCCCTATAAACGCAGAAAAATTTGGACAGTATACATTGATAACCGCGCAATTATACGTAAGCAAATATAACTGGTATTACATGCCATCTTCGGTCCATAAAGTACTTATACATGGTGCTAAAATAATAGAGCATTATGCAGTTCTGCCTATAGGACAATTATCCGAAGATGCTCAGGAAGCCAGGAATAAAGATTACAAAAAATATAGGTTACATCACGCTAGGAAGTGTTCCAGATCAGCAACAAACGAGGACGTTCTGCATATTTTGTTATATACATCTGATCCTTATATATCTAGTTTAAATAAACCCAGTTTTGTAATATCCAAAGAATTGTTTGACGAAGCTAAAGAATTATTGGAAATAGAAGGTTATGAATAGGATCGCATTTTTTTTTATGGTGTCATTTTTTAGCATGTTTGTTTGATAATAATAATAATAATTAAGTCTTAAACTTATTTTAAATAAAAGTGTTACTTTTATTGTCATTTTATTATAACTGTATAATTTTTTGTATGTAATTTCGTATATCGTTATCTTTGTAATTTTTTTATGAAAATTATATAACTTTTAAAATAATGATGTTTAATTTATTTTATTGCCTATATATTCATTAATACATAAAAAAAATTCAAGGGGAAACAACAAAGTTATCGATTTTTGAGATGAAATATACCGATCGGTCCCACAGTGCGCCGCTTCTTCTGTCGCCCCGGACAAATTAGCGGGGCGTGAACACTACATAGCCCACCGCCAAAAAAAAAGGCATGTTCCTGAGTAACTTAAAATATCAACTGCAATTTATTTCAGATGTATCACCGTAGCGTCGTCGGAAAACAAGACCTAGATTAAAATGCGATTAAATTCATAGATTTTTGAAGTGAAAACTTCTTTAGGCGCGTTGAGCGTTTTTGGAGGGGAAAAACTTATAGGTTCGCGTCACCGACATGCTAATGCTAATAGTATAATCTATAGCTATGAGTAGTGTTTTTATATAGATAAATGAATAATGAAAATAAAGAATTTATTTTCAATATTCATATCAATATTTGCATTTAAAAGTATGGCATTATTTATTTTTAATTGTATTTTTAATATTTAACATTTATTTATGTCATGAAATGAGTATCATTGTGGTTTAAAGGTTATCTTACTAGCGTGGTAAAACAAAAAATTGCATATAATTTTTGCATATAATTTCAATTAGTCTTAAGTTAATAGTTTTCACTTCTATCGGCAGTCCCCATGACTGCCCGTTTTTTTTTTTTTTTTTATCTCAGCTCATATACACCTTTAACAGAAGAAAACTCTAAATAAAACCTCATACTAGCTCATCTGACCACCATGTGTTTAGTAAGTCAATGGCCCTGATATTATAAAGTTGCTTTGAGCCCAGCATTGGGACGTACACGAGCTGAGAACATGATGATGACAAAAAATTGCGTCCCTGGAGATCGTCTACGTCGTAGATTCTACGACATTCAACATGGGAGGTAAATACTTGACCGTTCCGCCATTTGTGCAGTCAACGCTATGTGCAATGAGGTTGCTCTTTTCTTTTTGTGTCTGTCTTTTAGCTGTTAGCGCAGGTGGCTGTTACAGCTTAACCCGGACTATGGGTGAGCGCTGAGGGCTCTCAAACCGGTAAATGATATTGCTATAGGCTGTAAAATTAATATTTTTAGGGTTCCGTACCTCAAAAGGAAAAAACGGAACCTTTATAGGATCACTTTGTTGTCCGTCCGTCCGTCCGCCTGTCCATCCGTCCGTCCGTATATCTGTCCGTCTGTCTGTCTATTAAGACCCTTTTACTCAGGAACGCGTGGAGGTATCAAGGTGAAATTTATATCAAATCTACTGTCCCTTAAAGCTGTGAAAAAAATAAATTTCTAAGCCAATGCAATCAAAAGATACAGGCGTTTATGTCGCAAATTTCCGCAAATTTTCGACACTCGCAAAGGAATCAAAACCTACAGGGTACTTCCCGTGAACTCAGAATCTTGAAATTTGGTAGGAAGCAACGTCTTATAGCACAGAGGAAAAATTGCGAAAACCGTATATTTTTAATTACATCATATAATAAAAATATTTTTAATAATTTTAAACTCACTACCCCTTTTCACCTGAACGTGTAAAGGTATTAAATTGAAATTCGTATCAAATACTCAGGTCTATAATACCTTTAAGTTGTAACAAAATCTAACTTATATGTCAACACAATCAAAAGAAATAGCAATTTAAGCCGCATATTTTTAAACTCGCAACTACTTGCAAGGGAATCAAAACTTAAAGGGTACTTCCAGTCGACCTAGAATCTTGAAATTTGGCATGAAGCAATGTTTTATAGCACATATAAAGGGAAAATTCAGAAAACCTAAAATTTTTAGTTACATCACATATTTTTAAGCTATTACATGTTACTAAGCGACCGAATCAAAAAATCCGTAAAGAAAATAAAACTTAAGATTGTATGGTTGCAAGCAGTTAATTTTGCACTGACTATACGCAGGCAGCGTGACCGAGTGGTCTAAGGCACTGGTTTTAGACACCATAGGCGTGGGTTCGAATCTCACCGCCGTTGAACTCTTTTTGCTATTTATTTTTGCAAAATTTATTGATAATAATTTAATAATATTATAAATAAAACAGTTTAAAAACGTGTACTTTAAATGTTTTAATATTAGTAGTTTTAATAAATAGGTGTTACTTGAATTAATATCAAAGAAAAAAACTTGAATAAATATAAAAATAACTACTGCATAAATATTTTTTTAGTTTTACGGAACCCTTCGTGCGCAAGTACAACTCGCACTTGGCCGATTTTTTACAGATTAGCGCACTAAAAGTGTAATGCAAAAAAATAGAAACAGTGACATCTACCGAGTCACGCCAAAATCTCAATCACTGGTGCAAAAAAATATCGTTAATGTTGTAAGGATAATGAGACGAACATTTTAAACTATTGCATTGCTTGATGCAATTTTCTAAATTAATTAGATGTTGGAAGCTGATTAAAATTATGTTCAAAGATTTAGTTACATACAAATTAAATTAATATAATATAGACATGTAAAAAGAACTTTTACTTACATCATGATCGTTTTCCTTCAAATTGTACCGTCTCCATGCGCAATCGTTAACTACATGTTCTGAATAAACATCTTCTGATGAACCAAAAGCACATATCAAGGAGTTCTTTACAACGTGTTTTAATTTTTCATCAACATAATTAGCACAAAATGTTAAGTTGGTTATAACTGTTTGCGCTTCCATTAAGTATTTAGAGTTGATATCTGCAAGGTCTCCCGGCTACGAAAACAAAATCATTATTATGATCTCAACTCGCATACATCCCACTGGTAGGCACAAGCCCCCTCCACAATATAAGGAAAAATGACCCACTATAGCACGTCGGCCAGATATTATAACATTAATGCAATAGAAGTAAATCTCGAAACAAAACCGTATACACGTTTGACCAGCGCTGCGTGCTATAATAGGTCAATTTCCCTCCCGTTGTGGAGGAGGCTCGAGCCCAACAGTGGGACATGTGTCAGCTGAGATAAATAACCTAGTATATTAAATTGTTGTAATTCAAGTCCTATGGAAGAACAATTGACGCTATTATGAATAAAAGCCAAAACTAGACATTTTTTCTGTCCACATGTTTATATGCAACTGAACTCCTCTTAAACGGCTGGATGAATTTGCATGTAATTTTTTTTTTATTGCTTATGTTGGCAAACGAGCAGACAGCACACATAATGGTAAGTGTCACTGCCGCCCATGGACCTTTGCTATACCAGCGTATAGCTAGGCCGCTGCCTACCATTACAATCCCCAAACCCACCCAGTTGGGCTTCCGGCTCTCCCGCTCACCGAACGAAGGGCAATAGCACATTGCTATTACTCAGACGTCGATCTTCTGTGAGAGTGTGGTACTACCCTGGACGGACCGGCCCGCGGCTGTAGACAGGGATGTGTCAACAGCGTGGTCCTACCACTATTAATTTTTTAACATCTTCAAGTGCATTCTATTTCAACTAAGAATTGAACCCAATAGGTGCCTCTATGATCGTGCTGTCTGGTAGTGGCTACGAATACTACCAAACTAAGTAAAGTAGGTCACTTTGCTCGTAGATGTCGAAAAAGACGACTAAAAGCTTTTTATCGACCTTGGCCAACTCCACCTGATAACGATAACAATTACATTCCCGAGGAGGGCTAGCGTCAGGCAGGCGGCCGGTCATAAAACTATTGCCCATAACTTTTGCAATATGTACGAATACATATTGCGTCGACCAAGTATACTTGGGGACACAAGTATTTGGTGGCATAAGAGCAGGAGAATGATGATGGTAAGGCCCTATAATCGGGGCATAAGATCTATTGGTCTACCTAGTCTTTATATATATATATATATATATATATATATATATATATATATATATATATATATATATATATATATATATATATACATATACATACATATATATATATCCTCCAGCGGCTGGACGGATTTTCTTGAAATTTTTTATCTATGTTCGAGGGGATTCTAAGATGGTTTAGACTCGCAATTGGACCCGATAGGTGGCGCTGCTGTCGAAATATCGCTTAAAACTTTTCCGGGCAGGACGACGTCTGCTAGTATTGTTTAAATTCTTTATCAGTATTAAGCTTGAGTGCAATATTATACTAAACTTAGTGCATTCAAATAAAACTTTCTGATATAAAACTTTAATAATTGATGTACTTTTCATTACCTTTCGTGCTTTGGTTCCACCCCATCCATATACAGCTGCAGCAGTACTTGGTACTTCCATTAATTTATCATAATTAATATTTATACTTGCAGGTTCATATGAACAAATATTACGATATGATAGATCAGAAAAATTATATGGTGTTTCAACAACAGCTATGCCAACATCTAAATGCATCCATTTTTCTGGTGGAAGCTGTTTTTTAGCGTCCATATTGAATTCTGTAATAAAGTATGGACGTGATAACATTTTTTAAATCGATGAATGCCGACTTTCCGTGTGGTGACGGAGTAAGAATACTATTCACCACCCCATATCTTACACATGGGTGATCGCCCTATACCAACACGTCTGAGCAGCGCGATGTAGTAGGCTAATTGCCCTTCCATTACGGAGGAGGCCCGAGCCCAACAGTGGGACATTTATGGGCTGTGATGATGATGATGAATGTCGACTGCACGCACGAAAAAGTATCACGTTCCGCCTGAACCGAGCGTACAAGCGAGACCGCGGAACAAGCAATAGAGGGCTTAAGCGTAATTGCATTTTAAGAATTTGACGTGAATTTCTTTATAAACTGCCCGACTAGAAATTTTTTCGTCTTCCTTAGCAGGACCGGACCGGGCATGCCCGATCTGGACCAGATAAGGTATGTAACGCAGAAGATATATCTGGACCCGATCAGGAAAACCTTGTCGGGTCCAGATCAGGCATTCCTGATCGGGTCCAGATCAGGCGTTCCTGATCGGGTCCGGATGAAATTTTACTGATCGGAACCAAATCAATCATCTGCGTTATATATCTTGCCTGATCCAGAACGAGTATGCCCAGTCCGGTCCTTTTAAAAAACATGAATATCTTAAAGAACATGTTTAATAGGTAAAAATATAAATTAATATATGACGTAGACACCGAATGCAGTGCAAAATTCTTATCATAGAGAGTCCCAGTGAGTCGTTCCGATTATGGCGCAACCACCAGATGCTAACGACTGCAACTGTCGCCTGAATTTCTGATTCATGACCTGATCGATCTGTTTTAATCTGATTCGATAACAACTAATTTAATATTAGGCCATGTCATTACGCTTCGGAGAATCTTAACACCGCGATTCAAATAATGACGTCATTTTACTAACGCCATCTATTTATTATGGCCCAAAACATTAAATGTTAGAATGGTTGTTACAATATAATATTTCTATCTATCTATGTTTTCAAATGTTAGGTACATTTATATATGTATATATATTATTTATTTTTGTTTTTTACTTTAAATATAAATTATTTTTATATTATTAATTAAACATTATTATTATTATTAAATACATATGATTAATTAAAGATTTCAGATTAATCTCCTCTGATGCAAATACAATTTCGCCGTGGCATAAATATGACAATCATGTCACTTTTTTGAATTTTGATTGATATTTTTTTGTGTTACGAAAACTGTTTCTGGGTCTGATATACTACAAGCCTTACTATATACTTGATGATATTTCACATCAGGCTATCCTGATCAGGACCAGACCTGGTCCTGATAGGGTCTGCCGGATCCGGCATGCCTCATTCTGTCCTGATCGGGTCCTGATCCGGTATGCCTTACCATACTTGATGATATTACACATCAGGCTATCCTTATTTGGTCCTGATCTGGTCCTGATCCGGTATGCCTTACCATACTTAATGATATTTCACATCAGGCTATCCTTATTTGGTCCTGATCTGGTCCTGATCCGGTATGCCTTACCATACTTGATGTTATTTCATATCAGGCTATCCTGATCAGGACCAGACCTGGTCCTGATAGGGTTTGCCGGATCCGGCATGCCTCATTCTGTCCTGATCGGGTCCTGATCCGTTATGCCTTACCATACTTGATGATATTACACATCAGGCTATCCTTATTTGGTCCTGACCTGGTCCTGATCCGGTATGCCTTACCATACTTAATGATATTTCACATCAGGCTATCCTTATTTGGTCCTGATCTGGTCCTGATCCGGTATGCCTTACCATACTTAATGATATTTCACATCAGGCTATCCTTATTTGGTCCTAATCTGGTCCTGATCCGGTATGCCTTACCATACTTAATGATATTTCACATCAGGCTATCCTTATTTGGTCCTGATCTGGTCCTGATCCGGTATGCCTTACCATACTTGATGTTATTTCACATCAGGCTATCCTGATCAGGACCAGACCTGGTCCTGATCGGGTTTGCCGGATCCGGCATGCCTCATTCTATCCTGATCGGGTCCAGATACATGATCTGGTTGAACCATACTTTTTTTCTAGTCGGGTGAAGTAAAGAGTTAATATGGTTTCCATCGTTTATATTTGTTCAATTCATAAAAATATGTAATTTTTCATCAATGTTTTCTTATGATGTTATTACGTAAAATTATCGTCCGTAAACCAATTTTAAAGACAACCATCTATTTTATAAATATATAATTTATATATCTTCCTTTATTTTTATAAGATCATTAAAGAATGTGAGCAGAGAACGTAAGTACCAGACAACTAAAGCTCTTAAGGAAATCCTAACTCGTCTGGCCAGGTAGGTAGGTAGTGAAAGGATAGTGAATCTATTGCCTTGCCACTGTAAAATAGTCACGTTTAATTCAACAAAATATATTTAGATATTAAAAATAAATGATTAAACAAGAAAAAAAAGAAATGACATTTAAAAAAGGGAAAATTAATAAAAAACAGAAATACAATGATCAAATCGGGTATGTCTAGATTAGATTGCTCGATCACCTAAATAAACTATTTCTATACTTGAAGATATTGACCAAATTTACCTTCATATTCAAATTATATGCTTTCGTGTACAACATGCGACCCCAAAGGACCCCTTAAATTGAGGGCAAATGTTAAGGAATGAAAGATTGACATGGTATGGACACGTGATGAGACGGGATGAAAGTAATGTTGTGAGGAAAGTTTTAAATATGAATGTGGAAGGCTTTAGGGGTAAAGAAAGACCAAAAAAAAGATGGATGACTGCATGAGGCATGACATGGATAAACAGGGAGCGACTGCAGAGATGACGACTGATAGGACTGAATGGAGGAAGATGACATATTGCGTCGACCCCAAGTAATTGGAATAAGAGCATGGTGATGATGATGATAATCCTAATTATATGCTTTCATTGGCTCAGGACACTAACAAAATAATATTGTCTATAGATGAAACTTAGCTAAATCGATTTATCGCCTCCAAAACCCATTTGCCTATTAATATAATAAAATAAATAATTAAAATTTCAATTATTATTATTTATTTTATTATATGCTGGTGCTATTTGTGAGATTCTGATTATGTAGAAATATATAATTATACAAATCTGCTCGTCTAAAGATATTAATAATAATAATTAATTAATAATATAAATATGAAATGTGAGCAAAACCAAAATAATGGTCTTTGAAAGAGATAAAACCAGAACAGATGTAAGAGTAACAATAGGTAATGATGTACTAGAGCAAGTGGATGAATTTGTATATCTTGGATGTGGATTTAGCTGAGATGGAAGGTACACCACTGATATAGAGCGAAGAGTGAATGCGGGAAATAGAGTGAACGGAGCGTTGGGGCAACTTTTCGGCAGCCACCACCTCAGCCAGAAGGCACGTGTAGCAATACATAACGCAGTGCTTGTCCCAACATACTGTATGGAAGCGAGAGTTGGGTATGCAGAAAAGAGTATGATAGTAAAATTAATGCGGTCGAAATGCGATCTCTGCGGAAAATCTGTGGAGTTAGGCTGACCGACCGCATTCGTAACGACGACGTAAGAGAGCGAGTAGGTATGAAAGAGAGTATTGGTGTAAAGATGCGAAAGGGAATGCTCCGATGGTTCGGACATGTGGAAAGAATGCCGAACGAACGCCTGGTTAAGAAGATATACAATGCGAAAGTGGAAGGATGTAGGTACCGAGGGAGACCGAGACTAACCTACCTAGACCAGATCGGTCATGTACTGAAGGAAGGTGGAGTCAAGAGTCTCCGAAACCGGCGAGCGTGTATGAAGAGAATTATGAATGTTGAGGAAGCGAGTGAAGTATGCACAGATAGAGTTCTCTGGCACTCTGTTCTCTCTGCCTACCCTGCAAGGGATATGGCGTGATGATATGTATGTATGTATGTATGTGTAATATAAATAATTATAATAATTATTATTAGATAACATTTATACATAAATACTACTCCTACTCTTTGTACTCGTATCTATGCATGCATCTATTTATCTCCAATAGTGCTTTAGTTAGATCATTTTAAATACACTTTTACAAACTATGTTATCAACCCACAAGAGAGCTACGACCTTAGATTTTTATGTTACGAAATTATAATATGGAATCTGGAGCTATAACCTTATAAATAGAGTACTTTTTGAAATATAAAAATGTTACATAGCGAAATATAGATGTGTTAGAGCTTTGGCAACCCTTTTGAGGATAAAATATTATACTATAAAGAAAATATAGCATCACTGTCGATCTATCTAGGTAGAAATAAGCCCTTAGAAGATTAAAATATGAATCTTGGATAGTAATCTTAGGAGATGTTTGGTGTGATACCGTCCCTTTTCTATTATCATACACTAGATACCGGAATAAGGTTTATCTATACAATATTGTTCAGGACAGAATGTTAAATTTTTTTTCATATATGTATATGTGAAGGTGCTATGTGGTAGCGGTTACGAATACTACCAACCCTTACTTTGCTCGTGGATGTCGTAAAAAACGACTAAGAGCCTTATAACGACTTGAGCCAACTCCAACTGATGCCGTTTGGTCAACAATTACATTCTCAAGGAGGGTTGACGTCTGGCAGGAGGCCGGTCATAAAACTATTGCCAATAACTTTTATAATATGTACTATGAAAGAAGAGTACATATTGTAACGACCCCAATTAATTGGGATAAGAGTAGGAGAATGATGATGACACGTACATGTGAAGGTACGAAGCACCTGATTTTGATAAAGTTCAAAAGTGATATTCATTACTTCAATATCTCAATTTATATACGTCCCTCTACTAAGCTCGAGCCTCCTCTATAATAGGAAAGTAATTAACCTATCATTCCACGCTGGTTAGACTGCCTGGTTTAGGGTTTTATTTCGAGTTTTTCTTCTCTTGCCTAGATGTTATATGCATATGATAGGTACCTCTTAATCGTCTTTTATGACACCCACAGGCAAATTAGGAGGATTGAGAATGGTATTCTAACTTCGTTACTGCAAGGTAAAATACTATTAGATAAATCTGATTGCTTATTACCTATATGCTATAAAAGTAATACCTATTGGAACAATAATCTCGATAATCTTTTTCTTTCTGGTTTTGGTGCACTCATCTTTGTCTAAGTTCTTAGGTTGAACATACTTTTTGTATCCAGCTATTACAAAAATGTTACTAGCTTCAATAAGGCAAGTTGCTGACGTCAATACGTGTCTTGTAGAGACCAGAGCACCACCGCAAAGCCAACCATCTGCTTGGCTACCGTCAGTATATGCTGACTTCAGTAGATATACCTAAAATATTATTATTTTAACATTGATGATAACGACAAAATAAGTACATACATACATATCATCACGCCATATCCCTTGCAGGGTAGGCAGAGAGAACAGAGTGCCAGAGAACTCTATCCTGGCATACTTCACTCGCTTCCTCAACATTCATAATTCTCTTCATACACGCTCGACAAAATAAGACCTTGATTTTATTAAAAATGGGAATGCATTTTGAACTAATCTAGCTTAAAATTCTAAGCATCTCTGATTAACCCCAGTTTTAATTGTCATCTAAGGAAGTCTTCCTTCTTTATGACCAATACCAGTCGAACAAGGTCTTTCGCAATGGGAGTTCCCTGAGACATTGAAATTTAATATTATATGACGCAAACCAGACAATGGCTTTGTTTGGTGTTACTTTTGTCTTTCAATAAAGTTATCTGTTAAATTCCTTAGTCGGTTCATCTATGCTCGAAGGAGACACTTGGCTGATCATGCTTTATATATTTACTCCGCTAATATTTTTTATTGTCTCTTTTTGTATAGTTACATTCATTGGAGACATTTCATCCAAAAATAATTGAAACCTTTCGATTGCTACGAATGAAGGTTGCATATTTGTGGTCAACGCGGTAGTAATTAAAAAAAGATAAAGATTCGGCCAAGTTTAAGAGTAAGTATTCTAAATATCACAGCGAGTAAGTTAGACTACGACTTTGTTAGTAATAATAGTAATAAAAAAATATTTCGGTCCATGACGGATTTCGGACATGTTTATAGTTGTTAGTGTATTAGTAACATAATGTGCTTATATATTATGTTAGTAGGTACTATTATTAACTACAATATTTTATACTATCCTATTACTAACTATATCCAATGTCTTTGGATTTGATAATCTGGTCTGTGAGCAATGGTTTTCAGGATGCCATTGCAGCTGGTCCTTTTTTGTGCGGTGGACTATGGACGTGGTCGCGCACCGCTAAATCGGTCCGGGGCGACGGAAGAGGCGGCGCGTGACCCCATAGACCCACCCTGCAAATCGCCTTTCTTCGCCGCGCGAGTGGGTTACCGGTACCCGATCTGCAGATGCTGCCGCAGGAAAGCCGATTTTTTATGCATAATGGCATGAGAACGCGTGCTTCGGCAAACATTGCTAAGACACACACACTGTTAGTGATTGCTGCAAAATATTTTGGATTTTTGGATCCCACGTATCGCACTAGAACACTAAATGGTGCATTTAGAGAAACTCGAAAATCGTAATGGTCGTACAAATAGCACGTCTAAAAATCTTTAACTTAGATATCCACAATCTCAAAGACAATTTTTTTTTTGTGTGTCTTAGTTGTTAGCCTCAGATGGCTATGACAACTTTACCCGGACTGTGGTTGAGCGCTGAGGGCTCTTAACCCGTAACTCTTAAAGACCAATATTTACACTAATACATGTTGCAATTTATCACCTGTTCTACGATAAATTGATCTCATTAGATTCATAAACACCTCGAAGGTCTCACAAAAAGCAATCCATCTTTAAAAGAGACATTTCAGAATTTATTGTCAATTAAACTTTGACGTTTTAATCTGGTTTAAATTTAGCTAAACCGTATCGATTTATATTGAATACAATTTATGACATCGTTTCTAGGCCTCTGAAATAATCTAAAACAATTGATATTGAGTCATTGCTGTGTGGTAGTGGCTACGAATACTACCAACCCTTACTTTGATTATAAATGTCGTAAAAGACGACCAAGAGCTTTTATAGACCTTTTTTTATGTAGGAAAATGCCTTTACGCATACCCAACTCTCAGGAGAGAGATGACGGGCTCGGCGCGAACTAAGCGCCACTACCTGCTAAAAACCATACGCTATTTCTTCCTCACGGTTATGGCGAAGTCACGGGACCGTTTTCATATGCACCACACATTTTTTTTTTTTTTGTCGCTGTGGAAACGCATTTACGCGCTATTCCCCGTCGGTGAGAGACAGGGGGGAGTGTGGGACTCACCGGCTAGCTGAAACCCGACCGGAATACCCACTAAAACCACAGCGGCCCCTTCCGCGCTTTTACGGGGCGCCGTAGAGATCGTCTACTGACATTCGATCCCCGGCACCCCAACGCTTGGCCTTCTGGCCACGTCCTGGTGTCCCTCAAGGCGGTGGGAGTAGGTGCGCATAACGGCGCCTCCTCCACCCTGGTCGCCGGCGGCGAAGCGAGTCAGCAACCGCAAGCGCTTCGCGTGCCCGCTCCGCGGCCTCTTTTCTTTTCATGATGGCCTTACAAAAGGAGGCCATCGACGACCAGCACCTGTCGCTGTCAAGCATCTTCGAGATGATGGGCGACAACGACAGGTCCCTCCCAACGACCGCTGACAGGACGTGACGCTGGGGTCCCCAGGCGGGGCATACCTCCAAACTGTGTCGCGCATCATCTACTGGCGCGCCACACTCGTGACATCCTGGGGTCCCTTCTCTTCCAATTTTGTGCAGGTACTTACCGAACACCCCGTGTCCGGTAAGCACCTGCACCATCCTAAAACTTAGGCTGCCGTGCCTTCTATTAATCCAGCGGTGGAGATGCGCCGCAACCGCCTCCACAGTCCCCCGCCCTGCTACGGGAGACTCCAGTTCCTCTCTCCACCGCCAGATGACATCCCTTCGGGCCACTTCCAAGGCTCTGCCCAGTCCCCTTACGGAGACTTGCTCGCCGTCGGCCCGCGCCGCAACACGCAGCCGGTAGACCTCCGCCAAGGCCTTAGCCACAAATGGCCAAGGCGGGTCGCCCGCCAGTCACACAGGCAGCCGGTCATAAAACTATTGCCAATAACTTTTGTAATATGTACTCGTACTTGCGTCGACCCCAAGTAATTGGGACAAGAGCAGGCGAATGACAATGATGATTGTCTCTAGATTCTAACATTCAGCAATTAGAAGCATTACTTCAACTTACCATATATTTCTTACCATTTGGACTGATTTTGCCCTGAGTTATCCTTCGCTGACACCAACATTCTGTGTTAATAGAAAATTGTTGCTTATATCTGCTTTGATATTGTTTATTCTCTTGCTGTTTTTTTTTTGTAGGTTTGGACACACCTCGCTCACTCTATCCAGGGCGACGGAAGAATGGCGTACGACCATACCATAACCCAACGTGTTCCCACTTTACACGCCACTAACCCGACCACTGGTACCGCTTCTTTGACATCATTCACCGGCACGGCGGGTAAAGAACTCGAAAGGGTACTTTCGAGTATCATCACCATCAACTTTTTTGTCCCTAACAATAACCAGAGAGAAAGATTTAATGGACACAGATTCATTATGTTTTACTTGCTATCACGGTGATATATCATTTTACCTCTTACCTAGTTATAATTGACATGAAAAAAAATGGTGAAAGAAAGTAGAACGTAGATAAGTCGTAAAACTGAGACAATATTCTATGTACTAACTTATACTCTTATTCAGGCAAAAGCATCCCACGCCATCGATATATAGTTTGGAATAATGTAGCACTATAGTGTGCGAGAAGAATTTGTCAGTTGCATGAAAACTTATCGCCTTATGCGCTGCGCATTATGCGCTTATAACTGTGCATGATTTTCTTACGCGCCTAATATGACGTTAGAGAGTAGATTTTTTGGTCAGGCTATGGTCTGCACACACTTCTCATACCGTTCCGGGCAACGGAAAGATGGCATGCGACCCCATAACCTAGTGCATTCCCTCCCCATCGCTATTAGACCGATAGGTGAGGATATATTAGTTTCCTTACTTCTTTAGCTTATATGTACGTACGTCGTAGGTATTTTGTTTTCGTCATAATGAGAGAAAAACGTCTATTATCCCACGCTGGTCAAAGGGCTATACTGTAATCGCCATATTTGGTAGGCAGATTGACGATTACAGTTGAAATTTCCTAGGCGAATGCCGTTACCCATACTCTTGGTGAACCTTCAGCAGGATTTTACAACTACCACGACTAAAGTTAAGTTAAACACGTATTATTAAACCATAAAGGATTGAAATTAAACATTTACTTAACTTTAAGAAGTATACAAATTAATATAAAGCAATACTTGGTAATCATATTTGAAAACTGAATTTTATACTGAAAGTATTATTTAGCATTTGTACTAAAGCATTACTAGTCTGGCCATAAGTTCTGTTACAAATAAAATATATTTTTTATAACGAAATCTTAGTAAAATTTTATCATCTTAGCTCATATAAATACATATCCCACTACTTCGCATAAATCTCCTTCACAATTGGAGGGAAACTATCCTACTACACCACGCTGGTCAGGTGGATTGGTACCTAAAAGGTTTTATTTTCAGTTTCTCTATATTATATAAGTTTTTCGTCTTTTTACGACATCTACAGGCAAAGAATTAATGCGATGAATTGTACTCTTATTCCATCACCATGTGAAAGGATAGACAGACATATGTACCAACACATCCTCTATCGAAGATATACCGTTGTAGATATACTGATCCTGAAAAGACATTGAATGACTGATAACTGTAGCCTTGAAAATGGCTTTCAATACCCATTTTGTGCTAGGCAATTTTTTAATGGTAGGGCCATACTGCTAACAGTTTTGTCAGTCGCGGTCCGGTCTATTCAGGGTAATAACACACTCTCACTGAAAATCGAAGTCAGAGCAATATGGGAATATGGTGTTACACTTCATTCTGTGAGCAAGAGAGCCGGCAGCCCAACTTTCAAGATAGGTTTGGGGTCTACAAGGGTAGGTAACGGCCTAGCTGTACCCCTGGTATTGCAAAGGTCCAAGGTCAGCAGTAACACCATCAGCTTACTCATGTCTTACCATGAGCAATAAAAAACACTGCGATTCTATTTTGTTTAACACACACACACTCCATTTCATTATTGCGATTTAATATTAACCTCGAAAAAAGATTTGGTAAATGGTGGACGATGTTCGAAGTTTTTAATTACATAATAAACACTAAATTAAAAAATATATAAATACCAGAATATTTAACATTGTAGCAATATTTATGGCCAAACTAGTTAATATTTATCTTCTTATTTATCTTTCTTGTTCAATCAACCGTATTACCGTTCATCGATCAATCAGCTGTAAAATTAAAGAAAATAATTAGTTTTTAATTACTTTGATTTCGCATTATTTTGATTTTAGATATTGATAGGTATATTATGTTAGAATACTTCAGTTTTGAATTCACAGTTTTATTTTTCAATTTTAACAGATAATAACTTTCTTTTTATAAACCAAATCGTTTTTTTAAAATATATATAGCATTAATCAACATGGCTAGTGACATGTAGAATAAGGAACTTCTATTGATGGTGAAGACAATATGTTTATTAATACTTATATAAAGATAGCAACCGGATAAGAATGCAATGCGCTAACCCCCACTTGCTCGTTTGAGTTACAAAAATCAGCACCAAGCGTGGGCGGCAGTGCTCTCCTGGGAAACATATAAACACCAACTCCATCCAAACCAAACCTTTTTCAATGAAACCCTGAATCAAGTAAATAATATTTGTTTTATTGGGGACTTTAGAAACATAATTAGAGTACACAAATTTCACCCCTTAAAGTGTGTTTTTAGATTATAGTAAGTCCTTCACTGTAAGGCCTTTGTCAAAGAGTGGACATCGATAGGATGATAGATGGATGTATGAAGCCTTTATAAATTCCTAAAATAAGTCACTCCCCACGGTTTCCACGTTATCAAATTTTACGCTTATTGTCTCTCCTAGAAATAATATATTTCTCTAGCATTTAGTCAAATATTCAATTACTTATAGTATCAAGACGCATAACCACAAGATTAGGTCTCATGTTTAATTCGGAAAGTTCAAAATTATTTTCTAAAAATAATCGTAGTTTTCAATTAGAAAATTATCAATAGAAGCGTGGGATTTGAGGCGTTACACAGAAGTAAGGGTTCCTATCACACGAGATTCAAAATTTGGTATGTCACTACAGTTATCTTAACGTTTACATATGTTTCATAATCCTTTTGCCATCTTTTCAGGGATATGTGTGAACCTAGAAATAAATAAGACATTGGTAGAAAAATATTGTTGTTGTTTTAGTTAGACTTGTTCTTGTCGAAATTGTTTTTCAGCCTCTAATTGAACTGTACAATAAAATGTGGACTTTGGTTGCCTATGTAATTAAAATTTCTATTTTAATTAGGTCGTCTAAAGCACCTTCCAAAATTGGAAAAGTATAAAAAGACGAATTACCGCTATGTGAAATTGAACAGCTAGATAAAAATTTAACTTCAGGACAAAGAAAACATTTTTTTTATATGCATTTAATTTTTATTAAATTTTAATATTTAAAGGAATTGTTTAATAAAACTATAAAACAAATTCAAACCAGGTACATTTTCTTTTTGATACCAACTTTCTTTCTTCAAGCGATTCCACCAGTTATGCAATTTAATATACTTTTTATCAATCGGTACAATGCAATCCAATGATGATAGTGTAGATACACAGGATATATCAGCTAAAGTAATATCATTACCAGCTAAGTATGTCGTTTCTTCTAGATATTTTTCAGTAATATTATAAGCTTCGCAAATATCATTCACCTGTTCATTAGTGATACTCATTCTATTCTTCACAACACTATAAATAACAGTTCTCAATCGTGGAAATAATATTGTAGCATCAAAATATAATCGTTGATCAACTAACGCCCTTTCTTTTACGTCTTCAGGGTACAGTTTTCTTTGCTCATTCCGGCCGTAGGCTGACACTAAATATGTTATAATCGCGTGGCTGTCTGCTAAGATAAGATCGCCGTCTTCTAGCAAAGGCACTGTATGTAAAGGATTTTTCTTTAAATAATCCGGTTTGAATTGTTCTCTTGTAGGCAGATTGACTTCGCGAGATTCAACAGTCAGTCCCAGTAAATCGACAACCATCAAAGTGGCCCGTGCTGGTGGACTTACACTAGTCTTGTAAATTATTATTGTCATGATTTTTCTTTTCACTTAAAATTTATAAAAGTTATAACATAGGTACCCTATACTTGCTGAATAAAATTTGTAAATACTTTATCTTAACGATAATAACGAATGTCAAAGTATAGATAAATACTGTTTATCTCTGAAGTAGATTCAGCATTCCTCGGTCTGGAATTCTCGTTCGCCATTTGCATGACGTAATTTGTTTTTTTACATGAACATTTGACTAAGTACAAAACTACAAATTTCTACCATTCTAGCAGAAGTTAAACATATTATCCCAACGGTTGCAAATGAGCTAGGTACTAATTTGTATGGTAAATGTTAATCGCTCTGACTAACTATGTATACATAATCAAGATATTGTCTTCTGCGAAGATTCATTTCGTATAAAGAAACGTATACTTATCACTTATCAGCATTTAGTGACAAAGTAACTAAAATTTTAATAAATAATAATTGAATTTTACTTGCATGATTAGATGCTTACAGATACATTTATTTAAATTGCAATTTAACAATTACAATAGACACAACTGCTGGCGATTCTATAAGGTAGTGCGTACTGATCAGCATTCACAGGAACGAAAAAAAATCTGTTATTCATAGTCATTTTTAATTACCACAAAAAAATAACTAAATATTCATAATTATGAATGATTATTTTTCAGTGCTGTACCAGTTTAGCTTAGTTGGGGGAGGACTATGCACAATAGTGGATATTGGTACTCGTATATAAAATATTTTAAAGAACGTATCCTTACTACGTAAACTGTTTTCTCTACTCCAGATATCACGTTGCAAGTTGTTGGAATTAGGCCGCCCCGCAAAAATGCTACTCAGAATAGTCCTGTACAACCTGCATCCTTTCTTGAGACCTTTAAAATGTCGGCTGTTCATTTTGTGAAGACGATATCTTTCTCCAACACGATTATTTACTGCTGCTGAAAATTTTATGCAATACTGACATTTTAAACATGCCGTATAGTGTAAAGTAATTTACCACCCCTTCCTCTCCCACAAGCGTCATAAACTACGAGTAAGAGATATAATTGGCTAACATCGCAGCAGTGGAAAAGATGGAAATCTAGAAAAAACCGTATGATAACCTATCTAGCCAGAGCGTGAATCATTTTCCACTTTCATTATATCTATACTTACCCCTTCTGCATCTTATAAAAGGAATGTTGGACATTTTATCTGAATACTGTGAAATTTCCATATGGTGATCGTGTAAGAAAAAGAAATGGTACCAACATTTTTTTTTCTGTAGGTCTCATTAACAACGACAAGGATATAATATACAGATAAATTCAAAGAAATCCAGCAGTAGAACGTGGGTATATGAGTTAAAATGATGATGTGATGACAACAATAATACATACATACATATCATCACGCCATATCCCTTGCAGGGTAGGCAGAGAGAGCAGAGTGCCAGAGAACTCTTATCTTTGCATACTTCACTCGCTTCCTCAACATTCATAATTCTCTTCATACACGCTCACCGGTTTCGGAGACTCTTGACTCCACCTTCCTTCAGTACATGCCCGATCTGGTCTAGGTAGGTTAGTCTCGGTCTCCCCCGGTACCTACATCCTTCCACTTTCGCATTGTATATCTTCTTAACCAGACGTTCGTTCGGCATTCTTTCCACATGTCCGAACCATCGGAGCATTCCCTTTCGCATCTTTACACCAATACTCTCATACATACTCGCTCTCTTACGTCGTCGTTACGAATGCGGTCGGTCAGCCTAACTCCACAGATTTTCCGCAGAGATCGCATTTCGACCGCATTAATTTTACTTTCATACTCTTTTCTGCATACCCAACTCTCGCTTCCATTCAGTAATGTTGGGACAAGCACTGCGTTATGTATTGCTACAAGTGCCTTCTGGCTGAGGTGGTGGCTGCCGAGAAGTTGCCCCAACGCTCCGTTCACTCTATTTCCCGCATTCACTCTTCGCTCTATATCAGTGATGTACCTTCCATCTCTGCTAAATCCACATCCAAGATATACAAATTCATGCACTTGCTCTAGTACATCATTACCTATTGTTACTCTTACATCTGTTCTGGCTTCAACTCTTTCAGATGACAATAAAATACCTTTTAAGTTTAACCGAATTGAAAACACTAGCCGGTATAAAGTATAATAATAAAACTATAAATAGCTAATAACGAAATTTATTTACACATTATAATATTTTTATATCTATACTATATCAATCTTAACATTTTTTTATTTGAAAATATCTGTGATAATCCACCTTAGTAATATACAAAATCTATTGGATATGGGGTACACACATTACCTTTACAAAATTTACAAACATTCAACATTATAATTAAAAATTAAAAGGATTCTTATAAACTAATGTGTTGGATATAAAAATTATGGAATCTTTTTAAAGTTTTTTTATTTTATATTATAATCGTAGATTAAATAATAACGTATTAATTAATAAACACTTGACATTTATTAGCGTAATAATACGGTCTATTTTTGAGCTGTTATATTGTTTATCAACGCATCAATATTGAAACTCGACACACTCTAAAAAAAATATTAGACCATAAATAAATCAAGTTTTTATTAATAATATGCTTAAAGAAATATGGCAGCCGAGTTTTAAATAAGTATAACAGATACTTTATATTAAAGTTTATATGTAACTCGACTATAATATTTCAATGAATAATGACCTAAAAATTCAATCAGAGAATAACATTCCTAAAAAATATACTTCGTCAACTAACCAATCAAACGAATCAATTTTATAATTTTTAGAGCAAAGGGCAATGTTTTGCAGACACCAATGCTTATGAATGCCTTGTCGCGTACGTCCGCTTTATCTATTACAAAATAAGAGTTATTCATAGGAAACATTTAGTCAATGAACTGATTATAGTTTAAAAAAAAAGTGCCAGAGTAACTATCACGTCCTCCAAGTGAACAGATTGGTAAGTTCTCAGTATGCTATTAGATGAAATCTGAGTACCGCACAATATTCATGAAAGACAAGTGCCTCAAAGGACAATGAAATATGTTCAGCAATATAGGGACTAAGAGCAGATAAATAGTTAAATAGTTATTCATCAATTAAATTTTAATCTGCCTCAATAATAACATGATGATAGAATTTTAAATAATTTATTCATACATACATTTGTATAAAGATGGACGGATCTACGAGGTTTATGAATATAAGATAGAAAATAAAACTTTTTGCTGCACTTATAAGTTTGAATGAATATGTCAATGGCAAAATAAAATATATAATAATCAAATAAAATAGCATCATGTATATGAAATAAAATTGGTGTTTGCAAAAAAATATATATTATTCATAAAAAGCCCTTTGTAGTACATATTAACATTTAGAGAGCTACCACGAATTTATCAGTCAATATTCAACAAAAAAACATTATTTTTAAACTAATACCACTCTATCAATTTTGAGTCCACACAATAAAACAATTTGGAATAACATTTAGATATCACGTAGGTCTATTATATAAATAGTTATGGCGGAACACTATTTCAGAACAAACTATGTTTGCCTAGACCAAGTTTACATTTTAGTTACATGAAACTATTTTTGTTGAGAAAAAAAATTGGCGCAATTCTATCATTCGAATTCTACCTCGATTACGTAATCCAAACTTTTTTCAAGCTGAATTCGTCCGTTTTCGAGGAGTATTCGAGAACGGACCAGTCTTATGTGTGCAAAGTTCAAATTCGAATTTTATCTCGATTTCGTGATGAATTCGTATGACGGGAACTCCCCTCTTGAACTGAAAAGATATTTTTTTTTATAATCGCACACCGCACTACAGAATATATTCTTAGTTTATAAATTCTTACATCGTATTTATGGATAGCACAAAATATTTTCCAACCTACCCTCCATCGATTTCAGGATACTCATAATAAATGACAATACAAAAATTATCATAACAGGTTAGTTCATGTCGTAACGAACACGGACAAAAAGTAATTCCGGTTAATTAAACATACCATAGTTTATCCTAAAATCGCGTTTAGCCACTTACAAAAACTATCAAGAACATATTATATAAAACATTATATCAAAAAGAATCATAGAACATGACAAATTTAAGATCGGAAATTAATTTTAGTAAGAAGGAAATGGTAAGCGGTAAAATAGATGTAGGAGTCAAGTCCCTTAGAATGTAGTCCATATATTTAGGCCAAAATACTCTTTATTAAAATAAGAAACACCGCATTCCGTTCCACTAATGTTGTGACGATGTTTTTAATGTTGACTGTAATGATAGTATCGAGTAAAAAGAGACAACATACTCTTTCATGCCAGTTTAATATACTTTGATGCCGATAAATTAAATAAGAAAAATCTTCATCGCGACTTCAATCTTTACTGAGTATTATCCTTTAATTACAATTTACTGGTTGTTTTTATGTCTGCTGCATTGTTTGCGTTGAATATTGAGATATCTATTATTTTTTTAAAATTTATTAAGTAATTTATTCCAAATGACATCAACATTAAAGTCGCATCTTTAGCAACACAGCGGTGAAAATTAGTAGTTTTTTAGTGATACGTATAAAACATACAGGCAGACAGACAAATGAAAATTATTGTTTTGGTTCCATTTTCTCTAATAAAGATCGTCGATATTTGTTTTTCATCGTAATCAGTAATATGTAGACATTGGTCTATTCCAATTTTTGTTATTTAATGTTTTCATTTATCTAATTCAATTATTGTCTATAGTGACTATAGTCTAGTACAGACATATTAATTTATAAATTGACTGTTATAAAATTAGAATACAATACATAAAAACAGTTTTAATAGATCATGATAGAGGACGTGTCCAAATTAGAAACTTTATACGGTGATTCTATTCGAATAAATGAATTAACAATGCTAAAGGCAATGCAGAAACATAGACGGAACACTAACTAGCATTGTTTCGAGTAAAATTTTACCTTTACGCTTAGAAAATAAATTTCAAATTATTAAGTAACCGCCGATCGCTTCACATAGTAGCAGTATAATTTCCGTCCCTAATAGTCTTTAGACAGTGATTCGAATATGATCAATAGGAAGAAGTAAACTCTGCTTTCACTCCACTTCTCCCCGGAAGCTGATATTATAAATTCAACACTTAGTTTATTATCAGCATCAAATTTAGAAATGTAGTAAATTAATTTGTGTGTAAAATATTTTAAAACTGAATAAATAGCGTAAACTATAGTCATATGTATATACTTAAAGATGTTACCGATATATTTTTTTTATAAATCAATCTTTATACTCTAACATACACATACACCATCGGTATATTACCAATTGCAAATGAAAATACATTTTCGTTATATTCTCGATACTTCGAACTAGCAATAACTATATAATGAGCATAAATTGGAAAGCTACATCTATCACACGATACTCATAAAATGAAACACATATATCCGCGAGTATTAGACGAGAAATAAAATTATTTTTACGGATTTCATCGCGTTTAATTTAGTTTTGCTAATCTATCGATTGTACTCAAATTCAAATTCATTGCCTATCTGTAAATAGCACACTACACATTCCAATAAATTAAGATTAGACTTTGTATGATAACACGCAATGAAATCCATAAAAACTCTTGTGTAATATTTATTTGGAAAACCAATAACAAAACTCATTTTATATGTTTGTGAAATATAAATTATTTCATTTCATAAAGTATCCGTATTATTTGAAATAAAACGATTTTTAAGGATTCTATCGCGTTTGTATTTGATTTTTAATTGTCCCACGTTTCGAACAAAGTGTTCAAGCAGCGTTCTAGTTACGGGAGGACTATAAATTGTGTAAGAGAACGCTGTAAAGTGTTCGAAACGTCGAAAAATTAAAAATACAAACGCGTTGAAATCCGTATAAATAGTTTTATTGCAAATGTTATACTCGTGTAAACATTAAAAATTATTACGCGTATTATTTTAAAATTCGATTCCATACAAGTCGACTCTCTCTCTCTCTCTGCTCATTTTGATTGATCGAGTCAGGAATTGTTTTATACAATATATGTATATTCAACAAATGTATCACATAAATGAATTAGGAGGACTATGGGCACCATAACATTTTACTTTTGTCCTTAACATTGTTATATTCTCATTTCGCATAAAATTAAATATTAATATGTATACCGTGTAGTTTTACCAGGATAGTCACTGAAAATATCATTACCCCTTTTTGACTGCAGCTAACATTAGATGCTCTGTGCCAGAATTAATAGTTTCCTAAATTTAACCACATCCCAGTTTAATACAAAATGTAAATAATAGTTTATAATTTTTATCTGAGAACCATTCTTTTGTCTTTGAAATTAATAATACTATAGAAATTATCTTAACAATACAAAAAGTTAAAAGAGAATATTTTTATATGCACCCTAAGGAGTTGGATACGAATTTTGACTCATATGATTCATTCAGTGTAAGAAACAATAGATAGAAAGATAGTGTTGGGATATAAATTTCATAAAAAAGAAAGAAAAATCATTTCAAGGTTTCTAAAACTAAGATTAGTATTTGAAACTTAATCAGACTTTTACATACGCTTTTAATCATTTTAATATAAGTTTTAAAACACGAGATAACGATTATATATAAGAATTATGTATTGTGATGTATAAATATTTATAATTTGTATGTTAAGATAGATTTTTTTAAACATCTAATAATAGTTATCCATCGAATAGTTTTTATCAATATGTATATATATGATTATACTTTCAGTTTGGTGACGGAGAAAGAATACAAATCACCACCTATCTTACCCGTGGGTGATCGTAAGAGATCATTAAAGGGTTTAAAACGCATATAACATCTATGCAAAAACAGGTAAACTCAAAACTAAATACTATACTAATACGTCTGACCAGCGTGGTATAGTAGGTCAATTGCCTTCCCATTCTGGAGGAGGCTCGAGTCCAACAGTGGAACATATGAGTTGAGACGACGATGATATATATGATTGAGGCAATCGCTAACTTTTTATACAATAAAATGCATAACTTCGAGATTAAATAATTATTATTATTTTGTGAGCGTGTATGAAGAGAATTATGAATGTTGAGGAAGCAAGTGAAGTATGCAAGGATAGAGTTCTCTGGCACTCTGTTCTCTCTGCCCACCCTGCAAGGGATATGGTGTGATGATATGTATGTATGTATATGTATATTTTGTTGTATTAACATTACATAAACATTATACGAGTATATAAGTATAGTGAAGGCCATTTACGAATTTACACCAACCTAGAATACATTCAATAGTTCGATGTTGGTAGTTATAAAACTATTCATTTTATTGAAAGGTCTTGTTTGCATTGAAAGACTTGAAAAGAACCTTAAAAAAAAGTGGGGATTTAAAAAAAAACAATTAAAACTCTCCCATTTATGGTGAAACAGTTTTTAAATTTAAACGTATATAAAGTAGAGAGGCGAAATCGCACTAACAGTAACGTAATAGAAACGCTACAAACCAATTTCTCTAAGTAATATATTTTGTTCTATATAAATTTAGGCTAGAGACAATTTTTATATCTTTTTTTTTTAAAAGACCTGCACTAAGGAAATAATCCTTGTATTGCGGGGGACTTTACAAACATGCAATTAACGCAAACAAATTACACCCAGACTCAGATCAACACTTTGTGGATCACACAAAGTATTGTCCTGCGTGGGAATCGAACCCACGGCACTGAAACGGAAGGTCGATATCTTAACCACTACGCCATCTGTGCAGTCGACAAATATGTGATACGCAAGTATGAAGCAAAAAGGCATGGTACCTTTACTGATACTAATCTACAGAAGCAATTTCACCAATGTCCAGGTGGTATTTTCTCGAAGGGACCTTCAGAGTTAATTATGTATATACAGTTATCCTTCATAAAGTATAAGTAGCTCAATGATGAGTAAATGTGTTTTTTGTTGCTTAGAATCTTATTGGTTGTCAATGATAAAATTTTTAAAGTCACATGCGAATTACATTCACATATTAAATTTAGATTTTCCGTGTGGTGACGGAGTAAGAATACTATTCACCACCCCATATCTTACCCGTGGGTGATCGTACGAGATGACTAAGGGATATAAAACACATATAACATCTATGCGAGAGAAGGAAAACTCGTAACAAAACCCTATACCAACACGTCTGACCAGCGCGATATAGTAGGTTAATTTCCCTCCCATTACGGAGGAGGCCCGAGCCCAACAGTGGGACGTTTATGGTCTGTGATGATGATGATTAAATTTAGATTGGTTCAGGTTAAAACTTCACAATCGTTATTACAACAGTTGTTTTAACAACAGCGATCACCTAGCAACCGTTTTTGCACGTTTTCTATTTGTTATAGTATTATATTTAATATTTCCTTCTCCTTTTTTTAAATCAGACTTATAATTCCAGAATTTAGAACACACATACGAACATACCCATTAGCTTTATTATAAGAATACAGAAAAATATAGATAGGGATAAGCGAATGATAATACATTATAATTTATCCAATGAATAACTTTTATTGGATGTAAAATAAAATCATGTCAAATATATTTAATATGTCCCTAATATTTGAATAACTTTTATCACATTAGGGGACGTCCATTAATCATGTGATCTTTTTTTTCGCATATTTTAACCACCTTGGTGATACGTGGTGAGGTTTAACACTATGAAAGTTTAGGACTTCGTGATTTTTGTCAAACCCCTTCCCCTCTTTCAAACCTCACGTGATTAATGGACGGCCCCTTACCGTGGATTTTTTGTAACGAATTTTCACACAATATGTGCGCTTTCACCGTTGTTGTTGTTGTGATGTTTGCGGACGTCTACAGTTGTTAGCAATAGATTTGAAGCACTCGTCGCAGACCCGCACTGGCTTTAGCTGTCCGTAACGAGGTAGAGGTATTGAGTTTGAGCTGCACGAAGCGCAAAATACTTTTCCTGTAAAGGGATGACTATTATAAGACCTAATCAATGATTTTCTTGTCCTTATTATTTATTATAGGCTTACTACAACACGTTGCCCAGAAGGATGGTATACCCATCCTTTTATTTTTCAGCATTTTATTTCAAGATTGCCTTCACTCGCGATGACATTAGCTGCTTCATCATCTGAGCTCATAGACATCCCTCTGCAGAGCTCGAGCCTCGAGAGGGAAATTCCATATACCACGCTGATTAGATGTGTTGGTATAGGATTTTAATTCGAGTTTTCCTTAACTTTTATAGATGATATCTACATATTGGATCCCTTAGTAACCCTTTACAACATCAACGGGCAAAAAAGGGGCAGTGAATTGTATTCTTACTTCGTCACCAAACGGCTACTGCTTAGCTGTCTCTAACATTAGAATACAACCAATGGTGGGTTTTAAATCTCGAGTTAAACAGTCCTATTGCGCTTTCCCTGCTGGAATTTTGATTGGACTCTACAAAAAATATAAAAGGCTTAGAGAAGAAGTAAGAATAAGCGCCAAAACTCATTCCTGGCTCATGCCAATTACTCTACCTCCTTTAGGACATACATATATGTTTCCTATTGCGTCTGACCTCCCCTATGGTCGGAGTGAAATTGATCTACTTTACCACTGTCCGACGGTACCAACTGTGAATTAATTTCTTGTTTTTTTTTTGCATCTTTGGAAATGATGTTATATTATTTACATCTTCATCTTTTAGTATTTTTTAAGACACTGATGATAAATAAATGTGTGGTAAGTTTCATTCTTATTTTATCACAAAATGCAAATATTTTAAATTATTTTAATATGGGTAAAGAAATACAAACCGCAATTTCGACAATGATGCCGGCGACGGAAGGCGGTGAAATGTGCGGTACAACGCATGCATGCGGGCGCAGCGATGTCCGGCACCCACTCTGGTAGTCTTTCAGGCCCTGATACTGGACATTCTCGACTAAAAACAGAAGTATATCACATTTTGTTATAAAATCTTATACAATTTTTTTCGTAAGTTATAGGATTTACAATTACTGTCCGATTAGTCAAGTGATATATGTCTCACTGCTAGGCTCAAGCCTTCTCCAGAACGGAAGGGCAATTGGCCAATTATATCACGGTGGTCAGATGAGTTGGCATAGTGTATTATTTCAAAATTTTCTTCTCTTCGATTCTCCCTCCACCTTAAATTGGGCGCTGCCTATGAAATTTCAGTCCTATGTGAGATTTGACAGAAAATGAAAACATACGTAAAACACTGTTACATCATATTCAATAATCCTTTTTTTTGGGTGGGCTACGGTCGGCGCACTCCTCGCACCACTCCGTCCGGGGCGACAGAGGAGCGTAAGCACACACACCCGTAGCCCACCCGTGACACCTTGCCTTCGTCTTTGGACCGACCACCGGAGCAGCGTGAACTTGACGTCAGTGGCCGGCACGACGGAATATCTCCTCAGGGGTACCCTCTCCTTGACCGATGTCCACCCTCGGGGAGGACGTCGGTCCTTCCTCACACGGTCGGTCAACCTCTCGGCGGGTGACGGCCTAGTTCCCCGGTCCAGTCACCCGCGGCCTCAGCTAGGGCGGCATCAGGCGCAGGTAATCGCACCTGCACCGCCCTAGTCGCCAGCGGCGGCTCGCATCGCCGAGGAGACGTTCCTCGCGCACGCGCTCTGCCGCCTCCTTCCGCGAGACTACTACCTCGCAGAAGGTTGCGACCGCGTCCCAGTTCCTGACGCTGTCGAGCATCGCCCTGGCGATGGTCGGCAGCGTCAGGTCGGCATCGATAACTGCGACGAGTTCACGGCACTGCACTGCCCAAGCGGCACAAACCTCGAGCGTATGCTGCGCCGCATCCTCGTCGCAATCGCAGTGGTGGCAGGACGGTGTACTCTCCCTCCGGACGACTGTGTGCAGGTATTTGGCGAAGCACCCATATCCCGTCAAAACCTGCACCAGTGGAAAGGAGAGCACTCCGTGCCACCGTTTTAACCACTGCATCAGCACCGGCCGAAGGCCTCCACGGTCCGCACACCGAACCGAAGCCTCTCCAGCCGGACTGCCCAACGGGCAATTACGTCTCGGCGGGCGTCAACGCGCCAGGCGGTGAGCTCCCTCAGCGAGACCGCACCGCCCTCCGCTCGCACCCCCGACATCCGCCGATACAGGTCGGCGAGCATCTCCGCCTCCAGGTCCCACGTGGGAGTCCCGGCTAACAGGCACGCCGCCTCTGTCGCCACCGTGCGGTACCCGCGTATAGCCCTGACCGCCATGGCCCTCTGTGGTCGCCACAGAAGAGCCCTGAGTCGGACGGTCAGGGACCCCACCCACACCGGTGCGCCATACAGGGCCATCGACCGGACAATACTCAATATCCCTAGCAGTTTCTCTACATTAGATTACATGAAATACCCGCAAAATTATTCAATATAATACTAAAGTTTTGGATACAAATTAAAAGCACCACATGCATTTTCAAGTTTTCATCAAAACTCCATCGAGTATAAAAAAAAAAAAAAGAAATATCAACATACCTAAAACTCAAATCACCCGCAGACACTGACGCTTGTAAATTAACAGTGTTATCAATAGATTTTCTACGTTCATCAGTAGGCGGCGTCTGCTCGGTGCGTTCGGTTGCATTCACCGTGTTCCGTCTAGCCACACGCCCGCTACCATTTGATGTCGAGTCTGAAGTACTATCCGCATAAACCTCTTCCGCTGAATATACGCTATCAAATGAGCTACCTGTTATAAGTATTAATAAGGTTAAAGAAAAAACATTGTATCAATGAATGTGTTCATAGGTCGATTAATTACTTAATAAAAGTTCATAATCAGATGATGAGCTTTCTCGTTCTTTCCATCCAACAGCCAAGTACACTATCTGATGTGGAATCTTTTTAAGGGTGATAGAGTTCATATTTGACACGCTTGGCAGACAGTTTATCGGTCACAAATGGTGCTACAAGTTTCCCAAGCGAATGCTATCCATTACCCTTTCAGCCGATTTTTACAACTTTTTTTTTACGACACTCACGGAAATAGAAACCTTGATACATAAACAAGACTAACCATTTTGTATAACTTGGTCCTCTGTGGGTTCATACTCAATCGCCGGTGTTTTTTCTGGTTGAGGTTCCGGCTCAGGGTCGCTCGACTGGTTCATAAGGAACACAGACTTCAATATGTTACGGAGGTCAGCTGCGAAATTGGTCTGCAACTGATCTGCTACCCCCGCAATGCAAACGAACAAACGATGGATCAGGTCCTCGCTTGATCTGCAACGAATATTATGTTCATTAGAAAACCAACCATAATATTAAGCGTACCGTAGATTAAAATAATAAATAATAGTATTATTAATTATACCCAGATAAGACATGCAAATAAAAAATTATAAATTCTAAATCTATCGTCTGGTCTGTCACACTAATTCCAATCCACCTGTGGTAACGGAATGGTAACGTGGTGTCCCATATTTCCTCTCTTGTATTATAGACTACCGGGGATATACCAGTCTTCGCTTATTAAGCGGGTCTCTAGAGCGGCTCTATCAATGCAATGAGAGTAATATACAGTACAGTATATTCACTCATTATATTTACTCACTTGAACTTGCCACGCGCCTGGTGTCTCGCTGCAAGCTCTTGCGCCTGCAAAGCTAGCGCTATCTGTTCATCGTCAGCACATTCTGATGTGCTACATCTGCTACTGCTGAAACACATCATTAATACTTATATAGTATCAATAGCATATCCACGGGTTATGAATAGTGTGATACTTTCTTACGGGCGTCGTAATAACGCCTGATAGATTTTTAGAAGGCAGCCGTTTGGGAAACTTGTAGCACCAAATGCGATCACCTACCCGTCTACTAAACGTTTACACAATTACAATTATAACAATTATAACATTAGGATTTTTACTAAAATATTGAATAACTAATTGAAAATTATAAAACTAATTAAAAATTCTTATGGGTTAATTAAATCGACTGCACGGATGGCGTAGTGTTTAAGATACCGGCCTCCCGTGCCAGTTCCGTGGGTTCGATTCCTACAAGGACCTTGTGCGATCCATAAATTGTTGTTCTGAGTCTGGGCGTAATTTAGACACGCAGACGCGTTAATTACAAGTTTATAAAGTCCCCCGCAATAAAAGGATTATTTCCTTAGTGCAGGGTGGGGTTTTTAAAAAAAGAATTGCCGAATAGAGTTTTATTATATTATTTTGGATGATTGGATGGTCGCTACTTAATCATGCCAGAACGGCTGAACGAATTTATTTTAGATGAAATTTGTCCGAGATAACGTATAATAAGCTATTTTTCATCACAAAAAAAATGTATCACAATTAAGAGCAGCGCAGTCGCACGTAGCTTATCTATAATGTAAATAAAGGTAAAATAACTTACCTCTCATCAACAAAGTGGTCTAAATTTAATCTGAGCGGACTGTTCTGGTTTTGAGTCGACCGACTATCTAATATGACCATACCGGGTGACCAGATTTTATTTTTCTTCTTTTTACTTTTCGTTGCAGACTTCCTAGATTTCTTAGGCCGACTACTACTCTGTGAACTCGGTCCAACATCAGCATTACTACTAACATTATTGTCTTCATCAACTAGCGAACTAATTCTCTTATCGGATTCTCTACGTCTTCTTAACTCTGTAATCACTTCACCTATGCTCTTATATTCCTCATCACCAGCATTCGCGCCCCATTCTTGTAGAACACGCCGCTCTTCGTTCACATCAGAAGTTTCATTCAAACCTTCCTCGTCAGAACTTAACCTAGTTACAACTCTATCCATTATAGTTGAGGAAGACCCTGCTTCATTTTTGCTACTATTGTCTTCTACATATGCAATATTTACAGTTTCATTATTTACATCAGAAAAAGAACTCTCTAACGTGTTTTTGGTGTGTTTATCCTCGTCTATTTCACAATCTGGACTCTTTAATACCCTGTTCTGTTGCATGAAGTGATTATCCTTCAAATCCTTTATATCTTTACCTTCGGTATCGGGCGATCTATCTAAACTAGTATTTTCAGTACTGACACCCGAATCGACCGGAGACTCATGTTCACTTTCGTATCCTAACATAAATTTAACCCTCTCATCTTCCCTATCTAAAGTCATCTTTGCCGAATGGAAACTTGTATTATCACCGTCAGCCGTATTGTTATCAACATAATTATTATATTCATCGTTTGTTAATAAAAGCGAACTTAAATTAGCGTTAGCTATAGATATATTCGTATTAACTATATCCGCATCAATATTATCAGGGATTATCAGCGGGAGATCAGAGTTTAATATTGAATTATTAATATCGTTCCCCGATTCGTCTTCTTGGTTAAATACTGTAGAATTATTGTGTGATAAGGATGACAGTACAACCGGTTCATGGCTTATTGCGTTTGGTATTAAATACCCGTGGCTTGTTGATGGCATACAGCTTAACTGTTCATTTCTTGGACCTGGATAGCTGTATGCCTCTGAATCATCCGTCGCTAATAACGTTGGCACGTCATTTGTTGAGAATGAGTGCATTTGATTGTGATCTACTATGATGTCGACGTCACTCGATACTATAGACGATAACCGATCGGCAATTTCCGTGACCTGTTCGTTTAGTGACGTCACAAGATCAGGATCTGGTATTTGTCTGTTGGTATCTGTTGATACAGCATTAATAACTAAAGGATCAAACATCATAAGTCCATTTGTTGATAGATTTCTTAGCGACGACAAATCATTATTAGGTTCATTTTTGCTTGTTTTTCGTGATCTTTCTATGTAATCTCTACTGTCGTTGGTTTGGAATGTATCTGTGCTTGTTGTGTCGGATAGGTGTCGTGATGATGTTTTGATCGTTTCATGTTCTGAGTCATGCGTGTCCGTGTCCTCGGCGCATTCGCTCAAACGCCGCAGGCCGTCGATAATAGGAGTCATCACTTCAATATTGTCGGGCAGGTAATCGCTGTCAGTTATTACCGGTTCACTTGAGCTGAAAAATAATGCCAAATAATGTTTTTATTATTTGTTATCAAAACCTATATCATATACCATGTGATGGCGGAGTAGAAATACAATTCACCACCAGCCTATCTTTCCCGTGGGTGATAGTAGGTTACGACTAAGGGATATGAAACGCATACAACATCTAGGCAAGAGGAGGAAAACTCGAAACAAAACTCTATACCAACACGTGTGGTATAGTAGGTCAATTTCCCTCCCATTATGAAGGAGGCTCGAGCCCATCAAGGGGACATATATTAGCTGAGATGATGATGATGATGATCATCATCATCCTCATCATCATCCCCAGGCCCTTGTATGCCCCACTGCTGGGCTCAGGCCTCCTCCACAATGGAAGGGTAACTAACCTACTATGCCACGCTGGTCAGGCATGTTGGTATAGGGTTTTGTTTCGAGTTTCCCTCTCTCGCACAAATGGTATATGCGTTTTATATCCCTTAATCGTCTCATACGATCACCCACGGGTAAGATAGGGGGTGGTGAATTGTATTCTTTCTCCGTAACCACACGGAAAAATATTTAAATATAACTATTTTATTTTTAAATAATTAAAAATGTACCTCTGTTGTGAGTACACATCGCGACAATGTGCGTGATCTGCATAGAACCGTGACACGAACTCTCCTATGTCCGGGTACGGACATGACCAGTCGTTTGAATTTTCAGGTTCTGTAAACAATGTTTTTACTAAGCTTATAAAAAATAATTATTTAATTACACACTGTCAGTCCTATGATATAAATAATTAGGTATAATGGTGAATATGTAAAAACTCAATGGCCTAATTTCAATGGCCTTCCTTTCCTATTAGTATCGTAAAAATAAAAGCAGATAACATTATTGCAACAGAAGAAAAACTCGAAATAAAATCCTCCTATGTGCCAATCCGTCTGAGTAATATAGTGTAATGGGCTAATTTCCCTCGTCCAGAGGAAACCCGTGCTCAACAATGGGACCTATATGAGCTGAGGAGTATAGCTTTCACATTTATCCTAAATTGATAATTAATCGCTCAAACGATATATTACGAGGGCGCTCAAATTTAATAATATAAAGTTAACGAAAATGTTCAAAATCTTAATACGACGAGTCATATTTGGAGAAACCGAAAATAAATATTGCACATCGACTATTGGAAAGAGACAGTCCACTATTAATGGCTTTGTAGAGCGTTGTCTTTGTCGCACACTACTTAGTACAAAATTTATTGCCGGGTACTCTAGAACATTTTTGACACTCAAATATTAGGATATCAGGTCTAATCCTAGAAGTTATCCACGGTGGTCAAATGTCAATCGCTGCGAGAAAAAAATGATATACCAATGATTTTGTTACAATAAAAGGCCGATCAATGCGGTAGAGAAAAAGAAAAGAATAAGAAAAATATTTTAGAAATAGTGAGAACTTATTAAGAAGTATAAAGCCGCGTATCGACTTCGCGCTCCAAAAGGACGAACATTGGCGCGCGTTCCGGCCGCGCAAAATGGATACCACTTTGGAACGCGCGTCAATGTGTTCGTTGGAACGCTCGAACGTGGAGCGGGCCGTTCCATCTGTTGTCGGTTTATTGCCGCGTATCAAACGTGGCGCGCGCGCTAGTTGAGACGGACACGAAAGCATTGTGTGTTTGTTGCGTTCTGAACGCTGCGGCTGCTCGCATACGATGCCTGCATGATGAACGGTCAAACACGGGAACAGTTGCCTCGCGCGCCAGGCGCTTAGTTGTTATAGTTCATATATTTGGAACGCGTACCGTGGAACGCACTCTCGGCGCGGTCATTCATGGCACGCGCGCCAGGAGCGCGAAGTCGATACCCGGCTTAAAGGTTTTACTTTGAATTTTCTCATTACGATCCTTAATCTTCTCTAACGTACCAGATGATAAAGAAAAAGCTTGGACTTCTCGTAACTTCTACCTTCATCTTAAGAACATTAACGTAGTAATAAAAGTCGAAATAGTTTTTGACAGTTGTTCTCACCAATTGGCAGATCCAGTGCGGAGAGGTTGGAGATGTCCTCGTTAGTGCACAATAGCCGCTCCAGTGCCACAAGCTCGCGTCGGTCCAAAGTCCATAGCAATGAGCGAATCTTGTGTAACAATGTTCGGAACGGACGGAACATGTCTGACATCTCCTCTGAAACATCATCAATAAATTAAAGTAAGAATACCGGTCAGAATATTGAGCACACACGAGGGAATGCTCCGATGGTTCGGACATGTGGAAAGAATGCCGAACGAACGTCTGGTTAAGAAGATATACAATGCGAAAGTGGAAGGATGTAGGTACCGAGGGAGACCGAGACTAACCTACCTAGACCAGATCGGTCAGGTACTGAAGGAAGGTGGAGTCAAGAGTCTCCGAAACCGACGAGCGTGTATGAAGAGAATTATGAATGTTGAGGAAGCGAGTGAAGTATGCAGAGATAGAGTTCTCTGGCACTCTGTTCTCTCTGCCTACCCTGCAAGGGATATGGCGTGATGATATGTATGTAATATTGAGCACCATCATTCTCCTACTCTTATCCTAATTACTTGGGGTCGATACAATATGTTGTATTGTTCTTTCATAGTACCTACATATTGTAAAAGTTATTGGCAATAGTTTTATGACCGGCCGCCTGTCAGACGTCAACGATCCTTGGGAATGTAATTGTTGACCAAACGGCATCAGATGGAGTTGGCCCAGGTCGTTATAAGGCTCTTAGTCGTCTTTTACGACTTCCACGAGCAAAGTAAAGGTTGGTAGTATTCGTAGCCGCTAACCACACAGCACCATTAATAGTAAATTCATTCACATGTTATTGCTGTGTTGTAACGACTAGAAATACTACTAACCGACTGCACAGATGGCGTAGTGGTTAAAATACCGAATTTCCACGCCAGTGGATGGGTTTAATTCCCACGGAAACAATACTTTTGTGCGATTCACTAAGTTGTGTCTGCGTTAATTGCATGTTTGTAAAGTACCCCGCAATTCAATGATTATTGCCTTAGTGCAGGGTGGTGTTTTTGTTTTAAACTAACCCTCACATTATTCATGAGTGTCGAAAAGGACGACTTTAGAACAATATTCGCCAACTTGTTGGGTATACAATTTAGCTTAACAATTTCATTCGGGATGACGCCAGGCAAGCAGGTGGTCATAAAACTACTGCAGGATGTTACTGATGGATGGAGGAATGAGGTAAATTAATTTATATACCTTCATAATTTGAAATAAAACTACTTTTACGGATTCTATCGCGTTTGTATTTGATTTATAATTTCCCGACGTTTCGAACACATTTCTTACCTTAGCACTTATTGTATAGATTTGGCCCACAATAATAGTTAAATTTTAATTTAATTAATGTTAGTAAGATAAAGTAGGCCGCCACTCAAAAATTCAATAATAAAATTAGTATCATGCCTCCTGAGTTTTCTCGCCGGATCATTCTCAGTGTGGCCGTGTTCCGATTCGGTAGTAGCTGAATAGTTTTTGTTAGTTTTGTAAAAATTGTAAAATTGCCACAATAATAATTATCATAAATTAAATACCTTAATAATAACAAATCATAAACAACATAAATTTTATATATAGAATCATTCTCTTTTTGCACTGGCAATGAATTTGTATTAATTTTGTATAAAAATGTGGGCCAAATAAAATATCTTATAGAGTAGATATAAATAAATTTTCTGTAATAACAATCACATATTGGACGTAAGACACCTCAGTCCTCCCGTGACCATGATCACTGTAAAGTGTTCGAAACGTCGGGAAATTATAAATCAAATACAAACGCGATAGAATCCATAAATGTAGTTTTATTTCTAATGTGTAATACTCGCGTAAACATTAGAAGTCATTATACCTTCATAATCATCATCGTCTCAGCTCATATAAGTCTCACTGCTGGGTTGAACCCCATCCACAACAAAATGGAAATGATGAACTATAGCACATTGGTGAAATGGATTAGTTGGTTGGTCATTTTAGTATCAGTTTTCCTTCTCTTGATTAATATACCTTGCAACTTGTTAATATTACCTGGTGGTTTGTCGATACTGAGTGGTCCACTAGAATATATTAACAATCCACTGACAATCGCCAACCTGGGTACGGCAAACATCAACGCAGGATCGTATGAGTCCACCTGTAACGAAGATACAATACAACTATCAATATATTTTCTTTTCTTTTTGGAGTTTACTCCTTATGAATCGATTTTCATATAAGGCGCCCGGTATGAGAAAATTTGAGGAGTAAAATCTAGTGATGATGATCTCGTTGATGAACTCGTTACGGTTTTGGTGCGCAACCTATTCTGCGCAGCTTTTACTTTCTGACGTGAGATAATACTTCACTGAACAGTTTTAATAAATGTAAATAATAATCGTACTTAAGGAGTAAACTCCAGTCGTGCGTCGGAGCTGACACACACGCTTTTTTTCTTTTTTTTTAAGACAACACACCACATTTACATCTTCACCATTACTTCATAAGCGTCTTGCTGTTGGGCTGGAACTTCCTTCACATCATCATCATTCTCCTGCTCGCTCATCAATTATTTGAGGTCGACGCAATATGTACTCGTACATATTACAGAAGTTATTGGCAATAGTTTTACGACAGGCCGCCTGCCTGATACCAAGCCTCCTTGGGAATATAATTGTTGACGGCATCAAGTGGAATTGACCCAGGTCGATACAAAGCTCTTAGTCGTCTTTTACGACATCAACGCGCAAAGTAAGGGTTGATAGTATTCGTCGTTACCACACAGCATCGAGCTTCCTTCATAAAAGGAGAAATTGACCAACTATATCACACTAATCAGACGTGTTGGTATAGGGTTTTATTTTGAGCTTCATTTGTCTTACATAAATAGTATAAGTGTATTATATCCTTCAACTTTTACGACACCCACAAGCAATATTAGGTCAGGGTGGTGGATTGTATCAGGTACCGGTGGCCCGCTCGCACGGCGAAGAGGCGCTTTGCTGGGTGGGTCTATGGGGTCGCGCGCCGTCTCTTCCGTCGCCCCGGACCGATTTAGCGTGGCGTGACCACTCCATGGCCCACCGCAAAAAAAAAGGGTGGTGGATTGTATTTTGACAGAGTAAATACATAAATTAGTGTTGCACAAATGCAAGACTCTTGTGAGTCTCGCAAGTCTTGCAGCTCTCGCTCTTAGAATAATACAGAGTCAGTGGTTTTGATAGAAATGAAAAATTCACATAGAAATGAAAAATCCAACTATATTAATGAAATTCCATTTATCTAGTGGCACTAATTGTACAACTATCAATAATTAGGTACATACCACTTAACGGGAGTGGGGCTATAATCACAACTATCTATGATAAGACTGTTTAAAATAACATCAAATTATTTCCCCGTGTACTGGTATTAAGAATACAAAATGTTAACAATCCTTTCTGTGCCAAAGTAATCGTAAAATGCTGTCTAAAGGAGCACACTGCGGGAGTCTTGCAGCGAGTCTTGGTCTTGCATTTGGGCAATATTAACATAAATAGTGCTAGTATATAATAAAAAGAATTATAAAAATATAAACCGACCTGTTCCTGAGTTAGCAAATTTTGTTTGAGCGCTCTCCGAAGACTCTCAGAGAACAATACGCAGATGAGTTGCTGCGCTTCAAACTCGTGTGGCGTTTTAACATTCACCATAGCGCTCACATAACACAACTCAAACTCTGCGAACAACCTGAAATATATAGAAAATGAATAGTAGTAACAAATAAAATATTAAAAAAAAAACATGTTAATAGCAATTTAATTTTTTTGGAACGAAGTTCCTTATCGCGCGTTGTGAAAGGGGGCTAGACGGAAAAAATTCTTACGAAAAGTTGTCACGACACTTTTTGCTATAGTAAGCTATTGTAAGCTGTGCGGCGTCGCTCGACGGTTCTCTTATAGAAAGCAAGCCAGATATTTTCATTTCTATTTCGCATTGAACAGTGTGGTGTCGCGACGATTTTTTATAGATAGAGTGATTCAAGAGGAAGGTTTATATGTATAATATATGCATAATGTACTAGAGAAACACTGATAATTTTAGAGGTTTCTAATGTGATGTCGTAAATAAACACATTATTTTGCGCTTACATTGCAAACGCTGGCTGAACCCTACGAAATAGATCAAAATAAAGTACTACAGTATTATACAGCTTAAAAAGGCCTACAAAAAAGTCCGCGATGGTATATATCTATCTCTTAAGGATAACATACTATATCCATTTTAATACTTTAAAAAATGTTCTATTATAAAACGATAATTGAAAAGCTATTTACACAAATACTGTATTAATCCTTATCATTTTAAATACATTAGTTGGCTTGAGCATTTCATGAAGATATTTTTTTTCCTTCAGACCATGCAAATTAAATCAATACCTTAAGAGATATAGCAAAATCAAAATAATGCGCAACGAAATTATTTTCGCCCGTGACCGGGCCGCGTGGCCGGCTCGCGTTCGAGCTCGGGGCCCAAAAGTTTTGGTAGTCTAGTGGAATTGTATATCCTATTATTAATATTATAAACGTGAAAGTTTGTAATAATGTATGGATGTGAACATGTTTGTTGCTCTTTCACGTAAAAACTACTGAATGGATTTTGATGAAATTTATAGTAATATAGCTTGCACATCAGAATAACACATAGGCTATAATTTATAAAGATATTTTGCAAATTGGCTAAAATATAACGATAAAAATCGCTTAAGGCAGAAAAAAATTATATAATTAAAATAGAACTTCGTTCCATCCGGGTGTCCCTTGACACCTCCGGTTTTTTTTTTTTTTTATATGACTTTTCTGGCATGACATTAAGATGAAGGTATGATATTTTTATTATACAAGCTTAATATGGTGATACAAGTGCCTTTGTTAGGTCTTTAAATTGTCTTGAAATCTATTAATATGGCGTTGAAACCTTACATTGATATCAATGTATAATACACATACATCCTTTTCAAACTAATAGAGTTTAAAAAAGTTGACTCTTCGTCTTGGATAGTTCGCGAGCGACCTAGTTTGAAAGAGAGCAGAAACCAGTATTTCTGTTGTATATAGGTCCAGAATCTGTGTCTCTACCCAATAACATCTTGAGACCCATTAATCAAGCCTATACCCTCACAACATAGTAGTATAGCACAATATTTAATAATGCAAATACTTTTACTATACAGAGTGCCGCTTTTTTACTAGAATAACTTAAACTAGGTGTAGGAATGACGTCATAAAAAACATTAAAGTTAATTGCAGACTCCTAGCTCTGCCCAATCCCGAGATAAAGTGATTTGTTTCTTTTCAAAACAGTAGGTTTGTCACCGTACATTGACCTGTAGATACATTTCGACCCAGCTGTGCGGCGGCGAGCACAGCGCGAGCGGGACTATTTGCCTCTAGTTCAGTGTCACACGCATGAGTATATGCCTATATCGAATTTTTATAGTACAAGTGTATTGACCGCTTATCAGTATGGCAATTTAATCAAAACTTATGGATTTGGATAGTGTATCATGGTCTGATACACCCCCTTCAAGGATTCTACTAATTAAATCGGCAACCTGTATAGAGGGCAAAGTTTTGTAGAAACATTTTTTTTTACTCAAATTACTGAAATTTTTAGCATTTAATATGCTTAATTATTTATAAATACTCGATTACGAAACGAAAAATGATGTCACAAGCGGGGTTCGCACCCGCACCTATTGGGAATCCGGCCCAATCGTGCTGCCACTTACACCATCGTGAACTATTTTAGGACATGCAAATTTCGCTTCACATTATATCTTATGTCTTCATTTTTCGTTTCGTAATCGGGTATTTATAAATAATTAAGCATATTAAATGCTAAAAATTTCAGTAATTTGAATAACAAGGTTGTGTCATCGTTTAATACAATTCTAACTGTAAAGTTTGAAGTATTAAGCCTATACAATGTGTAAACATTGTCCGGTAGATGGCATACGTCACCTTGAAGACGTAAGATATAATATGAAGCGAAATTTGCATTTTTTTTACTTCAAGAACATATCAGTTTGGTCCTCTTCAGAATATGGTTGGTATATAGTAAAAGAAACAGCAAGGATAACCAAGTAGGGAGATCGATATACTGTCTCTCAGAGTTGTCAATTGTGAATCCACAATACTTTTTTCTGTTAAATATATAAATAAAGTTCATTTCATTCATTTTCTTTTATTTCCTTTTCCTCGAGTAACGAATTTAAAATAATAACAGCATTTTAAGAGAAGGGATATCATGGCACATTCCCATCCATTGTGAGCGAATCCGTGTCTAATATAGAAAAAGAAAATATAGGATTTGTAATAAATAACATTTTAAAGCAAAATGTCGCTATAAGCTAACTTTCAATATTACAACTTCTTGTAACCATAGTTTTTGTATAGAATACTAACTTGTCAAATATCCTCAAGCTCTCGTGCAGCATATCGTCATGCTGCGATAGCGCCATGCCTCTCGGCCTCAGGCATTGCTCCCGGAGCAAAGACCGAACAGTCTCCAAGCTACGTGTGAGAGCCTTCGCGAGCGGTCGCATCGCTGCTGATTCTTCTTCGCGGTTCATTATTGATGAACCGGCAGCTAGACACTGGAATTAAAAAGATTACATAGACTCACGACTTTACGTCCTAAGCGGTAATAAGAAGTGTAACAATATTTCACTTTGCCATTTATATCATATAAGTCCCACTGTTGGGCTCGAGCCTCCTCCATAATGGGAGAGAAGTTGACCTACTATACAATGCTGGTCAGACGTGTTGGTATAGAATTTTGTTTCGCGTTTTTCTTCCTTGCATAGATGTTATATGCATTTTATATCCCTTAGTCGACTCTTACAATCACCCACGGGCAAGATAGGGAGTGGTGAATTGTATTCCCGACTAGAAAAGAAGTATGGTTCAACCAGATCACGTATCTGGACCCGATCGGGATAGAATGAGGCATGCCGGATCCGGCAAACCCTATCAGGACCAGGTCTGGTCCTGATCAGGATAGCCTGATGTGAAATAACATCGAGTATCGTAAGGCATACCGGATCAGGACCAGATCAGGACCAAATAAGTATAGCCTGATGTGAAATATCATCAAGTATGGTAAGGCATACCGGGTCTGGTCCTGATCAGGATAGCCTGATGTGAAATAACATCATGTATGGTAAGGCATACCGGATCAGGACCAGATCAGGACCAAATAAGGATAGCCTGATGTGAAATATCATCAAGTCTGGTAAGGCATTCCGGATCAGGACCAGGTCTATACCAAATAAGGACAGCCTGATGTAAAATGTAATCAAGTATATGGTAAGGCATGTAGTATATCAGGACCAGAAAGAGAGTTTCCGTAACACAAAAAAATATCAATCAAAATTCAAAAAGTATCATATCATGATTGTCATATTTATGCCACGGTGTAAATTGTATATGCATCAGAGGAGATTAATCTGAAATCTTTAATTAATCATATGACGATTGACGATTTGTGGGAATGAGGATATAGAAAAATGTGTGCAGTTATGTCGACTGAAAAATCTATGGAAATTAACGCAACGCAGTGCTAATCCCACTAAGCGTGAAACAAAAAGAGGCTAATAAATTTACGGTTTAATGCGAATCTAAACCCCATAAAAACCCGATTACATTGTAAACAATGTCGGGTAGATGGCACACGTCTCCTTAAAGACGAAAATATAATACGTTGCGAGAATCGAATGTCCTACAATAGTTCACGGTGGTGTAAGTGTCAGCACGATTGGAACGGATTTCCAATAGGTGTGGATTCGAATCCCACTTGTGACAAACATTATTCGCTCGTAATCGGTTTTTCATAAATAATCAAGCATATTAAATGCTAAATTTCAGTAATTTAAACCCCATAAAATTTTATTCTTCAAAAAAAATCGAATTTATATAACAAATCCTACAAAAAATAAAGATCTCTCAAAGTAGACCTGAAGAAGTGAAACCTGAAAATTGAGTTACGCGAATTTAGACAGATTTATTATATATTATTATATATATGAACATTACTAACCTAGGTTAGATATTAACTATACAAATGTTAAAAAAAATATTAAGAATTGTAATATATTATATTAATGCTAGCGTACCCAACAAAAGTTCATCCAGTCCAGAAAAGCATCGCCATATTAAATATGATAACATGTAATATTGCAATTTGCTGTGTGGTAGCGGCTACGAATATGTCTGGCAGGCGGCCGGTCATAAAACTATTGCCAATAACTTGTACGATATGTACTATGAAAGAAGAGTACATATTGTATCGACCCCAAGTAATTGGGATAAGAGTAGGAGAATGAATTAACACTAGAAAGACGGGAGCAGTCATTTGACTGCAATTTGAATTTAAATGTTGATTAATTAAAAAACTATTTGAGTTAATGTATTGAAACTTTGTGACTTTTATTAATATTAGTAGTTAAATGAAACGATGTATGAAACTTACCCACATCACTTTTGTTTATTATTTAAAATATTGTTATACCGACAAAGACGGCGGCAGTCATTTGACCGCTGAGATCCGATAAGGGTTTATAATTGTTACGTCTGGTGACGAAGTAAGAATACAATTCACCACCCCCTATCTTACCTGTGGGTGATCGTAACAGATGATTAAGGGATATAAAATGTATATAATATCTATGCAAGAGAAGGAAAACTTGAAATAAAACCCTATACCAACACGTCTGACCAGCGTGGTATAGTAGGTCAATAACCCTCTCATTATGGAGGAGGCTCAAGCCCAACAGTGGGACATATATGAGCTGATATGGTGATGATGATGAATTGTAACGCGAGAGGGTAGAACATAAATTAGGTACGCTTATCAGTTGTTTGTAGTTTGTTAGTCAAAGGAGTCAGTATAATGTCGGCTGCCTGTGAATTTAGTCGAAATTATTGTAAGCAATCTGTGCCCAATATCTCGAAGGGTTTATAATGATGAAATACTTTCATTCTTACAAAACATTCAAGAAGATGAATCGGGTTGTGCCTCTGAAAGTGCAGAACGCGATAATGACGATGATTATGCAGTTGTAGTTACTCTACAGAAGAAAATGACCTGGAAGATCAGGTATTTCTTGCAACTTTACAAAACGTTCATAGTTCGAGTTCTCGTGGCTGTGGTCGTAGCCGTACTCGTGGTCGTGGCCGTAGCAAGAGACATAGTTCAGATGATTCTGAGCTTCAAGGTCTTTATATATCACTTTTACGGACGGACGGTACCTCTTGTCGTTTGAAATAAAAATCCTGAAATCTGATAGATGTATACTCACAATTTATCAAAGAAAATGAGAACAAGAACTTTTTATTGCTTAGCACGTAAATTAATGATGTTGAAATAAATGCTAATCACCCTAAGAAAAAGCCAGAAACTGTGACTTTTACAATGCTACCAAGTACAGCGTGGATGTGGCTGACCAGATGGCAAAAAAATATAGTGTCAAAGCGGCACCTCGAAGGTGGTCTGTACAAGATTTTTCCATTATATTAGACCTAGCAAGGATAAATTCTTTCTTTGAACCTAACTATTGCCGGCAGAGTCTACACCTTCTACTTCTTGATCATCTTCTCAAAATCCGGAAACTCAGAAAAGGCGAGAATGTTACGTACTAATGTGCAAAAATAAAACTAATAAAGTATGTTATACATGTAAAAAGCCACTTTGCGTCTCTTATAACGTAAACAAAATGTTAAAATGTAAAAATTGTGTATAAATATTATAATTAATCATACATTAAACCCTGTTTTATTACCAATTTTAACACTTAAAATTAAATAAAAAAATAATAAATTGGAGCAGTCATTTGACCGGTCGCCGTCTTTGTAGGTATATAGATTTTCCCGTCTTACTAGTGTTAATGAACATGTAATTTTGTCAATAGTAATATTGTCAATAGTACCTACAGGGTCTAATTATACTTGCAAACCATCCAGGAACCCATTGAAAAATACAACAAAATTTCATCGAAATTGGTCCAACCGTTTAGGCGGAGTTAGATGACAAACATATTTATGGAAGAATTATTGACTCATCAATTGAACGGATATATGAAAGATATTCGCACCTCGGCACCAAACCAAAGCTGTCCAGCTAGATTGTCTTGAAGCACGTCTTCTGGAAACTTGACGCGGAACCCGCGAGCTACTCGCTCGTCTCCGAGTAGCTGGTCCATTATCTGGCTTGTGATGTTGAGTACACGATCCTGTGAAAAAATAAATACAAATCAGTCTAAGTTCAATCAGGCCATCTAATTTATTTTGAAGGATAAATATTCCACAGAATGGTAAACACAGCGCAGTCCTTAACTGTAAGTATACATTGACTAGCAAGTTCAATTTTAAATTTTATTTAGTATCACTGCTTCACTATTTTCATTATTAAGAGACAGTACTTTACTAGAAGCTTAAAAACGCACGCAATAGAAGCTTCTCGCCCAGGACGCAGATATTATATTGCATCCAACAACGCCCAGCAACCTTCACCAGGTCGTCTGTCCACTTAGTGAGGAGGCGTCCTACACTGCGTCGTCCGGTACGTGGTCGCCACTCTAGAACCTTTCTTTTCCAGCGGCTGTCGGTTCTTAATGAGCCTGCCCATTGCCACTTTCAGCGTGCTAATTCTTCGTGCTATGTCGGTTACACCCGTTCTTCTGCGGATTTTCGTATTTCGGATTCTCTCGATAGAGAAATCCCGAGCATAGCCCGCTCCATAGCACGCTGGTGTACCAGGTGTAAACGAACTTGCAGTAGAAGTCTCTTGACCAAAGCCCAGATACATGCGAGTTAACAGAGATTTGTATTGCTTTATATAAAACCAAGAACTCTGCGGCGAATAAAATGGAACTTACAAAAAACAAGTCTGCTATAGCACCCATAGGTATAGTATTAAAGTTAAAATTATTACCTACTATAATCATATAACGCTCTTGTTAAAAAATATTCTATTGAGAAGGGCACGATACGTTCGTGACTGGCAACATTTTATTATCCCAAGGTTAATAAAATCCAACACTCAAATGCAATGTTTTATACATGAGCGAGGTGAAACAAGAATCCCCACACTTTATGGCAAAAAAAAATTATCGCATGTATATTCGTGGAGTGTTTATAGTGTGTGGCACGAAATTGGATTAGTTTTATCCTTGTTAACGCCCTCGATGAGGGTTGCCAACTATGCGTTTAAATCTACCCTAATTCATTTTTGATAAATCATCATCTCAGCTCATATATGTCCTACTGTTGGGCTCGAGCCTCCTCCTTAATGGGAGGGCAATTGACCTACTATACCACGCTGGTCAGACGTATTGGTTTGGGTTTTGTTTCGAGTTTTCCTTCTCTCACATAGATATTAATGCGTTTATATCCCTTAGTCGCCTTGTACGATCACCCACGGGTAAGATAAGAGGGGGTGATGAATTGTATTCTTACTCCGTCACAACACGGCATTTTTTGTTAAATACCACAATACAATTTGATAACACATTTTACTTTCTCTTGGGAATCATGGAGACAGCTGAGAGATCCTCGGTAGATTGGGCAACAGCATTCAACTGATAAATCATATCACCAACGATCGTCAACGCGTTTACAAGGCGTAGCGACTTTAGTATTTACCCTCCTTCGTGGGAAAGCATATGTCCATTGGAAGTCATTAGGGTCTTTTGGAAAAAAATATCCAAAAACATTTTAGTTTCATTTTATTGCGTGATGGGGTTTACTAAAAAGTTTACTTCGATTATGCACCACTTACTCTAACGGTTTTAATAAATATGGCACGGAAGCATGGAACAATAGGTAATCCTTAATTTTTTTTTTTTTTTTTTTTATTAGATAAATTGTTGGTCCACAAACTTTTGTCCGTGCCTTTTTTATGTTGTATATGGGGCATTTCACGTGAAGCGGACAGCGAAAAAAAAGTGAGGTCGTAGAATTTGTTTATATTTGGGTTAATCATACCTCTAGTGGGTATGAACGCAAATACGTAACATATTTTTTTTATGATGTTTATTTTTTAAGTTATGGGCCTTTAAAAAATAATGCTAATTGAAATTTCAATTTTTTTGAAGTAGATTTTCTAATAGGAAAAAAAATTAAAAAAATATCATGCTTTGCAATTCGTGTAGATCTTTCTTTTTCCCTTTTTGATTGAAAATAAAATTTTAAAAATAAAAAAAAAATCAACTCCAAAACCGGAGGTAAAAATTTTAAACGAGTTTCTCAAAAACTTCGACCATTTTTTTTTATTTTTTTTTTATTTAAAAAAATAGCTCAATGTATATTTTAAGTATGCTAGAAGTTTCATAGTGGGATGGCTACTAGTTAAGAAGATAGGTATATTAATGTACATGCATGTCGCACTGAGTGTGATGTGACGATGTTATATACCTACTTGTTTAGACACCATAATGCTATAATATTTACATCATAACATAATGAAATATCGTATCATATTCAAAACGACTTTATTTTATAATTTTTACTATTTTACAAGAAGAATCTGTGCTTTTTTTTTTGTTTTTGATAACGCAGTGGTCCGAAATGCGTTACGCACTTACTCCCCGGATAGGAAGTGCTTTTTTTTTGGGGACTCCTAGCCTAGGGCTAGAGCATTGTAGTTGTTCTGAAGAGCATATGCTACGTCCATGGGGCACCGATGCGTACACAACAGTTCTTGTGTTGCCGATGGTGTGGTTAGAGGTTTATAGTGTTTTAATTTAAACAGGTTGTCCCGATCAATGAAAGGTATTTGGTTAGTGTCGCCAATAAGGAGGAGTTCTTTGGCCTTTACAGTGCGCATTAACAAGACCACGGAGCCGAAGTGGTTTATGAGCGCTTCGTCGATTATGAGTCGATGGAGCGCTTGATTTTTGCTCGTTCTGACTCCGTTTGTCAGGGCCGATGCCACTGTATAAACATTCTTTGCCGCTTTCTCTCCCATGCGTTGCGTAATCCTATTTTTCAGGTCGTCTTTTGCCTTGAGCAATGATGTTAGAACGACGTCGTGTGTAGGGTTGAAATTGCTCACAATCCAGGTCGATTTGCCGCATCCTTAATTTTGCATGTATAACTAGGCTTGAAACTTTCAATAGCAGTAAGAAAAATGAAGATATATTGCGAAGTGTTATACAAAAGTCATCATCATTATCTTAGCCCATATATGTCCCAATGTTGGCCTCGATACTCCTCCATAATGGGAAGGAAATGACTTACTATACCACGCTGGTCAGGTATGTTGGTATAAGGCAGGGGTCGGCAACCTGCGGCTCGCGAGCCACATGCGGCTCTTTGAACGTGAAATTGCGGCTCTTTAGATCTCTACGCAAAAAAAATATTTTATACGGAAAACATTCAAAAATAGTTCTGAATTCATTAATGAGGATTAGGCACAAATTATTGTTGGTAAAAAATAAATTTTGGCTCTTTAAAAACTTTAAACCTTTATATTATTATATTCTAATTTTTGGCTCCTAAGGCCTCAAAAGCGCCTCAAAAGGTTGCCGACCCCTGGTATAGGGTTTTGTTTCGAGTTTTTCGTCTCTCGCATAGATGTGTGTGATATGCGGTTTTTATCCTTTAGTCGTCTCTTACGATCTCTTACAGGTAAAAAGGGGGTGGTAATTGTATTCTTACTCCGTCACCACACGGAAAAATAAATAAAAAAAATATATACAAAATTATTCAATGCTTCTATGGGTTAATGATAGTAATACTACTACTAAGTTAATGTATCAAAGAAACAGTATACTATAAATAATTTGTACATATGTACATACATACATATCATCACGCCATATCGCTTGCAGGGTAGGCAGAGAGAACAGAGTGCCAGAGAACTCTATCCTTGCATACTTCACTCGCTTCCTCAACATTCATAATTCTCTTCATACACGCTCGCCGGTTTCGAAGACTCTTGACTCCACCTTCCTTCAGTACGTGACCAATCTGGTCTAGGTAGGTTAGTCACGGTCTCTCCCAGTACCTACATCCTTCCACTTTCGAATTGCATATCTTCTTAACCAGACGTTCATTCGGCATTCTTTCCACATGTCCGAACCATCGGAGAATAATAAAACAATTGGAAATAATTTGTAACATTGAAATATCTATTTCTAGTGATAATGAATGAGTATGTTAATGAAAAAGATTTTTAAATAGTTGTACATTATCCTTAGTATTATATAAATTACTATGCAAGAACTTGGTACAAGTTAATTATACATAAAAACATCTTAGCGATATTTTTTAAGAGAATTATAATTTAACATATTTTAATTCAGAGTAAGAACACAATTTGTCGCCTCTTTCTGAACCGCGGTTACTTAAAACGATAAAGGGACATCCCTTTGTCGTTTTAAGTAACCGTGGTTCAGAAAGAGGCGGCAAATAAATAACATCATTACTGAGAAGGAAAACTCCAAACTAAGCACTATTCTAACAGGTCTAAACGGCATATTGTAAATAGTTTTTGCCTACCAGCTACGGCAAGAGGAAGCACGTACCCAATAACGGAACTTATATGAACTATAAAAGTAGAAAGGAGTCAAGAGTCTCCGAAACCGGCGAGCGTGTATGAAGAAAATTATGAATGTTGAGGAAGCGAGTGAAGTATGCAAGGATAGAGTTCTCTGGCACTCTGTTCTCTCTGCCTACCCTCCAAGGGATATGGCGTGATGATATGTATGTATGTGTATAAAAGTAGAATAATTTATTCTAATCACATTTTATTCTAAAGTCACATAAAAAAATCAATGGAAGCTCAAATTAGGCAGGTGTACCCTACACCATGTTTGTATCGGTCTGCCATTCAAACCAGATTAAATCAAGTTCAATTACCTTTGTAGTATAAGTATAGGTAGTAAGCTAACTATATCATTTTAAACTTTATTGGGGTCATTTTACCGGTTACCTTACTCATTTCTAGAAATTAGTATAAACTCTAAATGTTTTATTTGAAAATGTTTAGATTATATTTTTATACACAATATTTAGCATGTATCTAAATAATTAATCAAATGTTTACTCTAAATTTGGCTATACGAATGAACCCATAGGGCAATAAACTGGCAAGTACGTTAAAATATCGTTTAGTGTAGTGAAATGTATGTATATCACTATAGTACAATAAACCGAATGAATAAAAATTCTATTTTTGAAAATACATATTTGTAAAACACGTAGTACGCAAGATATTGTTTTCTTTGTTTTTAACTGACTTCCAAAAAAGAGGAGGTTCTCAATTCGAACGCTATTTTTTTTTTGTTTGTTTCGCGATAGCAACGCCAATTATGGATGGATTTTTATAATTATTTCTTTGTTAGAAAGAGGATACTCTAAGAGTGGTCCCATATGCAGGGTATCAGGATCTGATGCTGGGATCTTGGAAAATCGAGAGTAATTCCTTAAAATGTAGGGCAAAAATGTTGTTTCTGACGTCTCTGTACATAATTTATAGTTCATCTAATCTAAGAAGTGCATTTTGACGTTTTGCATTTTTTAATACACAATAACCTCGGTCAAACGTATACACATGATTGTAAACACTAAATCTGAAATTGTAAACAACTATTAAATTATTTACATAATTAACACTGCGGGTGACTTCCTTGTACAATAATCTAATGTTGAAACTCGTAAAAATAATTTAAAATAAAAATAACATGATAAATAGTAATTGTTATTGACGACCTAACAATGTCACGTCATCACGTTCTATACAGTAGTGCTTGACAACTTCCAATTCACGAATATCCAAATAATCGGTAAAAATATTAGAATAATACAATTAATCGAATAGAGATTTTGACAGAGAAGTACATTTTGACGATTTATTGATAAGGAAATAATTATGAAAAGTGTTGCTTATTTAATTGCACGTTACGTCTGAGATACGAAAGATATAATAATACGAAAAGGCGATGATACAAAAGAATAGCACGAAAGAATACGTTAGATTACGAAAAAAAAGTGTCATTTTGCGGATTTGGCGGAGCGCGACTACATCCATAGTCCACCGCAAGGAGAGAAAAAAAAAGGCGGCCGCTCATAAAACTATTGCCAATAACTTTTGCAATATGTTTACTGACATTAATAGAACGACTTAGATGAAGACTAACTAATATCATGAGATGATGAAGACTAACTAATAATATGAAAGAGAGTATTGGTGTAAAGATGAGAAAGGGAATGCTCCGATGTTTCGGACATGTGGAAAGAATGCCGAACGAACGTCTGGTTAAGAAGATATACAATGCGAAAGTGGAAGGATGTAGGTACCGAGGGAGACCGAGACTAAGCTACCTAGACCAGATCGGTCAGGTACTGAAGGAAGGTGGAGTCAAGAGTCTCCGAAACCGGCGAGCGTGTATGAAGAGAATTACGAATGTTGAGGAAGCGAGTGAAGTATGCAAAGATAGAGTTCTCTGGCACTCTGTTCTCTCTGCCTACCCTGCAAGGGATATGGCGTGATGATATGTATGTATGTATGTATGTAACTAATATCATATTAATTTTCAATACTAGTTAGTATTAATACAGTTATATTAACAAGTATAAATATTGTTTTACAAATCACATAATAGCCAACAGATGGAAAAAGTATTTTCAGACAGACCATTAAAGGTCTCATACCATTTATGATTTAATGGGCATATACATATATGCTGCTTATGGTAATAGTACGAACCCAGAGGCAATAAATATAGTTGTGTTTAGACATCGTTAGGACATCCATTAGGACGTGGAAAGTCGTCAAACTATTTATTGCACGCAATTTTTTTGATCATATATGTTGTTATTTTTTTTTATATTCCATCAGAGGTAAAGTTATATTTTCGAGCCATATACTTAATGGATAATAGTTAAAACAGTTCAGCAATATTTCGAATGATCCTTTTCTCACTACTCGGAAATGTAAGGGGTGGTATTCTTGATTTCTTAACCCGTAACTACACGAAGAAGAATTGCAATGTTCTTCATCACCTTCAACCCTCCGCCGACTAGTGCTGGATGTAAGGCCTACTGACAAAGGAAGGGATATGTAATTGTTACTCTTGTCAAGCGGGTTGGAGGTTACAGGTATTATCCATTTTCAACAGAAAAGCGCTGCTGCCCACTATCCTAGTGAAACCCTTCGCCGATTTTTACGACTCCCACTACTCGAATTCTTCATGATTTTTTATTTGCTTATGGTGGCAAATCTGATAGTAAATGTTACTGCCGCCCAAAGCTGGACATACGCGAAACAGTACTTCGCGAAGTGATGTGATATGGCATTACATTTCGTGCCGAGTAATATTACATTTAACCATCACTTCAAACATTACACATGACATTTCATCTCATGTGTGATGCGTAATGCGAGAGCGCTCTATACATACGGAGGACGGCGTCAAGAAATATAAGCCTTAACATTCTGAAAATAAAGCTCAAAATATCTATTGAATAGCCAGACACCGAACATTGCAGAAATGCAGAACAGTACACGGGTGTTCGCGTCATGTTTAATGTGATGTGTGATGTTTAATGTGATGTGTGATGTTTAATGTGATGTGATGTTTAGTCGCGTAATGTGTAATGGAGCAGTACGCGGTCGGGTAATATTACGTGTGATACATCACTCGCATTACTTACACATGTCTACCCAAAGGACCTTTGTAATACCAAAGGTACAGCTAAGCCGCTGCCTATTAATAAAAATTCCAAACGCACTCCGAAAGTTAAGCTTTCGCTCACCGAACAAAATGCAACAACACATTGCTACTGATTATCCGTCGATTTTCTGCGAATATTGTACTACCCCAGATGAACCGGCCCGTGGCTGAAGACAGAGAACTATCAACAATTAACTAATAGTATTTTTATATTAAACACCTTCGGCGCCAAGAATTATTTCCAAAATCATACATATATATTTTTTTATTATTAATTTTATGGTATCCCAAACCCAAATAGACCAAAAGATTCACCCAGGCCAAAGCGTTTTTATCTTTAAAGAAATGTATGAAAATCGTGAGCATTTGTGATAAACAACTACTTAAACGCAATGGACACGGTGTATCATTTTTGATACACTGGCGCCGAAGGTGTTAATAACACAGAAACCCCAGCTTCATTTATCAAAACACTCTTATCGTAATGTTAGGAACGTGTATACATTAAGTACGTGCAAGAAACCCAATAATTGAATATAACGATAACGGCATTGATAAAATGGTAGGTACCTACATAACGTACAACCTCATACATGTACTATTATTTCTATGTAAGATTAAATGTACGTGGTTGTTATTGAGGCGTTAACATTGTGTTCTTAATAAAGTTATTAATAATACAGATTTATGTGTGTGTGTGTGCCAAAATTCATATAATTTACTGCAGGCCAACTTTGTTATTTAATTAGATTTATCCGTACTGGTTATGTATTTCACGATAGGCGATACTTTTGCTTGATCCTGAAGATAGTGGTCAAAAAATTGAAAACAATGTAGGGTAAGGTTCTTACGCTGCTATGTTGTCAATTTGAATATCAGGGCGTTTCTATATTCACACAATAGCCAGTAAAATCAAATGCATAATTTCTAGTAAAAGAGCCAAGGTGTGGTCGTAAATGGATCGGTTGGTCTGTGGTAGTTCTATACTCCCGAAGAAATCGTTGGTTCAGTAGTAGCAAACTATTAATGAGCAAGAGAGCTGAAAGTCCAAACTACACTTTACTACAAGCAGTGACGTGCTGTGTTTATAGCAGATGTCCGTGGGCAGTAGTTACCACTTACCATCACATGGGCTGCTTGCTCGTCGCCAAGGACAATTAAAAACATTTTTGCTGTGTCCTTTATACGTATTAATAAATCCATTAGTATTATCAAAAGAGATAATCAACTAAATATTTTAAAAAAAGTAGTACCTGCCTAAACTTTTTGTTTTCAGTGTTTACATTGTTTACTCCACCGTTGGGCACGAGCTTTCACAGAAGGGCAAATAATACCGGTTCGACATTGGGAGTTAGTAAAAAGTTTTCAATTTCTATCGCAGTGTGGTATCGATCAAAAAAAGGAACGCTGGCATTGAATGATCTCATTATTTTAGTATTAAAATGATCGTGAATTTGACATATATTAAACAGTTGTATTTCTGGCAATACTCACGCGTTAGAGTCGATTATGTCGATTATGCCGGGTTTCGCGCACTTGCGCGTCGGGGGCTCGCAGACGCAGCTGCGCACTCGCCCTGATGATGAGCATCGGACATACTCGAAACCCGGGTCGACATAATCGACTCTAACGCGTGAGTATTGCCAGAAATACAACTGTTTAATCTCATTTTGTCAAAAACTGTACAGGAATTAATATGGTTTCATAAATATGAGTGCCCATCAAACTTTTAAAATAAATTTATGTAGATCATCATCATTACTATATGGAAGCGAGAGTTGGGTATGCAGAAAAGAGTATGAAAGTAAAATTAATGCGGTCGAAATGCGATCTCTACGGAAAATCTGTGGAGTTAGGCTGACCGACCGCATTCGTAACGACGACGTAAGAGATCGAGTAGGTATGAAAGAGAGTATTGCTGGAAAGATGCGAAAGGGAATGCTCCGATGGTTCAGACACGTGGAAAGAATGCCGAACGAACGTCTGGTTAAGAAGATATACAATGCGAAAGTGGAAAGATGTAGGTACCGGGGGAGACCGAGACTAACCTACCTAGACCAGATCGGTCATGTACTGAAGGAAGATGGAGTCAAGAGTCTCCGAAACCGGCGAGCGTGTATGAAGAGAATTATGAATGTTGAGGAAGCGAGTGAAGTATGCAAGGATAGAGTTCTCTGGCACTCTGTTCTCTCTGCCTACCCTGCAAGGGACATAGCGTGATGGTATGTATGTGTGTCTATGTATGTATGTATCATCATTCTCCTACTCTTATCTCAATTACTTGGTCGATACAGTATGTACTTTTATTTCATAGTACATATTGTAAAAGTTATTGGCCATAGTTTTATGACCGGCCGCCTGCCAGAGGTCAACCCTCCTTGGGAATGTAATTGTTAACCAAACGGCATTAGATGGAGTTGGCCCAGGTCGTAATAAGGCTCTTAGTCGTCTTTTACGACATCAACGAGCAAAGTCATGTGTTTTTTAATTAAATTTGTTAATTTAACTAGATATAGAATAATTATTAGACATGTTAAGGGCGATTCACATAATTAATTAGTGTGAAATGCACATGCACGCTAATTAAAAAAAAATAACTGCATATATTGGCCACGTGGCAAGAGTTGGCAAACGTTAAGGGTCTCGCTGCCTCGTAAGTGTGCCAAGAAAATTATGAATATGGGTGTAGTGTAGTGCAATTGAATTAAATATGGCAATATTTATCATGATGGGGCGTATTAAAAAATAATGAAAAAAGAACGCTTTCAGACGTTTTCCTAATATATTTATTTCAGTTAAAATAATTTCAAAATTTACTAAAATTAAATCATTAAGGGGTTTTTTTGTAAATGTGCTGGTTTATTTTAAACTTTAATACTTTAGGTATCAACCAATCAAGGAGTTAGTTTAACAGCAAAATATAGCAATCAATGCGAATTTTATTAAATCGTTGATTGTACCTAGGGTTGCCACCTGTACTTTATAATAAAGTACTGTACGTTATTTCAGGTAATTGTACTTCATACTTTATGAGAACAATAAAGTATACGGAAATATATTATTTCGCATTTGATGTGATTTCTTAGACTTTTAAAAAAAAGTTTATAGTGTAACTTACACATAGACTATAAAGATGCTGTGCAATTGCTTAGCAGAGATACTAATTTGATACAAGATTAATAATAAAGGAAAGTAAAATGTACTTTATTTTAATTTTTTGTACTTTTTTTCTTACATACAATAATAAACCAATGTACTTTTACTGCAAAAAAAGGTAGCAAACCTAACTGTACCTCAGATGTGCCATTTCATTCAGTTCTAAAACTAGACAGAATAATGTAGTATCGAGATAATTAAAGTAAACAAAGAATAAATTAATGCAGTACCATTAAATTAAATACCAATAACTTTGAGAGGTAATTAATCCTTACGTTCGCTAATAACGATAAACACGCACCTAATTTCATTAAGTTCGAAAATTTATGAGGTCAAAGAGCCACAGTTTACTACATATTTCTGCAGATTAGTATTTTATTTTTATTTTTTTTATTAAATGCGCGAACGGCACGTCTTAAAAATTGTGGAAGCAGTTATTATGATAAGTATATTTTTCTTCTCAGCAATTAGATTTTACGTAAACTAGGATACTATTTATTTATAATTTCACACCATTATCGTTAAAAATTATCATTATAATTGTAGCCGCAATTATAACATACCCAAATCGCCACTTAATCTTACGTAATAGGGGAGCAAATGGCCATTCTAAAATAAAACAACATTTTATAATAATGTTGAAATGATGTCATCTTAAGAACTATAAACAGAGGTCTGTTTATAGTTCATCATCATCATCATCATCTTAGCTCATATACATATGTCCCACTGTTGGGGCTCGAGCCTACTCGGGAGGGAAATTGACCTACTACACCACGTTAGTCAAACGTGTTGGTAAAGGGTTTTACTTCGAGATTTCCTTCTCTTGCATGTTATATGCGTTTTATATAGTCGTCTCGTACGATCACGCACGGGTAAGATATGGGGTGGTGAATTGTATTCTTACACCGTCATCACACGGATATTTTTCTGAAGGCTAAACGAATTTCACGTAATTTCATCAGTATGACTCCATCTTGTCTAGCTAAAGGATTCTAATTCAAGTATTTTCATTTATATTCATTAATATGTGACTACTGACTACCAACTTTTACAAAACAATAACATTTCTAGAACATTTTGTTTCAAACATAAGATAATATTACCAAGTCTCGTACCATTCTTTGTGTCGTTCTCTAAATAACGAATAATTTCGAGAGATATCAACTAAACCGCAATGCTACTTTCTTTGTTATACTATAATAACGTAATTTTAACATTTTTCCGTATGGTGACGGAGTAAAAATACAATTCACCACCCCCTATCTTACTCATGGGTGATCGTAAGAGACGACTAAGAGATGTAATATGCATATGACATCTGTGCAAGAGAAGGAAATCTCGAAATAATACACTATACCATCACATCTGACCAGCGTGGTATAGTAGGTCAATTTCACTCCCATTGTGGAGGAGGCCCGAGCCCAATAGCGGGACATATGTGGGTTGAGATGATGATGAATTTTAACAGTACACACGTACTGAAGGAAGGTGGAGTCAAGAGTCTCCGAAACCGGCGAGCGTGTATGAAGAGAATTATGAATGTTGAGGAAGCGAGTGAAGTATGCAAGGATAGAGTTCTCTGGCACTCTGTTGTCTCTGCCTACCCTGCAAGGAATATGGCGTGATGATATGTATGTATGTTTAACAGTACAAAAATTAAATGAGACTGTATTGTAAAAAGTAAAATAAGAATGCTAGAAGAGATAGTACTAGCTTCTCTGGTTACAAATTGTTCATTTCACTCGAGGGCTTGACTAATGCAGTAAAACTTTTAAACTTCTCTCATAAACGATTATCATCAGCTCAGCTCATATATGTCCCACTGTTGGGCTCGAGCCTCTTCCATAATGGGAGGGAATTTAACCTACTATACCACGCTGGTCAGACGTGTTGGTATAGGGTTTTGTTTCGAGTTTTCTTTTTCTTGCATAGATGTTATATGTATTTTATATCCGTTAGTCGTCTCTTACGCTCAACCACGGGTAAGATAGAGGATGGTGAATTGTATTCTTACTCCGTCATCACACGGATATTTTTCTGAAGGCTAAACGATAATCATCATCATCATCATCATTTCAGCCTATTGCCGTCCACTGCTGAACGTAGGCCTCCCTCATTTTACGCCACAGAGTGCGGTCCTGTGCCGCCTGTATACAACGACGCCCAGCAACCTTCACTAGGTCGTCTGTCCACCTAGTGGGGGGGCGTCCCACACTGCGTCGTCCGGTACGTGGTCGCCACTCTAGAACCTTTCTTCCCCAGCGGTTGTCGGTTCTTCGAGCGATGTGGCCTGCCCATTGCCACTTCAGCGTGCTAATTCTTCGTGCTATGTCGGTCACACCCGTTCGTCTGCGGATTTCCGTATTTCGGATTCTATCTCGCAGAGAAATCCCGAACGATAATAATAGAAACGATAATAGCCTTCTGAAATTAACATCGAAATATCGTGACTGCATAGATAGTGAACTTGTCTAAATATCGTCATATCGTACCGAGTATCATGAGTTCCAGCCCCACGAAGGATAACTCTTAGTATCACAATACACAAACGATTATTCCAAAATGTAGGTGTAATTTTTACCATTACTTCGAATGATTGTGAATTCTCCTGCGGACACAAGGATTTATTTCTTAGTACGAGATCAATAGATACTGTACCGAAGCCTCCAACGGAAAATAAATCGTCTTTCTTGAACGAGACGGTGTGAAAATCAATAAGAGTAATATAGTTTTAGTAACAAAACGCCAAGTATGTGTACATAATAAGATATTCAATCAATCTTTAGTAGATTATATATATATATGTCATTGCTTTAAACTGGCACAATCATATATTTGTTCGTAGGCTCATGAATGCGATTTTCTCATTGGTAAACGTTATTAGACGTACAATCTTAACGCAATTCAAAATTACACAGTAAAACCTCTACGTATAGGCATTATTCAAACGTCGAAAGTAGGACTTTTAATACATTGTGCCATTTATAAATAACTAGCTTCTGCCCGCGGCTTCGCTAGCGTAAAAGGTTACTTTCCGAAAGTTTTTCATCCCCTATTTTTATTTTACCCCTTAAGGGTTAATTTTTTTACAAAATTTTAATGTTATATTTATTTATAAATATCTAATCAATAGCCTAAAAACAAGTTTCAAGCTTCTGGCTTTAAAAAATGACGATACTTACAACTTTTCATCCCCCTTTACAACCCTTTTTTTGCATTAAAAAGTAGCCTATGTCCTTTGTCAGGACTAGATTAGTCTAGACTATCTGTGTACCAAATTTCATTTAGATCGGTTCAGTAGTTTTGGCGTGAAAGAGCGTCAGACAGACAGAGTTACTATCGCATTTATAATATTAGTAAGGATTGTTTCTAGTCGGGATAGAGCAATACTTTGACGTAGGTATTATAAACATTGTTTTAAATCTGGACGTAATTTGGCATTAAGTTTGTTATTTAGTTGTTTATTGCAAAGTTATATTGTATTGTCTATTTAAAAAATATAGAAATGGTAGCGCCGTAAAATGTTATTTGGAACCAGAGACCAATTTGTTTTTGTAGGCTATTGTGTGGACACGCGTCGTCCTTTCCGTCCGACGGAAAGGCGGTGCGTGGCCCCATAACCCACCGTATTCCCTCCCCATCGCCATTGGGCCGGCAACTGATACCGCTTCCTTGACATCCGTGGCCAGCCCGGCGGTTTACAGAACAGACAGATCACAGACTACTGCGTGGCGATCTGCTGTTTTTATTATGAAGCTATCGCTGCTGCTGATATAAATCCTTACTAATATATAAATGTGAATGTAAGTTTATTTGTTACGCTTTCACGCTAAAACTACTCAACCGATCATCATGAAACATTGTACACATATTCTTGGAGGTATTAAAAGTAACATAGGATACTTTTTATTAAAACAAAATCAAATTTTTTATATGAAAAATAAAAAAAATATTTGTCAAAAAATCTCAAAATCTAGCTTCTTCAACGCCATCTAGCAGTCCAGTAATGAAGTTCCAACCCTGAGTATTGTAATACCGTTGCACTGTATTACCGACGGTCAAAAATTAAAATAGGGGATCAAAAACTTTAGGAAAGTAACCTTTTACGCGGGCGAAGCCGCGGGCAGAAGCTAGTAATATATAAAAATAAGTACTAAATGTGAAATATAGAGATTCATGTATAAGTTATATAGACGAGCGTGCAATCTGTTTACAAACACAAATCAAATATTGACTCGCTACAAACTACATTTTAAGTGTAACTAATGTTTGAAGTAATTAGTGGTGATAATGTTCACATTGGGGCCACGTGTTTTATCGATGACATGGGATGTCTGACGCCAAAAAGGCATTATGATCATTCGTAATATCGGCGGTTATTGGTTTAACAGCAGACCTTTCGTTCATCCAGGGTGATATTAGAGGAGCGAGGGACTCCCATAGAAGACAATCAAATAGACATTTTACTATTGCAACATATACTTATAACAAACATAGTGGTAGGACTACGCTGTGGACAGTTCTCTGTCTACAGCCGGGGCCGGTCCGTCCGTGGTAGTACCACAATCTCGCAGAAAATTGATGTCTGAATAATGCTATTGCGCTTCGTTCGGTGAGCGAGAGAGCCGGAAGCCCAACATGGGTGGGTTTCGAGATTGTATTGGTAGGCAGCGGCCTAGCTATACCCTTGGTATTGCAAAGGTCCATGGGCGCCAGTGACACTTACCATCAGGTGTGCTGCCTGCTCGTTTGCCACCATAAGCAATAAAAAATACACGCGCGCGCACACACGTACGAGTACATATGCACACACACAACAAGGCCATGCACACACCGTTTATGTCAATGATTAACTGAACTAGTCACTTAAAATGAATCCAGCACTGCCAGCACAAGTACCATAATGACATTTAGTATCTACATATGTAGATATTATTAAGTACACCTGTACGTAATAAACTACATGCGATACAGTTTTGCAGTGGAAAAATTTTCATTGCTATATTTTGAAGAGCTAAAGTAATGCTCCCACGTTTCATATCTCGATGAATTCACTCAATAAGTTGTTCACTTCGGTGCCTTCGGTTTTCGTTCACGTGCAATGCTTATTTTCTTAACAGTTTTCAATACAATCAACGCTGAATGACGTCATTCTGCACGTTTACTTCAAGTACAAGGTTAGTGCTTAATAATGATACTTCATTTCTTCATAATATTTTCTTCTAAGACTGAAATGAAGCTGACTTAACGGTTAGATCTGTGTTTACTTTATTTTTCTCCTCCATTAGATGACACAAGCAATCGACAGTCCATTGCGAAATCCCGATTACAAATACTAAGTTTGATGGTAAATGTATTCTTTTCAAAAACTCTCAACACCAAGATCAAGGTTTTAGAAGTAGGTCACGTCAACAGCAAAGGATTTAGAGCCCAGACTCCTATTACGTATGGCCAAAAATTAAATGACAATATGTCCATATGTTACACCTATGCTTAGCAATTGAAGGTTCATCATGTATAAAAAAATGTTTACGTTGTCCAGAGAATTTTTTTTTTTTTATTATCTATAATAATAATATTATAAAAAGGAAAGGTTTGTATGTATGTTTGTAATGAAATGGCTCAAAAAGTACTGGACCGATTTAAATAATTCTTTCACCATTTGAATGCAAAATTATCACTGATTATTATAGGCTATTTTAATTTTAATAAAAATATAAGGATCCTTACTAAAATTACAATAATGTTACCCAAGGTGTAAAAAAACGCCCATAAAATATCTTTCATCGCATGTGCTGCGAAAACTATTGATAATAGAACCAAAAATGTTCCACAATATTAAAGAACATATCAATATCTACAAAAAATGTCGCAATAGCATATGTCTAACTATTGTAGTTATGTCACTCTAACTACTTTTTAACATTTTAAAATTTAATAGAAATTTCGACCATAATCAGACCAAGTTATTTATACCTTTGCCTTAATCCTTACCTAAATAAATGATTTCTCAAGCAAGGCTGTTTAAATACCTGTAAACAACTTTTTATTTTATTAAAATCGGACACTCCATTCGAAAGATATTACGAGTTTAATAAAATTGAAATAAAATTAATTCGCCGCCGTGACGCGCCGGTGCGGCGGGGGCGGAGTGCAGGAGAGGGGCACATCTATGAAATAGTTAGCCGCGCGGCTCGCTCTGAGAAATTTAAGCCCTCCCAATATGTGTAATGGAACAAGACTTTTGGTTATGGAATTGCGAGACAATGTGATTGTAGCTACTATCATCACCGGACCCGCGGCCGGATAGCTTGCTCCCTTTCCGCGGATCCCGATGATACCGACGGATTGTCCTATATCTTTTAAAAGATTACAGTTTCCTGTAAAGATATCGTTTGCCCTTACAATAAATAAATCCCAGGGACAAACTTTTTCTATGGTTGGCATCGATCTAAGAAAAGAGTGCTTTTCTCATGGCCAACTATATGTTGCACTTTCTCGAATAGGGTCTCCTGAAAATCAATATGTTTTATTGCCATCTACAAATACCACTGCTAACATAGTGTATAGTGAAGCATAAAGGTAAAAATGGAAAATTAAAATACTAATCTAATAAAATCTAAAAGTCTTTAAAATAAAAGATCTACTTGCATAAAGAAATGATACACAAATAAAAAAAAACTACATTAAAATAAATAAAAAATATAAATTAAAAAGGAAAAATAAATGTAAAAAAAAAATTAGCACATAAGTCGGGGTGCTATATTTTTTATTCTATGAAATATGTGATAATCAGTACTTATACAGTAAGGCTAAGTTCAGATGACCGCGCGGCGACGCGCGTTGCCGCGCGATTTAGCTGTTCAGATGGAGGCGGCTTGCGCGCGGCAATCTAGCGTGAACATTCAGCGATAATGGACGTGGAGGAGGCTATTTGGTTATGGGTTTTATACCGCAAATTACGACGTAGTGGTGGAAAGCAAAGATAATACTGGGTGTACCCTATTTTCAGTCAAAGACTTTAAGTCTTTTTGTGACTTTATATACCACACAGACTACACGAAGATCGATTTTCAACTACTTTAGGATGACGATTGATTCCTTTGAGTTTTTGTATGATTGCGTTGAAAAGGATATGCAACCTGCAGATGGTGCTGTAAGATATTGCATATCACCAAAAGAAATCGTCCTCCATTTTCGTGGCTCCATGTGTCCGTCCCTCTCAAACCGCGCGGGTCAACTGAACAGGTCCATACAGGATTGTAGATCTCAAACCGCGCGTCGCCGCGCGGTGACGCGCGGTTCAAGATCTTGCGCGCGGTGCATGGCGGTGCGCGCGGTCACGCGCGGTGACGCGCGGTCATGTACACAACAACATTGATTTGCTATAATCTTAAACCGCGCGCCGAGCATACCGCGCGTCGCCGCGCGGTCATCTGAACTTAGCCTAATAGTAGGTAAATAATGTATCTAATTATTATTAGTATACCTATACTCTAAACCTCAGTGAAATGTTTTTAAAAATTACCAGTTGATGTCATTTATTCTGTTTACTCATTTTGTTTTCAAACATCAACCCAAGGGAAGCCAGCGATACACTATTGCTAAATACATTATTATTTAGGTATTAGGTATGTCCTGCATTTACTGTACGTTTATGCCAAAATGTGTAATAAATAAATGTTCACCCGTGCGAAGCCGGGTCGGGCCGCTAGTCTTTATATATTTAGGGGCTTTTATTACATAGTAATATGTTAGCCCCATCGTACCTTAATCACTAATGTTATTCTACGATAGTACAGATTGATGCAGTTTTTGGTATAGAAACATCTTAAACAAGTCTATAGCGACATTTCATGTTGGGTCTGCCAGGATGCTGGTAAACATTCCAACATCGTACAAATTCAAGTTAAACTTAACTAACAATAGTTCTCTCCACCTCTGATATTTGTCACAGTCCATCAGTAGGTGTTGGACATCATCAAGTGTACCACATAGATCACAATTTGGCGACTGCACCTTGTTCATGACGTGTTCAAACTTCCTGTTTGGGTAATGACCTGAACGTAATCTATGTGCAATAACAATTAAATTTTTGCTTAAACTACTATTAGAGAACCAACGTACACGAGTGGGCTGATTTTGTATTGTTTTATACCAGATCCCTTTTTCTTTACTTCTTTCGTCAAAATACTCTCTAAATTTACCGATACATATTTGTTTTATTAGATTAAGATGTTCAAGAAATGATAGTTCAATAATACATAAAACTCCATTACAGGACGCCAACTTAGCTAACTTATCAGCCTGTTCGTTACCCCAAAGTCCAATGTGCGATGGAACCCACTGCAATCTCAGAGACTTCCCGTGGTTTTCCAGATGATGTATTTGCTTTAGAACCAGTCCAGAGTATTTTTTCATTAATTTATCTCAGCTCATATATGTCTCACTATTGGGCTCGAGTCTCCTCCGTAATGAGAGGGAAATAGACCTGCTATGCCAGCTACGCTGGTCAGACGTCTTGGTATAGGGTTTTGTTTCGAGTCTTATTTCTTTTGCATAGATGTAGGTATGCGTTTTATATCCCTTAGTCATCTCTAACAATCACCCACGGTATACAGGGTGATGAATTGTAGTCTTACTCTGTCACAACATGAATAAAATGTATATAAGGGCCGTTCATAAATTACGTAAAGGATTTTGAAGAATGATTTGGCCAACCCAAATCCATAAGACATCATAAGATTGCATCTACTAATTTATGAGTGGCCCCTAATAATATACACAGAATATTTATTTATCTAGAATATTTACATAGTAGTAACTAGGATATTTGAACATTGGATTGGATGTTTCCGAAAAGGTATGGGTTGTGCGGATCAAGTCTTCTCCTTACAATGCATGACGCAGAAATTTTTGGCTAAAGGTCAGAAAATCTTTTATGCATTCATTGATTTGGAGAAAGCTTATGACAAAGTGAGGAGGAATGAACTGTGGTCGGTACTGTCTATTTATGGGGTGGACAGCCATCTTATTCACGCGCTGAAATCCATCTATAAGGATTCCAGGGCGTGCGTAAGAATAAATGGAGCCTACACGGAGTGGTTTAATATCGATAAAGGTGTTAGACAGGGATGTGTAGCGTCCCCGTGGCTGTTTAACCTATTCATGGATAGCTGTTTGAAAGATCTGAAAAATAATGATTGTGGTTTACGAATGAATGAGTTACTTATCAAATGTCTTCTTTATGCCCATGATAAGGTATTACTTGCATCATCGGCTGAAGATTTGCAGGCGATGGTAACTAATATGCATGAAGCTTTTGAAAGAAAAGGTATGAAAGTAAATGTAAGACGAAAATTATGGTTTTTGAAAAGGATAAATGTATGACGGAATGTAACATTTTTATAAATGGTGAGAAACTGGAACAGGTGAAAGAATTTTTATATTTGGGTGTTTTGTTTACTAGAGATGGTAAAAATGATGATAATGTTGAAAGAGAGAAGTAAATGCTTGTAATAGAGTGAATGGGGTATTATACACCTTTATGAAAGCAGAAACGTGTCCAAAAAGGCACGTTTAGCTGTACATAAGGGAGTATTAGTACCTACTCTCATGTATGGTAGTGAAAGTTGGATTTGGCAGGGAAGACATGAAAGTAGAATAAATGCTGTAGCGATGAGAGCTCTTTGTAGTATGTGTGATGTAAGTATGAAAGATAAAATTAGGAATAGTGTTATAAGTGATCGCTGTGGTGGGAATGAATAAGTAGTGACAAAGATCAAAAAGAGTATGCTGAGGTGGTTTGGACATTTAGAAAGAATGAGTGACGAGAGGTTGACGAAGCAAATATATAAAGCGAGCGTGAATGGGACGAATACAAGGGGAAGACCACGTCATACTTTTCTGCACCAAGTTGGAGATGTGCTGACGAGAGGTCTTATTAAGAGTATGCGTAATCGTAGAGCACGCATGAAGACTATTATGAGTGTGAATGAAGCGATGGAAGTATGCCAGGATCGTGGTTTGTGGCAATCCGTAGTCTCTGCCTACCCCTCTGGGAAACAGGCGTGAGGCTATGTATGTATGTATGGATTGGATGTTTATATTACTAGATTATTTACAACAGGTCACAGGAGTACCACAATTGACTTCGACGACGTTATTACCACTGAATAATACAAAGGAGAATAAATATTTTAATCTTTTCTAAATAATCATCTCCATTGAAAAATAATTTCAAGGTTTTACACATATAATGCGTATTTAACTATTAATAACATAATTATTATAATGAACCACCGTTATTATTATAATGAAACCTCTTATAAATATTACAAACTAAATATGTATGTACATTCAATTAGTACATAAACAGGTCGTTAATTCCTATGTAAATATTTATCGATAACTTCCATGTGAACTTTAAAACCAAGTTATCGTTATTCTACTTTGTATTTATAGATAGGCACTAAACATTTGTAACGGTGCAAATAAACCTCACATGTGTTTTTAGGGTTCCGTACTTCGAAAATAAAAAACGGAACCCTTATAGGATCATTTTGTTGTCTGTCCGTCCGTCTGTCTGTCTGTCAAGAACCTTTTCCTCAGGAACGCGGGGAGGTATCAAGCTGAAATTTATATCAAAGACTCAGGTTGACTGTCCCTTTGGCGCTGTGAACTTCTAGGCTAACGCAATCAAAAGATACAGTCGTTTATGTCGCAAGTTTTTGCAAATTTTCGACACTCTCAAGGGAATCAAAACCTACAGGGTACTTCCCGTGAACTCAGAATCTTGAAATTTAACACGAAGCAACGTCTTATAGGACAGATAAAGGAAAAATTGCAAAAAACCGTAAATTTTAATTACATCATATATAAAAAATATTTTTAATAATTTTAAACTGCCTACCCCTTTCCTCCTGAACGTGTAGAGGTATTAAATTGAAGTTCATATCATATACTCAGGTCTATAATACCTTTAAGTTGTAACAAAATCAAACTTCTATGTCAACGCAATCAAAAGAAAAAACAGTTTAAGCCGCATATTTTCAAACTCGCAACTACTTGCAAGGGAATCAAAACCTAAAGGGTACTTCCAGTCGACCTAGAATCTTGAAATTTGGCATGAAGCAATATTTTATAGCACATATAAAAGAAAAATTCAAAAACCTTAAATTTTTAGTTACATCACACATTTTTTTTTTAGTTTTGCGGAACCCTTCGTGCGCGTGTACAACTGGCACTTGGCCGATTTTTTTTCTTCTTCTCAATACTATAGGTATACCGTACGTACGATTGTACGACACAAGCCTCTACAATGGGTGCAAATATGGGTAAGCTGCGAACCACGGATGGAACTTTCGATGTGATTGTATACATTAATCACTTATTTCGTTCGCAATACTGACGTTATAATATAAAAAAAACCTGACTGACAGTAGTCAACGCTATACATGAAGAAAGCAAAATCTAAACCAATCCTCCTTTTTGCCTTTTAATAATAATTTTACTTTTATAATAGTATGTGTTGAAAAGGCAATAATGATTATTATTTGGTTTTAAGTATTATATTCGCAAGGTCTCCCATTGCACAACTACAATGATAAAAGTTAGGCTGTGGTTATCTCAAAGAAAAAAAAGAATAACCTTTTACAATGAACGATAATTTCATAGGTAGAAATCAATTGTTATTTCTTATCAAAAATCTCTTATTGATAAGAGATAAAAATATCAATGATAACGAATGGCAAGTAAAATTTTCATTAAAATATTATTATTTATTTATATTTTCTATCATCGCAAAATCATTTTAGCGTCCCTCAAAGGTATATACTAAACACGTATTTATCGAAATCGGTTCTTTAACTTAGGGATTTCCAGAAAGCATCAGGTTTCTTTATTTGTGGTTAAATTCCTCATATTCAGTCAATGCCTGACTTAAGCAGTACATCGATTTATATCTCAGAATCTTTAAATCCATCTATACCTTCATTAGGATGTCGTAAAAGGCGACTAAGGGCTTTATATCGACCTGGGCTAACTCCATCTGATGCCATCTGGTTAATAATTACATTCCCAAGGAGTGTTGACGCCAAACAGGCGGCCAGTCATAAAACTATTGTCAATAACTTTTGTATTTTTTATGATAGAAGTACATATTATTATACAATGATGATGATGATCAGGAATTGAATATGCGCCAAGCATAATATAACAATAATTTTTAAACCGACTTCACTTGAATACAATTTCTTAGCTGTATGGTAGCGGCTACGAATACTACCAACCCTTACTATGATCGTGAATATCGTAAAAGACAACTAAGAAGTTTATATCGACCTGGGTCAATTCCATCTGATGCCGGTTGTTCAACAATTACATTTCCAAGAAGGATTGATGTCAGACAGGCGGCCAGTCATAAAACTATTGCAAATAAGTTTCGCATTATGTACGAGTACATATTGCGTTGACCCCAAGTAATTGGGATGAGAGCAGGTGAATGATATCATCATTTTGATTGAAGAAGACGAATCAAATTGAAATCAGACAATTTGAAATTTCTAAAGCAATGTAGTATTCGGTGGAACGGGGCGTTAGTTACATGGCGAAATCGGAGTAGGTATATCATAATCTATTAACTGTATCATGGACAAAAACGTGAACCACTAAAAAACAACGATTTCAAAAACTGAAAAGTACAAAATAACTTAAAATACTATCATTTAAATGTGCTATCTATTGATAGGTCTGAAATCGGTGCCAGGCCCTAAACAAAATTATAATAAATATAGTTTTTTTTTACTTTTTAGTGTTACAGACACACATAGGTTGTTCTATTAGTAGCGGGGCTTGAGTTACTCGTTCATTTGTCGCACACATACTTCATGCTCATTTTAAACTTATACGGTTTTCTCATGGATGCCATTGTCAGAACTAGAACAAATTGAAATGAGACCACACGGGAAGCACCAGCTTTCAAATAAAATAAGAATCTGTAAAATCGCTTCGCCCAGTCGAAATTATGAGGTAACAAATATAAAAAAAATCCTCCTCCTTTTTTAAAGTCGGTTAATAAATTGAAACCTATAAGATATACTCAAAAGATAATAAAGATTCTCAAGTATGAACCGGTAACTGAATAACTGACGAATTAAGGTCAACAAGTGATAATAATCGAGGTGTTTTTTATCGTTGTTATGAATCATAACTATGAACCAAGATCGGTAATTGATAAAAAAAAACATAGAACTCTTTACTATCTTTAACAATTACGCCATAGGAACGCTAAGGCAATTATACTTGTAATGCGGGGACTTTACATACATTACATCCCAGACTCGGAACAAGTTATGAATCACACAAAATATTATCTTACGTGAGAATTGAACCCACGAAAACTGGCACGGTAGGTCGGTATCTTAACTACTACGCAATCTGTGCAGTCGAGATAAACAAAACGTTATAAAACTTTACAATCTAACAATAACGCCATAACAATGGGTTGTTAGATAATCTACAAATTTGTTGGTGAAGGCATTAAGGGTCGTTATTTATAAACTTTTCTATGACGAAAGACTTAGATAACAATTCCCACTCCTTCCTTTCCCGTGGATATTATAGAAGATGATTAATAAATATAAGGGCTCGTAACTATACTACTTGAACCACTTCTTACAATTAGGGTGACTACCCATGCTGGTGACTGGAGAAGAGTCCGTCACCCACAGAGAGGCTAAGCGCATGAGGTCGACGCCCCGGCAGCAGGCCGAAGCATCAACAAGGGTCTTAAGGAAGCAGTACCAGTGGCCGGCCCAATGCCGATGGGAAGAGAATACGGTGAGTTATGTCGCCACGTGCCGCCCTTCTTTCGCCCCGGACGAAGCGGGTGTCCAGACTATAGCCTGCCAAAAAAGAAAATGTTTTCTTCTTTTCTCTTCCTCCAGTCTTCGGGTAGTAAATTGTTATTATACTATTAAATCATTTTATGTAAACAGGAGGTTACAAAAAAACTGCTAGAGCGTAATAATGACTGGATTTAGCTCGACTACGTGACGAACACCTAACCCCCTCCTCCGTCTCCAACGATGCGTGGTATTTTTGAAGACACCATTCCACTTTGAACAGTTTACTTATTATGGTTCTCTGAACATGCTATATAAGAAAATAAAATTCCATCTCAAGCGTATATTAAGTTCGTTATGCGTAAAAACTGAAACAGGAGCAAGTATTATCAGTATTATGCTTCAATATAAACAGAGCAAAAATAAACACAAGGAATTTAATTCTTCCATCAATTGATAACGCCCCATACTAAACGATAACATTATTAAAAATTCCGGCTGACAAGCATTGATACGGATATAGCATGTACTGTCTGCACTTCTGTACTCATTACCATAAAAGCAATAAATTGCCCGCATCACTTCCTCAGACACAACAATAAAAACGGCAGACCGTGAAAATAGATGTTACTCAACTCAATTGCTGAAAGCGTATAACGGCATTGAGATAATATTGCACGAATCTGTCAATGCGATTGTTTTCCGGCAGCGTAACAGATAAATCTTGGAGTAATTGAACTATAACTGGAACATACACGCGACAAAATAAAATACGTTATTTTAATTTATTAAAGAATTCATCATCATCGTCATTGAGCCAATTGACGTACATTATTGGACTTAGTCTACACGCTTTAGGGTGTAATGCTTAAACGCCAAGCTTCGAGTTAGCGATCGTAATTGGGGCCTTTAGTTTCCCAGAAAGTGTAATAGCACTTTTTGACACACAAACAGAAGGTTGGGCGATAGCCCAACTGTTGTCCCCCACCAGCTATTTCTATTATAACTTTCACGGTTTACCAAGTACTACTAGTAAAGTTACCGCAATAAGGAGTAGTAACATATTTATATCTTGGATGTGGATTTAGCCGAGATGGAAAGTACACCACTGATATAGAGCGAAGAGTGAATGCGGGAAATAGAGTGAACGGAGCGTTGGGGCAACTGCTTGATAGCTACCACCTCAGCCAGAAGGCACGTGTAGCAGTACATAACGCAGTGCTTGTCCCTACATTACTGTATGGAAGCGAGAGTTGGGTATGCAGAAAAGAGTATGAAAGTAAAATTAATGCGGCCGAAATGCGATCTCTGCGGCAAATCTGTGGAGTAAGGCTGACCTACCGCATTCGTAACGACGACGTAAGAGAGCGAGTAGGTATGAAAGAGACTATTGGTGTAAAGATGCGAAAGGGAATGCTCCGATGGTTCGGACATGTGGAAAGAATGCCGAACGAACGTCTGGTTAAGAAGATATACAATGCGAAAGTGGAAGGATGTAGGTACCGGGGGAGACCGAGACTAACCTACCTAGATCAGATCGGTCATGTACTGAAGGAAGGTGGAGTCAAGAGTCACCGAAACCGGCGAGCGTGTATGAAGAGAATTATGAATGTTGAGGAAGCGAGTGAAGTATGCAAAGATAGAGTTCTCTGGCACTCTGTTCTCTCTGCCTACCCTGCAAGGGATATGGCGTGATGATATGTATGTAGGAAGCGAGTGAAGTATGCAAAGATAGAGTTCTTTGGCACTCTGTTCTCTCTGCCTACCCTGCAAGGGATATGGCGTGATGATATGTATGTGTATGTATGTATGTGTAACATATTTTATTCTTAAAATTAATACATAATTGTAATTTATTTGTGATTTGATGTGACAGAGTAAGAATACCGCCGCCTTTCTTGTCCATGGGTGTCGTAAAAGACGCTTAAGAGATATAATATGCATATTACATCTATGGAAGAGAAAGAAAACTAAATAGAGGCCTTGAGCAATTCTGTCTGACCAGCGCTATACCATCATCATCATCATCATCATCATTACAGCTCATATACGTCCCGCTGCTGGGCTCGAGCCTGCTCCACAATGGGAGGGAAATAATTTTATTTTTTTATTAACCTACAATACCGCGCTGGTCAGACGTGTTAGTAAAGGGTTTTGTGTCGAGTTTTCCTTGTCTTGCATAGGTGTTATATGCATTATATATCCCTTAGCCGTCTCTTACGATCATCCATGGGTAAGATAGGGGGGTGGTGAATTGTATTCTTATTCCGTCACCACACGGGAATAACACAAGCGCGATATAGTAATTAAATTTTCCTCCTAAGGTGGAAGAGACTCGAGCTCAGCAGTAGGACATATATGGGCTAATACAATAACGATAAAATCTGATTTAGTATCAATAACCTCAAAAAAATTGTTTTCTACCATATATTTTATGGTAGCAATCCTTTAAGTAAACACGCAGATATTTCGCAGTGGCAGTAAACTTTCTACAAAATAAATTTGTACACGCGTCTTGATGAAACAAGTTTTCAACATAAATGTGGTATCCCGCCATGGCATTGGTTTTTATGACGCGTTCCGGCCGTGGCCTCTATAGCACACATGCGTAATATAAGGCAGTATATGTATACACCAAATTTATTACTCCGAATTATAATAATACATTCCGTGTGGTGATAAAGCAAGAATACAAATAACACTTTTTTCAGGACTTATCATAGATTTTATATCATTTGAAATAAAACTACTTTTACCGATTCTATCGTGTTTGTATTTGATTTTTAATTGCCCGACGTTTTAAACACTTTACAGTGATCATGGTCACGAGAGGACGGATAGAATCCGTAAGAGCGGTTACGCACTACGTCCGATCCGAATACGATCCGAACCCGTGAAAATATGGATCCAGAAAACTCGGACCGAATTTGGATATTGCTTACGCACTTGTCCTATCCGAACCCGTGAAAATATGGGTCTAAGAAACTCTGACCGAATTACGTCATTTTACGCTGAGCCACTGCAGGGTGTTCACGTCGTTGATCATGAGTCCTTTAAATCTACTTCAAATTCTGGCAATATACACTCATTTGCAAAAAAACGGGCACCTAAGCAATGAACCATTTCAAATGTTAATATTTCTTTGTTTGATAATTATAGGTAGTTTTATCCACACAATTTGGTAAATTAATAAGAAAATAATCGTTTTCATCAGTATTTCATAAAATTTAGATACAATTTATGGGAAATAATGCTAAACCTCGCTAGTAGTGTATATTCGCTAGTAGTGCATATGCTCATGAAGTAAAAATAAAAAAGTTTTTTTGTTTGTTTTTCTTTAATAAAGTAAAAGCAGATAAATGTTTAGTATCGAGTGTGACCCCCTCTAGCTAAAATCACAGCTTGAATTCGTCTGGGCATGCTAGCGAGTATATCCCGGATACTTGCTTGCGGAATACGTTCCCACTCCGCAGTAATCACATTCTTCAGCTCTCTGATGGTCTGCGGAGCCGGGTGTACTGATCTCACACGCCGTTTCAGAACGTCCCAGACATGCTCTATGGGATTGAGGTCGGGACTTCGAGCTGGCCAATCCAAACGACGAATGCCGACCTCTTGCACATACGCATTAACATCGCGGGATCGGTGGGCACGAGCATTGTCGTCCATAAAAATCGAGTCTTCACCTAGAGCGGCCAATGCGGGTTGTGCATGAGAAATTAGAACTTCCGTTATGTATCGATGCCCAGTCAGTGAGCCGTTTTCAATGAAGACTAACTCTGTACGATCCATTGAATTTATTCCTGCCCAAAACATAACAGAGCCCCCACCATAAGGTGTGATTTCTTCGAAACATGCCTCTGCAAAGCGTTCTCCTTGCCTTCTTAGCACTCGCCGACGTCGATCTTCACCGAACAGAGATATCCTGGCTTCATCAGAGAACAAAACCCTATTCCAATCGTCTTGAGTCCATGATTCACAATTTCTAGCGAACCTAAGCCTGTGAACTCTGTGCTCACGGAGTAATTTGGGGCCGCGGGCCGGGCGGTGACTGCGTATATTGGCAGCGAGAAGCCTCCTCCTGACCGTCCATAGACTAATATGCACATTTCTAACTTCTTGGAGGTTGTTCTTAAGATCCACATACGAAGATTTGCGATTTCTCAATGCGCGACTCACAAGAAAACGATCATCCCGTGGTTGGGTACATGGTTTTCTTCCAGAACCAGGCCTTCTCTCGACGGAACCAGTCTCCTGATATCGCTGCCAGGTCCTTTGGACTGTCGAGCGACTAACATTTAGCCTCCTAGCCACGAAACATTGGCTGCAACCCTCTTCAAGCAGCGCGATAATTTTGGTAGCTTTTACCACTTTATCTACCATTTTTGATACAGCCAAACAGCATTAAATAAAGCTTTGACAGTCAAGGATATGAAATTAATCGATGAAAATTGAATAAAAGTTATGAAAGTCGATGTTAACTTCTGGAACTTCGCGCCAAAAATGTAGGATAAAAAGGGGTTTTCTGTAAAAATGAACATCAAATGAAAAATTGAATTTAGAACGTACTTTTTTAAATACCACAGCATTTTTAAAACCGGCCAGTAACGTGTACAAACGATTGAAACCTTTTTGGTATTGTATCTTTTTAAATATGAATGAAAATCAAAACCGCCCGTTTTTTTTGCAAATGAGTTTATATAGGCCAATAGAATTAGACGAAAAACGGACCACACTCAATAAAAATTATAAGTAGAATTTTTCCTTCGGAATTCGTTAGGGGGTCACTGGGAGTCTACATTTCAGTTTTCGAATTCCCAGTGGTCTTGGATTTTCCGCCATCTTGATTTTGAGGGTGGTTTTTTTATTTTTAAATAACTCGTTTATTTTCAATTTTACACGAAAAATGGTTATTACCAAAGTTGTTCAGAATTAAATTTCCTACAATTTTTGTCCTCATCATTTTTTCCGTAGGATCGATATTTTTCGTTTCACACCCGAAAAGAAAGTGTGATTTTTTGTTTGTTGAATAACTCTTTTTTTTTCAATTTTACACGAAAATTTATTGGTGGTCATCACCAAAGTTGTTCCAAAGTAAATTTCCAACAATTTTTGTTCTTCAAATTACTGAAATTTAGCATTTAATATGCTTAATTATTTATAACTAATCGTAATCGGGTTTTATAAATAATTAAGCATATTAAATGCTAAATTTCAGTAATTTGAATAACAAGGTTGTGTCATCGTTTAATACAATTCTAACTGCAAAGTTTGAAGTATAACAATGTGTAAACATTGTCGGGTAGATGGCGCATGTCAACTTAAAGACGTAAATATGATACGAAGCGAGATTTGCATGTCCTACAATAGTTCACGGTGGTGTAGTGGCAGCACAATTGTGCCGGAATCCCGATAGGCGCGGGTTCGAATCCCGCTTGTGACATCATTTTTCTCTTCGTAATCGGGTTTTATAAATAATTAAGCATATTAAATGCTAAATTTTAGTAATTTGAATAACAAGGTTGTGTCCTCGTTTAATACAATTCTAACTGCAAAGTTTGAAGTATTAAGCCTATAACAATGTGTAAACATTGTCGGGTAGATGGCGCATGTCATCTTAAAGACGTAAATATGATACGAAGCGAGATTTGCATGTCCTACAATAGTTCACGGTGGTGTAGTGGCAGCATGATTGAGCCGGAATCCCGATAGGCGCGGGTTCGAATACCGCCTGTGACATCATTTTTCGCTTCGTAATCGGGTTTTATAAATTTTTGTTCTTATCAATTTTTCTGTAGAATCGATATTTTTCGATATACGCCAGAGAAGAGGTGGGGTAACCTAGAGGCGGAGATGCTCTCCGACCTCTACCGGCGGGTGACCTCACTGCGCGACGAAGGTGGCTCCCCATCGCTGAGCGAGATAGCCACCTGGCGCGAGGACGCCCGCCGAGACGTCATCGCCCGTTGGGCTACGCGGCTGGAGAGGCCTAGACACGGTGTCGTCACCGTCGAAGCTCTCCGGCCCGTACTGATGGAGTGGATGGAGCGGCGGCACGGAGTCCTCTCCTTTCGACTGGTGCAGGTGTTGTCGGGGCACGGATGCTTCGGCTTGTACCTGCACACGGTCGTGTATAGGGAGTGGACTCCGGCCTGCCACCATTGCAGCAGTGACGAGGACACGGCGCAACACACGCTGGAGGTGTGTCCGGGCTTTGACCGGCATCGCCATGACCTCGTCGCTGTTATCGGTGCCGACCTGACGCTGCCGGCCGTCGCGAGGGCGATGGTCGACAGCATCAGGAACTGGGACGCGGTCGCCGCCTTCTGCGAGATGACAGCCTCGCCGCGCCTCGAAGGAAGCGGCGGAACGGGCAAGGGAGGATTCCCGCGCCCCGGGCCGCCGTCAGCGGCCGGGGCGGCGCAGGCGCGAATACCTGCGCCTGATGCCGCCCTAACCGAGGCCTCGGGTGATCGGACCGGGGAATTGTCCGGTCACCCGACGTGAGGCCACCGCGTGAGGGCGACGCCCCGACGGCGAAATCTGTCGGGGCGTCGACGAGAGGAACCCGCGAGGGTAAACCGCCGGGCGGGCCACCGAAGTTAAAATCGAGTACCGGTGGTCCGCTCGCACGGCGAAGAGAGAAGGTTTTACGGTGGGTCTATGGGGTCACGCGCCGCCTTTCCGTCACCCCGGACCGATTCAGCGGGGCGAGATGCACCCATAGCCCACCGATAAAAAAAAATAAAAAAAAAAAAGAGAAGAGGTGGGGTGAAATTTTATTATTGCATTATCACGTTTTTTTGCAATTTCACGCGAAAAATGGTTATTACCAAAGTTGTTTGAAATTGGATTTCCTACAATTTCTGTCCTTATCAATTTTTTTCGTAGGATCGATATTTTTCGATTAACATCCGAAAGGACGGGGTGGAATTTTTGTTTGTCGAATAACTCGTTTATAATTAATTTTACACGAAAAGTTGTCATTACCAAAGTTGTTTGAAATTATTTGTTTAATTAAATTATTAAATTAATAATAAAATTAATGATAAATAAATATATAATAATAAATAAATTAAAAATTAACATATAATAATATATATCTAACTCGGCACTATATCGAAGAAATCCCGGACGTCAGCTTGTACGAGATCAGAATGGCTCTAAAACAATTAAAGAACGGAAAGGCAACGGGAGATGACGGAATTACCACAGAGCTCCTGAGGGCAGGCGGCAAGCCGGTTTTAAAAGCCCTACAGAAGCTGTTTAATTTTGTCATTCTCGGGGGCGACGTTCCAGAGTCATGGACCAGGAGTGTGGTGGTGCTGTTGTTCAAGAAGGGCGATAAAACGCTCTTAAAGAATTACAGACCCATCTCACTCCTGAGCCACGTGTAAAAATTGTTTTCAAGAGTCATTACGAACCGACTCGCGCGCAAGCTAGACGACTTCCAGCCGCCCGAACAAGCCGGTTTCAGAAAAGGGTATAGTACCATAGACCACATCTACACGCTACGCCAGATTATACAGAAGACCGAGGAGTATAATCGGCCTCTGTGTCTAGCGTTTGTGGACTATGAGAAAGCCTTCGATTCTGTCGTAACTTGGGCAGTGCTGCAGTTCCTTTAGAGATGCCAAATTGACTATCGATATATCGAAGTGCTGAAGTGTTTGTATAATAACGCTACTATGTCGGTCCGCATCCAGGATAAGAGTGCGTAACCGATCCAGTTGCAGAAAGGCGTGAGACAGGGAGACGTTATCTCTCCGAAACTGTTCACCACTGCGCTGGAAGATGTTTTCAAGCGCTTAGACTGGACCGGACTCGGCATCAACATCAACGGCGAATACATCACTCACCTTCGATTCGCAAATGATATCGTAGTCACGGCAGAATCCCTGAAGGACCTTGGCACCATGCTCAATTACCTCAGCAAGACCGCCCAACTAGTAGGGCTGCAAATGGACATGGACAAGACGAAAATTATGTCTAATGCCCATGTCATTTCTGTACCGGTCCTGGTTGGGAATGCGATTCTCGAAGTTGTCGATCACTATGTTTACCTAGGGCAAACAGTCCAATTAGGTAGATCCAATTTCGAGAAAGAGGTCATCCGACGAATGCAACTCGGCTGGGCAGCTTCGGAAAACTTCTCGTCTAATATTCCGCAGTGTCTGAAAACAAAGGTTTATAACCAGTGTGTGTTACCAGCGATGACTTACGGCACTGAAACGTGGTCTTTAAATGTCGGCCTCATAAAAAGGCTCAAAGTCGCTCAGTGTGCTATGGAGAGGGCTATGCTCGGTATTTCTCTACGTGATAAAATCCGGAATGCGGCAATCCGTAGAAGAACGGGTGTAACCGACATAGCCCGAAGAATTACTACGTTGAAGTGGCAATGGGCAGGCCACATCGCTCGACGAACCGACAACCGTTGGGGAAGAAAGGTTCTGGAGTGGCCACGAATCGGACGACTTAGCGTAGGACGACGCCCCACTCGGTGGACTGATGACATTGTGAAGGTCGCAAGAAACCGTTGGATGCAGGTGGCACAGGATCGTTGCGAATGGCATTCTCGTAGGGAGGCCTATGTTCAACAGTGGACGTTTATGGGCTGATGGATGGATGGATGGATGGATGGATGGATGGATGGAATATATATCTAAAATAAATATATAATAATAAATAAATTAATGATAAATAAATTAAAATTAATGTCCCTACCACACGACCACTCTGTCGAAACAAATATTTATTTTAAAAAATTGCAAATTTCAATGATAATGCAAGTGATAATGCGCTAATACAATTCCACCCCCTCCTTTCGGATATTAATCGAAAAATATCGATCCTACGAAAAAATTGATAAAGGCAAAAACTGTAGGATATTTAATTTCAAACAACTTTGGCAATGACAACTTTTCGTGTAAAATTAATAATAAACGAGTTATTCGACAAACAAAAATTCCACCCCCTCCTTACGGATGTTAATCGAAAAATATCGATTCTACAGAAAAATTGATAAGAACAAAAATTGTTGGAAATTTACTTTCGTACAACTTTGGTGATGACCACCAATAAATTTTCGTGTAAAATTGAAAAGAAAAAGAGTTATTCAATAAACAAAAAATCAAACTTTCTTTTCGGGTGTGAATCGAAAAATATCGATCCTACGAAAAAAATGATAAGAACTAAAATTGTAGGAATTTAAATCTGAACAACTTTGGTAATAACCATTTTTCGTGTAAAATTGGAAATAACCGAGTTATTTAAAAACAAAAACCACCCTTAAAATCAAGATGGCGGCAAATCCAAGACCACTGGGAATTCGAAAACCGAAATGTAGACTCCCAGTGACCCCTCCTAACGAATTCCGAAGGAAAAATTCTACTTATAATTTTTCTTGGGTCCAATCAACAATTCGATTGGACTAATACTATTGTACGTACGCCGCCGTATAGCGGCATACCCCACCCGCCCCGCTGGCTCTATGCTCGTATGCAACTCGGCTTTAACTCGGGACGCAGTGCGCAAGCGTTCATACAAATAATTCTATGGCTACATCGGTCCGTCAAAAATTTTATCCAGCATGGAGATTCTAGAATGACGGAAACAAATCGGATGACAGAGATCGGATGTAGTGCGTAAATTACCATTGAAATAGTTCTACGGTTACGATGGGCCATATTTTCACGGGTTCGGATCGGATATAGTGCGGAACCGCTCTAAAACAACAGTGTGAACTTGGCAGCCGACTTTTGAAAAAAAAAATTGTAAATGCCATGAGATTATACAACGTTTGTACCCGTATGTACCACTTTGATTTTCGTTTGTACCTCAAACCAAAAAAGTTACCGCGTTTTCAAAATTGGACCCGCAGCTGACTTTGGAAAATCGAAAATTTTCAAAAGGGGTCTAATTCAGGATCGTTTGTACCCGTTTGTACCGTCTTCATTTTTCATTTTCCTCAAAACCAAAAAAGTTACGGAAATTTGAAAATTTAAAAAAAAACAACTTCTTCAATTTTTGGCATTTCGAAAATCTGCAAACGGAGATCGACGCGGAATCGTTTGTAGACGCAGAAATCACTTTTATTTTCGTTTGTACCTCAAACCGGAAAAAAATGCGAACGTTTAAAAATTTCAAATACCAACTTTCTCAATTTTTGGAATTCCGAAAATCTGCACACGAGAATTGACGTGGAATTGTTTGTACCCGCAGATATCACTTTTATTTTCGTTTGTACCTCAAACCGAAAAAAATTGCGAACGTTTTACAAATTTCAAAAAACCAACTTTCTCAATTTTTGGAATTTCGAAAATCTGCTACGAAAATAAGAGTGATTTCTGTGGGTACAAACGATTCCGCATCGATCCCTGTTTGCAGATTTTAGAAATTCCAAAAAAAGAATGTTGGTTTTTTGAAATTTTCAAATATCTGTAACATTTTTAGGTTGTAAAAAAAATTAAAATTTTGAAAATTTTCGATTTTCCAAAGTCGGCTGTTGGTCAAATTTTGAAAACGCTGTAATTTTTTTTGGTTTGGGGTACAAATGAAAATCAAAGTGGTACATACGGGTACAAACGATGTAGAATCCGATGACATTTACAGAAAAAAAATTTCAAAAGTCGGCTGCCAAATTCACAGAAGTCTCTAAAACTAGTTTTATTTCAAATGTGTAATACTCGCGTAAGCATCAGAAACCAGATTTTATATCAGTGCATCATCATTCTATCAACGTCCATAATTGCCACAATTGACCTGCAAAAAATCTCAATAATTGTTGTGAGAACAGCGATGGCAAAGGATGCTTGATGCGCAAAATCTCATTATTACTAAAATTTGACCGCTTTATTAAGAGTTATAGGTAGTTACTGTTCTGCTCATAATTGTCCTAGTTTTATGTACTATGTATTGTATACTACAGTCTATAAATTTTCTCAGGCTAAAATGGATATACAAGTTTCTGAAATCAATGACATATTGTATTCTTAATCCGTAATCACAGATATCCATAAGTAGTGCTGTATTTTGTACTGCTATTCCAAGCTTTATCTATATTTGTACTGTTACAAAATAAATATTAAAATTGGGAACAAAAGGACAAAGGCGTTAATGGCGTTCGTACCGAGTTGGCCAAAATATTTATTTAATCTTTTCCATTACAAAGCTTTCATCTGCAGAGGGATTTTTTCAATTTCTTTTATTTTGCGTAATATATCTAAGTAGGTAGTTTACTTATCATTCATTGCCTTAAAATTATAAGATAACAGAATAACATTATCTTTCAATACAAATACATGCAATGTACAAAGGACAGTGTCAATCTAAGATAAAAATTAAATTTAATTGATAATTACTTTGTGTATAAAAAAAATCAATTTATTTCTGCATCTTCAGCCTGGCCTTTTCTACATGGCCACTACTCGTTATGGACCACTTATAACTTACTGCCCTATATACATCAAGCTGGTCAAACGTGTTGTTCGTATAAGATTTTGAGTTTTTCTTCTCTTAGTGATCTTATCTGTTCATATCACAAGTTGCCTTTGAGGTGTTACGGAAAAAATGTTTTGTTAATTATATTCTTACGGTGCTGAATTTTTAAAAAATAGACCCATTTTAACCCTATTATATTCTTACTATGTGTTGATTTATTATATAGATAGTTAGGCATTGTCCGCCCGCCCAAAATTATTCCACTTTGGGGAGGCCCAAAGCGGAACAATTTTGAGCGGATTACACGCTGCTTTTTGATCGCACTTACTGTTTGTTATAAGTTTCTCATGATGGCACCACACTTCGCTATACGTACGTACACGTCGAGACATAACTAGAGTCTAGTGTGAGAAAATAGATTGGACGAACGATAAGGTTATGCAGTTTCTAGAGTTGTAGCAGATGCAACCTTGCATCTGGGACCCAAAAAATGCTTGCCATAAGGTAAAAGTAAAGATAAACGATGCCTGGATTGAAATAAAAAATAATATGGGGGAACCCACATGTACAGTGAAAGGCGTGCCAAATATTTGGCATGATGGCACGAAGTGTGGAGCAGCATATTCGTCATAAGTGTTTGTCAAATATTTGGGCAAATAAATAGTAGCCGCATAACAAATAACGCATAACGAAGTGTGGTACCACCATCATAAAAATGCCTTCTTTTTGTTAGTGGTCTCTCAGACGGTTTTTACGAAGCGCATCAAGATTTAATAGGTGACATATTGTATTCTTAGCTAATTAACATAAACACTATTATTTTGATCATCATATCGGCACCTAGCCAATAGACTTACGTATATCCTACCACTTACCAATGCCACATTGGTCAGACGTATTGGTATAGCGATTTATTTCGATTTTGCCTTCTTATGTATAAATGTAACATACATATTATATACCTTAGTGGTCTTTTACAATATCGACGGGTAAGTATTTTTACTCCGTCAACAAAAGGAAAACTAATATATGCAAATAAATCTAAATCTTATTTTAAATATTTAATTAGTAACTATCATATATACTGTCTCTAAACTTTTAAATCAAACCATTTTGACTCGATGACATCATAGACGACTCAATTAATAAACAACGCGTAGGTACGAGCTAATTAACATATTAATATGTCAACTATAAGAGTATTGAATTATAGCCAAAAAAACGTTTCATATATGTTGAATAACTCTTAAAATAAAATGACAAAAAATAAGGGTATTAAAATCACTAATAGTTATATTTTTTTTTTTTACTAATTTAGGGAATTTATTTTAGGGACTTGTAAAACAGATGATTTTTTTGTATGTATTGTAAAGTATTTCAGAACCGCATCTTAAATGGGGCATTTGGAGATGATATAAATTTTAAAAAATCACTCGATCATACAGAATTGATTACTTGAAAAGAACTAATTACGTATCTTATCTGTACTGATAGAATACGTCTGAACTATCATAGTCCAAGAGCTAGTAACAGATATATATGACCAAGTTCCTCTCAAGTGATAATTAGTAAAATGCATCAGAAAATGGAACCATAAAGTCTCGTGAACGTCAGCTTAGGCTCGGTGGGGGGGATGAGCAGTAGAAAAAAAAAACATTCACTCATTTCCTCTCGCCTAAAAATTTATCAAATTATAGCTAACCCAATATCTCAACAAAAAAAAAATCAGCTGGCTATAACATAGTGTATTGTACGTCAGCTGATGTCTCGATCATGGAAAAAAAAACTTCACTTTCAGTGATATCCTCTCAAATAAAAGTTTACCTTAATAAGATAGAGATGGGGCAATCGATAAACTTAAATCGATAACATTCTTATTAATTATTTTATAATTATTAAAACAAGTAAAACCAATACATTACCTATATAAACCACATGGTTATTCTATAAAATACTCGTAAGTAAATTGTGTTAATTTAATATTCAGACATCAGTTATAATATTAATAAGATCATTTTCTTTTATATTCAAAAGATAATTTCTTTTATAAAATAAACATGATTATTCATGAAATAATCTGTGACTGAGCTCCTGCTCATCATCAACCTACAGGAATGCTCCAGCAATCATCGCTGATGATAATAGCGACGATGAACTTGGACATATTCCTTTCGAATAATAAAAATAATTAATTAACAGCTTTAGTTTAAATTAAATAAAATCCATTAATTTAAATTCAATAAGATTTTTATAGATTGTTTTAAATTTATAATCGATTCATCCATCCATTTAATTGAAATTCAATAAGATTTTCATACATTGTTTTTCAATAGCATTAGCAAATAACTTTAAAAAATACGGAATTATATCGACAAAAATACGGACTGCATCGTAAGCGTGCGGCACTAGTGAGAACTGTCACAGAGATCATGCTATATTTTATAGACTATAGGTAGGCCTTTTCAAATTAGATATATGTCATAATGAACGCTGTCAAAATTATGTATTTTTATTATTTCCCACGCCTGACCAGCGTGGTATAGTAGGTCAATTTCCCTCCCATTATGGAGGAGGCTCGAGCCCACCAGCGGGACATATATGAGCTGAGATGATGACGATAATAAATTTAAGACAGCACAGATGACGTAGTGTTTAAGATTCACCTTCCGTGCCAGTGGCGTGGGTCCGATTCCTACGCAGACAATACTTTGTGCGATCTAGAAAGTATAGCTGAATCTGGATGTAATTTATATGCGTTTATTATATGTTTGTAAATTCCCTCACCACAAAAGGATTAATTCCTTAGTGCAAAGTGGAATCTTTAAAAAAAAATTACAGTGGCAATGTATTAATCTACCAATACGTCAAGTGATAAAAAAAAAATAACAATAACATAAATCCGAGGGAGACCGAGACTAACCTACCTAGACCAGATCGGTCAGGTACTGAAGGAAGGTGGAGTCAAGAGTCTCCGAAACCGGCGAGCGTGTATGAAGAGAATTATGAATGTTGAGGAAGCGAGTGAAGTATGCAGAGATAGAGTTCTCTGGCACTCTGTTCTCTCTGCCTACCCTGCAAGGGATATGGCGTGATGATATGTATGTATGTATATATGTAAATTCGTTTAATGGCGTAACTCTGAAGGTCATCAATGTTTCGGATTATATGGAAACCTCACAAGTTGTATAAACATAATAGTGCGCAGTTAGCGTTTACCAGACGGACATGAGGTCTTATTTGCTTTATTTAATAATAAAAAATTTTAAACAATTTATACATATTTATGAGTTAAAGGCCGTTTAGAAGTCATTAAAGATTCAAGATTTTAACTTATTTAATAGTCATTGTTTTTGTGGCGACACATAATATGTAGTACATATAGCCGTATTTAATCCATATACACGCATAAATAAAATGTAACGAAAGAACTAAGGAAAAATCTTTAATATATAAAGATATAAAAATATGTATATCCTTACTAATATTATAAATGCGAAAGTAACTCTGTCTGTCTGTCGCTCTTTCACGCCAAAACTACTGAATAGATCTAAATGAAATTTGGTACGCAGATAGTCTACAGTCTGATAAAGCACATAGGCTACTTTTTAATACAAAAAAAGGTTTGTAAAGGGGGATCAGAAGTTGTAAGGAATTATCGTCATTTTTAAAGCGACAAGCTTGAAACTTTTTTTGGCTATTAATTAGATATAAATATAACATTAAAATATCGTAACAAAATTTAAACCTTAATGGGTAAAATAAAAATAGGGGATGAAAAACTTTAGGGAAGTTACCGTTTGCGCGGGCGAAGGCACGGGCAGAAGCTAGTTATTAATAAATATGTATAAAATCTTTAGCTGTTTATTTGTATTTATATTCCAACGTCACGCAAAAACTACTGGAACTATAACCAGTTCCAGTAGTTTCAGCGTTAACACACATCCATTATAACATTTATTTTCTTTTGTTGTTGGTTGCGAAACGAGCAAGCAGCACATCTGATGGTAAGTATTGCTGCCACCCTTCGAACTTTGCAATACCAGGAGTACAGCTAGGCCTACCAATGAAAATCCAATCGCTATTATTTTTTATTTGCCGTTTGGTGGCAGACAATCAATCAGCTCATTTGATAATAATTGGCAACTGCCGTGAAAAAAGAGATCTTCTTAAAGCTCGTTTAAAGAACAACATATAGCGCACGGACAACACCGTAACAAGTTAATCCCAGAAGGCTCTGGAATGAACTTGCAGGCACAAGTGCGTGGGAGAAATGAATGCTAGAAACGTAGAGCGGACGACGACATCGTTACCAGGTGGCATAGGAAAATCATACTGCATTATCGAGTAGTGCGATTATAGAAAGTAGACGTTGATATCAAGTCAAACATCTACTAAAACCGCTACTAATTAAGGTCTATAAAACATACAGAGAGACTCGAAGTATCTCTCGCCGCGCTGGGTAACGATCCATCCGTATGATTGAGATCATTTAGTGAAAATAAGCAAGGAGATAATTAAAATTAACTTATTTAGCAGAATTTATACTTAGCTTTTCCGTGTGGTGACGGAGTAAGAATACTATTCACCACCCCGTATCTTACCCGTGGGTAATCGTACGAGACGACTAAAGGATATAAAACGCACATAACATCTATGCGAGAGAAGGAAAACTCGAAACAAAACCCTATACCAAAACGTCTGACCGCGCGGTGTAGTAGGTTAATTTCCCTCCCATTACAGAGGCGGCCCGAGCCCAACAGTGGAACATTTATGGGCTGTGATGATGATAATGATGATACTTAGCTAATTCGACGCTTAAAACATACAAACGATCCAATATATAAAGCAAATAAAAGAAGTGACAGAATGTTATGCAACATTCACATAACTCCAAATTATGTAACATATGGACTTAATAATATTAATTTTTCTATACATATAAGACGCTGGTAGATTTGGCGCCAAGCCGATCATAAAATTAAACCAAATCTTTTGAAATATCTTCTGCTTAGAATGTAGATAGTATAAAGAAATACGCTGTGTCGACCTTACATAAATCGAAATAAGATTTACTATGTTGATAATATATGATATCTGATTCTTTTTATTACAATTGCTGTGAGACGAGTAAGTGATCTAACTGTAAGTATCCGAAGTGTGGTAGCCACCACACAAGCTCTTTCCACGGAATATATACATACTACGAGTAGGTATGAAAGAGAGTATTGGTGTAAAGACGCGAAAGGGAATGCTCCGATGGTTCGGACATGTGGAAAGAATGACGAACGAACGTCGAGTTAGGAAGATATACAATGCGAAAGTGCAAGGATGTAGGTACCGGGGGAGACTGAGACTCACCTACCTAGACCAGATTGGTCATGTACTGAAGGAAGGTGGGGTTAAGAGTCTCCGAAACCGGCGAGCGTGTATGAAGAGAATTATGAATGTTAAGGAAACGAGTGAAGTATGCAAGGATAGAGTTCTCTGGCACTCTGTTCTCTCTGCCTAGCCTGCAAGGGATATAGCGTGATGATATGTATGTATGTATGTATACCTACTACAGTGATTTCTGATCTATACCCCAGCATTAAACATTTCAAATAAAACAATTTTTACGGATTCTATAGCGTTCGTATTTGATTTTTAAGTTCCTTAAGTTTCGAACACTTTATAGCGTTCATAGTCACGGGACGACTGAACGCGACACGTGACTATGAACACTGAAAAGATTTCGAAACGTCGAACAATTAAAAATCAAATACAAACGCGATGGAATCCTTAAAAATAATTGTACTTTAAATATACCTTCCACGTTCACCCATCTTTTCTTTCTTCCCATTTGTATCTAGTTATTCATCCATGCAATAGCCTATCTACGTCAACTCTTGAAGAAAAATAATGGCGTAATCACCAAACGTTGAGTTGCAGCTGTGTTATGATCTCAATTGTTAGTTTCAGGATATTGCGCTTACCAATTCTCCACCTGATCATTGAGACGCGTTGCAATCTTAACCACTATACTAAGAATCAAGATAGGACTAATAAATGGAACGCTAACGCTAATACTCGACTTGGCTCACCTACCTAGACTAGATTGGTCACGTACTGAAGGAAGGTGGAGTCAAGAGTCTCCGAAACCGGCGAGCGTGTATGAAGAGAATTATGAATGTTGAGGAAGCGAGTGAAGTATGCAAAGATAGAGTTCTCTGGCACTCTGTTCTCTCTGCCTACTCTGCAAGGGATGTGGCGTGATGATATGAATGAATGAATGAACTAACGCTAATATAGAAAATCTGCCGACTCCAGTTCTCCTTTACATATATTTTTTTTCAACCCACTATTTATCATGTACCTACTTAAGGTTGTATCTTTATTTCACTTAATAATAATCTTGAGGAGAAATACTGAATAGCCAATCAAATTTAATAGACATGGGTGCTTAATGGTCCACTCAAAGTAGTAAGTCACGGTACGAATTGGGAGAGCCGTTATTATCTTGATGTCGAATTGTCGTCGTCAAAATTCAGCTGAGGTATAGTCCGTTAACGAAGAAAAAATTTAGTCAAAGAAACTAGTATTTTTGCCATATATTTATTACATTTTATTCCTTACCTGTGCATGTCTCAGTTGGTTGACGAGAGTGGAACATCTCTCTGGGTCTTTCCGGCCGTCAAACGAGTCCAACTCCGCCGCGACCATATTCAGTGCATCGTCGGCGAAGAAGAACTGCGCCAGAAGCGACCGGTCATCCCTCTGTAAAAACGAAAATAAAAAACATTTTATTAAAATTACAAATACCAAGTACGGTAAATAAAACTTTCAAATATTTAAAAGGATTATCAAGTGGTCGTAATCCCTAAAATCCGTCTTGTTAGATGGTTACAGAATAAAATAACGATTATCTTTTCTTTTTCCGTGACGGTCTTAAATACCATCTTTTTGTTTTCTGTGGAGGCCTTGAATAGGTTAAGATTTATAGACAGTTAACATTACTGCAAAACACATAAAACTTAAAACAAAATCATATGGAAACTCGTTTATACAGCGTGGTGTAGTAAAATTGGGACGTATAAATAAGAAGAAGAATACATAAAGTTAACAAATAAGCACATAAACATTTTTATAAAACCCGATTACGAAGCGAAAAATGATGTCACAAGCGGGATTCGAACCCGCGCCTATTGGGATGCCGGCCCAATCGTGCTGCTACTATACCACCGTGAACTAATGTAGGACATGCAAATCTCGCTTCGTATCATATTTACGTCTTAAGGTGACGTATGCCATCTACCAGACAATGTTTATTTACACATTGTTATAGGCTTAATACTTCAAACTTTGCAGTTAGAATTATATTAAACGATGACACAGCCTTGTTATTCAAATTACTGAAATTTAGCATTTAATATGCTTAATTATTTATAAAACCCGATTACGAAGCGAAAAATGAAGTCACAAGCGGGATTCGAACCCGCGCCTATTGGGATTCCGGCCCAATCGTGCTGCCACTACACCACCGTGAACTATTGTAGGACATGCAAATCTCGCTTCATATCATATTTACGTCTTAAGGTGACGTATGCCCTCTACCAGACAATGATTACACATTGTTATAGGTAATCGGGTTTTATAAATAATTAAGCATATTAAATGCTAAATTTCAGTAATTTGAATAACAAGGTTGTGTCATCGTTTAATACAATTCTAACTGCAAAGTTTGAAATATTAAGCTAAAAATATAAGCTATAAATATATCTTACGTAATATCAGGTTCACTACCCCCTGCCTACATTAGGAAGTTATAATATTCAGTCAACAAACCCAAAAAACGCGTTACATAATTTATGAATGGCCCATTATGAGCGATTAAATAACATGCAGGATAGGATTTGATTAGTAGGATTACAAGTAAAAACTGTTTTCAATTAATCAATTGTCATTACAATAAATTTAACATTTATATAATACTTAGTTTAAAGAAACGAGAAATTCCTAATGTGAATTTGGTATATATATACTCTTATTTCATCTTAGCTAATATATGTCCTACTGCTGGGTTCAAGCCTTCATACACACGAGGTGGGAAATTGACCTACTACACCACGCTGGTGAGACGTGTTGGTATAATAGGGTTTTATTTCGAGATTTGCTTCTCTTGCATTGATGTCATATGCATATTTTATCCCTTAATCCTCCCTGACGATCACCCACGGCTAAGATAGGTGATGGTGAATTATATTCCAACTCCATCACCACACGGATTATAGTTGAATAGGTAGTTTAAATATGTCTTAAATAATATAACATTAATACCTAAATAAATAAATTATGAAATCATTGTCAACGGCTTCCGTAATTATGAGTTGACCAATGTCTATAACGTCACAATTCTAACGACGCATAATTTCCTATTAAATACTCGTTATCATAAAGCTAAAGTAAATTATACAGCCCAGTCATGCACATAGTAATATAACAGCTAGTCAATTTAAATTTACAACTTGCCTTGTGGCAAAACAGTAAAGATATAATTCACCACTGCTAATCTTCCCGCGGCAGTCATGAACAAAGATGTAAGTAGATAACGTCACTATAAATGAAAAATACTATGGTGTCTAATTAGGAGAGGCCTCGGGTGATCGGACCGGAGAATTGTCCGGTCACCCGACGTGAGGCCACCGCATGAGGACGACGCCCCGACGGCGAAAGCTGTCAGGGCTTCAACTCGAGAGGAACCCGTGAGGTTAAACCGCCGGGCGGGCCACCGAAGACAAAGATCAGGTACCGGTGACCGGTCCCACGGCGAAGAGAGGAGTTTGCATGGTGGGTCTATGAGGTCACGTGCCGCCTCTTCCGTCACCCCAGACCGATTTGGTGGGGCGAGACGCATCCATAGCCCACCGCAAAAAAAATGGTGTCTTAGGAAACCAGACAATGGCAGAATCTCTCCCCTTGAACGCCTGTATGCGTTAAACAAGAAACAAAGTAGGCACCTATATGATTTTACTAATTTGAAACGAATGCAATATTTAATTTATCTCTACAAATAAAAACTATTTACTAAGCTGCATTGCCTGCGAGTTTTGTAGGTTACCTCTTATCCCAGCAAAATATGACACACCTTCGTGAGTATCATACTTAAAGAGCAGCGGTCACCCTATTAATAAATAAATGAATTGACAGGAAAACATCAACATAAATTGCGTACTTTAGTCACTGCTTGAGGAAAAGTTAAGTCATGTTAGATTCCTGGTATTCATATAATATTCGTTAATAAATATAACCTCATTCTCTCGCATTATGCCCATGACTTAGTTTCGTGCTCATCATATGTTGTTTTTAAGGCGAATGTCAAAAACTTATACATTAACAGCTAATTTCCTATTATTGACGTGAAAACTTCTTTAGGCGCGTTAAGCGTTTTTGGAGGGGAAAAACTTATAGGTTCGCGTCACCGACATGCTAATGCTAATAGTATATCTAGAGCTATGTGAAAACTTCTTTAGGCGCGTTGAGCGTTTTTGGAGGGGAAAAACTTATAGGTTCGCGTCACCGACAGGCTAATGCTAATAGTATATCTATAGCTATGTGAAAACTTCTTTAGGCGCGTTGAGAGTTTTTGGAGGGGAAAAACTTATAGGTTCGCGTCACCGACATGCTAATGCTAATAGTATATCTATAGCTATATGAAAACTTCTTTAGGCGTGTTGAGCGTTTTTGGAGGGAGAAAACTTATAGGTTTTTATTTTTATATAAAAATTAGAAAATTATTATTATTTCAATTAGTCTTAAGTTAATAGTTTTCACTTCTGTAGGCAGTCCCCATGACTGCCTGTTGTTTTTACTTTTGATCTGATGGATAATATGTATAGATATATTGGGCAATATCCCAAAGACATTTTTGTTGAGTGTAAAATTCCATTCTTACAATATTAAAGCGTCTATATTAATGTGTGATACATTTAGTTATTTTATAGTGGCAGGACCACACTGTTGACAGTTCTCTGTCTACAGTCGCGGGCCGGTCCGTCCGGGGTAGTACCACACTCTCGCAGAAGATCGACGTCTGAGCAATGGCAATGTGCTATTGCACTTCGTTCGGTGAGCGAGAGAGCCGGATGCCCAAGTGGGTGGGTTTTGGGGATTGTAATGGTAGGTAGGGGCCTAGCTATTCCCTTGGTAAAGCAAAGGTCCATGGGCAGTAGTGACACTTACCATCAGGTGTGCTGCTTGCACGTTTGCCACCATAAGCAAAAAAAAACTCTAATTACGAAAAATAATGGCTAAACATTTTAAAATTAAGATTTTAAATTAAAAAGAATGTAGTCACTCGCATGTATCAAGCATTAAAAATATATGTTAATCAATACGTATAAATGTGCCGTTTGCTACGTTATATTATAGTTAAACTAGCGACCCGCCCTCGCTTCGCTTCGGTTAAGTCAGTTCAGTTGTCCAGTTTACTTTCGCGACATAGAATTCCTTTCGGAGAAGGCATTGCTTAAAATCCTACTTCATATGACCTTTATAGGGCAGAAAGAAAGTCCACACGAAATTTCAAGGCTGTAGGGGCCGTATTTGAAAATGTGGATTTTTTGGGTTAACACCTACGCAATCCCCTTTAGGGGTGGAATTTTTAAAAAGTTCTTAGATTACCTCTTTATCCTAACACAAATATGCCTACCGAAATTCAAGCCTGTAGGAGCTATATTTAAAAATGCTATTTTTACACCCAACAACTTCTCTTGTGGGTGGAATTTCGTAAAATCCGTTCTTAGCTGACCTTTACTCGCCGAAAAGAATATTCCTACCAAATTTAAAGTGTGTAAGGCCTTATGGTTCCAGAGATATTGTGATGAGTCAATACATAGGTAGAAATCTCTTATATATACTCGTATATAGTAATAAATCTTCTAATGTTGCCTAGTACACACATGGTCTTTGCGACAAAAAAATGACACTACTTTAATTCGGTTACCTTAGAATCAAAAATATAGATCAGAAAACAGAGATCATTGAAAATCTATTAATAGATAGGGGAGAGTGTGTATGAAAGAGCCAGGCTTTGAAAGAGCCGATGTGATTTTTTATAACTTATTGATATTCTACCCAAGTTAAATTTTACTCCTTTTATGGCAACACTGGATAACTGTCTCCTACAAACATTTGACAGTTCTACGAAAACGATTGGCGTCACAGGACTGTTACAAAAAATTAGAAGCCAAAAAGTAAGTTTCTTTGTGTTTATTTAATATTTTTTTACAAGGAGAGTATTGCATAAGTAGACAAAAAGGATATGCCATATTGTAGTGTATGTATTTGCCTTTCTTTTGCACAAATAGTATTAGATTAGCGTTCTGGTGTGGTAGCTATAATTTGAGGTTATATAATTAAATACGTAATGTTTTGAAAGAGCCAGTTGTGTATGCTTTGAAAGAGCCGGCTCTTTCATGACACGAAAATTGGCTCTTTCAATACATTATTTAGTTTTAGTTTATTATTTCATTTTATGACATTGCTTTTTCTTTCAGAGTATAAAAATATGTCATCGCGAGCATCAACAACTAAAAAACGGGTAAGGCCCCCAACTGCTGCAATAGAAGAAGCTGTAAGAGAAGTGGCTGCTGGTAATCAGTCCATAAATAAAACAGCATTGGCGTTTGGAATATCAAGGGCCTATTTGGCGAAAATTGTTAAAAAGGCTACTAAAACGAAGGAAGAGTACGTGCATCGCCCAAATATTGGTAACAAACGAATTTTCTCTGAGGCTCAAGAAGAGTTATTGGTATCATATCTCAAAACTGCATCTAAAATGTGTCACGGTTTGACGAAAAAACAAACACGAGAACTAGCGTTTCAGTATGCAGAGGCAAATAATATCTGTCCAAAAAAATGGAGGGTTGACAAAATAGCTTCTGTAGAATGGCTTCGTGGCTTCATGACAAGACACAAAGATTTATCAGTTAGAAAACCTGAGAGCACTTCGTTGTCCAGAGCCACTAGTTTCAACAAAAAGAACGTTGGCGAATTTTTCGAAAAACTGACTAGTGTATACAATAAGTACAACTTTCCCCCACACATGATTTTCAATGCCGATGAAACAGGGTGCAGTACGGTTTCAGCCCCTCCTAAAATAATAGCTGAAAAGGGTTCAAAACAAATTGGGCAGGTAACTTCAGCTGAACGTGGAACGCTCGTGACTACTCTTTTTTTTATTAATGCTGCAGGTAATGCTATGCCCCCTGTGTTTGTTTTCCCACGAGTAAATTATAAGGACCACATGTTAAATAATGGACCTTCTGGAGCATTGGGTTTAGCACATGTCTCTGGCTGGATGACTGAAAATAATTTCGTAAAAGCAATGGAACATTTCGTTAGCCACGTAAAACCAACCAAGGAAAACCCAGCTCTACTGATTTTAGATAATCATGCGTCCCATGTTAATCTTCGTGTGATAGAATTTGCTCGAAAAAATTTTATAAAAATTCTGACATTTCCACCACATTGTAGCCACAGGTTACAACCTCTGGACGTTACGGTTTATGGGCCATTTAAAACGCGATATCGAATAGCTATGAATGAGTGGATGCTCTCTAATCCTGGCAAAACTGTCAGCATCTATCAAGTTGCGCAGTTTGCTAGAGATGCTTATTTACTATCTTTTAGCATGCCAAATGTTACGCAGGGATTCATAAAAACTGGTATTTACCCTTTAAATACTAAAATATTTTCCGATGATGATTTTCTAACATCATACGTGACTGATAGACCTGATCCATCACTCGCAGAAGTTGATAGACCTGATTCAACACTCTCAGTAGCTGCCACTCCAGAAAGCGTGAGACCTAAAACACCACAACCCAGGATTTCCCATATTGATACTTCAGATTTTCCTAGTATTCCAAATGTTCGAACCACGCCTATAGGTAGTTTGATCAAAGTTACCACATCGTCAGAATATTTAATACAACCATCAACATCGCTACAGCAAATTGTTAGCCCTGAAATTGTAAGACCCTTTTTAAAATCAGGACCTAGGAAGAATTCGAAATCCAACACTCGTAAAATGGTATCGGCTATAATCACAGATACTCCTGAAAAGAATAAAATACACGAAAAAGAAACTAAAAGTAAATCAAAGAAATTCGTTACTAAAAACATGAAAACAAAAAAAAATATTAGACAGTTAGCTACAAAAAAACAGTGTGATACTAGTGACTCTAGCAAAAGCATGTCATCGCATGATGATACATCTCTGACTAGTTCAGATGATGACATCAATTTATTAGAATTTAAAAAAAGGAGTATTAGATCAGAGAAAGATAAAAATTATTGTGTTGTGTGTAATGAAAACTATGCTTATAGTAAAGAAGAATGGTACCAGTGCAAATTATGTGGAGGGTGGGTAAATGAATCTTGTGGCTACAAAGGGGTGATTAATTTCTTCTGCCAAAAATGTTTTTAACATTATTTGTTTTCATTTTTATGTTATAGATTATTTGATTTTTTCTTTTTTATTTGATTTTGTTTTGTATGAGGGTTCGATTTTTTGTTTTCAGACAGATTTTTATATATGTAATTTTTGATTAAGACAATGTTTAATTACTATTGAGACTGATTGAAAACTGTGATTTTCATAGAATTACCTAAGTACGTTTAATATGAATCTGATTTTTAAAGACTTAAGATAATTTTGTTGTTTAAGAAACTGTTTTGTTCTTTAAAAGAAGGAATCGGCTCTTTCATAACACATGGTGGCTCTTTCATTAACGTGCTGCCATAAAAGAGCTGATTTGCCTTTTTTTTTAAACCGCCTATATAACATATTATCAACGTTGTTTTCTTCTTTATTTTAATTTAATTACATTAACAATTAAAGCGATTATTTAAAAAAACTAGTTTTATTTAATAATAATTTATTTAAAGTGTGTATTTTTAATATTTGTTAAAACTGGCTCTTTCATACACACTCTCCCCTACCAACGAACCAGAAAGACATCGATAAATACCATTAAAAGATTATCGCCCGTTTTCCACAGGGATGCACTTTTGGCCTGCAATAGTGAAGGGACACTTTGTAGATACACAAGTAACGGATAAATAACACACAGACTTAAAACGATTGTTCTAATTAGACCGACCACTTAATATACCACACACTATCTGTGCAGTGCATATGTATAATTGTATATGCAGCTAAAACTATCGGGAAGGCGGTAATACATTGTATTCTTACACTTGTCCATGGAATGATTATAGCATAACGGAATACATTTGAGAATATTCTAAACAGTCATGATCTAATATCGAATATCGGAACTAAAACTGGTAAACGAAATGAACATGTGTTATCGCAAGGGCAAAGAGCAAAAACGTCTTACATTTATCTCGTTACATTACGTAAACCTAACTGCAATTGGGACCAAAAGCAACGCGAGACTCGGAGTTGCTTCTATAACTTTTATTGTGAACCAGTTACGCAACACTTTCAATCTCATTTAATTAAACTGATTCTGTATAAGATACTAACTTAACAGCTTCACTTGTGTTCGAATTACTTACTATCACCCATTAGGCCTATTAAAATCAACTGTTTAAACATAGGCCTCCCAAAGGAGGCATTTTTTAATGTTCATGGTGGCAAACGAGCTAGCAGCACACTTGATGGTACTTGTTACTACCGCCGATGGACCTTTGCAATCCAGTCGAATAGCTAGGCCATTTGCGCCTGATGCCGCCCTAACCGAGGCTTCGGGTGATCGCACCGGGAATTGTCCGGTCACCCGACGTGAGGCAACCGCGTGAGGACGACGCCTCGACGGTAAAAGCTGTCGGGGCGTCGACAGGAGGGGAGCCCGAGAGGGCATACCGCCGAGCGGGCCACCGAAGACAAAGATCGGGTACCGGTGGCCCGCTCGCACGGCGAAGAAGAGATGGTGTGGGTCAATGGGGTTGCGCGCCGCCTCTTCTGTCACCCCGGACCGATTTGGCGGGGTGCGACGTCCATCGCAAAAAAAAAAAGAAGGCCGTTACCTACCATTGAAAACCCTAAACTCGCTTAGAAAGTTGGTCTTTCGCACACCGAATAATGCGCACCAGCATATTGCCACTGGTTTTTTGCGAGAGCGTAGTACTACTACTGCAGACGGGCCGGCTCGCGGTTAGCCTACCATTATTAAAATCCTACTAATCCCTATTATCACCACGCTTGGCAAGCGGATTGGTATAGCAGTTATAAGTTTTCCAGGAACCTGGTGCTGGTCATTCTCTAGGAGATTCATCACCCGAGTTTTACAACTACCATTAGTGTTGCCCAAATTCAGTCTTGGTCTTGCAGTCTTGGTCTTGTTCTTGCGTTTTTGCAAGACCAAGACCAAGACTGACCGTGCAAGACTTGAGCAAGAACAAGACTAAGCCTGCAAGACTCTTGCGTCTTGCAGCTAGGACTTAGCGCTATTTCACGGAGTAGTTAGGTGTAACAGTTCGGTGTATAGGTACGCTTAGGAATTCTATGAGACGCAAAAAACTGTATCAAAGAATATGAAAAACTGGACCTATGCGCATTACGACTAATACCATAAACATACCTACATAGCGAATAAAAAAATATCCATTAAAATCAAACTGAGTGCATGCATAGTTATGTTTTAACCATCGGCACTTTGATAATGCGGCATCAAAGGTTTTGTACTTACTTCTCAAAGAAATTTGCCGCTTTTCGGAAGTACATGGTACATACAAACAAACTCTTCAGCTTTATAATATTAGTATAGATAAGTATAGATGTACGCCAAAACATTCACTTATATGTAAAGAATAGTGATTGGCACTAATTCTTTACATATATTTTATTCACGCGTCGCGTCTGTACAAGTAGGTAATAATCTGTGTTTGTACGCCGCACGCGGCATCGTTTGATTTGCGGCGGCATCCTTTTAATAGAGCCGGCACGTGGCGAGGCGGCGCGGTAGAAAGCAAGGAAACGTACTATAAATAAAGGAATTATTTTAATTCCAGTCATTTCCAATTGAGCTGTGCTTCGAGTCTAACTTAATAATTGTTTTTACTAATTCTTGTTGTTTTCTAAAAACGTATCACGTGTACAATTTAATATGAGTGACGAAGATTCAAATTATTCTAGTCCGAGTAACGAGAGTTTGAGTCACAGATCTAAAAGACCCAAAAGCAAATTTGAGGAGTTTTTCTAAATAATTCATGCATCCCAAACTGCCTTGTGTAAATTGTGCCAACATAAAAAGATTGAAATAAAAATGAAAAACAGAAACACTTCAGGCTTAAGGAAACATCTAATATCTTTCCACAAAAAGGAATCACAAATATTTCTTCCTGTTAAACCAAAATTAAGTGGAGATATCACAAGCTTTTTAGTAACCGCTGGAAGAAGTGGACAGGTAAGAATATTTTTTTAACAATGGTCGAAGTTGTCGCTACGGGAATTTTAACTCCGCGTAGCTATTCATGCGATACTTTCAAAAACGCCATTAACTTACGTAAGTATTTTTGAGTTAGTGGTGTTTTCATCTAGGGGTGCGACATATTAAGTATGTAATTATCGTCTTAAATATTTTTTATAAACACCCATATTTTCATTTGTTTTCATAATCGGCCAGTAACATTTAAGTACTTTATTTTGGTAATATAACAAATGCCAATTTAACGATTTTCTCGATTTAACAACAACAAACCTCCTCCTCCTAAACGCTCAAACCTAGTATGTTTTAAATAATAACACAAGATTTATTGTTTTATTTCAGTCGGAAAACAGCAGTGACAACATCACGACAGCTACAGTTGATTGGGTGGTGAAAAAATATCTTCCCTTCTCATTTTTCGATGACGAAGCTACACGAGTATATTTTCGACGTATTTGCCCTAATATGGTGTTTCCTAAAAGGTCTACACTTAGAAGGAAAGTCAAAGAGCGATTTGAAGAGCTCCAATTGAATCTCAAGGAACGACTTCAACAATTATCATCTAAAATGTCGTTTACTATTGATGGGTGGACGTCAATTGCTGGTAGGAGTTACTACGGGGTTACTATGCATTATATAGACAACGAATGGAAGTATCGATCTGTAGTTCTTGATTTTATACCATCACGCGGTCGACATACTGGGGAAGATATTGCAACGATTTCCCATGAATGTTTATTGGAATATGACATAATTGATAAAATACAAGGTATCACGGTCGACAACGCAACTGCAAATACCAAATTTATGTATGAACTGGGCAAACAGCTGCCGCCACACTTTGATTCAGACAATCAACATTTCCGGTGCTTTGCTCACATTTTAAACCTTGGTGTACAAGATTTATTAAAGACCTTAGCATTACACTATGAGTCTGACACTAACGCGCAAGATCAGCAGTATGAAGACTATGCAGACGAAACTGAGGATGAGGAAGATGAAGAATATGCACCAAATATTGCTGACTCGCGTACATCTGTAACAAAGTTACGCAGTATTTCCAGTAAAATAAAAAGAAGTGAGATAGTGAAGAAGAAGTTTCAGTCTGCTTGTGAAGCAGCTGGCGTGCCATCAAATCTAAATGCCATTCTTGACTGTCCAACGAGATGGAATGCCACACATGATATGATTGGATTTGGTTTAAAAGTGAGAGCGGGCATTAACATATTGTGCAGTTCTGTCACCGAATTGAATGCTTTTCAAATCACAGCTAGTGAATGGCAGGTACTCGAAAAATTACATAAATTTCTAATAAACTTTAAACTTTTAAGTACAAAACTTGGTGGAGACAAATATGTTACATTACCGCTAGTCATTGTATCATTCAATCTCTTGCTAGATAAAATTGAATCCATGGTAAAACAGTTAGATGAGAAACCTAATCGATCTGAAGTGGATGATAGGCTCATTCTAGCTTTCCAAGCAGCTCGAGACAAAATGCTTAAACATTATAAGAAGAGCAACTGGATTTATTGTACTTCTTTAATTTTAGACCCAAGGCATAAGGCTCAGACTTTTGACCTGACAATGTGGGGGAAGCAACTTAAAACAGAAAGTCTGCGCAAGTTCAATGAACTTTATGAAGAATATAAAAGTCTACACTCACTGAACAAATCTCTGGAATTACCAAAAAAAGAAAATAAAGTATGTGATGAAGATGAAGACGTAATAGACTTTGATAAACTCTATGAATGTCCCTCGACGTCATCTGGATCTTGTCTTCAAGGCTTAGTGATAGACGAGTTGGAGGAGTACCTGAGAAAACCAAGAACTGTCAGCTCGGAAGACATTTTAGATTGGTGGAGGACGCATGAGACAGAGTATCCGACTTTATCGAAGATGGCCCGTGATTTTCTCTCAATACCTGCAACTTCAGTACCTGCTGAGAGATTATTTTCTAAAGCATCATTAGTAATTAGAAAACATAGAAATAGGTTAAGTGATGAGTCAGCCAGATGGTTACTTTGTATTAATTCTTGGTCAAAAGAATTGATATAAAGTAACATAACCTAATGATAAAGCTGTTGTGTACTGTTATGTTTGATTTGTGTTGAATTACTTTTTTTATTGAAATAAATGATAAATCGTAAAACTCTTTTATTAAATTTCATATAAGTTGAGGGTTCAATCTCTTTCTAGACAGATATTGTTCTTTAAAATACAGTCAAGTTATTGTAATTAATTTGTTTTTTACATGTTTTAGCAAATGTAAGCTTATAAATCATAAATGTTTATTAAGAAACAGTTACTTCCATGGAAAACGACATATAGGTCAGTTGATTTTTCGAATTTCTTATCAAATCCTCAGTTATTTATTAATCTGCTTGATCTTTACTATGGCTATGTTAATTCAAGCTCACAATGTTTCAATTCTAATACGTTTTTCTAAGATTTAAAGTAAACTTTAATAAATAGTAATAGACTAATAGGTAATTGCAAGACTTGCAAGACTCTTGCTGCAAGACCAAGACCAAGACTGGGAGCGCAAGACCAAGACCAAGACCAGGTGTATTGGCGCAAGACCAAGACCAAGACTGGCTAAGTCTCGTCTTGTTCTTGCATTTGGGCAACACTAACTACCATAGACAAGTATAGACTTTAGAGTAAATGACACAATGTGTTGTCAATCTCACCGATGAGTTATTTATTGCTGTAATTTTATTTGAGCACCAACGGACAGCTAACTAAGGAAACTAAGGAAACTGAGGAAAGGAGGAATATATCCCACGAAACTAATTTTAAAAAAAAAATTTTTAGTTAATCTATATCACAAATTTAACAAGCTATCTTTTTAAGCTAATTTTCAAGGATGTAGGTACCGGGGGAGACCGGGACTAACCTACCTAGACCAGATTGGTCACGTACTGAAGGAAGGTGGAGTCAAGAGTCTCCGAAACCGACGAGCGTGTATGAAGAGAATTATGAATGTTGAAGAAGCGAGTGAAGTATGCAAGGATAGAGTTCTCTGGCACTCTGTTCTCTCTGCCTACCTTGCAAGGGATATGGCGTGATGATATGTATGTATGTTTAATTCAATAACGAATAAAATAAAAATATCACCACAAACTTAAATCTCTCGTTTTAGAACCTAAGAGGACAAAAATTGATAAATTCTAAAACACGTGTTATTACTACTGAAGATAGTTTGTGCTGAATTTGAAGACATCCCTTCATAAGTTTGAATTTCGTAAAATCTTAGAGAGACTCTGCGTTATAAAAAAAACATTCAAAATTTCATGTCTGTAGTTTCTATAGTTTCAGTCTCGACGTTAATAAGTCAGTCAACCAGTTCAATTGTATATATACGGATCATATTATATAAAATAAATTTTACGTTTAAGTGAATGGCGCTATCAAGGCGATAAACGTCACACGACATGGAGTTGTCACTTTCGATTATACGGACATGCTTATGTAAAAAACATGCAACAAAAAATGAGAGATAATTGATTTTGGTCTCGGTACACAAGGTTTGCTTATGAATTTGCGTGAATACAGAGCAAATAAAGTTTTTAGCAAGATCTTATTATCTTTATTTGTATGTTTTAGTTATGTAAGTATATTCAGGCAAATTTTCGTATATAGCGGATGCGAATATATAAAATAATTTTACAACTTAGACATATGCAGTATTATGAACACAAAGAATTACTTCTATAGGTTTAAAATATTGTCATCATCATCATCTCGGCCCATATATATCCCACTGTTGAGCTCGGGCCTCCTCCATAATGGAAGGGTAATTGACCTATTATACCACGCTGGTCAGACCTGTTGGTATAGGATTTTGTTTTGAGTTTTCCTTCTCTAGCATAGATGTTATATGCATTTTTATATCCCTTACTCGTCTCGTACGATCACCCACGGGTAAGATAGGGCGCGGTGTATTGTTCTTACACCGTCACCACACGGAAAAATATTATAAGTGTTTTTTTAGGTTTGTCATTATCCCTTCTTCCCCACGATGGTTTAATAGATAACTAAGAGATACGAATATATACCAACAATGTCACTGACATGAAAACGCATTCCGATATGAAAATTAAGCAACCCATCTAACCAATATGGGGTTTAATAGCATACGAGAAGTATCGAATTCTGAATGAGGTCAGTGCCCAACAGTGTAATCTTTATACGTTAAAGGAGTAGGAAGAAGATGAGAAGGAGGTTAAGATAGACTTTATTAACAAAATCTACCTCAGGTGAGGCTTCCCTCACCTAGCTGACATATCTAATAGATCAATAATACAACTAATTTGCTGGTTATTTTAAAGGTCTAATACTTATACATACATACATATCATCACGCCATATCCCTTGCAGGGTAGGCAGAGAGAACAGAGTGCCAGAGAACTCTATCTTTGCATACTTCACTCGCTTCCTCAAAAAATAATAATAATACAAAAAATACTTATAGACTCAATTATAATAAATTTCTAACTAACTACACTCACGATGATGACCATCGGTAGGCTAGCAAATTGTCATGCTTTAATTCCGGCTTAGAAACCACACCAAAAATTATACACTCAAAAATACAAGAAAACCTCGTCTTGACCAATATCCTTAATTTAATTGACGTTCCGGCTGTCACGATGACATACGGCAACAGACGTGGGTCTGTCAGTGTCCTCAAATATTCTGATATGTAGTCTAATACTAGAATATCGATTTTCCTTTGGGTTGTGAAACTCTGATGGCAGCTGTACCGTGAAGAAATGATATTTCATCAAAACTAGTTAGACTAAAAAGTCGTAGATAGTCGCCCAATATACTTGGTTATAATAGCAATTAAATAAAATGAACAAAATAAAATAGAAACGTATAATGTATCTAAATTTACGTACTTTTCTTTATTGCTTTTGGTGGCAAACGAACAAGCAACACACCTGATGTAAGTGACACTGCTGCCCATGAACTTTTGCTATACCTATTCCATGCTGCTGCATATATAGCTATGCCGCTGCCTACCATTACAATCCCCTAACCCACCTAGTTGGGCTCCCGGCTCTCCCACCCACCGAACGAAGCACAATAGCATTGCCATTACTGAGACGTCGATCTTCTGCGAGACTGGTAGTACTCCGGACAGACCGGTCCGCGGCTGTAGACAGAAAACTGTCAACAGCGTGGTCCTACCACTAATATATTATGTTAGGTATAAAAGACCTGTCTTGGAGTCTTAATGCTTGTATTAAGAGATTTTAGCAGTAAATAGAGTGAGCAGACTACAGTATAATGATTTTTGATGTTTGTGCGAGTGTTACACATTTGAAATAAAACTACTTTTATGGACATTTTACAGTGATCATGGTCACGGGCGAATATTATAGGGTAGATATAAATTTCTGTAATAACAATGACATATTGGACGTAACACACCTTAGTCCTTCCATGACCATGATCACTGTAATGTTCGAAACGTCGGGATATTAAAATTCAAATACAAACGCGACAGGTTATTCTAAGTGCCTACTATTAGCAACTACTTGTAAATTATTAGCAATTACTTTCGCTTTTCTCAGGATAACGTTTTTTTATGGTCTCAGACTTCAAAGAGATAATCAGAAATTCAGACGTAAGAATTTTATCCAAGAAATGGCAATATCTGCAAATATTTTAAAGCAAAAGAATCTACAAAAATTTTAAAGAAGAATTATTTCAGTATTCAGCATTTAAAAAAAAAATACATTTTGAAATTGTGTCCAAAATATAATTTAGGATAAATTACCCTAGTAGTAAAAAAATATTGCACAGCACATGCTAATTCAATTCATAAGACAATACAATGTAATAAAATTATATCGTTGAACATAGATGATATATGATGATTCGTCAAGGTTCTCTCAAGTCTTTTGTACTAGGTCAAGTCGATTGGCCTTCGCCTGAACGATAAGAGAATCGAGAAAACTGTATATAACTCAATAGAAAGATATTTAATATATGCACTATATGTATAATATATGTTTACTAATGTTTTAATTAAAATTAAAACAATGGCATTTCAATTAGTCAATCGATTACGTAAAATTATACCTAACAAACTCAAAATAACCGAAATTATTGCAAACATTTATAAGACCGATAAATTAATACATAGTTTACCAAAACTGTCTAAAATTAATTACTAATTAGAATTTTTTGATGTGAGATGACTGAATTCTTGAAATATATACTTCAACTTGACTATGAATAAAGAAAAATACAGACTGCACCAATAATAAGCGGTAAATTTAAAATGTTTGACAGTGATATGACTATCAATAATTAAAACAGTCGCCATCATCATGATGACGATTTATGAGCACTGGTATCTGAGCAAGTATTACACAATTGAAATAAAACTATTTTTACGGCATTTATCATGTTTGTATTATTATTTTTACTTTCTTGATATTTCAAACACATTTCAGCGTTCATGGTCACGGAAGTACCCAAATTTGATAAAATCCTTAAAAATGATGATTCGCTGTCAAGAATTAAAATAATGGTAGCACTAAAATAGACAATGACATTTCTAAAAAATAATAATAAATTGTTGTACGAAAGGTATATGAAGTATATCTGTATTTAAATACAGTACTAAAATTTAAAAAAAAATACGTGATATTTGCCAAGAGAATTCCTCTCAAGTGAGATTTAGTAAGATTAGGCTCGACCCTCTCCTCTTGAATACCTCACGTAATTAATGGACGCCCCATACGAGCGGGTCACTGGCATCCGGTCTTTATCATCAGTGATCTGTGCGGCGGTTTACCCTTTCGGGTATCGTCTCAAGTCGACGCCTTGGCGACTTTCGCCATTTTATTAGTTAGGCTTGCATGTTAATATCATCAACGAGAAAGAACCGCAGCGTTGCACAAACTTGGAAACCTTGAAAGTGAAACGGGGACCCAAACAACACAGAGATATCTATACCCGTTTACACCAACAACACCTATTATATATTCTTGCTAAGTGTTACTTAATATTTAACTACATTTAACATCAAATAATTCAATTACTATCACACATGTTAGGGGACGTCCATTAATCACGTGATCTTTGTTTTAGCTTTTTCTGATGAGTTTAAGACTGTGAAGCTTTAGGACTTCGTGATTATTGTCAAACTTAACCACCTCATTTCTTTTAGGCAGGCTATGGATTGAAGACACTCCATTCAGAGGTGGATGATGACGTAACGGTATATGCCCCATTGTCAATATCGACAGCAAAAGGAATGTCTGATGACAGTTGCAATAAACCACTACAAGAAATCGTAGCAATCAATTTGCCACAAACTGTTTGAATAGTGCAAAACTATAACAACAAAAACTACTAGTGTTCGCGGAAGCAGTACCTAGTGACTCACTTTGGTTATCAAAACATTGGTTTCGCAAGGCATATCGCTTGCCCAGAAGAATAGTGTACAACTCTAAAAATTACAATTTTCATTATATTTCAATTTTTGATGGTTAAAGGGTGTTAATATTATAAGTTCACCCTATCAACTCTTCATTGTCATTCTTAAGGATATTATGCTTACGTTCGTGCATTTGGAATCGCTGCTAAACAGAGCTGAAAAAAAAAGAAAATATTTATTTTGAACCTCCTGAAAAATTTTGCTATTTTGAATTGTGACACTATTCTTCTGAGCAAGCGATATGTACTTAAACTGACATCAAGGTAACTTCGTTTTGTTGTGTGAAATTTTCACAGATACGGTAACATGTCATTCACGCTTTTGAGATTTGTTTAAACTAATTAAATATACCTACTGTAGTTATTTTTAATATGAGATGATAATTCCTGAGGTGTTACTGTAATAATTGAATTATCGAATACTTCATATTGAACATTTTTCAATATGCCTATGGAGTAGAAATGTCAATTGCAACACAATTGGAAGAGAACCAGTCTACAAGCCACCGGATACCTAGTAACTGCTGATCACAGTATGATATAAACTAACCGCTGGTCCCAAGAAATGCGATGACAGGCACAGTCGAGCCGCTGTCTGTTGTGAAATTACATCAATAGCCATCCATAAATTATGTAAGACATTTAGGTTGACTGAATATTATAACTTCTTACAATAGGCAGGGAGGGGGTAGTGAACCTGACATTACGTAAGATATTTAATTGATTATTACTAATTTTGATCAAAACTGTGATAGTAATTAATAAGATTAATGTTATTGCAGTGAGTTAATGATACCTACTTCTAGTAAGAAGATTGTAATAAGTAATTTAGATTTTTCTTACAAAGATTCTTATTAAGAGGCGGGGGTGAAGTATTTGCATTCTTATGATGTCTTACGGTAGGGGGGAGCGGGCCAAACCGTTCCTCCAAATCCCTTATAAATTTATGAACAGTCCCATCCGGACGCTAAGCTCTTAACAGTAATTCTAGCATTAGCTCTAAAAACGAAGCTAAAATAAGGACTGGGAATAGGGTAAATTTTCTCCTACATATTGAGATAATTAAAATAGAAGAGTCGATAGCAGTTTAACTTCTGTGGCACATGTGTTATTTGCTTACTTCTCAGTCAACTTCTGAATTCTGCGAAAAAGTAACGACCCTTATATTTGCTAACGTACTAGAGTGTGATAATCACCCTCCGACCGGCTCTCCAAGGTCCAACAACAAACCAAACGAACTGGGGGGGGGGCATAAACCATATGGTCCACAAGCTATATCCCTTTTGGGCCAGACTAATAGTAGGTACCTTATGTAACAGCTTCATTGACGAATCCGGTGAATTACCGCTTCGATAGTCGAAACGGTAATCCGACGAAGTTCGGGGAAGTCCTATCATACTAGCTGTGCTACACTTCATTAGTCAACAGATAAGAAATAAGTTCGCCTTACAAATCGGTTGTTTTGAAAACCGTGACAAACCTAATTCGTTTTAACGCTGTAAACTAAAACGAGTCCACTAGTGAATAATGAACTAGATACGCTGTGAACTTGAACATATTGAAATACGTAAGTCGTGGAACAAATGCCGGGAAGTTGCAACTGTGGATGACGATTGTGGCAATTTACCGGCACGCAGTCGACGCCTTGAAACTGACATTTTAACACAGAAGTATGTCAGACACATTGTATATATTTCATACGTTGCAGTTTCTATATTCTTCTTCTTCTCTTCATCCGAAAGCGCCTGGAGAAAGTGTGGCTAGAGGTTGACCATTTTGTGGTCTAATTTTTAACTGGACATGGCAACTTTAAAAGTAAATTATTTTCTTTTAAACTCGTACCTTCACCACTTTGTCAATGTTCCACAGCTGACCATGAGTATGAACAATCAGCACATCACATTCTCTGGGAGTGCGATCTCTGGCGAAACGAGCGTAACCTTATGTTAAACAGTTTGCAAGTTACCTGTGGAGTAGTATACGGACCTTGTGGCAACTCGAGAAAATTTCCGTGCGTTCATGCGTTTCTGCCATACCTACTGTAGCAATCAATCTTAACGCTCACATATAGGCCCCGTTAAGCTCTTCCGTATCCGTGGTGCCGTACGGCTGCGCTTATCGTAGCCGTACACCTCTTTAATTATTGGCTGACCAGTCATTTTGTTTTCCTGTCTCCCGCTTTGCCTAGGAGGGAAGTGGAATCACTCTTTCCAACTCCTCCTCTTTAACCTTTTCTAATTAAATTTGTTGCGGGTTCCAAGACAATTAAAATCATATCCCGGGACTGCCTGAGGGCAAAACCTTGGTGTCATTTATAGTGACCATTGTGGATCCTGGCTTACAGGAGTTACAATGGTGGGAATGTGTGGTGGGATTAGTCCCAAAAAAAAAAATTCTTCTTCTTCTACTATGATGGTTCTCAGAATATAGTTGCCAAATAGACACTTTTACAAATAAAACCAATTATTATTTGATGTAAGTTTAATAGCATTTTTATTGCTTATGATGGCAAACGAAGCGTTACTACCACTCATGGACCTTTGCAATACCAGGAGTATAGCTAGGTCGCTGTCTACCAACCGAAACCTACCCAGAAAGTTAGGCATCCGACACTCGAACCGAAATCCGACTCCGAACGAAGCGTAACAGAACATTGCCACTACTCAGACATCGATTTTCTATGAGACTGTGGTATCTTCCCGGACGGACCAGCCCGCGGTTGTAGACAGAAAATTGTCAACACTGTGGCCCTACCAATATTAAATAAAAAAGCATCAAAAATGTATCGCATGTATTTGATGACTCGACTGTCATAGCAAAAAGTTTTATTGAAGTTTAAGGGAAGACGTTCTAATAAGTAAACACAAAGTCTGACACTGATTCCAGTATTTCGTCACTTCTAGACTCTACTCCTGTTACGCAGTACCAAATATCGATTATCTATTGCTATAGATACTTAGTTGGAAATAAAAATTAATTAAATTCGGATATTCTGTGACAGCCCCATCATACAAGATAACATGCTAATATGTATAATTGTAAAACCCGATTATGAAGCGAAAAATTATGTCACAAGCGGGATTTGAACCCGCGCCTATTGGGATTCCGACCCAATCGTGCTGCCACTACGCCACCGTGACTTATTGTAGGACATGCAAATTTCGCTTCGTATCATATTTACGTCTTAAGGTGACGTAAGGTATGCTACCTACCCGACAATGTTTACACATTGTTATAGGCTTAAGGGAATTAGTCGGTCACCCGCCGAGAGGCCGACCGCGTGAGGAAAGACCGACATCCTACCTGAGGGGGGATCCTACGTCGGTCGAGGAGAGGGTACTCCTCAGGGGTATGTCGGGCCGACCACTGACGTCAAGTCACTCTGGTCCGGTGGTCGGCCCAACGACGAAGGCGACGTCACAGGTGGGTTACGGATGTGCGTGCTTACGCCCCTCTGTCACCCCGGATGGAGTGGTGCGAGGAGTGCGTCCACCGTAGCCCACCCTAAAAAAAAAAAAAGCTTAATACTTCAAACTTTGCAGTTAGAATTGTATTAAACGATGACACAACCTTGTTATTTAAATTACTGAAATTTAGCATTTAATATGCTTGATTGTTTATAAAACCCGATTACAATTCTATTAATCAGATTACAATTCTAAAATGTAATACGATTCTAACTGCAAAGTTTGAAGTATTAAGCCTATAATAATGTGTAAACATTGTCGGGTAGATGGCATACCGTCACCTTAAGACGTAAATATGATACGAAGCTAAATTTACATGTCCTACAATAAGTCACGGTGGTGTAGTGGCAGCACGTTTGGGCCAGAATTCCAATAGGCGCGGGTTCGAATCCCGCTTGTGACATCATTTTTCGCTTCGTAATCGGGTTTTATAAATAATTAAGCATAATAAATGCTAAATTTCAGTAATTTAAATGTATAATTGTGTTAAAAGAACGAAGTCATTAACCGCATTGAGTAATAATATATGTACTTGTATAGCAAATACCAAAACTAAAACGATCAACATAAACGAATAAGGGTCTGACTCACATAGCCTGATATTGCGTTTATCAGCTGCCGTATAAGTGTTGTGTAATTGTTTATAATTATGGCGGAGAATTAGTTCATCTGAAAATAACAACCGCGTAAGGTAAATCTTAACTGAATATAATCAAAATTTTAACAAAAAAAAACGACTGCAACTAGTAACCAGTGGATTAAATTGAAATGGGTCCACACGAGAAACACCGGCTTTCAAATAAAAAAAAGAATAAACAAAAACGGTTCACCCAGTCGAAAGTTCAGAGGTAACAAACATAAAAAAATACAGTCGAATTGAGAACCTCCTCCATTTTTGAAGTCGGTTAAGAAGATGTAGGTGCGTCTAGTTTTAATTGATATATTAAAGAAATAAATTACATAAAGTACAAAAGATGGTTGTGTATGTTAATTACAACACAGACAAGTTTTAGTCTTGGTGTTTTCAGAACTGACAATTTCCATATGGTGGACTGAAAAAGAATGCAATTTAACATTTTTATTTAAACAGCTAAGACAGAAAGAGATTATTACATGAAGTGAAAAATTGTAAATAAATTCCTATATCAACCCGCCTAGTCCAATAGTGGGGTGTATCTAAGCTTATCAAAAGAGAAAGACATATCTTGGCTTAACACGTAGTCTGCTTTGTTAAAATCTGTTGTCATGGAACTGTTGGACGGTAATCATATTTCCACGTGAAAATCAATGCCAATGAAAGTAATATAAAATAAAATAAATTACTGTTTTTAAATGTGATAAATTACTTTTAAAGTGTTTTATTACCGACTTTTTGGATACCTACTTTTTATTCAATTATTGTCATGGTGGACGGCCATCCATCGACGATCCACGATCCATCCATCCCTCCTATTCATCAGCCTCTCGACGTCTATTGTCGAAAATGGTTAATTTATTATTTCCAGTCTTATTTAAAACTCAATACTCTAAAAAAAACAATTTAAAATACTCGACTAAATGATGTCATGCCAATAAGAAGTATTTATGCCACGAGTACAATTTATCTCAGTAGGTAGCGGTTCTTGTTGGCAATTTACCTAGCGTTAGATTTGCATTCGACTAAATGTTAGTTGAACATTGAGGAAAATAGATGGAATTATCCTTTACCAAATACAAGGTAAAGTTGTCGCCATGTGAAGTGTTAAAGAAATTGTTAAATTTTCGAAGATTATTACTTACTTGTTGACAGTAGATATTTTTAGATTACTATTTTATTATACTACAAAGCCAAATAAGCGTCTGAACCTCGATGACATCACATTATTGCAGAGCTTTTGATAGCAGACCACAAGCCTATACTGAATGAACGGTTATTAAATGCCGTTATTGTTAATAGTGACTTTCCTGTGTCCTCTAGTAATAAACCAGGAGCATGGTGTAACTGTTCTTCGAGGAGAGCGGTAAAACACTCTTAAAGAATTAGGTGCCTCGACTCCAAGTTCTGGTTCAAGGTTCGTTACAAATCAATCAATGACAATTGACTGCACAGATGGTGGAGTGGTTAAGATACCTACCTTCCGTGCCAGTGCCGTGGGTTCGATTCCCACGCAGGTCATTACTTTGTGTGATCCACTAAGTGTTGTTCTGAGTCTGGGTGTAATTTGTCTGCGTTAATTGCATGTTTGTAAAGTCCCCCGCAATACAAGGTTTATTTCCTTAGTGCAGAGTGGTGTGTTTATAAAAAAAAAAAAAAAAAAAAAAAAAAAGAATTGCCGATATTCTAATGTTGACAAATACTTGTCGCCCGAACAAACAACTTAAGAAGAGATTACAAGATCTTCCCAAAAAAAATTAGGGGTTCAATAGGCTTGTATATGTATTTAATGTCTAAAGATTAAGAGAAAGAAAATAACACTTCGGGAGCGGCGTATTAGTTCGTTCAAACAAATGGTGTTTGTTTTTTTTTTTAATTAACGCTCTTAGTAAGAGTTAGCTATCACAGATTGTTGTAATTCCCTGAAGAATATCGATGTCCGAATTCCTGGTAATTTCTCAGTTTTAAGAATGCTACTTTTACTTTTCCGTGCGGTGACGGAGTAAGAATACAACTCACCAGTCACCACTCCCTATCTTACCCGTGGGCGATCGTAAGAGACGACTGAGGGATATAAAACGCATATAACATCTAAAAAACCCTATACCAACACGCCTGACCAGCGTGGTATAGTAGGTAAAATTCCCTGCCATTGTGGAGGAGGCTCGAGCCCAACAGTGGGATTTATATGAGCTGAGATGATGATGATGATGAAGGTGGCTACAAGCAAGATATGAGTACCGACAAAATGTATTCGTCCTATCAGTCACTACACAGTAGATATAAAATGTAACAGGCAGCGTGATCGAGTGGTCTTAGACCACTCGATCACGCTGGTTTAAGATATAAAATGTGGTGCGAACAGAAACATGCTTAATATTCTGAGAAGATATAAAGCCGAAATAAATATTTACTAGAACCGGATTGATAATTTATTATATCATTCACTGAATATAATGTTAAAACACTAAAACAAAATAACATATAAAATATTCCATTCACTAATTGTTTTGATAGACCTTCATTTTAGTGTGAATATTTATATCAGCGTTTAGAAATGAATTTACCTTTTTACACATAAACACATGCTGTTCTGTGTGGTAGCGGCTACGAATAGTACCAACCCTTACTTTGCTTGTGGATGTCGTAAAAGTACGACATCCACATACTTACTTTACCATACTTGATGATATTTCACATCAGGCTATCCTTATTTGGTCCTGATCTGGTCCTGATCCGGTATGCCTTACCATACTTAATGATATTTCACATCAGGCTATCCTTATTTGGTTCTGATCCGGTATGCCTTACCATACTTGATGTTATTTCACATCAGGCTATCCTGATCAGGACCAGACCTGGTCCTGATAGGGTTTGCCGGATCCGGCATGCCTCATTCTATCCTGATCGGGTCCAGATACATAATCTGGTTGAACCATACTTTTTTTCTAGTCGGGGATAACCAGGGAGTGACTACAGAGATGACATCTGATGGGATTGTATGGAAGAAGATGATATATTGCGTCGAACCCAAGTAATTGGGATAAGAGCAGAATGATGATAATGATGTAGAGGAAGCTTGAACACAGCGTTGGGATATGCATATATGAGCTGAAAGGATGATATAATCTACGATAGAGGTTGCGGTAACAGCTAATAATTAATATCACTACCACAGATGAAATTTTAAATCTAAAACAACCGGATAAATAAAAATATCATTAAAAACACAAACTTCATTTCAATAAGAGCGTATATTGAATAATGTTTTCGTAATTCATAACAGACATGTATCTAGCCGCAGTCAGAAGTTAATAAATAAATAAAAAAAAACATTAGTAATTATCCTCGACATTGGCATTCGCTTCACCAACAAGATAGTTTTTTTGGTACTACGTTTAAAATCATACGCAGTTGGTATGATTCATTACTATAGAGATAGTATGTAGGCAGCGATACAATAACTTCTAGATTTATCTTTAGTGGGTCATTGTGCTGTATCTCCAAATAGCCATATCACTGGTCCACGTCTGTATCGCCGTTTATTTCTTCAATACCTCTAGACTGTTTTCATTAGTATGAAGATATTTCTACGGCTGGTTTATACGTGAAAATTAAATGCTCCGATGGTTCGGACATGTGGAAAGAATGCCAAACGAACGTCTGGTTAAGAAGATATACAATGCGAAAGTGGAAGGATGTAGGTACCGGGGAAGACCGAGACTAACCTACCTAGAACAGATCGGTCATGTACTGAAGGAAGGTGGAGTCAAGAGTCTCCGAGACCGGCGAGCGTGTATGAAGAGAATTATGATGTTGAGGAAGCGAGTGAAGTATGCAAGGATAGAGTTCTCTGGCACTCTGTTCTCTCTGACTACCCTGCAAAGGACATGGCGTGATGGTATGTATGTATTAAATGCAACTTTTATACAATTAAACCGTGATTTGTAATGAAGACGGGCCGGCTACAGATGTCAAAAAATTGCTACCAATGATCGGCCTAAAGCCGATGGGGAGGGAACACGGTGGGTTATGAGGCTGCACGCCCTACTGTCGAAGTTGCCTTCTTGTTGTCATGTTTTGTAGTAACAAATCATTCCATTTTTAAAATACACGATTGATATGAATTTACATATACACATATATTTATTTGGCCCTTAAAACACGACAGATATGAATTTTCATACATTTTTTGCCGGCCGCTGCTCGCATGTATTTGGTCAGTACAGCAATTTCGATTTATCTCGAAGAAGGTTGTCAAAATAATGTTCAAATTTCCAAGCATTTTTGAGAAAATACATTTCCGCCCGCACTACCACATGTAAGTAAGGGCGTAGAGAGATAACACACTACTTACGTATAACGTCAATTATGCGTAGCAATTTATATAAAGTAGGTTATTATGTGACGACCTTTACTCAATTCAAACGATGTTTTCCAAATGTCACACTAAGATGTCTTGTGTCTTTGACACATTAACCTATTGCCACTAAAAATATCATGTAATTTTAGTTGTACCTATGTGTGTATTTTCCGTGTAGCGAATGTGTATGAATATAATCCACACCGACCACAAAGAAAGGATTATTTGTGGTGGGTGTCATTAAAAGATGTCTAAACAGATAATATATGGTTGATGGTTGGATGGTTCGGACATGTGGAAAGAATGCCGAGCGAACGTCTGGTTAAAAAGATATACAATGCGAAAGTGGAAGGATGTAGGTACCGGGGGAGACCGAGACTCACCTACCTAGACCAGATCGGTCATGTACTGAAGGAAGGTGGAGTCAAGAGTCTCCGAAACCGGCGAGCGTGTATGAAGAGAATTATGAATGTTGAGGAAGCGAGTGAAGTATGCAAGGATAGATTTCTCTGGCACTCTGTTCTCTCTGCCTACCCTGCAAAGGATATGGTGTGATGATATGTATGTATGTAAACAGATAATATCGCTGTGAGAGAAGAAAATGGACGGATAGGAGTCCAGATCTGGCTAGCGAGATATAATACGTCGTTCTCCCTCCCGTTCAAAAGGAGGTGCGCAATAATGTTACGTGCACGGTTAGTCCATGAAAAGAAGGACAAGTAAAAAAAGAATACGGTATCGACTGTACTTAGACTTATTATATTTGTTTAGTGTTTCTAGTTATCGTAATAGTAGATACCTTAATACTTGATGAACTATGTACATAATAACATTTTAGAATCTAATACATATTTGCATGTCCTACAATTAGTCACGGTGGTGTAGTGGCAGCACGATTGGGCCGGAATCCCAATAGGCGCGGGTTCGAATCCCGCTTGTGACATCATTTTTCATTTCGTAATCGGGTTTTATAAGCAATCATAGTAATAAAAATATATCAAAACAGTCATTGTAATAGCATCCTAATTTGCGATTACAATTTCGTAGTCAATAAATTCATAAGATATTATGTAGGTACTGTTATTCATCTCGTCTATAAAAAACAAAATAATATATTTGAAATAAAACTACTTTTACGGATTCTATCGCGTTTGTATTTGATTTTTAATTTCCAAACGGTGACCATGATCACTGTAGTAGTTAGTAGTTTTATTTCAAATGTGTAATACTCGCGTAAACATTAGAAGTCATTAAAATAATATATATTTATATCCCGCAGGATATGCCGTGAATAATGTAGAAGAAAGTGCTAAAGTGTAATGAATATGTCGTAATAGTACATACATACATACATACATATCATCACGCCATATTCCTTGCAGGGTAGGCAGAGAGAACAGAGTGCCAGAGAACTCTATCCTTGCATACTTCACTCGCTTCCTCAACATTCAAAATTCTCTCCATACACGCTTGCCGGTTTCGGTGACTCTTGACTCCACCTTCCTTCAGTAGGTACATGACCAATCTGTCCAGTCTAGGTAGGTTAGTCTCAGTCTCCCCCGGTACCCCTACATCCTTCCATTTTCGCATAGTAGTATTTTATATCGTCATAATAGTGTTTTATATAATTATATATTCGTATTCCGAAAAGATACTATTAATATTGTGTTGTGTTGCATTTACTGACGGACTATAAATGAAGTTATAATAACAAAACGCATAAAAGGTAACTATGACAGAATTCCTCAAAACAAAAACTGTTGTAACAAATTTTATTCAACGAGTAACCAATATATCTGTAAACAGAAATACATATAGCAACAGCAAACTCTTAAGCTGATATCAGACGGTTCATTTTTTGTTCATTTTTGTCTTTCATTTTGCATCTTTCACTCGAAGTGACGCATCTGAACACAAAATGAAACATTAGTGCCGAATGAATTCATTAGTGAAACGATCCAACAGTGTTGGATATTGGCATTCGGCATCTTTCACTCGCACTCCGAGTGAACAAGAAATGAACAGTCTGAACACTGAGAGAACTTTCATTCGGGACCGGTCATTTTGTTTCAAGTTCTGTAGCCGAAGGACGTCCCGTGTTGATAATTTTCTGCGCTGCTTTGCACTGATCGCACGCGGCAAATGTGTGTGTATGTGTGTGTGTTGATCGATCGAGTGGATCGATCAAAATACATTACATTTTTTGGAGAACTTTAAAAAGATTATTACAATATGAATCAGGATCTTCAACTGCTAGTTCTCTCAACAATGTATTTGATGCTGCTAATATTTTTTTCTTTCAATCCATGGTAGCACCCATCACCGTCGACGTTTTCTTTACTTCTTTTTTGTCAACTCTTTGATTTTTGAAGTGATACTTCTTTATCGGCGTTGGAAAAAAATTACCGTCACATTTTTCCGTTACGCGCCATCTTTTTTTGAAGGGCAACTTTTTTTCGCGCATGAGGGTACAATTTTTACAGATGAAACGCGACACGAGAGAGAGAGAGAGAGAGAGAGTTGAGAGAGAGAATTGAGCGAGAGAGAGAGATAGTTGAGAGAGAGAGTTGAGAGAGAGAATTGAGCGAGAGAGAGAGATAGTTGAGAGAGAGAGTTGAGAGAGAGAATTGAGAGGGAGAGAGAGAGTTGAGAGAGAGAGAATTGAGAGGGAGAGAGAAAGTTGAGATAGAGCGAGAGAGAGAGAGGGAGTTGAGAAAGAGAGAGAGAGGAGAGAGAGTTGAGAGAGAGAGAGAGAGAGAGAGAGAATTGAGAGGGAGAGAGTTGAGAGAGAGAATTGAGCGAGAGAGAGAGATAGTTGAGAGAGAGAGTTGAGAGAGAGAATTGAGAGGGAGAGAGAGAGTTGAGAGAGAGCAAGAGAGAGAGAGAGAATTGAGAGGGAGAGAGAAAGTTGAGATAGAGCGAGAGAGAGAGAGAGAGTTGAGAAAGAGAGAGAGGAGAGAGAGTTGAGAGAGAGAGAGAGAGAGTTGAGAGAGAGAGAGAGAAAGAGAGAGTTGAAAGAGAGCGAGAGAGAGAGAGAGTTGAGAGTGAGAAAGAGAGAGAGATGTAAAAACTAGTTTGCCAAAGTTTCACTTCTGCTTTGTGTACTTTGTACACACGCATAATTTTTTATTTTTAGTGCTCTGGTGGCAAACGAGTAAGCAGCACACCTGTTGTTAAGTGTTACTGCCGTCCATGGATCTTTATCACACTAGAGGTATAACTAGGCCGCTGCCTGCCAATAATCCCAAACCCACCCAGAAAGATGGGCTTCCGGCTCTCTAGCTCACGGAACGAAGCACAGCAGCATATTGCCACTGCTCAAGCGACGATTTTCTGCGAGAGTGTGGTAATACCCCGGATGACCCGGCCCACGGCTTTAGACATAAAACTGTCAACAGCGTGGTCCTACCACTAAAAAAAATATCAGTAAAAATTGATTAAATGATCATAAATTAAAGTAATTCCAAGACGCACGACTTCATTCGATGATATATTAAAAGAAATAAATAGTGAATGTTCATTTTTAAATCATTCCCTCTTAGCCGTGTGAACATAAAATGAAAGAAAAATGAACCATCACTCGAGTGAACAATCACTCGAGTGAACCGTCTGATATCAGCTTTAGCGATATGTAAATACTCGGCAACGCCGAGTCTACATAAACAGTCTAATTCTTGCCGCAATTAGCACTCAACAAGTCATCAATTAGACATTTCGAAGATCAAGAACATCGGAAGTGGAAAAAAACAAATGTTAATTTTTTACTAAGCTGACGTCACGTCTGATTGTCAATAATAGCTCAGACGAACTATAAAAATAGTAACATGAACCTCCACAGCAATAGGGCATTCACTCCTAACCCAAATAGAGGGGCGTTAATCAACTCAGCAACCGCGACACGTCAACGTTTACATTGTTTATTTTGATTACAATAAAGATTTTATTTCTAATAATTCACAGAACTATCGGTCCGATTTCAATAAGTACTTTTGCGTTCAGACATACCACTTCTGTGCTATGTGGTGGCTACGAATACTTTCAATCCTTACATTTCTCGTGGATGTCCTAGAAATCTGTTAAAAACTGTACAACATCGACCTGGGTCTATGATGTTTTGTGGTCAATAATGAATTCGGCAAGGAGGATTAACGTCAATCACGCGGCCGGTAATAAAACTACTGTAGAAACAGTTGTAATATGTATCTAAAATCTAAGATTACATTGCGTCGTAATTGAAATAAGAGCAAGATAATGATAATTTTCCGTGTGGTGACGGAGTAAGAATACAATTCACCACCCCCTATCTTACCCGTGGGTGATCGTGAGTGACGAGTAAGGGATATAAAACGCATATAACATCTATGCAAGAGAAGGAAAACTCTAAACAAACCCCTATACCAACACGTCTGACCAGCGCGGTATAGTAGGGCACTCATCATCATCATCAACCTGCTCTTATCCCAATTTATTTGGGGTCGACGCAATATGTCTTCTTCTTCCATACAACTCTATCAGACATCATCTCTAGGGCACTATAAGCTTTATAAGAAATAAGTCAGTAAAACAACGCTACAGCCTATAAAAGCAGTAACAAGCGCCAACAAACCAGAAATACGCAATCAAATATCGCAGATATTATATATAAATGTCAAATAACACATACGATAGTAATATTTAGAATAGGGACGGGCATCAGCGTCACAGAATAACTCGAAATTTAACGCGTTTAATACTTCGGCTATTATTTTGATTTAAGCGAATGGAAATGGCTCACAATTATTTGATAATCATTGATATAAAATAAACTATTGCGTGTTCGCTTGGTAATTCCTTCATTAATCAGGCTTACTATTAGGATGTAGAATGTATGGTCCGTAGCAACAAAAATACCTACATACTCGCATTCATTGAACGCTGGATATCGAAAAGTCCAATATAGCCAGCGTCTAGTTACAATTATCTTCACAAATTATCAGCTACTTCATTCACATCTTTAGTTTCTTCAAATTACCCATTGCCCGTCAGTAAACCAAATCATCGCCTTCAACAGTGCTATGGCCACTTTTATGGGAATTTTAATGGAAATAGAAAATATTTGTAGAGTACTTTCATATCATATTTACTACACTCCAGAAATTCTTCCACATCACATTACGTAAAATGGCATCAAAATATTTAACATGACGCTAAAACACTAAGATATTGAATATAATACAAGACCACTAACTACATGACGCTTCACATTGCCGCCAAAAATAACAAAAAAAAAAATATTATTTAAAAATTTATCAGTTTTGAATTCAAATAAAAAATAGAATCCTTTTTTTATATTATTCTTTTGTTTATCGTTTTGCGTTAGGTTCTCATTGCATTTGATTTTTTTTTTGTCATCATGGTTACATAAAAATTCGGGTAATTGTGGTGCAATGTGAGTACCATTGAAGCAGCGACGCGGCGCAAGCGGCACGCAATATCGACGTTTACGGAGCTAACAATTTAAACGAACGCACAAACTCAATTATTAGCCCGCTTCCGTTCAGGAAATTTCAATCTGAAAATGTATCTCGTGTTCGTCGGTAAAATAGGGCCAGTACAAAACGCCTTTGAAGATTTTGTTTCCTCCATACCAGCGGTTTTTTTTTGAGAAAAAGCTTGATAAACTTCCACTGTCTTGCAAGTAAATAGATAGAAAATGGAAAAAAACTCACACAAAACAGCAATTTTATAGGAAAAGATCAAATATAAGAATCATACTAAATATCACGTGTTCATTCTCTAAAACAGCATCACTCAAACAGCCCATACTAGTCCAATGGCATTTTGTGTTTGAATCCGACTTTAAAAATAGATAGCATCGAGATATTACGTACTACGTATAATCCTCGATGGTATATAGTTTCGAACGAGTAGTTGGCTTATCAATAATTATATTGGCAAAAGTTTAGCTATTAACTGTAAAGCTGGAGAATTGACTTTTGGCGGCAATATGAATGTGACATGTACTAGTTTTGTATTATATTTAATATCTTAGTGTTTTATCGTGTTATTTATTCCCCGTGTGGCTACGGGATAGAATACAAGTGTCGCCACCCCTTGCTTGCCCGTGGGAGTTGTAAAAATCGGCTAAGGGTTCACCAGGAGAGTGGGCAGCAGTTCTCTCCTGGGATACGTAACACCACACTGCGATCGCCAACCCGCCTGCCAAGCGTGGCGATTATGGCTCTAAACCTCTTTATGAGAATCACAATTAAAAAAACGGCCCCCAATCACAGCAGCTCCACTATCCTACGGGCTCATTGTGGTAGCGGGCCTGGTAGCGATGGAGTAGAGGGTGCCAAAAATCCCCGGCAGCGATCCGGCTACCAATCAAAACGACCCTTGGCCCTGGTAACACACAACATTCGGACACTCAGGACCGACGAGAAGGTCATCGAGCTGGAAGAGGGATTGAGCAAAATCCGCTGGGACATTGTAGGATTATCAGAAGTGCGAAGAGAGGACGAGGGCACGATAATCCTCCGGTCTGGAAACGTGCTATTCTACCTCTTTCTACGTCCCAAGGCGTTATAGGGTTTATCGTTCGCAGGTCTCTCGTAGGCAACGTGGAGAGGATCAAGAGTGTGTCGACAAGGGTAGCATACATAATACTCAGAATTACCAAACGGTATTCGTTGAAGGTCATACAGGTATACGCACCGACCTCGGCATACTGCGATGACGAGGAGACCTTTTACGAGGATATCTCGAAAGCCATACACGCGTCCAAAACCCACTTCACGGTGGTTATGGGAGACTTTAACGCGAAACTAGGCAAAGGGAGTGATGATGATTTGAGAGTGGGGAAACATGGATATGGACAGAGAAACCAGAGGTGCCAGGCGATGGTCTGAAATGATTATCATGTTATATCGAATACTTACCGTGTGGTGACGGAGTAAGAATACTATTCACCACCCCACATCTTACCCGTGGGTGATCGTACGAGACGACTAAGGGATATAAGACGCATATAACATCTATGCGAGAGAAGGAAAACTAGAAACAAAACCCTACACCAACACCTATGACCAGCGCGGTATAGTAGGTTAATTTCCCTCCCATTACGGAGGAGGCCCGAGTCCAACAGAGGGACATTTATGGGCTGTGATGATGATGATGATTAAATACTAGCTTCTGCCCGCGGCTTCGCCCGCGTAAAAGGTTACTTGCCTAAAGTTTTTTATCCCCTATTTTTATTTTACCCCTTAAGTGTAAATTTTTACGAAATTTTAATGTCATATTTATCATAATCAATAGCCTAAATATTTTCAAGCGTCTCACTTTAAAAATAACGATAATACCTGACAACGTTTCATCCCCCTTTACAACCCTTTTTTGCATTAAAATGTAGCCTATGTCCTTTATCAGGCTCTAGACTATCTGTGTACCAAATTTCATTTAGATCGGTTCAGTAGTTTTGGCTTGAAAGAGCGACAGACAGAGTTACTTTCGCATTTATAATATTAATAAGGATTAAATGTATTCGATGGCATTTTATGTAATGTGATATGAACGAACTGCTAAGATATAGTGAATATGATATAAAAGTGCTTTACAACGTTTTCGTTTACCACCAAAATTCCCAGATGATACTATTAACAGTGTGGCCATAGCATTGTTGATGGCTACGATATGACTTAGTGAAGGACGACGACTAACATGAAGAGACTAAAAACTTGAAGAAAATTGTAACTTGAAACTGGCAACAATGACTCGTATAAGTAGCTGATTGCCAATACTAAGAAAAGAAGAAGTAGCTCAAGAATTTATTAGAGAGCGCTGATCTTACGGAATAAAAATTGGAATTGGAAAATATTTTTGCGTTAAAATCCTTCCTTATTGAGAAAGATTGTGAAGTTATAAAAAAATACATTGAGTCTCGTAGCATTGCATGTTTTTTTTCTTTCAAATTCGATGATACGATATTCGCGAGATATCAACAGTTGGCGACATATCTTATTCTTATTCCGTTATTATACGGATATTTTTATAGTTTAGCAGTACTTTAAATGAAATGGCTATTTGCGTTGGTGATCAAATGACGTTGAAATGAGTAGATACGTATAAAAAAAAACATATTTATGGATAACATTGAATGACAAAAATATCCAAAGTAATTATAGCATAATTTATTACAGACAAAATTTAATTCTAGTAACATGATGATAAAGTAACAAATATAATTCTGTCAATTTCAAGTGTACTTCTATATTTATATGGCAATATTCATTTTTTATTGTTTGCTAATATTAGCAATATCAATAGCGATAACTATAATTATCTTATCGGTATAGTAGATATGACTGATCAATCGCGAACAGTTTTCTGGTGCTTTCTATAACGTAGACAAGCTAATTTAGTCATTTTTTTATATCCCCCCAGTAGCCGACTATAGTTTTGGCCGACTAGCCGATTAGTCGGTTGAAAAGATATCGACTAATCGGCCAAGCCAATCTATGCTAATAAAAGTTGTACTCTCTTATACGTCTTTCTTCTCTATTTGATAATTAAGATTTTAGAAATTTTTCTTTACCTAATTTTAAAGGTAATTTTTAGTACCTAATTTTAAAAACTGATTAAAAATGCGTAACATTCCAAAATGACTGACGGATTGTAAAATAAATATTAATAAACAATAATTTTATTAAATGTAATTATACATTTTATTCTACCTCAAAAACGTATAGAATTTTATTGAGAAATACAAAATAAGAAAGGGGATAATTGGTAATTTTTGCCCATTAATCGGCGACTAATCGCCGACTACGATAGTGGCCAAATAGCCTGCTTTACCGATTAGTCGCCGACCAATCAGCACATTTTAATCTCTAGTTTGTTTCTTATTTCGAATCATAATAAGGCCAACTTCACACACAGTAGTAGATCTGCCGAAACGAAAAGATAAAAAAAAATCGTCTTAACAAAGATTTGACGTAATATCAATATGTTTATTATTTAATATTAAAAAAAAATATTTCTTATCAATTAGCAAAGGCAACTGAGGCTGATGTAACTGAAGCAGTCTAGTCACCCCAACTGAAGCAACCTATGACGACGGTGCGCACGTGTTCCGTGCACGCCTGTCTTAAGCGTAGTCTGGGCCCTGTATACTAAATACTTCTGCTAAATTGGTAGCCGAACTTCTCTGACGACAGGTAGACGAAAGAACACCGCGAGGTTTTAGCAGGTATATAGTTTCCCTCCGGGGTCGATAAACGTCGCTCAAGGAGAGGTTACCCCTCAGAGGTATTTCGTCGGGCTGGCCACTGACGACAAGTTCACGCTGCTCCGGTGATCGGTCCAACGACGAAAGCGAGGTTCACGGGTGGGTTACGAGTGTGCGTGCTTACGCCCATCTAGCGCCCCGGACGGAGTGGTGCGAGGAGTGCGCCGACCGTAGCCCACCCTCCAAAAAAAAAAGGTATACAGTTTCCGGGAGTCAGATGTAAACCTTCCCTGCCTACTTGACAAAAGGGTTGCCTCGTATAAAAAGTTACTACAAAAAAAAATACACTTAATATTAATTATCTATTAATCATCGAACTTACAGACCGATGTCGATATCGACAACTTTGTGTTGTAATTATTTCATATTAAGTGTTGCAATGGCATCCAAACCAATATTTTAAACACGAATGTGACTTTGTTTGTTTATTACGCTTTTACACCTAAATCACTAAACCAATTTTAAAATTTCTTTCACCAATGGAAAGCTAGATTATCAGCGATTAATATAGACTATATTTTATGTCCATATTCCCTAGGAAACGGGAACTACGTGAGTGAAACCACGGCAATTTGTTAGGAATGCAATAACTAAGAACATAGAACGACTCCCTGCAATAATACCTAATCGCTATGGCATGTCCTTCGTTATACGAGGATTAAGATGACTTTTTTTACAATAGGCAATAACTTGGCTGTTGGTATGGTATTGCTGAGGTCCAAGAGCGGCAGTTGTCACTCACCATCAGGTGAGCTGCATGCTCGTCTGGCACTATAATTCGCCCGCTGTTATCCCAATTACTTGGGATCGCAATACGTACTTGTACATGTTGCAAAAGTTAATGGCAATAGTTTTATAATGGGCCGCTTGCCTGACGTCGACGACGACTTCAGGTGAAATCAGGTCGATATAAAGCTCTTAGTTGTATTTTCCGAAATCCATGAACAAATAAGGGTTGGTAGTATTCGTGGCCGCTACCAAACAGCACGGTCATCTGGCACCAAAAGACAAAAAAAATATGATAATTACGATATGGAATCATATACCTAAATGATATTTTCAACTTGTATTACACCGTTGAGAATCCGAACAATTAGTATAATTATTGTTTACATATATGTAAAGTTGTTCTCGTGACTAGACGAATTCAACATAAGCGCTTCAGACATACCTAATATAATACTTATACATTCATAAATATATGTACCTAATACGAACAAGGGCAAGTCATTGTTCTCATAACTGTGAAGTTCATGTTTAAAATTATCTTCTAACAAATAGAATAAAAAAAAACAATTTATATTTAAAGAATTCCTAAATATAATTCACAAAATCTATTAATCTATTTAATATTTGGCATGATACTGAAATCGTATAAGTATTCACTAATACAAAGCTAATAAAAATCTAGGTCACCCCTATAATGGCCACCGAAGACAAAGATCGGGTGATCGGGTACCGGTGGCCCGCTCGCACGGCGAAGAAGAGGTGCTTGCAGGGTGGATCAATGGGGTTGCGCGCCGCCTCTTCCGTCACCCCGACCGATTTGATAATACTAGTAAAACAATGTTTATTTTAAGCCCAAATGCATAGAAGTTTATATTGGGCCGTCAGATAAAAAAAAATATTTAAATTTCGAATATTATTTCTTCTTTTTTATATTGGCAATCAGTTTCTAATACGAGCCCATTGTTGCGAGTGTCGAGTTATAATTTTCTTCACAGATTATAAGATTCTTCACATCTTTTAATTTCTTCAAATTAATGACTATCCATCAGTAAGTCAAATTCTGCCCTTCAACAGAGTTATGGCCACACTGTTAATAGTAACGTTTGGGAAATTTGATGGACAGCGATAACATTTGTAAAGCATCTGTGTATCATATTCACGAAATCCCAACAGTCCATTGGCATCAGCCAACTGTGAAGTCCATGTTTATTATTCACACATTTGTAGGCATCAGCCTACAAATGTGTGAATGTGATCATTATGTAAAATGTCATGAACATTGGTAACATTTTAAATGATTAAGATATTGAATATACAAGACGCTTTCGAGTTCCCGTCAAAAGTCAGAGTATTGATACAAAAAGATGTAGAAATGAAGATGAGTTGATAGGGTAGGATACGATCTACAGATTCTACAGCGTCAACGTATTAAAATAACTTAAACAGCATTCCGGAGATGGATACCCAAAAATGCCAGTAATCTACTCAAAAGACGGATAGTAGACATACGGCATCTTATAAAATCCCACACCATTCTACTTTCCTAAAGGTTACAAAACAGTCAATCAAATCAAACGCCAAGTAAAGATATTACTTTGAGTTTTACATATCAATGAATAAAATCCCTTACTTTGCTCGTGGATGTCATAAAAGACGACTAAGAGCCATATAACGACCTGGGCCAACTCCATCTGATGCCATTTGATCAACAATTACATTCCCGAGGAAGGTTGACGTCTGGCAGGCAGCCGGTCATAAAACTATTGCCAATAACTTTGTTATGTAATATGAAAGAAGAGCACATATTGTATCGACCCCAAGTAATTGGGATAAGAGTAGGAGAATGATGATGATATCATATTATTATGGATAGCATTTTTTTAATTCAATAAAATAAACTTCTATTAGAAAAGGAATGGTGAAACATTCTTAAATAAGCTGTACATTAAATATCTATTTTAGTCTTGGTTAAAATTTCCATTTTGTTTCAACGCATTTATATTTACATAAACGTTTATACATATCACCTACCAAGTCAAATAATGAATTCAAATTATCTTACTGTTACGTACAGGCGCGTGTTTAATGTTCAGTATAATAATATGAACACATGGTCGCAACAGTTATCATTCAGAGATAAATTGATGTAAACATCACGCCCGGTACATGTGAATTTTTATATTATATGTTTAATACTTAGGACGTTTGGAATTAGGATTCCAACATTTATACAGTTATAAAGACGGCGACGAATACTTCAAATCCGTACATTGCTCCTGGATGTCGTAAAAGACTGTTAAGAACTTCTCATTGAAAGGTTCCAAGAAAGATTGACGTCAGATACGTGGTTGGTAAATAAAACTGTGCCAAAACTTTTGAAATACTTAGGATGGTTGTGCATATGGCGCCGACCAAGTAATTGAGATTAGAGCAGAATAATGATTTGTGGACGTTTAGAAGAGACTGCATTTATTGCATACATGCTGTCAATAAAAGGAATAGAGTGCTACCAAACTAGCTGCGCCAGCGATTATAAATTTACTTTAATTTTCATTGATCATTACGGGTGGAGAATTGCCAGTGGGTCGTCTAACCACGGCCTCGGCTTGGACGGCATCTGACACAGGACTGGTCAAACTCACTTGCATACGCCGACGCGGACATATCGAATCAATTCAGTGTGAATACTAAATTGCCTGAGGCAATCGATTGCATAAACAAGCAACTTCATAAAGAACGAATTTGATCAAATCACACTGCTTCCTCCGATAAATACGTTGAAACAAACAAATATTAAAAACAAAAACCTAGGCTAAATGCAAATCGCAATATACCTAATTCATATGGAAAGTGGTCATCACTAGCACAGCATTTTCTACTTATCAGTGACGAGAATGTAACCAACATCAAATAAGTCGTCCTATTTATAAAATATCTTAATTTTTAAAAGGAATATGAATGAGATAAAACTATTTTTACATATTTTATCGCATTTTATTTGATTTTTACTTCCTCGACGTTTCATTTTTCGGTAGGAAATCTCGTGACCATGAACACTGAAATGTTTGAAACATCGAGAAAATAATAATCAAATATAAACGATAACGAACGAAGAACGATAAAATTCCTTAAAAAGACTTTTATTTCAGAAATGTTAATACACAGGTAAATAAAAGTAGTTATTACGGATATGAACGAATTTATTTGTTAACATAACATAATAACTTAAGAGTAAATTGTTTCACGCTAAACTCGAAATAAATCCTAATACCAGCCATATTTCTATCCAACTTATTGTGCTCAATATCCTTCTCATTAGAGATTACATTTGTAGAAAGAATTAAAATAAAATTATTATTATACTATAAGTTCGTGAAAACAAAATCTCAAGTGAAATACCCATTATTCAACGTCATTCGCTAGTCATGAATATTGTTCTTTCAGGCATTAGCCGTCAACTGCTGGACTTGGGGCTCCTCCATAGAATGACTCATGAGACTGTGATTCAAAGTGCGGGTTTGTTAATACGATCGTCACGCTTGACAGGGAAGTTGGCAGACGCATTAAAGTGTTACACGTCTCCCAGGAAAGCGCTGCTGTTAATTCGCCTGATGGTCCCTCAAACGGCTTTTACTACTCCCACGGCAACTAAGGGCTGCCGACAATAATTGTATACTTATCCCGTCACCACGAAGGCAGACTGTCAATACAGTTACACTTAATGATTTCTTGTATTGAGTGGTGATATGTAACCAGTCATCAGAGTACAGTAATAAACAAACATATAGTAGTTTTCTACCGCAATGGTAACTAACGTATTAATACATATTATTACATATTGACTTAAGGTAGAACACTGAATCAGAAGCGATCGAGGCCTTTAAATAAAAATCAATAGTTTTAAATTATAGCCCGCGGTCGCTTCTGAGTCGGTAAGAGAGAAAAAGATCTTAAGTGACTGCTTCCATTAACGAAAGTTTTAGAGGGTTCAGACCTGTAAAGAACATTCAGAGCGCATACTACTTACTGGAAACTTTCAACGAAAGAAGATAAAATATATAGGTGCATAATATTTGGCATCAAAATTTAACGGTTTATCGACGTTACAATAGTCGAATAACGGTTTATAATAATTCGTACAATGAAACTGAAATACTCAAAACAATGCTAAAAGAAATCTGATTATTAAGCTCGAGACACCCACAGAGTTTAATCTTCGAATGGCCGAGCGGTATTATTCGCTAAACATTTGGCAAAGACGACCGAGTTTCGCTATTGGGAAAGTGGTGAAAAAAAGTGAAAGTGCGCGAACAAGACACAAATATCCAATTACGTTCATCGAAACAAGGACAGACGCTACAACGTCATAATCCGATAACGCGGATTTAAAATTAAAATCGGTATCGATCGTCAATGATAATGTCAACTCACAATGGGAATAACGTAGTTGGACCTCATTCATAATATGACAGCCAAAATTTGTAGGTACTCATTGAGCCAAAGTACTGCCTCGTACAAATTGGAATATTTTTCATATTGCATGACTTTTAAAAACATTCTGTTTATATGAAGCAATATTTTTAGCATTTAAAAAGTGCACTCATAAACAATTATGTTTACGGTTTTATTTATTTAGTCACGCGTTTCGAGAGTAAACTTGAAGTGCTGGACACAGTGTCACTGGTCCATATTTCGGGTACCTCACGATCACTAGTAGAATGTGATGATGATAGTGACATAAGGCACTACATACAACGATAAGTAGGCGATCTATTAACATGTTAAGGTCGTTAATGCAATCACACATTATGGCCGCCTGTGATATGATTACATCGCATCAAGCCGTCGGAAACGTTGGCAGGTTGATCTCATAAATTGCTGTATTACCCTTCCGAACCTATTGGGCTAGCCAACGCAATCGATTTCTTCACTGGTACATCTCCGTCAACAACCTTGTAGTCACATATTGTATGGACACTAACAACCAGCTGACCATTTTCTGACATGTATTTTTCTAGCAAGCCATTAAGTGCACCAAAGAAAATAATTTGTAATGTGGTTGTTATTAAATTTGTAGCAATTACATATAACAGTAGCAATTACATAAAACAGTAGTCATTGAAACAAAAAAGACAAAAGGTTATTGAATCACTGCATCACACTTGGCTGTGCATTATGTTTTGGTTATACAGTTTGATTAATATTACTTTTATAACATAATGCTGGACATATATCCAGTCCATACATTCAGCGTATCAACATCCACTTTTGAACATAAGTCTTCCTGAATAGAGAGCATGAAATGCCATAATCATTGCAGTGGGTAGAAGACCCTATGAGCAGTGAAATCATTCTCAACACAACTAGGCTAACAACCAAAATAAAAACAAATCTATTTATTTTCATCAATCTGTTTTGATTATTAAATATGTAAAGCTATTGAAGTCCTAATGTGGTGATGGGCCCCTTACTTGCTTGCGAGATCCCTAAAACTGACTGAAGGCTCACTAGAAGAAAGGGTGACAGTATTCTAGAGGAAAAATTATATTGCTAATAATGATTGCCAATCCACTTGCATTGCAATTATGAAATTATCTCTCACAAGGAGAGACATATGCATCAGTACTACATTGGAGCCAACTCATATTAATTTAATTGTATTTATTGTTAACAAACTTAGTTGTTAAATGTTATTTGTGGAGATGAATAAAAAAAAAAAATAAAAAAAAGTTATTATTATTATTATTATAACTGGATCTAAATTTTACCTGTCTTAACTAAGTTACTTTCGTTTGGGCCATGCCCAGAGAAAAACATGTGATAACTTCATATACCTATATATATTGAGATAAGAACAAAAGATAATGATACAGAGAACCTATTATTAGTTTAATTTAATAGAATATTATACTTTGACCTTGTCACTACGATATCTACTTCATTATCTATCAATTAGACGCAGGCATGACATTTAAAAGCACAAAAATAAACTATAACAATTCATACAGTTTATTAATGTAAGATGTAATGTAACAATATAAACAACGTAAAATATATAAAGATGAATTCTTGACACATGTATTAATACTAATGATTGATTCATTGATTATTTGGAAACAGAAATTACTTGTGACACCATCATGAATCATTGTTTTATATATTAAAGATAACTTTATCTGAAAAGATAAAGTGGAATAATATAACAAATGCATTAATCTAGCTTGGGCTAGATAAAGACAGAATTATACACAATTGTCTTTTAAGATATCATGAAAGAAAGCATTATAAATAATGACAATGAGTTATTGTAACTGTCATCTATGTAAAATTATTATTATGGCCATTTCTTAAATTTATTTTGATGGCCATTTAGTGAATGTACACAAATATTGTGGGAGAATTGTTTTAGATATTAAAACTCAATGTTTATAGAAAATGGTTATTTGTGAATTTAAATACTAATAAAAATATATACCTATAACTGCTTTGGCAATTACTCAGATAAGTTAAGAAAGTTGTAAAATTTTATTCTGTTTTCTTCTCTGCATTTTTAAAGTGAATAATTAAGTTGTAGTGTATCTACCAGAGATGTAACAGCCCTGCGAGAGAAATAGAATTTAAAGTACAGTTAGAAAATATATGATGCCTTTGAACTTGGAAAACAATTAGATTCAATGTGTGTTCAATGATATTGATGATGAGACAATAAATGCAATATAAGCAAGTTCATCCAAATAAAAAGACAAGCCGAGGCAATCTCTAATAATCGAATAGCAATTAACCACCTATAAGCTAAGAGTTGTTATAAAATATTCAGGTGTCAAAAATTTAGGAGAACTGAATACAAATAATGAATAAGGAAAACGAAGAAATTAAGTGTTAATAACAGAAATACCATAAAAAGGCTGTGTGGTGGCAGCTAAGAATAATACCAACCCACCACTTTGCTCGTAGATGTCGGAAAAAACGACTAAGAGCTTAACTGACCTAGGTCAACTCCACCTGATACCATTTAGTCAACAATTACATTCCCAAGGAGGGATGACAGCCGGTCATAAAGTTATTGCCAATAACCTTTACAATATGTACGATGGAGACAGAGTACATATTGCGTCTACCCCAAATAATTGGGATAAGAGTAGAAGAATGATGATGATGAACAGATACCATTAAAATAATTGACACAGCCGCTGAGATATTTTTGAAATTAGTTGTAGTTATGACTGAAATTTATCCTACAAATAAAACTAGTACAATAGAGAGTGTAACAAGCTCTTAGTAAAAACTACTTGTTGAGTCAGGTGTAAATATTTAATTCATATAATCAAACACATTCTACGCTAGTCTTCAAATAGATAGTCTATGATAGCTTTATAAAATATAAAAAACTAAAATTTATACCAAATATTTTAGTCTAGAAAAATCCACAATCAACTTCTTCTATCAGTGACAACAGTTAATAATATGTAAATGAAAAAAATATATACATTTTAGATTGACATAAATAAATAACATAATTTAAATAGCCCTTACAGTTTAATTCAGACATCAGTCACAAGACAAAAAAAATTGTGAGACAAATTTGCACTAATTGTTTGGCATAAAAATTCCAAAATTTATTACGCTTTAAAATATAAACGAAGCTCTTACTACATTTCTAATGCAATCTGTGTTAAAAGCTCATTTACATACAAGATGTGCTGAATTTTTACAAATCAAAAGAATGACGTAAGGTTCAACAACAGTACCCCAGTGATTTTATGGCCTCGGTAGCAATAGGAAGTTATATTGACCACATTACATCAATTAGAACAATGGTAGGTAATAGGAAGATCAAAAACACAAATGAATCATCTCTATGTAAGCCAACAAAGAATGACAACTGGTACAATGCTATTCATAATAACACGACTACAAAACAATTTAATTTTATCTACTATATTCAAAGAATATTAATTTGTACGCTAAGTACAGCTGTAATTCGTGTTTCATTCGACAATTTCATAGTAAAAATACTAATATGTATTCACATACGGACGTACCTTCGGTTTGTAGAACCACTTTCTTAGTGACTCCATTGGACCAGTTTTATATAGCAGCCTCATATGAACGGATCACTGCACATCCACACACATTATAAAATGAAATAGCACCAATAATCACTAGGTAAAATGAAAACAGAATATAATTTTCGTCAATATTTACGTCAAATATCACGAATGGCAGACATATTTTCATCAAGCGCGTTCCGTTCGCGTTTCGTCTTACAATTACTTACGTTATGCTCACAGACTACTAAGAGCACAGACTACAAGAGATACTACGGCATGGAGACTAGAATAAGGAGTACCATCTTGTATGGGGGATTAGTCAAAAAAGTGTCCACTTATAAACAGCAAATTATTGTTCGAACACTCACCGAAATAGCACTAGTGTAGCAAGTGGAAATTATATGAATGTAGCAGTAATAAGCAGAGTGAAGTGTGCTGAGTTACGTGGTCAGCTGTGATTTGATAAATAATAACCTATGAAATTTGTGGCGCTCTTTTTAAAATTCTTACACTTGCTACTATAGCGCCACCTTAATTTGCTCCCGTTCAATGGACACTTCTTAATACACTGAGATGGTACTCCTTATTCTAGTCTCCATGTACTACGGTTATGCCTGGGGGGGCACACTTAAAACATTACTTATTTTTACTGACCGTCGCGCCGCCTACAGATTGTTTGTACAAACTTAACTACTGCCATTTTGTCCTGCATGTCAAACGTTTGACAACTGAGAATTGTTATTTTTTGTTCCTAGCGTAGGTACTTATTGTCATCAATCTATTTACGGTTATTGATGTACTTTCTGAAAATTATCTCAATTTTCATTGTTAAGCTGATAATATTATTGCTTCGTTATCAGCTGACATGTTTTTTTTTTATATTTCAGGGTATCTTTCATAGTAAAAGAAAATTCTATATAATTACACATACACATGTAGATATGTATATATATCACTTCAACTTTAGTTCACCGCGGAAACTCTGGGTAGCAGCACCTTCCATACATGCATATTTTATCATGGAGTTGCCACTCTTTTTCAGTTTAATAACTTTACTCTTTGGGTTATGCCAAAGAGTAAAGTTATTAAATTGAAAAAGAGTGGCAACTCGATGATAAAATATGCATGTATGGAAAGTGCTGCCACCCAGAGTTTAGGTGGTGAACTAAAGTTGAAGTAATATATATACATATCTACATGTGTATGTGTAATTACATAGAATTTTCTTTTACTATGAAAGCTACCCTGAAATATAAAAAAAAACATATCAGCTGATAATTAAACAATAATAATATCAGCCTAACATTGAAACTTGAGATAATTTTCAGAAAAATATCAATAACCGAAAATAGATCGATGACAATAAGTTAATAGATCGATGACAGGGTTATGCTCTGGGGGGGCACACTTAAAACATTACTTATTTTTACAGACCGTCGCGCTGCCTACAGGTTGTTTGTACAAACTTAACTGCTGCCATTTTGTCCTGTATGTCAAACGTTTGACAACTGAGAATTATTATTTTTTGTTCCTAGCGTAGGTACTTATTGTCATCAATCTATTTACGGTTATTGATGTACTTTCTGAAAATTATCTCAATTTTCATTGTTAAGCTGATATTATTATTGCTTCGTTATCAGCTGATATGTTTTTTTTATATTTCAGGGTAGCTTTCATAGTAAAATAAAATTCTATATAATTACACATACACATGTAGATATGTATATATATCACTTCAACTTTAGTTCACCGCGTAAACTCTGGGTAGCAGCACCTTCCATACATGCATATTTTATCATGGAGTTGCCACTCTTTTTCAGTTTAATAACTTTACTCTTTGGTTATGCTTTTCCAATGTATTATATTACTCTATGGTTATGCTTATGCCTCAGAGTAGGGATGTTAAAAAATAATCAATTTTTATTTATATCGATTATTATTTTCTTATTATCGATTTTTATAGTAATATTAATCGATTATATAAATTACGCGTTAGAATCGATTTTTATGAACAGCACCATCCATATGACGGATGAATAAAACTCTAAGTAAATTCATTATTATTTACAAGACAAGTTAAGAGTGAGATAATATAGTTGTTCGTAAAATAAAAATGTCTTCTAACCGTAAAACACCTAAAAGCAGCGTTCGAAAATATTTTATAACGAAGAAGGATATTACTACAGCAATATGCATGTACTGCTTGAAAGAATTAAAAACTTGTAGTATTACTACAAATTTAAAACTGCACCTAGAACGAAAATATCACATTGTCTTACAGGTAAAATTAAATACTATATTTTAGAATGATTATTGTAGTCCTTTGATTTTTAGTTTTCATTTAAATTTTTTTATATCACTTTATTTGATTTTTAATCTGATAAATTGTTAATATGAATCTCTTAAGCTGGCGACTGACGTGAGCATTTGGCCGTAAGGTACATTCGCGGCGAGCGTTTTACGTTACGGAATTACCTGACTGACCTGTTTCCCTAGCTCGTGGCGAGCACTATGCTCGACTGCGCTTCGTCTTTTGGTAATCAAAATGTTGGATAACGAAGACGACCTGGGGCTGTACTGATCTAAAATTAAGGTGTTAGTAACACTCAAAGGGATTTGCGAAAATACCGACAACCGGGTGGAGCACGCGGCGCTCGCAGCGAGCGGATCGGTTCGCTGTACTGACCTGTAACATTTCTTCGTAACGTAACTTTACATTACGATGAAATGTTACAGGTCAGTCGCCAGCTTTAGGTTTATTATTAGAATATGAAAAGCATGTAGATTTTTAAATAACAGAAAAATGGTTTTTGTGTAGAATTGATTATTTATATTTACTAAAATCGATTTATAGCAAATCGAATATTGAATAAAGTAAAATCGATTTCTATTTAATCGATTCTTTTCCATTAATCTGACATCCCTAACTCAGAGGGCTCAGAGTAATAATACTATCTGTAATCTCTATGGCTTAAACTTAAATCATAGATATTTGTTTTTGGTTTTATTCGTCCGTTCTGGCAAACAAACGCAAAGGGAATAAAAACCGAATATATATGTATTTTTATTTTGCCTCGTCATTATTCCCGTTAGATGGGCAAAGAAAGAAAATCAATTCAAAATAGTTAGAACAGAATTAGTGTTTACTTTTGCGTAGATTAGTCACTAGCCAAGTTTGTACTATTGCGAGATCATTGTAAAATTGGTACATGTTAATTGGATTCGATTCGTTAAACTTTTGGCGGTAATCTAAAGCGTTATGTGGTGCTCTTGTATTATATTCGATATCTTAGTGTTTTAACGTATTATATTAGATAATTTTGATATCATTTTATGTAATATTATGTGACAGAACTGCTATGATGAATATCATATAAAAGTGCTTTACAATGTTTTTGTTTGCCATCAAAATTCCCATAAGATACCATTAACAGCGTGGCCATAGCATTGTTGATGGCGACAATTTGACTTACTGACAGACAATGACTAACCTAAAGACACTAAAAACGTGAAGATAATTATAACTTGACACTGGCAACAATGGCTCGTATAAGTAGCTGATTGCCAATACATAAAATGAAGATGGAGAAGAATCGGACTCGTTAAGTTATGCCCAATTGTACCAACTGTATAAAATTTATTTGGATTTGGTTTTTAGCGGGAAAGTAAAGATGTCCTGTGTCATGATAAATATATTATGGTGAATATTTATGCTGTTATATTAAATAATTTTACTGGCAAAAAAAAAGAGCTAAAAAAAGATCACGTGATTAATGGATGTCCCCTTATATTTAATAATGTTGATGCCATTTTATGTAATGTGATGCGAGGGAGCTGTTGAGATCATCAATATATTTACTATAATATCAAAGTGCTTTACAACGTTTTCGTTTACAACCAAAATGCCCAAAAGATACCATTATGAAAATTATATTTAAATTTCTAATTATTTATGATATCCTTTTTAATTTTCTCGCCTTATTTTCACTATCATTTGAATCTGTTTTTCTTAAACCTGATGTTATCGTAGATTTTAATATTCTTATATTAGTTTTAACAGATAGTTGTCAAACTGCTTTAACGATTATAATGTGACTTTTTACACAAACACCTTTTATAGTGCGGTTGGGCAGACCCAACCAAATCCAAACAGCACAAAATAAAATACCAATTTGCAGTTTAAATTCTATCATTTCAAATAATTTTTGATTTTAAGCTCTCTTTTATTTCTTCACTTTTAGTCGGCTAATCTACTGTTTATCTGTAATGTACTACAGAATCTATCTCATTATATAAGGTCATTATATTGCATTAACTATATACACTGACCCAAAAAGTCTTTTTAGTCAATAACAGCGGTTGAAATTGAAATAAGATCCCTATTGCTATAAGTAGATAATTTAAGTAATATTTATTTCAATGCTATGACATGTGAGGCTTGTTTGTTATATTAGGCTAGATTCCAGAATACTGTGATATTTCGAGTAATAAATCTGCAGACTCATGTGTCAGAAATGTGAGCAGACGGGATTCTTAGATATGGGATTTATAGGTACGACCTGGGGGGCACAGTTAAAACATTACTTATTTTTACTGATCGTCGCGCCGCCTACAGATTGTTTGTACAAACATAGCTGCCATTTTGTTGTAATTGTCAAAAGTTTGACAACTGAGAATTGTTATTTTTTGTTCCTAGCGTATGTACTTATTGTCAATAATCTTGTTTCGGTTATTAATGTTCTTTCTGGAAATTATCTCAATTTTCATTATTAAGTTTATACTATTGCCGTTTCGTTAACAGCTGATATGTTATTTTTATATTTCAGGGTAGGTTTCATAGTAAAGAAAAATCCTATATAATTACATACACACAATATGTAGATACGTAGGTATATATGTATATTACTTCAACTTTAGTTCACCGCCTTAGCTCTAGGTAGCAGCACTTTCCATACATGCATATTTTACTTTCGAGTTGCCACTCTTTTTCAGTTAATATAATTTTACTGTTTGGGTACGACTTAAATATGTTCCTAAAAGCTCGTCTGGACTAAAGAATGGAATGAATCACAAGTATCTATTAAAAGGCAAATATATTTTGTATTTATTGAACCTGCTATCCACTGCCGATTCTGGTGTTTGAAACATAAAAAAAAATAACAGAACAATTGATGATTCAGTGAGGGAAGCCTATTGGACTATTAGTCAAAGTTAAACGATGATAAAGTCTATTTGGTTCAAACACGTTAATTACTATATTACTCGAAAAAATATGAATGTAGCCAAAACAGGACAGGCAACATCAGAAATTGGTTCCGTATATTAAAACCGATTTCTGATGTTGACTACACATTTGAAATAAAACAATTTTTATGTATTTTATCGGGTTTGTATTTGGTTTCTAAATTGCCCGACGTTTCAAACACTTTACAGCATTCATGGTCAAGGAAGGACAGACCAGTCTGTCAGTAGAATCCGTAAAAATAGTTTTATTTCAAATACGGAAGTGATTTTAAAAATTACTTTGTATGTATTATTTGCCTAACATGAACTGATAAGACTCAAGACAGAGTTCTTAAGTTTTAGTCCAACCAGATTAAAATAAACAGTAAAAAATAAATTACAGTATTTTAGGTATCTAATTGATCATTCAGATCTCACGAAATGGTTGAAACATCAGCTAATCTGCCAGCCATTGCCTTTTTTGACACCTATAGTCAAACCTCACAAAATCCAGCCATCCTAGACGATGGCAGGGCGACAGTGTATGCTGTGTAAGAGTTATCTTTTTTAGTGCTTCCCGGACAGGTTAATCACTGACGCGTTCAGCGTTACTGCAGATATATCACTAATTCGATCGCTGGGCTTTCAGTTAGGGCAGCAATAGACGCAGTATATGTAAATCCATTTACCATCGCAGATCAGGTCAGCGTAAAATTATCATGGAATTCTACCTGCTCTGCTTCGCTACCTTCTTAACAGCACATACCATGTTCTTGACGTTGTCAAATACTACTTGAAATAACGCCGGTAGTGCCAAATGGCATAGGTACATGAGATGTCACACTTACTGCTAGGTTTTATAGCGGGTGTCAGATTGTCCTTGCTTTGTTTACTAGATAACATTGCTAGGACACCAAACATATTTTTTTTTCCCTTGCAAGGTGGATCATGGATGTGGTCGCGCCCCGACAAATCGTTCCGGGGCGACAGAAGAGGCGGCGCGCAACCCCATGGACCCACACTGCAAGCACCTCTCTTCGCCCTGCGGGCGGGCCACTGGTACCCGATCTTTGTCTTCGGTGGGTGTTCCCTTGTGTTCTAATCTATTGTGATTATTTACTGTCTTAAACTTTACCTAAATGTGCTATATTTCCAAACTTCATAATATACTTACCATCCCACTTAGCAATTAGGTAAACAGCAGATTAGGGAGCTTAACACGTGACTCAAAATTGAAACTTTTTACTTAATGGTTCCATGTACCTCAACACAAGGGAATAAGAAGTCGGCAAGCATTTTAATAAAGTAATTCGTTTCAGCTCTTTTACGCCCACGTAAGAATAAAGATAAAAAAATATCTAAAAAGCTTAAAATATGACTATATTGAAACCCTTGAGTGGGTGGGTGCTATTATAAATTATAAGGGCGCACTTTCATTTAGGTTAAGGTTTTCGTATACCTAATTGGATTATTTTTATAAAACAATTCTTAATAATGAATATTTTTTTTATTTGTACTTGTTGTAAACAAACATAAAATGCAATGCAAAGCAATAGTAAGTAGAGGATGGTAAAATATATTTAGAGGGTGAATTATATTAGTTTTACATAACTATTTGCTCTAGTCTGAATAGTGCTAACTTATTTTCAGATGAAAAAATGGGTAATGGTACAACGCTTGATGTGGCTGAAAATGTCAGTCATCATCATCATCATCACAGCCCTGTCCCATTGTTGGGCTCGGGCCCGAAAGGGCAAGAAATTAACCTACTTATACCACGCTGGTCAGACGTGTTGGTATAGGGTTTTGTTTCGAGTTTTCCTTCTCTTGCATAGATGTTATATGCGTTTTATATCCCTTAGTCGTCTCTTACGACCACCCTCGGGTAAGTCACCACACGGATAAAATGTCAGTGATATGACGTATAGATTCCAAACTAAGTAACTAAATGGGCGTGTGTATGAAGTTAATGGTCTATTTCCTTGATTCCTATTTCTATTGGCGATTATAAAAGCAGAAAGAAACCTGTAAGCCATTCAGTGATAAATATATCTATACTTACCATTAAACGCATCTAGGACTGCGTTGTCAATTACCATCACACTGTGATCATCAGATTGTCATCGTTACAACCTGCTTACCAAACGTGGTGATTATGGCAATAAATCGTTTTATGAATAACCGCACCATGTGGCATTCTATGGGGGTAGCTCGGTCCCGGACAGTGAATGCCGAAAGGTTGAAAGATGAGGTGATCAGCAGTAAGGTTAACAAGTAATACAAAAATATATGCGTAATAAATTCGAATAAAAAAAATTATACTTCTTTATCGCGCTTCCGTAGCATTTAAAATTGTAAATCTAAATCAGTCTCTCGTTAATTCAGTAAGATGGAATTAGATGTCAGAGAATTAAAGTTAAAAGTTGGTGAGATAAAAATATATCGCTCAGAAACCAGTCACACAAATTTTATTTGTAAGAACCTTTGGTGGAATATTAAAAGCACTATATTTTTCAAACACAAAAATGTAAAAGCTCTAAGGTTAATCGGAATGATTTGAATAGCTGGTTATTCTTTGCAAATGAAAAATAATTCAATTGATCTCTTCAGTGTATTTTTTATACTTTGGAGCTAGTTATTCTTCGGTCAATCTACATTAAATTTCAGTTGATTCCCTTCGCAGTTATTATTGTTATATTCCTTGAGGGATGGTTAGTTACTTTGAGATCCTCAAAGGTCTATTATTCATAATCATTTGAAAAGAAATTCGTTTAATACGTTTTTATACTTTTGTAAAAATGATTATAGGTCAGAGTATAAATTTTGATAATTTTGTGCCAAAAATATTGTTGCCAAAATTTCTTAAATTGATATTTAGCTACTATTTATTCTATAATTTCCCAATGTGGCGATTAAATAAGAATACAGTTTTGACCACTTCTTAGTTGCTCGTGGGAGCCATATAAATTGGCTGAAGTTATCATTAGGAGAGTAGGTAGCATCTTGCTCCTAGGAAATATGTCCTCTAATTTGTGCTTAAAGCCTTTGTCAAGTAATACCTACACGGCAAAAGATTGGATAATTAAGAATGATTTTATAATTTCGTGACGGAGTAAGAATACAATTAACCACCCCTATCGTACCCGTGGGTGATCATAAGAGACGACTAAGGGATAAAATATGCATACAACATCTATGCCAGAGAAGGAAAACTCGAAATAAAAACCTATACATATACACTACCGTCCAAAAGTTTGGCAGCACACCTGTTTTCAAACAAAACAAATAAATGCCGACTAATAGCGGTAAAAATTAGCAATAATCTTAAGTTTTACAACCTTTTACGACTGTCTACACAAACACAAAAGGATTATTATCCTACATTCATCAAGTTTTATGGAATTCCTTAATATTGACGAAACACGTGTTTTATGACTTAATCCGTCGGCTACTTTATCCTATGCAATGGTGTAGTTTTATTGATAATGTTTGCTGGTTTTAACTTTTTTAGACCTTATTCAGTCGCACTTGAGCATTGGCACGTGAAAGTTGTGATATTAACATTGTCTGTATTCGAAAGATATCGGCTACTACTTTGACCGTATTTTTTCTTCTGAAAATGGCAAAACGCAAGCAAATCACGCTTGAACAGCGAAGCGCTATTTGCACTCTACGCGAGGAAGGATACAGTGAACGTCAAATCGCAGAAAGGCTCGGAATTTCTTGTAAAGGTGTCCACTATACCCTTGCTAGAAAACAAGAAACGGGGAAAAATGAAGATAGAAAGAGATCTGGTAGGCCCAAATCCACAACAAATCAAGAGGACAACTTCATTAGAGTTCTTTCTAAACGGAATCGACGCTTAACTGCACCACAGATCACTGCAGCTCTGAATGATACGCGAGAAACACCCATTTCAACAACTACTGTTAAAAGACGCTTACTGTCTGCGGGATTAAGAGGATGTGTTGCTGCTAAAAAACCCAAACTAACAAATCGACATAAGAAAAATAGACTAGAATGGGCAAAAGCGCATAAAAACTGGACTATAGAACAATGGGAAAATGTCCTTTGGAGTGACGAATCAAAATTTCAGATTTTCGGATCCAATAGACGTGTCTTTGTACGCCGGTCAATAGAAGAGAGGGCTTCAGAGGCATGTACAGTGCCTACCATCAAACATGGTGGTGGTAATGTCATGGTTTGGGGGTGTTTTGGCAACAGTAAACCCGGCAATCTTGTGAGGATAACCGGAAAATTAAACAAGGAAGGCTATTTAAAAATTCTCCAAGATTCTGCCATACCCAGTGGACTAAGTCTCATTGGTTCTGGATTCATTTTTCAACAGGATAATGATCCTAAGCATTCGTCTAAATTGTGCCAGAACTTTTTAAACAAGAAAAAAGCTGAAAACATTTTAAACATCATGCAATGGCCATCTCAATCCCCTGATCTTTCTCCCATTGAACTTGTTTGGGATGAACTTGACAGGAGGGTGAAAAGTCGTTGTCCTACGAGCTCAGAACATTTGTGGCAGCTATTAGAGAACGAATGGAACAAATTAGATAAAGATTATTTTAAAAAATTGATTAATAGAATGCCCAGAATATGTAAGAAGATTATAAAGGAGAAAGGTGGACACTTTGATGAAGCTAAAATTTAATCTAATTTACCATTGTATATTATTTTTTTATTTTGTTTAAGTTAGTTTCTGTTTGTTCTTTATTTTTTTATCAATACATTTAAATTTAAATGACTTAGTTTGGTTTTATTCGATTTTACCTTGCTGCTTCCAAACTTTTGGACGGTAGTGTATGTCTAACCAGCGTGGTGTAGCAGGACAATTTTACCTCTTAATGTGGAAGATGGTTGAACCTAGTAGTGGGACATATATGAGCTGATATGATGATGACGAGCTTAATGTTTGTGTAGAGTAATATCTGTCGTGGTATTAGTAGATCATATGATAATATGTCGCGTCATGCTTACAGGATACTTGCTTTTTACGAAACTGATATAAACTATTACGAAACTGATATAATACGTAACTATGTTTAACATATCTACCTATTGCACCAAATTGCCTCCTAACCTTAGTTCATATGTAGTTTGGTGGATGAACCAGGCATTAGACCGCTACCTTCAGAGAGGCTGCCCGTCTAAGGGTGATGGTTCAGCCCCTAACAGGGTAACCCGCCGGACCGGCCACAGATGTCAAGGCAATCCCAGTGGTTGGCCTAATAGCAATGGGGAAGGTAGGTACACATTGTTTTATGGGGGCTCTTTCGTTGACAGATCGGTCGAGGTATGCCCAGACTATAGCCAGCCAATAAAAAAAGCTTAGTTTAAGCATATTTTTTTTCTGTTCAATTGACTCTTCATCTTCGTGTTAACTAAGCTGCATTCTCGTGAGACCGACTGCGTCTAAACTAACCAATATCTGAATGGTAACGAAGCCCTAGGGCCTACTAGTTAAAGATAAAAGCAAAATTGACAATACGAGTGAAATAATCTCCACTATTTGAAATAGATACGCTTGTATATTCGTAGTTCAAAGCGAAAAGCAACTGATTGTAGGCGCTACGGCGACATAGTCCCGTCATTACTTTGGCTATATCCAACTATCTATGAAGCATTATATAGTAAAATATGTAGGTATTTATATCTATGGCTGACATACGGTGAAAGAAATTGACAACTTACCATTTTTGAAGGACTTTAAAAAAAAAGAAGAGGGTCTCAGTTCGAGTGTGAGAGTTTTTTTATGGCTTATCGTCGCAAATGAGCAAGCATCAAACCTGATGGTAAGTGTCTGCCGCCCATGGACCTTTAAAATACCAAGGGTACAAGTAGGCCGCTACCAACCAATACAAGCCCCAAATCCAACCAGTTGAGCTTCCGGCTCTCTCGCTCACCGAACGAAGCGCAATAGCACATTGCCATTACTCAGACGTCGATTTTTTGCGAGAGTGTGGTACTATCCCGGACGGACCGGCCCGCGACTGCAGACAGAGAACTGACAACAGCATGGTCCTACCACTGAAGAAACTTTTTTGTTTATGGACTAAATAAAATCGTTAATTTCTTGCTATTATCCCAATTATTTGGCGTTAACGCAATATGTATTTCTCTTCTATCGTATTACATATTGCAAAAAATTGTGGCAATAGTTTTATGACCGGCCTGCCTGAAGTTAACCCTCCTTGGAAATGTAATTGTTAACCAAACGACATAAGGTGGAGTTGACCCAAGTCTATATAAATCTCTTAATCGTCTTGGGACATCCACGAACAAAGTAAAAGTTGGTAGTATTTGTGGCCGCTACCACATAACAAATGCACCAATTTTTTTTCTATTGGAAATGTTATGGTATGTAATTTTTTAAAATCATTTTCGTTATTCCCTTTATCTTCAGATAAGTTATCTGTTAGTTAGCTTTTACAACAACCGCGGGAAAGTATTTCCTCGTCGCCACAATGAAACGGAGTCGGAACATATACCTAATATGAAAAAACTTTATAATAAAAATAAAAATATTGTTTATTTATGGTTTCTGTGTGTAAATGTTTACATATTATAGATGGCTTCAAAGAAACAATATTGCAAAACTTACAAGTTATCATATATCAAATAACGAATAGATAACGGGTAAGGTAACCTTTGGTGTAGCGACTTCTTTACTTTTCGAAAGACTTTTTTTTTGGTATTTTATTTGAAAACTCTTATAATATCCACAAAATCATTTGTATGGTGGTGGACTAAATATAATTTTGAATTATGACTTTGGTGGCTTTAAAATCTAGACATGCGGTAGCCAGGGTAGTAACAAGGGTAAACATGGTTGTAGATTAACTTACGTGAAAACTTACCAAAAGTCAAATGTTGAGGTACATTAATTAGATCATAAGTTATTAAGTTTATGTCAATAATTCGACTATGAAAATATAAAAAGTCATCTATACTATCTATACTAATATTATAAAGAGGTATAGTTTGTGAGTTTGTGACGTTGTAGGGGGTAATCTCTGGATCTACTCAACCGATTTTGAAAATTCTTTTACCAATAGAAAGCCACGTTATTTGTGAGTGACATACGCTATATATTTTACTAGAAAAAATACGGTTCCCTACTAAAACTTTAATAATGTAAACCAAGGTACGAAAAAACTTGCCATAAAATATCTTTCGTCGCAATCGCTGCGGAAACTATGAATGTTAGAATAAAAAAAAAAGTTCTCGATTGCAGTTATGTCAATATAACTATTTTTTTTAAAGAAATGTTAACAAAAATCAAACCATGCCTAAAAGACCACGTTATTCATGTCTTTGTATTAATCCTTATCCAAATAAATTATTTATTATTTAAAACTATTTCAGTACCAGATGATTACTTTTGGAATTATTAAAATCGGCTATTGCATTCAAGAGGTATTACGAGTATAAAAATGTCAATCTAAAAAAAATGCTACTAATATTATAAACGCGAAAGTTTGTATAGGTGTATAGATGGATGGATGGATGGATATAGATATTTGAGTGTTTAAATTAAAAGACTGTTCCCTTTTACTGTTTATAATTTGGACGAATAGTTAGAAATAATACGACGTAGGTATGGACCCGCAACTGTGTATTAATCTATTGAGTGATACTTCTATTCGACGATTTTTCTATTGCTTTATCAGTAAGAAAATTTGATCTTTAATAATTTTAGATAAATTCGTTTTTTACAGTATGTTTTTTTTTGCTTGCATAGTTTAAGAGATAATTTAAAAATAAAAATTTAGCACAAGTAGGTTACTACAGAGCTAATTTTTTTTTCTAAACACTCGCTAATTTTGTGGCCGGCCCGGCAGAACATATTCCGTTCACTGTTCACAGAATGTATTCCGTTCACTATTGGGCGCCTACCCCACATATGAGACGAGTGCCACAATCGCTACCCTTAGTCGGCTGGTTAGTAGAGCAATGAAGTGTTATAAGTATAACTGGTAGAGAATGCCTCCGGCATTAAGTCCGCCATTGTACTTGTTGCATGAAGTTTAATAAATAAATAAAAAATAAATAAGTGTCCTAGGAGGAGGCTGCAGCGCATTCCGCTGATGAGAACAAAACGCTCAAATAAGGAGTGGCGATAATTATATTCTTATCCCATCGCCATACATAAAATATAATATTAAAGGCAGAATAATTTGTAGTATGAATGGAAATACAAAACCACGCTGAGTTTCTATAGTTCAACCTACTTTGAACAACCTTTTTTTTTTGGTGACCGTCTATGGTATATAGTCACAATCCATCCGGGGTGACGGAAGGGGCAGCGCGCGACCACTTAACCTGCCGTAGGTGTACCTGTCTACACCGTGCGGGTGGGCTACCGCAACCGGGTGTTTGTCAGCGGTGGCCCGTCCCGCGGGTTACTCTTTTGGGTATCACTTCGAGTCGAAGCTCTGGCAGCTTTCGCTGTCGAGGCGTCTCCAGTGAACCTCACTACGGGTGACGGCCTAATCTCCGTCCAATCATCTGCGGCCTTGGCTATAGCGGCATCTGGTGCAGTTACTCACGCCTAACTCACCGCTGGCAGAGTGTATCACCTTAGAGGATTTTGTCATTTTGTGTTGGGTCGATACAACATGTACTTTTCTTTCATAACACATATCGTAAAACTTATTGTATATCGTAAAACTCCTACCAGACGTCAACCCTCCTTGGGAATGTAATTATATATGGACCACACGGCATCAGATAGAGTTGGCCCAAATCGTTATAAAGCTCTTAGTCATATTTTACGATATCTACGAGCAAAGTAAGGGTTGGTAGTATTCCTAGCCGCCACACAGCTTCTATCTTTTATTTATATATTTATTACTAAAATATAATGTGTTATTTACGAAGGTATTTTAAACAATATAATATATATAGTATTGTTTTTTATCCAATTAAATACTTACATTAGACGCGGTGCATTTAATATAGATCAAAAGGGATTTTTACAGTAAATTATTAAAGTAGGCATAATATCAAATATCTTTGAAGGTATTAGACATTGAAAACGCGGGTCAGAGGGACCAAAACCGAAGCGAAGCGAGGGCGGGTCGCTAGTATTAAATATAGTAGTAATACTGCAGCGGCCAGCAAATGAGGCATCGATAGACGAACGCGTAAATGTGGGCCGAGGCGAAGCCGAGGCACACGTACGTAAGTCCATCAATGACTAGTTGTGGCCAAGGCTTGTATAGTACTTTTCTCAAATAATGCGTGGAAATTAAAACTAAGTTTTACTAAGTAGAACTGACTATACATGATGAATAACGAACAACATTTTTCACGCGCTGAAGGGTTCATTTGTTTTTTTCTTTGATTATCAAACAGGTTTCTTTTTCAAGCCAGTTCAAAATTTAAATAAAACTCTGATAAGTTGCCTTTTTGATTGCCATGTTTTGGAGTAAATCGTTCCATTTTTAAAATACACGGTAGATATGAATTTACATGTATATTTATTTGGCCGCTAAAACACGACAGATATGGATTTTCTTACATTTTTTGCCGGCCGCTGCTCGCATGTATTTGGTCAGTACAGCAGTTTTGATTTATCTCGAAGAAGGTTGTCAAAATAATGCTCAAATTTCCAAGCATGTTTGAGAAAAACTTTTTTCTAGTAGAAAGAAAAAATAAAATTATGTTTTAAAATTATTGGAAAATGTTATACGTTCTTCTAAAATATATTAGATATTTTAAGATTATCTATAGAACATGGCACCCATTTTGATCTTAAATATTATATCGTATATTATAAAGTGTTCGAAACGCCGGGACGTTAAAAATCGAAAACAAACGCGATAAAATCCGGAAAAATAGTTTTATTTCAAACGTAAATGTGTAATAACAAGAGACTATCGGTGTCAGTTATGTCTGATGGGAAGTTCGACGAGTGTTAAACCGCATAGTCATAAAATGTACCTATATATATAGTTTACTCTCTAAAGGAATATGAACGCCTACGGTTATTAATTAACATAACTAGTACAATGTCACAAATTATACTCCACGGAATGATTAGAAGATTAGAAGCTATCCGCGTAGATCCTTAACACACTTATTAAATTGTAAAGTTCCCTGGATGTGTTAGAAGCACACTTGAGAATTGGTTAAGTTAATATTTCTCTATGTTCAAACCACGGGTTGTCAGCCAGAGGTGGGGTTTTAGGGTTACTGTTGTTTTTTATATCTCGTCAATCAGTTTTACGTCTGACAAATAATCTTCTATTGTTTTTCACATTTAGATTGCATAAAGAATACATCATCATCATCATCATCATTCTCTTGCTCTTATCCCAATTACTTAGGGTCGATGTAATATGTCATCCTCTTCCTACATATTGCTAGTTTTTTTTATTTTTTTTACCCCTGCACTAAGGAAATGATCTGTGTGGTGACGGAGTAACAATACAATTCAACATCCTCTATCTTACCCGTGGGTGATCGTAAGAGACGACTAAAGGATATAAAACGCATATAACATCTATGCAAGATAAGGAAAACTCGAAACAAAACCCTATACCAAGACGTCTGACCAGCGCGGTATAGCAGGTTAATTTCCCTCCCATTACGGTGGAGGCCCGAGCCCAACAGTGGGACATATATGGGCTGTAATGATGATGAGGACTAAGGCAATAATTCTTGTATTGCGGGGGACTTTACAAACATATAATTAACGCAGACAAATTACAATCAGACTCAGAACAAAACTTTGTGGATCGATCAAAGTATTGTCCTGCGTAGAAATCGAACGAATCGAAGTCGGTACCTTAACCACTACGCCATCTGTATAGTCTAAAGTTATTGGCAATAGTTTTATGACCGGCCGCCTGCCTGACGTGAACTTTCCTTGGGAATGTAATTGTTGACCAAACGACAACAGGTGGAGTTAGCCCAGGTTAATATAAAACTCTTATTCATCTTGTAGACATCCACGAGCAAAATAAAGCTTGGTAATATTCGTAGCCGATATCACACAGCGATATAATATGAATGCATAATAGTATTATTTCATGCATATTGTTGTTGTTTTATGTTCCTGAATACTTTCCAATATGCTTTAGGCCATTGGTAAGAAACAACTTAAAAATCGACGTTTATTAAAACTAATTACCCATAATATATAAAAAAACATCGATATATATATGTACTACGTACTTACTAGATTTCGCGTTCCGAACGCTTGCTTTGTTCGACTAAGCTGTACTGCAATCCGTACACCTTACTTTAGTGTGACTGCGACCATCATGGACTGTGGGTGTATACAGAGCAGCGTTGTTAATACGATAATTCGAATAATACCAATCAAAACTTGCACATGTGGATATGAATAAATATTCTTTATTTAACTAAGTAAAATGTGTTGTTGTTAAAGTGTACAAATAGGTAATAATATCGAATTAGCGCAATAAAAAAAAATATTCTACATTTAAATGTCACACCATCTTTGATAATAGACTAAAGCCCGCAGATGTTCAATTACACTGGTTGGAGGTAAAAATGTGTGACTATACACAGACTTGACGTAGTGTCTAGAAAGTATTTTTTTCATTTTTATATATTTTATTTTCCTTTAGTTTATGTTATCAGTTAATACTTATTTGTCAAAGATCAAACAGGTTGGTATAGGGTTCTGTTTCGAGTTTTCCTTCTCTTGATAGATGTTATATGCATATTATATCGTTTAGTCGCCTTTTACGATATCCACGACCAAGACAGGTAGTGATGAATTGTATTCTTATTCCGTCATCACACGGATATTCAAAACTATTGTCGTATGCTAAAGCAAAGTTTATATAAACATATAATAGTTCATTTTCTTTTATAATTTACTATTATTTTTATTTATTTAACTACTTAATAATACACTTTGAAATAGAGTATGCTGTATGAGTTCTAATGAATCTTTGTAGGTACAAAAACTGTGTCACTTCTGCGGTGTACAGTCTATAGTACCACGCTTTGTTACATAACGTTGAACGAAACGCGTAAGTGCGCATGAAATGCCTACATCTTACGACGTTTTGGTCGCGAGAAAATTACAACTATAAAGCGATCTAGCGCTGTGTGTTTCAATGTTCGCGTTAGATTACCTATTTATTCTTTTAGCGCTGCAGCGGACTTTAGTTTAACTGTTACCAAAATGGAACAAAATATTTATTCGGGATAGCTTCTCTATACATATAACTCTATGTAAAAAAATAATTTATTATTTTATTTATTCAGACTTTCGCCGTCTAATGGCGTAGTGATTAAGATACTGACCTATACCTAGTCTTGCCATAAATACTGTAACAAAGAAAAATATTTGATTATTGCAAATAACATTTATTACTTTTACAGCATGTTAGTTTAATACATAAATATAAAACAATTTAAAATATAAAAAAAAAACTTATTCGAAGTGTTGTAGCCAATGAAGACTTCATTGGCTGCAATACAGTCCTTTAAACGTTGAGGCCAGTTGTCAATAGAAGCACGCACTCTTGCCATGGGAAAAATTCTTCACTGCCAATCGTATGGATTGTTTTAGGGACTCCAAATTATCATGACTTTTAGTGCAACCGTACTCTCTAAAACTGACCATAAATCATAATCCAGCAGATTAAGATCGGGACTAGACGGTGGCCAATCTTCAGCTCTGATGGAGTCCGAAACGTTCGTTTCCAACCAAGACTGCGTAGAACGAGCTTTATGACCCGGCTCCAAGTCTTGCTGGAAGGACCATTCTTGGTTATTGACCATGATATTGTTAAGAGTCTTCACTACCTTCTCAAGAGTGGTACCTTGATACATTTGTGCCGATGTCTTGATACCTTTTTCACAAAAGTATGGGTCAGTCACTCCTTCATAGCTAATAGCCCACCAACAGAGATGTGACTTATCTAAGATACAAGTATCTGAAATACAGATAAAAGATACGTATTTCCATCTTGTATCTAAGATACTTTTTAAAAATTCGTCTTATATCTTGTATTTAGATAACTTTTGTTCGGTATCTTAGTATTTTATAAATACTTTTCTGATAAAATACTTTTAGTAATTAGCAGCAGACATTTATAAAATTATTAGTCCAACATCTCATTGATGTCAAACTGTGTCTTTCATAATTTTTAATGATATTATTTTAAAATCCGCGAGCAACTCAAAACAAATAATATCGCCATACAGTTTTACGAGACACGTGTTTCAAATGCAGTGTTGTTATTGGTTAATTTCATTTTAGGGGAAAATAATTATATAAAACTTTGAAAATAATTATAGTTATTTTAGCGTTATTTAACTAACATTATTTTTAGATTGAATTTATAGTTACATTAATAAGCATTGACATATAGCAAACAAAATTTAAAATCTTTCCTATTGTACAAAATGTATAAATGTATCAAAAATCACTTTAGAGGGTTTTGAAACTAATGTACTCAAGTAATCTTTCATTTCAGTGATGAACACGATTTATTCGTAAATAATATTAATGTCAATTATCAAAACTGAACTTAAATTCATTAAAATAAAATCTTGATTACTTACAAAAGTATTTTCATCTTAAGAAGTATTTAGAAGATACCTATCTTGTATCTAGTATTTCAGATACTATTGTCAAAAGTATTTTGTATCTGGTATCTCAAATACTTAATTTTAAAGTATCTTGCATTTTGTATTTCAGATACTTTGTATAAGTATATTTTGTACATCTCTGCCCACCAAACCATCACTGAAGTCGGATAATGCCCACGTTGCACTCTGTCTATTGTAATGTCCCCTCCACAATACAAGCATTATTTTTTACATTGTATTTTAAACTCCTTAACACAATGGGAATATACGGATATGTAGAAACGTAACATCCCTATTCGAACACGAATTGATATGAAGTTGATACTACTTGTCTTTCCTTTCATGTGGTGATGGAATAAGAATACAATTCACCACCCTTTATGGGTCATCTTACCCGTAGATGTCATAAAAGACAACTAAGAGTATAATATGCATATAACTTTTATGTAAGAGAAGGAAATCTCGAAATAACTTCGTACCAATCCGCTTAACCAGCATAGTATATTAGGTCAATTTTCCTTTTATCGTAGAGGAAGCTAGAGCCCAGCAATGGGACGTATGATGATGATTGCTTCTCTTCTTCTAACACGGGTGTAATGTACGAGAAATTAATGTTATTTCTGAATTTTACTAATCCAAATAAATGGTTGTGAATAAATAACAAATACAAAATCCAGGTAAGCTATAAATTGTACGGTAAAAATTAATATTGCACGCCTCATAAGCGAAGCGTTGAGGTCTTGCTCTACTTTCGATATATGAAAATCAAGCACTTTTCAAACCTAAAAATGATTGTATTTTTCTCACATTGCACTTATAGGATAATATTATTATACATATGTCAAGAAAAAACATTCGTCTAAACGTATTTAATATTTTTAAAAAGCAATTATTTTGTGTAAAGCAAGAAAAGAGTTGATTAAAAAAAATAATAGAGGACGTCGGATTTTTTTTTTTGTATCTGGCAGGATTACGACCGTAAAACTTAATGTATCAAAATATTTATTTATTTAAAAGCTTCATAATCGTAACGCGCTCTTTTTTTTTCGAAAATGGCTTGATAAGTCTATGTCGTTTAATTGCAATTAATAAAAAACTAAACTGCTTAGTCATTAGTGTATGTATACCTTATGAAAATTGGGTTCGTTTACATTTTTTTGTTCGTCCATTCGGACAGGTCGATCGGTCCATAATACAGCCTATCGTAAACGAACAGCTATGTTTAGTACTACGTCGAGAACGGCACGAAATTTATCTTTCATATTCATTTATAATATTAACTAATAGTAAATGATAAATAAAATAATAATAAATTATCACATGTCTGTTAACTTCAGTATCATAAAAAAATTGTATTTTTTTTATTTTCCCTAACTTTTTGAAGTGAAACTTTTTTATCGACGAATGGGAGAAATTTTATATTGTAACGTTTTTCTGTTACGCGCTATATTTATTTTAAAGTGTAAAGCCCATGGGGGTTATACATATGGTGACGGAGTAAGAATATAATTCGCCACCCTATCTTACCCATGGGTGATCGTAAGAGACGACTATGGGATATATGCACAGATATGGCACATAACATCTTTGTAAGAGAAGGAAAACTTAAAACAAAACCCTATGAGTGAAGAAGGGGTAGGGAGAGAGGGAAGGAGAGTGAAGAAGGGTGAGGGAGGGAGAGAGAGAGGGAATGAGAGGGGAAGGGAGAGAGAGAGGGGTAGAGAGGGAGAGGTAGAGGGAGAGTGAGAAGGGGAAGGGAGAGAGAAGGGGGAAAGGAAGAGAGAAAGGGGGATGGGCGAGAAAGGGGGGATGGGAGAGAGAGGGAGAGGGGGAGAGGGAGAGGGAGAGGGGGAAGGGAGAGAGAAGGGGGAAAGGAAGAGAGAAAGGGGGATGGGCGAGAAAGGGGGGATGGGAGAGAGAGGGAGAGAGGGAGAGGGAGAGGGGGAGAGGGAGAGGGAGAGGGGGAAGGGAGAGAGAAGGGGGAAAGGAAGAGAGAAAGGGGGATGGGCGAGAAAGGGGGGATGGAAGAGAGAGGGAGAGAGGGAGAGGGAGAGGGGGAGAGGGAGAGGGAGAGGGGGAAGGGAGAGAGAAAGGGGGATGGGCGAGAAAGGGGGGATGGAAGAGAGAGGGAGAGAGGGAGAGGGAGAGGGGGAGAGGGAGAGGGAGAGAGAGAGAGAGGGAGAGAGAGGGAGAGGGAGGGAGAGAGAGAGAGATCATAAAAACGTATCAATAAAAAAATGTAAAAAGAAACGATAATATTTTAAATAAACATCAATAAATTTTAAATAAATAATTTAATTAAACAATCTTCAGATGAATGCAGGAGAATGATGATGAAATGAAATCTTTTAAAATGTCGTGCCATTCTCAACGTAGTTGTAAACATAGCTATTCATTTACAATGCTTGCAGCTGATGATGAATAATCGCTGTGACTTCGTCGCTGTTATCGGTGCCGACCTGACGCTGCCGGCTGTCGCGAGGGCGATGGTCGACAGCGTCAGGAACTAGGACGCGGTCGCCGCCTTCTGCGAGGCTGTCATCTCGCGGAAGGAGGCGGCGGAACGGGTCCGGGAGGATTCCCGTGAACCGGGCCGCCGTCAGCGGCCGGGGCGGCGCAGGCGCAAATATCTGCGCCTGATGCCGCCCTAACCGAGGCTTCGGGTGATCGGACCGGGGAATTGTCCGATCACCCGACGTGAGGCCATCGCGTGAGGGCGACGCCCCGACGGCGAAAGCTGTCGGGGCGTCGACACGAGAGGAACCCGCAAGGATATACCGCCGGGTCGGCCACCGAAGTCAAAAATCGGGTACCGGTGGCCCGCCCGCACGGCGAAGAGAGGTGTTTGCAGGGTGGGTCCATGGGGTTGCGCGCCGCCTCTTCCGTCGCCCCGGGCCGATTTGCCGGGACGCGACCACATCCATGGTCCCACCTAGCGGAAAAAAAAAGCTGATGATGAATAATTGTAAACTCATGGCTGTATGGGATTTGTTTCCTTCATTTATGGCATTGACTAATAATAGTAAATGATAAATAATATAAAAATTATGAGGCGCGCTTTTGTATTTTCTAAATAATTTTATTGTTACTATAACATCTATGCAAATATTACCACCATTATTAGTAAAGGGATTTATTACGAATATAATTGTAACATAGTAATCGATTGAATTAAACGATAACCAGCGGCAATATATCATTATTTTAAAATGGCGAAAGAATCATAAAAGGAAGGGAGCTCAACCACTTCTTCACGATTAATAAATATATCGCACACTTTAAGGAAGGAAAGAGTACCTACATCAAGGGTGGAATAGGATTTAAGGAAGTTTTCTACTTCTACATGATGAGCAGCCTCCAGAACTTCAACTTGCAATTTACCGCAGAACTTCAAATATTTATTTGACATGTGTTTCACTTAAAAATCTAAACTAGTAATGAAATATACGTTTGCATATAAATCTCCCCTATTTGGTATACTCGTACACGTAGCCCGCCGAAATTCAAAATTTGCGATACTATTTGAACAGACCTCGTATCCATATACTAGAGGAGGTCTACGTCTAGCAGATGATAAAAGGCTGAATAATGATGATGATGATTTGATATATATACATTTTTATAGGTTGATAAACGCGAGAGTATCAATAGACTTTTTGAAAGGAAGCATTAATTTTAAAATATTCACTTATTTTTCATCGTTCAAAAGGTATAATTATTGCCAAAATGACATATCAAACTTTAACATTGTTGCAATGTTTAGAAAAATATTTCTTAATAATAAAAATAAATACAATCGAGAAAAAGTACATATAAAGATCCATGGAGGAATAGTAGATATGGAACTAGATCATACTAGACGCTATATTAAACGCTACATAAACCAAACTAGACGCTATATTAAACGCTAAAACAAACTAGACGCTATATAGAAATCATTTAAAATAAAATGTTAAAACATTAAAAATATTAAATTTTAATATTGATAAAAATATTATTTTTTTATTAAATTATTAGAGGTTGTGGCAGTAACTGCACCATTGAATAACCGCGACATATTGACAACTAGCTTCAGCCCGCGGCTTCGCCCGCGTAAAAGGTTACTTACCTAAAGTTTTTCATCCCCTATTTTCATTTTACCCCTTTAGGGTAATTTTTTTACTAAATTATAATATCATATTTATTTATATCTAATCAATAGCCTAAAAATAAGCTTCAAGCTACTGGCTTTAAAAATGACGATACCTCCTTGCAACTTTTTATCCCCCTTTACAACCTTTTTTTGCATTAAAAAGTATCCTATGTCCTTTATCAGACTCTAGACTACCTGTGTACCAAATTTCATTTAGATCGGTTCAGTGGTTTTGGCGTTAAAGAGCGAGAGACAGACAGAGTTACTTTCGCATTTATAATATTAGTAAGGATTCACTACAATTAGTTCCTCCATATCACGTTACATAAAATGTCATCCAAATTATTTAATAATAACACTTTAAAACATTAAAAATATTGAACCTCACTTGCCATCGCATAACGTGGAGATTATGGCAGTAACTGCACCATTGAATAACCGCGACATATTAACGATAAAATTGAAGGACTATAACACTGAATGATATTGAATATTTTACAAAATTATCACTTCTAGTATATCTTAAAATAGTTTCTCATTATATCTTAGAAATATATTCTCTAAGTTACATTTATGTAATTATCTATTAGACGAGTATAAATTATAGGGGAGAGTTGTTGGTTATAGACGTATATAAGTATTGGTGACATTAACTAATTACTTTTGTGAATATCATGTCATTGAGGATGAAAATGTAATTACAAGGGATATTGATTGAAGTAATAATTAATATGACATATGGTGCAGTTGTCTTTGTGGTAAGCATCAACTCGAGTTCAAGTTTGAATCTACCGTAGATATTATTTCAAAATTTTGTATTACATATACGATCATGAACTCTGTAAAATTACATATTGCAATAAAATTCGTAAAAATTGATTTATTTCAAATTTGTAATACTTCTGTAAATATTGTAATATTATGTAAATATTACAAATTTTAAATAAAATTATTTTTACGGATTTTATTGCGATATGTAACTTTATAGAGTTCATGATCATAGGAGGAATATCCTAGCAGGGTTCATCCATTTCACCTAGAAACGATACAGACGTCAACTGTACGTTTTCAGCGATCATTTCTCCCACTTACATGCAAGATCTGGAATTAACTACCTGCTGCTGTGTTTCCCGAGCGCTATGACATGTCCTTTTCTTGAACGGGGTTTAAGAAGAGCACTTTCTTCACGGTAGACAGCGGCCTAGCATGAACATGTAAAGAAAAAAAAATGGGCATGAACGCTGTAAAGTGTTCGAAACTTTGAGCAATTAAAAAAAATCATAAAAATAGAGTTTTATGTATATGCTTGTTATAATAGATTAGTAAAATCTGTTATGGTAAATGTACATTTTAACCAGTTTTCGAATATCTGTTTTTTATCATTTTTATAAAACCGTGATTTTTAATACAGAATATACATCAGTCTCTTTTTAGATCCAACATTAATGCAACATTTGAGTAGGCCTCCTTTATTGTGGTACAAAAATTACTTAGTATACAATCATGCCTGAGATGACAGGGTTTTCTTTGGTGACAGCCTTCTCTTGCAGTGAAATATCTTCAATAGTTGATATTTCACGGCACCTGGAATATAAGAAGCTGAAAGAATGTGTTGGTAAATTATATTCTTAATGATTTTCCACATGAAAAAAGTGCTTCTACTCGTATTTATTTTATTTACTAAGTAAAAGTCGGTAGTGGTATGTGATGGATGAATATCATAAATGTAGTTATGTAACATCTATATGCAAGAGAAGGAAAACTCGAAACAAAACCCTATACTAACACGTCTAACCGGCGTGGTATAGTAGGTCAATTTTCCTCCCATTATGGAGGAGGCTCGAGCCCAACAGTGGGACATATACGGACTGAGATGATGATGATGATGATGAGATGAGTTATGCCACATCTTACGAGATACTTCTATATTTCTATCCATATTGTCATCATCAATTATATTCCTTAAAGTTTTAAGTATTTAATCATTATAAACTTCTTCTTAATAATCCTCCATTGGCCCATTCATCAACTTTTCAATGTCCGTTGTTGGACATAGATCTCCTTATTGCGAACATAGCGTCTGCTGGTCGTGCTGGATAATTCAATGATGTCTAGCCAGTTTTTATGATTCCCATGGGAAATGGATAGTGATCAATTGTAATACACAACTTCTACTATCACTTATATTACAAAAAATATTAACTAAAATAACTTTTAATTTTTTTTTATTGTATGTAAACAATTTGGAGTATTTTATTGTCTCTTTTACATTTATAAATGAGTATATTATGGAATATATGGATCGTGGGTGGACTATGTCTCTTCTTTAGTGAAAGAGAAACGTGATAGAGCAAATATGAATGCAGAAGATAGGCTGACCAAAAACTTCGAGGGTAACACCAAACTCTTTTGGAGGGAGGTGAAGAAGTCTCGGTGTGGTTGGTCAGCCTTCAGAATGAATAAAATAAGGTCTAAAGGTGGAAACATTCTTACACAAACACAAGACGCGTTAAGCAAATGGAGTGAATATTTTGGCGATATGTATGCGGATACTCGAGTTGGCGCCGGTGTCGCATGTGGTTTAGTAGATCAACATTCAGCACCGGCGTCCTCCGATGGCATCAATATGGATGAAGTTGAATGGGCGATAAGAAGTTTGAAAAATGGTAAGGCAGCGGGCATTGATATGGTGTCTGCCGAGATGATCAAGCTTGGTGGCTGCTCTGTCTGGGAGGCGTTCCTGTTGCTCCTCAATTTGTGTTGGAGCTCGGTAATGGTACCCAGGGACTGGAATAGCGCAGTCATCGTGCCTTTGTTTAAAAACAAGGGCGCACGTTACGACACGTTATGACTGCGCAAATTACAGAGCCATAAGCTTGACCAGTTTGACAGCAAAAGTGTACGGTAAAATTATTGAAAGGAGAATGAGGATGGTGTCCGATGGTTTACTGTGCGAGACATAAGGAGGTTTCAGGAGTGGAAGGGGATGCATGGATCAAGTGTTCTCTCTCCGCAACATTGTGGAGAAGCATCTCGCTCTAGGTCAGAGGATTTTCTGCAGTTTTGTGGATCTGGAGAGAGCATTTGACACAGTTGTACGAAAGGAATTTTGGCACATTTTACCGGAGTATGGTTTTAACGGTAAACTGCTACTGGCTGTGCAGTCCAGTTTCATGGGCTGTAGAGCCTGTGTGCGGCTGAATGATGAAATGTCGCCTTGGTTTGACGTCAATATCGGCGTTAAGCAGGGGTGCATTCTGTCAGCCAGGCTGTTTATCATATATCTGGATAAATGTCTCCAAAGGTTGAACGATATGAATGTGGGAGTCCAGATGGGCGACTCAGTGGTCACTGGTCTGCTCTATGCAGATGATGCAGTCCTGCTGGCACAGTCAGCGACTGACCTGCAGACCCTAGTCGACACAATGACAGAAGATTGTAAGAAAAGGGGTCTCCGCGTGAATGTGAGCAAAACCAAAATAATGATCTTTGAAAGAGATGAAGCCAGAACAGATGTAAGAGTTAAAATAGGTAATGATGTACTAGAGCAAGTGGATGAATTTGTATATCTTGGATGTGGTTTTAGCCGAGATGGAAGGTACACCACTGATATAGAGCGAAGAGTGAATGCGGGAAATAGAGTGAACGGAACGTTGGGACTACTTCTCGGTAGCCACCACCTCAGCCAGAAGGCACGTGTAGCAATACATAACGCAGTGCTTGTCCCAACATTACTATATGGAAGCGAGAGTTGGGTTTGCAGAAAAGAGCATGAAAGCAAAATTAATGCGGTCGAAATGCGATCTCTACGGGAAATCTGTGGAGTTAGACTGACCGACCGCATTCGTAACGACAACGTAAGAGAGCGAGTAGGTATGAAATAGAGTTTTGGTGTAAAGATGCGAAAGGGAATGCTCCGATGGCTTGGACATGTGGAAAGAATACCGAACGTCTAGTTAAGAAGATATACAATGCGAAAGTGGAAGGATGTAACTATTGGAGGAGACTGAGACTCACCTACCTGGACCAGATTGGTCACGTACTGAAAGAAGGTGGAGTCAAGAGTCTCTGAAACCGGCGAGCGTGTATGAAGAGAATTATGAATGTTAAAGAAGCGAGTGAAGTATGCAAGGATAGAGTTCTCTGGCCCTCTGTTCTCTCTGCCTACCCTGCAAGGAATATGGCGTGATGATATGTATGTATGTATCATTATCATAGCCCTCATATGTCCCACTGTTGGGCTCGGGCCTCCTTCGTAATGGGAGGGAAATTAACCTACTTAACCAGTTTTCGAATATCTGTTTTTTATCATTTTTATAAAACCGTGATTTTTAATACAGAATATACATCAGTCTCTTTTTAGATCCAACATTAATGCAACATTTGAGTAGGCCTCCTTTATTGTGGTACAAAAATTACTTAGTATACAATCATGCCTGAGATGACAGGGTTTTCTTTGGTGACAGCCTTCTCTTGCAGTGAAATATCTTCAATAGTTGATATTTCACGGCACCTGGAATATAAGAAGCTGAAAGAATGTGTTGGTAAATTATATTCTTAATGATTTTCCACATGAAAAAAGTGCTTCTACTCGTATTTATTTTATTTACTAAGTAAAAGTCGGTAGTGGTATGTGATGGATGAATATCATAAATGTAGTTATGTAACATCTATATGCAAGAGAAGGAAAACTCGAAACAAAACCCTATACTAACACGTCTAACCGGCGTGGTATAGTAGGTCAATTTTCCTCCCATTATGGAGGAGGCTCGAGCCCAACAGTGGGACATATACGGACTGAGATGATGATGATGATGATGAGATGAGTTATGCCACATCTTACGAGATACTTCTATATTTCTATCCATATTGTCATCATCAATTATATTCCTTAAAGTTTTAAGTATTTAATCATTATAAACTTCTTCTTAATAATCCTCCATTGGCCCATTCATCAACTTTTCAATGTCCGTTGTTGGACATAGATCTCCTTATTGCGAACATAGCGTCTGCTGGTCGTGCTGGATAATTCAATGATGTCTAGCCAGTTTTTATGATTCCCATGGGAAATGGATAGTGATCAATTGTAATACACAACTTCTACTATCACTTATATTACAAAAAATATTAACTAAAATAACTTTTAATTTTTTTTTATTGTATGTAAACAATTTGGAGTATTTTATTGTCTCTTTTACATTTATAAATGAGTATATTATGGAATATATGGATCGTGGGTGGACTATGTCTCTTCTTTAGTGAAAGAGAAACGTGATAGAGCAAATATGAATGCAGAAGATAGGCTGACCAAAAACTTCGAGGGTAACACCAAACTCTTTTGGAGGGAGGTGAAGAAGTCTCGGTGTGGTTGGTCAGCCTTCAGAATGAATAAAATAAGGTCTAAAGGTGGAAACATTCTTACACAAACACAAGACGCGTTAAGCAAATGGAGTGAATATTTTGGCGATATGTATGCGGATACTCGAGTTGGCGCCGGTGTCGCATGTGGTTTAGTAGATCAACATTCAGCACCGGCGTCCTCCGATGGCATCAATATGGATGAAGTTGAATGGGCGATAAGAAGTTTGAAAAATGGTAAGGCAGCGGGCATTGATATGGTGTCTGCCGAGATGATCAAGCTTGGTGGCTGCTCTGTCTGGGAGGCGTTCCTGTTGCTCCTCAATTTGTGTTGGAGCTCGGTAATGGTACCCAGGGACTGGAATAGCGCAGTCATCGTGCCTTTGTTTAAAAACAAGGGCGCACGTTACGACACGTTATGACTGCGCAAATTACAGAGCCATAAGCTTGACCAGTTTGACAGCAAAAGTGTACGGTAAAATTATTGAAAGGAGAATGAGGATGGTGTCCGATGGTTTACTGTGCGAGACATAAGGAGGTTTCAGGAGTGGAAGGGGATGCATGGATCAAGTGTTCTCTCTCCGCAACATTGTGGAGAAGCATCTCGCTCTAGGTCAGAGGATTTTCTGCAGTTTTGTGGATCTGGAGAGAGCATTTGACACAGTTGTACGAAAGGAATTTTGGCACATTTTACCGGAGTATGGTTTTAACGGTAAACTGCTACTGGCTGTGCAGTCCAGTTTCATGGGCTGTAGAGCCTGTGTGCGGCTGAATGATGAAATGTCGCCTTGGTTTGACGTCAATATCGGCGTTAAGCAGGGGTGCATTCTGTCAGCCAGGCTGTTTATCATATATCTGGATAAATGTCTCCAAAGGTTGAACGATATGAATGTGGGAGTCCAGATGGGCGACTCAGTGGTCACTGGTCTGCTCTATGCAGATGATGCAGTCCTGCTGGCACAGTCAGCGACTGACCTGCAGACCCTAGTCGACACAATGACAGAAGATTGTAAGAAAAGGGGTCTCCGCGTGAATGTGAGCAAAACCAAAATAATGATCTTTGAAAGAGATGAAGCCAGAACAGATGTAAGAGTTAAAATAGGTAATGATGTACTAGAGCAAGTGGATGAATTTGTATATCTTGGATGTGGTTTTAGCCGAGATGGAAGGTACACCACTGATATAGAGCGAAGAGTGAATGCGGGAAATAGAGTGAACGGAACGTTGGGACTACTTCTCGGTAGCCACCACCTCAGCCAGAAGGCACGTGTAGCAATACATAACGCAGTGCTTGTCCCAACATTACTATATGGAAGCGAGAGTTGGGTTTGCAGAAAAGAGCATGAAAGCAAAATTAATGCGGTCGAAATGCGATCTCTACGGGAAATCTGTGGAGTTAGACTGACCGACCGCATTCGTAACGACAACGTAAGAGAGCGAGTAGGTATGAAATAGAGTTTTGGTGTAAAGATGCGAAAGGGAATGCTCCGATGGCTTGGACATGTGGAAAGAATACCGAACGTCTAGTTAAGAAGATATACAATGCGAAAGTGGAAGGATGTAACTATTGGAGGAGACTGAGACTCACCTACCTGGACCAGATTGGTCACGTACTGAAAGAAGGTGGAGTCAAGAGTCTCTGAAACCGGCGAGCGTGTATGAAGAGAATTATGAATGTTAAAGAAGCGAGTGAAGTATGCAAGGATAGAGTTCTCTGGCCCTCTGTTCTCTCTGCCTACCCTGCAAGGAATATGGCGTGATGATATGTATGTATGTATCATTATCATAGCCCTCATATGTCCCACTGTTGGGCTCGGGCCTCCTTCGTAATGGGAGGGAAATTAACCTACTATACCACGCTGGTCGGACGTGTTGGTATAGGGTTTTGTTTCGAGTATTCCTTCTCTCGCATAGATGTTATATGCGTTTTATATCCCTTAGTCGTCTCGTACGATCACCCACGGGTAAGATATGAGGTGGTGAATAGTATTCTTACTCCGTCACCACACAGAAAATATATTATTCACTTATGGCAAAGTTTTCATGTTTGAGCAAGTTCTTACTCTCTATATATAAATTGATAATATAAAAATAAATATACCAGGTATATAATTAAAAGTTCTCAGCAAATATAGGTATCCAATATTAAGTTTATTTTTATCAGCCATTTGATTAACACAATTCTTTCCTGTAATACAAATTAAAGTTCCAGGAAAGCACTAGTGAAAGGATCATCCATAAACAATGTTATCTTATAAATATAGTTTCATCATTATCTTAGCCAGTAGACATCAGGAGGGGAATTGACTTACCACGTTACTCAGACGTGTTGGCATAGGGTTTTATATCGAGTTTTCCTTCTCTTGAATGTTATTTGCATATTATGTCCCTTAGTCTTTTTCGACACTCATTGGCATGATAGGGGCTGAATTGTATTCTTAATCCGTCATAGAATATATACTTTTAAAATTAAGAAAGTAATGTTAATTAGTAATTAAGGTAATACACCTTGGTTCTTTTGCAAGTAGTATATATTTATATTATTATTTGTACGAGTTTCAATAAAGTACGTGCATTTTTTTTTACTTTTTCAAGATTATAATATCACCTTATTTTGTCTATACATGCTTATCCAGAAAGCACGAAATAGCGTAATAACAGAGGCTATAGTGGAATAAAATATTAAATCGACTTAGTACCATTTGAAATAAAATACTTTTTAAAGGATTCTGTCGCGTTTAAATTTGATTTTAAATTTTGCGAAGTTTCGAATATTTTACAGCGTTCATGGTTACGGAAGTATGTGAACGATGGAAAGTCTTCGAAACGTCGGAAAATAAAAATCTAATACAATCATGATAGAATCCGTAAAAATAGGTTTATTTATAATGTGTAATACCAGCGTAAACATAAGTACCATTTCTTAGGTTTCACATAAAAATAAGACTCGCCGAAAAACTTTTCCAAGTCACGACTTATGCGGTACTCCTCGACTTCATTAGATTACGGAACTTTATGTTGCAGACTTCAGAACTACGTTATATTATTTTGAGCCTGTATTGTAAAGTAAGGATTTAGTAATCTCATTATTATAATACATACATACATACCATCACGCCATGTCCTTTGCAGGGTAGGCAGAGAGAACAGAGTGCCTGAGAAGTCTATCCTTGCATACTTCACTCGCTTCCTCAACATTCATAATTCTCTTCACACACGTTCGCCGGTTTCGGAGACTCTTGACTCCACCTTCCTTCAGTACATGACCGATCTGGTCTAGTTAGATTAGTCTCGGTCTCCCCCAGTACCTACATCCTTCCACTTTCGCATTATTATAATAAAATAAATTTAATGGACCTAATTAAATTTATAGGATATTTTTCGAAATATTTATTGGTATATTTATTATAATATTTTTAATTCTCTAACACGCTATAAAAACTATTTTTGAAGGCAAAAACTTGGAGAGAATACTGTTATAATTATCATCTGAACAGATAAACGGATAACGGAGCGTTGGAGCAACTTCTCGGCAGCCACCACCTCAGCCAGAAGGCACGTGTAGCAATACATAACGCAGTGCTTGTCCCAACATTACTGTATGGAAGCGAGAGTTGGGTATGCAGAAAAGAGTATGAAGGTAAAATTAATGCGGTCGAAATGCGATCTCTACGGAATATTTGTGGAGTTAGGATGACCGACCACATTCGTAACGACGACGTAAGAGAGCGAGTAGGTATGAAAGAGAGTATTGGTGTAAAGATGCGAAAGGAATGCTCCGATGGTTCGGACATGTGGAAAGAATGCCGAACGAACGTCTGGTTAAGAAGATATACAATGCGAAAGTGGAAGGATGTAGGTACCGGGGGAGACCGAGACTAACCTACCTAGACCAGATCGGTCATGTACTGAAGGAAGGTGGAGTCAAGAGTCTCCGAAACCGGCGAGCGTGTATGAAGAGAATTATGAATGTTGAGGAAGCGAGTGAAGTATGCAAAGATAGAGTTCTCTGGCACTCTGTTCTCTCTGCCTACCCTGCAAGGGATATGGCGTGATGATATGTTTGTATGTATGTAAACTTCAAAATTGGGGTTGTAGTTCAAGATTAACCGAATTCAAGAGAATTCCAATTTATTTAAAGAACTATTTGAGTATCTAAAAGAACGGACGATATTCTAGGCTAAAACCATCATTCCACTACTGCGCCTAGATGTTTCTAAGAAGACTTATGTTTTCCATTTTTTGTCCTGCTATTGAAATTAAGATTACATGAAATCTGGCTGTGGCAAAAATACATATTTCGTCATACACATAACTGTTAATCTATTTTAATATGGTTTAAATAATCTTTCTTCGACGTTTCATAAAAATAACGCTATAATATAAAATAATGTAACATAATATACGGATGATCCTTCTCTTCAATAATTTTATTGCCTGTAGAAAGTTATATGGTTGCCGTGAACCGGTGATATATACAATTCATTGCCTGACAATTGTCACAATTAATTACAGAAAAAAAAAATACAATTAATGAACAATACGTTCCCAAAAGATGACCTGTTTGATTGATGTACACAGTGAAGTATTAGTACACTCCATTATTTTGCTATTAAATCTGAATGAGAGGCCTCGACTTTGGTTTCCAAGTCGATCGCTTTAATACTTTCTGTAAAGACATTATCACGAGGACGTGATTCTTTGTGACATATATACGATAAAAAATTCCCATGCTCGCGGGAGACCCGAAGCCGAACTGGTTGAGTTTGGGGATTGTAATGGTAGGCAGCGGCCTAGCTATGCCCTTGGTATATCAAATTTCCATGGGCAGTAGTGACACTTACCATCAAGTCTGCTGCTTGCTCGTTTACTACCATAAGTAATAAAAAAAACCTGTTATTTAGGTGGTTAAATCATCTTATCTCATATACGTGCCACTGCTAGACTCCAAAAACAGAAGAGAAATTGACCTACTACGCTCGTCAAATGGATTGATATAGGGTTTATCTGATTGGGAGCTGTCCTTCTTTTGCATAGATGTTATCTGCATATAACATTCCCTAGTAGTCTTTTAGGACACGCACGGGCAAGAAAGGGGGGTGATTAGCTGTATTCTAACTTCATCGTCACCACAGGGAAAGGAGGTTTATTTATTTATTGGTTATAGGATTCCCCCATAAGGACTACTTCCCTCGTGTTAGCTCGTTTTTATGCTTTTATAGGAGTGACACATTTAATTCTTAACCCGTCATCAAGCAGACAGGCGTTCATCATCGGAACCGGTAATGGAGGTCCGCCTAAATGGCGATAGGGAGATACGTGGGTAGGTTGTTAGTTGCAGTTGCCGTTTCTTCTGCTGCCACGGGCGATTTAGGCGTTGTATGATAGTTTGTCTCAAGGAAAAAGTCGTCTTTGTTTGACATCAATTACTAATATTAATTCATTAGAATTTTGTTACTGATTTATTTTGAAATAAAAACTATTGACTTATGCTTAGCTAACTGGTTATTAGGTGTACCCGCAGCTTTCCTCGCATTGATTTCGCAATTGATGTCATTTTTCACACTAATTGGGATCTTGCCGATGCCCGATGGAACGACCAGTTCATGTAGCTAAAATAATGGTCTTGGATTAAGTGAAATATTTTGTAACTGATAAGAGTAAGGAACGTGTAAAAGAATTTTTGTATTTTGTTTATGAGAGACAATAAAAGCGATATTAGGTACCTACTTTTAAATGCAAAACAGCCTTAGCAAAAAGAAGTATCTTAGGTATGGCTCCACGTGTTTATAACAAGTTACCAGAAGAAACGAAGTCCCTCGACACCATTCATTTTTTTTTTTTTTTTTTTTTTTATTACTTATGGTGGCAGACGAGCAAGCAGCACACCTGATGGTAAGTGTCACTGCTGCCCATGGACCTTTGCTATACCAAGGGTATAGCTAGGCCGCTGCCTACCATTACAATTCCCAAACCCACCCAGTTGGGCTTCCGGCTCTCTCGCTCACCGAACGAAGCGCAATAGCACATTGCCATTACTCAGACGTCGATCTTCTGCGAGAGTGTGGTACTACCCCGGACGGACCGGCCCGCGGCTGCAGACAGAAAATTGTCAACAGCGTGGTCCTACCACAAAAAATTTTAAAAGAAGACTAAAATTATTATTGACCAAGAAATGTTATTATAGTATTGACGAATATTAAAACGATGAATTTATATGAAATTATAAAAATAATTGCAATTTTGACATTAACTAAGCATTGGAATCTAATTTAAAAGTTGTCTTATTTTTGCTATGAAAATTTATTTTTTATTATTATTTGAATTTTAATGTATGAATATTAACTATTAACAAAATTTGTACTACTAATATTTAAAAAATGACAGTGTCATGACATTAGTAGGTACTAACTATTAAAAAAATTACAATGATCTCCATCATAAAATTTTATCACCATCAATCTACAATCATGTTGTATTACCTTATATAAATTTATTTTATATAAATTTATAAATGATTTGATTTGATAATATAGAAATTAATTCTGGCTGGTCATAAGGAAACTTTAGACAGGGTGTGTCGTAATAACGGTGGCCCACCCATATAGTGTTGAGAGGTACGTGTACAGCAAACCACGAACAGATCACCGCACTGTCGGAATGTGACCATAACATAGTCTGCCTCAATAAAAAAAAGTGTGTCGTAAAAAAAATATCAAAATTAAGACAATACCCACCTATCAGGTTCAAATGGAGTTTCAAATCATTCATGAATCTGTAGCTATTTATAAAAACAGCAATAAAAAGTCATCAAAATCTAGCCAGCCGTGCCGTAAACAGCATTTAAGAAGGAATCAATTACACACACGGATGGCAATATATTGGTTAACACATGAGAAAAGGTAATTGAATCTATAGTGCAGTATGAAAATAAAGATATCTTTCTATCTCTAAGTCAAATAATATTCGAAACACCGTCCTCGGTGAATAAAATGATAATTAAAAAAAAGTAATTTATGGAAAAATAAAAAAATATATTATATTTCAGTTGATTGCTTCTTAAATACTGAACATAGACTGATGATTGTTTAAAAAAATTGTATGTTCGAAATGTTTTATTGTTAGTGAATCACGCCTAATTATTAAAAAAGACATATTATTTAAAAAAAATAAAAAAAATCTAATCTTGATTTATATTTCTATAATGTCAATGTCCTTTAATCTTATAACGACCTGGGCCGACTCCATCTAATGCCGTTGGTCAAGAATTGCTTTCCCAAGGAGGGTTGACTTCGCGGCCGGTTATAAAACTATTGCCAATAACTTCTACAATATGTGCTATGAAGGAAGGGTACATAGTGTATCGACCCCAAGTGATTGGGATAAGAGTAGGAGAATGTCGATGTCGTTTATTCTCTGTAAAATCGAATCATATATCTTTGCTTTTCTTATCATTTTATCCTACAGGTTTTAGGTTCAGTTTAGGGTACAGGGTTAATATCGTATAATAATGTATTTATTTCTGTTAAATGAATTTTAAAGATAAATCTATGATTGTTTGTCATATAAACAAATAGGATAATGGTATTATAATTTCAATAATATTATATTAACTCTTTATTGCTATAATTTAGGGTTTATGTTACATCTACGAATACTATTGTAAAATTTTGTAACTTCATAAATATCTGTATAAAAATTAAGAAAAAGATTGAGTTAATACAATACCACGACACTTAATAACATTAAGATTAATGGCAATTATTATTTTATTCACTAGGGACGGTGCAATATTTACGAATTTATAGTTAAAAATTGCTCATAAAATAAGTTAAGCTCGCAAAATAAGCTAAACTACAAGAAAATCAAGCATGGAAATTATAATCGCGCTGCGCCGTTTCGTCAGCTGCGTTCATTGTACAACAGCCCCGATCATATAAAAAGCCAGACAGCTCTGTGACGGAACGCAGTCAAGCCATACCTCCTTAGGTTTCGAACGTTACCGAACGGGGAATTTTGAATTTCGAATCCAACCGATTTAGATTACTGTTTGTTTTTAAATTACAATCTATTTTGTGGAGTTTGTGACGTCACCAAATTTTGATTGCTTACTTGTAATTGCGAAAGGTGAGTGTTATTTTTGTATTTCTTTTCCATTGATGGAATTAATTGAATGGATTAATTTTTTGATTTAACATTTCGTATGATGTTTATCTAACAGGATAAATATATTAAATTCATTTTCATATATATTGATTTATTGCATTAACTTTGAAATGGTAATTTTAAACCAAAATAATCAAAGTCACAGTTTGATAAGAACCAAACTTTTACAGTACTCTTCATTAGCTAGTAATTTTGAATTTTTAATGTCGATAATCCATTTCAGTTATACTAATAATTCTACTAATGGTCTTCGATAGTGGAGTGGTGCTTTTCGAATTCAACGTGCGCACGATATTTTATACTATTTTTTACTGTGTATATCATTCCCTCATTTATTATTTGTAAAAGATATCAGATTTTCGTGTGGTGATGGACTAAGAATACAATTCAATAGCCTTTGTCTTACCCGTGGATGACACAAAAGACGGCTAAGGGACACAAAGTGCATACAATATCTTTGCAAGTGGAAGGAAAACTAGATTTAAACGCTATATATATATATATATATATATACCTCTGACCAATGTGGTAGCTGAATTTCCATCACAGTGTGATTTCCATCCAGTGGGGGAGCTCGAGCCCAGTAGTGTCAGCCACGTATGCTACGATGGTAAAGATAAAAAGATATGGGTTTTAATTCTAAATAACTGTCTGTCTTTCTTTGACTGCACAGATGGCGTTGTGGTTAACCGACCTTCCGTGCCAGTGCCGTGGGTTCGATTCCTACGCAATACAATACTTTGTATGATCCACTAAGTATTGTTATGAGTCTGGGTGTAATTTGTCTTCGTTAATTGCATGTTTGTAAAGTCCCCTCGAAATACAATGATTGTTGTCTAAGTATGGAGGTCTTAAAAAAAATACTGAATTTAATTTATTTAAATGTTTCATATATAAATAAAACCATTAATTTCGAACATCCGGATAATTGAAAATAAAATAATATTACATATTGACTGCTATATCGAATATATTAAATATTGCTGTCAGCCAATAGACCATATTGAAATTCCCTGCAACCATTAAATAAAGACATATTATTATCCATAAATATGTAATATTAAACTGCTTACTTAATGGTGCGTTCGTTGACATCTTGTTTGTGGTACGGGAATATTAATCATCAAAGCAACTAGACAGAGCGTCTTAAAGACACGATAGATGCAAAACTTTTTTATTACATAGAAACAATATAATCACTGTTAAATATTATAACACAGTGCATCAAATTGAGCCAATTCTGATGCCGTCTGGTCCACATTTATATTCATAAGAAGGGTTGACTTTAAGCAGGCAGTGGTCATAAAACTGTTGCCAAAATTTTTACAATGTTTACGGTGGAAAATGAGTACATATTACATCTAGTACTTGGGATAAAAGCTCACCCAACAATCCTGGAAAAATTGTCATCTGCGACTATCAACTAATTCATAAAAAAGTTATGAACTTATAATGTCAATGTGTAATTTAATCTATAAAAAAACTAATACCGTTTAAAATAATAAAAAACTATTTTTACGGATTCTATCGCGTTTGTCTTTGATTTTTAATTTTCTAACGTTTCGAACATTTCACAAAATGAAGTGTTTGAAACGTTCGAAAATTAAAAATGAAATATAAACGCGACAGAAATCGTAAAAATAGTTTTAATTCAAATGTGCAATACTCGCATAAACATTAGCAATATAATTCTATAGTTTTAAACTATGAATATTTAAAAGTGACTAGCACTCTTGTGGTGTCCCATATAGCATCCCATGTCGCTTAAGCTCTTTTTCTCGCGAAGTTTTCTTCACACAAAAAATTCACAGATCCGATATTCAAAGCGTATAAAAAGTTTTCATATAAAAATATTTAAAATCGGAATACCAATCAACGTACAGACGTTCAGTATTGGACACTGGTTTCTCTAAGGGAAGATAGAGCCTTAGTCATGCTATCAATGAAATTGCGCCCGTAGCTGGCTTTAGTAGTTTCTCATTAGAATGCTGCTGTCAATTTAATTTAGTGTATCTGATAAGAAAATAAGGAGACGCGTTGTATTTTTAAACCATACACAAGTTTCACATAAACAAAGTTTTTAATAAATTAATTTTAGTACCATATTTTTTTTATTGCTTATGGTGGCAAACGATCAAGCAGCACACCTGGTGGTAATTGTTACTGCCGCCCATGGACCTTTGCAATACCTCGGTATTTAGCTATACCTACCCATAGGTATAGCTAGGCCGCTGCCTACCAATACAAATCCGAACGAAGCGCAATAGCACATTGCCATTACTCAGACGACGATCTTCTGCGAGAGTGTTCTGCCGCGGATGGACCGGCCCCCGGCTGTAGACAGAAAACTGTCAACAGCGTGGTCCTGACACTGCTAATACCATATATAATAATTTTTGTTTGATGACGTAGTAAGAATACAATTCACCACCCTCTATCTCGGCCGTGTTATAAAAAACGACTAAAGTACAGGTAACATCTATGCAAGATAAGGAAAACACGAAATAAAATCTTACTGGCTTACTATCTACCCGTCTGTCCAGCGAGGTACAGTGTATCTATTTCCCTCCTTTTGTGGAAGAGGCTTGAGAGTGGGGCATTTACGGGCTGAGATATCATCATTCTCCTACTCTTATCCCAATTACTCGGGGTCGATACATATATGTACTCTTCTTTCATAGTACATATTATAAAAGTTATCGGCAATAGTTTTATGACCGGCCCCCTGCCAGACGCCAACCCTTCTTGGGAATGTAATTGTTGACCAAACGGCATCAGATGGAGTTCCCCAGGTCGTTATAAGGCTCTTAGTTATCTTTTACGACATCCACAAGCTAAGTAAGGATCCACCGAAGTTAAAATCGAGTACCGGTGGTCCGCTCGCACGGCGAAGAGAGAAGGTTTTACGGTGGGTCTATGGGGTCACGCGCCGCCTTTTCGTCACCCCGAACCGATTCAGCGGGGCGAGACGCACCCATAGCCCACCAATAAAAAAAAAAAATAAAAAAAAAAATAAAAAAAAAAAAAAGGTAAGTAAGGATTGGTAGTATTCGTAGCCGCCACCACACAGTTTATTTACGTGCTGAGATAATGACAATGATATACTAATACTTACTAATTAATAACAAAAAAAAAAACAAAAAATGTCTGTGTCAGATCTCACATATTAGGGTGCCAAGCGTGTTAGTAAAAACTTAGATTATAATTTTAATACAGTGCCTAATTAATTTAAACCATATTAAACACTGTAAATTAATAATTCGCTATTCTAATCTCATTAATATTGTATCACCGAATGATAACTTTATTATTTAAATAGGACTAGAATATAATGATTTCTGATGTTTACGCGAATATTACACATTTGAAATAAAACTACTTTTACGTATTCTATCGCGTTTGTATTTGATTTTTAATTTGCGAACGTTACGAACACTTTAGGGGACGTCCATTAATCACGTGATCTTCTTTTTAGCATTTTTAAACCATGGTGATACAAACTGAAGAAGTGCTGTAACAAATTTAATTAGAAAAAAAAATTAGAAGGATTCGGAAGAATTCCAAACACCTTCCTACGCAAAGCGAGGTACATGAAATTGCAATTATGCAAGGATAATATACATTTTTAAAATCTCATCCATCCATGCACACAAGTCGTCTTCTTTTGGACACAGCACTTCTTACACTTCAGAATAATGGTGTCTGCTCAATGTTTATTAAATAGCTTGGCGGTCACAGGTTATATTGTGTGTTTCTCAGGAGAATGCTGAGATTCCTCAACTAATCCCTCATTCAGTTTTACGACTCAAAGGTTTCGCATTGTACTCTAAACCCATTACCACTTATTATTATTTTATGATGGATTGATTCAAATCCTTTTTTTAGTAGGTAATAGTCTAGGCAAATGCAAATCAAATAGATGCAAATCCTACTAATACTATAAATGTGAAAGTTTTGTGAATATATTTTCGGATATTTGTTAATCAATCACACGAAAGTGTTCTCCGTATGGTGACGGAGAGAATACAATTCACCACCCCCTATCTTACCCATGGGTGATCGTAAGAGATGAGTAAGGGATATAAAACGCATATAACATCTATGCATGAGCAGGAAAACTAAACCCTATTACCAACACGTCCGACCAACGTGATATAGTAGGTCGATTTCCCTCTCATTATGGAGGAAGCTCAAATCCAACAGTAGCACATGTATAAGCTGAGGTGATGACGATGATGATGAATTACACGAAATCGTTCAATGGATTTGGATGAAAATCGGTATATAGGAATGAAGATTGGTACATAGGTTACCATATAGAAAATAGTTTTTTTTTTCATTGCAAAAACTATATATTATAAAATGAGCAAATTATTGTACAGCCCTTAAATTAAAAGAAGCAAAGTGTCTATTGAAACCTGATCAGTGTAGGGTAAGTTGAAACCGCGGTGAAATTGATGTTCGCAGTATTATAGTTATAGATAGTTATTATCTGTGGTTAAATGAAAACGTATACATAGTTTAAATACATATAGATTGAAACGTATACATATTTTAATTTTTTTTTTATTTGGGTCTACTCCCACCACACATTCACACCTCTGTAACTCCTGTAAGCCAGGATTCACAATGGTCTACATATAAGACACCGAGGTTTGACCCTCGGAAAGTCCCGGGCAACGCTTTTAACTGTTTTGGAACCCGCAACAAATTTAATTAGAAAAGAAAAACAGGAGTTGAAAAAAATTCACTTACCTACCTCCTATGCAAAGCGGGAGACATGAAGCAAAAATTGGCTAATAGGCCAATAGATAAGAGGATGTACTGATACGTGAAGCGCAGCAGTACAGCACCACGGATATGGCAACGCTTATGGGGCCTATATGTAAGCCTTAACATTGATTGCAACAATAGGTATGGCAGAAGCGCCTGAACGCACGAGGGATATTTTAAATTCATGAAGATATAATAGTTTTTTTATTATTTTTTTTTTTTTTTAATTTTTTTTTTTTTTTGACACCACCCTGCACTAAGGAAATAAACCTTGTATTGCGGGGGACTTTACAAACATGCAATTAACGCAGACAAATTACACCCAGCCTCAGAACAACACTTTGTGGATCACACAAAGTAATGTCCTGCGTGGGAATCGAACCCACGGCACTGGCACGGAAGGTCGGTATCTTAACCACTACGCTATCTGTGCAGTGAAGTTTTATTTTGAAATTAATTCCATTTTTAACATATCATCAATATTAAGCCTCTGAGTGCATACATACGCACACCAAGTGTCGTCGATTTTATTCCCACGCAGGACAATACTTTGTGCGTTCCTCATATTGTTGTTCTGAGTGTAGGTGTAATTCGTTTCCATTATATTTTTGTAAAGGATTTCTATTTTTAACACCCTGTTGGATGTTAAAAAGTCCTTGTATTGCAGCAAGATGTTTAAAAAAAGTCTCTAAAGTAAAATTTACATAAAAGATAGGTACTATTACTGCTTTTCTGCCTAAATACGTTCCAGTGTTGTGTATGACTTTCTTCAAATGAGAAAATTAACGTGTTTTCCTATAAATTTTCATATTCTTATTTATTTTGGAGCCTGTTGTTTAACAATATTTTAAACGCATTTTACATACAAAATATAAAAATGAAAATTCTCAATCTTTCATCAAACTATAAGCTATAAGAAATATTTGTCATCTCATTTGGTTAATGAACTAAATATATTCACTTACTTCGAGTTTCAAAACCCCACCCAAAAAGTTGGGCTTGCTCACCGAACAACAACAAAAGCGCAACAACACATTACCATTGCTCACACATCGATTGCTTGCGAGCTTGTGGTACTACCCTTTTTTTTTTTTTTTTTTTTTTTTTTTTTTTTTTTTTTTTTTTTGCCGTGGGCCATGGACGTCGCACCCCGCTAAGTCGGTCCGGGGTGACGGAAGAGGCGGCGCGCAACCCCATTGACCCACCCTGCAAGCACCTCTTCTTCGCCGTGCAAGCGGGCCACCGGTACCCGATTTTTGTCTTCGGTGGAAGCTTGTGGTACTACCCTGGACGACCCGGCCTGCGGCTTAAAACAGAAAACTATCAACAGTTTGGCCCTGTCTCTATTTTCTTGTATAGATATTTCTCTTACTAAGATGCTATATGCATAATGTATCCCTTAGTGGTCTTCAAATTAGTAAAATGTAGCATTTAATATGCTTGTTTATTTATAAAAACCCGATTAAGAGCGAAAAAATCGGCCAAGTGCGAATTGTACTCGCGCACGAAGGGTTACGTAAAAATAAAAATAAAAATATTTGATGTAACTAAAAATTTAAGGTTTTCTGAATTTGTCCTTTATATGTGCTGCAAAGCATTGCTTCATAACAAATTTCAAGATTCTAGGTCGACTGGAAGTGAGTACCCTTTAGGTTTTGATTGCCTTGTAAGTAGTTGCGTATTGCACCACCACCGTGAACTATTGTAGGACATTCAATTCTCGCATCGTATTATATTTTCGTCTTTTAAGGAGACGTGTGCCATTTACCCGACATTGTTTACACATTGTACAGACTTGTGGTCTTTTATGACACTCAAGAGCAAATACAGGGGGTCGTCACTACACAGAAAAGAGAGAATAATAGACGAATCTCTTAATAACTTGCCCCCTTAAATATACAGTTTAATTATGTATTACTTAAACTAAAAATGTTACCAGAAGAATTTAAATAACTTAATGCTATTCAAGGACTTACGTTAGACAAATTAATGTGTGTTGACGACTAAAAACACGTAATATCACGTTCGTATTAATTCCTAAGGGTGTAAGTTAAGTAAGACAGAACCCCAAGCAGACAACATTACGGTTTAGTAGAAAATTTTAAACAATCTTTTCTTATTAGAACTGTAGGTATGTTAAGATATTCTAAGTTGTTAAATTTTATATAAAAGGAAAAAATACCAGTACATACTGCAAAAAAAAAACAGTAATGTAGTATACATAAATGGTTAATAAAAATAGAAGCTATTTCAACATACAACTACGGCATATTGCAAAAAAAAATAGCAGTACATATTGCAAAAAAAAACAGTAATATAGTATACATAAATGGTTAATAAAAATAGAAGCTATTTCAACATACAACTACGGCATATTGCAAAAAAGAATAGCAGTACATATTGCAAAAAAAAAGCAGTAATGTAGTATACATAAATGGTTAATAAAAATAGAAGCTATTTCAACATGCAACTACGGCATATTGCAAAAAAAAAATAGCAGTACATATTGCAAAAAAAGAAACAGTAATGTAGTATACATTTTTTTTTACCAAAATTGTGAAAGCTTTGAATTTTTATTCAACGAGAATCTGCACTACAATTAATTTGATCTTATTTAAAAAAAGAAATATAATTGTATATACCAGTAGTAAGAACAACGTAAGAAAGATCGTAACGACGACGTAAGAAAGCGAGTAGGTATGAAAGAGAGTATTGGTGTAAAGATGCGAAAGGGAATGCTCAGATGGTTCGGACATGTGGAAAGAATGCCGCACGAACGTCTGGTTAAGAAGATATACAATGCGAAAGTGGAAGGATGTAGGTACCGGGGCAGACCGAGACTAACCTACCTAGACCAGATCGGTCATGTACTGAAGGAAGGTGGAGTCAAGAGTCTCCGAAACCGGCGAGCGTGTATGAAGAGAATTATGAATGTTGAGGAAGCGAGTGAAGCATATGCAAGGATAGAGTTCTCTGGCACTCTGTTCTCTCTGCCTACCCTGCAAGGGACATGGCGTGATGGTATGTAAGTAGTAGTAATACAAATTAAAACATTTACAAAATAAGAAATAATAATGGCGTTATCAGGCTTCATCATTTTCCATATGATAATTTAGTAAGAATATCATCATCACCAACTCTTTCATTTCCGTTGGAGGTCATAAAAGACGACCAAGGGCTTTGAGCAGATAAGATCACTGGAAGAGAAGGAATAATAGAAGCAAAAATATTTACCAAACTGTCTGACCTGCGTGGTATAATAAGTTAATAGCCTTCCCATTATGGAAAAGGCGAGAGCAATAGTAGGACATATATGATGATGATGATCAGGAATTAAAAAAATCACCGCTTATTTAAGTAACTATTATCAAAAAAAAATTAGCTTTGCTCCTTGGTTTAAGAATTAAGATGTGTGGTAGCGGCTACGAATACTACCAACCCTAATTTTGCTCGTGGATGTCGTAAAAGACGATTAAGAGCTCTATAACGACTTGGGTCAACTCCACCTGATGCCGTTTGGTCAACACTTACATTCCCAAGGATGGTTGGTCGGTCTTAAAACTACTACCAATATTTTTTACAATACGTACTATGAAAGAAGAGTACACATAGTATCGATCCCAAGTAATTGGGATAAGAGTAGGAGATTAATGATTGGTTTAAGAATTTTATGTTTGATTTTTTAAAATTATCGAATGATATTTTTGCTTTCTCAGATAATATATAGCCGCTATTGAATATTGGTTCTTCTTCATAACGGTCGGACGAATCGCCATACGATTATGACTTGAGTTTTCTTTCAATTGCAAAAGTTATTTGCTTACATCCCTAAGTTGTCTTGGTTATCGATAGTGACAAATTAGAATAGGCCATCGCAAATCGAAAAAAATATATTTAAAATGGCATTAAAATTCAAAATATTCAAACCGAACGCTGTATACGAATTGTCAGCAAATTAAAAATTAATTAAAAATGCAATTAATCCGTAAAAATTATTTGATTTCAATAATCAAAAGGGTAATAATGATGTTTACGCGATAATTACACATTTGAAATAAAACTATTTTAACGCATTCTATCGCTATTTTTTTTTGTGTAACTTAATTGTTAACCGCAGGTGGCAATGATAACTTTATACGGACTGTTGGTTGAGCGCTGGTTCTCAACCCGTAGATTCTATCGAGTTTATATTTGATTAAAAAACAGGAGTGAAAAAATTAAAGGCCATTGATTTAAAAAGGAAAAATAACTGGAGGAGACTTCACAAACAAATTGACGGACAAAAATTATACCCAAAACGTTTATTTATGGGTAACACAAAATATAGTACTGTGTAGTAAACGAATACAACATTGGCACGTTAGTGTAGTATCTTCCACACTAAGCAATCTATCCAATCAGTTTATTTAGTATTAATACAATTTTAGATACATTGTTTTCTTGAGTTATAAGCTAAAGGCACGTCGCTAAACGTGCGCAGTAACAGTTCAATTAATAATTTTAGTTATATAAGGTTTCTGTAGTTATTTCTTTTCGCTAAGAGTTTTTAATAAAATGACCCAAATACTTTATTATGAAAAAGAGTACATATTGTATCGACCCCAAGTTATATTGTAAAATATTGTAAAAGTTATTGGCAATACTTTTATGACCGGCCGCCTGCCAGACGTCGACCCTCCTTGGGAATGTAATTGTTAACCAAACAGCATTAGATGGAGGTGGCCTAGGTCATTATAAGGCTCTTAGTCGTCTTTTACGACATCCACGAGCAAAGTAAGGGTTGGTAGTATTCTTAGCGGGCTACCACATAGCTAAAAAGAGTGTATAAATATGTAAATATATTAATATGTTTCTGTAATAATAAAAACAAGATTCCAAAATAATATTTATATAAAAGGGGCTATTAGCGGACTCGAACGTAAATACAAAAAAACGCAGCTACATTTAAAGTCATATTCACGTTTGGCTAACGCACGCTCGATATGCAATGTACCACTTATTTTCTAAGAAGAGAGAGAGAGGAAAATCTAAATAATAAATAAATGGAATATATCAAAAACCTTTAGTCTTTAAATATCTATGATTTAAAATCCAACATTTTGTCGATACTTAAATAGTTTCTACTATCATATAAATTCAATGTATATTTATAACAAGTAATCGAAATACATTGTTCAAATTCCACTTAATCCAGTACAATAACAGTTGTCTATTGTACGATGGTTAAGAGCTATGCAAACTGTCATAACATGTTTCTCCAATTGTATCACCTTGTCTGTTTTAGATTTTAACGATATTATTTAACTTTATAGATACTTGTATGTTCTAACTTATATACAGGGTGGAAAGGGACCGCTCCCGAAAACAAAGACAGGTGACCCTACTAGTCTTACTTGTAATGATAGGCTAGAAAAAAAAACGATTCGCATAAAAAAAAATTTTTTTTCACCACGCGAGTTCGTTGAACCCTTGAACATATGATCATGAGTTTTGAATAGATTGCGTCTTTTCTCATCTGAGTATAGTTACGTATTTTTTATGGAATTATCGTTATATGGCACTGTCCTAATACGATGGAACGTGAAAAAGACTTAAAATTTGTTGTGACAAATATTTTTTTTTTTCATCCGACTCGATTTTTTTTCTAGCCTATCATTGCAAGTAGGACTAGTAGGGTCACCTGTCTTTGTTTTCGGGAGAGTAGTACTAATAATATCCAATTTTACTGCTATAAACACTAGATTTAAAAAAAAATATTTGTCAGCGTAACATAATTATCATCATCAGCTTATACACGTCCCACTATGGGGCTCAAGTCTCCTCCAAATGTGAGGGATATTAACCTATTATATCACGCTCACGTCCGACGTGTTGGCATAGAATTTTGTTGTTTGCATTCCATACTCCTTTTACGATCATCCACGTGCAAGAAAGGGTGGTAATTGTATTCTTACTCCATCACGACACGGAAAATAAATAATATAATAATAAAAATATAGTTATAAAAAATTATTTGTCAGCGTAAAATAATTAACATATGAGGTACATGAAACAATTTTTCTTGGAATTACGTTCTAACCGCCTTTTTTTTTGCCTTGCGTTGGACTATGTATGTGGTCGCGTTCCGCCAAATCGGTCCGGGGTGACGGAAGAGACAGGGCGCAACCCCATAGACCCACCTTGCAAGGACTCTTCTCTTCGCCGTGCGAGCGTGCCACCGGTACTCGATCTTTGTCTTCGGTGGCAAGTTCTAACCGCCCTAATAAATTGTGATTCACATTAACATAATTATAGGAGAGTCTAATAGATGTGGGTTATGTTTCATGCGTTGTAATAACAATTCCTATATCATTACCATCATTTAAGCTTATATACGTCCTACTGCTGGGTTCGAATTGCCAATAGGAGGAAAAATTACCAACTATATCACGCTAATTAGTTTTTTTATTGCTTATGACGGCAAACAAGCAAACAGCACACCTGATGGTAAGTGTTACTGCCTCTCATGGACTTTTTCAATATCAATGATACAGTTAGGCCGTTGTTAATCAACCCAAACCCTCACAGAAAGTTGGGCTTCCGGCTCTCTCGCTCACCGAACGAAGAGCTATAACAAATTGCCCCTGCTGAGACGTCGATTTTTTATGACATTGTGGTATTACCCAGGATGGACCGGCCTGCGGCTGTAGACAGAAAACTGTCAAAAGTGTGATCCTATTACAAGACAGACTGGTTTATATAGACTTTTATTTTGAGATTTTCATTTTTATGTAGCTACATATAATCGTCACAGCCCATATATGTCCCACTGTTGGGCTCGGACGTCCTCCATGATGGTAGGGAAATTAACCTACAATACCACGCTTGTCAGACGTGTTGGTATAGTGATTTCTTTCAAGTTATCCTTCTCTTGAGCTGATGTTATATGCATTTTATATCCATTAGTCGTCTCTTACGATCACAGGTAAGATAAGGGGTGGGAAATTGTATTCTTACTCCATCACCACACGGAATGGTACATATAATATTCCTTAGTTATTCATTTGTAAAACTCGTGGCCAAATTAGAGTAGGTATGAAAGAGAGTATTGGTGTAAAGATGCGAAAGGGAATGCTCCGATGGTTCGGACATGTGGAAAGAATGCCGAATGAACGTCTAGTTAAAAAGATATACAATGCGAAAGTGGAAGGATGTAGGTACCGAGGGAGACCGAGACTAACCTACCTAGACCAGATCGGTCATGTACTGAAGGAAGGTGGAGTCAAGAGTCTCCGAAACCGGCGAGCGTGTATGAAGAGAATTATGAATGTTGAGGAAGCGAGTGAAGTATGCAGAGATAGAGTTCTCTGGCACTCTGTTCTCTCTGCCTACCCTGCAAGGGTTATGGCGATGATATGTATGTATGTGTAAATTAGAGTATGGGGAATTGTTTTCTTACTCCGTCACGACGCGAATTGAATTCGACTGAGATATGAAAATTTATTTTGTTTACAAATATATAAGTTTGGTGACGGAGTAGAATACTATTCACCACCCCATATCTTACCCGTGGGTGATCGTACGAGACGACTAAGGGATATAAAACGCATATAACATCTATGCGAGAGAAGGAAAACTCGAAACAAAACCCTATACCAACACGTCTGACCAGCGCGGTATAGTAGGTTAATTTCCCTCCCACTGCGGAGGAGGCCCGAGTTAAATAGTGGGACATATATGGGCTGTGATGATGATGACGATGATATAAGTTTGAATATTTTAAAATTAACATTCGAGTTACATAAACATATTAAAGAGTTAGAGTTTTTATTAAAAAAAAAATACTGAGAATAATTTTATATTTAGGTACATATTTTATTAGCTATTCATATCCCGGATAATAATATAAATTCTAATGTGTCTTACCCTTCACGAGTAGGGATTATAATGAGTTAGAATATAACTATCAACCCAACGTAAACGTTTAGAGGCGAAACACGTGTTGAATCTTTATTCGAAGTTCTGCGAAAAATTGCAATTTGAAGTTCTGGAGGATGGTGCTCATCAAAGGAGTAAGATTTCCTTATATCCTATTCTACCTTGAACCCATCTCGTATTCCTTATTTTCTTAAGGTGTACGGTATATTGATTAAAAGTGGGAAAGTGGTGGGTCTTCCTTCCTCTCCTCCATTTTATAATACCAACGTAAATAGTTTAATATTGTTAGTTTAATTTTGAATAGTTGAATAGAGTTAATGTTAAATCCTGTTCAAAAATTCACAATCAATTCGTTAATAGTGCACAAAAAATAAAAAAATTTCAACGTCATCATCTTGCTCTTATCCCAATTACTTGGGGTCGATGCAATATCTCATCTTCTTTCATATAATCCTGTCTGACGTCATCTCTGCAGTCACTCCCAGTCTACCCATGTCATGTCTCACGGAGTCCATCCATCTTTTTTTTAGTCTTCCTTTACCCCTAAAGCCTACAACACTCATACTTAAAAATTTTCTCACAACATTACTTTCATCCCGCCTCTTCACATGTCCATACCATGTCAATCACTCCTTAACTTTTCCGTCACTGGCGCAACTTTCAAACTTCCTCTAATAAAATAGTTTATAGAGTGATATCTCTTTGTCATCCTCTGTGGCTTTCTTACGGCTGCCGATGGACCTTTGCAATACCAAAGGTACAGCAAGGCTGCTGCATACCAATACAAACCCTAAACCCACCCAGTTGGGCATCTGGCTCTTTACCTCACCGAACGAAGCGCAATAGCACATTGCCATTACTCAGACGTCAATCTCCTGCGAGAGTGTGGTACTACTCCGAACGGACCGGCCCGCGGTTGTAGGCAGAGAATTGTCCACAGCGTGGTCCTACCACTATTAAACTTCTGCAATACCAGGGATACATACAGTCATATTACTGAATACTGTAGATGTAGGATTATGCTGTTTCACCCATCAACGGCGAAGTCGGATAGCGTGGAGGATTTTCTCGTTAACCTTCTCTACCGCCCACCACAAACGTACATGTACCGGTGTAAAAATTTCATAATTCACAATACGTTTCTTATTCCCTGGTGAATAACCTAAGTATGGTGTGATTATATATTTTGAACAAAATATTGATTAGAAAACTTCTGCAACAAAATTTATTAACATTTCAATTGATGTTGAATGTAATTTGATGGTGAGGCAATCTAGCTGTTTAGAACTTATATTGGATACGAGTTATTTTTTTTATTTCAGCAAACCCTAATGCCGTAAATGCTTGCAATTTGTACTTTACAACTTCTAATTTTGTTTTGTTTTATTATTTTTTATTTTGTATAGTGACTGATACTGTTTGGTGGCTGCTACGGATACTAATAACCCTTTGCTTGTTTTGGGTGTAGTAAAAAATAAATAAAGATCCTCTGCACTATCGCTACATATGAGTGACAAAATAGAAACGAAAGTAACTAGGAGTTATATGCCGGCAACAAAGGATCGCATTTAGTGGCGAATTATGAAGAAGGCTTACGTCGTATGCACGAAGTAGTGGACGCAAAAAAAAGCTAAATGATGAAACTATCCGTTTAAATTTACGAGTTAATAATTCATCATCATCATCATCACGGTCAATAAATGTCCCACTGTTAAGCTCGGGCCTCCTCCGTAATGGGAGGTAAATTAACCTACTATATACCGCGCTGGTCAGACGTGTTGGTATAGGGTTTTGTTTCGAGGTTTCCCTCTCTCACATAGATGTTATATGCGTTTTATATCTCGTAGTCGTCTCGTACGATCACCCACGGGTAAGATATGGGGTGGTGAATAGAAGTTAAAAATTAATTTAAAATATATTAATAAAAATGTAAGGAACAATTCTGATCAGGTGGCAACGTCAGATCATAAACATCTTTATTATGCTGATAAATATGTCTCGTTGACGTTATGTCTACGAAAATACAAAGAAAAATATTTGGAGAGTGAAGTGAACGTTATTCAAGAAAATGTTTTATATTTTACTTACGGATATTAAAGAGGCCTTGTTTTATCTATCTTTTAGTCTGCTAAGTTCAAAATCTCTCATGGTTGTCGATAACACAAAAAACGCGTTTTAATAATTAACAAATGATTGCTCTTAAGTATTTCTTCAAGAAAACTCTCACTTAGAAGTCGATTTTAAGCTGTTCATAGTTCAACCTCAACTAATCCGACCATTTGGGATGACGAAAGATTCATAGCCCGCCCCATAACTCACCATATTTTCACTCTTCGCCTATTGAGCATGGCATTGGAGTCATTTCCTTGCTTTCATTATCTAAGACAATGTCTGTAATTAACAGATGCAAATTCATCTCATCATCATCATCATCTCAGCTTATACAACTCCCACTGTTTGGCTCAAATCTTCTCCAAACGTAAGGGCAATTAACCTATTATACCACGCTGGTCAGACGTGTTGGTATAAGGTTTTGCTTCGAGTTTTCTTTCTCTTGCATTTTTTTTTATTACTTGGTGGTGGTAAACGAGCAAGCAGCACACCTGATGGTAAGTGTCACTGCCGCCCATAAACCTTTACTATAACTAAGACTATAGCTAGGCCGCTGACTACCATTGCAATCCCCAAACCCACCCAGTTGGGTTTCCAGCTATCTCGCTAACCGAACGAAGCGCAATAGCACATTGCCATTACTCATACGTCGATCTTGTGCGAGAGTGTAGTACTACCCCGGATGGACCGGTCCGCGGCTGTAGACAGAGAACTGTCAACAGCGTGGTCCTACCACTATTAGGACTGCCACTATTTGCATCAATGTTATATACGTTTTATATTCCTTAGTAATCTCTTACGATCACCTACGGCTAAGATAGGGGGTGGCGAATTTTATTCTTACTCCGTAACCACACAGAGAAATTAAGAGACGCAGCAAGATGCAAAATTACAACTAGAATATACAAAAATACAAAGAATTATATATCATAATAATTATACAAATACATAATTGGCTTGCGGGGAAATAAAATCCACTATCTCGACCCGGGAGTTCCATACTTAGAAATTTTAGTTGTAACACAAGGTAGAATTCAACTTTTCACAGCGTATATTTTCCACTCAGTATCGTAGTATATGCAAATGGAGTGAAATAATAAGGTGTAGCCATTTTAAGCGTTATATAACTTCACAGACAAGTACCTCTTAATAGTTATTTCAATTATTTATTTTAAAAGCTTCTATAATACGATAGCTAATAATGACCGGTCGCATCTACGTGTATTGTCTCATTGCACGAAGCTTTGTGACGATACACGCAGGTGCGGTCCTAGCATTAAGGTAGTTCTTGAGGAGTATATATTGACAAGGATATGAAAGCGTTGTGTGTTGATCTTCTAATATATTCAATATCGTAACACGATGCTCGTCTGGTTAACAATTACATTCCGATTGAGGGTTGATCATACGTTTTCGTTTTTCCATATAAATACATATAAGATACTATTTACAGTACAGTCATGGCACTATTGAAGATAACCATTTGACTTACAAACGGACAGTGACTTTAAATGTAGTGATAATTGGCATAAAATCTTAGTAATAGTAGGTATGGACCTACTAGAAGTTTTTAAAGAAATCTAGTTCTTGAATTTCCAAAGAATATACACATAGGTGTACAGAATATCTAATATTCCAAAAGATATATAGCGCAAACTTCACAAATTATGTGACTTATGAAGTGTTTTGTCACTAAAATTGTATTTTATCATAAAATTAGAACAGCTACAGCAAGTTTTGTACTTGCTGTAGCAATAGTATACATGGATTTCTTTATTATATTATCCGCGCCGGTGTAGGTTTTAGCTGCTAATCTCTACCGGTTACTTACACTACTAAATTAAAGTTGATATTTTGAATGTCATGCGAAACATGGTATGATTAATGACTTCTAATGTTTACGCGAGTATTACACATTTGAAATAAAACTACTTTTACGGATTCTATCGCTATATAGTGATATTGGTCATATATAGTGATATTGGTCATGGGAGGACTGTCCTCCCATGACCTGTATTATCACTGTAAAGTGTTTGAAACGTCGGGAAATTAAAAATCAAATACAAACGCGATAGAATCCGTAAAAGTAGTTTTATTTCAAATGGTATGGTTACATATTAGTAGGTACATTAGGACATACCTTCTGCTCATATTTGCTTGTGAAATTTTATACGTAACTATTTGTGCAACACAAATAGTTACGTATAAAATTTTGATTGAAAGAAAGAGAAAAGCAGGGGAGCGGGTTTAGCTTCTGGGTCTTTTGTTATCAGAAAGAAGCGCAGTAAAAAAAATTGCGAGAAACCGATGCCGACGAAGAGTACTGCAATACCCCGGATGAGACAGTCTTTTTATGGTTATAACCACCACAGAACGGCTAAGTTGCGTAATTAAAAAAAAAAAAAATCTATTAAATGCTTTATCGATTTCATTAACGGTATCAGCTATTCTAAAGTTAATTTAAATGTGCTGTAAAACTTAATTTATTCAATTTAATTACGTTAATTACTTAACCGTAAACCATAACTTCACTGAATCGTAAAATCACTTAATTTAAGCGTAAACTTGGACAGTATTTCCATATGTGCGTATATGATATCGGCTTATGACTTAATTTTATTTGTCTTACGATTTATTTGTGTGTTTACGCGTAAGGCAGTCATAAAAGTAGGGTGAGGGATTACTAGAAGAATATATAATGATAGCTAACACGCCTGATAGCTATTACTGATAGCTAACACGCCTACTAAGCGTGGTGATTGCAGCTATATGTGGTGTCTATAGTGAATATAGATTAAGTAGAGGACAGGAGCAACGACAGAGGTCACGGGTTGAGAGCCCTCAGCGCTCACCCACAGTCCGGATAAAGTTGTCATAGCCATCAGAGGCTAACAACTAAGTCACACAAAAAAAAAAAAAACGGCAGAGGTTGATTATCCGTATAATTAACTTATCAGATTAATGAGTGGTAATCATCATTCTTATACTGTTATCCCAATTACTTGGGGTCGATACAATATATAGTTTTCTTTCATAGTACCTACATATTGTAAAAGTTATTGGCAATAGTTTTATGACCGGCCACCTACCAGACGTCAACCCTCAACCCTCCTTGGGAATGTAATTGTTGACCAAACGGTATCAGATGGAGTTGACCCAGGTCGTTATAGGCTCTTAGTCGTCTTTTACGAAATCCACGAGCAAAGTAAGGGTTGGTAGTATTCGTAGCTACTACCACACAGCTATATAAATTAGTGGTAATATTGAAAACTCTTATTATGGGGACAGATTCGAAAATAAGTTGTGTCATATCATGATATAACATAGGTACAGGCTTATTTTTATACATAGAGACTTAATTTGTTCCATAAAAATTTCGGTGTTTCTCATAAAAGTAGAAATTAAGTAGATATACGAGTATATTACCCTCACAAAGCTGAAGACCGACTGACCGACCGCATTCGTAACGACGACGTAAGAGAGCGAGTAGGTATGAAAGAGAGTATTGGTGTAAAGATGCAAAAGGGAATGCTCCGATGGTTCGGACATGTGGAAAGAATGCCGAACGAACGTCTGGTTAAGAAGATATACAATGCGAAAGTGGAAGGATGTAGATACCGAGGGAGACCGAGACTAACCTAACTAGACCAGATCGGTCATGTACTGAAGGAAGGTGGAGTCATGAGTCTCCGAAACCGGCGAGCGTGTATGAAGAGAATTGTAAATGTTGAGGAAGCGAGTGAAGTATGCAGAGATAGAGTTCTCTGGCACTCTGTTCTCTCTGCCTACCCTGCAATGGAAATATCGTGATGATATGTATGTATGTACAAAGCTGAAAGTAATAAATTCGAACTCAATAATTCTAGAAACTGTATTTATGTGGTGGCATATTAAGAATAACGTCCATTCTTAATCATCCTTTTTCCTAGTTTTTATACTCGTAAGAGTGATATCTTATTTTTATTAGCCCATATAAGTCTCATTACATAGCTCGAGCCTCCTCCAAAATTGAAGAGAAGTTTACTTTATATACCGCAGTGATCAGAAGCGTTAGCAAAACTTTTCTTTCGAATATTCTTGCTCTTGCACCTGTTATTTGCTTAGGTATTTGGACGGATTTTAGTTTTTTTTTTTTAAATGCTACACATACAAAATTGTGGTTAATAATTAATAGGTATCACATAAATAGAATAATAAATGTCCCATTGTTAAGTTCTTATTTCACATAATTTCTTTGTTCTAGCTACCAGAATGTCTACCAACGTCACCTTACTCCTCATATTTGTTACTCTGGCATCCGTCACGGCTCAAACTTTCCAATATTCACGAGGATGGACGAACGGCAAGCGAGATGGCCACAAAAAGACAGAAGAACTCAGGGAGATAGCATCGAATCTGGAGAAAATCTTATCGCCGTGCCAGATTAGCAAACTGAAGTACGTTCTAGAAGGCAAACCAGTCAATGAGAAGGTGAGTTGAATTTTCGTAATTATTTTCATCTTATGTTGTTTGGTGGGCTATGATGTGCACGTATGTCTACCAATCATTTGAATTCCTTACTTGCCAAGCTCATATTCTTCTTTTGTGTAGATTATTGGCACCGTGTGTTTACCGTAACTCTTGTATCCGGCGCCCTTTTCTTAATGGACTTATTGATGCAATTTAGAATATTACACTTTTTGGATAATTACAGCCATACCCCAAGCGAGAAGCGTTTTGGTGTACGATTTCATACACATTTGTATTGGCCACCGGTACTGTCGCCTTGACTCTTGTGGTCTTTCAGTCAGCGCTCGCTTGAACGACAATCATTCATTGTGGCTGGCAAACTGGAGAGCCGACCTATCATCAAGTTATTGTACATTCGTCAATATATTCACCATAGTGAAATTTTCACATTCTTAAAACAGAAATTGAAACTGAATAAAAGTTATTAGTTCAGACAAATATTTGATTTGAATATTAAATCAAACTCACACACATTTGGAGGGTCCCTACTTAGACCAATATGCTATTTGTGTAGTGAAATTGCATGTGGTGATGGAGTAAAAATACGCCATCAGTTCTTGGTTGTCGTAAGGGACGATTAAGGGAAATAATACAATTATAAAATCTGGGCAGGCGAAGGCAACTCGTAATAGTGGTAGGACCACGCTGTGGACAGTTCTCTGTCTGCAGCCGCGGGCCGGTCCGTCCACACTCTCGCAGAAGATCGACGTCTGAGTAATGGCAAAATGCTATTGCGCTTCGTTCGGTGAGCGTGAAAGCCGGATGCTCAACTGGGATGGGTTTGGGGTTTGTAATGGTAGGCAGCGGCCTAGCTGTACCTTTGATATCGCAAAGGTCCATGGGCGGCAGTGACACTTACCATCAGGTGTGTTGTTTGCTCGTTTGCCACCATAAGCAATAAAAAAAAAATACCTATCCCTCTAACCAGCTTGGTATAATAGGTTAATTTCTTCTCTATTCTGGATGAGCCTCGAGCCCAGCGGTGAGACATATAGGTATGAACTGAGATAATGTTAATAATGGTTTTACAGGTACTCGCTTCATGTGACTATATTGATGAAGATGACTCTCCCAAACGGTACAGAAATGATAGAACCCAGGATCCATTGTTTGAAGTATTCCAATGAAGAAAATAATGATATTTCTTAAATTCAATGTGCCAAAGATAAACATGAGATTTAATAATTTATTTACTTTTAGATAACAAGGACCATTTTAATGAACTTATTGTAATTATATTTCATTAAATATACTTGACAAATTTTATTTTTAAGTAATGCATTAATTGGCTGGATTTTTGCATTGCTGTTTCATAGATAATTATAGAAGCCTGTTTTTTCTTTTTTGTTGATCGAGTTTCTTATACGCTATTTTTTTTTGTGATGAAAGTTTGCGGGCAAAGGTGCTTAAGCGAATGCGTATTCGTCGTAGCTAAGCCATACAGTTTAACCCTATATATTTGTATGCTTCTTTTATAGACTTTATACAATGATATAATTAATTATTATTTTATAATATTTAACAATGAATATGTGTATGTTTGCCTGTGATACCTACAAAAGTTTAATTTTTATCGTTTTAAGTACGACATTGTCTAAGTAGTTCTTTTTATTATTTTTTATACCTTCTAATGATAATCGAACTTTCTTAAATTATATAATAATAAATGACGTATTATTATGATATTATTATAGATATATAATTATGTATGTACCTACCTACAACTTTGTCAATATTTACAAAATAATTAATCATATTTTCTTGTTATTAAATGTAATTTTATGCTAAAAAATGTACCTAAAATATTAAAATGTTGACAACAATATTCAATACAATATATATTAAAAATAAAAATTAATAATTATTTATTTATTTTTACTTCGTAATAACAAATTATCCGTGAGGTGACGGCGTAGAAATACAATTCACCATCCCCTATCTTACCCGTGGGCGATCGTAAGAGACGACTAAGGGATATAAAACGCATATAACATCTATACAAGAGAAGGAAAACTCGAAGCAAAACCCTATACTGACACATCTGACCAGCGCGGTATAGTAGGTTAACTTCCCTCCCATTACGGAGGAGGCCCGAGCCCAACAGTGGGACATATATGGGCTGTGATGAAAAAGAAACAAGAGAAGGAAAACATGAAAAAAATACTCTATACTAAGACGTTTACTATTCTGTATAGTAGGCTACCGATGACAAATACCGGATTCCGGTGGCCCGCCCAAATGGCGTTGAGATGTTCGTTTAAGACAGCTTATGCCGCCGCCTTTTTCGTTGCCTTGGACAGATTGGGGAGGTGTGACTATACAACAGTCTGTCCCAAAAAAGTGTGGTATAGTAGGCCAACTTCACTCCCCCAGCTGAGGAGGTTCGAGCCCAACAGTGGGACGTATAATGGTAACCCATGGATTCTATCAAGTTTTTCTTCTATTTCCTTGAGGTGATAGAGTAAGATACCATAAGATACCACTCATCACCTTCTATTTTACCCATGCGTATTATATAGGACGATTAAGGAGATATACCTACGCATAACATTTATGCAAGAGAAGGAAAACTGGAAATAAAATCCTACGCCGATCCAGCTGGATGGCGTGTTATAGTAGATCAATTTCCCTCTTATTGTAGAGGAGGTTAAAATCCAGCGATAAGACCTACATTAGCTGAGATGATGATGATTATAATCTTCTCTAGCATTCTTCAACTTCTTCCTCTTTCTGTATAATCAGGTACTATTGAAGCGATTTTAGTCAGTTTCGAGTTACAATTTTCTCCACAAACCATAAGTTCCTTTCTGGTACTTAGTCATTGTCCGGCAGTAAGTCAAATTGTCGCCTTCAACAATGATATGGCCCCACTGTTAATGGAAATTGCAATTCTCGGCATTTTGCTGCAAAATGAATACGTCTATAAAGCAGTTTTATATCATAGTCACTATACCCTAGTAGTACATTCCCATAACATTACATAAAATGCCATCAAAATCATTGAACATAACGTGGCAAAATATTAAGATACTAAATAATTCCCGCCAAAAATCCATCGTATTCCTTAGTCTTATACGACAACTGGCAAATAATAGGGTAGTAAATTGTATTCTTATTTCGTCACTACACGAAAATACATTAGCTTATTTATAAATAAAAACTCTTTGCACTACTGGCATGTAGCATGTGGTACTTATACAAAATACATGATATTTTCCTTCATATGTTAAATGAAACTAAAAAAATGGCTTGATCGCACCGTTCTTTAAAGTTGGAGATGGATGTGTCTTGTTATTAATTGGATGTATTACTGGCCATAGATATGTTAGTGACGTTGTGTTAGTAATAAACTGAATGAGGAAGAAATTTGCTTTTTGTTAAAATAATATAATAGTAATATACAATTTTTCACAAACAAAGCTACGTAGAGAAGCACAACATCCTTGAGTTTTGGACTACCTTCTTGTTCTTGTTAATGAATGGCTTCTGTTAGTGATTAACCACAACTTCGCCAATGTAAAAGTAAAATAAGTTTAAATAATTTGGAAAATCCAAAAGCGCACGCCTCATAATTCTTCTTCTTCTTGCTTTAATGGCTATAGTAGCTTCAATAAGCCACCATTCTGCAATGTTTGTTGGTTAGAGAATATGCCCTCATAATTCTTCTTCTTCTTCTTATGTATTGGCAATCAGCTACATATACGAGCTATTGGTGCCAGTGTCAAGTTATAAATATTTTCACGTTTTTAGTCTTTCAAGTCAGTCGTTGTCTAAGTCAAATTGTCACCATTAACAGTGCAATGGCCACACTGTTAATGGTATCTTGTGGGAATTTTGATGGAAAACGAAAACGTTGTAAAGCACTTTTATATGATATTCATTACATCCCAGTATTTCCGCAAATCACATTACATAAAATGCCATCAAAATTATCTAAATCTAATATAACACGTTAAAACACTAAGATATCGAATATAATACAAGAGCACCACATGACGTTTTCAAATTCCCGTCAAAAGTCCCTCATAATTATTATATTATTTATCATTTACTAATATGTCAATGCCATAAATGAAGGAAACAAATCCCACACAGCCATGGGTTTACAATGCTGCAAGCATTGTAAATGAACAGCTATGTTTAGAACTACGTCGAGAATGGCACGAAATTTCAAAAGTATTATTCTTTTCATCATTCTCCTGCTCTTGTCCCAATTACTTGGAGTCGACGCAATATGTACCCCTATACCTACATATTGCAAAGGTTGAAAGGCAATAGTTTTATGACCGGCCGCCTGCCAGACGTCAAACTCCCATGGGAATGTAATTGTTGACCAAGCGGCATCAGATGGACTTGGCCTAGGTCGTTATAAAGCTTGGCCATGTACGGCGCACCCGTGTGGGCGAGGGCTCTGAACGTCCAGCTCAGGGCTGTTCTGTGGAGACCCCAGAGAGTCATGGCGGTCAGAGCCATTCGCGGGTACCGCACGGTATCGAACGAGGCGGCATGCCTACTGGCCGGGACACCCCCGTGGGACCTAGAGGCGGAGATGCTCTCCGACCTCTACCGGCGGGTAACCTCACTGCGCGACGAAGGTGGCTCCCCATCGCTGAGCGAGATAGCCACCTGGCGCGAGGACGCCCGCCGAGACGTCATCGCCCGTTGGGCTACGCGGCTGGAGAGGCCTAGACACGGTGTCGTCACCGTCGAGGCTCTCCGGCCCGTATTGATGGAGTGGATGGAGCGGCGGCACGGAGTCCTCTCCTTTCGACTGGTGCAGGTGTTGTCGGGGTACGGATGCTTCGGCTTTTACCTGCACACGGTCGCGCAAAGGGAGTGGACTTCGTTCTGCCACCATTGCAGCAGTGACGAGGACACGGCGCAACACACGCTGGAGGCGTGTCCGGGCTTTGACCGGCAGCGCCGTGACCTCGTCGCTGTTATCGGTGCCGACCTGGCGCTGCCGGCTGTCGCGAGAGCGATGGTCGACAGCGTCAGGAACTGGGACGCGGTCGCCGCCTTCTGCGAGGCTGTCATCTCGCAGAAGGAGGCGGCGGAACGAGTCCGGGAGAATTCCCGCGACCCGGGCCGCCGTCAGCGGCCGGGGCGGCGCAGGCGCGAATACCTGCGCCTGATGCCGCCCTAACCGAGGCCTCGGGTGATCGGACCGGGGAATTGTCCGGTCACCCGACGTGAGGCCACCGCGTGAGCGTGGGGCGTCGACGAGAGGAACCCGCGAGGGTAAACCGCCGGGCGGGCCACCGAAGTTAAAATCGAGTACCGGTGGTCCGCTCGCACGGCGAAGAGAGAAGGTTTTACGGTGGGTCTGTGGGGTCACGCGCCGCCTTTCCGTCACCCCGGACCGATTCAGCGGGGCGAGACCGCACCCATAGCCCACCAATAAAAAAAAAAAAAAAAAGGTCGTTATAAAGCTCTTAGTCGTCCACGTGCAAAGTAAGGGTTGGTAGTATTCGTAGCCGCTACCACACAAAAGAAATTTCAAGCGTTGTTCTAAAGATTGTTTATTTAATTTGGGTATTTTCAAATAAAATATTATTGTTTCTTTTTACAGTTTTTATTGATACGTTTTTATGACAGTACACTTAATAAAATAAAAAAGAAGTTGGAAAGAATGTTCAAAAGTCTCTCTCTCTCTCTCTCTCTCTCTCTCTCTCTCTCTCTCTCGCTTTTTCTCTTTTGTTCTTACTCCATCACCACACAGATAACCCTCATGCGCTTTACACTTCAAAATAAATATGGCGCGTAACAGAAAAACGTTACAACATAAAAGTTATCCCACTCGTCGATAAAAAAGTTTCACTTCAAAAAGTTAGAGAAACTAAAACAAAACACAATATTTTTATGATATTCAGTATCATTAGTTAACAGACATGTGACAAATTTTTATTATTTTATTTATCATTTACCAATGCCTTAAATGAAAATGTAAGAAAAATTTCGTGCCATTCTCGACGTAGTACTAAACATAGCTGTTCGTTTACAATAAGCTGTATGCGATCTATTTCCTTCGCCTGTCCCAAAGGACGGACAAAAAATGTAAACGAAGGCAATTTTCATAAAGTATAGGTACATACACTAATGACTAAGCAGTTTAGTTTTTTATTAATTGCAATTAAACGACAAAGAATTTCCAAGCCATTTTCGAAAGGAAACAGCGCGTTGCGATTATGAAGCTTTTAAAAAAATAAATATTTTGATACATTAATCTTTACGGTCGTGATTCTGCCAGATATAAAATATTTTATCCGACGTTCTCGAATATTTATTTTAATCAACTATTTTCTAACTTTAAACAAAACAATTGCTTTTTAAAAATATCAAATACGTTTAAACGAATGTTTTTTCTGGACATATGTATTATAAAATTATCCTATAAATGCAATGTGAGAAAAATACAATCATTTTTATGTTTGAAAAGTGCTTTATTTTCATATGTCGAGAGTAGAGCAAGACCTCAACGCTTCGCTTCGCTTATGAGGCGTGCAATAATTAGTAAAAAAAATAGTGAAAAATAAGTCTTAAAAAATCTTCTTCTTCTTACATATTGGCAATCAGCTACTTATACGAGCTATTGGTGCCAGTGTCGAGTTGTAAATATCTTCACATTTTTAGTTTTTCAGATTAGTCATTGTCTAAGTCAAAATGTCGCCATCAACAGTGCTATGGCCACACTGTTAATAGTATCTTGTAGGAATTTTGATGGAAAACGAGAACGTTGTAAAGCACTTTTATATGATATTCACTACATCTCAGTAGTGCCGCCGCATCACATTACATAAAATGCCATCAAAATTATCTAATATAACACGTTAAAACACAAAGATATCGAATATAATACAAGAACAGCACATGGCGTTTTCAATTACCCGTCAAAAGTCCGTCTTAAAAATCATCACGAAAACATGTGTCTGGTGACACATGAAATGAATGTGTCATTTGATGGTACGGTTTAGACACTTAACTGCTAGAGATTAAAAAAATATTAGTCTTGATAATTTTCGTAAGCAGCGATGCATTATAGATAATTTATAAAGCCACCTATTAATTATTTTAGTGACATCTATTATTTATCCCTTCAACTACGTGAGCATATGTATTTTAAGCACCTTCATATCCTTTCAATCATAAATAGTTAATAAAGTATACCGCCATCTAGTGAATACTAGTAAAACCACTTACTATATGTCTTACTGTATTTAGTTACTGTTTTACTATTGCCTAATAGAGAGCGCTAGTTACTAAATATAAATGTTTCAAATAAAAATACTTACGGTAACTAAATATTGTTCCAAAAATAACCTTTTTATTAAATGATAATATAGCCCTAAGATAATTATAATAACGTGAAAATAGTCGTACATCCCGTAACTGCATAAAGTGATGTAGGTATTGTTTTCGGATAATAGGTGGCAGCAGCGCAGTACTAAAGAATACTGTTTCAACAATCTTAGCTTGTTGAAGAGATCCAGACAAAAGTCTCAGGTTAGAATCAACGACTAGTAGATCCAAATTAAGTTATTATTTAGATCTACTAGGTGAATGAAAACTTTTACATAACTTTTTATGGTGAATGAAAATAGCAACAGTTATAGGTCCATAAGGTAATGGGTCCTATCAGTCCTTTAAAACCCATAATATTATTATATCTACCCATGGTAGATATAATAATATTATGGGTTTTAAAGGACTTTTCGGGGTTTAAAATGGTCATGATAAATACATATCTATTATAGTAATTAAGCTGTGCGGTGGTGGCTACGAATACTACCAACCTTTATATTGCTCGTGTCGTAAAAGACGACTGTGATGTTTATATAATGGACCAGTGCTAATTCCATTCAACAATTACAATCCCAAATAGGGTTGAAGTCCTGATAGGCGGCCAGTCAAAAAACTATTGCTAAAACTATTTGCAATATGTGCGATGGTAGGTAATAGGTACACAAGAATACATACATACATACATATCATCACGCCATGTCCCTTGCAGGGTAGGCAGAGAGAACAGAGTGCCAGACAACTCTATCCTTGCATTCTTCACTCGCTTCCTCAACATTCATAATTCTCTTCACACACGCTCGCCGGTTTCGGAGACTCTTGACTCCACCTTCCTTCAGTACGTGACCAATCTGGTCTAGTTAGCCTACATCTATGCTATCACAAATTGTTTGAAGAACCTAATTGGCCGTTTGCAATTGTCTCTACTTGGGTTTTATTGTTTATTGTTACTTTTCAAGTTTATTAATTTTCAAAATTAATAAAATTCAAGGTACCTAATTTCGAGGGGAGATGGCCATATGAGAGAGATGGCCAATAGGCAAACAATCAAGTAATAATTAATAAATGGCATTACTTCCGATTTATTTCGGTTCACTTTGGTCCGGGTAAGAAGTGTTACTGGATTTTTGTTCGATAAAATAATGAAAAGGTCAGTAATTTGACTTTGTTTTTTGAAGACAAGTTCAAGTTAAGTTAAGGGGCTAACATATTAAATGTCACAAAAAAATTTTGAAAGTTTTGTCTGTATTTGTGCTTTTTTTGTGAATTCAATAACTTTATCGGTGTACTAAGCTCAAAATTACCTACAAAATTGAAAAGTTGTTTTAATTATCTTGTGGCCATCTCACCCGGACAATCGGGAGAGATAGCCCTAGTATTTATCGGAGAGATAGCCATAAACTGTAATGTCCTAATTTAGATTTGTTAGATTTATTTGAGTACGCCTTTACGACGAACATAAGCAACCTATTGAATGAAACATCGGATTTACAGGGCAGGTCCAACGCGTTTCAGATTCAGGCTTAAGTACATGCCGACCACTGACGTCAAGTCACTCTGCTCCGGTGGTCGGCCCAAGGACGAATTCGACGTCACGGGTGGGTTACGGGTGTGCGTGGTTATGCACCTCTGTCGCCCCGGGCGGAGTAGTGCGAGGAGTGCGCCGACTGTAACCCACCCCAATAAAAATAAAAGGCTTAAGTACATCCATTCAGACGGAGGACCAACCAACACCCATAAGAGTAGGTACTGAACGAAGTATCTCCGCTGCCTGTAAAACTAAACGAAGTTCGCACACGAGCCAGACAAGTAAGCACTTTTTTGACATCTGAAGAGCATATTGAAAAATGCAAAATAAAAGAAAATAAAAAAGAACAAAAGGAAGAAAAGTCAAAAAAATAAAATAATAACTAAAAGTCCAAAACGTAGAATTGTCTAATAGCAGTAGCGATAAAATTCTTATCGATTTTAATGATCCTTCTGAAAGTGACTCTGAAGACAGAGAGAAAGATAAATGCAGTTTTTGATGATAATTTTTATAGAATCCAACTAATTGAAGATTGGATACAACGCAATATTTCCATGCTTTGGGTGCTTTAAAATTGCACCGAGTTTGAGGAAATGTGTTCTTATTGAGGTAATAAGTAAAAAAAAGGAGTTAAAAGACCTCAAGAGCAAAAAGAAAGGCAAAAGAAGTACCTACTGTCCATCTTCCCCCGAACGCTATTGCCATCTCTCCCAGTGGGAGTGGAGGGAGTCCTAGTTTTTCTTTTAAATTTAAAAGTACGCTGTTTGCATTACATATTTAAAATGATTTATTCGTTAATGTTCGATAAGAGGTATATATAAACTTTAATTTTCTATATTAATCAATGTTTAATTCATTATAATTCCTTCACGATATAGTTTTAAATTTGTTGTGGTCATCTGCCCCGGAATTATCCTAAATAAATTTCTTCTATCATACTACATACATACATACCATCACGCCATGTCCTTTGCAGGGTAGGCAGAGAGAACAGAGTGCCAGAGAACGCTATCCTTGCATACTTCACGTGAGTGACCGGTGAGCGTGTATGAAGAGAATTATGAATGTTGATGAAGCGATTCATCAACATTCATAATTCTCTTCATACACTCTCGCCGGTTTCGGAGACTCTTGACTCCACCTTCCTTCAGTACATGACCGATCTGGTCTAGGTAGGTTAGTCTCGGTCTCCCCCGGTACCTACATCCTTCCACTTTCGCATTGTATATTTTCTTAACCAGACGTTCGTTCGGCATTCTTTCCACATGTCCGAACCATCAGAGCATTCCCTTTCGCATCTTTACACCAATAGGTACCTACTCTCTTTCATACCTACTCGCAAGGGCCGTAGCGGGGTACAGGCAGGGAGGGGCAGCTGCCCCCCTCCTATAAGAACGGTCGGTCGCTAATGCTCGCTAGCTTCATTCCTAGTAATAAAGGTGTTTCTAGTTGTTATATTTTGTTTTTAATTTTTACCTCACCTGCACTACTAGTGTGAGGTATTCATATGTTAAAAACTACGATTAAAACAATATAGTCTAGGATTTTCTTAATCTGCCCCCCTCTATACAGAATCCTGGCTACGCCCTTGCCTACTCGCTCTCTTACGTCGTCGTTACGAATGCGATCGATCAGCATAACTCCACAGATTTTCCGTAGAGATAGATAGATTTTCCGTTTTTTTCTTCTATCATCCATAGAATAATCTTATTTATAAATAAAGAGATAGTAAAAAAAAAATACCCCATCATTGTAGATATTATTGATTGCCAACGTACCCGATTCTAGGTTATAATTAATTATTTTATCTAGATTACTTCATATTCATATCTCATTTCAGATCACATATGTACATCTCCCTCTGCTGGTCTCCTCACAATAGGAGGGTAATTGGCTTACAATACCACATTAGTCACACCAGTACCTAAGTATAGCGTTTTATTTCGAATTTTCCGTTTCTTGCATATCTAGATGTTATCTGCATATTACATCACTTAGTCTTCTTTTACGACACCCACAGATAAGAACCCCTCTTACTTTAGGGGCAGAGGGGTAAACCCCGGGGTAGATTATGCAGATATTTATCCAAATAGGGACTAAAAAATGATTGATCTCTAATATTTCATTCAAAGTTTTTTTTATTCATAGACAAGTAAAAACGTAATCAGATTAACGAATATGAAATAAAAAATCATTTATTCACAGTTTATGGCAAAATTAGTCTACATATTGAAATATATAAAAGGAATACTGAACATTTTACGTGAATCCCACCCATATTTAAATCATAATAGAAGCCTGTCTTTACAATAATCTACTTTAACTTTACGAAAAACGTTTCAAAATAGTTTGGACAATTAACATATAATTCGTGGTTCATCTATCATTTTGAAACAAGCATCATTAGGGGTGAACGGTATTAGTATGAGTTTCGTTATCGGACCATTTAAAAGCGTATTAACTTATACTAAAGTTGGTACAACTGGTACACTAATGGTTGTTCACTTTTATGTGTATTTTAAGTATGTATTATTAGGCTAGTGGGCTATTGCTGCTTGATTGAAAAGTAATTACCTTGTAGAGTCGGTTCGTTCATGTAGTTAAGAGCAATAGTTTATCGTGGTTGATCGGATTCAATTTTAACTATTTAAATTAGCATTCTATAAGCATTAACAGATCTAAGTAACAGGACGACCATACTCAGTACAGTAGATAGATAACGTTTTTTTGTTACGCCATCTGTTCACTAGTTACTATGCTAAAATTTGACATTGACAATTCAAGTACATCAAAATATTGAGAGATGGCGCTATTTAAGATTGTGAAAAATGCCTATTGTAGGTAGGTATGTTAGATTAAATTAAATAAAAATAATCTTTTATATAAAAATTCTCTCCTGTTCAACAATTGTGTTATTTTATTATCCTACTATTTGCTCGCAGCTTCATTCGCGTGAAAAGTAATTTTCACAAAGTGGAGCTATTATAACGTGGTGATAAAAGTGTCCTATGTCAATGTGTTAATCTAGAAAAAGGTCTACGTGCTAATTTTCATCTGAATCCGTTCCACGGTTTCTGATTGAGTAACAAACTGCAAAAAGAGTTTGATATTTTTTTAAATTTATAATATTAGCATTATACATAGCAGGATAATATACAGGAGCATATAGTTATGTAGTTTAAAGATATATTTTTTTATTATATGCATGTACCTACCTATATTTAGTCTTCAGTGGCAAGATATTATCGAATAAAAAATCCTCCAGAATTAGATTCAATACCACAGGCTAGCACAAATATAACTATGATAATCATAGTTCTAGCCACATAAAACAACAAATAGTTGTTTTAGTCATCTCTTTGACTATCGAGGCTGGTGATATCTCTATTTCTACTTCACGACCACACAAAAATACACAGATTTACCAAAAGATTCCTATATTTTTAACGACACCCTGACATTAACCAGTCCTTGTTTTGCGAGGGACTTTAAAAATATATAATAGTCACAAATTATAATCCAGAGTGAGAAAGACAATTTGTTGATCGTTCTGTATGATAATCGAACTCGTAACAATAGGTCAGAACTTAACCACTACACTATCAGTGCAGTCAATATATGTTATAAGTTATAACGCAGACAATCCCTCAATTTCTAAATATATAACTTATTTAACGAAGCATTATTTTCAACATTTTTTTTAGTTTCATTAATTTTAAAACAGTCTGTATATAAAACAAGGCAACATACACACAAACTATTTAGTACAAAACTAGTTATACATAATTACGTATCGTATTGCCTTGCCGATATCTCGCGTGATTACATCGTAATGACAGAGAAGCTCATAGCTTGCGTGTACTTGATGAAATTGGTCATTTGAAGACAGGGCCGTTTAGTTCTGAATAGTGATGTGAAAGTATCGATAGATATTTTTATCTCTTTTTAATTTTAAAAAGATTTTATTTGAAAAGATATTGGTATAATATATTAGCTTTATTGTTGATTTCAACTGTGTGCATTAGCTCTTAGTGTTATTATTTATGATATACACATTAAAAGAAAGTTTGGGAACCTTAGAAGAATCTTCTCGTCCAATATTTTGAAGTGTCTAAAAACATAGGTTTATAACCAGTGTATGGTTATCACCGATGATATATAACACAGAAAGTGGTCTTCAAACGTCAGTCATGAGGATGTAATAGTCAAAGCTCCAAGGAACCGATGGTCAAGCCATAGCCAACCGATAATCATTAGGGAAGAATGGTTCTCATATGGCGACCACAAAACACACGAAGCAGTATGGAATGATTGTCTGATCCGACTAGATGGACTGATGATATCTCAAAAGTCATAAGAAGACATTGGATGCAACAGACACAGGATCTTTCTGAAGGGTATTCTTGCAGGGAAGATTATATTCAACAAAAGATGTCTAAGGGCCGATGGATGGATGGATACTATATTAAGTATATACTACCGAAGTTAAGGAATCGATACCGTTGGTCAGCTAGTTCTTATGTTTAAATTACTTGGAATAAATTTGTAATATATGTGGACCCAAGATTTATCTGTGATCATCATAAATGAGTTCTATAGAAAGCTTAATATATAAAACGCTTAATAAACAACATAGTAAAGAAAACCGTCATTCTCATGATATGAAATTACAACGAACTGGTAAAACGAATTGCTGATAAAATTACTTGTCTATACGAAGACGTACAACAGTCGTTTAGTTCCAAGCTCAAGCTCAATTAGAAGCGTAGTGATGTAGATGATATCGATGAAATTTTGTGTCTATCGAGCTTTATTTATATTATTCACATATTATATAAAAGTTGTTGATTATATACTAGCCCATAGCTCACTCTTACTTATTCTAACTGGAAGGTTATACATTAGGTGCTGAAATATACCTAATAATCGTATAAAAAAATAGCGAGCTTCAAAATTATTGCAATAGAAGAAATATCGATGCTAACAGCTTATTGCACTTCGTTACTATAAAATGAAATATAAAGTATTATTGACAGATATATTTAAAAATAAATGGTAAGATGTCATAGCTTGTAAATGATTAATTTATTTGATTGCCCTTTGCCAGGATGATAATGGAAATTAAAAATAAATACAAGTTTTGATTTACATATGAATATCCTTTAGTCTCCTGTGGTATCACAAAAACTGGCGAACAAAAAATAGGGAACAGCATTTTCCTACGAAATTTATAACATACACATACATGTGCCAATTGTGGTTTTATCCCCAAATAAATCAACTTATATTCTACAGTGGACCTCGATAGATAGATAGGTGGATGAATGGATATATGCCAAACGATTTCGCCTACTTTTTGGGGGACAGATGTTCGTTCATATTCCGTTCAAATTTCCAGAGACGACAAAATGGACGGCGTGCATCACCAATACCTATCTTACCTCTCTATGAATATTTAGGTGTCATACCTCTTTATAGCTATTTGGGTGGGCAACTGCTACCGAGTTTATGTCTTTGTTAGCTCTTCTGGCAGTTACCATCCTCTGTTGACGCTATAGCAAAAAAACGTTTGCACGTGAGAGAAAAAGTTTGTACACCTAAAGCTTTTCCATTATTACGTATTATTTACCAATTATTGTCTCGCATTAGAATCGCATTGGCACCAATTTTTTAATGTCGATGTAATAAATATTCCGACTTATCTATGACTTGTTACACTGCATCTAAGTAATATTTTGTTGTAAATAATCACGTATTACAAAATAAGACACAAATCGACATCGATATCTACTACAGCACTACATTGATGATTGTAAGAATGAGATGCCATAGACTTAAATCCGTTTCCCGCCATCGCACAATCTGTACTGCAACCGACCAATCACGAGTTTTGAGGGCGGCGCGCGAACAGGGCGCGTGTCCGCTGATTGGTCAAAAATATTAAACGGGTTGCTCATAATAAAAAAAAATATCCTTACAATTGAGTGCCACTTTTTGTTCGTGTTAAATTGATGAAAAAAGACTAGGAAAAATTGGTTCAGAGATGTAATAAAAAATGATTTATTATTCGAGTCGCTCAACTTTTTAACTTATTGGACATTAATGACTTTTGATTTTGCAAGTTATTTTTGAAATTCTCTCGGGTACTTTTTTTATTTATTGATATTGTGTTGCCACATTTTATTGAAATGTTCTAATTCAGTAGATTTGACACCATGGCTGCCAGGCAAATTATTACACCTACTTATTTTTATTTCTCGCTTTATTTGTTTGCAATGAAAATAAAATGCCTACCTACCAAATTGGTAGCAATAATAAAATTCAATTAGAATAACTTTGAAATATAGCTAATATTTTCAAATCAAAAATTAATTTACTTAATTATAAGTATTTGCGCCTTTTGAGGTTCTTTTGGAGAACTTCTAAAGGCGCAAATACTGTAGGTACTCTTGACAGTGAACCTATAGCTACTACATATTTGAGCCTTTTGGGGTGGAAACTTTGAGACCGTGGATGCCTGGGGCCCATAATATATTTAAAGACTTAAATAAACGCCTTAATGAAGCTACACACGTGACTGGAATGCTGGGCCTTGCTTGGCACAGAGGTTAAGCACTGCCATCCAACGTGGCAATGCTGCCAGCATGCTGGGCACGTTGCCTACTGGCAGCAGTTTATTTGAATAAGTGTTTAGATTTTTTTTTTATGCAAATGAATTCTCTTTGTATTTTATTTTATTACATTACGATAGAATAATGATCGTTTTTGCCAATGATCCCTAAAGTTTAAGTTACCCATAATTTAATATAAATGACACTTTGATGTCATGTTCTATTTATATAGGTACCTACATACTTATAGGTCTTGCATGATAATCATGATTGATTATGTGCAGCTCCTCGTTCAGCAATATCTTCATTATTCTAACTAAAGTGTTACACATAGGTAGGTATGTTTATTTTGTTCTTAGATTATTACAATAGTAGGTATTGTAATTGCAAAGAGTAACTTGTTTTGCCCAACGAATTTTGTTATTTTGTCTATGGTTTATGTTTGTGGCTAACGGTACTGCTGCGGCTTATTGAAATATGTGCTTGCGGTAGCTGCAATGAGTGGGTCTCTCTTTTCTTTTCAGTATAATTGAGGGGAATATTGGCTGCTCCAGTAGTTGACTCATGGTCCAGTGTTGCTAGTGAAATCTGATTCAGACGTCATTTTTGCATTTTATTTGAGATTTACATTATAACGTAGTTCGAGTACCTAGCATCACACTGGAGCTAATTCTTATAAGGCGTGTTGTATGCAAATATTATAAAAATATTTATTTAAAAATAAAATGAAACAATAAAGAACCCCACTCAGTTTCTTACCGGATCTTTTCAGTGGAGTCGTCTTGGATTAATTTAAGTTAAAATTAAAAAAAAAAATAACTACACCTATGTACCTACTTAAGTGCATGGGGTTTAAATAATAAATGATGAGAATTTCTATAATATTGAAATTTACTTACCCTAATCAATATATAAAATACAAATACATACTTAGATATTAATAGTACGTAGGTATCTACTCTTTTGTCAATATTATTGTGGTAGGACCACGCTGTTGACAGTTCTCTGTGTACAGCCGCGGGCCGGTCCGTCCGGGGTAACCTACCATACTCTCACAGAAGATCGACGTCTGAGTAATGGCAATGTGCTATTGTGCTTCGTTCGGTGAGCGAGAGAGCCGGAAGCCCAACTGGGTGGGTTTGGGTATTGTAATGGTAGGCAGCGACCTAGCTATACCCTTGGTATTGTAAGGTCCATGGGTGGCAGTGACACTTACCATCAGGTGTGCTGCTTGATCGTTTGCCACCAAAAGTCATAAAAATAAAAATATTAGTAGGTTATTCATAGGTAAATTTATATCAACACGTTAATACAATAATTTAGGTAGTATTTAGTCATATAATAAAAAACTACTGAAAAATGGCACAATATTATAGTTAGGTAGGTAATGACTATCAGTTATCCGCACACATTAATTTGTCAAACATTGGCAACTCCAATATTTGGGTTTTAGATATTTAGTATGGCAACTCTCACTGCCGTCATAGACCTTTGAAAGTGTATGTGTTCCTAAATTAAATTAAATTTTGCATGTTTATCAGTTTTCTTTACACATCCAATATCAGCAAAAATAAATACAACTCACTCTTACTGATGCCCAAATGCAAAATTCTTGTGTCTCGCAGGTCTAGCAACTCTCGTTGGTAATATAATATAGTCACTTGTTTTGATAGAAATGAATAATCCAACTAAATTAATGAAATGCCATACATCTAGTGGCACAAACTGTACAACTATCTATAATTACCTATCTACATACCGCTTAAGTAATGGGAGTGAGCTATAATCACACCTATCTATCATGAGACTGTTTAACATAAAATCAAATTATATCCGCGTGTAGGTACTGGTGTTAAGAAAACAAAATGTTGACACTCCTTTCTTTGCCGTAAGGAATCGTAAAATGATGTCTAAGGGAGCACTGCGAGACTCTTGCAGCGAGTCTTGGTCTTGCATTTGGGCGACACTAGGTACTCACGCTCTAACTTCTGATTATAATATCATAAAATATTAAAAAAATTTAATGAAGTTTGAAAATTTATTATTAACTTTCCACAACATAAGCCAGCGGAATCAACTGGGTAAAGTCGCATATACATAACCAAGAACTGTTGTCGATATCTATATAGGTATACTTTTATATTGAAAAATAATCGGGCTTTTATGGCATAAAATTAAAAGCATACATCCAATTTGATAAAGCATTATAATTCTGCGTTATATTCTCTGCTTATATTGTTGAATATGAATTATCAAAAAATATTTATGTAAATAAGCACTCGGTGTTCATATAAAGCGACTAAAACTTAACACGGATCTCAGTTAATTCAGTTGCGTTAACAGCGAGTTCGCTGTCTTAGGTCTAATTGAAATTGTATTTCCTAGGCCTTGACTTAGACCCACCGAAGACAAAGATCGGGTACCTACCGGTGGCCCACTCGCACGGCGAAGAGAGGAGTTGCACGGTGGGTCTATGGGGTCACGCGCCGCCTCTTCCGTCACCCCGGGCCGATTTGGCAGCATAGCCCACCGCAAAAAAAAAGAAAAGGCTATACATAGACGTCAGACAGTTTGTAAAAATCAGCTAAAGTTGCTTGTTGCTTGCATTATACCTACATATATTGATCATCTAAGTAGGTAAATACTGTTATAAGTTTGACGTGTCTGTCTGTAGCATCATAGCTCCTAAAGGATTGGACTCGATGCGGCCTATTTGTATGAAAGCTGACGTGATCGATATGTTTCTTAGCCACAATTTATGAAAATCTCTTCAAGAGTTTCAAGGTCATCAGCTCTTTTTTTTATGAGTCCCTTAAATTTTTTACAATTTAGTCTTTTCCATATACGTTACCACTCTTACGATCGATCTTATATTGACAAAAGCGATTTCGCATGGTAAATTTCAATTTTTCCCTACTTTGTAATGGTGGCTGCTTGTAGGTAATTCCTAATCATCTTTTAAAACATTAACGGACACCGCTCCGAAGGGACAGGTCACACGTTATATAATTAGTCCGTCTTTGCAAAAAAAAGAAATTTTATATATTTTTTTTTATTTAAGAATTGCATTTCACCTCCATTATTATTTATTTCAGAATTTAATTTATATTTTTATTTATGTTAAAAAAATATCTACATAAATAAAAAATAATATCTACTTCACAACTCTTCAGTTACCATATAAACCAATAAAATTCCTCTATTAGGAGACGTATGAGAAACACGTTAATATATCAATAAAATATCTACACAAAAGATTTTGAAGCTAATATTTAAATTAAACATATATTACAAGTAAGCATATCATTCTTCAGTAAGCATATGACAAGACAAAATTCTTTTACAGATGTATTCACTTCAAACATCGTCCTACTCGAATCACCTACACGTTCAATTCAGATTAGCTATCAGCGCCACGACAATAAATCGCGCGACTCTTCGCGGAATAAAGTCGTCACTATATCGTACCCATATCGCTGCGCCCACGACCGACTGGTATACGAGCGAGGATGTAAAGTTTGAGGTACACTAAGCTGCAGCAATAGAAAGAAGGTTCCAAATAAAAAATATGCGATATAGTGAGCAAATTTACCTAATCTGAAGAAGGCCAGTTGGTAATAGTGGGATGCATATGAGCTGAAGAAAAAACACCAAAAGTGTAAAAATACCAGAAGCTGAAGAAAAACACCAGAAGCGAAGTAACTGCTAAAGTTTATATAATCAAAAAAATCAACTCAAAGATACTTACCACAGCTTTCTAATATTTGTTCCTATTAGTGTTGCCCAAATGCAACTTAAAAACTGCACTGCAACTTAAAAGACTTACAGCATGAGTCTCGCAAATCTTGCTACTTTCGCTGTTAGAATAACACATAGTCATTTGTTTGGAGTACATGCTAAAGAAATGAAAAATCCAACTAATTCAATGAAATTCTATTCATCTATCGGCGTTAACTGTACAACTATCTATAATTAAGTACATAGCACTTAGTCGCTATAATCACACGTATCTATTATAAGATGGATTAAAATAACATTAAATTCAAATTACTGAAATTAAGCATTTAATATGCTTAATTATTTATAAAAACCCGATTACGAAGCGAAAAAGGATGTCACAAGTGGGATTCGAACCCACACCTATTGAAAATCCGTCCCAATCGTGTTGCTACTTATACAACCGTGAACTATTGTAGGAAATTCAAATCTCGTATCGTATTATATTTACGTCTTTAAGGTGACGTGTGCCATCTACCCGACAACTGACTACTTCTAATATTGATTCATATAAATTTGTCCAAGCTCTGACCAGCAATTTTTCAGTTCTTATCAATAATCCCCATTTGGTTGACCTCGATCACATTGAATTGAAGTCAGTAATTTTTTTTTTGTTCGCGGGTGATCGTATAAGACGATTAAGGGATATAAAACGCATATAACATCTATGCGAGAGAAGGAAAACTCGAAACAAAACCCTATACCAACACGTGTGACCAGCGCGGTATAGTAGGTTAAATTCCCTCCCATTACGGAGGAGGCCCGAGCCCAACAGTGGGACATTTATGGGCTGTGATGATGATGATGTTTGTAAAATCCCCTGGATTATAGGTATTTTTCTCAACAATTCTTTTTTTTGTTCTAAATGAGTAAAGCCTGAGCAGCATTAAAATTGTATTATAATGTCAACTCCCACTTAGTGTGCCTTCATCCTAATAGTTCAACGTCTGTATTCAAGTTATCCTTCCTCCTAAGTTAGTTGCAAGTTCACAGCGACGACTTTTATCAAAACAAAATAAATTGCGAAAATAATCAAAAGCTAGTCTGAATTGAAACATATACGTTTTTTAGACGGGCTATTGTTAAAGTAAATACTATTTACTTATATTTGTATTGTCAATATTGGAAGACGAGCTTAGCAGTGTGTTAAGTGGTACTAATATTTCGAGTAATCATTGTATTAAAATATTATTATTATTTTACTTAAGTTTATTACTTCTGTATGGAGACGGAGTAAGAATACATTTCGTACTAATACATGGGTGATTGTAAGAGACGATTAAGGGATATAAAATGCATATAACATCTATGCAAGAGATGAAAAACTCGAAACGAAACCCTATACCAACACGTCTGACCAGCGTGGTATAGTAGGTTAATTTTCCCTCCCATTATGGAGGAGGCTCGAGCCCAAGAGTGGGGCGTATATGGGCTGTGATGATGATGATGATGATGATAAATAATCTTTATAAGCAACACGGGGATTTATTACGTTCGAATTGTAAAAACAACTGAAAACAATTATTTTGTGTGGCGACCGAGTAGGACTATAATTCAACAGCTTCTTTCTTGCCCGTGGGTGTTTTAATATACTACTAAGGGGTATAATATGAAGATTTTCTTTTCGTATATATGTCCCATACATATATATATGTATGTCCCATACATATATAAGCTGAGATAAAGATGATGATATTGAAGTTTATGTTATTTATATGTTTTTAACTGCTTATATCAAATTCTATTGATAACCCCTTTATCACGTCACTAGTTAAAAATGAATGGCAATATTTTAATTTGACTGTTCGAAAAAATCTTTTAAAAAAATTTGTTAATTAGTACCTATAGCTGTTCATTAAGAAAAATAATGCTAAATCCAACCCTTATCCGTGTGGTGACGGAGTAAGAATACAATGCACCACCCCCTATCTTACAAGTGGGTGATCGTAAGAGACGACTAAGGGACATAAAATGCATATAACATCTATGCAAGAGATGGAAAACTCGAAACAAAACCCTATTAAAAACACGTCTGACCAGCGTGGTATAAGTAGGTCAATTTCCCTCCCTTTATGGAGCAGGCTCGAGAGCCCAACAGTGGGACATATATGACCTGAGACGATGATGATGAAAACAACCTATATGACACAACACTAATGATTGATTAATACTTACCGTTCAACATGTAGTTTTGTTATTTTTTTAGTTGTCACCTAAAATTTAGATGTCTTTAGTGAAAACGGGCATTCGTATATTATATTCGCATTATACGGCGAATAAAGTAAGAATTTTATTTTTCCGTGTGCATTTTGTACAATTACGTCGACAACAAAATTTTAACAATTTTTTTAATTCTTTTTTTTTAAACGCAACAGTGCACTAAGTAGCTAATAATATATTTGTATTGGAAGGGAGAGGGAGGTTTGTTTTTCTCGGTAATGATGTTGTATTGTGGGGGATTTTATAGACATACAATTTAAAGGACACAAATTACACCCAGACTTAAACCAATAATTTGTAAATCTTATAAAGTATGGAAGGTAGGCGGGGGGAGACCGAGACTCACCTACCTAGACCAGATTGGTCACGTACTGAAGGAAGGTGGAGTCAAGAGTCTCCGAAACCGGCGAGCGTGTATGAAGAGAATTATGAATGTTGAGGAAGCGAGTGAAGTATGCAAGGATAGAGCTCTCTGGCACTCTGTTCTCTCTGCCTACCCTGCAAGGGATATGGCGTGATGATATGTATGTATGTATAAAGTATTGTACTACGTAGGAATCAAACCCACGAGACGTTAGGCCAAACGGTAGGATGGTACCTTAATCACTAAACTATCCGTGCATAACAATATTGTTCAATCATACCACTTTTCAACAAATTAGAAGTTCTATTGAAAGATACATGTCGTTATGTGTAGGCGTGTTTTGTAGTGTGCATTCATTAATACGGCCCCAGTTTTATCGCGCTTTCATTTAAATGCCTTCGTCTTGTGAGAGGCGACTCGAGGTACGGTTGTCACGAAAATGCTCTACTATTATTTTAATTACTTAAACAAAATATGTAATACACTTTTGTGTCATCATCTCAGCTCATATGGCTTATTGCTGAAGTCGAACCTCACCTACAATAGCTGGGTAATTGACCTTATATATCCACTCAGGTCAAATGGCTTAGTATTAGTTTTATCGAGTATTCCTTTTTTAAATAGATGTTATTTGAATTTTAAACTCCTTAGCTGTCTTTTACGAAACCTATGGGTAAGAGGATGGATGAACTATACTTTATTAATACACGGCAATACGTGTGGGAGTCATGATACCGGCTGAGGGATAACCAGTTAAGTGAGTAGTGTCACTCACCTTCGAGATTTATAGAATCGTTTGTGAACAAAAATTATTATAGCACTCGGCGAGGTATTTTGTTAAATCATCATCTCAGTCCATGTATGTTCCACTATTGGGCTTGGGCCTCCTCCATAATCGAAGGGTAATTGACCTACTATAAAACGCTGGTCAGACGTGTTAGTATAAGGTTTAGTTTCGAATTTTCCTTCTCTCACATAGATGTTATATGCATTTTATATCCCTTAGTCGTCTCGTACGATCACTCACGGGTAAGATAGGGGGTGGTGAATTGTATTCTTACTCCGTCACCACACGGAAATCGTCAAACTGCATGTCTCTAATGAATCAGACCTCAAGCCTGTCCTATTCAGAGGTGAAATAAGTGTCGAATGAATATTTAATATTCTGCTGAAAATTGCCATTTTTCAATCGAAATTCTGGAGCAATACTCATATCTCATACTTATATCTTATTTCACTATGTATTACAGCCTATTTCTTGAGGTGGCCATTCTATTGATTTATCTTCGGCAAATGGTAAGTCTCCCCTCGAATCCTTCATTTCATAATAATAACACATTTCCACCATGTAACCTTTCAAATTTTCAAATTCAAATTCAACAACAACGGACGGCGTGTGTTTAGACCATAACCTACCAAAAAAAGGAGTGTTATTAATTGGGGCACAATGAAATGAAAAAGGAAGCATTATTCAATACGGATATATGGTTACGTGTCACATGATCGTGCCATGTTTCATTGTATTCTACAATGGACCGCGAAAGGCTGAATGATGATACGGCTTTGTGTACAAAAGAAGGATGAAGAATATAGATATACAATATTTTCTTTAACTTTTTTTAATAAGACAACACCCTGCATTAAGAAAATAATCCTTGTAATGCGAAGTACTTTACAAACATGCAATAAACAGACACAAATAACAATCAGACTCAAGAAGAACAATTTTCATGGACAGATATTCATAAATTGTAGCTAAGAATCATCTGGATCACGCTGTCTTCGAACAAAGCTACATCATAATCGATCTATTCGTTTAGTAGTTACTATGTCACAGACAGACACATAAACATATCAAATGTTTATACATTATAATATCCTCCTTTTAGTACTGGGGGATTAAAAATGCGTAAGACAAGAATTACACGATAATTTATGTACACAGATTTAAGGCTCAGAACTAAATTAGTAGACCCGTACTTACTATACATCTCAACCAAGTCCATAATAAAGTTTGAAGAGAACATAATATTAAATAGCTTTTAACATTCCATTCACTATCTTAATGTCCTCCCAAGACATTTATATTTAGTCTTATACGTGTTCAATGTTTACCTTTCTGGCTCTTTATCTGTGCCCTTTTATATATTTTTTTTTCATGTCACATTTTGGGGTCTCTGCCGAACAACAATGGGTGACAAATGCAAAAGAATTTTTGGCACAGTGATTCAAAAAGGTTTTTTTTTGTGATGAATTTGCAATTGAATATTTTGGATTACATATTTAGACACATTGTTTTAAGATTACCTTATTTGAAAGTGTAAGTTAAGAAATTGTCATTTATTGTAATTCTTTATACGATTTGCAAATGGTTGAGCTTGGTTGTAATTTGTTTTGGATAATAATGTTTTTTTTGTCCGTGTGGTGACGGAGTAAGAATGCAATTCACCACCTATCTTCTCTTACTCGTGGGTGATCGTACCAGACGACTAAGAGATATAAAAACGGAAAATATAACATTTATGCAAGAGAAGGAAAACTCGAAACAAAACCCTATACCAACACGTCTGACCAGCGTGGTATAGTAGGTTAATTTTCCTCTCATTACGGAGGAGGCTCGAGCCCAACAGTGGAGCGTATATGGGCTGTGATGATGATGATGATAAATAATCTTTATAAGCAACACGGGGATTTATTACGTTCGAATTGTAAAAATAACTGCAAACAATTATTTTGTGTGGCGACCGAGTAGGACTATAATTCAACAGCTTCTTTCTTGCCCGTGGGTGTTTTAATATACAACTAAGGGGTATAATATGAAGATTTTCTTTTCGTAAGAAAGAATACTCGGAAATCCTATTTAAATCCGTCTTACCAGTTGTAGGTCATTTTTCTTCCCGTGGTGGTCGTTTAGTACAGCAGTTGAACGTTATGATCTAAGAAGAAAAAGAAGAGACGAAAACCCTTTTAAATTAATTATAATACTTATACGATCGTTATTATATCTACCCTTAATTCAACCTTTATTTTAAAGTGTTAAAAAAATTAAAGGTATGTGAAATAAAACTATTTTTACAGAATTTATCGCGGTTTTAATTTTGTTGTTTATTTTATCGCGATAAAATCCATAAATATTGTTTTATTTATACTCGTTATTCGAAGGAAGTCAATAAGGTCAAGAGTTATTACAGAACTAAGGATATTTAAATTACGAGTTCTAACAGATAAAACATATATTTAAGGTTTTATCTGTTTAGATAAAGACTAAGAATATAACACGAGTGTTTGTGTGTGTCTTTATAATGGTAGGACCATGCTGCTGATAGTTTTCTGTCTACAGCCACGAGCCGGTCCGTCCGGGGTAGTATCACACTCTCGCAGAAGATCGACGTCTGAGTAATGGCAATGTGCTATTTGCTCTTCGTTCGGTGAGCGAAAGAACCAGCAGCCCAACTGGGTGAGGTTGGGGATTGTAATTGCAGCAGTGATATTTACCATTAGGTGTGCAGCTTACTCGTTTGCCACCATAACCAATAAGAAAAAAGACCAGTTTTATATATTTGCTTCTATTGTAGTAAAGTTATCTACTTGGATCTTTTTATAGAGGAAGGAATGGTGATACTTTAAACCGACATAACACCCACAATTTAGAGCCGAGTGATTATTGACAATTTCTTCTTAAGTCGATGTAATTATTTTTTTTGCTTGTGAATCTTGTATGCTTGTACATTTATAGTGCCTTTTATCAAGTATGTTCGTATTGTAGAGTAATCCTTGTATTTAAATATCTAATAGGCAAGATGGATTCACCAAATTATGCTAAGTGTATTAAAGATACAGCATGTGTTGATGGCGTGTGCCTGGGGCGATGTCCTACGTAATATTTCTTTCCGGAAAAACAATTTTAGAATTAATGTTTTCAATGTAATAGTATTCTGGCTTCAACTGCATCAGGTGATAACAAGATCGTCCTGGATATTATTTAGTTTAATAAGATAATTGTAGTATGGAAGTAGCATGTTCGGTTCGAGAAAACATGTTATTCATCATCATTATCTCAGCTTATACACGTCCCACTGTTGGGCTCGAGTCTCCTTGATAATGGGAGGGCAATTGACCTACTATACCACGCTGGTCAGACGTGTTGTTATAGAGTTTTGTTTCGAGTTTTCCTTCTCTCGCATAGATGTTATATGCGTTTTATATCCCTTAGTCGTCTCGTACGATCACCCACGGGTGAGATAGGGGGTGGTGAATTGTATTTTTACTCCGTCACCACACGGACAAAAGAAAACATGTTATTAACAAAATAGAACAAAAGAAACCAGTAGGTAAACTTAGGACCTGGCCACCGAAGACAAAGATCGGGTACCGGTGGCCTGCTCGCACGGCGAAGAGAGAAATTTGCATGGTGGGTCTATGAGGTCACGCGCCGTCTTTTCCGTCACCCCGGACCGATTTGGCGGAGCGAGACGCATCCATAGTCCACCGCAAAAAAGAAAAAAACAAAAAAAAAAGTAAACTTAAGACCTACAGCGACAATTTTTATTTAGTAATTGTTGTGCTTTTTCAAATCATATGTCTACGTATCTCATATAGGAAATAGATAATTCAAAACGTACATATATATATATATATATATATACAGAACCCGTTTTAATACAAATAACGCTTTTAATCCACTCACAAAACCGAAGTGATTTGTGAGTTCAAGTATCATATATTGAATGTTTTAAAACCTTTTAAGTTAAAAAGGTACTACGATAAAATTGTTATAAACTTGTAATTAATTGGACTTATTAAAACACTATCGCCCTTTTCTTGTCATAGATTAAACGGCTGAGTAATGTTTATGATTTTATATTTGTTAATTAGTTTATTATTTTTTTCTCACGATGATGTTAGATTTGATTTCGATCGCATTCGTAACGACGACGTAAGAGAGCGAGTAGTTATGAAAGAGAGTATTGGTGTAAAGATGCGAAAGGGAATGTTCCGATGGTTCGGATATGTGGAAAGAATGCTGAATGCGAAAGTGAAAGGATGTAGGTACCGGGGGAGACCGAGACTAACCTACCTAGACCACATTGGTCACGTACTGAAGGAAGGTGGAGTCAAGAGTCTACGGAAGCGGCGAGCGTGTATGAAGAGAATTCTGAATGTTGAGGCAGCGAGTGAAATATGCAAGGATAGAGTTCTCTGGCACTCTGTTCTCTCTGCCTACCCTGCAAGGGATATGGCGTGATGATATGTATGTATGATGTTAGATAATTGATAGATGTAAATATAAATTGATCGCCTGCCTGCTTGCTAAAAGTGGCTATTAAGGCTTTCTCCTCTTTTCTGGAAGCTAAAGTTGAAGACCTGAACTAATGAAAATATGAATTCAGAATAGAAAAGCTAGAGTCCTTACTGTTATAAAATATTATTAACTACTTTCGCTACTATTATAAATATTATCCGTGTTGTGACAGTGTAAGAATACAATTCACCACCCTCTACCTGGGTGATCGTAAAAGATGATTAAGGTATATGAAACGCATATAATATGCATAAGAAGGAAAACTCGAAACAAAACCCTATAGCAATACGTGACCAGCGTGGTATAGTAGGTCAATTCCTCTCCCATTATGGAGGAGGCTCGAGCCCAACAGTGGGACATATATAAGCTGCGATGATGATAATTATAAATGTGAAAGTTTGTTAGTCAATTATGTTGAACATATAATATAAACATAAACTATATCTTTGAACAGATTTGGATGAAAATTGGTACACAAATAGAACATTTCTTGGATTAACATAGCATAGGATGTTTTTTATCCCAGTAATGTGCTCCCTTGGTATAATAGTTTAACTTTAAGAAAGCTCTTTTTTATGTAGGCGAAGCCGCTTGCAGAAGCTATTTCTTTATATAAGTTTGTTTGTGGGTATAAAATAATTATATGTAGGATCTGAACTCACGTCTATTGATAATCCGTTCTAACCATCTTAGCAATTAGACCAGCGTGGGTGGTACGCATTTGACACGGTTGTACGAAAGGAACTTTGGGACATTTTACCGGAGTATGGTATTAACGGTAAACTGCTACAGGCTGTGCAGTCCAGTTACATGGGCTGTAGAGCCTGTGTGCGGCTGGATGATGGAATGTCGCCTTGGTTTGACGTCAATATCGGCGTTAAGCAGGGGTGCGTTCTGTCAGCCAGGCTGTTTATCATATATCTGGATAAATGTCTCCAAAGGTTGAACGATATGAATGTGGGAGTCCAGATGGGCGACTCAGTGGTCACTGCTCTGCTTTATGCAGATGATGCAGTCCTGCTGGCACAGTCAGCGACTGACCTGCAGACCCTAGTCGACACAATGACAGAAGATTGTAAGAAAAGGGGTCTACGCGTGAATGTGAGCAAAACCAAAATAACGGTCTTTGCAAGAGATAAAACCAGAACAGATGTAAGAGTAACAATAGGTAATGATGTACTAGAGCAAGTGGATGAATTTGTATATCTTGGATGTGGATTTAGCCGAGATGGAAGGTACACCACTGATATAGAGCGAAGAGTGAATGCGGGAAATAGAGTGAACGGAGCGTTGGGGCAACTTTTCGGCAGCCACCACCTCAGCCAGAAGGCACGTGTAGCAATACATAACGCAGTGCTTGTCCCAACATTACTGTATGGAAGCGAGAGTTGGGTATGCAGAAAAGAGTATGATAGTAAAATTAATGCGGTCGAAATGCGATCTCTGCGGAAAATCTGTGGAGTTAGGCTGACCGACCGCATTCGTAACGACGACGTAAGAGAGCGAGTAGGTATGAAAGAGAGTATTGGTGTAAAGATGCGAAAGGGAATGCTCCGATGGTTCGGACATGTGGAAAGAATGCCGAACGAACGCCTGGTTAAGAAGATATACAATGCGAAAGTGGAAGGATGTAGGTACCGAGGGAGACCGAGACTAACCTACCTAGACCAGATCGGTCATGTACTGAAGGAAGGTGGAGTCAAGAGTCTCCGAAACCGGCGAGCGTGTATGAAGAGAATTATGAATGTTGAGGAAGCGAGTGAAGTATGCAGAGATAGAGTTCTCTGGCACTCTGTTCTCTTTGCCTACCCTGCAAGGGATATGGCGTGATGATATGTATGTATGTATGTAAATTATTAATTATTTTTAGGTAAGGCGAGAACTTCTCATGGAATGAAAGGGACGATGTACCTCACGCGAAATACTGGATTAAAACTACAAACATATTTAAGAGCTGAAAAATTCTCATAAGTCATTATAGTTTTCGGTATAAAAAATATTTATATGTTCATAAACGGTGTGATTTTTATAACGACCTGGACCAACTCCATCTGATGCCTTTTGGTCAACAATTACATTCTCAAGGAGGGTTGACGTTTGGCAAGCGGCCGGTCATAAAACTATTGCCAATAACTTTTACAATATGTACTATGAAAGAAGAGTACATATTGTATCGACCCCAAGTAATTGGCATAAGAGTAGGAGAATGATGAAATGGTGTGATTATGTACCTTTTTTTTAAATATTTTTTGCGGTGGGCTATGGACGTCGCACCCCGCCAAATCGGTCCGGGGTGACGGAAGAGGCGGCGCGCAACTCCATTGACCCACCCTGCAAGCACCTCTTCTTCGCCGTGCGAGCGGGCCACCGGTACCCGATCTTTGTCTTCGGTGGCCTGCTCGGCGATATGCCCTCTCGGGGTGATTTTGTACCTGGCTTATATAGTTTTATACGATGGTTTCAATTAGCGTAATTGATTATTCAAATGTGTTGTGTGGTAGCGAATATGATTACTACTAACAATTACTTATAGATGTTGTAAAAGATGACTAAGAAGTAATCTTCTACCAGATCAAACTCTTACTTTGCTCGTAGATGTCGTAAAAGACGGCTAAGAGGATTATATCTACCAGAATCAACTCCACTGGAGGTCGTCTGATCAACAATTACATTCCCAATGAGGGTTGACGTCAGGCAGGCGACTGGTCATAGACCTATTGCCATTAACTTTTGCTGCTTATATGTACGATGGAACAGGAGTACATATTGCGTCGACCTCAAGTAATTATGATAAGAGCAGAAAAATGGTGATGATAATTGATTATTCTAATGGCAGGCTTAATAATTTATATTCTCAGTGATATTTTGTTATGTCACAATCACTTATTCATGAGTGAAAATCGGCTAAAAAATTACCAAGGAAATTAGCAACTCCTGGGAAAATGTTAAGATCACTCGAATACACAGATGGCGTAGTGGTGAAGATAAAGACCTAACTCGCCAGTGCCATAAGTTCGATACCTACGCAGGACAATAGTTTGTGTGATCCACAAAGTGTTGCTCTAAGTATGGGTATAATTTGTCGGCGTTAATTATGTTTGTGAAATCCCCTGCAGTACAAGGATTATTTCCTTAGTGCAGGGTGGTGTTTAAAAAAAAAAACAAAGATCGCCAAATCTTCTGTTGTGACGGTTACATTATTCCTATTATTTACTATTTCAAAAGCCTGTCACAAAAAATACGGCATCTAAAGTTAAAAGAATCATCATCTCAGCTCATATATGTCCCACTGTTGGGCTCGAGCCTCCTCCATAATGGGAGGGAAATTGATCTACTATTTCACGCTAGTCAGACGTGTTGGTATAAGATTTTGTTTCAAGTGTTCCTTCTCTTGTATAGACGTTATATCCCTTTGTCGTCTCTTACGATCGCCCATGAGTAAGATAAGGGGTGGTGAATTGTATTTTTACTCCGTCACCACAAGGAAGAAAGTTAAAAGAGTACCTAATATTATTGAAATAGTTAAAAGTGCTGTATTGTTAAGGAAGGAGTTTATTCTAAGAATACGCTACAAAATAAAATTAATCCTTATGTAATAACAATATTATAAAAATGGGATACAATGTTATTAGCGGTGTATATTGGTGTAATACCGATATGACATTGGTACCTAAATGCGGTACTCATTTCGATATAATTTTTATGAGAACTCTCATCTTCACTTTAAGGAGTAAAGTAAATCTTGATACTTTTAGTAATATATATACATTATTATTAATAATGGACTCAATTAAACGAAGTCGGGTGGCATTGAGACAGGGACTGGGTAATGATAGGGGTAATGGACATGTAATGACACGGGATGAAAGTCATATTGTGAAAAAAGTTTTACCTAAGAATGTTGAAGGCTTTAGCTTAGGGAAGAAATGTATGGTACGAGTATAGTATGAAAAGAAAAGACATATTGTGTCGACCCCAAATAATTGGATTATTCCAATTATTTGGGGTCGACACAATATGTCTTTTCTTTTCATACTCTCATATATATATCTATATATAGATATTTAAAGAGTATAAAAGTTTTATTATTTTATAACAATTTAAGTTTCAAGTTGTTGGACTTGAACCCCTTACACAATGGGCAGCAAACTGAGATATTTGTATCCCATTGATCACATAAGACAACGTGGTTATTTCAAACTTTACTACTTTGATGTTGCTTTTATCTATTTACTTACAACACTCAGTCGTCTTTTAAAACACCCACTGGAAGAGAAGGCGTTGTAAAATGTATTTGTATTCTATTTCTAAAAAAATTGTTAACATAAAGATTTAGGTTATATGACATAAAATTTTATGCTTTTTTTAATGTCAATGATAGCAAACAAGCAGGCAGCGCTCTTGATGATTTAATACTGACGTTAATGGACCTTTCTAATACTAGTCCATAGCTATGTCGCTGCCTGTCGTGAAGAAAGTGTTTTTCTTAAACCTCGTTTAAACAAGGACATGTCATAGCGCTCGGAAAACAGCAGGTAGTTTATTCAAGATCCTCGTGGAAAAATGATCGCTGAAAATGTACAGTCGAAGACTGTAATGTTTTCTTGTTAAATGAATAAAGTTCTCTGCTTCGGATAAAGTAATGAAGTAAATTAATAAATATAAAGTATCAAAACTTTGTGGTCCTCATAGAGAACATCCAGAACGCAACTTGTACGTGACTGAGTTACAAACGGTTGTATATCGTGCTCTCCTTTGTTATTGTTATGTAATTCGTCAGAGACATTTACGACGTTGCGGTAACCATACCTTATTGTGTATTGAGTTCTACTGAATTTTGAGAAGGCTTTATTTATTAGGGACAAAACCTTTTACGTGTTCAACCATATATATGAGAATAAAATTAAATTAGATGAAAATTTTATCAAGAAAGAAAATTAAATTAAAATTGAATCTTTATATTCATTTAAATACATTACGAAAGTGGAAGGATGTAAGGATGTAGGTACCGGGGGAGACTGAGACTAACCTACCTAGACCAGATTGGTCACGTTCTGAAGGAAGGTGGAGTCAAGAATCTCCGAAACCGGCGAGCGTGTATGAAGAGAATTATGAATGTTGAGGAGGCGAGTGAAGTATGCAAGGATAGAGTTACCTGGCACTCTGTTCTCTCTGCCTACCCTACAAGGGATATGGCGTAATGATATGTATGTATGTATGTAGGAAATACATTACGTATTTAGATGAATTTAAGGATAAAGAAATTATATTATAAATAAATATGATATATTTTGCCGATATTTAGGGCCGCCCACATCGTTCATGGTCACTAGACCTACCATGACCATGAACGCTGTAACCCATCAAATTCACCACCCTTTTTTTAACCAGGGGTATCGTAAAAGACTATTAAGGGATATTAAATGTCAACAACATCTAAACAGGAGCTCTTCTAAACAATAGCTTATAGCTCTTTTAAAAAAAATAATACAAACATGCACCTTAAGTTACCTACAAGACAACAAACATGTATTGATCAGTTTGCTAGTGATATACAACAAATTCAGGCTAACATTCACTACTTAGGACTCTCAGATCATGAAACAGGGCAAACATTAACAATAAAAGCAAATGCTAAACGCCTAAGACACAGTTGGTATGAAACTGTTAGAGACTTTGGGAAACATAATTTAAACATATTCTATAATTGCATATCTTCATTATCTTTCTCAGATATCTATGAAAAAACAAATTTAAATGACGGGTTTCAAGTATTCCATAATATTTTCTCATTATTTTTTGAGCTGTGCTTTGCCAAACTCACTGTAAAAAAAATATAATAAACAAAAATATGTGGCTGACAAAGGGCCTAAAAAATTGCTGTATAAGAAAAGAATGCTCTACTTAAAGGGTGTACTTAAATATTAAAATGTACAAAAAATGTTCCAAAATACTCAAACAATATTTATATAAGTCGAAGCAATTAGAGAATCACAAATATATTTGTAAAAAGAAAAATAAATGTAAAGCAGTATGGCAAATCATAAGCGAGAATATTGAAGATATAAAAAATAAAACTGAAATAGTATATACTGAAATAGTATATATAATTCAGTATAACAAAGAACTGTATACCTCAGCTAATGACATATGTAATATTTTTAATGATTTTTTTATTAATTTTACAAATGACAGTGAATTTAAATTTAATACTGACGATATTAACAAAAATTTGAATATAGATAATCCAAACACCATATTTTTAACCCCAATGGATCCTATGGAAATATATCTACAAATTAATTAATAATCTTAAGAATACTAATTCTGTTGGTATAGATGAGATTGGCACTAAGTTTATTAAACTCTGCGCCAAATTTATATGTAGACCTTTAAGTTATATTATTAATATGTCACTTCAGGAGGGTAGGCTTATATTAAAAAGGAAATGTCACAGAAAGACTAATTATCATCCAGTTACTATGCTACCGGTTCTATCAAAAATCTTCGAGAAAAAGCGTTGAACAGACTGTATAATTTCGTTTCAAATAAAGGTATACTCAAACAAGAACAATTTGGTTTTCGAAAAAATAGCAAGACCTCATCAGCGTGTTTTAATCTAATTAAGCAAATTTCTGAAGCTATCAATGAACGAATACGAGTAACTGCTGTATTTCTCGACAGGAGCAAAGCCTTCAATTTCGTAGATCACAAACTACTTCTGTTTAAATTAGAAAAGTATGGTATTTGAGGAGTGGCTAATGATTGGATAAGGAGTTATTTAAAGGATCGTTACCAGTGCGTTGAAATATCCAAAATACAAAATAACATAAAAGTTATAAGTAGGTCTGATTTCAAAATCAACAGATTTGGCGTTCCACAGGGCAGTGTGCTGGGACCATTTTTGTTCTTGATGTATATCAACGACCTTCCAAATATAACTCACCATAAAACTATTTTATTTGCAGATGACACTACAGTATTTGTTAAATGTGAAAATAAAACTACATTTGAAAATGATATAAACTTAACGATTCATAAGACGATCAACTGATTAACTAATAATAATTTAAAAGTAAATGTAAGCAAAACTCATATTATACAATTTCAAAACTTTAAAAGGCAACCAATTGACTTAAATATTAATTACAACAACAATCAAGTAGAGGTAGTACACGAGACAAAATTTGTGGGATTAGTGCTTGATAAACCAGTGTTTATTAACCAGAGCCTTCCAGTTACAGTAACTGGAAGGCTCACGTTGAATACATTTGCAATAAACTCGACCGTTTTGTATTCGCTCTCCATCGGTTGCGACAAACTCATCGGAAGCCGCTCTAACTGCATACCATGGATACGTTTCTTCTGTGCTCTCATATGGTATAATGCTATGGGGAAACTCAGTAGAGATTGAAAAAGTTTTTCGGATTCAAAAGAAGTGTGTAAGAGCGATCTGTGGATCCTAGTTTACTGACAGCTGTAAACCATTGTTTAGAAAATTACATATCCTGCTTCTGGTTTCCATGTATATTAGGGAACTTTGTGTTTTTGTAAAACTATTTCCATAATATTTTCAATTACATTTGGTAGTTATAACTAGAAACTCCAGGAATAAATATAAACTTCATCGGCCTAGGTGCCGATTATATATTTATGAGAATAATGTCTACATTAAGGCCATAGACATATATAACAAACTACCAAATACATTTAAGGAATTACCTTCAGCTTTATTTACACGAAAATTAAAATATAATTTGGAAAATCCAAAAGTGCACGCCTCATAATTATTATATTATTTATCATTTACTATTATAATCAATGCCATAAATGAATAGTCAATGCCATAAATGAAAATGAAAAAGAAAAATACTTTTGAGATTTGATGGCATTCTCAACGTAGTGCTAAACATAGCTGTTCGTTTGCGATAGGCTGTATGGGATTTCTTTTCTTTGCCTGCCCGAATGGACTAACAAAAGAATGTAAACGAAACCAATTTTCATAAGGTATATCTACATACACTAATGACTAAGCAGTTCAGTTTTTTATTAATTGCATTTAAACGACAAAGAAACTGAATACGTAACACCGAAATCAAAAATCGGGTACCGGTGGCCCGCTCGCACGGCGTAGAGAGAAGGTTTTACGGTGGGTCTATGGGGTCACGCGCCGCCTTTTCCGTCACCCCGGACCGATTTGGCGGGTCGAGACGCATCCATAGACCACCAAAAAAAAAAAAACCGACCGGGGAATAGTCCGGTCACCCGAAGTGAGGCCACCGCGTGAGGACGACATACGATACGAGAGATACCCGCGAGGGTAAACCGCCGGGCAGGCCACCGATGACAAAGATCGGGTACCGGTGGCCCGCTCGCACGGCGAAGAGAGGTGATTGCAGGGTGGGTCTATGGGGTGGCGCGCCGACTCTTCCGTCGCCCCGGATCGATTTGGCGGGCCGCGACCACCTCCATAGTTCACTGCAAAAAAAAAATAAGGCTAAATACGTACCCTAGTTAATAGTTTGCGGGTGAAAAATAAAATTTTGTAGTTCTAGAGTTGTTATTACTGATTTGACTGAGTCTTATTATTACAATTAAATTAGGTACGTGTATTTACTATATGCACTTCGTGTTACGAGATATCTTCGAATACTAATATCTATTCGGCATTCAGTTGCAGCTTCATATATGAAAGTTTGATGCGAATAGTGCTGCAGTGATTCCGATTGGTTCCGTACGTGCCGGTATCCGAGAGGGTTTCCTAACATTTTATCTATACCCTGATTTTATATGACTATCCTCTGGTGTAGGGGATGATATTGGTTCAAATTTTATTTGAGTAGACAAATTTATTGTATTAGGGAATATTGTTTGGAGATGTTGTCGATAAAATATTTTTGTAATGTACCATAAGTTTTGTTTCAATCTCTTTCAATTCTATAAATTCTATGTTAAAAACTGAAGTGATAAGTCAGGATCAGGGATCATCATCATTCATTCTCCTGCTTTTTTCCAATTACTTGGGGTCGACGCAATATGTACTCTGTCTCCATCGTACATATTCTAAAAAATTACTGGCTATAGTTTTATGACAGGCCGCCTGCCTGACGTCAACGCTCCTTGGGAATATAATCAAAATATCATCAGATGGAATTGGCCCAGGTCGATATAAAGCTCTTATTCGTCTTTTACGACATCCACGAGCAAAGTAAGGGTTGGTAGTATTCGTAGCCGCTACTACACAGGAACGTAAGTTAGGACATATCACTCGATAAATGGCAAGCTGGTAAATGGCATAGCTTTCTAACTATGAATTGGACGACGCCGTAAAGTTCCCCTAACAACGAATAAAAATCGCAACATATCGTCGAATGCAGACCGCCCATCTGTGGCATTTCTCTAGAGGAAACCTTCCTAAGAGCTACCATAGATGATAAAGTGTTATTATAATAGAAAATGAAATAAGTATCGTGACCAATTAGGTAGTGAATACTATTCTAGTTTTCACCTTTTCGGTAGGAACACTGTCTCACAAAGGAATTGAATCTGAGAATTAACAGATGCGGCTGCACAGGTGGTGTTGTGATTAAGATACGGACCTTACGTGCCATTGCCGTAGGTTCGATTCCCATGCAGGACAATGCTTTGTGCTATCCACAAAGTATTGTTCTGAGACAGGATGTAATTTGTCTGCGTTAATTGCATGTTTGTGAAATCTCCTGCAAGGATTATTTTGTTACTGCAGGGTGGTGTCTTTATTTTAAAGAAATAAAAAATAAATAGGTAATAGGTACTTAATATGCTCTTGTCAGAAAGGAACTAAAGTAATTTTCTTCTCAACTTACATAAGTCTTACTTTTGGGCTCGAGCCTCATCCACAATGGGAGGAAATGTGAGCTTTTATTTTGAGGGTTGGTATAGTATTTTATTTCGAGTTTTCCTTAACACATTTACGTAATTTACGCATTTACGAATGTACTATAAAATTTATAATTTTTTCTTAAATATTGTTAAAAATATAGTGATCTATAGTAGATGTATTATTTAGTAGATTTCTATTAGTAGGTGTATTATTTTTCCTGTATTGCTCCTTTCTTGTAAGTTCTTGTTTCATGTTTATAAAAATTAACGTAGACAAATAACACCCAGGCTCAGAACAATACATTGTGGATTGTACAAAGTATTGTCTTGCGTGGAAATCGAACCTACGGCACTGGCACGAAAGATTGGTACCTTAACTATTACGCCATCTGTGCAGTCTTGCGTCTCGTGTCAAATTAATTTATGTTAGTAAAATCATCAAGTCATCACGTAGGGCTGTGCTACTGTAATGGACGGGATGAGACGGAATGAAAGTAATGTCGCGAGGAAGGTTTTTTAGGTATGAATGTAAGTACCCGATTACGAAATGAAAAACGATGTCACAAGCGGGGTTCGAACCCGCACCTATTGGGAATCCGGCCCAATCGTGCTGCCACTTACACAATCGTGAACTATTTTAGGACATGCAAATTTCGCTTCATATATATCTTACGTCTTCAAGGTGGCGTATGCCATCTACCGGACAATGTTTACACATTGTATATGGGACAGTGGGACATAGCTATATGAGCTGAGATGATTATGATATATAAATACCAGCAAAGTTATAAGATATAACACTAAAATATTGAATACAAATTAAGATAAATGACACATTTTCACATTCCCCTTTAACATTAAAAATATTCCACATAATTAATTAACTATTCAAATATAAAACAGAGCTGTATATCCGAAGTAACCGGCCTACATCACTCACTCAGCTAACGACAACGACGTTAGATGATTGGAAACAATTAACGCACAATTTGGCGCGTGTCGCCAGCCCTCGACCGTTCAAATTTATATCAGTCGCTTCTATAACTTGATTATTCCACTGCAGTTATTGTTTTTTTTTTCGGAGGGAGATCTTGTTAATATAACTAAGAATAATTGTGATAAATTTAATATCACAATTTTAATTAATTTATTCTTTGGTGTGTTGTTTCGGTTACGAATACTTCTAAGACTTATACTGATCGTGGGTGTCTTAAAAGACGACCAAGAGTTTCACATCAACCTATGTCGATTCTGTTTGATGCCGTCGTGTCACCAATTATATGTCCACGTTGGAGTGATATCAGGAGGCCGGTTTTTTTATTGCTTATGGTGGCAAACGAGAAGACAGTAGCACACTGCCATTACTCAGACGTCGATCGTCTGCGAGTGTGGTACTACCCCGGGCGGTCCGGCCCGCGGCTGTAGACAGAGAACACAGCGGCGCGGTCCTACCACTATTTAAAACTATTTTCATGACTTTTGCAGTATGTATGATGAAAAAAAAAGTACATATTGAATCGACCCTACGTAAATGGGATAAGAGGCGGATCATGATGATGACGAATTAATTTCTTCTTCACGTCATATATACTACTAAGTACAACGGGACTTTTACTGCTGATTAAGATCAAACAACATCAAGATGAGAAACAATTGCCTATTATATCACGCTTGCCTAACGGGAGTCATATGTTCTCTTTTCGGGTTATCCTTTATATGATGTTATCTATTCATACCTCTCATTATCTATATAATTTTATATTGCCATCTTTTATCACGATTTTATCGAAATCACGATTTTTTTAATAATAATAATAGCTTTTTATTGTTTTTTGTTGTGTGGTAGCGGCTACGAATACTCCCCAACCCTTACTTTGCACCTTTTTTTTTCTCCCTGTAGAAACGCAATTACGCGCTATCCCCCGCCGGTGATAGACGGAGGGGAGTGTGGGACTCACCGACCAGCTGAACAGTCCGACCGGAATACCCACTAAAACCACAGCGGCCCCTTCCGCGCTTTTACGGGACGCCGGAGAGATCGTCTACTGACATTCGATCCCCGACGCTCCAACGCCTGGCCTTCTGGCCACGCCTTGTCACCATTCAAGGCGACGGGAGGAGGTGCACATACCGGCGGCTTCTCCTCCCTGGCCGCCGCCGGCGGAGTGAGTCTGCGGACGCGATTACCTCGCGTGCCCGCTTCGCGGCCTCCTTTTTAGAGATGACCTCTTCACAGAAGGAGGCCATCGACGACCAGCATCTGTCGCTGCCAAGCATCTTCGAGATGATAGCCGGCAGCGACAGATCTCCCCCAATGACCGCCGACAGGACGTGGCGCTGGGGCCCCCAGGCGGGGCATATCTCCAGAATAAGACGCACATCGTCTACTTGCGCGCCACACTGGAACCCCTTCTCTTCCAATTCTGTGCAGGTACTTACCGAAAACCCCGTGTCCGGTAAGCACCTGCACCATCCTAAACTACCTGCACAGTCCTGCTACGAGGGACTCCAGTTCTTCTCTCCACCGTCGGATGACTCCCCTTTGTGCCACTTCCAGTGCTCTGCCCAGTCCCCTTACGGAGACTTGCTCGTCGTCAGCTCGCGCCGCAGTGCGGAGCCGGTAGGCCTCAGCCAAAACCTCAGCCACAAGTGGCCAAGACGGATCGCCCGCCAACAATATTGCCGCGGTCCACGATACCGTACGATAGCCCATGATAACTCTTACCGCCATGGCCCTCTGCGGACGTCGCAAAAGAGCCTTGTTGCGGGCGGTGAGGGAGTACGCCCAAATAGGGGCACCATACAGCGCCATGGATCGCATGACTCCGGTGTATAAACGCCGGCAGGACGACCCGGGACTGCCAGTGTTTGGCAGAAGCCTACCTAGCGCCACAGCTGTTTTAACGAGCCTCGGAGCGAGCTGGGCAAAGTGTGGCCCGATATTCCATCTAGAATCAAGGTGCAGATTCAAATATTTCATTTGGGCCCGCACCGGCACGGCAACCCCAGACACGCTGATGTGTGCGCCTCGGGGGGGACCTCGATATCATCAATAGGAGGGCCTCAGTTTTCTCCACCGCGACTCTCAGGCCCAACATGCCGATCCGGCCCACGACGAGCGCAACCCCCTCCTCTGCCAATCGGGCAGCCCCCTGGCAGTCGGGCCTTCTCACCGTGACGAGGGTATCATCCGCATAGCAGATGACCCCCATCCCGGGGAGAAGCCAACCTCGTAGGAGCCAGTCAAATCCGAAATTCCACAGGCTCGGACCGAGGACCGAACCCTGTGAAACGCCGCACTCCACCCGATGGCGATGAATGCGCCCATCGCCCCCCTCCTCGAGGTACGCCTCCAACAGCCTCCGGAGATACGGAGCCACCCCATGATACCGGAGCGCCTCCTTCAGCGTATCATGCGGGAGGCTGCTGAAGGCGTTCTTTATGTCCAGCGAAACTGCCAGGAGGACTTCCTTATTGGCCACCGCGTCGGTAGCCAAGGACTTCAGGGCGACCAGCGCATCAATAGTAGAACGGCCGCCCCTGAATCCATATTGTTTCTCCGACAGTCCCGGTCCAACCTCTTCGAGGTGCTGGACGAGACGGTCCACGAGCACTTTCTCGAACAATTTGGCCGTCTCGTCCAGCAGCACCAACGGTCTGTATGCGGAAGAGGAGTCGACTGGACGGCCCTCCATCAGCAGCAAGCAGAGCTTGCCCCACTTCCATTGCTCTGGGAACTTTCCAGACCTCAAGCACGCGTTGAGCAGTTCCCGGAGCCCCTTACTTTGCACCTGGGCCAACTCCATTTGATGACGTTTGGTCAACAATTACGTTCCCAAGGAGGGTGACGTCTGGCAGGCGACCGATCATAAAACTATTGCCAATAACTTTTCAATATGTAGGTACTATGAAAGAAGAGTACTTATTGTATCGACCCCAAGTAAGTTATTGGGATAAGAGTAGGAGAATGATGAGATAGAAAACTTGAGTATATGATGATGAGCTTTCTATTGTTTTCTTCCACAAAGATGTCTTATTATTAATTTTCCAAAACAATTTATATTAGAACCATCCTTTGTGGTATCTGAACTAGGTTGTCCTGTCATACATATTATCATGCCCCACTTGGGTCGCATTGAGCAATACGCGTAATAAAAATTTTGAATTATATATATATATATATTTTAATAGAAACATAAATAAACTATATCACTAAAAGAAACATAAATTAAGATAAAAAATTATGTGTTTGTGTGTGTGTATATCAGCTATATATATATATATATATATATATATATGAGTGCTGGTGTCTGCTGAGTGTCTTTAACGTGGTAAAATTAGTACAGATGAAGTCTAAAGGTTATATTTCTAATTAATTTTTGAGCAATATTATGCCTTTGTTTCACCCCACCTAACATAAAGATAACAATTTCCTTAAGTATAAAAATTTACAAATGAAGTCCAAAAATCCTCTTATGCGAATATGATTAACTCCCAATCTAATCTCTATTTTGGATGTATGTGGATCTGGCTATTTAGTTATATAGGTACTATCTTAAGTGTTAGATATCCAGACCGCAGAGTTAGTCCTTCGATAATTCTAGAAATAGCTCAATAGAGCTATTTGGTAAGACGAAGTTTCTACTAGTTGACAATTTGTGGTTTTGCTTTGTCTATTGTACCTACTATAAATAGATATTGCCCAAACTGCTACCCGTAGCTACGAATATTGTTGATTTCAATCCAAGATTTTGAATTGAAGATATATTTTAAAACTATTTTGAACTCGATATGTATTCCACTCATCACGACAGATAGGGCGTGAGCTCACACAACCCATATATGTCTTCTCCCGGTACATTGAGTAGGCCATCACTTCGGGAGATTATGGGATCGTTGATGTATGACTGATACGCAACGACTGTAAGATACTGAAATAAAATGAACAGATACATAACGCCCTCAACTAAATACACGTAAACGACGCTCCGTCTCTTCATCAATCTGCCAACAGTTGCATCTAGTAGACGAGTTTGCCTTGATAACAGAAAGTTCTATGTCAAATAATTTTTAATGTATTAACGATGTCCAAGAATACTGGCAACATCATTCTTTCACCGGTGGTCATCTTTGTAAGCGCAACAAAGCCAGGATCCTCTAATCTTACCTTGATATTTTGTGTATCACTTTTATTACTTCTTTATCTATAATTTTAAAATAATATTCAATATATAATATTTCCAACATATATTTTCATATTTAAACCATTATATGAATCCATAAATTGTATCTATCCATTGTCTTGATTGTAAAGGCACTCGTTATACAAAATTATTTTGTTATTGCTTTATTTATTAAAAAAAAAATTGACATTATGCCATAGAGCGAATATATTTTCTTTGCGTCGGTACATTTTTAATAATTAATATTCATGCATGAATATAATAAACTTATGTTACAAATTATAATAGCAATTTGCTATATTACATTTTATTTTCCTTTACTATAAATATGTGATCCCAGAGTACCCCTTAAATTAAAGGGAAACATTTACAAAACTTTAATAAGACCTGCTGTATTGTATGGATCAGCATGTTGGGCGACAAAAGCGACGGATGAGAGACGATTACATGTAGCGGAGATGCAAATGTTGAGATGGATGTACGGCGTGACGAGAATGGATAAGATAAGGAATGAGCGTATAAGAGAATGTTTGAAAGTAGCGCCAGTGACGGATAAGCTAAGGAGTGAACGTTTGAGCTAGTGTCCATACGACATGTGATGAGACGGGATGAAAGTAATGTTGCGAGGAAGGTTTTGAGTATGAATGTTGAAGGCTCTAGGGGTAAAGGGGGACCAAAGAAAAGGTGGATGGACTGCGTGAAGCGTGATATGTATAAACAGGGAGTGACTACAAAGATGACGTCTGATATCCGACTAGAAAAAATGTATGGTTCAACCAGATCATGTATCTGGACCCGATCAGGATAGAATAAGGCATGCCGGATCCGGCAAACCTTATCAGGACCAAGTCTGGTCCTGATCAGGATAGCCTGATGTGAAATAACATTAAGTATGGTAAGGCATACCGGATCAGGACCAGATCAGAACCAAATAAGGATAGCCTGATGAGAAATATCATTAAGTATGGTAAGGCATACCGGATCAAGACCAAGTCTGGTCCTGATCAGGATAGCCTGATGTGAAATAACATTAAGTATGGTAAGGCATACCGGATCAGGACCAGATCAGAACCAAATAAGGATAGCCTGATGAGAAATATCATTAAGTATGGTAAGGCATACCGGATCAAGACCAGATCAGGACCAAATAAGGATAGCCTGATGTGAAATATCATCAAGTATGGTAAGGCATACCGGATCAGGACCAGGTCAGAACCAAATAAGGATAGCCTGATGTGTAATATCATCAAGTATGGTAAGGCATACAGGATCAGGACCCGATCAGGATAGAATGAGGCATGCCGGATCCGGCAAACCCTATCAGGACCAGGTCTAGTCCTGATTAGGATAACCTGATGTGAAATAACATCAAGTATGGTAAGGCATACCGGATCAGGACCAGGTCAGGACCAAATAAGGATAGCCTGATGTGTAATATCATCAAGTATGGTAAGGCATACAGGATCAGGACCCGATCAGGATAGAATGAGGCATGCCGGATCCGGCAAACCCTATCAGGACCAGGTCTGGTCCTGATCAGGATAGCCTGATGTGAAATAACATCAAGTATGGTAAGGCATACCGGCTCAGGACCAGATCAGGACCAAATAAGGATAGCCTGATGTGAAATATCATCAAGTATATAGTAAGGCTTGTAGTATATCAGAACCAGAAACAGTTTTCGTAACACAAAAAAAAATATCAATCAAAATTCAAAAAGTGATATGATTGTCATATTTATGCCACGGCGAAATTGTATTTGCATCAGAGGAGATTAATTAATCATATGTATTTAATAATAATAATAATAATGTTTAATTAATATTATAAAATAATTTATATTTAAAGTAAAAACAAAAATAAATAATATATATATATATATATATATATATATATATATATATATATATATATATATATATATATATATATATATATATCTGGAGGACCGAGCCTTGCTTGGTATTTTCTTATTAGTGTGTTTTGGAAGATATATTTAAATATAATTAAAATAATGATAAAAAAAATTAAAAAGGCAAGGATACAAAAATAGAAAATAAAAAAATGTATCGAGCAAAAAGGAGCCAAAATCACGTTTGTCGTATGGGAGCACTCCTTAAATATTTATTTTTAGTATTTGACGTTATAGCGGCAACAGAAACACATCATCTGTGAAAATTTCTGTCTGACTGCTGTCTAACTATCATGATTCATGAGATACAGCCTGGTGATAGACAGATGGACGGACGGACGGACGGCGAAGTCTTAGTTATAGGATGCCGTTTTACGCTATTGGTACGGCATCCTGAAGAAGTTGAACTCACATAAAAGCTTGGTACAATGGAAATACTTTTTAAAATTGGAATGTCTCAAAGTCACAATACTGTATTAACACGGCATTTGGAAGTTTCTAAGCATAAAGAGGTCACTTTTAGGACACGGCGTCATAGGAACGTAGAGTTTGAAATTTTAAATTGTTGGACAGCAATTTTCTAAGCCGAATATTGTAATTGAGAGCCATGATAACACATTGCTTCGTATAACTGAAATCCATCGCTCATAAGATATATTACCCATTTTAATTATACTCTGGCGAGGGTATTTTTACCGCATAATGATTAGTAAAGAGAGATGGTCATTTTCTATCTTTTTTTCACTGTTTAGTCAGGGTTTAATCAACATATTTGTAAAAATTGAGACGGAAAGGCTGAGTTATATTAGGAACAATCAGTAAGATACGATAAGGAGACAGGATGTTAATGCTGATCAGATTGCTCGCATGACGACATGACCTACCTATGAGCGCTACTATGTCGTGCGCTAATATTTTAAATAATTCGAAGGGGTCGAATATTAAAATAAATCTTTCGAATAAGTTATAAACACTGAGTCCGACAACCGGTCGAGTCCCTGAATACTCTGAAGGCTCCCTGTCTCCCAACTCACATCTTAAAATTGAGAGCTGGCGCGCCAAAATTATACAATGCCACCAGTTTCCAAAAAAAAAACATTACATTGCAATGTAATCGGGTCAACTGTACTGAACGTTTGTTCTTGAGCAGAGTCTATATTTATTCCTAGGATTCTCCAAATACCATCAAATTAATCCTTCGAATTTCAGAGAGTGCAGTTTGCCATTAAAGTCTGCTTCGCAATAACCATAAACAAAGCTCGAGGTCATATTCTTAAGGTAGCGGGAGTAGACTTGAGAGAAAGGTGCTTCTCCCATGGGCAGTTGTATGTGACATGCTTCAGAGTAAGCTCACAGAGTAGCCTGGTAACTCTAGCATCCGCAAGGAAAACAAAAGATATTTTTTACAAAGAAATACTATAATAGGTGTAGAATCGTGGGTGGGCGGGGATGTCAATGAAGCGGTACCAGTGGTCGGCATAATTTCGATGAAAAAGACGGTGGGTTATTGGGCCACACCCTTCCGCCGCCTCGGTGGCAATGAGTGCGTTGTGTTAAAAATATGGCCTGCTAAGAAAAAGCCTGGTGTCCATAATATATAACAAAATTTCATTTGATTTTTGTTTATTAAATCTTCCCTACACTATAACAAAGATTGTTATCATCATCACAGCCCATATACGTCCCACTGTTGGGCTCAGGCCTCCTCCATAATAGGAAGGAAGTTAACCTACTATACCGTGCTAGTTAGACGTGTTGGTATAGGGTTTTGTTTTGAGTTTTCCTTCTCTTGCATAGTATTATATGCATTTTATATCCCTTAGTCGTCTCTTACGATCACCCACGGGTAAGATAAGGGGTGGTGAATTGTATTCTTACTCCGTCACCACATGGATAAGATTGTAATACTATATAAGAATACACACATTTATACATAATTATCTATAGATAACAATATAAATGTAACGTTAATATAATAATGCCAAAAAGTAAATAAGAAAAAGTAAGGATTCGAACCGAGCTCCAGTTTGTTTGGATTAGACCACTTGATTTTCCAACTGAGCTAAATGTCTATTCTTAATGACAGCGTCAAAATTTGAAAACCTTCATATTCTAATAGTTTTAGTACAACGAAAAATTATATTTTTGCTGCCTATACTGACAAAATAATATTTTCTATAAATGAAACCTAGCTAGATCGATTAATCGCCCCCGGAACCCATGCTAAATTTCAAGAAAATCGTTGGAGCCGTTCCCGAGATTCTGATTACATATATATATATATATATATATATATATATATATATATATATATATATATATTTCTTCTCGGTTACTATCACTACTCTTTCAATCAATACTTTCGCATACAGTTTGCCGACTATGCTAAGTAGGCTTATGCCCCTATAGTTCCTACAATCTTGCTGCGAACCCTTTCCCTTTGTACAAAGGTACAATTACTTGCCTTACACCAGTCGTCAGGTACTTGGCCATTAGTCAAGCAGAGATTGAAGAGCTGGTATAGCATGTTAGTTATGATATCCTGTCCAGCTGTCAGCATTATATACTAAGAGATATAAAACGCATATAACATCTATGCAAGAGAAGGAAATTTGAAATACAAAGCCCTATACGAACAGGTCTTACCAGCGTGGTATAGTAGATAATTATCCCTTCCATTATGGAGGAAGCTTGAGCTTAATAGTGGGACATATATGAGCTGAGATGATAGCAATATTACCCGTAACCAACAGGAGCATTGTTGTTTAAAAAACAATATTTTAAAGTGATATTGACATGTTTATAATTAGCTTTATACATACATTTGTTGTTAGTTGTCAAGAAGCTTATCAATGATGTTATAATAATACTGAATGTATATCTATGAATTGTTAAAATAATTATGGCGGATATGACATCTTTTTAATTATTCCGTTAACATGTGAAACAATTGCGCGCTTGTCAATACTTCGTTTGCAAATGACGCTTCATATGATATGTTTAATTAATTCATTTAATATAAAAAGTCATTGTTTTACTAATAATAATTAATATTGAAGAAATTTGTTATTTAATATGGATCTGAAACTTTTTTTTGTAGACAAAGACCGGCCAGTAGATCGCATAACTATACGATATATACTATAACGATTAAATTAAATCGCGTGGAAATCGAATCCATACACTAGTAAGGCCGGTATCTTAATCATTACATCTGTAAAGCCTTCATAATGATACTTTTCAATGGATCAATATTACAGTTGGTGTATTTAAATATCTTTTGTTACAAATGAAGATACATTTACATATACCGGCCTAAAGATATAATGTGCCATTAACCTTTAATTTACTATGGGATACGTAGAATCTCAAAGAGAGAGCGACTGCCCTTTTTTTTTTTTTTTTTTTTTTTTTTTTTTTTTTTTTTTTTTGTGGTGGGCCATGGACGTCGCACCCCGCCAAATCGGTCCGGGGTGACGGAAGAGGCGGCGCGCAACCCCATTGACCCACCCTGCAAGCACCTCTTCTTCGCCATGCGAGCGGGCCACCGGTACCCGATCTTTGTCTTCGGTGGCCCGCTCGGCGGTATGCCCTCTCGGGCTCCTCTCCTGTTGACGCCCCGACAGATTTCGTCGTCGAGGCGTCGTCCTCACGCGGTGGCCTCGCGTCGGGTGACCGGACAATTCCCCGGTCCGATCACCCGAAGCCTCGGTTAGGGCGGCATCAGGCGCAGGTATCCGCGCCTGCGCCGCCCCGGCCGCGGGCGGCGGCCCGGGTCACGGGAATCCTCCCGGGCCCGTTCCGCCGCCTCCTTCTGCGAGATGACAGCCTCGCAGAAGGCGGCGACCGCGTCCCAATTCCTGACGCTGTCGACCATCGCCCTCGCGACAGCCGGCAGCGTCAGGTCGGCACCGATAATAGCGACGAGGTCGCGGCGCTGCCCGTCCCAGCCCGAGCATTCCTCGAGCGTATGTTGCGCCGTGTCCTCGTCACTACTGCAATGATGGCAGCCCGGAGTCCATTCCCTGTGCACGACCGTGTGCAGGTATTTCCCGAAACACCCGTGCCCCGTTAACACCTGCACCAGTCGGAAGGTGAGGACCCCGTGCCGCCGCTCCATCCATTCCATCAGTACGGGCCGGAGGGCCTCAACGGTAATGACACCGTGTCTAGGCCTCTCCAGCCGCGTAGCCCAACGGGCGATGACTTCTCGGCGGGCGTCCTCGCGCCAGGTGGCTATCTCGTTAAACAATGGGGAGCCACCCTCTTCGCGCATTGAAGCGAGAGCCTGAGAGCGACTGCCCTGACTGTAAATAATAATCAGGATATTGGCAAGCAGCGTTCTCTTAGAAACATTTTCAATAGCAACTGCGTTCACCAATTCTCTATTATCACACCTTCTTGGCAGTTCCAAAGTGGATATCAACAGGCTGATAGAGGGGTAAATGTTTGTACATAACTTCCATGTCTTTACCCTCTCTTTCTTAGTTTTATGAACCATAATAAGACATGGCGAAAATTGACAAATTAATTTCGATTTTATTTTAATACTTATGGTGACAAACAAACAAGCAATGCACTTGATAGTTAGTGTTACTGGCGCTCTTTAGATCGTTGTACTACTAGAAGTTTTCTTAGTGGTAGGACCACGCTGATGACGATTTTTTGTGTACAACCGCGGGCCGCTACGTCCGGGATAGTACCACACTCTCGCAGAAGATCGACGTCTGAGTAATGGCTATATGCTATTGCGCTTCATTCGGTGAGCGAAGGAGCCGGAAGCCCAACTGGGTGGGTTTGGGGTTTGTATTGGTAGGCAGCGGCCTAGCTTATATCCTTAGTATAGCGAAGGTCCATGGTCGGCAGTGACACTTAGCATCAGTTGTGCTGTTAGCTCGTATGCCACCACAATAATAAAAAAAAGAAAAATAACAACTAGACTGATGCCTACCAAACAAAACCAAGTAACAAAATTGGGCTTCTAACTGTCTCGTTCACCAAACGAAGCGCAACAGCACATTAGCACAGCTTAGACGGCGATTTTCTGCGAGAATGTGGACGGACTGATTACGACGCAGTAAAGAAAAAACTATTAATAATAGTATACAACAACATCATCATTTTTCGCTTCGTAATCGGGATTTTAAAAATAATTAAGCATATCAAATGCTAAATTTCAGTAATTTGAATAACAAGGTTGTGTCATCGTTTAATACAATTCTAACTGCAAAGTTTAAAGTATTAAGCCTATTACAATGTGTAAACATTGTCGGGTAAATGGCATACGTCACCTTAAGACGTGAATATGATACGAAGCGAGATTTGCATGTCCTACAATAGTTTACGGTGGTGTAGTGGCAGCACGACTGGGCTGGAACCCCAACAGGCGCGGGTTCGAATCCCGCTTGTGACATCATTTTTCGCTTCGTAATCGGGATTTTAAAAATAATTAAGCATATTAAATGCTAAATTTCAGTAATTTGAATAGTGTACCATTAATAATATGTGTTATTGTTCATATATTAGGCATTGGTAGGTTTAATTAAACCAGATAATTGAATTTAAATAATACCATCCGTTTACACCAACGGCATCTAGATTTTAGGTAACACCTAAAGCAATCTAAACATGAATGTGTTATATGGATTACCTTCATCATCATCATCACAGTTCATATATGTCCCACTTTTGGGCTCGAGCCTCCTCCATAATGGTAGAGTAATTGACCTACTATGCCACGCTGGTTAGAGGTGTTGTATAGGGTTTAGTTGCGAGTTTTCCTTCTCTCGCATAGATGTTATATGCGTTTTATATCCTTAATTCGTCTCGTACGATGACCCACGGGTAAGATAGGGGGTGGTGAATTCTATTCTAACTCCGTCACCACACGGAAAATTTACCTTACCTGTTATATATTAGGTGCTATGGATGTGAACGGACACAAATTACAAGTAATTATTTCGTGGGAATCGTTCTCTTGGGTTTTATTATTTTTTTTACTGATATCATACCAGGAAAACGTCTGTTATGTTTACTAGTAAGATTACATCAGTGGTAAGGAAATGGGGGCACTCTGATCATGGTTTACGTGTGACATTCACAGATAACGAGTAAATAAAAACTGCTACATTGATAATGGAAAGGAAATATTTCTTATAAGTTATTAAAAGCAAATTAAGGTTGAAATAAAGATTTGTTTACATACCTTAAGTAGATTTTTTTTCTGTAATACAGTGCATACTATTTGTTTCTTATTGAAGTGTATTGTAACATAAGATTAAGGAATATAAGTAGAAAACACTATAATTATTAATATTATTATTTAGAAGATATACAATGCGAAAGTGGAAGGATATAGGTAACGGGGGAGACCGAGACTAACCTACCTAGACCAGATCGGTCATGTATTGAAGGAAGGTGGAATCAAGAGTCTCCGAAACCGGCGAGCGTGTTTGAAGAGAATTATGAATGTTGAGGAAGCGCGTGAAGTATGCAAGGATAGAGTTCTCTGGCACTCTGTTCTCTCTGCCTACCCTGCAAGGGATGTCCCTTGCGGCGTGATGGTATGTATGTATTATTAATATTATCATCTCAGCTCAAATAAGTCCCATTGCTGGGCTTGGACTTTCTTTATAAAATTAAGAAAATTCACATATACCTACCACGCTGGTATTATATGTTTGTACGTGGTTTAGAGTTTTTTGTCGAGTTTTCCTTCTCTTGTATAGAAGTTATATGTATACCATATCCCTTAGTCGTCTTTTACAATATACCTATAGGCGAGATAGTGGATATTGTATTGTATCATACGGATAAAATAACATTGTAATAAATTAAAGAAGATATACTCGAAATAATTTTCAATGCTAATAAGTCTGGATAGCGTGTGTGCGGAAGAAATACAAAGACCGTGACATCTAAGCTATAATATGGACAATATTCGCTTGTGCTATATTATCATTGGTCAAAAATATGTTAAATAATTAATTAATATGTAAGTTATATATATACTAGCTTCCGCCCGCGACTTCGTCCGCGTGGAATGGTTACTTTGGGCTAACGTTAACTTCAACTCGCGAATTCGTTTACGTAAAAGGTGGAAATATTTTTAAATAATACATACGTTAAAGCTGTTTTAGGTACCTACATGACCCTTTTATTAGTAAGAGTAGAACATTAAACCTTAAGTAAAAGTATTGGGTCTTATCTATACTTTCTATAGATATACCATATACAATGTATGTATATTATACATACATACCCTTACGCCTATTTACGATTACACATACTTTTAATGTGTATGACATCGCTGTGTGGTAGCGGCTACGAATACTACCAATCCTCCTTTGCTTGTGGATGTCGTAAAAGACGACTAAGAGCCTTATAACGATTTGGGCCAACTCCATCTGATGCCGTTAGTCAACAATTACATTCCCAATGAGGGTTGACGTCTGGCAGGCGGCCGGTCATAAAACTATTGCCAATAACTTTTATAATATGTACTATGAATGAAGAGTACTTATTGTATCGACCCCAAGTAATTGGGATAAGAGTAGGAGAATGATGATGATGATGACCTCTCGTGAACAAATCTCCAATTTGGTCCAGAAAAGTATGACACGGTCTTCCCCTTGTATTCGTCCCATTCACGATTGCTTTATATGTTTGCTTCGTCAACCTCTGCCCACTCATCATGACATATATTCTCTCAGATCACACAGATCATGACATATATTCTCTCACCAAAAAATCTTGCAAAACTAAGATTGCCAATTGGCTCAAAAGCTTAGACTATAGAAAAACGGAAAGTCTACTAATCGTGCCCGCATAACGTAAAATTAAAAATACACAGATACACTACTCATGGCTGGCATAATGCAAAGGACATGCACTTACACGACATTAAGCGACATGAAATCATATATACATCCACTCACAGATACACTACACACTTCACATCCACACCACCACACACCTACCAAACATCTATATATTACACAAAGTCATGAAACACAAACACATAATCTGATACATATTCATTGCTAACCCTGACGATACCAACAAACAAACTCTAATTGTACCTACTATACTCAATATCTTATGTGAAACTAAATAGTGGTCCAGTGTTTCTAAAGAAGCGTCTGGTGGCCTGAAATACAGGTTTTCCCTAGTTCGGGCACCAGTCCTCCACAATAACTACTATGTAATTGTACAACATAAATATTGTAACTTATTATTGTGGCGAAAATAAAATTATTATTATTATTACTCATTATTTCTTCCACTTCGTGTCCAACCCACCTCAGCATACCAGCGCTCTTTTATAACATTATACCTAATTTTATCTTTCAGACTTACATCACACACGTTACGAAGAGCTGTCAGCTCTACAGAATTTATTCTATTTTCATGTCTTCCCCGCCAAATCTAACTTTCACTGCCATACATGAGGGCAGGCACTAATACTTCCTATACTTATTATCATTATTTAGGATGTGTAAAGCCGACGGAAGGTCATGAGAAGAAAACAAAACTAAAAATGTAGTGCGTGCAGAAGTACTTTGAAATAACATTAGTTTGAGTTTTTTTTAATATAAGATTATAAGACCCAGTATTTTTATCGTAAATGCGCGCCCAGTACTTGATAATTATTTTGCTGCGATGTTATTTTTAAACTGCGATATTTCCTAAGATATTCATTGAAATCAAATAATGTAAGGAGCACTTTTGTTTTAAATTAAATACTTGTGATGAATAACTCATTTATTTGGATAAGGATTAATATTATTATATGTTTATAAAAACACCTTCGAAAATATCACATTATTTTAAAACAAATTTGATTAGTATAAAAAAGGTTATAGTGAGCCAATCTTAAAAGATAGACATATGCTGTCGCGGACTTTTGTTTAGAACTTTGGAAGGGGAACAATTATATAGTACATAATTTTTGCGCAACTTTAACCGTTTACACAGCGGAAGCTCTCAAAAGGAAACAAAAACCCGATTTTTACACATTCATCATTGTTGCTCTGCTCCTATTGGTCGCAGCGTAATGTTGTATAGCCTAAAGCCTTCCTCTATAAATGGACTATCTAACAAAAAAAGAAATTTTCAAATCGGACCAGTAGTTCCTGAGATTAGCGCGTTTAAACAAACAAACAAACAAACTCTTCCGCTTTATAATATTAGTATAGATAGATACCTATCATTCTCCTACTCTTATCCCAATTACTTGAAGTCGATACAATATGTACTCTTCTTTCATAGTACATATTGTAAAAGTTATTGACAATAGTTTTATGACCAACCGCCTGCCAGACGTCAACCATCCTTGGGAATGTAATTGTTGACCAAACGGCATCAGATGGAATCGGCCCAGGTCGTTATAATGCTCTTAGTCGTCTTTTACGACATCCACGAGCAAAGTAAAGGTTGGTAGTATTCGTCGCCGCTATCACACACACACACATATATATATACACTACCGTCCAAAAGTTTGGAAGCAGCAAGGTAAAATCGAATAAAACCAAACTAAGTCATTTAAATTTAAATGTATTGATAAAAAAATAAAGAACAAACAGAAACTAACTTAAACAAAATAAAAAAATAATATACAATGGTAAATTAGATTAAATTTTAGCTTCATCAAAGTGTCCACCTTTCTCCTTTATAATCTTCTCACATATTCTGGGCATTCTATTAATCAATTTTTTAAAATAATCTTTATCTAATTTGTTCCATTCGTTCTCTAATAGCTGCCACAAATGTTCTGAGCTCGTAGGACAACGACTTTTCACCCTCCTGTCAAGTTCATCCCAAACAAGTTCAATGGGAGAAAGATCAGGGGATTGAGATGGCCATTGCATGATGTTTAAAATGTTTTCAGCTTTTTTCTTGTTTAAAAAGTTCTGGCACAATTTAGACGAATGCTTAGGATCATTATCCTGTTGAAAAATGAATCCAGAACCAATGAGACTTAGTCCACTGGTTATGGCAGAATCTTGGAGAATTTTTAAATAGCCTTCCTTGTTTAATTTTCCGGTTATCCTCATAAGATTGCCGGGTTTACTGTTGCCAAAACACCCCCAAACCATGACATTACCACCACCATGTTTGATGGTAGGCACTGTACATGCCTCTGAAGCCCTCTCTTCTTTTGACCGGCGTACAAAGACACGTCTATTGGATCCGAAAATCTGAAATTTTGATTCGTCACTCCAAAGGACATTTTCCCATTGTTCTATAGTCCAGTTTTTATGCGCTTTCGCCCATTCTAGTCTATTTTTCTTATGTCGATTTGTTAGTTTGGGTTTTTTAGCAGCAACACATCCTCTTAATCCCGCAGACAGTAAGCGTCTTTTAACAGTAGTTGTTGAAATGGGTGTTTCTCGCGTATCATTCAGAGCTGCAGTGATCTGTGGTGCAGTTAAGCGTCGATTCCGTTTAGAAAGAACTCTAATGAAGTTGTCCTCTTGATTTGTTGTGGATTTGGGCCTACCAGATCTCTTTCTATCTTCATTTTTCCCCGTTTCTTGTTTTCTAGCAAGGGTATAGTGGACACCTTTACAAGAAATTCCGAGCCTTTCTGCGATTTGACGTTCACTGTATCCTTCCTCGCGTAGAGTGCAAATAGCGCTTCGCTGTTCAAGCGTGATTTGCTTGCGTTTTGCCATTTTCAGAAGAAAAAATACGGTCAAAGTAGTAGCCGATATCTTTCGAATACAGACAATGTTAATATCACAACTTTCACGTGCCAATGCTCAAGTGCGACTGAATAAGGTCTAAAAAAGTTAAAACCAGCAAACATTATCAATAAAACTACACCATTGCATAGGATAAAGTAGCCGACGGATTAAGTCATAAAACACGTGTTTCGTCAATATTAAGGAATTCCATAAAACTTGATGAATGTAGGATAATAATCCTTTTGTGTTTGTGTAGACAGTCGTAAAAGGTTGTAAAACTTAAGATTATTGCTAATTTTTACCGCTATTAGTCGGCATTTATTTGTTTTGTTTGAAAACAGGTGTGCTTCCAAACTTTTGGACGGTAGTGTATATATATATATATATATATATATATATATATATATATATATATATATATATATATATATATATATATAACTTATTATAAAGATCGGTAATACGTGTATATTTCGTAATATATCAATTTTCTTAATCTAATGACACTTGTGCTAAATATTAGTCTGATAGGGACTCTAAAGTGCTGTACTACCATTCCGCTACATACCATATTCTTTTTTTTACAACACCCACTAGCATTATAATTGCCGGTGGGTGGCGTAAAAGATGACTAAAATCTAAACAACTTGGACCAGCGCCATCTAACGCAGTCTCGTTAACAATTTCATACCCAAGCGTCGATCCCGAGTAATTGAGATAAGAGCAGGAGGATGATGATGATGATGATGACAAGGGCTGAGCAGATGGTATAAGAGTTAAACATTACAACGCAGAGGGATGATTATAATAACAATGTCCATAAAACTAAAATAACTTAACAGGAAGAATATAAACTATAGATAAAATTCATTTTTATTGTTCTATTAAATCTATAACAGACAATTTTATTCCGCTTTGACAAAACTTATAATAGATTAGATCTTCATCCCCCTTTTTAATTCGTCAAACATAAGTCAGGCGATAAGCCCTCGTATTAACTCGATTACTCGACTCAACGCGACGCGATTTTTTTGTCGTATTGTTGCAAGGGTCAAGTGATGAATTAAAATTACCTCCTGGTTTTATATGATACATGTTTTTTTTAAATGACTTATCGAATACATGGATTTCAACAACAATTTGTTTGCTTTTTACTACACACTAGAACTATAGCTGAAAAGAAGTCTCGAACTTAGTACTGAGACGACAGCAAAAAGCACGTTTTCTATTACTTCAAATAAAAAAATAACGAAGACATTGTGATGTGTAATATTTTTTCTTATTTATTGTATGTAGAAGTGTGGTACTTAAAAATAAATATCTAAAGGCTTTCGGTGTGGTGACGGAGTAAGAATACAATTCACCAACCCTTATCTTGGCCGGGGGTGATCGTCAGAGTATAAAGGATATAAAATGCGTACAATATCTATGCAAGAGAAGAAAATCTGAAAACAAAACCCTATACCAACACGACTGACCAGCGTGGTATAGTAGATCAATTTCCCTCGCATTATGGAGGAGGCTCGAGCCCAACAGTGGAACACATTTGAGCTGAGGTTATGATGAAAGGTAAAAATTCAAAATAATTAAAATATTTTTGATCTTATACAACAAAAACTTCAGATGCTTCTACTAATTTTTATCTCAATCTCAAATTTGTGGAACTAAAATTACAATTTGAAACTATATATTTTTTTTGGAGTAATTTAAAGTGTAAATGATTTTGTTGGGAATATGCCAACGTAGCGTGATAATGTAGAAAAGGTGCAAAAGTGTTGTAATTTATGAGTGTTTTCATGTAGCAACAAAATTCAGAAAGGAATAGTTTATTGGATGGCCAACGCTCAAATAATTTCGGCTCAATGATAAAGATGAAAATATCAATCTACATTGACAATAATGGCCTCGTATTAAAAGCTGATTATAAAAACTGAAGAATAAAATGAAGAAATAATAGTTTTTACAGTCTATTGGTTAGCTACCATTTATTTCAAATGAATATAATGAATATCACTTAACTTTTATTCCAATTATCTAAAAATGACGTAACTTAAATGAAATATTATTAGATAGCCACCCATAACCCGTAACTGCCAATCCACGGTCACAATAGCCAATAACGATAATAAGTGTGCCACTGAAACAAAACCATAGCTAACGACATCTCAATAACTGTAACATCACCCTCGCCCCTAACAATTAACTTATTGCAGCACTTGGGGGTTAAATATAGATTAGGTATAATAATTGTAGATACGATAACCGACTGCAATTTCAGAACACGACTATTCTGCTCTATTATATCTTTCAACGGTTTCACCGAAACCAGCGAGCGTGTATGAAGAGAATTATGTATGTTGAGGAAGCGAGTGAAGTATGCAAGGATAGAGCTCTCTAGCACTCTGTTCTCTCTGCCTGCCCTGCAAGAGATATGGCATGATGATATGTATGTATGTATGTATTATCTTTCTAACCTTGGTTTTAAATAGAGACCCTTTAATCGTAACCAACCCTTCAACCTTTGTTTGTTGCTTTACGAATAGTGGAGTGATCTAAGTAATTGTCTACCACGTTGAGTGTCTTGGGTTCAATCTAAACGAAGGATAATTCTCTGTTGATCACTAATGATTTTTCTAACGCTGGGTGTAATTTTTCTAGGTACTTTGTCCATTACTTGTCTACTTCTGAAGTGCCTAGCACCATAAAGATTTATTTCTTGCTAAAAAAAAACAACAAACACACAACTTGTCTAACTTTTTCTTTAAAGACAAAGTTAAACAAATTGTTTGTTTGCATATAAAAATACAAATAAGGTGATCAATTTGGAACTCTCCTAAACGGAAACATACATAATAAAAAAAAAAATTAACAAAATGCAAACACTCTTCCACAAACTTAATTTTTTGATCAAGACTCTACTTTACTCTTCAAAATTCTAGAAATTTAATCTATATAAACATAAAGTATTTAATTTTCAGTTAATCCCATAATATTATTTGGGTATTACTCTAAAATGTTGTTTTAATACGCCCTGTGTGGTAGCGGCTCCGAATACTACCATCCCTTACTTTGCTCGTGAAAGACTAAGAGCCTTATAACGACCTGGGCGAACTCAATCTGATGCCGTTTGTTCTTCAATTACATTCTTTTGACTTTTTTGACTGCACAGATGGCGTAGTGGTTAAGATACCTACTTTCCCTGCCAGTTCCGTGAGTTCGATTCCCACGCAGGACATTACTTTGTGTGATCCACAAAGTGTTGTTCTGAGTCTGGGTGTAATTTGTCTGCGTTAATTGCATGTTTGTAAAGTCCCCCGCAATACAAGATTTATTTCCTTAGTGCAGGGTGGTGTCTTTGTAAAAAAAAAAAATTCCAAAGGAGGGTTCTGGCAGGCGACCGATCATAAAACTATTGCCAATAACTTCTACAATATGTACTATGAAAGAAGAGTAGGTACATACTATATCGACCCCAAGTAATTGGGATAAGAGTAGGAGAATGATGACTCTAAAATGTTATTTCTATCTCGTCTTTTTATCAGACCCTCATTCATCCACTTCTACACGTAGTCTAGAGCGTCATGGCGTGGTCCTAAACCGCCTGCATGTAGGTGTATTTCAAGTTACATTTGAAATAATAATTTTTATGTGCTTAATTTCGATGCATGATTATTCATAAGTTAATTACATAACACAATCGTTTCTGCCTATTACCCACTCCATATTATTATTCATTGACAATTGCAATTTTATAGACGGACAGTGTTAGATCCCGCGCTATTGAGCTTTAACGCGCCTTTGAGGGTTAAATAATGTGTCCATTCTAGCCAGATCCATAAATTTCCTGTACAACTTACAATTTATAAAAGCGTTAAGTGTCAAGATAAACTGGTGTAGGGATGAAATTTATTTGTTTGTGATTGGATTATAATCGATCAAGTTGATAAGAATCATACGAACAAACCCTGTGGTTTGTTTCTAAGTGATTGCTATGAATATAATAGATATTTTTAAATAATATATCAGGATTAATACTTAGTAATTAATCTAAAAACCAATTATTTCTCGCGAAAAGTAGAAATAAAAATACCATTAATCATCAAGTTATGTATTTGAGAGATTTTACATTTATTTTGCCACCGAAGACAAAGATCGGGGTACCGATAGCTCGCTCACACGGCGAAGAGAGGAGTCCGTGCACAGTGGGTCTGTGGGGTTGCGCGCCGCCTCTTCCGTCGCCTCGGACCCATAGTCCACCGCAAGGAGAAATAAAAGGTACATTTATTTTATATAAAATGCATAGTCCACGATTATAATTGTAAGCGATCTTTTATGTATAATTAATAATTCCTTTTTAAATATTACTTTCCATCCATCCATCCTTCACTTTATCAATATCCACTGTTGGACATAAGCCTCTTTAAGCAGAAAATGCCATTGCATACCATGATTACGGAGAAGTAATGATTTTAACACTTAAAAGGTATTTTAAAAAAGTCCCTTCGCTGAGACGATAGAAATAAATAATAGTTACTCGTATGATAACCAAATAAAAAAAAAACATCACGTTCTCTTCCTCTTTCTCTTTTCCAAAATATTGGAAGAATTTATTAGAACATGAACGTATAAAATATAAGAAACGTAAAATGTCTGCAAGATAAGAAAACCTTAAATTAAAGTCCAACCTATCTGACTAGCGTAATCTAGTAGGGTAATTATTAATTTACTTCATCCCTATAAGGGGTATCTATGGGAATGGGTATAATAGTGGGACGAATATGACACCCTTATATAAAAAGTAAATAATTAAATATCACGTAGGTATCAGGTAGGTAAAAGAGAATTATTTAAAACTCTTAATAATTCGTATATACATATCTAACCTACTTTGCCGCGTGGTGATAATACTATTCATCATCCCCCTTTCTTACCCGTGGGTGATCATAAACGACGACGAAGGAACTCAAGCTGATAATATTACTGACAAAACTAATTTCTAATATTTACGGTAGTGTTACATTTTAAAATAAAACTATTTTTACAGTTTGATTCGCGTTTAATCCTACCGTATTTGTATTGCAGAGATCCATGACCAGCACTTACCATTTATCACCCAGTAAGCTGCTTCCATTGAAGTCAAACAGTAGGTATCGATGCTGTGGGTAGTTCAATGGCTATACGTAAATAATATGTAAAGTTTCAGGATGGCACGCTGCTCTTCCATCGGCCGAAAAAAAACAATCAGAGTATGTCCAGACCATAACCCACCAAAATAACATACGTTAGCCTGTTGACTACCAAAGCAATAAAAAGAAATAAAATTAAGTGCATTTTTTATTTTGTTTGGCAATAAAAGCCGATGTCAATGTTAAAGTGATGCATGTTACAAGTATTTTATTTGCGACAAATATTGTTTAGTTAACTGGACAATTGAGACAAGTGATACAGAAAAAAACAAATAGACGGATAACTTGCTTGTTAAACAATCTGTTGTTTGGACGTAGCTGTGACTGCCTGTCTCGTATTGTCATGGAGAATTAAAAAAATAAATATAGGGTTGGCACTGATATATTTTCTAATATTTATTTTATTGAAATTGCTGTGAATTTTGTAAGTAGTTTACAATAGTATTTAAAAAAATACTTTAAAGAATATATAAATTATGTATTGGTTTATATTTTGCAGTGTCGTGATGGAGTAAGAACTTACCACCCCCTATCTTACCCGTAGGTTACGTAAAATATTAAGGGATTAATAAGCATATAAGGAGGAAATCTTGAAATAAAGCCTTATTATATCAATCCGTCTGACTTATGTGGTATGGTAGGTAAATTTACCTCCTATTGTGGATGAAACTGGAGCCCAGTAGTATTTCTCACATATATGATATCGTTTAAAAAACTTAGTCATAAGCCTTGGCGTACTTACTGTTCATCATCATCATCATCACAACCCATATATGTCCCACTATTGGGCTCGGGCTTCCTCCGTAATGGTAGGGAAATTAATCTACTATACCACGCTGGTCAGACGTGTTGGTATAGGGTTTTGTTTCGAGTTTTCCTTCTCTTGCATAGATGTTATATGCATTTTATATCCCTTAGTCGTCTCTTACGATTACCCACGGGTAAGATAGGGGGTGGTGAATTGTATTCTTACTCCATCACCACACGAATAACTACTACTTACTGTTAATTTTCCTTAAAAGTGAAATTATTTATAAATAACTAATGTAGGGTTTTCTTTAGTTTTCGTTTGATTACTTTACTCATGCAAAATTAACCTGTCTACGGTCGTTATTGGACTTAGGTCTCTTCATAGGGATAAAACCAAGTAAACAGGTTGACGATCACCCTTGGTGTTATGAGTATAAAATTAATACGCTACTACCTATTCTCTTGGTGATTCCTCCACAAACTTACAACTCCTAAGAAAAAGTAAAATTTGACACATTGTATTTCACCTGTCATCACACTGGCAGATTATAATGCACTTGGAATTATTAGCTATAGTACTTTACTGCAGCGGCCAGCAAAATAGGAATTGATGGACGAACGTATAAATGTGGGCCGAAGCGTCGCCGAGGCACACATACGTAAGTCCATCAATCCCTAGTTGTGGCCAAGGCTTGTATAGTGCTTTTCTCAAATAAAGCGTGGAAATTAAAACTAAGTAGTATTAAGTAGAACTGTATACATGACGAACAACGAATAACATTTTTCACGTGCTAAAGGGTTCATTTGTTTTTTTTTCATTATTAAACAGCTTTCTTTTTCAAGACAGTTCGAAATTTAAATAAAACTCTGATAAATTGCCTTTATAGTTACTAGAATTTGAACTATCAAATCGTTCCATTTTTAAAATACACGATAGATATGAATTTACATATATATTTATTTGGCCGCTAAAACACGACAGATATGGATTTTCATACATTTTTTGCCGGCCGCTGCTCGCGTGCTTTGGGTCAGTACAGCAATTTTGATTTATCTCGAAGAAGGTTGTCAAAATAATGCTCCAATTTCCAAGCATGTTTGAGAAAAATCGATTAATATGTTAATGATTTCTGATGTTTACGCGAGTATTACACATTCGAAAAAAAGGATTTTTACCGATTCTATCGCGTTTGTATTTAATTTTTAATTGCCCGACGTTTCAAACACTTTTGAGCATCTCACGTCTAATAAATCATTGCTATTACAGACATTTACATCTACCTTTTACAATATTGGTTATTTTATTTTAACCTACATTTTTGATACAAATTCATTGCCAGTAGAACGAAAAAATTATTCCATATATTTTTTTTATATTATTTTTATTCAGTTATTATTAAAATATTATTTATTTTTAATTAAATTTTTTTCATTGAAAATTGATGGATTGGCACTAAAGAGATCAGAATTTAAATGGATATATTTTTAAGCATTGTCATTTTTATATTATATATTTTGGGATTTTGACAACCCTATACCGCAATCACCCTTACAGCTCATGGTATAGTGCGGGACAATAAAAATGCGGAGGGGCGTTATCGAATTATCTCATAATATAATAGCGTTGCGATATGCATGCACAGTACCATCTGATGTTATGGCTTCTATGCGAATTTAATTATTTATAACTTATTGATTGGTTTGTTTTGGGTAACCCTATTGACGTTATACAGAGTGTTTGGAAGACTTAACCATTAGTGCATAAATTGCACATGCGTAGTCGTTGAAGTTATGATTTCTCAAATCGGGTGTAATAGTTTTCTTTTCAATATAGGACTAAAACGGTCAGCAAATAATTCTTTTCAGTTTAGACTATCTAAATGAAAATTATTGTTTTCATCATATATTAAATTAAGCCGAACGTACATCTGGTTAAGAAGATATACAATGCGAAAGTGGAAGGATGTAGGTACCAAGGGAGACCGAGACTAACCTACCTAGACCAGATCGGTCAGGTACTGAAGGAAGGTGGAGTCAAGAGTCTCCGAAACCGGCGAGCGTGTATGAAGAGAATTATGAATGTTGATGAAGCGAGTGAAGTATGCAGAGATAGAGTTCTCTGGCACTCTGTTCTCTCTGCCTACCCTGCAAGGGATATGGCATGATGATATGTATATGTATGTATTAAATTAAGCCGGCCTCATGAGGTAATAATATAGTAAAAGCAAATTGCAGTGTGGCAACGTGACAAAACCTTGTTGCCACCCCTTATTGTAGGAGTTTGAACAATCAGTTAAAGGTTTTATAAAGAGATTGGGCAATAGTTCTTTGTTGGGAAATGTATTATACGCCACTGCGATCAAGTGGCCTTCTAAACATGGTGATTACGGCAATATCCTCTCATAAATGGGAAAGACCTCTGTTCAGAAGTAGACAGCGAAAAGCTGAATGATATACAATTAAACCTAGATAAGTGTGAGCTCAACGGAGTCTAATATCTTTTATTCTTCTAGAGGTTTTCACTAAAGCGAGCTTCTAGCTGCCCGTGAATATGATAAGTCTGTCTTTACATTATGAATAAAGAATAAGTTTTAAACACAGTTGAGGTATAAAATAATAGAATTTATAATTAATTGGTATTTATAAAAAGCTTTAGGCTGACCGATCGCATTCGTAACGACGACGTAAGAGAGCGAGTAGGTATGAAAGAGAGTATTGGTGTAAAGATGCGAAAGGGAATGCTCCGATGGTTCGGACATGTGGCAAGAATGCCGAACGAACGTCTGGTTAAGAAGATATACAATGCGAAAGTGGAAGTGTGTAGGTGCCGGGGGAGACCGAGACTATCTTACCTAGACCAGATTGGTCACATACTGAAGGATGGTGGAGTCAAGAGTCTCCGATACCGGCGAGCGTGTATGAAGAGAATTATGAATGTTGAGGAAGCGAGTGAAGAATGCAAGGATAGAGTTCTCTGGCACTCTGTTCTCTCTGCCTACCCTGCAAAGGATATGGCGTGATGATATGTATGTATGTACATATATATAAAATATATGACCAAAACTAACTTTGGCCTTTGGCTTATGTTATTATTAATCAATTTTAATACAAGGCGGATGTTCAAAGTTCTACCATTATCTTTATTAAATATCCGTGGTAATAATATTACTGACATCATTTTATTTTCTTTTTAAAATTAATATATTGCCAAAATATATAACAAAGATTAAGTAGGTTAAAATTATCATCTCAGCTCATACACGTCCCACTGTTGGGCTCGAGCCTCCTCCATAATGGGAGGGCAATTCACCTACTATACCAAGCTGGTCAGACGTGTTGATATAAGGTTTTGTTTCGAGTTTTCCTTCTCTCACATAGATGTTATATGTCTTTTATATCGCTTAGTCGTCTCGTACGATCACCCACGGGTAAGATAGGGGGTGATGAATTGTATTCTTACTCCGTCACCACACGGAAATATGAATGAGATAGATACCGATAGATATGAATGAGCTTAGAATTACAGAGAGTGCATAAAAAGGATTTCTTGGAATCAATAAATTACTTTTCTCAATGTTGTCTGAAATATAAGAATCACAAACACAAAAGAAAATTTATTCAAAATATCTAATAGGTAGGTACATATATATTAAAAAGCATAAAAAAAACCTTAGTTTAAAATTACGATGTAAACAAAATAAGCACACTCAGTACAGTAAGTAAATTAGTTTAAATAAAGTGTACAAAACTAAATAAAGTCCAACGATTTCACGTCACATTAACTTTTAATCTAACTGAAATAAACTGAGCGTGAGAAATTCACAAATATTATAGATATCAAATGGACTTGTCGCATTGGGACCATTCAAATCACTCTTTCAACTATCTCTAGTTCATCGTATGAACAAGATGTTATCCATTCATTCTGAACGCTTTCATAGTCAAGTGCAAAAATTCGTTACGTAAAACGCATTACATATTATGAGAATCACGCCTTGTTATCAGTTCCAAAACATCTTTAATATCACATATCAATTCAATCGAATTTGTATTCTGTATCAAACTGTTTATAGTCGCAATTCCGTTATCCAAAGAACATGTAGTAATAATTACAGTATTTAGATGTAGAATAACTTAAACGATATCTTGTATATATTTTATTTTGAACTCTAAATATCTTTTATTGAAGTTTGTTTTAGAATGTAGTTTTGAATCAATCTACAAGCGCCAGTTTACGCGGTTAATCCCTAGAGTATAACAAACCCCAAAGCTTTGGGTACAGATGGAAAGTTTATGAAGGCGCACTTGTTAGGGGATTACAAAAACCATGTTATTGTTTTGTATGAGAGGGGAGATTTTATGTGTTAATAAAACGTGGGTGGGAATTGGCGCTTGTGAATTGTGATTTTTTAACTCTAATGTTATTTTGATAGCCAATTGTATTGTTTGATTTAAGATATATTTTATTTTATAAATATTGAATGTCATTTTTCATATAGTGATGAAGAAATAATATAGTTCTCCATTCTTTTCTTATCTGTGAATGTCGTAAAATCAATTAAGGGGTATGAAATGCAGATATCTATGCACAAGAAGGAAAACTTGAAATTGAACCCTATACCAAGATAGATAGGGTTCAATTTCAAGCACAGCATACCAAGGTATGCTGTGCTTGCTGTGCTGTGTGGTAGCGGCTACGAATACTACCAACCCTTCCTTTGCTCGTGGATGTCGTAAAAGACGACTAAGAGCCTTATAACGACCTGGGCCAACTCCATCTGATGCCGTTTGATAAACAATTATATTTCCAAAGAGAGTTGACGTCTGGCAGGCGGCCGGTCATAACACTACAGCCAATAACTTTTACAATATGTACTATGAGGGAAGAGTAGGTACATATTGTATCGACTCCAAGTAATTGGGATAATAGTAGAAGAATGATGACCCTGGTATGCCTGAATGTCCGTGAGATGCATTGGCATCTCACGAGCGTGGTATAACAGTTCAATTTCGCTCAAGCACTCAAAGAGGCTTTTGCTCAATATACCCATACACGGGTTGAGAGCCCTCAAGCGCTCACCCACAGTCCGGGTAAAGTTGTCATAGCCATCTGAGGCTAACAACTAGGACACACACAAAAAAAAAGTAAATATACCCATATGTATAAAGCTGAGATAACGGTGAGTTCAGAATGATTTCATGAAATACCTACCTCTTGAATTTTAATTATATTAGCTATATGGCTGTACTTATTTCAACATTTCGATGAATATGATATACCTAATATGATGTATATAATATAATATGATGATAGATGGCATACGTCACCTTGAAGACGTAAGATATAATATGAAGCGAAATTTGCATGTCCTAAAATAGTTCGCGATGGTATAAATGGCAGCACGATTGGGCCGGATTCCCAATAGGTGCGGGTTCGAACCCCGCTTGTGACATCATTTTTCGTTTCGTGATCGGGTATTTATAAGTAATCGGGTATTTATACATTTCGATGAAATTCAAATATTATCTACTAAAATAACAGGAACGCTTCATAAAGTGTGTTATATATTAATAATCTAGGCAAACCGCAAATTCAGCAGCAGTACATATTTAATTAAACTATTATGATACATCATCAATTACGTAAGCAATGAGTCGGGGTCGCTATGCCGCCGGACACATAGAGCTGACGCAGCAATTGTCGCTGACACCATTTCCGTTGAGCTGACGGTGCAATGTCGCTGACCCCATTTACGTAGTTGTATAAATATCAGTTTTATTATAAATTCTTCACTTCTTATTCATACTTAGGATAGATTAGATATTAGTACATTACTGCAGTGGCCAGCAAGAGGCATTGATGGACGAACCATAAGTGTGGCCAAGGCTTGTATAGTGCTTTTCTCAAATAATGCGAGGAAATTAAACTAAGTAGTACTAAGTAGAACTGTATACATGACGAACAACGAACAACATTTTTCACGTGCTAAAGAGTTCATTTGTTTTTTTTTTCTTTATTTAACAGGTTTCTTTTTCAAGCCAGTACGAAATTTAAATAAAACTAATAAGTTGCCTATTTAATTACCATGATTTAGAGTAACGAATCGTTCCATTTTTAAAATACCCGGTAGATATGAATTTACATATATATTTTTTACACAGATATGGATTTTCATACATTTTGGTGTATTGGGTCAGTACAGCAATTTTGATTTATCTCGAAGAAGGTTGTCGAAATAATGCTCAAATTGCCAAGCATGTTTGAGAAATAATACTTTTTATATTAATTAAATAATTTAAGACAATTTTGGTTTCTTTTCGATCCTACGGCTGCCGCTAACGTATTTAGGGTGCCTTATTGAAAATAAATATGTACTTGTTTATTTATCAGCACATAATCACGTCATCATCATCAGCATCTCAACTGGACTCAAGCCTCCTCTACAATGGGAGCTGACGGACGGAGGAGAGGGGAATTGACCACACTGGTCACACGTGTTCGGTATTATCATCATCATCATTATCACCACAGCCCATAAATGTCCCACTGTTGGGCTCGGGCCTCCTCTGTAATGGGAGGGAAATTAACCTACTATACCGCGCTGGTCAGACGTGTAGGTATAGAGTTTTGTTTAGAGTTTTCCTTCTCTCGCATAGATGTTCCATGCGTTTTATATCCCTTAGTCGTCTTGTACGATCATCCACGGGTAAGATATGGAGAAGAATATCTACAATTCACCACCCCCTATCTTGCCCGTGGGTGATCGTAAGAGACAACTAAGGGATGTAAAACGCATATAACACCTATGCAAGAGAAGGAAAACTGGAAACAAAACCTTATACCAACATGTCTGACCAGCGTGGTATAGTAGGTTGATCTCCTTCCCATTACGGAGGAGGCCCGAGCCCAACGGTGGGACATTTATGGGCTGTGATGATGATGATGATGACGTATAGATATGATTTTAATAGTAATCTAAACTAAAAATTGTGGTCTTTTATGTAGTATGTAAACGTTGACTGATGGACGATTTTGTCTTTAACTAATGTGACAAATGGGGACTAGCGGGTACATTGTCAGGTTGTTTAATGTTACCGAAGACAAAGATCGGATACCGGTGTCACGCTCGCATGGCGAAGAGACCTGCTTGCAGGGTAGGTCTATGGGGTCGCGCGGCGCCCCTTCCGTCGCCTCGAACCGATTTGGCGAAACGTGGCCGCTCCAGAGCTCAATGCAAAAAAAAAAGAAAAAAGGTTGTTTGATGCTGTGTATCCGTGATTGTGTTTTCGATGTTCTTGCCGTAACGGGATTTTACCACGTAACTTCTCTGTTTTAGGTAAGTTTAACCTAACTTAAAGTAATTTCTCTATTTATGTAAATGTATTATGAACTACCAATTTTCATGTGGTGACGGAGTAAGAATACAATTCACCACTCCCTATCTTACCCGTGGGTGATCGTAAGAGACGACTAAAGGATATGAAACGCATATACTGTTTATGCAAGAGAAGGCAAACTCGAAACAAAACCGTATACCAACACGTGTGACCAGCATGGTATAGTAAGTCAATTTCCCTCCCATTACAGAGAAGGCTCGAGCCCAACAGTAGGACATATATGAGTTGAGATGATGATTATTAACTAAATTATGTTATGGTTATGTTTGTAAGTTTAATGTAGATTTGTTTTTTAAATGGGGCTCATCTCAGCACACGTTCCCGCCATTGTAACTCCTGTTAGACCAAATTCACAATAGTCCCATAAACAACGCCGAGGTTTAACTCGCAGGCAGTCCCGGTAGATGCTTTTAATTGTCTTATCTGTGTAACATCTTGTTATTAAATTTAATAACTAGCAGGTACTTTAGTGTTGAGATAAAACGTCTGTAATAATTATAATTTATTGGACGTATAAATACTTTAGTCCTCCCGTGATCATGAACGCAGTAAAGTGTTCGAAATGTCCGGCAATTAAAAATGAAATACAAACTAAATAAAATTCGTAAAAATAGTTGAATTGTTATGTGTAATACTCGCTTAAAAGGGTTGATTTCTAATAATCATCATTTAAGATGAATTAACCCTATAAGTCTATTTATTTATTTTATTTAATAGATACTGCTGCTTAACGTGATATATTAAATAGTATTATTAGTATGTTGCCTATGGAAAGGAGAAAAAAAACATAAAAAAAACTATTTATCCGATCGCTATCAAACACAGGATTACTCTACAGACTAATCAAGACTAAAGAATTTTGAGTAGTGGTAGGACCACGGACCGGCCCGCGGCTGTAGACAGAAAACTGTCAACAGACAGTTTTCTGTCTACAGCCGCGGGCCGGTCCGTTCGGGGTAGTAGCACTCTCTCGCAGAAGATCGACGTCTGAGTTATGGCAATGTGCTGTTGTGCTTCCTTCGGTGAGCGAGGGAACCGGAAGCCCGACTGGGAGGGTTTGGCGTTTTTATTGGTAGGCAGTGGTCTAGCTATACCCCTGGTATTGCAAAGGTCCATAGGCAGCAGTAACACTTACCATCAGGTGCGCTGCTTACTCGCTTGCCACCAAAAGCAATAAAAAAAATAATCTAAAGATTTTCTGAAAATTTCATCAAAATCCGTCCGGCCGTTTTGGAGTATTTAGGTATATAGATTAAAACTCTTCAGTCTAAGCTGACAAAATTCTATAATTTGTATCGTATTATCCGTTTCTAATCAACACTAAGCGTGGGAGTACAATTAAGTTCGAGTGTCAAGCAAAATATTTATAACTTGTCTCCTGAGAATATTTTCCGTTTAGGGCTAAAATGGACCAATATGTCTTGACCTCCCCATCTCTCCGTTCCTAATTATATATTAGAACTGATAGCCGAAAAAGGAGTGTAAATAATGGCTCAACTTGTAATGGATAGATAATTTGGACTACACAGTTTATTTCGCACGGGTATCCAATATTAGAGATTAGGTGTTCTAACAAATGGAGATATGATCAGATGTTTGCAGGGACTAAAATTATATCAACAATGTTCGATCTATGATCGTTGAAGGGGATAAATTGTACACGATAATAAAAATGACACTTTGGCTTATACTTGTCGCTACTTGTACTCTGGATACTTGTAGACGCGATGTTAGATTAAATTTTATCTATATGATCTAATATTTCAACTATTACCTTTTTTAAATTTACTGAAATTTTAGCATTTAATATGCTTAATTTATAAAATCCGATTACGAAATGAAAAATTGATGTCGCAAGCGGGATTCGAACCCGCGCCTATTGGGATTCCGGCCCAATCGTGCTGCCACTACACTACCGCGACCAATTGTAGGACATGCAAATTTTCATCTCGTATTGTATTTACGTCTTAAGGTGACGGTGTGCTATCTACCCGACAATGTTTACACAATGTTATAGGCTTAATACTTCAAACTTTACAGTTAGAATTGTATTAAACGATGACACAACCTTGTTATTTTAAATTTACTGAAATTTTAGCATTTAATATGCTTAATTTATAAAATCCGATTACGAAATTAAAAATTGATGTCGCAAGCGGGATTCGAACCCGCGCCTATTGGGATTCCGGCCCAATCGTGCTGCCACTACACTACCGCGACCAATTGTAGGACATGCAAATTTTCATCTCGTATTGTATTTACGTCTTAAGGTGACGGTGTGCTATCTACCCGACAATGTTTACACAATGTTATAGGCTTAATACTTCAAACTTTACAGTTAGAATTGTATTAAACGATGACACAACCTTGTTATTTTAAATTTACTGAAATTTTAGCATTTAATATGCTTAATTTATAAAATCCGATTACGAAATGAATTATCGAAATGAAATGAAATCCGATTTCGTAATCGGATTTTATAAATTAAGCATATTAAATGCTAAAATTTCAGTAAATTTAAAATAACAAGGTTGTGTCATCGTTTAATACAATTCTAACTGTAAAGTTTGAAGTATTAAGCCTATAACATTGTGTAAACATTGTCGGGTAGATAGCACACCGTCACCTTAAGACGTAAATACAATACGAGATGAAAATTTGCATGTCCTACAATTGGTCGCGGTAGTGTAGTGGCAGCACGATTGGGCCGGAATCCCAATAGGCGCGGGTTCGAATCCCGCTTGCGACATCAATTTTTCATTTCGTAATCGGATATTACCTTTTTCTCAAACATGCTTGGAAATTTGAACATTATTATGACAACCTTTTTCGAGATAATTCAAAATTGCTGTACTGACCAAATACGAGTACAAGCCAGCAGCGGCCGACAAAAAATGTATGAAATTCCATATCTGCTGAGTTTTAGCGGCCAAATAAATACATACGTAAATTCATATCTTTCGTATATTTTAAAAATGGAACGATTTGTTACTACAAAATATCGCAACCATATAGGCACCTTATCAGAGTTCTATTTAAATTTCGAACTGGCTTGAAAAAGAAACCGGTTTGATAATAAAAATAAAAACAAATGAACCCTTTAGCACGTGAAAAATGTTGTTCGTTGTTCGTCATGTATACAGTTCTACTTAGTACTACTTAGTTTTAATTTCTGCGCATTATTTAAGAAAAGTACTATACAAGCCTTGGCCACAACTAAGAATTATATAAATTCTCATCTAACCATTTTTCTCATATGTATAAGCTGAATTACGTTTCATCAAGTTTTGTTGGATTATAATTAATACAAAGAAAATCACCAAAATAAATAACAAAATAAAGCCAAAACTTGGTAACTGGATATTACAATGAAAAAGTATAGCGTTTTAATATTTGATCAAATAACTTTGCAATGTTAAAAATTCTCAGTCCCCCAATATTATTTTCAACAAGCTGACTCGATAAGGCTTTTATGTCCCCTCTAAAAGAAAAAAAAAATGAAATAAAAGAGTAAATTTAAAGTTAAAATGGACTTTGATTGATGACAAGGTTGACCTGTAGGCTCCTTGCGATGTCGCTCAAATATTCACGAAGTGTCAACATTGTAGAGACGGGAACACTTGTGGTTGCGACTATATAGGTATACTTTGAAGTATTGATAGCCAAAGTTTAGATAGTGGGCGTAAAATTGCCCACTGTAAGGTTTAGTGATCTATTTTCTATTAGAATATATAGATATATATATAGATTCTATTTTAATGTTTCAGTAAAGTATAATCACCCGCTGTGTGGTAGCGGCTACGAATACTACCAACCCTTACTTTGCTTTTGGATGTCGTAAAAGACGACTAAACGCCTTATTACGACCTGGGTCAACTTCATCTGATGCCGTTTGGTCAACAATTACATTTCCAAGGAGGGTTGACGTTTGGCAGGCGGCCGGTCATAAAACTATTGCCAATAATTTTTACAATATGTACTATGAAAGAAGAGTACATATTGTATTGACCCCAAATGGTTGGGATAAGAGTAGGAGAATGATGAGTAAAATATAATCAATATTCGCCCATTCACACTACGCAGGACAATAATCTATCATCATTCATCATCATTTCAACTTAGCGTCGTCCACTGCTAGACGTAGGCCTCCCTCATGTTACGCCACAGAGTGCGGTCCTGTGCCGCCTGCATCCAACGACGCCCAGCAACTTTAATAATAGCAATACTCTATGCGATCCATAGTGTTGTTCTGAGTTTGGATGTAATTTGTCTGCGTTAATTGCATATTTGTAGTCAGCCGAAATAGAAGGATTGTTTCCTTGCAGGGTGGTGTATAATAAACAAAATATTGCAAAAGTTTTGTCATAAATTTTTATGATAGGCATCCTTTTTTTTCTTTTTTTTTTTTTTTGCTGTGGACCATGGACGTCGCACCCCGCCAAATCAGTCCGGGGTGACGGAGGAGGCGGCGCGCAACCCCGTTGACCCATCCTGCAAGCACCTCTTTTTCGCCGTGCGAGCGGGCCACCGGTACCCGAGGATTGCCTCAGTCGTCCTACTGTGTACTCACGTTCGCACGTTGTTCGCAGATACCGCTCGGACCCGCCTGGCTCGCGAACGTTTGCCGCGCCGGTGTATTCGCTGACGTCTTGGCGTCAGTGTTTGCATCGGGGTGGCCGACGCTCTGCGGCCCGCTTCCGCACCGCTTCGCCCTGCTTCGGGACGCGGCTCGACTGATCGCAGCTGCCTCATCCCTTGCACCGCTCAGTCATGGGTGGTAAGGGGAAAGGAAGACGCGGCGCTCGGCGACGTCGTACGCCACCGAGACGCCCGTTATCCATCCTGGAGTTCCCGCCTTTGCTGGACACCGTGTCGAGCGTTGATCCACGGTCGCTCAGCCCGCAGCCATCGACGTCACACCAGCTACCCTTCTTGGAGATCGAGCGCGAACTCGCCGTGCTGCTCGAATCCGACTCGGCGAGCGCCGCCGAACGTTCGGCGCCGCCGCCACGCCCGGCGAGCGTCGCCGAACGTGCGATGCTGGCGCCACGACCGGCGAGCGCCGCGGCGAACGTCGTGCCGTTCTCTTCGCCTCCGCAAGCAGCTCCTCCCGCGCAGGGCGTGGGAGGCCACCACCGCACGGCCGAGTGGGCAAGGGATCAGTCCCTGCTCGCCCACCAGTCGGTGACGTTTCATCGTAGCCGGGAGGCCCTGTCGCAGGCCTCCTGGGACGTTGCGTCCGTGGCGTCGTCGGGCAGCGCTGCTCACAGCAGTCGCAACCTGGCGGCCGTCTACGCCGGTGCGCTTCCGCAGCGCCCTCACAGACGCCAGCAGCAGTCCGCTGCTCCACCACAGCTACCTACGCCCACGCCGCCGCCGCGAGCGCCTGTAACCGAGCTTACGCTTGGGGCCGGGCTTCGCCGTGGCCGCGAGGACGACGACGACGCGGACGACGTCGTGAAACGCGTCTGCGCCGACAACGTTGAAGCCATCGAAGCGGACTCCGCGTCAATGCGGTCGTTCGCCGACACCGCTGCCGGTCCGTCTACGCCACGCTCGTTCACGAGCGTCGCCGAGGCGGCCGCGGCCCCACGGCCTACTACCAGCCAGACGACCGACCAGATTCCAGCTGAGAAGAAGCAAAAGTACCCTCCCTTGGTGGTTGAGTCCTTCCCTACTTGGGCTCGCCACCTAGGGGAGATAAAGAAGTTACTCGGCCGCGCGGCGAACGTTCGGCCTTACGGCCAGGGCGTACGTTTCATGCCGGCCGATGAAACAGAGTATCACGTATTGCAGAGATACTTATGCAACCTGGAGAAGACGGAGAACCTTCAGTGGTTCTCTTACGAGCTGCCTGCCCAGGCGAACCTGAAGGTCGCCATCAGAGGACTCCCCGTAAATACACCGATTCCAGAATTAACGCAAGAATTCGTCGACCGCGGGTTCGAACCAGTGTTCCTACGGAACATTCGTGCCCGCGGCGATCGCCCCGGATGTATTATATTCGGCGAATTCAAGAAGATGCCTGGATTCCCCAGAATCTACAGCGTGACGGAATTGCTGAGCGTGCCCGGCGTGATAATCGAGGCATGGCGCGGCAAGCGACGGCCGGCGCAATGCCATCGGTGTCAGCAATTCCGTCACAGCTCACACAATTGCCACCGACAGATCGCCTGCGTGCGGTGCGGCGAGCCGCACACAGCCAAAGAATGCCCGCGTCCTCGGGAGACGCCAGCCACCTGTGCGAACTGTGGAGGGCCGCACCCGGCCAACTACACCGGGTGCCCTTCCATGCGCCGAGAGGCCCGAAACAGGCGGGCCGGCACCGTGGCTTCTATGAGGCCCAGGCGGGCCCCCTCGACGACCAAGAATCAACCTGCGGCGGTCGCCGCGGGCCCCCAATCAGCTACCCTGATGGCAGCAGCTAATCCCGCAACCCAGCGGGACGCGCCGCCCCCATCAAACAAGAAAAAGCGAAAAAGGAAGAAAAAGACGTCCACCGCCGCCGCCCACGCAACGCCTACGCAGCCGCAAACTCGTCCACCTGAGATTGCTTCAACAAGCCAACACACAGCGCCACCTACACGTCAAAGTGTACAACTAGATTCCATTAATAAAGATGTTTCGTCCGCCCCCGCATCGTCGGGGTGTGTTTCACTCATAGTCACACTTATTAAAGTCCTACAACAAGCCTTGCTGGCGATCGTCGCCGGCGGCTCCCAGAGCGACCTAGTCGCTGCGGTCATGGAGGGACTCGCCGAGCTCACGCAAGCCGCCAGCAACCTAAGTTCCGAAGACGCCCACCAGAGGCGCCCTCTCTCATAGCGTCGTCGCGACGCTAATAACGCAGGCCGACGCCGATCACTTCTGCATATTTATAATAAATATGCGGATCGTGCCGGCGTCTCGCCGCGTTAGCTCCGGTCGACGCCAGACATCCAACGTACAGCGGTCGTCGCGGCGCCATCATCGGGTCGACGCGACGGACACGTTCGGCGCAGGCTGGACGGATCGACGTGCCGCTCCGTGGACACCGCGACGCCCTGCCGACATCTTCACCCCGGCGCCAGCCAATTTGACGTCATTCTGACACCCAAAGACACATTCCTAGTTAGGAATGTTCGACAGCTGCCACGGACAGGGGCCTTAGGCCCGATACCGTTTCCTAGTAGTATCATTGTATATTAGCTATGGTAAATAAAGAAATGGATGACCGGTACCCGATCTTTGTCTTCGGTGGATGATAGGCATCCTGCCTGACGTTAATTATGTAGAGATAGAGTTCTCTGGCACTCTGTTCTCTCTGCCTACCCTGCAAGGGATATGGCGTGATGATATGTATGTATGTATGTATTATACTAATAAAATCATTATGTAATAATGATTTTTTTGGATCCCTTCATGGGTTTCGCTTCATAATGGTGTAAAAATTCTAACACGATTTCATCACTCCACTCCATATTTATTGATTAACTGGAGATCCTCGAACGCGTCTAAACACATCGAAAATCTCCGTCGAAATGAAAAACGCTAGTCTGACTACAGAGCGCGATATATTAGCGCGCTAAAACCTTTTAACTTATCGCCACACAAACGATAAGGCACATGAAGCCCGAATATCCGCGACGATAGCCGATAATGATCGGTCACATCTGCGTGTATCGTCTCATTGCACGAAGCTTCGTGACGATACACACAGGTGCGGCCCTAGCATTATTCGTAATATAATTTATTTGGTTTTTAAACTGTTTAAACTGATTACTTAATTTGATTGCATAGATGGTAGTGTGTTTTATTTAGTGACCTTCGGTATCGATCAATATCGGTTCAATTCTCTCGCAGAATATATTATTTTCGGTCAATTACAAATGATCGTTATAAATCTTAGTATAATTTGTGTCGGATAACTGTATATTTGTAAAGTACCTACCTTGAGACACAAGGAAGGAGTGTTTTATTAAAAAAGTATAAACTGCTCATTCAATGGCTTCATAATCATCATCAATATCATCATCATCATGACTGTGGAAGGTAATTTGGGGTGGAGTTGGCCTAAGTTGACATAAAGCTCTTAGTCATCTTTTATGACATTATCGAGCAAAGTAAGAATTAGAAAAATGTATTTAACAGCAATACTACTTATTTTATTAGATATCTCACTATATCTTTAAACGAGCAATTCTTGTATATATATATATATGTAATCTGAATCTCGGAAACGGCTCCAACGATTTTCTTCAAATTTAGCATACAAGGGGTTCGGGGGGCCATTAATCGATCTAGCTAGATTTCATTTATAGAAAATATTGTTTTGTCAGTTTTTTCGGCAACAAAAAATATAATTTTTCTTTGTATTGAAACTATTAGAATATGAAGGTTTTCAAATTTTGACGCTGTCATTAAGAATTGACATTTAGCTGAGAAGGAAAAAATTGAGCTCGGTTCGAATCCTTACCTTCTCTTATTTACTTTTTGGCCTTTTTTATTATTTTATTAATTATTAAATTATCATTTGCCCGCATCTTTATCTGCGTAGAAGTCGAAAATGGTTCTAATAGGATTTTTGTTTGTTTTTTACGTTATTAATTTTATTATAATTTATAAATTATTATGTATAAATGTTTGTATAGGTACTTATATAGCACAATAATCTTATCCATGTGGTGACGGAGTAAAAATACAATTCACCACCCCCTATGTTACCCGTGGGTGATTGTAAGAGATGACTAAGAGATTTTATATGCATATTACATCTATGCAAGAGAAGGAAAACTCGAAACAAAACCCTATACCAACACGTCTAACCAGCATAGTATAGTAGGCGGTATAGTAGGTTAACTTCCCTCCCATTATGGAGGAGACCCAACCGTGGGCTCACGCAACAGTGAGACGTATATGGGCTGTGATGATGATGATGCTAACAATCTTTGTTATAGTGTAGGGAAGGTTTAATAAACATGAAAATGACATGAAATTTTGTTATATATTATGGATGGGTGGCTTTTTTCTTAGCAGGCTATGTTTTGAACATACCGCGCCCATTACGACCGAAGCGACGGATGTGTAGTATGCAGCCGCATAACCCACCGTCTTTTCTATCGAAATTAGGCCGACCGCTGGTACCACTTCTTTGACATCCACCCGCGATACTACACTTATTACAGTATTTCTTTGTAAACAATATCTTTTGTTTTTCTTTCGGATGCTAGAATTACCAGGCTACTCTGTGAGCTTACTCTGAAGCATGTCAAATACAACTGCCTATAGGAGAAGCAGCTTTCTCTCAAGTCTACTCCCGCTACCTTAAGAATTTGACCACGAGCTTTGTTTATGCTCATTGCGAAGCAGACGTTGATGGTAAACTGCACTCTCTGAAATTCGAAGTAGATATTTGAAGAATCCTAGGAATAAATACAGACGGGGTACGGTGCCAGAAAACCTCCACGTGGTGTACCCTGGGTGCGGGCGACAGTCCCCCAGATCGTTCTTCTGCTGAATTGTCGCCCGCAGCTAATTTCTGGCGAGAGGGCGGGTTCCCCAGCAATGGGTTGAGCCCCAATTCGCTCCTGACCCTCTAGTTGTAGAGGGTACAGGAGGCGAAATTTCGGACGGGCCCGATCACTCATTCATTTGAGGGCTGGGCAGGCTTATGCCACCGCCGACATATCGTAAACCTGATATCTTGCTTCAGGACAAGTTGTCGTGAAGCGTAGTATCAGGAACGAGGGTCTTGGCTTGACCGCCCGGACCGCGAGGAAGACAACCTCTATAAAGAATTCGACCTTCGAATTCGGAAATTACCCAGAACCCTAAGTTCTGGCGTGCGGCGAGAGGATGCATGGCAGATGGGCTGTTCTGTTCCTAGCACGCTCCAGCCAGGGTACCGGCCGACCCTCTGGTTGGTAAATGTAGGCTTGCCCGGGTACAGGGATCTCTGCCCGGGTCGACGGTTTTTCTCCCATTCTCGTGGGAATAGTCATGGATTTGCCTAATTTACCAAAAAAAGACGGGGATCCTACGGATTCCCACCCTACGGCCTTGCTAAGCCAACATAAAACTGGCACAAACGACGCCTCGTCCTTAGGACTGGAGGCGTCCGCCGAGGGCCCGGCACCGACCACAGAGGCCCCCCCCCTCGAAGAAGAAGAAGCGTCGGACGGCGCGGTTCACATGGGTGAAAGCTGCGAAAGCGAACGCTCGCAAAAAGAAGCGGAACACTGAAAACCGCGAGCGTTACGCGCGCGAGCGGGACAAGGACGGCGGCAGATCCACTGCAGAGCGGTCAACGGACGAGGGCGACAGTTCTGTCGCAGAGCCGTCCAGAGACGAGGGCAGTGGATCTGCCGATGTGATGGACGAGGGCGTTAGTTCCGCAGAGCCGTCCAAGGAGGTCAGCGGGTCGGCTGAGGAAGTCGCCACTGCCAGGTCGTCACCGCGTTCTGCGGCGGCGGCCCCGATGGTAAGGGAGGAGGCCCTCGCTTCGAAGGTGCGGAAGCGCCCTCTGAATAAGGAGGGCAGCTCTGGCGCCGATTCCGAAGGGAGCGTGGTAATCATGCCTTTCCCCAAAGTGCCGGCGTCGCGCAGAGGGCGAGGGGCCGCGATGACGGGCAGAACGACCCACTCCCCGGCCGGCGGAGTGCGTGGAGTGGCGGAAGGCAGGCAGGCCGATAACGAGGCGGCCGCGAGGGTGCTGGAGGTGTTGTCCGGCATCCCCCCCACCGAAGTGGCGGCCGCTGGTGCCCGCGCGAGCGCCCCAGCCGCGAGTATGGAGGCCCTGCAGGCCGATAACGCCCGCCTCAGTGGCGAGGTGTCGGGCCTGCGGGCCCAGAATCGACAGTTGGGAGCCGAGCTATCGGCTGTGCGGCGAGCGAACCGCCTGCTGTCAAAGGATGTGACCGACCTTAGGGCCCAAATGGCGCGGCTCATGCAGACTGCGCCAACTGCGTCGTCGACCAGCGCTAGCCGCCAAGGAGTCGAGGTCGCCGCCGCCCCTAAGAAGAGGACGCCAGCCATCGCTAGCCGGGCCGCTGCGGCAAGGAAGCCGCCAAACGTCGCGGAGCGGGCCCCGGCAGAGGTCCAGCCGGCGACAACAACCCCGCTGCCTGCGGTGGAGGGCGTGCCGGACGAGGCCTTGCGGCGGCGTAGGTGCCGCCTGGGTGCAATGCCCAGTGGAGTCGGTCAGGCAACTGGCTGGCTCAGGCAGGCTCCTCGTGGGCTGGAGCTCAGTGCGAGTCACCGTGCTGGAGCACCGGCCTGCGAGGTGTTTCAAGTGCATGGCGGTCGGGCACACCCGGCCAACATGCACTAATTGCTTTGACTGCGGTGGACTCTGTTTCCGCTGCGGTCAGACTGGGCATATGGCGGCATCTTGCGCCGCCCCGCCCCACTGCCCCGCGTGTGCGGCGGGTAATAAGCCTGCCAAGCACCGCATGAGCTCTGGGGCGTGTAGACCTCCGGTTTCGGCTCCAAAGGGGCGGAGCGGCCCTTCGACTGCGGCCGCTCCCGCTCCTAGCGCGGCCCGATCGCCCGCCGCAAGCCAGGAGGTGATGATGGACACGGCCCATTAATGGCTGCCCAGTCCACTCACCTCCTGCAGGCCAACACCAACCACTCCGCCGGTGCGCAGGATCTCCTCCTGCAATCCATGGCGGAGTGGTCGATCGGTGCAGCCGTAGTCGCGGAACCGTACTGTGTGCCTGATCGCCCCAATTGGGTGGTCAGCCGTAACGGAACCGCGGCAATCGTCACCTCCACGCTGCGGCACTTCCCGTCCTTATCCCTCTTGGATAGGGGCGAGGAATTTGTCGCTGCGGATTGGGGAGGGTTCACGCTCTACAGTGTATAACCTCTCCCCTAATAGGAGAATGGACGATTTCGGGGCCTCCCTCACCACATTGGAGGCTTCGATACGGCGACTGGCACCGGGCCTCGTCCTGGTCCTGGGGGACTTCAACGCCAAATCCACGGCGTGGGGGTCCCCGATGACGGACGATCGCGGGCGGGCGATCGTGGAGTGGGCGGCGTCGCTGGGCCTCTGTGTCCTAAACAGAGGCTCAGTGAACACGTGTGTGCGACAGCAGGGTGGGTCGATAGTGGACTTGTCGTTCGCTAGCCCTGCTGTCGCACCACGAGTGAGGAACTGGCGTGTCCTGGAGGAGGCGGAGACCCTGTCGGATCACTGTCACATCCGGATGGAGGTCTCCCCTCTCCGGGACCCCAGCAGGGGTTACAGGGCGGACCGGGCTCCCGCATTTCCACGGTGGGCTGTGGGGCGTCTGGATAGGGACCTACTGGCGGAGGCGGCCATCGTGAACACGTGGCTGTCCTCACCACCCCCAGCGGACGGAGTGGACGTTGAGGCTGTTCGCATCCGCAGTGCGTTAACGCAGGTCTGCGATGCGGCCATGCCCAGGGTGCGGCGTCTACGTACGAGGCAAGGGGTCTACTGGTGGTCCCCAAGACTGGCGGACCTTCGTGCGGCGTGCATTAGTGCCCGAAGGTCCTACACCCGCAGTCGGCGGCGTCGCCGCGATGTTGAGCGGGAGGGCCAGCTGTACGAGGCGTACTGCAGAGCGCTTACCGCCTTTCGGCTGGCCATCCGGTCCGCCAAGGACGCGAGTTGGCAGGAGATGCTGGACGGTCTCGACTGTGACCCCTGCGGTCGCCCGTATCGCGCGTCGCTGAATAAGCTTCGCGCACAGGCCCCCCCCCTCACCGAGACCCTCCAGCCCGACCTCCTTCGTAGAGTGGTCGAGGAGCTGTTCCCGCGGCAGTCGGAGCACACGCCCCCGGTCATGGCTTCGCCAGATCACGACCGGGAGGCCGTCGAGAGTGTTCCGCCCGTGACGGAGTCGGAAGTGGGGGCAGCCGTGGCGAAGATTCGTTCCGCCACCACGGCCCCCGGCCCGGACGGAGTCCCAGTCCGGGTGTTGACGTTGCTCCTCGAGCATCTCGAACCTCGCCTCAGGCGACTGTTCAACGCCTGTCTGACGTTTGGACAGTTCCCTGAGTGCTGGAAGGAAGGGAGGTTGGTTCTCCTGCCAAAGCCGGGACGGCCCCCGGATTCACCGTCGGCCTACAGGCCCATTGTGCTTCTGGACGATGTGGGTAAGCTGCTGGAGCGTGTCCTCGCTGCCCGCATCGTCCAGCACCTGGAGGAGGTAGGGCCCGATCTGTCGGACGCTCAATTTGGGTTTCGGAAGGGGCGTTCGACCATCGGGGCCCTGCTACGCCTGAGGCAGACGGCCGCGGAGGCTGTCGCCGGCAAAGGAGTGTTGTTGGCGGTGTCGTTGGACATCGCCAACGCCTTCAATAGTCTGCCATTCAGCTGCATCAGGGAGGCGCTCCGGTTCCATGGAGTGCACCTGTACCTCAGGCGGCTGGTGGCAGACTATTTGGAGGGGCGCAGTGTTCTCTATGCGAGCTCCGCAGGGGACATTGTGCGGACGCCCATGTCGTGCGGTGTTCCGCAGGGTTCGGTTCTGGGGCCGACTCTGTGGGACATCGGTTACGACTGGGCGTTGAGAGGGAGTCTCCCCCCCGGGCTGAGCGTTATATGCTATGCTGACGACACGCTCGTCACAGCCCGGGGCAGGACACTCGAAGAGGCGGCGAGCCTGGCCACTCTCGGCACCGAGGAGATGGTCAGGCGTATTGAGGCGCTGGGGCTCAGGGTGGCCCTAAACAAGACGGAGGCTCTACTATTCCACGGGCCCCGTGTGAGGCTGCCCATCGGCGCCTCGTTAGTCGTCAACTCCATCCACATCAGTATCCAGGCCCATATGAGGTACTTGGGTCTGGTGCTCGACGGGCGATGGTGGTTCCGGGAACATTTTCGTCAAATTGCTCCCCGGCTGGTCGCCGCGGCGTCCGCCCTTTCTCGGCTCATGCCGAACGTGGGCGGACCCAGTTTCGAGGGCCGACGGCTGTATGCGGGGGTGATCCGCTCAATGGCCATGTACGGCGCACCCGTGTGGGCGAGGGCTCTGAACGCCCAGCTCAGGGCGGTGCTGTGGAGGCCACAGCGAGCCATGGCGGTCAGAGCCATTCGCGGGTACCGCACGGTGTCTACCGAGGCGGCATGCCTATTGGCCGGCACAACCCCGTGGGACCTAGAGGCAGAGATGCTTTCCGACCTCTACCGGCGGGTTACCTCAATGCGCGAAGAGGGTGGCTTCCCATCGTTCAACGAGATAACCACCTGGCGCGAGGACGCCCGCCGAGAAGTCATCGCCCGTTGGGCTACGCGGCTGGAGAGGCCTAGACACGGTGTTTTTACCGTTGAGGCCCTCCGGCCCGTACTGATGGAGTGGATGGAGCGGCGGCACGGAGTTCTCTCTTTCTGGTTGGTGCAGGTCTTGTCGGGGCATGGTTGCTTCGGCAAGTACCTGCACACGGTCGTGCGGAGGGAGTGGACTCCGTCCTGCCACCATTGCAGTAGCAACGAGGACACGGCGCAACATACGCTCGAGGTATGTTCGGGCTGGGACGGGCAGCGCCGTGACCTCGTCGCTGTCATCGGTGCCGACCTGACGCTGCCAGCTGTTGCGCGAGCGATGGTCGACACCGTCAGGAATTGTGACGCGGTCGCCGCCTTCTGCGAGGCTGTCATCTCGCAGAAGGAGGCGGCGGAACGGGCCCGGGAGGATTCCCCTGACCCGGGAGGATTCCCGTGACCCGGGCCGCCGCCCGCGGCCGGGGCGGCGCAGGCGCGAGTACCTGCGCCTGATGCGGCCCTAACCAAGGCTTCGGGTGATTGGACCGGGGAATTGTCCGGTCACCTGACGTGAGGTCACCGCGTGAGGACGACGCCTCGACGGCGAAAGCTGCCGGGGCGTCGACAGGAGAGGAGCCCGAGAGGCCATGCCGCCGAGCGGGCTACCGAAGACAAAGATCGGGTACCGGTGGCCCGCTCGCACGGCGAAGAAGAGGTGCTTGCAGGGTGGGTCAATGGGGTTGCGCGACGCCTCTTCCGTCGCCCCGGACCCATTTGGCGGGGTGCGACGTCCATAGCCCACCGCAAAAAAAAAAAAAAAAAAGGAATAAATACAGACTCTGCTCGAGAACCACCGGTCAGTAGTATAGTTGACCCGATTACATCGCAATGCAATGTTTATTCTTGCAAACTGGTGGCGCGCCAGCTCTTTTATTTTAAGATGTGAGTTGGGAGACCGGGAGCCTGCAGAGTATTCAGGAACTCAACCGGTTATTGGACTCGGGGTTTATCACTTATTCGAAGGATTTATTTTGATATTCAACCACTTCGAATGATTTAAAGTATTTGCAAGTAATTGGTATAAAGAAATCGAAACGACCGTAGTAGCGCACATAGGTAGGTCATGGCGTCTTGAGACCAATCTGATCAGCATTAACATCCTGTTTCCCTATTGTATCTTACTGATTGTTCCTAATATAACTCGGCTTTTCCATCTCAATTTTTACAAATATGTTGATTAAACGCTGGCCAAACAGCGAACCAAAACATAGCAAATGACTATCTCTCTTTCCTAATCATTATGCGGTAAAAATACCCTCTCCAGAGTATAATAAAAACAGGTAATACATCTTATGAGCGATGGATTTCAGTTATTCGGTGCAATGTGTTATCATGGCTCTCAATTACATTATTCGGCTTAGAAAATTGCTGTACAAGAATTTAAAATTTCAAACTCAACGTTCCTATGACGCCGTGTCCTAAAAGTGACCTCTTTATAACTTAGAAACTTTCAAATGCCGCATTAATACAGTATTGTTGTATTGTATTGAGAAACACTCTAATTTTAAAGAGTATTTCTATTGTACCAAGTTTTATGTGAGTTCAACCTTTTCAGGGCTCCGTACCCAAAGCGTAAAACGGGACCTTATAACTAAGACTTCGCTGTTCATCCGTCCGTCCATCTGTGTATCACCAGGATGTATCTCATGAACCATGATAGTTAAACAGTCAGACAGAAATTATCACAGATGATATATTTCTGTTGCTGCTAAACCGACAAATACTAAACAAAATAAAATAAATATTTAAGGGGTGCTCTTATTCAACAAATGCGAATCTGGTTCCTTTTTGCTCGATATATTTTTTTAGTTTCTATTTTTACTTTTGACTTTTTAATTTATGTTTTCATTATTTTTATTATATTTAAATATATCTTCCAATACACACTAACAAGAAAATACCGAGCAAGGCTCGGTCATCCAGATATTGACACTTATACGTAATAGTATTAGAGTCGATTATGTCGACCCGGGTTTCAAGCATATTCGATGCTCATCATCAGGGTGAGAGCACAGTTGCATTTGCGAGCCCCAGAGATGCACTGATGCCACCGAAGACAAAGATCGGGTACCGGTGGCTCGCTCGCACAGCGAAGAGAGGAGTTGCACAGTAGGTCTATGGCGTCACGCGCCGCCTCTTCCAATTTGGCGGGTGGAGAGGCATCCATAGCCCACTGCAAAAAAAAAATAAAAAAAAAGAGATGCACTGATTCGCATATGCTCGAAACCCGGACCAACATAACTGATTCTAACGCGTGAGTATATCGTTTAATACATTTGTCTAAAATGTGTATTTCCGTGTGGTGACAGAGTAAGAATACAATTAAATAAAAGCCCCTACTTACCCGTGGATGATCATAAGAGATGACTAAGCGATATAAAACGCATACGCAACGCATCTACCTATGCAATAGAAGGCAAACTTGAAACAAAACCCACACAGTCTGACCAGCGTGGTACATTAGGTAAATTTCCCTCTCATAATGGAGGAGGTTCGAGCCCAAAATTGAGTCATAGAGCTAAGATTATGATAATGATGAAAATGTCAAACTCACGATAATTTCAACACTAATAATTTAAGAATTGATAGTATTCGTAGCTATCATAAGGCACAAACAGCTGAATTTTTATTGTGGCCTAATTACCTGAATCTGTTATTGCTATGTCTACAAATTGATAGTTTAATGATAGCGCTTGAATGAATCCTGCTTTAGACTAGACTGTGGTTCCATTAATGAGCTACATATCGCACCGTTTCATTGTACAGGTAGTACAATGAAAAATGGATAAGGCATATTTTTTTAAAAGTACTTTTTGTGTCACTAGTCGAGTAACCTATTTTTGACGTAATATTCTGATCATCATTGTTTGGCGCTTCGTCGTTCACTATTAGAAATTTACCTTTACGATAAGTAAGGCTATAGAGCCGTAAGTCACGCTTTTTAGGCTAATAAGCGACTACAGAGAGATGTCATATTTTTTCAAGAGAGAGCTGCGACGACCTTGACGACGAGCTCGGCGACGAGCTCCTCGACAACTAAAAGCTGGCGATTTTTATTCTTATCCCGCCACCACACGAGCTAGTCTGGTTGGATTCCTTGAAATTAATGTACCTACCCGGGTTATCATTTCGGGTACTTGTTTCTCTGAAAAAAGATTTCGTTGTGATGACATGATGGGTGTCACTGTGGGTGGTGTATTATACTCGATAGAACTAACCGCGGTCTCGGCTAAGACGGTACCAGGCCCGACATTCGCGCATGAGTGGGTGCTGACTAGTATTGGTTAAATGAGATACAAATATGAGTTTTAGTCTTGTATATGAGTAAAATTGGCACCCGTATTAGCGGCGATTAAGGTCCTCGCACACGCTCTTCTCTTCGACCTGTTCCATAATCTTATTCATCGTCTAACAACGGTTAGCACTAATGGCTTGATGTCGATAATTGCAGTGAGCCGTACCATATAGAACTCGAGCGATGCTGTGCAGTGTCTTTATTGTATTGATGAAGTGATACCAGCGTTGAATCGGTTCACTCTTTGCGACCGGGTATTTGACCGAAGCAACTGTAATTGGATAAAAGCTACATTATCCACTTTATTAGCACGGATCGGGCAACCCCTTCTGTCTCTATTCTACCATACTGCATTACGTGGCATCAATCCGTTAAGCACTATATTCTCCAAGAAAGAGCCATGCTGATCGAAGTTTAGGTCGAGTGTTATTGAAGTGTTCCAAAGATTTTTCGCAATAAATTTGGACAATGACGGTTACTAAGCACTGATAAATTGTATTCTTACTCCGTCATTAAATAGAAAACGATAGAACGTAATTATGTAACTGAATAATATCAATAATTTTTAATCAAAAAATAAGAAAATCACCATTAATTCTATTTGGAAATTTTCATAGCTCCATGTTTGACCTCTAATTGCCTGCCAGTCCCAGATTATATTTGATGCAGCTCTAATCAGTCTCACTTAAACATAGATTGCTTTCCGTTATTGTCTGCTAAATAGCATTCAATTATTAACACGTTTATTTTTAACAGTTATTTTATTGTAAATTAAGCAATTCATTATAATCAACTGTTTTCTTTGTCCGTGTGGTGACGGAGTATGAATACAATTCACCACCCCCTTCCACCCACCACCATCTTACACATGGGTGATCGTGAGAGTCGACTAAGGGATATAAAATCCGTATAACATTTATGCAAGAGAAGGAAAACTCAAAAAAAAACCCTATATCAACACGTCTGACCAGCGCGGTATAGTAGGTTAACTTCCCTTCCATTACGGTAGAAGCCCGAGCCCAACAGTGAAACATATATGGGCTGTGATGATGATGATGACATTTTATTCCAGTGATATATATTTTGTATACATTTTGACTGCACAGGTGGCGTAGTGGTTAAGATAACGACCTTCCGTGCCAGTGTCGTGGATTCGATTCCCATGCAGGGCAATATTTTGTTCGAATCACGTATTATTGTTATGAGTCTGGTTGTAATTTATCTGCGTTAATTGCATGTTTGTAAAGTCTCTTGTTATACAAGAATTATAATCCTTAGACTTTAAAAAAAACCCTTTTCGTATAGTGACGTTTTGAGAATGCAAATCATGCTCGTGGATGTCGTAAAAGACGACTTAGGGATATGCGATAACATCTCTTCAAGAAAATAATCGAATTTAGACCAACCCGTCTGACCAACGTGATAACTATATCACGTTAGTTACCCTCTCACTGTGGAGGAAGCCCAGTAATGGGATGTATGAGCTGATATGAGATAATATTTATATCTCCTCTGTTCGGTGAAGAAGTAGAAATACAATGGTCTCTACGCCTTCCTTTGCCGATTGTTGAATCTGTTGATATATTATATCGACAGTTATTATCATTATCACAGCCCATAAATGCCCCACTGTTGGTGTCACACTATACCGCGTTGGTCAGACGTGTTGGTATAGGGTTTGTTTCGAGTTTTCCTTCTCTTGCATAGATGTTATATGCGTTTTATATCCCTTAGTCGTCTCGTACGATCACCCACGGGTAAAATATGGGGTGGTGAATAGTATTCGTACTCCGTCACCACACGGAAACACCAAACGGAAATCGACAGACATAGAGCGTGTTAATAATGTCCGCAATGTTCTTCTTTCTATAATTTTTCGTCTTTTCGAAATATATTTTTTTTATATAAAATTTTTAGATACGCTGTTGAATAAGCTTTAAAAAAAAGAATAGATTGAAATCTATATCTATTAAAGAGAATTTTTGTATATATGACATCACTAAGCTCAGAAACTACTTGACCGATCTTTATGAAAATTGGTACGTAAATGTATTTTTTAAGATTTAAAATCTTATTTTACTACTTCTATCGCGTTTATATTTGATTGTTAGATGAGAGATGAGATGGAGATGGTTGAATGCTGATCGGAGATGGTTTATATGCTATCCCCATTGATATAACTTGCCACCAGGTGGCGCTGCGATATATCATCTTCTGCAAAAAATCTAACGGGCTGGGTTTGCTAGGATATATGTAAAGGTCTGTTACATCGTCAAATCCAACTAAAAAAGACTTTAGTAAAATATTAGTATCATTTTAAATTTAATTTGGTTGTTATCTACTAGTCAAATTATGATGTGCGTGTGGAACTATAAATTTAGTCACAAAAATGCGCATGTCAAAACTTGTCATATTAATGTAGTAGGTAAGTTTTGAATTGGTGTTCGTAATATAAATCTTCCGTCATAATAAATCTGCCGTGTGGAAACGGAGACAAGAATTATATACTCACCACCATACTTATAGGTAATGTTGCCCAAATGTAAGACTATTGCGAGTCTCACAAGTCTTGCAACTCTCGCTGTTAGAATAACACAGAGTCACTTGTTTTGATAGAAATGAAAAATCTAATTAAATAAATGAAATTTCATTCATCTATTGGCACTAAATGTACAATTATCAATAATTAGGTACAAACTACTTAACGGGAGTGGGGCTGTAATCACACTTATCTATTATGAGACTTTTTAAAATAAGATCAAATTATTTCCCCGTGTACTGTTATTAAGAATACAAAATGTTGACAATCCTTTCTGTGCCAAAGGAATCGTAAAATGCTGTCTAAGGGAGCACTGCGAGACTCTTGCAGCGAGTTTTGGTCTTGCATTTGGACAACACTACTCGTGGGTGTCGTGAAAGATGACTAATGGATATAATATGCATATCTATGCTACCAAATCTATGCTATCCAAGAGAAAAAAAAGTCGAAATAAAACCCAATACCTTATGGCCAATGGAGTCTACGTTATAATTTACTATAGTAAACCAACTTATAAGTTAATTTCCCACTTATTTTTTATTTATGTTGATGAGATTTGAATCCAGCATTGGGAATTATACTGAACTGAGAGTATAATGTTGATAATAAATTGATGAGTAAGTATTTGGAGTTATTATTTGTTTGTTATCATTCTTCCATATTAGGTTAACCTGAATATTGTCGTTTGGTTGATATTTATTCTTTTTTATTCTTCTTGTTTATGTAGAAAAGTTAAAAAAAAAACAAATACTGTGTAATATGTGAATTTAGTATGTACATATATGTCCCATTATTAGTATCGGAACTCCTTCTCAATTGTAGAATAATTGACCAAGTATTCCAGACTAGTCTAACGGGTAGGCTTGAAGAGATGTCACTTTCTTCCTTCTTACATTCCTTCGAGGCCTTTTATAGCAACAAAAGGAAAATTATATGTTTTAATTCGGTCCACAATTTAACAAATATTTTTTAATAAATGATCTAAGATGCATCTGCTAATATTGTAAAAATGTTTTATTATATAGTAAAAATTTATACTATAAAAATAATTTTGTAATCTCAATTAATGATAGCCATCCACGTATTTTTCGGCACACATTTTACAATATGTTCAGTGATATATTTTATTAAATAAGATATGATCTGATAAGCTTATCTAATCTTTATTTCTTTATTTAATAAAATAATAAGATATTATATTTTTTATTTAATAAGGTTGAATATTGCTTTTACTGGGGAGCCTCAATCAAAAGATATTTATGACAATTTACAGTAGTATCACTATATTTTTTGACGTAAGGTTTGCACGCTACACCGATTAAAAATCGGTCCCCGTCTCAATTCCCGACTGTGGACGTACCCTTGCGACTTTTGTAAACTAATTTAGGACAATTGTCACGCGATCTGTAAAAAAAAAGAGTTTTAAAGTTTTTTTAAGGCCCATTATTTTAATAAGACGTTTTGTTGAAATTTAGACGTAATTTAGTCCTGAGGACAAAATTGTACTCATCTTTTGGACGCTTAGATGTTTTATATAAGACGCTATTACAGTTTTATTTATATAAATTTTAGCTATGTCCGCGACTTCAGTCGCGTTAAGTAAATCTTGTCAGTACTTTTTTCCTAAAAAAAGAGTATTATTATAATTTTTTTAAAAATATTTGAACACGTGCAGCTGTGCAAAATTCTAAAAGATCGATTGAATAATTAAGGCGTAAGGACGTACCAAACAAATGTACATATTTACATTTACATTATTATAACGTTACGTTTCGTATTACGTTTTTATTTTATATTAGGATGTGACGATTTTTTATTTTATAGTTAGGATGGAGGATAGAGGAAAGGAGGGATCGGAGGATATTCCGAATTTTCTATTTGGTAGTCTTAGAGTTTGTTTTTTAAGCCTGGACTTGTTGTGACTTAACGTCATTTATGATCTGTTTTAGATATGCTATTCTTTTAAGTTACATTGAATTTTAAGATAAAATAGAGTGAACGCTTGGTACGCATGGTATAGACATGTGCTGGGACGAGGTTAAAGTAATGTTCTGACAAAGTTATAAGTATGAATGTTAAACGCTTTAAGGGTAAGGAAAGACCGAAAATAAATGAATGGACTGCGTGAAGTATGACATGGATAATAAGGGAGTGAACGCAGAGAGGACATCTGATAGGATTGTGACAAGGACATATTGCGTCAACTCCAAGTAATTGGGATAAGAGCAGGGTAATGATAATGATTGAATTTTAAGATTTATTTTTAAACTACATATATAATGACTGCTAATGTTTACGCGAGTATTACACATTTGAAATAAAACTACATTTACGGATTCTATCGCGTTTGTATTTGATTTATAATTTCCTGACGTTTCGAACATTTTACAGTGATCATGGTCACGGGAGGACTGAGGTGTCTTCCGTCCAATATGTCATTGTTATTACAGAAATTTATTTATATCTACCCTATAAGATATTAAATTTTAACCCACATTTTTATACAAAATTAATACAAATTCATTGCCAGTACAAAAAGAGAATGATTCTATATATAAAATTTTTTTTGTTAGTTATGTAAAAAATTGTAAAATTGCCACAATAATAACTATCATAAATTAAATACCAAATCATAATCTTCTATACTTAACATTAGCCTTCTCTATTCTATAATGATGTTTGTTAGGACATTTATTAATTGTTAACTGTAATTGTAAATGTGCATCAAATAACTAACAATTAATTAATTGTAATTGCAAAGTTTAACAAGCACAATTAATTGATTGTTAATTGTGTTATATTGCAATTATAATTAATTATTTTAGTTGTTCATAGCAACTAAATCTGACAATTTAATTGTTGGTTGTTGGTTGTTTTATCAATTTATTTTTGCCCTACTCTGCTATACAGCGGCAACTATATAAACTGGCAACTCATACATTGATCGTAGGTACTCAATGCCATCTGATGCTTTTTGATCAATAATTACAATTCCAAGTAAGGTTGATGTTAGGAAGACGGTAGATCATAAAATTATTGCCTAATTATTAACTATCATATCTAAAAATCATCTATAATATATTCAAAGATAATCGATCCTAAGTATTTAGCTACTAATAACGTATTATAACAACGTAAGGTGACTTTAAACGATGCCATCAAATCATTTTCTACACTAAACATCGATTACACAGGGACATCCTTTGAAATATCATTTGGAATAACTTTGCCTTGTACTAAAAACAATTACATTACTTATACATAAATTTCATTGCAGTTTTTATAGAATATGTTCAGTTCTTTTTAGTTATTAAACCAGCAATGGAATTAAAATAAGCGATGCATGTACATCTTTGTATGGTTTCGTAGTAGTGAAATATTAGGGTTAACCGAAAAACACGGTTATTATTTTCCTCGGTTCATAAAACAAAAGGTTATAATAACAACACAGAAGTCACGTACCTTTATAATGCTGGATTATATGAAATCCTTTTTGATATTAAAATTGTATTATAGTTCGTATTCCTGTAATGGGGTACATAATTGTCGCTAAATCGTCGTTTGAGAGCGGAAACGTGGGCATTTTTTGTTCAAAATCGATTTCGCTTAGTAGTTTTGTGTACAATTGTTTTCTTTTATAGATGTATAATTTAGACGCCGGCAGTTTTTATACTTCAAATATTATATCTACCTACTGTATTTTATATAATAGACCGGTTTTCTTTAAGCTAAAGTATTATTGTGAGGCTATTAGTTTCATTATTACTGAGTATTTTATTTGCGTCTTCTTATTAACAACTTTGAAATTGGATTTAAATTGTTTCTTTGATATATTACGATAATGTTCTAGACATTTTTTTTATAAAAGTTTTATACATACATACATATCATCACGCCACATCCCTTGCAGGGTAGGCAGGGAGAACTGAGTGTCAGAGAACTCTATCCTTGCATACTTCACTCGCTTCCTCAACATTCATAATTCTCTTCATACAAGCTCGCCGTTTTCGGAGACTCTTGACTCCACATTCCTTCAGTACGTGACCAATCTGGTCTAGGTAGGTGAGTCTCGGGAGTCTCGGTCGCCCCCGGTACCTACATCCTAAATACTAAAGTATTTAAAAAAATATTTTTATTCATTTGCTCTTCATCATCGTTCATCGTTTTGCTATCCTCTGCTGAATGTGGGCCGCCCTTTTTTTTTCGGCGACAGGCTATGCTATAATCACACCCCGCCGAATCCATACGGGGTGGCGAAAATGTGGGCTGGTCCTATCGTATATTTTCTGATAGCGTCGTAATCACTACGCTCGTTAAGCGAGTTGGCAATTGCAGTAAAGTGTTATACTTTTCCCACTAAGTAGTAATTGCTCACCATTTTTTTTTTTGTTTATGGATGCGTCTCGCCCCGCCGAATCGGTCCGGGGTGACGGAAAGGCGGCGCGTGACCCCATAGACCCACCGTAAAACTCCTCTCTCTTCGCCGTGCGAGCGGACCACCAGTACCCAATTTTTGACTTCGGTAGTAATTGTTCACCCTCCTGGTGAAATCTTAGTCAATTTTTACGACTGCCATGGGCAAGTAAATGAATAATGATGACCACACGGGGAATCTCCGTACACTCAATTATAATTAACACTACTCAGACTAAGGTTTAATTATTCTTGTATTATGGGGGACTTTACAAACATATTATTAACAGATACAGATTATACCCAGACTTAGAACAACAATTGGTGGATCGTACAAAGTATTGTATCCTGTGCAGGAGTCAAACTGTCCTCTGAAAACTGTCCTCCTGGATTGATATGGGATTAGAGCAGCTTTATTTCTAACACTAAGATGTTTTAAGAACCCCTAAGCAGGTTATAATAGCTGTAAATGATAAGGCTTGCCATCTGTTCCTTTATCTATTCATGATTCGTTACTACATGACTGTATTTTATTGCAATTTAACATGGCCAGATATTGGTCAGACTTTGCACCGATACTTATGTTTTCTTTGGTGGCAGGCAATGGTTACAGCCACATCCCGCTCGATGCATTCAGGACGACAGAAGGCTCGTGACTCCCTATCAACTACAAGTACCTCTCAATACCGTGCGAATGGGCCACCGGTACCTGGTCATTGTCTTCGGTGGCCCGATCGGTGGATCATCTTATCGCGTATCGTCTCCAGTCGACGCCCCGGCAACTTTCACCATCGGGGCCTCGTTCTCATGCTTTTAATTTCTCCTCGGGTGACGGACTAATACCCGATCCAATGACACACTGCCTTGACTAGGGTGGCATCAGGTGCAGGTACTCGCCCCTGCGCCGCCCGATGCGCCAGTAGCGGAGCGCGTCGCCGGGCTGACCACGGACGTCAAGGATTCGGTAGCAGAAGCCGTCCCAGTGGTGATGGGGAGGGAATACAATGGATTACGGGGCCACGCACCGCCATTCCGTCACCCCGGATAATCGGACGACGTGTGTCCAAACCATAGACTACAAAAAAAAAGCGGATCGCGTCGCCGTAGAGTTCCTCCCAGATCATCTCCGCTGCCTCCTTTTTCGAGACAACAGCCTCGTGGAAGACTACGACTGCGACCCAGACCAATACTTATGTCAGAACTGAACTAACTCCCGCAGATAGTGCGGTCCGTGTGGTTTTTGGACAAAAATGTAACTCATGCCTTTCCTCAGACTTAAGTTGCACACTCAGTGATAGCACGTCATTGCCTAGACCGCTTACAGTAAGCGCTTAATAACGCTCCACTCAAGTATAATCCGGATCGCTTTAATCTTTTGGTAAAATGTTTAAATTATTTGTCCAAATTACTTAGAGTAAAATACTAAGTTCATTAAATACTGAAAGCGACAAATATATTAATTTTGATAAGAATTAGCTAAATAATTTAAAATGTACCTTGTAGAATAAGTATTCAATGTAAATGTATTTGGGGCATATTCGCTTCCACATAAAAGGTACCAAGATAAATATATGTTGTCGCTTATCGTCACAGTTAGTGCCGTTATTTAAAAGTGTTTTTGCCTTACAAACAATCTCATGATCTTCGTGTACCCATATTATATTTATGTATGTACCAACAGCTCTTAGAGGTTAGGATTTTCACTAACTTACTTGATAAATATCGAAATATTATAGCCAAATTACATAAAATCTTTATAAATTAGAGTCCATGTGCTATTCTGATATATTACTGAAAAGTTCTATCATAATCCATTCCGTAATTTTGTATGAAAGAGTAACAAACATTCATATATCTATCTTTACAAACTTTCGTATTTATAATGTTAGTAGAATGTTTAATAGTTATGGATTGGATTTATTTTCAGGCTACATATATAGCTTCAAGTCTGTACCTTAGCGTATTCCATCACCATCATCATCTCAGTTCATATACGTCTCTCTGCTGGGCCCGAAGCTCCTCCACGATGGGAGGGAAATTAACGTGGTCTACTACGCTTGTTAAACGGCTTGGTAGTTTTATTTTTCCTTCTAATGTTATCTGTTTGCGTCCTTAAACCGTCTTTTATAATCACCCGTGAGAAATGAAGAGGTGACTATATGTGGTATACTTACGTCATTACCACACGGAAATATGCAATTCTTCTACTTTAGAAGAAATCCATTAATCACATGATTTTTTTCTTTAACATTTTTTAACCCACATTGGTGAGGTTTAAGACTATGAAACACATCACGTGAATTTTTAGTACCTTCAAAGAAGTAGCCCACAGCTCATTATATTCTCGGATTTTTGCTTTCTCATATTTTGCAAAAAGGTCTTTATACAGATCACCTATGGCAACGGCAAGTCAAAGTCACACTACATGCCACTTTTCAGTTTAGAAATCATACTACACGATCTTGTGATATTTCGTGATTTTTGTCAAACTCGTCCCCCTCACGTGATTAATGAACGGCCCTTATGACAAGTATTTAGTGAAACAATGTAATGGAGATTCAATATTTTATTAAAACATCCATTTGGATGTAATCAGCGGAATGAAAATTTGACAATTATACAATATTTTACATTACTAATACGCTAATGTGACACAAGATATATAGATCTCACAAGAAATTGAGCTACTTTATATACTAACTTATTAAAAAAATATATTTACAATGATGCCTACTGAAAATGCAGAAATAACTATAAAATCGTAATACTTATTATGTAGTCAATATCTGATAAAAATAAAACAAGAGCAGGTTGAAAAAAAAAAAGAAAACAAATAAATATATATTCTAAAATGATGATTTTTGACAGGTAGATATATATACATTTTTATTATTATTATTTAATAATTAATAAAAATTATGAACAATATATAGTTATTTAAGTATTTACAGGCACTATACATTTAATTTTATAGTTACAATAATATTTCTAATAGATATTACATATAATTATTTTAACCGCGAGCATCTTTTTTGACGGAAAATAATAATTGAGGAAAATTTCATAATTATATTTTTATACTGATTTATATTATATTCAATGAATAAATTACATTTTTTGGTGAAATATATTTACTTATATGATGTTCTATTAATTTATTCAGAAAAGGTTATTAAAAAAAAAGCTTATTTTTATTGATTTCGTTTGAAAAAACCATGTTCGAAATGTTGAGTAATTTTAAATCTGTTTGGTTTTAAATTTCCCAACGTTTCCAATATTTTTCAATGTTTATGGTATAGAGGAAGAAAATAAATCGAATATAGGCGTCATTAAACTCGTTAAAATAATAATAATCATCAGAAACCATTAAAAGTTAATTATATAACATTATTATATGTATATTTATATTGCAAAATCAATTTATATAAAATGTACTACGTATTATCTTAAGTAGACTTAATAAAGATATTCTATTACAAAAATTATTTATTATCGATTAATTATAATTAGAATACTGCTTAATTTTATTTACAAAAATGTTTATTTATTGTTATGCCTGATAAATCTGAGTAAATCGAACGGACTTTTTCATAAGTGGACTAGAGAAATATAAATGATTGAGTTATTTAAATAGAGAAATTGAAGTTGAATAGCATAAACTAGTGTATTTATCTATATTTATTCATTTTCCATTAATATACACAGTTTTATTCACAATTTTAGTCCCAAATTAATATTAATTTGAATAATTGTAATGTTTATTCATTTATTTAACATTTTCTATACAGTGTCTACCATTTAAATTAAATATCCAAAAGTTTCAAAATCATTCAATTTTAATCTTTTTGAAAAAATAGAACTATGTATAAAAGATTAACTTTGAAATCCAAATTACTGAAATTTAGCATTTACTATGCTTTATGCTAATTATTTATAAAAACATGGTTACGAGTGAAAATTGATTGTCACACATAGGATTCGAATCCACACCTATTGTAAATCCATTCCAATCGTGCTACCACTTAGACCAGTGTGGGCTGTCTTATGCCATTCAATTTTCGCTTCGTATAATATTTTCATCTTTAAAGGAGACATGTGCTATCTACTGTTTTTATAAATAACCTTGAAATCGTTAAAATAAATTAAATTAACCTTGGAAATTAAATAATTATGCACTAAAGAAACGAGTGAACTTTTGTGTATCCTTTCTTGTATACTTATTTGTAAATAATCTCGTGAATGATCTCGTTTTAATTCTGTACACAACTTATGCTTTAATTAATTAAGCCTTTGTGTTTTACCGCTGGTGAATTCTTGATCGAATTATAAAGAAATATTCTTATCATTGCATATATAAAGAGACATGGTTTTACATTTAATCAAATTATAAGTGACCCTTGTAATTTAAGCTTTACAATATTTATTAATATAATATTTTTGATTTTATTCCTTTTACTGAAATTTGATAATAGCTGTGTGGTAGCGATTACGAATACTACTAACCCTTACTTTACTCGTAGATGTCGTAAAAGACGACTAAGAGCCTTATAACGACCTGGGCCAACTGCATCTGATGCCGTTTGGTCAACAATTACATTCCTAAGTAGGGTTGACGTCTGGCAGGCAGCCGGTCATAAAATTATTGCCAGTAACTTCTACAATATGTACAATGAAAGAAGAGTACATATTGTATCAACCCCAAGTAATTGGGATAAAAGTAGGAGTATGGTGATTGAAATTTGATAATTAATAGTAAAACTGCTGAATTGCCTGACTATAGCCATAAATTTCCAACTAATCCAGGGTATTTACAAAGGGCTAAATGTCATCTAAATTTATATAACAAGTAAGGCAATCTATATAATATATTCATGTGTAGATTGCTTTAGCTGTTACCTAAAATCTAGATGTCGTTGGTGCAAATGGTTGGTATTATTTAAAGTCAAGTTATCTGGTTTAATTGAAGCTATCAATGCCTAATATATGAACATTCACACATTTTAATAATGGTAGAGCCACGCTGGTAATAGTTTTCTGTCTACAGCCACGGGCCGGTCCGTACGGAATAGTATCGCACTCTTATAGAAAATAGATGTTTTGCTACAAGTGCTTCGTTTGGTGAGCAAGAAAGCCGGATGTCTAAAATACGAAACGACTAAGGGATATAAAAACGCATATAACATCTATGCGAGAGATGGAAAACTCGAAACAAAACCCTATACCAACACGTCTGATCAGAACGGTATATTAGGGTAATTTCCCTCCCATTACGGAGGAGGCCCGAGCCCAGCAGTGAGACATTTATGGGCTGTGATGATGATGATGATGATGAAGTGTTTAAAAAAGTAAAGCCCAAAATCCTGTTAGTGTGCAAGCGATTACACACACACTACTATAAAATGGAACACAATTGACCTTGCACACTACGGAACGGGCCGGCGTAAGGTGACATTTCTGTCATCAATTTACTGGCGTCAAATATTGTGCGTGGAATAGGTTTTTATGTGTTATTATCCTAAGCACATACCATAAAGTTAGTTATATGTTCGTTTGCCATCAAAGTAAATAAAATAAAATCACAACATTTTTTTTTAAATAATTACTACCTTCACATTAATGTATTAGTTTTAATTTAATAGAAATACAAATCAACAAATAGGTGATGCGACTGGTGGGGGATGAGTTGGTGGCGCGGTATTTGGATTTGCGTTCATAAAACCATTCTGATTTCCAGCCCAAGGTTGCAGATTCTGCAATGCACTTAAAGCAGTGTTCGATGGTGGTGCCGGAGCGGCGTTTGAAGGATTTTGGTAGTGTAATGCTGAAAGTGATCCGCCTGGTGGAGGTTCAGGAATGTAGCCCTTAGATAACGCTTCTGCTTGTAATGAGAGCATAAGACGGTTAGCTGCTTGGCGTTCAGCTTCTCGTTCTTCGGCAGTTTGACGCCTGTAACAAAATAAATAATTATTTTATCAGCTTTTTAACTTGGTTTTTCTAACTTAGTTAATAAAATTTTGTATACCAAATATATGGTTAGATATGCCCTATTATGCTTCCTCAAGTCGTTATTAATTAAAAAAAAACCCCACTTTGCCTCCAGCAATCCCTTAAGCCGAAATTTGTTTGAGAAGCCAAATTTGGCCAGGTTCAATAAAATTATCTCGGTTGCAAAGCTTTATTGATATGGATGGATACTATGCATAGCATAGAGAAAGAATTAGATACAATCTGACACTCTACTTGAAAACAGAATTATCCATATCTCACCATCATCACCCTGCTCTTATCCTTTTTTTTTCTTTATTTAAAATAAAAAGAGGGCATTATCTGGATAGATAATGTCGCCCTCATTGAAAAGTACAGAGGTATAACTTTAAATATATTATAGATCAGCTTGGCTTTATCGGATAGAGCTTGTTGTCGGATTGTGCTTACTCGTTTCCAGTGCTCTTATCCTAATTACTTGGGGTTCCCGCAATATACAATTGTACATATCGCAAAACTTATTGGTAATAGTTTTATAACCGGCCGCCTGTCTGATGTCAATCACCTATGGAATAGTAATTGTTGATCAAAACGACATCGGATAGAATTGTTCCAGGTCGATGTCATCATCATTCTCCTACTCTTATTCCAATTACTTGGGGTCGCTACAATATGTACTCTTCTTTCATAGTTACATATTGTAAAAGGCAATCATTTTATGACCGGCCGCCTGCCAGACGTCAATCCTCCTTAGGAATGTAATTGTTGACCAAACGGCATCAAATGGAGTTAGCCCAGGTCGTTATAAGGCTCTTAGTCGTCTTTTACGATATCCACGAGCAAAGTAAGGGTTGGTGGTATTCGTAGGCACTAACACATAGCAATGTTCCTGTTCCTGTTTCAATTCGATGTAAAGCTCTTAATTTTTATTTGTTCAAACATTTGTATGCATAAAAAGCATGAAATTATTATAGAGTCCAATCAAAGCCGTTTGTATCGGCGTACAAATAAATATTTCAATATGAAAAATCTATATTAATCTAATTAATACACAGGTAGTTCAAATTAATAAATTAATAATATTACTCAATATATTAAAATAAGAAGAAAATAAAACAAAATATATTCAAAATAAATTCGATCAAAATAAATGATCATATATAATACTACTGTTTGACAGTAATCTGTAATTCACGTCAGAAAAAATATATTGTCGAAATAAGTCTCTAACGAAGAGAAGGACTCGAAGCGAAACCCTATACCAACACCTCTGACCAGTATGGTATATAGTAGGTTAATTTCCCTCCCATTATGGAGAAGGCTCGAGCCCAACAGTGGGACATATATGAATCGAGATGAAGTCTCTAATATGTTAAAAATTACATTAGATAATCATCAATTGTGTTCCAAGGCAGATAGATTAAAAAATCTCATTGCTCTATACTTATATATACGCCATATGCTCAATGTTATAACAAAAACTTTTCATTAAAATTCTAATCCAACGAATATGTAGTGATAGGGGCTCCATGACGAACATAGTAAAACTACTAAGCTTTCTTGCAAGCTTTTTCCCAGTGTGGCCGCGTGCCGATCCAGTGGTAGCTTAATAGATTTGTTGTTTTTTAAACTAGTAAAATGCCACAATATAATAATTTTTATAAATTAAATGTTTAATAATAACTGATCATAAACAATTAAAAAAAAAAGTATGGAATCATTTCTTTTTGTACTGGCTATAATTTGTATTAAAAGTATGAGCCAAAATTTAATACCTAATACTGTAGCGCATAGATATAAATCTCTGTAATAACGGTGACGTGTTGGACGTGAGATACCGTAATCCTCCCGTGATCATGAACGCTATAAAGTTCGAAACGTTGGGAAATTAAAAATCAAATATAAATGCGATTGTAAATAGTTATATTTTAAACAATTAACCCGCTGTGTATATAATCCCTAGCATACAAATAATGTCTACCTACAATTATTTTTAGTTAACACATCAAGTATTTAATTAAAACACTAACACGTGTAAACAGGCTAACTAATGGACAGTATACACTAATGGCATCGAGAATTATTTAACAATGCTTCGAAAACGATATATAACTTAGTGTGAATTTATACTATAGAAGTGTGTTACCGGTAATAAGCTTTGTATTCCTTCCGTGTGGTGACTGAGTAAGAATACAATTCACCAAGCCCTATCTTACCCGTTGGTGATCGTAAGAGATGACTAAGGGATATAAAACGCATATAACATCTATGCAAGAGAAGTAAAACTCGAAATAAAACCCTATTTAAATTACTGAAAATTAGCATTTAGAATTAAATTTGCGTGTCCTACAATTAGTCACGGTGGTGTAGTGGCAGCACGATTGGGCCGGCATCCCAATAGGCGCGGGTTCGAATCCCGCTTGTGACATCATTTTTCATTTCGTAATCGGGTTTTATAAATAAAACCCTATATCAACACGTCTGACCAGCGTGGTATAGTACAGTAGTAGATCAATTTCCCTTCTATTAAAGAGGAGCCCTACAGTGGGAGACATAAGCTGAGATAATGAATAACCTTTGTATTATTGTTTATCAATCACATGTTATTCTTTTTCTCAACTCATATAAGTCCTACTGATGGACTCGGGCCTCCTCCATAACGCTAGGGAAGTTGACTTACTATACCACGCTAGTCAGACGTGTTGGCATAGGATATTGTATCAAGTTTTGACTCTCTTTCTTCAATGTTATCATCATCAGATCCGTAAATCATTTTTTACAATTTTAAAATTAAATATAAGGAGTATTTGCTTGATCAACAGCATAAGGCACAATAATATATATTGCACAAATGACCTTTATAGTTCTTTTCACATTTGTTCAATACATTTTCTGCATCAATTTTATTATATTCCTTACAACCTATCTATTAAATAAAGAAAAAGATCATATTTATTTAATTCATCAAATATTTAACTTTATTTTCTTTTGCTATGAAACAAATACATAAGCGTTAGTCTTATTTCTATGAATATGTTTACACTTTCCTACTATTGATACTAGTATATATGTATATATTATGAGAAGTCCTAAGATATATTTTCATTGATCAAAACTTTTTTAACTCTCTGTTATCTCTCAGTGCCACAGCCATCTATTAAATTTATAAAAGTGATAAGTGAATGTGTATATAGTTATAAGTGAATTGTACGTGTATGTATTCGTGTACGTGTGGGTAATCATATGTGTGTGTATGTTTATGTATGTGTGTAGGTATGTATATGTATGTGTGTATGTATGTGTATGCGTCTGTATGTATGTGTTGCATGTTGTATATGTTATTAGCATGTATGTGAATGTATGTGTATATGTATGTATGCATTATGTTTAAGTGTATGTGTGTGCGAACGTGTATGTGTATGTATATACGCTTTTGGCACTGTGTTTAGTAGTACTGTGTTTATATATTGCACCTGTATATATTTTTTTATTATGTTGTAAGAAAACATACTCTCACTCATTCTCTCAAAGGTTTTACCTGAAAATCAGCGCTGTATCACGTTTGTGATGCAGCTTATGCTGAGGTGAGACCTTTTTCGGTATCCTATGTACCTATTTGAATTTGTAATTATCAATTTGTATTATTTTGGAAGCCGAAATAAATGATTTTCTTTCTTCTTTCTTTCTTTCTTTCTTTTACGACACTTACGAGCAAGATAGGTGGTGAATCTTATTCTTACTTAATAACAACATGACAGTTTCATAATTTTAGATTCTTCTTCTTCTTCTTATATATTGGCAATCAGCTACTTATACGAGCTATTGGTGCCAGTGTCAAGTTATAAATATTTTCACGTTTTTAGTCTTTTCAAGATAGTCATTGTCTAAGTCAAATTGTCGCCATTAACAGTGCAATGGCCACACTGTTAATGGTATCTTGTGGGAATTTTGATGGAAAACGAAAACGTTGTAAAGCACTTTTATATGATATTCACTACATTTAGTAGTTCCGCTGCATCATATTACATAAAATGCCATCAAAATTATCTAATATAAAAATTAAAATACTAAAATAAAAAAAAATCCTTGTGGTGACGAAGTAAGAATACAATTCACCACCTCCACATCTTACCCGTGGGTGATCGTACGAAACGACTGAGGGATATAAAACGCATATAAAATCTATGTAAGAGAAGGAAAACTCGAAACAAAACCCTATACCAACACGTCTGACCAGCGTGGTATAGTAGGTCAATTCCCTTCCAATTATGGAGGAGGCTTGAGCCCAGCAGTGGGACATAATTATATGAGCTGAGATGATGATGATGAAAACACTAAAATATCGAATATAACAGCACCATATGACGTTTTCAAATTCTCGTCAAAAGTTCTAATTGTAGATTATTATTAGAGTCTTTAGGCATGTCAAAAATTACACAATGAAATGACGTTTAGGTGGCTAATAGTAAATCAGAGTAGCACTTTTTAGCGGTACAGTTACTCAAAATGGTTGAACTAAATTTTCTCAGTGCAAATATGGAATTAAGGCTGATTATTTTTGTGCAATAACCTTCTTGCTAATAGATCATTAAAAAATAGTGAACCGGTAATAAGAAAATAAAATATCGCCGATATTTGTAGAAGTAATATAGATAATTAATTTCTGTATGTGCCGTATTTTGATGGAATAAGAATACATACAGTTCACCAACCCCTTTTTACCCATAGGTGTCAGTAACATACGACTAGGGGATACTCAATTTTCCTCCTAGAGTGAAGGAGACTCGAGCTCAGCAGTGGGACATATATGATTGGTGATGATAATGATTAAAAATGAATGAAGGTAATTTCTGTTCTATACATATATAGATATATCATTCATTAATGTCAGCCAGTTAGAGCCGTCCTATATGATTATATATCAACTAGAAGAAATACGTACAAATATAATTTGTCGTAATTCCTTTTTCACACCTGAATAATTAAATTACTTATCCTTACTAATTTTATAAATGCGAAAGTAACTCTGTCTATCTGTCGCTCTTTCACGCCAAAACTACTAAACCAATCTAAATGAAATTTAGTACACAAATAGTCTAGAGCCTGATAAAGGACATAGGATACTTTTTAATGCAAAAAAGGGTTGTAAAGGGGAATGAAACGTTGTAAGGAATTATCGTCATTTTTAAAGCCAGAAGCTTGAAACTTATTTTTAGGCTATAGATTAGATATAAATAAATATGACATTAACATGTTGTAATAATTTACCCCTACCCTTAAGGGGTGAAATAAAAATAGGGGATGAAAACCTTAGGAAAGTACCCTTTTATGCGGGCGGAGCCGCGGGCAGCAGCTAGTTAATTATAATTAAATTGCTCATTATTATATTAAATTGCTTATTAAATTGCACATGTCAGCTGTATCATTCAAAAGTGACGCACTAAAGAATTGGAAAGAACAAAAAAATACCTCTTATCCTACGAATGATTTTATAAACGTAAAATTAACGAACACAAAATACACTCTGGCTAAGAACAATCTTTGGAGTGCAACAATATTTGAATCTAACCCGCCGCTTTTAACGCAGCGCATCTTAATCATTACACCATTTAAGCTGTCATTTCTTTCATAAATATATGATTAGATACAATATTATAATGATCCGTGTAGTGACGGAATACGAATACAAATCACCACCCCCTATCTTACCCGTGGGTGATCGTAAGAGACGACTAAGGGATATAAAACGCATATAACATCTATGCAAGAGAAGGAAACCTCGAAACAAAACTCTATACCAACACGTATGACTAGCATGGTATAGTAGGTCAATTTTCCTTCCATTAAGGAGGAGGCTTAAGACCAACAGTGGGACATATATGAGCTGAGATGATGATGAATATAAATTACACTAAGACTCAGAACAATCGTTTGCAGATAAAGAATTGTTTTACGCGATAATCAAACCCATACTAGAGAAGTATATAATTAGACCATTACATAATCTGTATCTTATCTGTATAGTCCATAATACGTTATAATATTACGAGGAAACTAATTTACCTGTCGCTATTATAATTTACTATTTAATTGTCACTGATGATTCTCCCTTCATCAAAGCTTATATAATATTAATATCAACGTTGAAAGCCATGGTTTGTGTTATAGATCGTTTCAGTTGGATATAATTTGTTGGGTATTAAATTGTGTTAAAAGGTATTCAGTGAATATTATACGTATAAGGCAATATTTTGATGAGTTTAAAGGATTCATTGTATTAATTTGTATCTAGAGATAGAGTTCTCTGGCACTCTGTTCTCTCTGCCTACCCTGCAAGGGATATGGCGTGATGATATGTATGTATGTATGTAATTTGTATCTATTAATAGGATTGTTTTAGTAAGTTAGCAACTCCTGGTTTTAAGGAATTGTGTACTATTTGATATTGAAATGTGTTTTTCTAATTACTGAAATTTTTAGCATTTCATATGCTTAATTATTTATAAATACCCGATTACGAAACGAAAAATGATGTCACAAGCGGGGTTCGAACCCGCACCTCGTGCTGCACGATTGGGCCGGATTCCCAATAGGTGATATTTATAAATAATTAAGCATATTAAATACTAAAAATTTCAGGCATTTGAATAACAAGGTTGTGTCATCGTTTAATACAATTCTAACTGTAAAGTTTGAAGTATTAAGTCTATACAGTGTATAAACATTGTCCGGTAGATGGCATACGTCACCTTGAAGACGTAAGATATAATATGAAGCGAAATGTGTTTTTCTTATATAGTTACATACATACATACATATCATCACGCCATACCCCTTGCAGGGTAGGCAGAGAGAACAGAGTGCCAGAGACCTCTGTCCTTGCATACTTCACTCGCTTCCTCAACATTCATAATTCTCTTCATACACGCTCGCCGGTTTCGGAGACTCTTGACTCCACTTACTACGCGTGACCAATCTGGTCTAGGTAGGTTAGTCTCGGTCTCCCCCAGTACCTACATCCTTCCACTTTCGCATTGTATATCTTCTTAACCAGACGTTCGTTCGATCATCGAAATCTTATAGGCTAAAAAAAGATTTTTTATAATGTTTTATATTTTAATGAAATTAAGTTTGTTTATAAGAAAATGGTTTTTAAGAGAACAACAAAAAGGTATTGGAAAAATAGTTTTTAATTTGTACAAAATCATATTGATTGTATGATGGGCAGTAGTGACGTAAAAAATAATAAATAATTTCTGATATTCTCTTATAACTTTTCTTGTTTTTTTTTTATATTGAGAAAGGATTACCAAGTACCTCAAATTTGTTTAAACGTTTCAGATTGTAAACCGACTAATATTCAGAGAATTTAATTCAGACGACATATATTTTTTAGTAGACTCTACGAAAAAAATTGAAAAGTTCTATAGATGCTTTTTTAAATCTTTAATCCCTTAATAAAACTCTACTTCCATTTGATAATATCACAAAAAGGAAAAGGCCGGATTATTTTTAACTTTAACTTTCTATTTCGTTCTTAAAAACGTAAACCTCTTTTAAAAATACATACATACATACATATCATCACGCCATATCCCTTACAGGGTAGGCAGAGGGAACAGAATCTTTTAAAAATACTTATATTCAATTTCATTGAATATTTGAGTAACACTTATATTTTATCTAACATCTTTGTAACCTCACAGAATCTCATTACAACTTTACTAGACTTCGAGTGAGTTGACTTTAAAGTCAAGTAGAGATAACTTGGAGCAACCCTCTTAACACGACGGCGTAGTATTTGCATAATTTATACTTAAACTTATCGGCCGACAAGTTTATCTTGAAGTAGGTTTATGACTTAATTTTGTATCATAGTTCATAATAGGTATAAATTTAATAAAAAATACATTAGGTTTTATAATAATATTTTGTTTCTTATCTTTCTGCTGTTGGCTACGAATACAACCAACCCTTACTCTGCTCGTGGATGTCGTAAAAGACGAGCCTTATAATGACCGGAGCCAACTCTAACTGATGCCGTTTGGTCAACAATTACATCCCCAAGTAGGGTTGACGTCAAGCAGCGGCCGGTCATAAAACTATTGCCAACAACTTTTACAATATGTACAATGAAAGAAGAGTACCTATATATTGTATGACTCCAAGTAACTCTTATCCCAAATAAGAGTAAGAGAATGATGAGTAATGTTTTATTTCTTTACTGTCCATATTTACAATTTTCTTTTTTTAGCCATACCTATTATTATAATCAATCTTAAGGCTCTACTTTACTGACACCGAAGACAAAGATCGGGTACCGATGGCCCGCTTGCATGGAGAAGAGAGGAGAGTTGCATGGTGGGTCTATGGGGTTACGCGCCGCCTTTTCCGTCACCACGGACCGATTTGTCGGGGCGCGACCACATCAATGGTCCACATTGCGGATAAAAAAAGTGTCTAAATATTGTGTGTTACCAGGGCCAAAGCCTTTGGCCAGGCGATTTTTTTGGTAAACAGATCGCGGCCGGAGATTCTAAACATCTCTTGCTCCATAAGTAATGGGCCCTCTACCAATTTCAGCACGTGGAATGGCGGAACTGCTGTGCCTAGGGGGCCGTGGCTATTGCAGCATCCATATTTCTTGGTTGGAAATCAAACCACAATCGCCACGTTTATCAGACGGATTGGCGATCACAGTAGATTTTATAAAGTTTTATTTAATTCTAAATAACAAGATAATGGCGGCACTATGCGCAATTAATGGCAAGAAATCCGCCTAATATATGTGAGTGAAAATAACCTGGAATATATACCTAAATTTATAAAAACTTGATTAAGAGCGAAAAATTATTGACACACAAAGAATCATTTTTCGCTCAGTATTTTTTTTATAAATAATCAAACATATTAAATGCTACATTTCAGTAATTTGAATACCTACATTTTTTAGAATGATATTTACGGACGTAAATATCATTAAAAATAATCCACTAATGACCTAATATTATAATATTACATGAAATGCATCACAACAAATCGACTCAATAAGTTGTGCAACTGATCGTACAACAGTAATTTTAAACTATCCTTAAACGTAGACTTAAAGTATACTGGATAATCTGGAATAATTCTGTTAATTTTTTTTTTATTATTTATTCGGCTGATACATACACGCCTGTTTCCCAGAGGGGTAGGCAGAAACCACGGATTGCCACAAACCACGATCCTGACATACCTCCATCGCTTCATTCACGCTCATCGCAGTCTTCATGCATACTCTACGACTACGCGTACTCTTAATCTGACCTTTCAATAACACATCTTCAATTTAATCCAGAAAAGTATGACGTGGTCTTCCCTTTGTTATCGTCCCACTCACACTCGCTTTGTTTCTGTTGCTTCGGCTGATACTACTATCCTATTAATATCGTAGATGTGAAAACTTTTCGTGTGGTGAGTGTGAGGTGAGAATATAATTCACCACCCCTCTCTGGTCCGTGGGTGTTTTAAAATATGACGAAGGGAAATAATATACAGAAAAGGAAAACACAACATAAAGCTATGCCAAGAAGTCTGACCATATTAGTACGTCAATGTCCCTATCATATAGGAGGCCGCCCGAAATCCAAACTGGATATGTTCCAACACGTAGATATTTTAATAGTGGTAAGACCACGCTGTTGACAGTTTTCTGTTTACAGCCGCGGGCCGGTCCGTCCGGGGTAGTACCACACTTTCGCAGAAGATCGACGTCTCAGTAATGGCAATATGCTATTGCGCTTTGTTCGGTGAGCGAGAGAGCCGGAAGCACAACTGGGTGGGTTTGGAGATTGTAATGGTAGGCAGCAGCCTAAGCTATAACCGTGATATTGCAAAAGTCCATGGGCAGCAGTGATACCATTAGGTGTGCTACTTGCACGTATGCCACCATTTTTTTTTTTTTGCGGTGGGCTATGGACGTCGCACCCCGCGAAATCGGTCCGGGGTGACGGAAGAGGCGGCGCGCAACCTCATTGACCCACCCTGCAAGCACCTCTTCTTCGCCGTGCGAGCGGGCCACTGGTACCCGATCCTTGTCTTCGGTGGCCCGCTCGTCGGTATGCCCTCTCGGGCTCCTCTCCTGTCGACGCCCCGACAGCTTTCGCCGTCGAGGCGTCGTCCTCACGCGGTGGCCTCACGTCGGGTGACCGGACAATTCCCCGGTCCGATCACCCGAAGCCTCGGTTAGGGCGCACGTTTGCCACCATAAGCGATAAAAAAAAGCACGTATGGCGTATAGACTGAGATGATGATGACTGTTTGTGAGGATGTTTGAACATTTCAAGCCGAAACACTTTTAGAACAAAGTTTGTTGGAGCTACAAAAATTATACCTAGTCTTAGGCCATAAGTTACAGATAAAAATGCATTTTTTTTAAATGTAGTAAAGTAATCTTATGGAAATTTAAATGTGTTTTTTTTATTGCTCATGGTAACACACGAGCAAGCAGCATCTGATGGTAAGTATTAATGCCAGTCATAGACTTATGTAATACCCGAGGCACAGCTAGGCCGCTGCCTACCAACCAAGACCCACTCAGAACGTTGGGCTTCTGACTTCTGACTCTCTTGCTCAACGAACGAAGCGCATTGCTATTATTTTTATTTATTGAAGTCACAGCAATGAATATAGAAGAATTTCAGTGACTCGATATAGCCATGCCGTTTAGAGCAGGTCAGGGCTTGTAAAATTGACCATAATTTCTCAAGCGATTCAGATCTGGGCTAGCCGTCTTCAGCTATTATAAAAAGCCGGCACGTTGATCTCCAAGCCAGGTTTGGTCAGTTCGTAACTTGTGAACAGCTACTAAAGTCTTGCTGGGAGGTCCAAGTTCCATTTTTATAAAGTGCTAAAAAACCTGAAATAAGATAACTAGGTATCTTCTTCCCTTTGGCTTAATTCTTTACTCCTTTTTGCGATTTCTTGCCTTAGCTTCTTAGGGAAGAAGGCAAAGGCCGAGTACCTTAATACAACTCAGCAAACTATAATTAACACAGACGATACACTTTTCGATCATATGTGAAGCTTCTTTGGTACTATGGGTGTACTGTATCATATTGTTATTTGTACATACATACATACATATCATCACGCCATATCCCTTGCAGGGTAGGCAGAGAGAACAGAGTGCCAGAGAACTCTATCTCTGCATACTTCACTCGCTTCCTCAACATTCATAATTCTCTTCATACACGCTCGCCTGTTTCGGAGACTCTTGACTCCACCTTCCTTCAGTACATGACCGATCTGGTCTAGGTAGGTTAGTCTCGGTCTCCCTCGGTACCTACATCCTTCCACTTTCGCATTGTATATCTTCTTAACCAGACGTTCGTTTTTTTTTTTTTTTTTTTTTTTTTTTATTTGTAATGTTAGTTAATTGTGAAAATGTTTTCATCTGTGAGAATTATATTTTTGTGTTTTTCCCCCGGGTGTCGGGACAGCAAACATTTTGCTTAAACCACTTTTTTTAACTATAGAGATTTAGGGTATGGCCTATAAATCGAAGATAAGCACCAAGCTTTCAGTTCTTATTTGATGACAACATAGTTTTCTATCAGGGAATTTTCTAGAAGATTTTCATTTATTGTGAATTTTTTGTTTTACTTCCAAAATTTTTAGTTAGACAAGGTAAGGAGGCAATTCCAAATAAAACCGAAATATACTAAACTTATTTAACATATTATAAATAGCTGTTTTTTTTTGTTATTTGAGGTTGAAGAAGATATGATTTAATTTTTATTTTAATACCCTAAAAATAAATCTAGGCCAAACCATAGAGTAAGATTATTCTCTAAATCTTTTCTAGTTGCTCTATATCAGTAAAGTTAAGTGGAGTACTTAAATAATGCCGCCACAACTTAACTCTTAGTGGCCTTTACTTAAAAGGGGTGAACACACTTTAGGGTAAACGATATTTTGCTTTTAAAATATTAAAATTCTTAAAGTATAGGACTTTTTGAACTTACAATTTGACAGTTTCATGGGCAAGAAGATAATGCTTAGTAAAATGTTGATAGTCATTTATAATTATGAAAGATATTAAAAGTATGCGATTTATTCAATATGCTTATTAATATGATAGCATTCTAATCATCATCATCATCACGGCTCACATATGTCCCACTATTAAGCTCGATCCTTCTCTACAACAGAGGCCACTTGATTTATAGGTTTACGCTGGTCAGATGGGTTTTATATATTGTTTAATTTCGTGTTTTCTTTCTCTCGTCGTGTTATTATATGGATAATTATATCTTACTCCGAATGAAATGACGAATGCTCCGATGGTTCGGACATGTGGTAAGGATGCCAAACGAACGGTTGTTTAAGAAGATATACAATGCGAAAGTGGAAGGATGTAGGTACTGGGGGAGATCGAGACTAACTTACCTAGACCAGATTGGTCACGTACTAAAGGAAGGTGGAGTCAAGAGTCTCTGAAACCGGCGAGCGTGTATGAAGAGAATTATGAATGTTGAGGAAGCGAGTGAAGTATGCAAGGATAGAGTTCTCTGGCACGCTGGTCTCTCTGCCTACCCAGCAAGGGATATGGCGTGATGATATGTATGTATGTTATATACCTCACAGTCGTCTTTTATAATACTCAAGAGCAAGATAGGGTTGGTGAATTGTATTCTTACTCCATCACCACACAGAAACAGTCACTTTATATGATGCTTTTTTGGCTGGCCTATGGTCTTAACACAGCCCACTCTACTAACTGTGGCGGTAATATGGCATAAGGTCTCATAGTCCATCAAACGGCTTCTTCCCGACTTTAAAATTACCATCACTATGAGTTAGTATTTCATACCTTATTCATCTAACCGCGCTGTGCTATTCACAGGTATCTCTGCCTTCACTTCCGCCCACTGGATGGATTAGACTTAGAGGTACTTATCCCCTCACCGATGTCTCGGTAACATCCCCGGTACGTTGATCCCTTGCACCTTATTTACACATAATAGAATTTTTTTTTTCTGAAACATGCTTGGAAGTTTGTGCATTATTTTGACAACCTTCTTCGAAATAAATCGAAATTGCTGTTCTGACCAACGCGAGAAGCGGCCGGTAAAAAAATGTATGAAAATCCATATCTGTCGTATTTTAAAAATGGAACGATTTGTTACTTTAAAATATTGCAAGCAAATAGGCAACTTATCAGAGTTTTATTTAAATTTCGAACTGGTTTGAAAAAGATAACTGATTGATAATGAAAAAAAAAAAAACAAAGGAAACCTTTAGCGCGTGAATAATGTTGTTCTTTGTTCGTCATGTATACAGTTCTACTTAGTACTACTTAGTTTTAATTTCCGCGCATTATTTGAGAAAAGCATTATACAAGCCTTAGCCACTAACTAGGAATTGATGGACTTATGTATGTGTGCCTCGGCCACGCCTCGGCCCACATTTACATGTTCGTCCATCAATCCCTGTTTTGCTGGCCGCTGCAGTAATGTACTATAATAGCAATTTGTACAGGTCCAAATTTATTATTTATAAAAATCTTTAATCTAATCGAATCTACGAATGATACGTAAACTAATAGGTAACAGTAATTCTGCGCGCGAAGCATTGAGCTTCATGTTTTTTTTTACGGCAACATTAAAATTATAACCAGATTGAACAATCTCTACTCAAAACGATAGTGATAAATAAATAATAATATTTCTTTTAAAAGACTATATCCTTTTTTTTGTCGTTTTCTTTTCCGCCCTTTCCGCCCGGGACAGCAAAAGACTAGAGCGTAACCTCATAACCCACTGTATTTCCTCCCAATCGTTATTGGACTAGCCACTGGTACCGATTCCTTGACCTCAGTGGTAAAAAAGTAAAGAATTTACTCTTGCACTGTTATGAACTTTAAAAATATATAATTAACAGATATAATTTACACCCAGCCTTAGAACGTGTGTGTATTACAACAAATTGCCGTTCTGAGGCTAGACAGGATAATTCCTGTATAGAAATCGAACATGCAGCACTTAACACTGTAGTTTGGTCATATTAATCATTATATCAGATGTTAGGCTATTTAAGATATAAAGCTTACTTTATTGACCACCTATTTCGAATGTTCATAGCATCATCTACTGGTGGTATAACACGCTCTCTGAGTTGTGTTTTTCACATGTTTTGGATGGTTTTTATAGAACTCTTAATGTAGATAGTTTCAAGATATTCTCCTTTCCATATCCAGATTATCTCACAACATTTACCTTCGTCATAATAGCTAGCTATATGTAACATTTTACGATTCATCATCATCATCATCACAGCCCATATATGTCCCACTGTTGGGCTCGGGCCTCCTCCGTAATAGGAGGGACATTAACCTACTATACCGCGCTGGTCAGACGTGTTGGTATAGGGTTTTGTTTCGAGTTATCCTTCTCTCGCATAGATGTTATATGCGTTTTATATCCTTTAGTCGTCTCGTATGATGATGTAGGAAAGCTTACGTGTCTATTAAATGTGTAGGAAAACTTCGTATATATTGAATGTGTATAAAAAGTTGCGTGTGAATATGTATGATTTATATGTGTATCTATTGTAATTATCTACGTATGGCAATCGTAAAATTTTCCATGTGGTGACGAAGTAAGAATACAATTCACCACCCCATATCTTACACGTGGGTGATCGTACGAGATGACTAAGGGATATAAAACGCATATAACATCTATGCGAGAGAAGGAAAACTCGAAACAAAACCCTATACCAACACGTCTGACTAGCGCGGTATAGTAGGTTAATTTCCCTCCCAATTACGGAGCAGGCCCGAGCCCAACAGTGGGACATTTATGGGCTGTGATGATGATGAGGATGAGAACGATATGATTCTTAGTTTAAGAAAAATAATATGTCACTATTTCTTATTTTGCCGTAAGAGTTTGCTGAAGAATGATTACTACAATTGGTAGCAATACTCTAGCAACTTATATTGCCAGCTGCTATCGCCTATCCATCTGCCAAGTGTATTTATTATGACATTTTCCCATCTAGTAGAGCTTTATGTCTAAACGATAATCCATCCATAGCTGAGTAATTAACGAAAGGAAAATCAAATTAATACGTTATAAAAATCCACCTCGTGAACGTAGAGCAAGGCATTTCCTTTACATTGCAGTAAGCAAAATTATGTGATCAACAAGAATGCACACACAACTCTATGCAATGCATCATTATATAAATTAAACCTTAGAAATTCACTGTAAAATAGTGACCAAAAATCTGTTTATTTGATATTATTATGCGAGACTAACCAAAGTCTTGTTCGATAAAAGTGACCATGATTATACGGTATGGTAAATAAATTAAGGCTGACCGACCGCATTCGTAACGACGACGTAAGAGAGCGAGTAGGTATGAAAGAGAGTATTGGTGTAAAGATGCGAAAGGGAATGCTCCGATGGTTCGGACAGATGGAAAGAATGCCGAACGAACGTCTGGTTAAGAAGATATATAATGTGAAAGTGGAAGGATGTAGGTACCGAGGGAGACCGAGACTAACCTACCTAGACCAGATCGGTCATATACTGAAGGAAGGTGGAGTCAAGAGTCTCCAAAACTGGCGAGCGTGTATGAAGAGAATTATGAATGTTGAGGAAGCTAGTGAAGTATGCAGAGATAGAGTTCTCTGGCACTCTGTTCTACCCCATGGACCCACCCTGCAAACACCTTTCTTCGCCGTGCGAGCGGGCCACCGGTACCCGATCTTTGTCTTCGGTGGCCCCTATTGGAATACCCTGCCGCCATACGCATACTTGCGTCCATAACAGGCACTTATACTTGCAGGGTAGGCAGAGGCCTACCCTGCAAGGGATATGGCGTGATGATATGTATGTATGTATGTATGTAAATAAATTAAGCTATATAAGTGACAACTACATTAAAGTACGTACATATTATTACTTAAATTTCAACCATTTATAAATACAGGTACACGGTTATCGGGACGAATATTTTTCATTTACGATAAAAAACCATATATAATTGATATTCAAGAATCTTTAAGATATCTGTAATAAAACCTTTACTTATATAAAAAGTCTTTTGATAAATTTCATTTAAAAGGATATCTTTCTTAGTACGTTTGAAATAAAGTTTATTTTGCATTGCTGTATTCGTTATTGCAAATTGATTTTCTTTAGTTCATTGGTGGATTATGGTATCTTAATTAGTCGAAGCACGGACTTGTTTATTTAAAATAGGCATATCGAATTTATATTGAATGCAAATATGTTAGTTTGTTGGTGGCAACTCCATATATAACTTGCATAATATGTATACAGAATATCAAGCTTATAAGTGCCTGTTATGGACGCAAGTATGCGTATGGCGGCAGGGTATTCCAATAGGGGCCACCGAAGACAAAGATCGGGTGCCGGTGGCCCGCTCGCACGGCGAAGAGAGGTGTTTGCAGGGTGGGTCCATGGGGTTGCGCGCCGCCTCTTCTGTCGACCACATCCATGGTCCACCTTGCGAGAAAAGAATATATATTCCAATAGGATACACTGTTCATAGTTTTCAGAAGCCATAAACGAGCCGGCGCGTCTGGGATAGCACTACATAAACAATCAATGTCTCAGTAGAAGGTTTTTGCCATTGTGTTTCGTTCGGTAAGTGAGAGAGTTAAAAATCCAAATTACCTTAGGTACTATGCTCTTGATATTGCTGAAGTCCATGACAGTCTGTTACCACTTACTAGATGTTCCACTTGCTCTGCCACTAAATGTAATAAAAAACATGCCACCATACATATTACATTGTCTATATTATCTTAATTAAAAAACAATGTTCTACATTGAAGATAATTAAGAAATTCGTGTAATGGTATATAATAGCTGTGTGGTAGCGGCTACGAATACTACCAACACTTACTGTGCTCGTGGATATCATAAAAGACGATTAACAGCCTTATAACGAACTAGGTCAACTCCATCTGATGCCGTTTGGTCAACAATTACATTCCCAAGGATGGTTGACGTCTGGCAGGCGGCCGGTCATAAAACTATTGCCAATAACTTTTACAATATGTACTATGAAAGAAGAGTACATATTGTATCGACCTCAAGTAATTGGGATAAGAGTAGGAGAATGATGATGATGTGTAATGGTGTATCTCAGGTCCTTATTCTACCTCGAGGGTCCTCTGCTTTTCAATATGTTAACCAATATGCCGTATGCGTCAGTCTTATCTAAATAAAACTTTAATAGTCTAGACTAAAAAACATATCTGAACATCATGGTATGATAGGTTTATTTCTCGTTCACTATAGGCTTAACCGAAGGATAATAGCATGTCGTTGAGAAGGAGACATAAATATAATATAAAACATAATACACAAAATGAGTATATGAAATTATAAGCGAAGAAAGTTCCACCATAACTCACTTTTCATTATAACTGACGTACAAATGAATATAAAGTTAATTCATTCGTTGAATTCTAACTTTAGACTGATATATGGCCACCCCGCAGGCGTTGCAACCACCAAATTAAACAGAGCTTCCCCTATCTCTTCGCTAATGAAGATTCTAATTAGAAAGGGGAGGTTTAGTAGGTTTGGAAGTATCTAATTACGATGGTCTGCGTGTACGATAATGAATGATTGAACGAGGCGTTAAGTCTATTATAACGTTGCAAGAACTTTATTAGAACGGGTAACATTTTAGGTGTGGTATATTAGTGATGTGCTGAGAAGAGATTAATCGATATTTTTCTTAATTAATTTAATATTCCATGCCTCTACATTTACATCAGTCTTACTATGCTAGTTATTGGATACCGATGAAATGAATGTTCATATTGGACACACTAAGAGCAGTTAATGTCATAATCACTACGCTTGGAAAGCGAGTTAGAAATCACAGTTATTTATAAAAAAAACTTTATTACAAGCGAAAAATGATTCACACATGGGATTCGAACCCACACCTACTGGAAATCCGTTCCATTCGTGCTACTACTTACACCAGCGTGAGGTGTTGTATGACATTCAAACGAATTATCAAATATGATTTTGCGAATGAAAAAGGAAACAACTGTAGAGTTTCTCAAAGTAATTAATGGAGCAGATCTTAATTATACAGTATAAATTTATTAGAAGCGATAGCAAAATTTACACACAAATTTAACATAGTGATGGATAATTATTTATTTACTACAATTATTATTATTGTTTTTCTTATGATGAAATATTACATTAGATACAATTCACCATCCAGAGTCTTATCCGGGGATAATTTTCTTCCTAGTATGGAGCTAGACTTACTGCAGTTTATGTGAACTGACTTGATTACTATCTCGTATTATTTTCATTAAAGCAAAATTTTACATTTTGAAAATTTCAACACTCACGTACTATTTAGATATTAGCAATTAACGCATTAAACAAAAAAAAATTAAAATAGAAATAAAACAATCGACAAAGCACATCACTAGCTTTCGAGTTGAGTTCGCGTCTTTATAATTAGATAAAGTGGGGAACAATTAAACTTCCCTTAAATAAGCCAAACGTGGAGGGGTGGCAATTAGTATTTTCAGACTGATTATTTTATAAGTCGTGAGCGTATTGAAATAATTACTGGATGTGGCATAGTGAAGTTTAATTTTGTATTTTTTTTTAATTTACGTTTTTTTAAGTTATACTTTAGCTTTATAGATGTTATTATTATCATTTGGCCTCTCACCATCCACTGTTGGACGTAGATTTCCTATAAATGAGGGAATAGTACCGTAATTGTCACGCTTGGCAGGCGAAATGGCGATCACTATGAGATGTTATACGTTTCCTAGGACACAAACTACTGTCATCTCTTATTGTAAGACTCTTAGTATTTTTTTTTGACTACCACGAGCAAGTAAGGGGTAACGATCATTGTATTCTTGTCCCATCGCCACACGCAAATAAATACTTAGGTATATTAATTATGGCCACCGAAGACAAAGATTGGGTACCGGTGGCCCCGCACGGCGAAGAAAGGAGTTGCACGGTGGGTCTATGGGGTCACGCGATGCTTCTTCCATCACCCCGGATCGATTTGGCGGGGCGAGACGCATCCATAGCCCACCGCAAAAAGAAAGGTATATTAATTATTATCTTTGTATAATTCTGTAATTACTTTGATATGTCGTCATTTTTCTGCATTATTACTATTATTATAATTTTGCTTCATATACGTCCCAATGCTGGGCTCAAGTCTCCTTCATAATAGGAGAAAAATAGACCTAATATAGGTAGTCAGTCGTCTTGGTATAGGGTTTTATTTCGAGGTTTCCTTAATTTGCATAACATCTTTATGTTACATGCATTTTTTTATTGCTCTTGATGGCAAACGCGCAAGCAACACATCTGATGGTAAGCGTTTCTGCCGACCACGGACCTTTGTAATACCAGGAGTACAGCCGCTGCCTACCAATAAAAATCCCAAACACATTCAGAAAGTTAGGCTTCTGGCTCTTTCAATAACCGAACGAAGCACAGCAGCACAATACCACTGCTCAGGCGTAGATCTTAAGAGAGTGTGTACTTACTACCCCGGACCGGCCCACGGTTGTAGACAGAAAACTGTCAACAGTGAGGTACTACCACTATTAGAATTTATATCTCTTAGTTATCTTATATGATACCTACACTCAAAGTTACTCTTACTCCCTCACCACACGTAAAATGGTTTTTATTTGCATTACACATCATCATTCTCCTGCTCTTATCCCAATTACTTGGGGTCGACACAATATGTACTCTGCTTCCATAGCATATTGCAAAAGTTACTGGCTATAGTTTAATGACCGGCCGCCTGCCTGACGTCAACCCTTCTTAGGAATGTAATTGTTAACCTGACGGCATCAGATGGAGTTGGCCCAGGTCCATGAAGCTCTTAGTCGTCTTTTACGACATCCACGAGCGAAGTAAGGGTTGGTAGTATTCGTCGTCGCTACTACACAGCAACACACCATCGTTGTTAATTTTACGATTTTTTTTTTTAGTTTAGTTAATGATAGCATTTTGAGTTATTTATACAAGTATAAAGTAAAATAAAAAGTGTATAAAACTAGGTGTCACCAAGGTATTCATGGTTGTAGCATATGATCCCGTAGGATACTCGGTGGCATCAGACTTAGAGAAGTTTTGGGATAATGTTAGGGAAGTTCTGGATATGGCAGAAACCAGTGAACGCGTGATTGTATGCAGAGATTTGAACGGATGGGTGGGGACCAAGCGTCCGGTCTATGAGGACGTACTTGGTCAATTTGGTGATAATGCATGGAGAGAAACCTTATTGTGTCAAACACATTTTTCCAACATAAGGACATCCATATGTATACATGGATAAGGAATGAACAGAAAAGTATAATAGATTTAATTTTAGGAGACAGTCGCCTCCGAAGCAAAATATTGGACGCAAGAGGCTACAGGGGCCCCACAGTCGATACGGATCACTATCTCATTATCGCGAGATTTAGTGGTCTGTTTAGAAAGTGGAGGCACTGGCGAGAGCGTGTCCACTTCGGAGGGCTTGAAAGAATAAAGGTTGAAAGGTTGGAAGAAGAGTGTGTAAGAGAAAAGTATGCAGAGGGAGTCCGAGAACGGCTGACCATGGCAAGCCAGCCGCAATCGAACATGGAAGAATGCTGGAGAATATTGAAAGAGAGTATGGTAGATACAGCGAAAGAAGTATGTGGAAGTTCAAAGAAGCATAGAAATACAAATGGTGATGTATGGTGGGATGCGGAAGTGGTAGCTTCCGTAAAGCAAAAGAAGAAAGCGTGGCTGGACTATGTCTCTTCTTTGAATCTGAATGACAGTATGACTGTACAGAAGAAAGAAATATATCGGCAATGTAAGAATGACACCAAGGTCTTAGTGAAAGAGAAACGTGATAGAGCAAATATGAGTGCAGAAGATAGGCTGACTAAAAACTTCGAGGGTAACACCAAACTCTTTTGGAGGGAGGTGAAGAAGTCTCGGGGTGGTTGGTCAGCCTTCAGAATGAATAAAATAAGGTCTAAAGGTAAAGACATTTTTGCACAAACACAAGACGTATTAAGCCGATGGAGCGAATATTTTGGCGATATGTATGCGGATACTACGGTTGGCGCCGCTGTCGCATGTGGTTTAGTAGATCACCATTCAGCACCGGCGTCCTCCGATGCCATCAGTATAGATGAAGTTGAATGGGCGATAAGAAGTTTGAAAAATGGTAAGGCAGCGGGCATTGATATGGTGTCTGCCGAGATGATCAAGCTTGGTGGCTCCTGTGTCTGGGAGGCGTTCCTGTTGCTCCTCAGTTTATGTTGGAGCTCGGGAATGGTTCCCAGGGACTGATATATAGCGCGGTCATTGTGCCTTTGTTTAAAAACAAGGGTTCACGTTATGACTGCGCAAATTACAGGGCCATAAGCTTGACCAGTTTGGCAGCAAAAGTGTATGGTAAAATTATTGAAAGGAGAATGAGGATGGTGTCCGATGGTTTACTGTGTGAGACACAAGGAGGTTTCAGGAGTGGAAGCGGATGCATGGATTAAGTGTTCTCTCTGCGCAACATTGTGTAGAAGCTTCTGGCTCTAGGTCAGAGGGTTTTCTGCAGTTTTGTGGATCTGGAGAGAACATTTGACACGGTTGTACGAAAGGAACTTTGGGACATTTTATCGGAGTATGGTATTAACGGTAAACTTTTACAGGCTGTGCAGTCCAGTTACATGGGCTGTGAGTAGAGCGTGTGTGTAGAGCCTGTGTACGGCTGGATGATGGAATGTCGCCTTGGTTTGACGTCAATATCGGCGTAAAGCAGGGGTGCGTTATGTCAGCCAGGCTGTATATCATATATCTGGATAAATGTCTCCAAAGGTTGAACGATATGAATGTGGGAGTCCAGATGGGCGACTCAGTGGTCACTGCTCTGCTATATTCAGATGATGCAGTCCTGCTGGCACAGTCAGCGACTGACCTGCAGACCCTAGTCGACACAATGACAGAAGATTGTAAGAAAAGGGGTCTACGCGTGAATGTGAGCAAAACCAAAATAATGGTCTTTGAAAGAGATGAAGCCAGAACAGATGTAAGAGTAACAATAGGTAATGATGTACTGGAGCAAGTGGATGAATTTGTATATCTTGGATGTGGATTTAGCCGAGCTGGACGGTACACCACTGATATAGAGCGAAGAGTGAATGCGGGAAATAGAGTGAACGGAGCGTTGGGGCAACTTCTCGGTAGCCACCACCTCAGCCAGAAAGCACGTGTAGCAATACATAATGCAGTGCTTGTCCCAACATTACTGTATGGAAGTGAGAGTTGGGTATGCAGAAAAGAGTATGAAAGTAAAATTAATGCGGTCGAAATGCGATCTCAACGGAAAATCTGTGTTAGGCTGATCGATCGCATTCGTAATGACGACGTAAGAAAGCGAGTAGGTATGAAATAGAGTATTGGTGTAAAGATGCGAAAGGGAATGCTCCGATGGTTCGGACATGTGGAAAGAATGCCGAACGAACGTCTGGTTAAGAAGATATACAATGCGAAAGTGAAAGGATGTAGGTACCGGGGGAGACCGAGACTAACCTACCTAGACCAGATCGCTCATGTACTGAAGGAAGATGGAGTCAAGACTCTCCGAAACCGGCGAGCGTGTATGAAGAGAATTATGAATGTTGAGGAAGCGAGTGAAGTATGCAAGGATAGAGTTCTCTGGCACTCTGTTCTCTCTGCCTACCCTGCAAGGGACATGGCGTGATGGTATGTATGTATGTGTGTATATGTATGTAAAGTAAAATAATAAATATCGCAATATTGCGAAAGTTATTTAGGTAATTTTAATATAACTATAACTTTGACATGTGTATTTACCTAACGTAGTAATAGGTAGGTAATTGGGTGTGGGCCACCGAAGACAAAGATCGGGTACTGTTGGCCCGCTCGCACTGCGAAGAGAGGAGTTTTGCATGATGGGTCTATGGGGTCACGCGACGCCTATTCCGTCAACCCGGACCGATTTCAACATCCATAGTCCACCACAAAAAAAGAAAAAAAAAGTTAATTTGGTGTGCTAAATAAAATAATAATGTGATCGAAGTCACAATGTATAATATTTGTTTAATATAAGTTTTTTTTTTTTTGCTTGCTTGCAAATAATCGTGTGTGTTTTGGATGGATGTCACAAGTTACCTTAGAATCTGATGTGCAACCGCTTAAGCAATGTTAGTAAACTATTAACAAACTTTTTTATGTATCACAGATTTAAAGATGAGAATGTAATTTATTAACATAAATGTTTGTCTATATAAGTGTAATTATTTCATTTAAATAAAAGTTCGCACCTGTTTATATCCAGGCCGGTGACCATCGCCATGTTGGTAGATTCACAGCCGAACCAGAGAGCAACTGATGTGGCTGCTTTCTGGTTCAGAAAAATAATTATATTTTTAATAATTGAAATAAATGATTAGGATATAAGATTATTTATCGGACGACTAAGTCAATTACCCACGCATCCGCAGGTGGCAAATCATTTGTACGACAGATTGTAAGACTATTCGACAGGGTAAAAATCGCAATTAGCACTATGCAACATTTTTTTTTTCTTGTTAAAAACATCCTTGAAAACAATGACAAAAATATATTTTATTTAATTTTTTACGAGTTTTTTTTACGAGTTTATATTCTTTAAATTATTCATTATAAACTATTTATTTATAAGTAGTCTATAATATATTAAAACCATTTGTTTTCTTTTTTAATATTAAATAATGGAAATATGTAATTTCTTTTGTTTGTATACTATTTCATTTGAACTCGGTGTTCTTAGGAATTACAAGATCAATTTAAAATATCCTTTATTCTAATTTATCAGCCTATTAATTTCCACTCTTGGATGAACACCTCCCTAACATATTACCAAAATCACCACAATGCAGATGAGCTGACAATATTTGTAAATGTTTTAAGTTTCCATAAGAGAGTTCCTGCCCATTCTTATTGAATCTTCAGTCAACTTTCATGAGAAAGTAGAAAGGGGTAGTTAGAAATTATATTTTTTATCCAGATAATCACGCAATTCTCTCGTGTGTAAAGAATATTTAGGTATATATACATATAGTTTATCAATGAAAGAACATAGACCAATCAGCAATAGGAAATCAAATGATATAATATAAATAATAAATATTATCCGTGTGGTGACGGAGTAAGAATACAATTCACCACCAGTCTGGGTGTAATTTGACTAGGTGTAATTTATCTGCGTTAATTGCATGTTTGAAAGGTCCCCCGCAATACAAGAATTATTTCCTTAGTGCAGGTCTTTTTAAAAAAACTAAATAATATATCTAATATATGTTCATACTAGCTTCTGCCCGCGGCTTCGCCCGCGTAAAAGTTTACTATCCTAAAGCTTTTCATCCCCTATTATTTATCCCCTTAAGGGTAATATTCTTTTTTACGAAATTTTTAATGTCATATTTATTTATATCAAATTAATAGCTTAAAAATAAGTTCAAACTTCCCCCTATCTTACCCGTGGGTGATCGTAAATGATGACTAAGGGATATAAGTGCATATAATATCTATACAAGAGAAGGAAAACTCTAAACAAAACCCTATACCAACACGTCTGACCTGCGTATGGTAGGTCAATTTCCCTCCCATTACGGAGGAGGCTCAAGCCCAACAGTGGGTCATATATGAGTTGAGATGATGATGATGATGAAATAATGAAAATATTTTTTTCAAATTTTAATAATCAATTCATTCGTTTTAAAATTTTATATCGATGTTTTCTTATTCTATTGTGCGGTCGCTTCTAAGGAATTTATACTGTCTAATTAGGATCTGCTTTATTAATTACTTTGAGAAACTCTACAGTTGTTTCTTTTTTCATTCGCAAAATTATATTTGATAATTAGTTATTAGCGCTACGTATATTTATTATGAAAATATATGTAGAATTATATACGTGTATCTATATATAACGTTTTTGTTGTGTGCTTGTATGGGAGTGTCGTTAAAGATGACTAGGAACTTTACATCAATTTGGACTAACTCCATCTGATGTCGTCCGTTCAATAATTATATTCCTAAACTTGAAAATTTAAAAAAAAAAATAAGTTGGGTTGACGCCAGGCAGAAAGCCGTATATAAAATTATTGCCAAAACTTTTGCGATACGTACAATGGTAGATGAGTACATATTACGTTGACGTACCTAATTGGGATAAGAGCAGGATGGTGATAATGATACCGTTTTAGGTAGGTCTAGGTTTTCGATTTTATATACAGGTTGCTGATTTAATTAGTAGAATCCTTGAAGGGGGTGTATCAGACTATGATACACTATCCAAATCAGTAAAAAAAAATGTACCTAAGTTTTGATTAAATTGCCATACTAATAAGCGGTCAATACACTTTTACTATAAAATTCGATGTAGGCATATTACCCATGCGTATTACACTGAACTAGTAGGCGAATAGTCCCGCTCTCGCTGCGCTCACCGCCGCACAGCTGGTCGAAATGTACCTACAGGTCAATGTACGGTGACAAACCTACTGTTTTGAAAAGAAACAAATCACTTTATCTCGGGATTGGGCAGAGCTAGGAGTCTGCAACTAACTTTAATGTTTTTATGACGTCATTCCTACACTTAAGTTATTCTAGTAATAAAATCGGCACCATGTATAATAAATATTAATTGATGCTTCCTCTTATAGTGACGGCTACAAAACGCTATATGTTAGTAATGTCTACTTTCCCGTGGAAGTCATAAAAATCACCTGAGTTATCACCAGAGAAATGGGTAGCAGCGCTCTCTTTATAAGTATATATCAGCTGCTATACTTAACTCAACTATACCTATGACTGCACAGATGGCGTAGTGGTTAAGATACCGACCTTCCGTGCCAGTGCCGTGGGTTCGATTCCTGCTAAGAACATCATTTTTCGCTTCGTAATCGGGTTTTTATAAATAATTAATCATATTAAATGCTAAATTTCAGTAATTTGAATAACAAGGTTGTGTCATCGTTTAATACAATTCTAGCTGCAAAGTTTGAAGTATTAAGCCTATAACAATGTGTAAATATTGTCGGGTAGATGGCATACGTCACCTTAAGACGTAAACATGATACGAAGCGAGATTTGCATATCTTATACATTTTTTTCATAACTAAAGAAAAATCACCGCGTTCCATTATCTAGTGGTAAGGCCATACAGTTGAGTTTCTGTCTACAGCTGCGGGCCGGTCTATACAGAGTGGTACCACATTTTCGCAGAAGATTGACGTCTAAGTAATGTGCTGTTGTGCTTCGATCGGTAAGCGAGAAAGCTGGAAGCCGAACTTTTTGAGTGTTTTTAGGTTGGTAGTCAACGGTTTAGCTGTACAGTTGGTATTACAAAGTTCCATGAGCGGCAGTAACACTTATCATCAGGTGTGCTGTTAGCTCGTTCGCTTCCATAAGCAATAATAAGAAAAAAAAATCCGGCGATCGCCTGACTTGCGATCGGCTTCGGGATTTTAATATTAACAGATAATTAATACTGAAATCCTTAGACTATCAAGATAAATTAGCATTTATTATGCGAGAAAATTAATAAATTTCACTAAATCTTGAACTTATTTAGCTACTCAATACTTATTTAGTTGCTAGATATTACCAAAGTTACTACAGCCAACCCATCGTTCAGAAATTCTAAACAGTAACAGTAAATTTAGCTATTCATCCATTATGCAAGGAGTTTTTACGAGAACAATATCTTGATGTTTTAAAACGTTTGCTGGATTTATTTGAATGTTTTGATAACTGCCAAGGGAGGCAATAAAGTTTTATCGTTAGTATACTTTTATTAACTTGCTTTTTGACCATTTCAGAGTGCCATTGACGTCATATTTATAAAAGAGAGTAAAGTTTGCTCCTAAATATAACTTTGTCCGAGTATTAGTAAAAATATATATTACTTTCTTTAGCTAAAGTCATGGGTAGAATGAAAAATATACCGCCAACCAAAATAAGACCTACAACTTATGTAAACATTCAGTCATCATTCTTTTACTCTTATCCCGATTACTTGGGGTCGATACAATATGTACTCTTCTTTCATAGTACATATTGTAAAAGTTATTGGCAATAGTTTTATGACCGGCCGCCTGCCAGACGTCAAACCTCTTTGGGAATGTAATTGTTGACCAAACGGTATCAGATGGAGTTGTCACAGGTCATTATAAGGCTCTTAGTCGTCTTTTACGACATCCACGAACAAAGTAAGGGTTGGTAGTATTCGTAGCCGCTACCACACAGCATATATGTAAACATTCAGTATGCATCAAAAATCGTTCAAAGGGCAATTAGCTTAAACAATTAGTTATCGAGCAGACTACTGAATGAAATCAAATAGTCACATATTTATAATATTAGTGAAATAATACCATAACATATCCGTGTGGTGACGGAGTAAGAATACAATTCACCACCCCCTACTTTACATATGGGTGATCGTAAGAGACGACTAAGGGATATAAAATGCATTTAACATCTATGCAAGAGAAGATAAACTTGAAACAAAACCCTATACCAACATGCCTAACCAGCGTGGTATAGTAGGTCTATTTCCCTCTTATTACGTAGGAGGCTCGAGCCCAACAGTGGGACGTATATGAGCTGAGATGATGATGATGAACACCATAACACCAATCTTTCTTTGAGGTTGTCGAAAATGGTGACTAATAAGCAAATAAACTTACTAGAGGAGTAGAAACACTCGAACTAAAGACTTATAGTAACTCACCTGACTAGCGTGGCCCTTTTAATATTAAGACGTATAATATACGATGCAAAATATTTTTTTTTATAACACAAAAAGTAACAAAAAGACGAATTGATAGTTTGATTAACTGTTCATTTATATTCCACAAGATCACGCAGTCCCTTTGGATTTCTTTAAGAAAAACGATGTGCAATAAAAATTAACTACTAGTGACTACGAAACATATCACTCCCCTCCTTAGAACCCTTGGATCAATTGACTAACGGATTTGTTTCCTAATTCTTAAGAAGACAACCTACAAGGAACAATTATACTGGAGACAACAAACAAGTAGAATCATCGTACTCAAAGAAAATCCAGCAATTTACAGCTTTATTTGTTGATAAATACACCTCATTATTCTTTGCAAGTAATATATTTGCAGAATTAAATCGCAAACCGGTGAGAGAAACAGAAAAGTACTTTTTGTGATCGACATAAGAATTACTTTCAAGTAATCGGTAAGAACCCCTAATTTGGGGAGTTTTAATATTCACTTATACAAGGGAAAAGAATTACGGGAAGAAAATGAAACAGGGTGGGTAAATAAATAAAGGAGCGAGACGCCTTTAGGCGGCCATGTTGTAAGTTGGTAACATTATGTGTGAGATCGTGTTACGATTGCAATTCGATTTGTCGATAACGATAGACGAGAAAACGATTGCAAGGAAATCACTATCGACCTTTAGAATGTGTAAATAGTTCTAGAAAATCGCATTACAGTAATTTTGATTTCATAGTATGTACTTGGTAATAAGATTAAATTTATTTCATAATTTCTGTTCTATACATGCTAAAAATTATTACGCTCAATATAAAATGGATAGTAAAGCACATCTCATCATTCATAGAAATATTTGAAAAAAAAGAAAATATTGAAATATTTAATTATATCTGCATTAAGTTCAAGCATTAAGTTCAAGTAAGTATGGCGACGGAGTAAGAATACAGTTCACCATCCCTTATCTTACCCGTGGGTGATCGTGAGGGATGAATAAGAGATATAAAACGCATATAACATCTATGCAAGGGATGGACATCTTAAAGCGAAGCACTATAGCAAAACGTCTGACCAACGTGATATAGTAGGTCAATTTCCCGTCAATTATGGAGGAGGCTCGAGCCCAACAATAGGATGAGGTGATATGATACATGATGTACATTAAACGTATTTTATTTATTTTTTTATTGCCTTATATTAAACTTGCTTCTATTTCCTTACGTATGTTAAATTTTGTTCAAATTTTTAATTTCGGCAATTAGCTACTAATATCACGAACAGTAAAAAAAAGGAACTACTGTTTTTTTGGTATTCTTATTCCGTCAAGTTGTACACTAACAATAAAATCACCATTTGCACATCATGATCTCAGTTCGTATATGTCCCACTACTGAGTACCAGGCTCCTCTACAATATATTTAAACGAAATTGATATAATATACCTACTAATTCCGGTTTAAGAGCTCTCAGCACTCACCCATAGTCTAACTTAAACTGTGACAGCCATCTGCGGCTAACAGCTAAAAGACAGACTAAAAAAAATAATATACCAAGCATATATACGTGTTGGTATTGGTTTTTAATTCAAGTTTGTTCTCTATTATATGTCTTATATCCACACTCATTATATATACTCACGATATACATGAGTAAGATGGTGGTGAATTAAATTCTTACATCGTCACTACGTGGATATTTTTATTTACAAAATATAATCAACAACAAGTTATCAAAATACGTAAACAATTTTCTAAACCCAAAAAATACACACCGATTGTCTGTACTTCTATATTTCTGCATATCATAGTCTTCTATTAGATTTTTTTTAGTATAATCACTAATAAAATCTATCTTCATAAATATTCATATAATAAATTACAATTCAAATACATTTACATTTAATTAAAACTAAATAAATTAGTTTTTAAAAGTTTCGCCATAAAAATTGCTACCGTACAAATAATATAAAAAAAATCATCTAAGAACATACATGAATATTTATAAAAACAACACTATCATTAATTGTAAAATAACTAGTGGTATACGTTTATTCGATACGAGATAGGCATAAAAATAACGTTAAAACGGACGTAAAAGTCACAAAAATAGGCAATAAAGAGGAACAAACGGGTGTACAATACATGTAAAAAAGTAGAGTGTACGTCTTTTCCACCGCAGTTAATAATTGATGCCTCAAACTGCCGAGTTGTGTTCCTCATACAATATTTATCTCCCTAGCTACCCCATGTTACCGCCTGCTTGATGTTTTGTATATACGTATAAATAGTAAGTCCACTTAACTGCCATTCTCTAACCTTTGTTGTAGCAAATTGGCTGGTTTGGGAAACTGATTGGGTATTTTTTTGTATATATTACTTTTATTGTAATTTATTGGCGTTTATATATATGATATTATTATATATATTCCATGTGGTGACGGAGTATGAATACAATTTACCACCCCCTATCTTAGCTGTGGGTGATCGTAAGAGACGATTAAGGGACATAAAACGTATATAGCATCTATGCAAGGGAAGGAAAACTCGAAGCAAAACCTTATACGTCTGACCAGCGTGGTATAGTAGGTCAATTTCCCTCCCATTATGGAGGGCTCGGGCCCAACAGTGGGACATATATAAGCTGAGATGATGATGATATATAATTTTTATTAAGATAATATTGTCAATTTTTTTCTAAAACTGCGAGTGATGGTTTTATTATAAAAGAACTTTCAACAAATTTCCAATAGGTAGTTCCGTATTCAAGTTTCAATCTTATTCAATTGATACTTATCTTTTCCTTCTTTTTATCTTATATACATCCCACTGCTGGGAATAAAACTCCTCACGGTGAGAAAAATTAACCTTCATCATCATTCTCCTACTCTTATCCCAATTACTTGGGGTCGATACAATATGTACTCTTCTTTCATAGTACATATTGTAAATGTTATTGGCAATAGTTTTATGACCGGCCGCCTGCCAGACGTCAACTCTCGTTAGGAATGTAATTGTTGACCAAACGGCATCAGATGGAGTTGGCCCAGGTCGCTATAAGGCTCTTAGTCGTCTTTTACGACATCCACGAGTAAAGTAAGGGTTGGTAGTATTCGTAGCCGTTACCACACAGCGTAGAAAGATTAACCTTCATACTGGCTAAATGATTTGCCATAGAGTTTCGTTCTAAGGTTTCCATTTCTTACAGTGATGTTATCTGTATATGGGATATCATCATTTATTTACGATACACGCTTAAAAGAAATGGGTTGCGCCTATTATATAATTGTTGCGTAATAATATTTTAATTGAAAAGGCCAAGCTGTGCCCCTGGTCCACGGAAGGCAAGGAAGCGGTACCAGTGGCCGGCCCAATGGCGATGGGGAGGGAATACGGTGTGTTATAGGGCCACGCGCTGCCCTTCCGTCGCCCCGGACGGTACGGGCGACGTGTGACCGGGCCATAGCCTACCAAAACAAAAAAAAAAAAAGCTGTGCCCCTGGTGTTCCTAAGGTCCATGTGCAGCAGTACCTATCACTTACCACCAGGTGTCCTGCTTGCTTGTTTGCCACCACCGGCAATAAAAAAAATGAATTAATTATATTTTTATGGATTCAATCGAGTTTGTGTTTGATTATTAATTTCCCGACGTTTCGAAAACTTTACAGCGTTTACGGTAATAAGAAACTGTAATAATATTTAACTTATTTTTTTTTTATATAGTATCTATTGTGTAAAAAGTTTGTTGTCGTATAAAGAGTCTTGAATAAAATGTTGAATAAATTAATTTATATCGATTTGTTTTAATGCTTCAATATTGTATATAATTTGTATTATGCAAATATAAGGTGAGTTTTATTTCGGCGATTTAACATATTCTATGTCATTCATATATTTACATCAAAATTTCATTGTTGCAATTTTTTTTGTGAATATTTGAATCGTCCTGATTTAACTAACTGGTCAGGTCATAATTTGGATACATGCATCTCAATCCATCTAGGGCGGCTGAAAGGCGGCGTGCAGCTTCGTAACCTATCATTCCATCGAAATCACCTTTTTCCTGGCCACTGATACCAATTCCTTGATCTCAGTGGCCGGTCCGGTAGGTTACACTTTGGATTACGGTTCCTCATCGAAGCCCTGGCAACAAAGAACCGTGTTGAACAATCAAGCGGTCGGCCCGTGTGCGTATAGTGGATTAATCGTTACAAACACTGAAGCCTATTTGGTAGGCAATGCAAATTTTAGGTTCAACAAGACATTACCTATATAATATATATTACTGTGCAGGCTAGTGTAATTTTAGTGCTTATATTTAGGTTATATATATTAGGTTTATTATATATGCTTATATTTAGGTTAGACTGGATCATATTGAAGATGTGTGGGCGAAATGTCAGATTAAGAGTACGCGTAACCGTAGAGCATGCATGAAGACTGTGATGAGTGTGAATAAAACGATGGAGGTATGTCAGGATCGTGGTTTGTGGCAATCCGTAGTCTCTGCCTATCCCTCTGGGAAACAGGTTTAAGACTATATATGTATGTATGTATTTAGGTTATTTGTTATTTTATTAACGAATGTATCATAAACTTGCCTGTGTTTTAGTTAAAAATGAAAAAATATATTTTATTTTTAATACGTAGAACAGTATGTAACAAAATAAAACTTTCTCAAATTAGACATAGTTGAAAATTTAAAACATGATAAATAGTTATATAGAAATCATGAGTTATTCACGAGATAAAAAACCAACAACGACACCCATTAATAAATTATTGACAATAATTTAAATATAAAATAGTTTTATAATCAATTATCGTGAGTTTTGAAATTGTATTCCATAGATGAAGTTAAATATAAGACCACTTTTCTCACGAATGGCAGTAACTTGACAGCCAGTCATTGTGAAATTTTAGTATTAAAATTATCGTGCGTTTGACACATATTAAGCAGTTGTATTTCCGGCAATACTCACGCGTTAGAGTCGATTATGTCGACCCGGGTTTCGAGCATGTCCGATGCTCATCATCAGGGCGAGTGCGCAGCTGCGTCTGCGAGCCCTCGACGCGCACTGCGGCTAGCGTAACGTGCAGCACGCCGCGACACAGCTTCGGGCGGCGGGGGGGTACTGCTTGCTTCTTGAGCGTTTTCAGCGGAATCGTCCGATGAGTCGCGATCGTTACCGAGGGCATTTGATGGTCTCACAGCAAACTCACTCCGCGTGCCATCACCCTGACATACCACGCTGACCACGTCGATCTCCATCCCAGACAAAACCTTGTGTGTCGAGGTAGTATTGAGTGCCGATATCCATGCTGAAGGGAGCGTCCACCCACAGTATCTATTAAACGTACGATATCGGTTGATTTCAATAGTTTCACGTATTTTGCGAGGTATAAAATACTTTTCTGTGGCTAATACGGAAGCTTTGTCGAACCGAATGTAGTGTGTTGTGTTCGAGAGACTGGCGTGCTCTGCTATGGCTGATTTAGTGGTGTCCATGTTCTTAATACTCCTGACGTGTTCAGTTAGTCTGGTGGCGATGCTGCGGCGAGTTTCTCCTACGTAGCTTTTGCCACAGTCACAAGGTACTCTATAGACTCCTGGTACGCTCAGGTAGTCCTTGTCTTTGGGTGAACGTAGCATTTGCCGTACTTGACCAGGTGGACGGAAGAACGTTCGTATATCATACTTGCGTCGCAATAGGTACCCGATTTTGTCCGTTGTTCCCTTTACGAACGGTAGGTAAGTCGGAGAACGTTCCACTCTTGTTGGTCGCTTACGTTCACTAGACTTGGCCCAGCGACGACATTGTTGCCAATTATACCCGTTGGCCTCTAGTACCTTTCTTACGTGCTCGAGTTCTGTCTTCACATATTGTGGGTCACATATTCGAAGAGCTCGGTTAATAAGTGATCTTGGTACTGAGGACAAGTGTGCAGGGTGATGGTGTGAACTGGCATGAAGATACCGGTCTGTGTGCGTAGGTTTACGGTGGATAGTGTGGTTAAGACTACCATCAGTGAATGTTGAGGCCTATGAAAATAAAATCTTGCAATTAATCAGTGACAATACTACCTACGAGAAGGTGAATTACAACCCGACACATAGAGTAACCACAAGAGTAGTAAAATTGTTACAGAAAAGTACTGACACTAATATGTTGCCCCGTCTACGCCCACAAAACCCGACACCTCCAAAGTCTTATGGTTTGCCAAAAATCCATAAAACGAATTGGCCACTACGTCCTATAGTTAGTCAAATAGACTCCCCCACTTACAAGCTATCTAAGTACTTGGCCTCAGTCTTGGCACCTTTCACAGGTAAACATAATAGTTTTGTAAAGGATTCGAGACACTTCGTCCAGTTACTAAGAGACGTACGAATCAAACCCACGGAGGTGATGGTAAGCATCGACGTGAGTTCTCTGTTCACTAATGTGTCAGTTGATGAAACTATACAATTGATAGGCACTTTGATACATGACTGCCTTACCAACTGAGTGCATGGAGGGGATAGAGCTGTGTCTCAAGAACGACTACTTCATTTGGAAAGGAGCATACTACCTCCAATTGGACGGCGTGGCGATGGGATCACCTATAGCCCCAGTGGTGGCCAACATTTTTATGGAATGGTACGAATCCCTGGCCTTAAGTACTGCAAGAATTAGTCCACGGTACTGGTGGCGTTATGTCGATGACATGTTCACTGTGGTGGAGAGGACTAACCTAGCTGAATTCACGGATCACCTAAACAATTTACATCACAGGATCAGTATTACTGTAGAAGAAGAGAAAGAAGGAATACTACCATTCTTGGATGTACGCGTCATCCGTGAAGCAGATGGTAGTCTTAACCATACTATCCACCGTAAACCTACGCACACAGACCGGTATCTTCATGCCAGTTCAAACCATCAACCCTGCACACTTGTCCTCAGTACCAAGATCACTTATTAACCGAGCTCTTCGAATATGTGACCCACAATATGTGAAGACAGAACTCGAGCACGTAAGAAAGGTACTAGAGGCCAACGGGTATAATTGGCAACAATGTCGTCGCTGGGCCAAGTCTAGTGAACGTAAGCGACCAACAAGAGTGGAACGTTCTCCGACTTACCTACCATTCGTAAAGGGAACAACGGACAAAATCGGGTACCTATTGCGACGCAAGTATGATATACGAACGTTCTTCCGCCCACCTGGTCAAGTACGGCAAATGCTACGTTCACCCAAAGACAAGGACTACCTGAGCGTACCAGGAGTCTATAGAGTACCTTGTGACTGTGGCAAGAGCTACGTGGGAGAAACTCGCGGCAGCATCGCCACCAGACTAAGTGAACACGTCAGGAGTATTAAGAACATGGACACCACTAAATCAGCCATAGCAGAGCACGCCAGTCTCTCGAACACAACACACTACATTCGGTTCGACAAAGCTTCCGTATTAGCCACAGAAAAGTATTTTATACCTCGCAAAATACGTGTAGCTATAGAAATCAACCGACATCGTACGTTTAATAGAGACTGTGGGTGGACGCTCCCTTCAGCATGGATACCGGCACTTAATACTACCTAGACACACAAGGTTTTGTCTGGGATGGAGAGCGACGTGGTCAGCGTGGTATGTCAGGGTGATGGCACTCGGAGTGAGTTTGCTGTGAGACCATCAAATGCACTCGGTAACGATCGCGACTCATCGGACGATTCCGCTGAAGACGCTCAAGAAGCAAGCAGTACCCCCCGCCGCCCGAAGCTGTGTCGCGGCGTGCTGCACGTTACGCTAGCCGCACTGCGCGTCGGGGGCTCGCAGACGCAGCTGCGCACTCGTCCTGATGATGAGCATCGGACATGCTCGAAACCCGGATCGACATAATCGACTCTAACGCGTGAGTATTGCCGGAAATACAACTGTTTAACATTGTGAAATTATCTGTTATCACTATCACCATCGTAATAAAAATTTTATATCCTAGTTTTTTTATTACATCCTCACAAATGTCTTTATCTAAATACAGATTTAGAATTTAGACGTTAGCGCAAAATTGTCTTGTCACGTTCTAAAATTGTATGCAATATTCTAATGTTTATATCTTGCTTTATTAAAACACAACGACTTTTTATTTATTATTCATTAATGATAACATGTGGTTCTACCACTAATGGCTAATAACAGTTTTCTGTCTACAGCCACGGGCCGGTCCTCTCGTAGTAGTACCACACTCTCACAGAAAATCGACGTCTGAACAGTGACCATTTTGCTGCTCGGCTTTGTTCGGTGAGGGAGAGAGCGGGAAGCCCAACTTTCTGGGTGGGTTTAGGATTTTTATTAGTAGGCAGCGGCGTAATTGTACCTTTGGTATTGCAAAGTCCATGGGCGCCAATAACTAACCATCAGGTGTATCACTTGCTCGTTTGCCACCAAAAGCAATAACAAAAAATATCTAGGTAAAGTGCTATTCGTGTCCCCCTTTCTTGCCCATAGGTGTCTTGTTTACCAATGCAAGAGAAAGAAAACTCGAAATGTAACCCTATCCTAACCCGTCAGTCTAGCGTGGTATAGTAGGTCAATTTTTCGCCTATATTCTTTGGAGGGAGGATTCTTTTATTATTCCTAGAAGTTTGGATCCCAACAGGATAAAGTATATGAGCTGATGATGATGTAAATGCTGAAGTGAATATGAAATAACAGTGTTTTACATATGCTTTCATGTTCTGCCAAAATTCCTACAGCAAACATTTAATATGACCTCATCGTTTTACTACAATCGACAACTTGACTTACTAACAAACCTGGCAAAATAAATTTTGTAAAATGCAAAATAAACTTGAGTAATAATAATAAATTTACATTTACAATAATGGTCACGTATTAGTAGCTGATTGCTAAATCTCAAAAAAAAACGAACAACTACCACAGATTAACAATAAAAAAAAACACTTATCATAATGCACAAAGCCATTGTTTAATTTAAATGAACGAATGAACTATTGAATGTAAACTGTTACCATAGACTATTACTTACGTGATAGCTATAATTTATTGTATTGTATTCATGTATTGTTTCATTGTTGACACTTTAATATTCGTAATTGTTTATGTTTGAGTGATTATATACATTAAGTGAAAGTTATTTAGACGCGCCAGGATAAATGAACCTTCAGATGAAAAGTGAAACATCAACTAGCGTCGTTGTGTGATGAAATATAAATACAGTTGTCACCTTAGGGTATATATTTGCTAAGGGGTCACCTAGTTAATGGGTAAGAGTACATTCTTCAAAACTTACAACCTAACTGAGATCGCTAATCTACTTGCAATGCGCAACGATTGAATAATTACGCTTACTCTTTACGATCACGCTTTCACGGTCTTATCTTTCTTGAAAATTCACATACCTGTTTAAACGTTACTAATAATATGAAAAAGGCTCTCCAGGAAAAGTTATTCTGCCTGAGGATTAAAAAGTTAGTCAACAAAATCTACAGTAACGCGAGTAAAGCTGTGGTCATAACCAATATTGAATAATTTGGTAAAATCTAACGATAACACTTTACATACATTCTCTACCTACGCTAAGTGAAGTGTGGGTATCAAAGATATATATAATAAAAGTTTTTATGACACTATTAACGTCAGATATATAATTAATCACGCGATATAATGATGTACGGTAGCCTAATATTCCTCGATCAGCATCCTTAGTTAAAACTATAGATAATATAAACTCATTTGTCATAGATAAAATGACACTTCATCTAATTTATGTATAATGTATCTGTTATTGAAATACGTGGCAACATTTTGATATAAGTAAATGAATGAGTTGTGGCGGGAACGTGAAATGTCATCTGGCCCTCTTAAATTACATTCAATATTTTAATATTTTATTGCATTATATTGAATAATATTGTTGGTATTTTATCTATTGTCATACAGGGAAAGTATAGTATACATAACAATGTTTTACAATATATTTTTAAGTTGTATCAAAATTTAATTAGGTTATGAAGAAAATTGTAGGAATTTGAAAACGTCATGTGGTGCTCTTGTATTATATTCGATATCTTAGTGTTTTAACGTATTATATTAGATAATTTTGATGGCATTTTATGTAATGTGATGTGGCGGGTTTACTGTGATGTAGTGAATATCATATAAAAGTGCTTTACAACTTTTTCGTTTTCCATCAAAATTCCCACAAGATACCATTAACAGTGTGGCCATAGCACTGTTAATGGCGACAATTTGACTTAGACAATTACGAACTTGAAAGACTAAAAACGTGAAAATATTTATAACTTGACACTGGCACCAATAGCTCGTATATGTAGCTGATTGCCAATATATAAGAAGAAGAAGAAGAAGAAAATTGTATCAGGTTTGATTATATTTAGATTGTTAAGCTAACTCCCACTAGGTGGACAGGCGACATTTTTAAAGTCGCGGAAAGCGGTCAGATGTAGGTGGCACAGGATCGTTCTGATAGGCGTTGCCGTGGGGAGGCCTATTTCCAACAGTGGATGGCTACTGGTTGTTAGATATCCATCTATATAACGATATAGCCTATCGAAAAACTTTATATACATGGTTATGAATAATATTACAAAAAAGTAAATTTATTAAAAAGTGACGTTTTGAAAAGTATTTTATTTAGGTATATAGTTCTCGTTACCTCTACCTTCTACAATTGTGTATTAATACTTAAGAGTTCTTTTAACAACTTTTGCATTATGGAATACATTCTTATATAGTTAAATAAACAAAGAGAAATAATACTAGATTCGGAATAATTGTTTTGGAACAAACAATTGTCCTACGATGAAATGATATCAGAGATTTTTTTTCTTGTGTACCTACCTACCCTTCCACCGGATAATGATATTTCAGCAAGCGACCGTGTTTTAAAGCTCCTGTCATCGATTATTATTCAGACAGTTAGTCAGGTCTCACTCTATCTTCGAGGTTCAGACAAATATACCTACATATAAAGTATCATTAGATTCTGCTCATTCCCTTAAATTTTTTTCAGTTTCTCTGACCAGCAATGAATGACAAATGTATTTATTTATGATAGCTAAAATTATCAAATTTTAATCTTCATAATTAAAAAGCATAACTATCTGTCTATCTTAAATATCTTTAAACGCGATTATTGTATAGTTATACACATATTTGTATATATGATTGGGGTAAAATTTAGTAAGCAAAAAGTTTTGGAGGCGATAAATTGACCTAACTAGATTTCATCAGTAGAAAATATCGTTTTGTGAATGTATTCAGCCGATGACAATATATAATTAGAATATATAGGTAAATATGGCCATTTTCATCAGGCAAAGAGATAGACGGTGCGGGCGACGTGGGACCGGGCCATAGCCTATCAAAAAAAAAAGGCAAAGAGATAGGTCAGTTGGGAAATCGATCAGTTTAGTACAAAGAGATCCCCTTCAATCATTGGTTTTACCTATTGTAATATCTAACTCTTATTCAATTTTCATTTTTTATTAGTTGGGCAATTATTTTATAATATACGAGTGATAACATATTTTAGAAGAAAATGCTATAAATATTTTATATTGTAGGTAAGCACGTTAATATTTAAATAATAGATCCAGTAGATTAATTGATACCGTTAAGCCAGGCATTTTTTATTCTTTTATGACCATCACATTTTTGTAAGAAATTCTCATATGTTTGTTGGAAATTCGGAGGGAATATGAATGTGTGATGTGGCGATTATATAAATATTTTTAATGTTTTAAATCATTTTGATGATATTTTATGCAATTTAGAATAACTTTAAGTTATAGTTATAGGCTTTTCGTTTATTTTTGTTTTCTATCAAAATCTTTAAAGAGACTATTATAAAAGGTGACGATTTGACCTGCTGACGGACAGTGATTTTAAATAAAATAATGACAATTCAAGACTCAGTATACCTTTGTAACCATGCCATAAAATTTCTTAGAAAATCGTATGTGTGTTATCTATTATAAAACACTATATTTATTTATTATTACTTATTACAAAGCATAAATAATAATATTCTAAATTCAAAACTGCGAGACAATGCTAGAAATGCGTTCCGAAGTCGTGTGTTGGTGGCATCACAACCGATTACGTTCTAATGGACAAGCGCTGTTTGTGTTCGGAACTGATAACGCTTGCTCGATACGCGCGGCGCCATGCCACTGATTTTATTATAGTGAAACAAATAAAAAAAAACGATTGGCCAAGCACTCACGGCCAATGTTCGTGATCTACTGTCTGATATAGAATTTTATTTCGCCCTTGTAATCAGTTTTGATTGTGGTTTTTGAACGTATTGTTATAGCGATACCTTAGTTTATAACTTGTTTCTTTTTAAAATAATTATTAATTTTGGATTAATCATCATTTTCCTACTCTTATCCCAATTACTTGGGGTCGATACAATATGTACTCTTCTTTCATAGTACATATTGTATAAGTTATTAGCAATAGTTTTATGACCGGCAGCCTGCCAGACGTCAACCCTCCTTGGGAATGTAATTGTTGACCAAACGGCATCAGGTGTAGTCGGCCCAAGTCGTTTTAAGGCTCTTAGTCGTCTTTTACGACATCCGCGAGCAAAGTAAGGGTTGTTAGTATTCGTAGCCGTTACGACACAGCTATTTGGATTAATGAGAAAGATAAATGATGTTTTTAGAACAGATATTCCTTATCATATTATGATTAACCATATATTGGAATATCTTTATAAGAGAAAAAGGGCATAAAACATAGGATTTGCAAAGTCTTACGTCTTAAGTGGTCGCTTGCGTCTGCTGTCTTACCTTGCTTATGTCACTGCTAGAAGTAACTATCATTTACAAACTAAATCAAACTTCACATTCTATTCCAAATTAATTTAATAATCTATAACTGGATCGGAATATGACCGCAAGCTGACCAACACTGTTTCCCGTAGGAAACTCAGCGAACTTGACATTTTTAAGTTACTTTTTTAAATTATATTTTATATAACATGTTTAGTAAGTATTAATTTTAGCGTGATGCTCTTCGAACCAGGATAAATATATTTCTATTATTAACATAAAATACAAATAACAATATGGATGGACCAGATATGTGACACTTTATCACGGATTAACTACTACAGCAGCTATCACTCCCCTACAGAACACTATGTTAACAAATAAAAAGAGCTTGAGTATTCTCAATCCTCCTTTTACTACCACACACTGCTAAATTTCTTGCCATAACGCAGGCTTATGTGCAGTAGCGGTGTTAGGGTAGGGCGAGGTTGGGCGACCGCCCAGGGCGCCGGGTAAAAAAGGGCGCCGCAGGCCATTCTCATAGTTCGAGGTCTACTTAGTCGTAAAGTCTTGAATTGCAGTTGGAGGGCGCTGTAAAAATCTCGCCCAGGGTGCTGGTAGTGTTAAAACCGGCACTGCTTATGTGTATACCTAATAGAACCATACAATTCATGAGATTTGTTATTCTAGCAATTCAAAATTCAGTCAATCGTTTTAATGATCAAACTTTTTGAAAACATAGCCACACTATCATTTCTTAGAGTTAAGGGGCGTCTATTAGTTACGTGAGGTATTCAGGGGAAGGGGAGGGGTCGACCCGATTCTTACTATATCTCACTTGGGAGAGAGAATTTTTTTTAGCAGAACATGGTGTAAAACTGGGTGAAAGTTAAATTAAATTAAAGTAAAAAACCTTTATACCCCAAGTACAAGTTTTGAAAACCTCACGTGATATTAAAGAAGGGGGTGCAGGGATCGAGAAAAATCTTATAACATCTCACCAAATGGGGCGCTATAAAATATATTTCAATGAACGTGAACGTATTTGAAAGCTATTTCAATGAGATGCGCATTTAAAACTAATATATTTTTCAACTTCTCTATTTAATTTTATTAATAAGATATTGGACTTTTGGCGGGAATCTAAAACGTCATGTGGTGCTCTTGTATTATATTCGATATCTTAGTGTTTTAACGTGTTATATTAGATAATTTTTATGGTATTTTATGTAATATGATGTGACAGAACAGCTGGGATGTAGTGAATATCATATAAAAGTGCTTTACAACGTTTTCGTTTTCCATCAAAATTCCTACAACATACCATTAACAGTGTCACCATAGCAGTGTTGATGGCGACAATTCGACTGACTGACAGACAATGACTAACCTGAAGAGATTAAGAACGTGAAGATAATTATAACTCGACACTGGCAAAAATGGCTCGTATAAGTAGCTGATTGCCAATACATAAAAAGAAGAAGAAGAAGAAGATATTGTAAATATTAGAATCTAAGATGAATTTATTCAAATATATATTATAAATAACAATTTTCTGGATCATATTAAAGCATATTACAATTGTAGTAAATTTTATTCGCACATTAAATAAAAAAAATATATAAAGAACACAAGATGACTTGAATCTTATGACGTCATAATTAATTAATCATATATTTTTTATGATCCGTGTGGTGACGGAGTTAGAATACAATTCACCACCCCCTATCTTACTCGTGGGTGATCGTTAGAGACGACTAAAGGATATAAAACGCATATAACATCTATGCAAGAGAAGGAAAACTCGAAACAAAACCCATAGGTATACCAACACGTCTGACCAGCGCGGTATAGTAGGTTAATTTCCCTCCCATTATGGAGGAGGCCCGAGCCCAGCTGTGGGACATATATGGGCTATGATGATGATATTATTTTACATTCAATTTTAATGAATTTTAGCGGAAACGTGAACTTTCATAGATATACTATTCAACAGTAATGTTAAAATGTATTGTAATAATAATTTTTTTTGTAATTTTGTGTTTGACAGCATAAAAAATTGAATAATTGAGCATTAAATCTTTATTAAAGCATGGCTATAGTTTGCTAAAATATAATGGTTTGATTTACTGTTAGACTTAAGTGATTTGTAAGAAATAAAGTATTATTTTATTAACTACTAGCTTCTGCCCGCGGCTTCGCCCGCGTAAAAGGTTACTTTCCTAAAGTTTTTGATCCCCTATTTTTATTTTTGACCGTCGGTAATACAGTGCAACGGTATTACAATACTCAGGGTTGGCACTTCATTACTGGACTGCTAGATGGCGTTGAAGAAGCTAGATTTTGAGATTTTTTGACAAACAATTTTTTTATTTTTCATATAAAAATTTTGATTTTTTTTAATAAAAAGTATCCTATGTTACTTTTAATACCTCCAAGAATATGTGTACAATGTTTCATGATGATCGGTTGAGTAGTTTTAGCGTGGAAGCGTAACAAACAAACTTACATTCACATTTATATATTAGTAGGGACTAGGCATATTGCCATTTTTAGCAATTTAAAAAAAATATCAATTCCTATTTCAAAACATACGCATACAAAAGACATTCAAGATTCGGTCGATTTGGCCGATGTCTCTTTGTATTAACCGGCCATGTTAATGGGTGCTTATCTCAAGCTTCTTGTTTTTGTTCTCTTGCGTATTATTAAAAGTCGAGTTATCTCCTAACGAGGGGCGACGTCTAGAACACAATGTTGATACGATTTGACTCTCACTTGATTAATTTACTAGCTAATGCGTCTCGCAGTGTAAGTAAAAGGATTTGTTTCTATTTTCTTTCTTTTTTCTGGGATACATCAAATAGTTAACAGTTATTAGTGAGTGATAGAAGAAAGGCATATCGCCTTTAAAATAGAAAATGATTGTGACACTATTTTGTTTTAATTTTTTTTTTTAAATACCTACTATATATACTTTGAGATCTTTAAATTTAATTTCTACTATAATAATAAATTAATTAATGAACTGAAAATATGGCAACTGAGTACACTCATTATAAATATTTCTAGGTACTTTACTAATTAAACTAAGTGTAGTAAAAGTATACCTTTTTCCTTGTGTAGTAAATAATCTTTGGTTCAAAACTTAGTTTTATAGACCGACTAACAAAGTCTTGTACCTAACTGTGCAAAGTGACTAATAAACAATAAAAAAAGTGTGTGTGTCAGCTTCGACGCACGACTGGAGTTTACTCCTTAAGTAGGTACGATTGTTATTTACATTTATTAATACTGTTTAGTGAAGTATTATCTCACGTCAGAAAGTAAAAGGTGCGCAGAATAGGTTGCGCACCAAAAACGTAACGAGGTCGTTCGATCACTAGATTTTACTCCTCAAATTTTTCTCATACCGGGCGCCTTATATGAAAATCGATTCTTAAGGAGTAAACTCCAATAATAATAATTCTAGTATAGTAATCGCACATAATTATATCTGTATTACTAATAATCTTGACCACTCATATTCACATTAATCGTACCTACTCATATTCATACGTAGAAACACTCACATTAATCTTGAGTTCAAAATATAGTTTTGTAGACAGTCTAGCAAAGTCTGCGCATTACTGTGCAAAGTGACTAATAAATAAATGTAAAAAATAATAATAATTCTAATATATATGAAATAAAACTACTTTTAAATTACTTTAATTTTTATTTCCCGAGCGACGTTCCGAACACTTTACAATGATCATGATCACTGTAAAGTGTTCGAAACGTCGGGCAATTAAAAATCAAATACAAACGCGATAGAACCCGTAAATGTAATTTTATTTCAAATGTAAATAAATACATACATATCATCACGCCATATCCCTTGCAGGGTAGGCAGAGAGAACAGAGTGCCAGAGAACTCTATCTCTGCATACTTCACTCGCTTCCTCAACATTCATAATTCTCTTCACACACGCTCGCCGGTTTCGGAGACTCTTGACTCCACCTTCCTTCAGTACATGACCGATCTGGTCTAGGTAGGTTAGTCTCGGTCTCCCTCGGTACCTACATCCTTCCACTTTCGCATTGTATATCTTCTTAACCAGACGTTCGTTCAACATTCGTTCCACATGTGCGAACCATCGGAGCATACCCTTTCGCATCTTTACACCAATACTCTCTTTCATACCTACTCGCTCTCTTACGTCGTCGTTACGAATGCGGTCGGTCAGCCTAACTCCACAGATTTTCTGCAGAGATCGCATTTCGACCGCATTAATTTCGGTCATCGGTTCCATCTCGGCTAAATCCACATCCAAGATATACAAATTCATCCACTTGCTCTAGTACATCATTACCTATTGTTACTCTTACATCTGTTCTGGTTTTATCTCTTTCAAAGACCATTATTTTGGTTTTGCTCACATTCACGCGTAGACCCCTTTTCTTACAATCTTCTGTCATTGTGTCGACTAGGGTCTGCAGGTCAGTCGCTGACTGTGCCAGCAGGACTGCATCATCTGCATAAAGCAGAGCAGTGACCACTGAGTCGCCCATCTGGACTCCCACATTCATATCGTTCAACCTTTGGAGACATTTATCCAGATATATGATAAACAGCCTGGCTGACAGAACGCACCCCTTTTTTTTTTTTTTTTTTTTTTTTGTGGGCTATGGGTGCGTCTCGCCCCGCTGAATCGGTCCGGGGTGACGGAAAGGCGGCGCGTGACCCCATAGACCCACCGTAAAACCTTCTCTCTTCGCCGTGCGAGCGGACCACCGGTACTCGATTTTAACTTCGGTGGCCCGCCCGGCGGTTTACCCTTGCGGGTTCCTCTCGTCGACGCCCCGACAGATTTCGCCGTCGGGGCGTCGCCCTCACGCGGTGGCCTCACGTCGGGTGACCGGACAATTCCCCGGTCCGATCACCCGAGGCCTCGGTTAGGGCGGCATCAGGCGCAGGTATTCGCGCCTGCGCCGCCCCGGCCGCTGACGGCGGCCCGGGTCGCGGGATTCCTCCCGGACTCGTTCCGCCGCCTCCTTCTGCGAGATGACAGCCTCGCAGAAGGCGGCGACCGCGTCCCAGTTCCTGACGCTGTCGACCATCGCTCTCGCGACAGCCGGCAGCGTCAGGTCGGCACCGATAACAGCGACGAGGTCACGGCGCTGCCGGTCAAAGCCCGGACACGCCTCCAGCGTGTGTTGCGCCGTGTCCTCGTCACTGCTGCAATGGTGGCAGAACGAAGTCCACTCCCTACACGCGACCGTGTGCAGGTAAAAGCCGAAGCATCCGTGCCCCGACAACACCTGCACCAGTCGAAAGGAGAGGACTCCGTGCCGCCGCTCCATCCACTCCATCAATACGGGCCGGAGAGCCTCGACGGTGACGACACCGTGTCTAGGCCTCTCCAGCCGCGTAGCCCAACGGGCGATGACGTCTCGGCGGGCGTCCTCGCGCCAGGTGGCTATCTCGCTCAGCGATGGGGAGCCACCTTCGTCGCGCAGTGAGGTCACCCGCCGGTAGAGGTCGGAGAGCATCTCCGCCTCTAGGTCCCACGGGGGTGTCCCGGCCAGTAGGCATGCCGCCTCGGTCGATACCGTGCGGTACCCGCGAATGGCTCTGACCGCCATGACTCTCTGGGGTCTCCACAGAACAGCCCTGAGCTGGACGTTCAGAGCCCTCGCCCACACGGGTGCGCCGTACATGGCCGACAGAACGCACCCCTGCTTAACGCCGATATTGACGTCAAACCAAGGCGACATTCCATCATCCAGCCGCACACAGGCTCTACAGCCCATGTAACTAGACTGCACAGCCTGTAGCAGTTTACCGTTAATACCATACTCCGGTAAAATGTCCCAAAGTTCCTTTCGTACAACCGTGTCAAATGCTCTCTCCAGATCCACAAAACTGCAGAAAACCCTCTGACCTAGAGCCAGATGCTTCTCCACAAATGTAAATACTTGCGTAAAAATTAGAAATCAATTCTAATATAGTAAATTTAACATAATAATATCTGTCTTACTCTATCTCATCACTCTATCTATCTCATCATCTTATTCACTTCAGATAAGATTTCATGTAATTATTTATCATACCTAATAAGAACGTAATCGTTAATGTATACTCTGTGACCACATAATCTAAGCTCATTTGAAAATGCTCACATGTTAACATATATTTCAAAAGAACGTGCAGCAGACTTAATAAACGAGCAAACTATTCAATTATACACTCATTTGCAAAAAAAACGGGCACCTAAGCAATGAACCATTTCAAATGTTAATATTTCTTTGTTTGATAATTATAGGTAGTTTTATCCACACAATTTGGTAAATTAATAAGAAAATAATCGTTTTCATCAGTATTTCATAAAATTTAGATACAATTTATGGGAAATAATGCTAAACCTCGCTAGTAGTGTATATTCGCTAGTAGTGCATATGCTCATGAAGTAAAAATAAAAAAGTTTTTTTGTTTGTTTTTCTTTAATAAAGTAAAAGCAGATAAATGTTTAGTATCGAGTGTGACCCCCTCTAGCTAAAATCACAGCTTGAATTCGTCTGGGCATGCTAGCGAGTATATCCCGGATACTTGCTTGCGGAATACGTTCCCACTCCGCAGTAATCACATTCTTCAGCTCTCTGATGGTCTGCGGAGCCGGGTGTACTGATCTCACACGCCGTTTCAGAACGTCCCAGACATGCTCTATGGGATTGAGGTCGGGACTTCGAGCTGGCCAATCCAAACGACGAATGCCGACCTCTTGCACATACGCATTAACATCGCGGGATCGGTGGGCGCGAGCATTGTCGTCCATAAAAATCGAGTCTTCACCTAGAGCGGCCAATGCGGGTTGTGCATGAGAAATTAGAACTTCCGTTATGTATCGATGCCCAGTCAGTGAGCCGTTTTCAATGAAGACTAACTCTGTACGATCCATTGAATTTATTCCTGCCCAAAACATAACAGAGCCCCCACCATAAGGTGTGATTTCTTCGAAACATGCCTCTGCAAAGCGTTCTCCTTGTCTTCTTAGCACTCGCCGACGTCGATCTTCACCGAACAGAGATATCCTGGCTTCATCAGAGAACAAAACCCTATTCCAATCGTCTTGAGTCCATGATTCACAATTTCTAGCGAACCTAAGCCTGTGAACTCTGTGCTCACGGAGTAATTTGGGGCCGCGGGCCGGGCGGTGACTGCGTATATTGGCAGCGAGAAGCCTCCTCCTGACCGTCCATAGACTAATATGCACATTTCTTACTTCTTGGAGGTTGTTCTTAAGATCCACATACGAAGATTTGCGATTTCTCAATGCGCGACTCACAAGAAAACGATCATCCCGTGGTTGGGTACATGGTTTTCTTGCAGAACCAGGCCTTCTCTCGACGGAACCAGTCTCCTGATATCGCTGCCAGGTCCTTTGGACTGTCGAGCGACTAACATTTAGCCTCCTAGCCACGAAACATTGGCTGCAACCCTCTTCAAGCAGCGCGATAATTTTGGTAGCTTTTACCACTTTATCTACCATTTTTGATACAGCCAAACAGCATTAAATAAAGCTTTGACAGTCAAGGATATGAAATTAATCGATAAAAATTGAATAAAAGTTATGAAAGTCGATGTTAACTTCTGGAACTTTGCGCCAAAAATGTAGGATAAAAAGGGGTTTTCTGTAAAAATGAACATCAAATGAAAAATTGAATTTAGAACGTACTTTTTTAAATACCACAGCATTTTTAAAACCGGCCAGTAACGTGTACAAACGATTGAAACCTTTTTGGTATTGTATCTTTTTAAATATGAATGAAAATCAAAACCGCCCGTTTTTTTTGCAAATGAGTTTATATAGTGTGGGTAATCATAGCGTGCAAAGCGCGAAAGATTATGAATCACAATCTAGTGTCGCGTTTCATACTGTATAGCCATGTCTTTTTCCTCTTCATCATTTTCCTACTCTTACCCCAATTATTTAGGGTTGACGATTACGTCATTATATTATATAATATGTTATATATTCCGTGTGGTGACGGAGTAAGAAATCACCAGCCTTATCTTACCCGTTGGTGTTTTTAAAAGACGACTAAGGGATAAAATATGTATATAATATGTGGTGCAGTAGGTCAGTTTCCCTCTTAGTAGAGGAGACTCGTGCCCAACAGTGGGATATGTGTAAGCTGAGATGATAACGATGATGATGACGTAATATGTACTCCACTTCCATACCTACATATAACAATAATTATTGGCACTAGTTTTATAACTGGACGCCTGCCTCGTGTCAACCCTTGTTGGTAAAGTAATAGTTGACCAAATCAAGTGGATTTGGCCTAGGTAGATACAATGCTCTTTGTCGCCTTTTACAACATCCACGAGCGAAGTAAGGGTATTCGTAGCAGCATTGTTTATGTAGATTATTATTTCCTCTATAGAGTGATAAATTATGTTCTTACCGTCATTACAATAAGCATCGACTGGTCACGTGTAATTACATTTTGAAAATATATTGTGTAGTACCTACCTAAAACTAAAAACAAGATGGTCAAAAGGAGCGATAAAATATATATAAACTAACTGCAGTTTTAGTTTTTATCTCATCAAAATTACAACAGTTCGATACCTAAGTGTAAACCTGAAATTTATAATTGAACATTAAATAAATTAAGAATTTGTAAAACAATATTGTATCTAATAAAAAATAAACATTATGAATTACAGTACCGGTTAAAATATATATATATTTTTTTTAATGGCGTTTACAAGATTTCGCCAATAACTAGCTATAAATATCTTCAGTCTTTCATGTTAGTCATAGTCTAAGTCAAATTGTCGCCATCAACAGTGCTATGGCCACACTGTTGATGGTATCTTGTTGGAATTTTAATGGAAAATGAAAACGTTGTAAAACACTAAGATGTCTAGCTTTTTTTTGGTCCTGTTCGTCCTATTCGGACAGGCAAAGGGAACAAAGTCCAAACAGCCAATGTCTGGTTTAAAAATCAATAATAGAAATACAACCAAAGAGATACGACATCTTTTTAAAATACCAACACATTAATACGATGTTAACCGGCCAAAGGAATTTTGGGTCCAGCCGCACTTTAACGTATTTGTGAAAGGACATTTGAAATAAAAGACTCATTTAAAAGATTACGATAACGCACATTCGATTTATTGTTTAGCTCTAGATATATTTTAATACTGGGTTAGTTTTTGAACTAAAAACACCGATAGGAATGCGTCTGGCGTTCGCTGATGAGATAATCTCTCTCGCTACGGCAAAGTTACATTTTTATACTGTGTATAAATACATACATGTATATATTAGGGGAAAGAAAAATGTCATATCGTGCTCTTATATTATATTCAATATTTTAGTGTTTTACCGTGTTATATTAAGTAGATAATTTTGATGGAATTTTATGTAATTTGATGCATAATAACTACCTACTAAAGTGACTATGATATGACAGTGCCTTACATACGTTTTCGTTTTCCACCAAAAGTCGCGAAAGATACCTTTAATAATGTGACCATGGCACTGTTAATGGCGACAATTTGACTTACTGACTGAAAATAAGTTTAAATGAAATTAATTTATAAACAAAGATTTGGCTTAAAAGTCTTAGTAACCAAGCTATAAACCCTAGAAAAAAATGTGTAATATATTATTTTGTATTGTTTACAATTTATACATATCTCACTGCTAAGCCCGAGACGCTTTCATGATTGAATCATATGGTTATACGCACATTATAGGCCGTAAGGTTAGTATATGGTTTTTTTTTAATGAACACCACCCTTTTTTTTTTTTTTTTTATTGGTGGATTATGGATGCGTCTCGCCCCGCCAAATCGGTCCGGGGTGACGGAACGGCGGCGCGTGACCCCATAGACCCACCATAAAACTCCTCTCTCTTCGACGTGCGAGCGGACCACCGGTACCCGATCTTTGTCTTCGGTGGAGAGAACACCAACCTGCACTAATGAAATATTCCTTGTATTGTGGGGGACTTTACAAACATGCAATTAACGCGGATAAATTACACCCAGAGTCAAAACAACACTTTGTAGATCGCACAAAGTATTGCCCTGCGTGGAAATCGAGTACAAAGCACTGGCACCGAAGGTCGGTATCTTAACCACTACGCCATCTGTACAGTATTAATTAGAAGTAAACTTGAGAATTCATGATTAGCAATCACATGTAAATGCATTAATAACCGCGAATAGGTGATGATAATCGCGAATCAAGCAGCACTAGAGTAGACGACTTCTTATTAGCTAGATGGTAGAAACAGTAAATGTCATGGAAGTCTATTAAAACCAACGGAACTATACATTAAAAATAACAGTACTGTAAGGTGTATCTGATTCTAGTAGGTATGTGTATAAGATGGATGGATGAAATCATAAATGATAAAACTAATAACAAGTCTTTGGTAATAAGTCATGACAAATAAAGAGCGCTAAAAAGCAATGTATTAGTTGAAAAAAAAGCTTGGGCTGTTTAGGTTCAAACCTATGTACATGATATAATAGTGGTAGGACCACGCAGTTAATAATTCTCTGTCTACAGCCGTGGGACGGACCGTCCGGGGTGGTACCACACTCTTGCAGTAGATCGACGTCTGAGTAATGATAATGTGCCATTGGACTTCGTTCGGTGAGCGAGAGAGCCGGAAGATCAACTGGGTGGAGTTTTTATTGAGTTTGTATTGGTAGGCAGCAAACTAGCTATACCCTTGGTATTGCAAAGATGTGCATTCATCAGGTGTGCTGCATGCTCGTTTGTCACCATAAGCAATAAAATAAAAAAAAATATAGTTAGTTAAAAAAAAACATTTAAAATTAATAGACATCATGGATAACTGGTTCAGCGTTATCTATGCGCACATGACACAAGAATATAAAGCATAAACAACTAATGCTGCCATAAATTAAAAGGTTCAGTGTTGCCAGTTGAAAGCACTTAGAAAACACGTGTACCTCAATTGATTGAACGATTCTAATCAATTTATGTTAATCGATACTTTCAATATAATTGATTAAGAGCTATAATGCTTCATTATATATTTATCCCGTGTAATTTGATAAAAATAATCGTTACGAACTAGTTACACTTATTTGTACGAGCAATAGAATACAAATAGCGGTTTAATAGTCGTGATCATGACTACTTTTATAATTTCGAATAGCCAAGATGGAGGTCCGACGTTAAGAACATTTTTAAATGTTGTAACATTATCGTTAATGTTTAGGATGGTAAATGAAGGTTTATCAATGGATAAATCATTCTCTCGTACGTAAAGAAACCAAATAACAAATCTGATATTTAACAAAGTTTTCAATGTAACCGTATCAAAATAACGGTGGTTAATATCAAGCAAAATATTGTAAATTCATAAGCAAATATGAAATCTGTATGGATATTTAAAACGAGATGGAAACTCAAGTAACTTAAAACTCGAATGTTGCATTCTTTTTATTTGGCGACGAATTTCATGAATAATATTGAAGGAATAAAACATGAGAAAATTTTCATGTAGCAGAGAATAATACCTATCTTCGACAGAGAATTGAGGCCTCTTATCAGGCAGGTTTCATGATGACTTTCACATGCATTACGCTAGCCAAACGCTTAGTTTTATTTACACAAACTAAACTTCTTTCCCTTGCAGTGATATTGCATGTCCATGTGCCTTTTATCATATAAAACTTCATAAATAGTTAAGCATTTTAAGTATCTATCTCTCAGGCCGAGTAACACGAATTCTATCATCACTTAGAACGATCATCATCATTGTGCGATCTATAAATACTCGTAATTGTTCTAAGTTTAGTTGTAATTTATATCCCTTAAATGTGTGAATGAAAAGTTCCCCGCAATAGAAGTATTCTAAATGCTTCATCTTAAAAAAATACACACAGATAAAAATAGTATTTTAATCAGTCTCAATACAATCGTTGGATATGATTACATACCTCCATTTAGTCCGTCGATTCTGAAACCAGGTTTTGACTTGGGCATCAGTCATTTTCAGGGTCTTCGCTAGAGATGCTCTCTCAGCGGACGCAAGATACTTCTGTTTGTGAAACCTTTTCTCCAATTCGGCGATTTGAAGTCTTGTGAAGGAGGTGCGAGGCTTCTTGCGTTTTGGAGGAGTCCGATTCTGATAAGGATGACCGATCCGCCTCGTAATTGGGAATGACGCTGGAAATAATAAATTTATTAATTTCTGATTTCTTATATTACAAATTGAGGTTACAATATAGTCCAGAATGACTTAAAAGGAAATGAAGACCTAACCAGGTCCCTGTGGGGTGTTTTTTTTCGTTGCGATAGTTATTTATATTATAGTTTGATGATTACTTAAGATTTATATTTACGATTTTTTTATGGGAGGCATTGAAATATTCATCCTCAACTTTTTAATGTAATGAATACTTTTCGAGAAAAAGAGCTTAAGCGTCAGTTTTATCGCTTACTTACATTTACATTACAATTTTCACTTGTCCAGCGGACTTTGGCTGAGTAGTAGCGCAATTAAGCTAATATAGCCATTAAAGCAACAAGTCGAACGGACTTTTGGCGGGAATCTCAAAACGTCATGTGGTGGTCTTGTATTATATTCGATATCTTAGTGTTTTAACTTGTTTTGTATCAGGTAATTTTAATGACATTTTATGTAGTGTGATGCGGTGGAACAGCTGGTGCTGTAGGGAATATGACATAAAAGTGCTTTACAATGTTTTCGTTTTCCACCAAAATTTCCAGAAGATACCATTAACAGTGTGGCCCTATAGCACTGTTGATGGCAACAACTTAACTTTCTGACGGAGAATGACTATCTTGAAGAGTCTAAAGACGTGAAGAAAATTATAACTTGACACTGGCAACAATGGCTCGTAAAAGTAGTTGATTGCCAACACATTAACTGGAGAAGAAGAAGAGAGCAAGAAGTCGATTTTTTTAACGGAAAGGGAAAAGGGTCATTTCATTCGATAACCATATTGAGGGATTGTGAACAATATGTAATCCGCCATTTTGAAAATGCTGCCATTTCTACTGTCATCATTCTTAAAGCTATGTACCGAATATTAGATCATAGTATCAACAGGAAATGGGTAAATTATCAATTACTAAATTTAACTCAAATAAATAACAAACAGGTCACGCTAAATAAAATCGTTTAAAAATGGGCAGTCATAAGACATTTTAATGTCGGGTAGTGGAGAAATACTACTGACAGATTTGATTCCGATACTGCAGAGGTTTCAACAAATGGAAGCAGAGCGAAAGATGATAATATACAATTAAAATTAGAACAATAACATTTCGAGACACTGTAATACAATGTTCTTGAATAAATGTTTAAGAACTCGATTAAAGTGCTCTCGTAATAGGTTTATTCAAATTCAACCACGCAACTGTACTTACCTATCAACTGAAACCATCGTGTAATTACAACTATTATTAATCTTAAACGTATATTTAAATCTTATCTTTATAATTGAAATCACGACGGTAATAGTGGCAACAATAATCCTATAATTCAAGTCATTACCTACTATATAACTCCATAAATAAGTAAAAATTCTCATTAAAACACCAAGCCTTGATTGTTTGTGTATATTCGTATATTCACTACGTCTAAAAACACATATTATTATAGAAACATGTGATTACAACTTAATCAAACTTATAATTGAATATGAAATTGTATTTTTATAAATGTTCATAGGAACTTGATTTAAAATACTGACAATGTAATAAACCGCAAGTTATTCATAACTTTAAAAAGGAAGCAGTCGTTACAAATCGTTTCAAAGTAGCTCTTGCACGCTCTCTTTTCAAAATTACATTCAAGATGGCGATCGTAATCATGTTTTAAAAATTCGAAGTTCAATAAATTACTATTTAAATGGCGCGTTGCGATTGGTCGGGCGATTGGTAATGGCCAACGTTTTCCGTAATAGATCGATTTGCATTAAATGATCCGTGGGATGAGATCATGTCGTTTATAACTATATTGTTTTCAATGTCATGTCTACATTATTGTACAATCAACATAATAACGTATTTATGTCCATTTACTTGTACAATTTTATAATAATGTTTCTATATATTTACTGGTCCGTAAATAATAATGGCTATTATTATAAAAAATAAATTTAACTTTAATATCAACATCCTAAGTTATTAAAAAAGTAATAGCTGTAGCAGATTGTATACCAATTTATTCTTACCACAATATTAGGTTCTGAATTTTTATAGTGAAGTACCTATTATTTTGCCCAGGATTGCATGTATCTATATCTACAAAATATCTACTACAATCATCAAATGTAGGTCCTATATATTTAAGGCCATATGGCTTATAATTATTTCTATATAGAAACATTAAATTTTAAATGTAAAATGTCAATAGTCGTTAAATATTCTAATTGCAGTACACTATCTAAAAATTACAGCCATTTCATTATCTATGTTTTAAAAATTAAAACATCCAACTAAGATACAACCTTTTAAAGAGCTTTGAACAACTAGCTACTTCAAACAAATTACTATATGTACCTTTACCTTACCTATTAAAAAAAAATAGTAGGTACATTAATATTTTTCAAATATAGAATCGTATTAAACAGCTTGTTCTCATTGGTCGCCCGACAAACGTAATGGCCACCTCACGTGACTACAAATTATGATGTAGCAATTGCTTGGGAGTACTTAGCTTAGTAGATTAACATTATTGGTGACTTGCTCCCTTCGTCATTAACTTTTAAAGATAGGCTGAGTTCTTCGGTTCTATACATTTCCATTAGCACAAAATAGGCCTCTTTTCATGTGACAATGTAATAAGTATTAAATAGGTACCTATATTGATATTAATCGGACTTTTGGCGGGAATCTAAAACGTCATGTTGTGCTCTTGTATTATATTCGATATCTTAGTGTTTTGACGTGTTATATTAGATAATTTTGATGGCATTTTATGTAATGTGATGTGATAGAACTGCTGAGATGTAGGGAATATCATATAAAAGTGCTTTACAACGTTTTCGTTTTCCATCAAAATTCCCACACGATACACACACTGTGCTATGTGCAGTGCTATGGCAACATTAAAAATGTGGCCATAGCACTGTTAATGGTGACAGTTGGACTTACTGACGGATAATAACTAACCTGAAGAGACTAATAAAGTGAAGATTATTATAACTCGACACTGGCAACAATGGCTCGTATAAGTAGCTGATTGCCAATACTTAAAAAGAAGAAGAAGAAATATGGGTATATTTTTTTATTTTATTAGATAGCCATTACGTTTTCATGGAAACGTCATATTGAAAAGACATTTAGTCTTTACTTAACTAAGAAATAGTGACGTCTTTTTTAGCCCATCCAAGAGAAACCATTGCTAGAAGACTTGATCAACTGTCACAAATAATACATAGATATATATTCTTTTTAATTTTGACTCTCGACTTTGACATTGGCAAAATCATCAGTCGTCGATGGAGCCAAACATATTAAAAAATTAAACTGTACTTGTCTTTACTTATGACGGTCTTAAATTATATCTCCGTTTGGTGAGTATTAAGAATACAATTCACCACCACCTATTTTGCCGTGAGTTTCGTAAAAGATTACTAAGGGATACGTACATATAAAAGATATATACAGATAGATACATATAATATATGAGAGAATAATATAAGAGAAGGATTACTCGAAATGAAACACTTTACGTGATCTAGCAGATCAATTTCCCTCCTACAAAATATTTCGTTTGGTGAAGGAGTCAGAATACAATTCACCACCCCTTTAGATGTCGTGTCGAAAGAGGAATAAGAGATATAATAGATATTCATTCAAAAGCAGATAGACTGGAAAAAGCCTACATTAACTTATCAGTGCGATCTAATAGTTAAATTTTCCCAAAGAACGAGACAAATAATCATCCAACAAACTCCACCTGATGCCGTTTAGTCAACAATTAAATTCCTTAAGTAGGGTTGACGTCAGACAGGCGGCCAGTCATAAATCTATTGCCAATAACTTTTACAATATGTAAGAACGGTGACAGATGAGTAGGTATCTACATATTGCGGCGACCCCAAGAAATTGGGATAAGAGCAGGTGAATGATGATAAGCTGTGATGAAGCACGTAATTATACATACATATATAATAAACAGAATATGTTGTGTGTACCAAATTTATAAGCGAGGAATTCATTTTGGCATATGTCAAGTTATAAAATCTTTGCGCTGAATTTCAAATGGAACATATAAGTAATTTCAATTATGTGCATAGGAAATAGGTAGGTACTTGGTAAACATGTCACAAAGAGAAAATCTTAAAAAATATTAAATGGTGCTTAATTTAAATTAATTGACATAAAGGGGGGTGCCCTCCGGATCGGTTGCTTAACCTTTATCGCGTTGAGAGCCCTCCTCGCTCACCCACAGTCCGGGTATAGTTGTCATAGCCATCTTTATTTTTTTTTTGTTTACGCTGTGGAAATGCTTTTACGCACTATCCCCCGCCAGTGACAGACGGGGGGTGTGTGGGACTCGCCGGCCATAGATGTTGGCGGCCGGAATACCGACTAAAACCAGCAGCGGTCCCTTCCGCGCTTTTACGGGATGCCGGGGAGATCGTCTAATGACATTCTATCCCCGACACCCCTACGCTTGGCCATCTGGCCACGACCAGTCAGCCGTCAAGGTGGCGGGAGGAGGTGCGCGTAGCGGCGCCTCCCTCTCCCTGGTCGCCGCCGGCAGAGCGAGTTCGCTGACGCGAGTGCTTCGCGTTCCCGCTCCACGGCCTCCTTTGCAGAGATGACTTCCTCGCAAAAGGAGGCCATCGACGTCCAGTGCCTGTCGCTGTCAAGCATCTTGTTGATGACGGTCGACAACGACAAGTCCGCTCCTATGATCGCCGACAGGTCGTGGCGCTGAGGCCCCCAGGCGGGACATACCTCCAGGGTGTGACGCGCGTCATCGATTTGCGCGCCACACTCATGGCATCCAGGGGCCTCTTCACGTCCAATTCGGTGCAGGTACTTACCGAAAATCCCGTGTCCGATAAGTACCTGCGTCAGCCTGAAGGACAGGTTGCCGTGCGTTCGTGTCATCCAGCGGTGAAGGTGGGGCGCTACCACCTCAACGGTCCCCCGTCCTGCTACGGGAGACTCTAGTTCCTCCCTCCACCGCCGGACTACTGCCCTTCGAGCCGCTTCTTTCGCCCTGCTCAGTCCCCTCATGGTGACGCGTTCACCATTTGCCCGCGCCGCAGCGCAGAACTGGTAGGCTTTCGCCTGAGCCCTAGCCTGAAGTGACCAGGGCGGATTGCCCGCCAACAATGTAGCTGCAGTCCAGGACACCGTACGGTACCCCCGTATTGTCCTCACCGCCATGGCCCTCTGCGCCTTGCGTAGTAAGGCTTTATTGGAGGCGGTGAGTGACTGCGACCAGATCGGGGCACCATACAGCGCCATAGATCGCAAGATACCGGCATAAAGCCGCCGGCAGGACGATCCGGGACCTCCAGTATTGGGCAGAAGCCTACCCAGCGCCGCGGCCGACTTTGAAAGCCTAGGGACAAGCTGGGCAAAATGCGGCCCAAAATTCCACCTACTGTCCAGGTGCAGACCCAGGTACTTCATCCGGGTCTGCACCGGCACGGCAACCCCAGACACACTGAGTTGTGCCCCTCAGGGAAGGCCTTGGCTGGGACCATAAAATAGGAGGGCCTCTGTCTTCTCCAATGAGACCCTCAGGCCTAACTTGCCAATCCGGTCAACAACGAGCGCTACTCCGACTCTTGCCAGTCGGGTGGCGTTGCGGAAGTCAGCCCCCCTCACCGTGATGAGGGTGTCATCTGCGTAACAAATAATACCCATCCCGGGGAGAAGCTGGCCCCGCAACATCCAATCAAATCCGACGATCCACAAAGTCGGACCAAGGACTGAACCCTATGGAACGCCGCATTCTACCCTATGACGATGCGCCCGTCGTCCCCCTCCCAGAGCACGTGCCTTCCCTCGAGGTACGCCTCCAACAGCCTCCGGAGATACAGAGGCACCCCATGATATCGGAGCGCCTCCTTTAAAGTCTCGTGTTGGAGACTATTAAAGGCGTTTTTAATATCGAGCGAGACTGCCAGGACTGTCATAGCCATCTGCGGTGAGCAGCTCAGATACACAAAAAAAAATTGAAAAGGGTGGGTAATCAGGGAAACCTATAAAACCACAACGATCGCCAAGTAGCCTACCAAGAATGGCGATAAATGGCATTATTCCCTTGGGTAGACTTATGTCTAATAGACGTGAATAGATTTACCTATGGATGGAAGTCTCGAAAGACTAAATTGTTATATAATATCATCATCATCATCATTCTCCTCCTCTTATCCCAATTACGATACAAAATGTACCTACTCTTCTTTCATAGTACATATTGTAAAAGTTATTGGCAATCATTTTATGATTGGCCGCCTGCCTGATGTCAACCCTCCTTGAGAATGTAATTGTTGACCAAACCGCATCAGATGGAGTTGGCCAAGGTCGTCATAAGGCTCTTAGTCGTCTTTTACGACATCCACGAGCAAAATAAGGGTTGGTAGTATTCGTAGCCGCTATCACACAGTGTATAAAACTAATATATAACAATGATATATAATTATCCAGCATTCCAGATTACGTCTCACAATATCTCATAGCTACCCCTGGAGGTTATAAAAGTTGTATAATAGAGGTCATCATCATCCCCCTACCTCTTATTTCAATCACTTTTGGTCGATGTCTTCTCTTCTTCCATACAACCCTATCAAATATCATTTCTACCTTCACTTCTTTTCTATCTATGTAATGAATCATGAAATCCAATAATCTTTTCTTCGTTCCTCCTTTACCCCTAAAGCCTTCATACCTAAAACTTTTCTCTCAATATGACTATTATTTATTAAAAAAGATAAATAGATAATATTCACTGCATGAGAAGAAATAATTAAAATAAGATCCCTAAGGACAGTCTATAGGTAGATATAACCTAATAAAAATTATAATATGCTATCATCATCATCATCATGATCATCACAGCCCATATATGTCCCACTGTTGGGCTCGGGCCTCCTCCGTAATGGGAGGGAAATTAGCCTACTATACCACGCTGTTGAGACGTGTTGGTATAGGGTTTTGTTTCGAGTTTTCATTCTCTTGCCTAGATATTATATGCGTTTTATATCCGTTAATCGTTTTTTACGATCACCCACGGGTAAGATAGGGTGGTGAATTGTATTCTTACTCCGTCACCACACATATAAATATGCAAAATATAATATGCTATAGCATATTATATTTTGCTTTATCCATCCGTGTATCGATATCCAGTGTTGAATACAAACCAATCATATACAATACAATGGTTGAATAATAATTGGCTTTATGCTAGAATTTAATTTTATGATTACGTGCGATAATGGAATTTAAAGATTATTTAGATTTTTTTTAGTAGATACGCTTGAAAAAAAATATGTTACGAGTATATAATCAAAATGCTTCTATGTAATGATGCTTTTAATGATTAACAAGCTTGTTTCATTATTGACATATTTCCCAGTAGGTACTTGAAATTTAAAAAAAAACTTTAATCATTACACAAAAGTCAATTCAAGTTTACGACTTAAATTATTTCAATATACGATCCATGTAAAATATTCAAGAACTTGAAAGTTATTCGTTAATTATTTTCGATGTATTAATCTGTATTTTCTAAGCATCAGAATCATCTGCTTCTTTTTTATTTCATATATAAAAGTAACTATATAAAACAACGATTAACTACCTATAACAAAACACATGTTACGTCGTAACACATCAGAGTAGGGTGGAAAAGGGTACTGTAACTTGATTCCGCGGCCGTAATCCAGTTAGGACCCGTATGATTCATATGAGCCTTCTCGTGGTGTAATGCTTTGAAGCTTGGGTTGTTTTTGGTTTTCATATATGCATAGAGTAATGATATTTTTTGATTCATAGATGTTTATTTTTTTTTTATAACTAAAGCCTTACTCTTTTAGTGCTAAAATAACATTATAGTATATTATTATTCACTTGTTTTAAACCATCCTCAGTTAATAAGGACAATTTATTTGCACCTTTTTCTCACTTCAACCCTTCAGCTTTTAAATATAATCTCTTTTGCTATAAAAAAATAAATAAAAACAAATTTCAACAGTAAAAAATTATGGTCGTTAATTTTAAAACAAGAACCGTAATTACGTCAGTGAAAATGGCCGAGAAAAATTAACAAACAAATTAACATTGAAAGGTTTAACCGTCTGGGGTTGAACCCTTTATGATATTATCCTACCCTACCCTTAAGCTTGCCTACTCATTGCGGATCTCCTTTATTTATATCACTTTATTAAACCCAACAGTTTGTGTGGAAAATAAAAATTAAATTTGAAAGTTTGGGGTTAAAAAAATTTGAAGTACTGAATTTTGTGGACGTATTTAAATTTGGTTGTGTTCATTTTTTAAAAAACACATAAATCTGTTATGCGTTTAGGTGAGGTATATATACGTGAAATATATCCCTTTTATATATCTTTATCAATAATTTCTAATTTCTCGAATCTTAGTCTATGAAATAATGTTTTCAATTTCACCTTTAATCGTAAATAATGATTTCTAATGTTTACGCGAGTGTAACACATTTGAAATAAAACTCATTTTACGGATACTATCGCGTTTGTATTTGATTTTAATTACCCGACATTTCGAACACTGATCATAGTTACGGGAGGGCTAAAAATTTAATTGTATAATTAGAAAATAAATCCTACGAATAACAATGTAAAAGTTTGTGAAGTGATTTAGATTTATTGTTATTCAATCACGCGTAAGCTGTTGAATAGATTTGAATAAAAATTTGCACATAGATAGAACATTAGCTGGAAAGTATCCTATGTATCCAGTATATTACTGGATACATAGGATACTTTTTATCCTGGTAATATGTTCACTTGGCCTAATTCAACTTTGAACAAATTACTTTCTACTCGAGCGACGCCGCAAGGAGAAACATTTTTTATTATTGCTTTTGGTGGCAAACGAGCAAGCAGTACACTTGGTGGTAAGTGTTACTGCCGCCCATGGACCTTTAGGGCTGCCTACCAATACAAACCCCAAAACCATCCAGTTGAGCTTCCGGCTCTCTCGCAAACTAGTTTAATATAAACTAAATATATATTATATTATATATTTAAATACGTTATTAAATATTATTATATATAAATACGTGAATAAGTATTTTGTATAATATTAGTCCTATATGATATTAATCGTACTATATTCGAATGGTTCGACAGTAACTAAATTCTTTTAAAATTTTTAAGTAAGTATCTATGCATGATTTTTTTTTTGTTGCTGATGGTGGCAAACGAGCAAGCAGCACACCTGATGGTAAGTGTCACTGCCGCCCATGGACCTTTCAAACACCAAGGTTATAACTAGGCCGCTGCCCACCAATATAAGCCCCAAACCCATCTAATTGGGCTTCCGGCTCTCGCTCACCGAACGTATGCGCATTAGCACATTGCTATTGCTCATACGTCGATCTTCTGCGAGAGTGTCGTACCACCCCGGATGGACGGCCCGCGGCTGCAGACAGAGAACTGTCAACAGCGTGGTCCTACCACTATTAGAATATTAGTTTGCTATTTAGTGCCACGACTATTAAATATTGGTTTATCCATTTGTATCCAAAAACCTAAGTATTACACAATAAAAAATAATTACTTTCAAATTCATCTTTAATTTCATAGAGATATCAGAAATTTGATTTTATCGGTAAATAGATTAATGTATAATATTAGATTTTTTTTGTAATAGAATCTACAATTTCTACTTTTTGAGATATGAGTAATTCAAAACGTGAAAGAATTTGACTACCACTGTCTTGCACTGCACACTCGCTAGTCTTTTTATCGGGTTCTCTGTCTCTAGCTGTGATATTATTTTTCTTAATTATCTTGTAGGACATTCGGTGGTAAAATATCGTATTTTTACAGCATCACATCAGAATTGAATAAATATATGTAACATCAAAATTATCATTGCATCCTAATAGTGGAGTAGCGTAAACAGGATTAATGCTTGGATAAAAATCTTGCGCCCTTCTAAACAGAACTTTTACAGTTTTCTGGATTTTTTTCAACCAATTTCAGTAACTAGCTCGTAGTTTGGAGCTATGCCTGGTTACTGGCAAAACGTTGTTCTTGTATTACTGTGAAACTATAAATAAAATACATAAAAAATATTAATCTTTTATTTACAAACAAGAACCTAACCCTAATAAGACCTGCTGCACTGTATGGATCAGCAGGTTGGGCGACAAAAGCGACGGATGAGAGACGAGAGACGACTGCATGTAGCGGAGATGCGAATGTTGAGATGGATGTGTGGTGTGACGAGATTGGATAAAATAAGAAATGAGCATATAATAGGAAGTTTGAAAGTTGCGTCAATGACGGAAAAGTTAAGGAGTGAAAGGTTAACATGGTATGGACATGTAATGAGACGGGATGAAAGTAATGTTGTGAGGAAAGTTTTAAATATGAATGTTGAAGGCTTTTGAGGTAAAGGAAGACCAAAGAAAAGATGAAGACATAAATAGACAGGGATTGACTGCAGAGATGATGTCTGATAGTACTGTATGGAGGAAGATGACAAATTGCGTCGACCCCAACTAATTGGGATAAAAGCAAGATGATGATGATGATAATGATTTACAAACAAGAACCGTGTATTAGTATAGAATTTATAATGTGTACCTAGTAAATGTATGCTTTTGTAATTTCATAAACCCATGCTCTAAAATTTAGCTGATTATTTGCGTTGAAAATATTGGTTTTAAACTATTAACACAATATTAGTTAAATATCATTTTACTTAACTTTAGTAAAATAGAGTAAGTCGCCTCTTAATAATCAATAAATAGTATTATACCCTCTGAGTTTTCTTGATGGAGTTTTCTCAGTGTAGTCGCATTCCGATCCGATGGTAGCTTAATACATTTGTTATTTTTTTTAATCTAGTAAATTGCCATAATATAAAACTTATCATAAATTGAACGTTTAATAATAACTGACCATTTATGGTCTTTACAATAAGAAAATATTTTTTTTTTGTATTGTTTACAATACAAAAAGAAGTATTTTCTTATTGTTCTGGCAATGAATTTGTATCATAAATGTTGGTCTCTGTAATATCTATGACTTGAAATCTTAGTCTTCCCGTAACCAAAAACGCTGTAAAGTGTTCGAAGCGTTAGGAAATTAAAAATCAAATACAAACACTATAGAAAAAAATTGTTTTATTTCAAATGTTTTAAAAATAATACGAAGAGATATATGTTTATTCTATTCAGAAATATTTTGTAATGAACATAAAACATATGCACTGTAGCTTTCATTTAAACGAGACAAATTCCCAGTCATATTTCTATACAAAATCCACCCCCAAGCGAGCGAAGTGAAAAAGTAAGGACGGGAAGACGAATGCTTGACGTCTAATTGGCCCTCGACGTCACCTGGGATTACATTGAGCCACTCTATCACTTTCCACAGTCACATTTGTCCGCGCCTACGAATACAGAATCCCCTCAAATATACAGACAATATATTACACCATATAAACTTCAAAAATCCCATTTACTATTTAAGTGGCGTGAAAATTTTGTCGCATTTTTGCAAATCAATTAACATGGCAATCATAAATATGCAATTATTGCACCAAACACAACAGAGGGTAAACATTTTTCAATTACAACGGTCAGTGCAATGCAAAAAAAAAAGGAGAGACAAATCGACAAACTCTCATACATATTATACGCAACAAGCGTATTTCAATTGCCACTAGTTACTAGCAGGCGAATGGGAATCAGGGATACATTGGCCTCATGGAATATTTAATGGTTGAAATGCAATCGTGTTGGGGTTTAACTTGCATTTTCAGGCTGCATTCAGTAACAAAAGTCCAGTTTTATGACATTTTGCTTTTAGTGTGCTCATTTTCAAATGTTAACCGTCGCAATAGATTTCGTTTCGACGGGCGTTCATGTATTTTCAATCTTTATTGTAGTTTTATATGGCTTTTCTTTTAGATTCATTGGCATCTGTAGAAAATTTGAATCTTTCAGTTTTGATGTTGTAAAAGATATAGCTTTGATTTTATTACAAAGCCAGACAGTACTAAGACTGTAATACTTAATTACGTATAAATGATGATGCACAGATGGCGTAGTGGTTAAGATTTCCGTGACCTTCCGTGCCAGTGCTGTGGAATCGATTCCAATGCAGGACAATATTTTGAGGGATCTACAGAGTATTTTTCTGAGTGTGGGTGTAATTTGACTGCGTTAATTACGTTTTGATACAGTCCCCGCAATACAAGGATTATTTCCTTAGTGCTGGGTGGTAACTTTAAAAAAAAACATAAATTTTGCTTTATATATTTGGTTTCAAAAATATTAAGGTTTCTAATATTAAAAGCAACCTCAACTTGAGTACGATCTCAAATAAACAGATAACTTTAGCGTAATTAAGATCATATTTGATTAATAAAGGCTTATAAATAGACGACTCCTTCCGTCGTAAGGCCGGGGTGTGCGTGTTCATTCGGGGTGATATCTGTTGTCGCCGGCTTCGGGCCCTCGAACATGGTGACCTGTCTATCTTGTGGTTGCGCGTAGACTATGGAGGGTTTACCCGCATCTACGCGTGCCTCTACAGGTCGCATGGCAGTGATTCGGGGTCAACTCAGTTATTTGAGAACGTCCAATGGGGGATTGACGAAATATTGGAGCAGTGTCCATCAGCGGAGGTGGTGGTTCTTGGGGACTTCAACGCTCATCATAAAGAGTGGTTGGGGTCCCGAGCCACTGACCTCCAGGGTCGACATCTCTTCAATATGGTCTTGGCCTATGGACTCTCACAACTGGTGACACAGCCCATCCGTGTCCCAACATTGAAAGCCATCAGTCTTCTTTACTGGATCTTCTGCTGACTACACACCAGCAAGGATACCGGGTAGTGGTCGAAGCCCCTCTTGGGTCATCTGACCACTGCCTAGTCCATAGCAGAGCCCCTGTTGCGAGGCCTAATCGCTCTACGGCGACTGGGACTCGCAGAGTCTGGCAATATAAGTCGGCAGATTGGGATGAACTTCGCGAATTTTATGCATCCTACCCATGGAAGCGGCTTTGCTTCGCCTCTGAGGACCCTGGCGTTTGTGCAGACTGCGTAACCGAAACGATTATTATGGGGATGGATTTATTTATCCCCAATACCCAAATACCCGTCGGCGGCCGCAGCCGCCCTTGGTTTAACAAAACCTGCAGGACGGCTGCACGGCAGAAGCAGTCCACATATCGGGCCTGGAATCGGGCTAAAAACTGTCAAGACCCGAACGTCAAAGAGGTGAAGCGAAAATTTAACGCCGCTTCTAGATCTAGTAAGAAGGCTATCGCCAGAGCCAAGGCAAAACATGTTGCCAGAATTGGCGAGCGATTAGAGAGCTATCCTGCTGGGAGTCGTGCATTCTGGTCGCTCGCCAAGGCTGCCCAAGGCAACTTCTGCCGGGCCAACCAAGTGGTGGGAGCACCACTACAGAAAAGCGATAGCAGTCTGGCCTACAGCGCAAAGGAGAAGGCCGATCTTTTAGGTCAATTCTTTGCCTGTAACTCGACTTTGGATGCGGGAGCTGCCACACCACCTACCATACCGCGGTGTGATAGCTCTCTACCTGAAATCCGTATCTCACAGCGTGCGGTCAGGCGAGAGCTGCGGATTTTAGACGTCCATAAGTCGAGTGGGCCGGACGGCATCCCTGCAGTGGTCTTAAAGACGTGCGCCCCTAAGTTAACCCCCGTCCTCACGCGCCTATACCGTCTTTCCTACGATACTAATAGGGTTCCATCTTCGTGGAAGGTAGCTCAAGTCCACCCGATCCCTAAAAAGGGAGAACGGTCGGACCCATCGAATTACAGGCCGATTGCGATAACATCCTTGCTCTCCAAAGTAATGGAGAAAATCATAAACCGCCAGCTTCTGCAGTACCTTGAGGATCACCAGCTGATCAGTGATCGCCAATACGGCTTTCGACATGGTCGATCGGCTGGTGATCTTCTTGTGTACCTTACACACCGTTGGGCAGAGGCTTCGGAGGGCAAGGGTGAGGCGCTAGCATTCGGCCTAGATATCGCAAAGGCGTTTGATAGGGTCTGGCACGGAGCCCTTCTATCGAAGCTACCGTCTTATGGAACCCCCGAGGGACTCTGTAAATGGATCGTCAGCTTTCTGGATGGTCGGAGTATAAGAGTCGTCGTCGATGGCTCTTGCTCCGATACCATGACCATTAACGCTGGTGTACCACAGGGCTCGGTGCTCTCCCCGACGTTGTTTATCCTGCATATCAATGACATGCTCTCTATAAAGAGTATGCATTGCTATGCAGATGACAGCACGGGTGACGAGCGGTATACCGAGCATCAGAATATCCCTCGGAGTATATTACAGGAAAGAAGGACTCAACTTGTGTCTGAAGTCGAGCGCTCTCTGGGGCGGGCCTCCGAATGGGGTGAACGGAACTTAGTCCAGTTCAATCCCACTAAGACACAAGTTTGCGCGTTCACTGCAAAAAAGGACCCCTTCGTCATGGCGCCTCAGTTCCAAGGAGTAACTCTCCAAATTTCCGAGAGTATTGGGATCCTCGGCGTCGAACTATCAAGCAAAGTCCAGTTTGGGAGTCATTTGGAGGACAAAGCCAAATTGGCAAGTAGAAGGCTGGGCGTCCTGAACAGAGCCAGGCGATACTTCACACCGAGACAACGTCTTGTGCTATATAAAGCACAAGTCCGCCCTCATGTGGAGTACTGCTTACATCTCTGGGGAGGCGCGCCCAAATATCAGCTAGACCCATTTGACTCCCTGCAAAGACGTGCTGTTCGAAACGTCGGTGATCCCAATCTCACGGAAGAACTGGAGTCATTGGAGAGCCGGAGAGACTTTGGGTCTCTCTGTGTACTCTACAGGCTCTTTCACGGGGAGTGCTCTGAGGAACTATTTGACTTGGTACCACCGTCACCATTTTATCACCGTACCACTCGACACCGCAGCAGGGTTCATCCATTCCACCTGGAAACGATACAGACGTCAACTGTACGTTTTCAACGTTCATTTCTCCCACGTACATGCAAGATCTGGAATGAACTACCTGCTGCTGTGTTTCCCGAGCGCTATGACATGTCCTTTTTCAAACGAGGTTTAAGAAGAGCACTTTCTTCACGGTAGGCAGCGGCCTGGCTGTGCCCTGGTATTGCAAGAGTCCATGAGCGGCAGTGTCACTTACCATCAGGTGTGCTGCTGGCTCGTTTGCCACCACCGGCAACAAAAAAAAAAAAAAAAAAAAAGACAACAAGAGAGTCTAAAATCAATACCAATAATGTACCACGACAAAAGTTCTAGTATAATAAAAAAGAATCGATGATATATAAGTCAAAATAATCTTATACAAGACAGTTTTTGCATATATCTAATTTCACAATTGTTTTAGCTTTATTTGAAACTGTGAATAATTTAGTCAGGCATTGATATTTTTAGTTCTCTTCCGTCGCCCCGGACCGATTTGGCGAGGCGCGACCACGTCCATAGTCCACAGCAAAAAAAAATGGCACTGATTTTTAGTTATTTATCTACACTGGGATAATGGCAATTGTGTGGTTGCGGCTATCAATACTACCAGCCCTTGTATTGCTCATGGGTATCAAGATGACTAAGATCTTTATATCGACCTGGACCAACTCCATTTGATGCCGTCTGGTCAACAATTTCGTTCTCAATGTGGGTTGACGTCAGGCAAGCGGCCGGTACTAAAATTATTGCCAATAACTGTCGCATTATGTATTATGGAAGAGGATTACATATTGCGTCAATCCCAAGTAATTCAGACAAGAGCAGGAGAATGATGATGAATCCGCGCTGGGATAATCTATAAACAGTGCTTAGTAATATCTATTTGCAAAGATATTGTGTATTTCATTCAGATATTTCTTGTTAGTGGTAGGACCATGATGTTGACACAAAAATCCGACGTCCGCGGCACATGATCGACGATGACGATATCACACTCGCTCAATTAAGAGCTTACACGCCTCGCGAAGCCATTACACATAAAAATCCGCGATTTCGTCCTCGCCGTCGAGATGCGAAATCGCGACGCGCAAAAATCATAAATCCAAAAGTAGGCACGCCCACTTTGCCACCAGCGACGCCCTAAGCCGAAGTCCGTTCCCCATAGGGGGAGCCATTGGGCCATGTCGCTTAGCTAACTTTAATCGGGTTGAGATCCCTCAGCGCTCACCCATAGTCCACATAAAGCTGTCAAAGCCATCTGCGGCTAACAGCTAAACACACACAAAAAAGAACCGCTGTTGACAGTTCTCTGTCTACAGCCATGGACCGGTCCGTCCGGGGTAGTACCACGCTCGTGCATAAAATCACCGTCTGAGTAAAAGTAATGTGCTATTGTGCTTCGTAGGGTAAGCGAAAGAGCCGGATACCCAACTAGGTGGGTTTGCGGATTGTAATGGTAGGCAGCGGTCTAACTAGCTTTGGTTATAGCAAAGGTCCATGAGCGGCAGTGACACTTACCATCAGGTGTGCTGTTTGTTTGATTGCCACCAATAAGCAATAAAAAATAAGAAACTTATTTCAGAAGATCTAATTTAGAATGAACCTCGCTATCTGGCATATTATCTGAGCATTAAAATTATATATTTTAATAATTGATTTAGTTGTTATAGTAGCAAATAAACGTTTAATAGTTATCGAAACATCTTTATGAGTGAGAGAGGTTTGTCCGTATCTTAATTAAGACAAAAATGATCTTATCGCGTTTGTATTTGAATATTAATTTTGCTGACGTGTCAAATTCTTGGCAGCGTTTACGGTCATGGGAGGACTGGTTCTAGTGGTTGTTTTCAAATGTGTAATACTCGGGTAAATATCAGATCATATTAAGACTTGGGCCAACTCTATCTGATGCCGTTTGGTCAACAATTACATGCCCAAAGAGGGTTGACGTCTAGCAGGCGGCCAGTCATAAAACTATTGCCAATAACTTTTACAATATGAAGGAAGAGGGATACCCCAAGTAATTCGGACAAGTGCAGGCGAATGATAATTAATGATGATTAAGACAAAAAAGTATAAACAACATAGTATACAGTCGTTTCATTTTAGAATATTACTCTCGTTGCAAAAAAAAGTTTTTGCAATCATACTAACTCTAGATAAACTTCGAAGCTGATCCTAATGATCAGCTTATTATATTAATAATAATAAATTCGAAAAATCAGAATTAATAAAAATTTATTATATACCTAGGTACATATATTATTTGCCGCGTGGTGACAGAGTAAGAATACATTTCACCACCCCCAATCTTACCCGTGTGTGATCGTACGAGACGACTAAGGGATAAAAAAAACGCTTATAACAGCAAGAGATGGAAAACTCGAAACAAAACCCTATACCAACATGTCTGACCAGCGTGGTATTATAGGTAAAATTCCCTCCTATTATGGAGGAGGCTCGAGCCCAACAGTGGGACATATATGAGCTGTGATAATATATTTTATTAATAATTAGATTAATAATACTAAGATATTAATTTGCTCTCTATTTCCTTGTAATAGGAGACATTCAATATGACGTAACTGAATATATAAAATGCAATTTGAAGTTAATTATTTTATATCACGCAATCTTTAACTCAACTTTTCATGTGGTGACGGAGTAAGAATACAATTCTCCAGCTCCTATCTTACCCGTGGATAATCTTAAGAGACAACTAAGAGATATAAAATACATATTACATCTATACATCTATAGAGTATGAAAGTAAAATTAATGCGGTCGAAATGCGATCTCTGCGGAAAATCTGTGGAGTAATGCTGACCGACCGCATTCGTAACGACGACGTAAGAGAGCGAGTAGGTATGAAAGAGAGTATTGGTGTAAAGATGCGAAAGGGAATGCTCCGATGGTTCGGACATGTGGAAAGAATGCCGAACGAACGTCTGGTTAAGAAGATATACAATGCGAAAGTGGAAGTATGTAGGTACCGGGGCAGACCGAGACTAACCTACCTAGACCAGATCGGTCATGTACTGAAGGAAGGTGGAGTCAAGAGTCTCTGAAACTGGCGAGCGTGTATGAAGAGAATTATGAATGTTGAGGAAGCGAGTGAAGTATGCAAAGATAGAGTTCTTTGGCACTCTGTTCTCTCTGCCTCCCCTCTTTTTTTTTTGCGGTGGGCCATGGACGTCGCACCCCGCCAAGTCGGTCCGGGGTGACGGAAGAGGCGGCGCGCAACCCCATTGACCCACCCTGCAAACACCTCTTCGCCGTGCGAGCGGACCACCGGTACCCGATCTTTGTCTTCGGTGGCCCGCCTCTCTGCCTACCCTGCAAGGGATATGGCGTGATGATATGTATGTATGTATGTACATCAATACAAGAGAAGACAAACTCGAAACAAAACTCTTTACCAACACATTTTACCAGCGCGGTATAGTAGATCAATTTCCCTCTCATTGCGGCGAAGGTTTGAGCCTAGCATGATGAGCTGAAATGATAATGATAATCATTAACTCAGAAGACACCATTGTACCATTTCAATATATAAAGATGTTTCTTTTTAGCTCACATACATAGTACTCACTTACTATGTGGTAGCGGCTACGAATACTACCAGCCTCTACTTTGCTCGTGGATGTCGTAAAAGACGACTAAGAGCCTTATAACGACCTGGGCCAACTCTACCTGATACCCTTACGTCAACAATTGCATTCCCAAGGAGGGTTGACGTCTGGCAGGCGACCGGTCATAAAACTATAGCCAATAATTTTTACAATATTTACTATTAAAGAAGAGTACCTACATATTGTATCGACCCCAAGTAATTGGGATAAGAGTAGGAGAATGATGATATATGTATATAGGTACTACTCGTAGTACTTACTGGTCATGAAGCCCATTTTCAAATTTTTAATGTTATATTGATAACTAAGCGGGATATCATCCCGCTTAGTTATCAAATTCACGATCTCACAGTAGTCAAATTTTTATGAAATTTTACCAAAGAAGTAGTTCAGTAAAATGGATATTACCTAATGAACTCCCACGCTAGTGGGACATAGCGTGACTTAACGCACGCTTGCCCATCACGCTCATTAAAATTTTGCTTCAACTGTCAACACTTAACTACTGGGAATAAACTACCGTAATAATCCAGTTACATTCGTTGAGAATTTTAAACATATACTTGAAACTGGAGCGGGCTATGCTCGGGATTTCTCAGCGAGATAGAATCCGAAATACAGAAATCCTCAGACGAACGGGTGTAACTGACATAGCACGAAGAATTAGTACGCTGAAGTAGCAATGGGTAGGCCACATCGCTCGAAGAACCGACAACCGCTGGGGAAGAAAGGTTCTAGAGTGGCGACCACGTACTGGACGACGCAGTGTGGGACGCCCCCCCACTAGGTGCACAGACAACCTAGTGAAGGTTGCTGGGCGTCGTTGGATACAGGCGGTACAGGACGCACTCTGTGGCGTAAAATGCAGGAGGCCTACGTTCAGCAGTGGACGGCAATAGGCTGAAATGATGAATGAAATGAATACTTCTTTTTTTAAATTTATTGAAGCTTTGGCAACGGAGCCATCAGCTTAAACCAAATTACAAAATTAATTTTCTTAAATACATAATTACATAAATTAAACATGATATAAACTAAAAAAGCATTCTGCTTATATATAGAGGAAAGGAAGGTAATATGGAATATGCAGTTAATATGGGATACTAAGATTTTATAAAAACTAGTAGTGCCACCTATGCCGCGATGTTGTGAATTGAAGCGTCAAGTGAACCTATTAATCTGTGCAAGTGACAGTAATCCGCCATATTGTTCTTTTCTTTTTGAGACACGATCAACTAGAAGGCTGTACAACAAACATTTTTTGGTACATTTTCAATCTTTTGTTATCGTAACGTAAAATTACTTTATTTTTTATAACTGGAATTCAAACAATGCTTAGGGTACTAAAGTTTAAGGATGTGTATTGATTTTCATCGTATATTGAAACCCCTAAATCTAAATTTTTTTTTTTGCTTATGCCGCTATGTTGCTAATATGGAATACTGTTAGTGCATATAATATGGTATACCTAGTATTCCATATTATATGAATTATATGAGCCATGGCATATTATATGAGCCTTGAATTATCGCAGTTCAAAAAATCTGCAGATTTTAAAAGAAATTTAAAAAGCACAATAGCTATAAGTCAAGTGAAAGGGAAAGAAAAAGTGCAGAAACAGAGCAAAGGGAAAGGCAAGGGTAAATCGTCAAAAAAGAGATTAAGGGAAGTTTACTCAGTTAGCGAATCTTCAGATAATAGTCTTCATGACAAAGATGACAATTACCTCTTCTCATATGACGAGACTATAAGCGAGGTACCGCCTCAAAATTATTCAGAATGCTTTTTTTTTGCAATAGAAAATATAGCCAAGATGATAAAGGAGAAGAATGGGTTCAGTGCCTTATTTGCCAATTGTGGTTGCATTGTGACTGCGCGAGTTATGAATTTAGTAACTACGTTTGTGATTATTGCAAATAATTTATATTTTTAAATTCTGATCTTTTTTATATCGTTCGACTAATATGATTTATAATTAGTTTGATTTTTACTTATTCATATAAGTTATGTTGATTTTTAAACATTTTATTAATTCTAAGATTGCCAGACAAAATACTGTGATTAATAAAATTACTATTATAAAAAGGCTTTTGTTTGAGTTAATAAAACAACTGTTAAAAGTGTGTACAATTTTGGTGCAGATAATATGGAATACTATATTCCATATTATCTGCACCTTGGGTCAGTTGTCATTTTACAACATTTTTGATTTATGGTTGTTGTCAAGAAAATATAGTTATATTATTTTTGTAATGATTATTATTAAAGCTAATTAATGTTCCAACAAATTAGTGTGTGTATTTTAATTTTAACTCTGGAGAATAATTTTTTATACTCAAAAAAGAAAATGGTATTCCATATTACCTTCCTTTCCTCTACAGTAAGATACAATGCAAATACAAAACTAATCAACTTTGAAAATGTAAGATTTCAGTTTTCTAAAGGACAGTTTGATGATAAACAATTAAACCTAAATAAATGAGAATTGTTGATTATGTATGAAAAGTAAATTTACAAACTACCTATTGTATGCAATACAATGAAATGAATACTAGAAAAATCATAATCGTAGTATTATTTTTTTAATTATTGTTTATGGCGATAAAAGAGTAAGCAGCATCATTACTGGACTGCTAGATGGCGTTGAAGAAGCTAGATTTTGAGATTTTTTGACAAACTATTTTTTTATTTTTCATATAAAAATTTTGATTTTTTTTAATAAAAAGTATCCTATGTTACTTTTAGTAACTCCAAGAATATATGTACAATGTTTCATGATGATCGGTTGAGTAGTTTTAGCGTGAAAGCGTAACAAACAAACTTACATTCACATTTATATATTAGTAGGGATAGGGATTTGCATGCTATTATGTAATGGCCAAATAGGCGATACAATTAAATTTATTTTCGAAATGCTCTTAAGACCAATGTACACCCAATTTTAAGCAAATAAAAAATTTGAATTTGAATAAGGATCATCACCATCATCATGATGCTTATAGATGATAATACCGTTACAAAACGTAGCGCCTTAGGACTCCAAACTTAGAGAAATCCTAAATCTTAGAATCCCATTAGGCGCGCGTTCGAATCCCGCTTGTGACATCATTTTTCGCTTCGTAATCGGGTTTTAATAAATATATTTTGTATGTGTTAGTAAAATAATTTACAGAAAATCAAAACGAATTTTAAAGGTTTGCAAAGCCCGACGTGGATACATGATTTGGAGGCTGATCTAAACTAGAGGCCGTGGCGGTTCGCCTCTGCCACCCTCAGTTAAATGGAATAATATATTCTTTAATGTAGGATAATGATGATTTTTTTTAATGATAACCAATATAAAATAAATAGCACCTATAACAACCAATACCACTTAACATGTACGTAAGGCGATTCTTCTAATCTTTTTGAAGCGAAACACAAATTGCAATATAATATTTTATGTACTTCGTCCAGGCCCCAGGGGGAGTGTTCCCTCACATATATTTACACATTTGAAATATGGCGCCTTTTATAGCCTCGCGCATTATGGATTGGCGATAAAACATATCAACTTGTGGATTACATATCTTATAGATATCTTGTGAACCATGGTAAAGTATTTCTCATATATATATACATATATATATATATTTCAAAATACGAAAATTAGTGGATTTAAAAAGGACTTTCGAGTGCCGCTTTAGCATAGATATGTGTAAATATACTGATTGTCAGGTCTCTGAATTCTGACTCAGTCATAAAAGTTTTATTGTCTATTTCTATACTCAAAGATTTCTGAAGGTAATTAGTGATGTACACGAAATCTGGTGCTATTCTCAGGACGGCAATAAACTCGCTTTCTATTACACGAAATAAGATTATATTTATTATATAAATATGATTATATTAATTTATTTATTAGGAAATATTGGTGTGTTATGCTGCTCTGTTTATTCAAAGGTATTGGACAAGTAAGAAATAAAAAATCTGTATCCTAAAGACTATAATTTTTCTATCATTCTTACTCAGCTAAGAGTAAGCTTGGTCTACAGCGGGAGTGAAATTGGCTTACTACGTCTAAACGGACACCACGTTTTACAATAACATTTTCTACCCTTAGTCACATCATATAAAACCCTCAATAAAAGAAAGACGGTAAAATTATATTCGTAGTTTGTGACTATATTTTGATTATAGTTATCTTTTATAGACCTTTAAACCTAAATTAGAACACAAATTATACCTGTATCTTTGCTAAAAATATAAAAGAAATCGTTTTAAAAACTATTAAACAAAATAAATTTTAAGTATTTTTTTTTTATACATTTCGAAGAGCATGTTAGCAAATAAATCGGAACATATGTAAAAGTGATATCATTTCATATAATTATTCTATTAGTATAGAGTTATATTAAGTATATACAATAATCGAGAAGGATACCCCAGGAGAAAGACATAAGGACAAGAAAGTTAATAAGTAAGAAATTTAAAATAGATATCTAAGTTTGTTTGCGTATGAAATTAATATAACAAACCAACAACTTGGAAATGTGTAACCACAAGCTCAACTAAACACACGCTTAATATTAGGCCGCTTCTATTAAGCTACTCGTAAATTAATCCTATTAAGAATATTACACTACCTAAACAAGGAGATTCACACATGCAAAATACAACATAATATAAGGCATAATAACCAACAAAATATCATCGCATATTGGTTGCCGTCAAATTTTCATAACACCGGCTATATTCGCATCTCCCCGCGGGAAATGGGGCGAAAAGGCTTTGAAGGGGAGGCCGATGTGTGACTTGAGTTGGTGTATCGATGATTTTGTAGCACATTTTGTGGATAGATAAAAAGAAAAGGTGAGGCAAATGGTAGCGGGAGTGAAGCGTAAATAAAATTCCGTTGACGGTTTCAATCAATTTTATTGAGTTTTAAGTGTTTTGTATGTTTATGGTGTTGATAAAGTAGAATAAAGAAGTAATGTATTTTTATATATCGTATTTATTAGTTGGTATGTAATTTATTAAGTCATTCATCAATATAGTCATCCTAAGAAACAAGGTTAAAATTTAAAACCCGACCATTGAAAATCGCGCTCAAAGAGTATAAAACAATGGACGTATGCCACTTTGCTCTAAGGGTCGTTAACTTCTTTTTTCTTGTGTTATAATACGATAAAAAAAAAATTAAAAGTCAAAAGTCCATGTACCTATATACCTATGTAATTAATTTTAGATTCTAATTCGCATAGTTAAATACTTAAGCAAAGCATAATTATTTACAGTAATTTGTAGTCGGCACGAGTTTCGTTTATGTCATTATTATGTTTTACCATTTGTCTAACGAGGTCAAGGAAACCAAAGAGAATGCCTCTGTGATGCCGCAATTTATTTTGTAAAATATATTTAATAGTTTATGGAATTGAATATTAGTTTTAAAAAATACTATATAGGTATATAAGTATTTTACAAGTAATGGACATAAGGTAGTAGAAATAATGTAATTGAATTCAATTTAAAATTCAGTTAATTAACTATGAGCTATCTTGAGGGTTTTCTGTGTTGTAGCGTAAGTAGTATTAAACAATATATATATATATATATATATATATATATATATATATATATATATATATATATATATCTTACAATAGTTATACTGAAAAATAGCTCTCATCGCTCTCTATTCAATATGTTAAACATAGGTACGTAAAATTTAAATTCATTCAAAATTAAAATTTAAATAGAGAAAAGATTGTATGCAATATCCAAATCTTTTTAATAAGAATTTAAAACTTCATCTGCAAAAAAAAAATAAACAATCCACGGCGGACATATACATTAAAAAAAAAACAATACCTAAACCAGATAAAACTAACTGATTATACGTTTTATATTTCTAAGGCTATCATATACAATCGTTACTTATGTATAGTTTTTCGCTTCTAGGAGGAGTATCGCTTAGTATGTACCTAATTAGACGTAGGTTTTGGTTATAATGATAGCTATATTATAAATATAACGTAAAATACCACTTTATTATTAATATTAAAAATAAAATTTTATACAAGTAACCGCAAAACAAATTCAGTACTATCTACTATTTTGATAAATCCTTACACTTGAATAAGGTCATCTACTAATTACAATCATTACCGATAAATTGTATTAAAAGGTTTATAATCGAATACATATGTATATTAAACATCCACTATCAGTTTAAATATCCTACCTATTAAAAATATTCGTGTTTAATAAGTATATAATAATATTCATTTACAAAAAAAAATATTAAAAAAAAACATTATTATTCCGTGCAAAAATATATTTTAATTGAATTTTATGTCCTTAATTTTGTCAGATAACATTTAATAAATTTATATTGCATTAAGTAATCTACGAATACTAGCAGTTACAAGAAACATTACATGTTCGTAAAACTATCTTTTTTTTTTCATGATAATAAACGGTTCGTTATAGATTTCGCACCTTGCAGTTGAATGTGACAAAAAATGTAGTAAAATATATTAAAGTTAATATTCAACGGTTTTCATAATGGTGGGTATCTACCTATTTTTTTTTACGGTTGACTATGGACGTGGTAGCGCCCCGCCAAATCGGTCCGGGGCGACGGAAGAGGCGGCGCGCAACCCCATAGACCCACCCTGCAAACACCTCTCTTCGCCGTGCGAGCGAGCCACCGGTACCCGATCTTTGTCTTCGGTGGCCGTGGGTATGTATCTATAGATCCAGTGAGGTGACGGGATCCCCATCCCTTGCTATGAGAGATATAAAAATTGGCAGACACTCTCCTGGTAAATTTATGAGAGTAGGCAATCATATCGCCAAACATTCTGCTCAATGACAGCAATTTAGTGCTTTGCTTCATTAAATAAACCGAAGACGCCATCTTAGAGCTTTGTTGCCCGGACGCCGATGGAGGATTTACCCGAAAAGTTAATCCAGTAGGTGGGCTAAGAAAACCATAGTATGGTTGGCGGACTCAATAGGCGGATAGGGATTGATAGTTCATGGTTCTTCGTCACCTTATCGTCACCCGGTTAATTTGAGTGAAATGTGACTAAACTGTGACTTAAGGAAAAAGATTTAATTAGATAGTTCAATAATTTTAACGCTAATGCATAAATATTAATAAGAAACGATAGATCCATTTAATTTACATTTACTTATCTCCACAGATAATTAAGTATGTAATTAAACTTTAAATTCGTCAAATATCTTGAAAATATAATAGAACTTATGATGTTTCTATTTTTTTTTTATTTATTTATAAAAGCAGTTCTCTCTCAATTGTGTATATTGTTGAGTCTTAAACTGTTTGGTATCGTCTACAAATACTCCCTTACTTTGCTCGTGGATGTTGTAAAAGACGACTTATAACGACCTGGGCCAACTCTATCTGATGCCGTTTGGTCAACAATTACATTCGCAAGGAGGGTTGACGTCTAGCAAGCGGCCGGTCATAAAACATATAACTTTTACAATATGTACTGTGAAAGAAGAGTACATATTGTATCGACCCCAAGTAATTGGGATATTGAGAATGATGATGATGACTTTTGAGTATTCGAAACTTAGATTGATCAAAATTTAAACAGAAATTTTATAATAAAATTTATTCAAAATACAATTAATTTTATAGTAAAATTTATTTAAAACATTAATTTTGTAAACAGTTTTGGAAAGAAACGAATAGACGGCCTTTCATTTTTTTTTACGGTTCTGTTTTATCCGTCGGCACAACTCGTGGTAGTGCGGGGGATGGTTGCTACCCCTTTAGTTATGGGCTACCTCTATCGGCATTGCGAGTAACCGATACCGATTTTTAGGTATCTTTAATCGTAAAGAGCAATGAAAAATAGGCGCGACTCTAAAATACCCCTATAGTTTTTTTAACATAAATTAATGTGATTTCAATATTGATCATACATAAACATTTGATTTACTTTATCCAATATAATTGATAACTAACAGGACCACTTAGTTAAATGTGTTTAATTGAATAATTAAAGAAAAATTAAATTAACATATGAATATTTTAATATTGAATAGTCAACATATAAATAAAATTAAGGAAATCGACAAATTGATATAAGAATATAAATTCTATAAATAATTTTAATGGAAGTTAATGGATAATAGAAAGAGATATTACGATAATAATTGAAGATTAGCCTCTCATACGGTTGGATTACCGGAGGTTAGAGATTAAACTTCGTACTTTTGAGGAAATATGAAGTGCTTGATGTAGCTGATATCTTAAAATGTTTACGTCGAAAGCATCATACGTTTAATTTAATTACATCTATTCGGCTTATAAACATATCTTTTGAGCAATGCCCATTGGGATATCCTTGAAAAACCAGATAAAATAATCAATCCTTAACTTGAATTATTTATCGGTTTTAAATAAATATTTTAATAATAGCTCAATATACTTTATTTAACTCATTGATAATATGAACCCTATTAAGCAGATAACATCCAACTAACATTATATTACTTTTGATTAAATATGAGTTGTTATTTTATAGTGAATATAAAATAAACAGCCTGAAGAATACAAAAATGAAGATTTACTAATAATAATACTCTAAATTATTATTATTTTAACTGTATATTACTCGTACATACAGTTAGTTTTTTTTCTTTCTTGCTATATAGGTAGGCTATGGATGTGGTCGCGCTCCGCCAAAGCGGTCCGGGGCGACGGAAGAGACGGTAGCACCACACCTAATGGTAAGTCTTATTGCCGTCAGTGGACCTTTGCAATACCAATGGTACAGTTAGGCAGCTGGCTACTAATGAAAACCCCAAACCCACACTGAAAGTTGGGCTGCCAGCTCTCTCGATCACTGAACGAAGCACTACAGCATATTTATTAGATTTTCTGCTAGAGTATACATAGTACTACTCCGGACGAATCAGCCCGCGGCTGTAGACGGAAACCTGTCAACAGTCTGGTCTTATCAAAAATAAAAAAAAAACAAAGCAGTCATGAGGACTGCCGACAGAAGTGAAAACTTAAACCTATGAAAATAATGAATATTATAAATTAAAATAGAACAACAAGTACGTAGGTATTTCAATTAATTTCACGACGCTCACACTGTTTACTTTACTGCATAGCAAGAATACCGCACGCATGTGCTTGGGATCTGCTGATTCACTCTCTTTCTCTCCCCCGCTTGCGTTGGAATATTGGACGCTACACGTTGTTAACGCTCGCGCTGGCCTGTAACAGGTGTACTACGCGCATGTGTTCGAGTGCCATTGCGTTTAAACTTTAACGCAATCTTGTTGGAAGTCGCATTTGTAGTTTCACTTCAATAACATTCAAGTACATGTTTGTATGTATTTTATTTAATGTACCTACTTAATAGAAGTTTGTTTGGCGAATATTGACGTCTTAGATCGCTTGTATCGCTTGTGTGTATATAAAATTCGAATTGTACATTCTTACTATATATGTATATTGCGGAGGAACTGCTGGGGTATAGTAAATATGAAATAAAAGTGCTTTCGGATTTTTTTTATTTCATTTTCCATCAAAATCTCTCGGCTCTCGCTCTCATGCGAAGAATTTGATGAGTTGTTTAAATTAGGTAAATAGGCACTTTGGTCATCCATATATCTCTTCATCAGCCTATCGACGTCCTCCATGAGACAGAAGCCTCTCTAGCCACGCTTAGTAGACTAAATAACGATGTCAGTTAGCGTTTCTCATTTTGCTGGTAATCCCTAAGCCGGTTTTACGATATGACAAGTAATGGTAGACGGAAATGTCAATTTCGGTAAATTATTTCATTCCATTTGGAAGGATGACGCAAAAACTGAGTTCGAACAGATGAATTTCGTATTGTATCTACTACATAATTATTTTAGTCAGACGGATTGGCAAATCATTTTATTTTGTGATTGCCGTGTCAGTTACCTGTATTTCCTAATTGCTTGGTGCGTCACAATTTTTTAAGAACCTTTTATAATAATCTCTAAATAAAATCAGATTATATCGTTATGTTTAGTATAATTTATTTTTATTATGTTATTTAATAAAATCGGTGGCTCGAACTTAAATAAATTTATTAAATAAAAATGATAACATTAAAATTAAAAAAGATTTAATGAAAAACATTTAAATATATATTGGAATTTAATTAATTAGGTAGTAGGTAGGTACCTACTAAATTAAAAGCATATTTTAGAAAGCGATTAATTTGCTTATAATTTGTCATTTATAAAAATAGTAATAGTTTATAATATGTAAAACTATTTTTACGCTAAAATAAACGCAATAAAGCGTTTATTTTAGATTTTTACTTTCTCGTCGTTACAAACACACACCCACACACATTGCACACTCACTCACATAACGTTTATGGATTTACATTTTTTAGCGTTCATGTTCACTTTCCCTCCATGTCCTCATTCACGTTCACCTCCTGTAGCCAAAAAACGTCAAAAAATATAAAAACGCGATAAAAACCGTAAAATTGATTTTATTTCATGAGTAATTCTCGCTTAAGCATTAGTTAAATTATTAAGTTCCAGACCATATTTTACTCAAACAGCCTTGTTTATCTTCTGGTATCTATAAGTACCTATGCTGCTTCAATTGTGAGGTGCTCTGTTCAAACACTAGATCAGGTAAAAACGTTGTTATTTAAAAGAATAATAGTTAATTTAAATGGCAAATAACAAATTTAAAATCCAGATAATATCCATACAAGACAAAGAAAACTCAATATAAAATGCTATACTAATACGTCTAAAAAGCGTAGTATAGTAGGTTAATTTCCCCCCTATTGTGGAGACAATTCTAGCTCAGCAGTTGTGCATATGTAAGCTGACATAAATGAATGAGGAAAGTTTTTTAACTGTATATGACATTTTTTTATAATAAGTATCGTATCTATACATATGCATAAACAAAGTTCACAGGTATGGATTGCCTGCTATTTTTTGACAGACTCCAGACCACACTTGGTCCGAACCATCCGGTGCCGACGGCCAGAACGATGCGTAGTCCCATAACCTGTACTACTGAAATATTCTATCACCTTTAAGCTTCACCGGTACGAAGGTCTTGTCTTCGATGGCATATCCGGCGGGTTATCCTTTGGTGCGCACACAATTATACCTTATACCTTAAACAAATAAACCACGATCCGCTCCTATTTTCCACTTGCACACCACAAACTAAGCAACTTCAAGCATATTGAAACGAACTGTACATAAAAAACCACAATAGAACTCGATGTCTACTAATAGATGCAAAAAGGTCCATTGGGCAAAATTTTGCGGTAGAAATAATGAGGGGCAAAACCGGAAATGGTAACAGCCATTACTGGTAAGAAACCGATTATAACGCTTATTACGTTCTTTGGATTTCGTAAAGTGATCGACGTTTTTGTTAGTACTTTCTAAATGCTTGACAATCAATAAGAAAATGTTTGTGATAAAAGATTTTTTATCTGCGTAACCGTTAGATTAACAGTTAAAGTTCGATGAAGGATAAAATAAATTAGGTAATACCGATTTAAAGTAATTGTTATTCAAATATTATTTGAATTGGTTGCAATAGGTACACACTAAGTACCTATTTTCAAATATTACTTGAACTGGTCGAGCTCTATTGCAATAGGTAGGTACATATCTACTAAGTAGATACCTATTATGAAATATTATTTGAACTGGTCGAGCTCTATTGCAATAGGTACATACTAAGTATGTACCTATTTTCAAATATTATTTGAACTGGTCGAGCTCTACTGCAATAGGTACATACTGAGTATCTATTGCAAACGTCTTTCAAATTTATTTATTATGGACTGAGAGTAAAATGTATACCTCTATTTATCGTAATACCTACCTATTATCTACAAGACGGACTCAATGTTGTAATCCAATATACTCGTATCTATACCTACTTACTATTCGTATACTAACTTGCAAACGATAAATTAATAAAAGCTTGATGATGAATAAATTTACCTCAATAAAATAACTAAGGTTTAACACCCAATCCTGGCCTGGTATTTAACCAAGCGTGGTATTTTTAAAGACTATTCCCGCCATAGATATTTTGTTTGTTTGTTTGGATACATTCCTCTAGTAATTATCATTAATATCTACCCACTATAAGGTAAATGATATAACTGTCAACTCGACTACTATTTTACTTTCAGAGTACTTTTTAAGACTTTGTTAAATAAAATATTTACCTAATTTATAATAATAACCCTTACTAAAAATTAAAACATATTTATTTGTCAATTCTTTTTAGCATTAATATAAATCTATTAAAGCATATAAAATGGATAGTGACCTATTAAACATATTCGTATGCAATTTCTAAACAAACAAATTAATGCAGAAAACATAAAAGTAAATCAGTAATACACCGCTTAATATTATGCATTAGTTAATTTAATATATGGGAATTTTAAATATCATTTATTTTATTGTACATATACATATAACTTCAAAAGGAACAATTAAGTAATAAAAACATTGATTACACCATTATGAGTAAAGTCGTATTACTAAACGAAAAGTATTTATAATGTTATTTATATATGACTAATTAAAAAAACTACATTTACAATTTTGAATAGGCATTGCCTTAAGTATGGAAAAAAATTTTTACGGTATTTGTAAAAAAATAGTTTATAGCTTTATCAAAATGTCGGTTCTATTAAAAATAAAGTTTTTTTTTTCAATATTTAAAGCTACTATAAACGATTAAAGTGTCGGTTAAGTATTATCTAAGTACCCTACCTCTTAAATTATATTTTATTTATATGAGGCTCAAGTTACTTTGAGCATGGCATACTGAAAATAATTTAGCACAGTTTTATTCCTAAAATGTACCTGATACCAATATTCATTGAAAATATTTTTACTAAATCTGTCATACTAATTTGTATTAGGTTTAAAAAGGGATTACTACAAACGGAACACGAAGCTCGAATCTAACTTTTCTAATTAGTTCAATAGTGTAATAAAACATATTAGAAATTTTACTAGAGAAACAAAGGAAGTTAAACAACTTCTACTTAAACAACGAAATACGTAAAAATATTTGAACTATAATAATAAAATGATGATTAGGGGATGCAGATTTAGATCTAGATAGATATGTATATACCTGTTGATGCGACTATTACTTACTAATTATCTTCATAATCCTATTTCTATCACAATTACTAGGGTTGCCCACAATATACTCTATATTACCCTAGTAGTACTCTTCAACCGTAAAAAAATTCAAAATGGAAATAGTTTTATGACCTGTCGCCTGTCTGTCGTCAATGCTCTTTGGGAATATAATTGTTGACCAGACGGTATCAGATGGAGTTGGCACAGATCGATGTTGCTTATAGGCGTCTTTTATAATGCCCACGAGCAATATAGGAGTTGAAGTATTCGTAGCCGTTACCATACAGCAATTAGTATTAGGTAGCAATATTATTACTTACAAATATATATTATCACATATTTTCTTTTTTAATTTCTTATTCATCTTTTTTTTTGTAATTACTATCAGCTGCTAATAGGCTCACTATTGTTGCCAGTGTCAAATTTTTACACGACAAGTCTTTATTTATAAATTATCACTTCATTTAAAGTAAGTCCGACATTAGGTCAAATCGACTGTTAATGCGATTTTTTTTTATTGCGTTTTAACTTTGTTTCTACTTGTCCAATTTTTTTATATGTAGGTACTCAGCATTTATGGTTAGGTAATATATCTCTGTTATTACTGAGGGTTTTTTTTAATTTATCTATTACAATTTTAGTTATTGAAATGTTATTGAGATTTATCCTATATTGTGGTACCTACAATATTAATTGGAATGATAATTAAAATTTTTAGTTGGAATACCTAAAGTAAAAAAATCACAGGTGCGTATCGCAAATTAGAATTAAAAAGAAAATATTAGGCAGACAATCGCTTTTACTGTGGACTATCACTGTTTACTAACTTTCAAAAAATTATCAAAGTATTCGGCAGTAATAATTAAATACTTGCATGTATAAGATAAAAAAAAACGAACGGCTTATGACTATACATAAAATTGTGAGCAAATTAATTTAGGATTCTGGAAGCTCTACAGATTTCCGATAAAGAATTTAATGGCTTAATCAGCGGTATATTTCTTTTTCTTATATTTTTTATACGAATGTTATTATGACTATGTTAATTACGGTATTATGCCACAATTAACAATTTGAATTTCAGAGTGGCGGAGTTGTTTATGTATTTATTATATTGCCAAAAGTATTTATTATTTTTCATGTGGTGACAGAACAAGAATACAACTTCTAATCATCACGTTTTTATTTGTATAACGTACATACATACATAGCATCACGCCACATCCCCTGCAGGGTAGGCAGAGAGAACTGAGTGCCAGAGAACTCTATCCTTGCATACTTCACTCGCTTCCTCAACATTCATAATTCTCTTCATACACGCTCGCCGGTTTCGGAGACTCTTGACTCCACGTTCTTCCAGTACGTGACCAATCTGGTCTAGGTAGGTTAGTCTCGGTCTCCTCCGGTACCTACATCCTTCCACTTTCGCATTGTATATCTTCTTAACCAGACGTTCATTCGTCATTCTTTCACATGTCCGAACCATAAATAACGTATTTGTATAACGTAGATGAAATAAAATTTTAATGTGAACATATATCGTGTTGCAAGTATATTTGATGAACATGTAAACTGCCTTAGGTATGTGATGGTGCTTATATTTTGCTCATAATACCTACATAATTATAAGTTTGTTGTAGTAAGCTCGTATACTGTATTTTAAGTTATAAATAAATTATTCTTATTCTTAAAAAAAAAACATTTATAATGGATTTGTCGTATTTGAGTTTGATTTTTCTTTCTTTGAAATATTTTTCAACATTCATAATCATGGGAGGACTGACTCCTGTCCTCCCGTCTATCTTAATGTAAAAATCAAACACAAAACGAATAAATCCGAAATTAATTGTTTTATTTCATATTTGTTATTATTATAATAAACATATATCATTTTGTACAACATAATTAAGAAATTTAACGACATATGATACCATAACTTAATTTTACATTAAAAAACGCTGTAAAGTGTTTGAAACTTAAAATTAAAAATTAAAAATTAAATATAAACGCAATAGAATACGTAAAAATAATTTTATTTCAAATATGTTTCATTTAAATTTTTACACTCATCAATATGTATCTACTACCTAAATGCTCATAATATTTATAGTAGTATTTTTAACAATAGTAATGTCTTTTCATCAAAAATTCACAAATCACTTAATATTAGATATCAAATCGACTTTAGCCCCACTGCGCCTACCGCCGTACCAGTAGTACTAGTAGGTATCGTGTCCTAGTACCCGAGTTGTAACAGGTATTATTGCAAACTCGCTTACCTCTGTAAAAGTATTTCACAGGTATGAAAAGGAATAATGATTCCAAGGAACGTGCTGCCACTCATTCTCCATCTAACTCTCAGCCAGTTTTTCATGACTTTCACGGAATAGGATAGTATTATTAATCTGATACCATAGGAATATTCACAATATGCTAAATATTGATCTCTATGAATTTTCAGATATTATAGGTATTTATTATTTCATATTTTTTAAGTTTTCTTTTTAAGACATCACACCCTGCACTAAGGAAATAATAAGCCTTGTATTGTGAGGGACTTTACAAACATATTAATTAACGCAGACAACTCAACCAATTACACCCAGATTTAAAACAACAGTTTGTATATCGTACAAAGTATTATCCTACATAGAAATCGAAACAACGGCAATAGTACGGAAGGTCTGTATCTTAATCATTACTCTAACTGTGAAGTCATTATTTAACAGCAGTCATTATTTAATAGTTGTAAGGCAAAAATAAAATCAGAAAACTTCAAACTAATCTAGTCTCTAAGTCATAAGTCTATTGACACCGTTGTCATTGTCCGTTTGTCCATATTTAAACAAGATTTATAAACATACCTAACTATATTTTAGTAGTGTCATAAAAAAGTGTTTCAATGTTTTAGAAAGCAATAAAAAAATTTACGGCGCCATAAAATCAATGGACATCAGCGCTAAAGATTTAATTATTCGATCACTTAAGAATTTCCGATGCACGTACTATTTATTCCACGTAGACATAGTCATTCCACATAATCATAGGATATTTACCACTTCCTCTTTGGCGGTCGCAAAAAATCAGACCCTGCACGCGTTTTATTTCCAAATGGTCTTTCCTGTTGCTTTGTATTCCACAAATTGACAAATTAACTGCGAAAAAAGTCAAGAATAAATTTATTTATATACGATGGGTTCCGTTCCGTAAATATTTCTTTTTTTTCATTGTCTATGGTGGTAAGCGAGCATGCAGCACACCTGATGGTAAGTGATACTACTACCCATGGACTTTTGCAATACCAAGGGTAATAGCTAGGCCGCTGCCTAACAATACAAACCCCTAATCCCACCCAGTTGGGCTGCCGGCTCTCTCGCTCATCGAACAAAGCGCAATAGCACATTGCCATTACTCAAACGTCGAGCTTCTGCGAGAGTGTACTACCCCGAACGGACCAGCCCGCAACTGTATACAGAAAACTGTCAACAGCGTGGTCCTACCACTAAAAATTTTGTATAAAAAAAAAGTCATAATGTGAAAAATATGAGAACTACTTGAATTTTAATTTTATTTTGCCTTATTATATTATTTGTTATAGCGACAATGTGAATATACACACTAGGAATATTATGGAGCATTGTAATGGCACAGAAATCATTGTATATCCGAAACTGTAACAGAAACTGATATAAAAGTTTCTAATATTTTCGGATAGGCACGGTATCTACATAAGAAAGGTTAAGCGTAAGACTCTATAAAATTAAATAATATGTTGAGCGCCACACTTAGTCTTAAGTCCAATATTCGCTACCGAAATTACCCAAAATTGTTGTATAATCTAAATTGATTGCATAGGTGACGTAGTGGTTAAGATACCTATGACCTGTTTCGTATCAGAGGTTCGATGCCTACATAGGACAATAGGTACTTTGTACGATCCACAAATTGTTATTCTGTATCCGGGTTTAATTTGTGTCCGTTAAAAATGTTTGTAAAGTACTCTGCAATACAAAGATTAGTTCCTTAGTGTCGGGACTTGTCTTTAATTAAAAAAACAAACGAACGAACACGAAATAATTTCATATCCATAATAGTAGGTAGTACTTACCTGAAATCTGTATAATGATATTTTAATATTTGTATCGGCCATCCGATATTTCATATTCGCTACATCTCTAATACACACTACGATCATTTCAAAAGTGATATATACAGACTATAGAAATGTAGGTACTTAAAGCGCTATTACTATATAACCATAATAACCTAGAGTCACAGATTAAGTACGCACTCCATTATTTTATTACTACAAATTAACTAGATAAAATAGATTGACATTTTACGGTTCAAGAGATAAAGCTTACTAATAGCTAGACGTACTAACGAATTGACGAAATGACAGTAGAGGCTTAAAACTAGGGTTCCGTTATAACATCTACACGGAATCCTAAAAAAAAACATAGAATGCAGTGTATCTATGACAACTCATTTATAATTAGGTATAAGAAGTTCGAGTATTGGCGCGAATATGGCAATGTCGTGTCACCAACGCCCGATTAATGGTAACGACTTGACTTACCGACGGACAATGACTATATTGGGACTTTTGACGGGGACTTTTGACGGGAATTTGAAAACGTCATGTGGTGCTCTTGTATTATATTCGATATCTTAGTGTTTTAACGTCTTATATGAGATAATTTTGATGGTATTTTATGTAATGTGATGTGCGGCAATACTGGGATGTAGTGAATATCATATAAAAGTGCTTTACAACGTTTTTGTTTTCCATCAAAATTCCCACAAGATAGCATTAACAGTGTGGCCATTGCACAGTTAATGGTGACAATTTGACTTAGACAACGACTGACTTGAAAGACTAAAAACGTGAAAATATTTATAACTTGACACTGGCACCAAGCTCGTATATATAGCTGATTGCCAATATATAAGAAGAAGAAGAAGATTTATATTGATATTTTAAAGAACTCTTTTTTACATTAACCATTATAAATTGTAGTTACGCATTAAATTTCGTAAAATTTATTTTATATTTATCTTATCTTAAATATTCTACTGTAATTTTGATCATTGGTTGCAGAAAAAATACACAAAGAAAACTAATTTTGGTGATAAATCATCTAATAATATGATATTTTAAATGATTGCTGAAGTCTGGGAATAATTTGTGCTAGTTAATTGTATATTTGCTTAAGCTACTTTAATTAACTGCTTCATTGAAATTCTCTGCTATACCTACAGGCATTTATTATATTGGGTATATATATCTATATTTTTTAATATTTCGTTTTTATCAAATATTTCTGAACATTAATTTTCAAAATATATCTATATTAAATCACAAATTACTCAGAATTAATTATCTAACTTATTTTACTACCAAAATTATTTAGTTTCCTGCCGAAGCAATTTGTACGCCTCTGTCATGTAATCGGCAAAGTTGACAACAAAATTTAAATGAATTTTTTTTATCACAGTCACAAAAATTACTGAATAAAAAAAACTACGAATCAATCCCAAATTACGTTACACCAGAGATGTCGAATTTAACAAGTATTTTTCTGTCAGAATCAGTAAGTAACGAAACAAAAAATCTGTCCCCCGATTGACCGTCGGCCGACAAATTACAGGACCGGGCGCCTCCAATGTTGTTTCAATGGGACCAAAAAAGTGAGGTAAAAAGAAAAATAGTTGTGTCGCTATGTCATCGGTTCGCACGCAAGGGTAATTGGGCCCCAAGACATTGACACCCGATTTCGTCTCTTTTATAAACAAAGAAGGAAAAATATTTGTTATATTAGGTATGTTTTGCTTTAGGAATTATTGATTTTTGGCTAGATAGAAAAAAATTGTTTTATATGCAGAACTAAATATATTTATTTAACTACTTACGAAAGTAAATTTTAGAACTTAATAAACTATTTTATTTGTAGTTTTTTTTTTAAATATAAGAAGGTTGAAGAAAATTTTTCCCGTTCCATTATTACGTATAAATAGGCAACACGGCGCAATCAATGCCTGTTTTCACCGAAGACCTCTAAATTTTAAGTGACACTTAAGGCTGTAACTCCACATATATTTTATTATTTTTGAAATTGATATCAATTAATTAAATTGGGATATCAAATGAAGATAAATTAAATTTAGGTACCTAGATATGTTTAGGTAACACCTAAAAATACCTATTTGTCAAGTAATATTAACTTTTTATGTCATTTGCCTTTTTTTTTTTTTTTTTTTGGTAGGCTATGGCCCGGTCACACGTCGCCCGTACCGTCCGGGGCGACGGAAGGGCAGCACGTGATCCCATAACACACCGTATTCCCTCCCCATCGCCATTGGGCCGGCCACTGGTACCGCTTCATTGCCTTCCGTGGCCAGCCCGGCGGGTTACCCTTTCGGGTACCATCCCCCGTCAACGCCCCAGCTAACTGCCGGGGCGTCGCCCTCACGCGGTCAGCCTCTCTGCGGGTGAAGGACTATTCCCCGGTCCAGTCACCCGCGGCCTCGGCTAGGGCGGCATTAGGCGCAGATACTCGCGCCTCCGCCGCCCCAGGCGCCGGCGACGGAGCGTCTCACCGAAGAGGATTTCCTCTCGGAGTCGCCCCGCCGCCTCCTTCCGCGAGACAACTGTCTCGCAGAAGGCGGCGACCGCGTCCCAGTTCCTGACGCTGTCGAGCATCGCCTTAGCGATGGTCGGCAGCGCCAGGTCGGCACCGATGATCGCGACGAGTTCACGTCGCTGCTCTGCCCAGGCCACACAGACCTCGAGCGTGTGCTGCGCCGTGTCCCCGTCGCAATCGCAGTGGTGGCAGGACGGTGTACTCTCCCTCCTCACGACCGTGTGCAGGTACTTGCCGAAGCAACCATGCCCCGTCAAGACCTGCACCAGTCGGAAGGAAAGGACCCCGTGCTGTCGACCCAACCACTCCATCAGCACTGGCCGGAAGGCCTCGATGGTCCGAACACCGAACCGAGGCCTTTCCAGCCGGATTGCCCAACGAGCAATAACGTCACGGCGGGCGTCGCCCCGCCAAGCGGCCATCTCACTAAGCGAGACGGTGCCGCCCCCTGCCCGCGTCGCTGACACCCGCCGGTACAGTCCGGCGAGCATCTCCGCCTCCAAGTCCCACGGAGGTGTTCCGGCCAACAGGCATGCTGCCTCCGTCGCCACCGTGCGGTATCCGCGTATGGCCCTGACCGCCATGGCCCGCTGTGGTCGCCATAGTAGAGCCCTAAGTCGGACGGTCAGGGACCCCGCCCACACGGGTGCGCCGTACAGGGCCATCGACCGGACCACCCCCGCGTACAGCAGTCGGCACGTAGCGCTGGGTCCGCCTACATTCGGCATGAGCCAGGATAGGGCGGACGCCGCGCCGACAAGCCGTGGAGCAAGCCGACGGAAATGCTCCCGGAACCACCATCGCCCGTCGAGCACCAGGCCCAAGTATCTCATATGGGCCCGGATGCTGATGGGAACCGAATTGACGGTGATCGAGGCGTCGGTGGGTGGACTGGTGCGGGGCCCATGGAATAATAAGGCCTCCGTCTTATCCAGGGCCACCCTTAGCCCCAGCGCCTCGATCCGCCTGACAATCTCCTCGGTGCCAAGAGTTGCCATGTCATTTGCCTTAAGAGTTGCCTAAGAATTAAGGGTCTGGTGAAAATGCCCATCTTTTTACCGATAGGTAGTGAAAATAGTAAAATATTTTTATTGAATTAAATAGATACCTACATGTTTGTTAAAAAAAAGTCAATTTTCAAATAATTATTAGTAGGTATCATATCAATATATGAAAAAAAATAAATGAAAAATATAATAAAACAAAAACAGAAAATAGAAAATTTAAAAAAAAAGTCATGTTTTTGCCTGCAACGTAGAGTAATAATAGAGCAAATTCCCTTATAAAATTAAGAAGTCCCTTCTTCTTCTTCTTATTTTTATGTATTGGCAATCAGCTACTTAAATGAGCCATTGTTGCCAGTGTCGAGTTATAATTATCTTCAAGTTTTTAGTCATCAGATTAGTCATGTCCGTCAGTAAGTCAAATTGTCGCCATCAACAGTGCTATGGCCACACTGTTAATGGTATCTTGTGAGAATTTTGATGAAAAACGAAAACGTTGTAAAGCACTTTTATATGATATTCACTACATCTCAGCAGTTCCGTCACATCACATTACATAAAATGCCATCAAAATTATCTAATAGGTATATCACGTTAAAACACTAAGATATCGAATATAATACAAGAGCACCACATAACGTTTTAGATTCCCGCCAAAAACTCCAAGAAGTCCCTTGGTTGTGTTCCATAATTGCTTATCACCTCAGCGTTAAAGGAGTATTTAAGTTTATCATATATCACCATTGTATACCTACTTAAGTATGATACATAAGATTATACATAAATAATTATGCTATATTAATAAGAATACAAACTGTATAATACAATATAAATTATAAAATTCACAACATGGACAAATTGTGGTTTATTATGTGTATGGCGACGGATTAAGAATACTATTGGCGCCAATTTTTGCGTGAAACTACTTAGTAGGTAAGAATCGACTAAGGGTCTCACTAAAAGAGTGGGCAACAGTTTTCTCCTGAGAAACTTACGTCTGTTTTGCATGACAATTTGGGCAATATTCCCTTATTTTTGAGTAGGTTTACATCCATAACTTGACGGCGAAAAGTTGAATGAAGACAATTTTTTGATAGCCGCTTTGGTATAGGTCATCATTCTCCTACTCTTATCCCAATTACTTGGGGTCGATACAATATGTACTCCTCTTTCATAGTACATATTGTAAAAGTTATTGTCAATAGTATTTGACCGGCCGCCTGCTAGACGTCAATTCTACTTGGGAATATAATTGTTGTCCAAACGGCATCAGATGGAGTTTGCCTAGGTCGTTGTAAGGCTTTTAGTCGTCTTTTACGACATCCACGAGCAAAGTAAGGGTTGGTAGTATTCGTAGCCGCTATCACACAGCAATAGCCGCTTATAGGTATTGGTGCCTAAATAAGGTTTTAATTAAATTCTTAAGACATAATCACAGAACAAGATATTGCAAAAAGGTTTTTGAGATATTTTTATCGTCTAGTACGATTGTAATCTGTCTGATTTATTACTATATATTGGATTGTTTCAGATTTATTAACACGATATTACATCCATAAAAGGCATGGGTAGATAAGAATATGAATTTAGTATAATGCCACTATTGGTATTAAAATAATATCTTGTGATAAACAAAAGATAATAATCCATTTCGTGTATAATTTTTTTTATGAGTATGGTCACAGGATAGTGAAAATAAATCATAAACTATTTTAATAAGTCTTGGCGGGCATGATAAAGCTATGGACGTACCATATCTTGTATTATTATTTTATTATAGGTATATTAATTTCTTAAGAGTTGGATAGTTATAACTATTGAATAATTTTATTGACATTTTATAAAATGTACCTAATATAGAGAAAGTGCTGAAATATAGTGAACATATAATAGAGAGTTGAATTGAGAGAGTCGGTCGGAGTCGGAAGTCCAACGGTAGGTATGGTTTTGGGGTTTGTATTGGTAGGCGGCGGCCTAGCTATACCCTGGTATTGCAAAGGTCGGCAGTAACATTTACCATCAAGTGTGCTATTTGCTTGTTTGCCACCATATGAAATAAACAAATAATAATAATAATTTACATGTATCTTCATGTTCTGCTAAAATTCTCAGTACAATTATGAATTTGGTTTTTAGCGCCTTTATCGCCCTATGTTTTAGCGCCTTTAGTGCCCTTTTAATCATAACGACCACGACGACGACTTTTAATATACCAAGCCGTGATCGGTTAGGCTGGTACAACAGATTAATTTCCTTTATGTTTAGGAAGATTCCTGTTCCCCACGGGGGACATCTATTGACTGGAAATAAATTTTCTTCTGATCAGTGTTCGCACACTTTACAAATTAGGTAAGTATGTTATAATCAGTTTTTACACGTCAGACTAATTATAGGCAAGACTCATATCATTCTGCTGCTCTTATCAATTATTCGGGGTCGACGCAAGATGTAGGTACCTACTCCTCTTTCGTCATACCTATATATTGCAATAGTTATTGGCAATAGTTTTATGACTAGCCGCCTGCCTGACATAGATCTTCCTCAGATATGTAATTGTTGACCATTATCACCTGATAACTCCACCTGGAGTTGATACAGATCGATATAAAACTCTTAGTCCTCTTTTACAGTATACAAAAGCAATGTTAAGGTTGGTAGGCTACAATATAGCACAATTATATACAAAATTTAAGAGTAAATAAATCTCTTCTTTAGATTTTTAACGCTCGTAATAGCGCTGTAGTTATGTGGCGTAGTTCATAATACGATACATCTTATAAAAGCTTTTTGACAGATGATAATGAGCAACTGGTCCACTTAGAACTTCTGATATAGGTAATAGATAATATAATCAATATATCTATATATGTATAATATAATCTATATCTATATAATATATAAAAGAAAGTTGTGTTAGTTACAACACTTATAACTCGAGAATGGCTGCACCAATTTTTATGATTTTTATGTTTTTGAGTTTGTTGTCGTCGTGAATAGGATATAGGATATTAAAATATGATATTAATAAACAAAAAAAAATATGTTAAAAAAACATCAGTTCTAAATGTTCATTTGTTGATGATGTAACCAATGGCAACTGACAGCTCACGTCATTACGTGGTCTGATGGTTTGTTTGGAAAATACCGCGAAAAGTTGAAATTAAATTTGACCGGTCAGCGTCCGTTTTGTGCGAGTGTTACGATTTTTTACGAATGTTGTTATAATAAATCATATTGTCATCGTCTAGCAGTGGATAATGATGGTGACGATATTAGAATTGCCTAATATTACCAAAAGCTAAATAGTATTTAAAACCCTACACTTATATCTATAAAAGAAAGTTGTGTTAGCTACATAACTTATAATTTGAGAACGGCTGCACCAATTTTTATGATTTTTATGTTTTTAAACAGTTTTATTTAGCTTACTCCGTTTGTTTTTTTTCTGGGGTCAAATTTAGTAATTAAAATTTCACCTTTTTTCTGACAACCGATTGATCTGAAATTTGGTATAGGTACGCCTTTGGTTCCGGTAACAATACAATTATGTATACTAAAATTTATTGTAAATTCAAAAATTAAATTTGTATATTTCAAAAATATCATCTTTTGACATACTTATGTACATTAATCTATAATACGGTGCATTTTTAGGAATTTAAATGAACATAGTTATTTCCACAAATTGAGTAGGTAAGTACCTAAGTTATGAGTTACTTTATTTCAAAAATATAACAATGTATACATACTGGTACCCATTACTGTATCTATTTATTTATTTTTTAGCTTTTAGTACATTTATACAAAGTATGAAGAGAAAACATTCATAATGTTGAGGAAGCGAGTGAAGTATGCAAGGATTGAGTTCTCTGGTACTCTGTTCTCTTTGCCTACCCTGCAAGGAATATGGCGTGATGATATGTATGTATGTAGTATATTTATCTGCAAAATTACCATGATTGTTTACAAAAAAAACCGTTTAAATAAAAAATGTTTTTACCTTTTTTTTATTTGTTGGTGTCGGGAATAGGATATATAGGATATCTATTAAAATAATTTGGAAAATCCAAAAGTGCACGCCTCATATTTTTTATATTATTTATCATTTACTATTAGTCAATGCCATAAATGAAAATGAAAGATTTTTTTTTTTAATTTTTGCGCCATTCTCGACGTAGGTACCTACTGCTAAACATAGCTGTATAGGATGTATGAGATTTCTTTCCTTTGCCTGTCCGAATGGACGCATAAAAATGTAAACAAACCCAATTTTCATAAGGTATAGCAGTTTAATTTTTTATTAATTGCAATTAAACGACAAAGAATTACCAAACCATTTTCGAAAAAAAAACAGCGTGTTGCCATTATGTAGCTTTTAATAAAAAAAAACTTCGGTACATTAATTTTTACGGTCGAGATCTTGCCAGATCTAAAATATTTTATCCGACGTCCTCGAATTTTTCTTTAAATTAACTCATCTTACTTTAAACAAAATAATTGCTTTTTAAAAATATCAAATACGTTTAATCGAATGTTTTTTCTTGACATATGTACATACATACATACATACATATCATCACGCCATATCCCTTGCAGGGTAGGCAGAGAGAACAGAGTGCCAGAGAACTCTATCTCTATGTATGATAATATTAGATATTCTATAAGTGCAATATCAAAAAAAATACAATCATTTTTAGGTTTGAAAAGTGCTTGATTTTTATGTATCGAGAGTAGAGCAAGACCTCAACGCTTCGCTTATGAGCTTGAGGAGTGCAAAATGATATTAATAAACAAAAAAAAATCATTAACAGTAACAATACGCAACTGACAGCTTACGTTATTACGTGGTATAATGGTTTGTTTGGAAAATACCGCGAACTGCTGAATTAAATTTTTTTGTGCGAGTGTTACGAATTTTTATGAATATTGTTATGATAAATCATATTGTGACAATGTTGTCATCAACAATAACGCGACCAATAAGATGAAATCTTTCACGACAAAGCCGTAACGCAATTAGAATTCGAAACATCACGAATGTAACCACGGGAGAAGAACAAGATATTGCACCGGAAGACTGTCGCGTTAATATGACACAACTTCGTGCTTCTTAATTATAAGAGCAAAGCGAGGCAGCCCGTGAATCATTATTATATTAATTTTCTATGGATTAATGGTAACGACTTGACTTACTGACAGACAATGACTATTAAGGCTACATAATATGAAGAAATGATGAACAATGTATGAAAAATAATTAAATAAGACTTGGCTGTATGGGCTTTGATCCCTTTGCCTGTCCGAATGGACGAACAGAACAAAAAAAAATTAATTTTCTATGTGCATGAAAAAATGAAAATGTCGTATACTTCTTCGTTTTGCCAGCACGTTATTAAAATACTTGATTTTTTAGATTTATATAACATTCATATTTATTATCATAATAAAAAAATGACTTAATAATTTTGAATAATCAAAATCTGCTCATTCATTAACTGTTAGGCGGAACGAAGTGTGCCGGGTCGGCTAGTTATATAATAAACTTGTAATAGGCCGATGTCTATACATTATAGATATTAAAGAAAATCTCACAAAAGCGTCTTTGTCAGAGCAACAGAGCTAAATGATTTTTTTTTATTTTATTGTCTATGTGTCTATCTGTTTACGCGCCACCTAAAAATTACAAGAGGTAAATAAATGCAGTTTTTAATTATGAATTGTTAAAGATCTAATTTAAAATATTTTATAATCTACGATAAAAAAATAAATGTTAAAATAATAAATACGTAAGTTAACGCAAGCAAGACAATAGACAGAATTAATCTATACATATAATAAAAATGTAACGGATCGCTGTCTGTACATGGAAGATATATGAGAAAAATCTTACTGGGACCTTTATCAACACTAATAGAACCCAAAACAATGATTTTTAAATTTTTTGTCTGTTTATCTGTTTGTCTGTGTGTTTGTGCACGCTAATCTCAGAAACGGCTTATCCGATTTAGACGTGGCTTTTGCTAATATATTGTGGTAAGCTTCACTTAACATTTAGGCTTTATTTCATATAAATAAAAAAGTTATGGCAATTTAAAAAATGTTCGTAGAAAAAAATCTTTATCGATTCTTTTCAAATTACGTACAAATATTCTTCAGTAAAAATAAATAAACACGCGTTTCAGAATTGGTTGATATTCACCCTCTGGGGGTGTTAATTAGGCCTGCAAAGCGGGTTGGACGACTCATTAAATCATTAGCACCAAGCCGATATTATTGAAGCTGGCAACTTGAAATGTTGACAGTGGTTTCTTTATATGACATAGAGATTTACTAAGAAAGGATTTTACGAAATTATACCCCTAAGGGGTGGAGCAGAGTGGCAAAGTTTGTATGGGGAGAAAAACATCTTTATTGATTCTTTTCAAATTACGAGTCGAATTAAATATTCTAGGGTAATATCCGGCATTTGTCAATTTTCACCCTCTGGTTGTGTAAATTAGGTCTGTGAAACGGGTTGATCGACTCATTACCGCCAAGCCGAAACTATTAAAGCTAGAAACATAAAATTTTGAAGCACGTTTTTATTTATGACATAGAGATTCAATATGAAAGGATTTTATGAATTCCGCCCTTAAGGGGGTGTAACAAAGCGGCAAAGTGTGTATGGGGAGAAAATTCCTCTATCGATTCCTTTCAAATTACGTACAAATATTCTTCGGTAAAAATAAATAAACACGTGTTTCTCTCTTCCTCTCCATCAACCCCGCACCAGTGCCGGCGTGAGAGCTCACACAATACACATAGTAGACGGCAATAGGTTCTTGCCTAATGGTTTAAGATACAGGTTAAGTTTAGCTTCAAAAATGTTCACTTTACAACTCAAATAATAAATCATATCTAACGAGGTCGCAACTCTGCTGGTGAAACAAAACAGTCAAATAAAGGGTGGCGATAATTATATTTTTATCCCATGGTCATACCGTAAATAATATATTAATGGCAATATAATTTGTAGAATGAATAGAACTTTGAACCACCTTTTTCTTTAGTGACCGGCTGTGATATATAGACACACGCGCGCCGTACACGTACATCTACCTACGTTGTGCGGGCGGGCCACCGCAACCGGGTATCGTCTCGAGTCGAAGCCCTCATGCAGTGAACCTCAATACAGGTACTTACGCTTGCGCCGCCCAAAGCACCGACGGAAGAGCGTGTCAACCTAGAGTATTTTCTCTCGGACCCAGCCTAGGTAGGTATTGCCTAATTCCGTTAGACAACTAACTCGCAGAAGGCGCCGACTGCATCCCAATTTCTGACGCTGTTGATTATCGTCCTAGCGACAAACCTTCAACACCTTGCATTGCTTTTTCTATTTAACTCTGTCAGAGATGACTTCTGCGTGGACGAAGTCGCGGGCAAAAGCTAGTAGATAATGTGGAGGAAGATTGCAATATTGTATTTTAGACTCAACAATGAACAATGAAAGAAAAATAGATACCTACAACCAAATAGGTTATATCTATTTTTCTTTTAAAATTACTCCAAAATCATAAATGTAGATAACGTAAAATATTTCTATAATTTCTACAATGAAAAAAACATATTGATAACTTTTTCTTGATTTGACATATTATTTACTAGACTTTTTGTTATAGATAAATGATATTTGTAAAAAAGAAAAAAATATAATTCGTTTGAATCTATGATATTATAGTTAATCGCTAACAGAAGCCATTCATCAAGAAGAAGATATTATACGTACCTAGTTATACTTCATACCTACAATTTAAATTATCATTCTCCTACTCTTATCCAAATTACTTGAGATCGATATAATTTGTACTCTTCTTTCATAGTAGATACATATTGTAAAAGTTCTTCTTCTTCTTCTTATGTATTGGCAATCAGCTACATATACGAGCTATTGGTGCCAGTGTCAAGTTATAAATATTTTCACGTTTTTAGTCTTCAAGTCAGTCGTTGTCTAAGTCAAATTGTCACCATTAACAGTGCAATGGCCACACTGTTAATGGTATCTTGTGGGAATTTTGATGGAAAACGAAAACGTTGTAAAGCACTTTTATATGATATTCACTACATCCCAGTATTTCCGCACATCACATTACATAAAATGCCATCAAAATTATCTAATATAACATGTTAAAACACTAAGATATCGAATATAATACAAGAGCACCACATGACGTTTTCAAATTCCCGTCAAAAGTCATTGTAAAAGTTATTGGCAATAATTTTATGACCGGCCGCCTGTCAGACGTCAACCCTCCTTTTTTTTTTTTTTTTTTTTTCCAAGGTGTGGTGGTCATCATGGATGTGGTCGCGCCCGGGCAAATCGGCCCGGGGCGACGGAAAAGGCGGCGCGCAACCCCATGGACCCACCCTGCAAACACCTCTCTTCGCCGTGGGAGCGGATCACCGGTACCCGATCTTTGTCTTCGGTGGCCCGCCCGGCGATATACCCTCTCGGGTTCCTCTCTCGTCGACGCCCCGACAGCTTTCGCCGTCGAGGCGTCGCCCTCACGCGGTGGCCTCACGTCGGGTGACCGGACGACGTCAACCCTCCTTGGGAATGTCATTGTTGACCAAACGGCATCAGATGGATTTGGCCCAAGTCGTTATAAGTCTCTTAGTCGTCTTTTACGACATCCACGAATAAATTAAAGGTTGGTAGTATTCATAGCCGTCACCACACGGAACTACCTACAATTTAATTACAACAGAAAAAAAATATCCCAACTTAGGAGCTTATAATAATTTGAGCAACAAACTTTTACCTACTCTAGTAGTACACACACAAAATAAAATTGTATAGGTATATGGGTTTTATAGAGTTTTATTTAAAACAAAAATGTCACAGTAAGTATCTGCCTATACACGTTTTATTTAATATGTAGAAATATTTAAATTATCCGTTTTTATGTTAGGAGAAAATACCTAAATAACTATTTAGGTATGATTATTAAAACGTAGTTAATAGGTAGATAATCTACGCCATTTACACGCATCAAAATTTGATGCTCTCCAGTTACGTACTCCGTAAGTTCAAAAGGGCATCGATACCTCGATATTACTCTAAATGTTGTTAAAAAATATTAATATATTAATGCTTATCTAGGCTATTCTATTTAAGGCTCATCATCACAGCCCATATATGTCCCACTGTTGGGCACGAGCTTCCTCCGTAATGAGAAGGAAATTAACCTACTATACCACGCTGGTCTGACGTGTTGGTATAGGGTTTTGTTTCGAGTTTTTCTTCTCTTGCATAGATGTTATATGCATTTTATATCCCATAGTCGTCTCTTACGATCACCCACGCATAGTGGTGAATTGTATTCTTACTCCGTCACCACACGGCACATTATTATATCTACTACTTAAGGCTATTCTATTATTATTTGACCGTTGCGTTATAATTTTACTTATCCCTCGTAGATTAATGGTGCATTATTAAGAAATTTAGAAGGAATTCAGTTTATTTAAAAAAAAAAAACTTTTGTTGAAAGTATTAAAAATTAGGTTACCTAATTTTAGTTTAGGTTAATTTGTAGTATAGTCTGTAAATGAAAAAATATATGTAGTGTTGTATGGAAGGAGAGGACGTATTACGTCGACCCCAAATAATTGGGATAAGAGCAGGATGATGACGAGCCTGTACCTATATAAATAGAGCCTGTTAATTTATGTACCTACTTCAAGAGATGGCTTTATGTGAAGATTAAATCTAATTTGTAGATATAGATACAAAACTATATATACTAAATATATAAATCTATACCTAGGTAGATACCTACAAAGAGTTTAATATTTTAATAATTCTAAAGAGTTATTAAAGGTAGGTAGTAGTAATAGGTAATGTTTTTGGTAGTAGTATGTAGATAATGTTTTGTAAACATTTACAAATAATATCAATTAAAATGTTATATTATAAATGTCAGTATAATAATATTCAAAGCCTCATATGCTCTGATCTTTCGTTGCCTATTAATAATCCCAGCGCTATCTCTGACTACCGAAATTATTTTTTGAAAACCACGAAGTTTAAGTTTTTTTTTTAATAGGTATTGTACATATAAATAAGCATCTATTTATTCGTTTCATGTCGTAAAATTAAACTACTTATAAGTAGGTACCTATAGAAAATACTCGTTGTCAAGGTAAGAAAGGCGGGTTCTTTATTTTGTGACAGGCTATGGATTGGCCACAACCTGCCTCTGAAACCCCATAAATTCCGTATTCTCTTTGCTAATTAGCGCGTCGGTGGTCTGCTTAGTGAAGAGAGATTATCTATAGAAAACAAATACACTATGCGATCTGGTTTGGTTTTGGATAATCAGGAACAAATAAAAGGTAAAAAAATTATCAATATAGGTAATACAAATATAAGTAACTTATTATGTAAAACTACTCACCATTTAACCTATCCTTAACAATCTGATGAGCGAAGGCCGCCGCTGCCGCCTGCCGCATCGGGTCCATGGTGACACCCCAGGCACCTAACGCTCCCAATGCTCTATGAGCAGGCACTCTGACCACGCCTGGATTAGTCGAGAAGCCATAACCACCACCAATTCCTAAACCTGGTCTTAATAAAAGTCCCGAATTTGGATATAAACCTTGTGTATGTGAAAAGTTCAAAGGCAACCCAGAATTGTCCTTTCCTTCATCTTTGGCACTCTCAGATTCAGTGTCCTGATCACTCCTGTCATCACTCTCCCTAGAATTTCGACGTTTGTCTATATCTTCGAATTGTTTCCCTAAAAGTCTAGATATACTGAAAGGTAGGTTCACCCTCTGTTGTGTATCAGTCAAATGTTCATTTGGGGAATCATGGTATCTGCCATGATAACTATGCTCTGAGTCACGGTCCTCAGACGCGATACTTCTGTCACAGTGTCCTGATAGTCTGCTGTCAGAGTCCACATTTATCTCCTCCTGATCATCATCAGAATGCACTGAAGACATTTTTATTAAGTAACTAAATGTTTTATCAGAGAAAACACTAGCACAAATTTTTCGTTATCACCAAAAAACTTGGTCGCATAATGTTGTTTTTAGATTACACTAATTAAAAAAAAATTAGATCAAAGCGATACGAAATCCGAAATAAGAATGGAACATACGAATTCGTGTTTCTTATTTCAAAAATGTTATGATGCCGCGCTACGCTCGACCGCACGCGACCGAATCGTTACACTGTGTATCGGCCAAAATGAGCCAATCAGCAGTATCCCCACCGCTTTTTGAAATTCGAACGCGATAGTTTGACCGCACAACGCCTCAACTATGCCCGTTGAGTGGAACAGTTTCCAACAAAAGCTTAATACGATTTCCAAACATAAAAACTCGTTTGGATTCACTAACTTAAACGGAACGATTCGTTGCGTCTCTTTCGTGGCTCTTCTCGCTTCAATTGAGCGCCCCCCTCAATACCATTAACAAATAATTTTGCCCCTTTAACTTAATATAATAAAGTTCATAATCATATAGCAAACGTTTGTCTGTGGCACATTTTTAGCGGTCTTGTAACAAGGTAAACACAACTAAGAACATTAGTATAACAGAGACAGATACAAACTTAACCATTGTATTTACATGCGTTTGAACGAGATGACCGTATATCATTCAATGGGCGTGTCTCTTTTCTTGTAACGCGTCGTTTAAATCCAGTTATGGCCTGACAAATGGTGTACATATTAAGGGGGGCAATGTTAGGAAACTATTTTTGAATCTTTTAAGACAGTTAAATTATTTACGTACGGCGGTCGACCGACCTCCTCTCTAGTAGACAATGCACTTTATAATAAAATAGATCCCAAGTTTCATGTTATGGCCATAGATAAGTAAGGATAATGTATTGCTGAAGATAACTGCTTTATAGTATTGTATCCGACAGTTGGAGTGGTAAAGGGTGTTAGATTATGGTTTTATATGATACGGGAATGCTTATTCCTTTTACTGGGATACTCTATCATAATAATAGGTAGGTATGACGTAATTATATAGTATGCGCCAATTTGGTTAATTTTGAAGTTGTGCGTTTTCGTCGGTGGGTGATGATTTAGTTGGCGCTTTTAGTTAATTTGCTATCAGAATAATTGATTTATAATCCTTATAATTTAATTATTTGTTACTTAATTATTTAGATACTTAGTTATGGGTTTCTATAGCTATAGGTATACCTAGTATATAATAAAACGAAATATAGTACCTACCTACTGTTAAGAATTTATATTGATACCGTCTTATGTCTTAAATCACTTTGTCGCCATTCTTTCTTTTGAGAATGGTAAAAACTCTATAAACACTAGGGGATAAATAGTGCTTTTCGACTACGATCGCCAACCCACCTATTAAGCGTGGCTATTATATCATAAACCTTCATCTTTGAGGATTATGGAGACATTAGTGAACGTCAATGGGATAATGAATGAATTTGTAATAATTTTAAATTAGACCAGACTATCACGGCAGCTTTAAGTTTGAAGATGCATAAACATCATCTTAGCCTACATAAGTCCCACTGTTGAGCTTGGATCTCCTCTGAAATAGGATGGAAATTGACTTAAAGTACCTATCGCTCTGATAAGACGTAAGTATATAGGTAGGTAAATGTGATAACCAAGTAAGAACAGAATTCTTCACTCATCTTCCTCATATCGTCTGTCTTTCCTACACGACTAAGGGATATACCTAATCTTCTTCCATGACACACCTCAACCCACTAGTGGTTGGGGCGGCTTCCTACACGCCCTCTTGTAATTCAAAAATCCGACGTCCGCGGCACGTCATCGACGATGACGACGACGATATCACACTCGCTCAATTAAGAGCTTACACGGCCCGCAAGGCCATTACACATAAATATCCGCGGTTTCGTCCTCGCCGTCGAGGTGCGAAATCGCGACGCGCAAAAATCATAAATCCAAACGTGGGCACGCCCACTTTGCCACCAGCGACGCCCCAAGCCGAGGTCCGTTCCTCACAGGGGGAGCCCTTGGAAGATGTCGCTTAGCTTACCTCAATCGGGTTGAGAGCCCTCAGCGCTCACCCATGGTCCGCGTAAAGCTGTCAAAGCCATCTGCGGCTAACAGCTAAAAACACACACAAAAAAAGATATACCTAACTACTTAATATGCATGCAACACTTAGGTAAGCAAGAAAAGGCAATCTGGAAATAAAAGTCTCCTCCATAATGAAAGGGGGATTAACTTAGTACCTACCTATATCACGCTGATCAAACGGGTTGGTACCTATAGGATTTTATATCAAGTTTTCCTTCCCCTGTAGTGATTGAATTTGATTGTGTAAAAGGGATGGCGAATGATATTCTTAATCCGTCACTCCCCGGTCTGGGTGTTATAATATTTGAATCCCACAAAGAATTGCCCTGCTTCGACATCAAACATATAACACTCGACACCAACACCGCTGTCCGTACACACAATGAAGCCTGAAAAACTATTTTTTTTAATTAAAATACCATCTTCATCGTCATCTCAGTTCATATCTATATATCCCATTGTTGGGCTTGAGCCTCCTCCATAATGGGAGGGAAGTTGACTTGGGTACTATGCCTACCACGCTGGTCAGACGTGTTGGTATAGGGTTTTGTTTCGAGTTTTCCTTCTCTTGCATAGATGTTTTATGCCTTTTGTGTCCCTTAGTCGTCTCCTACGATCACCCACGGGCAAGATAGGGGATGGTGATTTGTATTCTTACTCCGTCAGCACATGGATAATTTATTAAAATTAAAATACCAGTGAAATGAAATGAAAATGGAGATGTTGTCCGATGGTTTACTGTGTCAGGCACAAGGAGTTTTCAGGAGTGGAAGGGGATGCATGGATCAAGTGTTCACTCTGCGCAACATTGTGGAGAAGCATCTGGCTCTAGGTCAGAGGGTTTCTGTAGTTTTGTGGATCTGGAAAGAGCATTTGACACGGTTGTACGAAAGGAACTTTGCGACATTTTTTACCGGAGTATGGTAACAACGGTAAACTGCTACGGGCTGTGCAGTCCTAGTTAGGTACATGGGCTGTAAAGCCTGTGTGCGGCTGGATGATGGAATGTCGCCTTGGTTTGACGTCAATATTGGCGTTAAGCAAGGGTGCGTTCTATCAGCCAGGCTGTTTAACATATATCTGGATAAATGTCTCCAAAGGTTGAACGATATGAATGTGGGTCCAGATGGGCGACTCAGTGGTCACAGCTCTGCTCTATACAGATGATGCAGACCTGCTGGCACAGTCAGCGACTGACCTGCAGACCCTAGTCGACACAATGACAGAAGATTGTAAGAAAAGGGGTCTACGCGTGAATGTGAGCAAAACCGAAATAATGGTCTTCGAAAGAGATGAAGCCAGATGAAGTAATGATGTACTAGTAGGTACAAGTGGATGAATTTGTATATCTTGGATGTTGATTTAGCCGAGATGGAAGGTACACCAATGATATAGAGCGAAGAGTGAATACGGGAAATAGAGTGAACGGAGCGTTGGGACAACTTCTCGGTAGCCACCACCTCAGCCAGAAGGCACGTGTAGCAATATATAACGCAGTGCTTGTCCCAACATTACTATTTGGAAGAGAGAGTTGGGTATGCAGAAAAGAGCATGAAAGTAAAATTAATGCGGTCGAAATGCGATCTCTACGGAAAATCTGTGAAGTTAGGCTGACCGACCGCATTCGCAACTACGACGTAAGAGAGCGAGTAGGTATGAAAGAGAGTATCGGTGTAAAGATGAGAAAGGGAATGCTCCGATGGTTCTCTGGTTAAGAAGATATACCATGCGAAAGTGGACGGATGTAGGTACCGGGGTAGAGCGAGACTAACCTACCTAGACCAGATTGGTCACGTACTGAAGGAAGGCGGAGTCAAGAGTCTCCGAAACCGACGAGCGTGTATGAAGAGAATTATGAATGTTGAGAAAGCGAGTGAAGTAGGTATGCAAGGATAGAGTTCTCTGGCACTCTGTTCTCTCTGCCTATCCTGTAAGGAATATGGCGTGATGATATGTATGTATGTGTAAAATACCAGTAAAAATTAAACCCAAAGTCGCGTCTAATTGCCTTTTACCAAGACTTGTCAGACCTAATCCAGCGACAATTACAAAAAGAAAAATGCTTGGTACCAACGGGACCTAGAATGAAGTACATACCTAGGTATGCTAAAATTTAGGAAAATTCAAACGAACGATGGATAGGTAACAAGAATGACTTTGTAAATAATTACTAGCAGGTAGCAAATGCTATAAAGACCACTTACCAGATGATAGATATTAGCAAAGTAGATTCCAGTTGGATGTAAATAGCAAAAGCTTTAAAAAATAAATTGCTATTCCTTGACTGGAGGCCTTCGCCTGTAGAGAAGTTCTTGCAAACCAATCCCTATCAAACTTGAACACTTTTTTTTTAAAACTACACGCACACACAAAAAATACCTTGTATTACGGCGGACTTACAAGCATATAATTAACGAAGACAAATTACACCTAAAATCTGAACAACACTTTGTGAATCGCACAAAGTGTTGTCCTGCCATCCTGCCATCGATTCCTATAATCGAACCCATGCCAATGGCACGGAAGGTTGTTATTTTAACCATTAGGTACGCCATATTTTCTACCCACTTTTTGGCTCGTAAATTTGAAACTTGCTTAATTATTAACATAAATAGTACTTTAGAGAACCTAGTGCTTTTTCGAAAATATATTTAGATTTAAAAAAAAAATATAAGAATTGAAAAGAAAGGAGAAAATTAAGGATCAAATCGGAGCTGTTCGTCTTAGGTTGCTTGATTTTGATAACGAAGCTATATTTATTCTCAATATCAGCAACCAAATTTGCGTTCATTTACTAATTATATATATTCAGCCATTATATTTTGTAAGATACTTTTTATCCTGCTGTGTGGTAGCGGCTTCGAATACTACTAACCCTTACTATGCTCGTGGATGTCGTAAAAGACGACTAAGAGCTTTATAACGACCTGGGCCAACTCTATCTGATGCCGTTTGGTCAACAATTACATTGCCAAGGAGGGTTGATGTCAGGCAGGCGGTCGGTCATAAAATTATTGCCAATAACTTTTACAATATGTGCTATGAAAGAAGAGTATATATTGTATCGACCCCAAGTAATTGGGATAACAGTAGGAGAATGATGAGATAATAGTTCAACTTCGGGAAAGTTACTTTTTAGGGGGGTGAAGTCGCACGCAGAAGCTAGTAGATATTAGGTACATAATAGTGTTCAATTCTTTCATTCATCTCACCTCATACACGTGCCACTGTTGGGCTCGAGTCTCCTTCGTATAATGGGAGGTAAATTGACCTACTATACCACGCTGGTCAGACGTGTTGGTGTAGGGGTTTGTTTCGAGATTTCCTTATCTTACATGGAAGTTTTATACGTTTTATATGCCTTAGTTGTCGTCTCTTACGATTACCCACGTGTAAGATAGGGGGTGGTGAATTGTATTCTTACTCCGTCACCACACGGATTAATATAATAACAGTATTCAATATAATTATTATGTATGTATTCAATAGTGGTTGAGCCACGCTGTTGACAGTTTTATATCTATAACCGCGCGGCGATCCAGCCTGGGTTAAAACCCCAGCTTGATTCACGACACTCTCGCTGAAAATTGGTGTCTTGCCACTACGGCAATGTGCTATTGTGCTTTATACAGTGAACGAGCGAGCCGGAAGCCTAACTTTCTAAGTGTTTTTGTGATTTTCATTGGTAGGCAGTGGCCCAGTTATAAACCTGGTATGTAAAGGTTCATGGGCGGCAGTAAAATATACCATTAGGTGGGCTTCCTCGTTATACCACCAAGAGCAATTAAAAACAACATACATACATACATATCATCACACCATATCCCTTGCAGGGTAGGCAGAGAGAACAGAGTGCCAGAGAACTCTATCCTTGCATACTTCACTCGCTTCTTCAACATTCATAATTCTCTTCATAGACGCTCGCCGGTTTCGGAGACTCTTGACTCCACCTTCTTTCAGCACGTAACCAATCTGGTCTAGGTAGGTGAGTCTCGGTCTCCCCCGGTACCTACATCCTTCCACTTTAAATTAAAAACAATGTAAAAAATAGTACATAAATTAGTATATTTACTTAGTTACACATATACTACCTTGTCAACATTGCCTTTACAGTGTTGAAGGAGGCAAGGAGGAATGGGCATTTGCCATACATGGACGCAAGATTATAGGTACTTAAACGCATACTGTTCTCTATCCTCGTTAAAATTATAGTGTCAAGGTGGAAGCACTGAATCGCTGCCTAACTCGTAAATATCTGCCAATTTCCATGAGCAAATTGCCAAAGCAACTCTATCGAGTATAGCACGTATAGGAGTAAATAAGAAAAGACTTCATGCCACCATCCTGTTCATGGTATCAGCACCAACCGCAGTGCATGATCATACAACCGAAGCGTTTGCAGTCATACTGTCTGATGGATAAAGATGCGGTAGAAATTACTAAGCAACCAACTGGGACTTTTAAACTGGAACTTTTTTACTTACTTCGGCCTCCACTATTTCCATCACGACATTGTGCGCTATCTATAGATGTTATCTGCAAATTATATCTCTTAGTCCTCCTTTATATCCTCCATAAGGAAAGAAATTGATTAAATTAGGCGATACATGGAGGAAATCCATTATTATCTCAAAATGGAGGAAAGGAAGAAAGACCCACCATTTTCCCACGGTCAATCACTATACCGCACGTCTCAAGAAAGGAAGAAATACGGGATAGGATTAAAGTGGAATAGGATATCTATAAGGAAAACTTACGCCCACGATGAGCACCTTCAGAACTTCTACTTGCAATTTGCCGCAGAAATGCGAATAATGATTTCGACACGTGTTTCGCCTCTAAACGAGGAAAGACATTGTATTAATTTTAGACATAGGTATCCCGAAGTTGGGCAGCAATGGTGGTATTTTCACATAAAGAAAACACGTATACCTACTGATACACGTTTTAGAAACGTCATAGAGGTTCTATTCTAGTTTGTTCTAATGATGACTGTTCCAAAGTATGGTCTACAAACAATAAATATGTCGCAATTAGTTTTTAATGTATATTTTTGTTAATTTAGGTCAACTGAAAGTAGATCAAATAGTCCAATAATAGCCTTTTAGCAAACGACTCCATTACGGAAGGGTCCTTGATAACAATTTGGTTACATACCTAACTCAAGAGCGATCTCAAAATGTAATTGTTCAAGAAGGTTTGATTATCAGTTTTTTATTAGTTTAAACGTCGTTCTTAAACAAGCAATTTTTTTACAAGGACTCCAAAGTTTTGCAAGGATATTTAGAATAATAAATACTTGTATTAAATTTTATAATAAGCATCACAACTTCAAAATAACCACTACTTCAAAAATATTTTAGTTTGATTTACTATAAAAACTTGTTTCTGCAAGCGAAAATACTTATTAGCACACGCCTAAAGAATGTCACCTCTACGAAATTTCGAGTCATAGTCTTAAAAGGGGTAAGTGCCACAATCGTTACATCACTGAAGATCAACAGAGGCAGAAGGTAGCTCGGTGGTGTGTTTCACAAGAAAGCGTTATATCTTCTGAAATTTTTTAAGTTGATTTCTATCACAGCAATGAAGAAGAAACTTAGTGGTAAGGGTACAGTTTTCTGACAATAGTGTAGTTCCCGCAGAAAATCGAAGACTGAGCAGTGGCTATGTGCCGTTGCACTGCTTTCGGTGAATGAGAAAGCCGGAAATCCGACTTTCTGGATGGTTTGGTAGGTAACGGTTTAGTTGTAACACTGGCATTGCAAAGGTCCATGAGCGGCAGTAACTTTTATTATCAGGTGTACCTACTTCTAGCTCGTTTGCCACCGCTTGCTCGTTTGCGTAATAAAAATAAATCTAATAATAAAATTTTAATTGTATTTATATATATATACTTTTTTTAATTTAAAATTATCATTAATTGAAATGAAATTTTGTGGGTGGACTTTGAAACTTTGATTTGTAACCTTTATTTGCGACAAAAAAGATTGGTGGAGGTAAAAATTGTTTCGACTAGAGTGGTAATATTGTCTCGTTTCATTTCAATTATCGGTGAAGAGAGAGACACGCTCTTCTCGCTTTCATAGTTTTATTTATACAAATTAATGATAAACACAATCCATGCTATTCATATGTGATTGATCAATTATTACCTAAAATATTTCTCTGTAATATAGACTTTACCCTATCATGTTTAGTTTTTTATTTTACATCGTGATGAAGGAGATTCCTACCAAAAATAAAATTTGGTTGGAATTGAAAGCTGACACTGATTTTAAATATCGTTGAGGAGTATTTTAAAGACTGCCAGTCCAAACGATAAGTTTTAATAGAACTCAATGATACTGCAGCTTGGAGAACAAAATATATTTTGAGGCTGCGCAAGAAGCGTAGACAAGAAAATCGACCTGTCATTTATCCTGATGAAACGTACATAGATGCTTCATGGCACCTCCAAAAATGTTGGCAATCCGAGCAATAGTCTGCTATTTTTGCTTCTGATAGCGTCGGTGCAAGATGGATTATAGCACATGCTGCATCATATCACTGCACACAAATAGGTAAATAAGGTCTCTACAATGGGCAATAGAAAAAGAGAACTCCAAGAGTGGCTTTCGAAAAATGAAATTGAATTTGATGATTGTTGGACAAAAGCGAATACGAATTAATCAAAAGACACTCAAAGGTGACCCACAATATGAAATGGTACAAATGTTAAATGAACATGAGTATGAGGTCTGCGTTTACCGCCGTAGGTACCAGTGCGATTTAAATCCCATAGAAAAGATTTGGGCAATAGTGAAGAGGTGATTTGCAGAGAAAAATGTTTCAGAAGCTCCTAACAAAATAGCCTCTATTACTGAAGCGGCGTTCAGAACAGTAAAGACAGAAGAATGGCTTAATATAACTACATGTAGAAAAAATTAGAAGACAAATATTTCGAATCAGACCGGCTATTGGATATGGAAATGGACAAATTCATAATTAATGTTACTGACGATACATCTGACTTTCTGAAAAAGACTCCAGCATAGATTCTGATGAAGATGGTCAAATCGGAAGTATTAACACACTTCAGGATTATTGTTGTAACAAATTTAATAGTAGCTATATTTATATTTAATAGTAGCTCATGTTTTTTTTTTAATATTGTATATGAGTGGGAAAGCTTAGTACCTACATTAATTATACTTATCTGCTTAACTTAAGTTTCAGGTAATAAAAAAAAATTATTATTCGTTAAAAGAAGGAAAAAAGAATAGTTATGCGGGCAATTTAATGTTGCACGCCACCAGTAGCGCGCAGAGTTATCTTACGCGCACTATACCAACAAAATAGAAATAAAACCTCTTTCTAGTTTCTACATTTACAACACGTGTTTTAGTTTCATGCAAGTGTGAATTATATCATCATCATCATCATCACAGCCTATATGTCCCACTGTTGGGCTCGGGCCTCCTCCGGAATGGGAGTGAAATTAACCTACTATACCACTCTGGTCAGATGTATTGGTATAGGGTTTTGTTTCGAGTTTTTCTTCTCTTGCATAGATGTTTTATGCGTTTTTATATCACTTAGTCGTCTTTTACGATCACCCACGGGTAAGATAGGGGCTGGTAAATTGTATTCTTACTCCGTCACCACACCAATAATTATATATGTGGTGAATAATATATGTGCTAATCAATTATATTCAGTAGTGATTTAAATTGAATATTTTGATTAATAATATTTACTATTCGTAAATATTAGTGAAAAAATATCCTATCCTTTTAGGTCCTTTTATTATTTTATTGTAATTAATTATTTGCATAAAATTAAAAGCTATTTTTAATGATGCCAACGAAGAATAACTTCTTAAGCGCGCACATTAGTAGGTACACGCTCTCATTTTTTTTTTATTAGGTTATAGCAAAGTAAAAATACATACACACATGCATATATACATACTAAATACACAAATCCTTTGTCTCGTTTCCATTCTTCCTATTTCCATTCTACAAGAAATATTTTAATTTAAGATAAACATATGTAAACGAATGTCAAATATTTTCATCGCCTATTTCCATAGCAAATCTGGAGTTTTAGCGGGAAAGGAAAAGTTTCTTGTATTATATTCAACTAGCTTCTGCCCGCGGCTTCGCCCGTGTAAAAGGTTACTTTCCTAAAGTTTTTGATCCCCTATTTTTATTTTTAACCATCGGTAATACAGTGCAACGGTATTACAATACTCAGGGTTGGAACTTCATTACTGGACTGCTAGATGACGTTGAAGAAGCTAGATTTTGAGATTTTTTGACAAACAATTTTTTTATTTTTCATATAAAAATTTTGATTTTTTTTTAATAAAAAGTATCCTATGTTACTTTTAATACCTCCAAGAATATGTGTACAATGTTTCATGATGATCGGTTGAGTAGTTTTAGCGTGAAAGCGTAACAAACAAACTTACATTCACATTTATATATTAGTAGGGATATCGTAGTGTTTTAACGTATTATATTAAGTATATAATTTTGATGGCATTTTATGTAATTTGATGTTCAGGAAGTACCTACTTATGTTTAGTGAATAGGTACGGTATAACAGTTCCTTCCAAACGTCCACAGCCATAAACTCAAAAAAGAAAACAGCAAATCTATACGAATGTCATATTTAAATCCTTACATGTAAACAATTAGGTACCTTTTAAAAGCAAAAGGCTGTCTTATAATTGACGATATGCGTGGGTACTTAACCATGCATAGATACACAGTAGTTAAGAATATTATAAACAGTTTTAAATGCAATATAATTATTGTATTCGCGCAGAATAACAGTTACAAGCCACAGATTAGGTGAATACGTTGATCTACAGAGATCTACAGATCTATATCTACAGATATGACGTCTGATAGGGCTGTATGGAAAAAGAGGACCCCAAGTAGATGGGATAAGAGCAAGAGAATGAGGACATATCTATATCTACAAAAGAGGATGTTTGTATATAGGTATGACATCGCTAAACTCGGCAATTATATGAGCGGTCATTATGAAAATTGGTACATATACCTATGTATTTTTTCACGGAGAACTTTCATATCACTATTAACGTAACTCGCCACCAGACGGCGCTGCTATACCTATATCGAATTTACAAACAAACCAACAGACTTGGTTTGCTAGTCTAACATAGAATTATGTACCTACATAAGTAAAGATATCTGATTCTTCTCGAGTCTAATGGCTTTATCGTATAGTGAGGGAATAAAATACAGTTCATCCCCTATCTTGCCCGTGGGTGTTGTAAAAAACCACTAAGGTATCTTGATAACATATATGCAAGAGAAGGAAATCTCGAAACACCATTTAAACCGAAATACCGTTGCCTACCATTACAATCCCCAAACCCGCCCAGTTTCTTTTTTTTTTTTAAAGGTCACCACCCTGCACTAAGGAAATAAACCTTGTATTGCGGGGGACTTTACAAACATGCAATTAACGCAGACAAATTACACCCAGACTCAGAACAACACTTTGTGGATTGCACAAAGTAATGTCCTACGTGGGAATTCAACCCACGGCACTGGCACTGAAGGTCGGTATCTTAACAACTACGCCATCTGTGCAGTCAGTTGGGCTTCGCTCTTTCGATCACCGAACGAAGCACAATAGCACATTGCCATCACTCAGACGTCGATCTTCTGCGAGAGTGTGGTACTTCCCCGGGCGGACCGGCCCGCGGCTGTAGACAGAGAACTATCAACAGCGTGGTCATTTTTTTTTGCGGTGAACTATGGAGGTGGTCATGCACCGCCAAATCGGTCCGGGGTGACGGAAGAGGCGGCGCGTGACCCCATAGTCCAACCCTGTAAAGCGCCTCTCTTCGCCGTGCAAGCGGGCCACCGGTACCCGATCTTTGTCTTCGATGGCCAATCAACAGAGAGGTCCTACCACTAATTCTCTTTCTCTCCCTCGCTCTGTCTTCTATTGTGAAAGCGGGTCGAATCCAACAGTGGGACTTATACGAGATGATGTTCGCTATATTTAATTAGCTGGTATTTTACTCGAAGCAGAGGCGTAGCTAAGTTTTAATAAGCTCCTCCGAAGTTCAATAAAATAAAAGAAAAAAGAAATGCACTAAATTACAGTAATCAATTCATATTACAAAATCTAAATGTGAATAATAACAGTAGATTGTTTTTCAGACTTAAATCTAATCTACAAGAAATAAGAAGATGCATTTCGATTTTGTTAGTTTTGGGAAGGCTTGAATTTCCAATCCTTACTTTTGACGACGCCTTTGATTCAAAGTTTAGATGGACACCACCACTAGGTGGAATGAAGACATCTCAATATCGCAGGGAGCCGTTGGATATAGGTGAGGTATTATTCCCCATACCTAGGTAGGTAGATATCCTTATTCCTCTATCACTTATTTGTTCCTTGGAATTGTAGAAATCTGCTAAGGGTTCCACTAGAAGAGTGGGCAGCAGCTCTTTATTTAGAAACATATAATACCTCTCTGGGATCTCAAACCCGCCTGCTGGTAATTAGTGACCTCATTTCTGAGAAAGAGCTACGTTCAACAGTGGACAATGAGGTAGATAGGTATATGTTGACAGTAATACGCAGACCTTTCAAGACGGATGTTGTCAGGAATTGTTAGACTTGGTACCATCGACTTTCTACCATCGTTTACCGTTTCTTACATCAACATATAAATATCCAGTGCTAGACATAGGCCCCCGTGAAGGAAAAAATGTTACTATCGCCATACTTGGCACACAAGTTAGTGATCGCAATTGGTGTTATGTGCTTTCCATAAGAGTATTGGTGCCTATTCATCTGTGGTGATCTCATAGCCACATGGCTGGGTACTTACCTACATCCCGTATTAGCCATCCGGGGCAACGGAAGGGTAGTTGGTTTGCCACCTCATCATCGTAGTACTTTCCGATCGCCAATTAGGTTGACCACCTTTACTATGACATCGGTGGCCTGTAATCCCGTAGCCAATTTCATACAAGTTTCACAGGCAAGTAAAAGATGGCGTCATATTATGTTCTTAAATCGTTACCACATGGCTAACTTGTATGTTATTATTATGTTATAAAAATATGACACACCTTGACTTATTTTTATATTTGTTCATTATTTTTATCTGAAACATTGCTTATAATATTCAGCGGTGGGTTATGTACATAATAATGTTATAATTTTAAAAATCTAAGAGTCATCTAGTGAGAAGTAGTAATACTATAATTTTATGCGCCATCTAGTACCAAAAAGTAAAAACTTGTTTATGAGCATTTATGTTGTTTAAAATAGTAATAATAGATTTTATTTAATTAAAACTATACGCTAGTATTGCTTATTGATAAATTTATTTAATACAAACATTTTTTTTATAAATATTTTTACTAAACAATATAAATTACAATATTCTGGATAATGTCACTAGATGTCATGAAATACAAATAAAATTCATTTAAAATACAAGGTAACGTGACTTGAGTGGAAGATATGACTGTGTTATTTTCCGTTAGGACAACGATTTCTTTTAAATCATAAAATTTTAATACGTAATTTTGAAAATATAGATTTGAAATAAAATTCTCAGCACAGTATCTACATATATTGTCGCTTGATGGCCGCAGGCTCATCTTTTATGAAACTCGAGTTATACCGTCACCTGCCCTTTGAGATCGTCCACTAATCACTTGATGCTCGAAAAAGGAGGAGGGAGTTCGACAAAAATCACGAAATATTACAAGGATTGTACTGCAACATTTCATGTAGTATTTCATTTATCATTATATGCATGATTTCTAAACAACTGAAAAGCAGCATACCTATGAGGCTTTATCATCATCATCTCAGCACATATACATAGGTCCCACTGTTGGGCTCGAGCCTCCTCCATAATGGGAGGGAAATTGACCTACTATACCACATTGGTCAGACGTGTTGGTATAGGGGTTTTGTTTCGAGTTTTCCTTCTCTTGCACAGATGTTATATGGCTTTGTGATATCCCTTAGTTGTCTCTTACGATCACCCACGGGTAAGAGAAGGAGTGGTGAATTGTATTCTTACTTCGTCATCACACGGGAAATGTGAGGCTTACCAGTCGCTTATTATTATTAAGCACAGTGCCAAAGGTAATGTGCAACATGCTTATCTAAGTGTTAATATTGAATAAAGTCCCGTTAATCTGTGATCTGAGGACAATGTGAATTAAATATGTTCATGTACCAGTACAATTATAAATATTTTTAGGATGATAACATCCTTTATTATTTTTATGACAGTTAGGTAATATCTGTTTGGGCAAATATTATAACGGTCGGTCGGTATATTTAGGTACAATGGTCTTTAATTTTCCAGAATTAAATTAAATTTCAGAATCATCAATCATCATAATTTTCCTAGTGTTATCCCAATTACATGGTGTCGATACAATATGCCTACTCTTCTTTCATGGTAGGTAGGTACATATTGTAAAAGTTATTAGCAATAGTTTTATGACCGGCCGCTTGCCAGACGTCAACCCTACTTAGAAATCCTAATTGTTGACCAAACGGCATCAAATGAAGTTGGCCCTGGTCGTTATAAGGCTCTTAGTCGTCTTTTACGACATCCACGAGCAAATTAAGGGTTGGTAGTATTCGCAGCCGCTACCACACAACTTTAAATTTCAGAATATTGTCTTTAAATACAGGTAAGAATGTGTATTTGAAGATAATATTTCGAATTTCCTATAATGACTTTATATTAAAAAATACTCGTAACTTTTTTATTAGTATTACACCTCAACATCATAATGGGGGATTAATGTGTTAAAACACTCATACGTAATTAATGGACGATCTCTTTCGAGAAAACAAAAACAAGCAAGCAATGAAATTATCTTAAAAATAATTAGAACTTTATAATATAGCATAAATAGTTCTGATATATTTTAATTATCCTTATAAACTATTTTTAACTTTATAACCTTTGTGGTGACGGAGCAAGAATATAATTCACAACCACATCTTACTCTTGGGTGATCGTAAGAGGTGATTTAAGGGATATAAAACGCATATAACATCTATGCAAGAGGAAAAAACTCGAAACAAAACCCTACGAACACGTCTGACCAGCGTGGTATAGTAGGTTATTTCCCTCCTATCATGGAGAAGACTCGAGCCCAACAGTTGGACATATATTTATGAGCTAAGATGATATAAACTATTTAATTTTATTGATTGGTACACGTAAGCCACATCATTATATAATAAATATTGTGTAAGCGTTTTGCTACTGACTAACAAATTATCTCAGATATAACACACCTAAGTATTTTTTTTTTTTATATTGCTAGTGGTGGCAAACGAGCAAGCAGCACACCTAATGGAAAGTGCCACTGCCGCCCATGGACCTTTGCAATCAAGGGTATAACTAGGCCGCTGCCTACAAATATAAATCCCAAACCCACCCAATTGGGCTTTCGGCTCTCTCGCTCACCGAACGAAGCGCAATAGCACATTGCCATTACTCATATGTCGATCTTCTGCGAGAGTGTGGTACTACCCCGGACGGACCGGCCCGCGGCTGTAGACGGAGAACTATCAACAGCATGGTCCTACCACTATTAAACGAATAATTTAATCTAAAGTAAATAGATTTAATATATTTTTAGTAGAGTGGAATCTTTATAGGTGACATACCTATAAACATTCCACTCTACTAAGAATTCAATCTTTATTTTCAATCAATTAATCGTTTTAATATCAAAAACCCATGTTTTCCATAATGCATGCATTCCATAATGCCAAAATAACAGCTATCCACTGACACTACATATTCGTAAGAGTGACGTAAACATATTAGGTATCTACTTTCTAAACCTTATTTAAAAAAAACCTAGGGCTCCCACACATAAACACGATACGTCGTCGCGTCGTGAAAATCTATGACGCGACATCATAACGTGCCACGATGCACGGCACGACGCCGTCGATACAATAGCCGGTGAATTGTCGTAGTTAATTTCGAAAAAGGGACGGCACTAGACGTGTTCTGCTCATGTTGTTATTAAGAAGACGGATAAAGAAAAAACAGATACTCAGGAGATAGTGGATCCACCCATTTCTTTCAATATGGCATTGACGATGATCGACGCAGGAATGCATCGTGAGTTTCAACGACGCGACGTTGTGCCGTGTTTATATGTGGGAGCCCATAATCAACTTTTCTCAATTGTCTATAACAGCTATTTTATTGAGCTGTGTGTTTTATCGACCCCAAGTAATTGCGATAAGAGTAGGAGAATGATGATATAACAGCTATTTTATTATACACCACCGTGCACTGAGGAAATAATCCTTGAATTGCTGGGGATTTTACAAACATACAATTATGCAGACACACTTTGTGGATCGCACAATGTATTAACCTGCGTGGGAATCAAACCTATGGCACTGGCACGGAAGATCGGTTTGGTATCTCAACCATTACGCCATCTGTCCAGTCGCCATTATTTCTCGTTCAACATTATATGTGATTAAAATCAGAAATAAATTTACTCAAGCGTGTTATTGAATTTCGTTTAGAATCCTTTTTGCTTTAATAGTAATTTAAAATTACCAAGACATTATTACATTGCATAATATTACTTTTTTAAAACTATTTAATCTTTCAATTATGATTATCATTATACTATATTTCGTAATAATTAGTGCAGGTAAGTCTAAAGGTTCATTTCCTTGAATCGCGGCCGCGCGCGTTTGGCTCATTCGACAATAGCCAATGTATGAAAATGTATAGCGCAGCTTACGTCATTCGTCGCTTACGACTTAACGTTCGCGGGCCTCGTAAACGGCGCAATACATTTTCATACTTTGACTATCGTCGCATCGGCCGCGTGCGACAGTCGTAAACGATTAAACGCGCGTCGCCTCGATCGGTCGCGATGCACGGAAATGAACCTTAAGGTAAGCGTGAGTTCCGAACATCTTCCGAAGTTACAATATAAGATAGGTAACTAGCTAATTGAAATCAGCATTCAGGTCTAGCTATATCCAACGGCAAGTTACTTTTAGTTAGTGATATTTGTCTTTCTTACTTCTAATTTATTTCTTGTTCGATGTTCGTTTCTTATTTCTTGTTCGATTTTGTCTTAATTTAACATCTTAATTATTTGTTTTATTTATTTATCTTTATTATTTTGTCTTAATTTAACATTTAATTTAACGTTTTACATTTAACCTTTTGTTTAGACTAATTTAATATTTATTTGTATCAAGGTTGAAAGGTTTTCATTAGAAGACTGTTTTCGTAAGCGACAATTCCATAAACTTGCTCATAACCATATTTTTTTTTGGAATAATAAGCTTTGATATTAATATCTACGAAATGATAGGTATCGCGGGAGACCGAGACTAACCTACCTAGACTAGATCTGTCATGTACTGAAGGAGGGTGGAGTCAAGAGTCTCCGAAACCGGTGAGCGTGTATGAAGAGTTATGAATGTTGAGGAAGCGAGTGAAGTATGCGAGGATAGAGTTCTCTGGCGCTCTCTTTTCTCTGCCTACCCTGCAAGGGACATGGCGTGATGGTATCTATGTATGTATGTAAATGATAGACAATATGAATAATACATGATAGGACCCAGTTATATGAATATGCGACTCAAGATCAAGCTGTCCTGAATATGACAATATGCTTGCTCTCCTGTTACTTGAGAGGTAAACCTTTGTTAAACTATTAGGGATTAAGACCACACCTAATAATTAGATAAATAATACCCAGGCTATGAATTACCCTTGCATAAAACGTACAAAATCCAGCAAAATTTAGTATTGCAGTAATATTATTTCAGGATTGATTCACAATAAATCTTTCGAAACATCTGATAGAAATGATGTAACAGAAACATTTAATCCATCTAGAAGAACTATGAAAGGACGACCGGTTGGTGAAACTAGACCTTACATGGTATGAAACAATTGTATAATTGCATTAATAACTTTAGGAAGGGAAAAGACAATAATATCAGTTTATTTACCTAGAAATATTTTCCGTGTGGTGACGGAGTAAGAATACAATTCACCACCAATAGGGGGTGGTGATAAGCCGTGGGTGATCGTAAGAGACGACTACGCGATATAAAATGCATATAACATCTTTGCAAGATAAGTTAAACTCAAAACTAAACTCCATATCAACATTTCTGACCAGTATGCTATCTACCCGACAATGTTTTACACATTGTTATAGGCTTAATACTTAAAGTCACCTTAAGACGTAAATATGATACGAAGTGAAATTTGCATGTCCTACAATTAGTCACGGTGGTGTAGTGGCAGCACGATTGGGCCGGAATCCCAATAGGCGCGGGTTCGAATCCCGCTTGTGACATCATTTTTCATTTCGTAATCGGGTTTTATAAATAATTAAGCATATTAAATGCTAAATTTCAGTAATTTAAATAACAAGGTTGTGTCATCGTTTAATACAATTCTAACTGTAAAGTTTTAAGTATTAAGCCTATAACAATGTGTAAAACATTGTCGGGTAGATAGCATACCGTCAACTTAAGACGTAAATATGATACGAAGTGAAATTTGCATGTCCTACAATTAGTCACGGTGGTGTAGTGGCAGCACGATTGGGCCGGAATCCCAATAGGAGCGGGTTCGAATCCCGCTTGTGACATCATTTTTCATTTCGTAATCGGGTTTTATAAATAATTAAGCATATTAAATGCTAAATTTCAGTAATTTAAATAACAAGGTTGTGTCATCGTTTAATACAATTCTAACTGTAAAGTTTTAAGTATTAAGCCTATAACAATGTGTAAAACATTGTCGGGTAGATAGCATACCGTCAACTTAAGACGTAAATATGATACGAAGTGAAATTTGCATGTACTACAATTAGTCACGGTGGTGTAGTGGCAGCACGATTGGGCCGGAATCCCAATAGGGGCGGGTTCGAATCCCGCTTGTGACATCATTTTTCATTTCGTAATCGGGTTTTATAAATTTCTGACCAGCTTGGTATATTAGGTCAATTAAGCTTCCGTTATGGAGGAGGCTCGAGCCCAGCAGTGGGACATATATGAGTTGAGATGATGATACATAAAAAATAACATCATGTGAAAAATATGTTATTATGTGTATGACGCTGTCAAATATGCCATTATATTTGATTTTAATATTACACAAAAATTCATGAAATTCTATAAATTATCATGATGATAATTATATGATGATAATTATATAGATAATATTCATACATGTACCGGAGTTACCATCGGGATTTAATATGAGCGATGTCTAAATATTTGTATTGAGTCTGATTGTAAGCTATAAAACAAGTAATAATAGAATATCCCTATTAATTTATTCGATGATCCGTGTGATGACGGAGTAAGAATACAATTCACCACCCCTATCTTACCCGTGGGTAATCGTAAGAGTAAGGGATATAAAACGCATTAATATCTATGTGAGAGAAGTAAAACTCGAAACAAAACCCTATACCAACACGTCTGACCAGCGTAGTATAATAGGTTAATTGCCCTCCCATTACGGAGGAGGCCCGAACCCAATAGTGGGACATATATGAGCTGTGATGGTGATGATAATGATTAATTTATTATCTATTTCATTGCAATATATACAAAATTAGTTGCAATTAAATCAAATAGCCAACATTATTATTTTATTATCTACGATAATCTATAGATAGTAGTACTTTTATGTAGATTTTTATCATTTATGTTGAATACTAAATGCATTATCTTATTCGATTAGATTATAATTTAATTATTTCACAACTAAATATATTCATTATTTTCTTTAAGTTCCATTTAATCCAAGAATCATTTAATTCAACGCAATTTTTGGAATCAATTTTGATATATTTCAAAATGAACTGGTTTTACGATAGTATTTTACTTTTGAAATAAAACTACTTTTACGGATTCTATCGCGTTTATATTTGATTTATAATTTCCCGACGTTTCGAACACTTTACAGTGATCATGGTCACGGGAGGACTGAGGTGTCTTACGTCCAATATGTCATTGTTATTACAGAAATTTATTTATATCTACCCTATAAGATATTAAATTTTGACCCACATTTTTATACAAAATTAATACAATTCATTGCCAGTACAAAAAGAGAATGATTCTATATATAAAATTTATGTTGTTTATGATTTGTTATTATTAAGGTATTTAATTTATGATAATTATTATTGTGGCAATTTTACAATTTTTACAAAACTAACAAAAACTATTCAGCTACTACCGGATCGGAACGCGGCCACTCTGAGAAAGATCCGGCGAGAAAACTCAGGAGGCATGATACTAATTTTATTATTGAATTTTTGAGTGGCGGCCTACTTTATCTTACTAAAATTAATTAAATTAAAATTTAACTATTATTGTGGGTCAAATCTATACAATAAGTGCTTACAGTGTCTTGCAGTCTTGTGGTGGTTTTCTTAGTTTTATTAAGTGAATGACAGGATCCCAGCTTGATGATAATACCCAGCCATCCTCCCTATTGAAATTTTTATGTTTTTTGATTTCAATAGCCTCGCGAACCATTCTAGGAAGGTATCGGTGTTCTTTTGCGAGGATTTGTGGTTTATCAAACCTGATATAATGGCGAGCGCGGTCCTGACTATGCTCACAGACTGCAGACTTAGTGTGACGGCGGTGTTTCACATCAGCTATGTGTTCCTTTATCCGAGTTCTTACAGATCTCTTTGTTTGGCCTATATAAGAGAGACCACAGTCACAGTCTAATCACAGTTTTGATGTCACATCACTTTTCACTTGCTTACCTGTTGAGGATTGCATCAAAACTGTAACTAAGAAGCTATCTGACAATAATATGCCCTTGGAATATGCTGAACTGTTACGTCAATGCCTAACAACTGGCTATTTATTGTGGAATGATGAATTCTACAAGCAAATAGATGGAGTGGCCATGGGCTCGCCAGTCTCTCCCGTTGTTGCCGATATATTCATGGAGGACTTCGAGGAGACTGCCCTAAGAAGCTCGCCTGTCACACCCAGGTTCTATAAGCGGTACGTAGATGACACATTCACAATATTACCATCAGACAAAGTAACCATATTCCTTAACCATCTTAACTCCATTAATCCAAAAATTCAATTCACTATGGAACTGGAGTCAAATAACTCTTTAGCTTTCTTAGATATTTTGGTTATCCGTAAACCCAATAACACCTTGAGTCATACAGTGTATCGCAAAGCAACCCATACAGACAAATACTTGAATGGTGATTCTCACCACCCCCCTTCACAGTTAGCTACCGTTTCAAAATCTTTGTTACAGAGAGCACGAGGAATCTGTGACGATGAACACCTGGCTGGGGAGCTGCAGCATGTCAAGCAGGTTCTACGTGCAAACAAGCTGCAAGTTCCTCGCCCCCGTCACGGAGACCGTGTGAAACCACCAACAGTTGAACGTCTCCCTGCAGTCCTACCTTATGTAAAAGGAGTCACTGACAAGATTGGCTATATCCTAAAACATGCTTCTATAAAAACCTATTTTAAGCCACCGAAGAGGATTAGTCAGTTCTTACCACCTGTCAAGTGCCAGATCCCTCTACAGGATGCAGGAGTTTATAAATTAGACTGTGACTGTGGTCTCTCTTATATAGGCCAAACAAAGAGATCTGTAAGAACTCGGATCAAGGAACACATAGCTGATGTGAAACACCGCCGTCACACTAAGTCTGCAGTCTGTGAGCATAGTCAGGACCGCGCCCGCCATTATATCAGGTTTGATAAACCACAAATCCTCGCAAAAGAACACCGATACCTTCCTAGAATGGTTCGCGAGGCTATTGAAATCAAAAAACATAAAAATTTCAATAGGGAGGATGGCTGGGTATTATCATCAAGCTGGGATCCTGTCATTCACTTAATTAAAAATAAAACTAAGAAAACCACCACAAGACTGCAAGACACTGTGAGCACTTATTGTATAGATTTGACCCACAATAATAGTTAAATTTTAATTTAATTAATTTTAGTAAGATAAAGTAGGCCGCCACTCAAAAATTCAATAATAAAATTAGTATCATGCCTCCTGAGTTTTCTCGCCGGATCTTTCTCAGAGTGGCCGCGTTCCGATCCGGTAGTAGCTGAATAGTTTTTGTTAGTTTTGTAAAAATTGTAAAATTGCCACAATAATAATTATCATAAATTAAATACCTTAATAATAACAAATCATAAACAACATAAATTTTATATATAGAATCATTCTCTTTTTGTACTGGCAATGAATTGTATTAATTTTGTATAAAAATGTGGGTCAAAATTTAATATCTTATAGGGTAGATATAAATAAATTTCTGTAATAACAATGACATATTGGACGTAAGACACCTCAGTCCTCCCGTGACCATGATCACTGTAAAGTGTTCGAAACGTCGGGAAATTATAAATCAAATACAAACGCGATAGAATCCGTAAAAGTAGTTTTATTTCAAATGTGTAATACTCGCGTAAACATTAGAAGTCAGTATTTTACTTGTAATTCATGAACGCTATAGGTGTTCTAAATGCCAAATATTTAGAATACTCTGTCAAATCATGTAAAATGCAATCAAATCATCATGTCAAAACATGCATTCAAGAAGGAATGAATCCTTCATTGATTATGAAGGATGCTATGAAGCCTTTTTCAGTGACGGAGGACATTAAAATCTAATTACATATATACAATGTAATCCGTATTTTTTTTAAATGTATTAAAATAGTAAATATTAATAAATGTAGAGAAATAGCAAATGAATATGTTAATAATTATTTACATATTTTAATAACTGTTTATTTACTGTGTGGTAGCGGCTACGAATACTAGCAACTCTTACTTTTCTTGTGGATGTCTTAAAACGCTATTAAGAGCTTTATATCGACTAACCAACCAACCTTAAGCCGTTTGTTCAACAATAACGTTCCCAAAGAAGGTTGACGTTAGGCAAGCGTGCGGTCGTAAAACTATTGCCAATATTTTTTTGCAATATGTACGTGTATATATCCTAAGTAATTGGGATGAAAGCAGTAGAATGATGATGATTTTTATAAACTGTTTATGTCAGGTGTACCTCAGGGCAGCCGTTGACGCCGATGCTAAAATATTGGACACAAATTGGCTCTGTGGTGGTGTTATAATTCACGAACACTATATTCTTACATCTGCGGCATGTATAGAAGATGCAAAACAGTTTTACGTTGTTTCTGGAACACACAAGTAAATATAAAAAGATTTTGTTTTTCTTATAGAATGTAACTATGGTAAGAAACTTACATACATACATATCATCATGCCATATCCCTTGCAGGGTAGGCAGAGAGGACAGAGTGCCAGAGAACTCTATCTCTGCATACTTCACTCGCTTCCTCAACATTCATAATTCTCTTCATACACGCTCGCCGGTTTCGGAGACTCTTGACTCCACCTTCCTTCAGTACATGACCGATCAGGTCTAGGTAGGTTAGTCTCGGTCTCCCTCGGTACCTACATCCTTCCACTTTTGCATTGTATATCTTCTTAACCAGACGTTCGTTTGGCATTCTTTCCACATGTCCGAACCATCGGAGCATTCCCTTTCGCATCTAAACACCAATACTCTCTTTCATACCTACTCGCTCTCTTATGTCGTCGTTACGAATGCGGTCGGTCAGCCTAACTGCACAGATTTTCCGCAAAGATCGCATTTCGACCGCATTAATTTTACTTTCATACTCTTTTCTGCATACCCAACTCTCGCTTCCATACAGTAATGTTGGGACAAGCACTGCGTTATGTATAGCTACACGTGCCTTCTGGCTGAGGTGGTGGCTGCCGAGAAGTTGTCCCAACGCTCCGTTCACTCTATTTCTCGCATTCACTCTTCGCTCTATATCAGTGGTGTACCTTCCATCTCGGCTAAATCCACATCCAAGATATACGAAAGAAGAATGAAATAAATATATGTAAGAAACTTCATACTTAGAAAATTTTTATTTAGTCTCCCAGGAGTTTCTCAATGTTATTGGACCAATCACAAGATTGGTACCGGAGTACAAACTCCGGCTCAGAAAAAGAAATTATAGATCGCACAAGTACTTATTTATCCTTTTCAGAAATTAGATTCATGTCTTTTACATGGAATACATTTTATTTTTATGTATTGCATGGCCATATAGTTATTTTTGTAGTTTAATTATACCCTACATATGCTTATAAATGAGGCTGCTAGAACAAGAGCGGCCTAACTACAAGACTCATGTTTTAACATATGGAGGGGATTACAATTAAATTAAATTAAATTTAATCGATTTGAATATAAGCCGAAAATGTACTTGTACTGCCATCCATTGTTAAGAGCTTGTAAACAATTTTAGGCCGCTGTGGCTTTGTAGATTAACATTTTTAGATTACGAAATTGCAATTAGGTTAAAAGTTGCAAAAATGCAGTTAGGCGACTCTAGCTATAGCGGCCTCATATTGCTGTATTGCTTCAAAAATTGCATGATCCATATTTGATTTTTGTAATTAAACATTATCGAAGATTTTACAAACTTCTAAATAACTTTTTAATTCATCCATTAATAGATTTTAACCATAAACTCTTCTTCAGCTAGCAGCACTTTTAATAGTGGTAGAACCACGCTGTTGACAGTTCTCTGTGTACAACCGCAAGCCGGTCCGTCCGGGGTAGTACCACACTCTCGCAGAAGATCGACGTATGAGTAATGGCAATGTGCTATTACGATTCGTTCGTTGAGCGAGACAGCCGGCAGCCCAATTGGGTGGGTATGGGGTTTATATTGGTAGGCAGCGGTCTAGTTTTACCCTCGGTATAGCAAAAGTCCATGGTTGGCAGTGACACTTACCATCAGGTGTGCTGCTTGCTCGTTTGCCACCACAAGCAATAAAAAAAGCTAGTTTAAAAAAAAAACCTTTTTTGTGTCGTTGTTCTTAATAATACCGTTGTTCTTCTGCTTTTGTAATGAAAAAGGAGCAATAATATATATTCACTGTAAGTTCATAAAAATATTTACTGTCCCTACTAATAATAACCCAGAGTAACAGTACACTCTTTCTTTTCTTCGTAAACCCTATACCAACACGTCTGACCAGCATGGTATAGTAGGTCAATTACTCTCCCATTATGGAGGAGCCTCGAGAGCCCAATGGTGGGACATATATGAGCTGAGATGATGATGATGATGATGATTTCTTCGTAAAAGACGATTAAAATGTAAGTAGATAATATAATTACAAGAGAAAAGAACTTATAATAAAACTATACTATTCCGTCCCATTAGCATGGTAAGGTGGATGTACCTACTAGATTATCTCTCTCATATAGAAAGAAGAATAACCAATAATAAAAATAGAAAATAATATACATATTATATCAACCCCAAGCATTTTTTTTTGGGGCGGGCTACGGTACGTCGTTCCCCGCTAATCCGTCCAGGGCGATAGAGACAAAGATCAGGTGGCCCACTCGCACGGCGAAGAGAGGTGTTTGCAGGGTGGATATATGGGGTTACGCGCCCCTCTTCCGTCGCCCCGGACTGATTTGGCGGGGCGCGACCACGTCCACAGCCCACGGAAAAAAAAGGGCGACACAGAAGCGGCGCACGATCCCGAATACCCGCCCTACAATATACGTCTCGACGCCGTGCGAGTGGGTCACTGGAACGCGATATTTTTATTCAGAGGCCGTCAATCCGAAGTAATTGAGATATGGGTAGGAGAATGATGATAGAAAGAAGAATAACCATTAAATCAATACATACATACATACATATCATCACGCCATATCCCTTGCAGGGTAGGCAGAGAGAACAGAGTGCCAGAGAACTCTATCCCTGCATACTTCACTCGCTTCCTCAACATTCATAATTCTCTTCATACACGCTCGCCGGTTTCGGAGACTCTTGACTCCACCTTCCTTCAGTACATGACCGATCTGGTCTAGGTAGGTTAGTCTCGGTCTCCCTCGGTACCTACATCCTTCCACTTTCGCATTGTATATCTTCTTAACCAGGCGTTCGTTCGGCATTCTTTCCACATGTCCGAACCATCGGAGCATTCCCTTTCGCATCTTTACTCCAATACTCTCTTTCATACCTACTCGCTCTCTTACGTCGTCGTTACGAATGCGGTCGGTCAGCCTAACTCCACAGATTTTCCGCAGAGATCGCATTTCGACCGCATTAATTTTACTATCATACTCTTTTCTGCATACCCAACTCTCGCTTCCATACAGTAATGTTGGGACAAGCACTGCGTTATGTATTGCTACACGTGCCTTCTGGCTGAGGTGGTGGCTGCCGAAAAGTTGCCCCAACGCTCCGTTCACTCTATTTCCCGCATTCACTCTTCGCTCTATATCAGTGGTGTACCTTCCATCTCGGCTAAATCCACATCCAAGATATACAAATTCATCCACTTGCTCTAGTACATCATTACCTATTGTTACTCTTACATCTGTTCTGGTTTTATCTCTTTCAAAGACCATTATTTTGGTTTTGCTCACATTCACGCGTAGACCCCTTTTCTTACAATCTTCTGTCATTGTGTCGACTAGGGTCTGCAGGTCAGTCGCTGACTGTGCCAGCAGGACTGCATCATCTGCATAAAGCAGAGCAGTGACCACTGAGTCGCCCATCTGGACTCCCACATTCATATCGTTCAACCTTTGGAGACATTTATCCAGATATATGATAAACAGCCTGGCTGACAGAACGCACCCCTGCTTAACGCCGATATTGACGTCAAACCAAGGCGACATTCCATCATCCAGCCGCACACAGGCTCTACAGCCCATGTAACTGGACTGCACAGCCTGTAGCAGTTTACCGTTAATACCATACTCCGGTAAAATGTCCCAAAGTTCCTTTCGTACAACCGTGTCAAATGCTCTCTCCAGATCCACAAAACTGCAGAAAACCCTCTGACCTAGAGCCAGATGCTTCTCCACAATATTGCGCAGAGAGAACACTTGATCCATGCATCCCCTTCCACTCCTGAAACCTCCTTGTGTCTCACACAGTAAACCATCGGACACCATCCTCATTCTCCTTTCAATAACTTTTCCATACACTTTTGCTGCCAAACTGGTCAAGCTTATGGCTCTGTAATTTGCGCAGTCATAACGTGAACCCTTGTTTTTAAACAAAGGCACGATGACTGCGCTATTCCAGTCCCTGGGAACCATTCCCGAGCTCCAACATAAATTGAGGAGCAACAGGAACGCCTCCCAGACACAAGAGCCACCGAGCTTGATCATCTCGGCAGACACCATATCAATGCCCGCTGCCTTACCATTTTTCAAACTTCTTATCGCCCATTCAACTTCATCCATACTGATGCCATCGGAGGACGCCGTTGTCGAATGTTGATCTACTAAACCACATCCAACACCGGCGCCAACCGTAGCATCCGCATACATATCGCCAAAATATTCACTCCATCGGCTTAACACGTCTTGTGTTTGTGTAAGAATGTCTCCACCTTTAGACCTTATTTTATTCATTCTGAAGGCTGACCAACCACCCCGAGACTTCTTCACCTCCCTCCAAAAGAGTTTGGTGTTACCCTCGAAGTTTTTAGTCAGCCTATCTTCTGCACTCATACTTGCTCTATCACGTTTCTCTTTCACTAAGGCCTTGGTGTCATTCTTACATTGCCGATATATTTCTTTCTTCTGTTCAGTCATACTACTATTAAATCAATAACGTTACGTACTATTAAATCAATAACGTTTTTTTTTTCAGATGGGTGCCTGCTGGGGAAAAAAGTAATGAGTGTATTAATAATGGTGCTAAAAAAGCTGTTTGGAAATGCGTGCCAAAAGGTATTAAAATGACATCTAAAGTTATCTAAACAATTAAAGACTCAAACTTTGTAGTATACCTACTAAAAATAAAAATTAGCACTCACATGTCCCTGTGGATATTGTAACAATTATATTCCCAAGGAGGGTTGACTTCTATCAGGCGGCCGGTCATAAAATTATTGCCAATAACTTTTACAATATGTACAAGGATAAAAAAATCGGTTAAGTGCGAGTTGTACTCGCGCACGAAGAGTTCCGTAAAACTAAAAAATTAAAACCTCTTTTATTGTATGGGAGCCCCCTTAATTATTTATTTTATTTTAATTAATTATATTTAAAGAGAACATAAATCTAAATATTCTGTGAATAGTTAAAGCGTCTACCTGTCACCGTTATTAGTATCGAGCAAGGAACGGTAAAAAAATTGAGTTTGTTGTATGGGAGCCCCTCTTAAATATTTATTTTATTTCATTTTTAGTATTTGTTATTTTAGCGGCAATAGAAATATATCATCTGTGAAAATTTCAACTGTCTAGCTATCACCGTTCTTGAGATACAGCCTGGTGACAGACAGACGGACGGACGGACAGCGAAGTCTCAGTAATAGGGTCCTGTTTTTACCCTTTGGGTACGGAACCCTAAAAAGAGTACATATAGTATCGACCCCAAGTAATTAGGATAAGAGTAGGAGAATGATGATGATGATATGACCCTTTCTGTGGATATTTTAGAAATCAACGATAGGGGTAATTATTATAACTAATACCTTTACAAGAGAAAGAAAATACGAATAGAAGTTACAGTAGTCGATTGAAGTTCTAAGTATAATAATATACATAGATAATTCAAAACACTGAATGTATTGGCATTTGATGAGACGGGATGAAAGTAATGTTGTGAGGAAAGTTTTAACTATGAACGTTAAAGGCTTTAGGGAAGACCGAAGAAAAGATGGATGGACTGCGTGTAGTGTGCTTGGATATACAAGGTGATCAGAGAGATGACTTCTGATAGGGTTCGGTGGAACGAGAGGACATTTTGCGTCGACCCCAAATAAATTAGGATAAGAGTTGGGTGATGATGAATCAAAAAAACGTTACCACTCATAAAAAGAATATTTACTATCTTCTTTATTATATTATATATTATTATTTTACTTGGCCGCGAAAGAGATAATTTTAGGAGATAACATCACTTAAATCATCATCATCATTTCCTACTCTTATTTGGGATAAGAGTTACTTGGGGCCGATACAATATGTACTCTTCTTTCATAGTACATATTGTAAAAGTTATTGGCAATGTTTTCATGACCGGCCGCCTGCTAGACGTCAACCTTCCTTGGGAATGTAAATGTTGACCAAACGGCATCAGATGGAGTTGTTCCAGGTCGTTATAAAGCTCTTAGTTATATTTTACGACATCCACGACCAAAGTAAGGGTTGGTAGTATTCATAGCCACTATCACACAGTAAATAACATCACTTAAACATGATTAACGAAAGACTTTCTAACATATCACTACGTAAGTAGGAAAAGACTGGCTCTAGTAAAGGTAAAATCTATAGAACACTGAAAAAAATTGCACAAACTTGAGCTAGATATCTTTTTAAACGTTGTATTCTGTATTTATTTTCAAAATCAGTCGGTAAAATATAATATAGTTAAATTGTTCATTATTTTAAAGTGGTCATATGGATATAGTCAAACTGCGCAGGTACGGTGGGCAGTTTCAATTGACTAAGATAAAAGTCGAAAACAGCGATGCTTAAAGTAAAAATATTTATTTTACTTACCTTTTTAGGGTTCCGTATCTCCAAAGGAAAAAACGGAACCCTTATAGGATCACTTTGTTATCCGTCCGTCCGTCTGTGCGTCTGTCTGTCTGACAAGACCCTTTTTTTTATTGTTTTTGGTGCCAAACGAGCAAGCAGCACACCTGATAGTAAGTGCTATTGCCGCCCATGACACCATTGTTATACCAGGAGTATAGGCCTACCAATATAAACCCACCCAGATGGGCTTCCTCGCTCACCGAACGAAGCGCAACAGCACATTGACATTGCTCAAACGTTGATCTTCTGCGATAGTGTGGTATACCCCGGACGGACCGGCCTGCGGCTATAGACAGAATACTGTCAACAGCGTGGTACTACCAATACTTGCAGCAGTGTAAAGTCTTTCACAGACTATCTGCCGCCCATAGTCTATCATTAATTTGGAAATATTGATTTCGTTAAGCTTACTTCTTCGACGGCGATGATTTCGACAATATTCGGTGGATGGTTGGAGATATTGCCGTTGTCAAAGTAGAAGATGACTTTAATTTTGAACGAAAAGTTAGGGGCTGTGATTTCGTTCCTAAGAAGGTTCAAATTAATAATCGAACTGATGACATGGAGAAAAGCGGCACAACAGGTTCTATCGCTGGATGGGGAGCTACAGAAAACTTTGGCGATGTAAGTGCTTTTTAATTAAGTCTACGTTTGTAAATGAGAGAAATATAATTTGTGAACAAAATTTCATTCAGAAAACTCATATCAAGACCTACCTCGACTTTAGGATAAATTATAATGCTAGATATGACTCATTTTTTATGTTAGAAAAACTAGTAAACATACTGATTAATCTGTGTTTATTTAATTAAAAAGACAACATAAAACCTCTTCAAAATACTCTGTGCTGCTATACATAGTATCTAATTACGTAGCCTCGTATTTTAACGTATAAACTAGTCGCAAATATTTAAGTAATCCTTACAAACAATAACCTTGTATATTCGTATAAATATGACAATTTATCTAAGATGAGAAAAATCTATTATTTATTAACGTTTCAAGTTTATTTTTGTAGGTTATAAGTCTGCGATCATCTAATTCACCAGAACTACTTGAAACTGATGTTGTACTAATGTCAAAAAATGCTTGCAAGAAGCGCTGGGATCCGAGGTATCATTTTATAATTGATGATCAGATGATATGTAGCAGAGATGTCACTGATCAAACTATGAGCGCTTTATGTTCGGTTAGTAAATTTGTAAATATAAAATTTCAATAATAATATAATCACCAATTGAAAGTGATTATATAATACCAGGTGAAGATTGAATGTCATACAACAGTACACGTTGGTCTAAGTGCTAGCACGATTGGAACGGATTTCCAATAGGTGTGAGTTCGAATCCCAAATGTGACAATAATTTTTCGCTCGTAATCAAGTTCTTATAAATAATCAAGCATGTTAAATGCTAAATTTTAGTATTTTGAATAACAAGGTCGTGTCATTGTTTAATACAATTCCAACTGCAAATTTAGAGTATTAAATCTGTACAATGTGTGAACGATGTCGGGTAGATGACACACGTCTTCTAAAAGACAAAAATATAATACGAGGCAAAGATTGAATGTCATGCAACAGTTCACGTTGGTGTAAGTGGTAGCACGATTGGAACGGATTTCCAATAGGTGTGAGTTCGATTCCCATATGTGACAATAATTTTTTGCTCGTAATCAAGTTTTTATAAATAAAGTGATTACGATTATACTTACTTTTTATCATTATCCATCATCATCATTACTCAGCTTATATACGTCCTAGTACTCCTACTCAATTGTAGGGAAAATGACCTGCTATAGCACGCTGGTTAGGTATGTTGGTATATGGTTTTATTTAGAGATTTTCTTCTCTTGCAGTAACGCTGTCTCATTGCTTTCTTAAGTCGTCTTTTTCGATCACCCATTGGAAAGGAAGTGGTGAATATGCATTATATTTTAACTACACAGATAATTTATTATCATTGGTAAATTAAGATTTATTAGGATGGTTATTTTTAGAGATGACATAAATATATTTTCTGTTGAAACGAAAATTAAATACCTTTTAGTATTTGCAATTCTTCGATTGTTTAAACTTTGGAGTAAGAATAGGACTTATTTTGATAATTTATAAATTCATATACTTTCTATGAAGATATGTAAAATCTATGCATCGCTGAACACTGTAACGAGATATATCGAAGTATTTTTCTTTAAAGCTTCATAAAGGCAACGCGCTGTATCCTTTAGAAAATGGCTTGGAAAATCTTTGTCGTTTAATTGCAATTTAAAAAAACTAAACTGCTGTCTTTAGTGTATGTATACCTTATAAAAATTGGGTTCGTTTACAATGCTTGCAAGCTATGTTGTGCGCTACATCAAAAATAGCGCGAAATTTCGAAAGTATTTTTTTTTTCTTTTATGGCATTGACTAATAGTAAATGATAAATAATAAAAAATACGAGCCGTGCACTTTTGGATTTTCCAAACTATTTCTTTTTTCTATTGCTTATGGCGGCAAACGGACAAGCAGCACACCTAATGGTGAGTGTTACTGCTGCCTACGGACCTTTGCCAGGGGTACAACTAGACCGCTGCCTACCAAAGAAAACCCCAAACCCACCCAGAAATTTTGGGCATCCGGCTCTCTCGCTCACCGAACGAAGCGCAGCAGTATATTGCCACTCCTCAGACGTAGATTTCTGCGAGAGTGTGGTACTACCCCGGACACACTGGCCCGCGGCTGTAGACAGAAAACTGTCAACAGCGTGGTCCTATCACTATTTAAAAGATAAGTAGGTAGTGCAGACAACCTAGTCCACATTATATTGACTGTGTTGTTGACAATAGGTCATAAATCGTACGGTACCCCGGACGGACCGGCCCGTGGCTGTAGATAAAATACTGGTCCTTTTTTTTTTTTTTTTGGAGGCGGGTTACGGTCGGCGCACTCCTCGCACCACTCCATCCGGGGTGACAGAGGGGCGTAAGCACGCACACCCGTAACCCACCCGTGACGTCGCCTTCGTCGTTGGGCCAACCACCGGAGCAGAGTGACTTGACATCAGTGGTTGGCCCGACGGATACTGGTCCTACCATTATGTGTAATTTTAATATGTGTTGCCGGGTACGGTAGTTCTAATACGAAGTTTCCTTATTTGCTCAGTCTTGTAGTATCGTTACTTAGGCGTCTCTTGGCGGGCTGGCCACGGATGGCAAGGAAATTGTATCAGTGGCCGGCCCAATGGCGATGAGGAGGGAATATGGGGAATATGGGGGATGGAGGGTGGGTTATGGGGCCACGCGCTGCCATTACGTCACCCCAGACGGAGCGGGCGACGTGTGTCCGGGCCATAGTCTACTAAAAAAAAAAAAAAAAGCTGTCTCTTAGCAATGCAAGGGTTCATGACATTTTGTTATTTATTTATTACTTAGCCTGTCACGATATTGATAACTGATATCTTTTATTTTCATTAGGTCACGATTATATTTTTACCGATTCATTTGTAACGTTTTTTCGTAAAGGACCAGGAAGTAAACTGCAAGGAGTTGCTATACTCCGATGAGGACGAAGATGAGAAGAGGCGACGAATGTTTGTTCCAACCGATTTGGAAGTTGACACTGCTGCTCATGTTAACTCCAGAAGAAAAGGGCAGCGTGTGTCTTCTGGAGGATTTTGTGAAGTAAATCACCTTAAATATAATTTTAATAATATAATGATTAAAAGTAAATAAAGCTTACTAAGTTTCTTATTAAAGCTACTCAGGCCAGGCTGTATTACAATCCATTGGTAGACTTTTAGATAAATTTAAAACATTTAAAATTGTTTCATCCCCTGTAATTACTATGACTGATCTGTTTATCGTAATTGTAGAGGTATTTTTATCCGTGTGGTGACGGAGTAAGAATACAATTCACCACCCCCTATCTTACCCGTGGGTGATCGTAAGGGACGACTAAGGGATATAAAACGCATATAACATCTTTGCAAGAAAAGGAAAACTTGAAACTAAACCCTATACCAACACGATTGACCAACGCGGTATAGTAGGTTAACTTCCCTCCTATTACGGAGGAGGCCCGAGCCCAACAGTGGGACATCTACGAGCTGAGAGACGATGATGATGATGAATTAAAAATAATTTCAAGTAGTTAGTGCAGACTACCTAGTCCACATTATATGGACTGTGTTGCTTAGATGATGAACCATTCATCGATTGAACAGAATATTACCGTTTACATGTCCTTTCTTTACTACTTCTAGAACGATCATGGTGGACCTTTGATAGTCGGTCAAGGCAAAAGTTCTGTAGTTGTGGGTATCATGTCGGCGTGCCTCACCAAAGAAATTACCCATAAATGCTACGGCCCATTCCTTTATACCAGCGTCTATAAATACAGGCATCTCATCTCTTGCGCTATTGATAAGAATATGGAGTGAGTACTATAATTATGATTATTTGGAAATTTTCGTTTAGATCGCTAATTTAAGCAAGTGACTATAAGTATAAAGATTGCAAGTTGAAATTCCGTATCAATAAATGTGTCACATTTTTTTTTATTCGACACATATTTAATAGTGGCAGGACCACGCTGTTGGCAGTTTACTGTCTACAGCTGCGGGCCGGTCCGTCCGGGGTAGTACCATACTCTCACAGAAGATTGACGTCTGAGTAATGGCAATGTGCTATTGGGCTTCGTTCAGTGAGCGAGAGAGCCGGAAGCCCAACTGGGTGGGTTTAGGGATTGTGTTGGTAAGCCGTGTCCTAGCTATACCCTTGGCATTGCAAAGGTCCTTTGAAGGCAGTAACACTTACCATCAGACGTGCTGCTCGCTCATTTGCCAACATTAGCAATAAAAAAAGAAAAAAAGCAAGCCATGATCTAATTAAAAGGCATCAGATGGCCGTCTTGATTGACAAGATGGCGGCATGTTGCGTCATAATCCACTATTCAACATGTTTAACCATTTAAAGGGAGAATTTCTTAATGTTTACGGTTAGTTTATTTCTAAAAAAACAAATGCTTTAGAAGTTAAACCTTTATTTTTTTTTAAATTCTCGAATAGGTTATCGTTAGCATAATATTAATGAGGATTAAGTATACCTTAATTTCGACTCTAAAAATAAAGTCACCCACTTTATTTACAGGACAGGCTCTAAATAATTAAAATTGCTTTTACTCTCAGGCCCACGTGTAGAAAGTTGCTGAGATTATCGAAAACTTTGTCTGAAACTGAACTTGACTGGAGTGAACATCCTGACGGGTAATTTTAGTAATATATATTATTACCTTTTTATTAAATATGATTTTCATTATTTGTGAAAGGGTGGAATATGCCAAAGCAAAATTCCTCCTCTACTTTATTGCTTTTCAGAAGAATATATTCTCTAATTGGCTGATATTTAGAATATTCCTTTTTAGTAAGTCTACATCACAAAAGTCTGACGCTGTTTAGTGCTTATATGTGTTCCATTTTTTTTAAATTGAAAATCTTCATTGATGATTGATGCCATGATCAAATTAGCGATGTATTGACGAGAGGTCATATTAAGAGTATGCGTAATCGTAGAGTATGCATGAAGACTGCTATGAGTGTGAATGAAGCGATGGAAGTATGCCAGGATCGTGGTTTGTGGCAATCCGTAGTCTCTGCCTATCCCTCTGGGAAACAGGCGTGAAGCTATATATGTATGAAAATTTTCATCATCCTCTCAGTTCATATATGTCCAGCAAAGCTAGAGACTCCTCTACCATAGGAGGGAATTGACATTCTATTTTGTGGTAGTCAGACGAATTCGTATAGGTATTTCGTTACGAGATTTTCTTTTCTTGCATAGGTGCTGCCTGTTAATGATATCCCTTAGTCGTCTTTTACAACACCCAGGGGCAAAATTAGAGGATGATGAACTGTATTTATATTAGGATGACATGAAAAATAAGATTAATAATAAAATACATATTCTTATGATTCCAGACCTTCGAAATCATCAGGTTATCAAAAGGAGACACCGTATATACCAAGAACCGCACATGATACATAGAAGCTATAATCAGTGTAATACAAAAATACAAAATTTTAAGGAAACTAACAATAGTTTTAAGAAATTGTAATTATATTAAAGGCATTGTTCTCGCAATTTTTTGTTTTTTTAGAATTTATACTTCATCATCATCACAGCCCATAAATGCCCCACTGTTGGGCTCGAGCCTCCTCCCGTATGGGAGGGAAATTAACCTACTATACCGCGCTCGTGAGACTTGTTGGTTTAGGGTTTTGTTTCGAGTTTTCCTTCTCTCGCATAGATTTTATATGCATTTTATATTCCTTAGTCATCTCGTACGATCACCCACGGGTAAGATATGGGGTGATGAATTGTATTCTTACTCCGTCACCACACGGAGAAGAACTTATATCGAATTATATTATATTCGAAATAAAACTTTATACCAAAACAGCCTAGCCTGCGTGGTGTAGTATGCTAATTTTACTACTTCTTTGGGAGAGATTCGTGCGCTAACAGTGAGACGTATGTGGATTGAAAATATTAGTAGTATAGTATTATTTGGAGGTTATTTTTAGTAAACATAAACTAACACTTCCTTGGCCTTTCTTCGCGGGTTTAAAGCGTTTAAATACTATTTTTGATATTGTAACTAGCTTATAGCACGACTGGAAGCTAGACATGTGATATTGTCGTTGGAATACAATTGGTTGTTTTTAATATTGGCAGAATTTATATATTAATAGTGATTGGACCTAGATACTGTTGATAGTTTTCTGTCTATAGTCGCAGGCCGGTCCGTCCGGGGTAGTACCACACTCTCGCAGAAAATCGACGTCTAAGCAGTGGCAATGTGCTGCTGTGTTTCGTTCGGTGAGCGAGAGAGCTGGCAGCGAAACTTTCTAGGTGGATTTGGAGTTTTTTATTAGTAGGCAGTGGCCTAGTTGTACCCCTAGTATTGCAAAGGTCCATAGGCGGTAGTTACAATTACCATTAGGTGTGCTGCTTGCTTGTTTGCCAACAAGAGCAATAAAAATATTATAGGATTGTAAAGACGCTTGCGACACAAGGTTTTATTTACAGCAGTGTAGTCTTAAAAATATAACACTTGATGTATATTCATACGCTTGTTTTACTTTTCAAGACTTTCTCCTATATACCAGCGGTAATTAATCCGTCGGATGTAATACCAGCAAAATATTATAAAAAAGTTATATATATATAAAGAAATGTATAATTATCTCAGATATTATACGTCTCATAGCTGGGCAGGAGCCTCCTACATAATTGGAGGGAAATTGACCTACTAGACACTGGTCAAAAAGGTTTCATTTCGAATTTTCTCCTTCTCTTGATGCAAATTCAAATTCATTTACCTATTATGTATAAACCCTGCGAGGGCGCTTACATATTGTCAGTATTAACATTTTAATTTAATCTAATAAACTTTTTTTTTTTTTTTGGGGGGTGGGCTACGGTCGGCGCACTCCTCGCACCACTCCATCCGGGGTGACAGAGGGGCGTAAGCGCGTACACCCGTAACCCACCCGTGACGTCGCCTTCGTCGTTGGGCCGACCACCGGAGCAGAGTGACTTGACGTCAGTGGTCGGCCCGACGGAATACCCCTGAGGAGTACCCTCTCCTCGACCGACATCCCCCCCTCGGGTAGGATGTCGGTCTTTCCTCACGCGGTCGGCCTCTCGGCGGGTGACGGACTAAATCTAATAAACTACCACTGGATCGGAATTAGACCACTACTGAGAAGATCCGGCAACAAACTCAGCGGGTTTGTCTATTATTGTTATTTCTTTTCATTTTTTTTTTATATATATCAAAAGAATGGTACATGAAAGAAATAGCTCCAGTGTCAGGCATCACGCCTTGCACAGAGGTTATAAGCACATCATATCATTTAGTCGTTCTTTACGACATACACGGGTATGATAGATAGGGTGTATTGTACTCTTACTTCGTTATCATACAGAATGTGATAAAATAATGCAAGCAAATAAAATTACATTTTTTGCTTATCTACAAGTAAAAGAAAGAATAATTTTTGTCCAAAATTACACCGAGTTACATTAACTTATCGCATATTCAATTCACCGTGAAATTATTTTACCAAAGATTTTAATATCCGGATATTGTCAAATGTTTCTTTCAAATGTAATCAACTTACAATGATAAGTTTGTTTAATAGAAATGTTTTATATTTTTTAAGTTTTTTTAGTTATATTTCAGGTAAATATGAATAATTATTTGAATAAAATAACTATTTGAACTAGTTTAGATTCCATTTGCTTTTGAATCGTCTAAATTCATTAACGTCCCAAAAATCTGGCTTGTTCATGATAAAATAGCTAGTTTTAATCCAGATTATTAGTTATCTGCACTAATATTTGAGATCTACTATCTATTAGCAGCTATTGCCTTTAGTGGCAATCGAGGTAAATGTTACTGGCACCCATGAACCCTTGCAATATTAAAGGTACATTTACATTTAGGCCGCTTCCTACTAATGAAAACTCCAAATCCACCCAGAAAGTTGGGCCCCGGTTCTCTTGATCACCGAACGAAGTACAATTGTCATTACTCAGACATCCATTTTCCGCGAGAGTGTGGTACAATCTCACGACGGACCGGCCCTCGTGGCCCTACCACTATTGACTTTAATCTGTGAGAGATAAAGTTTAGTAGAACACGTCTTTTAATATTTGCAATATTTCAGGTACAAATTCTATAGAAGTGGCTACAACTATTCCTAAAAACATAGAAAATATATTAAATTATGCTAACGTAACTGAGATAAAACATATTTTAAACAATACAAGACGAATTGTTGTGGGGTCAGAAGCTTTATCTTCAAGGCCTTATATGGTAAATTTCACATTCTCTTTTATATAAAAATAAATATTTTGTTTCATTTTACAAAAATACCATTAATATACACATATTATACTTAAACTTAAAATAATAAATTTCGAAGTCACAGAAATAAATTTGGATTGGTATGTAATGGCGGCCACGAATACTTTTTTTGTGTTCTGGACACACGCCGTCCATACCGTCCGGGGCGACGGAAGTGCAGCGCGTATCCCATAACTCACCGTATTCCCTCCCCGTCGCTATTGGGCCGCCTACTGGTACCGCATCCTTAACATCCGTTACCCATTTGGATACCATCTCTTGAGTACAAAGATTCGTCTTTGGCCTACTGTCGGGGCGTCGTTCTCAAGCGGTCAGCCTATATGTATGTGACGGACTATTCCCCGGTCCAGTCACCCGCGGTCTCGGCTAGGGCGGGATTAGGCGCAGACACTCGAGCCTGGGTTGCCCCAGGCGCCGGCGGTGGAACGTGCCGCCGAGGAGTATTTCCTCTCGGACCCGTCCGCCACCTCAGAACAGTCGTCTCGCAGAAGGTAGCAAGGCCACGAATACTACCAATACTTACATTGCACGTGGATGTCGTAAAAGACGACTTGGGTCAACTCCATCTTATACCATCTGGTCAACAACAACATTACAACATAAGATGACCCTACTCTACCATATTAGTCAGACAAGTTAGTACAGAATAACATTTAAAATTTTCCTTCTCTTACGCGTCGTTACATCGTTGCATCTCTTAGTTTTTTCAACAGCCACGAGTAAGAAAGGAGGTGATGTATTATATTCTTACTCTGTAACTATACTTAAAGTTGTTTTCAGATTAATTCCGAATGATGTTATGAACTTGAAATATATTGTTGCTAATAAAAAAAAAACATATGTCCTTTTTCTGTCAGGTATATTTGAAACTGCCAGTAAATAATCCGAAATACAAACCTTATCGTCGATGGTTGTGTGGAGGTGTGATCATCCATGAAGAGTATATTCTAACTTCAGCAGCATGTATTGAGGACGCAAAGAACTTTTATATAGTCTCTGGAACTTACATGTTAGAGAAATTCACATTTTTTTATATTCCAACTAGTGTTGCCCAAATGCAAGACTTTTTTTAAAGATTTTTCCTTTATTCAATTATTTATTAGATTTATTCATCTTCACAACTCTTCTTTATCTCATTATTCACCACAAGCTGCCATCAGATGAAGATAATTAGCCTTCCACTTCACATTGTCCAGATGAGTTAATAGAGAATTATATTTTGAGATTCTTTTCCTCGCTATGGTTTTATCTATGTACATCTCTTAATTGATTTTTATAACCTTGAGAATGAAAGATCATGGTATTTCTTATCCGAAACTACACAAAAATTTAAACTACAGAAATTATATATACTAATATTTAATCTTAAATTTTCAACTGTACTATTTAACGGTCAAGGTAAGATTTGTGAAGAAACCCGTAAATGTCAGAAAGCAGTTTGATTCGCTGTTGGCTACAACTATTATGAACATTCATAATAATTGATATGATGAGCCTCTACCTTAAATATACATAAGTTTGGTCCAATTCTACAATACGGTTATCGCTTTGTATTACTACCTAACGGTAGTCGTTGCATATAAAATTAATATACTCTTGAAGCTGATAAGGTTAAAAAATCAACGTCGATATGATTAGAAATAACAAAAGTAAGAAGAATTATATCTCAATTGCTTAACACGTAGGATATTTTATCGGTGTATGTCCAGACCATAGTCTGCCAAAAAAAAAAAAGAAAAATCATGTGAAATAAATATATTTTTACGGATTTTAATCGTATTCGCGTAGATTGAGACTAGGGTCCTTCGGTGCTCTTAAATGTTGAAAAGTATTCGAAAAGGCTGCAACGTTAAATACTAACGTGATAAAATCTATAAAAATAATATTACTTCAAACATATTTGCGTAAATGCGTGATTTATAATGATTAAATATAGCAAAAACAAAAAAAAAAATTTTTTTATTTTAATTTTGTCATAATTAAGTGAATATAATTAAAAAAAAAAACTAAAATTTAATTGAAATTTATATGAACGAAATTATAAATTATCGTATTACTTTTGTAATAAACACAGCGTTATTTCAAATTAAAATATTTTTTGCTTTAGACATGACGATGACGCAGATAGATTCAACAACCCATGCATAAAAAATGGCGCTAAGAAAGCTGTATGGAAATGTGTCCCACGAAGTGAGTCTTACATCCATCCATTTTTTATTTATTATTGACCACTATTGGTGATAAGCCTTTCAAGAGGTGATAGTTCTAATATCGCCATAAAAACAACCGGTGATGACAGACAAGAATTTTGAAGATGGTAGATAAGACGGTAGACAAAGACGATAGACAAGAATTTTTCGTATTCTAAATACAGGCACAATATAGACAGTAGACAAGAATTTTCCGTATTCTAAATACAGACAGCAGACTAGAATTTTCCGTATTCTAAATACGGAAGATTCTTGTGTATCCACAACATAATTTTGCTTATATTACCGCGATATACGAGTTAAATAAATTGAAAACTCCTTTACTACTTTTTTTGATGTAATCACCAATTCGCCTGCTAAATGTGGTGATTGTGGCTACTTTGGAGATATTAATACCAACCTGTTCAATCTGTGTGGTATTACAGTAGGTATATAGGGTCGAACCCAGCAGTAGGACTTGTATGAGCTTAATCATTTCATCTCAGCTCATTGACGTACGAATAGGGGGCTATTAGGCACGAACCTTCTCCAAACGGATGGAATATTAACCTACTATACCAGGTTGGTCAGACGTGTTGGTATAAGGTTTTGTTTCGTGTTTTTTTTCCTTCCATTCACGTCATATATTTTTATTTTTATATCCCTTAGTCGTATCTTACCACCCAAGGGTAAGGACTTCGTCACTACACGGAATATTGCATGAGTTCATATGACACATTTCTCTACGGAAAATCTGTGGAGTTAGGCTGACCGACCGCATTCGCAACGACGACGTAAGAGAGCGAGTAGGTATGAGAGAGAGTATTGGTGTAAAGATGCGAAAGAGAATGCTCCGATAGTTCGGACATGTGGAAAGAATGCCGAACGAACGTCTGGCTAAGAAGATGTACAATGCGAAAGTGGAAGGGTGTAGGGACCGAGGGAGACCGAGACTCACCTACCTAGACCAGATTGGTCACGTACTGAAGGAAGGTGGAGTCAAGAGTCTCCGAAACCGGCGAGAGTGTATGAAGAGAATTTTGAATGTTGAGGAAGCGAGTGAAGTATGCAAGGATAGAGTTCTCTGGCACTCTGTTCTCTCTGCCTACCCTGCAAGAGATATGGCGTGATGATATGTATGTATGTATGTTCATATGACACTTTATAATAAAATAAATAATACAGTTATTTTTAATTACAGTATTAATAAATAAAACACATATAACCAAGTTGTTGAGATAGTGAATTATCATATAAATTTTTATAGATCGATTGCCATACAGGGTAATTCTTTATAAAGTATACGTACCAAAGATTTGTTATAAATCAAGGCTAAATAATATTTTTTTAAAATATAACTGCAGATTACGCGTTTGATGGACACGAGAATGACAATATTAGATGGATGAATAATGACATAGCCGTTGTGAAGGTAGAAGATGAGTTTGATTTTAGTCGAAGGATCAGAGGCTGTGATTACGTTCCCCGTCCAGTTTGTTACAATAATCAAACCAATAAATTGGAAGAGGAAGGGACTGTAGCTTCAATTGCTGGTTGGGGTAGCACTGTGAGCTACAATGAGGTAACTGTATTTCTTTAAAACTTAACATAATGCGTGACCCATTTCAACTGATCCATGAGCTCGTAGACGTCCGCTGGTAGACACAGGCCTCTTCCCGAAAATGCCACTCAGTTGTTGAATGCAAGTGGCATATATGCTACTTACATTCAACGGCTCATTGTGACTACTGTGATGTTATCAGTCTACCAAGTGATGGGCTCTGCGTCATCCTATTCGAGGTTACCACTTTTTTTTTGACGTCGAGCTATGGAGTGTTTACACCCCACTAAATCCGCCCAGGGCGACAGAAGAAGTGGCGCGCGACCCCATAGACCCGCCCTACATGTATCTCTCTACGCTGAGCGAGCGGGCCACCGGAAACCGGTCTTTGACATCGGTGGCCCGCCCGGCGATTTATCCTTTTTTTTTTCGCAAGGTGGAACCATGGATCCTCTCGAGTCAATGCTCCGGCAGCTTTTGCCGTCGGGACATCATCATCAAGCGGTGGCCTCACTCCGGGCGACCGGACTAATTCCGGGTCCGGTCCTTCGATGCCTCGGCTAGGGCGATTCGAGGTTACCCCAAAAAAAAAAATTGTTTTCCTATCGATTGTTGATTTGATGAGCGGTGTGGCCATTGCTATTTCAACATGCTATTTCTTCGGGCTATGTCTGTTACGCCTGTTATTCTAGGGATATCCGTATTCCCGATATTGTCACATAGAGAATTTCACCTGATATTCAATTGCAATATATATTTTTTTTACATATTAAATACCCCAGCATTCAGTTTTACATTACAATAGTTAAATTCATCAGTGGAAGTTACAATATCCTTTTAATCCTACTAATTATATTTGTTACTAATATTATAAATGTGATAGTTTGTGACGATGTTTGTGTTTCTTAATAAATCACGCATAGATCGTTGAACAGATTTGGATGATAATTAGCACATAGATAAACCATATCCTAGATTCATACATAGGATACTTTTATTACAGTAATGTGATTTCTTGGGATAATTTAGTGATATATCTTTACGCGAATATTACACATTCAAAGTAAAACTATTTTTAAGGATTTGTTTTTTCGTCGGACGTTTCAAACAGTTTACAGTGTTCACGGTCCAAGAACGACTGTAAAGTCGCAAAGCACGTCGGAAAAATAAAAATCAAATACAAACGCAATAGAATCCGTTAAAATAGTTTTATTTCAAATGATAAATCGTTTTAAAATTACGTTAGCTAAGGCTCTGTCAGAAGTGTATGAATACATGATGCTTGCAGCCAGCAACACTAGAGAATAGGAAACGCAATTTATTAGAGACATCAGTAAGAGTTATATCCAAAACTAACTGCAAGAAGACATGGGGTAAACGATATCATAGTATCATCGATAATTATATGATTTGCACGAAAGATGTCGTCTCAGATCTCAGCGAAATATGTTCTGTAAGTGTTTAGTTTTACTCTATTCATATTTTTAATTTTTGGTGAAACGTATTTTTTTATATTATACTAGCTTCTGCCCGCGGCTTCGCCCGCGTAAAAGGTTACTTCTACGTTTTTCATCCCCAATTTTTATTTTACCTCTTAAAGGTAAATTTTTACAACACGTTAATGTTATATTTATTTATATCTATATCTTTAATTAATAGGCTAAAAGTAAGTTTCAAGCTTCTAGCTTTAAAAATGACGGTACTTCCTTACAACTTTTCATCCTCCTTTACAACCTTTTTTTTGCATTAAAAAGTAGCATATGTCCTTTATCAGGCTCTAGATTATCTGTGTACCAAATTTCATTTAGATCGGTTCAGTAGTTTTGGCGTGAAAGAGCGACAGACAGACAGACAGAGTTACTTTCGCATTTATAATATTAGTAAGGATTTGGTGGCAAACGAGCAAGCAGCACACCTGATGGTAGTGTCACTGCTGCCCATGGACCTTTGTAATACCAAGGGTATAGCTAGACCGCTGTCTACCAATATAAACCCCAAACCCACCCAGTTGGGTTTCCGGCTCTCTCGCTCACCTAACGAAGTACAACAGCACATTGTCATTGCTCAGACGTCGATCTTCTGTGAAAGTGTGGTAGGTACTACCCCGGATGGACCGGCCCGCGGCTGTAAACTGAAAACTATCAATAGCGTGGTCCTACCACTACTAACAATTTAACTAACTAACGATTCAAGTAAGAGAGTAAACGAATTGGCACGTTTTACTTAGTAACCAAATAATTTCATAGTTATTAATTTCTCAGCGCATATGCTCACTACTACTTAGCTAAAGCCTCAACTAAATGAGTCGGGAAATTAATCTACGGAAGATTAATTTCTGATTTACACTAGTAGGTTTTTACATGCATACATACCATCACGCCATGTCCCTTGCAGGGTAGGCAGAGAGAACAGAGTGCCAGAGAACTCTATCCTTGCATACTTCACTCGCTTCCTCAACACTCATAATTCTCTTCATACACGCTCGCCGGTTTCGGAAACTCTTGACTCCACCTTCCTTCAGTACATGACCGATCTTGTCTAGGTAGGTTAGTCTCGGTCTCCCCCTGTACCTACATCCTTTCACTTTCGCATTACAGTAGGTTTTTATTTCGAATTATCCGTTTCTTGCAGTAATATTACGAGTATCTTTTTATTTTATTGCTGGCGATGGCTAACGAGCAAGCAGCACACCTGATGGTAAGTTTTACTGCCTGCCATTACTCACAGCAGTACCCCTCACAAAAGAATAATGTTACAGTGATGGCGATCCACTAAAGGGGATCACGAAGGTTTTTATTGTATCCCCTCGCTGTTTTGGCACGCCATATTACTAGGCGTGATTGAAAAAGCTATAACATACTTTAATAAATCAAAGTATCAATGGACAGTTTCAGTTTTATTTTGTTTTACAGGAAAAATACGTGGATTGTTCCGATATTAATTATGACGACGATGATAGTGATCGAAGACGTACAATACTGAGGCAAGGCGGCATTATCAGTAGTGGCGGGTTCTGTGAGGTTATATATATTTTTTTTACTACTTATGTTAGTTATAAATTAACATTTGTGAGAATGTTAAAACTATAGGATCCATTGACAGCGATTTCATTTCATAATGATATCTGATAATGACTTCTAATGTATACGCGAGTATTACAAATTTGCAATAAAACTATTTTTACGTATTCTATCGCGTTTGTATTTGATTTTAACCGCTCTAAAGTTTTGAATACTTTACAGTGCTCGTGGTAACGGGAGAACTACAGTGTTTAACACTTTAATAACTGATACTGAAATGGATGGATACACTGTAATAACAATGACTTATTGGACGTGGGATATCTTAGCCCTCCGGTGTCTATGACCACTGTAAAGTGTTTGAAACGTGAAGAAATTAAAAATCAAATACAAACGCGATAAAATTCGTAAATGTAGTTTTTGTTTTCAAGTTTCATTTAATATTTTATATATTACTAGCAGCCCGTCCCGGCTTCGCACGGGTGGACATTTAGTTTTTAAATATTTTGACATAAACGAACAGGTAATACAGGACATACTTAAATAATAATGTATTTAGCAATAGTGTATCGCTGGCTCTCTTTAGGTACGGGATTTGATGATTGAAAACAAAATGATAACAGAATAAATGACATCAACGGGTAATTTAAAAATAAAACATTTCACTGAGGTTCAGAGTATAGGTATACTAAAAAAAAATCCTCTCTAACTTCCTTTGCACCGAAGGAAGTCATTTAATTGGAATAGGCTATTGAATCTACGTACGTTATTAAAAAAAAAAACTTTTTAATTATAGGAAGGATAACTTTTCCAGTCGCGCAACACATACCGTTGGTTTCAGCAGTCCATTTTTTAGCAAAACATTTCGAACAAATATTATTCATTGCTCCGATTTGGATGCTGTTCTGATGAGCATAATCAATTTGTGCATCGTTGCTGAATGCCGATCTATTACTATGGGCTAATATTCTATTGCGCGTTCTAGTTTTTAACGACTGTTGCCTATCTCTCTGTGCCATAAGCCGCTGCGAGCGTTCCGCGTTAGATTCCCGTGCACGCATTTGCGAGTTTCTAACTCTATTCTCAGCGAGACGTTAACGTTAGGTTCAAACGTTAGATTCCCTTGCACGTGCTCGTGAGATTCTGTCTGTATTTTCAGCAACTGCGAGCATTTGGCGCTAGATTCCCTTGTGTCATTGCGTGTGCTCGTCAGATTATGGACCGGTTTTCAGCAAAGCGCTATGAACGTTCAGCGCTAGATTTTCTGGTTCGCGACTACGATACGTACTCTCTCTGACTTGCGAGACGATTTGAATTTTCAGAAGAAGATTCTCCGATACGACGTATTTTTGCTAATCTCGCTTGGGAACTATTTTATGATAGCTGCGACTTTCTTTTTCTAGGAATATTGTTAGATTCTTTTTATAGAAAAGTTTGAATAAACTAATTTATAAGTAGTTCTGAAAAGAACTTTTTAACCAGAAGGTTTAAATCAGAGGTGTCAAACCAATTTTGCAGAAGGCCATATATTAAACTTTGAATTCGTAGACGGGTCAGATGGAATATAAAAAAAATAACTGAATTACTACATTATTTTATTATAATATTTTATTTATTAAATTATATAGTATGTAATATACGGTTGTCAAAAATCATAGCGATCGAGGGCCTTATTGATACGGCCCAGAGGCCGGATGCGGGCCGTATCTTTCACATAACTGGTTTAAATAGTTCTGAAACGAACTTTTTATTTTGGAGGTTGAAATAGTTTTGAAAAACTTTTTTAATAATTTTTTTGATGATAAGTTGAAATATGTAGTTCTAATAAAAACTTTTGGTAATAACTACTAAGTACGTAGTAGTTCTGAAAAGAATTAAATACGTGTTAAAACAAAAAATATTTCAAAATTATTCAACTTTGGTCACGTACGCTGCTAGGGAGCCTAATTCATAGATGTTACCCGCTCCTGCACTCCGGCTCCGGCGCTCCGGCGTGTCGCGGCGCCGGCGTAGCGGCGAATTAATTTTATTTAAATTTTACTAAACTCGTAATATCTTTCGAATGGAATGTCCGATTTTCATAAATTAAAAAGTAATTTACAGGTATTTAAACAGCCTTGCTTGAGAAATTATTTATTTAGATAAGGATTAAGGCAACGGTATAAATAGCTTGGTCTGATTTTGGTCGGCATTTCTATTAAATTTTAAAATGTTAAAAGTAGTTATAGTGACATAACTACAATACCTAGACACATGCTATTGCCACAGTTTTTGTAGATATTGATATGTTCTTTAATATTGTGGAACATTTTTTGTTCTATCATCAATAGTTTCTGCAGCACATGCGATGAAAGATATTTTATAGGCATTTTTTTGCACCTTGGGTAACATTATTGTAGTTTTAGTAGGGATTGTTATTTTTTTCTTGCAATTAAAATAGCCTATACTAATCAGTGATAATGTAGCTTTCAAATGGTGAAAGAATTTTTAAAATCGGTCCAGTACTTTTTGAGCCAATTCGTTACAAACATACTTACATACAAACCTTTCTCTTTATAATATTAGTATAGATTTACACAATAAGATACGTAAAATATCTTACAGTTGATTTATTTTTATATAATCAACCTATTTTTACGTATTTTGTTGCATTAGTAGATAAAAATATCTGTAATAACGATGAATTATAGGACGTGAGACAGCTTAATTCACTCGTAATCCCAACCATGAACGCTGGACAAGTATTCGAAATGTTGGGCATTCGAAGCGTTCGAAAAATTAAAACACAATAGTGATTTATCGCATTTGTGTTTTAATTGAGTTTTGGAACGAAGTTCCTTATCGCGCGTTGTGAAAGGGGGCTAGACGGAAAAAATTCTTACGAAAAGTTGTCACGACACTTTTTGCTATAGTAAGCTATTGTAAGCTGTGCGGCGTCGCTCGTCGGCTCTCTTATAGAAAGCAAGCTGGATATTTTCATTTCTATTTCGCATTGAACAGTGTGGTGTCGCGACGATTTTTTTTATAGATAGAGTGATTCAAGAGGAAGGTTTATATGTATAATATATGCATAATGTACTAGAGAAACACTGATAATTTTAGAGGTTTCTAATGTGATGTCGTAAATAAACACATTATTTTGCGCTTACATTGCAAACGCTGGCTGAACCCTACGAAATAGATCAAAATAAAGTACTACAGTATTATACAGCTTAAAAAGGCCTACAAAAAAGTCCGCGATGGTATATATCTATCTCTTAAGGATAACATACTAAATCCATTTTAATACTTTAAAAAATGTTCTATTATAAAACGGTAATTGAAAAGCTATTTACACAAATACTGTATTAATCCTTATCATTTTAAATACATTAGTTGGCTTGAGCATTTCATGAAGATATTTTTTTTCCTTCAGACCATGCAAATTAAATCAATACCTTAAGAGATATAGCAAAATCAAAATAATGCGCAACGAAATTATTTTCGCCCGTGACCGGGCCGCGTGGCCGGCTCGCGTTCGAGCTCGGGGCCGAAAAGTTTTGGTAGTCTAGTGGAATTGTATATCCTATTATTAATATTATAAACGTAAAAGTTGGAATAATGTATGGATGTGAACATGTTTGTTGCTCTTTCACGTAAAAACTACTGAATGGATTTTGATGAAATTTATAGTAATATAGCTTGCACATCAGAATAACACATAAGTAGGCTCTAATTTATAAAGATATTTTGCAAATTGGCTAAAATATAACGATAAAAATCGCTTAAGGCAGAAAAAAATTATATAATTAAAATAGAACTTCGTTCCATCCGGGTGTCCCTTGACACCTCCGGTTTTTTTTTAATCCATAAAAATAAATGTATATTGTACGCATAATACTCGTGTACGATTACGCGAGTATTTGAATGAAATTTTTTTTAAAATAATTTCTGAATATCGTTTTTTTTAAATCGAAATATAAATTTAGAAAATATATTTAATTATACAGAACGATCACGGCGGTCCATTAGTATACGGATCAGGCAGTGATGCAATAGTCATTGGTATCATATCAGCGTGTCACGTTAAAGAGAAGTCCAATTTATGCTATGGACCATTCCTTTACACGAGTGTATACAGAAACAGGGTTCTCATCAATTGTGCGGTTTACAAGGACCATACGTAAGTATTACAAATATATGTAGATACGTATTTGTCTGTAATTCTTCAACCAGGTTATATGGTGGTATTTAGTAGCACTTGACAGATTTCAGACAAACCTATCGACGATTCTAATGATTAATATTTTAATTAAAGGATATTTTATATTATTTTCTGTGTTGAATGTTGTTCTTTTTATAAACTTTATATCTTAAAGCATCCAATTAGAAATGACGAGAAAATTAAAATAGAAATGAAAAAAATCAAATTGTTATCAAGAAATACCTTTTTCAAGTACCTATCTGGTATCTTAACTTGAGTCTTGAATATGTGTGTAAATATATTAGACCATACTTTGGTGGTTATCCGTGTGGTAACGGAGTAAGAATACAATTCACCACCCCCTGTCTTACCCGTGGGTGATCGTAAGAGACGAATAAGGGATATAAAATGCATATAACATCTATGCAAGAGAAGGAAAACTCGAAACATAACCCTATACCAACACGTCTGACCAGCGTGGTACAGTAGATTAATTTCCCTCCCATTACGAAGAAGGCCCGAGCTCAACAGTGGCACACATATGGTCTGTGATGATGATCATGATGATTTGTCTGTAATTCTTCAATCAGGTTATATGGTGGAATTTAATAGCGATTGATAGGTTTCAGACGATTGTAATAACTAATATTATAAGTAAAGGATATTTTATCAAACTTATTTTCTGTGTTAAATTATATAATTTTTGTAAACGAAGTAAAAGAGATAAACTCTTAAAACATCCAATTAGAAATGACGAGACAATGAAAATAGAAATTAAACAATTCAGATTGTTATCAAGACATTTCTTTTTTAAGGATCTGGTATCTTAAAATCCACGAAAGATTGAGTCTTGAATATGTGTGTAAATCCATACTTTGGACGTTATTCATAATCTCCAAGACATCTACATTAGATACTTATGTTATCTAATCATTATGAGAAGACTTCATAGCTTTTATTTGCGGACTTCAAACGGCAAAGCGGAGATCAAACGGCAAAAGTTACTGATTATATAGTATTGTATTCCTCTCTGTGTGCTGACGGAGTAAGAATACAGTTCACCCACCTCCTTTCTTTTCTGTGGGTATTGTTAAACACGACTAATTTGATTTGCAAATAATATATATGCAAGAGAAGGAAAACGCGTAGTAAATGCTATATTAATACGTTTGACTAGCGTGGCATAGTAAGTTTATTTCTCTCCCATTGAGAAGGAGTCTTTAGTCCAGCAGTGGGACATATGCGAGCTAGGGTGATGATAATAATATTCTATTGAGTCCAGTGAGACTAAAATTTTACTTCTATACTAAGTTTAATATTCTAACTATACTAAGTAATTTTCTAACTATACTAAGTTTAATGGAACAAAAATAAAATTTAAGAGGATGATAATGATGTTTTATAAATCCAAAACATACTTTAGTTACATGAACTTATAAGTTCTTAAAAAAAAAGAATATATATATATATATATACACCGTGACATTTATATGGTCTTACAAAAGAAGTGCCATAAAAGTATCCGACAAAAGAAACATATCGAACATATTTAATTGTTCAATAGTGGAAGTGATAAAAATATAACAAAATAAAATAAATTAAAGTTAATATTTTGTAACAACCTGCTTATAATGTTTACATTTCAAACAAAAGAAATCATACAGTATTCTGCCTGATAATGATTGGCTAACCTAATTACGTTCAGCTACGAAGTCCACGTGGACTGCTATTTCAAAGGGTGCCTAGGTAGTACCTACACAGTACGTACGTTATGTCGAGTAGGGAGCCTACCGCTCGCTACATGCTGTTCTCTTACTATTTTAATTAGTAATTATTTATATATTTTTTTTAGTAAAAAATATTCCAGTATATATTTTTTTTAACCTTTTAATTGTACGAAGGAATAGTAAATACTGAATACGTTAACTGAACTGCTTTTGTAAAACGATATAAATGACACCGTATATATATTTGCAGTTATGACATTAATGTCTTTATTTATAGAGGTGGCTGTGATAAATTATTCAGAGCAGGTGGCAGCCACGAAGAAATTGAAATGAGTTGGGTAGATCATCCTGATGGGTAACATACTTTTTAATAACTTTTATAAAATAACAACTTGTATATTTTCGAAAGAATAGAAAAAAATGTAAGGTATTAATATTTCTCTTCATATGTGATTTCTTCACTCAATGTCAGGCGATCTCTTTACTGTCTACACATAGTTTTCTAATCGGGTAATGATAACTAAGCTTTAACGACCTAGGAATAAACGTGGGTCTTTTTATCAGTGAAATATAGACGTATAGTATTGGTGTACAAGGTAGCGTGGGTTTTCAGAACTTACGGGTTAATCATCCCGTACCTTATTATTTGACATCGGTAGTTCGCCTATTGGCTAATTTCAATTGTCACTTTCTTGACAATGTCCCATGACTCTTCGTAAATCAAGAGTATACCCGCGTGGGTAGACCGCCGGGTGGACTACCAAAGACAAAGATCGGGTGCCGGCGTCCCACTCGCACGGCGTGGACAGGTACATTGCAGGGCGGGTTTATGAAGTCGCACTGCTTCATCTGTCGCCCCAGACGAATTTAGCGGGGCGTGACCAGGCCAAGGCCGGCCGCAAAAAAAAATACCCTTCGTAATGCTTGTTGCAAGTGGCCAGTAATAATTTAATGGCGAATATTTACCTTTTTCTTGGCATTTCAAGAGCAAGGACATATTTATTTATATATTTACTTATCTACACTATAATATTTCTATACGTCTATTTAAAAAGTTTTAACTTAAATTCTATTAGTCAGATTTTGCTAAAACTTTTCTTTAATATTTCTAATATGACGAGAAATATGATAGCAAATTTTAAAATAGAGGATAAGAATTTTAAAAATTATATTGAACCTGGGTTTGAAATGAACGAACATACTCTATAACGATCGCGCCTCAAAATGATTTACCTGCAATCTCTGAAATATGTCCAAGGAAATATTTTAATTATAGTAACAAATACGAATTGTGACATCATATCTCAGGGGACATATTTTCTTGGTGTCGGGTATTTTCCATAGAAAAAAAAACGATAATTTATTCTTATGCTGGGATAACTATATGACTTTATCACAAATCTTAATCTCACAAAGAGATTGAGCCAATGATAATAGATAAAGAATCTCATTATTTAGAGCACTATACATTTTCTTTATTATAATGACCAGCTATTATCCGTACGGTGACGGGTTAAAAATACAATTCACCATCCTCTTTCTTGCCTGTGGGTAATCGTAAAAGACGAATAAGGGATAAGATATACAGACATACATCTTAGCAAGAGAAGGGCATATTCGGGTAAATAAATAATAAAAAATAATCGGGTTTTTATAGAGAGAAGGGAAACTCAAAAGATAGCAATCCATCTAAACAGCGTGGTGTAATAGGTCAATTTTCCTGCCATGTAAGTTTGCGAAGGTTTAATAAATATTAACTCAAATCTAAAACATAACAAAAGGCCTGCTAAGAACGAGCTACCGAAAATTAATGAAAAGAACAGCACAGTTGAAAGAAAATGGATGAAAATGGACCATAATATAACTGAAGAGAAGTTGTCAATTCGTTCAACTCGAATATCTGACAAAGGTGTACAACACAGCGGTATCGTAGTCAGATCTTATGAAGACAAACCGTCCAATACTACTTTAACAAAAACCAAGAATTGAAATGGATAAAAATAAAAATTGGATCTGTAAAATTTGTTTTTTAATATTTTAAACAATCGATTCTATATATTATCCTTTATCTACCTAAATCTAGACACGCAGTAGTGTCTCCAGCCAAGTTTAAGGAAAGAGAACTGGCGAGTCGCGCAGAAATTGTATTTTTCACGAAACATTTTGAGCCTCTTTTGACCCCTTGATAACTCAAAAATTATTCAATGCTTCCGCTAATTTTCTGTTGGGCGGTTACGGTATATAAACTCCAGGGTACTACAAAGCCTTAAACGAAGCTGTCATTGATTTAGGCAAAATAAATAGCCAATGATCAGTTTTATATTGTACTGAGTTGTGTAAAGACTCTAGGGGGACAGCTTTTTGCGACTTAAGGTCTAATAAACTACTCAAAAGACTATACCAGGAGAAAGCGTAAGCCAAAGAATAAGATGGTTCTAAATAGGTACGTATTTAAATTAGAAAATTTTGATACAATTATCCAATACGGCTGAACAGCGTTTAGGAAACTTAAGAGGATCTTCTCACTCATCATATCTCAGTGTCTGAAGGCACAAGTCTATGACCAGTCATGATTTATGACATGAAAATGTGGGCCTTAAATGTGGGTCTCGTAACAAAACTCAAAGCCGCTCAGCGTACTATGGAGCGGGGTATGCTCGCTCATTCTTCCGCGAGATAGGATTCGAAATACGCTGATCCATAGAATAACGGGTGTAATCGATATATCACGAAGAATTAGCACACTAAGAGGCAATGGGCAGGCTACATCGCTCAACGAACTGATAATTGCTGCAGAATAAAAGTTTGGCAATTTGTGGCAAAATATGAGAGAAGCTTAAGTCCAGATGATGATACAATATGTATCACAGATACAATATGTACAACAGTTCGACTTTGAGAAAGGCGAACTGAAAAAGGTCCATTTTTCCAGCTTGGTATGTTATTTTCTACTTACGTAACAAAGATCATACATCGGCAACATAAAGAATTACCTAACTCTTAATCCTTATGGAGTAGTACCTTACATTATCAGCTTACGTGATTAACTTGAAAGAACACAGTTAAAGGACTATGAGTGCATATGCTATTTAAAGAATTGTCCTCCAACCGCTAAGGAGATGTACATTCCATCACCAGCTCATCTAAATGAGATTATCACGTACACACGAGACACGTAATATGTGCCTATAAAATTTGAAGGTTGCCCTCGATTGCCAAGAATTCCCATCATCAGATCATGATTTGGTGACAAGGGGACCACCTCGGGAGTTAACTTGAGAGAATACAGCTAAAGGTCTATGCGTGCGTATGATATTAAAAGAATTATCCTCCAACACCTAACCGCTAAGGAGATGTACCTTCCATCACCAGCTCATCTAAATGAGTTTGTCACTGCCAGATGCAGATATTTGAAGAGCTTTTGAAAATATATGAGACACGTAATATGTGCCTATAAAATTAGAGGGTTGCCCTCGATTTCCATGACTTCCCATCATCAGATCATGACTTGGTGACATTGGGAACACCTCTGGAGTATAACCTTTAGAAAGAAAAAAGAATTTTGAAAATTGGCCCACCATTGACAAAAATATCGCTGAAAATACAGAAAAAAAAAATAAAAAAAAAATACAATGAAACATAGAACCGAAATACAAGTGATAAAAATTAATGCCTTGTTTTCCTTAAAAAGATCAATCCTATTCAACAATAGGAGGGAAACTGACCAAACTACCCTGGTCATGCGGATTGCTATAGGGTTTTATTTAGAGTTTTCTTCTCTTGTATAGATGTTATATCCATGTAATACCCTTTAGTTGTCCCTTACAGTACCATAAGCAATATAGGGTTAGTGAATTGTGCTCTTACTCCGTCACCATACGGAAAGCGGCGGATAGTAGTCTGATCATAAGAACTCGTCTGGTAACCTAACAATACAGCATGAGAACCAGAAATTCGCCCACACTTGTATGTATTGTGGTAGGACCACGCTGTGGACAGTTCTCTGTCTACAGCCGCGGGCCGGTCCGTCCGGGGTAGTGCCACACTCTCGCAGAAGATCGGCGTCTGAGTAATAGCAATGTGCTATTGCGCTTCGTTCGGTGAGCGAGAGAGCCGGATGCCTAACTGGGGTGGGTTCAGGGTTGTATTGGTAGGCAGCGGCCTAGCTATACCTTTGGCAAAGGTCCATGGGCGGCAGTGACACTTACCATCAGGTGTGCTGTCTGATCGTTTGCCACCATAAGCAATAAAAAAAATATTTCATTAAGATATTTTGTGATAATTGTTGCATTAAAAAATGAATATTCTTGTAGGTGCACGTTCGGTGACTTTAAGGGGCAACTAAACGCATTTTTTTTATTGCTGATGGTGGCAAACGAGCAAGCAGCACATCTGATGGCAAGTGTTACTGCCGCCCATGGACCTTACGAGGCCGCTGCTTACCAATAAAAACCCTGAACCCACCCAGAAAGTTGGGCTGCCGGCTCTCTCGCTCACCGAACAAAGCACAACAGTACATCGCCATTATTTGGATGTCGATTTTCTGCATGAATGTGGTACTACCCCGGACGGACCGGCCCGCGGCTATAGATAGAAAATTGTCAACATTGAGGTCCTACCACAAGTTATGCATACAAACGCATGCGGGCTTTTTTGTCAAGTTATGTTCTGGACACACGCTGTCCGTTCCGTCCGGGGCGACAGAAGTGCAGCGCATAGCCCCATAACCCACCGTACTCTCCATCGCTATTGGGCCGGCAAACGCATGCAGGCTCAGTTAATGTGTTTACAGTACTTCTACATCGACCATATTACATGTTATCAAATTTAAATCTATAAATATAATAACCAATCTTAATCAAATTTTATAGCAAAACTATCGTATCTTATTATAAAAGTCACGTTTAATTTAAATTTATTTAATTATTGTATGAAATTGATTTTATATTATTCTTAGTTCAACAACTATTCAATTTGTTTCAACTTTCGATCATGAAGTTTATTTTATTATTATTTATAATATATTTTGTTTTTGAAGGTAATTATTGATATTAAATATTAGTAAGATTTTATTCGCATGTATTGCATTATTATTTTATTATGCATTCGCACTATATATCGCAATGCGAATGCGAAAGTGGAAGGATGTAGGTACCGGGGGAGACCGAGACTAACCTACCTAGACCAGATCGGTCATGTAATGAAGGAAGGTGGAGTCAAGAGTCTCCGAAACCGGCGAGCGTGTATGAGGAGAATTATGAATGTTGAGGTAGCGAGTGAAGTATGCAAAGATAGAGTTCTCTGGCACTCTGTTCTCTCTGCCTACCCTGCAATGGATATGGCGTGATGATATGTATATGTATATGTAAGATTTTATTAAGTTATAGCAATAAGCACTGATTGATTGGAAATATGGTGTTATACTGCAAACGTGCTGTGTGGTAGCGGCTAAGAACACTACCAACCTTTATTTTGCTCGTGGGTTTTGTAAAAGACGACTATAAGCTTTCTTTTTAATTGAACTTCCCCATTGACTCATAACTTTAAATTATACGTTTATTAAAAAAGAGGGGCTATTAAAGATGTAGTGTACTCGTATTTTTATTTTTATCTCATCATCATCATCATCTCAGTTCATATACGAGTAGGTCCCACTGTTGGGCTCGAGCGTCCTCCATAATGGGAGGGAAATTGACCTACTACCCCACGCTTTTCAGACGTGTTGTTATAAGGTTTTGTTTGGGGTTTTCCTTCTCTTGCATAGATTTTATATGCGTTTTATATTCCTTAGTCGTCTTATACGATCACCCACGGGTAAGATATGGAGTAGTGAATTGTATTCTTGCTCCGTCACCACGCGGAAAAAAAAAAGATAATGATGATGATTGAAACTTTTGTATTTATAATATTAGTAAAATATGTATTGCACTCAATCTTAGGTGCTAAAGCGGTGGAGGTCGCTACAACGTTACCGCCGAGCGTTGAATCAGTATTAAGCAATTTGAGCAACGATACTAGAAGAATTATAAATGGCATGGAGGTTACGGACAATATGCCCTTCATGGTAAGAATAAAAAGGATAAATTAGGTAGTCCAATATACCTACTAGACTTTAGTATTTGTCCATCCACATTCACACGCACAGTCATACGAAGTTTTCGTCTTTACATCGTCTATTGCCTAAAAACCTACATATACACTCATTTGCAAAAAAAACGGGCACCTAAGCAATGAACCATTTCAAATGTTAATATTTCTTTGTTTGATAATTATAGGTAGTTTTATCCACACAATTTGGTAAATTAATAAGAAAATAATCGTTTTCATCAGTATTTCATAAAATTTAGATACAATTTATGGGAAATAATGCTAAACCTCGCTAGTAGTGTATATTCGCTAGTAGTGCATATGCTCATGAAGTAAAAATAAAAAAGTTTTTTTGTTTGTTTTTCTTTAATAAAGTAAAAGCAGATAAATGTTTAGTATCGAGTGTGACCCCCTCTAGCTAAAATCACAGCTTGAATTCGTCTGGGCATGCTAGCGAGTATATCCCGGATACTTGCTTGCGGAATACGTTCCCACTCCGCAGTAATCACATTCTTCAGCTCTCTGATGGTCTGCGGAGCCGGGTGTACTGATCTCACACGCCGTTTCAGAACGTCCCAGACATGCTCTATGGGATTGAGGTCGGGACTTCGAGCTGGCCAATCCAAACGACGAATGCCGACCTCTTGCACATACGCATTAACATCGCGGGATCGGTGGGCGCGAGCATTGTCGTCCATAAAAATCGAGTCTTCACCTAGAGCGGCCAATGCGGGTTGTGCATGAGAAATTAGAACTTCCGTTATGTATCGATGCCCAGTCAGTGAGCCGTTTTCAATGAAGACTAACTCTGTACGATCCATTGAATTTATTCCTGCCCAAAACATAACAGAGCCCCCACCATAAGGTGTGATTTCTTCGAAACATGCCTCTGCAAAGCGTTCTCCTTGTCTTCTTAGCACTCGCCGACGTCGATCTTCACCGAACAGAGATATCCTGGCTTCATCAGAGAACAAAACCCTATTCCAATCGTCTTGAGTCCATGATTCACAATTTCTAGCGAACCTAAGACTGTGAACTCTGTGCTCACGGAGTAATTTGGGGCCGCGGGCCGGGCGGTGACTGCGTATATTGGCAGCGAGAAGCCTCCTCCTGACCGTCCATAGACTAATATGCACATTTCTTACTTCTTGGAGGTTGTTCTTAAAATCCACATACGAAGATTTGCGATTTCTCAATGCGCGACTCACAAGAAAACGATCATCCCGTGGTTGGGTACATGGTTTTCTTCCAGAACCAGGCCTTCTCTCGACGGAACCAGTCTCCTGATATCGCTACCAGGTCCTTTGGACTGTCGAGCGACTAACATTTAGCCTCCTAGCCACGAAACATTGGCTGCAACCCTCTTCAAGCAGCGCGATAATTTTGGTAGCTTTTACCACTTTATCTACCATTTTTGATACAGCCAAACAGCATTAAATAAAGCTTTGACAGTCAAGGATATGAAATTAATCGATAAAAATTGAATAAAAGTTATGAAAGTCGATGTTAACTTCTGGAACTTCGCGCCAAAAATGTAGGATAAAAAGGGGTTTTCTGTAAAAATGAACATCAAATGAAAAATTGAATTTAGAACGTACTTTTTTAAATACCACAGCATTTTTAAAACCGGCCAGTAACGTGTACAAACGATTGAAACCTTTTTGGTATTGTATCTTTTTAAATATGAATGAAAATCAAAACCGCCCGTTTTTTTTGCAAATGAGTTTATGTGAGAATGGTCGTTAAGCTACTTTAAATCGATATAGATCCTAAACGGTCAGTCAAATCGAAAAATGTTGAAAGAAAACTAAAAATGATTTTTAAATACCTATTCAACGATACCCCACTTGACATAATTTCTTGACTTTATTTTTTTTCATTTTTACAATATGGCGTCCAGTAATCGCCATATTGAATTTTCACTTACCTCATGTTTTTAGTAACACTCGCCGGACTAAGAGGAATCGATTGACGTGTAAATCATAAAAATCGGTTGAGGCGTTTGGTCTGTATAGGGCTTCAAAGAAACATACAAATATACATACATACATACATAGACTGTTATAGACTGTTAAACACAGTACCACTCCTTTGCGGCGCGCAGTCGGGTAAAAAGTTTACAGTAGGTAGTACTAAAATAAATTTACAGAGTTAGGGCCACACTGCTGACAGTTTTCTGTCTACAGCCATGGGCGAGTTCGTCCGGGGTAGTACCACCAGAAAATCGACGTCTGAGCAGCTGCAATGCCCTGTTGCGCTTCGTTCGGTGAGCGTGAGAGCCGGCAGCCCAACTTTCTTGGGTAGGTTTCGGGGTTTTCTTTGGTATCAGCAACTTAGCTGTACCTTTGGTATAGCTGAGGTGCATGGGCGGCAGTAACGCTTACTATTAGGCGGGTTGCAGCCTCGTTTTTCACTATCAGCAATAAAAATAAATAGTTTATACTTTCGTATCTGACTGCATTTTTGCTATACCTATTATTGTAAACAATGTTCACCATCTCAGCTGATATATGCCCCATTTTTAGGCTCGAGTCTCCACCATAACGGACGGGAAATTGACCTACTATACCACGCTGGTGAAATGGATTGGCATAGGTTTTTATTTCGTTTTTCCATTTCTTGCATAGATGTCGCATGTATATTATAATCCCTTGATCGTCTTTTACAGCACCCACGGGCAAGATAGGGGGTGGCAAATTGTATTCTTACTCCGTCACTAAACAGAAGATGAATTGCAATCTACTTTAAAAATCAAATATAAACACCTTCTTTTTTTTTTTTTATTTATTTTTTATTTTTAGGTGTGGGTTATGGTCGGCGCTCTTCTCGCACCACTCCGTCCGGGGCGACAGAGGGGCGTACGCACGCATACCCGTAACCCACCCATGAACCTCGCCTACGTCGTTGGACCGGCCACTGGAGCAGCGTGAACTTGTCGTCAGTGGCCGGCAAATATAGATCCCTTATGCTTAGTCGTGTCTATGGTGCTGTAGCTTCTACTGCTAATTCTGAGTAATTGTACAATCCTCTTATTAATAAGTTGATTATTAAAGTTCGCTTCGCATCTTACTCTTTGTATATAAGTGGAATATTTCCAACTCCTGTTTATTTTTTTTTTCTAATAAAATCTTAAGACAGTTAAAGCGTTTCCCGTGATTGCCTGACGGTCTCAGCTTCATTGTGATTTAAGGCATGCATTGTGGATCCTGATTTAAAAAAAAATACAGTGCGTTGTGGTTCTCAACGACGCACTGTAATTTTTAGGTAATTTTAAGACCCATATTGCCAAATATAGGCTGAAGAATAAAACGATGAAAATATGAGAACACCAGGAGATTGATCAGCAGCTCTCTTCTGGGAAACGTATCGTATACCTACATACTGCAATCATCAACCCGCTTGCTAAGAGTGGCGATTGCAGCTCTATCCCTACATTAATGGGGGAGGCCTACGATGAATAGTGGCCTGAGAAGATCAGGATGATGATGATCTATACATATAATAAAAATGTAACGGATCGCTGTCTGTACATGGAAGATATATGAGAAAAAATATTACTGGGACCTTTATCAACACTAATAGAACCCAAAACAATGATTTTTAAAATTTTTGTCTGTTAATCTGTTTGTCTGTTTATCTGTTTGTCTGTGTGTTTGTGCACGCTAATCTCAGAAACGGCTTATCCGATTTAGACGCGGTTTTCACTAATATATTGTGGTAAGCTTCACTTAACATTTAAGCTTTTATTTTCTATTTTATGTCAATTGGTTTATAAATAAAAAAGTTATGTCAATTTAAAAAAATGATCGGAGAAAAAAAACTTTATCGATTCTTTTCAAATTACGTTCAAATATTTTCCAGTAAAAATAAATAAACACGTGTTTCAGCATTTGTTGATTTTCACCCTCTGGGGGTGTAAATTAGGCCTGCAAAGCGGGTTGGACGACTCATTAAATCATTAGCGCCAAGCCGATATTATTGAAGCTGGCAACTTGAAATGTTGACAGTGGTTTCTTTATATGACGTAGAGATTTACTAAGAAAGGATTTTACGAAATTATACCCCTAAGGGGATCGAGCAGAGTGGCAAAGTTTGTATGGGGAGAAAAAAATCTTTATTGATTCTTTTCAAATTATGAGTCGAATCAAATATTCTAGTATAATATCCGGCATTTGTCAATTTTCCCCCTCTGGTTGTGTAAATTAGGCCTGTGAAACGGGTTGATCGACTCATTACCGCCAACCCGAAACTATTAAAGCTAGAAACATTAAATTTTGAAGCACGTTTTTATTTATGACATAGAGATTCAATATGAAAGGATTTTATTAATTCCGCCCCTAAGGGGGTGTAACAAAGCAGTGTGTACGGGGAGGAAATTTCCTTATCGATTCTTTTCAAATTACGTACAAATATTCTTCGGTAGAAATAAATAAACACGTGTTCCTCTCCCCTCTCCATCAACCCCGCACCAGTGCCTTTGTGGCGACCAGTGCCGACGTTAGAGCTCACACTATACACATAGTGGGCGGCAATAGGTTCTTGCCTAATGGTTTAAGATACAGGTTAAGTTTAGCTTCAAAAATGTTCACTATATAACTGAAATAATAAATCATATCTAAAGAGGTCGCAACTCTGCTGGTGAAACAAAACAGTCAAATAAATGGTGGCGATAATTATATTTTTATCCCATGGCCATACCGTAAATAGTATATTAATGGCAATATAATTTGTAGAATGAATAGATTTTTGAACCACCTTTTTCTTTAGTGACCGGCTATGGTATATAGACACATGCGCGCCGTACACGTACATCTACGTTGTGCGGGCGGGCCACCGCAACCGGGTATCATCTCGAGCCGAAGCCCTCATGCAGTGAACCTCAATACAGATACTTACGCTTGCACCGCCCAAAGCACTGACGGTAGAGCGTGTCAACCTAGAGTAGGTACTTTCTCTCGAACCCACCCTATTGCCTAATTCCGTTAGACAACTAACTCGCAGAAGGCGGCGACCGCATCCCAGTTTCTGACGCTGTTGATTATCGTCCTAGCTACAAACCTTCAACACCTTGCATTGCTTTTTCTATTTAACTCTGTCAGAGATGATTTCTGCGTGGACGAAGTCGCGGGCAAAAGCTAGTATTTTAATAAAGTCACACTTCAAAAATTTTGATAAATATATTTTTTTGCCAGGTGTACTTGAAACTACCCAGAACAAACAAAAAACAACAATCCTATCGTAAATGGTTATGTGGAGGTGTAATCATTCACGAGGAATACATTTTAACGTCAGCTGCTTGTATCGAAGACGCTAGCCATTTTTATGTTGTCTCTGGAACGTATAAGTAAGTGAAATTTCAACAAATAAAACAGATGGTTTTCTGTAAAGCCGGTTTATGGACGACCATTTTACGTGATAACGTCGTAAGAAAACATTGATGAAATATTGCATACTTTTAAGAAATAAACAAGCATTAACAATTCTATTGTTTTAACTACATTAACTTTTTACTTCATTTTATAAACAAATGGATAGTACAAAATAGTTCAAGTCATATTCTTAAAATGTAAGAACGCTTAGATCGATTGTGCCTCTTTCTCGCATGTTCCGCGCTCTTGCGTGCACGTTAATTTATACCGAATTTACTAATCAGTTTTATTTTGCAGTTATATTAATTATCTTTAATTGCAGGTATTCCGACGAAGATGATAGGTACAATAATCCGTGTATTAAAAATGGTGCAAAGAAAGCTATATGGAAATGTGTACCTAAAAGTAAGTATGCATTAGGATCTTTTATACATTAGCAAATCTACAACTAATTGTTTGTTACTTACCTCCTCTTTAATAGTTGAATAATTGGTTTATAATTGGCAGGACTCAAAGGAATGTTATTTTCAAACCCGTGCTATCCGTACGTCTATCTATCTGTCAGCGGAATATATCTTACATATTCTTGTACCTATAGAGTTGAAATTATTATAGTATCTCGTCTGCTATTAAAATAAAAAAACACAATTTAATTTAAAGGGTCTTCATACAAGATATGTATTTTTTTGGGAGTTATTTTTCATTTACATAAATTATTTTTTTTAACTACAACATATAAACGCACTGAAATAAATAAATTAATGCAACTAGTTAATACAAATCCAATATGCCCAAATTTAATGGATTTACTAATAAGCAATCCAAAATTTCGTCTACTACCTTCAAGCTTTATCATTAGAATAGCTCCAGTGGTAACATCATACATGGGTATTCCTATTGTTAGGACACATATGTATATATATTTGAAAATAATTACCTATTATGCGTCTAAGATCACTATGATAGCTAACAAAAAACGCTAATGAAGTTGAAACGCGTGAATAAATATTCATAAATAATAGCTAAGAACCATTCCAATTACACAAGCTTTCAAACAAAATAAAACGCGTCATAATAAGTCCATTTGTTTAGGAGCTATGCTACCCCAAAGACACATAACACAGAAACACACACAGGTCAAACTTACAACACCAAACTCTTTGCGTCGGGATTTCAAATACTTATAAATATATCTAGCATATTGACATCCAATGACGGTTATACGCTTCCTCGTGAAGGTAGGCTACTATCAGCACTCTGCTGGGAAATTTATAACACTAACTGAGATCACCAACCATGTTGCTAAATATGGCGATTATGGCCTCCTTGTTTTAAATATACACACTAATTAACGTCTCGATTAGATGTATGAGCAGTAAACTTAATAGAATTGAACTAAAATAAAAAATTGTGGCAAAAATTACCAGTGCCTTAAATAATATAGAATGTGTATTAATAAATGCGCCGGTGACGTCCGAGTTGCATCGCGCGTTCTTCCCTTCCGCACACACCTTCCATCCCCTGGCTGCTCCACACTCTTTCCACCTTGCTAGACTGATGATTTGCATGAATGAAATTTATAAAACTGAAAAAGAGCCTCATATCAAAGAAGTTGAACAACAAACAACAACTTGAACCCAAATTAATAGATTTTTTTCAACGGCTTGGCATTTAGCTATAGTAAACAATTTTCCATTTATTTTCTCATATTTATAGGAGATATTTCACACCGGGCAATTTTGCAAATTATGCCGACTAGTACTTTTTATGGGCACTTATCTCATCACACACTGCCACCATTATAACTCCTATATGCCAGAATTCAGAATGGTCTCTATAAGTGAAACCAAATTTTGCCCTTGACGAAGTCCCGAGCAATTATTTTCATTATCCTGAAAGCTGCAAAAAAAGTAATTCAATGAATGCACATCACAAAAAATGGGTCATTCGTCTCGGAACGATATGAGTTGCGCCAAGTTTCTGACATCACTAAACTTAGTTAATTTGGTGATCAAACAAATGTATAGTTACGACCTGTAAAGGGCGTGGTAGATAATCAAAATTTTTACAAAAAAAAAACCGTAGTAGTAGTAGGTAAAAAAACCAGTAGACTAAATTATATTGGCACCACACAGGAAGCACCAGCTTTCAAATAAAAAGAGAATCATCAAAATCGGTTCACCCAATAGAAATTTCTGATGTAACAAACGTGAAAAAAATATTGTCGAATTGCCTCTCCTCTTTCTTTTTTAAAATCGGTTAATAATACACTAAGTCTGACTAGTATGTCTAGCTTTACTCTAGTCTCTATTTATTTCCTATAGATTATATATTCGATGGTCACGAGAATGACAATATAAGGTGGATGAATAATGACATAGCTGTAGTTAAAATTGAAGACGGATTTGATTTCACGAGGCGAATTAGAGGCTGTGACTTCATTCCAAAACCAGTCTGTTACAATAATCAGAGTCAAACGCTTGAGAATCCAGGTAGTGTTGTATCGATTGCTGGATGGGGAACTACTTCGAGATATAATGATGCAAGTATTTAATTATATTTTATTACTTTTTTTTAAAGTACAGGTAATTTTCGTTGTAGAATATATGATACTGAGATTTAGTGATACATTTTTTATTGTTTCCGAATAATTTTGCGGTGCCGGAGTAAGAATACAATTCACCATCCCTTATCTTATCCGCGGGTATCGTAAAAGACGATTAATTATTATTCTGCTCTTATCCTAATTATTTGGGGTCGACACAATATGTACTCGCACATATTGCAAAAGTTATTGGCAATCAGTTTTACGATCGGCCGCCTGCCTGAACGTCAAATCTTCTTGGTAATGTAATTTTTGACCAAACGGCATCAAGTGAAGTTAGCCCAGGTCGACATAATGGTTCTTAATTGTCTTTTAAGACATCCACGAGCAAAAGAAGTGTTGGTAGTATTTGTAGCCGCTACCACACATAGTGAATATCATAAAAGACGACTATGGGCTATAATATGCATATACTTGTATCTGAAGAGCAGAGAGCAGCATAACTAAAGAGCAGCTAGACTGCAAGAAAAGAATTAGAAGTAAAAGTAATTATTCAGTTTGACCATCGCAGTATAGATTATCTAAATTTTGCCACTGTCATGGTTAAATAAGGGGTAGTGCCATATTGTATTCTATTCTAATCCGTCCTCACGAAGAGAAATTAACGGTGAACGGGAAGATTTTCGCTGTGTTGACGGAGTAAGAATACAATCCACCGCCTCTTTCTTGCTCGTGAATGTCGTAAAAGACAACCAAGGGATATGCATGTAAAATCTGTGCAAGAGAAGGAAAATTCGAAATAAAACCCTACTGGTCATAGTATGGTAGGTCAATTGCCCTTCTATTTTAGAGTAGGTCCCAGCCCCCCGCAGCTGGCGGTATATGAGGTAAAATGACGATTATAAAAATTACAAATCACGAGAAATATTAAAGTCTAGAATAATACATGACTACGCAGATAGAGTACTGGTTAAGATACCGATTTACCGTGCCAGTGATAATTAAACGTAGGAATTAAACCCACGACGAATTTGATGCCCACGATACTTACGGCGATCTACAAATTTTTGTGCCTACTCTGTGTGTAATACGTGCTCGTTAATTGCATATTCCGTGTGGTGACGGAGTAAGAATACTATTCACTACCCCATATCTCCCCCGTGGGTGATCGTAAGAGACGACTAAGGGATATAAAACGCATATAACATCAATACGAGAGAAGGAAAACTCGATACTAAACCCTATACCAACACGTCTGACCAGCGCGGTATAGTAGGTTAATTTCCCTCCCATTACGGAGGAGGCCCGAGCCCAACAGTGGGACATTTATGGGCTGTGATGATGATGATGAATTGCATATTTGTAAAGGTCCTGAGAAACAAGGACTGCCTTTAAAAAAAAATTTACAGACGCAAATTTAAAAAGTTTTTCCAGAATGATTGCAAATACTCTATTTTCCTGTTTATATATTTGATTTTTTTTATATAGTGGATTAACAGAAGGATGGAGAATCAGCAGAATCTTTTAGGTGCGATGGTGGAGATCATACCAAAGAACAGATGCAAACGTCGCTGGGGAAGTCGCTATCACAATATAATCGACAACTATATGATCTGCTCCAAAGACATTGGACAAAGCATGTCTGAAATATGTAATGTATGTTGCCGTATATCACTACTAATATATAAATGTGAATGTAAGTTTATTTGTTACGCTTTCACGCTAAAACTACTCAACGGATCATCATGAAACATTGTACACATACTCTTGGAGGTATTAAAAGTAACATAGGATACTTTAAAAAAAAAATTGAAATTTTTATATGAAAAATAAAAAAATTGTTAGTCAAAAAATCTCAAAATCTAGCTTCTTCAACGCCATCTAGCAGTCTAGTAATGAAGTTCCAACCCTGAGTATTGTAATACCGTTGCACTGTATTACCAACGGTCAAAAATAAAAATAGGGTATCAAAAACTTTAGGCAAATAACCTTTTACGCGGTCGAAGCCGCGGGCAGAAGCTAGTATATTTATAATTATAAATATCTGTAGTGCTAGGGCAACATTATTGACTGTTTTGTCTATAACCGCGGACCGCTCCGTCCGGGTTAGTACCACATTTTCGCAGAAAATCGACGTCTGAGCAGTGCCAATGTGTTATTGTACTTCGTTCGGTGAGCGAGAGAGCTGCAATCCCAAATTTCTAGGTCTGTTTTAGTTGGTAGACAGCGGTCTAATTCTGCCTTTGGTGTTGCAAAGGCTAAGGAGCGGCAGAACGCTTACAATCAGGTGTGCTACCTACTCGTATGCCATCATAAGCAATAACAAAAGATGTGCTGGAGTAGCTAAGTCACAGAAGTACAAAAGAATTATCTATATCTAAAACGATAAGCTTTCAAATATCACGACACTCTACTGATCTAGTATACCGAAAATTTGCAGTGTTACGGATCAGACAGCTATTTATTTTAAAAGCCACGCTTCACGCACGCAAATCCTCTAAGAGTCAATCTGGATACCAGGCAACAACCAAGAGAAGGATATTCAGGATCCCCTGTCCGCGAGCCGACTCTCTCCTTGCGAGGCGATGCCCAACCTTCTCGCACCCCCATATCTATAATGCGGTCCTCAAGAACTGTAATCTTAAAAATCTCTCTTTATTCTCATGTAAATCCACTGTAAAAAAATGGTTACTTTCGCTCTCATATGACTTCACTGAAATGATCGTCAATGCTAGCAAATAATGGAATAGACGCAGACGCAAATTCACACACACGCTCACTCACGGACACGTATATACACACACACACACACACACAGCCTGCCTGCACACCCTTACTGTTAATATCCCTTTTCTTTTTTTAGTTATTTTTTTATATTATTCTATTTCACATTTGTAATCTTAGCGTCCTGGCTCCTGAGATACAGGCACTAGCCTAGTTCAGGAACTATTGTAATCCATATTATGTATATTATGTATTATTGATTAAATAAACGATTGATTGATTGATTGATTGATCAATATTTAAATTTATAATCTGCAGGAGAAATATGTAGACTGTTCAGATATAAGTTATGACGAATACGAGGATTCAAGGAGAGATACAAATCTAAAACAAACTATTGGTAAAAAGACTGTAAGGATTCCTACTAATTTGAAGATGCACTCTGCTTATCATAACGAGTCTAACTACAACAGCTCAATCAGACGCTCAAGAGATCAAGGTGATGGAGGATTCTGTGAAGTAAGTTTATCACTATTTAAGCTTCTATTATTCCCAATCATACTAGATATTACACTTTCAATGAGTGATAGCTTCAGTAGTCTTTCATTAATATAATGGAAGATGATGATTTTCTAGGATTATACATCTGGTCTGCTTATATAAGAATACTAACTCTCTATTTTAATTATGTCGTAAAAGACGGAGTAAAAGCTTAACATAGACCTGGGATAGATCAATCTGATGCTATCTGGTCGAGAATTACATTCCCAATGATAATGTATACGAGGCAGGCGGCCGATCATAAAATGAAACGGAAAACTCAATATTTACCAACATATCTGACTATCATGGTGTGGTAGGTTGGTCAATTTCTCTCCTATTGTGAAGGAGGCTTAAGCCCAGCCATAGGACGTATACGCTAAGATGATGATCACGATGAACATTTAACGTAGTAGGAACATGTAATGAGACTGGATAAAACTAATATCGTGAAGAAAGTTTCAAGTACGAGTATTGAAAAGTCTATATATAGGAAAGAAGATATGAATGGATTGCTTGAAGCATGATACAGTTAGAAAGAGGAGTGAATGTAAGAGTTGTCATCTGATAGAATTTTATTTATTTTAAAAATTTAATGTATTTCATTACATTAAATATCTATTTATTCATTATCGCTGTGTAGTAACGGCTTCGAATACTACCAACCCTTACTTTGCTCGTGGATGTCGTAAAAGACGACTAAGAGCCTTATAATGACCCGGGCCAATTCCATCTGATGCCGTTTTGTCAACAATTACATTCCCAAGGAGGGTTGACGTCTGGCAGGCGGCCGGTCATAAAGCTATTACCAATAACTTTTACAATATGTACTATGAAAGAAGAGTACATATTGTATCAACCCCGAGTAATTGGGATACGAGTAGGTGAATGATGATTTAATGTATTTCATTAATGTTGACACAAAGGTGACATATTACGTATTCATTTCTTAGTTGCAATTCAAACAAATTTGTGGATAGACTTTGTGTAAGAACTGAAATCAGTACTAGGATTATGATCCTGTCTAACAGATTACCAGGCCCTGTATGGATGAAGAAGACCTATTGCCTTAACCCATATAATTGGTAGAAGCAGATGTGATGATAATATATTTTTTGTTGCCAAGAATGATCACGGCGGTCCATTAATCTACGGCAGTGGTGTGAATTCAATTGTAATAGGCGTCATCTCAGCCTGTCTTGTCAAAGAGAGGACAAACAAATGCTACGGACCTTTCCTATATACCAGTATCTTCAAAAATCGACAATTCATATCTTGCGCCATATATAAGGAGGTTGAGTTAGTACCATTATTGTTTTCTTAAAATATGTTTTTAAAAATATTTTTTTTGGAGTTTACTCCTTAAGAATCGATTTTCATATAAGGCGCCCGATATGAGAAAAAATTGAGGCGTAAAATCTAGTGATCGAATGACCTTGTTACGTTTTTTGGTGCGCAACCTATTCTGCGCACCTTTCACTTTCTGACGTGAGATAATACTTCACTGAACAGTTTTAATAAATATAAATAAAAATATATATATACTAGCAGACTCGGCCACGCGTTGCTGTGGCTAAGGTAGCCTCAGTAACACGTGGTGGTTATGCTAATAAATTGTAGCTTATATGAAACGTTTGTACGTTTAGCATAGCGCCATCTATTAAATACTTACTCAATCCGCTCAACAGTTCCCTCCATCTGTTAGAATCGTTTGGAGATAACAGATAGTTGTGACTGTCAAATAATAGACAAATAATTTGCAATAAAATAATATTGCGACTATAAATTGAGATGGAAGCTATCCTATCTTTTAAGTTGGATCAAACTACACATGCTGTGCAAATTTGATTAAAATCGGTTAAGTACTTTAGGAGTCCATCGCGGACAAACAACGTGACGCGTAATTTATATACATTAGGATTATTTTTAGTGAAATGAGTTTTTTTTGCGCCTGTTTTGATAATCGTACTTAAGGAGTAAATTCCAGTCGTGCGTCGAAGCTGACACACACACACTTTTTTTTTTATTTGCTTATGATGGCAAATGAACATGGAGATACACCTGATGGCAAGTATTACTCGTGAACTTTTGCAATGTGAGGGGTATAGCTAGGCCACTGTCTATTAACCAAAACCTATGGGAAAGAGAAAATGGGACTTCGGGTTCTCTTGCTCATGGAACGAGGCGCAACAGTACATTGCCCCTGTCAGACGTCGATTTTCTGTGATAATGTGGTACCTCCGCACACGGACCGGCTAGTAGCTGTAGGAAGAAAACTGTAAATATAAATATAGAAGACCACGATTTTTTTTAATTTTTTTGTTGCTTATGGTGACAAACGAGCTAGCAGCACACCTGATGGTAAGTGTAACCTTTGCTATAAACAAGGCTAGGCCGCTGCCTATTATTACAATCGCCAAACCCACCCAGTTGGGCTTCTGGCTCTTTCGCTCACCGAACGAAGCGCAATAGCATTGCCATTACTCAGACGTCGATCATCTGCGAGAGTGTGGTACTACCCCGGACGGACCGGCCTGCTGCTGTAGACAGAGAACTGTCAACAGCGTTGTCAACAACCACTAATAGATGTATGGTAAAAGAATAAGAATGCAGTTCGTCACTACCCCTCTTGCCCATCGGTATTGTAAAAGACGACTGGCTACGATGTAGATAACATAAAGCTAAACTTAGATGGAAAAGTTTACATAATTGTCAACACGTCTGACCTGTTATAGTAGGTTAATTTCTACACTTAAACTGCATATTTTTTTTTTAAATTTAGTCTTATTAACATCTATACATATAACTAACCTTCGTTTTATTTGACATTTACATTGCCACAGGTGTTACTTAAAATTTATTTTATTTATTTATTAAATTTGTGAGTTGTTGGTGAAAATAAGCGTTAATGTTTGAAAAAAATGTACTTAGTTTTATTATGTCAATATAATTCTTGATTGCATTAAACTGAGATAGGATTTAATTATTTTTTTTTTTAATTTTATAGGCCAAAATGCCGACGGCAGTTCAGATCAGGCGTAACGCACGTCGAGCAAGTATTGTCATGGAAAAATCATCCAGATGGGTATGCGTGAAATATAGCACATAATAGCAGTGTGACGATAACCTCATGTGTCAATATCCAAAACTTTATTAGTAGTCGTAAAAATCAATTAGTTGATTACCAAGTAGAATGTATAGTGTTTTGAGAAAATATGACTGGCAATTGACCACTTTGTAGCGCAATTCCTTACTGGTCATGGGAATTTTAGAGGTAAATCATTTTATTTTAAACTAGCTTAGCTTCACCATTTTGTCAATGTTCATCTAATTGCGAGTTTGAGCAAACAGCTCTCTACATCCTCTGGGAGTACAGTCTCTGGCGTAACGAGCGCGATCTCATGTTAGACAGTCTGAAAATCACGTCTGGGGTATTATATTATACGGACCTTGTAGCAACTCGAGAAAATTTCCGTGCGTTCAGGCGCTTCTGCCATATTTACTGTTGCAATCAATGTTAAGGCTCACATATAGACCCCATAAGCGTTGCCATATCCGTGGTGCTGTACTGCTGCGCTTCATGTATCAGTACATCCTCTTATCTATTGGCCTATTAGCCAATTTTTGCTTCATGTCTCCCGCTTTGCATAGGAGGGAATTGGATTTTTTTTTTAACACCTGTTTTTCTTTTCTAATTAAATTTGTTGCGGGTTCCAAGACAGTTAAATAGCGTTTCCCGGGACTTCCCGAGGGTCAAACCTCGGTGTCTTATACGGAGACATACGGAGACCATTGTAGATCTTGGCTTACAGGAGTTACAGTGGTGGTACACACATTCCCATGTGTGGTGGGATTAGTCCCAAAAAAAAATGACATCTCTAACTTAGGTAAAACTCAGACACTATTTGACCGATCATTATGAAAATTGGTATGTATATGTATTTTTTCACGGAGAAGGTTTATATGTTAGTCCCATTGATGTAGCTGTCCACCAGGCGGCGCTGCGATATATCGACTTCAACAAACAAACTAAAGGGTTTGCTAGTATTATATATATAAAAAAAAAATCTAGTTAAGTTCTAATTTCAAAAAAAGATATAAATTATTGTTTATTAATAACAAATAAAATGCGAGTAAATATAAAAAATAACATAAATAAACATTTTTTTATAGCATTGGTTAGTATAGCAGTAAATATATGTATCTATATATTTTCTCCCTTTCTTTATTAAAGGCCAGCAAAGAATGAATTGGATCCTACCCAAAAAGATAAGGAAGAGCCTAACATTTATGAACCTACGCCAGCTGTGACTGCATCAGTAACGGTAGAACCACTTGTAACAGGTGTAGATATTCCAACACAAGACAAGGTTTTCTCAGTGAGTGGTTTTGTTCTTCGTGCCCAAAACGACACGAAAATTGTTAAGAAAGAAAACGTAACAAACACTTAAATATGAGGAAAGTTAATTAATAAAGATCATCTTGATGTTGTAATTTTATTGAATTTTCTTTTTTTATTACCTCCATGTTTATTACTTTCCAAGACAGACTGGGCTCTTAGTAATTACGTAAGGGCTTTTGAAGAATGATTTGGGCGACTCCCCCCCCTACCGTAAGATATCATAAGACTGCAACTACTCACCCCTGCCCGTTAATAAGATTTTTTGTAAGAAAAGGCCCTATTGATCAAATATAACTCCGTTTATTTTGAAAATATCTTTTATTACAATCTTCTTACTACATGTATTATTAACTCACTGCAATAACATTAATCTTAGGGCCTCTTTCACCATCCTCAAGTAAAGCGTCAAGTAGATAAACTGCCGGTTAAAGTCACTCGTAACTTCAAATGTGAATTTCACGACGTTCGAGTAGCAATAATCTTAAGATTAAGAGCCGCATAACTTACTTGCCACGTAGTCCGCCAATTAGCACATTTACTTGACGGTTAAACGTTATTGTTGGTGCATATTATATATCTTTTAAATAATATAATGGATTTATTCGATTTAATTGATCATCAATTGGATGAACTTGAATATTCTGCAGCACAACGAGTACCAAGGATTCGTGTATTTAAATTCCGTGTCGACTATTTTACGGATTTAGATGAAGCGGACTTTTTTTGCCAGATTTCGTTTATCAAAATATGCAGTGAACCAAGTGCATAGCTTTATAAAACATAAGATAAATCCTAAATCACACGTTATTATTTTTTTTTTATATAACTGGCGTTCACAAGATTTCGCCAATAATTCAATTTAGATTGACAGTTATAGGAGTTAGGAAAGTATACTTTAAGTAAATTCACGAGTTAAATTTTGTTGTTGGCTTTAGAATTTTCGTTAGTTGAATTATCCTAAAAAGCTATATAGGTATATATATATATATATATATATATATATATATATATATATATATATATATATATATATATATATTCCAATTAATATATATATATATATATATATTACATAATTTTAACAAAAGAAAGCACACGTTATCTTCTTCTTCTTCTTAATGAATGGCCTCTGTGAGTGATTAACCACAACTTCGCCAATGTCAAGTAAAATAAGTTTAAAAAATTATAATAGATTTATATTTTCCACACGTTATTTACGCGACACAAACACTAATTGACAGATGCAAGTCTAAAATGACGTTTGACGAGCGAGAATGACGTATATTGAACGAATGAAACGTCTAATTTTTTGTGCCATTCGGTTAACCAGTAAGTTGCAACTCGAAGCTTTAAGGTACGGCCAAACCTGCGCGACCAAAGCGACTGCGAAGCGGGAGCGTCAGCCCCGCGACAGACGCTACCCGTGATATCTTATGGCGCCATGCACACCTAAGCGACCACGGTGCGTGACTTATTGTACGCGTTTTTAGACGCTCGAGTTTCGCGTCCCGCGTCCCGCGTGTTGGACACACAGGTTTGGCCGTACCTTTAATTTTGCTTGTGAAATTGACAGAAGATACTCATAACTATTACTTCACAATTAACGCGGGAGTTTTTGGCGGGCATCTAAAGCGTCATGTGGTGCTCTTGTATTATATTCAATATCTTAGTGTTTTAACGTGTTATATTAGATAATTTTGATGGCATTTTATGTAATGTGATGTGATGGAACTGCTGAGATGTAGTGAATATCATATAAAAGTGCTTTACAACGTTTTCGTTTTTCATCAAAATTCTCACAAGATACCATTAACAGTGTGGCCATAGCACTGTTGATGGCGACAATTCAACTTACTGACGGACAATGACTAATCTGAAGATACTAAAACCATGAAGATAATTATAACTCGCCACTGGCAACAATGGCTCATTTAAGTATCTGATTGCCAATACATAAAAATAAGAAGAAGAAGACAATTAACGCTAATCAGGAAGTAACTAATCAAAGGGTTTACTTGAAGATGGTGAACGAGGCCCTTAATCTATCACAGTTATGATTAAAATTAGTAATTTTAAATGAAATGCACCGTGCCCCGGAGGCGACGCGTACCGAGCTTCCGTAGAGCAAAAGAAAAAAGCGTGGCTGGATTATGTCTCTTCTTTGAATCTGAATAACAGTATGACTAAACAGAATAAAGAAATATATCGGCAATGTAAGAATAACACCAAGGCCTTAGTGAAAGAGAAACATGATAGAGCAAATATGAGTGCAGAAGATAGGCTGATGAAAAACTTCGAGGGTAACACCAAACTCTTTGGAGGGAGGTTAAGAAGTCTCAGGGTGGTTGGTCAGCCTTCACAATGAATAAAATAAGATCTAAAGATGGAGACATTCTTACAAAAACATAAGACGTGTTAAGCCGATGGAGTGAATATTTTGGCGATATGTTTGCGGATACTCGGGTTGGCGCCGGTGTTGCATCTGGTCTAACAGATCAGCATTCAGCACCGGCGTCCTACGATGACAGTATGGATGAAGTTGAATGGGCGATAAGAAGTTTGAAAAATTGTAAGGCAGCGGGCATTGATATGGTGTCTGCCGAGAAGATCAAGCTTGGCGGCTCCTGTGTCTGGGAGGCATTCCTGTTGCTCCTCAATTTATGTTGGAGCTCGGGAATGATTCGCAAGGACTGGAATAGCACAGTCATCGTTACTTTATTTAAAAACAAAGGTTCACGTTATGACTGCGCAACTTACAGAGCTTGCTTGACCAGTTTGGCAGCAAAAGTATATGGTAAAATTATTGAAAGGAGAATGAGGATGGTGTCCGATGGTTTACTGTGTGAGGCACAAGGAGGTTTCAGGAGTGGAAGGGGATGCATGGATCAAGTGTTTTCTCTGCGCAACATTGTGGAGAAGTATCTGGCTCTAGGTCAGAGGGTTTTCTGGAGTGTTGTATGAAAGGAACATTGGGACATTTTAGCGGAGTATGGTATTAACGGTAAACTGCTGCAGGCTGTGCAGTCCAGTTACATGGGCTGTAGAGCTTGTGTACGGCTGGATGATGGAATGTCGCCTTGGTTAGACGTCAATATCGGCGTTAAGCAGGGGTGCGTTTTATCAGCCAGGCTGTTTATCATATAGGTATCTGGATAAATGTCGCTAAAGGTTGAACGATATGAATCTGGAAGTCCAGATGGCCGACTCAGTGATCAGTGCTCTGCTCTATGCAGATGATGCAGTCCTGCTGGCGCAGTCAGCGACTGACCTGCAGACCCTAGTCGACAAAATGACAGAAAATTGTAAGAAAAGGGGTCTACAGAGACTAATCTACCTAGACCAGATTGGTTACATACTGAAGGAAGGTGGAATGAAGAGTCTTCGAAACCGGCGAGCGGCGAGGAGAATTATGAATGTTGAGAAAGCGAGTGAAGTATGCAAGGATAGAGTTCTCTGGCACTGTGTTCTCTCTGCCTACCCTGCAAGGGATGTGGCGTGATGAAATATATCATATATGTATGTATAATTATAAATATAAAGTTACAACATATTATTATAAAAAGTGAGGCAATAAATTTTTACTGCCTGACTTTTCATAATTTGTTTTAAAAGAATTAAATTAAACGTAACGGTTTTATACAAATTTAATCTATTAAAATTTAAAATATTAATTATGATTACAGATAACATCGTAGGAAGGCTAATAATTGACTCCAACGAAGCATAACTTGCCTCGTAATTGGCAAAATAAGAAAAAGACTTTTCAATTTCTTTTAAGATCGTTTCTGATTGGTGGTAAGATGACACGTCTTACCTTATTTCTGATTGCGTCTTTGGTTATTGTGGGTAAGATATGACTTAAATCTTAAGATAACTTTTAGAATTACATATTTTTAATTATTCTTTTGAAACAGGTAAGTTATATCCTAAGCGATATGTAAAAAAATCGTTTATACTTGCCATCATGGAGTTATATGATTACTATAGCTCATAGAATCTTCTTTTAGAAAAGAAACAGAACATTATTTAATAGCAGTACCATGCTGTTGATAGTTTTCTACCTGCAGCTGGGGGCCGTTCCTACCGGGGTAGTACCACACTCTCGCAGAAGATCAACGTCTGAGCAATGTGCTGTTGCGCTTCGTACGGTAAACGAAAGAGCCGGTAGCCCAACTGGGTGTGTTTGAGGTTTATAGTAGTCAGCGGCCTAGGTATACCCTGGTATTGCGAAAGTCCTTAAGCAGCAGTAACACTTGCCATCAGATATACTACTTGCTCGTTTGCTACAATAAGCAATAAAGAAAGAAGATTACCATAAAAATGTTAAGAGTATTTAAATAAGCTATACGGTTTCTATCTGTGGCTTCCGTGTAGGGACGGAGTAAGATTCACCACCTTATCTTACCCATGGGTGATCACAAGAGACGACTAAGTGATATAAAATGTATACAACATCTATGCAAGAGAAGGAAAACTCGAAACAAAGCCCTATACCAACACTTCTGATCAGCGCGGTATAGTAGGTTAATTTCCCTCCCATTACGGAGGAGGCCCGAGCCCAACAGTGGGACTTTTATGGGCTGTGATGATGATGATAATGTCGGAAAATTACCTTAGGGAAAGGTAAATTGACCTACTATACTAACGAGGTATAGTAGGTCAATTTCCCTCCCGCTATGGAGGAGGTTCGAGCCCAACAGTGGGACATAAGTGAGCTGAGATGATGATACGGTTTTTATGCCCAATATCTTTTAAACCCAGTAACTTCGATTCTATTTCATATATAATTTCAGATTCAATATTAACATCATCATCATCTAGTAGAGAAGATTCAAATGAAAAACATGACTCAGATCACTCTCATCGCGATAAGAAACATGGCTCCAAACATCATCATAACAAAAAACATAAGAAGCAAGATGAAAAATCCAATCTGGTTGAAAACCAAGACGAAATTCCGGACGAGGGTTGGGATTTTGAAAATACAACATCAGTAGACAATAGACGAATTCTCTTTAGCAAAAATACCGAAAAAGGAAAAAGACCATACATGGTTTATATCTCAATCATATTTTTACTGAGTTATTCAACTTTCATACTTTTTTAGAACAATACTATGAAAAGTTTTAATTTTGTAGGCGCTATTGTCATAGTTCTTTTCATATTTGGTATCTATTCTCCATCCATCTAACAGACTAATTTCGCAAAGTTCAAAATATCCAGATTTCTGCTCTTTTATAATTGAAAAATATTTGGTAACCAGGCGAATAAATTTGTGCTATTCAAAATTTTAATGCAGTCCAAATTGACTTGACAATTGATCGGATCGTACAGATGGCTTAGTGGTTAAGACACCAATTTCCGCGCCAGTGCCATGGGTTCGATTCCTACGCAGGACAATAATTTGTGCCTTTTTTGGCGGCGGGCTATGGAGTGGTCATGTCCCGTTAATTCGTCCGGGGCGACAAAAGAAGCGGCCCGCGACCCCATAGACCCGCCCTACATGTATAATTTATGCCTTAAAGCATGTTCTGAGTCTGGATGTAATTTGTACATACATACATATCATCACGCCATATCCCTTGCAGGGTAGGCAGAGAGAACAGAGTGCCAGAGAACTCTATCCTTGCATACTTCACTCGCTTCCTCAACATTCATAATTCTCTTCATACACGCTCGCCGGTTTCGGAGACTCTTGACTCCACCTTCCTTCAGTACATGACCGATCTGGTCTAGGTAGGTTAGTCTCGGTCTCCCCCCGTACCTACATCCTTCCACTTTCGCATTGTATATCTTCTTAACCAGACGTTCGTTCGGCATTCTTTCCACATGTCCGAACCCTCGGAGCATTCCCTTTCGCATCTTTACACCGATACTCTCTTTCATACCTACTCGCTCTCTTACGTCGTCGTTACGAATGCGATCGATCAGCCTAACTCCACAGATTTTCCATAGAGATCGCATTTCGACCGCATTAATTTTACTTTCATACTCTTTTCTACATACCCAACTCTCGCTTCCATACAGTAATGTTGGGACAAGCACTGCGTTATGTATTGCTACACGTGCCTTCTGGCTGAGGTGGTGGCTACCGAGAAGTTGCCCCAACGCTCCATTCACTCTATTTCCCGCATTCACTCTTCGCTCTATATCAATGGTGTACCTTCCATCTCGGCTAAATCCACATCCAAGATATACAAATTCATCCACTTGCTCTAGTACATCATTACCTATTGTTACTCTTACATCTGTTCTGGTTTCATCTCTTTCAAAGACCATTATTTTGGTTTTGCTCACATTCACGCGTAGACCCCTTTTCTTACAATCTTCTGTCATTGTGTCGACTAGGGTCTGCAGGTCAGTCGCTGACTGTGCCAGCAGGACTGCATCATCTGCATAGAGCAGAGCAGTGACTACTGAGTCGCCCATCTGGACTCCCACATTCATATCGTTCAACCTTTGGAGACATTTATCCAGATACATGATAAACAGTCTGGCTGACAGAACGCACCCCTGCTTAACGCCGATATTGACGTCAAACCAAGGCGACATTCCATCATCCAGCCGCACACAGGCTCTACAGCCTATGTAACTGGACTGCACAGCCTGCAACAGTTTACCGTTAATACCATACTCCGGTAAAATGTCCGAAAGTTCCTTTCGTACAACCGTGTCAAATGCTCTCTCCAGATCCACAAAACTGCAGAAAACCCTCTGACCTAGAGCCAGATACTTCTCCACAATGTTGCGCAGAGAAAACACTTGATCCATGCATCCCCTTCCACTCCTGAAACCTCCTTGTGTCTCACACAGTAAACCATCGGACACCATCCTCATTCTCCTTTCAATAATTAAAAAAAAATGTAATTTGTCTACATTAATTATACGTTTGTAAAGTCCCCTGCAATAAAAAGATTATGTCTTTAGTGCAGGGTGGTGTCTCAAAGGCCACCGAAGACAAAGATCGGGTACCGGTAGCCCGCTCGCACGGCGAAGAGAGGTGCTTGCAGGGTGGGTCCATGGGGTTGCGCGCCGCCTCTTCTGTCGCCCCGGACCGATTGGTCGGGGCGCGACCACATCCAAGGTCCACCTTGCAAGGAAAAAAAAAAAGGGGGGCGTCTAAAAAAAATATTTGTGTAGTCAAAACGGAATATTAATTTTTTATTAATTCCGTATGACGACGACGATTTAGTTGAAATTTGGACAACTTATAATTTCTGAATTCTCCTAGTTAAAATTCAAAACCGTCGCAAAATTCAATCAATGAACATTATCAATTTATATTAATTAATTTTCTGATGTATTTTGGGTCTAAGAAAAGGAAAATTCTACAAGTACAACTTTTAAGTACTGTATTTATTATATATAAGAACTATTCTTGTGCAGGTATATCTCCAATTAACAAAAGAATCTGCTAAAGCCCATAAATATCGTGGTTGGCTATGTGGTGGTGTGATAGTTGATCAATATTATGTGCTTACATCTGCTGCGTGTGTTGAAGATGCTGATAGGTTCTATATTGTCTCCGGTACCACTAAATTCGTCGATAGTTTCGATTACAAGAGTGATGAGTGTATCTGCAAACATAGACGCAAAGTTGTTTGGAAATGTATCCCGAAAAGTAAGTTTATCCTTAATTAATACTCTATATTGGAATGATTTGCATAAATTATAAAACAATATTCTTTTTTTGCAGATTACAAATTCGATTTCCAAGACAGTATTAAATGGTCCTCTAACGACATTGCTATAATTAAAGTAGATAAGGCTTTCAAATTTGGTGTCGTAGAAGGTGGGTGCGAATTCGCCGTTTGTCCTATTAACTATAATAACATTAGCAGGGAATTAGAAAAACCTGGTACTAAAGGATGGATTTCTGGTTGGGGAAGCGGAAATAACTTCAGAGAGGTACAATTTCATGGAACTTATAATACAAAATGTATTTAAACTTCTAAAACAATTGTTAAATCTATTTATTTGTGGTAGGGTGTATACCGTCGACAAGAGGAAGTACATATTCCTAAAAATGCAAAGTGTCTCCAAGAAGCAAAAGTTTGTATTATGGATAACGAAGTATGCGCTAGGAAATGGGCCCAGAGATTCCGAGAAATAATAACACAATTTATGATATGTACTAGGGATGTAATGAAACGACTTAGCGAAGTCTGTGACGTAAGTAGTCAGTAAAAAGTAATCCAATAAATTATGTTTTAAATATTTTTTATATAACTTGTATATTCATAGAAAAGATACGCTAATTGCACTGATTTTGATGCAAGACGACGCGAAGAGACGGAAGTGTCAAATAATATTGGTAATGTAGATATTGGCAGACACTTGAGAGAGCCAAATGATTATACGGCAAGAAGATCTTCAATGCAAGGAGGATTCTGCGAGGTCAGTACTACAATAATCCTATTGATTTTGCAATTATTAAAATACAATTCCAATAAACGTATTTATACAATTTTACATGCATATCATCACGCCATATCCTTTGCAGGGTAGGCAGAGAGAACAGAGTGCCAGAGAACTCTATCCCTGCATACTTCACTCGCTTCCTCAACATTCATAATTCTCTTCATACACGCTCACTGGTTTCGGAGTTTCTTGACTCCACCTTCCTTTAGTACGTGACCAATCTGATCTACGTAGGTTAGTCTCGGTCTCCCTCAGTACCTACATCCTTCCACTTTCGCATTGTATATCTTCTTAACCAGACGTTCGTTCGGCATTCTTTCCACATGTCCGAACCATCGGAGCATTCCCTTTCGCATCTTTACACCAATACTCTCTTTCAAACCAATATACAGTTTTAATAAATGTATTTCTTCTTAGAACGACCACGGTGGACCTCTGATCATCAGACATAAGGGCAAGGAGACAGTTGTAGGTGTAATATCTGCCTGTAAGATTGATCCAAAGTCGCATAGTTGTCACGGACCGTTCTTATATACATCGATTTATAGGAATCGCCAATTCATATCGTGCGCTATTCATAAGGATATCGAGTAAGTTCTGATAAAAGTTGTCTGTGTGATTTACCAATGTTCATATTTACGTATAGTTTGCTGTTTAATAGCGGCTACGAATAGCATCAACCGTTACTTTGTTCGTGGATGTCGTAAAAGGTGACTAAGAGCATTATTTCGACCTGGGGCAACACCATCTGATGCCATTTGATCAACAATTACATTCCCAAAGTGGATTGACGTCAGGCAGGTGGCCGGTCATAAAAGTATTGCCGAAAACTTTTACAATATGTAGGTACGAGTACATAATGCGCCGTCCCCAAATAATTGGTATAAGGACAGGAGAATAATGATGATGATATTTACATATAGATTATCCATCCATACATCTTGCCTTTGACCTCTACTGGTGTCTATTGGCATTCTTAGAGGGATCGCTATGCATGGTAGGCATAATGACGATATCAGTTGGTGTTTTGTGCCCCAGGACAGTAGGTAATGATGCCTGTTCCTCTAGAAGTCTAGACTATGGAGTCTACGGAGAGAAGCTCCGTCAGTTTTGTACACCTCCTTCGAGATGGTGACACATCGCGTTTTAATACGATACTTATATAGGTGTTTATGGGTGTTTAAATATTTGGCTTTTCACGACATCTACACATAAGAGAGTATCACTATACCGAACTATATGTAGCTACAGAGATAGAGTATATGTTTAATTAATCAACTGTTTTATTGTATTTTAGAGAGAATTGCAGGCGAGTATTCCGTACAGGCATAACTCATGAAGAATGGTCTGTTAATTGGGACGATGTAAAGTAAGTTCTTATTCGCCATTATTAAATATGTTTATTGCAAATGTAAAACTTACACATTTAAAATTTCTGTTTTTTTTTTAGGGATGAAGATGACAATGACACCGGGTATGAGAAATTATTTTATTCCATTCTTTCTAACGAATGTAGATGGATCAGATTAAGTATGATTTCCCTCCCGTTATGAAGAAGGCCTGTGCTTAATAGTGGGACGTAAATAGGTTGTGAATTCATGAAAGTATCTATTGCTAGTTCTACCTACTTAATTATGGCTGTTTTTTAATCTATGTTTTGTCGTGATATAATCTTTTTTATTTTTTTTTATTCATTTCAGCTTATAAAACTCCTACTATTGGGCTTGGGCCTCATCCGTAATGGGAGGGAAATTAATCTGCTACACCTCGCTGGACAGACTCAGACGTGTTGGTATAGGTTATCGTTTCGAGTTTTCATTTTCTTGCATATATGTTATATGTGTTTTGCATTCCTTAGTCGTCTCTTACGATCACCCACTCAAAATGGCATAGATGACAAGGGTGGTGAATTATATTATTACTCCATCACCACAGGGTCTTCTTAGATTATATAAATTCAAGCTTTAGTCATGGGTGCTATAAGATTCGATTATGAGCTTGTTAACTGACTAGGGTCAATTGCATGGGGTACGATGCCAGAAACCTCCGCGTGGTGTACCCTGGGTGCGAGCGACAGTCCCCCAGATCCTTCTGTCGAATTGTCGCCCGTAGCGAATCTCTGGCGCGAGGGGGGGTTCCCCAGCGATGGGTTGAGCCCCAATTCGCTCCTGACCCTCTAGTTGTAGAGGGTTCAGGAGGCGAAATTTCGGACGGGCCCGGTCACTCATTCATTTGAGGGCTGGGCAGGCTTATGCCACCGCCGACATATCGTAAACCTGATATCTTGCTTCAAGACAAGTTGTCGTGAGGCGTAGTATTAGGAACGAGGGTCTTGGCTTAACCGCCCGGATCGCGAGGAAGAAAACCTCTATAAAGAGTTCGAATCAACATTCGAATTCGGAAATCACCCAGAATCTTAAGTTCTGGCGTGCGGCGAGAAGATGCATGGCAGATGGGTTGTTCTGTCGTTAGCACGCTCCAGCCAGGGTACCGGCCGACCCCCTGGTTGGTAAATGTAGGCTTGCCCGGGTATAGGGATCTCTGCCCGGGTCGACCGTTAGTTCTCCCATACTCGTGGGAATCAAATGGATTTGCCTAATAATATTTTACCAGACGGGAATCCAGCGGATTCCCACATCACGGCCTCGTCAAGCCAATGCAAAACTGACCAAAACGACGCCTCGTCCTTAGGACTAGAGGCGTCTGCCGAGGGCCCGGCACCGACCAAGGAGGCCCCCCCCTCTTGAAGACGAAGAAGCGTCGACAGGCGCGGTTCACATGGGGGAAAGCCGCGAAAGCGAACGCTCGCGAGAAGAAGCGGAATGCTGAAAACCGCGAGCGTTATGCGCGCGAGCGGGATAAGGACGGCGGCAGATCCACTGCAGAGCCGTCAACGGACGAGGGCGACAATTCTGTCGCAGAGCCGTCCAGAGACGAGGGCAGTGGATCTGCCGATGTGATGGACGAGGGCGGTAGTTCCGCAGAGCCGTCCAAGGAGTTCAGCAGATCGGCTGAGGAAGCCGCCGCCGCCAGGTCGTCACCGCGCCCTGCGGCGGTGGCCCTGACCGCGGCCCTGACGGTAAGGGAGGAGGCCCTCCCCTCGAAGGTGCGGAAGCGCCCCCTAAATAAGGAGGGCAGCTCAGGCGCAGATTCAGAGGGGAGCGTGGTCATCATGCCCCCTCCCAAAGTTCCGGCTTCTCGCAGAGGGCGAGGGGCCGCGGCGTCGGGAAGGACGACCCACTCCCCGGCCGGCGGAGTGCGTGGAGGGGTGGAGGCTGGCAGGCGGGCCGATAATGAGGCGGCCGCCGCGAGGGTGCTGGGGGTGTTGTCCGGCATCCCTCCCACCGAAGTGGCGGCCGCTGGTGCCCGCGCGAGCGCCCCAGCCACGAATATGGAGGCCCTGCAGGCCGAAAACGCCCGCCTTGGTGGCGAGGTATCAGGCCTGCGGGCCCAGAACCGCCGGCTGGAGTCGGAGCTGGCCGCGGTACGGAGGGCCAACCGCCTCCTAACCAAGGACGTGACTGACCTGAAGGCCCAAATGGCGCGGCTCATGCAGCCTGCGCCAACCGCGCCGCCGACCAGCGCTAGCCGCGATGGAGTCGAGGTCGCCGCCCCCAAGAAGAAGACGCCGCCGACTGCAGGGCGTGCGCCGCCAGCCACCGCTAGCCGGGCCGCCGCGGCAAGGAAGCCGTCAAACGTCGCGGAGCGGGCCCTGGTAGAGGTCCAGCCGGCGACACCAACCCCGCTGCCCGCGGTGGAGGGCGTGCCGGACGAGGCCTTGCGCGCCATTATTGACACCATCGGCAATCTGGTCGATGCGCGCTTGGCCGTTCTGGAGGCAAGGCTGCCTCCAGAACCACGTGTTCGGCCGCCTCTTGCCGCGGACAAGCGGCCATATGCGGCACCAGCCCCCGCCCCGCTACCCTGTCAGGGTGGCCGCGTGGGGGGGAGCTACGCCGCAGCCGCGGCAGGGCCCAAGCCCAAGGGGCCCGCTCCGAAGAGGAAGACGGCACCGGCTTCTGACGGACCGCAGTTATCGCCCGCACCGACACCGCCGGCGACGACTAGCGCACCCGCGACTGCGCCTGCCGCGCCTGGCACGCCCGCTGCGCGCGAACAGGGTTGGCAGGTGGCCGAGCGCGGCAGGAAGAGTCGTGGCCAGAGAAGGAGAGCGGCGGCGAAGCGCGCCGCTGAGGTCGCCGCTCCCCAGGCAGGAGCCGGAGGCGAGAAGAAAAGGAAGAGGCCGCGCAAGGGGCTCCGGCCGCCGAAGACAGCTGCAGTGGTGATCACTGTGCTGCCTGAGGCGGCAGAAAGGGGCCTCAGCTATGAGGCCGTTCTGAGGAAAGCCCGGCGGGAGCTCGACGTCTCCGACATAGGAGGCGTCGAAGCCAGGACTCGCAAGGCCCGGACAGGGGCTCGGATCTTAGAGTTCCCTGGGGCCGAGGGCACCAGGACGGCCGATAGCGTGGCGTCGAAGCTGCGAGGTCTGTTCGCCGAGGAGGGTGGCGTCAAAATCGCCAGACCCGTAAAGTGCGCCGAAATGCGCATCGCGGGTTTGGACGACTCTGTGACGGTGGAAGACATCCGGGAGACCATTGCCTCGAAAACCGGGTGTCCCATAGACACCGTCCGGGTTGGCGCCATCCGGCCCGGTCCGGGCGGCGTAGTTGCCGCCTGGGTGCAGTGCCCAGTGGAGTCGGTCAGGCAACTGGCCGGCTCAGGCAGGCTCCTCGTGGGCTGGAGCTCAGCGCGAGTCACCGTGCTGGAGCACCGGCCTGCGAGGTGTTTCAAGTGCATGGCGGTCGGGCACACCCGGCCAACATGCACTAATTGCTTTGACTGCGGCGGACTCTGTTTCCGCTGCGGTCAGACTGGGCATATGGCGGCATCTTGCGCCGCCCCGCCCCACTGCCCCGCGTGTGCGGCGGGCAATAAGCCTGCCAAGCACCGCATGGGCTCTGGGGCGTGCAGACCTCCGGCTTCGGCTCCAAAGGGGCGGGGCGGCCCTTCGACCCCGGCCGCTCCCGCTCCTAGCGCGGCCCGATCGCCCGCCGCAAGCCAGGAGGTGATGATGGACACAGCCCATTAATGGCTGCCCAGTCCACTCACCTCCTGCAGGCCAACACCAACCACTCCGCCGGTGCGCAGGACCTCCTCCTGCAATCCATGGCGGAGTGGTCGATCGGTGCAGCCGTAGTCGCGGAATCGTACGTCGTGCCTGATCGCCCCAATTGGGTGGTCAGCCGGAACGGAACCGGCAATCGTCACCTCCACGCAGCGGCACTTCCCGTCCTTATCCCTCTTGGATAGGGGCGAGGAATTTGTCGCGGCGGATTGGGGAGGGGTCACGCTCTACAGTGTATACCTCTCCCCTAATAGGAGGATGGACGACTTCGGGGCCTCCCTCACCACCTTGGAGGCTTCGATACGGCGACTGGCACCGGGCCTCGTCCTGGTCTTGGGGGACTTCAACGCCAAATCCACGGCGTGGGGGTCCCCGATGACGGACGATCGCGGGCGGGCGATCGTGGAGTGGGCGGCGTCACTGGGCCTCTGTGTCCTAAACAAAGGCTCAGTGAACACGTGTGTGCGACAGCAGGGTGGGTCGATAGTGGACTTGTCATTCGCTAGCCCCGCTGTCGCACCACGAGTGAGGAACTGGCGTGTCCTGGAGGAGGCGGAGACCCTGTCGGATCACCGTTACATCCGGATGGAGGTCTCCCCTCTCCGGGACCCCAGCAGGGGTCACAGGGCGGACCGAGCTCCCGCATTTCCGCGGTGGGCTGTGGGGCGGCTGGATAGGGACCTACTGGCGGAGGCGGCCATCGTGAACACGTGGCTGTCCTCACCACCCCCAGCGGACGGAGTGGACGTTGAGGCTGTCCGCATCCGCAGTGCGTTAACGCAGGTCTGCGATGCGGCCATGCCCAGGGTGCGGCGTCTACCTCCGAGGCAGGGGGTCTACTGGTGGTCCCCAAGACTGGCGGACCTTCGTGCGGCGTGCATTAGTGCCCGAAGGTCCTACACCCGCAGTCGGCGGCGTCGCCGCGATGTTGAGCGGGAGGGCCAGCTGTACGAGGCGTACCGCAGTGCGCGTACCGCCTTTCGGCTGGCCATCCGGTCCGCCAAGGACGCGAGTTGGCAGGAGATGCTGGACGGTCTTGACCGTGACCCCTGGGGTCGCCCGTATCGCGCGTTGCTGAATAAGCTTCGCGCGCAGGGCCCCCCCCCCTCACCGAGACCCTCCAGCCCGACCTCCTTCGTAGAGTGGTCGAGGAGCTGTTCCCGCGGCAGTCGGAGCACACGCCCCCGGTCATGGCTTCGCCAGATCACGACCGGAAGGCCGTCGAGAGTGTTCCGCCCGTGACGGAGTCGGAAGTGGGGGCAGCCGTGGCGAAGATTCGTTCCGCCACCACGGCCCCCGGCCCGGGCGGAATCCCAGTCCGGGTGTTGACGTTGCTCCTCGAGCATCTCGAACCTCGCCTCAGGCGACTGTTCAACGCCTGTCTGACGTCTGGACAGTTCCCTGAGTGCTGGAAGGAAGGGAGGTTGGTTCTCCTGCCAAAGCCGGGACGGCCCCCGGATTCGCCGTCAGCCTACAGGCCCATTGTGCTTCTGGACGATGTGGGCAAGCTGCTGGAGCGTGTCCTCGCTGCCCGCATCGTCCAGCACCTGGAAGAGGTGGGGCCCGATCTGTCGGACGCTCAATTTGGGTTTCGAAGGGGGCGTTCGACCATCGGGGCCCTGCTACGCCTGAGGCAGAGGGCCGCGGAGGCTGTCGCCGGCAAAGGAGTGCTGTTGGCGGTGTCGTTGGACATCGCCAACGCCTTCAATAGTCTGCCATTCACCTGCATCAGGGAGGCGCTCCGGTTCCACGGAGTGCCTCTGTACCTCAGGCGGCTGGTGGCAGACTATTTGGAGGGGCGCAGTGTTCTCTACGCGAGCCCCGCAGGGGACATTGTGCGGACGCCCATGTCGTGCGGTGTTCCGCAGGGGTCGGTTCTGGGGCCGACTCTGTGGGACATCGGTTACGACTGGGCGTTGAGAGGGAGTCTCCCCCCCAGGCTGAGCGTTATTTGCTATGCTGACGACACGCTCGTCACAGCCCGGGGCAGGACATTCGAAGAGGCGGCGAGCCTGGCCACTCTCGGCACCGAGGAGATGGTCAGGCGAATCGAGGCGCTGGGGCTCAGGGTGGCCCTAAACAAGACGGAGGCTCTACTATTCCATGGGCCCCGTGTGAGGCTGCCCATCGGCGCCTCGTTAGTCGTCAACTCCATCCACATCAGTATCCAGGCCCATATGAGGTACTTGGGTCTCGTGCTCGACGGGCGATGGTGGTTCCGGGAGCATTTTCGTCGAATTGCTCCCCGGCTGGTCGGCGCGGCGTCCGCCCTTTCTCGGCTCATGCCGAACGTGGGCGGACCCAGTTTTCAGGGCCAACGGCTGTATGCGGGGGTGATCCGCTCAATGGCCATGTACGGCGCACCCGTGTGGGCGAGAGCTCTGAACGCCCAACTCAGGGCGGTTCTGTGGAGGCCACAGAGAGTCATGGCGGTCAGAGCCATTCGCGGGTACCGCACGGTGTCGACAGAGGCGGCGTGCCTATTGGCCGGAACACCCCCGTGGGACCTAGAGGCGGAGATGCTCTCCGACCTCTACCGGCGGGTTACCTCAATGCGCGAAGAGGGTGGCTCCCCATCGTTCAACGAGATAGCCACCTGGCACGAGGACGCCCGCCGAGAAGTCATCGCCCGTTGGGCTACGCGGCTGGAGAGGCCTAGATACGGTGTTATTACCGTTGAGGCCCTCCGGCCCGTACTGATGGAGTGGATGGAGCGGCGGCACGGAGTCCTCTCTTTCCGGTTGGTGCAGGTCTTGTCGGGGCATGGTTGCTTCGGCAAGTACCTGCACACGGTCGTGCGGAGGGAGTGAGGGAGAGAGGGACTGCCACCATTGCAGTAGCGACGAGGACACGGCGCAACATACGCTCGAGGTATGTTCGGGCTGGGACGGGCAGCGCCGTGACCTCGTCGCTGTCATCGGTGCCGACCTGACGCTGCCGGCTGTTGCGCGAGCGATGGTCGACAGCGTCAGGAATTGGGACGCGGTCGCCGCCTTCTGCGAGGCTGTCATCTCGCAGAAGGAGGCGGCGGAACGGGCCCGGGAGGATTCCCGTGACCCGGGCCGCCGCCCGCGGCCGGGGCAGCGCAGGCGCGAGTACCTGCGCCTGATGCCGCCCTAACCGAGGCTTCGGGTGATCGGACCGGGGAATTGTCCGGTCACCCGACGTGAGGCCACCGCGTGAGGACGACGCCTCGACGGCGAAAGCTGTCGGGGCGTCGACAGGAGAGGAGCCCAAGAGGGCATACCGCCGAGCGGGCCTCCGAAGACAAAGATCGGGTACCGGTGGCCCGCTCGTACGGCGAAGAAGAGGTGCTTGCAGGGTGGGTCAATGGGGTTGCGCGCCGCCTCTTCCGTCACCCCGGACCGATTTGGCGGGGTGCGACGTCCATAGCCCACCGCAAAAAAAAAAAAAAAAAAAAAGGGTCAATTGCATCTGGTGCCGTTTGAATAAGAAAATAATCTTACAAATGGTTTACATTAGACTGATTGCTTACCTGGCAGGCTAAAGTGACTAGTCTTTTGAGAGGACATCTAAGACCGCAAATATTTAACTTTACGGGTGCGCCTGATGGTTTATCCATTTAAGTTTTTATTTACAAACCTGATTATGGTAACCTAATCTAATGAATGGAACCTAACCTAACCACGGAAATTATTTTAAGTGTTAAGAGAAGACCAATGTAAAAATGAACGGACTGCGTGAAACATGATATGAATGGTCAGATTGCAAGTAATTGAAAATTAGAATAATGTTAATGATTGGATATCTTAATATTTGTAATATTCGCCTATCTATTATATATGTATATAATTCTACTGTACGTGTACGTGCGTATGTCACTGAACTCCTAAACGGCTGGACGGATTTTCATGAAATGTTTTGTGTGTCCGAGGAGATTCGAGAATGGTTTAGATTCGTAATTGGACCCGGTAGGTGGCGCCGTTGTTGGTATGTTAAACGGCTGGACCGATTGGGATGACATTTTCTATGTATATTCCAATGGGTCCCTGTATGTTTCAAAATACTATTGGACCCGGTAAGTGGCGCTGCTGTCGGCATATCGCTTAAAGCTTTTCCGGGCAGGATGACGTCTGCCGGAACAGCTAGTAATATCTAAATATTTTCTTTCACAGTAAAAAGGCTGACACTCAAGACTTGGAACATGATGGGTAAATCATAATCTATTTCTAAAATATTTTTGCCGAAATCCTGATTCCGTATTACCTCAATTAATAGTTTGTACACTAGTTATTGGTAGAATGTGGCGTGTGCTTAAAAAATTAAGAACAAGGAACTTGTATATCCGTATTCTTACAAATAAATGTTTACTATTATTATTAACAGTCTTTGAAAACTCAACGTAATTTTATTGATAGATACTATATTATAATCATCATAATCCTGCTCTTATCCCAACTTATTTGGGATCGACGCAATATGTCCCCTCCTTCCATACAATCCTATCAGACGACATCTCTGTGGTCACTCCTCGTCTATCCATGCCATATTTCAGGCAGTACACCCATCTTTTCTTCGGGTTTTCCTTACCCCTAAAGCCTTCAACATTCATACTTAGAACTTCCTCACAACATCACTTCATTCCGTCCATACTATATTATATGTATCAATTTTCAGCACAACTGCGGATCCAATAAACAAGGATAAAAAACATGACAAGTCTACATCGGAAGAATCTAGTTCTGAGAGTGATATTAAAATACAAAGAGGCAAAACTGTTAAAAAAGATAGAGCGTCAAGAAATAGGGCTGCCCAACTTAAGAAAAGATTGAAACTTAAGAAACAGAAGGGTAATAAAAAACAGAAGGTTAAGAAATATAAATTTGGTAAATCAAAGAAACCCGATGAGAGTTCGGAAGAAATGGTATATAAAGAATCATATGAATCCAGTGATGATTACAACGTAAACAATCTTGATAATGAATAATGTACATCTTTCAATATATTATCAGATATTTGAAGTTTAATTTTATGCAATTACCATTTTATAGACAGCATTTTCTCTGTACGGATGTAAGGTTGGTAGCGGCTGAGCATACTACCAACCTTAAATAGATACTTTTGTTTTAAAGAGTTTAATTTATTTAGGTGTTTGACAAAAAGCACGAAATATCACAAGGGGGAGGGAGGCTGTAGTAAGATATCACGTGTATTTATTTTTTTCGTCAAACGCTGCGATTTCTTAAACTGAAAAGCGGCGTGTAGTGTGACTTTGATTTGCCATTGCCAGGCAACGAAGTTTAAAGTAGGTGTGGAGAGTTTTTGGCGGGAATCTAAAACGTCATGTGGTGCTCTTGATTTCTTAGTTAGATTCGATATCTTAGTGTTTTGACGTGTTATATTAGATAATTTTGATGGCATTTTATGTAATGTGATGTGACGGAACTGCTGAGATGTAGTGAATATCATATAGAAGTGCTTTACAACGTTTTCGTTTTTCATCAAAATTCTCACAAGATACCATTAACAGTGTGGCCATAGCACTGTGGATGGCGACAATTTGACTTACTGACGGACATGACTAATCTGAAGACACTAAAAACTTGAAGATAATTATAACTCGACACTGGCAACAATGGCTCATTTAAGTAGCTGATTGCCAATACATAAAAAGAAGAAGAAGAAGTAGGTGATCTGTATGCAAAGCCTTAGACCTTTTTGCAAAGTATAAAAAAACAAAAAACCGAGAATATAATGAGCTGTGGGCTACTTCTTTGTAGGTACTAAAAATTCACGTGATGTTTGGGGGTCATAGTCTTAAACCTCACCATGTATCACCAAGGGGGAGTGAGTGTTAAAATATGCTAAAAAAAGATCACGTGATTAATGGACATCCCCTTACCTGTAACTGAAAGAGCACAAAACATAATCTATATGATTTTTACTATATAGTATGTTTGTGTATTTTTCGTTGGTAATCCTAAAAATAAATAAATAAACCTTTATTTTTGTTCGTGGATGTCATAAAAGACAACTAAGAGCTTTATATCGGCCTAAGCTAACTCTACCTGATGCTGTTTGGTCAATAGTTATATTCCCAAGGAGGTCAGACAGGCGACTAGTCATAAAACTATTGCCAAAAGCTTTGGCAGTATGTACGATGGAAGCAGAGTACATATTGCGTCCACCCCAAGTAATTGGGATAAGAGAATGTGTTTATAGGCTATGATCTGGCGTTCTGGATCCATCGCTTGCGGACCATCCAGCGCCAACCAAGGAATGGGGGAGGAGTGTTTTGGAATAATTATCAGTACCGATTGCTTGGCTTGGATAGGTATGTATGTAGTTATCCACTGTAAAGTGCTACGCGTGTCATTCTATAAATAGCATTGAGTAATCGTAGATACTTGCTTCTTTTTATTTAAAAAATGTGTTAGTAACTATATGTTTGCTCCTAACAATGACGCGTATAAGGGGAGTCCATTAATTACACGAGGCATTTTTGAGGATTTTTTTAACGATCCCCCTTCGTAAGATGTAAGATTTTTCTGGATCCCATCCCCTTTATACTTGAGTATAAAAGTGTTAGATTTATTTAAAGAAAAAAAAAATAATTTGCTACAATAATTTTACTTAAAGCAGTTTTATACCATTTTCTGCTAAAAAAAATTACGTGATATTTGCCAAGACCCCTCCTCTCTCCCAAGTGAGATTTAGTAAGAATCGGCTCGAAGAATACATCACGCAATTAATGGACGCCCCCTAAAGAAATTTATCCCTAATCTGGGAAAGAGGTATATCTGTCTTTTATTCGTTTTAATGGTACCTACACTACCGTCCAAAAGTTTGGAAGCAGCAAGGTAAAATCGAATAAAACCAAACTAAGTCATTTAAATTTAAATGTATTGATAAAAAAATAAAGAACAAACAGAAACTAACTTAAACAAAATAAAAAAATAATATACAATGGTAAATTAGATTAAATTTTAGCTTCATCAAAGTGTCCACCTTTCTCCTTTATAATCTTCTCACATATTCTGGGCATTCTATTAATCAATTTTTTAAAATAATCTTTATCTAATTTGTTCCATTCGTTCTCTAATAGCTGCCACAAATGTTCTGAGCTTGTCGGACAACGACTTTTCACCCTCCTGTCAAGTTCATCCCAAACAAGTTCAATGGGAGAAAGATCAGGGGATTGAGATGGCCATTGCATGATGTTTAAAATGTTTTCAGCTTTTTTCTTGTTTAAAAAGTTCTGGCACAATTTAGACGAATGCTTAGGATCATTATCCTGTTGAAAAATGAATCCAGAACCAATGAGACTTAGTCCACTGGGTATGGCAGAATCTTGGAGAATTTTTAAATAGCCTTCCTTGTTTAATTTTCCGGTTATCCTCACAAGATTGCCGGGTTTACTGTTGCCAAAACACCCCCAAACCATGACATTACCACCACCATGTTTGATGGTAGGCACTGTACATGCCTCTGAAGCCCTCTCTTCTTTTGACCGGCGTACAAAGACACGTCTATTGGATCCGAAAATCTGAAATTTTGATTCGTCACTCCAAAGGACATTTTCCCATTGTTCTATAGTCCAGTTTTTATGCGCTTTTGCCCATTCTAGTCTATTTTTCTTATGTCGATTTGTTAGTTTGGGTTTTTTAGCAGCAACACATCCTCTTAATCCCGCAGACAGTAAGCGTCTTTTAACAGTAGTTGTTGAAATGGGTGTTTCTCGCGTATCATTCAGAGCTGCAGTGATCTGTGGTGCAGTTAAGCGTCGATTCCGTTTAGAAAGAACTCTAATGAAGTTGTCCTCTTGATTTGTTGTGGATTTGGGCCTACCAGATCTCTTTCTATCTTCATTTTTCCCCCTTTCTTGTTTTCTAGCAAGGGTATAGTGGACACCTTTACAAGAAATTCCGAGCCTTTCTGCGATTTGACGTTCACTGTATCCTTCCTCGCGTAGAGTGCAAATAGCGCTTCGCTGTTCAAGCGTGATTTGCTTGCGTTTTGCCATTTTCAGAAGAAAAAATACGGTCAAAGTAGTAGCCGATATCTTTCGAATACAGACAATGTTAATATCACAACTTTCACGTGCCAATGCTCAAGTGCGACTGAATAAGGTCTAAAAAAGTTAAAACCAGCAAACATTATCAATAAAACTACACCATTGCATAGGATAAAGTAGCCGACGGATTAAGTCATAAAACACGTGTTTCGTCAATATTAAGGAATTCCATAAAACTTGATGAATGTAGGATAATAATCTAATAGTTTGTGTAGACAGTCGTAAAAGGTTGTAAAACTTAAGATTATTGCTAATTTTTACCGCTATTAGTCGGCATTTATTTGTTTTGTTTGAAAACAGGTGTGCTTCCAAACTTTTGGACGGTAGTGTATATCTATATCTTTTTCCGTGTGGTGACGGAGTAAGAATACAATTCACCACCCACTATCTTACCCGTGGGTGATCGTACGAGTCGACTAAGGGATATAAAACGCATATAACATCTATGCGTGAGAAGGAAAACTCGAAACAAAACCTTATACCAACACGTCTGACAAGCGTGGTATAGTAGGTCTATTTCCCTCCCATTATGGAGGAGGCTCGAGCCCACCAGTGGGACGTATGTGAGCTGAGATGATGATGATGATAACATTTACATGAAAATGATATTCCGTCATGGTAATCACAAATGAGCGAAGATAATGTTGTCTTAAGAGTATTAAAACTTATAGTATGGCTATACGCATAGTTCGTTTTCATCAGCCATTTCCAAAATTTTAGGCAATAGCTAAAGCAATAAAATGCCGCAATGTTATATGAGGCTGCTAGAACCAGAGTGGCCTAACTACATGAACCATGTTTTACAAATATGGAGGGAATTAAAATTAAATTCAATTCAATTTAATCGATTTGAACATAAGCCGAAAATGTACTTGTACTGCCATCTATTGTTAAGGGCTTGTAAACAATATTAGGCCGCTGTGGTTTTGTAGATTAACATGTTTAGATTACGAAATTGCAATTAGGTTAAAAATTGCAAAAATGCAGTTAGGCCACTATGGTTCTAACAGCCTTATATATCAATCATATCACCCTAGTGTTACCTAGGGATGTTAAAAAATAATTGATTTTTATTTAAATCGATTATTTTTTTCTAATAATCGATTTTTATAATCCATTTTTATAGTAATATTAATCGATTTTTAATAAATCGATTATATAAATTACGCGTTAAAATCGATTTTTATAAACAGCGCCATCTATGCGACGAATGAATAAAACTCGAAGTTAATTCAATATTATTTACAAGTTAAGAGTGAGATAATATAGTTGATGATAAAATAAAAATATCTTCTAACAAAAAAAAACAGCTAAAAGCAGCTGGCGAATATTTTATAACGAAGAAAGATAGTAAGTACCACAGCAATACGCATGTACTGTCCGAAAGAATTAAAAATTTGTAAAACATCCCACTATCTTACAGGTAACATGAATTACTATATTTTATAATGATTATTGTGTTCCTTATGACAGCAGAATACTAGTCTTTGTAAAATTCATTCAAAAAACTAAAAACGTCTGTCATGCGAGTCATACGTTTTATAACCTCAACATTTTCAATATAAAATGTGTTATGGTAAAGTCGTCATCAATGAGTTTTTACAAACTAATATTTTATTTTAAAACTAGTCAAATATAAAATCATCATAATCCTTTGACTGCACAAATGGCGTAGTGGTTAATATAACCACTACGCCATAACCTTCCGTGTCAGTGCCATGGGTTCGATTCCCACGTAGGACAATACATTGTGCGACTTACAAAGCGTTATTCTGTGTCTGGGTATAATTTGTCTGCGTTAATTGCATGTCTGTTAAGTCCCCCGCAATACAAAAATATTACTTCTAAAGAAGTAATATTTTAGATCTTTAAAAAAAATATCAGCCTATTGCCGTCCACAGCTAAACGTAGGTGTAATTGTAAAATAGTACTTGACATTTATGGCAACTTTCTTTTGTTCTGATTTATATTTAAGTTTTAGAGACATTATGGTTATCTTGTTAGGATGCTCATCATTTCAGGATGTCACGAGTGTGGTGCACCAGTAGACGATGCGCGTCACACTCTGGAGGCATGCCCCGCCTGGGGACCCAAGCGCCACGTCCTATCGGCATTCGTTGGGAGAGACCTGTCGTTGTCGACTATCATCTTGAAGATGCTTGACAGCGACAGGTGCTGGTCATCGATGGCCTCCTTTTGTGAGGCCATCATGAAAATGAAGGAGGTCGCGGAGAGGGAACGCGAGGCGCTTACGTCCGCTGACTCACTCCGCCACCAGCGACCACCTTGAGGGACGATAGGACGTGGTTAGAAAGCCAAGCGTGGGGGTGCCGGACAACGAATGTTAGTCGAACTCGCCGGCGTCCCATAAAAGCGCGGAAGAGGCCGCTTTAGTTTTAGTGGGTATTCCGTTCGGGCTTCAGCTGGCCGGTGAGTCCCACACTCCCCCGCGTCCGTCACCGAGGTGGGATAGCGCATAAATGCGTTTCCACAGCGATAACACAAAACAGGATGCTCATCATTTAATTTTCTTTTTTATAATAAAATGGAACTGAAAATTTGTATCAATAATGACATTTGGTTTCTTTATGCCTTACTTTGAAATTTTAAAGGAAAAATCATACCGAAGGTGGTTTGATTTTTAGTAATGAATTAGTTATTTTTTTATATATTTCATTTTATTTTATTTTTAATCTGATAAATTGTTAATATGAATCTCTTAGGTTTATTGCTGAAATACAAAAAGGATATAGATTATAAATAGAAAAATTGATTTTTCCTTAAAAATCGATTATTTATTTGTATTAAAATCGATTTTTGGCAAATCGATTAATATTGAATAAAGAAAAATCGATTTTTTCCATTAACCCCTCCTCCCTAGTGTTACCTACTTAAAATTTAGAACTCGGTGACAATGGACGTCAATAGCACTATAGCATGACGAGTACAGCTTATTCAAGCTCTACATCCGTTATATGAGCTCTACATCCTCCTCGATAATGGGAAGGGAACACTAGTAGAGGTGAAGGATGTGTATGTGACACTATAAAATAAAATCCACGGTACTCGGCTAGAAAAATAGAATTTAATTGTCCCTCAACTTCTAAACAGCGAAATTTAAAACTTGATCACAACATTAAATTTCAAATGTAAGTAATTCTTTGTGTTTATAAAATCACATCGTTGATATTTCAACTAACCAACATTTATTATTAAAACGTATAAAAACAGGCAATTAAAGCAAAAAAAAAAGAAAAGGAAAGTGTTTAATAAATTTATTAAAAAATAATAGTAAAAAAAACAAAACGCTAGTGTATGCTTGCTACTCAACGTTATAAAATTAAAAAAATAAACAAGTAAATAGCATGTGTTAACAATATATATACATATATTTTTATGTAGTGCTCAAAATTGCAAGTGAGGAATAACAATAGCGCAACACTGGTGTGTTGCGTGTACTAAGTTAGATATAAGAAATGCATTAATTAAAAAATAAATTATTCTATTATGCAACCCCAATAGAACTAAAAATTTCGAAAAATATATTAATATACTCTTTTATTTTCTTTCTATATAAAATACACATCTTTACGCTAAAGGAGACCAATGCAGCGCGAACGTTTAGCTCGCTAACTCTAATAGAATAATTTAAAATACATCTTATAAGTCAATTATAATATTACTTTTCAAGTCTTAAATTATATATAATCTAATACTGAAAAAGTAACTTTGACATCCACTTTAAGTGTTCGGGGGGAACCCTAAGTGCGAGTTCTCACTTATTATAACGCTTTCAACGTTAACTGCAATTAATATTGGTTTGTCGATCAGCGTCATCTAGTTTTCGGTATGACAAACATATCCAGCGTAATACAAATGGTAGTTAACGTTAACGACCAGGTGAAAACTCGCAATTTGGCCACAGAATATTTATACCAACTTACGTTAACTCTCGATATGTAAACTATCATAGACAAAAGATGCAATCCTAATTGCCTTTGACTACAGGCGAAGTTACGCGATATTAAATAACAAGTTGGATACAAAGTTGGCACAAATATACAAAAGTAAAACGGAGGCCCAAACTTCAAATTAAAATAAATAACTCTTAACACTAATCAAATCCTTTCAAACTAATTTCTAAACATATTTGGGCCTCCGTTCTAACAAGCACCTTAAAATATTAAATATATAAACAGCTTTAGTTCATTCTATACTATTTACTAAAAAATATAGCTTCTTTTCTCGTAGGTTATAATTATGGAAGAATGCTTAAAACGTATCTTGCATTGATAAACGAGATATCATAAAAATAGTTAAGACAACGACATCGTTTTACATGCAACTTTAGACTAGAGAACAACTAAAACGTTCATAGACATATTTTTTTTTATTTTTTTTATAAATATTGCTTTGCACTAACGCCGGCTCTAAATTAATAAGAACAAAAAAACCATAGAGCGAACTATGTTCGAACTATTGACAAACTAAAATCGAACCACCTCGCTTCTGTTTCGGTTAATTAATATCCCTAACGATTTACTGTACACCATATCATTATACTAAAATTAGATGCAAACTAGAGAGCTTAAAACAGCGGATTTAGAATACAAAAAGCCCATGGCCCATGTCCCAAATTTAAAATAATTAGACAAGTATATGCGATAACAATCATAGCAAGATTAGAGAATTAGATTCCACATCAGATCGACTATAACGGAGTCATGGATTAGTTTGGCTCGAATAGCAAAAACTATAGGTCTATAAACCTTTATTTAAAAAAAAAACATGAGACTGCGACTGCTGCACCAAGAAATAGATATGGTATACAGTATGATCGGTACGGGAATCCACGAGCCGGCACACAAAGAAGAATCTACCTTAACGTTAAAGATATTAGTGTCGGAATGCGACGGAACCCGTCAGTCCGTGTGCAACCAAGCCAGCAATGTATATATGCGTGTTTTAGAAATAATTAAAGGGTTAATAAGATATCTAATGATATTTTAACGTTGGTCGCTTCGCCTTCAGAAATCAATGAACCTGAAATAAAACATGATATTATTAATTTTAAAAACTTATGACGGTTAAATACTAACCGAGATCGCTAAAGCACTTATAAAGTGGCAAATAAGCGAGCATTATACCCACGAAGTACAGATACAAGAAGTTCGAACGTAATGTCGTTCAATATTACATGGTCTCAATTTAGGGGACAGAATTTTTGCAGGTAGATCGCACCACTTTACAAGAAATTCTCGTTTAAATCCTTACGCGGAAGTTTTGCTATTGACTGGAATGTTTTGTTGCTATTGACAGCTCTGTAATTTTATATTTAAATTAATTAAATTCAACATTTGCGAGCCAACGCGTGTTTACGTGTAATAATAATAATAGCAACGGTACGTCCTAAATTCTAGCGCAGCCAGTGGCAGAAAAGAGAACTAAGATCTGGGTTCATTACTGGTGTTCATGAATACTATGGAAAAGCCTATTCCGTTCGGACTCTTTGTATATGACTTCGTGATTATATACCCATACTACATTGAAGAGATTTATGTCGAACAATGCATGTCGATATTCTGATGGATAACCGTTAAATATTTATAAAAATATAAAATTTTGTTAATTTTGTCTGTGTGATGACGAAGTAAGAATACAATTCACCATCACTTTCATGCGCGTAGATGTCGTAAAAGACAACTATAGTCTATAAAATATAGCTTGATCTCTGTGACAGTTGTCATTAGTGCCGGACGCTTACGATTTATTGTTGTCGATATAATTCCTTATTTTTTAAAGTTATTCGCTACTGCAATTGAAAAACAAAGTAGAAAATTTTTATTGAATTTCAATCAAATGGATGGGTGAATCGATTAGAAATGTAAAACAATTTATGAAAATCTTATTGAATTTAAATCAATGGATTTTATTTACATAGTTAACACTGAAGCTTTGAAAATTAATTATTTTTATCATTCGAAAGGATTACAAACAAGCTATTCTTCACTATTATCGTCATCGCTGGAGCAATCCTGTAGTTGATGATGGGTTCTTGGTCACTGATTATGTCATGAATAATCATGTTTATTTTATAAAAGAATTTATATTATTAATATAAAAGAAATAGTCCTATTAATAACTGATGTCTGAATACTAAATTAACACAATTTTCTTATTTTATAGAGTAACGAAGTGGTTTATATAGGTAATGTATTGGTTTTACTTGTTTTATAAATAATTAATAAGTATGGTATCGATTTACGTTTATCGATTGTCCCATCTCTATCTCATTCTCAGTCCAGTATGACCTTGTATTTGCGTAAGCATCCTATTTTTATAAAATAGTTACTAAGCATTTTAAAACATATGAGGTACAAGTATTAGTGTATATTTTCATATTTTTATATTCACAATTCAGTTGAAATAATAACTGGCATGTAAAGAATAAAAATATAGGCGATCATAGTGGTAGGACCACGCTGTTGACAATTTTCTATCTACAGCCACGGGCCGATCCGTCCGGGGTAGTACCGCACTCTCGCAGCAGATCGATGTCTGAGTAATGGCAATGTGCTATTGCGCTTCGTTCGGTGAGCGAGAGAGCCGGAATCCCAACTGGGTGGATTTGGAAATTTTATTGCTAAGCAGCGGCCTAAGCTATACCCTTCATATTGCAAAGTTCCGTGGGCGACAGTGACGCTTACCACCAGGTGTGCTGCTTGCTCGTTTGCCACCATAAGCAATAAAAAGAATACAAAATAAAATTGTAAACATGACGCGTATTCAAAATTACTTCATCGGTTTTGTAGCTATCTGCCACAGAGATCAAGCTATATTTTAAGGACTATAAGTGATATACATTTATTTGTTTTTTTTTTTTTTGCATGGTGGACCATGGATGTGTGGTAGCGGCTACGAATACTACCAACCCTTACTTTGCTCATGGATGTCGTAAAAAACGACTAAGAGCCTTATAACGACCTGGGCCAACTCCATCTGATGCCATTTGGTCAACAATTACATTCCCAAGGAGGGTTGACGCCTGGCAGGCGGCTGGTCATAAAACTATTGCCAATAACTTGTACAATATGTATTATGAAAGAAGAGTACATATGGTATCGACCCCAAGTAATTGGGATAAGAGTAGGAGAATAATGATGGTGGGTCGCGCCCCGACAAATCGGTCCGGGGCGACAGAAGAGGCGGTGCGCAACCCCATGGACCCACCCTACTAACACCTCTCTTCGCCGTGCGAGCGGGCCACCGGTACCCGATCTTTGTCTTCGGTGGCCCGTCCAGCGGTCGTCCTTACGCGGTGGCCTCACGTCGGGTGACCGGACAATTCCCCGGTCCGATCACCCGAAGCCTCGATTAGGGTGGCATCAGGCGCAGATATTCGCGCCTGCGCCGCCCCGGCCGCTGACGGCGGCCCGAGTCAAGGGAATCCTTCCGGACTCGCTCGCGGTGGCGCGGTCCTTCTGCGAGATGACAGCCTCGCAGAAGGCGGCGACCGCATCCCCGTTCCTGACGCTGCCGACCATCGCTTTCGCGACAGCCGGCAGCGTCAGGTCGGCACCGATGACAGCGACAAGGTCACAGCGTTGCCGGGCCCAGGTGACGCAGACCCCCAGCGTGTGTTGCGCCGTGTCCTCGTCACTGCCGCACTGGTGGCAAGACGGAGTCAACTCCCTCCTTACGACCATGTGCAGGTATTTGCCGAAGCAGCCCTGCCCCGACAACACCTGCACCAGCCGGAAAGAGAGGACCCCGTGAACTAAGTGATATACATGCAATGCTAGGATAACTCGAAATAAAACTCTATACCAATCCGTCTGACTAGCGTGGTATCATAGGTCAATTTCCATGCTATGAAAATTTGTTAAATATTTTCATTAATATTTTATTATTTATGGTGCTTATACTAATCAGACATGAAACTACGATGAGGATGCGGTATCACTAACCTCTGGTGCAGCACTAGGTGCTTGTCTCGGTGGCGCCGGCTCGACGCACAGCAGACGAGGCTTGTCATCGCCGGGTTCTTCGCCGGGGGCGCTGCCGCTACCGCCCAGAGACATTTGCGCGAGGGCTGCCAGGACACTGTCCATGTTCACGACGGGACCGCTATCACCCTCCCCCTGAACACATATACACAAGGTTTAAAAACCACGGCTAATGTAATTTCATTTCCAATCATTAGTGAAGTTCTGCAGCTTTTTATATAGTTTATTTATGTTTAACAGAACTTATATATAACATGTATAAAAAACGTTAAAAGTCTTACCTTTTGAGGGCTAGGTTTGAAGAAATGAAGGTAACAGAAACCACGGAAACCCTGTAACAAAATATGTTACAACTGTAAAATATTATAATCATGTCTTTATCACGCAACCCCTGTGGATAGATAGAAGTATAAGAGGTGTACACACCCATATTTCGCCGCGTAACTATCAATCCTATGTAGAATATGGCGAAAAATATAACTATCATATATTATGTACTCTAACATTTTCGATTTTTTTTTTGCATTTTATGTATTATAAGAATAAGTGCTAAAGTGTTGCGAATATGATATAAAAGATCCTTACGAGGCTATTTATGATCTGCTAAAATTACAACGGAGCGTATGATCGGGTAGCCAACGCAAGGCAACAATTTAACTTACGACGGACATCGACTGTGAACAACTTACACAAAACGAAGAGATAGAATACTGTTCTACATTTTATGATGAAAATTATATCAAGCAAGGGTGATTGTATCCCCTATACCTATCCGAAGAGAAGAACCATATGAAAACAAAAAATTGGGTCAACTTAATAAAGGGTGAGTCCATTATCCTCTTCCGTTCAGGGATCCAGACTTCATAGTTATTATTAAGGAAGGATTGGTCTAAAACTCAGCTATCGCATTTTACGCACATTTAATTGAATAATGCATTAAACACAAACAATTTATTAGCTAAGTATTGTACGTAAGAATTGACTACTCACCTTCCATACCATATTTTGTGGTTTGACTCCGCGTTCAGAAAGCGCCTGCTTCAAGTCACGCACTCTCGTGTTAGGACTGATGTTCGATATCTATGGAAACAGACAATACGTCTCAACATATATAAGGAAACTTACCCAAAATAGGTGATTAGTTCGACGGTTTTTTTTTAAATTGGAACCTAATTTGCCTATACCCAATTTTCCTTATGCCATCCCTAATTAGTCTTATGTCACCCCTAATCTTCCTTTATGTCTTTGTATATCATTGTGGTGAACGAACAAAGAATATAATTGCATTACTCTTTACTTTCCAGTGAGTCGTAAAAACTGGCTGAGAAATCACCAAAACAATGAGGAAACATATCATCATATCAATTCACATGCGTGTCACTGCTGTGATCGAACATTCTCCACAATAGGAAAGATATTGACTACATGACGCTGGAAGAACTCAAATATATGAAGAAAATATGCTAATATTGGGTAAAGTAAGTGTTTAGAGCAGTGGTTTTAACCTTTTTGGGTCCGTTACCCTTATGACCTAACTAGGGTCACTGATTTTACCTCTCCTCCCAACGATGATCTCTAACAATATGTTAATACAAATACATTGACGTTATTAAACATAAAAACAACTGCACATGAAAAATTGAGATAATTTACTCTAAATTGCATTTATATGCTAAGTTTAACTCAATGAATATAAAATTACTGAAAATAAAATAATTTAGGAATGAATTTACAATCGTAAGTTAAAAGTCAATTAAAAGTTACAATTTTCAGTTAAAAGTCAGCGAACAGAGAGACATTACCCAGCTCATTGTTACCCCCGCGAAATACAAGTTTTAACCCCGCGGGGTTAATTGCCCTCAGGATAGGAACTCAGGAGTTTGAGGCAATATAAAGGCCATCCGCCTTCAATATTTTAATGACCTTGAATTTTGGCAGACAATGACTAATTTAGATCTAAGGCATTGCTGCTTTACTATTATGGTTGCAATTCTGACTACTGATTGATTACCATCAAAAAGTAGTCTTTAATTAAAAAAAGAGATGGAGAGAGAAGAGAGAGAAAATAAAGAGTAATAAATACCTTGACGGAGAAATCGATATCGGGTCGCTGGCGTTTAGGACGACGTGGCTTCTCTTCCTTATTCTCTTTGGTGGCAGACTTCTGAGAGTTACGCCTGCGTGTTGACCGACGGGCTTTACCACCGCCTTTGGCTTCTTCGCCCTCAGTCGTGTTGCCCTGAAAAACAAAGAGCTTTATGAGTACTCTATGCACAATATAAACACGCAATGTATTTCCGCCGCACAAATTTTTGTTCACTCTTTCAATTTTGGAATCGGTGCATCAATGTTGGAATCGGTGTGCCGCTTGCTGTTAGGGTTAGGATTCGTGGCTGGATTACGGTCCGATTTTTACAATGTTTGATACACGGTTTTGAAAATTAATTTCTACAGACGAAAAATAAGAATTGTCAACCTGTCACCACCAAGCATACACAAGCAATTTATAGTTATTGTATAAATGAAAACTAAAGTAAGCTCCTTATGAAATAATGACTGCACTGATGGTATAGTGGTTAAGATAGATCTACAGTGCCAGAGCATTGGTTCAATTCTCACACAGGACTTTGCGCGATTCACAAATTGTTCTTATGAGGTCCGAGTATAATTTGTTCTTTTTCTTTCTTTTTTATTGCTCATGGTGGCAAACGAGCAAGCAGCACACCTGATGGTAAGTGTCACTGGCGCCCATGGACCTTTGCAATACCAAGAGTATAGCTTAGACCGCTGCCTACCAATAAAACCCCAAATCCACCCAGTTGGGCTTCCGGTTCTCTCGCTCACCGAACGAAGTGAAATAGCACATTTTACTCAGACGTCGATCTTCTGCGAGAGTGTGGTACTACCTCGGACCGACCGGCCCGCGGCTGTAGACAGAAAACTGTCAACAGCATGATTCTACTACTATAAATGTCCCTTAATTATATTTTTGTAAAGTACCCAGCAATATAAGGTATATTTTCTTAGTGAAGAATGTTGTGTTTTATAAAAAGGACGAAAAAATGAAATATACACTTATTATATAATAGTTACCTCGCCCTCGCTCTGGCTCTTGTGGGAGCGTGTGCGCCTGCGCAGGCGGCGAGGTCGTTGCGCCGCTCTCTCTTCCACATCAGTATCCACTTCCTTCAAGGTGCATGAGCGACCCGCCCTGAGTTTTTAGTGTGAATTTAGTCTGTTAATTGTATGTTTCATAAAGTACTATGCGATATAAGAATTACTCCATGCAGTTTTTGATTTTAAAAAATACATAAATAAAAGAAAGGATAAATAAATATTTCCTTTTTAATTCAAAAGAAAGATAAAGAAAACAAAATTCAGGAATGGATGGATATTATATACTCACAACATCTCGATTTCTCTCAATTGTCCCAAAATAGGCATAAGCTCGAGACGGCGATTGGATAATAGATGCCATAGGATGCCAGAAGGTCTTTGGCTCATACGTTGTGTTGGTATCACCTAGAAAGCGTATTACACATTTAAGATCAAGCTGTTATTGCATTTTTTGAGTGCGAATTTCTCCTTAAGCATAGATGAACAGTATATTTTGATACTCAAAAATCGATATTTGGGTAGAATTTGTACAGATTGCTACTTTTTATAAGAATTATATTCATTACCTTGCTCGTTGCATTATACGGATTCAGACTTCATGATTGATATTGAAAAAGTTTTTAGTGGAAAATTTTTTGTCCATCCATTTTCGAGACCTCATCCTCACAGTAATTACATATGTATGCTTTTGGACCAAAAATCGTCTTTTTAATGTTTCAACAACTATAAATCTCTTAAGAGTAAATCAGTGAACTTACCTGGGTTGGAGTGACAATCAGGTCAATCGGAACATCATGCGGCCCAAACAACTCAGCAGGTAAAGTGTCGAATACCTGAAAAGAGATTATTCAATCAAAGTTTTGTTATTAATTCATATTTAACTGCACAGATGGGGCAGTGGTTAAGGGGCCGACCTAACATGCCCGTGTCGTGGGTTCGACTCCCACGCAGAATAATGCTTTGTGCGATAAAATTGTAGGCTCCGCAATATAAGAATTATTTCCTTTAGCCGAATGTTTTATTTAAAAAAAATATTTGTAAATATACAGGTATTGAGTTAAATTTAATAATTAAATTGTGTAATTTGTACTATCTATGTAAATACAATGCTAAATTTCAATAAAGGCCGTATTAAGATATTTTATAACTGAGAATAACTAAGAAATACGGCTGGCACAATAATCATCATCATCATTTCAGCCCATCGCCGTCCACTGTTGGACGTAGGCCTCCCTCATGGTACGCCACAAAGTACGGTCCTGTGCTGTCTGCATCCATCGATGCCCAGCAACTTTCACCAGGTCGTCTGTCCACCTAGTGGGGGGGCGTCCTACACTGCGTCGTCCGGTACGTGGTCGCCCCTCTAGAACCTTTTTTACCCAGCGGTTGTCGGTTCTTCGAGCGATGTGATCTGCCCATTGCCACTTCAGCGTGCTAATTCTTCGTGCTATGTCGGTTACACCCGTTCTTCTGCGGATTTCCGTATTACGGATTCTATCACGCAGAGAAATCCCGAGCATAGCTCGCTCCATAGCACGCTGAGCGACTTTGAGCTTGGTTATGAGGCCTACATTTAGGGACCACGTTTCCGTGCCGTAAGTTATCACTGGTAACACACACTGGTCGTAGACCTGTGTTTTCAGACACTGAGGTATGTTAGACGAGAAGATCCTCCTAAGTTTCCCGAACGCTGCCCAGCCGAGTTGGATTCGTCGGCTGACCTCTTTCTCGAAATTGGATCTACCTAACTGAACTGTTTGTCCAAGGTAAACATAATGATCGACAATTTCGAGAATCGCATTGCCAACTAGGACTGGTACAGGAATGACATGGGCATTTGACATGACTTTCGTCTTGTCCATGTTCATTCCTAACCCCACCAGTTGGGATACCCTGCTGAGATCGTTGAGCATAGTGCCAAGGTCCTCCATGGATTCTGCCATAACGACAATATCGTCTGCAAATCGAAGGTGAGTGATGTATTCGCCGTTAATGTTAATACCGAGTCCGGTCCAGTCTAAGAGCTTGAAGACATCTTCCAGTGCAGTGGTGAACAGTTTCGGAGAGATGACATCTCCCTGTCTCACGCCTTTCTGCAACTGGATCGGTTTCGTACAATAATACCGGTAAAAATTATTATATAAAAATATCTATGTTAAAAGTAACATCTGATTTTAAATACTGTATAGCAGCGAGTTAAATTAGATATAAGCAAAGTAGTCATACACGAACCTATCATAGATAAGACAAATTAGTGTCTTATAAATAATAGCTAGACCGAAATATTGTTATTTATTTAAAATGAAATTAATGTTTTTTTTTTTAATATTTAACGACGAATTGTGGGTAGGGAATGAATCCTTTCTTACTGTCCGCATACGTCATAAAACGCACGTACAAAATTTTACATTTCTTGACCCAGAAGTTTCAACTATACGCTAGTACTACTAATAGTTGGGCCACCGAAGTCAAAGACCGGGTTTCGGTGGTCCGCTCGCTCGGCGAAGAGAGGTACATGGCAGGACGGGTCTCTAGGGTCGCGCGCCGTTTCTGTCGCCCCGGGCGATGGCGGGGCCCCGGGATTCAGCGGGATGTGACCAGACCATAGCTCGCCGCAAAAAAAAGTATTACTAATAGTTATCGTCTTAATAAATATATCATCATCATTCAGAGTAGGAACTCTTATTCCAATTATTTGGGGTCGATACAATATGTAATCTTCTTTCATAGTACATATTGTAAAAGTTATTGGTAATAGTTTTATGACCGGCCGCCTGCCAGACGTCAACTCCTTGGGAACGTAATTGTTGACCAAACGTTAGAGTTGGCCTGGTCGTTATAAGGCTCTTAGTCGTCTTTTACAACATCCACGAGCAAAGTAAGGGTTGGTAGTATTCGTAGCCGCTATCACACAGCTATTCTTCATAAATATATATATGAATATACCTAATAATAATAGTTAATTTGCACAGTTTAGTTTAATACAAATACATATGGAATATGAAAATTAACAGAAAGAATTTTTTTACTAAGACCACGCTTGCATTGCGAGAGTCCACACTGTGCTTTTAAAAAAATGGAATATAAAGAAGGAAGAAAAATAATGATGTGTGTGTGTGTGTGTGTGTGTGTGACCGAGTGTTTATGTGTACTGGATGTGTGTGAAGGAGTAAAAGTGAATAAGAAAGATTATTAGTGAAGTTATGTGGTTCATTTGTCATTAATAACAATTTTTTTAGAAGTATATGTTTTGGATTTACCTGACAATCGTGTACAGTGGTAGCGACAATTGTGTCAGGTTTGATTGCCTTCATGTGCATAATCAGACCAAACTCCAGATCGCCATAACCTGAAATTATTTTAATAAATATAATAAACCAGTTTTTATATTATTTTATACATATAAATTCCTAAATCCTACTCGTAAATATGAGAGGACATGTCCTCCCGTGACCATGATCACTGTAAAGTGTTCGAGAGATTATCCGTAAAAGTAGTTTTATTTCAAATGTGTAATACTCGCGTAAACAGAAATCATTACAATCAAGAGTTTTTGTAAATTGTTCATCTTTTAATATAATATATAAAAAACTAGGTTAGATTACCTCTTCCTTTACCGATGCGATGACCTTCTTTAGAGACGGCCACAGATCCCATGACAACCAAGTCTAGCGAAACTGAGTCTTCTATGCCTGTTGAAGAAAAGATATTTTTTTATTACGTTAAATTCAAACTGAAATATGGTGGTTTACCATGAATCTATCTGCAATCAGATGGTAGAGGGATGCAAAAGCTACCTGAGAACTCTCCCTAAATTTGTACCAATTTAGTGTTGAGTAATCAAAGTTTGACATCAGGCAGGCAGCCGGTTATTAAAACTTGCCAAAATCCTAAAGCGTTCGAATTTTCGCTGAACACTAATTTAATTATTTAAGTAAACAGTGGGAAACGAGACCCAGCGGGTTCGCGACACCTTACTCCATGGGCCGCCAGCAATAAAAAATGCAAGTATTTCTATGTAAGTAAAAAAGAAAATTCTATGGAAATGATGGTCATGGTTGGTTGATGGTCAAACGTGATTGTTTTTGGGATGATTTTTATCTATTTACTCGATGTTTACTTTTCAAAGATCTCGCTGTATTGCAGACTCTGTAGGTATCCACTTAATTATTTTAATTAATATGGTTCCAAAAAGAAAGAGATTTATAAATGTACTTGAGATTACTCTGACCTTGCTTGGCCACAGGACATCCAAATTACTGAAAATTAGCATTTAATATGTTTGATTATTTATAAAAACCCGACTGATGACTGAAACCCGATCCAAAAAATGATTGTCACAAGTGGAATTCGAACATATTGGAAATCTGTTCCAACCGTGCTGCCACTTGCACCACCGTGAACTATTGTAGGACATTCAATTCTCGCATCGTATTATATTTTCGTCTTTAAGGACACGTGTGCCATCTACCCGACATTGTTCTTTTGCTCGTAATCGGGTTTGTATAGGACATCATAACACTAATTTAGAGTATTATTTAATGGTGAAATTAAAACTACATGTAAGCAATAAATATTGAACATAATATAGTTTCTAGCTAACTTCCAGCTCGAACAAATGGCAACAACGACAGCACAGCAAAATGAGAGAAGGATAGCCAGATGCTTAACTTAACTTAGGAAGCGGCAGAAGTATGCTACCAAAGATGGTGAATTCGAACATGAATTTGGGGTAGACAGTAGTCGTTCAGGTTTTGTGAATAAATTTTCAACTGAGGATTGGAATTGTGACCTAAAAATACCTCCCTATTACGCAGAATATAAAATTTGAAATTACACAATTTAAAATTTGATATTTTGGTATGACATATTTTATAGATTTTCTGACCGCAAGGCAAATATTCTATAATTATAAAAAATATTGAATAATTCTAAAAATTATGTATATATTTTATTTGATAAAGGTATAAATAAGGATTTCTATTCAAATTTTAATACGTTTATTTTAAATATAAAAGTATGTATATATTATATACTTTTTACGTAAACTAATAGCAACCGACCTTGCAGACTAAATTTTTATTTACAAACCTTCATTCAGTGCCTACACAAAAGCAGAGACCATTCTTCGACCTTCGTGCGCACGTTATACTTAAAGTTTATTTAGATTTTATTCGACTGAAATATTTCAAATACTTAGCAAAACGCAGAGGAAATGAAAAAGTAAATGTGTTAATTGGTCACCTCGCCACTGTGTCCGTACTGAGTAATTCAAATATTTATATCCATTACTTAAGCTAATAATTGGTCTATTAACGCTAATCATAAGAACTCACTGTCCATTTTGAATAATCCTTTTTGAGTCGGACAGCCTGTTTATAAAGAAAGGTATAGCTTCAAAAATATAACGATATAGGTAACATTTAGAAGCGAAATAGTGACAAAAAATATGTCCGACTAAATTAAGAATAATGACGTGATATCGTCTAGTAAAATAGTGAAGAAAAAAACTACTAGAAGATGAATGAAAATATAATGCTATGGCCTAATGAGGGTAAACGATAAAAGAAAACGGTTAATAAAAAACACAGCAGAAATCAACCATTTGGACGCGTTAAGCCTCAAAACTTTCAAATTATATATATTTCCTTGGTGGACAATACAAGGGTCACAATCTTAAAAACTTTTTTTTAAACAAAATCAAAACAATGTATGGTAAACATATAAGATTTTTAACCCATCACCTTACATGTTATTTTTAACGTTTACATTTTCTTTTTATACCTCCGGATACATAATAAAATCACATTTTTTTAAAATAAATAATATATATTATTGAATTTGGTGAAAGAAATACAGAAATGTGTTTAACTGATCGGTAACCCTGGATGTGTTCTGCCTGCCAAATATACAGTTTTTTTCACTGGCTGGCAACTCTATTTGTATTATGAGCGTCCGAGAGGTCCAGTCTCCTTGAGATGTGTCGGACAAACAAAATAGACAATAACTTGATCAAATTATACATTGAAGATATCTATTTGAGGATAAATATTAACTAATAGCTAACCCGCGCACCTTCGCCTGCGTTTTTCAATTCCTAATTTCAATTTTATTTCATAATTAAATTTAATATCGTCTTTCTAATGGAATTAATGTCAATCATAATAATAATTAACGCGTGAATTTAAAAATATCTGAGACATTTTCAAAATTTTCTTTTATACAAACGTTTTATGTCCTGACAATAACGAACACAAGGAAAGAGAATTATCCAATTTGGTGCACCCGTTCAGAACTTTTACGCGTACAAACATTTCAATTATTCATTTTTATTTATATAGATTATTAGAACTGTATGACTATGGACGTCGCACCCCGCCAAATCGGTCCGGGGTGACAGAAGAGGCGGCGCGCAACCCCATTAACCCACCCTGCAAACATCTCTTCTTCGCCGTGCGAGCGGACCACCGGTACCCGATCTTTGTCTTCGGTGAGCGTGGTATAGTACCTACCTGGGGTGATCGTAAGAGGCGACTAAGGGATATAAAACGCGTATAACATCTATGCAAGAGAAGGAAAACTGGTAACAAAACCCTACACCAACACGTCTGTCCAGCGTGATATAGTAGGTTAATTTACCACCCATTATGGAGCAGGCTCGAGCCCAACAGTGGGACATATATGAGCTGAGATGATGTAATAGTAAGCAGTTCTAATGAACTGCTTACTATATTATTTTGCCGTTTTAATGTCACCTTCACCGTGTCTAGCGCTATATCAAAAATGTTTACGTTATTACTTCATTTAAATTTAAAATTATTTACTGCACTGTTTTAGAATATTTTTCTATCCTTAACAGAGGGTAACACACAGCAACAATGAAATACCCATTATTTTGTGCAGGAAGTATTCGTCCAATAGCGTGATGTAGTTCCATGAGTCAAAGAGAGTTAAAACAGAGGTCTTACCTATAGGTTTGCCATAGTTCTCCATTCCGTTACGCGAGACGGCCTTCCTGATTGCTGCTGGACCGGTCTCCCCTTCGGGCAACTCCAAGCGATTGAGGAACCCTTTCTGCAACCGAGGGACGGGGACATAAAGGGTTTTATGCTGCTCCAGACACATGACCCTGCGGACAAAATAATAACATTTACATACCTCGCGCAATGATCACAAGGAATACCTACAGAAAAGTGCCATTAGCGACAGGAAGATGTACAACTTCCTATCGCTGACTGACATCTTCGGCAAAATTTCTTTCGGAAGTAGGCTGTATAGATAGTAGCTAGTAAATATTCTATAGTAACTGAATCCGGCACCAGTGACAAAAATGTGGCCAAAGCGCTAAAAACTGCCTCTAAAGCAATCCTGCAGCCTTTAAGCACACAAGGATGCCCCTTGGGATTACTTGAAAGGATTATCATGTCACCGGGCCAATATCAGACCGTAGGATGCCAGCAGAAACAAAGTTTAGGTTAGTACTAAAATGTAAAAGGCAAGCCCCTTTTCTTTAAAAAGAACAATGTAGCGTACCAAATGGATACCTAATGCATAAAAGACGTTGAGTCGAACAATGTACCTGCCTATAACTTAAAAAGCTGACACGAATATGCGACCTGCAACCCTTCCTCTTGCAGCCCGTAATTATTTTGTAAATAAAAGTGAAACTGAATCTGTGCACTGTGCGAACACCTTTATAAACCTCAGTTGACATATCTCTGTCCACGCTTCTCATCTCCCATTCCATACATTAACGAGATCATCGGAATCTTATTGCTTACAATCGTATCCAAATTATGTTAAAGTGCGGTCCACCTTTTCTTTCTTTTACCCCTAAGTGACTCGTGCCTACCAAGAAACACCCACGTCACTACATGGGTGTTTCTTTATTATTAAGTATATAGATACTGTATTTTTAAATAACAGGATATTGACACAAAGGCAAGCCTGCACAATGGAATAAATCTTTGTGTCAAGAGGACTTTTACAATCATACGTCCAATTAAAATACCCAGACTCATAACAAATATTTAAGGATCGTACAAAGTATTATCCAGGGTAGGAATTAAACGGGCCACCGAAGACAAAGATCGGGTACCGATGACCCGCTCACACGGCGAAAAGAGGCGCTTTACAGGGTGGGTCTATGTGGTTGCACGCCGCCTCTTCCGTCGTCCCGGACCGATTTGGCGGGGCGTGACCACTCCATTGCCGATCACAAAAAAAGGGGGTCGGAATTGAATACGATGGCACACGACAAGGAACGTCGGTACTTATAGCACTCACCCCACTGTAGTCGAAATTACCCTTGCCTTAAATCCAGCCAATATAACGACGTTCACTGTTGGACATGGCTCTCCCCAAGAAGGACAGACGTTATCCTAATCACCACACTTAGGTTAGCCGCGAAGAGTGGTGCCGTCCATTATTTGTGTTATATCTCATTCGGCTTTTACGACTCCCTTTATGAACTGTCGTACCTAAGCAACTACTTACTTTTTGTCGTTAAAATTTGTCATTTATTCATTTGTAATACAAGCTAGTTACGTCATTACGTAACTAATGTAGTTGAACCACGTATTTGACAAGGGCAAAGAACGTATACTCATCGTTTCGTACGACAGTTTTTATCAATGCGATCAAGTCTCCGTTGTATTATTATGGAGCCATGAGGTAGCTTTCATGTTTATTGTATCGCGATGCCTACGAAGGGATATTGCGAAACAAACATAAGGCGATGATTGATGAACTACAGAAAAATAGTTTAACATGTGCCGATTTGTTTGTAGTATTTTATTAAAATAGATACTCTTGTTAGTCCAATAGTAAAAGTATATGACAACAGATAGCAATAAATTCAGTTTGGATCTAAAAGCAGGCTTAAAAGCGAGAAAAATTGACGACACAAATGGCGTAGTGATTAAGGTACCGACCTACCTTCCTGGGTATCATGGGTTCGATTCCAATATACGACAATAACTTATGCGAACAACAAATTATTGTTTTGAGTCTGGACGTAATGTATGTCCGTTAATTGTGGGTTTATAAAGCCTCCACAACACATTTCAGATTATTTCCTTAGAGCAGGGTAGGGTCTTATAAGGTAGGTAGTGTGTATCTTTAAAAGAGCGAATGAGAACATAAAAAAAAATAGTCCAACCGTGTACGTTAAGTACATCGGGGTTGAGAGGCTCCAGCGCTCACCCATTGTCCGCGCAAAGCTGTTAAAGCCATCTGAGGCTAACAGCTAAACGTATGATAAAGGTTATATAAGTTAACACTTCAGGAGTTGGGTATACCTACACATATATCTATTATGCGAGATACCTCATTGCTGTCTAGCGGCACAGTTTCAAGTCCCGTCATGCGCAGAGTATTGTTGACAGCAAAAGTCAACAACTGACCTAGGGCATCTTCTATCAGCAGTTGCATAATTATGCCACTAGAGCAGACAACACTATTTCTTTTATATCCAAGATCGCCTAAGTTATCACCATCAAGTTGAGACGTTTTTATCGCTTGTGGTGTCAAACGAGCAAGCAGCACACCTGATTGTAAGTGTTATTGTCGCTCATGGACCTATGCAATGTCAGGGGTAACAGCTAGGCCGTTGCCTACCAACCAAAATCCAGGCTCCCAGCTCTCTCGCTTACTGAACGAAGCACTACAGCACATTGTTATTTGCTCAAACGGCGATTTTCTGCGCGAGTATGGTACTACCTCGGATGGACCGATCCACGACAGAAAACTGTCGACACTATGACCCTACAATCACTAACATTTTGTGTTCTTCTCGCTACACAGCCACAAGAGGTAGGAAAGATTTGGATTTAGAAGATAACCTTGTGACTGAAATGTCGTTGAGCATAGTATAAAAAAATAGAAAAAAAACACAAAGGCGTTAATAACGTTATACTTCAATCAAAGGTAATATTTTCCCTATATTTTAATAGTAATGTTCCCTATTCCCTATATTTTTTGAATTAAAAATATAATATACTCAGAACACATTCGTCAAGGATCATAAGCAGATAAAATCACTACAAGGAGGCAAACTCGAAACAATTACTGTTTCCTACTTTCCAATATGTTAGCACCAAGTGTCATGGGTTTAATTACGTTGCAGGATAGATACCCTTTTGTAAAAAAATATTGGTCGCGACTGGATCTTCTTAGTTTGTTAATACTAGTGTAACAATTAATTGCAGGTATTTTACAAAGACAAAAATACAAATTTGGTTTTGGAATGTGTTTAAAAACAAAAAGCTCTATGTCATTGACTGATCAACGTGATATAGTAGTACGTCTTTCCTTAAATTATTGAGGACCAAACAAAGCATGGCTGTACTGCGTAAAGCACGACATGGAGTAAACACAGTGATAACGTCTGATAGTTGTATGGAAGGAGAAGACATATTACATAGACGCCAATTTGGGATAAGAGCAAAACCGGGATGCTGAATTTAACGACGTGAATTATTTGATATATATTTATCTACTAAGGGATAAGGCCATAATCGCCATTGGTGATAACTTAACCAGTTTCTAAAGCTCCCACGTGAAATTAAGTGACGAAGACTAATTGCATTCTTTTCCCGTCACCACATGGTAAATCACGTCTAAAAGCAAGCGTAGGTATGCTAAAACGCATTTTTTAAAACAAAAATACTGAAATTCGCCTGCTATATTTCATAATACAAAGTAACCTACATTTAAAAGTAAGTAAATATTTTATCATTACGATAATACATTCGGTACGTATTACATAATAACTGAGCTATCGTGCGGATTATAACCAGGGTCATAACATGATGCACTATAATGATATGAAATATTCCGATACTTATAATTGATACAAAACAAAAGAATGTTTATTACTGTTAATCCTTGAATTCGGACAATATTGAAAGTCAGCATATTTTTTGAGTAACTTCTCAATATTATTACCTTAATATTATGGGGATGGGTATGTAAAAAGATATAGAATTCCGTGTGGTGACAGAGTTAGAATACAATTCACCATCTTCACTAGATTGCCCGTGGACGTCGTAGAAGGCGACTAAGGGATATAATATGCATAAAACATTTAAACAAGAGAAGGAAAAGTCGAATAAAACCCTGTACCAACCTGTTTAATGAGATTTGTAGGTCAATTTCCCTCCTATTATTGAAGAGCCCAGCAATGGGACATATATTAGCTTAGATAATGATGTGTCACCTCGCGTTATTTTCTTGTAGAAATCGTAAAACCGGTACAAGAATTACTAGTAGTATGGGCAAAACCCTTCTAGGACATTAACTGCGAGCGTCAATTCATATGCCACTGTTGGAAGATCTATTTCCAATGAATAATGTCAATATTCCGATTAATTAAAAAAAGGCTTAGTATTCACACATGTTGTTTTCGCTACTTTTTTTAGAATAAGAACATCGTCAACTTATTTATATCGAATTATAAGTCATCTGTACTATATGGGTAGGGACTACGAATACTACCAACCCTTACTTTGGTTGTAAGTGTCGTAAAAGACGGTCAAAAGCTTTAGACCGGGGTCAACTCCATCTGATGCGACAGCATCAGATGGAGTTGACCCCTGCCTGCCTCACGTCAAACATCTACATTCCTAACGTTTGACGTGAGGCAGGCGGCTGGTGGACACCGAAGACAAAGGTCGGTTACCGGTGGCCCGCTCGCACGGCGAAGAGAGGTGCTTGCAGGGTGGGTCTACGGAGTTGCGCGCCGCCTCTTTCGTCGCCCCGGACCGATTTGGCGGGGCGCGACCACGTCCATAGCCCACCGTAAAAAAAAAAGGCAGGCGGCCGGTCATAAAACTATTGGCAATAACTTTTGCAATATATATATATATATACGATGGTAGAGGAATAAATTGAGTCGACCTTAAGTAATTGGGATAAGAGCAGGATGACGTGAGTCATCGTTGGAGGGTGTAGTCTTTAAAAAAACCAAATTGTCCTTACTCTGGTAATTTGTATCCTTTAATTATACGTTTGTAAACTCCCCAGCAATACACGAATTATTTCCTTAGTACAAAAGTTATGGCTATTAAAAATAAAGTTCGTGCGTGCAAAGTACACATGTCAGATGTGAAACTTCTTTGGCAAACAAAGTTTTAAATCTCGTTTACACATATCAACCAATAGCGTGTATTTTTCTCTCTCGCTCTCATCCTCATCTCGCTCCATGGCTATGTGCGTTATGCGACGTTCGCCCTATCTCTCTGTCAATCTTTCTCGCTAGCTCTCTCACAACTTTCGCTCCATGGCACTGCGTGATGTGACGCTCGCTCTATCTCTCTCTTTCAATCTTTCTCACTCGTTTGCTTCCTACTCTCGCTTCATGGCTATGTGCTTCATGCTACGTTCGCCCTTTCTCACTCTCTCTCCCTCTTCTTGGACAAAAACGTTCCACACTTTCGTGTCGCGTTTCATCTGTAAAAATTTTACCCTCATGGGCACAAGGAGTTGCACTGCAAAAAAATCTGATGTCTACACAAGGAATAAGTAGCATATAATGTTATAATTATACATACATATCTTTGAATGTTCTATGTAACGTGTATCTACGTATTACATATTAAGAATCATAATACAATTTCAGTACACCTTTTACATAATAAGCATGAAAGTTATTAAAGAATTCAATATGGAATGCGTTACTCAAGATATCGGCCGCGGTTATATAATAACAATGTTTGCATTTAGACAGAATTATTTGCTTTCATGCACATTAGTATGTAGTTAACAGGCAATTGCATGAAATTCCTTCCTATTCTTGATAAAGTTATTTAAGGCGTCAGACTGCGGAAATTTATGGCGGTTTTCAGCGGACGACTCAACGTTTAACCAACTATTCTTTAGTGCATGGCTCGGGAATGCTTATTTAAATAGATTTATGAGCGTTTTCACAAGTTTTATGTAACAAGGAAGGAAATTGACTGCACATATTGAGTAATAATTACGATTATAAGCCTAATGTGTCAGTAACGAGGGTTCAATTCCCAAGCAAGGTAACTTTGTGAGATCCACAATATTGTTGTTTTGAGACTAGGTGTAATTTATGACCGTTTCTTGCCCTTTTGCAAAGTTCCCCGCAATATAAATATAGACCTTAGTGCATAGTCTTTTAAAAATGTAAAAAAAAAGAGGATACTAAAAGTTAATTATTAAAAAATCAAAAAGAGAGACAAAATTGATGTTATGGTTCATTTAGGACCTAACCTGGACTTTATGGTCTATATCCTAGATCATGATTAGGTTGTTAAGATTAAAAAGAAATCCTCCAACATAGTAAACATAATAAGCCTGCGGTCTCAACTCCTGCTTTTTGCGGTCAATGTTGGGTGAGGTAAGATTGTGAACTTTAAAAAACAACAAATAAATATATAAAAGTTTTGGTATGCGAATGTTGTTTTTTTATTTATTTTAAAGACTCTTCTTGCTCTAAGAAATAAGCTCATATATTGTAAGAATTAAAAAAAAAAACCGCAATCTACTTGTATTAGAATTCATATTTATTATTTTAAATACAGTACGGTGAGGTGTACTTGTAAACATGTTCCGACACTATTACAATTAAAGTCGAAAATGAGTCTGTGGCCGGCTTTACCTATAGTGCAGAGGGTGCGGTGCACCCGGGCGCCGTGTGTTAGGGGGCGCCGAATGTCAGGTTTGGGTAGGTTACTTTGTCGCCATGCTCACTGTTACTTCATAATCCGATCGCGTTTACCTGATTTTGTGTCAAAACAACGAGACTAAGCATGCGACAACGCATTCCACTGAGGTTCGGAGTTTAGTCAAACGTGTTGTATCAACTTATTCCATTTTGTTCCCCATTTTTATACAAGAGGGCGCCAGGTTATTGATTGTACCCGGGCGCTACATGTGCTAGAGCCGCTCCTGGATAAAAGTGTAATGCTATAAAGAAACGGCAATAACTACACAGTAAATCTATTATTAGAGCAAAATGTTGAGCGTTCTCAGAATGGTTTTACTGATCTGCGAACCATTGACCATTTGCTTCCCCAATGAATACGCAATTCGGCCATATCCTTACTTCTATTCTATGCAGTTTAAAAGAAAATATTGCAAAGATTTTGGCTAAGTGTTAGAATTAACTCTTACCCGCTAAGCCTTTCTGTAATTAATTGTAAATGTTGCTTAAACGAAATCAATCGACATAAAGAAAATGTATTATTTGTTAACTTAATAGAAATCTTGGCATTTCACGCTTGAAGTATTAGTATCTGAATGGCTATTGTAAATAACAAGACAAACAGTTAAAATATCACATTTTTGTTGTGAAAATACATTGTGAATCATGTATTCTAAGTTTGTAACAGCCTTTATATTATTGGATATAAAATTGATGGATCATTATTATTATCTACAGTCGTATGCACAATATTCAAATTTAAAATATATTAATTAGAAATTGGTTTAATACACCGCCCGTTAGATAAGTTTACTTTTATTCCATCACCTTTTTTTTAATAGAACAAATTGTAGTCACAACAGAGCGCCAACGTCCCTTCGTATGGTAGTTCTTTACTTGTGTATTGACTAATTCTCGGTCTGAACTCCAGCACCTTCAACCTGGGCAACATCAGGTACAGGCTTACGCAGTTGCGGCAAGGCATGTCAGCGTGGCGGTTGTCCTGACCTTTTTCGTAATGAACTCTTATGCTACCGACCTATTATGCTAATAGACTAGTTGGAGGTCGCGGTTGGTATTATTTGTTTTTTTTTCAGTAGCATTGCTGCCGATTATCCTAAAAAAACTATTCACCTCTCAAGTTGGCTCACATTCATAATTTTATTTTATTTGAAAGTGATTAAACGTTTCCGAAGATTAAGTTATTAAACCATGTCAAGCCGATTATCACAGAATCTCAAAATAGATATCTATTAACATCGAATTTAACGCCCGACAACAAAAGAATACCGTCGAGTAATACAAAACGTACTTTACATTAGATTTTGCAGCTCTTATATCACAGATTCGTACATTTTTTGTTCCGTGTGGCTGCTTGATTGACGGTTCACGCCTCGCAAATATCCACTATACCTGCTATCTTCGCGTCGTTTTTAGAGTTCGAACGGCCACGGGACACATTCCAGAAGTCGTATAATACAGTGCTAATTTTAGATTACAGCATAGATGTATATGATCGGACAGACTAAAAATTTTATCCCGTTAACTCTTCTTATAAGAAAAAATCCTTTCTTTTCATTATTTCATTTAAGTCTCGTTATTGAGCAAAAGTATCTTCCATAGCGAGAAGGAAATTAGTCTTAATACCACGCTAGACTAGTTAGCATAGGGTTTAATTTGAAGTGGCCTTACAGTTTTTATTTAACGTCAGTCGTCTCTTACGATACCCGCGGCAAATTAAGGTCACAGATACGCATAATCCGTCACAATAATTATCATTATCATCTCAGCTCATATATAGCCCACTGTTGGGCTCGAGCATCCTCCATAATAGGAGGGAAATTAACCTACTATACCACGCTGGTCAGATGTGTTGGTATAGAGTTTTGTTACGAGTTTTCCTTCTCTCGCACATATGTCATATGCGTTTCATATCCCTTAGTCGTCTCTTACGATCACCCATGGGTAAAATAGGGGGTGGTCAATTGTACTCCATCACCACACGGAAAACAATAATTAAAAAAACTAAAATTAAATAATAATTAAAAATGAATCAAGAGAAAGTTGGTACTTATTCGCGAATTACATTATGTTTTGTTCGGTAAGGTTAGTAGCGATTCAGCGTTTCATGATCGCATTAAAAGATACAACTTTCACAATTCAAACAACGCGTGGGTATGCACAGCATTCATCGGATGATTCCTAGCCTTTTATTATTTATGTTTGGGTCGACTTTCTAGTATTTTATCGTCCACGTTAGTGGAATATCGATTTTGTCACAAATCAACTGTCATCTGATCCGTAACTAAAAGGTAAACGTTATACTAGATGTGTAAGTAACACATCGTTCAGCGCCCACCATTTAAGGTAAACATCACAACGGCATGACGGGTTATCGACGTCGTCGTAATGTGTATCATAGCTTCCTGGCAGCCAACCTAAAGCCCGCCAGCAACAAGTAACAGACTAGAGCCAATGATTTCTAATGTTTACGCGAGTATTAAACATTTGAAATAAAACTATTTTCACGAATTCTATCGCGTTTGTATTTGATTTTTAATTTTCCAACGCTTCGAACAATTTACAGCGTTTATTGTGACCATAAAACTGACATAATGCAAGAGATCCTACCTAACTAAAATAAATTTATAAAGATACTAGCTTTTACCTGCGACTTCCCTACGATCAGCGATTTAGACAGTGCGTTGATCCGTCAGTGAGTCAATCAATTAGGACAAAGCATTTTATATGTACATACATACATACATATCATCGCGCCATATCCCTTGCAGGGTAGGCAGAGAGAACAGAGTGCCAGAGAACTCTATCTCTGCATACTTCACTCGCTTCCTCGACATTCATAATTCTCTTCATACACGCTCGCCGGTTTCGGAGACTCTTGACTCCACCTTCCTTCAGTACATGACCGATCTGATCTAGGAAGGTTAGTCTCGGTCTCCCCCGGTACCTACATCCTTCCACTTTCGCATTGTATATCTTCTTAACCAGACGTTCGTTCGGCATTCTTTCCACATGTCCGAACCATCGAAGCATTCCCTTTCGCATCTTTACACCGATACTCTCTTTCATACCTACTCGCTCTCTTACGTCGTCGTTACGAATGCGGTCGGTCAGCCTAACTCCACAGATTTTCCGTAGAGATATTATATTATATTATATTTATTATTATATTATATTTATTTTATATGTATAGATGTTAAAATTATCGTGCTGTTAAATTTACGTGTATTTGTTATATTTCTATGGGATTTAGAAGTAGATGTATATTTGGTACATTACACTATCGGTTCTCCAATCATAAAAAGAGCTTTGAAAATAAGTTTTTTTTTTTGTAAGAAATAGAGCTACGCTAGAATAGCTTGAATCCTTGATGTTGTACATTGACTACCTATAATCAGGTAGAACATTATCCACCTGCCCTTGTTCCAGTTTGTACACAGTCAATCATCTATCTACTGCTTGTAACACAAGTGAAACAAGAGTAACACGGATAAATTTCGCGACCGACTTGGGAACGACATCATTGTCCACGCGACACTAGATCGAACTAGCGAGCGATAGAGCCGGAAACCTAACTTTCTGGGTGAGATTGGAGTTTACATTGGTAGGCAGCGACCTAACTCTACCACTGGTATTGCAGACCATGGGGGCAGTAATACTTGCCAACAGGCGTGCTGCTTGCTCGTCTGCAAACATCAGTAATAAAAAAAGGAAGGAGATTCTCGATGTTTATATTTTTTTTTTTTATGTTTGTATATAATCCGTCATTTAGAATGATGTCATGGAGGATTTAAAATAGATTATAAGATTTTTACCGAAATGGTCTCATTAATTTCGTAAAGATTCTATAGTCGGTTTATATTTCTTCAAAAACTTTGACACGCTATGGTCTGGCCACAGCCTGCTCAAGCAGTTTCGAGTCAAAACAATGGCGACGGGCAGCATACCATGCCGTATTAACCCTTACCGCTAATTGAACGGACTCTGACTTTGACTTTATATCATATTTCTATAGTTTCTCAGAAGAAAAAGCACTTCTTCATTTAAAAATAATAATGAATTTCAGCCATCAATCGCCTAATTTTATAAATTATACATATTACTAACCTTACGGGTTCTTGAGGCTTATCAGGATTCACTTTGATCGTATTGGCATTCTTGAAAATGTCCAATTCACCCAATTTGAGGGCGGCTTCAGAGGCACCCTTGAAATTCGGTATCCTATTGTAGACTGGACGTGGAAACATTGCCAAGCCATTCATCTCCAAATGACGCCATATTTTCAATCGAAACGAGTGTTTCGTCACTTCTTCAGGCAGCGGTTTCTTAGCTGAAAATTATTTGAAAAGATAATTATTACTATCCACCAATCGTTCATCATTTTGTTTAAAGGTCGCCTTAATATCTTGAGGCTTACTCTGCCAGTTCTGTCTCGGACTTATATATGTTATATGTACCTATTTCCCAGTGTAGTGGTGACTTCTTAAGAATACTTCTTATGAATGTGTCATGCCATACTTTGCTGGGGAAGTCATACAACTGACTGAGGAATCACCAAGAGAACGGGCAGCAACACTCGTAGTATTGTCCACCTCTGTGGATATACGCCAGCTGCCTATCCAGCAATGAAGTTCAAATATGGAAGAGAATCAAATAATAGTATCTACTCAGGATAATCATATCAGCTATAGCTCAATAGGTCTTACTAAACTCAAGTCTCCTCAAAGTGAGAGCAATTGACCGACTATACATCAATCGGACGGGTATATATATAGGGTTTTATTTCGACTTTTCCTTCTGTTGAACGTTAATGTGTGGTAGCGGCTACGAAAACTACCAACCCTTACTTTGCTCGTGGATGTCGTAAAAGACGACTAAGAGCCTTATAACGACCTGGGCCAACACTATCTGATGTCGTTTGGTCAACAATGACATTCGCAAGGAAGGTTGACGTCTAGCAGGCAGCCGGTAATAAAACTATTTGCCAATAACTTTTACAATATGTGTTATGAAAGAAGAGTACATATTGTATCGACCCCAAGCAATTGGTATAAGAGTAGGAGAATAATATTTTCCTTCTGTTGATTCCATCAAACGCATACAGTTATATAAAAACAGAACAAGACCAAGAAAACAATTATTATCCTTTGCGCAACGGTGGACAACCAAGTGGAGTTATTTGGACACCTAAAATCACGAACCATGTCTGACAGACGCACGTTATGCTTCCAAAGTGGGTCAAGCAACATATTAACCGTATAAGTGTGTGTTTGAATTAATGTAATTTAGTGAAAAAAGTTTTACGAACAATAATTAGACAAGAAATTTATTGCACCGTAGGTGTAGTGGTTAAGATAGCGACCTACTTGGTAAGGTGTCGTGGGTTTGATTCCCATGTAGGACAATATTTTGTTTAATCCATAAATTTGTATCTGTTCATTATGTTTGTAAAGAAATACCAGAGTATTTTTTGCTTGTTTTCTATTATAATGACTTCTAATGTTTACGCGAGTATTACACATTTGAAATAAAACTACTTTTACGGATTCTATCGCGTTTGTATTTGATTTATAATTTCCCGACGTTTCGAACACTTTACAGTGATCATGGTCACGGGAGGACTGAGGTGTCTTACGTCCAATATGTCATTGTTATTACAGAAATTTATTTATATCTACCCTATAAGATATTAAATTTTGACCCACATTTTTATACAAAATTAATACAATTCATTGCCAGTACAAAAAGAGAATGATTCTATATAAAATTTATGTTGTTTATGATTTGTTATTATTAAGGTATTTAATTTATGATAATTATTATTGTGGCAATTTTACAATTTTTACAAAACTAACAAAAACAATTCAGCTACTACCGGATCGGAACGCGGCCACTCTGAGAAAGATCCGGCGAGAAAACTCAGGAGGCATGATACTGATTTTATTATTGAATTTTTGAGTGGCGGCCTACTTTATCTTACTAAAATTAATTAAATTAAAATTTAACTATTATTGTGGATCAAATCTATACAATAAGTGCTCACAGTGTCTTGCAGTGTTCGAAACGTCGGGAAATTATAAATCAAATACAAACGCGATAGAATCCGTAAAAGTAGTTTTATTTCAAATGTTTTCTATTATTTATATTTATTATTACAAATACCGGTGGTAAAAATACAATATTACACCACAGATACCTTTTCTATAGGAATAGAGAAATCGTCTGAAGTGTCATCAAAAATATGGGCAATAGCACTCTCCTGATAAATTTATAACACCAATTGCGATTGTTGCTACCACTCTTCTGTCAAATATAGCGATTAAGTCATTGTCTTCCATTGCATAAGTCTGTATCCAGTAGTAGAAGTTGACAGGCAGATGAGTGGATATATAACTTACTAGCTTCTGCCCGCGTAAAAAACTACTTTTCTAAAGTTGAACTATTATCGCAAGGGAATACATTACCGAGATAAAAGTATCCTATACGTTGATCTAGGAAATGCTTGCAAAGGAAACATATATACATATACTGGGATAAGAAAAATTGTAAAATATAGAAAGAAACAAAACAAAATTTATAGCTAACTTATTTATTATTATTATGGGTAAATGTTTTACAAAATTTGAATGTCATATTCATTTATATCTAATCGACAGCCTAATAAGTTTCAAGCTTCTGGCTTTAAAAATTACGATACGTCCTTACAACTTTTCATCCCCCTTTACAACCATATTTTGTTTTGCATTAAAAATTAGCCTACGTCCTTTGTCAGGTTCTAGACTATCTGTGTACCAAGTTTCATTTAGATCGATTCAGTAGTTTTGGCGTGAAAGAGCGACAGACAGAGTTACTTTCGCATTTATAATATTAGTAAGGAAGTAGGGATTAGCTATTTGACAAATTGCCAGCAAATATGTTAGCACCGGACTTGTGTAGGTATTTGGACTTGGGTATTTTATCAGACAGCAATGAATTTTAAATTGGTTAAAAATTACAAGTGCACGCTTATGAAGACATGATTAAAAAGACTTTCGACGTTTAGAGCATGCCCTTTCTAGGTGAGTGAGCAAATCAACGCCCAAGCTGTCCATCGAGTACAAATTAGCACGCACGAGGTCAAAAATCCATTTGTTTGATCGCCTACAACCGACGCAAGGTAGTTGGATGTTTTCACATTGTTATTTTAGTCAATCACGACGCGGTTTAATAAAAAATAAAAATTTCATTCTTCTTATTCTTAATATCGCATTCTTAATATCGCTTATCAAGCTATTTGATTGATATTTTGTAAATGTAGTTCATTCTAGATTAAAGATGGAAGAAAATTTTAGTGCAATTCTTTCTCTCGAGGATATGGTTTATTCCTTACATAGGGCGGCGATTCAATCCTAATGAATTCATTGTAAATTCAACGCACGCAATATGGACAAAGCAGCGCAACTCTTCGTATACCTATCTATAGACATGCCAATAACATTGTTGCCTCTATCAAGAATTTCAAAATAGTCTTAGGAGCAATTCAACTAATTTTTACGATACCCACAAAATTTATTAATGACTATACTATTTTTACTCCGTTATTAGCACAATCGTTCTTTCTACTCAGCGCTTACATAACCGCATCTTATAATTATAGTATTATAATTCGACAAAAATCCGGATATGTGTCATGTCGGTATAACTTTTTCTGTTCTTTAAAAATACACGCATTAAATCCTTGTGTTGCGGGAGATTAAAATATTAACATCAGTTATTTCTAAATCGTACGGAAATTTTTGGGCGGAAACTGACCCAACAATTCACGCCATGAGAGAACGCTAGATCATTGCGCCATCGTAAAGTCAGCAACATTCAGAATCTACCTTCTGTTTGTTGCAATATACGTTTATATCGCTTAATAGTCTTTAAAAACATAATCGACAGACACAAATTACACCTAGACCAATAATTTATGGTTTGCGTATCAAATTATCCTCTATCGGGATCGAATCTATGAAACTCAGCTCGGAAAGCCGGTACTTAGACCACTGCCATCTGTGATGTATGTGACACTGAATATAACAATCATAATGATTGATTGAAGATTTGTATCATTCAATAAGTAATATGTTTTATTTGTTCTAGTGTTAACTAAATTTAGGTTCAAATTACTGAAATTTAGCATTTAAATTGTTAAGTTATTCTTAAAAAATGTTTACGAGCGAAAAATGAATGTCACACGTGAGCCTCGAACCCACACCTATTGGTATTCCGTTCCAATCGTCCTACCACTTCGACAAGTGTGAGCTGTTGTATAACAGTCAATTTGCAACTCATATTTTTTCGTCTTTATGGAAAACGTGTGCCATCTACTCGACAATGTTTACACATAATACAGATTTATTTTTGATAACGCAGTGGTCGAAATGCATTTACGCACCACACCCCGGAATGGGGAGTGTGGGACTCACTAGCCTCGGGGCTAGAATACCCACTAAAACATCCACTGCGATTGCTGTTAGCCGAGATGGCTTTAACAGCTTAACCGGATTATGGGTGAGCGCTGAGGGCTCTCAACCATGATACAGATTTTAATACTCTACTCTTTTTTATATAAAAGTTAAGTGTCATTAGTGAAACTAGTCGCCAAACAAAAATACTAGTTGATTTATGCAGACAAAATTTTTACGATATTATTTAGACTGTATGAAGTACGTATCTATAAAGTAGGTATTTATGATAAATATGAGGTTTACAATTATGATACAATAAATGTGCCTTTATCTTCTCGTCGAACAATATAATGAGATGTAAACAAAATCAACATAGGGTGTGATTGCAGATTGTTTACATAAATATTGTATAGAAATAATATGTTAGTCAAGGTGAACATATAAATAATATAGTACTAAAACACCTGAATACATAATGTATAGATACCTTACATTACACGAAATATAATATTTTTTTTATTTCAAACTGTATTCTATTTGCAACTCAGTCTAATCTTTTGACATAAAATACTAGTAAGTATTTTATTTAGTCCCACACTTTTATTCTTAATCCTTGTTTTTATTTAACTTACATTGTCCTGTATGGTTAATAGGAGCTTATATAGTTTAAAAAGGCATCATCGCAACGACGACGTAAGAGAGCGAGTAGGTATGAAAGAGAGTATTGGTGTAAAGATGCGAAAGGGAATGCTCCGATGGTTCGGACATGTGGAAAGAATGCCGAACGAACATCTGGTTAAGAAGATATACAATGCGAAAGTGGAAGGATGTAGGTATCGGGGGAGACCGAGACTAACCTATCTAGACCAGATTGGTCACGTACTGAAGGAAGGTGGAGTCAAGAGTCTCCGAAACCGGCGAGCATGTGTATGAAGAGAATTATGAATGTTAAGGAAGCGAGTGAAGTATGCAAGGATAGAGTTCTCTGGGATATGGCGTGATGGTATGCATGTAAAAGACTTAGCAAGTGCAGTATCTAGACTGGTAAAGTTGAAATATATACAGATAACTGAAAGTTTTAGGTGAAACCTTCAACTCTAATGAAAGGAAGAGAAATTGACCTATTAGCATACTGTTGAGACAGATGGGGAAAAGGATAGGGTAGTAAAAAGAGTAGTAGGATATAATATTATCTAGCATATAATCATCAAAACAATAATGAAATATTTAATAATAATGAGAATTATATTAATTTTTTATGCAGTATGTTGGCATTTATTGTAAAATGCTTAAATTGAAAGATACCTCAATATTAAAAAAATATATATATCAATCTGCCATACCTATAGTAAGACAACCTTGATTTAATTTGTTGCATGATATTGCAATATTTTGGAAATTTATGGACTGTATATATATATATAAAAATTACTGTATTAAAATATACATAAGCTTTTTTTCTATTTTTCGAAACCTTTTTTTACTAAAACCTAAGTTTCGATGTACACAAGAGACTGCTAATTATATAGTATCTATGTTCAACCCTTCACTCTGAACTTCTGAAGCCTTTACACAAAGTAGTAAACTAATTTTTAGAACAATATATTTAATATGCACAGCTGGTGTAGAGGTTAAGATACCGACCACCGGGTTCAATTCCCACGCAGGACATTACTTTGTGCGATCCACAGTGTTGTTCTGAGTCTGGGTGTAATTTGTATGTGTTAATTGCATGTTTGTAAAATTCCCTGCAATTCAAGGATTATTTCCTTAGTGCAAGGTGATGCCTTTAAAAAAAAATATATAAATTATCATACAGTTTCCTTACTTTAAGTAATACTAAATGACCTAGGTATGTAACTAGGACCTATGTAACACTATCAGCTAGGTACAAACTATGTATGTGTTAATGAAATGCTTATTAGCCACTGTAACAATTGGCAGTGATTATTTGCCGACTTAGTTGTATATTGACGCAACTAAAAGAATGCAAACACAGACAATTATGACACACCTATATAATCAGGAATGCTGACATTCTGATAAATATTGAACTATAAACTATTCATTACTTACAATCCTAAAATTTTAACTCATAAATATTACCTATATGTGGGTAGACAAAGTCTTATTGACCAATAATTTTATAATTATTACATACTTATTGTATCTATAAAGATATATGAGGTGAGCTAATACATAGACCTTCAAGCCGATGAATCAATTCAAATAGGAAATCTTATGACCTCACATACTGGTACATACTGTTTTTTCTTTTATTTTAATTAAGCTAATAATGCATTATAAATTACATACTCCCATATACACATTTTTTTTTAAATTAAAAGCTTTGTACATAGCATAACAATTACGCCTAATAAATCAACTGCATTTTTACAAAAAGAGGTGGGCAGAAGAATGTGAGTCATGTTTCACACTCCAATTCACTACCTACAATATCAATAATTAATTGCCGCTGAAGCAACCCAAATCGTAGTAATTGATGCACGAACAATCAAATACAAGTGAAATTATTACTCCAATACGATTGATAATTTTTTTTAATGCGGTGTCGAAGAAACTTCGCAGTTTTCATTATCGATATACTATGTATGTGGGTATTTCTAAATAGGTGCGTTAAGTTACCCCAAAATAAGATTTCGAAATAATTATCATCGCTTTACTGGACTTTTTAGAAAAATAATAAATAAAACAGTGGAATAATGATTGTTATTCCATTATTTTTTAATAACAAATATGCGACTTACTATTTTCCGCGGCTGCCGGCGTGCCCTCTCCGTTCTGCATTTTGATATTTTACTGCAATTGGGAGTTTATCTGCAGGTTTTTCGATGATCTAAACGAAAACCATCAAAATTATGTGCAATTATAATTTTCTCCGCCGACGGAACCGTCACACACAAAAATAGAACGCGAAGTCGCGATTGGAAAACAATTGCAGCCAACCTGCCAATAAAAAATGTTAGTGCCGTACATTTGTTACTAAAAAAAGGTTTACAAACTAAAAAGATTTTTTTTTATTGCTTATGGTGGCAAACGAGCAAGCAGCAAACCTGATGATAAGTTTTACTACCACCAATGGCTCTTTGCTATAATAAAGGTAGATAAGACTAGTCTAGCTAGACAACTGCCTACTAATGAAAACCCAAACCCACCCAGAAAGTTGGGCTGTCGGTTCTTTCGCTCACCGAATGAAACACTACAGCACATTACTATTACTCAGACGTTGATTTTCTGTGTGAAGTAAAGTGAATATAATGTAAGAGTGCTTTAAGTGAGTTTGCATGTTCTATTGTGCCACAAACTTATCTGACCCGGTGACAAATTGATGAATTAATGACGCCATTTTGAAATGTCAATAAACGTCAATCGTCCTCCCAATATGCTAATATTTCAGTTGTTGGTTGGTTACTCTGTGTTTATTTATTATTTGTGTTTTAATATGCGAAAAACGATGCAATAAATGTTATATTACAAATATTAAGTTATATGAAGGAAGAAAAACATCTTCAGGCACCATTAATACCTTTTGAAAAATTATATGAGAAGCCACAGGTTAGTGTTGTGAGTTTTTGAAAGAAAAGCAATTATTTTAAAAAATAGGTCAGAACATCTTATTCCAAATCTGCATCAACCAACATTAATTATAATGGATAATGCCCCTTATCACAATACTTGTGTAAATAAAACACCTAATTCAAATTACAAAATTGGTTGACCAATACACATTACATTTAATAAACAGCTTACAAAGACGCTGATTTATGAAATTATTATAAGACATGAGCCTAAGCCACTTCATGAAATTGAAATCCTTAAACACAATAGGCATAGCGTATTAAGATTACCACCATACCATTGCGGTTTAAATCCCATTAAAATGATTTGGAGCTCAATGAAACGAAACATAACAGAACAGAATATTGAAAACTCTTATTCCAAAATGCCTAAATTAATTGCAGAGGCTATTAATAGAATAACAATAGGTGAATGGAGAAATCACTATAATCATGTGAATTTTTTTTTTAAATGAATACAGAAAAGAGGATACATATTTAGATGAGCCTCTCATTATCACTTTAGATAGTGACAGTGAGACTGAAAGTAATGATTCTTATGATGAAAAGACTGACGAGTCAAATGGCTATGCCTAATATGTCCATTATAAAAATTTGCCCTACACTTGTAGATCATAATTATTGTGTTAAAATATAATTATTTATAAAAACTACATTTTTGTTTTCTCTCTATTAAGCATAATAAAATGTGTTCATAAGCATTGATGCTTGTATCGCACTTACCTACTTCCCATCCATGAGCCCACGGGAGAAAATGCTATAATTCCATTTTTTATGACTTCCACAGGAAATTGTGTAGTGTTGAAAACACTAGTGTTTTCTAAATCCGTTACCACATGGGGAAGTACTTGCCGATTTTATTGCAAATAGAATCTACTGGCAACACTAAATGCGATAATATCGCCGCTGTCACCGGGTCAGATAAGTTTGTGGCACTATACATATGTAAATTCTAGAAATTTTTCAGGTGATGTCATTTCACCTAAATCGTTAACTTGGCATACATAGATAACGTTTCTTTTTTAAAAGTATAATATTAACTTGAGGAAAAAGTACTGGATATTGCCAGTAATGTCAAACGATTTGTAATAGTAGGCAACAAAACTATAAAAGGAATAAAAGTTTAAAAACTCAATCAAAAATGATGTTTCATAAAATCCGATTACGAAATAAAAATGATGTCGCAAGCGGGATTCGAACCCGCGCCTATTGGGATTCCGGCCCAATCGTGCTGCCACTACACTACCGCGACTAATTGTAGGACATGCAAATTTCATTTCGTATTGTATTTACGTCTTAAGGTGACGGTATGCTATCTACCCGACAATGTTTCCACATTGTTATAGGCTTAATACTTCAAACTTTACAGTTAGAATTGTATTAAACGATGACACAACCTTGTTATTTAAATTACTGAAAAATTTAGCATTTAATATGCTTAATTATTTATAAAATCCGATTACGAAATAAAAATGATGTCGCAAGCGGGATTCGAACCCGCGCCTATTGGGATTCCGGCCCAATCGTGCTGCCACTACACTACCGCGACTAATTGTAGGACATGCAAATTTCATTTCGTATTGTATTTACGTCTTAAGGTGACGGTATGCTATCTACCCGACAATGTTTCCACATTGTTATAGGCTTAATACTTCAAACTTTACAGTTAGAATTGTATTAAACGATGACACAACCTTGTTATTTAAATTACTGAAAAATTTAGCATTTAATATGCTTAATTATTTATAAAATCCGATTACGAAATAAAAATGATGTCGCAAGCGGGATTCGAACCCGCGCCTATTGGGATTCCGGCCCAATCGTGCTGCCACTACACTACCGCGACTAATTGTAGGACATGCAAATTTCATTTCGTATTGTATTTACGTCTTAAGGTGACGGTATGCTATCTACCCGACAATGTTTCCACATTGTTATAGGCTTAATACTTCAAACTTTACAGTTAGAATTGTATTAAACGATGACACAACCTTGTTATTTAAATTACTGAAAAATTTAGCATTTAATATGCTTAATTATTTATAAAATCCGATTACGAAATAAAAATGATGTCGCAAGCGGGATTCGAACCCGCGCCTATTGGGATTCCGGCCCAATCGTGCTGTCACTACACTACCGCGACTAATTGTAGGACATGCAAATTTCATTTCGTATTGTATTTACGTCTTAAGGTGACGGTATGCTATCTACCCGACAATGTTTCCACATTGTTATAGGCTTAATACTTCAAACTTTACAGTTAGAATTGTATTAAACGATGACACAACCTTGTTATTTAAATTACTGAAAAATTTTTAGCATTTAATATGCTTAATTATTTATAAAATCCGATTACGAAATAAAAATGATGTCGCAAGCGGGATTCGAACCCGCGCCTATTGGGATTCCGGCCCAATCGTGCTGCCACTACACTACCGCGACTAATTGTAGGACATGCAAATTTCATTTCGTATTGTATTTACGTCTTAAGGTGACGGTATGCTATCTACCCGACAATGTTTCCACATTGTTATAGGCTTAATACTTCAAACTTTACAGTTAGAATTGTATTAAACGATGACACAACCTTGTTATTTAAATTACTGAAAAATTTAGCATTTAATATGCTTAATTATTTATAAAATCCGATTACGAAATAAAAATGATGTCGCAAGCGGGATTCGAACCCGCGCCTATTGGGATTCCGGCCCAATCGTGCTGCCACTACACTACCGCGACTAATTGTAGGACATGCAAATTTCATTTCGTATTGTATTTACGTCTTAAGGTGACGGTATGCTATCTACCCGACAATGTTTCCACATTGTTATAGGCTTAATACTTCAAACTTTACAGTTAGAATTGTATTAAACGATGACACAACCTTGTTATTTAAATTACTGAAAAATTTAGCATTTAATATGCTTAATTATTTATAAAATCCGATTACGAAATAAAAATGATGTCGCAAGCGGGATTCGAACTCGCGCCTATTGGGATTCCGGCCCAATCGTGCTGCCACTACACTACCGCGACTAATTGTAGGACATGCAAATTTCATTTCGTATTGTATTTACGTCTTAAGGTGACGGTATGCTATCTACCCGACAATGTTTCCACATTGTTATAGGCTTAATACTTCAAACTTTACAGTTAGAATTGTATTAAACGATGACACAACCTTGTTATTTAAATTACTGAAAAATTTAGCATTTAATATGCTTAATTATTTATAAAATCCGATTACGAAATAAAAATGATGTCGCAAGCGGGATTCGAACCCGCGCCTATTGGGATTCCGGCCCAATCGTGCTGCCACTACACTACCGCGACTAATTGTAGGACATGCAAATTTCATTTCGTATTGTATTTACGTCTTAAGGTGACGGTATGCTATCTACCCGACAATGTTTCCACATTGTTATAGGCTTAATACTTCAAACTTTACAGTTAGAATTGTATTAAACGATGACACAACCTTGTTATTTAAATTACTGAAAAATTTAGCATTTAATATGCTTAATTATTTATAAAATCCGATTACGAAATAAAAATGATGTCGCAAGCGGGATTCGAACTCGCGCCTATTGGGATTCCGGCCCAATCGTGCTGCCACTACACTACCGCGACTAATTGTAGGACATGCAAATTTCATTTCGTATTGTATTTACGTCTTAAGGTGACGGTATGCTATCTACCCGACAATGTTTCCACATTGTTATAGGCTTAATACTTCAAACTTTACAGTTAGAATTGTATTAAACGATGACACAACCTTGTTATTTAAATTACTGAAAAATTTAGCATTTAATATGCTTAATTATTTATAAAATCCGATTACGAAATAAAAATGATGTCGCAAGCGGGATTCGAACCCGCGCCTATTGGGATTCCGGCCCAATCGTGCTGCCACTACACTACCGCGACTAATTGTAGGACATGCAAATTTCATTTCGTATTGTATTTACGTCTTAAGGTGACGGTATGCTATCTACCCGACAATGTTTCCACATTGTTATAGGCTTAATACTTCAAACTTTACAGTTAGAATTGTATTAAACGATGACACAACCTTGTTATTTAAATTACTGAAAAATTTAGCATTTAATATGCTTAATTATTTATAAAATCCGATTACGAAATAAAAATGATGTCGCAAGCGGGATTCGAACCCGCGGCTATTGGGATTCCGGCCCAATCGTGCTGCCACTACACTACCGCGACTAATTGTAGGACATGCAAATTTCATTTCGTATTGTATTTACGTCTTAAGGTGACGGTATGCTATCTACCCGACAATGTTTCCACATTGTTATAGGCTTAATACTTCAAACTTTACAGTTAGAATTGTATTAAACGATGACACAACCTTGTTATTTAAATTACTGAAAAATTTAGCATTTAATATGCTTAATTATTTATAAAATCCGATTACGAAATAAAAATGATGTCGCAAGCGGGATTCGAACCCGCGCCTATTGGGATTCCGGCCCAATCGTGCTGCCACTACACTACCGCGACTAATTGTAGGACATGCAAATTTCATTTCGTATTGTATTTACGTCTTAAGGTGACGGTATGCTATCTACCCGACAATGTTTCCACATTGTTATAGGCTTAATACTTCAAACTTTACAGTTAGAATTGTATTAAACGATGACACAACCTTGTTATTTAAATTACTGAAAAATTTAGCATTTAATATGCTTAATTATTTATAAAATCCGATTACGAAATAAAAATGATGTCGCAAGCGGGATTCGAACCCGCGCCTATTGGGATTCCGGCCCAATCGTGCTGCCACTACACTACCGCGACTAATTGTAGGACATGCAAATTTCATTTCGTATTGTATTTACGTCTTAAGGTGACGGTATGCTATCTACCCGACAATGTTTCCACATTGTTATAGGCTTAATACTTCAAACTTTACAGTTAGAATTGTATTAAACGATGACACAACCTTGTTATTTAAATTACTGAAAAATTTTGCATTTAATATGCTTTGAAAAATTTAGCATATTAAATGCTAAATTTTTCAGTAATTTAAATAACAAGGTTGTGTCATCGTTTAATACAATTCTAACTGTAAAGTTTGAAGTATTAAGCCTATAACAATGTGGAAACATTGTCGGGTAGATAGCATACCGTCACCTTAAGACGTAAATACAATACGAAATGAAATTTGCATGTCCTACAATTAGTCGCGGTAGTGTAGTGGCAGCACGATTGGGCCGGAATCCCAATAGGCGCGGGTTCGAATCCCGCTTGCGACATCATTTTTATTTCGTAATCGGATTTTATAAATAATTAAGCATATTAAATGCTAAATTTTTCAGTAATTTAAATGATGTTTCAATTAATAAAATTTAATAAATGGCAATTATCATTATCCCCATTTTTACAAGTAATAAACATATCACTATCCCCTTTATAAGTAATGTTGTTTGACTGAAACGAATATCTGCAAAATATATTTCATATCTGCTTCCCAAATATTTAACTATTTGTTATGTACTTTATGGACATTTCCAACTAACCTACTTAAAATGTTTCTTTTCTTAAAAAAAAATATTACATTGTTAACTAGGATACGTTTTCAGTTATTAAAATAATCTTAGTAATCATATGATTGAGCACTATTTATTTACGCTAGTATTTTCATTCTATGACATGACACATGACATTATTGGGTAGCACAGCACTATATACGGAACTACCAACTTAACAAATTATAATGTGTTCTCAGTTACAAAAATAAACTATTAACACAAATTATTTTTTGTTGGCTTGTAAATAAAAACGGTGTCAAGGAACATTACGATCATTGAACCTTTGAATCATTTCGAACACTAATGCCAATTTTCTAATATCTTCACGTAAGAATAAAATCTTCTATTTTCATTTGAACAACAGATTTTGGCAAAACGCCTATTAAATATCTAATCTAAGCGCTTAAGTGGCTATAAGTTTTATTTATGATCCATCCGTCGGCTTATCGTCATCCACAATTGGGCATAAGCCTCCTCACAAAGGTTTGTGTTATGTTTAGAAGTAGTTTCCCAGAATTTCTCCTCAGATGATTTCTTACCTAAAATTGTATCACTTTCATAGCACATGGCATCTATGACCGTGAATCTAATATTATCAACAAGGGATAGATTTAACACAGGTCTATGTCATCTGTGATGAATTATGGCACGGAAACGTGGTCCCTAACTGTAGGCCTTAACACAAAGCTCAAAGTCGCTCAGCGTGCTATGCTCGGGATTTCTCTGCGAGATAGAATCCGTAATACGGACGTCCGCTGAAGGCTATAACCGATATAGCACGCTGAAGTGGCAATGGGCAGGCTACATTGCTCAACGAACCGATAACTGTTGGGGAAAAAAGGTTCTCGAGTGACGACCACGTATCGGACGTCGCAGTGTTGGTCGCCCTCCACCAGGTGGACCGACGACCTGGTGAAGGTTGCAGGGAAGTCGTTGGATGCGGGCGGCACAATACCGCACTTTGTGGCAAAATATGAGGGAGGCCTACATCCAGCAAAGGATGACAAAAGGCTGAATGATATTATAACTATAATATTACAAACTAGTCTTTTTACCAGCCATCTTACTATGTTACATATATTATAAATATGAAAGTTTGTGAAGATATTTATTACTTGATCATGCATAAAAGTTAAACAGATTCTGATGAAAATTGGCACATAGATAGACCATTTCTTGGATTAAGACACTTTTTATTCTGGTAATGTGTTCCCTTGGGATAATAGTTCAACTTTGAGAAAGTTACTCTACGCGACAAAGCTGGGAATGAAATAAAATAATGTACCTACTTGGAATCTTATACAAACTTCTATACATTTACTAGCTATGTATATGTATACTTTTTCACAATAGTATGACCAGTAATAATCCATATGGTGACAGAGTAAGAATACAATTCACCACCCGTGGGTGATCATAAGAGACGGCTAAGGGATACAAAATTCATATAACATCTATGCAAGAGAAGGAAAACTTGAAACAAAACCTGTCTGAACAGCGTGGTATAGTAGGTGAATTTCCCTCCAATTGCGAAGAAGGCTCGATTCCAAAAGTGGGAGATATATGGGCTGAAATGATGCTCTATATATACGATAAAAAAATAAAACATTACAATAACATAAAAGTTTTATTATCATTTAATAAATTGCAATAAATTATTTATCTAATAGTCTGCGACATGTGAAGTGGAGTAAGCATAAGTTCGAAAGCCGCGTCTTTTAAATTGGCACCTCGCAGATTGGCTTCTTGAAGATCACTACCAGACAGATCACAATACTGAAATTAAAATAAGCATAGTTTAGTTCAGTTTTTTAATAAGTTTGGCTCCATTGACGACCGATGATTCTGCCAATGTAAAAATGGACAGGGAAAATTAAAAAGAAAAGAAAATCTAGTATTTGTGACAGTTGATCAGTCTTCTAGCAATGGTGTCTCTTGGGTGGGCTGAAAAAGACGCCAGAAATTGTTAGTATATATTAGTACAAACAAAATAAATGCACAACATTATATCGCCTCTTCTCTTCAATAATGTGTTATCTTGAAAAATTTAATTTTAGAGGAAAGTTTTTCAAGTTTCAAAAAATAATTGATACACAAATAAAATCTAAATCTTTTAATTATTTATTTTTTCCATAATTAAATCATCTATGATTTAAATCAGATTTACGATAAAAAATATTTGTTGCGACACAATTATTATATTACATAGTATAATATAAAAAAAAATAATAAAAATATATAATTTAATTTTGTTTCGGGAGATAGATTTCTAAAGGACTTTAACAAATGGCGTGTGGACCAGTGTCAGCAAGTAAAGCAGGTTAACAAGACGAGGAATAGAGGCAAAATAAGCATATAAATTACTGAGAACTAGCATAATTATTATTTCTCAAAACTTATTTGCGAGCAAAACAGTCCATACATGACCTGAATTCGCTTTTATTGGAAGTCCGTTCTAATCATCTTACCAATAAGAATAGTGTGGGTGAGGATATATGATAACCAGATTGTGACTCGAATTATCGTAGTTAAGGGAGACATTCCCTACGCCATCTATTAGAAAATGATGCTATATTGTTCCGTTGCCATATTCTAAAATTTCAGTTAGAGTTGTATTAAGCGATAAAATGATCTAAATTACTGAGACTTTAGCATTTAATATGCGAGGTTATTTATAGAAACTAGGTTGAAGTCCCACGTGTGGTAATCATGTTTCGTTCGCAAATTATATACTTATTTGCATACACGCTCACATCAGCTTCGTCTATATGTAGTGGAATATTTGAGCTCAGTTTAATAAGAATTAGACGGAATTAAAATTTTTCTTACTAGTCAAGGAACTCTTCTGTGTGGTGACGGAGTAAGTACAATTTACCACCGTCTTGTCCGTGGGTGTCGTAAAAGACGGTTAAGGGAAACATTATGCCCATGACATCTATACAAGAGAAGGAAATCTCGAAATTTAACCCTTTACCAATCCGTCTTACCAGCGAGCTATAGTAGGTCAATTTCTCTGCCGTTGTAAAGGATTCTCGAGGTGGGACGTACTTATATGATGATGATGATAATGATGATGAAACAAGGAACGTGAATAACAAAATAATTTTAAAATCTTTCCATTATCTTTACTTTAACGTTCCCTACATTAGGATTAGAGTTTTGCAAAACTATTAAAATGGCTTCAAGTTTCGTCTCGTTATATTTCGTCACTACCTATCCCTGCCGGGTGTAATTTGCCTGCCTGTTGCCTTCCTTGAATAAGATTTTCTGGTTCTTTCCGGATTCGTACGCTGATCCCCCGTTAATCTTTCATCCATCCATCCATCAGCCCGTAAACGTCCACTGTTGGACATAGGCCTCCCCACGAAAATGCCATTCAACACGGTCCCGCGCCACCTGCATCCAGCGGTTTCCTGCGACCTTGATAATGTCGTCAGTCCACCTAGTGGAGGGTCGTCCTACGCGGCGCCGTCCGATTCGTGGTCTCCACTCGACGACCTTTCTTCCCCAACGGTTGTCGGTTCGTCGAGCGATGTGGCCTGCCCATTGCCACTTCAACGCGCTAATTCTTCGGGCTATATCAGTTACACCCGTTCTTCTACAGATTCCCGTATTTCGGATTCTATCACGTAGAGAAATACCGAGCATAGCCCTCTCCATAGCACGCTGAGCAACTTTGAGCCTTTTGATGAGGCCAACATTTAGAGACCAAGTTTCAGTTCCGTAAGTCATCGCTGGTAACACACACTGGTTATAAACCTTTGTTTTCAGACACTGCGGAATATTAGACGAGAAGATCCTCCAAGTTTCCCGAACGCTGCCCAGGTGAGTTGGATTCGACCTGACCTGACCTCTTTCTCGAAATTGGATCTACCTAATTGGACTGTTTGTCCTAGGTAAACATAGTGATCGACAACTTCGAGAATCGCATTCCCAACCAGAACCGGTACAGAAATGACATGGGCATTAGACATGACTTTCGTTTTGTCCATGTTCATTTGCAGCCCTACTAGTTGGGAGGCCTTGCTGAGGTCATTAAGCATGGTGCCAAGTTCCTCCAGGGATTCTGCCATGACTACGATATCATCTGCGAATCGAAGGTGAGGGATGTATTCGCCATTGAAGTTGATGCCGAGTCTGGTCCAGTCTAAGAGCTTGAAGACATCTTCCAGCGCAGTGGTGAACAGTTTCAGAGAGATAACGTCTCCCTATCTCACGCCTTTCTGTAGCTGGATCGGTTTTGTACTGTTATCCTGGATGCGGACCGACATAGTAGCATTTTTATACAAACACTTCAACACTTCGATATATCGATAGTCAATTTGGCACCTCTGAAGGGACTGCAGCACTGCCCAAGTTTCGACAGAATCAAAGGCTTTCTCATAGTCCGCAAACGCTAGACACAGAGGCCGATTATACTCCTCGGTCTTCTGTATAATCTGGCGTAGCGTGTGTATGTGGTCTATGGTACTATAACCTTTTCGGAAACCGGTTTGTTCGGGCGGCTGGAAGTCGTCTAGCTTGCGCGCGAGTCGGTTCATAATGACTCTTGAAAACAGTTTGTATACGTGGCTCAGGAGTGAGATGGGTCTGTAATTCTTTAAGAGCGTTTTAACGCCCTTCTTGAAAAATAGCACCACCACGCTCCTGGTCCACGACTCTGGAACGTCGCCCCCAAGATTGACAGCACATTAAACAGCTTCTGTAGGGCTTTTAAAACCGGCTTGCCGCCTGCCCTCATGAGCTCTGTGGTAATTCCGTCATCTCCCGGTGCCTTTCCGTTCTTTAACGGTTTCAGAGCCATTCTGATCTCGTACAAGCTGACGTCCGGGATTTCTTCAGTGTAGTGCCGAGTTAGCTTGGATCTGGGGTCTTGGACCAAGCCGACAACAGGATTTAAGGATGATTTGTACAACTGCCCATATAACCTTTCGACCTCTCCCAAGATCTCACTCTGTGATGAAATGACAGGACCGTTAGCGGTCTTCAGCTTGGTCATTTGGCTCTGCCCGATAGACAAATCTCGTGCGAACACTTTGGAGCCTCGATTTCGCTCTATCGCCTCTGCAATACGCAGTGTATTAAATCGGCGAAAGTCGCGTCGCATAGATTTGGAGATTTGTCTATTAAGCTGCCTAAGTTCGGACCAATCGGCTGGAGACTGTACCGTCATTTTCTTTCTCCTCTCCATGAGTTTGAGAGTCTGGTCAGAAAGCTTTTTTGTTCTAGTTGCGCGATGGGCCTTGAAGAATTGTGACCCGACCGCGTAGACAGTTTCCACGAACCTGTTGTTCATATCATTCGTCGATTCGCACTCTTCCAGGCATTGGAAGCGATTATGTAATTCGAGTTGAAAGCTATCGGGGTTCTGGTATTGGACAGCTGTAGGTCGGAGTATAGACTTCATCAAGCGAGACCGCTCGACTTTCGTACGAAGATTCAGTGTGCCTCGAACCATCCGGTGATCACTCCCAGTTTTAATCCTGCTGATCACAGACACATCATTGAATATTTGCCGTTTGTCCGTCAATATGAAGTCTTATCTCATTTTTAGTCGATCCATCAGGGCTAATCCAGGTCCACTTCCTTTGTGGCCGCTTCTTGAAGAAAGAATTCATCATAAAGAGGCCTTCCTTCTCCAAAAAGTTGGCCAGTTTTTGGCCCCTTTGGTTTCTCTGTCCAAATCCATATTGCACCACTCTCAACTCATCGTCTGTCCTTTTGCCTAGTTTTGCGTTGAAATCTCCCATAACTACCGTGAAGTGGGTTTTGGACGTGTGGATGGCTTTCGAGATGTCCTCGTATAAGGCCTCCACTACGTCGTCGGAGTATGTCGAGGTCGATGCGTAAACCTGTATGACTTTCAACGAATACTGTTTGGTAATTCTGAGTGTAAGGTACGCTACCCTTGTCGACACACTCTCAATCCTCTCCACGTTGTCTACGAGAGACTTACGAACGATAAACCCTACACCCCCTTGGGATGGGTGATCTCCCTCCCGGTAGAAGAGCAGGTTTCCAGACCGGAGGATTATCGCGCCCTCCCCCTCTCTTCGCACTTCTGATAATCCTACAATGTCCCATCGGATTTTGCTCAATTCCTCTTCCAGCTCGATGACCCTCTCGTCGGTCCTAAGTGTCCGAATGTTGTGTGTTACCAGGGCCAAGGGTCGATGTTTTTGCCGTGACTGGGGGCCGTCACTTTTGGTGCATACATTTATTTTTTGGGGGGAATAATGCCATAATCGCCACGCTTGGCAGGCGGATTGGCGATCGTGGTAGATGATATTAAGTTTCCCGGGAGATAGCCGCTGCCCACTCTCCCGGTGTAATCCTTAGCCGATTTTTACGACTCCCACGGGCAAGCAAGGGGTGACGCCACCTGTATTCTCTTCCCGTCGTCACACGGGTAGTTCGTTAATCTTTACAGTAGCGCAATTACAGGACATACCATCATCCGAACGAATGGTCTGGTTAAGATATACAATGCGAAAGTGGAAGGATGTAGGTACCGGGGGAGACCGAGACTAACCTATCTAGACCAGATTGGTCACGTACTGAAGGAAGGCGGAGTCAAGAGTCTCCGAAACCGGCAAGCGTGTATGAAGAGAATTATGAGTGTTGAGGAAGTGAGTGAAGTATGCAGGGATAGAGTTCTCTGGCACTCTGTTCTCTCTGCCTACCCTGCAAGGGATATGGCGTGATGATGTGTATGTACGTACCATCATCAGATGATACGGTACATACGGAAATGTAGTTGATCGTGTGATCAGCACGAGATTATTCAAATATATCATATAACCATACTGATACAAATGATTTAATGGTTGATACAAGGACCACTGAATTATAGTTAAAAAAAGAATACAAGATTCGCGGCTTTTTTTTTAGCAGCGAGCTATGATCTGCTTACATCTCTTTCGATCCGTCCTGGGCGACAGAAAGAACTGCGCGCGATCTCAAATAGGTACACTGCAAGTACCCCAAGACGTCGTACGAACGGGCCAAAGATTCACGCCCTAACGATCAATTATATTAAGAATAAATAACTTGATTACAGCGATTTCCTTAATGATAATTCTTGTAAGCATCCTACGCTTCTTCACAATGAATGTTTTTTTTTTGCATTCTGATCTTAAACAAATTAACAATTATTGTTTACTTTTTATTTGGGTCTTCTTATTATAGCGTGTTTCAGACATTGTTTATTCTAAAGAAACTTTTAGTTTATTATCTCATTAAGTTCTCAGTTTTGTTTTGACATTCTACTACTAATACCAGGTCACTATTATCAATGTTTATGTTGATCTATTTCTAGAAATTATGTTAGGAGTACACGGAAGAAAGTATTGCCGACAAGGCTAATGCTTAGTTAATGTTCTGTGCGACGATAGAAAATAATTGATCACAATTACTTTAGTGAAAGCGTCGGAAAACAACTAAAGAATGCAAGTAAATAATTATGCAATAGCAACAGACGGTGCTATTACAACCAATCTAACCCAGGTCCCATTTTTTTTTGGCGGCGGGCTACGGAAATTTACTCCCCGCTAATCCGTCCAGGGCGACTGGAAAAGCGGTGCACGACCTCGTAGACCCGCCCTATAGTCCCCTATAATGGTCAGAAAAAGAAGACGTCATCATCATTATCTAGCTCTTCCATTTACATCCCAATTACTTGGGGTCACCCCAATATGACCTATGTTTACATTGTACAAATTACAAAAGTTTTGGCAATAACTTTATAACCAGCCTGACTTCCATCTTGGGAATGTTATTGTTGACTAAACAGCATCGGATGGAGTTGGCCTTAGTTATGTTTTACGAAACCTCCGAATTATTCGTGGGTTGGTAGTATTCGTACCCGCCACCACTCAGCATCAGAAAAATAAAAGCATTGTTATAAAATCAGATGCATGAATATAATTTGCAATGAATATTATAAAAATACCTCTAAATCGGCTCCAGCTAGGACTGCAGCTCTGAGATCACAGTTTTGTAAGTTGGCATTCTTCAGGGTTGCCACACGTAAATTAACTCCAGCCATGTTGCTGCATTCTAAATTTGCACCTGCAAAAAAAGCAAAACTAGTTATAAAAATGTAAAATATTATGAAGAGTATAAGTATATTATGTTGAGTTTCCTACTCTTGCTGAGACGATAGCTGTTGTGGCGTTCAAGTATTACGTTACGCAATTTTTGATACTCCCCATGTAACGCGCCGTAACGTTTTTCTGTACCCCCTCCCTGAACGTTACGTAACACCCAAGTGACCGTTTTTAAACGTCTTTGCGGCAATAATAAATAAAAAAAAGAGCTTCCAAACTCGCAATACATGTGTATATTGTTTATTCATCATCTAAAAAATAAAATTTGCTTGGCAACTTGGGAAATTCCCTAGTTTTTTATCTAATAAAATAACAATGTTACGTAACGCGTTGTTTGAACCCTCCTCCCGGCTATGTAACGCATTGTAACATTTTACAAGACCCCTCCTCCCCCCAAATTGCGTTACGTAATACTTGAACGCCCTCTAAATACCTAAATCAAATTTTACGATTCCACAAGAAAATGGTGATCACCATTGTATTCTTACTCCATCACCACATAGTTGAGATAATAAGGATATGTTGACGAAAAGATATATAATATATTACCTTTCAAGTTTACTCCTTCCATAACAGCTTTCGCACCAATTGGATCCTCCATATTACAACCTTTTAAAATGGCTCCTGCAATATAAATATTTACTGTCTTTAATTAAATCATATATCTATTAGTTGTGTGTGTTATAGTGCGAAAGTGGAAGGATGTAGGTACCGGGGGAGACCGAGACTCACCTACCTAGACCAGATTGGTCACGTACTGAATGAAGGAAGGTGGAGTCAAGAGTCTCTGAAACCGGCGAGCGTGTATGAAGAGAATTATGAATGTTGAGAAAGCGAGTGAAGTATGCAAGGATAGAGTTCTCTGGCACTCTGTTCTCTCTGCCTACCCTGCAAGGGATATGGCGTGATGATATGTATGTATCTATAAGTTATTCATATAATTTGCTAAATACGATATCCCCATGTGATGAGCAGCCTCCAGCAATTCAGATAGGAGTAAGAATGTTTCTTATTAATTGTACTTAATTATTTTTTTTTATTTTCTTTATGCTGCCTTCATTTTATCCCATATTTCATTATTTGTTGAGGTGTGCAGTTTGGAAAAGTGGGAGGTCTCCTTTCTTTTCGCGGATTACAAAATACTTCTCCGAGTTGTGAAATAGTCTACAAGCCATTTAGGCTTAATGAGTATCAGTATATTTTGTGAAATTATTCACAATCAATTGTGAGACATATAGGTGCAGTACATTTAAGATTCAAATACAAAATAGAAAGTATGAGTACTATTTCCTCCATTGCCAACTTACAGCTTAAATAGGCAAAGTTTTGTTAACTTTAACAATATCCTATACAATAAAGGAAAATGCTATTGAACTTGCTAATTAATAAATATATGCTCCCTTTAGATAATAATTAAAGACTACTAACCTTCCATGTTAGCACACATAGCTTTCACACCCAACAGCTGGGCACCTTCCAAGTTGGCGTGAGACAAATCAGCACGCTCAAGACAACAGTGTGAAAGATTAGCACCACTAAGGTTGCATCGAGACAAGCATGCATACTGAAATTAAATAATAATTATTTAATTATTAATATAGCTATATTATATTAAAAAAAAAACTATAACTAGCGTCAGAATTTTCTCTATACATGAAGCATAGTACCAGATTGTTGTTTTTTTTTAAATTAGAATTAATGATATGTTTAATGGTGAATTTAAAAACAAAAACCTCGAAACTCATACAACCATTTGAGAATTGCACAAATAATTCTCCTGCACAGCAATCAAATCTATGGTAATTAATACAGAGGTAATGTGTACTTAAACAGATATGCCATGTAGAGACAAATCTAAACTAGGTCCATATTAAATTGCCAATTACATTGCAAAAAAAAAGAAATTTGAGTAATAAAATATACCATAGTACAAAAAAAAAACATATTAATAGCTTTTTATAAGATTAATCATAAGCTTCAAGCTGAATTCAAAAGTGGATAATGTCATTCAAATGTTTACCTTAAAATTAATATACCTAAGGTCCAGCCTATTCAAGTCAGCACCTGACAGATCAACTCCTTGGAATCTTAACTCCAGTGACGTAGAAGTTCTAGTTAAGGACCTTACAACATCCATTCGAGTTAACGCTTGGTTAGAACCACTGCTGTGGCGGTATTCATTTACTAATTGGTTTAATTGAGACGTCATTGAATCAATACCTGAAAAATCAAAATCTGAGTATTAATATCACAAATCCCAACAATTGCTTTCCAAGCCTTAATTTTGCAAATAACATGTACTTTGGAATTAAATCAGTACTCTAGTCTAACCATATTTGGCTGAAATTTCTAAGATTAAAATAATTGAGAAGATATTTAAGACTCAAGATACCTGCTTAAGACAGCAAAACTATGAAAATTTCACATTTCATAAGCAATTAACCACACAAAACAGGACTTAATGTATACCTTTTAGTATAAGTGTGAAAGTTTAAATGTGACAGTAATCATTGTTTATACACTTAATAATTTTAGAATTAGTTACCTATGATTAAATGTTCTTAAAAAATACTCTAAGGCTATGTAGAATAATATAAAAGGAACACACTGCCAGGTTTCTATTATGTTTTGATTATTTCAATTATTGTTAAGTCTAACTTAACTCTCCATATTAAAATAAAAGACAAAGGGATGAAAGATATATGTTACAGTCAAAACTAGAAGAGGCTAGTAGCATTTAGTTCAGGTATACCATTTCATCATGATCATTTCAGCTCATATATGTCCCACTGCTGGGCTCAAGCCTCCTCCACAAAACGAGGAAAATTGACCTACTATACCTACCTATGCATGGTTTTCTTTCATATTATATCCTTCTCCTGCATAGATGGTATTGCCTTCTCCTGCATAGATGGTATTGCCTTCTCCTGCATAGATGTTATATGCATTATATATCGTCTTTTATGATCACCTACAGGCAAGACAGGGGTGGGAATTGTATTCTTGCTGCGTCACCACATGGATATTTTTAAGATATCATTCCACATTACAAATAATGCAATAAATTATATCTCATCTAAAAATAAATTAGAGCTTACCATAGAATACTGCTTCTTCCATCACCCCTATAGGGTTAACATTCTTATCTATAATTACATTGCCATGTCTTAAATAATTTAATATAGGTTCGAAATACTCTGGACTTCTGTCAATCATGTATGCCCCAGTAGAATCTCTAGCACTCGGATTCATTAAGTACACGTTATTATCATAAGCGAACATTCTTGCAAGCATAGACAAGGGTTCTTTTGCTAAAAGGGTTGCCCTAGACGTGGTGAAGTGCTTGCCTCCTACATTTAGTGTTATCCAGTCAGTAATAGCTTTATTTTTATTAGAGGAACTTCCAGGACTTATATTGAGATCTTGTGTTGATTCCACAGTTTCATTACTACTAGCCTCGTCTTCAACCTCGAAATATACAGTGTCACCGTCTCTAATTACTTCCAGTTCTTCAATTTCACAGTCATTTGAATATAACTTAAAGTTTGATGAAGTTAATTGAAAACGTTTTGATATCTTCGCCTTCAGTCCTTCATACGTGTTTTCCATGGCCATAATTTTTCCATTTTTATGGTTTTTGTTTCTATAAACATAAATACGTTTCATATTTCGTTGATCTTCTTAAAATTTTAAGACTATTTCTTACTTTTGCTTCTTTTTCTAAAACAAAATCAATACAGAGATCATAACCAGCAAAATGACAAATGAAATGTATAAATGTATGCTCTGTATCGAATAGTGTTGGAAATCTTAGATCGATTAATCAAAGAATCGATTTTTGGGTGTAAAAAAACATCGATTTTTTAATCAATATGAAGCCCTGAATTGATCTGGTGAATCCATATTTCACCCTAGAAAATCGACTTTCGATTTTTTCTGTTTTGATAAAACTTGGGGGTCATAGTCCGGAGCGTGCTCGTCGCGTCCCCTGCCAGTCTAATTAGACTGCTAATCCGGCTCGATATGCGTACCGCAGTGCGGGTTAGGGCGTCCCCCGGAGGCGACGCGTACCGACCCGCCCCCGTCGGTACGAACTTCAGCAGTTGCGGCGATGGGGGCCGCCACCCATCACGCCTTGCCCAGTCAGGCGAGTCGAGGAGAGTAGAGTGTCGGGTGGGCACGTGGAATGTAAGAGGTTGTGTGGAAGGTAAGTTGCACGAGCTAATATCCGTCATGGCGGACAAACAGCTAGACGTGCTCTGTGTAACAGAGACCAAGCGAAGGGGCAGCGACGCCTGCGATCTTCCTGGTGGCGGGATGGCTCTGTGGTCTGGTGTAACACAGAGCGATCGAGCCAGCATGGGGGTAGGAGTGCTGTTGTCCTCTCGCTTGGCCTCAGGTGTGAAGGATTACGGAATGTATGATCCCAGACTTCTTTGGGTCCGTATAAAACTAGGTGTCACCAAGGTATTCATGGCTGTAGCATATGTTCCCGTAGGATCCTCGGTGGCATCACACCTAGAGAAGTTTTGGGATAATGTTAGGGAAGTTCTGGATATGGCAGAAACCAGTGAACGCGTTTGCGTTTGTATGCGGAGATTTGAACGGATGGGTGGGGACCAAGCGTCTCCACTATGAGGACGTACTTGGTCCATTTGGTGATAAGAGAGTGAACGACGCAGGTAGGCTCATAGCGGATGTATGCATGGAGAAAAACCTTATTGTGTCAAACACATTTTTCCAACATAAGGACATCCATATGTATACATGGAGAAGGAATGAACAGAAAAGTATAATAGATTTAATTTTGGTAGACAGTCGCCTCCGAAGCAAAATATTGGACGCAAGAGCCTACAGGGGCCCGACAGTCGATACGGACCACTATCTCGTTATTGCGAGATTTAGTGGTCTGTTCAGAAAGTGGAGGCACTGGCAAGAGCGTGTCCACTTCGGAGGGCTTGAAAGAATAAAGGTTGAAAGGTTGCAAGAAGAATGTGTAAGAGAAAAGTATGCAGAGGGTGTCTGAGAACAGCTGACGATTGCAAGCCAGCCGCAATCGGACATTGAAGAATGCTGGAGAGTATTGAAAGAGAGTATGGTAGATACAGCGAAAGAAGTATGTGGAAGTTCAAAGAAGCATAAAAAAACAAATGGTGATGCATGGTGGGATGCGGAAGTGGCAGCTTCCGTAGAGCAAAAGAAGAAAGCGTGGCTGGACTATGTCTCTTCTTTGAATCTGAATGACAGTATGACTGAACAGAAGATAGAAATATATCGGCAATGTAAGAATGACACCAAGGCCTTAGTGAAAGAGAAGGAGACATTCTTACACAAACACAAGACGTGTTAAGCCGATGGAGTGAATATTTTGGCGATATGTATGCGGATGCTACGGTTGGCGCCGGTGTCGCATGTGGTTTAGTAGATTAACATTCGACAACGGCGTCCTCCGATGGCATCAGTATGGATGAAGTTGAATGGGCGATAAGAAGTTTGAAAAATGGTAAGGCAGCGGGCATTGATATGGTGTCTGCCGAGACGATCAAGCTTGGTGGCTCCTGTGTCTGGGAGGCGTTCCTGTTGCTCCTCAATTTATGTTGGAGCTTGGGAATGGTTCCCGGGGACTGGAATAGCGCAGTCATCGTGCCTTTGTTTAAAAACAAGGGTTACGTTATGACTGCGCAAATTACAGAGCCATAAGCTTGACTAGTTTGGCAGCAAAAGTTTATGTTAAATTATTGAAAGGAGAATGAGGATGGTGTCCGATGGTTTACTGTGTGAGACACAAGGAGGTTTCAGGAGTGGAAGGGGATGCATGGATCAAGTGTTCTCTCTGCGCAACATTGTGGAGAAGCATCTGGCTCTAGGTCAGAGGGTTTTCTGCAGTTTTGTGGATCTGGAGAGAGCATTTGACACGGTTGTACGAAAGGAACTTTGGGACATTTTACCGGAGTATGGTATTAACGGTAAACTGCTACAGGCTGTGCAGTCCAGTTACATTGGCTGTAGAGCCTGTGTGCGGCTGGATGATGGAATGTCGCCTTGGTTTGACGTCAATATCAGTGTTAAGCAGGGGTGCGTTCTGTCAGCCAGGCTGTTTATCATATATCTGGATAAATGTCTCCAAAGGTTGAACGATATGAATGTGGGAGTCCAGATGGGCGACTCAGTGGTCAGTGCTCTGCTTTATGCAGATGATGCAGTCCTGCTGGTACAGTCAGCGACTGACCTGCAGACTCTAGTCGACAATGACAGAAGATTGTAAGAAAAGGGGTCTACGCGTGAATGTGAACAAAACCAAAATAATGGTCTTTCAAAGAGATGAAGCCAGAACAGATGTAAGAGTAACAATAGGTAATGATGTACTAGAGCAAGTGGATGAATTTGTATACTTTGTATATCTTGGATGAGGAGTTAGCCGAGATGGAAGGTACACCACTGATATAGAGCGAAGAGTGAATGCGGGAAATACAGTGAACAGAGCATTGGGGCAACTTCTCGGCAGCCACCACCTCAGCCAGAAGGCACGTGTAGCAATACATAACGCAGTGCTTGTCCCAACATTACTGTATGGAAGCGAGAGTTGGGTATGCAGAAAAGAGTATGAAAGTAAAATTAATGCGGTCGAAATGCGATCTCTGAGGAAAATCTGTGGAGTTAGGCTGACCGACCGCATTCGCAACGACGACGTAAGAGAGCGAGTAGGTATGAAAGAGAGTATTGGTGTAAAGATGCGAAAGGGAATGCTCCGATGGTTCGGACATGTGGAAAGAATGCCGAACGAACGTCTGGTTAAGAAGATATACAATGCGTAAGTGGAAGGATGTAGGTGCCGGGGGAGACCGAGACTAACCTACCTAGACCAGATCGGTCATGTACTGAAGGAAGGTGGACTCAAGAGTCTCCGAAACCGGCGAGCGTGTATGAAGAGAATTATGAATGTTGAGGAAGCGAGTGAAGTATGCAAAGATAGAGTTCTCTGGCACTCTGTTCTCTCTGCCTACCCTGCAAGGGATATGGCGTGATGATATGTATGTATGTACTTCACATCGAGAATATGTGAATATATAGAGTAAAGGTGCCCGAACCCAAATGATAGCTAGACTTACGTGTACATGCTCTATAAGAGTTCATCACGACGAATTAATACCAACCAAGAGCTCCGTTGGTGTTGCTTTTGCTTATGCATCCACTCTATTCTTCATGTATTCAACACGAAGCCAGCGCAACAAGAAGCCAACGCCAGCGTATCAGGTGGCGCAGGCGTGCCATTTCATATCTGCTCATGATACCACCTTAGTCAAGGCCACGGCTAGACGAACTGGGATTAGTTCGTCACCCGCAGAGAGGCCGTCCATGTGAGGGCAACGCCCCTGCAGCAATATTTGGCGATTGAGAAAGGAATACAGAGGGGTAAGAGACCGCGCGCTACCCTATCGTCGCTCCGGGTGGAATGGACGGGGTTCGTCCAGACTAAGGCCGCCAAATAAATTGATAATTACACAATGATAATCATCTATCATTATGCTTCTATTGTTTTGTATAAGAAATACAAAATTCAAAGGAAATTTGAAAAAGATCTTTTAGATCTCGATTTTCTTATAAATCGATTATTTGGATGACAACTCGAATTGATTCATGAATCGATCTTTTTCAGAAAGAATCGCCATCCCTATCATCTAATTCTATAATAGACTTTCTTTTTGTTTCCGTTCGTCCGTTCGGATAGGCAAAGGGATCAAAGCCCATACAGCCAAATCTTATTTATTTTTTTCGCATATTATTTAACACTTCTTCATAATGTGTAACGTTAATAGTCATTCTCCGTCAGTAAGTCAAATCGTTATCATTAATCGGGCGCTGATAACTAAATCAATGATGTGTTTGGGAATTTTGGCTAAATATGAAAATACACGTAAACCGCTATTATACCATATTCACTACACTTCAGCACTTTAACTGTATCATATTCCATAAAATATGAGCAAAATTATTCAATACACACACACACACACACACACACTACAAAACACTAAAGAAATGAATATAATACAAGAGCGTAACATGACATTTCCATATTCGCGCCAAAAGCCTCCATAATAGACTATTATCTTCTTCTTCTTCTTCTTATGTATTGGCAATCAGCTACATATACTAGCTATTGGTGCCAGTGTCAAGTTATAAATATTTTTACGTTTTTAGTCTTTCAAGTCAGTCGTTGTCTAAGTCAAATTGTCACCATTAACAGTGCAATGGCCACACTGTTAATGGTATCTTGTGGGAATTTTGATGGAAAACGAAAACGTTGTAAAGCACTTTTATAATTATGATATTCACTACATCCCAGTATTGCCGCACATCACATTACATAAAATGCCATCAAAATTATCTAATATAACACGTTAAAACACTAAGATATCGAATATAATACAAGAGCACCACATGACGTTTTCAAATTCCCGTCAAAAGTCGACTATTATCTATTCGTATTATGACTGTATTCTGTCAAGAGTAGCTATTAATACGGAGTGACCACAGTTTATATTATTTTAACACAGGGACTATTTTAAATACCTTTTTTTTTGCGGTGGAGTATGGACGTGGTCGCGCTTCGCCAAATCGGTCCGGGGTGATAGAAGAGGCGGCGCGCAACCCCATAGATCCACCCTGCTAGCTCCTCTCTTCGCCGTGCGAGCGGGTCGCCGGTACCCGATGTTTGTCTTCGGTGGCCCGCCCGGCGGTTTACCCTCGCGGGTCCCTTTCGAGTCGACGTCCCGATAGCTTTCGCCGTCGGGGCGTCATCCTCACGCAGTGGCCTCTCTTCGTGTGACCGGACTATTCCCCGGTCCGATCACTCGTACTATTTTATATACCTACTACGTTAAAAACTTCAAATATAAACAATAAACAAATATGGTTTATAACATACATATATACACTAACGAAGCTTAGACGTAACCAGGTACCAAGATTGTCTCTCCTACAGAAAGAAATGCTTATTTTATATTATTAGTACGTCGAAATAACAAGGTTGTGTCATCGTTTAATACAATTCTAACTGTAAAGTTTGAAGTATTAAGCCTATACAATGTGTAAACATTGTCCGGTAGATGGCATACGTCAACCTGAAGACGTAAGATATAATATGAAGCGAAATTTGCATGTCCTAAAATAGTTCACGATGGTGTAAGTGGCAGCACGATTGGGCCAGATTCCCAATAGGTGTGGGTTCGAATCCCGCTTGTGACATCATTTTTCATTTCGTAATCGGGTATTTATAAATAATTAAGCATATTTAATGCTAAAAATTTCAGTAATTTGAATAACAAGGTTGTGTCATCGTTTAATACAATTCTAACTGTAAAGTTTGAAGTATTAAGCCTATACGATGTGTAAACATTGTCCGGTAGATGGCATACGTCACCTTGAAGACGTAAGATATAATATGAAGCGAAATTTGCATGTCCTAAAATTGTTCACGATGGTGTAAGTGGCAGCACGATTGGGCCGGATTCCCAATAGGTGCGGGTTCGAACCCCGCTTGTGACATCATTTATCGTTTCGTAATCGGGTATCCTCCAGGATTCCATAGACTTCTTTTCCTTATTCTATACTACAGCACAACGATAAGAGATGATTGCATGTAGAGTGGAGATGCGAATGTTGAGATGGATGTACGGCGTGACAAAAATGGACAAGATAAGGATCATTCCTTATATCGTGTATAATGGAGGCCATACACGCTAGGTTTTGCATGATGGTTTTAACTGTGCATGCATAACCGACAGGCATAACCGATTTTCATATTACACATACACGTTAGGGTTTGCATGCACAGTTTTGCCATTAAATCTCAGTTGAGCTACGAGACGGTGTGTGTAGGATGCCTACTTCTCAGTTGAATTACGTTGTACGACAATTAAAAACAAGGAACTGTGTCAGGCAAGCTCGCCCGACGCCACACACCCGCTCAAACATAACCGAGCGGCAAAAATATCAATTTTGATATTTGCTCGGTTGCATGTACATGCAAAGATAACGGTACAGTTTTATCACATACACGCTAGGGCTTGCCTGTCGGTTATGCATGCGCAGTTAAAACCATCATGCAAAACCTAGCGTGTATGGCCTCCATAAGGAAGAGTTTGAAAGTGGCGGCAGTGACGGATAAGATATGGAGTGAACGCTTGACCTGGCATGGACATGTTATGAGATTGGATGAATGTAATGTTGCAAGGAAAGTTTTAAGTATGAACGTTGAAGGCTTTAGGTGTAAAGGAAGACTAAAGAAAAGATGGATGGACTGCATGAAACTTGACTTGGATAGACAGAGAGTGACTACAGAGATGACGTCTACTAGGATTTTATGGAAGAAGAGGACATATTGCGCCGACGAGTAATTGGGATAAGAGCAGGATTGATGATGATGATACTACAACAACATATCATGTTGATAAAGATTATTTATATTATTCATATCAATAGGCAGAACGGTTATGACGAACAATCACTTAAAAGTCATTTTTATTTCTCGCGAGGACAGTTCTTTTTATTTTAGATGAAAGAAGTGTGCTTTTCTGTTCTTCTAACAACAAAACAAAATTTCACTCCCATTCTTAAAATGTCTAACAAAAATCAAAAATCAAACTAACGGATTTACAATAATCAAGTTGGAATTTATTAGATCACCTTGTCATTTACAATAGCTAATATGCAGCAATCTTAAAGTTTTATATATTTAATTGATTAATAGAAATCATATTTTATGTTTTTAGACCAGATTGGTCACGTACTAAGGAAGGTGGAGTCAAGAGTCTCCGAAACCGACGAGCGTGTATGAAGAGAATTATGAATGTTGAGGAAGCGAGTGAAGTATGCAAGGATAGAGTTCTCGGGCACTCTGTTCTCTCTGCCTACCCTGCAAGGGATATGGCGTGATGATATGTTTGTATGTAGGTATGTATATTTTATGTTAAAACTTATGGCAATGAAAATTACACATAGCAATATCCACTACTCTATTCTCAAAGTATTTTTTTTTTATTTTAATACTTACAGTTAAATATAAGGTCTGGGAAAAAGTTCGTGTCGTTTTTTCAGTGAAATTCGAGTTGTTCCCTTATGGCGCGTGGATGAATTTTTTTAAAATGAATATGTTCCATTATTATCAACAATGTTTCGCCATTTTTTTGGTAGATCCATGATCCCATCGGTGAAAAACTTCTGTGGTTTCTGGTTAAAGAACTGAATCAAGTAGTTTTCACAGGCTTCTTTTGAAACCAACTTAATTCCATTGAGAGAGTTCTGCAGAGATCGAAACAGATGATAGTCAGAGGGTGCTATATCCGGACTGTAAGGTGGGTGCATCAAAACTTCCCAACCAAACTCTCTCAATTTTTGACGGGTCATCAAAGAAGTGTGTGGTCGGGCGTTGTCATGATGGAAGACAACACCTTTCCTATTAATCAATTCAGGCCGTTTTCTTTCAATCGCTTGACGTCATCTCTCTAGTTGTGCACAGTAGAGTTGAGAATCATTCGTCTGACCAGTTGGAAGTAGCTCATGGTGGACGATTCCCCTCCAGTCCCACCATACACATAGCATCACTTTTTTTGGCGTCAATGTTGGCTTAGCGAACGCTTGTGACGGCTCACCATCCTTTACCCACGACCTTTTACGCTTCCGATTATCGTACGTAATCCATTTTTCATCTCCGGTTATTAAACGTTTCAGAAACGGCTCGATTTCATTCCGTTTCAGCAGCGCATCGCAGATGTTAATTCGGTCTATCATGTTTTTCGCACTCAACTCATGAGGAACCCATACGTCAAGCTTTTTTTTGTAACCAGCTTTGTGTAAATGTTTCAAAACAGTTTTGTGGTCAATGCCTAGCTCCATACCAATATCGACACTGCTGATATGCTTATCTTGTTGGACTTTTTCAAGAATTTCATCAGATTTTTCAGTGATTGGACGACCGCAGCGTGGCTCATCTTTCACATTGAAATTACCAGAACGAAAGCGAGCGAACCATTTCCGCGCAACAGATTTCGATAAAGTACCTTCACTGTACACAGCACAAATTTTATCACAAGCCTGCGCAGCATTCTTCCCCTTATCATAATAATATTGCAGAATATAGCGAAATTTCTCATTATTCTTCTGCATTTTCGAGTGCAAATAACTTTCTAACCACTGCAGCAATTACAATGTTTCTACGCTCAAACTAACGTTCGGAAGATCACCTAAAAAACGAGCCCTCAGTGGTGTCACTGTGACTTGTTGTTCTTTAGTTATCTGCAACCAATGTCATCTATCGAGAAAAACGCCACGAACTTTTTCCCAGACTTATATTTTGTCTACGACTTCGCATGTGGGTGAATTATATTTAAAATTAGAAGACTAGTATATGAGTACTCTTTAATCCAACATTTTTTATATACTCTTTTGTATAAACTTAAGTAAACTTATGTACGGGTTTCACTGTTTTAAGTGTAATTTAGGTATAATACAAATTATTACTACACGGGAGACCGAGACTAACCTACCTAGACCAGATCGGTCATGTACTGAAGGAAGGTGGAGTCAAGAGTCTCCGAAACCGGCGAGCATGTATGAAGAGAATTATGAATGTTGAGGAAGCGAGTGAAGTATGCAAACATAGAATTCTCTGGCACTCTGTTCTCTCTGCCTACCCTGCAAGGGATATGGCGTGATGATATGTATGTATGTATGTATTCCTTTCATTCAAAATATTAGTCATCGACTTTTAAACATATCGTTCATCTTTCAGTTTATTTATAATTTATTCAAATAGACATTGTCACGCTACCATAGCATCTAAAGCGCGAGTGGATATCAATCTATATCAATCGCTATAAACAGCCATTAAACTAAGGCAGTCATTGGAGTGGTCATGTAACGTTAACTTGAGCAGGTCACGCATTATTGTAAATTATTTTAGCCTTATTGGGAGGAGTCTACGTAAAATAATGGACGACCAAAGCCTGGTAGATACAATGGTGTTCTCTTAAAAACAATGTTTTTAAGGTTTTTTTTTTCAATGTTAATACCAGTTTATAATATCTTGGAAGTGATTTTTTTTTATGATACGGCTATTGAAATTCTGCATAGCTAACTTCATGTGTGACGAAACATTCTTTTCTCTTCGCGTACACAGATGCATCATACGCTTAAATACGCGGTACCGCAGTCGCTTAAGGCATTTATCTCGCGAATTTAAAAACTTCGAGTCTCACGCTCTTCTCGTTTTCATAATATTATATGAATAAATAAATAATAAATGAATACCTTATATTCAAATGTGATTCATCACCATCATCATCATCATAATCGCAGCTCATATAGGCTATATTAGGCTCGAGCCTCCTCCATAATGGGAAAGAAATTGACCTACTACATCACTCTGTCAGGCATGTACAACGATTTGTTTCGATTTTACCTTCTCTTGCATAGATGTTATGCGTTTTACATACCTTAGACGTCTCTAACGATCACCCACGGGTAAGATAGAGTGTGGTGAATTGTATTCTTACTCCATCACCATTAGGAAAATGTGAATGATTAAAATGTTTGCCTGCAATATAAAAAATATCGCTTTTGTAGCGCGTCTTTATGACACATTGTCTCCTTTTTTTTTATTTAAATTAACTACTAACAATGTCACCGCCTTGTAACGTCACATATATAAACTTGAATAATCTATTAATAGCTCTTTAATCACTGTTTTTATATTGATTGCTCACAAAAGGCAGATGGCCATCGTAAAATACGTCACCTTGTGATCTTTAGAGATATTTTGTTGACTGTCTAATGCGACGCCATGGACTCTATCCAATTTTAGGTTTTGTCTATTTTGTATTAGAGCTAAGTTTATCTATGCATATATTTATTGTTTAAGGAAATTAGAGCTTACTTTTTATATTTTAGGCGATAGCATGCCCTAAATGGCGCGATGAGGCGGAGACTTGCATAGCTTTTGATACATACGGAACCGATTCTCGTGAAAAATTATTCTTTGTGCCATATAAATTAATTGCTTAGTGGTGTCTTTTTAAAAAAGAAAAAGTAAATGATATCCTAATAATCATTTTTATTAACATCTCAGCTCATATATGTCCTACTGCTGGGCTCGAGTTTCTTCCATAAGAGTCGTTAGTCGTCTCTTACGATCACCCACGAGTAAGATAGGGGGTGGTGAGTTGTATTCTTACTCCGTCACCATACGGAAAACGTTTTTATTATACATTTATCTTATTCTGATATGTAAGTATCGGATCGGAGATATGGGGAGCCCCGTGTGGCATGTTGAATGATATTTGTCTATCGGGGAAAACTAAATAACTAAGCTGAAGACCGATGACGGTACTGTCATTTCATCAAAGAGATCTTGGAAGATGTGGACCTTGCCACGTCTTCCAAGCTTTATAGGAAATTCTAAGTATTTATCCCAGAACCTTATTGTCGGCTTGGTTCAGGACCCCAGATCTAAGCTAACTCGACACTACACCGATGAAATCCCAAACAGACAGCATGTACGAGATCAGAATGAAAACGAAAGAGAACGGAAACTCACCAGGAGATGACAGAATTAGCTGAGACCCCGAAAGCAGGCGCAAAGCCAGATTTGAACGCCCCAGAGAAACTATTTAATTCTGTTGGCATTATTTTTTTTTTAAAAATAGGTAGACATTTTATTTTTTTATTTTTAGCGACATTTTTGGAACTATCATCAAATTCTCGTTACTTAATCTATTATCTTATCTAGTTATACCCACTCTATTAGATTCGTTGATATGAATCATATGAGCTTTTACACGAGCGCCTTTCCACTGTCTATCACCTGGCTCCATCGACAGATCAGCTCGATAGTGCCAAATTATTGAAGCTATTGTCATTAAAAATACACCTATGTGCGTACATGTCAAGTTTTATACCAATATTACTATCAAAATATACTTCATCATCTCAGCTCATATATGTCCCACTGTTGGGCTCGAGCCTCCTCCATAGTAGGAGGGTAATTGACCTACTATACCACGCTGGTCAGATGTGTTGGTATAGGGTTTTGTTTCGAGTTTTTCTTCTCTCGCATAGATGTTATATGCGTTTTATATCTCTAAGTCGTCTCGTATGATCACCCACGGGTAAGATGGTAAGATAGGGGGGGTGGTGAATTGTATTCTTACTCCGTCACCACACGGAAAGAAATATATTTAAAGTAGGTCAAAATCGACTTGCAATTTTTTATAACATTGTTAATAGTTAATAGAAAAGCTATTCATTACCCCTTCTCTTGGCTATGGATCGTCTTGAAATAGGACTAAGATATATGATAGGTATGCATATAACATTGAAGCAAGATCTGCTGTGTGGTAGCGGCTGCGAATACTACCAATCCTTACTATGCTCGTGGATGTCGTAAAAGACGACTAAGAGCCTTATAACTGACCTGGGCCAACACACGCTGCCAACATCTGATACCGTTTGGTTAACAATTACATTCCCAAGGAGGGTTGACGTCTGGCAGGCGGCCGATCATAAAACTATTGTCAATATCTTTTACAATATGTACTGTGAAAGAAGAGTACATATTGTATCGACCCCAAGCAATTGGGATAAGAGTAGGAGAATGATGTTAATAGTTAATAGAAAAACTAATTCATTACCCCTTCGCGTGTTAAAATAATGTAATATGTTGGAATATATAATATTTGAATTAATGAAGGTTCTAATTTCATACATAACATGGTTTTCGTAGTTAAATACCTAAATCAAACTATGTCCGGGATGATGAAATATCAGACTAATCTACACCGCAAGATGTCCGCTGGCACAATTTAATTGTAATACCCATAAACTTGGCAGGGCACGTTAAGTTAACTAAGACGTGATTACTGTGATATCCTTCGTATGATGTAATAACTTTATAATAGTACCTACTTAATCATTTAAATGAATATATAGTTAAATATAATGTTTGAAGGTAATATTATTTTGAGTGTACCTATATTTCGAATTACTGTGTGGCGACAAAGTGTAAGTGTAAGAAAAATCCGTTTTGCTTTTTCTTGTTTTTTTTTATTGGTGGGCTATGGATGCGTCTCGCCCCGCTGAATCGGTCCGGGGTGACGGAAAGGCGGCGCGTGACTCCATAGACCCACCGTAAAACCTTCTCTCTTCGCCGTGCGAGCGGATCACCGGTACTCGATTTTAACTTCGGTGGCCTGCTTTTTCTTGTCTGTGGGTGGCGTAAAATACGATTAAGAGATTATAATATGCAGATAACGTATGTGAAAGAGAAGGAAAACTTTAAATAAAACTTTATACTAACCCAGCTTACTAGCATGTTATACTAGGTAAATCTCCTTTCTATAGTAAGAGGCTTGCGCCCAGCAGTGGGTTCATATCATCATAATTTGCTTGCCCTCTTTCCACGCTAAGTGCCGTCGGCACAACATGTTCTAGCCTTCCATACGTCAGCCGTCATATCTGCCCTCACCTACATCTTTCGTACACATATCCTCTTTCACGTAGTCCATCTATCTCTTTTTGGGTCTGCCACAATTCCTCCGTCTATGTACGAACATATTGATAACCCTGCTTGTCTCATGACTTTTATCCCTTCTGATTACATGTCCATACCAGTCCATGGCAGTGGACACATATATAAGCTAAATTGATGAGATAATGATATTCCAAATAGGTGACAAATCACTATTAATAACTTTCGGTTTGGTAACGGATACAATTCACCACTCCTTATTAAGATAAGGACCGTACTCCTTTTTTTTTTTTATTGGTGGACTATGGATGCGTCTCGCACCGCCAAATCGGTCCGGGGCGACGGAAAGGCGGCGCGCGACCCCATAGACCCACCGTAAAACTCCTCTCTCTTCGCCGTGCGAGCGGACCACCGGTACCCGATCTTTGTCTTCGGTGGTCAGGACCGTACTCCTGGGTGATTATAACAGACGAATAAGGGATATAAAAAGCATATAATATCTATGCAAGAGAAGGCAAACTCAAAACAAATCCCTGTACCAACACGTCTGACCAGCGTGGTATACCTAGTAACTAAATTTCCCTCCCATTACGGAGGAGGCTCGAGCCCAACAGTGGGACATAGGGATGATAATAAATAACTATATTGCCTAGTAAGTAACTCTTCCGTGTATTATATATATTATTAAAAAATATATTTAGGTGATAACGTCCGTTTTAATTAATGATACCTACATTTTAGATAACTCCTTTTTTTGTGTCACAGATTATGGTGTGGATACAACCCACTAGTACCGCGTGGCGACGGAAGGACGGCATGCGGCCCATAACCTACCGTGTCATCGCCTGGACTAACGAATTGTACCAATTCCTTGATATCGGTAACACATAAGAAAATTTAAATCAATTAATATTAATTGTTGACTGGTATAATAATTATATAAATAAAATGAAAAGCCCTTTATTTCTTCTGGCTGCACAAGATTGACAATTTAAAAAAAATAAATAAAAAGAAAACAGTGCACATCAAATCAATTAGGCAATAGAAATTGTTGACTATTACATGCACAGATATACTAAATAGGTAATTATTTTTTACTTAATTTAGTGTTACAAATAGTTTTTAGTAAGTAATTCACTCGAGTTAGGTATTCAATAAGGTAATAACTTTTCATTTCTAGTAATTAATTGCAATTAAATTTCTTCCAAATGTTTCAATAGCAATGTTGAGTGGTAGATATAACAAACATTATTAATTGCCTTATATCTTCCTCAATACAGGTGTCGAGGCAGGATGGGTTCAACATACAATAAGAAATTATCTCAAATCATTGAATTTTGCGCAACATGTTTTCTATTCTTAAAACATCTATAGCTTTTTTTTTTGATGTAAATTTGCTAGATTAGATAAAATTGCTAGATTTCAATAACTTTAACTCTATATATATATATCTATATATATAAATCTATATATATAAAAGAAAGTTGTGTTAGTTACAACACTTATAACTCGAGAACGGCTGCACCAATTTTTATGTTTTTGAGTTTGTTGTCGTCGGGAATAGGATATACGATATTAAAATATGATATTAATAAACAAAAAAAAAAAGAAAATTAAAAAAAACATCAATTCTAAACGTTCATTTGTTAATGATGTAACCATGGCAAATGACAGCACACGTCATTACGTGGTTTAATGGTTTGTTTGGAAAATACCGCGAAAAGTTAAAATTATAATTTGGAAAATCCAATAGTGCACGCCTCATAATTTTGATATTATTTAGCATTTACTATTAGTCAATGCTATAATATGCACGATAAATAATGCGCCTTAATTATTTCATTGAGCAAGATCTGGTAGTAATATTAAATAAAATTGCACTTTAAAAAAAAACCAAAAAAATATGCGTGCGTATAAAGTACGTACACATATCAGAAGTTACACTTTGGCTGACAACTCTCTCTCTCTTTCTCTATCCCCCCTCTCTCAGTCCCTCTCTCTCTCTCCCCTCCTCTCTATCTCTCTCTTCCTCCCCCCCCTCTCTCTCTCTCTCTCTCCCTCTCTCCCCCTCTCTATCTCTCGCCCCCCCTCTCTCTCCCTCCCTCTCTGCCTTTTTTTATTGCTTATGGTGGCAAACGAGCAAGCAGCACACCTGATGGTAAGTGTCACAGATGCAAATGGACTTTTTCTATACCAAGGGTATAACTAGGCCGTTGCCTACCATTACAATCCCCAAACCCACCCACTTGGGCTACCGGCTCTCTCGCTCACCGAACGAAGCGCAATAGCACATTGCTATTACTCAGACGTCGATCTTCTGCGAGAGTGTGTTATTACCCTGGAAGGACCATCCCGCGGCTGTAGACAGAGAACTGTCAAGAGCATGGTCCTGCCACTATTAAAAATCCTCTTTCCCTCTCTGCCTCTCGCCCCTCTCTCTCTGCCCCTCTATCTCTTCTCTCTACCTTCGTGCGCTTATAATCTCAGCTCATATATGTCCCACTATTGGGCTCGCGCCTCTACCATACTGGGAGGGAAATTGACCTACTATACCACGCTGGTCAGACATGTTAGTATAGGGTTTTGTTTCAAGTTTTCCCTCTCTTACAAAGATGTTATATGCGTTTTATATCCCTTACCTTAGTCGTCTCTTACGATCACCCACGATTAAGATAGGAGGTGGCGAATTGTATTCTTACTCCGTCACCACACGGATAACCCTCCCATGCGGTCTACACTTCATAATAAATATGACGCGTAACAGAAAAATGTTACAATATAAAATTTCTCCCATACGTCCATAAAAAAGTTTCACTTCAAAAAGTTAGAGAAACAAAAAAAAATGCAATTCTTTTAAGATACTGAAGTTAACGGACATGTGACAATTTTTCATTATTTTATTTATCATTTACTATTAGTCAATGCCATAAATGAAAAAGAAAAATAATTTCGTGCCATTCTCGACGCAGTACTAAACATATCTGTTCGTTTGCAATAGGCTGTATGGGATCTATTTCCTTTGCCTGTCCGAAGGGACGAACAAAAAAATGTAAACGAACCCAATTTTCATAAGGTATACGTACACATATGACTAAGCAGTTTAGTTTTTTATTAATTGCAATTAAACGACAAAGAATTACTAAACCATTTTCGAAATGAAACGCGTTGCGATAATGAAGCTTTTAAAAAAAGAAATATTTATTGATATATTATTTTTTACGGTCGTATTATTGCCAGATATGGAATATTTTATCCGACGTCTTCGAATATTTTTTTTAATCAACTATTTTCTTACTTTAAACAAAATAATTGCTTTTTAAAAATATCAAATACGTTTAAACGAATGTTTTTCTTGATATATGTATGATAATATTATCCTATAAGTGCAATGTGAGAAAAATACAATCATTTTTAGGTTGGAAAAGTGCTTGATTTTTCATATATCGAGAGTAGAGCAAGCGTGCAAAATTTGACCGGTCAGAGTTCGTTTTGTGCGAGTGTTACGAATTTTTACGAATATTGTTATAATAAAACATATTATGTCTATATTGTCATCAACAATGTCGCGACCAATAAAATCAAATCTTTCTCAACAAAACCGTAACGCAGTTAGAATTCGAAATATAACGAACGTAACCACAGCAGAAGAACAATTTATTGCACGGGAAGACCGGCGTGTTAATATGGCCCAGCTCCGTGCTTCTTAATCACAAGAGTAAAGCGAGGCAGGCCGTGCTGTTGACAATGCGAAAACGTTGAACAAATCCAAGAGATCAACAATTAGTTTATTTTTAACGCATATGAAGGAAAATGTCGTATAACACAAGGTAATTCTTCTTCTTCTTCGTCTTACTGGCACGTTATTAAAATACTTCATTATTTGAATTTATATATTATTCATATTTATTCTTGAGTCTCCTAATCTTATTCCAATTACTTGGGGTCGATATACTCTTCTTTCATAGTACATATTGTAAAAGTTGTTCGCAATAGTTTTATGACCGGCCGCCTACCAGACGTCAACCTTCCTTGGGAATGTAATTGTTGACCAAAGGGCATCAGATGGAGTTGGTTGAGGTCGTTATAAGGCTCTTAGTCGTCTTATACGACATCCACGACCAATGTAAGGGTTGGTAGTATTTGTAGCCGCTACCACACAGCTAAAAATAACTTGACAATTATAAATGAATCGAAATCTGCTTATCTCATTCATTAATTGTGAAGCGGAACGAAGTGTGCCGGGCCTGCTATTATATATATATATATATATATTTATATATATATATATATATATATATATATATATATATATATATATATATATATATATATATATATATATATATATAGAGATATATATATATATAGGGGGGCATAGTCCGGAGCGTGCTCGTTCGCGTCCCCTGCCAGTCTAATTAGACTGCTAATCCGGCTCGAAATGCGTACCGCAATGCGGGTTAGGGCGTCCCCCGGAGGCGACGCGTACCGACCCGCCCCCGTCGGTACGAACATCGGCAGTTGCGGCGATGGGGGCCGCCACCCATCACGCCTTGCCCAGTTAGGCGAGTCGAGGAGAACGGAGTGCCGGGTGGGCACGTGGAATGTAAGAGGTTGTGTGGAAGGTAAGTTGCACGAGCTGATATCCGTCATGGCGGACAAACAGCTAGACGTGCTCTGTGTAACAGAGACCAAGCGAAGGGGCAGCGACGCCTGCGATCTTCCTGGTGGCGGGATGGCTCTGTGGTCTGGTGTACCACAGAGCGATCGAGCCAGCATGGGGGTAGGAGTGCTGTTATCCTCTCGCTTGGCCTCAGGTGTGAAGGATTACGGAATGTATGATCCCAGACTTCTCTGGGTCCGTATAAAACTAGGTGTCACCAAGGTATTCATGGTTGTAGCATATGCTCCCGTAGGATCCTCGGTGGCATCAGACCTAGAGAAGTTTTGGGATAATGTTAGGGAAGTTCTGGATATGGCAGAAATCAGTGAACGCGTGATTGTATGCGGAGATTTGAACGGATGGGTGGGGACCAAGCGTCCCGACTATGAGGACGTACTTGGTCCATTTGGTGATAAGAGAGTGAACGACGCAGGTAGGCTCATAGCGGATGTATGCATGGAGAGAAACCTTATTGTGTCAAACACATTTTTCCAACATAAGGACATCCATATGTATACATGGAGAAGGAATGAACAGAAAAGCATAATAGATTTAATTTTGGTAGACAGTCGCCTCCGAAGCAAAATATTGGACGCAAGAGCCTACAGGGGCCCCACAGTCGACACGGACCACTATCTCGTTATTGCGAGATTTAGTGGTCTGTTCAGAAAGTGGAGGCACTGGCGAGAGCGTGTCCACTTTGGAGGGCTTGAAAGAATAAAGGTTGAAAGGTTGCAAGAAGAGTGTGTAAGAGAAAAGTATGCAGAGGGTGTCCGAGAACGGCTGACGATGGCAAGCCAGCCGCAATCGGACATTGAAGAATGCTGGAGAGTATTGAAAGAGAGTATGGTAGATACAGCGAAAGAAGTATGTGGAAGTTCAAAGAAGCATAGAAAAACAAATGGTGATGCATGGTGGGATGCGGAAGTGGCAGCTTCCGTAGAGCAAAAGAAGAAAGCGTGGCTGGACTATGTCTCTTCTTTGAATCTGAATGACAGTATGACTGAACAGAAGATAGAAATATATCGGCAATGTAAGAATGACACCAAGGCCTTAGTGAAAGAGAAACGTGATAGAGCAAGTATGAGTGCAGAAGATAGGCTGACTAAAAACTTCGAGGGTAACACCAAACTCTTTTGGAGGGAGGTGAAGAAGTCTCGGGGTGGTTGGTCAGCCTTCAGAATGAATAAAATAAGGTCTAAAGGTGGAGACATTCTTACACAAACACAAGACGTGTTAAGCCGATGGAGTGAATATTTTGGCGATATGTATGCGGATGCTACGGTTGGCGCCGGTGTTGGATGTGGTTTAGTAGATCAACATTCGACAACGGCGTCCTCCGATGGCATCAGTATGGATGAAGTTGAATGGGCGATAAGAAGTTTGAAAAATGGTAAGGCAGCGGGCATTGATATGGTGTCTGCCGAGATGATCAAGCTCGGTGGCTCTTGTGTCTGGGAGGCGTTCCTGTTGCTCCTCAATTTATGTTGGAGCTCGGGAATGGTTCCCAGGGACTGGAATAGCGCAGTCATCGTGCCTTTGTTTAAAAACAAGGGTTCACGTTATGACTGCGCAAATTACAGAGCCATAAGCTTGACCAGTTTGGCAGCAAAAGTGTATGGAAAAATTATTGAAAGGAGAATGAGGATGGTGTCCGATGGTTTACTGTGTGAGACACAAGGAGGTTTCAGGAGTGGAAGGGGATGCATGGATCAAGTGTTCTCTCTGCGCAACATTGTGGAGAAGCATCTGGCTCTAGGTCAGAGGGTTTTCTGCAGTTTTGTGGATCTGGAGAGAGCATTTGACACGGTTGTACGAAAGGAACTTTGGGACATTTTACCGGAGTATGGTATTAACGGTAAACTGCTACAGGCTGTGCAGTCCAGTTACATGGGCTGTAGAGCCTGTGTGCGGCTGGATGATGGAATGTCGCCTTGGTTTGACGTCAATATCGGCGTTAAGCAGGGGTGCGTTCTGTCAGCCAGGCTGTTTATCATATATCTGGATAAATGTCTCCAAAGGTTGAACGATATGAATGTGGGAGTCCAGATGGGCGACTCAGTGGTCACTGCTCTGCTTTATGCAGATGATGCAGTCCTGCTGGCACAGTCAGCGACTGACCTGCAGACCCTAGTCGACACAATGACAGAAGATTGTAAGAAAAGGGGTCTACGCGTGAATGTGAGCAAAACCAAAATAATGGTCTTTGAAAGAGATAAAACCAGAACAGATGTAAGAGTAACAATAGGTAATGATGTACTAGAGCAAGTGGATGAATTTGTATATCTTGGATGTGGATTTAGCCGAGATGGAAGGTACACCACTGATATAGAGCGAAGAGTGAATGCGGGAAATAGAGTGAACGGAGCGTTGGGGCAACTTTTCGGCAGCCACCACCTCAGCCAGAAGGCACGTGTAGCAATACATAACGCAGTGCTTGTCCCAACATTACTATATGGAAGCGAGAGTTGGGTATGCAGAAAAGAGTATGATAGTAAAATTAATGCGGTCGAAATGCGATCTCTGCGGAAAATCTGTGGAGTTAGGCTGACCGACCGCATTCGTAACGACGACGTAAGAGAGCGAGTAGGTATGAAAGAGGGTATTGGTGTAAAGATGCGGAAGGGAATGCTCCGATGGTTCGGACATGTGGAAAGAATGCCGAAAGAACGCCTGGTTAAGAAGATATACAATGCGAAAGTGGAAGGATGTAGGTACCGAGGGAGACCGAGACTAACCTACCTAGACCAGATCGGTCATGTACTGAAGGAAGGTGGAGTCAAGAGTCTCCGAAACCGGCGAGCGTGTATGAAGAGAATTATGAATGTTGAGGAAGCGAGCGAAGTATGCAGAGATAGAGATCTCTGGCACTCTGTTCTCTCTGCCTACCCTGCAAGGGATATGGCGTGATGATATGTATGTATGTATATATATATATATATCTCTCATGAACCTATGTTTTATATATTTTTTTAGATTTATATCTATTATCCTCTCAATAACATTATTGCTGTCCCATGTCATCACACGTTCATTTCACCAGAGACAATAGAATGTTATTTATAAAATTTGACATCGCATTTCCTATAATTACATGATATTTTAAAAAAGAAAACTTTCGTTTCTATTTCTTATTCTTCTTTTCATGTATTCGCAATCAACTTGTACGAGCTGAGGTCGCAGTTGGATGGACTGCGGATTAGTCCACCATCGCAGAGAGGCCGACCGAATGAAGATGACACCCCGACAACTATGTTTATTACCGGGGCATCAATGGTAATAATACTCGAAAAGGTAACCCACTGGGCCGGCCATGGATGTCAAGGAATCTGCCCCAGTAGTCGTCGCAATGGTGATGGGGAGGGAAATGGATGGGTTATGTGGCCGTACGCCACCATTCCGCTTGTGGCGAGCGCAATGTGAGTAGCGGCAGAGCGGTCCTGAAAACCTCAGAGAGTCGGTCAGGACCTCGTATCCAGCTCCCTTTGATTGGTTGGCTGGAATGTCAACCGAAGAGATACTGCAGGATTTTCAACTCTGGCTTATCTTAAACATTTGGTCAGGGAGGGCTAACCAGAACTATATCTTCGGGGGAGAAAGTTCAGAGTCACTTTCAATATCATAATTGAGGCAACCGTAATTGAGGAAACATCCGTTCGTCGGAAACAAATCTACCAGTGGCATTAGACAATATTATCATTGGCTTTAATATTAACAGATAAGTAATTACCCATCTTTAATAGATGGGTAATTACTTATCTGTTAATATTAAAAAGAATAGATACACATTCCAGACAAATTTAACGTATTCACATTCCAAAATATCTATATGTATATCGATGTCAATACTTCTGGCAGTTCGCCCGATGCATAAGAACTGGAGTTCAAAATTTACGTATTGTAAAAAGCTAATGAATAGTGATTCTAGTTTTAAAGTCACATAGTGGATATCTTGTTCTCATTATTGAAAATGGATGGATTTTATCAACACTCACAGGATCATTCTTATTATTTTTCTTCAGCCCACATACAACACAAAATTAGGCTTCTTCTAGAACTAGCAAGAAGCAGATCTTTGATAGGGCTTGCGTAGTTATTGTAACGGGTAATAATTTTCAAGACAGTTTTTTAAATTTAGTTCTATTGCAGCGATGTTAACTCTTTGCTTTTCTAACATACGCCATAGCGTTAGTAGTTTTTTTTTCTTTTCTTTGGCGGCAGGCTATAGAGTGGTCTCGCCCCGCTAAATCCGTCCGGTGCGGCAGAGGAAGCGGCGCACGACCCATTTGACCGTACTAAATGTACCTCACCACGCCGAGCGAGCGGGCCACCGGAACCCGGTCTTTGTTTTCGGTGGCTTGGCGTTACTAGTACAGTAAGATTCTATCCAATGAACACCTACAATATTGTTAATGTTCTTTTTTTAATGGTTATAAAATTATAATTTTTAACAAATAACATATCTAGATATGAAGTTAAATTACTATGTTAAAGCACAAATCTATAGGTGTAATAGCTTTTCAGTAAATTGTACCACAAAAATGCTCAGGTTGTGGGATAGTTTTAACGCTTGCGTGGCTCGCCTCGATGATAGGCAAATGTACCGTCTTACGTTGGTCAGTTTATTTGCAATAATTTTACCTAATTAATTATAGCACTTAATCATCCTTTACGCCAACTAAGTCAGAAGAAAAGATGGTGAATTTAATTTTTTATTATTATAAGTACTTGTAAATAGTAGCTGTTGTTCAAGCGTGCTTCTGATCAGATAACCATTGCCATTAGTTTTTGTTTTCAATAAAGGCATGACATCAAACATCATAAACTAGGCTACAATAAACCATGCATTTGATGGCATGACATATATTAGTATCGTCAAAAATGATGTGACGAAAATTCTTTAAGTAATTGACATATGTTTTATCGACACTTTTCTGTGTAACATGTATTAAATTTTCTCTCGGCACGATATGGATAGGGCTATATACAGTATTTCTATACGTGATAAAACTCTACGGAATACGGAAACCAGCAGACGGGTGTAACCGACATAGTCCGAAGAATTAGCACGTTGAAGTGGCAATGCCGAACGAACGTCTGGTTAAGAAGATATATAATGCGAAAGTGAAAGGATGTAGGTACCGGCGGAGACTGAGACTAACCTACCTAGACCAGATTGGTCACGTACTGAAGGAAGGTGGAGTCAAGAGTCTCCGAAACCGGTGAGCGTGTATGAAGAGAATTCTGAATGTTGAGGAAGCGAGTGAAGTAGACAAGGATGGAGTTCTCTGGCACTCCGTTCTCTCTGCCTACCCTGCAAGGGTCGTGGCGTGATGGTATGTTTGTAAGTGGCAATGCACAACTCACAACGCTCATCGAATTGACAAACGTTGAAAGAAAAGTTCTCAAATCGAATCAGAGGAAAGAGCATAGATCGACGCCCACAAGATGCTCCGATGACAAGATAAAAGTAGCAGGTAAAATGTAAGTTACAGAACCTGTTACCGATGGTGACTATTTACGGGCTGATGGATGCATGAATGCAAGATTGTCTATTTACTATTTCCTATTAAGTATAGATAGAGGTAGATTCTAACATATTTAGCAAAGTTAGTAGTAAAAAAATATTTCTAGCAATAAGTCTGACGGAGGATAGATAGAGCGACAGAATTTACTATATTAGCCAACATCGTTATTATTACAAATCAAATGGCTTTGTATTGCTGAAGATATTTTATGGTTGTGAGACCACTAAAAGAAATGGTTGTGAGCCGCAAGGCCGTCGTAAATTATTGCCGAACAATAGAAGCATGGGCTTCTATTCCAAAAAAAAAGACTGTCAAGTGCGAGTAACTCGCGCGCGAAGGGTTCCGTACCATAATATATAATTTTCGGAATTTTTCCTTTATATATGCTATAAATTGTTGCTTCATGCAAATTTAAATATTCTAGGTCGACTGGAAGTACCCTTTAGGTTTTGATTCCCTTGCGAGTAGTTGCGTGTTTGAAAATATGCGCCTTAAATTGCTGTCTCTTTTGATTGCGTTGACATAGAAGTTTGATTTTGTTACAGTTTAAAGGTCTTATAGATCTGAGTATTTGATATAAATTTCAATTTAATACCTCTACGCGTTCAAGGGGTTCAAGGGGTTCAAGGGGTCTTGACAGACAGACAGACAGATGGACAGACGGACGGACGGATGGACGGACGGACGGACGGACGGACGGACGGACAGACGGACGGACGGTCAGACGGAAGGACGGATGGACAGACGGACGGACGGACGGACAGACGGACGGACGGACAGACGGATTCTATAAGTGACGGATAGAACAAAGTAATTCTATAAGGGTTCCGTTTTTTCCTTTCGAGGTACGGAACCCTAAAGCAACTGGTTTCTTCTACTTACTTTTTAAACCTAAATAAGTGACATCGCAATTATCTAATGATAGGGTAAGATTGAATGTGACTAGCCATCGCTTTTCTGAAACACATTATATCGAGTGCAGTCTCCAAATCGTCTGCAAAGCGTAGCGAAAATTGTATTAACCATCCTGTGGAGAGGCCTATGTCCAAGAGTAGGTGTCGATAGGCTGCTGATAAAGTGATATCACACTAATTCAATACGACTGCCCGCCATTTCACTGTGGTAGATTACATTTTTCTTAATATGAGTATTTTATGAAAGAGTTTGAGGAGTGGAAAACGGCAAAGTTAGTGATATTACATTCAAAATGAGCACTACGCTAAGAAACCAGAGTACATTTTCTTTCCAACCTTCTTAAATAGTTATCAAATGAAAGAGATTGAATATTAGAATAGGTTTCAGTTAGTGTCAACGCACTAAACTCATTAGGGCCGCTATTATAATTTCTTTTCAAACCTATTAATATGGGTATTAAGTCAAAACAAGAGAAAACCTTTTAAGGTTAACATCTACAGAAAATCAGAAAATGAAATACGCTTTTATTTTGGTTATAGATTATATCTAACCCTTTCGTTCTTTTGTAACATAATAACAGCTTGTTTTCATTATTTTTATCATACTTTATTTTTCATTGTCTTTGACTTTATAAGGTACGATTATATATAAATAGAGAACAAATTAGATGTCCTAAAAGACAACATATAACTACATCTCAACGCATCTGACCTGTGTGGTATTTTGTGCCCACTAAATGAAGGTCTGAGTCCCGCAGTGCAAAGTATTTGGGCTGAGAGGAAACGAAAATGTATTAGAGAATGAAATATAATATAAAATAAGCAAAGACCCAATGCTTTTTTCATTGTCACGCAGTAGTTTTCTAAAATTTAGCTTACAGGATATCAAAACGCTGAATTTGAAGCTGTCTCCTATGACTATTATTACTACGACTATTATTTTATTGAGGTAGCATTCAATTAATGAAACTTGGCTATTAGCTGAACATACTGTTTCTCATAAGTGATGAAACAACTTATAGAAAGTTAAGCAAAGCCTCCTAACAAATTAAGAAAATGAAATTAACTAACAGACAGACTTTTCCATTTGCACGCTATGATGATCGCTAAGTGAGTCGTTGGCCTTTTTATATCTCTGAAGTGGATTGGTGGAAAACTTTTGTCGACTTTGTGCTGAAGTTAATCTTCCAACAAAATTCAAAAGATATTAAATATTCTTAATAAATACTTAGTTTGAATGGCTGTTTAAGAAATATTCCGTCAAGAGAACCAAATTAAATGATCTTTTTTAATATATTTTTTTTTGTTTTCAATTGCTCTCGAGTTGTTTCGTTACTTTTGACATTGAAAATGAGGCAACTCCATTATTTTGTTGAGGACCTTTTGTTTTTGATTATTTAAAGAATGAAAAATAATTGACTTATTTTCCGTTGTTTTTTTTATTAGATTTTAATAACGAGCTTGTTAAACTTAGTAATAAAACTTCGGAAATAACCAATTCAGACTACATGTTCATTTCCCGTAATATAATATAAATATGAACATTTATATTTAAAATTACTGAAAATATTTTATGTGATGTACCTACTGTTTCCAGCGGCGATACGCTCATGCCATAAGAACTACGGCCTACTTTCCGTGTTAGATTAACATTATAAATAATGAAACTACAGCACTATGCTGTAAATTTTTTTTTATTAAAACTTCTCTTCTGTAAGAATATTTTTAAAGACGATTTTTATTGGTCGCCTTATACGATAAATACATCAAAAATATTCCCAGATATTTTTTTTTTCTACATTAGTTGCGTACGAGTATCATGATCAATACTGGTAGTTTTCCAATTACAGAGCATTATGCGACTCAGTGGCACACAATGTCGAATTATGCTGATGCTTAATTGGAACGTGAATTAGTTTTTAAATGCACCAGCAGAGTGCGCTAAGCTAAAAAATAAAATTATCTCAGAGTTAGCAATAACCTAATTAATCTGTAAATAAAGTGGTATACATAATAATTGGTTGAAAACTATTTACGGTTATTATAAGTAATTTAGATTTTGATTATTTAATAAACAAAAGAATATTTCTGTAAAATAAATTTGTTTATAGATTCGAATTCTAAAATAAAATTGTATTCACATTTTAAATGTGGAATATAAAAAAAAGTCAATGTTTGTACCTTCATTCATAATTATATTTTTTTTTAACACAGGTTGAAAACTTTGATTATTTCCAAAAAACTACAACGAAACGAAAGCTTTAAAAATTTTTTCACTAATAAATAATATTACTAACGATAATATAAATAAAGCATTTCAATCAATATGTCAACTTAAAGAAAAAACACTTGTTAATTTTCAGTCATTAAGTTGGTATCGATTGCACGCATCAGACGAAAGCACTACTTTTAAGAGTGCTCGATTGTGCGAAGCGTTGCTGTAGTTGGAACATTCAACGTTAAGCATTATGCCGCATAATGCGCTCTAGTGCTGTAATTGGAAAACTACCACTAGCAGTAGTTAGCAAGATTAGCAGCATGCTATAATGAAGAAAATAGTATTCGAAGCGACTACTGTATATCTGACACGCTTGCTACCTTTATCTAAGTTATGTCAAGGTGAGGATTTTTTGTTCATTACTAAATGCATACCATCAGTTTTTTGAAATTTTAAATCATTTTTAAATTCTTTTTATTTCTGAATTGCTTCAATCGATTCCAAAAATATTCAATAGATGGCGCAATAATATCCAAATGTAGTATAATATTATTAGTTAAATACAGTAGAGCCGCTTAGGGCTATAAAAAGCTTATCAAGTGAAGCTGTTTGATAATATTTTTCTTTAAGCTTTACATCTCTAGCGATAATATATTTTTTTTAAAAGTTCAATCTAAATCTGTTTTTTTAGTTTTGATCCAATCACCCCTCAAATCGCCCGGGGCGGAGGAGATAGGAGTGTACGACTCTTCATTCTGGTGCACCTCTTTGCCGTTGTTTGAGCAGGCCACCGGTATACCTTTACCCGTGAACAATCGTTTGTGTACTGTTTTACATCCGTTACTCAAATATTACACCTACAGGTTGATGACGTATGATAGTTAGGTATCGCAAGGACTACAGTTTTAGTGATTTAATAATCTGATTCGATTACTACGCGAAACAAAAAAGTTGTGTGATCCATAACTTATTGTTTTGAGTCTGGGTGTTATTTTTGTTGGTTTAATTATGTATTTGTAAAGTCCCTAAGCATTATAAGGATTATTTCCTTAGTGCAGGGTGTTATCTTCTAAAATTAAAAAAAAAGCAACGTCGCCAGTGTGTCATTACTGTCCGATTAGTATATTTATACATTATAAGATATACAATGTGAAAGTGGAAGGATGTAGGTACCGGGGGAGACCGAGACTAACCTACCTAGACCAGATCGGTCATGTACTGAAGGAAGGTGGAGTCAAGAGTCTCCGAAACTGGCGAGCGTGTATGAAGAGAATTATGAATGTTGAGGAGCGAGTGAAGTATGCAATGATAGAGTTCTCTGGCACTCTGTTCTCTCTGCCTCCCCTGCAAGGGATATGGCGTGATGATATGTATGTATGTATAATTAATTGAAATTCGAAGCTAATGTATAATTCCACCAGGTGACAAAGTAAGAATAAAATGGTAACCGTTCCTTCATTCTTGTGGTTATCGTTAAAAATTTAATATAAATATTAACCCTCTGTAGCGTAGTGCAGATTGTAAGCAACAAACCGTTCAAACGACTCCAGATTTCTTAAAATTGTTTTTATTACTTAAACACGCACTCTTACCTATAGCCTACATTCCGAACTTACTAATTGGTACCAATAAAAACCACTAAATGGTGATATATGCAAAAAAATGAGATTTGTTTACCGACGGTTGAGATTTTCGAATGTTACTTGGTGATAAAAAAATTAGATGTAAGTTTCCAAAGTGTGCTTACACATAATGTGTGCGAGAAATGCGGCGTTGCGCTATGTTATACAAAAACTAAACATTGTATTAGAAACTTCCACCTTTCATTGCACTACTAATTACAATAGATTTTTTTTTTTATTGTTCTAAGTCATCATGAACTTAGTCTAAATTACCCCTGACTAGATCAGGGACCTAAATTAGTTCTGATAATTTATTAGCAGTTACAATAAAAGGTAGAAAAAATAGAAAGAATATATAGTAACATTATAAGTATTAAAATAAATTTAACAAGGAAATATGAAAAATAATTATGCTAAGAGAGAAGTAATAAAGTAGTTAAAATCTAAAAGAGAAAATTAATTAAATAGTATAATGTATATATAGTATGAATGTGTAATAGTGTAATTAAATGAAAAATAAATAATAAAATTAGTATAATGAAACTATTTATATATAGAAAAAACAAGTAGGTACTACTTGTTGATACTTATTATCAGGAAACTTAGTTGAAGAAACGAATTAACAATATCTATCTGGTTTTAGAAAAGGATAGTGCTAGTGACATAAGATTGTAATATAATAACATATTACAATAGATTGTAACCTCTTACTCTAGTGTTGCCTAAAAGCAACACTCCCTATTATTGTAATTTTCTTTACTAATAATAAAAAAAATGTAAAATCCAGAAATACGTGTATTTTATTTTCTTGTTATCGTATTATCCTAAAAATCAAATGAACCCCAGTTCATGAGTGATAGAGGGTTAAGCAGATAACTTCACTGCATGAAAAGAGAAACAGAATGTAAAATTGTATGTCAACTCGTTTTGCCAACGTGCTTTGGTAGGCTAATTTTCGTCATCTAGAGGAGGCTGAGCTCAAGAATAATATTATAAGTACCCAGAAGAAAAATACTATTATATTAATATAATAGATATCTAACTATAAGTAATGATAAAATGAATACGTAAACTACGAAAGGTAGAAAAGCATGGAGTCATTAATTTTTGCAAAATATCATGTCCCTCTTTCCATAGTATCTATTTAATGGGATTAAATTCAGATGTATTCGCTAAAATATTATTTATATTAGAAAATAATAATTATCATCATCATCATCTCAGCTCATATATGTCCCACTGTTGGGCTCGAGCCTCCTCCGTATTGGGAGGGAAATTGACCTACTATACGCTGGTCAGTCGTGTTGGTATAGGGTTTTATTTTGAGTTTGCCTTCTCTCGCATAGATGTTATATGCGTTTTCCTTAGTCCCTTAGTCTCTTATGATCACCCACGGGTAAGATAGGGGGTGGTGAATTGTATTTTTTCTCCGTCACCACACGGAAAGAATAATAATTATATATATTAAATAATAATTATGCTGTATTTAAGTATTCTAGTCAATTAAACGATAATAAAATTCAGTGATAGATCATGTAAATAAAACTTGGGTTTATATTAGGGATTAACTATTCCCAAGGAGGAGTGACGTCAGGCAGGCGGTCGATCATAAAACTACTGCCAATATCTTATGCAATATGTACGATGGAAGAGAAGTACATATTGCATTCAACCAAGTAATTGGGATAAAAGCAGGAAAATGATGATTTAGGAGTTACTTATGTAAAATATATTGACTTGTATAATTTTAAATAAGTATATTTATTACTAGGGACCATATTAGAAACCCAATTTCCAAATTTTCGATAATATGTTCTTATTTTAATTCCATGAAAACAAACTCAGGTGCGTTACACATCAAGTTCAGGGAACTCAATTGAATTGGCAATAATTAGTCTTGTGAGATAACCGGCGGATGCGAGCCGATGACATAGTGGGAAGCACTCGCTAACTTCAGTTTTATTTATAAAGTCAGTGCTCAGCCACGACTGAAATCAACGCACGTCTGCTGAAAATTCACGCCAACAAGCCAAAAAATTACTCATATCAATGTAACGCTGCGAACTATTTCGACGCCGGCGCTACGTGACTTTACCTAAGTTTTTGCGCGAAGTGTCTATAAGCGTGTTAACAAATCTGTGACAATGGAGACTTTAGAAATACCACCTAGTTACCCTCCTCCACCTCCTCCTAAAAGGCCAATAAGGCCTAAAATCACTCTCCAAATACCTGAAACTATAATTCCTATAACACCCAAAGGTGCTACTACAGGTACCTCAATTTATCGGAATTCACCAAGATTTTTTGGACCTGTACCAGGTACCCCAGGCTCCCACATATCAGATCCTCATAGCAATCCATATCTTATGCATCTATATCATAATAAGGCATCTGAATTCATGTTTAAACAGTTCGAAGGTTTCAAGGACTTTACAATGAATACAGCTAAAAGTGGTTTGAGTGCCGGTGAAAAGTCAGCTTTCTGGTTCTATAATAAGTTAAAACTATTATCAAGAAGATGGTTCACACATCTTTTCCTGAGTGTGTGCTTGGCACTGTATAGTTTTGTTGGAGCTACCATATTTGTGGCGTTAGAAGGTAAGTGATCATTTTATATAAAAAGTTTAAATTTATACAACTTGGATCAAATTCATTATAATAAAGTCATCTAAATAATTTTGATTTTTTTAAACTATTAGCTTGTTTTTTGGGATTAATCCCACCACACATTCCTACTGTTGTAACTCCTGTAAGCCAGGATCCATGTGTCTCCATAAATGATAAAGAGGTTTGACCCTCAGGCAGTCTCGGGATATGATTAGATATAATTATATCAGGTAAATATAACTTGAGAGAGTGAGTAGGTATGAAAGAGAGTATTGGTGTAAAGATGCGAAAGGAAATGCTCCAATGGTTCGGACATGTGGAAAGAATGCCGAACGAACGTCTGGTTAAGGAGATATACAATGCGAAAGTGGAAGGATGTAGGTACCGGGGGAGACCGAGACTAACCTACCTAGACCAGATCGGTCATGTACTGAAGGAAGGTGGGGTCAAGAGTCTCCGAAACCGGCGAGCGTGTATGAAGAGAATTATGAATGTTGAGGAAGCGAGTGAAGTATACAAGGATAGGGTTCTCTGGCACTCTGTTCTCTCTGCCTCCCCTGCAAGGGATATGGCGTGGTGATATGTATGTATGTATGTAAATATAACTTCTATGCTATGTTTTTTTTTTTAGATATTTCTTCATAAAAACATTATGATAGCTATCGTTATCCCAAAATGTTTCATAATTATTGTAATCAGTACTGATATCAACATTACTTGATCTATATTGTTCAAATCAGCGTTAAAGTGCCATTGTTATTTGATAAACTAGTACAATATTATAGATTCCATGTTAATTAGCAATAACACTGATATATGTATCATCTTCCGTGTGGTGACGGAGTAAGAACACAATTCACCACCCCCTATCTTACCCATGGGTGGTCGTAAGAGACGAGAGAGACTAAGGGATATATAATGCATATAACATCTATGCAAGAGATGGAAAACTCGAAATAAAACCCTACACCAATACGTTTGACTAGCGCGGTATAGTAGGTCAATTTCCCTTCCATTATGAAGGAAGCTCTAGCTTAACAGTGGGACATATATAAGCTGAGATGAATGAATGAAATATATCAATAGATCGAAGGTAAAATATAAATAGATCCACTTCGACATAAAAAAGTTTATATACGATATTTCATTTTAATTTTGTAATGTCAAATTTTTCGTTTTAACAACATCAACACTTAATGCAGGTAGCTTTTCCCCTTAATAAGAAAATTCAACTTATATGTATTACAAAAACGAAATGAGTGTAAGCACATGGTTTTATATTGACATTGCCTACTCTTGCAATGATATGATATTGACTGCACATATGACATAGTGGTTAAGATCGACCAAGTGTCAAGTATCGATTCGATTCCCACACAGGACAATACTTTATGCTATCCACAAATTATTGTCCTGAGTCTGAGTGTAATTTATATCGTTAATTATACGTCTGTAAAGTCATACATTTTTTTTTATTGTCTACGGTGACAAACGAGCAAACAGCACACCTGATAATAAGTAATGCTGTTGCACATGGACCCAGCGACACCAGGGGTACAGCCAGGCCACTGTCTACCGTGAAGGAAGAGCTCTTCTTAAACCTCGTTTGAAGAAGGACATGTCATACATACAAGGATTATTATCTTAATGTAGGGTGTATACCTATAAAAGAGGAAAATATGAATTTTCTGTGTAGTGAAGACATATTAAACTAAGAATATAAGACTAATATACGGACTAAGATTCCATAGTCATCATACAGTAAATATATATTACGTTATGTGTATTTATTTAGTCTGACCAGCGTGGTGAAATAGGTCAATCACCCTCCCTTTATGGGGGAAGTTTGAGCCCAACAGTGGGACATGTTTGGTCTGAAATCAATAATAAAATGAAGTATTTATTTTAGTTTGCAAGGCTAACTACAAAATAGTTATCGTCTAAGATCCGTAAACTTGAACCATTAATTAAAATTTTTAGTGATTTTTACCTAATACACCAAAAAATTTTAATTAATGGTTCTATTCCTACTAAATATATAATAATAGATAATAATAATTTATTTATTTCTCTATCACAAAGGTAATACAAATTATACACGCACAATATGTCTATGATAACATTTATTTCTTTGTGAGGGACTGGTGTCTGTAATAGGGAACCCTGTGTCCCAAATCACCAAGCATAATATAATTCGTCATATATAGCAAACAATTTATCCCATAAAAAATAAAACGTCTACTATTATTTATTAAATAAAAATCCTTCACTAGATCGAAGCATCGTTGAATCTGTCTTGATTTTAAGGTAGGTAGATTTTTTTACGGCTTCATACTTTCAGAAAACATCTTTAGTTAATGTATTTTTTTTTCTCTCACAAGAACGGATTGTGGGCAGATATTTATTTTATGAAGAAAACGTGAGGAGGATGAATAATAGCAATGTTCTCATATTCTAGCTAATCCTACATGGAACGTTCACGATCTAACTTTGATAAACCTCACAAAAATATTAAGGTTTATTAAACTAAGCTGTTCAGAAATTGTTAGTGAGATTTTACTTTGTTATCATGGATCATCTCATCTTTTAATTAAGTTTATTCTGTATTTAGAGAATATAAAAATCTAGTATACTTCTATAATTTTAGATTGGCCTTTATGACATCATCATACTCCTACTCTTATCCTAATTGCTTGGGGTCGATACAATATGTGTTCCTCTTTCATAGTACATATTGTAAAAGTTATTGGCAACAGTTTTATGACTGCCCAGACGTTAACCCTCCTTGGGAATGTAATTTTTGACCAGCGACATCAGATAGGGTCGGCCAGGTCGTTATAAGGCTCTTAGTCGTCTTTTACGACATCTACGAGCAGAGTAAGGGTTGGTAGTATTCGTCACCGCTACCACACAGATTGGCCTTTATGAGAAATATACAAAAATATTATCTATATCACATATAAATAACGTATAATCTATTAGGTCTATTTTTAGATTTTTAAGCGTATGTTATTTTGAATAAATAATCGTACATATTGCTGATCCGCAAGAAAAGTGATTCAATTTTAAAATTTTAATTTTCATTATATTTCACGGATAGTTATGTCTTGCAACAGGAAAAGCATCATAAATGTTCGTTACAGTCATGCTATTTAGCTTTGTCTTATCTTCGTCTTATATTGAACCCCTCGCGCTGGTTACGTCTTTGTATAATTGAAGAGGCTAATAAGTACTAAAGTCGTACATTTAACTACAAATAAAATAAAATAAAGCAATTCTTTGTAGAATATGAATATGTAGGAATGTTTGCTGCTATTTTAATACGATTTCTTAACCTAATATTTTCCAATAGATTTATATGTTTGCCTTTTAGTTCGTAAAAGTTTAATGAAACTAATTTATATTACTACTTCCTATTGACAGTAGAACTAAACAGTGGTTGTTGAATAACATACCGCAAATATGTTAGAATAATTTACAACTAAAATAAACTTTTAAGTAATAGATGGAACAGTGTCGAAAACCAATCAGACAGTAAACCTTTGGTTTCACATTTACGTTCATTAATCTTCATACTATACACCGTTTTACACTGTAGATTTATCACGAGACTAGGCATTTAAATACTTATAGATTTTTGATGCGGTTTGCTTGTAAAAGTGACAATTTTGTTGTTCTTGAATCGAGTATTTCTGTGTTATGAAAGGTGTGGCTTAAAATGATATTATTCTATGTGTTTACAAGATGACGCATTGAAATAATATTTTTATTTTAAAGAGTAATAAATATCTTCAAGCTTACATTATAAAAAATAGAATCTAAAATATGTTGATGCATTTTAAAATGGCATTAATATTATTTAACTGATGTTTTCTGAGTATTACGCAGAATATAACAGAATATATAATATATATACAATTATTTACTTCCTATATATGCTGTGTGGTAGCGGCTACGAATACTACCAAACCTTACTTTGCTCGTGGATGTCGTAAAAGACGACTAAGAGCTTTATATCAACCTGGGCCAATTCCACCTGATGCCGTTTGGTAAACAATTACATTTACAATCACAGGCAGGTGGCCAGTCAAAGCAAGTCAACTATTGCCAATAACTTTGGGATAAAAGCAGGTGAATGATGAATGATGATACAATTATTTACATACAGAAATTTAAAAAATTACCCCATATCTCATCATCATCAGTCTACTTTTGAGCATAGGCCTCCCCAAGAAGAGTGGATAATGTTTGTATGTATGTCACGTTTAACTGGTAAGTTAGTGATCCCAGTATCTAGTATCTTACATAATAGTATGAAAATTGACCTCCTGTACTATGCTGATCAGACGAGTAAACGTTAGACTTAGTTTAATTTAGAATCAGATTATACTAGAACAAATAAAAATAACGCAGATAGCTCTTGTTTGATAATACTGATTGCCATGTTAAAATACATCCATATAAAGTTGTATATCAGTTTCTTGTAGCAACCAATCTAACGCTCCATTAAGTTAATAGAATTGTTGAGTTTCCTTGTTCAAACTCCATTTAACTTCTTCAAACGTAAATATTGTCAGTTAAATTGGTTCTTCAGATTTGTTTTTGGAGCAGAATGATTAATTTTGTCAAACATCAAACACTAATTTGAAGGGTTGGGTAATTTATCAATCTGTCTATTAGTCTATCTCAGTTTATTGATACGCGTAGACCTTTCAAAAGGATATAATTATTATATAATGCCATATTTATTTTTATACTTTTATACCACTGGAATTCAACGCCTCACAATTTGATCGATAATAGAGTTTGATTTCGAGATTTCCTTTTGTTGTGAAAATATTATCAGTATATCATGTTCCTTAGTCGTATTTTATTTTATCTACGAGCAAAAATGTGTGTGGTGAATTATATTATTCGGTCATCATATCACAACTCCAACACAAAAGCATAACTTTCAACGAGTTTGAAAATACGTACGTACGTACATAATTTTTTAATTGGCATTACTAATAATTGTTGTTTTCAGGACATCCGTTGATTTGTTTTGGTTATTTTTAATTTAAATATTAAACAATTAAAAACTGAACTTATTTTTTTAATCATGCTGCCACTTATACCCCGTGAACGGTTGTAGTACATTCAATTCTCGCATCGTATTATATTTTCGTCTATTTTCGTCTTATTCACGGTGGTGTAAGTGGCAGTACGATTGGGACGGATTTCCAATAGGTGTGGATTCGAATCACACTTGTGACTATAATTTTTCGCTCGTAATCGGGTTTTTTTATAAATAATCAAGCATATTAAATGCTAAATTTCAGTAATTTTATTTTATTTAACTTTATTTTGTCGTAATTTATAAATATATATAAAAATTCTACTACAGGTATAATTTCTAGAAAATATTCATGCTATAATTTTAAACAATGTGGTACTTTACGAAAGCCACAGCTTTTGACGTTGCCGTTATTCTGACCGCGTAGTTTGAGCCGCCGGGTGTATCTGATTATTAAAATTATCTCAAAGAATTATACTAAGTTTTAGTAATAATTTTCATGACATTGAAATTTTACCTAGTATCATTTAGGTATAAATCGTATATAATTTTAAAATAAAAGCAATTACTATGTGTTGTTGTGTGTTGAAAGTAGTTTGCCCATAATATGACGATGGAGATGTAATTTATCACGGTTATGGGGCTTGCACGTTATCCCGATTAGTTCGACCATGGTGTGATCGGATTATAGTATTTATAAAACCCGATTACGAAATGAAAAATTATGTCACAAGCGGGATTCGAACCCGCGCCTATTGGGATTCCGGCCCAATCGTGCTGCCACTACACCACCGTGACTATTTGTAGGACATGCAAATTTCACTTCGTATCATATTTACGTCTTAAGGTGACGGTATGCTATCTACCCGACAATGTTTACACATTGTTATAGGCTTAATACTTAAAACTTTACAGTTAGAATTGTATTAAACGATGACACAACCTTGTTATTTAAATTACTGAAATTTAGCATTTAATATGCTTAATTATTTATAAAACCCGATTACGAATTGAAAAAATGATGTCACAAGCGCGATTCGAACCCGCGCCTATTCTAGTGGCAGCACGATTGGGCCGGAATCCCATCCCATCCCATCCCAGCATTTAATAATGCTAAATTTCAGTAATTTAAATAACAAGATTATAGTATGTCAAAGACAGGAGTTGCGTTTATTATTTACTATTAAAATTGTGAATAATATCTCCATTTATTCACGGGATCTTCCATAGGGAAGATGCCCGGTCCTTTGGGAGGCTTACATGAGGATATGGATCCAACACGCCGAGGACTTTGGAGAAATTTAATCTAAATATTGAGATGACATCTACCGGTGACATTCCACGTCTGCACATAACATACGTGGACTGCCAACGGTAAGTGTAAAACTATTGTGTGATTATGGTAGCTAATATCTGATTATGGGAGTGCGTGCTTAGTGGACTGATTCATTGAATAATATTATTGGAACGAAGTTCCTTATCGCGCGTTGTGAAAGGGGGCTAGACGGAAAAAATTCTTACGAAAAGTTGTCACGACACTTTTTGCTATAGTAAGCTATTGTAAGCTGTGCGGCGTCGCTCGTCGGCTCTCTTATAGAAAGCAAGCCAGATATTTTCATTTCTATTTCGCATTGAACAGTGTGGTGTCGCGACGATTTTTTTTATAGATAGAGTGATTCAAGAGGAAGGTTTATATGTATAATATATGCATAATGTACTAGAGAAACACTGATAATTTTAGAGGTTTCTAATGTGATGTCGTAAATAAACACATTATTTTGCGCTTACATTGCAAACGCTGGCTGAACCCTACGAAATAGATCAAAATAAAGTACTACAGTATTATACAGCTTAAAAAGGCCTATAAAAATGTCCGCGATGGTATATATCTATCTCTTAAGGATAACATACTATATCCATTTTAATACTTTAAAAAATGTTCTATTATAAAACGGTAATTGAAAAGCTATTTACACAAATACTGTATTAATCCTTATCATTTTAAATACATTAGTTGGCTTGAGCATTTCATGAAGATATTTTTTTTCCTTCAGACCATGCAAATTAAATCAATACCTTAAGAGATATAGCAAAATCAAAATAATGCGCAACGAAATTATTTTCGCCCGTGACCGGGCCGCGTGGCCGGCTCGCGTTCGAGCTCGGGGCCGAAAAGTTTTGGTAGTCTAGTGGAATTGTATATCCTATTATTAATATTATAAACGTGAAAGTTTGTAATAATGTATGGATGTGAACATGTTTGTTGCTCTTTCACGTAAAAACTACTGAATGGATTTTGATGAAATTTATAGTAATATAGCTTGCACATCAGAATAACACATAGGCTATAATTTATAAAGATATTTTGCAAATTGGCTAAAATATAACGATAAAAATCGCTTAAGGCAGAAAAAAATTATATAATTAAAATAGAACTTCGATCCATCCGGGTGTCCCCTGACACCTCCGGTTGTGTATCATTTCTATTATAAATTTTAATATATATAGTTAAAATTTGCAAAAATTTCTATAGCGCGATTTAGACTCTAATACATGTCCTCTTAGAATCCATTAACTTTGTTACAGCGCCATCTAGTAATAGATTATGATCCTATTTAAAAAAAAACTGAGTTACTCCCTAGTCGCGCCTAAAGAAGTTTTAAGTACTTCAAAAATATTATTATAACTTAAAAAAAATAAAATTTTATTACAATTCCTTCACTAATTAATCGAAAGGAACTTCGTTCCATCCGGGTGTTGACTTGACTTGACTTGACTTGACACCTCTCGTTTTTTTTATTAGTAATTTTTATTATTATCATATTGTTTATTATTGTTATTTTTGTTTTCCCTATGAAGGGAGACAGTGTCATAAACGCTACGCTTTACAACCACGTGACCGCAGTTAATGTATTTACTAAAGATCCTAGTACAGTACTACTACTCATATTTCTGGTGCCCTCAGTCAGTTTTTTATGTTCCACGGGAAGGTAACGGGTGATGACATAGTATATTTTCACCGAAGCAATAATATCTCTAGCTTGCTATCTTTTAGTTTGTTTCCCAAACCCACATGTAAATATTACATTATTATACTTTTCTAAACTAAAAATAAAAATATTCTATTATATCAATCATTTTACTATGATATATGCAATAATATAACTATAGAATTACGAAGTGCACCGACGATCTAATAAAAATAGGAAGCCATAGACTGCATACGATATAAGAGCACTTAATACGGCATTCACCTGGGAAGATTTCTGTAAGCTAACGGTTAGGGGAATATTTATTGAGTAGTATTTTGTAACATGAATTTTCCAGCAAAATTGGCCTTTCAAACATGCGCTGCACTTAATGCTTGACCATTTTTCTTATATTTTGATTCGCTGCGGGCTATATTCCGGGTACACCCCGCTAAATCCATCCGGGGCGATAGATGAAGCGGCGCGTTACGTAATAGATCTGCCCCCCAATGTACCTCTTGGCGCCGTGCGAGTGGGCCACCGGAACCTTACTTGACCCCATTTAATGCTTGATCTGAACTTTTTTCATAGTTTTAATTGCTTATGGTGGCAACCAATCAAGTGGTACACTTGATGCTAAGTGTTACTGTCGCCCAAGGATCTTTGTAATACTAGAGATATAGCTAACCAGCTATTAACCAATGAAAACCCTAAACTCACTTAGAAAGTTGGCTCTCTTGCTCAGCGAACATTGCGCATCAACACATTGCTGCTGCCCAGATGTCGATTTTCTGCGAGAGTGTGGTACTACCTCGGATGGAGCGACTCGCAGCTGTAGACAAAAAAATGTCAACAGTGTGGTTCTACTTAACTTTAAATAACAAATATTGTAAAGTTATTTCTTGATTGAAAAATGTCGAAACTAAATACTCAAAAATACTATACGATTTATAATAGCTGAATAATTGAACTTTTCAAAGTTCGTATTTCATAACTCCATTTAGCTTTCGAGATCGCATCTAAAGATCGTTCGTCAAAATTTATATTTGAATGGTTTATTTTTAGAGAAGATTGATTGATTTCGACCAATATCATCTATCAAATCACTGGTCGGGCATTTTAAATATTAATTATCACCGACCGATATTTCTCATTGTTTTGAAAACAAGCTTATTTTATTTCATTTAATTTCTCCATTCGGCAAACTTGTGGTTAATACAGAGTCATCATTCTCCTACTCGTATCCCAATTACTTGGTGTCGATACAATATGTACTCTTCTTTCATAGTACATATTGTAAAAGTTATTGGCATTAGTTTTATGACCGGCCGCCTGCCAGACATCAACCCTCCTTGGGAATGTAATTGTTGACCAAACGGCACCAAATGGAATTGGCCCAGGTCGTTATAAAGCTCTTAGTCGTCTTTTACGACATCTACGAGGAAAGTAAGGGTTGGTAGTATTCTTAGCCGCTACCACATAGCATTTAGTTAATACAGAGTATAGTAGAGATATTCAATTATTGAGGAGATCCATATTTGGAAAGTACACATGATGAATATAAAATAAAGCTAAGTGCATGTTACATAATTTAAAAGTTCTTACAAATGACAAATTAAGTAACAAAATATAAGATAATAATGATTTCTAATATTTACGTGTGTATTGAAGTTATTATGTAGTATGTGAAATAAAAATTGTCCGTGTGGTGACGGAGTAAGAATACAATTCACCACCCCCTATCTTACCCGTGGGTGATTGTAAGAGAGGATTAAGGGATAAAAAAAAACGGATATAACATCTATGTGAGAGATGGAAAACTCGAAACAAAACTCTATACCAACATGTTTGACCAGCGTTGTATAGTAGGTCAATTTCCCTTCCATTATGGAGGAGGCTCGAGCTCAATAGTAGAACATATATGAGCTGAGATGAGATGATGTGAAATAAAATTATCTTTACAGATTTTATCGCGCTTATATTTGATTAAAAATCTCTGTAATGACGACTGTTTGTTAGCTGTGAAACACACGTCGGAATGTAAGGATGGGTTTAATAAGGTCGCTGAAAATGTTCGAAATGTAGATCAAGTAGAATAAAAAATAAACGCTATAAAAGCCGTAAAAAAAGTTTTGTTACACAGGTATTAAAATTGTTTATTTATTAGATATCACTCTTGCTATGTGGTAGCAGCTACGAACACTACCAACCCTTACTTTGTTCATGGATGTCGTAAAAGACGATTAAGAGTTTTAGATCGTCCTGGGCCAGCTCCACCTGATGCCGTTTGGTTAACAATTACATTTCCAAGGAGGGTTGACGTAAGACAGGTGTCAGAGTATAAAACTATTGCCAATAACGTTTACAATATCTACGAGTACATACTGCGTTGACCACGAGTAATTGGGGTAAGAGCAGGAGAATGAATATTAGATATCACTCATATGTAAAATAAGTGCGTAGGTACTTGTATTTTTTTCACTTGGAAATGTTTTTTCTAAAACATTTTTTTGTACAATATTGGGTTAATGTTTTTGCTTAATTTTTTTTTACTCTATGTATGATATATGTACATGCAATCGACGTCTCGTATAAAACTAGAGATAAAATGTTGTTTTAAAATTTAAAAGGCGTGAAAACCTCACACACGTGTATTTTTTTTTAATAATATACTCGTACATTGAATAATTTTAATTTGATAAGTAGTTTGTAAGTAAATGTTTTATATTTGCTTGTCATTTGTAATGACTATATGGGCATGTACCTAATCTTATATTTTTAACCACCTACACCCATAAATGTACCTCATTTAAAGCCAATAAAGAATTCTATTCTATTCGCACTAAATATAATTGAGAAAGTCGTGTGGATAAGGGCAAAAGAGACGAAATGATTTGAACTATGAATTCAACGCTAAACAAATTTACTTACACTGAGAAATATTGGATAGATATGTGTAAAGCTTATTGAAACCAGGATAACGGAACAACTCGTTAACATAATTCTATATGTGAATAAACATAAATAAACACTAGTTCTATATATATATATATACAGTTTACTATTCAGTCAGGTATTATTATCCAGACAGCGATTGTATTTTTTAATATCTGGATGACCTAGCCTAGCTTGATATCGACTGCACAGATGGCGTAGTGGTTAAGATACCGACCTTCCGTGCCAGTGCCATGGGTTCGATTCCCACGCAGGACATTACTTTGTGCGATCCACAAAGTGTTGTTCTGAGTCTGGGTGTAATTTGTCTGCGTTAATTGCGCCGCCTCTTCCTTCACCCCGGACCGACTTGGCGGGGTGCGACGTCCATGGTCCACCGCAAAAAAAAAAAAAAAAAAAAAAAAAAAGGGGGGTGTCATTAAAAAAAAAAATATATTTACATAGTGCTGTGTGGTAGCGGCTACAAATACTACCAACACTTACTTTGCTTGTGGATGTTGTAAAAGCTTTATATATATGTATATGTCATGTCATATGTTTAAGACGAAATTTTAATTTCCTTTTAAATAAAGATTGAATGATTGATTTCTATGTATCCTTTCAACGAGAACCAAGAACTTTTTAACTCAAAGAAATACTTATTCAATAAGATCTTTGCGATTTGTCTTTTTTGTAATATACATATTTTGAAATAAACCAATACAAAAACAACAGAAATTATATAAAAAAGTCTTTAATTCATTGGCTATTGCACGCCTCATAAGCGAAGCGTTGAGGTCTTGCTCTACTCTCGACATATGAAAATCAAGCACTTTTCAAACATAAAAATGATTGTAATTTTCTCACATTGCACTTATAGGATAATATTACATACATATGACAAGAAAAAACATTCGTTTAAACGTATTTGATATTTTTAAAAAGCAATTATTTTGTTTAAAGTAAGAAAATAGTTGATTAAAAAAAATATTCGAGGACGTCGGATAAAATATTTTTGTATCTGGCAGGATTACGCCCGTAAAAATGAATGTATCGAAGTTTTTCTTTTATTAAAAGCTTCATAATCGCAACGCGCTGTGTCCTTTCGAAAATGGTTTGGTAATTCTTTGTCGTTTAATTGCAATTAATAAAAAACTAAACTGCTTAGTCTTCAGTGTATGTATACTTTATGAAAATTGGGGTCGTTTACATTTTTTTGTTCGTCCATTCGGACAGGTAAAGGAAATAAATCCCATTCAGCCTATACAGCTATGTTTAGCTCTACGTCGAGAATGGCACGAAATTTCAAAAGTATTTCTTTTCTTTCATTACACGCTTATATTTAGTGTCACCTGTCCCGTTGTCTGTAATCAAATTTTGCAAGTTAAATTTGATCCACTTCCTGGTTTCCGATTGAGCTGAAATTTAGCATACATATATAAATCGGATGACAATGCAATATTATTGTGACATACAGCTGATCTTATGATGGACCTGGAAGCTGGCCATAGGAACTCCGTAATTAAACAACGCAATCCTTTCGAGTTTGGGCTCATTTGATTTGTCTTGACGATTACTTTAATACTATATGATAACCAGCGTCTGACGATGGACCTGGAAGCGGGTCAAAGAAACTCCGTAATTAAACGACGCAACCCCATCGAGTTTGGGCTCATTTGATTCGTCTTGACGAGTACTTTGATACTATATGCTAACCAGGGTCTGACGATGGACCTGGAAGCTGGCCATAGGAACTCCGTAATTAAATGACGCAACCCCATCGAAATTGGGCTTGTTTGATTCGTCTTGGCGAGTACTTTGATACTATATGGAAACCAGGGTCTGACCATGGACCTGAAAGCTAGCCCATAGGAACTCCGTAATTAAACGACGCAACCTCATCAAGTTTAGACTCGTTTGATTTGTCTTGTCGAGTACTTTGAGACTATATGGTAACTAGGATCTGACGATAGACCTAGAAGCTGGCCATAGGAACTCCGTAATTAAACGACGCAAATCCATCGAAATTGGGCTAATTTGATTCGTCTTGGCGAGTGTTTTAATATTATATGGAAAATAGGGTCTGATCATGGACCTGGAAGCGGGCCATAGAAACTCCGTAATTAAACGACGCAACTCCATCGAATTTGGACTCGTTTGATTCGTCTTGACGAGTACTTTGATACTATATGCTAACCAGGGTCTGACGATGGACCTGGAAGCTGGCCATAGGAACTCTGTAATTAAATGACGCAACCCCATCGAAATTGGGCTTGTTTGATTCGTCTTGGCGAGTACTTTGATACTATATGGAAACCAGGGTCTGACCATGGACCTGGAAGCTAGCCCATAGGAACTACGTAATTAAACGACGCAACCTCATCAAGTTTAGACTCGTTTGATTTGTCTTGTCGAGTACTTTGAGACTATATGGTAACTAGGGTCTGACGATAGACCTAGAAGCTGGCCATAGGAACTCCGTAATTAAACAACGCAAATCCATCGAAATTGGGCTAATTTGATTCGTCTTGGCGAGTATTTTAATATTATATGGAAAATAGTGTCTGATCATGGACCTGGAAGCGGGCCATAGAAACTCCGTAATTAAACGACGCAACTCCATCGAATTTGGACTCGTTTGATTCGTCTTGACGAGTACTTTGATACTATATGCTAACCAGGGTCTGACGATGGATCTGGAAGCTGGCCATAGGAACTCCGTAATTAAATGACGCAACCCCATCGAAATTGGGCTTGTTTGATTCGTCTTGGCGAGTACTTAGATACTATATGGAAACCAGGGTCTGACCATGGACCTGGAAGCTAGCCCATAGGAACTCCGTAATTAAGCGACGCAACCTCATCAAGTTTAGACTCGTTTGATTTGTCTTGTCGAGTACTTTGAGACTATATGGTAACTAGCAAGCAAGCTAGACGACTTCCAGCCGCCCGAACAAGCCGGTTTCCGAAAAGGTTATAGTACCATAGACCACATCCACACGCTACGCCAGATTATACAGAAGACCGAGGAGTATAATCGGCCTCTGTGTCTAGCGTTTGTGGACTATGAGAAAGCCTTTGATTCTGTCGAAACTTGGGCAGTGCTGCAGTCCCTTCAGAGGTGCCAAATTGACTATCGATATATCGAAGTGCTGAAGTGTTTGTATAAAGACGCTACTATGTCAGTCCGCATCCAGGATAAGAGTACTAAACCGATCCAGCTGCAGAAAAGCGTGAGACAGGGAGACGTTATCTCTCCAAAACTGTTCACCACTGCGCTGGAAGATGTCTTCAAGCTCTTAGACTGGACCGGACTCGGCATCAACATCAATGGCGAATACATCACTCACCTTCGATTCGCAGATGATATCGTAGTCATGGCAGAATCTCTGGAGGACCTTAGCACCATGCTCAATGACCTCAGCAAGGTCTCCCAACTAGTAGGGCTGCAAATGAACATGGACAAGACGAAAATCATGTCTAATGCCCATGTCATTTCTGTACCGGTCCTGGTTGGGAATGCGATTCTCGAAGTTGTCGATCACTATGTTTACCTAGGACAAACAGTTCAATTAGGTAGATCCAATTTCGAGAAAGAGGTCAGCCGACGAATCCAAATCGGCTGGGCAGCGTTCGGGAAACTTAGGAGGATCTTCTCGTCTAATATTCCGCAGTGTCTGAAAACAAAGGTTTATAACCAGTGTGTGTTACCAGCGATGACTTACGGCACTGAAACGTGGTCTCTAAATGTCGGCCTCATAACAAGGCTCAAAGTCGCTCAGCGTGCTATGGAGAGGGCTATGCTCGGTATTTCTCTACGTGATAAAATCCGAAATACGGAAATCCGTAGAAGAACGGGTGTAACCGACATAGCCCTAAGGATTAGCACGTTGAAGTGGCAATGGGCAGGCCACATCGCTCGACGAACCGACAACCGTTGGGGAAAAAAGGTTCTCGAGTGGCGACCACGAATCGGACGACGCAGCATAGGACGACCCCCCACTCGGTGGACTGATGACCTCATCAAGGTCGCAGGAAACCGCTGGATGCAGGTGGCACAGGACCGTTATAGATGGCATTCTCGTGGGGAGGCCTATGTCCAACAGTGGACGTTTACAGGCTGATGGATGGATGATGGATGGATATGGTAACTAGGGTCTGACGATAGACCTAGAAGCTGGCTATAGGAACTCCGTAATTAAACGACGCAAATCCATCGAAATTGGGCTAATTTGATTCGTCTTGGCGAGTATTTTAATATTATATGGAAAATAGGGTCTGATCATGGATCTGGAAGCGGGCCATAGGAACTCCGTAATTAAACGACGCAACTCCATCGAGTTTGGACTCGTTTGATACGTCTTGACGAGTACTTTGATACTATACGGTAACCAGGGTCTGATGTTGGACCTAGAAGATGGCCATAGGAAAAAGAAGGTGCTAAATGTTCTTAATCATGCCATCAAAATGTAACACGCTTTTATTTATAAAATTAGGACTGTGATAGAAACGGGCAGATTTAATAATTATGGTGTAAAGTTTTAGTGTTAAAAATATATAATTATGAACGGTTTTGAATTATTTTGTAATAGACGACGAAGCTTAATTATCGTTAAACGTTACAATGAACTTATAAAGTGTTATATGTCTTATTAGAGTTAATTTATTTTTAACTTTTTATTTTATTTTATTAGTAGATCTAAATAGTAAAAGCTTGTTTTTAAAAAAGGCTTTTTTCTTTAATTTTGTTTTTATTTCTGGCATTGACTAATAAATAGTAAACGATAAAAAATATAAAAAATATGAGGCGTGCACTTTTGGATTTTCCAAATTATTTTTTATCTACATGCAATATGCATATAAAATCTTTTTTATAGCAGAACATATTGATATAACATTATTTCAGTTAGAGAGCGTACACATTTTGCTTTGCGCGACGAGCAATGAAACCTTGTAAATTATAAAGTAATCTCTTTCACCCGCAAAGTCTCCACTCCGAGTTGACAATCAGGCTATTAGCAATTTATAAGCATAAACCGTTAAATTTATAAAACTTTTCGAATGGTCATAAAGTAGCAACATAGTTCACAACTTCATTTTTATGGACGAAGACGGCTATGGGACTTAATATGCTGACAACATCTATGTAAGAGAAAGAAAACTCAAAACAAAACCCTATGCCAAGCCCTCGTCTGACCAGGACAGTAAGTTAATTTCCCTCCTATAGTCCAGTAGTGGGCCACGTGAGCCGAGGTGAAAATAAAATGAAATCATTAAATTTAACACTGCTTAGTTTTGTGATGTTCTTTCTACAAATAGTTAAAAATTAGATAATATACGGGCTCTCTAAACTCGCGAAATCGGTGATCATTCTCTAACATTAAAATTTGAGATCTCTGGTTACGAGTTAAAAATATACAATCTGTGATTATCTCTTACCATTTCATAGAAGTTACACAAATCAGCTGATGATGCATAAGGAAAATGAGCGTAAGAACACTAAAGACGATCGCCAACCCAAAGAACAGACGGATGGTTATGGAATCGGTATTGAAAAAATTTGTTACAAGATGCTGCATGTAGGAATTTTTGCAGGTGTAAATAGTAGCGTAAAAATAACAGAATAAAATAAACAAAAATGTTTGTAGAGTATGGAATTAGAAGCGCAGTGCCACTGCCCTATATTCCCGCGGGTTCTTTAAGAAAGATCTAGGGTAAGTTAGTAAATAATACAGCTTTAAGAGAGGGATGAAACACACGGAAAATGCTGTGGTTTTTTACTAAATAAGATTTCTCATTTATTGCCTGACTAGAATTGTTTGGAAAATCGACTTACCTTTTATATCAACTGTAGTAACAAGATACTGTAGCATTTTTTACTTTTTCTTTATGTAGAAGAAGATAGTTGACCGTATCTCCAGTTTTTTTCGTGCCAAAACTACGGTAGGCCTTCAGAACAAGCATTGATTTCGGCTCTGATTTGCTTAATTGAAAAAAGAAATTCTCGCTGAATATAGTAGGTATTTAAAATGTAAATTAACAACTTACAAATTAATATTTATTTCTAAATTTTAATAATATATTAATGTACTATAGGTTAATTTTACTCCCATTACGGAGGAGGTCCGAGACCAACAGTGGGACAAATATCGGCTGTGATGATGATGATTAATGTACTTGATATATTCCTTCCTTCATGTGGTGACATAGTAAGAATACGATTCACCCCCCTGTCATACTCGTGTATGTCATAAACGATGATTAAGGGATATGATATGAACATCTACGCAAGAGAAAACTCAACATAAAACTCTATACAACCGCGCCTGTACAGCAGCAGTAGGTTCGTTCTCCACCTATTATGGAGGAGGCTCGAGCCTCCACTACTGTAGTTTTTTTTAATGCTTATGGTGGCAAACGAGCAAGCAGCATAACTGATGGTAAGTGTCACTGCCGCCCATGGACCTTTGCTATACCAGGGTATAGCTAGGCCGCTGCCTACCATTACAATCCCCAAACCCACCCAGTTGGGCTTCCGGCTCTCCCGCTCACCGAAATAGCACATTGCTATTACTCAGACGTCGATCTTCTGCGAGAGTGTGGTAGCTACTACCCCGGACGGACCGACCCGCGGCTGTAAACAGGGATCTGTCAACAGCGTGGTCCTACCACTATTAAAAAGTAGTGGGAGATTTATGAGTCGACTGTACCTCAAGTTATTCCATATATCTATAAAGATAACCATTCATCAGCTTATTAGTGTCAACTGTTGGAATAGGCCTTAACCATAGAAGGACACCATTATCGTGTAACTACAATGCGTAATGACATAATTGATTGGTAAAAAAAAAAAAAAAAAAATGTTTATGCGAGTATTACTCATTTGAAATAAAACTATTTTGACTGATTCTTTTGTATTTATATTTGATTTTTAATTTCACGATGTTTCAAACGTTTTAAAACGTTCATAAACGGACTGATTTCCCTTAAAAATGGTTTTATTTCAAACTAGCTTCTGCCCGCGGCTTCGCCTGCGTAAAAGGTTACTTTCCTAAAGTTTTTGATCCCCTATTTTTATTTTTGAGTGCAACGGTATTACAATACTCAGGGTTGGAACTTCATTACTGGACTGCTAGATGGCGTTGAAGAAGCTAGATTTTAAGATATTTTGACAAACAATTTTTTTATTTTTCATATAAAAATTTTAATTTTTTTTTAATAAAAAGTATCCTATGTTACTTTTAATACCTCCAAGAATATGTGTACAATGTTTCATGATGATCGGTTGAGTAGTTTTAGCGTGAAAGCGTAACAAACAAACTTACATTGACATTTATATATTAGTAGGGATAACTAACACGTTTGACAGGTGGATTGGTAGACGCCGTAAAAATGCGACTGGCAAAAACAAGTTAATAGAGCATTAAGATAATGGACAGCAGTGCTCTCCTGGGAACCTTGTAATTAACTAAAATAGTTAACTCTGCCAAGATTAGTGAGTAGAATTATTTTTGCTTCTTGATGAAAACTATGTCGAAAAGTAAACAGCGACGATGTGGAAAAGAACGAATAATTATTCGCATCGCATAGGTCTATACAATATAATTTAAACGACAAAAATTAAATCAATTCTCATTAAACGGTACACAATTATCTTACTTTAAAAGCTTTTATTAGACTCCACTTATTTATCCTGTCATTTTTCAAATAATATTTCACTCATTTCCACTAAAGTTATCGGACTGAAAACTCGCATACACGTTTGGTTTACGACGTCATAAAATATTGATTTATAATTTTTAAAGTCATCATCATCATCTCTCCTCTACAAGGGGAAGGGAACTGATCTAATATACCACGCTGGTCAGACGTGTTGGTATCGAGTTTTGTTTCGATTATTCCATCTCTTGCAAAGATGTTATATGCGTTTTATATCCTTCAGTCGTCTCTTAAGATCAACCATGAGTAATATGGGGGTGATCAATTGTATTCTTACTCTGTCACCACACGGAATTTTCAAAGTAGCTTTTATGATAATAGTATCAAACTGATTTCTCTCGAATACAAAAGAAAAATCTTATGATATGAGTATCAAACGGCTTAATAAGCTATATATAATAATTAAGTTAACATAAATACATACATATCATCACGCCATATCCCGTGCAGGGTAGGCAGAGGGAACAGAGTGCCAGAGAACTCTATCTTTGTATACTTCACTCGCTTCCTCAACATTCATAATTCTCTTCATACACGCTCGCCGGTTTCGGAGACTCTTGACTCCACCTTCCTTCAGTACATGACCGATCTGGTCTAGGTAGGTTAGTCTAGGTCTCCCTTGGTACCTACATCCTTCCACTTTCGCATTGTATATCTTCTTAATTAAGTTAATTTTATTCTAAATCCAATATTGCATATGTTTCTAAATAGTTTTCATAATAGCTCCTATTATATGGATGAAAGGGCTTTCTTTGTAAATTCAATACAGTGGACGTCGTAAATTGCCGATTTATAATCATCCAAATAACCCTTATGATATCTATATAAAATGAAAGGGCTTGATGAGCATATTACGTTACGTAATAAGTAATACGATGTTATATAAAACACTTTCTAGTAATCACACATAAAATAGTCAATAAAATAAATACAAATAAATAATTAATATGTACAATTAAAGTAAATAAAATAATACCTCAATTTTAATATTTGGGATGGACCAAGGGTTTAAAGTCAAAATTTTGGACGCATTATATATTTCCACCAATATATACATATAACATATTTATTCACGGTCTTTTTTTATACATATGACTTTGAATAAAATTGCGCTCATTTTAAACCGAATTCATCATCTCAGCTCATATATGTCCCACTGTTGGGCTCGAGCCTCCTCCATAATGGGAGGAAAATTGACCTACTATACCACGCTGGTCAGACGTGTTGCTATAAGGTTTTGTTTCGAGTCTCATACAATCACCCACGGGCAAGATATGGGGTGGTGAATTATATTCTTACTCTGTCACCACACGGATAAACTACCGAAAATCGAATTATGTCGAAAAATTACACAATATTTCGTTTCGTTTAGCTATTGATATTTTATATTTTTAATATCTAATGAGAGTCCGAGTTACCTATTGCTCTGGTATCCTAAAAAGTTATCCACTGGGCTGGCCGTGGATTCGGTACCAGTTGCCGGCCCAATGGCGATAGGGAGGGAATACCGTGGGTATTGGGGCCGCGCGCCGTCCTTCTGTCGCCCCGGACAGAATGAATGGCATCGGACGGAGACCAAAGCCTGCCAAAAAAAAACTAAAATAAAAACGAGATGCCTATTGTTAAATAAAAGTTTTTTTTAATATTTTTAGACGAAGAATCTTTTCGCAAATTTACACTGTAACTTAATATTTTCAAGTTATAAACTAAAACCTCAGGTCTATTTTCAATTTATACTTTATAAAATTAGATATTAGCAAATAAAAAAAATACAGCAAAGAAACTATTTCTCATAAATTTATGCTGCATCTAATTACCAAATATCCATAGTTTCCAAATTTTCTAACGCTTTTTGGTAGATAATTGATTTAACGTCTAGACTATGTACAAAAAAAGGTAGAATTGGACTACTTACGGGCGAATTTATGGCAAATTTAATGGGCATCCTAGCAGAGATGCAATTCATTCATGTTATAAAGTTGAATAGTTTAATTATTATCTATCTAGGTTATCAAATTTATCTATTACAAATTACCCAAAAGTAACAAACTTAGCGAAATTAGGAAAGTTCGCAACGAACTTATTAAAACATAATAAATCATAGCTTTAATCTTATCTTCTAACATAATAAACGGTAATAGCTAGTTTTATCAAAAATGTTTTAATGTAAAGATAAATATAAGTATAATTATGTTATTATGTAAAACAAGCAATAGATTATACATATTACATATATACATATGTATGTAGGTATAGCATTCCGTGTGGTGGGGGAGTAAGGAAATGTGTCGTAACCCCTTGCTCTACAGAAACAAGTAGATAAACGTTATCTACTTGAGTCAGTCAAATCAAATCGAAAGTAAACTCTACAACGTCATCTTATTTGTGTACTATAGTAGGTACAGATTCCTTGCCACCGAAGATCGGGTACCGGTGGCCCACTCGGACGGCGAAGAGAGGAGTTTTGCATGGTGGCTCTATGGGGTCACGCGCCACCTCTTCCGTCATCCCGGACCGATTTGGCGGGGAGAGACCATGGAAGTGGTCTCGCCCCGCAAAAAAAGGTACAGATTCCTTCTCATTGTGTGGGAGATTCCACTTTCCAGCCCAGTTAGGCGTAAGAAAGAAAAGACTCAGGAACCGCCCCGTATTTTAGTACATGTCTTCTAATTGAATCAATATTTCAAAATTTTTCTACATAATATATTTACGGTACAAAGTATATTTTTAGTTAAAAACAAATATATATATATGAAAAAAAGGTTAGAATAGCCTCTACGACAGTGATGTAACTATTACCTACTACTTATTACTATTACTCTGCTTAATACAAGCAGCATGCTCACCGTTCAGCTGGTTTTTATGACTCCTATACGAAAGTTAATGTTGGAGACAGTTTTGTATTACAAACCTATGTTCACACGTTGAAAATTATTATTAAAAATTTGTATAAATAATTATCCTGTGTATATATATATGACTAAAATCCTTCTAAGCGACTAGAACGATTGAAATTTGAAGCCATTAGATGTCACATTTTACGTGTGGTGAAGGAGTAAACAATTCACCACCCTCTATCTTGGTCTCGTGGATGACCGTAAGAGATGACTAACGATATAAAACGCATATAACATCTACGCAATAGAAGGCAAACCCGAATTAAAACTATACACCAACACGCCTGATCAGCGTAGTATAGTAGGTCAATTGCCTTCCCATTATGGAGGAGGCTCGAGTCCAACAATGGGACATACATGAGCTGAGATGATGATGATGATGAGATGGCACTGCGAATAATTTTAAGGAATTTTATTTTATTCAGTTTTTTTTTGCATATGTTGGATCAGTGGGTTTATTTATAGTCACACTTACAACCATAGTACCCATTGGTTTTATTAATAGACTGTTGTAGAGTTTTAAAATTGTTTAAAAATTATTTGGCAGCCGTTCGACGACAGTTTTCCAGAACTTGTCGTGTAGGGACGATTAATATCGCGAACACAGATGAATCAGATATATGAACAGTTTCAGTATAAAATCAAGTGGAATGATCAGTCACCTCTGTATTCGGAATCAGGGTCTGATTCGTCTGTACACGTCATCTGAAGTCTTAGAATGTCGTATTAAGATAGATTTTATAAAAATAATGTATGTAAATGATTTTTACAATATACATACATACATACATACCATCACGCCATGTCCCTTGTAGGGTAGGCAGAGAGAACAGAGTGCCAGAGAACTCTATCCTTGCATACTTCGCTCGCTTCCTCAACATTCATAATTCTCTTCATACACGCTCGCCGGTTTCGAAGACTCTTGACTCCACCTTCCTTCAGTACATGACCGATTTAGTCTAGGTTGGTTAGTCTCGGTCTCCTCCGGTACCTACATCCTTTCACTTTCACATTATATATCTTCTTAACATTTTCCATTTTACAATATAATCATCATTTATCATCAGCACGCACCTGCTGTGCTCAATTACTTGGGGTGGACGCAATATGTACTCCTCTTCGTGCATATTGCAAAAAGTTATTGAGAATAGTTTTATAACCGGCCGCCTGCCCGACGTAAATCCTTTTTGGAAATGTAATTGTTGACCAAACGGCATCAGGTGGAGTTGATCCAGGTTGATATAAAGGTTTTAGTTGTCTTTTACGATAATCACAATAAAGGCAAGAGTTGGTAATATTCGTAGCCGCTATCTCACAGCAAATTATATTTATATACAAATTATATTTAATAATGGTATGACCGCACTGTTGATAATTTTCTGTACGGGGTAGTACCACACTCTCGCAGAATATCGACGTCTGAGTAGTGGCAATGTGCTGCTGTGCTTCGTTCGGTGAGCTAGAGAAGGAAGCCCAACTTTTACTTGTAGGCAGCAGCCTAGCTGTATCCCTAGTATAGCAAAGGTCCAAGGGCAGCAGTAACACTTATCATTAAGTGTGTTGCTTGCTCATTTTAGCAAACGAAGGTGGGCCCATAAACGATAATAAAAGTATTTTATTCAATTACTAGCTTTTGCCCGCGACTTCGTCCACGCAGAAGTCATCTCTGGCAGAGTTAAATAGAAAAAGCAATGCAAGGTGTTGAAGGTTTGTCGCTAGGACGATAATCAACAGCGTCAGAAACTGGGATGCGGTCGCCGTCTTCTGTGAGTTAGTTGTCTAACGGAATTAGGCAATATGGTGGGTCCGAGAGAAAATAGTCTAGGTTGACACGCTCTACCGTCGGTGCTTTGGGCGGCGTAAGCGTAAGTACCTGTATTGAGGTTCACTGCATGAGGGCTTCGACTCGAGATGACACCCGGTTGCGGTAGCCCGCACAACGTAGATGTACGTGTACGGCGCGCGTGTGTCTATATAACATAGCCGGTCACTAAAGAAGAAGGTGGTTCTAAGTTCTATTCATTCTACAAATTATATTGCCATTAATATACTATTTACGGTATAACCATGGGATAAAAATATAATTATCGCCACCCTTTATTTGACTGTTTTGTTTAACCAGCAGAGTTGCGACCTATATATATATATGTAATCTGAATCTCGGCAACGGCTCCAACGATTCTCTTGAAATTTAGCATACAAGGGGTTCCGGGGGCTATTAATCGATCTAGCTAGATTTCATTTATAGAAAATATTGTTTTGTCAGTATTTTTCGTCAACAAAAATTAAATTTTTCGTTGTTTTAAAACTATTAGAATATGAAGGTTTTCAAATTTTGACGCTGTCATTAAGAATAGACGTTTAGCTCAGTTGGAATATCGAGTACTCTAATCCAAAGAAACCGGAGCTAGGTTCGGATCCTTACTTTTTCTTATTTACTTTTTGGCCTTTTTTATTATTTTATTAATTATTATCATTTGCCTGCATCTTTGGCTGCGTAGAAGTCGAAAATGGTTCTAATATAATTTTTGTTAGTTTTTTTACGTTATTAATTTTATTGTTATTTATAAATTATTGTGTATAAATGTTTGTATACTTATGTAGTACCTATAACAATCTTATCCATGTGGTGACGGTGTAAGAATACAATTCACCACCCCCTTTCTTACCCGTGGGTGATCTTAAGAGACGACTAAGGGATATAAAATGCATATAACATCTATGCAAGAGAAGGAAAACTCGAAACAAAACCCTATACCAACACGTCTGACCAGCGCGGTATAGTAGGTTAACTTCCCTCCTATTATGGAGGAGGCCCGAGCCCAACAGTGGGACGTATATGGGCTGTGATGATGATGATGATAACAATCTTTATTATAGTGTAGGGAAGGTTTAATAAACATGAAAATTAAATGAAATTTTATTATATATTATGGACACGAGGCTTTTTTCTTAGCAGGCCGTGTTTTGAACACACCGCGCTCATTCCGACCGAGGCGACAGAAGGGTAGTGAGCGGCCCCATAACCCACCGTCTTTTCCATCGAAATTAGGCCAACCAATGGTACCGCTTCTTTGACATCCAACCGCGATACTACACCTATTACAGTATTTCTTTGTAAACATTATCTTTTGTTTTTCTTTCGGATGCTAGAATTACCAGGCTACTCTGTGAGCTTACTCTGAAGCATCCCACATACAACTGCCTATGGGAGAAACAGCTTTCTCTCAAGTCTACTCCCGCTAACTTAAGAATTTGACCTCGAGTGTTGTTTATGGTTATTGCGAAGCAGACTTTAAAAGCAAACTGCACTCTCTGAAATTCGAATGAGTAATTTGATGGTATATGGAGAATCCTAGAAATAAATACAGACTCTGCTCGAGAACAACCGGTCAGTATAACTATACTTTACATTACATTTACATTTTTTCTTGCACACTGGTGGCATTGTATAATTTTGGCGCGCCAGCTCTCAATTTTAAGATGTGAGTTGGGAGACCGGGAGCCTTCATAGTATTCAGGAACTCAACCGGTTGTCGGATCCGGCGTTTATCACTTTCGATTTAATATTCGACTCCTTCGAATGATTTAAAATATTTGCAAGTAAATGGTATAAAGAAATCGAAACGATCGTAGTAGCACATAGGTAGGTCTAGGGTCTGATAAGCATTAACATCCTGTTTCCCTATCGTATCTTACTGATTGTTCCTAATATAATTCAACCTTTCCGTCTGGATTTTTACAAATATGTTGATTAAACGCTGACTAAACAGCGAATAAAAATATAGCAAATGACTATCTCTCTTTCCTAATCATTATGCGGTAAAAATACCCTCACCAGAGTATAATTAAAACGGGTAATACATCTTATGAGCGATGGATTTCAGTTATTCGGTGCAATGTGTTATCATGGCTCTCAATTACAATATTCGGCTTAGAAAATTGCTGTCCAACAATTTAAAATCTCAAACTCTACGTTGACGCCGTGTCTTAAAAGTGTATGACCTCTTTATAGCTTAGAATCTTTCAAATTCTGTATTAATACAGCATTGTGACTCCCGAGACATCCCAATTTTAAAGAATATTGCCATTGTACCTACCAAGCTTTATGTGAGTTCAACCTTTTCAGGGTTCCGTATCCAAATCGTAAAACGGGACCCTATAACTAAGAGTTCGCTGTCCGTCCGTCCGTCGATCTGTCTATCACCAGAGCAGCCACCACCAGCTGTATGAACCACGATAGTTAGACAGCAGTCAAACAGAAATTTTCACAGATGATGTATTTCTGTTGCCGCTACAACGACAAATACTAAAAAATAAAATAAAATAAATATTTAAGGGGGGCTCCCATACAATAAACGTGATTTTGGCCCCTTTTTTTCGATACATTTTTGTAGTTTCTATTTTTACTTTGTGCCTTTTTAATTTATTTTTTCATTATTTTTATTATATTTAAATATATCTTCTAAAACACACTAACAAGAAAATACCGAGCAAGGCTCGGTCATCCAGATGTTATATATATATATATATGTAATCTGAATCTCGGAAACGGCTCCAACGATTTTCTTGAAATTTAGCATACAAGGGTTTCCGGGGGCCATTAATCGATCTAGCTAGGTTTCATTTATAGAAAATATTGTTTTGTCAGTATTTTTCGGCAACAAAAAATATAATTTTTCGTTGTATTAAAACTATTAGAATATGAAGGTTTTCAAATTTTGACGCTGTCATTAAGAATTGACATTTAGCTCAGTTGAAAATCGAGTAGTCTCATTCAAACAAACCGGAGCTCGGTTCGGATCCTTACTTTCTCTTATTTACTTTTTGGCCTTTTTAAAATTATTTTATTAATTATTATCATTTGCCCGCATCGTTGTCTGCGTAGAAGTCGAAAATGGTTCTAATAGGATTTTTATTTACTTTTAAGTTATTAATTTTATTGTTATATAAATTATTATGTAAAAATGTTTGTATTCTTATATAGTATAACAATGTTGTACATGTGGTGATAGAGTAAGAATACAAATCATCACCCCTATCTTACCAGTGGGTGATCGTAAGAGACGACTAAGGGATATAAAATGCATATAACATCTATGCAAGAGAAGGAAAACCCTATACCAATAGACGTCTGACAAGCGCGGTATAGTAGGTTAATTTCCTTCCCATTATGGAGGAGGTCCGAGCCCACCAGTGGGACGTATATGGGCTGTGATGATGATGATGATAACAATCTTTATTATAGTGTAGGGAAGGTTTAATAAACATGAAAATTAAATGAAATTTTATTATATATTATGGACACGGCTTTTTTCATAGCAGGCTATGTTTTGAACACACCGCGCCCATTCCGACCGAGGCGACTGAAGGGTAGTGTGCGGCCCCATAACCCACCGTCTTTTCCATCGAAATTAGGCCTACCACTGGTACCGCTCCTTGACATCCACCCGCGATACTACACCTATTACAGTATTTCTTTGTAAACATTTTCTTTTGTTTTTCTTTCGGATGCTAGAATAACCAGGCTACTCTGTGAGCTTACTCTGAAGCATGTCACATACAACTGCCAATGGGAGAAAAACTTTCTTTCAAGTCTACTCCCGCTGCCTTAAGAATTTGACCTCGAGCTTTGTCTATGGTTATTGCGAAGCAGACTTTAATGGCAAACTGCACTCTCTGAAATTCTCACGAGTAATTTGATGGTATTTGGAGAACCCTAAGAATAAATACAGACTCTGCTCGAGAACAACCGGTCAGTAAAGGTGACCTGATTACATTGCAATGCAATGTTTTTTCTTGCAAACTGGTGGCATTGTATAAGTTTGGCGCGCCAGCTCTCAATTTTAAGATGTGAGTTGGGAGATCGGGAGCCTTCAGAGTATTCAGGAACTCGAACGGTTGTCGGACTCGGGGTTTATCACTTATTCGAAGGATTTATTTTAATATTCAACACCTTTGAGTGATTTAAAATCTTTGCAAGTAAAGGATAAAAAAAAATCGAAACGACCGTAGTAGCGCACATAGGTAAGTTATGGCGTCTTGCGACAAATCTGATCAGCATTAAAATCCTGTCTCCCTATCCTATCTTACTGATTGTTTCTAATATAACTCAACCTTTACATCTCGATTTTTACAAATATGTTGATTAAACGCTGGCCAAACAGCGAACAAAAATATAGCAAATGACTATCTCTCTTTCCTAATATTATATATTATACAGTATTAATACAGTATTGTGACTTTTGAGACATTGCAATTTTAAAGAGTATATCCTTTGTACCAAGCTTTTATGTGAGTTCAACCTTTTCAGGGTTCCGTACCCAAATCGTAAAACGGGATACTATAACTAAGACTTCGCTGTCCGTCCGTCCATCTGTCTATCACCAGGCTGTATCTCATGAACCATGATAGTTAGACAGCAGTCAGACAGAAATTTTCACAGATGATGTATTTCTGTTGCCGCTATAACGACAAATACTAAAAACAAAATAAAATAAATATTTAAGGGGATCTCCCATATAACAAACGTGATTTTGGCTTCCTTTTGCTCGATACATTTTTTTAGATTCTATTTTTACTTTTTAATTATTTTTTCATTATTTTTATTATAATTAAATATATCTTCCAAAACACACTATCAAGAAAATACCGAGCAAGGCTCGGTCATCCAGATATTAATTTATTATTTGAGTTATAGAGTGAACATTTTTGAAGCTAAACTTAACCTGTATCTTAAACCATTAGGCAAGAACCTATTACCGTCTACTATGTGTATCGTGTGAGCTCTCACGCCGGCACTGGTCGCCACTACGGCACTGCTGCGGGGTTGATGGAGAGGGAGAGAGAAACACGTGTTTATTTATTTTTACCGAAGAATATTTGTACGTAATTTGAAAAGAATCAATAAAGAAATTTTCTCCCATACACACTTTGCCGCATTGTTACACCCCCTTAGGGGCGGAATTCATAAAATCCTTTCATATTGAATCTCTCTGTCATAAATAAAAACGTGCTTCAAAATTTAATGTTTCTAGCTTTAATAATTTCGGCTTGGCGGTAATGAGTCGATCAACCCGTTTCACAGGCCTAATCTACACAACCAGAGGGTGAAAATTGACAAATGCCGGATATTACCATAGAATATTTGATTCGACTCGTAATTTGAAAAGAATCAGTAAAGATTTTTTCCCCATACAAACTTGCCACTTTGCTCAACCCCCTTAGGGGTATAATTTCATAAAATCCTTTCTTAGTAAATCTCTACGTCATATAAAGAAACCACTGTCAACATTTCAAGTTTCTAGCTTCAATAATATCGGCTTGGCGCTAATGATTTAATGAGCCATCCAACCCGCTTTGCAAGCTTAATTTACGCCCCCGGAGGGTGAAAATCAACAAATGCTGAAACACATGTTTATTTATTTTTACTGAAGATAATTTGTACGTAATTTGAAAAGAATCGATAAAGATTTTTCACCGAACATTTTTTAAATTGACATAACTTTTTTATTTATAAACCAATTGACATAAAATAAAGTCTAAATGTTAAGTGAAGCTTACCACAATATATTAGTGGAAACCGCGTCTAAATCGGATAAGCCTTTTCTGAGATTAGCGTGCACAGACAAACAGATAAACAGACAAAAAATTTAAGAAATTGTTTTGGGTTCTATTAGTGTTGATAAAGGTCCCAGTAATTTTTTTTCTCATATATCTTTCATGTACAGGCAGCGATCCTTTACATTTTTATTATATGTATAGATGATTCATGTTCTTAATTTAAAAATAAAAATACAGATAATACAAAGATTAGTACATGAAAACTAATTACAAATATTTGTATCTAACATAACGTGATGAAATCTAAAGTGATATTTATGTACCATATATTTTTACCTATCTAAAAACGACGCGTAAACATTTAAAACATGCGTTATGTAGAAAATATATATTACCTAACATTTTTTATCTGGTTAAAAAGATATACAATGCGAAAGTGGAAGGATGTAGGTACCGGGGCAGACCGAGATTAACCTACCTAGACCAGATTGGTCACGTACTGAAGGAAGGTGGAGTCAACAGTCTCCAAAACCGGCGGGAGTGTATGAAGAGAATTATGAATGTTGAGGAAGCGAGTGAAGTATGCAAGGATAGAGTTCTCTGACACTCTGTTCTCTCTGCCTACCCTGCAAAGGATATGGCGTGATGATATGTGTGTATGTATGTACATAAGTTACCCAGAAGAATACTGCTGCTTTATCTTAGTTATCCTTCAACATATTTTTTTTACGATTTTCACAAAAAAGTAAAGAGTAGAGAGTGATATATTACATTCATAATTCGTTACCATAGGGGAAGCTATATACGTACATTTATCAATATATACAACATTCACACGAATGTGACGATTTCCCACGAATCACGTGGTGGTGGAATGAAGATGTGCAAAAGATCGTGAAAGAAAAGAAGAATGTATTTAAGGAATGGCAGAATGAATATAATGAAAGATTGAAGGAAGCAAAAAAGCTTGAATACAAGGAATGCAAGAAAAAAGCTAGACGGATAATAGCTATTGCGCGAGCACAGGCCGAAGATATGATTTTTAAATCGATAGATGGGCCTTGATGTCAAAAGATGCCATACCGCATAACTAAAGCCTGAGAAGAAAGAGCAAAAGATATTAGGCCTGTCAGGTGTATAAAAGATGAAGCAGGTAAAGTGTTGATAAAAGAAGAGGAAATAAAAGAGCGTTGGAAGCAGTACTTTGATAGGTTAATGAACGAAGAGAATTCATGGAGTGGAGTGTTAAAAGATGTATCAGAGAACGTCGGCCTAGTAAGGGAAATTACAATAGATGAGGTAAGAGAAGCAGTGAGAAGTATGAAAAATAGAAAGGCTGTAGGGCCCGATGGTATACCAGTTGAAGTATGGAAGATTTTGGAAGAGGATGGGTATATGTGGTTAACTTTATTCTTCGATAAGCTGCTGCGCGACGAAGTAATCCCCAATGAATGGTGCAATAGTACGCTAGTGCCCATTTTTAAAAATAAAGGGGATGTTCAGGAATGCGGTAGTTATCGAGGAATAAAGCTTATGTCACACAGTATGAAATTGTGGGAAAAAGTGATTGAGAAACGATTGCGAGAAGAAAGTGAGATCACCCAAAACCAGTTCGGATTTATGTCGGGCCGCGGGGCAAGGGATGCCATATTTGCACTGCGCGAAAAATATCGTTGTGCACATAAAAACTTGCACATGGTATTCGTTGACCTCGAGAAGGCCTATGACAGAATACCGAGAACAGTTTTGTGGTGGGTACTGAAAGAGAAAGTTGTGCCTGTGAAGTATGTTAGGTTAATCTGTGCCATGTACCGGCAATCTAGGTCGTATGTGAAATCAGCGGCTGGAGACTCCGAAGAGTTCAGTGTCGAAGTAGGTCTGCACCAAGGGTCGGCGTTAAGTCCTTACCTCTTCCTGTTGATAATAGATGCATTAACATCGGAGATACAGGAAGTGGCACCCTGGTGCGTGCTATTCGCTGATGAGATTGTTCTCGTCGGGAAAGAGGGCCTTGAGGTACAGAGCATGCTGAAAAAGTGGCGCTGTAAATTGGAGAATGTAGGCTTAAAAATCAGCAGACCAAAAACAGAATACATGTTCTGCGATTTCGGCGGTCTCTCCAATTTTACACCCATAACTCTAGATGGAGTACCTATCCCAGTATGCTCGAACTTTCGATACCTCGGTTCTCTTATCCAAAGCGATGGCGACCTGGATCGTGCGGTGAAGCACAGAATTGATGTGGGATGGATGAAATGGCGGCAGGTCACGGGTACAACATGCGACCCCAAAGTACCCCTTAAATTAAAGGGCCAAATATATAAAAGTCTAATAAGACCTGCTGTATTGTATGGATCAGCATGTTGGGCGACAAAAGCGACGGATGAGAGACGACTGCATGTAGCGGAGATGCGAATGTTGAGATGGATGTGTGGTGCGACAAGAATGGATAAAATAAGGAATGAACGTATAAGAGGAAGTTTGAAAGTTGCGCCAGTGACGGAAAAATTAAGGAGTGAAAGATTGACATGGTATGGACATGTGATGAGAATGGATGAAAGTAATGTTTTGAGGAAAGCTTTAAGCATGAATGTTGAAGGCTTAAGGAGTAAGAGAGGTAAGATGGGGATGAACTGCGTGAAATATAACATGAATAGACAAGGAGTGACCACAGAAATGACGTCTGATAGAGTTGTATGGAAGGAGAAGACATATTGCGTCGACCCCAAATAAATTGGGATAAGAGCAGGTTGATGATGATGACAACATTCACACGAAGAGTGGTGAAACATTACAATCTTTATGCTTAATGGCACATATTTATTTATATTAAAGTTTGTTTAATTTATTACTTAAATTCATTTCATTTATTATATAAGTATTAGCCACGGACGTCAAGGTCCATTGGCGATGGGGAGGGAATACAGTAGGTTATGGGGCTAGACGCCCTTTCATCGCCCTGGACGGAACGGCTATCGGACGACGTATGTCTGAACACACACCGTCCGATGGTCTGGACTATAGCCTTCCAAAAAAGTAGAATTTAATGCATTTACAGACTTTTAAAATAATGCTCTTTACACGTTTATAAACATGTCATCATCATCATCACAGCCCATAAATGTCCCACTGTTGGGCTCGGGCCTCCTCCGTAATGGGAGGGAATTTAACCTACTATACCACGCTGGTCACACGTGCTGGTATAGAGTTTTGTTTCGAGTTTTCCTTTTCTCGCATAGATGTTATATGCGTTTTATATCCCTTAGTCGTCTCGTACGATCACCCACGAGCAAGATATGGGGTGGTGAATAGTATTCTTACTCCGTCATCACACAGAAATATAAGCTTGTACTCGCACATATTGTACAAATTAACAACATTCCAGATTATCTGTCATTCAACTCCATTTTTTTTTTTTTAGCATAGAAAGATTATTCTATCAAATTTGTTGTACGGATTTATTGCTAAAGCGAATGGGCAATTACGCTAACTGTCATCCGACAATTTGTCGAAGCGCCGTTGCTATAAAATTATTCTAATTAAATTATTTTTAACTACTTTGATGCCATGCGAATGTGTATAATTTGTATTTATTTATGAAAATTTTTACAAGTTCTAGACTACTGCAGTTTTTCTTTATGTAAGACAAGTCATCATCATCATCATTCTCCTACTCTTATCCTAATTACTTGGGGTCGATACAATATGTACTCTTCTTTCATAGTACATATTGTAAAAGTTATTGGCAATATTTTTATGACCGGCCGCCTGCCAGACGTATGCCAAGGAGGGTCCTTGGGAATGTAATTGTTGACCAAACGGCATCAGATGGAGTTGGCCCAGGTCGTTATAAGGCTCTTAGTCGTCTTTTACAACATCCACGAGCAGAGTAAGGGTTGGTAGTATTTGTCGCCGCTAACACACAGCTAAGCTAAGCTCTATGTAATACAGGTATTAGCATACATTTTCTTGGTAACTAAATAGCAAACAAAATCATTTGTTTGGTATAGTATAACGTACTAAGCTTATAAAAAGGTTAAAAGGAGATTCCTTTTAAAGAGAAAACTATATTCTGTCGGTCAAAATTTTTCAAAATATATTTGATATATAGTAAATTTTACATAACTACACTGAAAAAATGAATCTTATTCTACGTGAGAATGGTATTTATTGAAAACAATCTGAAGTAGTGAAATAGCGAGTTATGAATGTTTAATTTTAAGCTCTCTTTTTGAAGATTATATTTTTTGTTTGTTTTAAAACCTACTATGCATCATAGCGAAAATAAAAAGCCTTTGAACTCGTTTTTGAGTATTAGCGGGATAAACATACTGTAGTTCACTTTTATATAGATCAGGCCGGCAAGTAGTTTTTTGGTGGGATCCGGATATTTTGGAAAATTTTAACGAGCTCCTGAAAAAAACTGATAATAGTTTTTTTTCATGTTTATTGTATGGTTTATCCTTAAAATAGAATAAGTACTAAGTTTGATTCTATGTGGCTTAAAAATGTTATTTTAGTTAATACATACATACATACATATCATCACGCCATATCCCTTGCAGGGTAGGCAGAGAGAACAGAGTGCCAGAGAACTCTATCTCTGCATACTTCACTCGCTTCCTCAACATTCATAATTCTCTTCATACACGCTCGCCGGTTTCGGAGACTCTTGACTCCACCTTCCTTCAGTACATGACCGATCTGGTCTAGGTAGGTTAGTCTCGGTCTCCCTCGGTACCTACATCCTTCCACTTTCGCATTGTATATCTTCTTAACCAGGCGTTCGTTCGGCATTCTTTCCACATGTCCGAACCATCGGAGCATTCCCTTTCGCATCTTTACACCAATACTCTCTTTCATACCTACTCGCTCTCTTACGTCGTCGTTTTAGTTAATAAAGGTATCTTTATATCTTATCTACATATTAATTTATACTTGGTTTGCCAACGGTCTACAAACGGACCGCAGTCCGCTTTTTGCCGATCGTGGATATAGATATATGTAGTAAACCCGATGGTCAAACTCATTATATAGGACCGGTACTGGAGTAAAGTGGAAAAACCCAAACTCGTCTGATTCATATAGTTTCTTGGCAGTTAATTTTTTTTTTTATAATTTTTTAGTTATATGTCACAATAGTTTTGTAAACTAATATCATAGCTATTTCACTAATTATGTTAAATGTGCGTATTACACTGTTGCCTTGTCGTTCATAGCCGTTTATTTGTTATTTTTATCTATTCAGTAACTGTTTACTTTAGCGTTCGAATATTTCTAACGAGTAGGTTGTTCAAAAGTGTCATGTGTGACATTGTGCGTTAAAAATAGATAGCACAGTTTTATTTAGTTCATATTTATGTTAAAACTAAAAGGTATTGACGATAATATACGTAATTTATTTGTGGCATATGTTTTTTGAAAGACACAACAAACACAGATAATCTTGTCTCGAGGTAGACTCTGTCTAAAAAATAGTAATTAAAAGTTACAACCAGGCTTAGTATCATATGTAACTGTCTCACATAACATCATCATGATTATCATTACAGCCCATAAATGTCCCACTGTTGGGCTCAGGCCTCCTCCGTAATGGGAGAGAAATTAACCTACTATACCGCGCTGGTCAGACGTGTTGGTATAGGGTTTTGTTTCGAGTTTTCCTTCTATCGCATAGATGCTATATGCGTTTTATATCCCTTAGTCGTCTCGTACGATCACCCACGGGTAAGATGTGGAGTGGTGAATAGTATTCTTACTCCGTCACCACACGACATCGATCCGACGATATTCGCCAAGGGAGGTCTACGATGAGGCCCTGATGTCATCTACAGAAACAGCATTTATAATTTATGTTGGTACCCAAAATATATTTAAATCGTATAGTATTCTAATCGATAATCAAATACGTTTGTTCTTTTGTCTTTAATTTTTTTTCCAATAACACAAAAATATACATCAGCAATCAATCTTAAAGTAATCTAAACTTGTAAGACTAGAAAATTCCGTTAAATATATAGTTTTTTTTTTCTAGGCCAACCCATGTGGCTAAGAGTTTGTAGAATATTTTTTCCATGACAGATGTTACCCAATAATGAGATACATAAGGACTGAAAAAGATGGTAAAATAATTTTTGATAAAGTTTTATAATTGATAAAGTTTTCGCCCAGCTTAAAACTTGTGGTGACAGATAATAATAATTTTTTGAATTTACGTAAAACGTACATGGTTTACATTATTTGAAAATCACATCACAGAGTAGGACGCTGAGTGAATTAGTCCATAGTCCACACTAACGAACCGAAAATGTGCAATGAGTCACCAATTTTCATTGCCGTATTATATTCTAAAAGACGAAAAAGTGACGTAAGCAAATGATATTAGTTCAAAAGAGAAATACTTTAAATTTCTATGCAACTCCTCTTCATCGGTGTCATATATTTGGTCACACTTTTCCTCCCATCTCATAAGAAGGTTTGCGGCGATCGGCAAGTTAATGTTTCAGAGAAAAATCATTTGGTCCTTCGTCATCATTTCAGCTCTTTCACCTCTCACTGCTAGGCTCTAGCATCGTCCAAAATAGGAGAGCACCTACCTGAACCTAATTGCAGGTCGCATTTCGAGTTTTCTTTTTTTGTATATATCTGCATATTCTATACCTTAGTCGTGACGGACGAGAAAGAGGGTTGTAAATTGTATTCTTACTTTGTTACTACACGGACCTAGTGCGTTCAGTTCCATGTGTTCTTTTTCTATATAGTTGACCATCATCATATTGATAATATAGTATCTAATTTAATTTCTCTTTCTTTGGCATTCTGTTTAAACATCCCGGATTCACTAAGTTTATATTTTAGCTTACCTAAGCCAAAGATATCCGTGTGGTGACGGAGTAAGAATACAAATCACCACACCCTATCTTACCCCTGGTTGATCGTAAGAGACGACTAAGGGATATAAAAGGCATATAACATCTATGCAAGAGAATGAAAACTCGAAACAAAATCCTATACCAACACGTCCACCAGCATGGTATAGTAGGTTAAGTTCCTTCCCATTATGGAGGAGGCTCGAGCCCAACAGTGGGACATATTATGAGCTGAGATGATGATGATGATGAAGTCAAAGATCTGATTCTATAGTATTCTGAAGGATTATGGATATTATTATGTAAGCTTATCGGGTCCATATGAAAGAAAACTCTAAAATGACGATAGTCGTCAAAACAGCGGACAATAATTAATTATTCCCTTTTTCTTTAAGAACTAGGCTAGGTTTTAATAATAAGATGTACTTATAGAAATAAAAAAAAAAAAATAACTAAATTAAATATTAAAAAAAAAATACATCAAACATTAAGTTCGTGTATTATTTTAAAAGAAAATTAACCTCATTATTTAAGTAAATATTTTATAGTATAAAAACTAGAGGCAATATATTGTAGAATGTTTGAAGTACTAGATATGTCTTCTACATAAAATGAAATAATTTACTGAGCCGTCTAGTATTTAGTTGATAATTAAGATTAGAGTTGTAGCACGTGCCAAGTCTATATTGTGTAAATACGAATCTAATTTTGTCTAGATGTTTTTTTTTTAATTTATAAACAGGACATGACTATCATTTGACCGCATATATAGCACATTAATCTAAATGGTGAGTGAAGATGGTGATTTTATGCTAACAAAGAAATTTTGTAACCGTATAGGTTCGATTCCCACCTATAATATTTTTTTGAAAGAGATGAAGCCAGAACAGATTTAAGAGTAACAATAGGTAATGATGTACTAGAGCAAGTGGATGAATTTGTATATCTTGGATGTGGATTTAGCCGAGATGGAAGGTACACTGATATAGAGCGAAGAGTGAATGCGGGAAATAGAGTGAACGGAGCGTTGGGGCAACTTCTCGGCAGCTCAGCCAGAAGGCACGTGTAGCAATACATAACGCAGTGCTAGTCTCAACATTACTGTATGGAAGCGAGAGTTGGGTATGCAGAAAAGAGTATGAAAGTAAAATTAATGCGGTCGAAATGCGATCTCTTCGGAAAATCTGTGGAGTTAGGCTGACCGACCGCATTCGTAACGACGACGTAAGAGAGCGAGTAGGTATGAAAGAGAGTATTGGTGTAAAGATGCGAAAGGGAATGCTCCGATGGTTCGGACATGTGGAAAGAATGCCGAACGAACGCCTGGTTAAGAAGATATACAATGCGAAAGTGGAAGGATGTAGGTTCCGAGGGAGACCGAGACTAACCTACCTAGACCAGATCGGTCATGTACTGAAGGAAGGTGGAGTCAAGAGTCTCCGAAACCGGCGAGCGTGTATGAAGAGAATTATGAACGTTGAGGAAGCGAGTGAAGTATGCAGAGATAGAGTTCTCTGGCACTCTGTTCTCTTTGCCTACCCCGCAAGGGATATGGCGTGATGGTATGTATGTATGTATGTAATATTTTTTTGTGCTATCTACAAATAATATTTCTTTAAGTTGCATTCGTGTGATGATGATAAGAAAACAAATCACCATTCCTTTTCTTGTCTTTTTTTTTTTTTTTTTTTTTTTTGGTGGACTATGGATTAGTCTCGCCCCGCCAAATCGGTCCGGGGTGACGGAAAAGGCGGCGCGTGACCCCATAGACCCACCGTAAAACTCCTCTCTCTTCGCCGTGCGAGCGGGTCACCGGGACCCGATTTTTAACTTCGGTGGCCCGCCCGGCGGTTCACCCTCGCGGGTTCCTCTCGTCGACGCCCCAACAGATTTCGCCGTCGGGGCGTCGCCCTCACGCGGTGGCCTCACGTCGGGTGACCGGACAATTCCCCGGTCCGATCACCCGAAGCCTCGGTTAGGGCGGCATCAGGCGCAGGTATTCGCGCCTGCGCCGCCCCGGCCGCTGGCGGCGGCCCGGGGCGCGGGAATCCTCCCTTGCCCGTTCCGCCGCTTCCTTCTGCGAGATGACAGCCTCGCAGAAGGCGGCGACCGCGTCCCAATTCCTGATGCTGTCGACCATCGCTCTCGCGACGGCCGGCAGCGTCAGGTCGGCACCGATGACAGCGACGAGGTCACGGCGCTGCCGCTCCCATCCCGGACACACTTCCAGCGTGTGTTGCGCCGTGTCCTCGTCACTCCTGCAGTGGTGGCAGGCCGGAGTCCACTCCCTATACACGACCCTGTGCAGGTACAACCCGAAACACCCGTGCCCCGTCAATACCTGCACCAGCCGAAAGGTGAGGACTCCGTGCCGCCGCTCCATCCACTCTATCAATACGGGCCGGAGGGCCTCAACGGTCTCCACACCGTGCCTAGGCCTCTCCAGCCGCGTAACCCAACGGGCGATGACGTCTCGGCGGGCATCCACGCGCCAGGTGGCTATCTCGCTCAACGATGGGGAGCCACCTTCCTCGCGCGCTGTGATAACCCGCCGGTAGAGGTCGGAGAGCATCTCCGCCTCTAGGTCCCACGGGGGTGTCCCGGCCAACAGGCACGCCGCCTCTGTCGACACCGTGCGGTACCCGCGAATGGCTCTGACCGCCATGGCTCTCTGTGGCCTCCACAGAACCGCCCTGAGCTGGGCGTTCAGAGCCCTCGCCCACACGGGTGCGCCGTACATGGCCATCGAGCGGATGACCCCCGCATACAGCCGTCGGGCCTCAAAACTGGGTCCGCCCACATTCGGCATGAGTCGAGAAAGGGCGGACGCCGCGCCGACAAGCCGGGGAGCAATCTGTCGGAAATGCTCCCGGAACCACCATCGCCCGTCGAGCACCAGACCCAAGTACCTCATATGGGCCTGGATGCTGATGTGGATGGAGTTTACCACTATCGAGGCGCCGATGGGCAGCCTCACACGGGGCCCATGGAAAAGTAGGGCCTCCGTCTTGTTTAGGGCCACCCTGAGCCCCAGCGCCTCGATCCGCCTGACCATCTCCTCGGTGCCGAGAGTGGCCAGGCTCGCCGCCTCTTCGAGTGTCCTGCCCCGGGCTGTGACGAGCGTGTCGTCAGCGTAGCACACCAAGCTCAGCCCGGGGGGGAGACTCCCTCTCAACGCCCAGTCGTACCCGATGTCCCACAGAGTCGGCCCCAGAACCGACCCCTGTGGAACGCCGCACGACATGGGCGTCCGCACAATGTCCCCTGCGGGACCCGCGCAGAGGATACTGCGGCCCTCCAAATAGTCTGCCACCAGCCGCCTGAGGTACAGGGGCACTCCATGGAACCGGAGCGCCTCCCTGATGCAGCCGAATGGCAGACTATTGAATGCGTTGGCGATGTCCAACGACACCGCCAACAGCACTCCCTTCCCGGCGACGGCCTCCGCGGCCGCCTGCCTCAGGCGTAATAGGGCCCCGATGGTCGAACGCCCCCTCCGAAACCCATACTGAGCGTCCGACAGATCGGGCCCCACCTCCTCCAGGTGTCGGACGATGCGGGCAGCGAGCACACGCTCCAGCAGCTTACCCACATCGTCGAGGAGCACGATGGGCCTGTAGGCCGACGGCAAATCCGGGGACCGTCCCGGCTTTGGCAGGAGAACCAACCTCCCTTCCTTCCAGCACTCAGGGAACCGTCCAGACGTCAGACAGGCGTTGAACAGCTGCCTGAGGCGAGGCTCGAAGTGCTCGAGGAGCGACGTCAGCACCCGGACTGGAATTCCGTCCGGGCCGGGGGCCGTGGTGGCGGAACGAATCTTCGCCACGGCCGCCCCCACTTCCGACTCCGTCACGGGCGGAACACTCTCGTCGTCGTCGGCCTCCCGGTCCTGATCTGGCGGAGCCATGACCGGGGGCGTGTGTTCCGACTGCCGTGGAAACAGCTCCTCGACCACCCTACGAAGGAAGTCAGGCTGGAGGGTCTCGGTGAGGGGGGGGGCCCGCGCGCGAAGCTTGTTCAGCGCCGCGCGATATGGGCGACCCCAGGGGTCACGGTCGAGACCGTCCAACATCTCCTGCCAACTCGCGCCCTTGGCGGCTCGGATGGCCAGCCGAAAGGCAGTCCGCGCACTGCGGTACGCCTCGTACAGCTGGGCCTCCCGCTCGACGTCGCGGTGACGCCGCCGGCTGCGGGTGTAGGACCTTCGGGCACTGATACACGCCGCACGAAGGTCCGCCAGTCTTGGGGACCACCAGTAGACCCCCTGCCTCGGAGGTGGACGCCGCCGCACTCTGGGCATGGCCGCATCGCAGATCTGCGTTAACGCACTGCGAATGCGGACAGCCTCAGCGTCCACTCCGTCCGCTGGGGGTGGTGAGGACAGCCACGTGCTGACAATGGCCGCCTCCGCCAGTAGATCCCTGTCAAGACGACCCACAGCCCACCGCGGAAACGCGGGAGCTCCGTCCGCCCTGTGACCCCTACCGGGTTCCCGGGGGGAGACCTCCATCCGGATGTACCGGTGGTCCGACAGGGTCTCCGCCTCCTCCAGGACACTCCAGTTCCTCACCCGTGGCGCGACAGCGGGGCTAGCGAACGACAAGTCCACTATCGACCCGCCCTGCCGCCGCACACACGTGTTCACCGAGCCTCTGTTCAGAACACAGAGGCCCAGTGAAGCCGCCCACTCGTTGACCGCCCGCCCGCGGTCGTCCGTCGTAGGGGACCCCCACGCCGTGGATTTGGCGTTAAAGTCCCCCAGGACCAGGACGAGGCCCGGTGCCAGTCGCCGTATCGAGGCCTCCAAGGTGGTGAGTGAGGCCCCGAAATCATCCATCCTCCTAGTGGGGGAGAGGTATACGCTGTAGAGCGTGACCCCTCCCCACTCCGCCGCGACAAATTCCTCGCCCCTATCCAAAAGGGACAAGGACGGGAAGTGTCGCTGCGTTGAGACGACGATTGCCGCGGTACCGTTTCGACTGACCACCCAATTGGGGCGATCAGGCACGGCGTACGGTTCCGCGACTACGGCTGCACCAATCGACCACTCCGCCATGGATTGCAGGAGGAGATCCTGCGCTCCGGCGGAGTGGTTGGTGTTGGCCTGCAGGAGGAGGTGCATGGATGGTGTACCCATTATCGGGTTGTATCCATGACCTCCTCGCCAGCGGGCGATCGGACCGCGCTAGGAGCGGGAGCGGCCGTGGTCGTAGGGCCGCCCCGCGCCTTTGGGGCCGAAGCTGGAGGTTTGCACGCCCCAGAGCCCATGCGGTGCTTGGCGGGCTTATTGCCCGCCGCACACGCGGGGCAGTGGGGCGGGGCGGCGCAAGATGCCGCCACGTGCCCGGTCTGACCGCAGCGGAAACACAATCCGCCGCAGTCGAAGCAATTAGTGCACGTCGGTCGAGTGTGTCCGACCGCCATGCACTTGTAGCACCTCGCGGGCCGGTGCTCAAGCACGGTTACCCGCGCCGAGCTCCAGCCCACGAGGAGCCTGCCTGAGCCGGCCAGTTGCCTGACCGACTCCACCGGGCACTGCGCCCAGGCAGCACCTACGCCACCCGGACCGGGACGAATGGCACCGACCCGGACGGTGTCTATGGGACACCCGGTTTTCGAGGCAATAGCCTCCCGGATGTCTTCCACCGTCACTGAATCGTCCAAACCCGAAATGCGCATTTCGGCGCACTTGACGGGCCTGGCGATCTTGATGCCACCCTCCTCGGCGAACAAACCTCTCAGCTTCTCGGCCACGCTGTCAGCCGTCTTGGCGCCCTCGGCCCCTGGGAACTCGAGAATTCGAGCCCCCGTCCGGGCCTTGCGGGTCCTGGCTTCGACGCCTCCAATATCGGAGACGTCTAGCTCCCGCCGGGCCTTCCTCAAGACGGCCTCGTAGCTGAGGCCCTTCTCGGCCGCCTCGGGCAGCACAGTGATCACCACTGCGGCCGTCTTCGGCGACTTGAGCCCCTTGCGCGGTCTCTTCTTCCGTCCGGCTCCTGCCTGAGGAGCGGGGACCTCAGCGGCGCGCTTGGCCTCCGCTCTCCTCCTTTGGCCGCGACTCCTTCTGTCGCGTTCGGCTACCTGCCAACCCTGTTCGAGTACGGCAGTCGTGCCGGACGCGGAAGGCCTCGTCGCGGCCTCGCTGGTCGTCGCCGGCGGTGTTGTTGCGGGCGACTTCAGCGGTCCGGCAGGAGCCGGAGCCGTCTTCCTCCTCAGGGCGGGTCCCTTCGGAGCTGGGCCGGGGCCTTTGGGCTTAGGCCCGGCCGCGGCCGCGGCGTAGCTCCCCACGCGGCCACCCTGACAAGGCAGCGGGGCGGGGGCTGGTGCCACATGCGGCCGCTTATCCGCGGCTAAGGGCGGTCGGACACGTGGTTCTGGAGGCAGTCTTGCCTCCAGAACGGCCACACGCGCATCAACGAGTTTGCCAACTGCGTTGATGATTTTGGCGAGGGCCTCGTCCGACAAGCCTCCCACCTCCAGCGTCGGGGTCGGCTGAGCCCCTCCAGGGGCCTGCTCCGCGGCGCCTGGCGGCTTTGGCGCCGCAGGGGCGCTAGCCGGCGGCAAGCGGTCCGCGGGGAGAGGCGTCAACCTCACCACCGGGACAGGCAGTTTCGCCGCGGCGACCGCGCCAGCGTTAGCCGGCGGCGCGCGCTTCGCGGCGGCAGGCGTCTTCCTCGCCGCGGGGACGGGTGTGACCGTGACGCCATCACCCAGCGTCGTCGGCGCCGCAGCGCGAGGCGGCTTTGGCGCCGCAGCGGCCGCCGAGTAGCCGGTCCTGGCCGATAGCGCGGCTGGCGCGGGTGACACGAACAGCGCCACCTGCGCCTTGAGGTCGGCCACGTCTATCAACAGCTGGCGGTTTGCCCGACGCATTTCCGCCAGCATGTCGCCCAGGTTCCGGTTTCGGGTCCGCAGGCCTGACATCTCGCCTCTAAGGCGGACATTTTCGGCCTGCAGATCCGTGGCCTCGCCGGCGCGGACAGCGACCGCCGCCGCCCTTTCCATGACCGAGGTCCCTCGCCCTCTTCGGGAGGCCTGGATCTTGGGTGGAGGCATGTTGGCCACGCTCCCCTCGGTCTCGGCGCTCGAGCTGCCTCCCTTACTCAGGGGGCGCTTTCGCACCTGCGAGGGGAGGGCCTCCTCCTTCTTAGTCGCGGTCGCCGGCGGCGTCTTTGCTGCTAGACGCGCCGACGACCTAGTGGGGCCTTCACCAGCCGACCCACTGTCCTTTTTGGACGGCCCTGCGGGAATATCACCGCCCTCGTCCATTCTGACGGTAGATCCGCCGCCCTCGTCTTCGGACGGCTCTGCGACATCGCTGTCGCCCTCGTCCGTCGACGGCTCTGCTGCGAGTCTACCGTCCTTCTTCTCTTCAGCGGCGGCAGCCTCCCTGCGCGCTCGCCGCTCCTCCAGCCGCCTTTTGTGGCTCAGGCCGTTGCCCCGAGACTTTCGAGGCGACCTCCTCTTCTTCTTCTGGGCCTCCACGGTTTGTGCCGGGCCCTCGGCGGACGCCTCAAGTCCTGAGGACGAGGCGTCGTCTTGGTCAGTTTTTGATCGGCTTGATCGGGCCTTGGGGTGAGGATCACTGCGATCCCCGTCGTTTTTTAATTTTAAATTTGTAGTATCCATATTTATACCCACGAGAATGGGAGATACAAGACGTCGACCCGGGCAGAGATCCCTATACCCGGGCAAGCCTACATTTACCAACCAGGGGGTCAGCCGGTGCCCTGGCTGGAGCGTGCTAACGACAGAACAACCCATCTGCCATGCATCTTCTCGCCGCACGCCAGAACTTAAGATTCTGGGTGATTTCCGAGTCCGAATGTTACTTCGAACTCTTTATAGAGGTTGTCTTCCTCGCGGTCCGGGCGGTTAAGCCAAGACCCTCGCTCCTGATACTACGCCTCAAAACAACGTGTCTTGAAGCAAGATACCAGGTTTACGATGTGTGGGCGGTGGCATGTGCCTGCCCAGCCCTCAAATGAATGAGTGACTGAGCCCGTCCCAATATTTCGCGTCCTATATCCTCTACTACGACTGTAGTAGAGTAGGAGCGAAATCGCGCAGATATTCGCTACGGACGACAGTACAACAGAAGAACTGGGGACCGCCGCCCGCACCCAGGGTACACCGCGTGGAGGTTTCTGGGATAGTACCCCATTCCTTTTCTTGTCTGTGATTGTCGTAAAAAAAAAAAACGAGGAAGGAATCTAATAGTGGTAGGACCACGCTGTTGACAGTTCTTTGTCTACAGCCACGGGCCGGTCCGTCCGGGGTAGTACCACACTCTCGCAGAAGATCAACGTCTAAGTAATAAAACGAGCAACGTGCTATTTCGCTTCTGAGAGAGCCGGAAGCCCAAACTTACCATCAGGTGTGTTGCTTGCTCGTTTGCTACTATAAGCAATAAAAAAAAACCAAAAAAGTCATATAATATACTGATAAAATCTATACAAGAGAAGGCAAACTCGAAATAAAGACCCATACTAACATGTCTAACCAACGTGATACAGAAGTTTAATTTTTTTTTCTATTGTGTGGAGGCTTAAATCCAGCATTGGGTCAAATATGAGTTGAGATAACGATGAAGTTGTGTCCGTTACGTACTATCGGCTATTGTCAAAAATTAAACCTTCTGTTCCAGTATACATTGAGGGAATTATTTACGAGTCCTCTGAAACACGATTAAAATTAGCTTGATGATTAGCCAGCTTTACCTATCATCTCGATCCTTGTAACCTTATATTTAATAAGCCGTACCACTAAATGATGCAATGATGCAATATCCTGTGGTTTGGTGATTCACTAGCCGTTTTACTTGCAAGAGAAACTTCACAAGCTATTTTTGAGAGAAATGGAGGAATCATAGCATAATTTATATTGTCTATATTTATATAATGATATTTAAGTTCTTACATATTTAATTTTCTGTACATAATTATATTATGAAATAGTGCAATTAATATTTTTATTATTAAATTGTTATACCTACTCGTATATGAAATATATAATAATATGAAAATTTGCCTAGTTACGGCATTATGTCACAAATATGGGCTATTTATTATTTGTGTGTAACGTTAAAATAATACTACGTGGCAACGTGATAAGAACATAGTAGTCGTCATCCCTTACTCCATTCTCCTTTGTCCATGGAAGTCGAAAAGATACCACTAGGTTAATGAGCAACACGCTTTCCCAGGAAACGTGTAACACCTTACTGCGATCACGAACCCGCTTGCCTTAGCAAGCGACTCTTAAGTCGCGATTATGTTCATAATCTCTTCAAAGAATGAGCGCATCATGTGATATCCAGTAGGGAAATCCAGGGAAAGTCCAGTAGTGGAGGATGAAAGGCAAAAAGATGAAAGCTAAAATAAATAAATAGCAAGAACTCAAAACTATTGCGATTTTTTTTTTATCTAGCTTGAACTACTTTGATATGTACAATCAAATGAATTATTATTAATCAAAAGCTGTCCCTGTGTCCTAAAGGAATATCCCACCAAAATTATAGAATCGGTACATGTAGGTTATGGGCACACGCCGCTTTTCCATCTCTGCGTACGGATCGGTTCAATAGTGCGAAGACACAGCCCTTTTTTTTTTTATTTTTTTTTTATTTTTTATTGGTAGGCTATGGGTGCGTCTCGCTCCGCCAAATCGGTCCGGGGTGACGGAGAAGGCGGCGCGTGACCCCATAGACCCACCGTAAAATCCTCTCTCTTCGCCGTGCGAGCGGACCACCGGTACCCGATCTTTGTCTTCGGTGGTGCGAAGACACAGCCTGCCACAAAAAACTCAAAGAAATATCGTAAACTAATAAGAATTTTACAATTAATAAAAGATGAGTTTCATATCGCTGAAATGAATTTACAATCTATAAATATTCATGACTAACTCTATGGACAGCTTCGCTTTTATTGACCAGTTATTATCTAATTAAACTGAACAGTGGATTAATCGATAAGATACTGATATACTGTGCCAAGTATCGAATGTTTGATATCCATACAGGACAATAATTTATGCGATCCACATATTGTCGTTTAATAGTGGTAGAACCAAGCTGTTAACAGTTTTCTGTGTACACCCGCGGGTCGGTCCATCCGGTTTAGTACCACACTCTCGCAGAAGATTGAAGTCTGAGCAATGAAAATTTGTTGTTGCGTTTCGTTTGGTGAGCGAAAAAGTCTGAAGCCCAACTGGGTGGGTTTGGAGTTTATATTGGTAGACAACAGCCTAGCCTATTCCCCTAGTATTGCAAAGGTCCATGGCCGGCAGTAACACTTACCATTGGCTGCATGCTCGTTTGCCACCATAAGCAATTAAAAAAAGTTTAAGTGTAATTTGTGCCGATTAAAAATGCTTGTAAAGTTACCATACAAAGATTACTCCTCAGTGTTAGGTGTTAAAATAAAAATAGAAATATGAGTATTAAGTCCATATTTCACATATAGCGATGAGTTTAGATAAATGTGCCGCTAACATTCCTCGTTGAAGTCGTAAATATTGACTCAAGAACCACTAGGAGAATAGACAACAACACTTTCTTAGATTTCCGTGTGGTGACTGAGTTAGAACACAATTCACCATCCCCTATCTTCTTCAAAGGGGTGTCGTAAAGGACGACTAAGGGATATGATATACATATAAATCGATATAACGTCTGGTTAAGAAGATATACAATGCGAAAATGGTAGGATGTAGGTACCAGGGGAGACCGAGACTTACCTACCTAGACCAGATTAGTACTGAAGGAAGGTGGAGTCAAGAGTCTCCGAAACCGGCGAGCGTGTATGAAGAGAATTATGAATGTTGAGGAAGCGCGTGAAGTATGCAAGGATAGAGTTCTCTGGCACTCTGGTCTGTCTGCCTACCCTGCAAGGGATATGGCGTGATGATATGTATGTATGTATGTATAACTCGATATAAAACTCGATTAAAACGTACCAATCAGTCTGATCAGTGAGACCGATAAGTACTATTTTCCTCGCATTGTGGAGTAGGTTTGAGGTTAGTAGTAGGACGTTTATGAGCTGAGATGATGATGATGAACTCTCTTAGAATACTTATAACAATACATATGATGGAAAATACATTACTGGTGAAAGCATGTTAGCAAGTAGCAAGCAAAGATACCCTTGGGGAAGCGTCTGTGTACCAATCGAATTATATTGTTGAGTAAACACGTATTTATTTTAAATAATTGTTTTTCTAATTAATTCATATCTTTAAACAAGCAAATCTTGTTTGTTTCTTAATTTTTATATATTCAGAATCTCGTCAACGTTACCAGCAATTTCCATGAAGTTTAGTAAGCAAGCTGTTTTGAGGGCGATAAATCGAGGTTTCCTCTATAGAATATGTTGTATTGTCAGAGTTTACAGCTAATAAAAAAAATATAATTATATGAATGTGTGAACATATGAAGGTAAATTTGACCACTGTCATTAAGAAATGAAATAGCTCAGTTGAGAAACGGAGCAGTCTAATCCAGACAGTCCCGGATTAATCCTTGGTTTACCCTTTTATCATTAATTTTACCCTTTAATTTTTTTGTATATTCTTTTTTTACATTACTTCAGGAATTGTTTTATAATATTTATTTACTAAAAAGCACAATTTAATAAAAAAGTAGTGAGCTAATCTTGGTCACCCAGATATTTTTATATTAAGTAGGATGTTCCATGCATCTTATAAACGAGTATTTAATGACAATAGATATATAGATGGTGTTTGTGCTAGTGAAGTGTTCAATATTATCATCACTCTGCTCTTATCTCAATTACTAGGTGTCGATGTAATACGTACTCATCTTCCATAGTATATATTGCAAACGATTTGTCAATGATTTTATAACCGGCCGCCTGCCTGATGTCAAACCTTCTAGGAAATGTAATTGTTTATCAGACGGTATCAGATGGAGTTGGTTTAATTCAATGTAAAGCTTTTAGTCTTCTTTTACGACACCCACGAGTAATGTAAGGGTTGGTAGTATTTGTAGCCGCTACCACAAAGCTTAGTGTTTTTTTTTTTTTAATTACATTTATAGCTACTCCTCATATCCTCCTCGTCGAAATTTAATGTTTATTAGCCTACATTTTACGATGAATAAGCTATCTAACGTAATTAAGATTTTTTTCAAATACAACAACTAGTTCTTGACATTAGTTTGTTAAAACAAACAAACTGAGTTTTATAATAGTAATACAGACTGTAAAAACTAAAAATAAATACAAATTATACGTTAATAAAGTTTTATCGATTTCGTTCTGGCAACGTGGGCGGCCATGGCCGAAGACAATTTTCTTCTTGGAATTCTTACGATATATATGTGCGATTATATTGTTACGGTAAATTCATATATTTCTATGAAACAAAATGAGTCAGAGTGATGATTTTTAAACAGCTATACAATTTTCATGGCAGTTGATAGTTAATAAATAAAAAAATAAATGGTTGACTTCCTTGAACATTCTTATTTACTTCCACTATTTCATTGATAAAGTGTTTCTTACAATTATTTGATACAATTGTAACCTATTTTTAAATAAATACTATATTTGTTTATTCCGTATGATGACGAAGTAAGAATATAACTCACCACCTTCTTTCTCGCCTGTGGGTAAAAATCGACTAAAGTATTATAACAGATAACATATTAGAGAATGAAAATCCCTACTAATATATAAATGTGAATGTAAGTTTGTTTGTTACGCTTTCACGCTAAAACTACTCAACCGATCATCATGAAACATTGTACACATATTCTTGGAGGTATTAAAAGTAACATAGGATACTTTTTATAAAAAAAAAATGAAATTTTTTATATGAAAAATAAAAAAAATGTTTGTCAAAAAATCTCAAAATCTAGCTTCTTCAACGCCATCTAGCAGTCCAGTAATGAAGTTCCAACCCTGAGTATTGTAATACCGTTGCACTGTATTACCGACGGTCAAAAATAAAAATAGGGGATCAAAAACTTTAGGAAAGTAACCTTTTACGCGGGCGAATCCGCGGGCAGAAGCTAGTTCTAAATAAATCTTTATACCAATACGTCTGACCAATGTAATAGTAGGTCAGGTAAGTTTATCTCTAATTGTGGACGAGGCTCGAGCCATCGGTGAAAAATATTTGAGCTGATAATGATGATTAAAAATATTTTTAGGTATATTATTAAAGTAATTACTCTAGTAAATATAGTGACACATATATGGGCTGTAAAAAAATTACTGACTGTAGTGCTGTGTGGTAGCGGCTACAAATATAACTCTTACTTTGCTCATGGATATCGTAAAAGATGTCTAAGAGCTTTATATCAACCTGGGCTAACTCCCCTGAAGCCGTCTGGTCAACAATTACATTCCCAAGGAGGGATGTCAGACAGGTGGCCAGTCATAAAACTATTATCAATAACTTTTGTAACACGTACGAAGATGAATGCACGAAGAGGAGGACCCCAAGTAATTGGGATAAGAGCAGGAGAACGATGAACAATGAGTTAGCAAATAATTGGATCTTATTTCTTAAAAGACACATTTAGAATATTGTTGTAGGATACTTAGTAGGAATAAGTTCATTAGATGACTTGAACACTTGGATTTTTATTAATTTAAAAGGTTTGAAAATCATTTTACATAGATATATTGCTGCTAAGGCTATTAAAAAAATATAACTGGTCGTTGTTCAACACAAAAGTATTTTAAGTTGGTAAAAAAAACATAAATATATTTGGGGACATACTTATAAAAAACTAGGCAATTCAAAAGAGGGTATTATGTAGAAATAAAAAAAAAATAACAATGGAAACCTTTGAAATCGATCACCACACCACTTATCGGATCCACTTAATCCAAACCATTTATTAATCCACCTAAATATACAAAAAAAAAAAATTTCGTTTTGGAGAAATCGAATCACTTACATATGTAATGTATCTATCAACCAGTTATGGAAATGGACATGTCATATGATGAGATTTCAAGCAGGCAAGTAAACAAAAAGTTCACGGAATGGTATCCATCAAATGGAGAAAGGCAGTGGAGGAAGACCGCAAACAAGGTGGGCAGACGATGAAGTGGTAGGATCACACTGTTGACAGTTTTTTGTCTACAGCCGCGAGCCGCTCCATCCGGGGCTGTGGTACTACCACACTCTCGCAGAAAATCGACGTCTGATCAGTAGAAGTATGCTGCTGTACTTCGTTCGGTGAGTGTGAGAGCCCAACTTACTGGGTGGGATTATTGGTAGGCAGCGGCCTAGCTATTCCTCTGGTTTTGCAAAGGTAAAGGGTGGCAGTAACACTTACCATCAGGTGTGCCAACAGTAATAAAAAAAAAAGAAAATATGCTTAAAGGTTACAGAAGGACATTGCTAGACCGCAGTAAATTGAGGGTACTTAAGGAGATCTATGTCGTAAGACAGCCTGACACAATTGTTGATGAAACAAAAAATATTATTTAAATTTAGTTAAATATGTATAATCAAGGTTTTGACCTTGACAATAAAGGCTATTTTTATCTACCAGTTTACACATACATACATATCATCACGCCATATCCCTTGCAGGGTAGGCAGAGAAAACAGAGTGCCAGATAACTCTATCCTTGCATACTTCACTCACTTCCTCAACATTTATAATTCTCTTCATACACGCTCGCCGGTTTCGGAGTCTCCTTGACTCCACCTTCCTTCAGTACGTGATCAATCTGGTCTAGGTAGGTTAGTCTCGGTCTCCCCTGGTACCTACATCCTTCCACTTTCGCATTGTATATCTTCTTAACCAGACGTTCGTTCGGCATTCTTTCAATATGTCCGAACCATCGGAGCATTCCCTTTCGCATCTTTCCACCAATATTCTTTTTCATACCTACTCGCTCTCTTACGTCGTCGTTACGAATGCAATCGGTCAGCCTAACTCCACAGATTTTCCGTAGAGATCGCATTACCATATCTACCAGTTCAGTTATCTTAAAAATATAAAAAGTACACCGATAGCCAAGTCATTTTTTTTTGATTGAAATAAAATTGCAAGCATTTTCTAATAAATTAAATACATTACTGAATGTATTTAATCTAAGCCCCAAACTAAAGCACTCATCAAAAAGTTTTGTAATCAAGTTACAACTACGTGAACCAAATGTTGAATAGTTTCGGAGACAGTCCTCATGATTTAGTAAGTTGGTTTTGCTATTAAAATAGTCGAGAATTAACCTTGACTGTTTTAATAGCAGCAGTAGCTAGCTATCTTTAGAATATTAATAATGGAACTTAGAGTCTTGAAGTTCTCGAAACTATTTATAAGTAAGTTGAGACGTTATTACCTCTAATTACTCAATCTAGTCAAAGTTCTGAGTAGCATTACGTAGGTTTACTAACTAATAAGGTTACCTAAGTTTGAATAAAGCTAAGAAAAACAAAGTAAATTATGCAAATTGAAACGTCACCTACTTTTTAATATAAGTGTAAGTAAAGGCCTTAAGTAGTGAAATAGAAAGTTGCAATCGGATTTTTTTTATAAAAAAATATAAATATAGTTACTTAATAAGAAAAAAAAATATAAATATCTTATTTCATCTAGTAGGTGTTATTATTTGACAATTAAACTGTCAATACAGAAATTTGAAAAACTCTATATGAGAGCCTGTAAGCATAACAACTAACACCTCGTATTTGTTTATTCATATAAGGGGTAAAATATATAATGCCAACATTCTACTAACAGTGGGTCCGTATACGTCTGATAAGTATGTGTGGCAACGACGTGTGGCAAGACGTCGATCACGCCGTCTGGCAGAGTACTGGAGTCGCATAAATCTACTGCAGGAGGCATCTCTGTCATCTGCACTTCGTACTCTAAATCGTGTTTCGAATGAGACATATATGTTTTGGTAAATAATTTCACACAACTCAATTTACATATTACATGTTAAATAAATGTTTAGAAGTAATTGATTACAACTTATTTTTATTACGTTATTGCGTTAGATTAAAGGCCGTAACGATAGCTGAATCATCTTAGTTTACATGATGAATGATGAAATGATATTTTCTCTAAAACACCTGATAACTTATTAATGTTTAATTATAATAACTCTACATTTTCTCATGCGATATTTAGCTTGAAATAGGGAGAATGATGATGAATGGTTTAATATTCTTTGCGATAATGTGGTCACCCTACACGTTAACAATAAAATTATTTTACTCGTTGCTTATATTACAACCACTTAAAGACCACAATTGGTTGTAGTTGAGTTTACCTCTATTCGTAGTAGTAATAAAAACATTATACCTATTATTTTCTTTCTTTCATTCTCTTTGATGTGTAAAGAAATAAACTAAACCATTAACGGTGCCGTTATCTCTTTTAATGTGCATGTTTATATGTTTATGGCTTATTTAATATGTTAGCATATACTTAAGTTATAATGAAAAATATACATGTGCTTATTAAAAGCTGAAGTTTGACTACTGTGTAGCCCAATTGCTTAAGAGCTATAGGTATTTTAGAAGTAAATTATTTAATTTGAAACTAGTACTTTTATTATTCTGAAAAAATTTCACGTCTATCTGAAATTGTGAATAATCGGCTTATCACCTTTTCTTGGGAGTGCAGTCTTTGAGGTAACGAGGTCAACCTTAAGATAGGCAGTCTGCAAATCAACTTTTGTGTATATTATATGGATCTTGTTAGTCCCTTATACTCACTTATATACTTCAAGCTCTCGAATGCGTGATGCTCTATTGCTTGGGTTCTTTGGGCTCATAATTTTTTTTTAAATTATTTGGTAAATAATTACTTCTGCTTTCATGTCCCACGTTTTGCTTTTGAGAAATGGAATATCCAACCTCTTCAGTTTCTTCTATATTTTCTAAACGAATTTGAATTGTTCTATCTTTTCTAAATTATTTTTTTTTTACTGAAGACTTTTTAAGTTTTGCCTGTGACTTTCTGTCTTCTGAGTTGTGTATACCTTAGTGCCATTTATAAAAATCATTATGGATACTACTAGTAGAATTAGTCCTGATACATGCATAACAGCTATATATAATATAATAATAATATCTAGAATGAATGTGTATTATAATACACATTCATTCTAGATATATGTAACATAAACTTTGTATATTTGTATGTTTTTTTTTTAATAATTGACACCTATAACCAATGCAACAATTCCAGATTTCTCTTTTATTCTATATTGAGAATTTCTGAACAGCTTTCTTCTAAACTACTAAACAAGTTGCAGTATAATAATTGTACATTATGTGGGCTTCGAATGGCAAGAATTGAACCACTTCAATTACGCTGTGATAATGACTTAATCAACGTGTAAACATGACAGAAATACTAAAGATGTAATTTGAGTTTTTTATTCTTTTGTTACATGTTTACTTTGTTTTTGTATGAGTCGTAGTTTCAATAAATAATGATATGAACATAGTTATTTTATATGTCTTATGCTAGGGCCGCACCTGCGTGTATCGTCATGAAGCTTCATGCAATGAGACGATACACGCAGATGTGACCGGTCATTATTGGCTATCGTCGTGAACATTCGGGCTTCGTGTGTGTTATCGCTTGATTGGCGATAAGTCAAAGGGTTTTAGCGCGCTAATATCGAGCCCTTACCGCCATTTTAGCGTAACAGACAAAAATCAAATTTTACAGGAGAAGGTTTTTTTAAATATTTTTAAACAGAAATGTTCTAGTAAGTTAAATTTTCAAATATATTAATGATTTTTAGACATTTACATATATAATTAAAAAATAAACAAAAATAATAATTATTTATGCTATTTATGGCGCCTACAATATTTTTGCTGTCTGAGATTTAGATTATCTAAAGCTATTTTGGCGTTTACGATCAAAATATTTATTAAAGTAACTATATTTTTCGACCTATACGAAGAACAAAGTAACAAAGTTACATCTGATTATGATACCAGATAGTTTTTGTTGTAGTTATAAAGTTATATACATATATAAGAGGAAATAATATAAGTTGTTAAAGTATAAAATTGCCATTTTGTATTGATAAAATAAAACCATTTTTTTGTTCATAAAACAGATTTCTTTAATGAAAGTATTTCTTCTCATTATTTATACATTTCTACCATTTAATTGGAAGATCATTTAAACCTTTGCAATAGAATTATGGGGTCATGGACTCCACAAATGTGAAGTTATTTTGTACTGCTTCCTCGGAAGAAATTTTGTTTCCGTGCAAAAAATTGTCCAAATCGCGACAAAAATGGTAGTCGGGTGGGGGCGAGGTTTGGCAAATACGGAGGATGACGTATGGTTTCTAACTGCAGGTCTTGTAGTGTTAAAACAGTTTCTCGAGCAGTATGAGGTCTTGCGTTCTCATGGGGCAATAATGTTAAAGATCGGGGCTCTTTTACTGCGAGTTTCGCCATCATTGTTCGGAGTTCTGCACAGTAGACATCTGCGTTTATTGCTTGACCAGATCTGAGGAAGCTATAGTAAATTACACCATGAAGTGACCACCAAACAGTTACCTTCAACTTTCTATGGGTAAGCTTCACTTTAGGGCATTGATATGGCGTTTGATCTAGGGTCAGCCATTGCGTTATTCGCTTGCGATTATCATAAAGAATCCACTTCTCATCACACGTTCGGTTCAAAATCCTTTCATTTCGTTTGAAAACAGTTTCACTTTGATATCTGACATCATGCAGGTTTAATTTTAATTCAAAGTGGCGACGTACGTTAAAACGGCAATTTCATATTTAAACTCCTATTATTAGGAAATGATTCAATCCTATACAAAACTATTAAGAAAAATGATGTTGCTGATTCTGTGTTTGCTTTTCAGTTGTTTCGGTGGTTCAATTTTTTTGTAAAAAAGTATTTTAAACAATAATTTCATCAACACGCTGTTTCTTGTATCATAACTTTTCTTAAATGCCACGACAGGTTTGTCTATATTAAACGCCGTAAAGTCCGTACTCATGTCGCTTACGATAACAAATAAGGTTTGTTGCGCTACAAAAAGTCGTACGCAAGGCGCATAAGACAAAAATGCTTGTCGCTTACGTTAAGGTTATAAAAATTTATCTATTTACGATAATTTTTGCACTTGCTTTAACTTTATAACGGTATTTTTTTAGAGGGTAACACCAACAGGGGTGGGTCCGTTATGGCTTAAAATACTAGATTTGATAAAAAACGCATTTTCGCCAAAAGTGTCACTTACGATAATTTGGCGGTAAAGGCTCGATATATCGCGCTCTGTGGTCACACTAGCGTTTTTCATTTCGGCGGAAATATTCGATGTGTTTAGACGCGTTCGAGGATCGCCAGTTAATCAATAAATATGGAGTGGAGCGATGAAATGGTGGTAGAATTTTTACACCATAATGAAACTGAACCCATGAAGAGATCCAAAAAATATAATATAAATAATAAATAGAATAATAAATTAATACAACTTCGAACGGCACTTAAAATTAAGTACTGAATACTAAAACAAAGAAAGGTGATTAATAAAGAAGTAATATGTTTATCTTTATGATGAGGAAGTACGAATATAAGGTATTAGCATCCATTTCTTACCTGAGTATACCATCTTTACTAATATTATAAATGCGAAAGTAACTCTGTCTGTCTGTCGCTCATTCACGCCAAAACTATTGAACCGATCTAAATGAAATTTAAAATTTTATCTGTGTGGTGACGGAGTAAGAATACTATTCACCACCCCATATCTTACCTGTGGGTGATCGTACGAGACGACTAAGGTATATAAAACGCATATAACATCTATGCGAGAAAAGGAAAACTCGGAACAAAACCATATACCAACACGTCTGACCAGCGTGGTATAGTAGGTTAATTTCCCTCCCATTACGGAGGAGGCCCGAGCCCAACAGTGGGACATTTATAGGCGGTGATGATGATGAAATGAAATTTGGTACACAGATAGTCTAAAGCCTGAAAAAGGACATAGGCTACTTTTTAATGCAAAAAAGGGTTGTAAAGAGGGATGAAAAGTTGTAAGGAAGTATTGTCATTTTTAAAGCCAGAAGCTTGAAACTTATTTTTAGGCCATCGATTAGATATAAATAAATATGACTTTAACATTTTGCAAAAAAAATTAACCCTCAAGGGGTAAAATAAAATAGGGGACGAAAAAATTTAGGAAAGTAACCTTTTACGCGGGCGAAGCCGCGTGCAGAAGCTAGTATGTCATATAACGACCGAACGACGTCTGCAAATAATACCATTGCCAGAAAAGAAAAGCTCAACGCCCATATCCTAACTATCTAACGAGAATATAATATTATGCTGGGCAAATATTTAGGCTCTTTAATGAAACATAATATATAGTAGAGAAAAAGTCGTGAATATTTTTAACTCCTTTTTGAAATAAAACTATTTTTACGTTTAAATTACTCTTTTACGTTGCTCGTTTAAATTTCTCTTTTAATGTTCACTTTGTAATCGGGTTTTATAAATAATTAAGCATATTAAATGCTAAATTTCAGTAATTTAAATAACAAGGTTGTGTCATCGTTTAATACAATTATAACTGTAAAGTTTTAAGTATTAAGCCTATAACAATGTGTAAACATTGTCGGGTAGATAGCATACCGTCACCTTAAGACGTAAATATGATACGAAGTGAAATTTGCATGTCCTACAATTAGTCACGGTGGTGTAGTGGCAGCACGAATGGGCCGGCATCCCAATAGGCGCGAGTTCGAATCCCGCTTGTGACATCATTTTTTCACTTCGTAATCGGGTTTTATAAATATTTTTACGTTTGTAAAATACAATTTTTAATTACCCGACGTTTCGAACGCTTTACAGCGGTCATTGTCACGGGATGACTAAGGTGTCGCACGTCCAATAAGTCATTGTTATTACAGAGTTATATATCTACCCGCTACAGTAGGTATCGTTTATTGATATTGACCCACATTTTTAATATAAATTCATTGCCAGAAGATGATTCTATAATATATAAAATTTTATATTGTTTATGATTAGTTATTATTAAACATTTAATTTATGATATTAAATGTATTGTGGCAATTTATTAGTTTATATAGAGACCTAGATGTGAGTATGGTTGTTATTCAACTTTAAATCGATATAGATCCTAAACGGTCAGTCGAATCGAAACATGTTGAGAGACAATTAATAATTATTTTTAAATATCTATTCAACGATACCCCACATGATATAGTTTGTTAACTTAATTTTTTTTCATTTTCTCAAAATGGCGTCCTGTGGTCGCCATATTGAATTTTCCCTAACGCCATGTCTTTAGTGACACTTGCCGAATTAAAAGGAATCGATTGATGTATGAATCATAAAAATCGGCCCAGGCTTTTGGTCTGTATAGTGCTTCAAAGGAACATGCAAACAAACATACATACATAGTACTGTTAAACACATTACTAATAACAAAGATATTAAGCTACCACCGAATCGAACATTTTCAACTCCTACTTATGGTACCTATTACGTATTGTAACTGCTCGTTCGTGTCTGCACAAATGAAGTTTGATGACATGCCATAATCTCGTGGTTATACTATAAATACAATCTAAGTACTAAAATACTTTATGACCCTGATAACATTTTCTTTGATAGCTAATAAAAAATCTCCAAACGGACGATGCTATATTTTTAACAGCCACTATTGTGATTTATGCGTCCTCTGTATGTTTATATTTGTGTTTTATATATTAAACTAATTCTGATGTCTTGGGAACATGGTCTTGAGATTAGTGATATATACGATTCTAAGAAAAATATTAACATATATATATTTTATCAACATTTCTGTATGTATGTTTGGATGGATTTATTTCAAACTCTTCTTTATTTTTTTTTTATTTTTTATCAAGTCATTTATGTTCTATTATTAGCCGTGAGCTTACTTCAGAAAGAGAAAGTTAACTCATTAGATCCACATACTCGTAGAGTTGAATTTCGAGTATTACTTTTATCGCAATTATTTGCGTATGTTTCTCTTCAGCGATTTACGCAATATCCGAGGGAAAAGAAGCCATAGTACAGTTGTGTTCAATGAATTTAGTAATGCAATAGGCTTATAATAAAACTTTAAATAATTTTCGTTTATATTTGGCATAGAACCTGTGTGTTGATATGCTGAGAATATACAGTGACTTAAATCCTCTTTCACTAGAGTCATAAGATCAGCTAAACTTTTGGACGAGAGTCGTAAAAATTAGATAAGGAATCATTAGTAGATTCTTAACTTTATTGTATTGAATTTATTATTATAATGGCATCATTCGTCTTGTCTGGGAGCCTATGTTTTTTTTTGGGTAGGCTATGCTCCGCACACACGCCACCCGTTCCGTCCGGGGTGACGGAAGGGCAGCGCATGGCCCCAACACCCCACCGTGTTCCCTCCCCATCGCCATTGGGCCGGCCACTGGTACAACAATGAACGTCTAATAGGGTAAATGACTGATAAAAAAACGAGCGGATCTTTACTTCGTATGATGATATTTCATTTTATACTTAAGCTTTTATAATTTAAGAATTGAAAAGTTTTTTTTTAATTAATGTCAGATTTAACCCCGGACAAACTATGTAAATCTTGCTAGTGCAAATATATTATGGTAGCAATGACGCATACCAGAATATATTTATATAAAACTTTTTCATAGGGCTATCTGAATCATTATTTATTTTTAAACGTCCACAAATAAAATATTTACCTACAAGTTTTAATCCCCAGTAGGATGGTATTATTAGAAAATTTATTATTGTAATTTGATATTTTTGAATCATTTTAAGCTGACATTTAAGTTTCGGAATGGCGATGAATTTTTGAAATTCTCTGTTGTTAAAGATATAATTAATTCCTTTTCAGCACAAGCTCTCTCTTTAACTGCAGGTTAGCTATTGATCAGAGGAATTCATACCGATTTTTCATTCCAGAGGGGTAGGCAGAGATTACGGAATGCCATAAACCTCGATCCTGACATACCTTCATCGCTTCATTCACACTCATCACAGTCTTCGTGCATGCTCTACGGTTACGCGTACTCTTAACCTGACCTTTCGCTAACACATCTTCAATTTGATCCCGAAAAGTACGACGTGGTCTTCCCCTTTTAATCGTCCCACTCACACTCGCTTTGTATACTTGCTTAGTCAACTTTTCTTCACTCATTCTTTCCACGTGGCCAAACCATCTCAGCATTCCCTTTTTTATCTTTGTCGCTACTTCTTCATTCACACCACAGCGTTGTCTTATAACACTATTTCTAATTCTATCTTTCAGACTTACACCACACATACTACGAAGAGCTTTCATCTCTACAGCATTTATTCTACGTTCATGTCTTCCCTGCCAAATTCAACTTTCACTACCATACATGAGAGTGGGCAATAATACTCCTTTATGTACAGCTAGGCGTGCCTTTTTAGACACATTCCTACTCTTCATAAAAGCGTACAATGCCCCATTCACTTCATTACCAGCATTAACTCGTCTTTCAACATCAACATCATATTTACCATCACTAGTAAACAGTACACCCAGGTATACAAATTCATTCACCTGTTCCAATCCCTCACCATTTATAAATATATTACATTCCGTCATACATTTATCCTTTTCAAAGACCATTACTTTCGTCTTACTAACATTAACTTTCATACCTTTTCTTTCAAAAGCATCATGCATAGTAGTTACCATCGCCTGTAAATCTTCAGTCGATGATGCAAGTAAAACATGATCATCGGCATAAAGAAGACATTTGACGAGTAACTCATTCATTGTTAAACCACATTCATTATTTTTCAAATTTTGCAAACAGCTATCCATGAATAGGTTAAACAGCCACGGTGACGCTACACATCCCTGTCTAACACCTTTATCAATGTTAAACCATTCAGTGTAGGACTCGTTTATCCTTACGCTCCGTTTATCCTTATATATATATATATATATATATATATATATATATATATATATATATATATATATATATATATATATATATATATATATATATATATATATATATATATATATATATATATAGCAAGTGGATGAATTTGTATATCTTGGATGTGGATTTAGCCGAGATGGAAGGTACACCACTGATATAGAGCGAAGAGTGAATGCGGGAAATAGAGTGAACGGAGCGTTGGGGCAACTTCTCGGCAGCCACCACCTCAGCCAGAAGGCACGTGTAGCAATACATAACGCAGTGCTTGTCCCAACATTACTGTATGGAAGCGAGAGTTGAATATGCAGAAAAGAGTATGATAGTAAAATTAATGCGGTCGAAATGCGATCTCTGCGGAAAATCTGTGGAGTTAGGCTGACCGACCGCATTCGTAACGACGACGTAAGAGAGCGAGTAGGTATGAAAGAGAGTATTGGTGCAAAGATGCGAAAGGGAATGCTCCGATGGTTCGGACATGTGGAAAGAATGCCGAACGAACGTCTGGTTAAGAAGATATACAATGCGAAAGTGGAAGGATGTAGGTACCGAGGGAGACCGAGACTAACCTACCTAGACCAGATCGGTCATGTACTGAAGGAAGGTGGAGTCAAGAGCGTGTATGAAGAGAATTATGAATGTTGAGGAAACGAGTGAAGTATGCAGAGATAGAGTTCTCTGGCACTCTGTTCTCTCTGCCTACCGTGCAAGGGATATGGCGTGATGATATGTATGTATGTATATATATATATATTTAATTGTTATTACAAGACTCATTTAGTTCAAACCATGTGGACCTGTCCTTTGCCTTACAGCATCCTTGGCTACGATGAACCTGATTAATCTAAGATCCAAAATGTCATGCCGAATTTCTGTATCACTGTAGTTTTAATAAATAATATAAAAAGTACTTCAATTAAAACGCAATAAAATCCACAAAAATACTTTTATTTCAAATTGATGAGTCTATATATTTTTTGTTAGAACCAACTCAAAAAAGATGGATTGTTCAAAATAAAACGCAAATAGCAATCACTAACTTTAATAACTTTTGCATTGATAGCTTTCCTACCATCATGTGTAAATTAGAAATGTTTAACTGCAGAATGTAGACTGATATATGGATCACGAACGTATTTAAATTGAAAGCGATTACTTGATTGATTGAGGAACGGATAAATCGCTATTAGAACGCGATTGGGTAATATATCGTCGACAAAGCGTGCATATTTTAAAAAAAAGTACTTTGAAATGTTGCGTGTGTGGCTATAATTGGCACAATGTACATATATAATATATTACCATTATCCACGTGGTGATTAGAGTAAGATTATGTGTAGTGACGGAGTAAGAATATAATTCAACACCCCCTTATCTTACCCGTGGGTGATCATAAGAGACGACTGAGAGATATAAAACGCATATAACATCTATGGAAGAAAAGGAAAATGAAAAACAAACCCCTACACCAAAACACTTAACCAGCTTGTGGTAGGTCAATTTCCCTCTTATTATGGAGGAAGCTCGAATCCAGCAGTGGAAAATATATGAACTGGGATGATGATGATAGAGTATGTATAAAATTCACCACCCCCTAACTTACTCGTGGCTGTCATAAAATACGACTAAGGGATAGAATATGGACATAACATCTATGTAAGAAAAGTTAAATTCGAAATAAAACCTATACCAACACGGATGACCGGTGTGATATAGTAGATCAATGTCCCTCCTATTATGGAGGATGTTCAAGCCAGCAGTAGGACTTATACTAAGATGACAATAAATAGTCTACGGGAGTGATCAATAGCCTCTTACATAAAGGTCTCAGCTTAGGACTCACAGTGCGAATCCAGAGACTTTTTAAAGTCAAGACATTTTGTAATAATAAATTCATTAATAAAACTTGCTTCAACGTTGAAATAAAACATCACAAGAAATCTTATATGTTTATGAATTTAATATACAATTAATTCCCAAAGCTGTGTGAAATTCTTGTACTGAAGCTTTCGGTTCAGTTGTCATAAACACTTATGATGAACGATAATGCGTATCAGTCCGTAAATACCATCAGTTAATGTGAAATTAGTAAAAAAAATAATTTTAGTTAATACTAATAATGGAAGGACCACGCTGTGAGCAGTTCTCTGTTTGCAGCCGGGGGCCGATCCGTTCGGGGTAGTACCACACTCTCACAGAAGATTGACGTCTGAGTAATGGCTATGTGCTATTGCGCTTCGTCGGGTGAGCGAGGGAGCCGGCAGCCCAACTGAGGTGGGTTTGGGTTTATATTGGTAGGCAGCGGCTTAGCTATACCCTCGGTATTCCAAAGGTCCATGGGTGGCAGTGACACTTTCCATCAGGTGTGCTGTCTGATCGTTTGCCACCATAAGCAATAAAAAAAATATTTCATTAAGATATTTTGTGATAATTGTTGCATTAAAAAATGAATATTCTATTGAAAGCACAGGTACAGCTGGAAAACCGAACCTTTTTTTTTTTTTGTTTTTTTTTTTCGCAAGGTGGGACCATGGATGTGGTCGTGCCCCGGCAAATCGCGACGGAAGAGGCGGCGCGCAACCCCATGGACCCAAAACCGACCCTAACACAATTATAAAGTCTGGAAAGCTCATTTAGAGAAAATATTATTGACTATCAATAAAATAGCAATATTTTTAAGGATGAAATTGAATTACTATATGGAAGCGAGAGTTGGGTATGCAGAAAAGATCATGAAAGTAAAATTAATGCGGTCGAAATGCGATCTCTACGGAAAATCTGAGGAGTTAGGCTGACCGACCGCATTCGCAACGACGACATAAGAGAGCGAGTAGGTATGAAAGAGAGTATTGGTGTAAAGATGCGAAAGGGAATGCTCCGATGGTTCGGAGATGTGGAAAGAATGCCAAACATACGTCTGGTTAAGAAGATATACAATGCGAAAGTGGAAGGATGTAGGTACTGGGGGAGACCGAGACTCACCTACTTAGACCAGATTGGTCACGTACTGAAGGAAGGTGGAGTCAAGAGTCTCCGAAACCGGCGAGCGTGTAGGAAGAGAATTATGAATGTTGATGAAGCGAGTGAAGTATGCAAGGATAGAGTTCTCTGGCACTCTGTTCTCTCTGCCTACCCTGCAAGGGATATGGCGTGATGATATGTATGTATGTATGTACTATTATGACGTATTCATTACACTTTAGCACTTGTATATGTATGAAATTGAATATAAATGATCTCTTTAGTAATGGTAGAGTTATGCTATTGACAGTTTGCCCTCTACATTTGTAGGTTGATCCGTCCAGGATAGTACCACATCATTACAGAAAATCGACGACTAAGCAGTGGTAATGTGCTGTTGAGCTTGGTTCGTTGAGTGAGAAAGCTGAAAGTCTAACTTTTTGCGTTGGTTGATAGGCGGGCTTGGTTCGTTGAGTGAGAAACTCTCTCGTCTAACGTTCTGCGTTGGTTTATAGGCAGTGGTCTAAGTGTATCTCTGGTATTGAAAAGTTCGATGATCGGCAGTACACTTACCATAAAGTGTGATGCTTGCTTTATTGCCTTCTTAAGCAATAACAAAAATGTCAATAATTTGATGAAGTGTGTGGATACAGTTTTGCAGCTAGGGCTCAATTCATTATAAACTTAAAGCTCATAATTATAGATGGTATTGCATTTTGAATAGCGTGCTATTGCACGCCTCATAAGCGGAGCATTGTGGTGATGCTCTACTCTCGATATATGAAAATCAAGGACTTTTCAAAACTATAAATGATTTTATTTTCTCACACTGCACTTATAGGATAATATTATCATACATATGTCAAGAAAAAACATTCGTTTAAACGTAGTTGATATTTTTAAAAAGCATTATTTTGTTTATAGTAAGAAAAAATTATATTATTATATAATAAGAAAAAAGTTTATACCTTGGATCATGCCCTACCTTCTACCATTTCTGCTTCACCTTTGGTTGACTGGTAGAGAATGCCTCCGGCATTAAGTCCGCCATTGTACTTGTTGCATGAAGTTTAATAAAAAAAAAAAAAAAAAAAAGTACTACTAGAACAAAATAGCTTTCTGACCAGACTCTTCAACTCATGGAGAGGAGAACGGAAATGACGGTACAGTCTTTAGCCGATTGGTCCGAACTCAGGCAGCTTAATAGACAAATCTCTAAGTGTATGCGACGCGATATTCGCCGATTCAATACACTGCGTATTGAAGAGGCGATAGAGAGAAATCGAGGCTCCAAAGTGTTCGCATGAGATTTGTCTATTGTGCAGAGCCAAATGACTAAGCTGAAGACCGATAACGGTACTGTCATTTCATCCCAGAATGAGATCTTGGGAGAGGTCGAAAGGTTTTATGGGCAGTTGTACAAATCATCCCTGAATCCTGTTGTCAGCTTGGTCCAAGACCCCAGATCCAAGCTAACTCGGCACTATACTGAAGAAATCCCGGACGTCAGCTTGTACGAGATTAGAATGGCTCTAAAACAATTAAAGAACGGAAAGGCACCGGGAGATGACGGAATTACTACAGAGCCCCTGAGGGCAGGCGGCAAGCCAGTTTTAAAAGCCCTACAGAAGTTGTTTAATTCTGTCATTCTCGCGGGCGACGTTCCAGAGTCGTGGACCAGGAGTGTGGTGGTGCTGTTTTTCAAGAAGTGCGATAAAATGCTCTTAAAGAATTACAGACCCATCTCACTTCTGAGCCACATATACAAATTGTTTTCAAGAGTCATTACGAACCGACTCGCGTGCAAGCTAGACGACTTCCAGTCGCCCGAACAAGCCGGTTTCCGAAAAGGTTATAAGTACCATAGACCACATTCACACGCTACGCCAGATTATACAGAAGACCGAGGAGTATAATCGGCCTCTGTGTCTAGCGTTTGTGGACTATGAGAAAGCCTTTGATTCTGTCGAAATTTGGGCAGTGCTGCAGTCCCTTCAGAGGTGCCAAATTGACTATCGATATATCGAAGTGCTGAAGTGTTTGTATGAAGACGCTACTCTGTCGGTCCGCATCCAGGATAAGAGTACGAAACCGATCCAGCAGCAGAAAGGCGTGAGACAGGGAGACGTTATCTCTCTGAAACTGTTCACCACTGCGCTGGAAGATGTCTTCAAGCTCTTAGACTGGACCGGACTCAGCATCAACATCAATGGCGAATACATCACTCACCTTCGATTCGCAGATGATATCGTAGTCATGGCAGAATCACTGGAGGACCTTGGCACCATGCTCAGTGACCTCAGCAAGGTCTCCCAACTAGTAGGGCTGCAAATGAACATGGACAAGACGAAAATCATGTCTAATGCCCATGTCATTTCTGTACCGGTCCTGGTTGGGAATGCGATTCTCGAAGTTGTCGATCACTATGTTTACCTAGGACAAACAGTCCAATTAGGTAGATCCAATTTCGAGAAAGAGGTCAGCCGACGAATCCAACTCGGCTGGGCAGCGTTCGGGAAACTTAGGAGGATCTTCTCGTCTAATATTTCGCAGTGTCTGAAAACAAAGGTTTATATCCAGTGTGTGTTATCAGCGTCTCTAAATGTCGGCCTCATAAAAAGGCTCAAAGTCGCTCAGCGTGCTATGGAGAGGGCTATGCTCGGTATTTCTCTACGTGATAAAAGCCGAAATACGGCAATCCGTAGAAGAACGGGTGTAAACGACATAGCCCGAAGAATTAGCACGTTGAAGTGGCAATGGGCAGGCCACATCGTTCGACGAACCGACAACCGTTGGGGAAAAAAGGTTGTCGAGTAGCTACCACGAATCGGACGACGTAGCGTAGGACGACTCCTTACTCGGTGGACTGATGACCTCATCAGGGTCGCAGGAAACCGTTGGATGCAGGTGGCACAGGACCGTTATAGAAGGCATTCTCGTGGGGAGGCCTATGTCCAACAGTGGACGTTTACGGGCTGATGGATGGATAATGAAAAAAGTTGATAAAAAAATATTCCAGGACGTCCGGATACCTGTCCCGATGGATCTGGCACTCCCACGAACGTAAAAAAATAATATATAAAGAAGTATTTGTTTTTTTAAAGCTTTATAAATGATTTTCCAAACAATTATATTATTGCTCATGTAATCAGAATTAATATCTAGCACCTAAAGAGACAATTTTTTTATGTCAAAAGAAGTCGAAGTTAAAGACGAAAATTAACCTCATTATTTTTGTGGTTTAAAATCATGTTTGCGTTTTTCTCTTTCTAATGAAAATTATTTGAAGTACATTGGTTGAATGGTTTCAAAGTCTATCGCGAACATAGGTACAATTTTTTTTAATTTTCTTATACATAGACTATATATTAGGTCCTTACATATGAAATTAGCGTTTTGTCGTACTACCACTTTGATCTGAAATATCTCAAATAATTCAAATTTATAAATTCATTTCGCTGGTAGATTTGAGTTTTGAAAACAGTCGTACATTTGATTTTTCATCATTATTTTTTTCTTTGGCGTCATTTATTATCGCACAATGGCAAACATGAAATATCGGTATATTTACGAGTACGAGTTCTAATGTGGCACCAATGCTACAGAAACACCTCGAAGGATTAATGATGTGTACGGCGCTGGTGTCGCAAAAGAAAGCACTGTACGTTTTTGGTTTCAACATTTTTGTACTGGAAATTTCGACCTTCAAAACCAACCCCGTGGACGGCCGGAGACTAAAGTGAAAAATAAAGAATTAAAGGCTATTGTGAAAGCGGATCCATCACAAAGCACTTCAGAGATAGCTGCAGGCTTCGGGGTAAGTGACACAACTGTATTAATCCACTTGAAGCAAATCGGGAAAGTAAAAATACTTGAACGATGAATATCTCATGAATTGAGTGAATCGCACTTGCAAATACGAGTGGAATGCTGTATTACTCTGACACAATAAAGAAGAGATTTTAAATCGAATCGTTACTTGTGACAAAAAGTGGATACTGTACGATAATCGGAAGCGCTCGTCGCAATGGCTGAACTCTGGAGACCCAATCAAATCCTGCCCTAAACGAAAATTGACTCAGAAAAAGTTACTTGTGAGTGTTTGGTAGTCTAGCGCTGGTGTCATTCACCACAGCTTTCTAAAATCTGGCCAAATGATTACGGCAAATATCTATTGTCAGCAATTGCAAACCATGAAGGAAGAACTATCTGCTAAACAGCCGAGGTTGGTCAATCGCTCTAGGCCACTGCTGCTTTACGAAAGCGCAAGACAACACACTGCACAACAAATAATCACTGAGTTAGGTGAGCTATAATTGGAATGACTGCGACATCCACCGTACTCCCCGGACCTTGCTCCGACAGATTTTTCCGGAATTTGGACAACTTCTTACAAAGAAAAAAAATCAACTCCGATGTGGCAGTCCGAACCGCCTTCAAAGAGTTTATTGATTTTCACGCCTATGTTTTTTTTAGTAAAGGGATCAATGAACTACCTATGAGATGGCAAAGGTAAAATATCTATGCAAGATAACAACTGTGCATACATTGATTAATTAAATCTATTTTACAAAAAAAAATGACTATACAAAACGCCAAATTCACATGTAAGGACCTAATATTATAGTTAAAATACTAATTTAAATGCACATTCACTATTAAATATATAGTTTTCACGGCCTTTCACGAATGAATTAAATTAAAAGCAAATTCGAATTCCTATATGAATCTGTATATCAAAAAGCTTGAATGAATTAAGGATATATAGATATATTATTTATATTTACTTTATCAAATTTTAATGTTTTAATTAATTACGTGTCAGATATTTCTGTTAACTACTAACTACCCTTTAGCAGAATTATTCAAAAATAACAAAATTGTTGTTGAACAATTTTGGTTGTTATTTCTGTGCCGAAATGTTCTTCAACATGCAAACTACATATTCTGTAATATGTGTAGTACTAAAACAACAGTTATAGGAAGGTTAAAGTTTACAATAAAATTTATACGTTATACCTAATGTGACCAGACGTCCCGTTTTGAACGGCACTGTCCCTTTTTATAATAACGCGTCCCGGTGTCCCCGAAATTAACGCTGGGATGCAAAATTGTCCCGTTTTCAGAAATCTCGCAAAAATTTGAGAAATCGAGCTAGCCAGACAGTTGCGAGTGGTGTGCGAGAGCGTACGTTGACTAATTTGGTTGACAGATTTTTCGTTCTCTCATTTCTCGCTATTTGTTTTGTTAAGAGTATTTTCTATGCCGATTTGTATCGGCGGGTGTCGGGGATGCAAGCGGAGGGCGGTGTGGTTTCATTGAGGGAGCTCACCGCCTGGCGTATCGACGCCCGCCAAGACGTCATTGCCCGTTGGGCAGTCCGGCTGGAGAGGCCTCGGTTCGGTGTGCGGACTGTGGAGGCCTTCCTGCTCGGTGCTGATGCGGTGGTTGGAACGGCGGCACGGGATGCTCTCCTTCCGACTGGTGCAGGTTTTGACGGGGCATGGATGCTTCGCCAAATACCTGCACACGGTCGTTAGGAGGGAGAGTACACCGTCCTGCCACCACTGCGACTGCGACGAGGATACGGCGCAGCATACGCTCGAGGCTTGTGCCGCTTGGGCAGAGCAGCGCCGTGAACTTGTCGCAGTCATCGGTGCTGACCTGATACTGCCGATCATCGCCGGGGCGATGCTCGACAGCGTCAGGAACTGGGACGCGGTCGCAGCCTTCTGCGAAGTAGTAGTCTCGCAGAAGGAGGCGGCGGATCGCGTGCGCAAGGAGCGTCTCCTCGATGACGCGAGCCGTCGCCGGCGACTGGGGTGGCGTAGGCGCGATTACCTGCGCCTTATGCCGCCCTAGCCGAGGCCGCGGGTGACTGGACCGGGGAATAAGTCCGTCACCCGCCGAGAGGCTGACCGCGAGGAAAAGACCGACGTCCTCCCCGAGGGAGGGATTGTCGCTCAAGAAGAGGGTACCCCTCGGGGGATATTCCGTCGGGCCGGCCACTGACGACAAGTTCACGCTGCTCCGGTGGCCGGTCCAACGAAGAAGGCGAGGTTCACGGGTGGGTTATGGGTGAGCGTGCTCACGCCCCTCTGTCGCCCCGGACAGAGTGGTGCAAGGAGCACGACGACCATAGCCCACCCCACAAAAAAAAAGAGTATTTTCTATGAGGAACAAATTGTGGACATACGAGAAAACCCAGTTACAAATTTCAGTTCTCAAGGCCATGTTGATTGTTGATAATTAAAATGAATATAAAATGTCATGTCAAATGTTTGATTCTTACTTAAAATGTTCACTAGCTATTCTAAAACAAATTTGCTCTTCTGATAAATAAAATTCAACTAAACATTTCGGGTATATTTTTAAAATGTCCCGTTTTGAGTCATATAATAAATGGTCACGTTAGTTATACCGCACTTCTGTACCTAATGATATACATATAAATAACTAAATATTATTCTTTTTCTTGTTATTTATCCATAATATCTCACGCTATCGGCAAAAGACTCCTCCAGATAAGGGAAATTAGTCTACTATATCAGTCAGGTGAATTGACATTAAGAATTTAATTTCTCTTGCAGCGACAATATTTGTGACATTTACTTTACTTCCATCGTATTTATTGCTAAAGTTATTAGCTTTAATTTTATGAGAGCGGCTACTTGACGTCAACCCTCCTTGGGAGTGTAATTTTTGACCATTGAATGTATTGGCCCAGGTTGATGTAAAGGTCTTAGTCTTTTACGACACGTACAAGTAAAAAAAAAAGGTTTGGTAGTATTCGTAGCCACTTTATTACCACACAGCATAAATTATAATTCATAAGTAATTAAATATTGATCAATAATTAGACACAGCAGAAATAAAAGGATATTTATTTCATTTCTGCTGTGGCTATGTAATATTTTGAAATTTCTAATGCATGATGAAGTTTAATATGATTGTCTCATATTAGAGACCCCAAAATATATATTTAGAAACCAATAATAGGTAAGTAGGTAGAAGAGAATTGGTATAAAAGTAAAGGAGGTATCTAGATGGATTTATAAACTAATCTGAGGTCTTATATTGCATTGCAATATAAGTACTTTTTGAAGTTTTTTGAGTATAGAATTAGAAATTGGTTTTTTAACAAAGAGTTATCTCCAACTTTAAACAAAGAGCTATCTCCATCTTTATGAATTGCAGGTTTGTTAATAAAACATGTAAACTTAATGAATTGTTACATTTTCATCATTCATCATCGTCTTAGCCGAGGCCGCGGGTGACTGGATCGGGGAATTAGTCCGTCATCCGCCGAGAGGCCGACATCCTACCCGAGGGGGGGACGTCGGTCGAGGAGAGGGTACTCCTCAGGGGTATCCCGTCGGGCCGACCACTGACGTTAAGTCACTCTGCTCCGGTGGTCGGCCCAACGACGAAGGCGACGTCACGGGTGGGTTACGGGTGTGCGTGCTTACGCCCCTCTGTCACCCCGGACGGAGTGGTGCAAGGAGTGCGCCGACCGTATCACACCCAAAAAAAAAATCATCATAGTCTATCTCATGCTCTTATCGTAATTATAATACTTGGGTTCGACGTTATATGTAAATATATTGATTGAAAAAGTTATTGCAAATAGTTTTATGACTCGCCGCCTGTCTGACGCCCTTCCTGGAAATGTAATTGTTGCCCAAACGGCATCAGGTGGAATTGGTCCAGGTCGACAGCTCTTAGTCCTCTTTTAGGACATTCACGAGCGAAGTAATGGTTGACAGTATTCGTAACCGCTACCACACAGGCTACAGCATGTATTGTAGGAATCGAAATCATGGAAGGTATGCAGAAAAGAGTATGAAAGTAAAATTAATGCGCGAGTTAGCCTGACCGACCGCATTCGTAATGACGACGTAAGAGAGCGAGTAGGTATGAAAGGGAGTATTGGTGTAAATATGCGAAAGGGAATGCTCCGATGGTTCGGACATGTGGAAAGAATGCCGAACGAACGTCTGGTTAAGAAGATATACAATGCGAAAGTGGAAGGATGTAGGTACCGAGGGAGACCGAGACTAACCTACCTAGACCAGATCGGTCATGTACTGAAGGAAGGTGGAGTCAAGAGTCTCCGAAACCGGCGAGCGTGTATGAAGAGAATTATGAATGTTGAGGAAGCGAGTGAAGTATGCAGAGATAGAGTTCTCTGGCACTCTGTTCTCTCTGCCTACCCTGCAAGGGATATGGCGTGATAATATGTATGTATGTATGAAATCATGGAACAGGCACGATAGCTCGGTATCTTAACAACTACGTCATCTGGAGTCACCATCTATAGAGTTATATATAAACAAAGGCTAATTTGACTAATTTCTTTAAATATTCTTTATATAATTTGTATATTGAAATATATGAAATAAAATAATACTCGCATTAAACATTTCATCATCATCATCATCACAGCCTATAAATGTCCCACTGTTGAATTTGGGCCTCCTTCGTAATGGGAGGGAAATTAACCTACTATACCGCGCTGGTTAGACGTGTTGGTATAGGGTTTTGTTTCGAGTTTTCCTTCTCTCGCATAGATGTTATATGAGTTTTATATCCCTTAATCGTCTCGTACGATCACTCACGGGCAAGATTTAGGGTGGTGAATAGTATTCTTACTCCGTTACCACAAGGAAAGTAAACATTTGAAATCATTATATTAAAAGAGTTTTGTGAATAACATTGTAAATGCAAGCGCTATGAATACGACAATTTCCTTAGCGAAGTACGACATGTAGTAGTGCTGAATATAGGCTGATGATTAGTGCATCAATACATAGATAAAGCGTCTATAAAGGGGTTGGATCATGTTATCCACGCATTAAACACTGTGTAGATATATTGGAGGCAAGCCATATCGATCACGTACGAACGGAGGCAGCCAGAAATGTGTTTGTATAGTTATGATTGATGATCGGCAGACAGGGTCGTGAACTTGCAAGACATTGGCATTGATCATTGTCAGATATAGTGTTCGGGATGTTATGAAGGCGGTGTGTATTTAAGTGGACTTTAAGTGTTTTTTTTAAACATATCTTATTATTAAAGTTAACTGAATGTGTTCTAAAAAATCGTATTACTATTTTTAAGCTAATATAGTTTCAATAAGTAGGTTTTTACGTTTTTTTTTTAATAAGCAGGTGGTAGGTTTTTTGTAGGTCGTTACCTCAATCTGCGCAATGGATATGTATCTGGTAGAGTAATCAATGGTAAGGATACTTTAAATGTATAAAGGACAAATTCAGTAACATTTTTTATAGTTTTAAATCTATCGTGATAAAAATTGTGGTCTATATTATTCCAGTCTAAATTGTAGTTATAGAAAGCTAGGTGTAAATATATATATATATGTATATATATATATATATATGTATATATATATATATATATATATATATATATATATATATATATATATATATATATATATATATATATATGTATATGTATATATATATGTATATATATATATATATATATATATATATATATAGGTATATATATATATATATATATTGTCAATTATCATTCAGCCCCATCGCCTTTCACTATTGAAAGTAGGCTTTACCTAGGGATGAGAGGATAGAGCTGTAACCCTCAGGCTTAGCAGGTGATTTAGCCACACAGTGCAGTGTTATAATTTTATTTCGGCTCATATGCTGGGCTGGAGCCTCCATAATAGAAGTGAGCTACCTCACGCTGGTCAGATGGGTCGATGTAGGGCTTTTTTTCGAGTTTTCCTTTTCTTGCCTATATGTTATTTGCATAATAGTATCTTTGTCATGTATGACACCCACGAGCAAGATGGTGGTGAATTGTATTTTTACTTAATTACAATATGAAAAATATATTAGATCGACTTTTACCTACTGGTATCAGCTTCTGTTGATGAGATCTCCTGATGAGATCCCCAGCCGATTACCACGGCCAAGTAAGGGGTGGTGACATTTACATTCTTAGATCGTCGCCTCATGAGGGATGCATATTCTAGAAAAATAGTATAATGTGTCACCACCCATTCCTTTATCGTGAAAGCCATAAGAGTCGACAACTGAAACACAAGGGCATTTGATAGCTACAGAGAACTGCTTTAAGAAACTTTTAGTAATAAAAAAAACTTCGGTTAGTGATGTGAGATGTTTACGCGAAATGTATAAACATTTGAAATAAAACTATTTTTTAAGGAATTTATTGCGTCTGTATTTGCAAATTTTCAGTCCGTAGTGGATAATCATTATATAAACTAGCACAGTCTGGAAATTGCAAGCAAAATTCTCCGGTTAAAGTATCTTCTTACTAAGCACGCAAGATATACAACATCACTTAATTTCTTGAAGACATGTCGGCGCGATGATCTCATTCCTACGTGTGTGTGAATTCGTTGCGAGAAAAATATAGATGGAAGCGCTAAAATCTTAAAGCAGGCGAGTAAACAGTTATTACAGACAGTATTTCACTAAAGATATACGCGATAAAATCCGTAAAAATAGTTTTATTTCAAATGGTTTCTGATGTTTCCGCAAATATTAAATACATAAAATAAAACTATTTGTATACTATTTTTCAAATGATTTCTGACGTCTCATATATACAATTATATATATATATATAAAATAAAACTCATCATCATTTTCCTACTCTTATCCCAATTACTTGGGGTTGATACAATATTTACTCTTCTTTCATAGTACATATTGTAAGAGTTATTGGCAATAGTTTTATCACCGGCCGCCTGCCAGACGTCAACCCTCCTCGGGAATGTAACTGATGACCAAACGGCATCAGATAGAGTTGGCCCAGGTCGTTATAAGGCTCTTAGTCTTTTACGGTATCCACGAGCAAAGTGAGGGTTGGTAGTATTCGTAGCCGCTACCACACAGCGTAAAAAAAAAACTATTTCTATATATTTTATCGTGTTAATATTTGACTTTTAATCTCACGACGTTTCGAACATATTATGGTTTGTGCACTGTCAGTTCTTGTGTGACCATGAGCGTTGAAAATTGTTTAAAAAGAAATCAAATACAAACACGATGAAAGCTGTAAATCTATTTTTATTTCATAATTACAATATGGTCATTTCCAACAGTGAACGTGGATAGGTTGATAGAGGATTTTGTAGGCAGGTATCGGGTAGGCCTGGGGTACTATCCCAGAAACCTCCACGCGGTGTACCCTGGGTGCGGGCGGCGGTCCCCAGTTCTTCTGTTGTACTGTCGTCCGTAGCGAATATCTGCGCGATTTCGCTCCTTACTCTACTACAGTCGTAGTAGAGGTTATAGGACGCGAAATATCGGGACGGGCTCAGTCACTCATTCATTTGAGGGCTGGGCAGGCACTTGCCACCGCCCACACATCGTAAACCTGATTCTTTGCTTGTCTTAGTTTCAGGAGCGAGGGTCTTGGCTTAACCGCCCGGACCGCGAGGAAGACAACCTCTATAAAGAGTTCGAAGTAACATTCGGACTCGGAAATCACCCAGAATCTTAAGTTCTGGCGTGCGGCGAGAAGATGCATGGCAGATGGGTTGTTCTGTCGTTAGCACGCTCCAGCCAGGGCACCGGCTGACCCCCTGGTTGGTAAATGTAGGCTTGCCCGGGTATAGGGATCTCTGCCCGGGTCGACGTAATGTATCTCCCATTCTCGTGGAATTCACAATGGATACGCAAACTTTAAAACATTTAAAAACCGACGGGAATCCTTGTGATTCTCACACCACGGCCTTGTCAAGCCAATGAAAAACTGACAACGACGCCTCGTCCTCAGGACTTGAGGCGTCCGCCAAGGGCCCGGCACAAATCGTGGAGGCCCAAAAAGTGAAGCGGAAGTCGCCCAGGAAGAGCCGGGGGCAGGCTTCCAGCTACAAGAGGAGGATGGAGGAGCGGCGTGCGCGGAGAGAGGCTGCCGCCGCTGAAAAGGAGGACGGTGGCAGAAATGCTGCAGAGCCGTCTACGGACGAGGGCGACAGTGACGTCGCAGAGCCGTCCGTGGATGAGGGCAGCAGATCTGCCGCTAAGATGGACGAGGGCGGTATATCCGCAGGGCCGTCCAGAGGAGATAGCGGGTTGGACGCTAAAGCCCCCGCTAAGTCGTCGCCGCGTCCTGTGGCGGCGGCTGAGAAGATCAGGGAGGAGGCCCTCCCCTCGCAGGTGCGAAAGCGCCCCCTGAGCAAGGGAGGCAGCTCGGGCGCCGACTCCGAGGGGAGCGGGACCATCATGCCTCCACCGAAGGTGCCGGCTTCTCGCAGGGGGCGAGGGACCGCAGTAGCAGGAAGAAGGTCGGTGACTCCTCGGCGTGAGGCGGCGCCTGCTGCGAGCGACGGCCCCCTGGACCTGCAGGCTGAAAATGCCCGCCTTAGTGGCGAGGTCTCAGGCCTGCGGGACCTGAACCGCCAGTTGGGGTCCGAGCTGGAGTCGCTGCGTCAGGTAAACCGCATGTTGGCCAAAGACATGGCCGACCTGCGGGCCCAGATGGCGCAGTTCCTACCGCCTGCGCCAAAGCCGTCGGCCAAGGCGCGCAAAACAGCTGCCGCGGTGAAACCCGTCCCTGCGGCAAGGAGGACGCCCCCCGCTGCGGAGGGCACGCCGCCGGCTGAAGCCGTCACGGCCACCGAGCCGACACCTGTCCCGGTAGCGAGGAGGACGACTCGCGCCGCGGCGAAAAAGTTGCCAAGCATCTCGGAGCGGGCCCCGGTGGAGGCTCAACCGGAGGCGCCGACCCCGCTGCCGACCCCGATGCCAACCCCGCTGCCTGCGGTGGGGGGATTGCCGGATGAGTCCCTGCGCGCGATAATCGACGCAGTGGGCAAAATTGTCGATGCGCGCTTCGCCGTTCTGGAGGCAAGGCTGCCTCCAGAACCACGTGTCCGGCCGCCTCTTGCCGCAGATAAGCGGCCACATACGGCACCAGCCCCCGCCCCGCTGCCTTGTCAGGGTGGCCGCGTGGGGAGCTACGCCGCGGCCGCGGCCGGGCCTAAGCCCAAAGGCCCCGGACCCGCTCCGAAGGGACCTGCCCTGAGGAGGAAGACGGCGCTGGCTCCTGCCGGACCGCTGAAGCCGCCCGCAACGAAACCGCCGGCGACGACCAGCGAGGCTGCGACAAGGCCTTCCGCGTCTGGCACGACTGCCGTACCCGAAGAGGGTTGGCAGGTGGCCGAGCGCGATAGAAGGAGTCGCGGCCAAAGAAGGAGAGCGGAGGCCAAGCGCGCCGCTGAGGTCTCCGCTCCCAAGGCAGGAGCTGGCGACAAGAAGAAGAGGTCGCGGAAGGGGCTCAAGCCGCCAAAGACAGCCGCAGTGGTGATCACTGTGCTGCCTGAGGCGGCCGAGAAGGGCCTCAGCTACGAGGCCGTCTTGAGGAAGGCCCGGCGGGAGCTAGACGTCTCCGATATTGGAGGCGTCGAAGCCAGGACCCGCAAGGCCCGGACGGGGGCTCGAATCCTCGAGTTCCCAGGGGCCGAGGGCGCCAAGACGGCTGATAGCGTAGCTGAGAAGCTACGAGGTCTGTTCGCCGAGGAGGGTGGCATCAGGATCGCCAGGCCCGTCAAGTGCGCCGAAATGCGCATTTCGGGTCTGGACGACTCCGTGACGGTGGAAGACATCCGGGAGGCTATTGCCTCGAAAACCGGGTGTCCCATAGACACCGTCCGGGTCGGTGCCATTCGTCCCGGTCCGGGTGGCGTAGGTGCTGCCTGGGCGCAGTGCCCGGTGGAGTCCGTCAGGCAACTGGCTGACTCAGGCAGGCTCCTCGTGGGCTGGAGCTCGGCGCGGGTAACCGTGCTTGAGCACCGGCCTGCGAGGTGCTATAAGTGCATGGCGGTCGGACACACTCGACCGACGTGCACCAATTGCTTCGACTGCGGCGGATTGTGTTTCCGCTGCGGTCAGACCGGGCACGTGGTGGCATCTTGCGCCGCCCCGCCCCACTGCCCCGCGTGTGCGGCGGGCAATAAGCCCGCCAAGCACCGCATGGGTTCTGGGGCGTGCAGACCTCCTGCTTCGGCCCCAAAGGGGCGGGGCGGCCTTTCGACCACGGCCGCTCCCGCTCCTAGCGCGGCCCGATCGCCCACTGGCGAGGCGGAGGTGATGGATACGGCCCACTAATGGCTGCAGAATCCATTCACCTCCTGCAGGCCAACACCAACCACTCCGCCGGAGCGCAGGATCTCCTTCTGCAATCCATGGCGGAGTGGTCGATTGGTGCAGCCGTAGTCGCGGAACCGTACGTCGTGCCTGATCGCCCCAATTGGGTGGTCAGCCGAAACGGAACTGCGGCAATCGTCGTCTCAACGCAGCGGCACTTCCCGTCCTTATCCCTTTTGGATAGGGGCGAAGAATTTGTCGCTGCGGAATGGGGAGGGGTCACACTCTACAGCGTTTACCTCTCCCCTAACAGGAGAATGGACGATTTCAGGGCCTTCCTCACCACCTTGGAGGCTTCGATACGGCGACTGGCACCGGGCCTCGTCCTGGTCCTGGGGGACTTCAACGCCAAATCCACGGCATGGGGGTCCCCTATGACGGACGACCGCGGACGGGCGGTCGTTGAGTGGGCGGCTTCACTGGGCCTCTGTGTTGTTAACAGGGGCTCAGTGAACACGTGTGTGCGGCAGCAGGGCGGGTCGATAGTGGACTTGTCGTTCGCTAGCCCCGCTGTCGCGCCACGGGTGAGGAACTGGAGTGTCCTGGAGGAGGCGGAGACCCTGTCGGACCACCGGTACATCCGGATGGAGGTCTCCCCCCGGGAACCCGGTAGGGGTCACAGGGCGGACGGAGCTCCCGCGTTTCCGCGGTGGGCTGTGGGTCGTCTTGATAGGGACCTACTGGCGGAGGCGGCCATCGTTCACACGTGGCTGTCCTCACCGCCCCCAGCGGACGGAGTGGACGCTGAGGCTGTCCGCATCCGCAGTGCGTTAACGCAGATCTGCGATGCGGCCATGCCCAGGGTGCGGCGTCTACCTCCGAGGCAGGGGGTCTACTGGTGGTCCCCAAGACTGGCGGACCTTCGCGCGGCGTGTATCAGTGCCCGAAGGTCCCACACCCGCAGCCGGCGGCGTCACCGCGACGCTGAGCGGGAGGGCCAGCTGTACGAGGCGTACCGCAGTGCGCGTACTGCCTTTCGGCTGGCCATCCGAGCCGCCAAGGATGCGAGTTGGCAGGAGATGTTGGACGGTCTCGACCGTGACCCCTGGGGTCGCCCGTATGGCGCGTCGCTGAACAAGCTTCGCGCGCAGGCCCCCCCCCTCACCGAGACCCTCCAGCCCGACTTCCTTTGTAGGGTGATCGAGGAGCTATTTCCACGGCAGTCGGGACACACGCCCCCGGTCATGGCTTCGCCAGATCAAGACCGGGAGGCCGACGACGAGAGTGTTCCACCCGTGACGGAGTCGGAAGTGGGGGCGGCAGTGGCGTGGATTCGCTCCGCCACCACGGCTCCCGGCCCGGACGGAATACCAGTCCGGGTGTTGACGTCGCTCCTCGAGCACTTCGAGCCACGCCTCAGGCAACTGTTCAACGCCTGTCTGACGTCTGGACGGTTCCCTGAGTGCTGGAAGGAGGGGAGGTTGGTTCTCCTGCCAAAGCCGGGACGGCCCCCGGATTTGCCGTCGGCCTACAGGCCCATCGTGCTTCTCGACGATGTGGGTAAGTTGCTGGAGCGTGTCCTCGCTGCCCGCATCGTCCGACACTTGGAGGAGGTGGGGCCCGATCTGTCGGACGCTCAATATGGGTTTAGGAGGGGGCGTTCGACCATCGGGGCCCTGCTACGCCTGAGGCAAACGGCCGCGGAGGCTGTCGCCGGCAAGGGAGTGCTGTTGGCGGTGTCGCTGGACATCGCCAACGCATTCAATAGTCTGCCATTCAGCTGCATCAAGGAGGCGCTCCGGTTCCATGGAGTGCCCCTGTACCTCAGGCGGCTGGTGGCAGACTATTTGGAGGGGCGCAGTATCCTCTGCGCGGGTCCCGCAGGGGACATTGTGCGGACGCCCATGTCGTGCGGTGTTCCATAGGGGTCGGTTCTGGGGCCGACTCTGTGGGACATCGGGTACGACTGGGCGTTGAGAGGGAGTCTCCCCCCCGGGCTGAGCTTGGTGTGCTATGCTGACGACACGCTCGTCACAGCCCGGGGCAGGACACTCGAAGAGGCGGCGAGCCTGGCCACTCTCGGCACCGAGGAGATGGTCAGGCGAATCGAGGCGCTGGGGCTCAGGGTGGCCTTAAATAAGACGGAGGCCCTATTATTCCATGGGCCACGCGTAAGGCTGCCAACCGGCGCCTCGTTAGTCGTCAACTCCATCCAGATCAACATCCAGGCCCATATGAAGTACTTGGGTCTGGTGCTCGACGGGCGATGGTGGTTCCGGGAGCATTTCCGACAGATTGCTCCCCGGCTGGTCGGCGCGGCGTCCGCCCTTTCTCGGCTCATGCCGAATGTGGGCGGACCCAGTTTCGAGGGCCGACGGCTGTATGCGGGGGTCATCCGCTCGATGGCCATGTACGGCGCACCCGTGTGGGCGAGGGCTCTGAACGCCCAGCTCAGGGCGGTTCTGTGGAGGCCACAGCGAGCCATGGCGGTCAGAGCCATTCGCGGGTACCGCACGGTGTCGACAGAGGCGGCGTGCCTATTGGCCGGGACACCCCCGTGGGACCTAGAGGCGGAGATGCTCTCCGACCTCTACCGGCGGGTTACCTCAGTGCGCGAGGAGGGTGGCTCCCCATCGTTGAGCGAGATAGCCACCTGGCGCGAGGACGCCCGCCGAGACGTCATCGCCCGTTGGGTTACGCAGCTGGAGAGGCCTAGACACGGTATCGTGACCGTCGAAGCCTTCCGGCCCGTATTGATGAAATGGATGGAGCGGCGGCACGGGGTCCTCACCTTCCGACTGGTGCAGGTGTTGACGGGGCACGGGTGCTTCGGGAAATACCTGCACACGGTCGTGTACAGGGAGTGGACTCCGGGCTGCCATCATTGCAGTAGTGACGAGGACGCGGCGCAACATACGCTCGAGGAATGCTCGGGCTGGGACGGGCAGCGTCGCGACCTCGTCGCTATTATCGGTGCCGACCTGGCACTGCCGGCTGTCGCGAGGGCGATGGTTGACAGCGTCAGGAATTGGGACGCGGTCGCCGCCTTCTGCGAGGCTGTCATCTCGCGGAAGGAGGCGGCGGAACGAGTCAGGGAGGACTCCCGCGACCCGGGCCGCTGCCAGCGGCCGGGGCGGCGCAGGCGCGAATACCTGCGCCTGATGCCGCCCTAGCCCAGGCCTCGGGTGATCGGACCGGGGAATTGTCCGGTCACCCGACGCGAGGCCACCGCGTGAGGGCGACGCCCCGACGGCGAAATCTGTCGGGGCGTCGACGAGAGGAACTCGCGAGGGTAAACCGCCGAGCGGACCACCGAAGACAAAGATCGGGTACCGGTGGTCCGCTCGCACGGCGAAGAGAGAGGAGTTTACGGTGGGTCTATGGGATCACGCGCCGCCTTCTCCGTCACCCCGGACCGATTTGGCGGGGCGAGACGCACCCATAGCCCACCAATAAAAAAAAAAAAAAAAAAAGGTATCGGGTAGGCCTGGTAAATATAAACTTAAAATGTTTTTAACATTAATAAGTTTAAACAAACAAACATAATTTACAGTTTTATATATCTATGTATATAAAGAAGAATTTAAAACTACCATTATCCGTTGGTCATAATTCAGACTTTAAATGTTAAATGAAATTGGGCCCATGCGTAGGGGTGACAATATTGTTAAATTTATCGGTGGATAGGGTCTCATACGACTGGAGTTGTTGTTTGTGGAAATCGGTACAACAAAATACTTTATATTCAAATGTATTGTATACGTATATTAGCCATGGCAGTATCTTCGCTTGCTTGGATTAAGTATTTATTTAATTTCAATTTTATTTTTAGATATAAAGGCAAGATCTCGCAATTAGGTAATAAACCTTCTATTGCAAGGAACTAACACAAATTATACACGGATTCTGAATACCAATTTGTGGATCAAAGTATTTTTCGGCGTTGAAATCGAATTCACGACACTGGTCGGTATTTTAATCTATCTTTTATGTAGTCAAATTTGTTAGTGGTTGGACCGCACTGTTGACAGTTTTCTGTCTGAAGCCGCGGGCCGGTCAGTCCAGGGTAGTACCACACCAGGGACACCGAAGTCAAAAATCGGGTACCAGTGGCCCGCTCGCACGGCAAAGAGAGAGGATTTTACGGTGGGTCTATGGGGTCACGCGCCGCCTTTCCGTCACCCCGGACCGATTCGGCGGGGCGAGACGCATCCATAGCCCACCAATAAAAAAAAAAAGGTTAGTACCACACTCTCGCAGAAGATCGACGTCACGAAATAATAATGTGCTATAACGCTTCATTCGGTGAACGAGAGAGCCGGAAGCCCAACGAGATGGGTTCGAGGTTTGTATTGGTAGGCAGCGGCCTAGCTGTACCCTTGGTATTGAAAAGGTCCATGGGCGGCAGTAACACTTCCTATCAGGTGTGGTGATTTAAACATTAGCAATAAAAAATACATTTAAAACCCGATTACAAAGGGCAAAATGATGTCACAAGCGGGATTCGAACCCGCGCCTATTGGGATTCCAGCCCAATCGTGCTGCCACTACACCACCGTGAACTATTGTAGGACATGCAAATTTCGCTTCGTATCATATTTACGTCTTTAAGGTGACATGCGCCATCTACCCGACAATGTTTACACATTCTTATAGGCTTAATACTTCAAACTTTGCAGTTAGAATTGTATTAAACGATACAACCTTGTTATTCAAATTACTGAAATTTAGCATTTAATATGCTTCATTATTTATAAAACCATATATTTTTTCGCTTCGTAATCGGGCTTCGTAAACGTTGAAACATAAAATGTTGAACATAAAATTACAAATTGATAGTGTATTTAAATGGCTGGAATTGCAATTTAGAATAATTAATTATTATTTAAATGGAACAGAACCATTCCATGAGAAAATGGCTAATCATTACTAATATTATAAATGCGAAAGTAACTCTGTCTGTCTGTCGCTCTTTCACGCCAAAACTACTGCACCGATCTAAATGAAATTTGATACACGGATAGTCTAGAGTCTGATAAAGGATATAGGCTACTTTTAATGCCAAAAAAATTGTTGTAAAGGGGGATGAAAAGTTGTAAGGAATTATCCTAATATTTAAAGTCAGAAACTTGAAACTTATTTTTAGGCTATTGATTAGATATAAATAAATATGACATCAAAATTCCGTAAACAGGGTTAAAATAAAAATAGGGGATGAAAACCTTTAGGAAAGTAACCTTTTACGCGGGCGAAGCCGCGGGGAGAAACTAGTTCGATATTATTTTTCTTTTGTGTAATGACTAACAAGTTCAGAATACAATATACCATTATTTTTCTATGTGATTATAATAATACGCAACGAATATACGAAAATTAAGTCAAATTTGAAAACTCTATAGCAACTCATCTGATCAGTGTGGAACAATACAAGTGGTTTAACTATTGCTATTTTTATACCATTATCCGTGTGGTGATAGAGCAAGAATACAATTCACCATTCCATATCTTACCCATGTGTGATCGTACGAGACGACTAAGGGATATAAAACGCATATACGAGTAACATCTATGCAAGAGAAGGAAAACTCGGAACAAAACCTTATACCAACACGCCTGACCAGCGTGGTGTAGTAGGTCAATTTCCCTCCCATTATGGAGGGCTCGAGCCCAACAGTGGGACATATATGAGCTAAGATAATGATGATTTTTATACAGAATGCTGAAAATAAAACTTTTTAGGTGCACTATGAATTTTGTATCGTGGGTGAGTACGATTCAAAGGAGGATTAATTAAAATAAACAAAATTTAACAGAGCTTACGGGTTGAGAGGCCTCAGCGCTCACCCACAGTCCGGGTAAAGTTGTCATAGCCATCTGAGGCTAACAACTAAGACACACAAAAAAAAAAAAAAATTAACAGAGTAAATTATATGCAATTATAACTAAATATTTTGTAAATCATCAACTCAGCTCATACATGTCCCACTATTGAGCTCGAACCTCCTCCGTAATGGAGAGGGATATTGACCTACTATACTACGCTGGACAGGCGTGTTGGTACAGGGTTTTGTTTCGAGTTTTCTTTCTCTTATTGTAAATGTATTACTTAATAAATATAGATAAATAATGGTTAAATTAACGTCGTCTTGATGAAGTTTTTACTTATATGTCGTGTTCTCTATATAATTTTTACATATTTGTATATTTCCATCAATCCAGCCATCATCCCGTAAACGTCCACTGTTGGACATAGGCCTTCCCACGAGAATGTCATTTGCAACGTCCTGTGCCACCTGCATTCCGTTGAATTGTATAATTATATTATTCATATATTTAAAAAAAATATATTTATATATTCGTAAAGTTTATACATGTTTTACCGTGTGGTGACAGAGTAAGAAAACTATTCACCACCCCATATCTTACCCGTGGGTGATCGTACGAGACGACTAAGGGATATAAAATGCATATAACATCTATGCGAGAGAAGGAAAACTCGAAACAAAACCCTATACCAACACGTCTGACCAGCGCGGTATAGTAGATAAATTTCCTTCCCATTACGGAGGAGGCCCGAACCCAATAGTGGGACATTTATGGGCTGTGATGATGATGATACATGTTTTATATTGACACCATTATATTATCCAAATATTGATGAGCAGAATATGCATGGCTTTGGATTGGCTTTATTTTGTGTAAATTGTAAATATATATGTATAAATATTCTAATGATTCATTAATATGACAAATCAGCAGAATTAAATGTTTAACTATCTATTTAAAGTGCAGTAAAAACTGTTAATATTTCATTCCGAAATCGTCTTTCGTGACCAGTTTAACACAGACAGAAAAGTGAAAATGCAGCATTTCTCGAAATCAAAATAGAATATTATATTTATCTCAGGAAATGCCACCACTTTGACCCAGATAACTAGAATAGGACATGCAACATTATCCAGAGCGCTATTAGCGAAAATTTTAAAGATATTAAAGTTACTATATAGAGGAAGAATAAAATAAATAATTCGAAACTGCTCGTTTTTATTTTATTCCTGTTTATGTTTGAACGTAATGATTGCTAGATTTGCTCTGTTAATACAAATATTTGTTCAGGTACCATCATAAAATTAAATGTACTGGATCATTCTCGATATTTAACGTATTAGATGATTATTCAAAACCTCATTCATCATCATCATCTCGGCTCATATATTTTAATAGAGGTAGGACCAAGCTGTTGACAGTTCTCTATCTACAGCCGCGGGTCGGTCCGTCCGGGGTAGTACCACACTCTCGCAGAAGATCGACGTCTGAGTAATGGTAATGTGCTATTGCGCTTCGTTCGGTGAGCGAGAGAGCCGGAAGCCCAACTGGGGTGGGTTTGGGATTTGTATTGTTAGGCAGCGGCCTAGCTATACCCTGGGTATTGCAAAGTTCCATGGTCGGCAGTGACACATACCATCAGGTGTGCTGTCTGCTCATTTGCCACCATAAGCTACATAAAAAAATTTGTCCCTATGTGGCGCTCGAGCCTCCTCCATATTGGGAGGGAAAATGATGTTGTAGTAGACACCACGCTGTTCAGACGTGTTGGTATAAGGTTTTGTTTCAAGTTTTCCTATTCTCGCATACATGTTATATGCTTTTTGTATCCATTAGTCATCTCTTACGATCACCCACGGGTAAGATAGGGGGTGGTGAACTGTGTTCTTACTCCGTCACCGAACGAAAAAAAAATAACCTCATTACTTACATTCTTTAGCCCTTTATCGTATGGTATCAAGTTTAATTCTCCTTAATACAATGCCTCTATATAATCAAGTTGAAGCACTCTTGTTTCAACTTGATTTGTATTAGAAACTTATCTGTGTGAAAATTCCTTATGACATAACATCCAAGATATTGGCGTCTAATTTTAGATAATCCCTCAAGAACCTCTCTATTGATGATTTTCGATCACTCGTTAACTTTGCCGTAATAATTGCTAGTTCAAAGATAGGTAACGCTCACACATTGGCATTCCAATACTCTACTACACTTAGTCCATAAGTTTATATACATACATACACATCATCACGCCATATCCCTTGCAGGGTAGGCAGAGAGAACAGAGTGCCAGAGAAATCTATACTTGAATACTTCACTCGCTTCCTCAACATTCATAATTCTCTTCATACACGCTCGCCGGTTTCAGAGACTCTTGACTCCACCTTCCTTCAGTACATGACCAATCTGGTCTAATTAGGTTAGTCTCGGTCTCCCCCGGTACCTACATCCTTCCACTTTCGCATTGTATATCTTCTTAACCAGACGTTCGTTCGGCATTCTTTCCACATGTCCGAACCGTCGGAGCATTCCCTTTCGCATCTTTACACCAAAACTCTGTTTTATACCTACTCGCTCTCTTACGTCGTCGTTACGAATGCGATCGGTCAGCCTAACTCCACAGACTTTCCGTAGAGATCGCATTTCGACCGCATTAATTTTACTTTCATGCTCTTTTCTGTATACTCAACTCTCGCTTCCATATAGTAAATGTTGGGCAAGTACTGCGTTATGTATTGCTACACGTGCCTTCTGGCTAAGGTGGTGGCTACTGAGAAGTTGTCCCAACGCTCCATTCACTCTATTTCCCGCATTCACTCTTCGGTCTATATCAGTTCCATCTCAGCTAAATCCACATCCAAGATATACAAATTCATCCACTTGCTCTAGTACATCATTACCTATTGTTACTCTTACATCTGTTCTGGTTTTATCTCTTTCAAAGACCATTATTTTGGTTTTGCTCACATTCACGCGTAGACCCCTCAATAACAAAAAGTCATAATTTTGTTAAGCTCCTAATACCAGATTGTTAGCGCTTTGTGTCGACATCCCACAGGTAGCATGCGACAGGGACGATATTCTACGATGCCAAGATTAATCGATTGTTGTTTACTTATACCAATGTACTATATTTATTGACAATTACTGTAATACATTCTTATGGAAATTGCTATTATTCTATGACCATTGCTCTATGTCTGAGTAATCAAAACGGTGATAATATTGTCACAGTATTGCATCTTATATAAAATATCGTACTTAACCCACTCCTGCATTTTCTTGAAAGCGAGCCAGTAGTTCGTTAAAATAATTCAACTGTTACGTGTGATTGCTAACGGGCGTGAAAAGACAACAATTTATCACATTAAGCAAAATTATCCGGCAAATTTTATGCGAACTTTATGCGTATAATTTTTCTGTTAATTATATGTTAATTATATGCTTGAAAAGTGGTAGGACTACGCTGTTGACAGATCTCTGTCCACAGCCGCGGGTCGGTCCGTCCGGGGTAGTACCACACTCTCGCAGAAGATCGACGTCTGAGTAATGGCAATGTGCTATTGTGCTTTGTTCGGTTAGTGAGAGAGACGGAAGCCCAACTGGGGAGGGTTTGGGGTTTGTATTTGTAGGCATCGGCCTAGCTATACTCTTGGTATTGCAAAAGCTTGCTCGTTTGCTACCAAAAAAAAAAATAATTTACAATCAATCATCAATATTGTGTATCATATAGTTTGCTCCAGGTGTTACCTAAAAATTAGGTGTCATTGCAAAGAATGGGTATAAAACTGTTTGTTTGTTTTAGTGTTGAAAGTATAAATAATATACACATACGTTATACACCCACATATGTACATTAAGTAGTATTAGATTACGTAATAAATTATTGCCAATAAGAGTAATAAAAGCTATTAAATTACAGAAAAGACATAAATTATTTTGTTCTAAGCGATATTAGTCATACAAGCAATTGTGTTGTAACTACGCATGTGAGAGTAAACAATAAAAAAAATAGACAACAAACAGATGGAGATGACGTAAGAAGGTATTAATTTTTTTCCTAACATATTATTTACATTGTAATCGAAATAAATGTAAGATTCTTTTAAACTGTATAATATTATTATGTGCTTTTGATTAACGAAAATTATGTATTGTTTTTAAAAAGACACCATACTGCTTTAAGGAAGTAATTCTTGTATTGCGGGGGATTTTATAAATATATTTTTTTTATTGCTTTTGGTAGCAAACAAGCAGACAGCACACCTGATGGTAAGTGTCATTGCCGCTCATGGACTTTTGCAGTACCATGGGTATAGCTAGGCCGCGACTACCAGTACAAATCCCAAACCTACCCCAGTTGGGTTTCCGGCTCTCTCGCTCACCGAACAAAGCACAATAACACATTGCCATTACTCAGACGTCGATCTTCTGTGAGAGTGTGGTACTACCCCGGACGGACCGGCCCGCGGCTGTGGAGAGAGATCTGTCAACAGCGTGGTCCTACTACTATTCAAGCATATAATTAACAGAAAAATTATACCCAGACTCAGAACAATAATTGTGGATCACATAAAGTATTGTCCTTCTTAGGAATCGAACCTACGGCACTGACACGGTAGGTCGGTATCTTAACTACTACGCCATCTGTACAGAAGAATGTTGTAAAAGTAGATAATTTTATTATTAATGCGAGAAAGAACGGCATGTTACCCTAAAACCTGCCGCAAATGAACCACTTTATTGCCATTTAGAGGAGCTACCAGTACCGGATCTCCTCGGTAGCCATTGTCTGGCAATAACGTGTGTTGTTAGAGATACAATTTGAAGAAAATCAAAATATATTAAAAAAATTCTGATGGATTAGGCGTGAATAGCAATGATTGATAATTTGCCAAAAATACGCTTCAATAGGTAAATTAAATTGTACGTATGAATCTAAATATTTTATTCTTAAATAAAAAAAGTGTGTCAGTAAAATAAATTATAATCACATATTTCAAATTGTACTATATTATTTAATTGAACATCTCTTAGTCACCACTTAATAAATAATAATATTAATAAAATACTTTTTTATGTGACACTTTATATATTTTTCATATATATACACGTTCGGGAAACTTAAGAAGATCTTCTCATCCAACATACCTCAGTGTTTGAAAACACAGGTCTATGACCAGTGTGTGTTACCAGTGATGACTTACGGCACGGAAACGTGGTCCCTAAATGTAGGCCTCATAACCAGGCTCAAAGTCGCTCAGCGTGCTATGGAGCGGGCTATGCTCGGGATTTCTCTGCGAGATAGAATCCGAAATACGGAAATCCGCAGACGAACGGGTGTAACCGACATAGCACGAAGAATTAGCACGCTGAAGTGGCAATGGGCAGGCCACATCGCTCGAAGAACCGACAACCGCTGGGGAAGAAAGGTTCTAGAGTGGCGACCACGTACCGGACGACGCAGTGTGGGACGCCCCCCCACTAGGTGGACAGACGACCTAGTGAAGGTTGCTGGGCGTCGTTGGATACAGGCGGCACAGGACCGCACTCTGTGGCGTAAAATGAGGGAGGCCTACGTTCAGCAGTGGACGGCAATAGGCTGAAATGATGATGATGATGATGATACACGTTTCTTGTTATAAAGCTGACATCACTAAATTTATTATACGTTATTTAAATGTTTTTATATCGTAAAAATAGTAGTCAGTAGAGAATATTGGCAGAAGTGAAAAATGGTAGTCAGTAGAGAATATTGGCGGAAGTAAAACAGAAAGGCGGTGTACCTTCAGTATTGTAGATACAGAACACACGACGAAAGTGAAACTTTTGCATTACAATAAAATAGTTTAATTATTTATTAATCACTTTAAATAGTATATAATAATCAGCTGTGTGGTAGCGACGAGTATTACCAACCCTTACTTTGTTCGTGGAGTTACGAAAGAAAGAGAATGTCTCACTTTTATGTAATACCCGAACATTTCCACACACATTCTTCCACACATGATTTTCATCTCACCCACCACCACTTTTGAACATACAAGAAGGTTGCTGATTTAAATTTAAAAGATTCACCTGAAAATATTAAAATTAAGAAATAGTATTGAAGTTTTGTTTTGTGTTTTAATTATTTAAAAAAATAAATTTCTTTTGTTACTGTAGTTAATATTTGAGTATTAAAAATTAAATTCCATCTACATTAGAATTATTTAGTAGTTAAAGCCATTGAATATATTTTGAAATACAATAAAAATGCAAATACAACATAATTAATACATAAACATATATGAATTATAAATCCACATACCTTCGAACTCTCATGATATACATACTGTATATATGCCATATTTATAGTACGAAAATATACTATCAATTCGTCACGTTAGTGATGTTCTTGAATGTTTTATCCATTTCAAAATCAATTAGCGTATCTAATAAATCTTTCATTCCAATGACTTTCATTGGGTACTAGGTAATATACCTACATTTTGCCTAGCGTGGACGTAGCCTAAACTGTCACTATAATTTACGACCGTCTCCGTCTCAGTACAACGACGATACTAAACTAAACTCGCCTAACTGTTTCGTATTAACGATTCGATTTTATAATCAGTTCAGTAAGTAATCAAAACTTATATACTTGTTTGAGAGTAAGGATATAAGTTTCAAAGATAGTCATCTATCTTAATATGGTTATCGCAATTATGTAGATTTAGAGCGAAGAGGTTATGACATACTTTTTGTAAGATATTTCTATTGCTTTTAACCTTATTCTATTGATTTTTTTTTCTACATGTATAGATTAGATGGCGTAATGTTCTAAGCGAACGCAGCTAGCGCAGAGGGGTCAATGCTCACGTACAATAATCCTTTGTCATTTGTGCAATCCACAGACAAAAATAATATAATTCACGAAGTGCTTCCAACTAATAATTATATATTAATGCCATACTGATATATAATTATACATATATATATATATATATATATATATATATATATATATATATATATATATATATATATATATATATATATATATATGTGTATATACTAGCAGACCTGGCCACGCGTTGCTGTGGCTAAAGTAGCCTCAGTAACACGTGGTGGTTATGCTAATAAATTGTAACTTATATGAAACGTTTGTACGTTTAACATAGCACCATCTATATTAAATACTTACTCAATCCAGTTAACAGATACCGCCATCTGTTAGAATCGTTTAGAGATAACAGATAATTGTAACTGTCAAATAATAAACAAATAATTTGCATAAAAATAATATTACTATAAATTGAGATGAAAGCTATCCTATCTTTTAAGTTGGATCAAAGTACACATGCTGTGCAAATTTGATTAAAATCAGTTACGTACTTTAGGAGTCCATCGCGGACAAACAACGTGACACGTAATTTATATATATATATATATATAGCCTAAGTATTAAGCCTATACAATGTGTAAACATTGTCGGGTAGATGGCACATGTCTCCTTAAATACGTAAATATAATAGGTCACGGTGGTGTAAGTGGCAGCAGGATTGGGACGGATTTCCAATAGGTGTGGATTCGAATCCCACTTGTGACAATCATTAATCGAGTTTTTATAAATAATCAAGCATATTAAATGCTAAATTTCAATAATTTTAAAAATACGCTTCAATTGTTGTCCCTGGTACGTTTTTTATTCTATGTTCGGAAAAATCACTTTTTCTATTAATTCCTTTTTATATTCCTGACAATCTGATTGAACTTTCTGATCGTCGATATTTGAATTAAGACGTGAAAGCGTAACAGATGTACAAATTCGCATTTCATAGTTACGTTGTCTTTGACAGTTAAAAGCTTTTAGAACATTATCTATTCAGTCACACGTTAAGTGTAATAATAACGTTTCAGAAATAGATTCACATGAAGGCGTTTATGTGCATTCTTTATGAGTTAATGGGTTAGTCTATATTCGTTCTAGACATAAGGCGAGACGTGTTAATAGTTTGTAACAACTTAATTTTTAAATAATTTAGCTACTCTTTACGTAAATTACATTTGAAAATTCAATAATACCTCAAATTTAAATATTTTATTATTGTATGAATGTATATAATAATTTTTATGCTGTGTGGTAGCGGCTACGAATACTACCAACCCTTACTTTGTTCGTGGATGTCGTAAAAGACGACTAAGAGCCTTATAACGATCTGGCCCAACTACATCTGATGCTGTTTGGTCAATGATTACATTTTCAAGGAGGGTTGACGTCTGGCAGGTGGCCTGTCGTTATATTGCCAACAACTTTTACCACATGTACTATGAAAGAAGAGTACATATTGTATCGACTCCAAGCAATTGGGAAAAGAGTAGGAGAATGCTCAATGGCTCGCAATTTAAATATTATTGTATAAGGAAGGTCGGATAAGATATAATTATTATCTTTACGCTAATATTCTCATTAATATATCCTGTGCAGAGTAAAACCGTGTGGTATGAAATAAAATTCACGCATTCCTGTATGCAGATAACACACAAAAGATGAAAAATTTAAAAAGTTAAGCCATACTCGACTATATATATATATAATATAAATACATACATACATATCATCACGCCATATCCCTTGCAGGGTTGGCAGAGAGAACAGAGTGCCAGAGAACTCTATCTCTACATACTTCACTCGCTTCCTCAACATTCATAATTCTCTTCATACACGCTCGCCGGTTTCGGCGACTCTTGACTCTACCTTCCTTCAGTACCTGACCGATCTGGTCTAGGTAGGTTAGTCTCGGTCTCCCTCGGTACCTACATCCTTCCACTTTCGCATTGTATATCTTCTTAACCAGACGTTCGTTCGGCATATAAATATATATATATATATATATATATATATATATATATATATATATATATAGGATAGTTAACCAGTCTTCATTCAATTTTATTGTGTGAAATTGGAACAGATAATATTAAATTAATAATTAAATCACATATATGAAGTGGTATTAAAAATAGATTAAACAGTATAGATTTGTTTTTTAGTTCATATTCTGTAAAACGAGTTCTATTCTGATAAGACCTTAGTTTTATTTATAAAGGTATTAAGAAAGAGGTTTTAATTTGCTAGTGGTTATTGACTGAGACTGCCCAAAGTGAATGAGCATTTAATTTTAAAATCAGGATTTTTTTTTATCATAATTTAAAACAATAACAAGAAATATAGTTATTTTATCTATCAAGTCCTCCGTTTTTTATATAAATAGACAGATGGATGGCAGCATATTTTGCAGCGCCAAATTGACATCTTTTAGTTGTCTATTAATATAAGATGAACATATGGTCATACGGTTACATATACATCAATAGGTTACAGATATAAATAATAGTATTACTTTCTGATGTTAAGTTGATGTAAAATAATTAACACAAGAAATATCGACCTGATATAGGAGTAACGAGAAATACTTAGATATGTTTGGTAGAAAGAAAGAAAATAATTTGAACGAGCAAAGTAAGAGTTAGAAATATTCACAGCCGCTACCACACAGCATAATAGAAGTACGGACTTAGGTTATAAACATATACTGTTTTACTTATAACTTTTACTTCTTGTTACGGCTTCAATGAGAATTCGTGGCAAACCTACACGGGTTGCCACGAATTTTCCATTGAGACGTGGTTATATCAAAATAAAGGGGGCCGGCGATGTGAGTCATCTACATTATCATCATTTAGCCTTCAGTCGTCCTGTGATGGACGTAAGCCTCATAGGACGTCACAAAGCACGGTGTTATGCCGTCTGCATCTAACGACTGCTGACTGACTTTACCAAGTCATCTGTCCAACCTGATGCGAGAGCGTCTTACACTGTATCATCCGATACGTGGTCGCTAATCAAAAACTTTTCTTCTCCAAGAATTATCGGTTCGTCGATCGATTCGACGTCGATATAGCCTGACTATTGTCATTTCAGGGCGTTAATCACTCGTACAATGTCGGTTACATCTATTCTTCTGCGAATCTTCGTATTTCGAATCCTATTTCGCAGGAAATCCTGAGCATAGCTCGCTCCGTATACACGTTGAGTGACTCTGAGCATAGTTATGAAGTCCACGTTAGAGGACCATAATATATTAAATCCAGATAAATATAATGCAGACAGGTATAATTATGTAAATAAGTCATCATTTTCCTACTTTTATCTCAATTACTTGAGGTCGATACAATATGTACTGTTCTTTCATAGTACATATTGTAGAAGTTATTGGCAATAAAAACGACCATGCCAGACGTTAACTCTCCTTGGGAATGTAATTGTTGACCAATCGGCATCAGATGGAGTTGGCCCAGATCGTCATAAGGCTCTTAGTTGTCTTTTACGACATCCACGAGCAAAGTAAGAGTTGGTAGTATTCGTAGCCGCTACCACATAGCACAAATTATGTAATAAATAAACCTACGCAATTATCTATAAAAATTAGGGTACAAAAAATCATGAATACGTTAGTTTCTATTTAATAAGTTAATTCAGAGAAATACAAATTGTTTCATTTCTTTCATTGCTTATGTTTGCAAACGAGTAAGCAGCACATCTGTTGGTAAGTGTTACTGCCGCCCATAGACCTATTTGGCTTAAAAATGTAAAGAATATAATAACATTCTTTTTAAAGACACCACCCTGCACTGAGGAATTAAACCCTTGTATTGCGGGGGACTTTACAAACATGAAATTAATGCAGACAAATTACATACAGACTCGTAACTACACTGGATAGTACAAAGTATGCCCAGTATTAAAATTCAGCTATAAAGGCCTAAGAAGAAAAAAGCGTATAAAAATCTATAATCAACATCATCATCTCAGCTCATATATGACTCACTCTTGGACTCGAGCCTACTCCATAATTGGAGGGAAATTAACCTACTATACCACTCTGATCAGACGTGTTGGTATAGGGTTTCGTTTCAAGTTTTCCTTCTCTTGCATAGATGTTATATGCACCACATGGAAGTAAAATATATATATACATATATATATATATCATCATCATCACAGCCCATAAATGTCTCTCTGTTGGGCTCGGGCCTCCGTAATGGGAGGGAAATTAACCTACTATACCGCGCTGGTGAGACGTGTTGGTATAGGGTTTTGTAAAGAAACTTAAAATTCGTTGTGAATAAAAATGTTTTTTTTTATCCGAATCGTTTTTTATTCTAGCATATCATTACAAGTAGGAGTCGTAGGGTTACCTGTCTTTGTTTTCAGGAGCGGTCCCCTTCCACGCTGTATATATGTATAAAATCTATACACTTTAATTTGAAATATTTTAAAGAAAATAAAGGAAACTTACTGCAAAAAATCTTCTAAATAAATCCACAAATGTTACCAAACTTTCTAAAATATTTCTCCAGTTTTTCTATTTTTTATGTCTTGTTGACATTGTCCAAGTTGTGATTTGCGATCTACGCACAAGTTTTGGCATTTCGTCGAGAGAATATTAAAAAAGTAGCCATTTATTTATCGTCCCATCGCAGCGGTTTTGTTCGAGTATTTTAGAACTTCATACTGTTTATAAACGATAAATAGAATGAGAGTGTTTCATGTAAAAACTTTGGAAACAACCATGTTTTAATAAAAACTGTCTACGTAAAACATTTATTCCTTTTTTTTGTTTTCTTCGGATATATGCGCTTCAATGCGAGGCACGAGGCATTGGGGAAATGTGAGGGTAATTTGGTCAACTTTACTACGTCGGTCAATTGGCATAAGTTTTTGTACGAGCTTGTCCTCTTTTCAAAATATGTACTATATATATTTTTTAAAATACGAAATTCATTTACTTTAAATTTTAAAAATGATATTTAAGAGTGTATTGAAAACACAATATTTTAAAATTGCAAATACTATGTCCAATTTCAAAATTGTATGTATGGCTGTATGTGTATTTTGTCACGGTATTATATACGACAAAATTTGAAGATGTATGATAGATAGTTTACTTTTAAATACGATTTCCGATTTAAGAGCAGAATATCGAAAACTAAACTATTAAGCGAGGATACAAAAGGCCCAAACCTCCTTCTCTTTTGTTGTTTGTATTACAGTTTTAAAATGTGTGAAAGTGGTGTTTATCCCTTTCTATCTATTGCAATATCATAATGTAAAATAATACACCGTCTTATTTAATAAACAAAACAATCACATTTTTATAAAAAATAAAAGTAATAAGCTTCTTTTATTTTAAAAGCTAAGGATATTTCAGCTGTTACATAGCTATTGGAGTAACAACACTAACTCTCAAAAACATAACGAATGAGGATTTTTATCAGTTGGTTGAATTCAAAGAAAAACATTACACTTGATTATTTTCACTTAGAACTAATGTTATAAAGAATTTCATTTATTTAGCCTCTATATAACGACAAACTCGTTAAAACTCTTTATATATTTGTTTTCTAGAAACGCAATAAACTTTATTTCAAACTCTACAAACGGAGAAACTAAAAATATAGCGCCTCTAAATCTTTCGACCCTATTAGGTGCCTAAAATACTGAAACAATTTCATTATCAATTTACCGAGAGGCATACTTGAGTGAGCGAATGAAACATGTAGTGATATTTTATATTAGATAAACTATATATAGGCTGATTCAAATTTGTATTACTTTTATAAAATAAAAATATTTTTTTTTATCACACTTTTGTCTATGCAAAATATTTATATTTAAACATAAAAAGTATTATATATAAAAATATTTATAAGGATCTTTATAAATATATAATTATTACATACATACATATCATCACGCCATATCCCTTGCAGGGTAGGCAGAGAGAACAGAGTGCCAGAGAACTCTATCTCTGCATACTTCACTCGCTTCCTCAACATTCATAATTCTCTGCATACACGCTCGCCGGTTTCGGAGACTCTTGACTCCACCTTCCTTCAGTACCTGACCGATCTGGTCTAGGTAGGTTAGTCTCGGTCTCCCTCGGTACCTACATCCTTCCACTTTCGCATTGTATATCTTCTTAACCAGACGTTCGTTCGGCATTCTTTCCACATGTCCGAACCATCGGAGCATTCCCTTTCGCATCTTTACACCAATACTCTCTTTCATACCTACTCGCTCTCTTACGTCGTCGTTACGTTATATAATTATTGGACACAAATTACACCTAGACTGAGGCAAATAATATATATATATAGCACAATGTCTTAAAATGCGTGATAATTAAATCCTTGACACTTTGTACGATAGGTCAGTATCTGAATCAATACTATTAAAGCAGTTAATATCACCACAGTATTTTTTTTTAAGTAAATAAAATATCGTTAATTATTTTAGCGGTAGGATCAGGCTGCTGACAGTTCTCTGTCTACAGCCGCTGGCCAGTCCATACGGGGTAGTACCATATTCTCGCAGAAGATCGATGTCTGAGTAATGGCAATGTGCTATTGCGCTTCGTTCGGTGAGCGAGAGATTCGGAATCCTAATTGGGTGAGTTCGGGCTTTATATTGGTAGACAGTGGTCTAGCTATAACCTTGGTATTGCAAAGGTCCAAGGGCAACATTGCAACTTACCACCAGGTGTGCTGCTTCCTTGGCAAACGAGGAAGCAGCAGCTTCCTTCTTTTAATTACATAAATTTGAAGAAGAACATAATCTATTATATAAGTACTCAGTTGAGTTTTACTGCTAGTCAACTATCTTAGTAATCATTTTTAGGAAAGAAATTATTGATCAGAATGTCTTATTTGATATTCGAAATTTCAATTGCAGTACCAACTCTTCAATATTGATAAATAAATACTAAGGTCCTCAAAGAATATCTTAATAACGGAGCAAATACGGCATGTCTGAAGGCCAATTAATAGAAGTAAAATAGTATGCAAAGCTAAGGCAATGTATCATATATATGGCGTTATATAATTTCTTCTATACAAGTTATTATACGAGTATGAATAAGTAGGTGGTGATTGAGCTTTCAATATATATTAGGTGGTATATATTTTTTTGAATAATTAAAACAGAGTGATGTACATTATATATTTTAATAATAACAATAGCTAATATTTATAGTTATATAATATCAACGATATTAGAATGCTCAGTTATAATTATATTAAAAGAAAACCCATGTTATAGATTGGCCGTAATAAGCTTGTCTCGTCTCACTCTCGATCTCTGGGTCCATGAATAGTAAATGAGGACTTCAAATAAATGAGCAAAAATATTTCAAAAGACAGAAACATACTTATTATAATATATATTATAAAATGATCTTATAATGTAAAATATTTTAAGAGAGATTATTTTAAATGAAATTTGTTCAGACCTTATGCAAATATAATTAGAAAGGATTTTTTAAAATGAATTTATTTTACATACATTTTCCACCGGGTTTAAAAAAAGTATAATTAAATGAAAAGTTATTTAACAAAAAGATAATTTACATAGTGAATTAAGAAAAAGATTACAATTACGAGATAAATTGGAAATACAATTAAACCCCCAGATTGATCATATTTAAATCATATTTTAATTGAAAGCCTAGCGCTGTAACACTATTTTATTCCTTCTTAGTTCGTAAAAGTCGTACTATTAAATACGAGCCGCCTCTATAATGGGAAGGAAATTTATATAAACGATCGATAAACACCATAGGGTATTGCGATAAGGTTTTATTTCGTAGATTCTCTTCTCTTACAGTAAGCTTAAGAAGATAACACTTTGTATTTATTTGTGCTGTGTAGGTAATAGAACTATGACTATGACTTATGGAATTCTTAGTATATCCACAAACAGATATTATCACTATCCCTTACTATTATTTATTAGTCTATTAACGTTAAATTTTGGACGTTGGTCGAAACTCAATAGTGCATTTTAATTTGCGTCTAACAGTTCTGTACATTTTCTACACTATCGCAAGTCTATCTGGTGAGACAAGCCTTTTAAATGAAATATCAGTTCATCATTCTCTTACTCTTATCCCAATTACTTGTGGTCGATACAATATGTACTTTTCTTTCATAGTACATATATTGTAAAAGTTATTGGCAATAATGTTGCGACCGGCCGCCCGCCAGACGTCAACCCTCCTTGGGAATGCAATTGGTGACCAAACGGAATCAGATGGAGGTGACCCAGGTTATTATAAGGCTCTTAGTCGTCTTTTACGAAATCCACGAGCAAAGTAAGGGTTGGTAGTATTCTTAGCCGCTACCACACAGCATGTATTAAATGGAATGTCAATTATTGATAAAAAAGTAATGTTTCATATATTAAATAAAAAAGCACTCTGTATATTTAAAATAATTGCATGCTAATGAAATAGAAGTACGTAATACTCTTAATTGATTAACAAGTCGTAGAACACGCTGCGCGCCACTGTCTAATTAATGTTCTCAAAACTTGATTAAAACCATTACCGATACGAATCACCGAACAGAGTATAATAATTTAATTTTATGGATATTATATTAATTTTACACGTTTTTCATTTAGCACATTTAATCATTGAATTAATTCAATAATAATAAATCTTAGATTGTACATATTGAATTCAAAGTTTTATCAAGCTCTCATATTTATCATCGCTTCGTTTCTTTTATCTTGCAAAGTTATAATTTATTTGTATTTATGATGATACATGCCATAAATCTATGAGAATCTATGTAGGTAAATAATGTGATAATAATATGTCCCATTCAGAATGAAATCTACAATTGATGAAAATATCCTGAACTTTTAAAAAAAGGAATACTTTCTTAACCCTAATAAAAAAGGTCTATGTACTATACTTTAATAGAACTTTTAAGAAGCTTTAGGTACCTATTCTTTTAATAATCAATATCTCATCTCATACTGAGGCTCAGTGTGAAGCTCAAGCTTGCTTTACCATAGACAGAAAATTTGTCAATTATACCACGCTGATCTATTGATCAGAGAGTCTGGTTATTACCAGACTCTCTGCAGTCTGACTGACGTCTGAGTAGTAGCAATTTGCTAATGAATTTTAGCAGCAACCACATGCTACCTCTGATATTGCAAAGATCCGTGAGCTGCTGTTTTTATTTACCATCAAGTGGACTACTTGCCACCAATATAAACAACATTATCATCATCATTTTAGCTCATATACGACCCACTGTCAGGCTCGAGCCTCCTCCGTAATTGGAGAAAAATTGGCTTACTGTACCACGTTGGTCAAACGTGTTGGTGTAGGGATTTGCTTCAAGTTTTTCATCTCTTGCAAAGATGTTATATGCGTTTTATATCCCTTAGTCGTCTCTTACGATCGCCCACGGGTAAGACAGGTGGTGAATTGTATTCTTAACCCATCACCTCACAAATAATATATATATATGTTTTTAGAATGAATAATTTAAAAATTTATAGGTAGCCAATTCAATAGAATACATATGAAAAAACATCGTAAATTTGAGATATAAATCTAATACGTTTACTTATACTTTGTTTTTGAAGACTTCATTCTTGTATCTTTATGAACTATTATACTGACATACGAACACTGTTTAATAGTCGATGATGTCATAGGCTGTTTATAATTTTATAGTTTTCTTTACGTAGAATTTAAAAATATTTATGTGCAAATTGCATTTATTATGAAATAGCTTTTAACATCATTATCATACTAGCAACGTAGGTGATATAGGCTTACTTATCTATCTAATATCTTCAAATGAGCAATTGTATATATATATATATATATATATATATATATATATATATATATATATATATATATATATATATATATATATATATATATATTTTCTGAATCTCGGAAACGGCAATAAGAATTTTCTTGATTTTTAGCATGCAGGGGGTTCCGAGGACGACTAATCGATCTAGCTAAATTGTGTGTGTAGTAAATGTTGTTTTGTCAATATTTTCAGACAATAAAAAAATTTACGTTTGCTAACAACTATTAAAATATGAAGGCAAATTTTGACGCTGTCATTAAGACACCTCAATTAGATAATCGAGCAATCTAATCGAGGCCGGTTCGGAACCTGTTTCTATTTTTTACTACTTTTTGAGTATTTAAATTTTTTATTATTATTTAATTAATTATAATTATCATATTTAAATATATCTTCAAACACACACTAAAAAGAAAATACCGACCGAAAGCTCGGTCATCCAGATACTGTATAGTTAACTCGTGATCGGGTTCGCTTGTGGGATGTGATTTAGACATCATCAAAAGATTATTAATATAAAAAAATATATTTGTTTTTTTTTTATTAGACCATAAGAGTTAATTCTTATTAAACGTGTTATCATCATCATCATCTCAGCTCATATAAGTCCCACTGCTAAGCTCGCACCTCCTCCATACTATGAGGGAAATTGACCTACTAAACCACGCTGGTCAGACGTGTTGGGATAGCGTTTTATTTCGAATTTTTCTTCTCTTAAATAGCTGGTGTAGGTATGTATGTTTTATACCATAGTCGTCTTTTATGATCACTCACAGGCAAGATTGGGGGTGGTAAATTGTATTCTTACTCCGTCACCGCACGGAAACATGTTATAGATATATACGTGTTCTAGTCAGTGAACAAATAACAATAATATAATGGATACACTCGCTGACTATCGTAGCGATATATTGTAGCGGTTACGCTTCGATCCGTTGGTATTTTATTGGACTAATTTAAAATGTTAAAATTAACAATATGTTCATGCCCAGGCAGGATTTATATTAAAGAATTTTGAATTTATTGCCCTGATCAATCACGTTTAGCAGGAGGATTGAAAATTGTAGTTTGTGTTATAGATTTACTACAAGAACGCTGTTGCTTATTGTTTTAGGGATCCCCTCCGACGATCGACTCCTACAATTGAACCTTTATCTGACTACTAACTAAGACCCTTAAGAAATCGTAGAATATTTCAAGGTCACTACGTCACCAGACAGACATATTTATTTTAACAAATAAGGATACTACAAAATATTTTACAATATTTATCATCACTTCATTCCTTAGGTGAATTATTTCTATTTGGTATATATTCCACGACCATTTTTAGATTATGTAATTTTTCCAGACGTTTTCTATATGTCAAGATTTGGACTATACGACAGGCGGGCTTAATGCGAGGCATTCATCAGTGTCACGGACGAGTTTCGCTAACCGAGATCTTTTAGTTAATAAATTAAATTTCTTTTTATAACTGTTTTTAGGATTACTTAGCGAACGGATGCAAATGAAATCGTATTACTAAACCTCTACTGTCTATAGGTCTATATGCCTATCAGGCATCTCGTATACTATTAAGTATACGGTGGATTTATTTCTAGAAAATTAAAACGGCTAATAAAAATAAAGAGTCTTCGTCATCATCATCATCACAGCCCTTAAATGTCCCACGGTTGGGCTCGGGCCTCCTCCGTAACAGGAGAGAAATTAACCTACTATACCGCGCTGGTCAGACGTGTTGGTATAGGGTTTTGTTTCGAGTTTTCCTACTCTCACGTAGACGTTATATGCGTTTTATATCCCTTAGCCGTCTCATACCATCATCCACGGGTAAGATATGGGGTGATGAATAGTATTCTTACTCCGACACCACACGGAAAGAAGAAAAAACAAAGTCTTCATACAAAAATTATATTCTTTTTTTAATAATAAAGAGAAAAGGAGAGAACAATGTGTTATCATACCTTATTGTCTCATGGTATTGATAAAAATTTGCTAACGAATCAATAGGAGTGGGGAACAGCAGTGTCTTAATTATAAACTTACTCGTATTACACTAACGAAAGAGTAAGATGAAGTTTTACTTGTACTGTAATATTAACAGAAAAACGATTAAGTGTACTTCGTACGCATTCATGGTAGGCTCCGTGATTATAGCACAAGATTTAATACTATATTAATCCGCCAATATTTTTTTAATTGCTTATGGTGGCAAACGAGCAGACATCACACCTGATGGTAAGTGTCACTGCCGCCCATGGACCTTTGCAATACCAAAAGTATAGATAGCTAGGCCGCTGCCTACCAATACAAACCTCAAACCCACTCCAGTTGGACTTTCGGCTCTTTTGCTCACCGAACGAAGCGCAATAGCACATTGCCATTACTCAGACGTTGATCATCTGCGAGTGTGGTACTACCCCGGACGGACCGGCCCGCGACTGTAGACAGAGAACTGTCCACAGCGTGGTCCTACCACTATTAAATTGGGGAAATATAAAGATAAAAACTACATTTGGTTGAGAAATTTGCTATTGTAGTTGTTGGTATAAGTATCCTAAGAGAACGCTGCTGCCAACTGTAACAATATTTTGCCTTTATTCGTTTTTTACAACTTCCACGAGAGTCTAAGGGAAGGTGTAATAATATATTCTTAATTCGATTACCACACGGGCAATATTTATAGTGTACTATAATCTAATCTTGGTTTCAATTTGGAACGATTCACTTGAGTTGGGATGAGACTGTAGGTGGCGGTATCTACTAACAATAGCATTCCCAAAGCGGACGACGTCGCGTAGGCGGATGATCCTAAAATAAAGCCTTGTGACTTTAACGAAAATATTTAGTAAGTGTTATATATCTTGTAAATGCTCTTGTGTCATGACTATTTGTTTTTTGTAGACTGTTGCTTAAACATAGTCATAACTGGCCGTGTGAAAAACCAGTATGCGCTTATTCATTACTGTTTGTATGGGCCTCTGGCAGTTTCAAGTTCAAAATAGAATTATTTACTATGCATAAATCTGGCTAATATATTGTCAATTTTTACATTTTACCCAAAATTAATCCAAATAACTACATTGAGAAGATCGAACAAGGAACTCAGTGGGTTTGTCTATTTTTTTTTATACTAACATGTCCAGTGCTTCACTCTTGTCGAAGGTAGTCTATCCATTATCCTATTCTTATCCTAATTTCTTGGGGTCGATACAATATGTACTCTTCTTTCATAGTAGATACAAATTGCAAAAGTTATTGGAATAGTTTTATGACCGGCCGCCTGCCAGACGCCAACCCTCCTTGAGAATGTAATTGTTGACCAAACGACATCAGATGTAATCGGGTTTTTATAAATAATTAGGCATATTAAATGCTAAAAATTTCAGTAATTTGAATAACAAGGTTGTGTCATTGTTTAATACAATTCTAACTGCAAAGTTTAGAGTATTAAGCTCATACAATGTGTAAACATTGTCGGGTAGATAGCACACGTCTCCTTAAAGACGTAAATATAATACGAAGCGAGATTTGAATGTCCTACAATTGTTCACGGTGGTGTAAGTGGCAGCACGATTGGGACGGATTTTCAATAGGTGTGGGTTCGAATCCCACTTGTGACATCATTTTTCGCTTCGTAATCGGGTTTTTATAAATAATTAGACATATTAAATGCTAAAAAAATCAGTAATTTGGATATCAGATGGAGTTGGCCCAGATCATTATAATGCTCTTAGTCGTCTTTTACGACATCCACAAGCAAAGTAAGGGTTGGAGTATTCGTAGCTGCTACCACACAGTTAGTATCTTGTCAAAGGTAATATGTTTATTTTCTCAAACATGCTTGGAAATTTGAGCATTATTTTGACAACCTCGAGAGATAAATCGAAATTGCTGTACTGACCGAGCGGCGGCCGGCAAAAGATGTATGAAAATCCATATCTGTCGCGTATTTTAAAATTGAAACGATTTGTTACTTCAAAATATGGTAACCCTTTATAGGCAACTTATCAGAGTTTTATTTAATTTTCGAACTGGCTTGAAAAAGAAACCTGTTTGAGGATGAAAAAAGAAAACAAATGAACCCGCAAAAAACAGCACGTGAAAAATGTTGTTCGTTGTTCGTTATGTATACAGTTCTTCTTAGTACTACTTAGTTTTAATTTCTGCGCATTATTTGAGAAAAGCATTATACAAGCCTTGGCCACATCTAGGAATTGATGGACTTACGTATATTTGCCTCGGCTACGCCCCGGCCCACATTTATACGTTCGTCATTCAATTCCTCTTTTGCTGGCTGCTGCAGTAATGTACTATTTCTTAATATATATACACCATTATATTTAATTCAATCTTATAGTTTTTAATATTAAAGCAAGCCGTTCAATATTATAAAACTTTTACAAGATATGCTGCAGTGCATCCAACCTGATTTTGTGCCACAACGTCGTTGACATTGGAGTACGCTTACTAGACAAAATATATTCACTGACTGAAATTTATGCAAATCCTGTTGAAATAACAAAATTTATAACGTAATTCTGTTCTCGTATTGATATTTGACTAGCAAAGCAACTATATCTCGCAATATTTTCACAAAACAATATGCTAAGTTTTGTAATATATTGAATAAAGTAAATTTATAAACTCGTGATGAATATTTTACAAAGATATTGCAGATCCCATCCGATAAGAGCGGCATATAATTTTTTTTATAAAAGTGTGCTGTCTGGTAGCGGTTACGAATATTACCAACCCCTACTTTGTTCGTGGATGTCATAAAAGACGACTTCATAGTCGTCTAATAAACCAGTATGTAGTAGTAGTATAAAGCTCATGCTTTATATCGACTTGGGCCAACTCCACTTGATGCCGTTTGGTCAATAATTGTATGCAAAGGTAGGGTTAACGTCAGGCAGGCGGCCAATCATAACCGGCACTAAGGAAATAATCCTTGTATTGCGGGGGACTTTACAAACATTCAATTCATCATCATTCTCCTACTCTTATCCCAATTACTTGGGGTCGATACAATACGTACTCTTCTTTCATAGTAGGTACATATTGTAAAAGTTTTTAGCAATAGTTTTATGACCGGCCGCCTGCCAGACGCTTCAACCCTTCTTGGGAATGTAATTGTTGACCAAACGGCATCAGGTGAAGTTGGTTCAGGTCGTTATAAAGCTTTTAGTCGTCTTTTACGACATACACGAGAAAAGTAAGGGTTGGTAGTATTCGTAACCACTACCACACAGCATATTAATGAATTATTATAAACATATTTACAAACATGCAATTAACACAGATAAATTACAACCAGACTCAGAGTAACCCTTTGTGGATCGCACAAAGTGTTGTCCCGCGTGAGAGTCGAACTCTTAATCACTTACCATCTATGCAGTCAAATAACTATTATAATTATGATCGCCAATCTATCTATCAAACGTGAGTGATTTTAGATTACGTACTTTTGTGGAGGCCTACGTTTATATGTTGATGAATGGATAGTCAATCTGTTCCCTTGATCAATTTTTGTGATACTCATGACAAATAAATGGTACACTGTTTAGGGTAAACCATTTTAATAAGTCTCTACAGGGTGACTGGACTGTTAATACTCGTAATACTACACAATAAAGCGAATTTTCCAATTTCCATCGAGAAAACTCTTGACAAGCAAGTTTATACTTAATGCATGTATAAATTTCTATGTACTTTTCTTAAGCTAAAGACTATAAACTTTTAGCGATAAAATTGAGTTTGTAATAAACAGCGCAATATGAAAACGAATTTTATATATCAAGTTTTCAAGCTTTTAATCTATATTACTATTACGAAGCTGAATAGTTCGTTTTGTTTGAACGCGCCAATTTCGGTACTATCACTTGAATACCAAGAAATCTTATAATATAACATAGTGTATTTATCAATATAGGTTTTAGACTAAAATAGTAAGAGCATAGGGTCTATCATCATTATCTCAGCTTATATATGTCCCACTGTTGGGCTCGAGTCTCCTCCGTAATAAGAGGGCAATTGACCTACTATCACTGGTCAGACGTGTTGGTATAGGGTTTTGTTTCAAGTTTCCCTTCCCTTACATAGATGTCATATGCATTTTATATCCCTTAGTCATCTCTTACGATCACCCACGGGTAAGATAGGGGATGGTGAATTGTATTGTTACCCCGTCACCTCACGGATAGGGTCTATACATATTATAAAATAGCACATAATTTGGTAACTATTGTTTCACGCAATCTTTGTCACATAACTACTACTAAGATAGCAAAAATCATGATTAATGTATTGTGAATCATCATTTGCATTAAATCTTTCACCATACACTGCTCAATGTACGCCTCTTGTATAGAATGCTATATGAATTAATGATAATTGAAGGTGTTATTATCTATAATCGCATCGTTATACATTTACATACATACATACATATCACCACGCCATATCCCTTGCAGGGTAGGCAGAGAGAACAGAGTGCCAGAGAACTCTATCTCTGCATACTTCACTCGCTTCCTCAACATTCATAATTCTCTTCATACACGCTCGCCGGTTTCGGAGACTCTTGACTCCACCTCCCTTCAGTATATGACCGATTTGGTCTAGGTAGGTTAGTCTCGGTCTCCCTCGGTACCTACATCCTTCCACTTTCGCATTGTATATCTTCTTAACCAGACGTTCGTTCGGCATTCTTTCCACATGTCTGAACCATCGGAGCATTCCCTTTCGCATCTTTACACCAAGACTTTCTTTCATACCTACTCGCTCTCTTACGTCGTCATGCATTTAGTAGTAGTAAAGCCATATTGTTGACAATTTTGCGTCTAAAGCCGCAGTCCTTATCATCCCGAGTAGTACCACACACTCACAGAAAATAGACGTCTGAGCAATGATAATGTGCGTTTCATTCGGTGAGCGAGAGAGCCAGGAACCCAACTTTCTAGGTGGATTTTGGTTGGTAAACTGCGGCCTAGCTTTTATCCTTGGTATTGCAAAGGTCTATGAGTAGCAGGAACACTTACCATCAGGGGTGTTGTTTGCTACAACAAGCCATAAAAAGGTGCTACTGGATCACATGTATGTGTAGAGAAAATAATAATTTTCAATAGTATAGAATCTATTATAATCCGTGTAGGGACGGCGTAAGAATATAATTCACCATCCCCTATCTTACACACGTGGGTGATTGTAAGAGATGGCTAAGGGATATAAAATGCATATAACATGTCATCATCATCATTCTCCTACTGTTATCCCAATTGCTTGGGGTGATACAATATGTACTCTTCTTTCATAGTACATATTGTAAAAGTTATTGGCAATAGTTTTATGACCGGCCGCCTGTCAGATGTCAACCCTCCTTGGGAATGTAATCGTTGACCAAACGGCATCAAGTGGAGTTGGGCCTAGGTCGTTATAAGGCTCTTAGTCGGATTTTACGATATCTACGAGCAAAGTAAGGGTTCGTAGCCGCTACCACACAGCTATGCAATAGAAGGATATATAACATGTATGCAAGAGAAGGAAAACTCTAAAGAAAACCCTATACCAATACGTTTGACCAGGGTGGTATAGTAGCTCAATTGCCCTGCTATCACAGAGGAGGCTCAAGTCCAACTGTGGGACATATGCGTTGAGATTAATGAATGAATGAAATAGAAACCATGCAAACCAAGCCGCTACAACGACTAGTTATACAAATATATATTATATTAAACTTGTTTTGAAAGAGATTACTGCTGGGGGGGCACACTTAAAACATTACTTTTTTTTACTAACCGTCGCGCCGCCTACAGACTGGTTGTACAAACTTAGCTGCTGCTATTTTGTCCCGTCTGTCAAACGTTTGACAACTGAGAATTGTTATTTTTTGTTCATAGTGTAGGTAGTTATTGTCATCGATCTATTTTCGATTATTGATGTACTTTCTGAAAATTATATCAATTTTCATTGTTAAACTTATATTATTATTGTTTCGATATCAGCCGATATGTTTTTTTTTATATTTCAGGGTATATCTCATAGTAAAAGAATATTCTGTATAATTACACATACACATGTAGATATGTATATATATATCACTTCAACTTTAGTTCACCGCTTAAACTCTGGGCAGCAGCACTGTCCATACATGCATATTTTATCATCGAGTTGCCACTCTTTTTCAGTTTAATAACTTTACTCTTTGGATTACTGGTTATTGACCTCTTTTTATTTAGTTGTACAACTACCGAAATCAGTAAGAACAAGTTTTGAAGTTATAATCCTCTAATCAAAATGTTTATGTATTTCATTTAGTTTCAACATTTTGTACTCAGTTCGAAGAATGAATTTAATAAAAATAATGTTATTAAGACTTAATAATTGGGATTTTTAATTTTTTTTGTATCAAAGCTATTTAGAGTTAATAATCGAGGTTTACAACTTCGATATAGACTTTACCAGTGAAGATAGTGCCATAATTGGCTAGTTAGCTTTTGTATTTATAAAGAAAATATATTTTTTATAAGAAATTTTGCTCCACTTAAGAAATAAACCTTATATTGCGGGTAGTGTTGCCTAAAGACCAAGACTCGTTGCAAGAGTCTCGCAGTGCTACCTTAGACAGCATTTTACGATTCCTTTAGCAAAGAAAGGATTTTCAAAATTTTGTATTCTTAATATTGTTATTATTTGTATTCTTAATATTGTTATTATTTGTATTCTTAATATTGTTATTATTTGTATTGTATTAATATTGTTATTATTTGTATTTTGTATTCTTAATATTTATTCTTAATTCCCTGTATTAGACAGGGGGAAATAATTTGATGTTATTGTAAACAGACTCATGATAGATAGGTGTGATTACAGCTCTACTCCCGTTAAGTGGTATGTATCTAATTATTGATAGTTGTACAGTTAGTGCCACTAGATGAATAAAATTTCATTAATTTAGTTGGATTTTTCATTTCTATCAAAACAAGTGAGACTGTGTTATTTTAACAGCGAGAGTTGGAAAACTTTCGAGACTTCTTGCATTTGAGTAACACTAATTGCGGTCACTCTTTACAAAGATATAATTTAATAGACACAAATTACACTCAGAACAATAATTTATAGATCGCATAAAATATTGTTCTGCGTAGAAATTGCACCCATGACACTGCCACGGTAGATCGGTAACTTAACGACAATGTCATCTATTACTCGATTTTCACGAGACACATACGAGAAGGCGATGTGTGATCACATATCGTGTTCTTATCAAGAAAAGACTTCTATAAAAGCGCTACCTTGTGTTAAGATGTGACGAAGTAAGAATACAATTCACCACCCCCTATCTTACCCGTGAGTCATTGTAAGAGACGATTAAGGGATATAAAACGCATATAACATCTATATAAGAGAAGGAAAACTCGAAACAAAACCCTATACCAACACGTCTGACCAGCGTGGTATAGTAGGTTAATTTCCCTCCCATTACGGAGAAGGCCCGAGCCCAACAGTGGGACATATATGGCCTGTGATGATGATGATGCTGATGATGTGTTAAGATACATATTCATTATGAAAAACTGCACTGCTACGCGACCTTAAGAATTATTGCATTAGCGTTTTAATAAAAACCGGTTTATTTCGCTCTGCTTAATATGATTGTGAGCTCATAGCGTAAATACTATATGCATAGGCGTATGTTACTGAAATACACTTCTTACAATGAAAATACTAGCTACTGAAAACAATGTTATTTTGTGAGTGGAGCAAATATAGCCTGAATGCAGATTGAAGAGGGACAAACAAGGCCTAGTTACTATGATTACGTGCTCATATTATTTGTACAAGCATATCTATACAAATTTATAGGTTCCACCTATATATATATATATATATATATATATATATATATATATATATATATATATATATATATATATATATATATATATATATATATATATATATATATATATATATATATATATATATATATATATATATTAAATTATAGAAATTTAGAAATTAGCATTCATAAAAACTGGCAATTTATTAATAATTGCCAAAATTTATTTGCAACAATTGTTGAACCAACATCTATTGGAAATCCATTACAACCAACATCATCATCATCAACATTGTTTTAGCACATATATGTACGTCCCATAATATTAGAAAAACATTTTTATTTTTTTTATTTTTTTGTACAATTTTTATTTTTTTGTATTGCTTATGGTGGCAAACGTGCAAGCGGCACACACACTGATGGTAAGTGTCACTGCCGCCCATGGACCTTTTCTATAACCAAGGCTATAGCTAGGCCGCTGCCTACCATTACAATCCTCAAACCCACCCATGTGGGCTTGCTTCTTTCTCGTTCATCGAACGAAGTGCAATAGCACATTGCCATTACTCAGACGTACATCTTCTGCAAGAGTGTGGTACTACCCCGGACTGACCAACCCGTGGCTTTAGACAGAGAACTGTCAACAGCGTGATTCTTCCACTATTGAAAAAAAAGACCAACACACTACGTCGGTTAAAGGGGTTAGCATAGGATTTAATAGAGTTTGCTGTGTTTTATTCTGTATAGCTTTACATGCATATTATATCCTTTAGTCAGCTTTTATGACACCCACATGCAAAGTCAAGGTTCATATAATATTTCTGATGTGAATTTTACACATTTGAAATAAAACTTTAGCGATTTTATTTCATATACATATGTATATCATTACCATATCACCACCATCTCGTTCTTATCCCAATAAGTTGGGGTTGAAGCAATATGTATTGTTCTTCTGTCGTATATATTGTAAAAGTTTTGGCAATAGTTTTATAGCCGGCCGCTAGCCTAACGTCAACCCTTCAAGAGAATTTAATTGTTGACCAGACGGCATCGGAAAGAATTTACCCAACTTGATGAACAATCCTCAGTCAACTTTTATACCTCTACAGATAAGGAGAATATATATATATATATATATATATATATATATATATATATATATATATATATATATATCATCATCATCATCATTCTCCTACTCTTATCCCAATTACTTGGAGTCGATACAGTATGTACTCTTCTGTCATAGTACATATTGTAAAAGGTATCGGCAATAGTTTTATGACCGGCCGACTACCACACGTAAACCCTCCTTGGGAATGTAATTGGTGGCCAAACGGCATCAGGTGGAGTTGGCCCAGGTAATTATACGGCTCTTAGACGTCGTTTACGACATCCACGAGTAAAGTAAGGATTGGTAGTATTCGTAGCCGCTACCACACAGACACCCGGCAGACTTCGTACTGCCTCAATCGATAAATAAAATACCTAAACTTTTGTATAAAATAAACTTAAAACAAACAAAAGGAATCCGTAATCATTAAAAAAAATGCTCGATATGAATGAAGTTTTATTATTATTTTCTATTCATTACACATTATGGCATAATTACATCTAGATATAGATTAAATATATTTTTTTAAATCGATTAGAAAAGGCGGAACAGCTAAAGCTTAAACAGCTTTAGCCTGTCTAGAATGGACGAATAAATAGCTAGCTAATATTAATAGAATAATTAGTAAGATATAATAGTAGATAAAAAAAATACTATTAAAAAATAATTATACTTACATACATATCATCACGCCATATCCCTTGCCAGAGAACTCTACCCTTGCATACTTCACTCGCTTTCTCAACATTTATAATTCTCTTCATAAACGCTCGCCGGTTTCGGAGACTCTTGACTCTACCTTCGTACGTGACCAATCTGGTCTAGGTTAGTCTAGTCTCGGTCTCTCCCGGTACTTACATCCTTCTAAAAATAATTATTATTACTATATATATGTATATCAGTCTTCTCAGTTAATATTCGCCTAGTTATTGGTTACGAACAATTTTTTGTTAATAAGAGGGGAAATTGATCTACTATTTCACAATGGATTTTCGGTTTATATTTTAAGTTTCCCTTCTCTTACAGTCATATCAGTTATCTCTTTACTATTCTTGTTCTTTCCAGTTAATTCATTGAGAATCTAATCAAAATTAAACTTAAAAAACAAACTTAGATAATATGACAATTTCATAGTTTATTTACAGTTTTGGACTAGTATAATAAAAAAAAATCTGTGTGGTGACGGAGTGAAAGTACAAATCACCACCCCCTGTCTTACCCGTGGGTGATCGTACGAGACGACTAAGGGATATAAAACGCATACGATATGCATGCGAGAGAAACAAAGCTCGAAACAAAACCCTATAACAACACGTCTGACCAGCGTGGTATAGTAGGTCAATTACCCTCCCATTATGGAGGAGGCTCGAGCCCAACAGTGGCACATATATGAACTAAGATAATGATGATGATGATACTAAAAAAACACTAATATTCCGTAGTATCTAAAAACACTTATCTATATATAACTAATTCATTCGATAAAACTTACAAGTAGAAACGAAAAACAAAAATTTAATAGATACCAAGAAAAGGCTCCACTGAAAAACCTTATAAATATTGTAGAAGTACGAGCTTTCCCCTCGTGCGTTATGAATTTGTAAACGTGTTCCCGGGGGGACTCGTTCGATCGGGTATCAAGAACTTATAACTGTATTCATCTTTCAAACTACCCATCCCTAGATAAATCAAAATTTATAGAAACAGTATATTGACACCAAGTTATATAGACAATGAGTTATATAAATTTAGGTTTATTAAATCATCATCTCAGCTAATATATATCCCACTGTTGGACTCAAGCCTCCTCTATTATGAGAGGGAAATTGACCTACTATACCACGCTGCGCGCTGGTCAGACGTGTTGCTACAGGGTTTTGTTTCGAGTTTTACTTCTCTTACATAGATATTATATGCATTTCATTTCCCTTAGTCAGCTCCTACGATCACCCACGGGTAAGATAGGGGGTGGTGAATTCTTACTCCATTACCACACGTATAAAAATTAGTTACATTTTTAGAGATCATTAAAATTTTACTAGCTCGTTGGTCGAGTGTTATCAGTATAATATTGTGATTGTGAAGTTCAGGATTTAAATCCTGTGTGGAACAAATAAAAAAAACTTTTTCAATGATAGGGGTAAGGATTCATGGATTATATCAGAAGCGACCTCAAAGCTTGCAACTGGTTAAGCTTCGAAAAAAAAAAGGATATTACTATAAATAAATAATCTAAATAACCATAAAAATGTGTGTGGTGATGAGATAAGTAGACAATTGCCTCCACCTCTCAATAGTTAGCCTGAACTTCTGCCTTGGAGAATGGGCACCAGCTCTCTTCAGCGAAATTAATAATATCTAACTGGAATTGCCTACCCACCTGTCTAGCGTGACGACTACGGCACTACCCTCTTATTCGTAGGAGAGCCCTACGTCCTACAATGGACGGTGAAATTCTATAAATAAAATAAAAATAATAAAAAGGTAAAGATTTATTTGTCTTATAAAAGAAAACTTAACTAAAAAAATTATTCTTGTATTGCGGGGGACTTTACAAACATATGATTAACGGACACAAATTACACCCAGACTCAAATACAATAATTTTTAGATTACACAAAATATCGTTCTGCATGTGAATCAAACCCATAATACTAGTACGGGATATCGGTATCTTAACTATTACGCCACTATCTATGCAATTAATATTTATTTGAGAGATTATTAAACGTGTTTACTAAACAAATCAATTAATCTACGCGATACTAATTTATATTTATTCTGAGCAATCACTGAAACCTGTCAATAGTTCAATGAACAAATTAATTTTAATCCCCGTCTCAGCCTGTTGGGTAAAGATGTGATTTCAAATATTCATGAATATTAAATGTAATTTCGATGAATAAACAACATTAATTTTAATTGTTGATATATTTTCGTATAATTATTATAGAATGTTATGCAGTTTGAATTGTGGGCCTAAGAAGTGTTGTTGAGATTTTCTATTCTTTTGTTTTATTGAATAAATTCAAACTCGATATCTGGACTTGCACCTGGTGTCAAAGCTCAGCTCTTGTTTGCAGAAAGTAGTATATGATCTGCAAAGTATAACAAATAATTAGTATTTTGTCTTTATTATTTCTCTAATTTGAGTATTGATTATAAAAATAATTGGAAAAAAATTAATTCGTGTTGTAAATTCTTTTCAACTCATCGTATATAATACTTTTTTTTTATGGTGATAGATGAGTAAAGAGCATGCCTGATGGTACGTATTATTTTTGCTCATGGAATCGATACACCAGGAGCACAGCTAAGCCATTGCCATAACCACCCAGAAATTTGGATTGCCAGCTCTCTCGCTCACCTAACGAAGCGCAATAGCACATTGCCACTGCTAAGACGTTGATTTTTTGCGGGAGTGTGATTTTTTGTACTAGACCGAACAGACCGGCGTCTGGTTGGAGACAGAAAACTGTCAACAGTGTGAATCATGAATATTGAGATGGAAAATTTTATATTTTCGGCGACGGATAGACTGTAGATAGAAAACTGCACAGATGGCGGAGTGGTTAAGATACCAACCTTCCGTGCCAGTGCCGTAGATTCGATTCCCATGCAGGGCATTACTTTGTGTGATCCACAAAGTGTTGTTCTGAGTCTGGGTGTAATTTGTCTGCGTTAATTGCATGTTTGTAAAGTACCCCGCAATACAAGGTTTATTTCCTTAGTGCAGAGTGGTTGGTGTTCTTATTAAAAAAAAATAAAAAAAATAAACTACCAACGGTGTGGCCCTACCACTAAAACTGGGTAGTAACCTCTTCTAGCTGAAAAAAAATAGCATACTACTTACACCATGCTTGCCAGACGTGTTAGTATAATATTTTATTTCGAGTTTTCCTTCTCTTGCAGTGATGTTACTGTTTATTTCCTTTAACCGATTCTTACAACACCCGAGGACACTTAGGGACGTCCATTAATCACGTGATCTTTTTTTTTAGCATTTTTTGAATGGTGATACGTAGTGAGGTTCAAGACTATGAAGGTTTGGGACTTCGTGATTTTGGTCAAACACCTCCCCCCCGACCCCCAACCTCACGTGATTAATGGACGGCCCCTTAGGGGCGAGGTAGGGACGATCACCATGGCATTCTTACTCTGTCATCACACAGTTTATATGTAGTTCCTATGTTATAAATCACATGCAATGAGTATTTTTTTTTTTTTTTTTAACAAGATCTGATAGAAGGCTTATTCAATGGGAGATCTTAAAATCATTACAAAATTAAATATATTCACTCGTTACAAAAGTTCCGTCTTAAAACACGGACAAAAAGATTGAGTGTCTCTATGTTTTTTTCATTTTGATGAGTGGTAACAATAGAAAGTCTTTTCTTGATGTTATTTTTGGGCCGTAACACGAATGTATAGATTTTATTGATGGAGGTTTTAAATTTTTACTCCAAATATATACACAGATGAAATTCGCGGAACAAAATGTAAGATTGTAATATTTTTAAGAGACTGGCCAGTTCAATTATTTTTTTTTTCAAATTAAGAATTTTATTTGAAAATGGAAATACCAACATTAACAGACAGTATTTTTTTCTGAAAATTGTATTTTAATTAGAAATGTATTCTGAGATAATTAATGTAATCATTCTATTTACATTTTCCAATTTTTATTTTTATTACATTGCAAGCGCTCAAAAATGTCTGATTTAACGTCGCCGACGATCATTAGTACGGATGAAATGCGTCATAGCTACAGATCGATTGCCGTAAGACTTCACCAATTAGACTTAATGATCTACCGAAGCATTCAACGATACAGATTGAGTATTTTTGTTTTTGTAAGAAGAATGAGGATAAAATAGTAAAAAGCCGCACCAAGGCGAGATTATTGTTTTTTTTTCAACTCTAAGTACGTAGAAAGATGAGAGTTACAGTCGTGCAAGATTTTAATGAACTTGAAGTCAATTGAAACATGATGTGCGAGTGAGTACAGTTCACAGGAGATTAAAAAAAGGGAAAAGATGTAAAGTCTTGTAATAAAGCAAAAAAAACAGTAAAGAGTAGAAATAGTCATCTGAATATCGCTTATGAAACATAAACAATTTCTACCAAGTGAGTCATAAGAGTAAAGGCAATGGTCTAGTAGACACGCTAACGATACCCCCTTTTCTTTTTTGTTTTTTCTTTTTCCGCAGGGTGCACCATGGATGTGGTCGCACCCCGACAAATCCATCCGGGGCAACAAAAAGCTTTTCGCCGTGCGAGCGGGGCACCGGTACTCGATCTTTGTCTTTGGTGGCCCGCCCGGCGGTTTACCCTTACGGGTTCCTCTCGTGTCGATGCCCCGACGGCGAAAGCTGTCGCCCTCACGCGGTGGCCTCACGTCGGGTGACCGGACAATTCCCCAGTCCGATCACCCGAAGCCTCGGTTAGGGCGGCATCAGGCGCAGATGTTCGCGCTTGCACCGCCCCAGCCGTTGACGGCGGCCCGGGTCACGGGAATTTGCCCGGACTCGTTCCGCCGCCTCCTTCTGCGAGATGACAGCCTCGCAGAAGGCGGCGACCGCGTCCCAATTCCTGACGCTATCGACCATCGCTTTCGCGATAGCCGGCAGCGTCAGGTCGGCACCGATAACAGCGACGAGGTCACGGCGCTGCCCGTCCCAGCTCGGACCTACCACAAGCGTATGTTGCGCCGTGTCCTCGTCACTACTGCAATGGTGGCAGGACGGAGTCCACTCCCTATACGCGACTGTGCGCAGGTACAAGCTGAAGCAACCGTGCCCCGACAATACCTGCACCAGCCGAAAGGAGAGGACTCCGTGCCGCCGCTCCATCCACTCCATCAGTACGGGCCGGAGGGCCTCAACGGTAACAACACCGTGTCTAGTCCTCTTCAGCCGCGTAACCCAACGGGTGATGACGTCTCGGCGGGCGTCTTCACGCCAGGTGGCTATCTCGTTAAACGATGGGGAGCCACCCTTGTCACGCACTGAGGTTACCCGCCGGTAGAGGTCGGAGAGCATCTCCGCCTCTAGGTCCCACGGGGGTGTCCCAGCCAATAGACATGCCACCTCGGTAGACACCGTGTGGTACCCGCGAATGGCTCTGACTGCCATGGCTCGCTGTGGTCTCCACAGTACAGCCCTGAGTTGGGCGTTCCGAGCCCTCGCCCACACGGGTGTGCTGTACATGCCCATTGAGCGGATCACCCCCGCATACAGCCGTCGGCCGTCGAAACTGGGTCCGCCCACGTTCGGCATGAGCCGCGATAGGGCGGACGCCGCGTCGACCAGCCGGGGAGCAATCCTGCGGAAATGCTCCCGACGTTTACGATACCCCTGACGCTGAGTATACTACGACTAGACCATGGCTGGCCGAAATAATCAAGCAATCATGTTATTCTTTTTTATTTATGAGTGAGAAATACTCTTAAATCAGATGAATGGAAGACAGAATATGGTTATAAATAAAGTAATGTAAGACTATTGATCAATATATCAGGAATAGAAGAACACATGGTTCTTTTAGCCATGCAGGTGTGAACGTGTACCTTATAATAGTCAGACTATTGCACTGTTCAATTAATTCATTGCTCAGTACCTCAGGGTACAGGTTGATATATTTTTCACCAACTTCGACGTATTTTAAGACTTGTGTTTGCATTTTTTTTTTATAACTTGATCATCCACTTAAATTGTAAAATTGTAATGACTCATTACACGTATTGGAAACTAAGTGTTATGAGCAATTAAATAAATAATAATTAAATATTTGCTCCCTTTCCCTCAAGTCCTTAAGTGGTACATTAAAAATCGTATAAAAGTGCCATTGTAGTTTAATAGGTCAATGCCACTTTGTTGTTGCTTATGATGGCCGTATAAATTTCAATTCATCATCATTACTTTCTTATAAAAGTCCCACTACTGAGCTCGAGCCTCCTCCACAATAGGAGGGAAATTGACGCTACATAGTCCGGTTGATATAGAGTTTTATTTCAAGTTTTCCTTCCCTTGCCTGGTTTTTTTTTTCAGATTATATCTTCGTCATCGTTTCGGTCGTGTTTTACAATTTCTTTTTTTATTACTTGTGGTGGTAAACGAGCAAGCAGCATACCTGATGGTAAGTGTTACTGCTGCCCATGGACCTTTGTAATACCAAGAGTATAGCTAGACTGCTGCCTACCAATACAAAGCCCAAACCCACCAAGTTGGGCTTCCGGCTCTCTCGCTCATCGAACGAAGCGTAATAGCACATTACCATTACTCAGGCGTCGATCTTCTGCGAAAGTGTGGTACTACCCCGGATGGACTGGCCCGCGACTGTAGACAGAAAACTGTCAACAGCGTGGTCCTACAACTAAAAATATATTCACGGATAAGGTGAATTATATTCTTATTCCTTCACCACACGGAAAACGGGTTACGATTAGATTTCGTTTTCTACTCTAGTTCTCTACGCAAGCAAAACTGAAGGTATATCAAGTATAATATATCTATGAATTATATCAAAAGCAACACAAAACAGTATTGTAAAATATTACACAGCATCGTCTTCCATTGAAAACCATTTAGCAGAGAAGTTACGCATTGTAGTTCGGAAGGTAGATACGCTATTGTGAAGAGTATAAGATTAATTCCTGCCATTCAGTCTTGTCTATTAAGCATTGTTGGCTGTCTGAGATATCGTTGGGCTATTCAAGGCGAGATCTATCTTATAAAGTACCTTAACAATAGCTTGAAGTCCGAAGGCTGCAGTTTGTATATCTACCTATGTAGATTTATAAACACAGAAGGGCATAAATAACTTTTGATGTGAAATATGCAATGTGGCGTATCTAACCGGCTATTTGAATAATAATAAATTGTACCCTATATCCACACCGCTTATTGAATCCCCTTCTCTAACGATAAAGCTATATTTATTACTGTTAATAAAAATATTCATTTGTTTATATTTTACACATACATACATACATATCATCACGCCATATCCCTTGCACGGTAGGCAGAGAGAACAGAGTGCCAGAGAACTCTATCTCTGCATACTTCACTCGCTTCCTCAACATTCATAATTCTCTTCATACACGCTCGCCGGTTTCGGAGACTCTTGACTCCACCTTCCTTCAGTACATGACCGATCTGGTCTAGGTAGGTTAGTCTCGGTCTCCCTCGGTACCTACATCCTTCCACTTTCGCATTGTATATCTTCTTAACCAGACGTTCGTTCGGCATTCTTTCCACATGTCCGAACCATCGGAGCATTCCCTTTCGCATCTTTACACCAATACTCTCTTTCATATCTACTCGCTCTCTTACGTCGTCGTTGCGAATGCGGTCGGTCAGCCTAACTCCACAGATTTTCCGAAGAGATCGCATTTCGACCGCATTAATTTTACTTTCATACTCTTTTCTGCATACCCAACTCTCGCTTCCATACAGTAATGTTGGGACAAGCACTGCGTTATGTATTGCTACACGTGCCTTCTGGCTGAGGTGGTGGCTGCCGAGAAGTTGCCCCAACGCTCCGTTCACTCTATTTCACTCTTCGCTCTATATCAGTGGTGTACCGTCCATCTCGGCTAAATCCACATCCAAGATATACAAATTCATCCACTTGCTCTAGTACATCATTACCTATAGTTACTCTTACATCTGTTCTGGCTTCATCTCTTTCAAAGACCATTATTTTGGTTTTGCTCACATTCACGCGTAGACCCCTTTTCTTATAATTTTCTGTCATTGTGTAGACTAGGGTCTGCAGGTCAGTCGCTGACTGTGCCAGCAGGACTGCATCATCTGCATAAAGTAGAGCAGAGACCACTGAGTCACCCATCTGGACTCCCACATTCATATCGTTCAACCTTTGGAGACATTTATCCAGATATATGATAAACAGCCTGGCTGATAGAACGCAGCCCTGCTTAACGCCGATATTGACGTCAAACCAAGGCGACATTCCATCATCTAGCCGCACACAGTCTCTACAGCCCATGTAACTGGATTGCACAGCCTGCAGCAGTTTACCGTTAATACCATACTCCGGTAAAATGTCCCAAAGTTCCTTTCGTACAACCGTGTCAAATGCTCTCTCCAGATCCACAAAACTGCAGAAAACCCTCTGACCTAGAGCCAGATGCTTCTCCACAATGTTGCGCAGAGAGAACACTTGATCCATGCATCCCCTTCCACTCCTGAAACCTCCTTGTGTCTCACACAATAAACCATCGGACACCATCCTTATTATATGTTTATATTTTCTATACAAAAAATATTTTTTGTGTTCCACTTCTGCTAGACTCTTTACAACGCCTGTTTTAGTATTTCTTTGTTTTATCTACAGACTTATTCGAGATTTAGGCAGGAATAAATTATAATATATCTAAGTTTTATAACTTTGACGTAATATTCTATTGTCTCATTTTTATAATTCATCATCATTCTCCTACTCTTATTCCAATTACTTGGGGTCGATACAATATGTACTTTTCTTACATAATACATATTGTAAAAGTTATTGGCAATAGTGTTATGACCGGCCGCCTGCCAGACGTCAACCCTCCTTTGGAATGAAAATTATCCAATATACTAAACTCGCATACTTGCTCGTAGAAGTCTGATAGGTATCCTATGGGATCACGATTTCTGTGTGGTGAAGGAGTATACAATATATAATAAGGATACAATTCACACCCGTCCCCTTTTTTTACCAATGAGTGTCGTAGAAGATGATAAAGGGATATATATATTATATCCCTTATATATAATATCTATGCAAGAGAAGGAAAACTAGAAATAAAATCCTATGCCAATAAATCTCACCCGCGTAGTATTAGTAGTAGGTCAATTTCTCTTCTATTTTAGAGTAGGCTCGAGCCCAGCATGTATCTGAGCTGAGACGTTGAGATCCTGATGGGATCATGAGGAGAATGAGACTCAGTATTCTATTGAGAAAATAATCTTATATAATTCCAACTGCCGTAGCCGACTCGTCTGCCAAGCTTGTGTAAATCATTGGATGACACAAACTAATGTTGGAAGTTTTACTTTTTTTTTTTCCCTTTAAAAAGACACCACCCTGCACTAAGGCAATGATCCTTGTATTGCGAGGGACTTTACAAACATATAACTAACGCAGAAAAATTACACCCAGACTTAGAATAACACTTTGTGGATCGCACAAAGTATTGCCCTGCGTAGGAATCGAACCCACGGCACTGGCACCGAAGGTCGTTATCTTAACCACTACGCCATCTGTGCAGTCAAGTTTATTCAAATATTATCTTGTATTCCTACTCCACCATTACGCTGAATAAATATCTACTGTAGCAATTCATTCAGCCAATTCTTGAATGATGAATGAATGATGAATTCAGCAAATTCTTCTTTCTTGTCGTTAAACGTCATAATCGCCTATCTTTGGCTAATAAATTGGCGATTATAGCTAGTATTATAAGATTACCATGGGGGTGATTCTTCGGTTAGTTTGTATGACTCCCAAAGTGTTTGGTGATATATTTTATTATTAACTCATAACACATAACAATTTCAAAAATTAAATTAAAGATATATTTAATTTTTGAAATGAAACTATTTTTATGGATTCTATCGCGTTTGTATTTAAAATTTAATTACCCGCCATTTCAAACACTTTTCAGCGTACATGATCGCAGGAAGGCTTAAATATATTTGATGTAATGAGCAAATTTACATGTTGCATTGTTAAAGTTATAAAAAAAGAAAGGATAAAAATCCTCCATTGACAATTCTTTGTGAATTGAGAAAAAAAAACATACCTATTGATGTTATTATTGCCCAAATAGGACAGAATGAAGGGAATAGTGAGTTATTCGCTTCATTCTGTTCCCTTTTGACTGATTTATTATCCCATTTCCATTTTGTGATAGAGTCGGTAACGCTGATTTTCAACTGCAGCCAACGACTGTCATCATAGAATTTAAGAAAAATGTCTTCATTACCATATAAAAGTAGAACAGAAATAAATGAAAAAAAAAACTAATAATAATAATAATATAAGCAACAGTAATCGGGTTTTATAAATAAGCAACAGTGTTAACCCAAAAGCAATAATTTATTAATTAATAAGAGTAAAATTAAAGAAAATATAAATTAATTACTAAATTTAAAAAATGTTAAAAAACATTTTTGTTTCGTTTGAAATTCCTTTTTTTTAAATACCAAAAAAAGAAGCATATAGAATTAGCAAGTTGAAGTGACAGTGAGCAGGCCACATCGTTCGCCGTGCCGATAAACGTTGGGGAAGAAAGGTCCTCGAGTGGTGACCGCAAATCAGACGCATCAGCTGGTACGACGACTTTGTGAAGGTTGCTGAGAGTCGTTGGATGCGGGCGGCACAGGATCACATTACAAAAATTATGTCTATCTAGTATTATGTGGAGGCAGCTGCGAATACTACAAACCCTTACTCCTGGGCATCGTAAAAAAATACTAAAAACTCTACATCGACCTGGGCTAACTCCATTTGATGCCATCTACTTAATAATTACATTCTCAAGGTTTAACGGGTTAACATGCTGTGTGCATCTACGAATACTAACAACCCTTACTTTGCTCGTGGATGTCATAAAAGAGGAATAAGAGCCTCATAACGACCTGGGCCAACTCTATCTGATGTCGTTTGATCAATAATTATATTTCCAAGGAGGGGTGACGTCTGGCAGGCGGCTGGTCATAAAACTATTGCCAATAACTTTCACAATATGTAATATGAAAGAAGATTACATATTGTATCGACCCCAAGTAATTGGGATAAGAGTAGGAGAATAATGCTCATGATTCTCAAGAGTTAAAGTAAGACAGGCGGCCGATTCTAAAATAACTGCTAATAACTTTTGCTATATATACGATACAAGAAGAGTACACATTGCGTCAACCTCAAGTAATCCCAATTGGCCACCGAAGAGAAAGATCGGGTACAGGTAGCCCACTCGCACGGCGAAGAGAAACGCTTTGCAGGGTGCAGATTTGGCGGGGCGTGACCACTTCATGGTCCATCGCAAAATAAAAGGAATCCCTATTACTTGGGGTTGTTAAGAACAGGATAATAATGATGATGAAAATAATAATAAAGTAAAAATGCTGCTCGTAAAAAAATGCCTCCATTTTAGCATATTAATGATTATAACCTGCATTGATCTTGTTAGACACTTTATTACTTTACATTCGCTTAAAAGCTTGAGTAATAAATATTTTTAACGGTTTCTTTATAAAAAGAGCTTTATATATGTTCCAATATATTTTATACTTTACGTAATTTATTTTGGTTGATCGATGGTTTCGTGCGAACACCTTCGACACTTCACATACGCATCATTTATTGCATTTATTAATACTTACTATTTATAAGTACGATGTTTTTATTGCCACAGATGAGCAATGAGTTCTTTTAATTGTAATTGGTAGCTCAGAGATCAAATAAAGTTTGCATCTTCGGTTCTCTAGTTCGTTGAACGAAATATAGTAGAGAATTGCTATTACTTAGATGTAGAATTTTTACAAAAATGTGGTACTACTCCAGACGGCCCTGTCAAGTTATAATTGCAGTAGCCCAACCCTTATACTGGTACATATCGTATATTCAAATACCATCCAATTATTTCAGTTTCTGAAGCTAATGAGCGACTGAAATATAAAATTTTAATAGTAATTTATTTTTGTTGTGCTGTAGAGATACACTAAAAAACGATTTAATGAAATTCAAGTGGGTGAAATGTATTGGCAATGTTTGTATGGAAAGAAAACAAAATCATATCCATTATCTTCCAGTTAATCACAAATATTCTTCAGAAAAAGTTAATAGTGGTAGGACCACGCTGTTGACAGTTTTCTGTCTACAGCCACGGGCAAGTACGTCCGGGGTAGTACCACACTCTCGCAGAAGATCGACGTCTGAGTAGTGGCTATGTGCTATTGCGCTTCGTTCGGTGAGCGAGAGCCGGAAGTCCAACTGGGTGGGTTTGGGGATTTTATTGGTGGGCAGCGGCCCAAGCTATACCCTTGGTATGGCAAAGGTTCATTGGTGGCAGTGGCGTTTACAATCAGGTGTACTGCTTGCTCGTTTGCCACCATAAGGAATAAAAAAAATAAACACGTGTTTGAGCTTTTGTCAATTTTCCTTTTCTAATGAGGTAAAATATGGGATTTAATATGGCAATGATACTTTTATTAGATTTTTTATTCAATTACAAATAAGCACAATATATTATAAGTACCAGTATTACAAGTACAGCGTCTTACTTTTATTATATAGAGACTTACTAAAAAGGCATATTTTGGAAATTAGTTTCTCGGAGGACATCTTCTGTCCTTTCATCATCTTCGTCATTTCGATTCATATATGTACCACTTTAGGGCTCGAACCTCCTCCGTAATGATAGGGAAATTAACCTACTATACCACGTCGGTCAGACGATTTGTTATAGAGTTTCGTTTCGAATTTTCCTTCTCTAGCATGTTATATGCCCGTTTTATATCCTTGTATAGGGGTGGTGATTTTAATTCTTACTCCGTCACCGCACGGAACTATTCTTCTCTAAAAGTACAAAATAGGAGGTAAAATTTGCTTTGCATATTTTCACCCTGTAACATAAATAAAGAAAATCATATTTAACAGGAACATCACACGAGATATCTATGAAGACGAAGGCGAGTAAAGCAAGTAATAATACATCATAAATATTTAGTCTCTATTGATAGTATCTTAAAGACAAATAAATAATATTATAAATTCGATATATATTGTCAATATAAAATTGCCTTGAGTTGGATAAGCTCCGATGATAGGCTAATGTAAAGAAGCAATTCCCATGAGGAAACCTTTACTTATGGAACCGTAAGGAAAGAGCAAGCAGCAGGAATATGATATTTAAATTACATAGACCACACAAAGGAATCCATCGAATAGAATCGTATAAATTTAAAATCGAAAGATATAGTTACAAACTTACTGTAGAGATGGCGTTATGATTAAGATACTTGCTTTGCCAGTGCAGTGCGTTCAATTCCCGCACAGGATAATATCTTGTGCGAACTACAAAGTGTTGTTCTGAGTCTGGGCGTAATTTGTCTGCGTTAATTGCGTGTTTGTATAGTTCTCCGCAATACGAGGATTATTACCTTAGTGCAGGGGGTTTCTTTAAAAAAAGACATGTTACCACATTTTTAAAATAATTAAATACCTTAAACACTATTATACTGTTCTTATCTTAAAAATTTAAAAGAGGAAGTAGTATAGTGGAAGGATGTAGGTACCGAGGAAGACCGAGACTAACCTACCTAGGCCAGATCGGTCAGGTACTGAAGGAAGGAGTTCACGACGCTGCTCTGCCCAGGCCACACAGACCTCGAGCGTGTGCTGCGCCGTGTCCTCGTCGCAATCGCAGTGGTGGCAGGGCGGTGTCCTTTCCCTCCTCACGACCGTGTGCAGGTACTTGCCGAAGCAACCATGCCCCGTCAAGACTGCACCAGTCGGAAGGAAAGGACCCCGTGCTGTCGACCCAACCACTCCATCAGCACCGGCCGGAAGGCCTCGATGGTCCGAACACCGAACCGAGGCCTTTCCAGCCGCATTGCCCAGACGGTGCCGTCCGCGTCACTGACACCCGCAGGTACAGTCCGGCGAGCATCTCCGCCTCCAAGTCCCACGGGGGTGTTCCGGCCAACAGGCATGCTGCTTCCGTCGCTACCGTGCGGTACCCGCGTATGGCCCTGACCGCCATGGCCCGCTGTGGCCGCCACAGCGGAGCCCTAAGTCGGACGGTCAGGGACCCCGCCCACACGTGTGCGCCGTACAGGGCCATCGACCGGACCACCCCCGCGTACAGCAGTCGGCACGTAGCGCTGGGTCCGCCCACATTCTTCATAAGCCAGGATAGGGCGGACGCGGCGCCGACAAGCCGTGGAGCAAGCCGACGGAAATGCTCCCGGAACCACCATCGCCCGTCGAGCACCAGGCCCAAGTACCTCATATGGGCCCGGATGCTGATGAAAACCGAATTGACGGTGATCGAGGCGTCGGTGGGTGGACTGGTGCGCGGCCCATGAAATAATAAGGCCTCCGTCTTATCAAGGGCCACCCTTAGCCCCAGCGCCTCGATCCGCCTGACAATCTCCTCGGTGCCAAGAGTTGCCAGGCGTGCCGCCTCCTCCAGCGTCCCACCCCGGGCTGTGACGAGTGTATTGTTAGCGTAACAGATTACGCCCAGCCCGGGCGGGAGGCTCCCTCTCCACGCCCAGTCGTAGCCGATGCTCCACAAAGTCGGCCCCAAGACCGACCCCTGCGGAACACCGCACGACATGGGCGTTCGCACAACATCCCTCAACTTGGTTCTTATAGAGGACGCTGCGTCCCTCCAAATAGTCCTCCACCAGCCGCCTCAGGTATACAGGCACCCCGTGATACCGGAGTGCCTCCCTGATGCAGCTGAATGGCAGACTATTGAATGCGTTGGCGATGTCTAGAGACACCGCCAACAGCACCCCACCGCCAGTGACAACCTTCGCGACTACGGCCCTCAGGCGCAGTAAGGCCGCGATCGTCGAACGCCCATTTCGGAAACCGAATTGGGCGTCCAACAGATCGGGCCAACCTCGCTAAGGTGCTGGCCGATACGGGCAGCCAGGATCCTCTCCAACAGCTTACCCGTATCGTCCAGCAGCACGATCGGCCTATAGGCCGAGGTCGAGTCCGGAGACCGTCCCGGCTTCGGCAGGAGAACCAGCCTCCTCTCCTTCCAACACTCAGGGAACTGCCCAGACGATAAACACGCGTTGTACAGCTCTCCGAGGCGTGGACCCAGATGCTCGAGGACCAGGGTCAGCACCCGGTCGGGTACCCCGTCTGGCCCAGGAGCGGTGGTCTTGGCACGCATTCGCACCACCGCCGCTCCCATTTCCGTCTCCGTGGCGGGCGGAACACTTTCGTAGTCGGCCTCCCGGTCACTATCCGGCAGTGCCATGACCGGGAGCGTGTGTTCCGTCCGCCGTGGGAATACTTCCTCGACAACTCTGGTGAGGAGGCTGGGCTGGCGAGTCTCAGTGTTGGGAGGACCGCGCGCGGAGCTTACTAAACGCCGCGGTCACGCTCGAGACTGTCCAGCATCTCCTGCCGACTAACGTCCTTGGCCTTTTTTTTTTTTTTTGTGGTGGGCCATGGACGTCGCACCCCGCCAAATCGGTCCGGGGTGACGGAAGAGGCGGCGCGCAACCCCATTGACCCACCCTGCAAGCACCTCTTCTTCGCCGTGCGAGCGGGCCACCGGTACCCGATCTTTGTCTTCGGTGGCTCGCTCGGCGGTATGCCCTCTCGGGCTCCTCTCCTGTCGCCGCCCCGACAGATTTCGCCGTCGAGGCGTCGTCCTCACGCGGTGGCCTGGCTTCGGGTGACCGAACAATTCCCTGTCCGATCACCCGAAGCCTTGGTTAGGGCGGCATCAGGCGCAGGTATTCGCGCCTGCGCCGCCCCGGCCGCGGGCGGCGGTCCGGGTCACGGGAATCCTCCCGGGCCCGTTCCACCGCCTCCTTCTGCGAGATGACAGCCTCGCAGAAGGCGGCGACCGCGTCCCAATTCCTGACGCTGTCGACCATCGCCCTCGCGACAGCCGGCAGCGTCAGGTCGGCACCGATAATAGCGACGAGGTCACGGCGCTGCCGGTCCCAGCCCGAGCATTCCTCGAGCGTATGTTGCGCCGTGTCCTCGTCACTACTGCAATGATGGCAGCCCGGAGTCCATTCCCTGTACACGACCGTGTGCAGGTATTTCCCGAAACACCCGTGCCCCGTTAACACCTGCACCAGTCGGAAGGTGAGGACCCCGTGCCGCCGCTCCATCCATTTCATCAGTACGGGCCGGAGGGCCTCGACGGTAGTGACACCGTGTCTAGGCCTCTCTAGCCGCGTAGCCCAACGGGCGATGATTTCTCGGCGGACGTCCTCGCGCCAGGTGGCTATCTCGTTAAAGGATGGGGAACTACCCTCTTCGCGCATTGAGGTAACCCGCCGGTAGAGGTCGGAGAGCATCTCCGCCTCTAGGTCCCGCGGGGGTGTCCCGGCCAATAGGCACGCTGCCTCTGTCGACACCGTGCGGTACCCGCGAATGGCTCTGACCGCCATGGCTCGCTGTGGCCTCCACAGCACCGCCCTGACCTGGGCGTTCAGAGCCCTCGCCCACACGGGTGCGCCGTACATGGCCATTGAGCGGATCACCCCCGCATACAGCCGTCGGCCCTCGAAACTGGGTCCGCCCACATTCGGCATGAGCCGAGAAAGGGCGGACGCCGCGCCGACCAGCCGGGGAGCAATTTGGCGAAAATGCTCCCGGAACTACCATCGCCCGTCGAGCACCAGACCCTAGTACCTCATATGGGCCTGGATACTGATGTGGATGGAGTTGACGACTAACGAGGCGCCGATGGGCAGCCTCACACGGGACCTATGGAATAGCAGGGCCTCCGTCTTGTTTAGGGCCACCCTGAGCCCCAGCGCCTCGATTCGCCTGACCATCTCCTCGGTGCCGAGGGTGGCCAGGCTCGCCGCCTCCTCGAATGTCCTGCCCCGGGCTGTGACGAGCGTGTCGTCAGCATAGCAAATAACGCTCAGCCCGGGGGGGGAGACTTCCTCTCAACGCCCAGTCGTACCCGATGTCCCACAGAGTCGGCCCCAGAACTGACCCCTGTGGAACACCGCACGACATGGGCGTCCGCACAATGTCCCCTGCGGGGCTCGCGTAGAGAACACTACGCCCCTCCAAATAGTCTGCCACCAGCCGCCTGAGGTACAGGGGCACTCCATGGAACCGGAGCGCCTCCCTGATGCCAATGTCCAACGACACCGCCAACAAGACTCCTTTGCCGGCGACAGCCTCCGCGGCCGTCTGCCTCAGGCATCCTTGGCCTGACGGATGGCCAGCCTGAAGGCAGACCGCGCACTGCGGTAAGCCTCGTATAGCTGGCCCTCGTGCTCTGATAAATATGGGATGATAGATAGCGGAAAATTTTATTTGCTGGCAATTAAATCAATAACTAATATCATCGCAGCATGATGAAAGCTTTATAATAACATTGATATTCAATGTAAAGTACCTTAGTCCAATAATACAATATAAATACAATAGTTTTTATTTACATGCTATGTTTCAATGTAAGACGTACCTTACAAAATTTGCCAATCATTTTTCAAGTACTATCTATTTGATTGGCCTCTGCAACTTTTACTTTTATCTTAGTGACAATATAGGGAAACGATAAAAATCAAGATGGCGTATTCAATTCTGATAATATTACACGAAATGAAAACTTGTATATTCTTGGTAGCAAATATCAATAATATTACAAAGGCAAGACGCTGTCTAGTACTTATTTGCGATAATATATATCATCATCATCATCATTTCAGCCTATTGCCGTCCACTGCTGAACGTAGGCCTCCCTCATTTTACGCCACAGAGTGCGGTTCTGTGCCGCCTGCATCCAACGACGCCCAGCAACCTTCACTAGGTCGTCTGTCCACCTAGTGGGGGGGCGTCCCACACTGCGTCGTCCGGTACGTGGTCGCCACTCTAGAACCTTTCTTCCCCAGCGGTTGTCGGTTCTTCGAGTGATGTGGCCTGCCCATTGCCACTTCAGCGTGCTAATTCTTCGTGCTATGTCGGTTACACCCGTTCGTCTGCGGATTTCCGTATTTCGGATTCTATCTCGCAGAGAAATCCCGAGCGTAGCCCGCTCCATAGCACGCTGAGCAACTTTGAGCCTGGTTATGAGGCCCACATTTAGGGACCACGTTTCCGTGCCGTAAGTCATCACTGGTAACACACACTGGTCATAGACCTGTGTTTTCAAACACTGAGGTATGTTGGATGAGAAGATCCTCTTAGGTTTCCCGAACGCTGCCCAACCGAGTTGGATTCGTCGCCTGACCTCTTTCTCGAAATTAGATCTACCTAACTGGACTGTTTGTCCAAGGTAAACATAATGATCGACAATTTCGAGAATCGCATTGCCAACTAGGACCGGTACAGGAATGACATGGGCATTTGACATGACTTTCGTCTTGTCCATGTTCATTCGTAAACCCACTAGTTGGGATACCCTGCTGAGATCGTTGAGCATGGTGCCCAGGTCCTCCATGGATTCGGCCATGACGACAATATCGTCTGCGAATCGAAGGTGAGTGATGTATTCGCCATTGATGTTGATGCCGAGTCCGGTCCAGTCTAAAAGCTTGAAGACATAATATATAATTCAATAAAATATAATATATAATTCAATAAAAATTCAAGTAATAGTATCATCAGAAAAATAGCCCCCTATTTATTAAATATAATCCTTAGGAGATAAAAATATGTTACAACCACTAGGCTTGGGAATGGGGTTGCTGATCGCAATTGATTTCATTCCCAGCGTCCCCATTCCCCGGGCTGGCCAGGATGGCAAGGAAGCGATACCAATGGCCGGCCCAATGGCGATGGGGAGGGAATATAGAGGGTTATAGGTTCACGCGCCGCCCTTCCGTCGCCCCGGACGGAATGGACAGCGTGTGTCCAGACCATAGCCTACCAAAAAAGAGGATAAAAATTGATAAATGCAAATATTTTTTTCTTTTGCTACAATCTTTATGATAGCGCTTCAACCCCTTCGTGGTTGAATTTCATAAAATCCTTTTTTTTGGTAAGCGACCTAGTCGCAAAAAGGAACCACTAAAAACAAAATTATGACAATAAACACTAATTATGACAATTACATGTTTCTAATTGGTAGTTTGGGCTCAATGTTGTTGAGTCAGGCAACCAAATTCTTTATATGTATTGTATATATAGATTTATAACTTTACACTAGCGTCTGCCCGTGGCTTCGACGGCGTAAAAGGTTACTTTCCTAAAGTTTTTCATCCCCTATTTTTATTTCACCCCTTAAGGGTAAATTTTTTATGAAATTTTAATGATATATTTATTTATATCTAATCAATAGCCTAAAAATAAGTTTCAAGCTTCTGGCTTTAGAAATGACGATAATTCCTTACAACGTTTCTTACCTTTTACAATCTTTTTTTTGCATTAAACAAAGGACATAGGCTACTTACCTATGTCCTTTGTCAGGTTCTAGACTATCCGTGTACTAAATTTCGTTTAGATCGGTTCAGTAATTTTGGCGTGAAATAACGACAGACAGACAGAGTTACTTTCGCATTTAGAATATTAGTGAGGAAGTAAGGATTGTTCTTTTCACAACTTATATTTTAAAATTAACTGAAGGATGGTTGACGTCTTTTTTTTTTTTTTTTTTTTTTTTATTGGTGGGCTATGGGTGCGTCTCGCCCCGCTGAATCGGTCCGGGGTGACGGAAAGGCGGCGCGTGACCCCATAGACCCACCGTAAAACCTTCTCTCTTCGCCGTGCGAGCGGACCACCGGTACTCGATTTTAACTTCGGTGGCCCGCCCGGCGGTTTACCCTCGCGGGTTCCTCTCGTCGACGCCCCGACAGATTTCGCCGTCGGGGCGTCGCCCTCACGCGGTGGCCTCACGTCGGGTGACCGGACAATTCCCCGGTCCGATCACCCGAGGCCTCGGTTAGGGCGGCATCAGGCGCAGGTATTCGCGCCTGCGCCGCCCCGGCTGCTGACGGCGGCCCGGGTCGCGGGATTCCTTCCGGACTCGTTCCGCCGCCTCCTTCTGCGAGATGACAGCCTCGCAGAAGGCGGCGACCGCGTCCCAGTTCCTGACGCTGTCGACCATCGCTCTCGCGACAGCCGGCAGCGTCAGGTCGGCACCGATAACAGCGACGAGGTCACGGCGCTGCCGGTCAAAGCCCGGACACGCCTCCAGCGTGTGTTGCGCCGTGTCCTCGTCACTGCTGCAATGGTGGCAGAACGAAGTCCACTCCTTACACGCGACCGTGTGCAGGTAAAAGCCGAAGCATCCGTGCCCCGACAACACCTGCACCAGTCGAAAGGAGAGGACTCCGTGCCGCCGCTCCATCCACTCCATCAATACGGGCCGGAAAGCCTCGACGGTGACGACACCGTGTCTAGGCCTCTCCAGCCGCGTAGCCCAACGGGCGATGACGTCTCGGCGGGCGTCCTCGCGCCAGGTGGCTATCTCGCTCAGCGATGGGGAGCCACCTTCGTCGCGCAGTGAGGTCACCCGCCGGTAGAGGTCGGAGAGCATCTCCGCCTCTAGGTCCCACGGGGGTGTCCCGGCCAGTAGGCATGCCGCCTCGGTAGATACCGTGCGGTACCCGCGAATGGCTCTGACCGCCATGACTCTCTGGGGTCTCCACAGAACAGCCCTGAGCTGGACGTTCAGAGCCCTCGCCCACACGGGTGCGCCGTACATGGCCATAGAACGGATCACCCCCGCATACAGCCGTCGGCCCTCGAAGCTGGGTCCGCCCACGTTCGGCATGAGCCGCGAAAGGGCGGACGCCGCGCCGACCAGCCGGGGAGCAATTCGGCGAAAATGCTCCCGGAACCACCATCGCCCGTCGAGCACCAGACCCAAGTACTTCATATGGGCCTGAATGCTGATGTGGACGGAGTTGACGACTAGCGAGACGCCGATTGGCGGCCTTACGCGTGGCCCATGGAACAATAGGGCCTCCGTCTTATTTAGGGCCACCCTGAGCCCCAGCGCCTCGATTCGCCCGACCATCTCCTCGGTGCCGAGAGTGGCCAGGCTCGCCGCCTCTTCGAGTGTCCTGCCCCGGGCTGTGACGAGCGTATCGTCAGCGTAGCATATCACGCTCAGCCCGGGGGGGAGACTCCCTCTCAACGCCCAGTCGTACCCGATGTCCCACAGAGTCGGCCCCAGAACCGACCCCTGTGGAACGCCGCACGACATGGACGTCCGCACAATGTCCCCTGCGGGACTCGCGCAGAGGACACTGCGCCCCTCCAAATAGTCCGCCACCAGCCGCCTCAGGTACAAGGGCACCCCATGAAATCGGAGCGCCTCCCTGATGCAGCTGAATGGCAGACTATTGAATGCGTTGGCGATGTCCAGCGACACCGCCAACAGCACTCCCCCGCCGGTGACAGCCTCCGCGGCCGTCTGCCTCAGTCGTAGCAGGGCCCCGATGGTCGAACGCCCCCTTCTAAAACCGAATTGAGCGTCCGACAGATCGGGTCCCACCTCCTCCAGGTGCTGGACGATGCGGGCAGCGAGGATGCGCTCCAGCAGCTTACCCACATCGTCGAGGAGCACGATGGGCCTGTAGGCCGACGGCGAATCCGGGGGCCGTCCCGGCTTTGGCAGGAGAACCAACCTCCCCTCAGGATGGTTGACGTCTGGCAGACGGCCGGTCATAAAACTTTTACCAATAACTTTTACAATATGTATAGTACATGAAAGAAGAGTACAGAAAGAAGAGTAAATATTGTATCGACCCCAAGCATATGGGGAAAAGAGTATGAGAATGGTGATCGTTTTAAAATTAACTCATACGTAGTAGATTTCACTACCCATTATATTTTGATGCTTATACATCAGAAACTGAATGATACTTTTACTCCATCATCACAATGATAATCATTAAATTAATACAATATAAACTTTTATATTTAAAATTTCATTTACATTTTATCTACAAAAATTAATTTTGAGATATCAACTAATTACCTGCCTGAAGCTTACAATTTCAATTCGATTATGATTTTAATCTTCAAACCTCATTTTCGTGCAAACGTTTTCCATTTCTTTACAAAAAAGAAAAAAAAAACTTATTGTGGCGCTTAATGGATTCTTTGAAATCATATTTAAAGGTAACAAAGATTCTTTTGATCAATTTATTGTGACCTGAAACTGGTTTTAGATTAAAACTATCTATTAATTTGTATGTTTTCATTTTTATTTTATTCTTCGAGACAATTAAACAAGTTTATTATGAAAATGTATGGCTGGTACAGGTGGAAGCGGGTAGCGGGTAGCGTCATCATTCTAATTCTTTAATATATGTGCCATAATATATCCACAAGTCTCCTTTCCTCGACAGAAATTACCCCCAGCCTCTAAACAAAAATTTATGGATCACATAAAATATTATTCTGCGTGGGAATCAAACCCATGGCACTCACGGTAAGTTTGTATCCTTTCACTGCGCTATCAGTGTAGTCAATAATTCAAACCTTATACCAACCTATCTGGCCAGCGTTATATAATGGAATAATTTATAGGATGTTGAAAAACCGCAGGAAAAAATGTTTTAAATGCGTAAAATCTTAGAATAATAACATATAGAAACCTATTCCACGCACACATTATGAGGCCACTAAATTGGTGATAAAAATGTCACCCTACGCCGGCCCGTTATGTAGTGTGCAAGGTCATTGTATTCCATTTTATAGTAGTGTGCGTGTATACTCGTGTAATCCCTTGCACACCAACAGGACTTATGGCTTCATTTTTTTAAACACTTAAAGTACCGAACTATCCCTCTATGTGTTTTTATTCTAAGGCGTAAAATATTAAAAAATATCACAAAATTAAGAAATAACATTATACCGCCAAAGTACTGCTAAAATATATTATTGTTTATTGCTGAATCACTAACAAGTTAGCTTTAAATCAAAATCTACTTGTTTCAATTGCCATTTTATCTTTTTGGGATCGCGAAAGCGAATAAATAAATTTGATCTTTATGAGGGTTACGTAATAAAATAAAACCTCTTATCAAATCATTCAGCTGTTGAGGAAATTGTTAAAGACGATGGAAAAAGGTTGTTTGAAAATTTTCATGTCAACACCATTTTCAAAATAGAAGTTTATTGTCTATGGCCACAGATTGATTATCTACCACCATAGACAATCATTAAGCCATTATAAGAGGCAACATCATCTCCTATAAGTTAATAATAAATAAATAATTAGTAATCGTAGTGATAAATAAATAATAATAATTAACTACATAGATGGCGTAGTGATTAAGATAACAATTTAGCGTCCCAAGTATGATAGGTTCGATTCTCACATAGAACAATGCATTAAGCGATCCACAAATAATTGTTCTGAGTATGGGCGCTATTTGTATCTGTTAATTATTTATAAAGTAACACTTTCATACTATTGCACGCCTCATAAGCAAAGCGTTGAGGTCTTGCTCTACTCTCGACATATGAAAATCAAGCACTTTTCAAACATAAAAATTATTGTAATTTTCTCACATTGCACTTATAGGATAATATTATAATACATATGTCAAGAAAAAACATTCGTTTAAACGTATTTGATATTTTTAAAAAGCAATTATTTTGTTTAAAGTAAGAACATAGTTGATTAAAAAAAATATTCGAAGAAGTCGGAGAAAATATTTTCTATCTGGCAGGATGACGACCGTAAAAATGAATGTATCGAAGTTTTTCTTTTATTAAAAGCTTCATAATCGCAACGCGCTGTTTCCTTTCGAAAATGGCTTAGTAACTCTTTGTCGTTTAATTGCAATTAATAAAAAACTAAACTGCTTAGTCATTAGTGTATGTATACCTTATGAAAATTGGGTTCGTTTACATTTTTTTATTTCATTAGCGCAGTGTGCTTACAAAAAAAAAATAAAGATTTAAGATACTCTTTACTATATGATCAACGTGATACATTGGGTCAATTTCCCTCTCATTGTCAAGGAGGCATGAACACTAGGATATACCGGGTATAACAGAGAATGGAACAGCTGGTCAGAAAAGTGTTAGGTAACGATGGCAGGAACCAATAACAAAAACCGAACGGAAAATGTCAAGGTCATTGACTCATCAGCTGTTTGTAAAGGTGACGTTTGTCATACTGCAGCAAACGTAATCATTGATTTATTTAGGTTCTAATGAATATTTAAGAAAGTATGAATATGTAGCAGATTATTTATCATTTACTTGGTACATTTCATTCACTTTCAAAGGAGAAGTGACGACATAAATGAAAACTTTAAATACCTCTAATTCATTAACGAATCAACGTATGCCATTCAAATTTTTGTTATGGGTTCCTACTATCATTACCCACCACCCCTTTTGATCAGCTACTCCATTCTCTGTTACACTCGGTAGGTATATCAGTCGAGAGGAATGAAATAAAAATGATGATTTGCTCTGGACACATTTTGTAAAAACCATCCCGGATGATGAAAGGATAGTGTACAGCCCTTGTCGTATCCTGTAGAGTCTATTAAAGGGCTATCGCCACCGATTTCTGGGACGCCATCATGCGGTCAGTATCTCTGCTAAATGCGGACTAATCCTCACTTTAAATATCTGCGGCGAAGATCTTAACCTTAAGAAAATAAACCCTGCTATAGATATATACTGATTTATTGAATACAAAATCTCAAAGCTCAAAAGCCATTATATGAAATCAAAACATCGTTTTACCGAAAAGCTTCTTATAAATAGAAAAAAAAGGTATTCCAAAAATCAATCTTTTCCACGAAATACCAATAATCTGTTCGTATTTATGAATGTAATATCCTTTTCAGAAGGTATCACTTTAACTTTCAATAAACAGCTTTTATAATAATGCTTCAATTCGGCTTCAATGAATATGTATGCCGAAAAAATTTGTAAGTATTTTTTGCGTTCATTTTATATAATTAGTGAAATTGAATTGAAATATATACACGAAATATACGCTAGGTATGAAGGCTACGTCCATCGCATTCATTCCCCTACTTCGAACACCCGATTCGTCCGGGGTGATGGAGGGCGCGGCGAGTGAACCAATAACTTACTGTGCATGTACCTTGCAATGTCATGCGGACGGGCCACCGATATCCGGTTCTTGTTTTCCGTGGATATCTTTTTTTTGGCGGCGGGCTACGGTATGTCATGCCACGCTAATCCGTTCGGAGCGACAGAAAAGCGGCGCACGACCCCGTAGACCCGCTTTACATATACGTTTCGACGCCGTGCGAGTGGGTCACTGGACCGGTGAATACTACATGGACCTTTACCAACTCGAGACCATTTCCGTGCATTTAAGAGTATATATATCCGAGGCATATTATTGTAATCAATCTTAAGGTATATAGATTAAGCTGTCATATACTTTAAGCTTTGTCATATCCATGGAGCTGTACTGCTGCGCTTCACGTAGCTGTGTGGACAGCTATGTGAGGCCTCCTCTTATTTATTGACTTTTATCGACTAATTGATCTTATTTATTGACTACTAGCCAATTTTGTTTCATGTCTGTGTCCCGATATTCAAGAGTGGAATTTTTCTAACTTCTGTTTTTCTTTTCTAAATAAATTTGTTGCGGATTCCAAGATATTTGCCAGGACTGCCTGAAAGTCAAAACTCAGTTTCATTTATGCAGACCATTGTGAATTCTGTCTTAATATAGTCAGTTCTGTCTTATTTTAGTAGTAGTAGGAACACGCTGTTGACAATTCTCTGTCTACAGCCGCGGGCCGGTCCTCCCGGAGTAGTACCGCACTCTCACAAAAGATCGACGTCTGAGTAATGGTAATACACCTCGTTCAGTGAGCGAGAGAGCCGGAAGCCCAGCTGGGTGGGTTTGGGGTTTGTATTGGTAGGAAGTGGCTTAGCTATATCCTTCCAAAGGTCCATAGGCGGCAAGTAACATTTACCATCAGGTATGCTGCTTACTCGTTTGCTACCATAAGCAATAAAAAAAAACATTTCATGACGACAAGAACCAGGTACAGGTACCAGTGGCCCACTCACGCGACGGTAATAGTTACTAGAAAGACGGGTCTACGAGGTTGTCTACGGGGTTGTCCACCGCTTCCTCTGTTGCCCCGGACAGTTAGAACGGGGTATGAACACACCATAGCACGCCACCAAAAAAAATACGAGTGACATTGCTGGGAGTGAGTGTTGGAGATCAGTCCTATGAAAAAAAAACGGCCAAGTGCGAGTTGTACTCGCGCATGAAGGGTTCCGTAAAACTAAAAAAAATATGTGATGTTACTAAAAATTTAAGGTTTTCGGCATTTTTCCTTTATATATACTATAAATCGTTGCTTCATGTGAAATTTCAAGATTCTAGGTCGAGGTACGGAACCCTAAAAACAGCTTCAAAAGTACCCAAAACAATATACGTATATACGTATGCTATTCTGTAAAGATGTTTAATATTTCATCGTAGTAATATACATAAAATTATAACGAAGGAACGCTTTTACCATCGTTGGCATGTTTACTGTATCTGCTTTGTATATTTATATTTTATAACAAAGTAAAAGAAATACACAGCACCTGTGCTTGTGTATTATGTTTTCTATAAAGCCTTAAAACAAGCAGCCACAGCTTAGTTTGTTTATAAAGAGACTGCTGTGCATAGGTTCCTAGTTCGATGCTAGAGTATGCACATGTAAGTAATCAACGTTATACGTATTGTTTTATTAAGCAAAGTATCGAAACATAAATAAAATCTAGAACCTGCTCCTATGTATTAGATTATCCTATATATAATTTTGATATGACTTTTCTTGTTAACCACTTCAAGTTTTCGCCAAACGCAAAATATATTAATGCAATACTTTATTCCTGAGCCATAAAATCCATATAAACTGTGTCATCAGACTTAGATAAGACAATTAAAATACCTAATGCATGCGCCATAATGAAAGGATACTTACTCGGTCTGACCACAGATTAGTGAACTAATATTTACAACCGGTGTTCTATTTTGTTTCCATATTTATGATAAAAAGTTCGTTTGAATTTTTTTTTGTTTGAGTTATTTATATGATTAAAATATTAACATATCGTGGTCATATTCAGCCAATGACTATAAATGCAAAACTTATAAAAATTAGCTCCTATGCTTTCTGAACTAAGAAGATAACGGCACCATCACCCACTAAATTACATAAACAATAACAATCATTATCAATCTCGTTTTTTACCCATGTGGTGATAGGAAAATAATACAATTGTTGCCACCCCTTAATTGGCCGTAGGAGTCATAAAAATGGGCTGAGGGTTTTACCAGGAGACTGGGCCTATAAAAATGGGCTGAGGGGTTTACCAGGAGACTGTACTGGGCTCTAAACTGAGAAACATATAACACCTCACTTCGATTGCCAACCCGATTATTGGGGTGGCCTACGTACAACATTGGATGGCCAAAAGTTAAATAAGACTGATAAATGAAAAATTTATTTTATAAATCGAATATTGAAATTTGAATTTTGAAAATTGAACATCAACATTTATAGAAATTGTGGGTAAAACGAAAGAATTAAAGCTTAATTAACACAGGCACAGGCAATACTATAGTTCATCTAATCTAAGAAGTGCATTTTGAAAGAAAGTCACCCACTTTCTTGTACAATAATCTAATGTTGAAACTCGTAAAACTAATTTAAAATAAAAATAACATGGTAAATAGTAAATGTTAATAGTAATGTATTGACGATCTAACAATGTCACGTCATCACATTCTATATAGTAGTGCTTGACAACTTCAAATTCACGAATATCCAAACAATCGGTAAAAATCTTAGAATAATATAATTAATCAAATAAAGATTTTGACTGAGATGTACATTTCGACAATTTTATTTGGTAAGGAAATAATTATTAATGTTTGCGACGATGATAATTCAAGTAATAGTAGTGAATCTGAATAAATACCTATTTTCAAATCCAGTTTTTGTTTTTACTTAACCTAATACTACTAAATATGATGAATAGATTTTATGCTGAAATAATTAAATTTGTTTAGTATTAATTTAGCACTTAATTTATTCATCTCCTTTTTGAAAAATAAAAAATAAACCGATTATTAATTAAAAAGAATCAATATCGATTTCTCACTAAAATCGGATATTTTCGATAGCGATTATTTGGTTCACATACCTAGACAACTTACACTGATAGCTGTCAAAGTGCACTTCTTAAATTAGATAGACTATAGTATGCAAATTATAATTTGTACGTATTTATTTTTTCTTTCTCAATTCTAATCTTATTTTCTATTCGATAAATATAATTACTAGGTATTTAAATAGATAGACTACATAGAATTATAGCTCCACATACGTCTAACTAAAAGCTGGTGGGCCCCTATTAAAAATAAACAATTTTGAGTACGTGTAATTTAGCCGCTTGGCATTAATTACGTTGTTTATTAAACAAGCTCTCGTTAATTCTTTGAACGCGGCGCTTGAAATGCTAGACAGACTACTAGACGTTGAATTTATTATTAGAATTTTAATTATTTTTTTATAGATTTTTTATAGTGTTTCACAACATTATAACTAAAACATCGTCATTAACATAATTTCGCGATTACGCGATTATTACACGTTTGAAATAAAACTATTTTTACGGACTCTATAGAGTTTGTATGTGAATTTTTAATAGCCCGGCAATATAATCAATCAAACAAAAAACTGTATAAATAGTTTTATTTCAAATCATCAATATGATGTTAGCTCACATAGACACACACGTCCTACTTTTGGACTCGAGCCTACAGTTCCACTGAAAGAAAGATTCACCTTACATTCTACAATGGAAGAATGAAATTGACCCACTGTTTGTCCAAAATGGCAGCCGTTTTTTTTTTGGCGGTGGGCTATGGAGTAGTCACACCGACTCACACACCGCTAAATACACACGGGGCAAAAAGAAAATGGCAGCCTACTAACTTATTTCATGTTCTGCTACGCTTGCAGAAATCGTATCTATTTACTTTACTTGGTGATATCATACGACACTAGCCGGCAAAGAAGGGTTGATGAATTGTTTTATTACATCATCATACGAAAAGAAATATCCCTTTCCATAGTTTCAAATAGTTTTCCGTGTGGTGTAAGAATGAAATTCACCACCCCCTTCATATCATATACCTATTTTACCCGTGGATGATAGTAAGAGGCGACTAAGGGATAAAAAACGAATATAACTTATAGATGTTATATGCGTTTTTTGGATAGGAAGAGAAGGAAAACTCGAAACAAAACCCTATACTAACACGTATGACCTGGTTTAGCAGGTCAATATCCCTACCGTTATGCAGGAGGTTCGAGCCCAACAATGGGACATATATTAGTTGAGATGAAATGATTTTCAATTTTTAACATTCGTAAACAATACTATATGTATATAGATGGCACATTAGGGGACGTCCATTAATCACGTGATCTTTTTTTAGCATTTTATAATTTATTATGCTCTGTGAGATCACTTAAGATGTAAGCTGTGACTAGCATATAGGTGTGAAGGTAATTGTGATTACTTGCAGTACGGTCATTTGCAACTTTATATCCGCATTTATATTCCTCATGACTGACCCATTCATCTACAAATACTATTTTTATAAATATCAAAATATTTTTTTTTAAAATAAAGACACCATGCACCTGCACTAAGGATCCTTGTATTGCTGGAGAGTTTACAAACATGCAATTAACTCAGACAAATTACACCCAGACTCAGAACAATAGATACTTTATGGATAGCACAAAGTAGTAGTTTTAATATATTTATTTTTAAAATATTGTTAGGAAAATAAATGATTAAATTATATTATTAAGTAATATCCTGCGTGGGAATCGAACTTTAATTGACACTGGCACAGAAAGTCGGTATCTTAACCTTCCTCGGTTCTTCGGGTCATATTGATCCGAAACTGAAATTTAACTGGCAATAAAAGTGATAATTATTAATAGAATTTATTACGGCTTCATGACAATTATTAATTATGCATTCACTATGTATTAGTATCGTAAAATTACGGTGAAGTCTTTTATCTTAAGAAAATTACGTTTTTTCCTTCTTAGGTTCCTCGGGTCAATAATACCCGAGTATGAAAAAGATCCTCGGGTCAGAAAAGCACGTGTTCTACAAACAATAATGATTTGTTGCATTCTAAGAATATACTTAAAATTATAAATGCTAGTATATCTCAATCACTTAGCGTGTTATTGTTGAAGGTAGTTTGAGAAAATTTGATTATTTACATCTAATATGCAGTTAGATTACATTACTTACATGAGATGGTTACTTTTATTTGTTTCATTTGTTGTTTGGACTTGACGTGTTTCGCTGGTTTTTGAAATGGATTACAATTTGTCTGTAGCTATGCTTTCGCAAATCCTAAACTACAATATAAATTCCGAAGATGAAATAATTAGTGAAACGGAGAATAGTTTGGTTGAAAATTCTACCAACAATATTCAACCCAGTTTAGACAATGAAAGCAGTAGTGCCGAAACAAATAGCGATGAAGAGCCTCTTTCAAGATACGTTACATTGGTAATATTTTATATATTGGTTTTCATTAGCACTGGTATTGACCAGTGCTAATGAAAACCAAATGCTATCGAAAAATGGTGAATTTGTGTCGTCAAGTACCCCTTTGGAACTCAGAGGTCGTTTGAGTAGTGCAAACCTAATAAAACTTACACCGGGCACTACTAGGTATGCGTCTAATCGCATAAATACATTTAGAAGTTCTTTTGATTTATTTCTAAATAAGCGTATAAAATCTATAGTTTGGATACAAACAAATATAGAAGATTCTTCACGCTTTGGAAATGAATGGGAAGCGTTAGATGAAACGGAGTTAGATGCATATCTAGGTATTCTTATTTTCGCTGAAGTTTGCAAGTCTAATGATAAAGTTTAGAAAGCTTATGGTCCGAAGTTTATGGAAGACCTATATTTCGGGCAACAAGGTCCCTGAAACGTTTCAAACAAATTTCAGCGATTTTTCGTTTTGATAAATGTTCTGACCGAGCAGCAAGTAGACGAAGTGATAAATTAGCAGCTGTGAGAGATAAGTGGGATGAATGAGTGAAGCTGTTGCCTTTGTTTTATAATCCGAATTTAAATTGACGAACAATTACTTTCATTTAGAGGTCGATCTCCTTTTCGACAATATATGCCAAGCAAACCAAGTAAATATGGCATAAAATTTTGGATATTGTGTGACAGTGAAACAGGATACGTTCGTTCAATTCAGTGTTATACTGGCAAGCTTCAGAAAAGTGCTCCGGAAAAAAAAAACAAGGAATGCGCGTAGTAGTTTTGTTGAGCACAAATCACAAAAAAATAAATAAAATAGAAATATATATATGATTCAGAGCAGAAGAAACCAAAGATGATCATGGACTATAATACAACAAAGGGTGCTGTTTTTCTACACAAAATGATTTCGGCTTATAGTTGTAAACGAGTGACTAGAAGGTGATCAATAGCCATATTTCATAATATGATTGATATTTCATGTTTCAATGCTTACGTATTATACTGTGACACCCACCCAGATTGGAAACAGAAGAGAACAATACAAAAACGGTTGTTTCTAGAGAAATTAGGCTTGTAATTGGTAAACGATCGTATCGAGCGTAGGAAAACTCTTCCTTGGATAAATGCGTCATGGGAATTAGTACAACGAGTGCAGTCAGGTGTTATTGAGACAACGAATACTTCCACTACTCAGAGTTCTAATAAAAGAAAAAGTTGTAGTGTATGTCTTCAAAAGACGTAAAAACTTCAAAAAATTGTAAAAAATTTAAGAAACATATATGTCTGAAACATTCTGAAATTTTGTGTTTTTCGTGTTGTCAAGAAAATGAGTAATATATATATGTACGTATAGTCGTATAATGTTTCCTCATTTTTATTTAATAAATTTGTCTTAGACATATATAGATTTTGTATTTAATTTAAAACAATTATTTCATATTTTTGAAATCGGGTCAATATGACCCGAAGGCCTCAAGTGTACATAGTATTTGAAGAACCGAGGAAGGTTAATCACTACGCAATCTGTGCAGTCAATATTGGTGTGAGCTTGAATATAATAATGTGTGTAATGATACGTCTGCACAAGTATTGTGGGAGAATATAAGGATTATTATTATATTAGTATATTAGTACAGATTTTACTTTGTTTTTTGGGTCTGCTGTCCATCGCCATATCCTACAGGACGCTACGGAAGAACAGCGTTGTGGTTTCTCATGTGAGCTTCCACAACATTATGTTGAGTAGCGATCCTTTTCACTTGCTCGCGGTTGGGACACTAACTCTTAGGTGTTGTGTATTACATATCTCTCGTGTTATCTACTATTAATACTAAATATGTTATATACTTGTCCCTCTGCGAGGGAGTAATAAATAATTTTTCTTTCTTTTTCTTTCTTTCAGATGTTAAATAAAATATAATTAGTTTTTTTTGTGTATCAACAGAGTAATGAGAGGCGACTAATGGATAAAATATGCATATAACATATATTAAACAATAGGAAAATTCTGAACAAAACCCTATACTAATCCATTTAACCAGAGTAATGTAGGTCAGCTTCCTATAATTATATTTACTATGTATAGATTGCAAGAGCTACACGCTCATCCATTAAATTAATTTTACCCGTATGAAGTTCTTGAATAAAGAATATCAAAAAGAGATAAAGAATATGATATTGACCTTTTACAATGTAGTTCAGAAGATTGAAGCAGAAGATCGAGGCCTGAGTAATGGCAATGTGCTATTGTGCTTCGTTCGGTGAGCGAGAGAGCCGGCAGCCCACCTGGGTGGGTTTGGGGTTTATATTGGTAGGCAGGCCTAGCTATACCCTTGGTAGAGCAATGGTCCATGGGCAGCAGTGACACTTACCATCAGGTGTGCTGTTTGCTCGTTTGCCACCATAAGAAATAAAAAAAATATCCTATTACGCTTAACAGATACGAAGAATCACTATCTTTCTTGCACGTAGGTATCGAAAAGTTGACTAAGTGATTATTTGCGTATTATAATATGCAAATAATATCTATGCAAGTTAAGGTAACTTTGAAGTAAAATCTTATACAAACACATCTGCTCAGCGTGGTAAATCAATTTCCCTCTTATTATGGCAGAGGTTCGTGCCCAGCAATAGATGTATAGTAAGAGATTTAATTAATTGAAAGATAAAACTCAAAATTATATATTACTAGCTTCTGCCCGCGGCTTCACCCGCGTAAAAGGTTACTTTCCTAAAGTTTTTCATTCCCTATTTTTATTTTACCCCTTAAGGGTAATTTTTTTACAAAATTTAATGTCATATTTATTTACATCTAATCAATAGCCTAAAAATAGGTTTCAAGCTTCGTGCTTTAAAAATGACGATACTTCCTTACAACTTTTCATCCCCCTTTACAGCCCTTTTTTGCATTAAAAAGTAGCCTATGTCCTTTATCAGGCTCTAAATTATCTGTGTACCAAATTTTATTTAGATCGGTTCAGTAGTTTTGGTGTGAAAGAGCGACAGACAGGCAGGCAGACAGACAAAGTTACTTTCGCATTTATAATATTAGGAAGGATTAAATTTTTAAAATTTCAAATGTCTATATAAACACAATGTAATATACATATTTCGTTTTAAATATTAATACCGATTACTCATTAAGTTTGCTATGTTAAAAAGCTAATATTTAATTTTTATCTTTCAAGCAGCTCTTACTAGGTCACTGGGTCGTACCTTATATTTTGAGCACATTCTTTACTCGTGTCGTACATTATGAGGCTCTATTCACCCATATAGAGTAGGTATATGTGGCAAACCAAGTATAATATAAGTGGGTACTTGAGCTCCCGTTCCGTGGTAAAGTATGGTATTATGTTTCATTTTTATTGTTTGTGATGAGATGAGTTATATTTAAGCTGCGATGATGATAACATATATTTTTTTTTGTGTGGTTTTGGAATATATAATTCGTCACTCTTGCTCGTGACTAATATAGAAGACGACTTATTGAGTTGGTTAATATAGAAGTAACCAGAGCTGATTGCAACTAGTGATCTAATCAGCCTTTATGTTCTTAAAGATGTCAAGCCTCTAGTGACCTAATCAGCTTAATGTTCTCAAAGTTATTGACAACAGACAGACTGGACGTAAAATTTATTGGAAATCATATAAATAGTATTTGTTTCTTCTTTTGTCTTAGAAAAATAAGTCAGGCTATACCGATATCATATTTTTTTTTGTTATAGACACCATTCTGAACTACGGAAATAATGTTTGGATTACGGGGGACTTTGCAAACATGCAATTAACTCAGACAAATTACATTCAGAACAACACTTTGTGGATTGCACAAAGTATTATTATGTTCTGTGTGGGCATCGAACCCACGGCACTGTCACAGAAGGTCGTCGGTATCTTACCCATTACGCCATCTATGCAGTCAGAATAAAAGTTGGTAAATTTGTAAAGTGGATAAGGAAAATAAGAGGACTCAAAAATGTAATGAATTAAAATATTGTTTTTTTTTTCCAGCTCCTAGTGAGAATCGTTATGACCTCAATTTGACAGAAACGCGTCGAGAAGTAGTTACGAAGATACGTAACATATTTATTAAGAATCAGTCACTTTTACTTGTAAGTACAACTTAATTTATATTTTCTTCTATATATTTGTATAACTCATTATTATCCTAATCTTATTATAATTATCTGGGGTCGACGTAATATATACTCGTTTTTCATAGTACATACTGCAAAAGTTTTATGAACGTCTGCCTGCCTTTTTTTGTGGCACCCCATAGTCTGCCACAAAATCGGATCAGGAGGCGGATCGGGTGGGTTATGGCTATACCATAGTATAGCCATAACCCACCCGATCCGCCCGGGGCAATGAAGAGGGCGGCGAGTGACTCCATACCTGCCATGCACGTACCTCTCAACGCAGCGCGGCCAACAGTACACGCTTTTTGTCGTCGGTGGTCTTGCCCTATCCGCTTGTCTAACATTAACCCTCTTTGGGAACTTGATTGCTATGAATTATTTAAATAATTATATAGAATTATTAAATATTATCACTTGATTTAGTGGTGAAGGATAACATGGTGGATAAAACACGCGTATCTACAAGTTCCACCCATTTTCTTTCCTTCATGTTTATGATAGACGGCTAAGGGATATATATACATACAATGTCTGTACAAGAGAAGGAAAATTCGAAATAAAACCATATACTAATCGGCGTGGTATAGTAGACTAATTTCTCTCCTATTATGGAGGAGGCTTGAGCTCATCGATGGGGCGTATATACGCTGAAATGATGACGAGTCCTAAAGAATTTTTGTACATGTGTGAAGTTCTCGTTGAGACTACGTGTACTTTCAATTATCTATATACGTAGTCTATTCGTAGAATATCATCATGTATTTAGATTTCAGAGGCCACTTCGTAGAAATGAAACTAATTAGGCTGTAGCACTAATCTCACTACGATTGCATATAAATTTCCTGAATATTGGAACGGTTAGGTAAAATAATCGTATCCGTTTTAATCGGCCAGTAACTCGCTTTTAATGGCAGAATAGTCTAGAAATATCACCGTATGTTGACGGATTAAATGTCACTACCTATTTGTTACTTTCCTATGGCAGTATACAGAAACGGCTGTGTGATCTCCAGAAAAGTGGATAGTTGCACTCTTCTAGGAATTTATAACAATATCCCCCTTGGAGAGGTCAGTAACATTCACCCTGGGAGTGGATATCGATGTATAAATGGAACCTAAAGAGAATAATAGGTATATCTTTTCCTCTTTCTATATTCCAAGAAGTTGAAAATCTATTAGTGGAACTAACCTCTTAGATACTGCTTGAATCACAAACGACTATTCATAGACTACGTGTAACGTATGTGACATAATATGTAGGATGCTATTTTTTTAACTCTCGTACTTGCAATACCTAATGGAAATAAATTTATATTGTCAGGATAACGACCAAGATATACTGCCGTATATACAAGAAGACTTGGAAAGGTATGAAGAGATATATGTAGAATTTAAAAAGCATGCCAATAATAACAACACGACGCATACAACATGGACATTTTGGAACGCAATGTTCTACGCAGGCACAATTTACACCACTATAGGTAAGAAACTCTAATTGTGCTGCTGATTTAGGATATATACTTAAAAATAAAGGCTATGTGGCAGCGGCTACGAATACAGCCAATCCTTAGATGCCGTTTGGTGGACAATTACAGCACTAAGCTGGGTTGACGTCAGGCAGGCGGCCGGTCATAAAACTATTGCCAATAATTTTTGCAGTAGATACATATTGCGTTGATCCCAAGTAATTGATTGACGAGTAGGAAAATAATAATGATTAAAAAAAAAAATTGTAGTTCTTGAAATCTATCATCGCAGCGCCATCTACTGATTTCTAATGTATTGTTTTAGTAGTCTAAAATCATCTTCTCGTTATTGCTAATGAAAATGGTTTGAAGTACATAAGTTGGGTGGTTTCAAAGTATTTAATAACATAGAAATAATTTTTGCTTTTTTTTATACATAATCGTCGTCATTATAACATGTTTATATACACATACATATGTATATATACATACTTTCATATCACATATACAAAAATGTTGGCAATAGTTTTATGACTGCCTGCTGACTGGTCGCCTGTCTTAATGTCAACCTTTCTTTTAAATGATGCTAACTAAAGTTGATTAGTGGCCGATTGCTGTCGCTTAGTGTTAAATGTACTATTTAAAAATAGAAAAGCGTTATTCTTATAGTTGAAACGCCTACCAAAAAAAATATAGTTATTTTCTATAAGTAATACTAAAATAAATGAATCAGGCGCTCTCTACTATTCACCAGACTATAAAAGATAAGTTTACACACGATTTATAAGTCACACGAAAAAATTAACTTTATTTTAAATTTATTCGTGACATGTTTTAAGTTTCAAAAGGAGCAACTTATTTGTTTCTTTTTAAAAGGTTGATTAAATTACGCCAAAGCAATCCTTTTGTTCCTGTTCATACAATTTTACACAAAGAGAGTTGCTTAGAAAATAATATCATTAAACTGCAGGCTAGGGAAGTGTAGTGAAACTATACTGCTCCCTGTAATTATTTTTATATACTTTATTGTATTAATATAAAAGATAATTTTAAAGACTGTGCTTATATATATAAGTTTAATATATATATATATATATATATATATATATATATATATATATATATATATATATATAGCACAGTTTAAAAAAAAATGTTTTATACATATGTATCATCATCATTCTCATTCTCTAGCTCTTATCCCAATTATTTGTGGTCGACGAAATATGTACTCGTACATACTGTAAAGTAGTAGTTTTATGAATGGCCGCCTGCTTGACGTCAATCCTTCCTGAGGGTGTAATTGTTAACCAAACGGCATCAGATGACGTTGCCTCAGGTCGATATAAAAGCTGTTAGTCGTCTTTTACGACATCCACAAGCAAAGTAAGAGTTGGTAGTATTCGTAGCCGCTACCACACAGCACTGCTTATATGTAATGTACGTTGAATAGTATTTCCTTAAGTCGTGACAATTTGAGAATGTACATTACGTCGCTGTCCTCCATTTTCCGTGACTTTGGTTGTACCAGAAGAATCCGCAGCAATGGCTGGGGAACCCATAAATTGAACTGCGGTCGAAAAGTGCCCTACCAAGCGTAACAATTATACCCTTACCTTATCCTTTTAGGGATCTTACGATCCTCACAGGGTGTCCTATGTCTAAAATGATAGTTAATGAATGTGTAGGAATACAAATGATGTTGCTTTTTCTTTTAACATACATACATATCATCACGCCATATCCCTTATCCCTATTTTCTTTTAAAATCAACTAAAACTTAAAACTTATAGATAAATAACTGTATATTCAGTAGATAACAATAGAACGAAAACAATTAAAGACATCACATGATTAAAATAAAGAGTAGGTAGATAATGTATAGATATCCTATTACCTACTTTTAACTGGTATTATTAGGAATTTCATATAAATCCAAATAAAGATGTCCTTGCAAAAAAAAAACAAATTATCTAATAATTTTGTTACTGTAATTCTAATGCGACGTATCAAACAAAAATGGGTACTGATATTGAGAACATTTTAACATGTACGACAGCAAACGCACTGGTCTGAATTTAGGTGTAGTTGTTTTAAATTTGGAACACTGCCCGGCGGGCTTGGCGCCTTTCCGCTCAGTTCTTTCGCGTCACAAACGCTTACTGTTTTACAAAATTGTAATAAAAGTTATTGTGAATTCAATATTATTAAACTAGTGGAGTTCTAGCGCTATTGAAAGTCTATGCCACAACTGTGATAAAATCAAACGAAGATGGATTACATTGCCTTCTATAATGGCGTTTGTTTACGTCTGAACCTATGGGATTGCTAAAATAGATTCTTTTATTAGATGTATGCTATGACCCGCTTTGTAAAGGAGATTGTTATTGGGTTCTACAACCGAAAGGTAAGTTTATGAATTCCCTTCATTCTTGGCTTGCTTTGTCTTATTTGTGTCATAACTATTGGCATAAGATTTATCTTACATTGCCAAGCTTTGTATTGATGTTAATGCCTTCAATTGAGTTTAATCGCGATTGTGATCAGCTGTTCTGATATTATATTATTATTTTTTCAGTTGCAGTGTAATTGGTATTTGTGGTAATGAGCGAAAATATAAACGAGGCGGAAGTGACATTGACATTGAAAATTCCTATAATAAGAGCAGAAACTGAATCACAAACGCTTGGTCAGTTAGAATCAAAATCACCAGAAAAAATTAAGAAAGACGAGATGGAAACCTCACAGGATAGACAGAATATGTCTATTAGAAAACGACGAAATTTATCTAAGAATAGAGGTCCAGCTAGGCAGAGGGAAAAGACACCTGAACCCGGAAGAACTCCTATACCTCATGAGGATACACCTACCTCTGATGACGAAGACTTTAAACCTCAGCGTAATTCTAGGGAAATTGAAGCAGATAAGACGTATGAAGAAATGAGACGTTTAGTCCAAGAAAAAGCTGGAGATAAGGATCCTGTGTATGATTTAGACTCGGATCAATTAAAAGAAGCTAGGGCAGTGGCTGCACAAGAACGTCGACGGAGAAGTATTTCACCATTTGCTATACCAGATAAAGATGATACTGGGTCACCATTAGAACGTAAAGGAAGTTTTATAGATCCAACTAATAAGCTTTTATCTACTAATTACGCACTACACCCAAAAGACGAAGACAGCTCTCGTCGTAATTCTTTAACAATTGAACCCCCAAAAGAGTTAAGAAATACAATTTCCAATACTACTCCATCCACTAGTTCTCCAACAGATAAAGATTTTCCTTACCCATTACCTGCTACACCAAAGACATTAGAAGAGTTAATTTATCCAGATGAAAAGAAAACAGAAGGTATAAAGAAATTAAAAACACCAGTTACCCATGAAAAAGTGTTTACCTTTGATAATAAAGACGTTAAGCAACCAGTAAAAGGTACACCGAAACCTGAGACACCGGTAACACCAGAACTTGTGACAAAAGTGATACAATTGGAAAGAACACCTAGTAAAAAAATATTGCCCGACAAAAAACCAATCGTGGAAGTACGAGAAAGGATAGTCAGGACACCTAGTCGGAAATTGCCAACTGATGCTAAGCCCGCAGTGACCAAGAGTCAAACTTCTAAGCAAACAAAAGATGAACCTCAAAACCGCACACCCCCTATCAAACCTGCCCGCAGTAAATCTGCTTCTAGATTTGCGGTCAGTTTTTACATGAAATTATTTTTAGTACTGCTTGTTGCTTTGTTAATAGTCCTATACTTTTTGCTCACATAATCCGAACCATACAATAAAATAATCATCATGTATATAGTTATCAATAATTCTGTAGAGTGAGAAGAACAATTAATAACATACGTAATAACATTTGCAGAGTAAGACTAGTGAAAGTGAAATGAGTGAAGATCAACATATTACCAAAATAGATGCATCAAAACGTAGAGTAATGCCTGTACCACGTCGATATACGAAAAACAAACTATCACCAAAAGTCAACCGTTCACAATCAATGCACCGTACTGATAATATCGAAGTTATAGACAGAATTGGAACAGGAATGACTCAAACTAGTCGAGAGATCATTGAACTTATGCAAAGAGCTCGTGCTAGGAGTTTGTCTATACCTAAAGATGATCCAAGACTTCCTCCCGAATACAAAGATTATAACAAGAATTTAAAAACACCTAATAAAACACCCACATCATTAAAGGGAAGGAGAAGCAGAGAAGTGTCATCTCCTAAAACCATTCAGATTATAAGTGAAAGAGAAATCTTGTCAAGTTTGTTAAAAAGCAAAGATGAATTTGATAATCGCAGTAGACAAAGTTCGGGATATATTGATGCAAGTCAATCTGAGTATACATCGAGTTGTTATTCATCATCACCTAGTGAAAACGAATATGAATTTGATTTATTTGAAAAAACAGCGGAATTGACACGTAAATTAAACGTTTTAAGTCAAGAAGTTGATAGACGTGAAATGATGTCAAGCAAAGTTTTTGTGGCAGACTTACCTCAAGCTGAAAATAATGAACCAAAATCAGTATTACGAAAAAGATCAATGGGCGATACAAAAAATATTCAGAAAAAAGAAAATAAACAAGCAAATCAGACAGTAGAAATAGCTAATAAGAAAACGAAGCGAAAATACCTTGACGAAAACAATAAAAAAAATATTAAATCAAAATGGAAACTCATTGCTAATTGGCAACAGTTTAAAAACGAGCAGAAAATTCACTGTGAAAATATTAGAGTTCTTCGGAATAAATGTATGGTGAATATGCTGATAATAATAATAATGTGTGGTTTAGGTGGAATTATGTTCAAAACATTGGAAGGATCATTCGAGAATGCATATAAATGCAGCACAAGGAATGTAAAAAGGGATTTCATTGAACACCTTTGGCGAGGAAGTCATCATTTGCGAGAAGAAGATTGGAAATCGATGGCTCGGAAAAGGTTATATGAATTTGAAAACCAATTACATACAGCACATGAAGCTGGAGTTACATCTTACAGTGGCCAACGTTCTTGGAACTTCATGAATTCTTTTGTCTACTGCTTGACGTTAGTTACAACTGTCGGTAAGATTAAAATCAACAATATTATCATAATGTAAATAGCTAAATGATCTACTCGATAAAATTTTGATTTTGGCTGTAAATATTTATTTAGCTTCAAAGTTTATTTATTATCTTATTTAATATATTATGTACACATATTAATAGACTGACACATATATTTCCTGTTTAATCTTATTGTTTCATTTACCATATATAGAATTATTGAGTCCACCTTTACCACAGAGCTTCAGAATGATACTTGCATTTCAATTACTAAAGTACTGTCACTATTATATTTCAGGTTATGGACACATAGCTCCAAAGACTACGTATGGTCGAATAGCTACTATTGTATACGCTATTATTGGAATACCTTTGTTCCTTATCCTGCTGGCTGATTTCGGCAAGCTGTTTACGAGGATCATCAAATTTTTCTGGGCATTCATCCGACGATTCTACTACACGAGGAGTTGTCGTAAAGTCAGGCGAACAGGGCCCATGCAGGTATATTTCAAAATATTTTATTTTACTTACTAGCTTCTGCCCGCAACTTCGTCCGCGTGGAATGGTTACTTTGGGCTAACGTTAACTTCAACTCGCGAATTCGTTTACGTAAAAGGTGGAAATATTTTTAAATAATACATACGTTAAAGCTGTTTTAGGTACCTACATGACCCTTTTATTAGTAAGAGTAGAACATTTAACCTTAAGTAAAATAATAATAATAATAATAATCTTTATTGAAAACTAAATACATATGACAGTTGACATAGATGTCTTTGCCTCTTGAATTAGGTAATACCTGTGTTTCAAGAGACAGTTCCTTCCCGAAATACATAAATCTTGAACATCAAATTATTTTACAGTAACATACATTATAAATAATGAATATATATATCTTACGTAATAAAGACTAATGATAAAGAAATCTATAATAAATGAATGAGTGAGAATTAACGTGTTAGTGAGCGCGCTCACACGTTGTGTGTGTGTGTGTGTGTGTGCATATGTATGTGTGTGTTGTGCGTTTGTTTGTGTGTGTGTGTGTGGTGTGCGTGTGCGTGTGTGTATGCGTGTGTGTATGTGTGTGTGTGTGTGGTGTGCGTGTGTTTGTGATGTAGTGTGCGTGCATGTATGTATTTCTTTTTTTTTGTGTGTATTTGTAGTTCCGCGAAATAAGTATTTAAAAGTGATTCAAGTTTGACGTAATCCATATAATGCAATGTAGTACCATATAAAGTAATGCAAGTAAAAGTATTGGGTCTTATCTATACTTTCTATAGATATATACAATGTATGTATATTATACATACATACATACACTTACGCCTATTTACGATTACACATACTTTTAATGTGTATGAAATCGCTGTGTGGTAGCGGCTATGAATACTACCAACCCTCCCTTTGCTTGTGGATGTCGCAAAAGACGACTAAGAGCCTTATAACGACTTGGGCCAACTCCATCTGATGCCGTTTGGTCAACAATTACATTCCCAATTAGGGTTGACGTCTGGCAGGCGGCCGGTCATAAAACTATTGCCAATAACTTTTATAATATGTACTATGAATGAAGAGTACTTATTGTATCGACCCCAAGTAATTGGGATAAGAGTAGGAGAATGATGATGATGATGACCTCTCGTGAACAAATCGCCAATTTGGTCCAGAAAAGGTCTTCCCCTTGTATTCGTCCCATTCACGATTGCTTTATATGTTTGCTTCGTCAACCTCTGCCCACTCATTATTTCTTCCACTTCGTGTCCAACCCACCTCAGCATACCAGCGCTCTTTTATAACATTATACCTAATTTTATCTTTCATACTTACATCACACACAGCTTACGAAGAGCTGTCAGCTCTACAGCATTTATTCTATTTTCATGTCTTCCCCGCCAAATCTAACTTTCACTGCCATACATGAGGGCAGGCACTAATACTTCCTATACTTATTATTATTATTTAGGACGTGTAAAGCCGACGGAAGGTCATGAAAAGAAAACAAAACTAAAAATGTAGTGTGTGCAAAAGTACTTTGAAATAACATTAGTTTGAGTTTTTTTTAATATAAGATTATAAGATCCAGTATTTTTATCGTAAATGCGCGCCCAGTACTTGATCATTATTTTGCTGCGATGTTATTTTTAAACTGCGATATTTCCTAAGATATTCATTGAAATCAAATAATGTAAAGAGCAATTTTGTTTTAAATTAAATACTTGTGATGAATAACTCATTTATTTGGATAAGGATTAATATTATGTTTATAAAGACACCTTCGAAAATATCATATTATTTTAAAACAAATTTGATTAGCATAAAAAAGGTCATAGTGAGCCAATCTTAAAAGATAGATATATGCTGTCGCGGACTTTTATTTAGAACTTTGAAAGGGGAACAATTATGTAGTACATAATTTTTGCGCAACTTTAACCGTTTACGCAGCGGAAGCTCTCAAAAGGAAACATAAACCCGATTTTCACACATTCATCATTGTTGCTCTGCTCCTATTGGTCGCAGCGTAATGTTATACAGCCTAAAGCCTTCCTCTATAAATGGACTATCCAACAAAAAAATAACTTTTCAAATCGGACCAGTAGTTCCTGAGATTAGCGCGTTTAAACAAACAAACAAACAAACAAACTCTTCCGCTTTATAATATTAGTATAGATAACGATTACTGTTGTGACAGTATTTACTGGTGAACGTCCATTTTTCAAATTTCAACATTATTTCAGTTACCAGAGAATTCATATTTTTTACATATTGTCTTTATATAACAATGCACTGCAAGCGAGTACAAGCAACTTAATTTGTTTTAATTTTCAAGTTAAAAAATATACAAATAACAGCAAGATAAGGCGTAATTAGTCGTTATAAAAGTATGTTTTATACGTTTCTATAATATTTATCTTATTTTGATATTAAATGTTTTATGAATACTTGTGATTTTATAATTAGTGTCTTAGTAATAAAAATATATGACTGACACTAACACAATCGAAGTGCCAACGTGAACATTAAATGATAAATTTCAATTATTCTAGTATATTAGTAACGTTATACATTGTAGAATTACTTATTCACTGGACTTTATCTTCTTAGAAGCTTTAACTACGTCCAATCTCTCACTTCTTCATACGAAAAATATACTTAAAAGATATGCCACGTTTTCCCTTTACACGTTGATATATTATTTGGCATCTAATAGGCCATTAGTTTATTGCAATTCATCAGAAATAGGTCTAGATTCCAAGCAGCTTACTACTAACTTCTTGACGGATATTCTAATTATATTCTACTTGGTTTGAATCTCTATTTCATTTCTTGGTATTCTAACACTGATCAGCAGTCAGAGAGTGTGTGATTAAATGGTTTATGTCACATGGATTATCCGTAGCTGTATTTGTAGCCGGTTGGTGGTGTTATTGTCAAAACCTAGAATTTAATTTTATTTAATTTGTTGAATATTTTTGGTTATAATATTTTAGACACCCCGTAATAACAATAATTAAAAATTACAACCTGGCCGATGCATGATGTAAGTATGTCATTATATAGCCTAAAATTAATTAAAATATTGATCTCTTGTATTGTCCCGTTATTTCAATTGCGAAGCAATGTCTTGCTAATATTTTTTTCCATTATCATAGCTTGATACATTAATAAACAAATCATTATTTTGTATATTCCTAAAGTTCCACATTATAGAAAGCCTTTATTTGTTAGTGTTATGATAACTTTTTTTAAAATAACAAATGAAATAAAGATTATCGTAGTATTTTGCATTCACTGTTTTTTTTACTTATATTTTTTATAGTAAAGCCTCTGTAAAATATTACAAGCAAAATAAAATATCTGCATTAGTTAAGTAGATCTAAATTGAGGGGAGTGGAATTAATGCAATGGCCTGACTTACCACACATTTAGAAAGCCACTATGCATTAAAGCGTTTTAGTCTAATCATGCTCAATAAATTTGATTATAAAAGATTAATTTATTCGTTATATTAAATATTATGCCAAAATCAGCCTTTATCAGACCAGATACTCGTAATATATAAAAATAACCTTTTTTGATAGATTATGGTCAGATTACACCCCAACCAAATCGTCTGGTGTGACTAAATGGTGGCGTTTTGACCCTTAGCCTATAATATTACTCTTCAAAATAATGAATTATGTTGGCCGCCGGGATCAATTCCTTGACTTCGGACTACACTTTTACATAACCTCGCCTACGTCCTAGTAATAAGACGTCTAAACGTCATTCGAAGTGGTCATATAAAAAACAACCTAAGTGTTCAATCTAAAAATAACCTTAGCTTAAAATTTTCGTTGTTATAAATTTATAACTGACACTATAATATTTTGAGATCGATTAACTAGTTGTAAAAATATAACTGTGTGATTCTGTCTATAAATTTTTCGAATAATGCTGCTGTGGCCTAAATGGAAGTCAAGTTGGAATCTAATGTAATGAAATATTTACTATTCAGGATTGTATTTTCACTTAGGTACATTCAAGTGAATGCTTTTACATATTTTTAAAGATTAATTTTAATGGAGATTATGTTATAGAAATGTAAACTGCCTTTATGTTCCACATCACTCTTTGGGCGTATAAGTCAATCCATCCGTAATTTTCTGTAAAATTTTCTGAATAATGTACCTAGTCCTTTTAATATTAAATAGGAAGAATGAATATCAAAATCTATAATATTTCAATGAATTAATGTGTAATACATAGCAAAATATTTCTCGTTTGTTATCTCAAAAATATTATCTAAACTTCCGTATAAGGGAAACAATGCTCTTTTTTAAACAAAAATGAGTAATGATTTCGCTCAGGGCTATATGATGTCTTGCGTTCAAAAACCTTTTGTTTGCTTTCAACCGTAGCTATTAATCTTGGGATCAAAGTTTAGAAAATAACGTTACTTGTTTTTGTAAATTTTCAGGAGGTAATGAAAGGCTTAAACATAGTTTATGACGTAGTTCGACGGCCATCGCAAATATTCTCCGAAGAAGATATACAAGAAGAACCTGAAGCTCATCAGCCACCTCCTCTTGTGAGAAAGCCAAGTGATGTACCCCCTCCTTTACCTCCAAAACCTGGTGCAATAATGAGAGACTTAGATAATGATACTGAACCTGAAACCCCAGCACCTTCAGTCTTCGAAATAGATGACGAGTTTAATTTACCAATATCTGTCGCTGTATTTATTCTATTGATTTACATTAATATCGGGGCAGTTGTATATAGTACATGGGAAAAATGGGATTTCTTTGAATCTTTCTATTTTATCTTTATTTCTATAACTACAATTGGGCTCGGTGATTACGTTCCTGAACATCCAATGTTTATGATGGCTTCAATTTTGTATTTAGTCTTTGGATTCGCACTCACTTCTATGTTTATTAATGTTGTACAGGTGAAATTATCTGATACGTTTAAGAAAGCGAGTGCTAAATTAGGAGCTACTATAGGTTTAAAAGTTGCCGAGGAAGATGGTAGCTTAGTCCCTATAACACCGCCACCAGTTGAAATAGTTCCAGTACATAAGCCTAAGACCGATACTTCACAAAACGTTGAAACTGACGGAAACAAAAGTATAGAACAAAGCGATAATGATACTAACAATAGGTAAAATATATGTATAAATAGATATATTTGTATTCGATATATCAGTAGATTTATGTTTTTGAAATGGATATCTTTCATAAATTTGAAGCCAATATTCAATTTGAAATGGATATTTCATTGATATCGCTTTCAAAGTTGCCAAAAATAAGTAGGTGCTAAATTATTGTTGCTAAATATATAGATACATAGGTTGTATTTTAATTTACATTAACTAATCAAAGAAATGTATTAAATACAAATTGTAGTTTTTATTTGTCAATGCGTGTAAATAAAATGTTTTTAGAAATTGTTTAATTTTTTTTATATTATTCATTCAAACCTATATAAATGACACCCCTATAAAAATACTTTTTTTTTGTAACAAATAGAGACTTACAAAGCATTCGTTAATCAACGAGAATATGAAGGCGCAACGTTCTGAAAAAGGAAATATTGAAAATTCAAATTACATTTCTTTACTGAGAATATTCATACGGGATGTATCTTAATAAGAACGCTGGAGATAAAACTCATTGAGAGGATCGTAATGTCGATTGATATTTTTTCTAAGCATTGTTATTTGAAACTGAATAGGTTGTGTCTGGTTCAAAGGATTGATTAAAATTTAATTACGATAAAATATTTTTTTTTTACAATAGTTATAGTATAGCATCGTCCTTAAGCGAATTAGATGAACACATGTAGACTAGATTAATTAAACTCGTCCTTATGATTTCGGTGAACTTTTAACATTATTAAAATAATCTTAACAAATACTTACATAATTGTATTTAAGTAAAATTAAAATCAAAGTTTCTTAGAAAATAATTCTGAATTTATTTTCTTCAACTTTCTTAAAAAATCCATTGGAATATATTTTATAATTCTGATATATTTTAAATAAACGTTTCTTTCTTTCTTAGTACAATATCCACGCTAAGATTTATTTTTTATTGTTTATGTGGGCAAAAGAGCAAGCAGCACACCTGATGGTAAGTGTTATTGTCACCCGTGGACCTGTGAAATACCAAGGCTATATCTAGGCTACTGTCTATACAAACCCCAAACCCACTCAGTTGGGCTTTCGGCTCTCTCGCTAACCGAACGAAGCACAATAGCGAATTAGCGTTACTCAGACGTTGATCTTCTGCGAGAGTGTGGTGGTGTGACCACTCCGAAAGGACCGGCCGAACCGTGGTCCTACCAGAAAATGACTGTATTGTAGGTTATATGACATATTTAATAGCCGTTTATTGCAAATAGATGCAAAGCAATTAGATATGCATCTAAATTATCTTACGTGGCATTTTCATTATTTTATCTAAAATTCAAAACATTATCTAAAATTGACTGTTATATACAATAATATAGTACGCCTCGATATATAAAAATCAAGAACTTTTCAAAACTAAACGCGACTGTATTTTACTCATAATGCACTTATATAATAATATTATCATACATATGTCAAGAAAAACATTCGTTTAAACGTATTTGATATTTTTAAAAAGCAATTATTTTGTTTAAAGTAAGAAAAAAGTTGATTAAAAAAAATATTCGAGGACGTCCGAAAATCTAGTCTAGTATGGATCTAGCACTCGCACAACCGTAAAAATTTATCTATCGAAGATTTTCTTTTATTTTTAAATTCTTTGAAGTAGTGACGGAGCAAGAATTCAAATCGCCTCTCCTTTGTTTCTCTCGGGTGTCGTAAAATATAATTTAAATACCAAAGAAAGAAAATTTGTTGAACTGAATCTGACCACCGTGGTGCAGTAGATTGATTTCCCTCTCATTTTGGAGGAGACTCAAGCCTAATAATGAGACTTTTGTATAAAATATTAGATTGTCAGTTATTCAGGTCATTTTTGTTTTAATTCCCCTTTTGTCTCCAAAGCCGTGCTCTGTTTTTGATGAGAGGTATTATACTGTAATTGATTATGCCAATATATTGAATATTGAAAGCTCTTCCGATGAATGATCGCAGAGCTTCGAGCAACACGGTTTGTCACTTTAAGAATTTGGTTACGCAGTGAAAATTTGTATGTAAATATTTTATCAATACCTCTGGTGCTGGGTATTTATTGAGTGTTCATTATTGTTGCTTGAGATTTTTGTAAATGCCAATTTATATTTATATGTTTAGGACTAATATTTTCGAAAATACCACTGCCTAAAAGTATCAAATACGAAAATGTAAAATGATTTCATTTAAATATTATAATATAACTTTGTTAATGGTATAGCAATAGTTGTGTGTAATGGAAAACCATACAAATGTCAAAAAGTAGTTTTCGAAAGAATAGTAATAAGCTTATAATCCATTCATAAGGCTATTAAAATATGGCATAGATTAAATATACATACGAGTATACGTGAGACTACGCATGCAAAGGCTCAGCGCAGAGGTTGTTGTCATACTAACAGCGGAGATAACAAATGATGATTTATATGTATTATGAATATTATTAATTTTGATATTATTGTTAATTTCTCTGGAAGACGTGAGTGTTTAAATGAATAACAGCATTTATATAGTTTAAATAAACATCATTAAAAGAGTTTAAATAAATAAGAGCATTGAATTTATTCAAATCATAGTATATATGATGCGAAGATTGAAGATCTGTTTTGGTATTTTGTTTAATCAACACTTGTAAGCAATACACTTATAAGTTTATATTTCAAATATTATGTCCCATTCAAAATTATAATAACGTTTAATTAACGAATAAAATAGAGTTATATGATATAAATTGCAATAAAATATGAATAATCTACATTAATTTAAATTAAATAACTGAAATGTTTGTACACGTATAACTTCTGAACGAATGCACCAATTTCGATTTTTTTTAAATCATTATTATCAGAACAAGGTTCTATAGAAGAAATGTTTTGAAACTCAGGTTTTTTTTTTAAATCTAGTAATATGTTGAATGAGTGAATGAGATTGAAGGCTGGGAGTGATGTTCCTTATTTATATTGGCAGAACTTAACAGATTGATGAATCAGTAAATGAGCAAGTTGTAGATAAACTTTTAGGTGTACAGATAAACCTAAACTGGTTTTTGGCTACACCTTTTAATAGAATTTAAGCACTTGATGTACTAGTATGAATAAATAAATAAACAAACAACTGAAAAATATTGATTGATTTATGATTCAAATTCATTTATTATAAATGATTAATGAATTTGAATCTGCGAAGGTACTTACATGTTTTAAACTTTAACATTTTAAATTAATACAATAATCTACGCCTGGATTGGAATGTAACCGCTACTGAGATGATCCGGCAAGAAACTCAACGGCACTCGAAACTCACCACTCAAAATTTATATATTATTATTCTATCGTTACTGACTTCTTTATACAGAAGTGTACATATTTAATTTTAAATTAGGATTAGCTTTAATGTAATGTTTTTCGAACCACGATATAATATATAAAATTTAAATACAAAATAAAGATTAGTGCTGGATTAGATCCCACAAGCGGCAACCTATCATGAGTTAATTACTGTTATAGTTGATATTAATTTGGTTATAAAATTAAATTTAATTATAAAATAAAATTAAAATTATTAATAGATAAATCACAGTCAAAGTTGCGTGGAATCAGCTAGTATTATTATAAAAAAACCAATATATAAAACTTGTAACTTTACACTTAATTTAATCTATTACAAACCGTTGAAAGTTTACAATTAGCAGTATAACTATGGTCGTCTTTTCCATGTACGTTTGTTCATATAATTATCAAGTAAGTTTAGAGTATTCCTGATATATTTTTTTACTGAATAAATTTTATATCCCACGTATTCCTGAATAACATCTACTTGATAAAATTTAGACATTTCTAAAGCTGTTAGATTTTCCCACTCAAACAAATTTCTTAAATAAGTCTTACACATTTCTCTAATCTTATCTGCATTATTTCTATTCAAATATTTTATTTTGCCATAGTATTTAATGGATGGGATATATAAATCTTTCTCGTTAAAAACAGTTTCTATAGCTGTTGTTATAACTGAATACTGTTTTAGTAACATGAAAAGATTACCACTTTCAAACGTACAAGAGTATGTTATAATATCTAAATCTTCAATAGCAGAAAAAGCACTTTCGCAAATGAGTTCATGGTAAAGGTCTGAACATATATATTTCGTGAAAAACTCATCCGAATCTAGTAACATATCGCTAGGATTAACTCCATCTTTAAATTTCTTGATTAGCAGTAGATTAAGGATTAAACTCGGGATGGAAGGAGGTAATAGTTCACAAAGAGCATCCATATGACTATATCTGGACCAACCAGCAAGTATAATGCCTTTAAAATCAAACCTCCTTTTTTCACCAGCAAAGACGTAGTCCAAGATAAAATTCATCCATCTATGGTGATTTTGAAAGCGGGCCTTAATGTCAGGTAAAGTACTTTGTTGGCCATCAGCCCCTTTAAAGGCTGTAGCTATCCAAATATTTTTAAATGTGCTATTGTACTGGTATAAATTAATATGTGATACGTCAGGTATTGGCTTATAACTCCAATATACGGGCTCTAACTGCTCTAAATATCTAACTTTTTCTTTCTTCCATCGATATCTTCTGATTCCTCGAAGCATATCATCCCAAATAGGTACCGTTGTGTGAGGATTCATATTAACTATTAATTCACTCAATTTACGCACATGCTTGATAAATATGCCACTGAAAGAGCAAGCTTCATTAATTATTAATTATAAAAAAAAAATTAAAATCCGGAAGTTCAATAGTAATAGCGTTTTCTATCGCGGCCTTAGTATCCATTGTTTCAGTCCAATATCCAATGTTTACATCCAATGTTTTAGTCCAATACCTATTTCTAAGAAAATTTCTATTTCTAAGTTTGAACACAGGCAGGTTGCCTTTTCGCAGTGCTGTTTATTTTAACTAACTTTAAAAAAGGGCTACTCTCAATTCGGATGTATATATTTTTTATGTATCGTAACTGCATTCATTATACATAGACGAATTGCAAATATTTTTATTTACTTAAGGTATATATCAAATGCCACCCATTAGAATTTCGTAATCTGTGGAGTTAGGCTGACCGATCGTATTCGTAAAGACGACGTAAAAGAGCGAGTAGGTATGAAAGAGAGTATTGGTGTAAAGATGCGAAAGGGAATGCTCCGATCGTTCGGACACGTGGAAAGAATGCCGCACGAACGTCTGGTTAAGAAGATATACAATGCGAAAGTGGAAGGATGTAGGTACCGGGGGAGACCGAGACTAACCTACTTATACCAGATTGGTCACGTACTGAAGGAGTCAAGAGTCTCTGAAACCGGCAAGCGTGTATGAAGAGAATTATAAATGTTGAGGAAACGAGTGAAGTATGCAAGGATAGAGTTCTCTGGCACTCTGTTCTCTCTGCCTACCCTGCAAGGGATATGGCGTGATGATATGTATGTATGTAGACTTTCGTAAAGATGTAGGATTAATTGTTAAAAATATTTCTTGCTCACCTTATATTTTAGTTTAGTAAATTTAGTTAGTTTAGTTTAGTAAAGTAGTAATATTAAATATAAATTGTTTAATTATTATAAAAATATATTATTGTGAAAGATTAACAGGAAACAACTGGTAGGTAAGTTTTGATTAGGTAATGCCTGACCTAGAATGGTTTGGTAAATATTACCTAAACTCAATTGCTATGAAAGTAACGGATAAGAAAGCTTTATCAATGAATATTGTGATGCTGAATTATTAATTGCCAGTATAGTGACGGGATAAGAATACAATTCTCACCAATCTTTATTTGCTTGCTGAGGGTTTCACCAGAAGAATTGGGAGCAGCTCCCCCAAAAATCATATAACACCTTACTTGCGGTTGCCAATCATCAGCTAGGCGTGGCTTTTTTTTTTGTGTGTTTTTAGCTGTTAGCCGCAGATGGCTTTGACAGCTTTACGCGGACCATGGGTGAGCGCCGAGGGCTCTCAACCCGATTGAGGTAAGCTAAGCGACATTCCCCAAGGGCTCCCCCTGTGGGGCACGGACCTTGGCTTGAGGCGTCGCTGGTGGCAAAGTGGGCGTGCTCACGTTTGGATTTATGATTTTTGCGCGTCGCGATTTCGCACCTCGACGGCGAGGACGAAACCGTGGATATTTATGTGTAATGGCTTCACGGGCCGTGTAAGCTCTTAATTGAGCAAGTGTGATATCGTCGTCGTCATCGTTGATGATGTGCCGCGGACGTCAGATTTTTGAATTACAAGAGGGCATGTAGGAAGCCGCCCCAACCACTAGTGGGTTGAGGTGTGTCATGGCAGAAGCTAGGCGTGGCGATGACGGCACTATTCGCTCACTTGTGGGGAAGGTCTACGTCGAACAGTAGACGGTAAAAGGCCGGATGATGAAAATAATAAATTAAGATGGCGAATTAGATAGGTATCCAAAAATAATTATGCTTACATTTTTGAAGTTTTGCTCTTACGGCATTTTTGACATTCATTTAAATGGAATACTTCATTGCATCCTATGTGAATGTGTTGTAATGTCGTAATATTCGTATGAAAGTAAATTACCTGAAAATATAAGACTTTAAAAAGCAATCATCGTTCTCCTACTCTCCTCTTATCCCAATTACTTGGGGTCGATACAATATGTACTCTTCTTTCATAGCACATATTGTAAAAGTTATTGGCAATAATTTTATGACCTGCCGCCTGTCTGAGATCAACCCTCCTTGGGAATGCAATTGCTGACCAAATGGCATCAGATAGTGTTGGCCCAGGCTCTTAGTCGTCGTTTACGACATCCACGAGCAAAGTAAGGGTTGGTAGTATTCGTAGCCGCTACCACACAGCAAAAAGCAATATAAATAAGTAAATACATACATACATATCATCACGCCATATCCCTTGCAGGGTAGGCAGAGAGAACAGAGTGCCAAAGAACTCTATCTTTGCATACTTCACTCGCTTCCTCAACATTCATAATTCTCTTCATACACGCTCGCCGGTTTCGGAGACTCTTGACTCCACCTTCCTTCAGTACCTGACCGATCTGGTCTAGGTAGGTTAGTCTCGGTCTCCCTCGGTACCTACATCCTTCCACTTTCGCATTGTATATCTTCTTAACTAGACGTTCGTTCGGCATTCTTTCCACATGTCCGAACCATCGGAGCATTCCCTTTCGCATCTTTACACCAATACTCTCTTTCATACCTAATCGTTCTCTTACGTCGTCGTTACGAATGCAGTCGGTCAGCCTAACTCCACAGATTTTCCGAAGAGATCGCATTTCGACCGCATTAATTTTATAAATAAGTAATGCATTTTTTATCGGTTAATAGTCTAACTGTAGATAGATTCCTAGTCTGATGTAGAACCTATTGTTAAATTTTGATATACCTGATCCTTACTAATCCTTACTAATATTATAAATGCGAAAGTAACTCTGTCTGTCTGTCTGTGTGTCGCTCTTTCACGCCAAAACTACTGAACCGATCTAAATGAAATTTAGTACACAGATAGTCTAGAACCTGATAAAGGACATAGGCTACTTTTTAATGCAAAAAAGGTTGTAAAGGGGGATGAAAAGTTGTAAGAAAGTATCGTCATTTTTAAAGCCAGAAGCTTGAAACTTATTTTTAGGCTATTGATTAGATATGAATGTTTCCAAAATTAACCCTTAAGGGGTAAAATAAAAATAGGGGATGAAAGATATTAGGAAAATAACCTTTTATGCGGGCAAAGTCGTGGGCAGTAGCTAGTACTTTATATGTGGACTCTATTATGGGATTGTACTATATAAGACGATTTTCGTTTGTAAAAATATTTTTAGACTTTTGGATTACGATATACTACTAAGGGTCAAAAGTGTCACGAAATTTGAAAGTACATAATTATATATTTTTTTAAAGTTGTTATGGAAGAAACATTATGAGGAGTGCACTTAAATATTTAACAAACATTTTTATTTATTTACCTGTTCTAAAATTTCTTTTATAAGTTCTACACTTTCAACGTTGCTTGGACAGATTGACTCAGGATAGCGATCATTTTCTCTTAAATCCCTAAATTCTTCCAGTTTTAATACGTGTTCCATATGACTGAACGTTTGAATTAGCGGTATTACTTCTATTTGCATTTCATTTACTTTAGTAAGGAACTCTTTAAGCTATAGAAAAATATAAATTAAAAAAAAAATAAAACACACATTGCCTGTATGGTGATGAGTTTACCATGTAGGTAAACTAATGATATATAACATAGAATTATAAATGTAGACATTTTTTGATGATTCTTTTTATAAATATTATATTTTGGATATATTGTTTTTATTTCAGGAATTGACAACATTAAATTAATCATGCCTAAAACATTATACTTGAGAGTTCATATACATACTCTCATTTTTTTTTATTGCTGGTTTTGGCAAACGAGCAAACATCACACCTGATAGTAAGTGTTACTGCCGCCTATGGACCATGGCAATACCAAGGGTATAGCTAGGCTGCCTACTAATACAATCCCTAAACTTACCCAGTTGGGCTTCCGGCTCTCACGCTCACCAAACGAAGAGCAATACCACAATGCCATTACTCAGACGTCGATATTCTGCGAGAGTGTGGTACTACCCCGGACGGACCGGCTCGCGGCTGTAGACAGAAAACTGTCAACAGCGTGGTCCTACCACTAAAAGATGTTACATTTGAGCTCAGTGTCACATGTTCTTTTTATATAAGCGGCTTTCGTGCCGCTATCGTTAAGTATGGCAAAAAATATATGTCACAACCCCATTTTAATTTCGTGGGAGTCGCAAAACTGGCAGGCAAATGAGCGACCCTTAAGCAAAATTTATAACACCATCTGTGATCATCAACCCGTCTGCCAAGTATAGTCTAATGGCATTATTAGGTATACCTTTAGGAGAGACTTCACACCAACAAATGGACGTTGATAGCCTGATGTACGGATGGCATGAGAAGTTTCACAGCACATAAGTATTAGTTTATCTATCTATTCTATCACATCTATTAACTAAAAAAAAATGTATTACAAAAGAATTTTAATTTTGAATCCAACGCCATCTATCTATTTACCAAAGTATTAACGGAATATGATTTTGGAGTAATTCCAGCAAAAAAAACATTGTATAAATATTAGTCTTACCCGAGCTTTATCATAATGGTTTCTTGAGCTTAAATTAACAAGTCTGCCTTCATAAGGAAACATATCCTCATACTCCATCAAGATCCCAGTTACTCCTAGTTTTTTAAACAACGGTAATAAGCGTTCCAAGTACTGCAATCGCGGCGGTGCTCCTTTTAAATCTAAATGTACCACAATGTGTTTCAAATTCACATAAGATATATTATTTCTATCGGATTTATCTTCCATGCCATAATATAATAGTATTAAATATACTATAAACAATATCAAAAGAGCACCGAAGTATTTAAACTTTAATGGCTTCGTAATAAATCGGAGATATCGAATTTTTAACGATTGTGACATTGACAACTTCAGTGCCTTTTTTAATTCTTTATTTTGTTGACATTTTCAAGTCTAAACACGATCATGATTTTAAATATATTATCTTTTTCTTAAGTTTTGGCAAACAGTTACCAATACGAGTATCTACATACATACATTATTGCCAGTATCTGGTGTTTTTTTATTCAAGTTTTGCACTAAGTTTTATTAAAATTGATATAAAATTACAAAAGGTTTAAGGCCTGTATACGCCTGTGCATATACTCAACATCTAAATAAGTCAACATTGATAAATATTCTAAATAGCTTTTAATATGGAAAAATATCCAAAATATAAATTAATATCAGAGAAGGCAGATTAGAAGCAACAATTATCTGGTACAGTAGCTCAATTTCCCTCTTATTTTGGAGGAGGCTCTATGCCTAATTATAGGACTTGCATAGGCTGAAGAAGAATGACTCAATTTAAGTATTTGACATTTAACCTTTCGCCGTTCACTGCAGGGCATAAACTTCAAACAGTTTATCCAAAATGCGCTTTTGTACCCAAGTCAAACAGTTAAACGAGAATTGAGCCTCCATATATCAAAGACTCATCGAGAATGGACCAATCTCGCTTGTGCAAAGTTCGAATTCAAGTTAATATCTCTATTTCATGATCAATACTTATGATGAGAATTATCTGCCCCGGTAGTAAGTTACTTTAAATGAGATGACATGATAAAGTTCTCTGTCAATTCTTCAAAGCCAGTGCAGCATATAGTAGTTTATTTTTTTCCTCTATCGATAAGAAAGATTGTGACTAATTTTCAGACGCATGTGGCTTTTAAAGAAAGAATAGAGGAAATTGTGAAGGAAATATTCGAATTTTAATAATATTTTTGATGCGAAAATTGAAGATCCAATTTTGGTATTTTATTTGATCACAAGGTCTAAAGGGGTTTCTGTTTATAAGTTTATATTTCAAATTTTACGTTGCATTCAAGATTATAATAGTTTCAAATTAACAGTTGATATAAAGTAATAAAGTATTCCTATTTCCACGGTTCCAATGGAAACGTAACGTATATAAGTATTATACTTAAAGTAATATAAAACAAAACGGAGACAATCTTTATTACCAACCATTTCATCTAAAGTTTACATTTTATAATATAACTAAGGTCTTCTTCTCCATGTACGTTTGTTCATATAGTCGTCAAGTACATTCATTGTATCCCTGACATTCTTTTTTACTGAATAAACTTTATATCCCACATATTCTTGAATAACATCTTCGTGATAAAATTTGGACATTTCTGAAGCTGTTAGATTTTCCCACTCATATATATCCCTCAAATAAGTCCTACACATTTCTCTAATCTTATCTGCATTATTTCTATTTAAATATTTTACTTTACCATAGTATTCGATTGATGAGATACCTAAATCTTTCTCATTAAAAGCAGTTTCTATATCTGTCATAAGTACTGAATGCTGTTTTAATAACTTGAAAATATTACCACCTTCAAAGGTGCAAAAGTCAGTTATGATATCTAAGTCTTCAATATCAGTAAAAACGTTTTTACAAATAAGTTCATGATAAAGGTTTGACTCTATATGTTTTGTGAAAAATTCATCTGAATCCAGTAACATATCGCTAGGATTAACTCCATATTTAAATTTCTTGATTAGCAGTAGATTAAGGATCAAACTTGGGATGGAAGGAGGTAATAATTCACAAAGAGCATCCATATGACTATATCTGGACCAACCAGTAAGTATAATGCCTTTAAAATCAAACCTCCTCCTTTCACCAGCGAAGACGTAATCTATGATAAAACTCATCCAGCTGTAGTGATTCTGAAAGCGAGCTTTAATATCAGGTAAAGTACTTTGTTGGCCATCAGCTCCTTTAAAAGCTGTAGCTATCCAAATGTTTTTAAATGTTTTATGGTATTGGAATAAATTAACATGTGATACGTCAGGTATTGGCTTATAATTCCAATATACGGGCTCTAACTGCTCTAAGCATCTAACTTTTTCTTTCTTCCATCGATATTTTCTGATTCCTCGAAGCATATCATCCCAAATAAGTACTGTTGTGTAAGGACTCATATTAACTATTAATTCACTCAATTTATGCACATGCTTGATAAATATGCCACTGAAAATACAAGCTTCATTAGGTATTTGGAAACATGACTACTTCTAATATCCACGAAAGTCCAATAGTAATAGTGGTTCTTACCGAGACTTAAGTATTTAGTCCGATATCGAGGTAAATTTCAAGTCCTAAATCCAAACTATCAACCTTTTCGAAATGATGTGTATTTTTGACGCAGTTTAAAAAAATGAGGAGTTTTTTAATTATGTCCATGTTGTTTTTATATGTTTGTAACTTTTGGCAATTTTTTATGTTTGATAGTGATTTAATATCGTAAGGTTTTGATACAGTTGGGAAGATTTATTGTTTAAAAAAAATATTTTGTTCTCCTTAAATTTTGACTTGGATGCGTAAAAATAGTAAAAGGTGTTTTAATGTGATGTCATATTAATTATGGTATATATTTTTGTGAACTATTTGCAGGGAGAAATTAGTAACATATGACCATAATACTAGGTCTGGCATGGCCTGAGTAATAGTGGCCTGAGTACCTAAACTCAATTACTTGGAAGTAAGCGGTCAGATAAATCCATCAATGAATACGAAGATGCACAATTTATTAAGATTATTACTATGATAAAAATAGTTGCACTTACATTCTTGAAGCTATGCTATCATGGCACCGTTGACATTCATTTAAATGGTAAACTTCATCGCATCCTATGTGAATGTGTTGTAATGTTGTAATATTTGTATGAAAGTAAATTACCTGAAAGTATAGAAATACATTAAAATTCAATACAAAAACGTAATATTATTTATTTTTCAGGCTAATCTTCTAATAGATAAGTAGAGGATAGATCCTTAGACTGAAATAGCATCTGCTGTAGAATTTTAAGAGACCGAATACCTTCTGAGTGAGCGCAATTATAGAGGTACTAACTGTACAAAACCATATATATTCGTATTTAGCTCTGTACGGTTAAGAGCTTTAGTTTTGCGACACTATCAGCGAATTGTGGTTGAATGCCGGACGATATTCTTCTTCGTTCCGTAAGGGTGTAACAGAGAATGGAACAGCTGGTCAGAAAGGTAGGTAATAATGGAATCCATAATAATAAATTGAACGGAAAATGTCAAGGTCATTGACTCATCAGCTGTATGTAATGGCGACGCTTGTCATACTGTAGCAAACGTAATCATTGATTTATTTGGGTTCTAATGAATATTTAAGAAAGTATGAGTATGGAGCAGATTATTTATCATTTACTTGGTACATTTCATTCAGTTTCAAAGGAAAGCCGACGACAAAATTAAAAACTTTAAATTCATTAACGAATCGAAACTTTCCCTTCAAATTTTTGTTATGTGTTCCTACCATCATTACCTACCACCCTTCTGACTAGCTGCTCCATTCTTTGTTACAACCTGTATAAGGTTAGTTCCATAATAATATAACGGATCGCTGTCTGTACATGGAAGATATATGAGGAAAAAAAATGTGCGTGTACTAGCGTACACTCGTAAGAAGTGAGACTTCTTTATGACGTTATTTTTCAAAAAATAATTTACTATATGCAACTTTACAGAAATTGGTTAAATAAAGTTAAATTAGATAAAGTTTAATAAAAGGCTTTTATTATCATAGACATAAATACAAATTCTACAATTATTTCATTTTAGCTTATTACTACAAAGATTATTATTGAATTTCATTAATTGTAATAGAATTATTACTATCATTGATGTCGTTATTATATATTTGTGTTATTAATGGCTTATGGTAACTGAAATACGAAATATATTGTTTACATTCCACAAAATTTAGTAACCGAGCGAAAACTCCATCAATTGTAGTGCCGGATCTCATTGTCGCCTGATTTTATGAATCCTATGGTAAAGTAAGTGGTATTGATATCTATATATCGCAATTCGCAAGTTTCTTGTTTTATATTGTCAGAAATTAAACTCTTAAAAAATGTGTAACGCTTCACGATTTTGCGTGTCATCCTTGCGCAGGGGCCATGCTAATCTTCTCTGTATCGTTCCAATTTTAGTATATGTACTGCCGAAGCAAGTACAGTAGTTAATTATAAATTTTATATATATAATTAAAATTTGCAAAAATTTCTATAGCGCGATTTAGACTCTAATACATGTCCTCTTAGAATCCATTAACTTTGTTACAGCGCCATCTAGTAATAGATTATGATCCTATTTAAAAAAAGATGGTGCGTAACGGAAAAATGTGACGCGAATTTTTTTGCAACCCCGATAAAGAAGTTTCACTTCAAAAATATTACTGGGACCTTTATCAACACAAACAGAACCCAAAACAATGATTTTTAAAATTTTTGTCTGTTTATCTGTTTGTCTGTGCGTTTGTGCACGCTAATCTCAGAAACGGTTTATCTGATTTAGACGCGGTTTTCACTAATATATTATGGTAAGCTTCACTTAACATTTAGATTTTATTTTATGTCAATTAGTTTATAAATAAAAAAGTTATGTCAATTTAAGAAATGTTCGGAGAAAAAAGTCTTTATCGATTCTTTTCAAATTACGTACAAATTATCTTCAGTAAAAATAAATAAACACGTGTTTTAGCATTTGTTGATTTCCACCCTCTGGTGGTGTAAATCAGGCCTGCAAAGCGGGTTGGACGACTCATTAAGTCATTAGCGCCAAGCTGATATATTGAAGCTGGCAACTTGAAATGTTGACACTAAGAAAGGTAAGGTTTACTAAGAAAGGGTTTTACAAAATTATACCCCTAAGGGGGTGTAACAGAGTGGCAAAGTTTGTATGGGGAGAGAAAAATCTTTATTGATTCTTTTCAAATTACAAGTCGAATCAAATATTCTAGGGTAATATCCGGCATTTGTCAATTTTGACCCTCTGGTTGTGTAAATTAGGCCTGTGAAGCGGGTTGAACAACTCATTACCGCCAAGCCGAAACTATTAAAGCGAGAAACATTAAATTTTGAAGAACGTTTCTATTTATGACATAGAGATTCAATATGAAAGGATTTTATGACTTCCGCCCCTAAGGGGGGGTAACAAAGCGGCAAAGTGTGTATGGGGAGAAAATTTCTTTATCGATTCTTTTCAAATTACGTATAAATATTCTTCGGTAAAAATAAATAAACACGTGTTTCTCTCTCCCTCTCCATCAACCCCGCACCAGTGCCGGCGTGAGAGCTCACACGATACACGTAGTAGACAGCAATAGGTTCTTGCCTAATGGTTTAAGATATAGGTTAAGTTTAGCTTCAAAAATGTTCACTTCATAACTCAAATAATAAATCATATCTAACGAGGTCGCAACTCTGCTGGTGAAACAAAACAGTCAAATAAAGGGTGGCGATAATTATATTTTTATCCCATGGTCATACCATAAATAGTATATTAAAGGCAATATAATTTGTAGAAAGAATAGAACTTTGAACCACCTTTTTCTTTAGTGACCGGCTATGGTATATAGACACACGCGCGCCGTACACGTACATCTACGTTGTGCGGGCGGGCCACCGCAACCGGGTATCATCTCGAGTCGAAGCCGGACGGTAGAGCGTGTCAACCTAGAGTATTTTCTCTCAGACCCATCCTATTACCTAATTCCGTTAGACGACTAACTCGCAGAAGGCGGCGACCGCATCCCAGTTTCTGACGCTGTCGATTATCGTCCTAGCGACAAACCTTCAACACTTTGCATTGCTTTTTCTATTTAACTCTGTCAGAGATGACTGCTGCGTAGACGAAGTCGCGGGCAAAAGCTAGTGTTGGTAATATATTTATAGATTGTAGCTTGGCAAATACATTGTATTGTTTAGTTTTAAAATCATGAACATTTACTTATAAAAGGGCATAGGTTCGTATATTCTGACGTAACTAATTATAGAATATTTATAACCAAGTTAAAAAGGGGTTAGGTTCTAAATTCGAATGTATATATCTTTTTTATGTATTTACTAGCTTCTGCCCGCGGCTTCGCCCGCGTAAAAGGTTACTTTCCTAAAGTTTTTGATCCCCTATTTTTATTTTTGACCGTCGGTAATACAGTGCAACGGTATTACAATACTCAGGGTTGGAACTTCATTACTGGACTGCTAGATGGCGTTGAAGAAGCTAGATTTTGAGATTTTTTGACAAACAATTTTTTTTATTTTTCATATAAAAAAATTTTATTTTTTTAATAAAAAGTATCCTATGTTACTTTTAATACCTCCAAGAATATGTGTACAATGTTTCATGATGATCGGTTGAGTAGTTTTAGCGTGAAAGCGTAACAAACAAACTTACATTCACATTTATATATTAGTAGGGATAGGGATAGGGATTAGGTTCGGGTAACTTCATTATATATTATGTGTATATATAGTTCTGTATATAAACAATTTGTTAAAGTCTTTTATGAAGTAAATTCACCAGAAATAGTCCCACTCAAATTTAGTAAAGATTTGATTAAAGTCATTTTTTTAAATACATTACATCTTGGGTATTCAGATGAAAATTCCTCAAAATGATATTCTACTGAATTTCTTTGAACATTAGATATTTTTATAAATTTGGTTATCCGAAAATCAATACCAATATAATTAGGCTAAATTACAAGGCTATTTTTCGTATGGTGACGAAGTAAGAATACAATTCACCACCCCATATCTTACCCTTGGGTGATCGTAAGAGACAACTAAGGGATATAAAACGCATATAACATCTATGCGAGAGAAGGCAAACTCAAAACAAAACCCTATAACAACACGTCTGACCAGCGTGGTATAGTTGGTTAATTTCCCTCCCTTTACAGAGGAGGCCCGAGCCTAACAGTGGGACATATGTATATGGGCTGTGATGATGATGATGATGATTTTTAAACATGGATATTTTTGTTTAATACCTGTTCCAAAATGTCTTTTAAAAGTTCGACACTTTCAATGTTGCTAGGACATATTGAGTCAGGGTAGCGGTCATCTTCTCTTAAATGCCTAAATTCCTCCAGTTTCAATACATGCTCCATATGACCGAATGTTTGAATTAGCGGTATCACTTCTATTTGCGTTTCCTTTACTTTAGTAAGGAACTCTTTAAGCTGATGACAAATATAAATTAAAACAAATAACGACTCAGCCAGTATGGTGACAAGAAAAAACTTTATGTTATAAAATCGTATCGCATTTGAAGCTGAACCGTCCTAAGGATGTTTCGTTTAGAGGCGAAACACGTGTCGAATCTTTATTCGAAGTTCTGCAGAAAATTGCAAGTTGAAGTTCTGGAGGGTGCTCATCACAGGAGTAAGATTCCCTTTTTTTTTTTGGCGGCGGGCTACGGCACGTCAAACCCCGCTTTTCCGTCCGGGGCGACAGAAAAAGCGGCGCAAGACCCCGTAGACTCGCCCTACAATACACCTCTCGACGCCATGCGGGTGGGTCACTGGTACGCGGTCTTTTTCTTCAGTGGCCCACCCGGCGGTCTACCCTCACGGGTATCCTTGTTGATGTCGACGCCTGGACAGTTTGCACCACTGGGGCGTCGTCTTCACGCGGTTGCCTCGCTCCCAGGGCGATCAGACTAATTCCCGGTCTGGTCACCCGCTGTCTCGGCTAGGGCGGCATGAGGCGGAGGTATTCACGCCTCCGCCATCCCAGTCGCCGGTGGCAGCGCGAATCCTCGAAGAGAAGTTCCTCTCGGATTCGCTCCGCCGCTTCCTTCTGCGAGATGACGTCCTCGCAGAAGGAGGCGACCGCGTCCCAATTCCTCTAGCTGTCGACCATCGCTTTCACGACGGCCGGCAGCGAGAGGTCAGCACCGATAGTAGCGACAAGGGCACGGCGCTGCTGAGCCCAGGTCACGCAAACCTCGAGCGTATGCTGCGCCGTTACCCGGTCGCTGCCGCACTGTTGGCAGGACGGAGTTGTCTCCACCCTTGCGACTGTGTACAGGTACTTGCCGAAGCAACCGTGCCCCGTCAAGACCTGCACCAGCCGGAAAGAGAGGACTGCGTGCCGCTTCTCCAGCCACTCCATTAGTACGGGCCGGACGGCCTCGATGACTCGTAATCCGTATCGAGGCCGTTCCAGCCGCGTTGCCCAACGGGAAAGACCCTCCCGGCGAACGTCCTCACGCCAGGTGGCCAATTCGCTGGGCGAAACGTCGCCACCTTCTTCGTGAGTTGAAGACACCCGCCGATATATTTCGGCGAGCATTTTCGCCTCCAAGTCCCAAGGAGGCGTTCCGGCCAATACGCATGCAGACTCGGTCGCAACCGTGCGGTATCCGCGGATAGCCCTGACCGCCATGGCTCTCTGCGGTCTCCGCAAAATAGCCCTAAGGTGGACGGTCAGAGCCCTCGCCCACACGGGAGCGCCGTACAATGCCATTGAACGGATCACCCCCGCATATAGCCGTCGACTCTCGAAGCTCGGTCCGCCCAAATTCGGCATCAGGCCAGATAGGGCGAACGCTGAGCCGACTAGCCGGGGAACAAGTCTACGGAAATGCTCCCGAAACCACTAGTTCCCGTCGAGCACCAGATCCAAATACTTCATATGGACCTGGATACTGATGGGGACGGAGTTGACGACGATCAAGACGCCGACGGGCGGCCCCATGAAGCGCCCATGAAACAGGAGCGCCTCTGTCTTCTCCAGGGCCACCCTAAGCCCCAGCGCCTCGATACGCCTGACCATATCCTCAGTGCCGAGAGTGGCCAGGTTCATCGCCTCTTCCAGTGTCCTGCCCCGGGCTGTGACGAGCGTATCGTCAGCGTAGCATATAAGCTCCAACCCGGGGGGAGACTCCCTCGCAACGCCCAGTCGTAACCAATGTCCCACAAAGTCGGCCCCAAAACCGACCCCTGTGTGTCACCACACGATATGGGCGTGCGCAGATACCCTTATAATCCTATTCCACCTTGATCCCAACCCGTATTACTTTCTTTCTTGAGGTGTACGATATATTGATTCACCGTGTGAAAGTGGTGGTTATTTCCTTCCTTTCCTCGATTTTAAGATGTTATAAAATCGTTAATATCGTTATATAGGGAAATTTTGTATATATAAAAAAAGGTTAGAATCTTTTTTTTCCTATACAAAATTTCCCTTATTTTAATTTTTTTAACGAATTGTTATTAGTTAATAACAATTCGTGTTATGTGCAATTAATGTTACCAGTTGGTAACAAACTGTGTTTACATAATACAATGTCTCACCGCCTTTTGACTTTCTTGTAAAAGTCTCAAAAGATAATAGCAGGAGTATGAATAATCATATTTCTCTGTGAAATTTATAACACCATGTGCGATTGCGAACTCAATTGCCGAGTATAGTGATAATGCAATTATTACTTTCATTGGAGGGTTATGTCCAACAGTGGACCAGTATTCAAACTATTAATAGAATATAAAGATAATTTCGTAGTAAGTTCAACGAAAATAATTATGATGAATCAATTTCTTTTTCCGTGTGGTGACGGAGTAAGAATACAAATCACCACCTCCTATCTTACCCGTGGATGATCGTAAGAGACGACTAAGGGACATGGAATGCATAAAGTATATATGCAAGAGAGGAAAAATCTCAAACAAAACCCTATACCAATACGTCTGACCAGCGTGGTATAGTAGGTCAATTTCCCTCCTATTGTGGAAGAGACTCGGGCCCAGCAGTGGGACGTATATGAGTTGAGATGAAGATGATAATGAATCTTACCTGAGTTTTATCGTAATGGTTTCTTGAGCTTAAATTAACAAGCCGGCCTTCATAAGGAAACATGTCTTCATATTCCATCAAGATTCCAGTTACTCCTAGTTTTTTGAACAAAGGTAACAATCGCTCCAAATACTGCAATCGTGGTGGTGCTCCTTTCAAATCTAAATGTACCACAACGTGTTTCAAGTTCACAGAAGACATAACATTTCTATCGGAATTATTCTCCATGACATAATAGAATAATAAGAAATATATTCCTATAAACACTCCTAAAAGAGCACCGAAATATTTAAATTTTAATGGCTTCATAATAAATCTAGGATATCGCATTTTTTTTAACTGTGACATTGGCAACTTCAGCTTAGTTTTATTTTTTTTATTTTATTGACATTTGCAGGTTTACTACCTCTTTTTCTTTAGTTTTAGCAAACAGCTACCAACGAGAGCACTTCGTTGCCAGTATTGACTAAAATTTCTCATCAGTAGTAGAATTTAGTACATATAGCGAAGTCAACTTACTAAGAATTTTGGTAAAACAAAGGCACATATAAAGCACTGTTATTTCATAATCAATACACTTGAACACTTTCTCTTCATTATATTATATATATAAAATAACCTTATTTTTTTATATAATACGCTAATATCTGTTGAATATAATTTAGGACCGCTACATGACTTTTCTGGTCCCCGCCAAAACTATAAAATTTTACTTTAAACCGTCGATCAAGAAGTTTTAGTTGTATGAAGAGGACTTGTGACACTTGACACTTCCATATTTTCTTATAATATATTTTTTTATACTTTTAGTAAATATTCATTATATTTCATTATTAAGAAAAAAAAATAAAAGTAAATACTCTTTTTATATGATAGTAGTAACGCAAATATGTCCTAACTACAACTGCTTAGTATATACTGACTTAATACAGAGGGGGATACAATTATTATTGCCTGGCGCTTGTAAGTATTCTGTCAACATACAAGTATAAATATCTATAATTTTTAACCTACTTACGTACTTTAGTCCATATGCTGACGGACAGTGTTGATACCTTTAATTTTTATATGGAAGCCGTAAAAATCAACTTAGGGAATACCAAGGAAGTGGGCATTAGTCTGCCAAATATAACGATTATGTCACTATCCCCTTTTTTCCCGGGAGACTTTTATCCAATAACAAAGGATAATAGGCTGATATTAGTTTCTTTAAAATTACTGAAATTTTGCATCTAATATGTTTTCATTATTTATAAAAACCCGATTACGAGCGAAAAATGATTGCTATTTAATGATTGGTGGTTAGTTCACGGTGTTGTAAGTGGCAGCACGATTGGAACGGGTTGCCAAGAGGTGTGGGTTCGAATCCCACTTGCGCAAGTCATTTTTCGTTCGTAATCGGATTTTTATTAGTTTCGTTATTATCATCGTCATCATCATATCAGTTTATATACACTCCACTACTGGGCTTGTGCCTCCTCTACTATAGGAGGGATTAACCTACTAGACCACGCTGGCCAGACGGGCTGTATAGGGTTATATTTGTAATGTGTATTATTTGTACGATTTATTTTCAGCTTTTCCTTTCTTTTATAGATGTTATGTGCATAACATATGTTTTAGTTGTCTTTTATAGCTGGGTATAGTACCCACCCACGACAGACATTCTTACTCCGTCACCATACGAAAATCTTGTTGCTATCTGTTTGGGTGGTGTTTGTTATATGCGAGCTATGAAAATTGCATTTATAGTTCATCTAATCTAAGAAGTGCATTTTGACGTTTTGCATTTTATAATACACAATAACCTCGGTCAAACGTATACACATGATTGTAAACACTAAATCTGAAATTTTAAACAACTATTAAGTTATTTACATAATTAACATTGCGGGTGACTTTGTACAATAATCTAATGTTGAAACTCGTAAAATTAATTTAAATAAAAATTACATGGTAAATAGCAATTGTTATTGACGACCTAACAATGTCATGTCATCACGCTCTATACAGTAGTGCTTGACAACTTCCAATTCACGAATATAATCGGTAAAAATATTAGAATAATACAATTAATCGAATAGCGATTTTGACTGATATGTACATTTCGACACTTTAATTGATGAGGAAATAATTACTAATGTTCGCGACGCTGATAATTCAAGTAATAGTAGTAATTCTTAATAAATAGCTATTTTCAAATCCAGTTTTTAATTAACCTAATCCTACTAAATATGATGAATAGATTCTATGCTGAAATAATTAAATTTGTTTAGTACTAATTTAGCACTTAATTTATTCATCACCTTTTTGAAAAATAAAAAATAAAGCTATTATTAATTATAAAGAATCAATATCGATTTCTCAGTAAAATCGGATATTTTCGATAGATTATTTAGTTCACATACCTAGACAACTTACTGCGACAGCTGTCAAAGTGCACTTCTTAGATTAGATAGACTATAGTAAGAATATTTTATTCGATCCTATTCTACTAGCTTCAAAAGACTAGATTTCTTTAAAAGTTACTTCGCCCTCTTAAACATAAAAGGGTAGTAAAACTACTGCTGAATAGTAAAAAAAAATGAGCGGCTTGCTAAGACTTTATTTAAAAAAAAAGAGACTGATTTAAACCGTTATTCCCATCATAGGCTACCGTATTCACTAGCCACCCATCTTCAACCATTGGTCTGAGACCGATTCTTTAACCTCGATGGCAAGCCAGAATCCTCCTCCATCTCTGATTCTATATGGTTGAAACAGCATATCTTCTTCCTCTAATATATATGGAAAAAGAAGACGATTGCAGAGATGGCTTAGTGGTCTGAGTATCAAACTCTCATAAATTCGATCGATTCGTGCATTCGATCTCCATAGTAGCTAAGGTAATCATATACTACGGGGTAGACCAAAGGTCATAAGTAAATAATATCTCTGCAAAGGAAATCCCGAGATAGAATCCTAAAACAAACATATCTGGTCTATTTTCTAAATTAAGCTATTTTTCTTTTCATTATGTCCATTATTTTGAAGTATATCTTTTGTCAAGAAGAATATTGATTTGTGTAGGTTTCAATTATAATCGAGGCAGGTATAACAATAGCTAGGTTAATTTATACAGCCGTTATATAACGCTCATTACATGGCCCGTAAATAAGTTGAGATAGGTTGACGATAAGATTGAAAAGGGCAAACCACACTATTTCATCCTCAGCTTATAGCAATACTGGTAATAGAAAAGGGTTGGCTAATGTTGAGTTCCCTCTTCTAGAAAATATAAATGAATATTGACATATTCAATACTCGACTTATAAAATATTTAAAGTAGAAAGATAATTTATATTTTGCATGTTTGGCCACACCGTGTGGTGACGGAGTGAGACTACTATTCACCACCCCCTATCTTAACCGTGGGTGATCGTAAGAGATGACTAAGGGATATAAAAACGCATATAACATCTATGCAAGAGAAGGAAAACCCGAAACAAAACTTTATACCAACACGTCTGACCAGCGTGGTATAGTAAGTTAATTTCCCTCCCATTACGGAGGATTAATTTTTACATTATGTAAAATAGAAGAGGAGTACATATTACGGAGACCCCAAGTTTGTCTGCGTTAAGTACATGTTTGTAAAGTCCCCCGCAATACAGAGACTATTTCCTTAGTGCAGGGCGGTGTATTAAAAAGAAAGTAATTGGGATAAGAGCAGGATGATGATGATAACAAATGAGAGATGTCGTAAGTGTTACCTAATCCACCTATAACAAATACTACTGATAATAAACACCGGATTCCGTTGACCAGTCCGCACGGCGTAGAGAGGTGCGTCTACGGCAGGTTATAGAGTTGGGCGTCGCCCCTGCGGTTGCTCCGCACGGAACGGGTGGAGTGTGATTACACCATAGCCTGTCCCCAAAAAAAGGTGCTACCTAAAATTTAGGTTACATTGGCAATAAGATGTCATAATTTATATCGCCTTATAAAATTATATATAACAAGTATATAATTTTATTTAGTAGCAATTAAAATTCATTTAATTTTGATCTTAATTGATGCTAAATAAAATATAGTTAAAAATAAATTCAATGTTACGTCTCATTTTTCCTAAAAAACCACTACGCTATTGTGCGCACAAAGTTAAGTTTTTAAAGCTGTAAAGCTATCCTAGACGATCAGCCGAGATTAAGTTAAAATATAGGCAAGTTTCGTTACTTAGTAGTAGTTTAACTAGTTACTTAGGAGCTACCTTTAGATTCAAAGTTCTTATTCCCGTCTGGGAACGGATTGGAATTCAATCTAAAATCATTGCTTTTGTCAAGAAAATCGTACAAACTAAAACTATTTAGCAAAAAAAGTCTCTTGGAACGTGACAATATATTTTTTGAAAAATCATATACTAATATTCCATTATGCTGTAAATATAAATGTAATATTGAATGGAAAAATAATGCTTCAAATTTAAAGTTTCAATGACTTAGATCTAGTAAAAAGACAGGTGCAAGTTATCAGAGACATCAAGGCATTTCCTTAATCAAAATATACATCTTTAGAAAAAGAAAAGCAGAGACACTTTGTATTCTTCGTCGCACTAAATAGCAACTTGCGAAGTTTGAGTGATTCCTACTCAGACCAATTTCTTTGCAGCCTAATAATGATTGTTCTGGGAATAATGATTATGAAAATAATAATTTTATACCATTCATTATACGTTTCAATACAGAGATTTTAATCATTGTATTGTCTTTAAATAAAAATTAAGCCGCGAGATATTTTTTCGTATTACAATTCAAGCTTCTATTTACGTTTTTACGGTACAAGCGAGGCCTTGGAGCCATTATCTAGTACAACCTCTTTATTTTTTACCTTGTTATCTGCCAACAACCTTTGTATAGCCTACCGGGGCGAAACATGGTATAAAATAAAATTGAATAAACATTTCGAATGGAGTAAATTGAAAAATATATTTGATTAAATGATGTGTATCTTGTTTTTATGTATAAAGACAGTATTACAAATAAAATACAGTAAAGATTATATGTTTAGTGAATAAACTCGTGTAGTCATAAGCTAGGTATATATATATACAAATATGTCAATATCCTTTAGTATTTTTTTAACTCTTTGGTTTTGTAAAAACTGGCTGAGTAAATGGAAAACAAATTTTTTTTTGACAATAAATAACAGTGTTGTTGGGGCGTCGCCTTCATGCGGTCAGTCTCTTTACGGGTGGTGGACTAATCCCCAGTCTGTCCACCCGCGACCTCAGATAGGGCGGCATCACAGAAATATTAATTACCTTAGAAGGGTCATCAGTCTCTTTTTGTTCTAAAACTAGGAGCTAGGAAAAACGGCGACACTGTCGCCGCTTTTCCTAGCTGTAAGCACAACTATTTCACATAAAAACACATCACACACATCTTGAATCTCAGAGCTACAATTCCAACACACATTAGCAAAAAAATTCTGAAGACAATGAATTACTATCCACAAAACATTTTAATTGTACAATATAAAAACAAATGTTAGTTCGGTGCCAGCGATATCGCAATGAGTATTGAGTATACATTGGCGTGATTGCTCAAATAATAAAATATGACATTCATGTATAGCAGACGATGTATAGTTTTTACATTGCGATTTTATCGTTTTCGTTTATAAACGACATAATACTATTATAATATTAACAAATGCCACTGAAATAATATGTTTCTAAACTTACCGATGAAAGGAAATGTCTTCCTGGATTATACTATACACTTGACTTCTTTTTCGACACGTTATAACAGCGCAAGATGGCATATTTATACCTTTTTTGCACAGCTTTGTTCAATGTCACGGTAATACAAATTTTAACTTAACACGAGCATTTGCTCAGATGTGCGGCGCGCCTGTCCACTAACAAGGCCGTTCTAAGGTATTAATATTTCTGTGGGCGGCATCATGCTATATAGTTGAACGGTTATGCGAGAAGCGGTTATGTTACAGTGTGGTAAATTTTTAAGCGAAAAGTTAAAATAGGAGCCGAAGAAAGCCGATGAAAGCTGGGGAGAGCTGAAGAGAGGCGCAAAGGCGAGAGAAGGGATAAGAGTTTTAAAAGCGTAGAAGATAGTCAGGGAGAGGAGAGAGAACAGAAAAGGTGGAGATAAGGGTAAATTAGAGAAGGACAGAGAAGAGGATATGAGGATATGAGTGAGTCTGTATTTATAGTGTCAGTATTTTTTCTTTTTTTTAAAGTCTTCCAGCCTGCACAAAGGAAACAATCCTTGTGTTGCGGGAGATTTTATAAATATGCAATCAACGCAGACAAATAACATCCAGACTCAGAACAACACTTTGCGGATCGCACAAGGTATTGTCCTGCGTGGGAATCGTACTCACGGCACTAGCAAGGAAGTTCAGTATAAGGTCATATTAAGTGCCAGTATAAAGCGATTGGCTTCTGACAAACTTTTATCCAACAATGGATTGGTTGATATATGTATTAAGAATATTTTGAATAGTTCATTATTTAGAAACAGCTTTGAATTTATGTTAAATATATTTATTTCCATACCGCATTAAATTAACGATGACCACAAGCCGCAAACACAGACCATGTACGACACTATTGGTTTGTCTGATTTCAATTCAAATAAATGCTATGGATAACTGAAATAGGAGCACATTTAAATCGCAGTTTGCTTATTCAAACCGTTATTAATGACCATCAGGAACTAAGAACATTTCTTAGAAAATTAGAATTAAAATAAAATTCTACTATGGTGATTTAGTCTAGTCTACGTTGATCTAATTAGATTTTTTTAATTATCCTTCAAAAATACGATTTTGTTTTCAAAATTTCAACATGATAAATTTCATGTTTAGAAATAAATTTTCAAAGTTCTGCCTGATAGGCACTATGAATAATAATACTCCTTACATTGCTCGTGGGTATTATAAAAGACGACTAAGAGCTATACATAGACGTAGGCCAACTCTATCTAATGCTGTTTAGATAAGAATTACATTACCAAGGATGGTTGTTGATATTAGGTTGGTGTTTCAGGTTGAGAGCCCTCAGCGCTTACCTATAGTCCGCGTAAAGTTGTTAAAGTCGTCTGCGGTTAGTAGCTAAACATACAAAAAAAAAAGAAATAGGTTATAGTAGCTGGTCATAAAACAATTGCCAAAAGTTTTGTAATATGTACGATGAATGGCCACTGAAGAAAAGAACGCGTTCCAGTGACCCACCCGCACGACGTCGAGAGGTATGTGGTAAGGCGGGTCTACGAGGTCATGCGCCGCTTCTTCCGTTGCCCCGGACGGATGCCGGTGATCGCACTATAGCCAGGGCTATGATGTTGATTAAATTATAAAAGTCACTCAATATATTGGCTGATTTAGTGTATAGATATGTTTATTCCTTCCTATTTGTTGACGGTTATAAAAAAAAATTAAGTGACACCCATAATACATTTGCAAAAAAAAAAGAGATGAATAAATAAAAACAGTAAAATAAAACAGTTAAAAATTCTAAATAACGTGATATTATAGTAAGTTCATTTGCCCTCAATTATGGACGCAGCTTCTGCTCAATAGCAGAACACAGACATTTTAAAGAAGAATCAGCTTTTTAATAAAACAGAGCAAACTAAATTATATTTAAAGGGATAACCTGTATTCACAATAATGGGTTTTCTTTAATAAAAGTTATGTCTAAAATAACAATTTTGTAAAAAAAAAAAAAATATATAATTTTGTAAAAACTACAAAATTGTATTTAATACATAATTCTAAATATCCATATTTATTCCAATCATATTTAGATTAGCTTTTAATCAAATTTCGTAGAATATATTTTTCCTTGTTGCCATCTGACCTCCACAACTCAAGAGATAATAATTTTACGACACGGCTGGAAATGTATCAGATTTCAGAATATTTGGATTAACTAAATACTCACGTCTGTCTGTTTGACTGCACCGAACGCGTGAAGCTAAGTAGTGACTTTTCATTCAAGGTGTCGTCATTTCGATTCCCAGGCCATATAATTATTTTTTTTAAATATTTTTCTGTGTATTGACTTTTCTATTGTGTTTGTTAATTCTATGATTGCAAATTCGCATAAAATGCAAGAAATGGTTGATGTAGTTGCTTATACCTAAAATATCATATTCAGGCAAACTGGCTGTGTGTCAATACTCACTGTAGCATTAATTTCATATAATTTATAAAAAAATATCTACACAATTTTGTAAAATAATTTATATTATAAAAAGTAAAACTTTATCTACTTTTTTATAGTTACTAGCTGTCCCGGCAGACGTCATCCTGCTCGGAAAAGCTTTAAGCAATGTGCCGATAGCAGCACCACCTACCGAGTCCAATTGTGTTTTGAAATCATCCAGGGTCCCATTGGAATATACATAGAAAATTTCATCGCAATCAGTCCAGCCATTTGACATACCGACAACGGGGTCACCTTTCGGGTCCAATTGCGAATCTAAAGAATTCTCGAATCCCCTCGAACACACACATAAAGTTTCAAGAAAAGTCGTCCAGCCGTTTAGGATGAGTTCAGTGACATACACACGTACAGTAGAGTTATATATATAAAGATTTCTTCATTTACAATGTTGGCAATATTATAGGTATTTTATAACAAATTGATAACGTTCAAAGTAACCTATTATTATATTAACGCATTTAAAAATTAGCCGATTTAGCATTTTTCCAAAAGTATAATTTCTTTAAGCTTATGATTATGTCTGTTACGGATCATTAGACTTCGTACGTTCTAGAGGTCAAGACCTTTTCTAAGATAGACCGTTAAGACCGTTCATGGGCCTTTCGAAGCTGCGGGTTCTTGATTCTTGGTAATTACATAAAAGATCACACGTAGGCATAAGGTTAAGGCCTTAGATGCCAATGACTTTATTTGTAAAAATGCCGCGAATTCATTGATCAAAGTATTACTTTAGAAAATAAGTTGCAATTTCATGAATTTTAAAAACATGAAAACAATAAAGATATCTTTTTTTTTTGGGTGGCCTACGATCGGCGCACTCCTCGCACCACTCCGTCCGGGGCGACAGAGGAGCGTAAGCACGCACACCCGTAACCCACCCGTTACACCTCGCCTTCGTCATTGGACCGACCACCGGAGCAGCGTGAACTTGACGTCAGTGGCCGGCCCGACGGAATACCTCCTTAGGGGTACCCTCTCCTTGACCGATGTTCCCCCCTCGGGGAGAACGTCGGTCTTTCCTCATGCGGTCAGCCTCTCGGCGTAACGGACTAATTCCCCGGTCCAGTCACCCGCGGCCTCAGCTAGGGTGGCATCAGGCGCACGTAATCGCGCCTGCACCGCCCTAGTCGCCAGCGGCGGCTCGCGTCGCCGAGGACACGTTCCTCGCGCACGCGCTCCGCCGCCTCCTTCCGCGAGACTACTGCCTCGCAGAAGGTTGCGACCGCGTCCCAGTTCCTGACGCTGTCGAGCATCGCCCTGGCGATGGTCGGCAGCGTCAGGTCGGCACCCATGACTGCGACGAGTTCACGGCGCTGCACTGCCCAAGCGGCACAAATCTCTAGCATATGCTGCGCCGTATCCTCGTCGTAATCACAGTGATGGCAGGATGGTGTACTCTCCCTCTGGACGACTGTGTGCAGGTATTTGGCGAAGCACCCATGTCCCGTCAAAGCCTGCACCAGTGGAAAGGAGAGCACCCCGTGGCGCCGTTTTAACCATTGCATCAGCACCGGCCGGAAGGCCTCCACGATCCGCACACCAAACCGAGGCCTCTCTAGCCGGACTGCCCAATGGGCAATTACGTCTCGGCGGACGTCAACGCGCCAGGCGGTGAGCTACCTCAGCATCACCGCATCGCCCGCCGCTCGCACCCCCGACATCCGCCGATACAGGTCGGCGAGCATCTCCGCCTCCAGGTCCCACGGGGGAGTCCCGGCTAACAGGCACTCCGTCACCACCGTGCGGTACCCGCGTATGGCCCTGACCGCCATGGCTCTCTGTGGTCGCCACAGAAACGCCCTGAAAGATATCTTTAAATAATACTTTGTGTTGTATTTTAAATTTTAGAGAATTTTTTGTGGGTATTTTACATATATTAGTGGTAGGAACACGCTGTTTACAGTTTTCTGTCTGTAGCCGCGGGCCGGTCCGTCTGGGGTAGTACCACACTCTTGCAGAAGATCGGCGTCTGAGCATTGGCAATGTATTGTTGTGCTTCGTCCGGTGAGCGAGAGAGCCGGAAGCCCAACTGGGTGGGTTTGGCATTTGTATTGGTAGGCCGCGGTCGTGCTGTACCCTTGGTATTGCAAAGGTCCATGGGCGGCAGTAACACTTACCATCAGGTGCTTGCTCGTTTGCCACCAAAAGCAATAAAAAAAAAGATAATTGTGATTGTAGAAAAATATGACGATTACGGGACCAGATGTCCTGAAATCGCAGTTGTAGAATATCCTTATTAACGAAATATGTAGGATAAACTGCAGCGCCGACTTGATGTTCATCATTGTCTAGCGTGTCATATTTATTGTAAATCAGACGCCCAAGTAGACATCATCATCATCACCTCAGCTCATATATGTCCCACTGTTGGGCTCGAGCCTCCTCCATAATGGCTACGAAATTGAACTGCTGCACCACACTGGTCAAACGTATTGGCATAGAGTTTAGGTTACGAGTTTCCTTCTCCTGCATAGATGTTATATGCATTTTATATCCCTTAGTCCTCTCTTACGATCATCCACAGGTACGCGGGACCCAAGTGGACGTATTTATTTCAAATTTTAATAAACTATAAATAATCGTATTTAGGTTTTACATACATACATACATACATATCATCACGCCATATCCCTTGCAGGGTAAGCAGAGAGAACAGAGTGCCAGAGAACTCTATCCTTGCATACTTCACTCGCTTCTTCAACATTCATAATTCTCTTCATACACGCTCGCCGGTTTCGGAGACTCTTGACTCCACCTTCTTTCAGCACGTGACCAATCTGGTCTAGGTAGGTGAGTCTCGGTCTTCCCCGGTACCTACATCCTTCCACTTTTGCATTGTATATCTTCTTAGCCAGACGTTCGTTCGGCATTCTTTCCACATGTCCGAACCATCGGAGCATTCCCTTTCGCATCTTTACACCAATGCTCTCTTTCATACCTACTCGCTCTCTTACGTCGTCGTTGCGAATGCGGTCGGTCAGCCTAACTCCACAGATTTTCCGTAGAGATCGCATTTCGACCGTATTAATTTTGCTTTCATGCTCTTTTCTGCATACCCAACTCTCGCTTCCATATAGTAATGTTGGGACAAGTACAGCGTTATGTATTGCTACACGTGCCTTCTGGCTGAGGTGGTGGCTACCGAGAAGTTGTCCCAACGCTCCGTTCACTCTATTTCCCGCATTCACTCTTCTCTCTATATCAGTGGTGTACCTCCCATCTCGGCTAATTAGGTTTTATAAACAGTATTTTCATTAATTTAATTGCCTCTTTGATTATACATAGCTTTATACATTTAAAAAAATATTTGTACATAAAATACTCGTCAAAATAAAATATGAGAATAAAAATATAAGAATAAAAAAAATAATCTTCTTAAAGGTTTCGGGTATTTTCCGTTAAAGAAACCGTACAATGCCGTTAAAGATTAGGGAAATAAGCTACCTTCATTATTTCTTGCTTTATGAGTAAGACTTTCTACTTACACATCTAAAAAACTTTTGTATTTTTATTAAAGAATTCAAAGTTAAATTAGGACCGTTCGGCCGTATGATCTGACTGCTTTCAAATCTTTTAAAATGTTTTTATAAATTTGTCTAACGTATAAGTAGTTATACATCATTAGTTTAGCGAAAGCAAGTAGTATTAGATATTTGGGCATTACCATGGATAATCAATTACGATGGGACAAACATATATTTGGTCTGTGTACACGTTTGAGAAAGATGATTTATACACTCATTTGCAAAAAAAACGGGCACCTAAGCAATGAACCATTTCAAATGTTAATATTTCTTTGTTTGATAATTATAGGTAGTTTTATCCACACAATTTGGTAAATTAATAAGAAAATAATCGTTTTCATCAGTATTTCATAAAATTTAGATACAATTTATGGGAAATAATGCTAAACCTCGCTAGTAGTGTATATTCGCTAGTAGTGCATATGCTCATGAAGTAAAAATAAAAAAGTTTTTTTGTTTGTTTTTCTTTAATAAAGTAAAAGCAGATAAATGTTTAGTATCGAGTGTGACCCCCTCTAGCTAAAATCACAGCTTGAATTCGTCTGGGCATGCTAGCGAGTATATCCCGGATACTTGCTTGCGGAATACGTTCCCACTCCGCAGTAATCACATTCTTCAGCTCTCTGATGGTCTGCGGAGCCGGGTGTACTGATCTCACACGCCGTTTCAGAACGTCCCAGACATGCTCTATGGGATTGAGGTCGGGACTTCGAGCTGGCCAATCCAAACGACGAATGCCGACCTCTTGCACATACGCATTAACATCGCGGGATCGGTGGGCGCGAGCATTGTCGTCCATAAAAATCGAGTCTTCACCTAGAGCGGCCAATGCGGGTTGTGCATGAGAAATTAGAACTTCCGTTATGTATCGATGCCCAGTCAGTGAGCCGTTTTCAATGAAGACTAACTCTGTACGATCCATTGAATTTATTCCTGCCCAAAACATAACAGAGCCCCCACCATAAGGTGTGATTTCTTCGAAACATGCCTCTGCAAAGCGTTCTCCTTGTCTTCTTAGCACTCGCCGACGTTGATCTTCACCGAACAGAGATATCCTGGCTTCATCAGAGAACAAAACCCTATTCCAATCGTCTTGAGTCCATGATTCACAATTTCTAGCGAACCTAAGGCTGTGAACTCTGTGCTCACGGAGTAATTTGGGGCCGCGGGCCGGGCGGTGACTGCGTATATTGGCAGCGAGAAGCCTCCTCCTGACCGTCCATAGACTAATATGCACATTTCTTACTTCTTGGAGGTTGTTCTTAAGATCCACATACGAAGATGTGCGATTTCTCAATGCGCGACTCACAAGAAAACGATCATCCCGTGGTTGGGTACATGGTTTTCTTCCAGAACCAGGCCTTCTCTCGACGGAACCAGTCTCCTGATATCGCTGCCAGGTCCTTTGGACTGTCGAGCGACTAACATTTAGCCTCCTAGCCACGAAACATTGGCTGCAACCCTCTTCAAGCAGCTCGATAATTTTGGTAGCTTTTACCATTTTTGATACAGCCAAACAGCATTAAATAAAGCTTTGACAGTCAAGGATATGAAATTAATCGATAAAAATTGAATAAAAGTTATGAAAGTTGATGTTAACTTCTGGAACTTCGCGCCAAAAATGTAGGATAAAAAGGGGTTTTCTGTAAAAATGAACATCAAATGAAAAATTGAATTTAGAACGTACTTTTTTAAATACCACAGCATTTTTAAAACCGGCCAGTAACGTGTACAAACGATTGAAACCTTTTTGGTATTGTATCTTTTTAAATATGAATGAAAATCAAAACCGCCCGTTTTTTTTGCAAATGAGTTTATATTCAAACATTTACGGTCGATAGCATCTAAAAAATTATTATTACAAACATACAAGGCCCTATGTGAATGTATAGTGAACTACTGTGTCTGCTCATGGGGTGGTGCATCAAAAACAATATTAATAGAGCTTGAACGCGCACAGCGCGCCGTACTAAAAGTTCTTATGTATTTGCCGTACAGACACCCCACAAGTGATGTAGGTATACAAACGCACTAGTGTACTTACAATACGCCAGCTATATTTATATCAGATTTTACGTACATATCATGAGATCGCTGTCCCACAACTGCCGATACTGGCTAAACGACGTTTTAGATGCCCAGTGCCACGTGTTAAATCTAGTTTTGCGCAACGACACTACGACTATAGAGCGCCGCGAATATACAACCAACTATATTCTATTGGTATGAGGAACGCAAATAAATATAATTTTAAAAAACATATATATAAGCTAATCCGTAATCTAGACTATAACAGAACTGAATCGCTAATTGATAATAATTAATCATCATACGCAGACGCAACGACACGCACATGTACACTGACACACACATACATTACATGCACACTGACACACGCACACTGATACATACATGCAGGCACACACACACATACACAAACACAAACGCACACATATATACGCATATATATATTAACATAACTGGATACCTAACTAATACTGTATAACCTGCAAATGTAAAATGAATGTTTTGTGTAAACTGGGAAGACACTGTCTCTTGAGAGTTGAGACACAGGTTGTTTTTTACCTAATTCAAGAGACAGGGATTATATAAAAATGTATTCTGAAGTTATGAATAAATAAATTATTATTATTATAATATTAACGCGATACATAGCTAGTTAGCATACGTTATAATCATATTTTTTCTATTATTATCCCAATTATTTGGTGTCGATACAATATGTGCTCTTCTTTCATAGGACATATTGTGAAAGTTATTGGCAATAGTTTTCTGACCTGCTGCCTGCCTTTTTTTTTTTGGCGGCGGGCTACGGTACGTCAAACCCCACTATTCCGTCCGGGGCGACAGGAAAAGCGGCGCAAGACCCCGTAGACCCGCCCTACAATATACCTCTCGACGCCGTGCGGGTGGGTCACTGGTACGCGGTCTTTTTCTTCAGTGGCCCACCCGGCGGTCTACCCTCACGGGTATCCTCGCTGATGTCGACGCTCGGACAGTTTGCACCGTCGGGGCGTGACCTGCTGCCTGCCTGACGTCAACCCTCCTTGAGAATGTAATTGTTGACCAAACGGCATCAGATGAAGTTGGCCCAGGTCGTTATAAGGCTTTTAGTCATCTTTTACGACCTCCACGAATGTAGTAAGGGTTGGTATTATTCGTAGCCGCTACTACACAGCTCAGTCATTTATACATTATAATAAATTAAGAATATTTTTAACTTAATTACCGAAGAAACATTAGTGTATATTTTTTATTAATTTTTAAGTTAGGTGAACAATTCATATGACGCAGTAAAATTACAATGATCATCCCATCTTTTTCGTGAGGTAATAGAGTAAAAATTAAATTAACCACCTCCTTGACCCTTGGTTGTTATAAAAGGTGACTAAAGAATATAATATACAGATAACCGCTATGTTAGAGCAGGAAAACTGGCAATACAAGCCTTTAAGAACTGGTTTGACAATAGTACAATAGGGAAATCATTCCCTCTCTTTGTGGAGACTTTTTTATTGCTATAAGCAATAAAAAGTCTCCACAAAGAGAGGGAATGATTTCCCTATTGTACTATTGTCAAATTGTAGTATACAAGGGAGCAGACAGCACGCCTGATGGTAAGTGTCACTGCCGCCCATGGATCTTTGCAATACCAAGGGTATAGCTAGGCCGCCTACCAATACGAACCCCAAACCCACCCTAGTTGCACTTCCGGCTGTCTCACTCACCGAACGAAGCGCAATAGCACATTGCTAGACGTCGATCTTTTGCGAGAGTGTGTTACTACCCCGGACGGACCGGCCCGCGGCTGTAGACAGAGGACTGTCCACTGCGTGGTCCTACAAATATTGAAACTTGAGGCCAATATTGAAATGTATATGGGCTGAGATGATGAAATAACAATGATGTAAGCATATCATAATCTCATTATCTCATTTATGTTAAAATCACACATAATATGTAAAAATCATAGGGACTTGGTGCACCAAATGTCATTATCATCCAGACAAGAGATACAGTGCAAAAGCTACACAATAGTATCCAACATGCCGTGGTTGCCATCTCCAGACATACTAGATCCTGCACCTACTACACAGACACCCGTGAAGATGCCATCTGAAAACTCATGAGGAAGTCTATAGATCAGGACCCAAGTACTATACTGGAATACATTAAAAAGATGGCAATAAAACATAGAGACCAAACGGTAATAAAACAAGAGCTCGGATTGACATCACAATAAAGACCAACAATTCATACGTGAAGTATAAAAAGACATCATCACAAGTTCACAATAAACTAATAACGCATAATCTCTTTAAAATACATATAAACTATCATAAATGTATAATATCATAGCCACTTAAGGAAAAATTAAATTATATAACTTCAAATTCAACATAATGACTAAAATATACAACATAAAAAAGCACGGACAAAAGTCTGTGGATCAACAATTAATCTAATAAAAAAAATATATATAAAAATCTAATAAATTTCATAAATAGCTACAATCATCAACGGCGTATCAACATCCACTATTATAACTTGGATAATACTATAATCGCCGTAATCGTATTTGGTGTTACAAGTGCACCAGGTGACTGCTATTGTCTATTCAGCTGGTGATCATTCATTTGATTTTCATATTACCCCCAAAGTAAATGGTTGTAATACATTATCCTCTTAATTCATCATACTAAAGATAACTAAAGAAGTTTGGATTCACGAGTACAGAAAACTATTTTTCTAATTGCTACTACTACTTACTTTTTTTATTGCTTATGGTGGCAAACGAGAAAGCAGCACATCTAATGGTAAGTGTCACCGTCACCCATGGACTTTTGCAATACCAAGGGTATAGCTAGGCCACTGCCCACCAATACAAACCCCAAACCCACTTAGTTGGGCTGCCGGCTCTCTCACTCACCGAACGAAGCGCAATAGCACATTGCCATTACTCAGATGTTGATCTTCTGCGAGTGTGTGGTACTACCCCGGACGAACCTGCCCGAGGCTGTAGACGGAGGCCCACCGAAAACAAAAATCGGGTACCGGTGGTCCGCTCGCACGGCGAAGAGACAGGCGTTTTACGGTGGGTCTATGGGGTCACGCGCCGCCTTTCCGTCATCCCGGACCGATTTGGCGTGGCAAGACGCATTCATAGTCCACCAAAAAAAAAAAAAAGGCTGTAGACGGAGAACTGTCAACAGCGTGGTCTTACCACTACTACCACTTACTACTATAATTAAATAGTATTCTTTTTTATTATTGGTTACAAATTTAATTCTCTTATTATATTTGAAAACTTACGTCCCCCCCTCCAATATTAGTAATAAATGAATATACATAACATTTCTTTATGTAAGCAGTTGTAATGACGACGGCGATTGCGCTGGACTCTGCCATCATTGCTATACTATGCCAAATTTGTTATCAATTGAAGACACTACTCTACTCTTATTAGTCATAGCCCATAGGATTATATATTACATAGCCTTTCTCGACATAATGTTACAGTAAAATTTTCTGTAATCCCAGTGGTGGCTCTTGAGATTAGCTCGTTTAAACAAACAATCTCTTCAGCCTTGTAATAGTAAAATCCTTACTAATATTATAAATGCGAAAGTAACTCTGACTGTCTGTTGCTCTTTTACGTCAAAACTACTGAACCGATCTAAATGAAATTTGGTACACAGATGGTCTAGAGACTGACAAAGGACATAGGCTACTTTTTAATACAAAAAAAAGGTTTGTAAAGGGAGATGAAAAGTTGTAATGAAGTATCGTCATTATTTAAAGCCAGAAGCTTGAAACTTATTTTTAAGCTATTGATTAGATATAAATAAATATGACATCAAAATTTTATAAAAAAAATACCCTTTAAAAATAGGGTAAATTAATAATAGGGGATGAAAAACTTTAGAAAAGTAACCTTTTACGCGAGTGAAGCCGCGGGCAGAAGCTAGCATAGATATATATGTATATATACTATGTATATACAAGATTACTTGATAGCGTAATTGTACGAATGTTATAATTACAACAAAAGTAAATACACTGAATATTATACCTTATGTAACTACTCTATAAGATTCCGAATAAAACATTCAATAGAAAATGAAAGGTTGGAAGAAACATAGAAGTACAGAAGGCGGAGCGACGTCTTAAGATTAATGTCTAAAACTTTTGTCACATCTGTGTAAAATTTGTTCATACGTGAAGTTTCGTCAAACCTAAGCGAGTTCTCTACTTATGTAAGTTATTCATTGCTACAACGAAATATGCGAGTGATTAATATGATTTATCACAATTTTTGAAATATAAACTTTCAAATTCAGTATATATTTTGAATCATCGTGGGCTATTGGGTTCGAGTCTCCTACATAATGGAAGGAAAATTAACTTATTGTACCATCATCATTCTCCTACTCTTATCTCAAATACTTGGGGTCGATACAACATGTACTATTTTTTCATAGTACATATTGTAGAAGTTATTGGCAATAGTTTTATGACCGACCGCATGAAAAGTAGTTGTTAACCAAACGGCATCACATGGAGTTGGTCTAGGTTGTTATAATGCTTTTACTCGTCTTTTACGACATTTATGAGCAAAATAAGGGTTGTTAGTATTCGAAGCCGCTACCACACAGCTATTTATTCATAAAGTTTATTCATATTTTAATATTAACAACAAATGGCTTAACAATTTGAAATTTATTTATTATACAGCCATGAATCTTTTTTTTTTAATGATGGCATCAAAATACGCAAATTCGTAACCTTTGGTTAAGAGAGCACTCGAGGTCAAATGCTACACAGTCCTCGGTACTATCCGGATGGTGAGGTTTTTATATTTATAAGGAAAAACACGACATTTTTTCTTAAGTCAGACCCCAAACCTATAGATATTATTAATATAGAAAAATATTTATCATACACTAGCTTCTGCCTGCAGCTTCGCCCGCGTAAAAGGTTACTTGCCTAAAGATTTTATTGCCTATTTTTATTTTACCCCTTAAGAATATTTTTTTTACATATTTTAATGACATATTTATTTGTATCTAATCAATAGCCTAAAATGAGTTTTAAGCTTCTGACTTTAAAAATGACAATACTTCCTTACAACTTTTCATCCCCTTTTACAACCCTTTTTTTGCATTAAAAAGTAGCCTATATCGTTTGTCAGGCACTAGACCATCTGTGTACCAAATTTCATTTAGATCTGTATAGTATTTTTGGCGTGAAAGAGCGACAGACAGAGTTACTTTCGCATTTATAATAGTAGTAAGGATTACTAGAAATAAATTATATTTCTATTATAAATCTAACTAGCTTTTTATTTCTTTGAATTCAAGTTCGGATTCTAATAAGCCTTATTACATAACCAGTTTATTGGGAAATATGTTATCGCTATGATAATAGGACCAAAGCAGCGTCTGTAATTGTTAGCAAATTAGGCTCGATATAATACAGCCACTTTCAGCATCCCATACAGATACCGTTGTCTTGATTACTGCTGAGATAACAAAGTTGACATTGATGTTAATTTTTTTTTTATTGCTTATGGTGGCAAACGAGCTAGCATCACACCTGATGTTAAGTGTCACTGCCGCCCATAGACCTTTGCAATGCAAAGGGTATAGCTAGGCCGCTGTCTACCAGTATAAACCCCCCTAGATTTTTGTATTTGGGTGTTTTGTTTACTAGAGATGGTAAAAATGATGATAATGTTGAAAGAAGAGTAAATGCTGGTAAGAGAGTGAATGGGGCACTATACACCTTTATGAAAAGCAGAAACGTGTCCAAAAAGGCACGTTTAGCTGTACATAAGGGAGTATTAGTATCTACTCTCATGTATGGTAGTGAAAGTTGGATTTGGCAGGGAAGACATGAAAGTAGATTAAATGCTGTAGAGATGAGAGCTCTTGGTAGTATGTGTGATGTAAGTATGAAAGATAAAATTAGGAATAATGTTATAAGAGAGCGCTGTGGTGGGAATGAAGTAGTAGTGACAAAGATCAAAAAGAGTATGCTGAGGTGGTTTGGACATTTAGAAAGAATGAGTGACGAGAGGTTGACGAAGCAAATATATAAAGCAAGCGTGAATGGGACGAATACAAGGGGAAGACCACGTCATACTTTTCTGCACCAAGTTGGAGATGTGTTGACGAGAGGTCTTATTAAGAGTATGCGTAATCGTAGAGCATGCATGAAGACTATTATGAGTGTGAATGAAGCGATGGAAGTATGCCAGGATCGTGGTTTGTGGCAATTCGTAGTCTCTGCCTACCCCTCTGGGAAACAGGCGTGAGGCTATGTATGTAGTTGTGCTTTCGGCTCTCTTCACCGAACGAAGCGCAATAAAACATTGCCATTGCTCAGACGTCGATCTTCTGCGAGAATGTGGTACTACCCCGGACGGACCGGCCCGCGGCTGTAGACATAAAACTGTCAACAGTTGTCCTACCACTCCCAATTAGTTGAGATCGATGGAATATGTGCTTTGTTTTCATCGTACATATTGCAATAGTTTTATGACCGACCGCCTCTCTAATGTGAATCCTACCTGAGAGTGTAATTGTTGACTAAACAGCATCAGATGGAGTTGGTCTAGGTTGAGATAAACAAGAAGCGATGGTTATATATTACATTCTTAAATTAAAGAGCAAATAAATGAACTGTAGTATCCATTATCTTTAATTCTAATTAATTCAGTTCGACGCATGTTTTCAGAACTTCTAATAAAGATTCGACACGTGTTTCGGCTCTAAACGAGGCATCCTACGACGGTTCGGCTTCAAATTCAAAGTTCTGCGGAAAATTGCAAGTAGAAGTTCTGGAGGCAATGCTCATCACAGGAGTAAAATTTCCTTATATCCTATTCCACCTTGATCCCATGCCGTATTCCTTTCTTTCTTGAGGTGTACGGTATATTGATTAACCGTGGCAAAGTGGTGCGTCTTCCTTCCTCTCCTCCATTTTATAATAATAATGGATTTCTGCCATGTATCGCCTTATTCAATAAATTACATATATGTTATTATTACTTCCTCTCCTACGGTCTACTCACCCTCCGTCTTACAAATTTTCGATCAGGTCACGTGTCCTGACGCTAGTTTAACATAACACAAGAAGTTTTCACTCAAAAAATATTAAAATATATATAATAGTTATTTAAAAATGTATGATACCTTTTATACGTACATTAAAATACATTAATTTTATTATGCTCTCAGTATTCATTACTAATTAAACGTGCGAGTAACATTCTTATTAATCTATAAGTGGGAAATTTTGAATCTCTTACATTCGATAAGAACGGTTATAACGATTATTGATCGACGATACAACTATAGATCATGCAAGTACATTTAATCATGATTCATTATCCTACTCTCATTGGGATAAGAGCAGATTGGCACCTAGCGTGAGTTCTGGGTGAGATCGGCTCAACATGTACTTAACCTCTATAAACTTCTGTCATTACTGCAATCAATTCTTTTAACACATATCCTCACTTACAATATTTTCATCTTTTGTTAGGTATCCTGTTATTCTTACATCCATCCATAATCATACTGATAACCCTCTCATCACATGCTTTTTATCCCTCTTTATCACACAACCATACCAAGACAATCTCGCGTCCTAATCTTCTATCACTGGTTCCACTTTCAGGCTTAATGTACTTAAATCTATTTTATATATATGGTTCTCCGGTTATTATCCAGTATATGGTTCCCCGTGTGACGACGGGATAGAATACATGTGTCGCCACCCCTTGCTTGCCCATGGGAGTCGTAAAAATCGGCTGAGGGTTCACCAGGAGAGTGGGTAGCAGCTCTCTCCTGGGATACGTATAACACCACACTGCGATCGCCAACCCGCCTGCCAAGCGTGGCGATTATGGCTCTAAACCCCTTAATGAGTGACACAACTAAAAAAACGGCCCCCAGTCACGGCAGCTCCAATATCCTACGGGCTCATCGTGATAGCGGGTCTGGCAGCGATGGAGTAGGAGGTGCTAAGAATCCCCGGCAGCGATCCGGCTACTAATCAAAACGATCCTTGGCCCTGGTAACACACAACATTCGGACACTTAGGACCGACGAGAAGGTCATCGAGCTGGAAGAGGAATTGAGCAAAATCCGCTGGGACATTGTAGGATTATCAGAATGTGAGAAGAGAGGGCGAAGGCACGATAATCCTCCGGTCTGGAAACTTGCTCTTCTACCGGGAGGGAGATCACCCGTCCCAAGGCGGTATAGGTTTTATCGTTCGCAGGTCTCTCGTAGGCAACGTGGAGAGTGTGTCGACAAGGGTAGCATACCTTATACTCAGAATTACCAAACGGTATTCGTTGAAGGTCATACAGGTATACGCACTGACCTCAGCATACTCCGACGACGAGGTGGAGGCCTGTTACGAGGATATCTCGAAAGCCATACACGCGTCCAAAACCCACTTCACGGTGGTTATGGGAGACTTTAACGCGAAACTAGGCAAAGGGAGTGATGATGAGTTGAGAGTGGGGAAACATGGATATGGACAGAGAAACCAAAGGGGCCAGAAACTGGTTGAATTTCTGGAGAAGGAAAGCCTCTTTATGATGAATTCCTTCTTCAGAAAGCAGCCACAAAGGAAATGGACCTGGATTAGCCCCGATGGTTCAAGAAAAAACGAGATAGACTTCATCTTGTCGGACAAACGACATATATTTAATGATGTCTCAGTGATCAGCAGGATTAAAACTGGGAGCGATCACCGAATAGTACGAGGCACATTAAATATCCACACAAAAGTCGAACGGTCACGCTTGATGAAGTCTACCCTCCGACCTACACCTGTCCAATACCAGAACCTCGAAAACTTTCAACTCGAACTACACAATCGCTTCCAATGTCTAGACGAGTGCGAATCTCCGAACGATATGAACAACAGGTTCGTGAAAACTGTCCACGCAGTTGGGTCGAAGTTTTTCAAGGCTCATCGCGCCAATAGACCTAAAAAGCTATCTGACCAGACTCTCAGGCTCATGGAGCGGAGAAAAGAAATGACAGTACAGTCTTCAGCCGATTGGTTCGAATACAGGCAGCTAAATAGGCAGATCTCCAGGTATGTGCGTCACGATATTCGCCAATTTAATACGCTCCGTGTTAAAGAAGCGATAGAGCGGAACCGAGGCTCAAAAGTGAACACACAAGATCTGTCTATTGGGCAAAGCCAAATGACTAAGCTGAAGACCGATGATGGTACAGTCATTTCATCCCAAAGAGAGATCTTGGGAGAGGTCGAAAGGTTCTATGGAAAGTTATATAAATCATCCCGAAATCCTGTTGTCGGCTTGGTCCAAGATCCTAGATCCAAGCTAACTCGGCACTATACCGAAGAAATCCCGGACATTAGCTTGTGCGAGATCAGAATGGCTCTCGAACAACTTAGAAACGGTAAGGCACCGGGAGATGACGGAATTACGGCAGAGCTCCTGAAGGCAGGCGGCAAGCCGGTCTTAAAAGCCCTTCCGAAGCTATTTAATTCCGTTATCCTCGGGGCGAAGTTCCAGAGTCGTGGACCAGAAGTGTGGTGGTGCTGTTCTTCAAGAAGGGCGACAAAGCTCTTTAAAATAACTACAGACCCATCTCACTCTTGAGCCACGTCTACAAGTTGTTTTCGAGGGTCATTACCAATCGACTCACATGCAAGCTCGATGACTTCCAGCCGCCCAAACAAGCTGGCTTCCGAAAAGGCACCATAGACCATATCCTCACGCTTCGGCAGATTATCCAGAAGACCGAGGCGTACAATCGGCCTCTGTGTATAGCGTTTGTGGACTATGAGAAAGCCTTTGATTCAGTCGAAACTTGGGTGGTGCTGCAGTCCCTTCAGCGGTGCCAAATCGACCATCGTTATATCGAAGTGCTGAAGTGTTTGTACAGGAATGCCACAATGTCAATCCGTATCCGGGATAAGAGTACGAAACCGATCCAGTTGCAGAAAGGCGTGAGACAGGGAGATGTCATCTCTCCGAAACTGTTCACCACTGCACTGGAAGATGTCTTCAAGCTCTTAGACTGGACCGGACTCGGTATTAACATTAACGGCGAATACATCACTCACCTTCGAGCTGTGTGGTAGCGGCTACGAATACTACCAACCCTTACTTTGTTCGTGGATGTCGTAAAAAACGACTAAGAGCTCCATATTGACATGGGCCAACACCACCTGATGCCGTTTGGTCAACAATTACATTCCCAATGAGGGTTGACGTCAGGCAGGCGGCCGGTCATAAAGTACATATTGCGTCGACCCCAAGTAATTGGGATAAGATTAGGAGAATGATGACATCACTCACCTTCGATTTGCAGACGATATCGTCGTTATGGCAGAATCCATGGAGGACCTTGGCACTATGCTCAACGATCTCAGCAGGGTATCCCAAATGGTGGGGTTACGAATGAACATGGACAAGACGAAAGTCATGTCAAATGCCCATGTCATTCCTGTACCGGTCCTAGTTGGCAATGCGATTCTCGAAATTGTCGATCATTATGTTTACCTTGGACAAACAGTTCAGGTAGGTAGATCCAATTTCGAGAAAGAGGTCAGGCGACGAATCCAACTCGGCTGGGCAGCATTCGGGAAACTTAGGAGGATCTTCTCGTCCAACATACCTCAGTGTCTGAAAACATAGGTCTACGACCAGTGTGTGTTACCAGTGATGACTTACGGCACGGAAACGTGGTCGCTAAATGTAGGCCTCATAACCAAGCTCAAAGTCGCTTAGCGTGCTATGGAGCGAGCTATGCTCGGGATTTCTCTGCGTGATAGAATCCGCAATACGGAAATCCGCAGAAGAACGGGTGTAACCGACATAGCACGAAGAATTAGCACGCCCAAGTGGCAATGGGCAGACCACATCGCTCGAAGAACCGACAACCGCTGGGTGAAAAAGGTTCTAGAGTGGCGACCACGTACCGGACGACGCAGTGTAGGACGCCCCCCACTAGGTGGACAGACGACCTGGTGAAAGTTGCTGGGCATCGATGGATGCAGACGGCACAGGACCGCACTCTGTGGCGTACCATTAGGGAGGCCTACGTCCAGCAGTGGACGGCGGTGGCCTGAAATGATGATGATGATGATATGGTATATTATCTAATCTTGTTACTCCACCCATCCTCGTGTCTCTAAATATACACCGTGACATTTATATCGTCTTACAAAAGAAGTGCCATAGAAGTATCTGACCTAAGAAACATATCTAATATATTTAATTGTTCAGTAGTGATAGTGATAAAAAAATAACAAAATAAAATAAATTAAAGTTAATATTTTGTAATAATCTGTATATAATGTTTACATTTTAAACAAAAGAAATCATACGGCATTCCGCATAATAATGATTGGCTAACGTAATAACGTTAGCCAATCATAGCTATGAAGTCCACTAGGACTACTATCCCAAAACGTACCTACGCCACATGAGTAAATAATTTATTTACTCATGTGCCTACGCTACGCTAGGTCCGTTAGGATGTCCCGATCAGCTGTAAGGTGAATGATCGGTGCGGGCAGCGCTGTAAACCGGGCGTAGTGCCTACACAGTATGTAAGTTATGTCGAACGGCTACCACTCGCTACCTGCTGTTCTCTTACTATTTTAATTAGTAATTATTTATAATACTTTTTAGTAAAAAATATTCTAGTAAATATTTTTTTAACCTTTTAATTGTACGAATGAATAGTAGATACTGGATATGTTAACTGAACTGCTTTTGTAAGATGACATAAATGTCACCGTGTATATATGCATATATTTAAATGAAATAATGAATTTAAGAATACCCCTAATATGTACACACATATTGCACTTGCACACGCAAGTAAGTGTTTAAGTGACGTTTGGAACGTATTTATTTGTTGAATCATCAATTGATTGTTTTATCGGCTTTCTAAGAAGCTTGATATAACTTTTAATGACAGACGGTTATCGTGGAATCGGAAGAAAAATGGACTGTCTTTTTTATTATTGTAAGAAATTGGATGGGCTAATAGAAAAAGATTCAAGTCATTGACAGACTCAAATTAATGATTACGTCATTATAATTGTATCTGTAATAGATTATTTTTGCTTTGTGTTTGTTTAATAATTATTATATTAGCTCTTGTAGTATTGGTAAAACATACAAAACAGTTGACTGTAAGAGATCTATTTTGTTAATTTATAAAAATGGATTCAATAAGAAAATATTGATAATTATGCTAATGTTATTACAATTTATTTCTATTATTTAATTATTATAAATAAAATATATTTTGTTTCATTTTATAGAAATATTAATTAAACACATATAACAATGAAAACAAAACATATTTGTTTTCAATACAAACATATTTTGTCAATGAATATTTTTTAATTTTTTTTTTTTTTTTTAATTGGTTAACTGGTACAATATCGTTAATGCTATGCTGTTATTTCTGTAATTATCGACAAATTATTGTAAGATCTTATAGGATTGTAACTTATCATCGTTGTCGAAAAAAATGCCATATTGCAAATAGTTCTACGGATGATATTAAATTAAATAGTAACGTATTGTTACTTATATATTGTTAATTTTATATTTCTTTGAAATTAGGTAGTACAATAATTTGCTACCTGATTGGTTTATAAACAGCTGCTTCAACAAAATATTCTTTTGAGTGGGATTGTCATCAGATTTGTGCAGTTTAAAATGATAACGAAATTTTTAAATCTGATGTTATCATACATGACAGTACCTGGTTCCCTTGCCAAATATCATAGTAAACAGGACCATAATATATACTCATTGTGGAACATGATTTTCAAATATCCTCAAAAATATTATCGCTCAGTTTATTTACATTATGATTACTTTCACCAATAAATAAAATAATTTTATACAAAAAAGAACAATTTCAAATTCCTATTTGATTTTGAAAGTTTATACATTCAAATTGTAAGATCCAGCAACATTAAAATTATAATAGGAATATCTTTAAGGCATTTTATTTCTTACAAAAACAGAAGCATATACATTATTTTATAAAGAAAGAAATTATGCTTAATATTCATCATCATCATCATATATGTCCCACTGTTGGGCTCAGGCCTCCTCCATAATGCGAGGGAAATTAACCTACTATACCGCGCTAGTCAGACGTGTTGGTATAAGGTTTTGTTTCGAGTTTTCGTTTTCTTGTATAGATGTTCGGTATATGCGTTGTATATCAGTTAGTCGTCTCTTACGATCACCCACGTGTAAAATATGTGTCTCTTACGATCACCCACGTGTCTTACGATCACCCACGTGTAAAATATGTGTCTCTTACGATCACCCACGTGTCTTACGATCACCCACGTGTAAAATATGTGTCTCTAACGATCACCCACGTGTCTTACGATCACCCACGTGTAATGTGTTGAAATGTATTCTTACTCCGTCACCACACGGATAACTTATATATACGATGCTTAACATTATTAAAAAAATATATACCAACAGGTAATTTGAAAACCTACTTATTAATATTATTATTAAATATATTTAAAGAAATCAACCGCACATATCTTCGTCCATATTACCAAACATATGAGCGTGAAATATAAGTCACTATTGTGTCATAATATATCACGGTGGAGAAGCCTATTTACGTTAGTGGACAAACGACCTGCGATGTAGACTTAAATAATGTTATCCTAGACGTCCCTTGTCATATTTGACAGTGATGAATCGTTTGATAACATAAGTAGATGTACTAAAATATATCATTATGGATTCTTAGAAAAATATCTTTATATATATAAGTTGCAGGTATATATTCCAGAACTAATATGTGATTGAAATACTAATAAATTAGTTGATTTTAATGAAAAAAATGTTTGTTTCAGATCCCATAGATTAACAAATTGAATCTAGAAGTTGTGGCAATTGAGTTACATGAATATTGTTTGTTACTGTTTGCGAGTTATGACGTTTTGTCGATTGGATGAGGAGGTTTTGATCATAGAGCCCAAATTTCTACCTATCAATGGTAATGTTATGCTGTGTGGTAGCGGCTACGAATACTTCCAACCCTTACATTTCTCATGGATGGCTTAAAAGGCGACTAAGAGCCTTATAATGACCTGGGCCAACTAACTTCATCTGATGCCGTTTGGTCAACAATTACATTCCCAAGGAGAGTTAACATCTAGCAGGCGGCCGGTCATAAAACAATTGCCAATAACTTTTACAATATGTATTATGAAAGAAGAGTAAATATTGTATCGACCACAAGTAATTGGGATAAGAGTAGGAGAATGAATGATTTCATAATCTTCATATTGTTTAAGAAACCTCGATTCTTGAAATCAAAAATAAAATGATTTTGTTATCAATTCATACTTTGTGGGCATAAAGATTAATTAAGATTGTACCTTTATTTCCTTAGAATATTTATAGTTACTAAAATATGTCGGAAATACTAAATAATAATAATAATACGGACATAAATCTTTTACTACGACAAGTAGTAGGTACGATGTATTTAATCATCGTGTAAATATTAACTTTCATGTAATTGATGTTGATTTACGAAAACTTTATGGGACCAGATGCGTCGCTATATAATATTCTAAATGGATATGATATAATGGATATCACTAACAATTATTGTTATGTTACAACTGAAAAGAATTAGATTAATTAATGGTTCGGACATATGGAAAGAATGCCGAACGAACGTCTGGTTAAGAAGATATACAATGTGAAAGTGAAAGGATGTAGTTACCGGGGGAGACCGAGACTCACCTACCTAGACCAGATTGGTCACGTACTGAAGGAAGGTGGAGTCAAGAGTCTCCGAAAACGGTGAGCGTGTATAAAGAGAATTATGAATGTTGAGGAAGCGAGTGAAGTATGCAGAGATAGAGTTCTCTGGCACTCTGTTCTCTCTGCCTACCCTGCAAGGGATATGGCGTGATGTTATGTATGTATGTTTATCCGTGGGGTGACGGAGTAAGAATACAATTCACCACCCCCTATCTTACCCGTGGGTGATCGTAAGAGACGACTAAGAGATAGAATACGCATATAACACCTATGCAAGAGAAGGAAAACTTGAAACAAAATTCTATACCAACACGTCTGACCAGCGTGGTATAGTAGGTTAACTTCCCTCTCATTAAGGAGGAGGCCCGAGCCCAACAGTGGAATATATATGAGCTGTGATGATGATGATGATATATTTTAATATATCTATATCAATTCGTGTGATAATAGATAGAGAACATAATTCACCGTCTCTCCTTTCTTTGAGTACCTATCGTAAAAGATGACTAAGGGATATGGTATAAAAAGCATATGCAAGTGAAGGAATACTTAAAATAAATTTCTATAACAACACGTCTAATCACCGTAGTATAAATAGGTAAATTTGCCCTACCATTGTAGAGGAAACTCGAGCCAAGCAGAGGACGTATATCAGCTGAAATTATGAAATATTTTTAATGAGCTCTATAAAAAGCATAATAGAAAGTTTAAATGATTTGTGGATAAGATTATATAGATATTTAGAAGGTGAGATAATATCTGATAGAAGTAATTAGAAGAAATTATAACTTAATACTTTAATCTTAAATAATTCCCAAGGAGAGTTGACGCCTGACAGGCGGCCGGTCATTAAACTATTGCCAATAACTTTTACAATATGTACTATGAAAGAAGAGTACAATCTGTATCGACCCCAAGCAATTGGGATAAGAGTAGGATGAATGATGATAATGACTTAAATTTTAAACAATGAGGATAAATATAAACGATGATAGACGAGTTTGCCATCTATCTATTCATCATTCTCTCCTTGTTCTTTGTTGGACTTTTCCATGAAAAGTGAATAATGCTCTTTTTTAGTCAACTGGTTATAGTATAGTTACACCCCGCCCAATTCTTCCATACCTTTGGAAGGGACACGCTACGTTATGACCTGCCTTACTCGTATTTCTCTACCCCATGTGGGCGATTGAATCGGTTGGTTCGGGTTAACTTTTCATGTACCTTTTCTAGCCACGCGGTGAGCTTTACAATGGGTGGCAGACTAATCCCCGGCCCAAAGACTTGCATGAATAAGTCATTGCATTTGATACTCATATGACATGATTACAGTTGATATTACAAGTTTACCAGGATGATGTTGTTGCTCACTTTCTTAGTATTCTTTTGCCCGATTTTTGCATGACTATCACTGGAAAGTAAGGCTTACTATTGTATTTTTAAACTTATCACCATATTTAAACATATTACTCTATTCCCACTTTCTATATTCTTAATCTTGAGTCAATATAAAAGTTATTTTAATTTTTACTGTGTTTCGATATAATTACTGCACAGATGACTAAGTTGGGTGGTTAAGATACCGACCTTCCGTGCCAGTGCCGTGGGTTCGATTCCCACGCAGGCCATTACTTTGTGTGATCCACAAAGTGTTTTTCTGAGTCTGGGTGTAATTTGTCTGCGTTAATTGCATGTTTGTAAAGTCCCCCGCAATACAAGGTTTATTTCCTTAGTGCAGGGTGTAGTCCTTAAAAAAAAAAAAAAATTCTTGACGTGAAGGTTTCTAAGATAATTTACAATTAACCGTATTTTGCTATGTATTTAGATTTAAAATTTCGAGGAATTAACAAAGCACCCGAGTCTTGTATACACTTGTTATAGATTTAGACATCGTGGTAGGTCCAAAAATTTTCTTGTCAGATAGTGTAATATTTACCCCAAGGCAGGATCATAAATACATTAAATTAGAAAAGCAGAATTGTAATATAAGGCCTTATGATTGTATTTAAACAATAATCGACTTATGAATCATCATCATTATGATTCTCCTGCTCTGTTACTGCTGAAATATATATATATATTATTATATATATATATATATATATATATATATATATATATATATATATATATAATAATATATATATATATATATATATTATATATATATATATATATATATATGTATATATATATATATATATATATATATGTATAGGTATATTATACTATACATACTGCAAAAGTTATTGGCATCAAATGGAAATGGCTTAGATTAATATAAAGTCTCTTAACCGTCTTTTACGACATCCAAAAACAAATTAAGGTTTGGTAGTATTCGTAGCCGCTCCGCACAGGACTTATATTTGTATATATCAAATAAAATTAAATCTATTAAATTCAGCAATATATTTTAAATACCATACATTTATATGAAACACACTCAAAGCAACGTAAAAGTTAATTTTAAATTACTTATACGTATAAAGGCAATATCACTGGAATTGGCCTTTGACATCGTTATAACTGCAAAAATATTTGCGACAAATATTTTTTCTCAAAGTTACGGCAATTTAACCGTTAATAGTTTGGTATTTTCGGATGTATTCATGCAATAATAGTCCTTTTGATACTAAAATATAAAGGCGGCGATTACATGAATACAACCGGAGACTTTGTTCTAGAAATTATATAGCTTTTTCCTCTGAGTCCGTTATTGTTCTCGAGTTTATTTGTTGCTATCAGTGCATAAAATTTCACAATGGCCAGTTTTGGTGTTGAATCACAAAAGACTAAGATAAAGAATATAAATAATAAAGTAAAGGAATATTCTTATTTATTAATATATTTATATTACAAATAAGTTGTTATTTTCTTTCTATATTCTTATAATTGTCTATATTATATCATCTCACCATCATCAACATCATCACTCCTGAACTCGAGACTCCTCTACACTAGGAGGGAAATTAAACCTACTATACCACGCTGGTCAAACGTGTTGGTATAGGGTTTTATTTCGAGTCTTCCTTCTCTTGCGTAGATGTTGTATATATATTTTATCCCTTGGTCGTCTTTTATGATCATTTACGGGTAAGATATGAGGTGGTGAATTGTATCCTTACTTTGTCACCACAAGGAATAGTACATTACTGCAGCGGCCAGCTAAATAGGCATTAATGGACGAACGTGTAAATGTGGGCCGAGGCATACCCGAGGCACACATACGTAAGTCCATCAATTCCTAGTTGTGGCCAAGACTTCTTTTATAGTGCTTTTCTTAAATAATGTGCGGAAATTAAAACTAAGTAGTAGTAAGTAGAACTGTATACATGACGAACAACGAACAACATTATTCACGTGCTAAAGGGTTCATTTGTTTATTTTTCATTATCAAACATGTTTATTTTTCAAGTCAGTTCGAAATTTAAATAAAACTCTGATCAGTTGCCTATTTAGTTATCATGTATTGAACTAACAAATCGTCCCATTTTTAAAATACATGTTAGATATGAATTTACATAATATATATATTTATTTGGACACTAAAACACGACAGATATGGATTTTCCATACATTTTTTGCCAGCCACTGCTCGCGTGTATTTGGTCAGTACAGCAATTTTGATTTATCTCGAAGAAGGTTGTCAAAATAATGCCCAAATTTCAATGCATATTTGAGAAAAATACATATAATTATATTAGATTTTTACGTGATGGCGAAGAGTTCTTTCTTTCCAACTGGTGCAATATTATCAGTACATAGCTGTCTTGGATGGTATCTGTACACAGTTGGAAGAGAGAGACGCAACTATGCTATCACCATTATGATTACAGGGAGAATACAGTGCAGTACACGATCGAGGTCCGCATAGATTGCATGCAGTTACTCCCTCTCATTCTCACCACTATAATTCCTGGAAACCAGACTCCACAATGGTTTCTACTTATATAAATAATGCAAAAGCTTTTAATTATCTTGAAACCCACAATAAAATTAAGAGTTAGAATAATTGTACTACCTTTCTATGCAAATCAGGAGACAAGCAGCAAAATCGACTAATGAACTAATAAAAAAGAGAATGCATAATCATGATAAGCATATTTCCGTGTCAACACAATTCCGTGTGGTCACGGAGTAAGGATACAATACACCACCTCCATCTTACCTGTGGATGATCGTAAGAGACCACTAAGGGACATAAAATTCATATAACATACATATATGCAAGAGTATACCAAAATGTCTGACCAGCGTGGTATAGTAGATCAATTTCCCTCCCATTGTGGAGGAGGCTCGAGCCCAACAGTGGGACATATATGAACTGAGTTGATGATGATAAGCGTATTAATACAGCAACAATTATGTGAGAGGGTTTATATGTGAACCTATTTTCATTCGAGCTATTAATTGCAATAGTATGACAGAAAAATCTAAACACATGGTAATTTTTCAACTTGTTACCCGGTTCGTTTAATATATTAAGAATAGTGGCCTAGAGAGTAGTCAAGTCTACAGACATGCGTTTTGCAAGCTGTTCAATAAAAGGTCACGCTCGTTACGTCAGAGACTGCACTTCTACCGAATTTTGTGAGCTATTTATTCATGATCCTTGTTAGACGTGAAAAATTAACATAATGGTGAAGTTTTTTAGTTTAAAATTAGGTATATAATTTATTTTTAAAATTACCATTGGAGAAATTGGACTACCAAGTCATCAATATTCAGCTTTTTATATTTTTTATATATTGTGATGGCCCTTCATGCTGTGTGGTAGCGGCTACGAATACTACCAACCCTTACTTTGCTCGTGGATGTCGTAAAAGACGTCTAAGAGCCTTATATAACGACCTGGGCCAACTCCATCTGATGCCGTTTGGTCAACAATTATATTCCCAAGGAAGGTTGACGTCTGGCAGGCGGCCGGTCATAAAACTATTGCCAATAACTTTTACAATATGTACTATGAAAGAAGAGTTCATATTGTATCGACCCCAAGTGATTGGGATAAGAGTAGGAGAATGATGATGTGATGGCCCTTCGTTAACAAATACTGCGTTGCCTGCCATTCAAGAAGTCAGGTGCTCTTTGCAAAAACAATAATATTGATATACGAACAAGGATATAAAAATATTTTAATATTGTTCCAACAAGCTTTCATTGGATACGGTGCTTAATTAATTTTATTCATCATTTAAAGAAAATCTTATTCATGTGGTGACGGAATAAGAATACAATTCACCACCCCCTATCTTGCCTGTGGGTGATCGTAAAAGACGACTAAGAGATGTGAAATGCATATAACATATAGATGTTATATGCATTTCATATCCCTTAGTCGCATATCCTTAGTCCCTTAGTGAACATAACATATAGATGTTATATGCATTTCATATCAATTCCATAGGCAAAAGAGAAAAAACTCGGAACAAAACCCTATACCAGCACGTCTGACCAGCGTGGTATAGTAGGTCAATTTTACTCCCATTATGGAGGAGGCTCGAGCCCCACAGTGGCACGTATATGAGTTGAGATGATGATTTAAAGAAGATAGTAAATAATTAAACTTTGAATTGAATTGATACTATAAAAATTCATTTGCGAACGGAAAATGGGAATTTAATATTTCTTGATAGAGAGAAAATAACTGTCCCTCTTAAATAGATATAGGGCTGTAAATTGTCTACTACGTATAACTGCCGCACTAATCTCATTGGTAAAACGAATGAAACAATGTTCTAATTGTTTTTTTTTTCGTTAGAAAATTAGGTCTACTAAGTCAAATGTTAGAAATCAGCAAAGAAAATCAGTAAACCAATACTTAACAATAGATTAAGTACTTCTTGCCTTTATTAATAACACTGGCACACAAAAAAACAAAGTGGTCTGTACATTGGGTGCCACCTATCTACGTGCATGTTTTTTGACCTGCGGAATACGAATTTCAAGTCAGTTTTAGCCACAACCCTCCAGTTTCGAGTAAATTGCAAAATACCGCGAAAAATAGCAAAAATTGGATGTTTTGGTAAAAAAAAAATTTGGAGAACTAAGACAAGCTCAATTTTCATGTATTTTGATCTCGTGAATACTAATTTTAAGGGTGCTTAGGTCATAAGCTGTTTGAAATCAGAAAATTGTAAAAAAAAAACCCTTAAAAATGACAAAAATTGCAATTATTTTGATAAAAAAATCTTTTAGTCTTGGATCCAGAAGAATTTTCTTGTAATTCGATCTCCGTAATCTGAATCTGGACACTAAAATGAGATGTACCGAAAGAAGAGAATAAACAAGAAGAAAGAGAAATCCACTCTGTAGATCATTTGACAATAAACGAGTTCGATATCACCGAAAAACAGTTTAACATTCGAGAAAATCATTCTCTTTAATCAGCTGATTATACATCATTTTTTTATAATATTTTAAATATCGACGGCGGAAAGCGAAAACGTCGTAGTCCACAAAGTATGAAAAAAAATTTTATTGCACTGTTCGAATCAGGAAAAAAACCTGATTCAAATGGTCTGAGTTACATAATTCTAAGATGAATAGTTATGAAATTAACATTTAAAAAAAACGGGTTTAAATTTAAATGCCTGCATTCAAAAACGCTGTACGTTACAGAAGAAAGTAGTAATAACTTGTAATATGTCGATTACAGGAATTCGCTTTCCGTAAAAAAAGATGTTTGCTCATTAACGACGTTTTAGCGGGTAGTGGTACAAGGAATCGATTCTATTACTACCCTTGGGAAGGTTTCTGTACAATCCACTCTGGAATTTATGATATTTAGATTATCTTATTTAAAGTAAGTACACAGCTATAAACCATTTTAATAGTGATGCAGATTTAAACTTCATCGATTTACCGCCATTAAACGCTCTATTTGCTGCTCAGCTTGCTATATTCTTATTTTTGTTGTAATGTATAATAAGATGGCAATCTTTTCGTAAAGAGGTACTTATTTTCGTAAATCATTTCAATAAATACTACGTATTTATGGGAGCAAGAACTTCTTGCTTGTATTACTGGTAGTACGAGTACGATGTTGTCAGTGTATTATGATAATAAAAAAATTACTATTAATATTTTTATGACACATTTTTTATTGCCTATGGTAGCAAACAAGCAAGCAGCACATCTGATGGTAAGTGATTCTGCTGCACATGAACCTTAGTAACACCAGGGGTACAGCCAGGCCGTTGTCTATCTTGATGAAAATGCTCTTAAACTTCAATTGAAGAATGACATGCCATAACGCTCTGGAAACACGGCAGCACGTAGTTTATTCCAGATCTTGCACGTACGTGGGAGAAATGATCTCTGAAAACGTACAGTCTAGGAACTAGGTAAGTTCAGGTGAAATGAGTGAATCCTGCTACGGTGACGAGTGATACGGTGGTAAAATGGTGACGATGGTACCAGATCAAACATTTCTTTAGAGCACTCACCGTAAAAGAGCTGGTAGAGTACAAAGAGAGACCCAAAGTCTCTCCGCCGCTCCCATAAACTCCAATCTGTCCGTGAGATTGGGATCACCGACGATTCGAACAGCACGCCTTTGCGGGGAGTCAAGTGGGTCTAGCTGATATTTAGACTCGCCAGCCCAGAGATGAGAGCAGTAAACCACGTGAGGACGAACTAGTGCTTTGTATAGCACAAGACGTTGTCTCGGCGACCGCCTAGCTCTGTTTAGCATGTCTAACTTTTTGCTTACCAATTTGGCTTTGCCCTCCAAATGACTACCAACTTGGCCTTTGCTCTATAGTTCGACGTCGAGAATCCCAATACTCTCGGAAATTTAGAGAGTTACTCCTTGGAACTAAGCCGCCATGATAAACGGTTCCTTCTTCGCAGTCAAAGCGCAAACTTGTGTCTTAGTGGTGTTGAACTGGACTAAGTTCCGTGCACCCCGTTCTGAGGCTCGCCCCAAAGAGCGCTCATTTTCAGACACAAATTGAGCCCGTTTTTCCTGTAACATACTTCGAGGAACATTCTGATGCTCGGTGTATCGTTCGTCACCCGTGTTGTCATCCGCATAGCAACATATACTCTCTATAGAGAGCAAGTCATTGATATTCAGGATAGATAACGTCGAGGAGCATCGAGCCCTATGGTACACCAGCATCATCATGGTCGGAGCAGGAGCTGTCGACGACTACTTTTATGCTCTGACTATCCAGAAAGTTGGTCGTTCAATTACAAAGTCCTTCAGGGATACTATATGATGGTAGCTTCGATAGAAGGGCCCTATGCCAGACCCTGTCGAACGTTTTTGCGATATCTAGGCTGAACGCTAGTGCCTCACACTTGCCCCCAAGGCCTATGGCCAACGATGTATGATGTATACATAAAGATCGCCAGCTGATCGAACATGACAAGAACAATGCAATGGTCAGATGAACAAGCAATGGTCAGATGACCCAAGAGGGGCTTCAACCACTACCTGTTGTCCGTGCTGGTGTGTAGTCAGCAGAAGATATGACATCTGTTATGGTTAAAGACAAAGTAATTAAGTAAATTACTTATTCATATATTTTAAACTTTAAATTTTTTTAGCTTATTATGTTTTTACATTCGTAATATATTTTGTAGTGTATTATTTATTGAACTCTACGTTTTAATATTCTGTCAAATTTAAATCGCTTTACGTGTAATACATTTTTTCTTACCCCAAATAAGCAATTATTATAGTTTACACCTATTCTAAGATATTAGTTTCAACATACAGTTGGGCAGCCTTTGTTCAAATAATGTTGCTCACGTCGTTTTCGTTTTCCTTAAAAAAATTCATTTGACCCCGCTCCATACAACTTATCAGTGCAATTACAGGGTTTTAACATTCTGTAAAAATAGTTCAAAATGTCGTAGTCAACAAAATTTTGATAAATAATTGTTAGAATGAGATTTGAGAGTAATAATTATATTTAGAAAAAAATAGTAGTATCCAAAAATCTTGGGTCTACGTTAAAAATACCCTAGTTATGATTTTTTGAAAAAAAGTGAAACAGTTTTTTGGCTCTGGTGAACATTTTCGTTTTTGTGGACTACTACGTTTTCGCTTTCCGCCGTCGATATACATCTTCAGATTTTAGACTTGTATTTTATGTTAAAAAAGTACAAAAAACGTATTAAATAGAGCTTACAAGATTTTTTTTTAAAATTTTATCAGTAGCAAAAATTTGATATTTAATCGGTTTTTGTGATTTCTTTGGTGTTTGAGAGGAATCTGGAACTATTCCAGATTCAGTTTACGGAGATCGAATTACAAGAAAGTTCTTCTCAATCCAAGACTAAAAGATTTTTTTTATCAAAATAATTGCAATTTTTGTCATTTTCAAGGCTTTTTTTTACAATTTTCTCGGATTTCAAACAGCTTAGGTCATACCTAAGCACTCTTAAAATTAGTATTCACGAGATCAAAATACATGAAAATTGAGCTTGTTTTAGATCTCCAAATTTTCTTTTTACCTAAACATCCAATTTTGGCTATTTTTCACGGTTTTTCGCAATTTACTCGAAACTGGAGGGTTGGGGCTAAAACTGACTTGAAATTCGTATTCCGCAGGTCAAAAAACATGCCCGTAGATAGGTAGCACCCAATGTACAGACCACTTTGTTTTTTTGGTGTGCCGGTGTAATTAAGACTAAAAATCTGGCTATAGTCTTAGAGTGCTAACAACAGGAAACAAGTACGTCATACTTTATAAGAAGATAGTCAAAGTAAATCTCATAGTGGTAGAACTACACTGTTAACAGCTTTCTGTCCACAGCTGCGGGCTGGTCCGTCCGGGTTAGTACCACACTCTCGCAGAAGATCGACGTCTGAGTAATGGCAATGTGCTGTTGCGCTTCGTTCGGTAAGCGAGAGAGCCGGAAGCCCAACTGGGTGGGTTTAGGGTTTATATTGGTAGGCAACCTAGCTATACTGGTATAGCAAAAGTCCATGGGCGGCAGCAACATTTACCATCAGACGTGCTGCTTGCTCGTTTGCCACCAAAAGCAATAGAAAAAAGAAATCTAAACATTAAAAGTATTTCGAATCTCTGCCATAATTATTTTCATATCATTTTATTCATAAATTCAAAAGGTTAACGTTACCAATTCACTACGCACGAATAACATTAGTTAACAAGTTAAACATGAAGTTATTATATGAACTTAGTACAGCGCTTCGTACCACTACGTCGAAGTTAGGATATACTTGGACAGAGCTACGTTACCGCATCAGGTAACTTTAGCATCAGAACTATATACTTCTACAAGTATATGTATACGGACGATATTTTTCTACAAGTATATGTTACTTTACCACTGTGCCTAAAAAAAACGTAGTAGTATATACCCCTTTTTTTTGGTGGCTGGCTATGGAGTGGTCACACCCCGCTAAATGCGTCCGGGGTGGCAGAAGAAGCGGCGCGCGATGCCATATACCCGCCCTACATGTACCTCTCTACGTCGAGCGAGCGGGCCACCGGAATCCGGTCTTTGTCTTCGGTAGCCCGCCCAGCAGTTTACCCTCGCGGGTATCCTCTCGAGTCGACTCCCTGGCAGCTTCTGCCGTCGGGGCAAGGTGATAACCTCTACGACTAATAATATATTTGTCGTAGAATAAGATATGGTTTATAAACAAGTTGCTCTATTGACTAATTTAATACTGACAACAGTGGCGCCACTAGGTTTGGTAACGTAATTTAGTATTGGCAACATCTGCCGGAAACACAGTGGCGCCACTAAGTTTAATAATGTAATTTAGTATTGGCAAACACAGTGGCGCCAATAGGTAGTTTTGTAATGGCGTCACGTGGACGGAGTCGTATTGGGAAGTGGGGATTGTGTGAAAATCATAATTAATCGGTGAGTCAACCGAGACACTTCTCCAATACGAAACCGTCGGTTAGCCACGTATTGACCGTTAATTTAAATTGTACAAATAAAACGTTAATTTATTTCGGACACGGCAATATTATTTCATTTTTAAAAATATATGAACTCTGCACCAATGACCGGCGACAACGAGAATTCAATCGCTCAGCCATCGCACTCGCCCTCATATTTATCATTACCTATGTAATATATTTTTTTCTGTTACTAGACCGTTGATTGCCATTGAAGTCAAGGAATACGTGGCAGACAAATTATCTTCGAAAGTAAAAAGTAAATACCGTAAAATAGACTAGAGAATCTTTTATTACAAACAAAAAGTTCTTTAATGACTATAATATAATTCCGTGTTTTTGATGGGTTAGGAGATGTGATTTTCAAGAGAATCAGCAAGCCCTTGAACAACATTTTCCCTTTTGAAGGCCTTAAGATATAGATCTTTGCATGGACTTCGATAGACTGACGGGTGAATATTTCAGTATCCCATCATCTTATATATGTGCCATTGTTGGGCTCGAGCCTTCTCTATACTGGGAGGGAAATTAACTATACCACGCTGGTCAGTTGTGTTGGTATAGAGTTTTGTTTTAAGTCCTCTTTTTCTTGTATAGATGTTATATACGTTTTGTATCCCTTAGTCGTCTTTTACGATCACTCACGGGTACGATAAGGTTGGTGGATTGTACTTATTACGTCACCACACGGAAAATTTAATAACTTCTTATTTGAGAGCAGATATTATAAATAGTAAGTGTCATTTTAGACATAACAAAATAATTTTTAATAGAACCTGTCTATCATAAATATACTAGGATAAATATTAATTATAAAAAAAAATATATATATTTCTTTAGCTTCAATTTTCTTCACAAAATGTTTTTGAAATCTTGTATTTTTAGCAATTTGCTTGTATTAACTTAGGAGTTATAACTAACATTGTTCGTTTTTCTTAGAGTTAATTCTAATATAAAAAAATAATGAGACAAAAACTAATTTTTAATTTTAGTTCATTTGATCTTTATAAGATATTATAATAATAAACCTAAATAAAACTCATTTACAATAATATTGTGAAACAGGCTTAATAGCTGTCTGTATAAATGGCATAGTTGTGTACCTACACAACTTGCTACCTAGCTAGCTCCTATACTGACTGCCCTAGATTCGATTCACGTGGTGTACAATTCTATGCGCAATTCCCAAGCGATTATATTCAGTCTGTATATTAATTGTGTCTGCTAATTGTGTATTTGTAAAATTGGTCGTAAAACAAGAGTTTATTATTTAGTACAGTATTTAGTCTTTAAAAAAATAGTAACAGAGAAATTATTTCAACAACAATTTTTATTATTTCAACTAGCAGAACCGGCCACGCGTTGCTGTGGCTCAGCTAGCCTCAGTAGCACATGGTGGTTATGCTAATAAATTGTAGCTTGTATGAAACGTTTCTTCGTTTAACATAGCGCCATTTATTAAATAATTACTCAATCTAGTCAATAGATAACAGATAATTGTGACTGTCAAATAATAGACAAATAATTTGCAATAAATTAATATTGTGATTATAAATTGAGAAAAAAGCTATCCTATCTTTTAAGTTGGATCAAACTACACATGCTGTGCAAATTTGATGAAAATCGGTTAAGTACTTTAGGAGTCCATCGCGGACAAACAACGAGGCGCGTAATTTATACATATATGTTAAAATTATTATAAAGTTATATATTATGTATATAGAAACATCAAAATAAAACAAAAATACTTGTACCAACAAATCACATAATAGCAGTGCTTTTTTTTGGGTTGGGTTACGGTCAGCGCGCTCCTCGCAGCACTCCATCCGGAGTGACAGAGGGGCGTAAGCACGCATACCCGTAACCCACCCGTGTACCTCACCTTCGTCGTTGGACCGGCCACCGGAGCAGCGTGAACTTGTCGCCAGATAATAGCAGTGCTAGCAGATTTATTTGTATGAGTTATTTATTTAAAACTGTTGTTTTATTTGAAAACCCTTATATCATACTATCATCTCAGCAGTTATTATGATATCGGCAACTGCAAACAACTGGAAAAGATAGTGCTCCATATCAATTTGTCGTTATGTATTATGTAATATAACTTTTTTGGACTAATATGTTATCTATACACTAATCATTCAGAAGTAAAAATCATAAAAAAAATATAAAAAGGTTTATTAGAACTAAGAATTATAATTTTAAATAAGGATACGATAAACGAAATACAAATCAATAGAGAAAGGATCAAATTTGACCTTAAAGAAAACACCAATTTACATAAAAATAAATAATTTGGAAAATCCAAAAGTGCACGCCTCATAATTTTTATATTATTTATCATTTACGTCAAGTCAATGCCAAAAATAAAAATAAAATTAAAGAAAAAAAGCCTTTTTTAAAAAACAAGCTTTTATTATTTGCTAATAAAATAAAATAAAAAGTAACAATAAATTAACTCTAATAAGACATATAACACTTTATAAGTTCATTGTGACCTTTAACGATAATTAAGCTTCTTCGTCTACTACAAAATAATTCCATATCATACATAATTATATATTTTTAACACGAAAACTTTACACCATAATTATTAAATCTGCCCGTTTCTATCACAGTCTCAATTTTATAAATAAAAGCGTGTTACATTTTGATGGTATGATTAAGAACATTTAGCACCTTCTTTTTTCTATGGCCAGCTTCCAGGTCCAACATCAGACCCTGGTTACCATATAGTATCAAAGTACTCGTCAAGACGAATTAAACGAGTCCAAGCTCGATGGAGTTGCGTCGTTTAATTACGGAGTTCCTATGGCCCGCTTCCAGGTCGATCATCAGACCCTAGTTACCATATAGTATCAAAGTACTCGACAAGTCAAATCAAAGGAGCCTAAACTCGATAAGGTTGCGTCGTTTAATTACGGAGTTCCTATGGCTAGCTTCCAGGTCCATGATCAGACCCTGGTTTCCATATAGTATTAAAGTACTCACCAAGACGAATTAAATAAGCCCAATTTCGATAGGGTTGCGTCGTTTAATTACGGAGTTCCTATGGCCAGCTTCTAGGTCCTTCGTCAGATCCTAGTTACTATATAGTCTCAAAGTACTCGACAAGACAAATCAAACGAGTCTAAACTTGATAAGTTTGCGTCGTTTAATTACGGAGTTCCTATGGCTAAGCTTCCAGGTCCATGGTCAGACCCTGGTTTCCACATAGTATCAAAGTACTCGCCAAGACGAATCACATAAGCCCGATTTCGATGGGGTTGCGTCGTTTAATTAAGGAGTTCCTATGGCTAGCTTCCAGGTCCATTGTCAGACCCTGGTTACCATATAGTATTAAGGTAATCATCAAGACAAATCAAATGAGCCCAAACTCGAAAGGGTTGCGTCGCTTAATTACGGAGTAACTACGGCCAGCTTCCAGGTCTATCATCAGATCAGCTCTATGTCACAATAGTATTGCATTGTCATCCGATTTATATATGCATGCTAAATTTCAGCTCAATCGGAAACCGGGAAGTGGATCAAATTTAACTTACAAGATTTGATTACAGACAATTCGCATTGAACAGTGTGGTGTCGCGACGATTTTTTTTATAGATAGAGTGATTCAAGAGGAAGGTTTATATGTATAATATATGCATAATGTACTAGAGAAACACTGATAATTTTAGAGGTTTCTAATGTGATGTCGTAAATAAACACATTATTTTGCGCTTACATTGCAAACGCTGGCTGAACCCTACGAAATAGATCAAAATAAAGTACTACAGTATTATACAGCTTAAAAAGGCCTACAAAAAAGTCCGCGATGGTATATATCTATCTCTTAAGGATAACATACTATATCCATTTTAATACTTTAAAAAATGTTCTATTATAAAACGGTAATTGAAAAGCTATTTACACAAATACTGTATTAATCCTTATCATTTTAAATACATTAGTTGGCTTGAGCATTTCATGAAGATATTTTTTTTCTTTCAGACCATGCAAATTAAATCAATACCTTAAGAGATATAGCAAAATCAAAATAATGCGCAACGAAATTATTTTCGCCCTTGACCGGGCCGCGTGGCCGGCTCGCGTTCGAGCTCGGGGCCGAAAAGTTTTGGTAGTCTAGTGGAATTGTATATCCTATTATTAATATTATAAACGTGAAAGTTTGTAATAATGTATGGATGTGAACATGTTTGTTGCTCTTTCACGTAAAAACTACTGAATGGATTTTGATGAAATTTATAGTAATATAGCTTGCACATCAGAATAACACATAGGCTATAATTTATAAAGATATTTTGCAAATTGACTAAAATATAACGATAAAAATCGCTTAAGGCAGAAAAAAATTATATAATTAAAATAGAACTTCGTTCCATCCGGGTGTCCCTTGACACCTCCGGTTTTTTTTTGTGTGTCTTAGTTGTTAGCCTCAGATGGCTATGAGACAACTTTACCCGGACTGTGAGTGAGCGCTGAGGGCTCTCAACCCGTAAAAGTTAAGCGACCGATCCCGATGGCACCCCCGTGGGATACGGACCTCGGCTCGGTGGGTCGCTAGCAAAGTGGGTTCTCCCACGTTTATGATTTGAACACGGCACGATTGCCGACCTCGACGGCGAGGGCGGAATCGTGGATATTTATTTGTCAGGGCCGCGCGGGCTGTGTATGCCTCCATCTGGGCGAGCGAGATAGCGTCGTCGAGTTCGTCGAGGAGTTAGTCGCGGTTGTCGGATCGCGGATATTTTTGGTGGGGTATAACCACTATGGGGTTAGGGTGAGTGGCGACAGAGTCGAAGTAGCGGCGGGAGCACTGCTTCATGTACTGCTTGATGGTCGGCAGGCCTAGATCTATGTGAAGATCCACATTGCGCATGTACCACGGTGTTCCCGTCGCACGCCGCATGAACCTATTCTGGAGTGCTTGTAAATGGTGTAACCTGAAGGGTTTCGCTTGTGTAAACACCACACTTGCATACGTCATGATGGGGCGTATGCAGGCGGTATATAATCTAACTTTACTACTGAGAGATAGCATAGCTTTGGCGTGCAACAAGCTGTGTAATCGTCCTAGCACAAAAGCTGCGCGTGCGCGAACTCGCTTTATGTGCGGACCGAAGATCAGGCGACTGTCAAGGGTGACGCCCAGATATTTGACTAGCCTAGTCCAGGGGATGGACTGGTCTGACATGGTTATACGTGGGAATGTAGCCATAGGATGGATGTGATCCGTCCACCGGTGGAACATGATCGCTTGGCTTTTTGTGGGGTTGATAGTAATTCTCCATTTCCTAGACCATTTATCTAGGGCGGTAGCCGCTCTTTGGAGATTACTGATTACTGTTTCTACAGAACGACCTGCATAGAAGATGGCAGTGTCGTCAGCGAAGAATACTGTTTGCACATACATCGGTTGTGGGATATCGCTGGTGTACAGCGTGAATAAGATTGGAGATAGCACCGATCCCTGGAGGACGCCGGCTTTAAGTGGGTGCGGTGTGGAGACAGTACCTTCTACCCTGTAGCAGAAACTACGATTGGCTAGAAAGTCTCTGACTATCATAACTAAGTAGTGGGGAATATTTAACTTTAATAGTTTGAAAATAAGGCCATTATGCCAGACTTTGTCAAACGCTTTTTCTACATCGAATAGAAGCACACCCGTGAAATAGCTATGTTGTAGCTTAACACTGGTATACTCGACTATTCGATGTACTTGCTGAACGCAAGAGTGTTGCGTGCGAAAACCGAATTGAATCGGCGGGATAAGGGCGTTAGCCTCTGCGTGTGTTCTTAAACGGCTTAGAATGACACGTTCATAAATCTTTGCGAAACTATTGAGTAAGCTAATTGGTCTATAAGAGGACGGTTCGGTACGTTTCTTGCCGGGTTTGTGGATTCTAATGACCACGGCTTGTTTCCATTGATATGGAAATATATAATTGGACATTGCGGCGTTAATTATTGATGTTAAAATAATAAGTAATGATAGGGGGAAGAATTTTATGACTCTATTCGATATACCGTCCAAAGCGGGGGATTTCCTGGGGAGGAGGCCCTTGACAATCGTTCCGACCTCATCCACTGTCGCTGGCGGGATAGGCTCATCTGTGGTGACGTTTGTGGTGGGTGTACGCGATGTACGACGCTCCACCTCGCTGTTTACGAGTTCGGTGTGTCGCGCGTTGCTGTATTGAGTGTTGGACGTACCAAGTTGCTCAAGGCTATCTGCCAGGCATTCAGACTTTTCTTCGTCCTCGAACGCAGGTGGCTGGTTGGGGCGAGTTTGGCATGGTGGACACTATGTCCTTTTTGAAAGAACGGGCTGAATGCCAGTAAGCCTGGTGTGACGGCACCAGGCTTACACTTTAGGCTTTTACTTTTAGGCATACATCACGAATCGACGCACGGACAACGGGAGTAGTAGCATCTGTTCCAATGAGGAGCTTCAAAGCAGACGATTGAGTGGTTTTCTGTCTTGTGATATTGATCACCAATTGAAGTCTCCAGAGTTGATCCCCGCGACCGATCGCGTTAATAATAATAATAATAATTTATTGCCTTTTCAGAACTTAAACTAAAAACTAACAATTATAATAAACAAAATTAAATCTAGTAGGCAAAAGGAATTGGCTCAGCTTTTGCTGTCACAAGAACAGCGCTGATTTTCAGCAATCCCCGTGAATCTATTGTATTGTGTATGTTTATGTGTGCATTATTATTTTGTTCACCTCAATACGTAGCATGTTTAATACTGTGCGCACATATCGTTCCACCTGTCCGTTGGCGTTATGCATATCAGGTGTGACATAGTGGATCTCACATCTAAGGTTCGAAAGTAAAAACTTAAACTCAGTGGATTCAAACATCCGCCCACAGTCAGTGACTAGAAGTTTCGGGGTGCCAAATAAGGATATCACATTAGTAAAAGTACGCTTTATTTCCGTTACATCCTGATTTTTAATCGGGTATAACAGATAATACTTTGTAAAAGAGTCCACCATTATCATTATAAATTTATAATCATAAATCTAATGAAGGCAAGGGTCCTAACACGTCTAAATGCAATGTCTCAAATGGAACATTCGGTTTGTTCCCATGAGACAATAGGTTGATGGGGTGCTCTAGGGACGCGTTTCATTGAAATACATACAAGGCAATGTTTTATGTATTTAGTTACAAACTGGCGAAGCCCTGGGAACCAGAAATATCTTAGAATTAAGTCCAAGGCCTTTCCTGCGCACAAATGTTCATGCTCATCGTGGAAAATTCTGAGCAAACTCAGACGATGTCCCTTTGGGACAAAACATAAAAGTCTGGTTTCCTCAACCACGGGAGTGTATCGATAATAAAGGAGATCGTTTTGACATACATAGCGTTGGGGATCTCACTTGCCTTCTTGTAACTCCTGGATGAGGAGCTGGGTTTCTGTATCAGTTTTTTTCCCTGCAGGGTGGACCATGGATGTGGTCGCGCCCCGACAAATGGATCCGGGGCGACAAAAGAACCGGCGCGCAACCCCATGAACCCACCCTGCAAACACCTCTCTTCGCCATGCGAGCGGCCCACCGGTACCCGATCTTTATCTTTGGTGGCCCGCCCGGCGGTTTACCCTTACGGCTTCCTCCCGTGTCGACGCCCCGACAGCTTTCGCCGTCGGGGCGTCGCCCTCACGCGTCGGCCTCACGTCGGGTAACCGGACAATTCCCCGGTCTGATCACCCGAAGCCTCGGTTAGGGCGGCATCAGGCGCAGATATTCGCGCCTGCGCCGCCCCGGCCGCTGGCGGCGGCCCGGGTCACGGGAATCCTCCCGGACTCGTTCCGCCGCCTCCTTCTGCGAGATGACAGCCTCGCAGAAGGCGGCGCCGCGTCCCAGTTCCTGACGCTGTCGACCATCGCTTCACGACAGCGTCAGGTCAGCACCGATGACAGCGACGAGGTCACGGCGCTGCCCGTCCCAATCCGAACATACCTCGAGCGCATATGTTGCGCCGTGTCCTCGTCGCTACTGCAATGGTGGCAGGACGGAGTCCACTCCTTCCTCGAGACCGTGTGCAGGTTCTTGCCGAAGCAACTGTAACCCGACATGACCTGCACCAACCGGAACGAGAGCACTGCGTGCCGCTGCTCCATCCACTCCATCAGTACGGGCCGGAGGGCCTCGATGGTAACAACACCGTGTCTAGGCCTCTCCAGCCGCGTAGCCCAACGGGCGATGACATCTAGGCGGGCGTCTTCGCACCAGGTGGCTATCTCGTCAGACGATGGGGAGCTACCCTCGTCGCGCACAGAGGTAACCCGCCGGTAGAGGTCGGAGAGCATCTCCGCCTCTCCCACGGGGGTGTCCCGGCCAATAGGCATGCTGCCTCTGTCGACACCGTGCGGTACCCGCGAATGGCTCTGACCGCCATGACTCTCTGTGGCCTCCACAGAACCGCCCTGGGCTGGGCGTTCAGAGCCCTCGCCCACACGGGTGCGCCGTACATGGTCATTGAGCGGATCACCCCCGCATACAGCCGTCGGCCCTCAATTTATCAGCTGACTGAGCTATTTGGGCCCAGTTACGTGGCCTGGAGATAACGTGCACCTTGGCAGAAACTGGTTTACGACTTAGATAGTCTGCGTGGGACATATGACAACCTTTTCTATATTCGATTATGAAGTCGAAGTCTTGTAAGTAGACCCACCAATGGGCTACGCGTGGAAGCAGATCCTTCTTCTTTCCTGTGGCTTTGAGAGCATTGCAGTCACTTACGACTTTGAATTTAATACCTATCAAATAATGGCGAAAGTGCTGCAAGGTTCTCACCACCACCAGAGTCTCCAACTCATAAGAATGATATCTGCTTTCAGCACCCTGTGTGGTTTTACTAAAATATGCCACAACATGTTTAAAGCCATCTTATCCAGTTTGCATTAACACCGCATCATAGCCAACACTACTGGCATCAGTATGGACTTCAGTCGGTAGCGTAGGGTCAAAAATAGATAAAACTGGGGAATTTGTAAGGGTGTCTATAATTTCTTGCCTAATTCTCTCTTGTTCAGGGCCCCAATGAAATAAGGCACCCTTCTTGGTCAAACGAGACATGCAAATTGTCTTAGTGGCATAGGCTTTGATATATCGCCGAAAATATCCTGCCAAACCAAGAAGTTGTCGAATCTGTCTGACGTTGCCAGGTGTATTAACTAGGACTTCTATCTTGTGAGGACTCGGTTTGACGTGTCCTTCACTAATTAAGCGACCCAAATATTCAATTTCCGTTGTAAGGAATGAACATTTACGAAGGTTGATAGAAAAACCAGCATCTGTCAAAGTCTTCAGAACCTCATTGAGAGTATCTATCCCTTCTTTACGCTATTACTCATAATTAACACATCATCCACATATACTAATACGTTACCGGCCTCTATGTGCTCCAGTAACATTCCATTGATGATGCGTTAATAAGCAATGGGTGAATTGCAAAGACCATAAGGCATATGTAAGTATTCGTACTGGCCTTCTGGTGTAATGAACGCGGTTCTATGAATAGAGCTTTCTTCGATTGGTATTTGATGGAAACCAGTAGCCATATCAAGACTTGTTAAGAATTTGAAGTTACGTAACCTATGTGGTCCTCTATAAGTGGTAGAGGGTACCGCTCCTTCACAGTGACTCGGTTCAATGCTCGATAATCGACGCACATTCTGTCACTTCCGTCTTTCTTCTTCACTAAGGTTACTGGACTAGCATACTCAGATCTAAAGTCGCGGATAATGCCTTTTTCTTTAAGATCGTTAATTATATCACGTACTTTAAGTTTTTCAGAATGTGACAGTCTGTACGGTCGATATACGATGGGAGTCTTATCGGTAACTTCGATGCTCATTTTTCCCGTAGTCCCGAGTGTAGATGAGGCAGTACCCGAAATAAAATAGTCTGAGAATCGATCAATGACGATCATTAGGGAATCGCGCTGGCGACCTTGAAGACGTGCATTAATCTGAACTTCATTCAGAGGTGATACGGTGCAAACCGTCTTAGATTGAGTTAAATATTGACGGTCTTTTGTCCATAGGTTATTTCATCGCGGTTGAGAATGTCAGTGCCTATTACGATAGGAGTAGGCATGTAATGTCCGGGTACTATCACGAAATCTGCCTCAATAGAAATCTTATCAAGTTCTACTGTAATAGTCACATAAGAATCGCATTCTATTAGAGAAGGTTCAGCACATAAATTTACATTTCGAGTATTTCGGGGGGTGACCCTACTCTTTGCGAAGCATGCCATTTCATTTTGGCCTGGCTTCTTACAAAATTCACATATAATTTTAATACTACCAGGGTGAGCAAGTTTCGAAGAATCGGTGATAGGTATCTTTGAACATTGATGAGCTTTATGTCCTATCTGACCGCATGTGAAACATTTTGGTTTAGGTGCAACACAGATACGTTTAGACAAATTATTACGATTTTCTTGATGAATGCGAGCTGGTTTAACGTAAATAGACAAGAATTTTATTAAATTTTCGCAGGTTAGGTTGGCATTAGCAGCCGCTGCTCTAACCTGCGGGTCTGTAATTCCACGTATGATAATGAGTACCCTAAGCTCGTCACTTAACCCCTTGACAATCCTTAGCCGCAATAAAGTCCTACGGGCGTATTCTGCATATAAATGGAACCGATCAGAATTGGCTTGCATTGTCTTATAAAGTATATTGACATAATCTAGTCTTCGGGGACATAATGCCTTAAAATCTCGAGAAAAATTTGACCACGTTCTGTCGTTAGTTGCCCATTCGTTAAGCCACGTACGTGCATCCTTATCCCTTAACGCAGCTTGATACGCGAGAAAGACACTCCGAATCTTGCCAGTTATTGGCAGCTTTAGCCCTATCAACCTCCTCGCACCACGCGTCAATGTCATGTATTGTTGGATCGAAATTGGATATAAAATAAGTGTGGGTAGTTGTAGTGCTTATAGATTTAATAGCTTCAATCAGGATGCGTCCCGAATCCGCTACTGACGTTTCTGGCTGTGACTGCACCGATACGTCGCAACATAAAGGGACCTCAGACGCACTGCCCTCAAGTTGATGCTCATTTAAAGCAATACTAGAACCGTTTATTTGCTTTTGTTCGGAATCCGCGGGTAGATTTGCTTTAACCATATCGCAATCACGTGAATTATTTTCACGACAATATTCGAGAGAATCTAACCGATTAATTATCGCATCTAAAGTTTGTTGTAAAGGATCGTTCCGATTTCGTGAATGACGTGCCTCAGAAGGCCTAAAAACTAACAACACTTCCTACACACCAAGTCTCGTCGATAACGTCTGTACAGCACGAATGCGTACAAGCAAATGTCCCCTTTCCAACGTTTCGCACGCCTTTATATAGGAATGCTTGCTAGTGTAAAGCGTGAATCCTAACTATACAATATAACTCTTAGAACTCAACCGGTAGTAGCGTGAACAAATAAATAATCTCTTCAGCTTTCTAATAGATGTTCTATATTAATATTATTCTATCATCATCATCACAACCCATATATGTCCTACTGTTGGGCTCGGGCCTCCGTAATGATAAGGAAATTAGCCTGCTACACCGCGTTGGTCAATCGAGTTGGTATAAGGTTTTGTGTCGAGTTTTCCTTCTCTTGCATAGATATTACATGCGTTTTATATCCCTTAGTTGTCTCATGTGATCGCCCACGGGTAAGAAAGGGGTGGTGAATTGTATTCTTACTCCGTCACTATACTGATAGTACGGATTATTATTCTATACATATTCTTAAAAAATCTTTGAATTCTGCAATACAGAAACTACGGAGTTACCCCTCTTCTTATAAAACAGGACCTATTACAGCATTTTAACTTATTTTATACTAGCATTCGCCCATGGCTTCGCTTACGTGGTTTATTGTTAAAAAGGTATCCTGCCCCAAGTCTTCAGTCGCGAACTTGGTGTCAGTCGGCCGTTCTCAATGGTTTTAATTTTGTTTTTGCGGAACTCTACTTTTTTTTTTAAATAAAAGTAGCTAATTAACCCCTCATAACATCAGCTGCCTGCCAGTGAAAGTCCCGTTAAAATTGTTCCAGCTGATTCAGAGATTAGAGAGAGAAGCAGGAACAAACAGAAAGACAGAGAAAATTTATATATTGTTTTTTTTTATGAAAGTATCTTATATACTTTCATATGTATTTACTAAAAAGCTCATAATTTGGAATTACAAACAGACACTTCTATTTTATTTCTATATGTTTAGAAAATAATGTCGGTTTCATTTACTTGAAAAATAAATATCTTTTTTCGTTTACTAATGAAGGTTGTCAAACAAATTAGTTTCAACGTCAAAGTAAAGATTATTGTTATTATATCATTTCTTCCTTTTATAATAAATCCATAAAAGAAATATAAAAAAATACTGTTACTTTTAAAGACAAAAGACTCTTCAATAGGATTAGATTGATAAGAAAACTACGGCAGAGATGATTCTTCTCGAATTTAAAAATACTGTCTGTATCTTTAATTAACATTAAAAATATAAAATTATTATATTAGTCCAGTGCAATTACGGAAATAAATAAACATAAAATTATGTAGTTTGGGGATTATGAAAGATCGATAGGGTGGTGTATTCTGAGCATATATTCCAATTTGAGGGATTCTGGCGCGGCCAGCTCAAGGTCATTTCGATGAAAACGCGTTTAATTCGATATCTCGAGAACGGCTAGTGTTAGGCAAAAAATTGTAGAGACCTTTTCTCTTCTAAATTAAATTTACTAACTTTTTTATCTAAAACTTTTTTTTTCATCAATATTTTTCAATTTATTGCTTCCGAAAGGCAAAAATTTCACTTTTTTTCTTCCCTTTTTTTTATTTTTCGCCATTTTCTCCCCAACCGTTCAATTTTATTGAACTTTACCGATTATCTAAAGTGTAGATCTTTTATTTATGAACAACTTTTTTCTTAAACTTTTTTCTGTAATGCCAATACCTACAGAGTTATATGTTACTTTACCGAGCGAAATCCGCGCCACTGTCGCAATATCAGCGACATCAGTGGGTCATCAGTCATCATATCATCATTTCTGAACGCGGATTTTAATATTAAACTACCGCCTTAGCCAAAAAATTCATCTGATTGAATACTGGAAGTGATATTATTATTGTGAAATTTTGTAATTCGGAAAATATTTTTCATAACGGCAGAAAAATAATTAATATTACCTTAAACTTGATAGAGGTGTTAACATGCGCTCATGTACCTTATCTCCCCTTATAACACTGGCTTTTATAAGCGCTTGAATCTGTTCTTATATATATATATACATATATATATATATATATATATATATATATATATATATATATATATATATATATATATATATATATATATATATATATATATATATATATATATTAATTGATTTTCTACCGTTATGAAAAATATTTTTCCGAATTACAAAATTTCACAATAATAATATCACTTCCAGTATTCAATCGGATGAAATTTTTGGCTAAGGCGGTAGTTTAATATTAAAATCCGCGTTCAGAAATGATGATATGATGACTGATGACCCACTGATGTCGCTGATATTGCGACAGTGGCGCGGATTTCGCTCGGTAAAGTAACATATAACTCTTACAGAAAAAGGTTAAGAAAAAAGTTGTTTATAAATAAAAGATCTACACTTTAGATAATCGGTAAAGTTCAATAAAATTGAACTGTTGGGGAGTAAATGGCGAAAAATAAAAAAAGGGAGGAAAAAAAGTGAAATTTTTGCCTTTCGGAAGCAATAAATTGAAAAATATTGATGAAAAAAAAAGTTTTAGATCAAAAAGTTAGTAAGTTTAATTTAGAAGAGAAAAGGTCTCTACATTTTTTTGCCTAACACTAGCCGTACCCGAGATATCGAATTAAACGCGTTTTCATTGAAATGACCTTGAGCTGACCTCGCCAGAATCCCTCAAATTGGAATATATGCTCAGGATACACCCCTCTATCGATCCTTCATAATCCCCAAACTACATAATTTTATGTTTTTTTTTCCATTTTTTTCCGTAATTGCACTGGACTATATATTTCAATTATTAATATATCTATTTTTTGCTATTATGCCCCATCCTTACTATCCTTACTAATATTATAAATGCGAAAGTAACTCTGTCTGTCTGTCTCTCTTTCACGCCAAAACTACCGAACCGATCTAAATGAAATTTGGTACACAGATGGTCTAAAACCTGAGAAAGGACATAGGCTACTTTTTAATGCAAAAAAGGGTTTCAAAGGGGGATAAAAGTTGTAAAGAAGTATAGTAATTTTTAAAGCCAGAAACTTGAAAGTTATTTTTAAGTTATTGAGTTGATATAAATAAATATGACATTAATTTTTTTTGTAAAAAATTTACCCGTAAGGGCTAAAATAAAAATAAGGGATGAAAAACTTTAGGAAAGTAACCTTTTACGCGGACGAAGCCGCGGGCAGAAGCTAGTAAGGCTATAAAAATTGGATAGGCTACATAAATATTGTAGAAGAGAAAGTTTAAAAGTTGCGCCAATGACGCATAAGCTTCGGGTTGAGAGCCCTTAGCGCTCACCCATAGTCCGCTTAAAGCTGTCAAAGCCATCTGCGGCTAACAGCTAAAAATAAACAAAAAAAAAAGACGCATAAGCTACGGAGTGAACGCTTGACGTGTTATGGACATGTGATGAGACGGGATGAAAGAAATGTTGTAAGGAAAGTTTTAAATATCACTGAAGGTTTTAGGGGAAGGTAAAACTAAAGAAATGACAGATGGACTACGTGAAGAATGACATGGATAGATACGGAGTGATAGCACAGATGACGACAGGGTTACATGGAAGGAGAGGATTGCATCGACTTCACTGGGATAAGAAAAATATGATGATGAGGCTATAACTATTGAACACTAGTTTTTTTCCAAATAGGAGGGTAATTAGCCTGTTCCACCACGATCTTAATTGTATTTATTATCTACACTAAATTAGTAGGTTTTCACATCGTCTTTTATTTATACATCTATAATAAAGATCATAGCTACAATATAATTTATCTATGGATTTTGTTATATATTACTTTAGTTTTTTGAAGCCATCATTATCTATAATTAATTTTGTTAAAATATTTAACTAATGCTGCTCAATAACCTAAAATGAACGGTGTTTCAAATGGGTATACAATCAACATCAGGGCAAGAGTCTATGGAATACGAAATACCTGCAAATAAGCATTCAATGTGATTCATTTCATTCACTAACCCTAATAGAGTTCAGTTATTTGCAAGTTGTGGCATCGCCTTCATTTGTCGGGTGACTGGACCGGGGAATTAGTCCGTCACCCGCCGAGAGGCTGACCGCGCGAGGAGGGAATGACGTCCGCCCCGTACGTCGCTCAAGGGGAGGGTACCTCTCAGGGGGTATTCCATCGGGCCGGCCACTGACGACAAGTTCACGCTGCTCACGCTGTCCAGTGGCCGGTCCAACGACGTAGGCGAGGTTCGTGGGTGGGTTACGGGTATGCGTGCTTACGCCCCTCTGTCGGCCCGGACGGAGTGGTGCGAGAAGAGCGTCGACCATAACCCACCCCAAAAAAAAAAAAAAAATCGCCTTCATTTGTGCATCGATCATTATAGATATACAAAGAAATGATTACTGAGACTAGGAAATGCCTAAATACCTTTTAATATAAATAAAAATGAAGCAAGAAATAAAGTTTGTACTAAAACGATAACACAAACAATTCAAAGTTGAAATGATAATTTCTTCTAAACAACTTTACATAAGAAATATGAAGCAATGTTGTTAGCACACTTTTCACACAATTAAGTGAAGTGAAGAACGTTAAGTGTCGTATATCATATCGTAGAAATTTCAGCGAGAAAATGTGTGAGGAAAAATAAAAATAAGAAAACAGTTTTAAGAGGCGAGATGCCTCTTATAATAAATGTTCACAACTTTTAGCACGGTTTATGAAATATGTCTCCATTTACAATAAATTTCTGTAAATCTACTAAGTCATACTTCATATTCGCAGAATATATCATATATATTTGACAAATGAGAACAAGAATGTTCTGTAATTGCGATGATATGATTTTTTTTTTGCTTTAAATCATAGCACAGTATATTTTGTATAGACATTTTAACATAATTCGCATCTTTTGCTTCAATTATGTGTTAACTTGAAAAATCAAGATCAAAAAATAATGTATCGTAAAGTTGATTTAAATCATAGATGATTTAATTATAGAATAATGAAATAATTAAAATCACAGATTTGCATTTCGATTGTTTTTTGAAACTTGAAAAACACTCCTCTAAAATTTCATTTTTCAAGATAAACACATTATTGATGCAAAGAGGTGATATATAAGTCCATATAAATATTTAGAATAAGATTAAATCAATATATTTGCACATTATTAAATTGCCCATAAAACAAAATTATTCATCATGCTGTCTGAATAGCATGTTATAATCTACACTAATATTATAAAGCGGAAGAGTTTGTTTGTTTGTTTGTTTAAACGCGCTAATCTCAGGAACTACTGGTCCGATTTGAAAAATTATTTTTTTGTTGGATAGTCCATTTATAGAGGAAGGCTTTAGGCTATATAACATTACGCTGCGACCAATAGGAGCAGAGCAACAATGATGAATGTGTAAAAATCGGGTTTATGTTTCCTTTTGAGAGCTTCCGCTGCGTAAACGGTTAAAGTTGCGCAAAAATTGTGTACTACATAATTGTTCCCCTTTCAAAGTTCTAAATAAAAGTCCGCGACAGCATATGTCTATCTTTTAAGATTGGCTCACTATAACCTTTTTTATGCTAATCAAATTTGTTTTATAATAATGTGATATTTTCGAAGGTGTTTTTATAAACATAATATTAATCCTTATCCAAATAAATGAGTTATTCATCACAAGTATTTAATTTAAAACAAAATTGCTCTTTACCTTATTTGATTTCAATGAATATCTTAGGAAATATCGCAGTTTAAAAATAACATCGCAGCAAAATAATGATCAAGTACTGGGCGCGCATTTACGATAAAAATACTGGATCTTATAATCTTATATTAAAAAAAAACTCAAACTAATGTTATTTCAAAGTACTTCTGCACACACTACATTTTTAGTTTTGTTTTCTTCTCATGACCTTCCGTCGGCTTTACACATCCTAAATAATAATAATAAGTATAGGAAGTATTAGTGCCTGCCCTCATGTATGGCAGTGAAAGTTAGATTTGGCGGGGAAGACATGAAAATAGAATAAATGCTGTAGAGCTGACAGCTCTTCGTAAGCTGTGTGTGATGTAAGTATGAAAGATAAAATTAGGTATAATGTTATAAAAGAGCGCTGGTATGCTGAGGTGGGTTGGACACGAAGTGGAAGAAATAATGAGTGGGCAGAGGTTGACGAAGCAAACATATAAAGCAATCGTGAATGGGACGAATACAAGGGGAAGACCTTTTCTGGACCAAATTGGCGATTTGTTCACGAGAGGTCATCATCATCATCATTCTCCTACTCTTATCCCAATTACTTGGGGTCGATACAATAAGTACTCTTCATTCATAGTACATATTATAAAAGTTATTGGCAATAGTTTTATGACCGGCCGCCTGCCAGACGTCAACCCTAATTGGGAATGTAATTGTTGACCAAACGGCATCAGATGGAGTTGGCCCAAGTCGTTATAAGGCTCTTAGTCGTCTTTTACGACATCCACAAGCAAAGTGAGGATTGGTAGTATTCATAGTCGCTACCACACAGCGATTTCATACACATTAAAAGTATGTGTAATCGTAAATAGGCGTAAGTGTATGTATGTATGTATAATATACATACATTGTATATATCTATAGAAAGTATAGATAAGACCCAATACTTTTACTTGCATTACTTTATATGGTACTACATTGCATTATATGGATTTCGTCAAACTTGAATCACTTTTAAATACTTATTTCGCGTAACTACAAATACACACAAAAAAAAAAGAAATACATACATGCACGCACACTACATCACAAACACACGCACACCACACACACACACACATATACACATACACACACGCACACACACACAAACACACACACAAACACACGCACACCACACACACACACACACACACACACACACACACACACACACAAACAAACGCACAACACACACATACACACGCACACACACACACACACACACACACACAACGTGTGAGCGCGCTAACTAACACGTTAATTCTCACTCATTCATTTATTATAGATTTCTTTATCATTAGTCTTTATTACGTAAGATATACATATATATTCATTATTTATAATGTATGTTACTGTAAAATAATTTGATGTTCAAGATTTATGTATTTCGGGAAGGAACTGTCTCTTGAAGCACAGGTATTACCTAATTCAAGAGGCAAAGACATCTATCTATGTCAACTGTCATATGTATTTAGTTTTCAATAAAGATTATTATTATTATTATTATTTTACTTAAGGTTAAATGTTCTACTCTTACTAATAAAAGGGTCATGTAGGTACCTAAAACAGCTTTAACGTATGTATTATTTAAAAATATTTCCACCTTTTACGTAAACGAATTCGCGAGTTGAAGTTAACGTTAGCCCAAAGTAACCATTCCACGCGGACGAAGTCGCGGGCAGAAGCTAGTATAATATATATTTGCCGCTTGTGGGATCTGGTCCAGCCATTTTTCTTTCTTTTTTGTTTATAAATATACTTAGTTTAATTTTGTATTATATACAAAATTTTAAAAAAATGAATCTTTACTCGAAGGGCACTCACTGGAGCTAACATAAATTAACCATGTAACCAAACTCTTTTGTGAAAAAATATAATAAAAATAAAATGACGAGCCCACTGAGTTTCTTGCCGGATCTTCTCAGTATGTGGCTGCTTTCCGATCCGGTGGTAGATTAATTAAATTTAATTTAAAACACAATGTAAAATTGACAATATGTAAGTGCCCCTATGGGGCTTATGCAAAATAAATGATTTGATTTGATTTAAGTAAGTCGATTTTAATAGTGGTAAAACCACACTGTTGACAGTTTTCTGTCTACAGCTGCGAGTCAGTTCGTCCGGGGTAACTACCACACCCTCGCAGAAAATCGAGGTCTAAGCAGTGGCAATGTGATGCTGTGCTTCGTACGATGAGTGAGAGAGTCGGCAGCCCAACTTAATGGATAAGTTTGGGGTTACCATTGGTAGGCAGCGGCCTAATTGTACTCCTGATATTGAAAAGGTCCATGGGCGGCAGTAATACTTACCATCAGGTGTACTGTTTGGTCGTTTGCCATCAAGAATAATAAAAAATAAATAATATGAAACTAGCTCGTACGCAACATTAGTATACAGGGTGGAAGTGGACCGCTCCCGAAAACAAAGACAGGTGACCCTACTAGTCCTATTTGTTATGTTAGGCTAGAAAAAAAATCGATCAGAATGAAAAAAAAAATTTTTTGCACAATTATTTTTAAGTTTTTTTCACATTCCATCGTATTAGGACAGTGCCATGTAACGATAACTCGATAAAAAATACGTAATCTATTCAAAACTCACGATCATATGTTCAAAAGTTCAACGACCTCACGTGGTGAAAAAAAAATATTTTTCATCCGAATCGATTTTTTTTTCTAGCCTATCATTACAAGTAGAACTAGTAGGGTTACCTGTCTTTGTTCTCGGGAGCGGTCCCCTTACACTCTGTATATAAGAATGGCGAAGGTTGAAAAAATAAGTGTAAATTATCATTTGCTATTTCTATTATAATTGAACTATGTTCATGATATTTGCGTAGGTGATGAACACTCGTTTACTGCTGCTATTAGTATTGTCTAAATGCAAAACTCTTACGAGTCTCGAAAGTCTTGCAACTCTCGCTGATAGAATAATACCGAGTCATTTGTTTTGATAGAAATGAAAAATCTACATAGAAATGAAAAATCCAACCAAATTATTGAAATTCCATTCATCTAGTGGCATTAACTCTACAACTATCAATAATTAGGTATATACCACTTAACGGGAGTGGGGCTATAATCACACCTATCTATCATGAGACTAACAAAACAGAAAATAACATTAAATTATTTTCCCGTATACTGCTATTAAGAATACAAAATGTTGATGATTATTTCTTTGCCAAATGAATCGTAGGATGCTGTCTAAGGGAGCACTGCAAGATTCTAGCAGCGGGTCTTGGTCTTGCATTTGGGTAACACTAGCTGCTATAAATACAGTTAAATACCAATAATTTTAATACGTATATTGCAAGTATTATACTTTTAGGATGTCATCATCATCATCATCACAGCCCACATATGTCCCACTGCTGGCTGGCTGGGGCACTGGGCCTCCTCCGTAATGAGAGGGAAATTAACCTACTATACCAAACTGGTCAGACGTGTTGGTGTAGGATTTTGATTCGAGTTTTCCGTCTCTAGCATAGATGTTATATGCGTTATTATATCCCTTAGTCGTCTCTTACGATCACCCACGGGTAAGATAGGGGGTGGTGAAATGTATTGTTAATCTGTCACCACACGGATAATTTCATTAGGATGTCAACAGTATGTTTATTTATAAAAACGAATGCAGATGACAGAACATTTGTTTGCTTTATTTTAAAATCTATCCTATTCAACCATCGCATTGACACATATGATTCCATATCATAGTTTATGATATCCATTCGCATCCATGCATCACGTCCGAAATGGAAGCTGAAATATTTTGGTTGTAGATTTTTTAACTATGATTGACGAGTATTTATTTTAGTATATATATCATCATCATTCTCCTATTCTTATCCCAATTACTTGGGGTCAATGCAATCTGTACTCTTCTTTCATAGTACGTATTGTAAAAGTTACTGGCACTAGTTTTATGACCGGCCACCTGCCAGACGTGAACCCTTCTTGAGGAGAATGCAATTGTTGACTAATCGGCATAAGATGATATATACATATATATATATATATATATATATATATATATATATGTATGGCTGATAATAAAGGAATAAACGATATATAAGTATGAAAATGAAAATTTTAATAACACTTGAGTTTTATGATTGATTTAAGATCTTTTTTTGTATATTTGTTTAATCATGTTCCTGTCTCAACAATTGCAATCCTTTTTTTATAAAATTCGAGCAGGAGAACATTATTCGAATTCGGAGCCTCAAGATTGCAGTAGCAAGACAAAGAAAACATCCCATAAAATCCTATATCAATACATCTGGCCAGCGTGGTATATTAGATCAATTGTATTTCTATTATAGATAAGACCTGGCTCAGGTAGAGAAGAAGAATTATTCGCCATTTTTCTCACATATATCTTCTTTCATCATCTAAATGTTGAATGATATATAAGTTTAGGTTCATAAGACATTCTTTCCATTCGTAGTTATAAATAATACACGGCGAAATGTGTATGTGTACCTAATCAATATGCACGTTTGATGTCATGATTTATCTGTTGTTATTTGTATTCACGTTTGCGAGCTGGCGAGCATTAATCAAAAAACATATGAATAATTTAGGAATACGTTTTTTCAAACATAAGTTGCAAAAGATATATAAAGGCTAAGATCATAGCGACGTCGCATTGTAACAGTTGATCTTATTCCAATATTTATTTTAAACTTGTGAACTTTTAAAACAAAACAAAATAATTATAAAATTTTTCACGTGTTGATGGAATAAGAATACAATACACCAAATCCTTCTTTTACCCATGGGTGATAGTAAGACATGACTAAGGGATTTAAAACATATATAACATATATGTAAGAGAAGAAGGATTCAAAACAAAAACCTAATTCAAAACAACTGACCAGCGTGGTATGATAGGTCAATTTCCGTCAGCTCCAGCGCAACATTAGGACATATATTAGCTGAGATGATGATGAATTACAACATTCATCAACTAAAATTTTTCTCGTACTTTTTATTGTACCCTATTTTTAGTGTTTGTTAATAAATACATACATACATATCATCACGCCATATCCCTTGCAGGGTAAGCAGAGAGAACAGAGTGCCAGAGAACTCTATCTTTGCATACTTCACTCGCTTCTTCAACATTCATAATTCTCTTCATACACGCTCGCCGGTTGTAAATAAATAATACAAGAAATTGTTATCAGAACTGTGTTAATTTGTTTTGCAGGTTCTTGTATGTTTAAGTCTTAGAGCAATATAAGTACATACATACATATCATCACGCCATATCCCTTGCAGGGTAGGCAGAGAGAACAGAGTGCCAGAGTACTCTATCCTTGCATACTTCACTCGCTTCCTCAACATTCATAATTCTCTTTATACACGCTCGCCGGTTTCGGAGACTCTTGACTCCACCTTCCTTCAGTATTTGACCAATGTGGTCTAGGTAGGTTAGTCTCGGTCTCCCCCGGTACCTACATCCTTCCACTTTCGCATTGTATAATATAATAGCTAAAATATGTTAAATGTTAATAATTTATCATTAGCTCTTATTTATTTTAGACCACTAGATTTACCTGCACTAGGATCTGGTCTAGCAATAATCTTTTATATTGTAATTTTATATTATATCGGGGCTCAAAAGATGAGGTGTATACTATACACTGGAGCTAATTCTTACTAAACGTCTGGTACTATTTTTATAAAAAAAATCAGCAGAGAAATATAATAATAGACAAACCCGCTGAGTTTCTTGCCGGATCTTCTCAATAGCGGTTACGTGCCGATCCGTTGGTAATTCATTGTAATAATTTATAACATAATAATTTATAATTTATAACTGATAATTAAACCGGCGAGCGTGTATGAAGAGAATTATGAATGTTGAGGAAGCGAGTGAAGTATGCAGAGATAGAGTTCTCTGGCACTCTGTTCTCTCTGCCTACCCTGCAAGGGATATGGCGTGATGATATGTATGTATGTATAACTGATAATATATAAGTGCCCTGACAGGGTTTATAGATATTAAATGAATTTAAATTTGAAACTATTGTAGATTATTATAGGAGAATTATCACTAAATATGAAAACTTTCTCTGCAATACATTGCATAGAAAGCTATCGGAATGAATACGGCTAAATTCTAAAGTCTGTCCCTTTTTCACGCCAAAACTACTGAACCGATCTAAATGAAATTTGGTACACAGATAGTCTAGAGCCTGATAAAGGACATAGGCTACATTTTAATGCAAAAAAAAGGTTGTCAAGGGAAGATGAAAAGTTGTAAGGAAGTATCGTCATTTTTAAAGCCAGAAGCTTGAAACTTATTTTTAGGCTATTGATTACATATAAATAAATATGACATTAACATGTTGTAAAAATTTACCTTTAAGGGGTAAAATAAAAATAGGGGACGAAAAACTTAAAGAAACTAACCTTTTAGGCAGGCAAAGCCGCGGGCAGAAGCTGGTATTACATATGCAAATATATTTTGACATTACCGGTACAATCCATTTTAATATATAGTCAAGTATTTTCAAATTTCGAGCGCCATATTTGCTCTTTCGGTTTCCATTCTAGACATACTTTGATTCTGACCTATTTTATCTAGCAGCCCACGGCAGTGTAAAGGTATAAAGACGTCTAAGCCTTTAACACTAACTAGAGGCTGAGTGTAGCTAATGGATATCGATGCTTAGATGGAATTCAATACTTTTCTGGATGATGTACAGCACTTGACCTTTAATATATTTCTGATGGATTATTTACATAGGACAAGCTTTTAGGCCTACAGTCAATAATTATAGGTGTTAGGTTTAAAACACATAATTCTGTAGAAAATGTATCACGATATAATTTTAAGTTATTTATAGTATATTATATCTATAAAAGAGGATGTTTGTATATATGACATCGATAAACTCAAAAACTATTTGACCGATCATTATAAAAATTGGTATGTATAAGTATTTTTTCACTGAGAAAGTTTATATGCTATCCCCATTGAAGGAACTCACCTCACTAGGCTGCGCTGCGATTTATCGACTTTTACAAATAAACCAACGTGCTGGGTTTGCTAGTAAACGATATTAATTTTATAAAAATAAACGTTATTATATTATTATACGTATATTTTTCATACCTGTAGGATCACGCATGGATTATATAAAGCCGTATTTTAAGTATAACTCTATGAATCATCATACAGATGAAAAACAACATATAACATCTATGTGTAGACGAGTGGGTCAGTCATAAGGAATATAAATGCGGATATAAAGTTGCAAATGACCGTACTGCAAGTAATCACCATTACTCTCACACCAATACACCAATCATAACTCACACCTTAAGTGAACTCACAGGACAGATCCAGACAATCGCCTTGTGGATTCCTCAGCCAAATCGCCAAAGGGTTCACCAAGAGAACGAGCAACAGCTCTTCCGTGGGAAACGTACAGCATCCACCGCTACCACCAGCCCATCTGCCAAGCGCAGCGACCATGATGCCACTCTCTCACAAGTGACAACATGAGAGAGGCCTACAAAGCTAACGTAAGTGAGTATACGATATGCGACCAGTGCATCGTGCCACCTCTGCCATGACATACACCAACCCACTAGTAGTTGGGGCGGCTTCCTACACCCCATCTCTAATTTCAAAAATCAGACGTCCGCGTCACATACTAAACGACAATGACGACCAAATCACTCTCGCCCAATCTAGAGCCTACGCCGCCCGCGAGGCCATCATGCACAAATATCCGCGATTTCATCCTCGCCGTCGAGGTGCGAAATCACGGCGCGCAATGGTCACCAATCCAAACGTGGACACGTCCACTTTGCCTTCAGCGACGCCCCGAGCCGAGGTCCGTTCCCCACATGGGGAGCCCTCGGGCTCACCCATTGTCCGCGTAAAGCTGTAAAAGCCATCTGCGGCTAACAGCTATCGCAGTTGGTTTTTTAGTGGATATTCAGTGACCCCTTCAGGGCCTGCGAGTCCCAATTACCCCGCACGGGCGGGTATGCGAAAAATGCATTTTTAGCTACGGCGTTATCAAAAAAAAAGCGTCGTGCTACTCGCGCGCTCAGACTGCCGAACGGAGGTCGCTCGTTTAGTTTTATCCGTCTGTTAAACAAGTTTGTGCTAGGTGGCGCGATTAGTGAATACTTCGTTAACATGTTTCCGCTTAGCACGTATGATAAACGGAAGTACCGTCATATGCAAGAGAAGGATAACTCGAAACAAAACACTATACCAACACGCCTGATCAACGTGGTATAGTAGGTTAATATCCCTCCCGTTTCGAGGAGGCACAAGTCTAATAGTGGGACGTGTATGAGCTGAGATGAAAATTTATGTCTAGCACAGTAATGCACATTTACAAATTGTGATAGAATCATTTTTTTAAATAAACATCAGGTTTTAAAATTTCTTAGTACTAAAAAAATTACAATGTAATATTTACTTTTTATTGCCTTGCCCACTAGTATCCAATAGTATAATGATTATTAATGTTAATTTAATTTATTCATATAGTATTAATAATAATTTTAAATTTTCACACCTATTACAATGTTAATCATTTACACATTCATTAATTTATGAAATTGTTATTAATAATATTTTTAAGTACTTATAAAAAGATATGTACATTATTTCATATTTTTCTGGTAAGACAGGTCAATGCCATGTCTTCAAAAAATTCACTGTATATTTTGTTGTGTTTTTGTAAAATGTGTAAAGTTATATTATATTTAACTATATTGGAATTACCTATATCTTTTATTGTCGGAATTGTATTACATACTATTCGTGTGGTGACGGAGTAAGAATACAATTCACCACCCGTGGGTGATTGTACGAGACGACTAAGAGATATAAAAAGCGAAACAAAACCCTATACCAACACGTCTGACCAGCGTGGTATAGTAGGTTAATTTACCTCCCATTATTCATAATAATTTTATAAGCCTATAGTAATTCATAAGCCTCCTTCAGGAGGCTCAAGCTCAACAGTAGGACAAATGTGAGCTGAGATGATGATGATGACATATTTATAGAAAAAAATAATATCTAGGCTTAGAACAATTATTTATAACTTGCAATAAGAACAGTTATGCGTGGGAATCAAAACTAACATTAAAGACCAAATGGCGCAGTGGTCTAAATACCGACCTTACGTATTGAATGTCAAGGCTATATCTCACGTAGAACAATTCTTTGTACAATCTCCAAATAATTATTTTGGGTCTAGATTTAATTTGTATCCGTTAATTACATGTTTATGGAGTCTCCCGTGACATAAGAATTTATTACTTAATGCTAGCCTTGAATTTACATACATATCATCACGCAATATCCCTTGCAGGGTAGGCAGAGAGAATAGATTGCCAGAGAACTCTATCCTTGCATACTTCACTCGCTTTCTCAACATTCATAATTCTCTTCATACACGCTCGCCGGTTTCAGAGACTCTTGACTCTATCCTTCTTCAGTACATGACCAATCTGGTCTAGATTGAGTCTCGGTCTCTCCCGGTACCTACATCCTTCCACTTTTGCATTGTATATCTTCTTAATCAGACGTTCGTTCGGCATTCTTTCCACATGTCCGAACCATCGGAGTATTCCCTTTTGCAGCCTTGAATTTAATATAAAAAAAATACGAACAACTTTGTACAGAAAGTGAATTTACAAAAACACCATCTGTGACAACTCAAAAAAAGTTATTACTTAAGTTTTGAAACTTCAATATATATTGTAAGCCTCATTTCATATCCATAAAGATTGATTGCTACTAATGTCAAGTTCAACGTACAAATATTTCACGTAACATTCATAAATAACTTCCAAGAGAAATGCGTTTATGTTCAACAAACTTTGCGTATGTATAATTTTACACAGATGCGCCAAAGGTTCTCCAGACATTAATCAAAAAGTACATACCGTGCTCACGACTTTTATACTTATATCTCTGTTGCTAACGTGTTCCTCTGTGTGAACCTTCCACTTACTTAATACGAGAGTGGAAAAGATACAATATTCAGTACTTCTTGCTTTAATTAAAAGGTCTTTATATGAATGCTTTTGAGTGTAAGTAATTATATATATGTCGGATGGATGGATGTGATATAAATGCAATGAGAAATGTAAACAATGAATCATTATAGTATAGGTACTAATGAGTTAAGAATATAATCTATCACCACTCCTTAAATGAGTTCTCTTAGGGGTTCTTACTAGTTGGCCATCGAAGACAAAGATTGGGTGGCCCGCTCGCACCGCGAAGAGAGGAGTTTGCATGGCGGGTCTATGGGGTCACGCGCCGTCTCTTCCGTCACCCCAGACCGATTTGGTGAGGCGAGACGCATCCATAGTCCACCACAAAAAAAAGGGGCTCTTACTAGTTGTGGAAACCGATATCATGTACATATTGGTATAGAGTTTTGTTTCGAGTTTTCCTTCTCTCACATAGATGTTATATACATTTCATATCCCTTAGTTGTCTCGTACGATCACCCACGGGTAAGATAGAGGTGGTGAATTGTATTCTTATTCCGTCACCATACGAAAAGATGATGATGGAATGATGATGATGATGATGATGACGATGATGATGATCTAGTGGTTTAATAAAAGTTAATTAATTAAAAGTTTATTTTATCAAGTATATATTTTGTTATCAATAATCTATATCTATATCTTATATCTATATCTTATATCTATATATATATATCTATATATATTCTATACATATAATAAATCAGTAGAAATCCCGTGTCTGTACATTTGATAAATTTATTAAAAAATGAATCTAGGCAGTGAGAAAACACTAACAGAAAACAAAAAACATTTTTTGGAATTTCTTGTCTGTCTGTATGTCTGTGTGTCTGTATGTATGTAATCGCTAATCTCCGAAGTTACTGAACGGAATGTTTCGCAGTTTTGATAAAAAGATTAAGCCCAATTCAGAGCAACATTTAGTCTTTGTTTCATTGAAATCTGATGTCTGTAAAAAAAGTTATGGTCATTTAAGTTTTTAAAATCATTGCTCGCCTTTTATGTCACTAGAAGGTTCAATTCAAAATAATTATTTAATTTATTTATAGTATAAGGAAAGTATTTGTATTACCGTCTGCACCCCAGCAAACAACAGTGTTGTATCGCCCTCACGCGGTCGTTGTCTCTGCGGGTCGTAGATTAATTCCCATGGTCGATCTACCCGCGACCTCAGTTAGGATGGCAACAGGTGCAGTTACCGCGCCTGTGATGCGCCGGCGGCAGAGTGTGTCAGCATGGAGAGTCTCCTCTGTGACACGCTCTGCCGCCTTTTTCTGTGGGACGACGGTCTCGCAAAAGGCGGCGACTGAGTCCGAGTTCCTGTTGCTATCGAGCATCGTCTTTGCGATAGTCGACAGTGCCAGTTTGGCACCGATGATTACGATGAGTGCACGGCGCTGCTTTGCCCAGGCCACGCAAACTTTAAGCGTCTGCAGCGCCGTGTCCACCTCGCAGTAGTGGTTAGACCGTGTGCTCTCCCTCCTTGCGACCGTGAGCAGGTACGCGCCGAAGCAACCATGCCCCATCACTACACCAGTCACTTTAGCAATAGTGCTGTTACTGCCGCCTGTTGCTGCATATTGTGTGAGGGCCTAATTTTTTACATGTTTATACACTGTTGATAGCATAGAGTACGTTTCAAGCAGCTTGCAGAGCACTTGAAGGTGATCAGCGCTTAGATGACACCCTTGAGTAGGCCTGTAACAGTCATAGCCCCATTCGTCTTTTGCTTTTAATGATGTTACTGTTTTACAGTCTTTCAAATCCTTTGACATTATTATAAAATATAAAAGATATGCATCTGAAGATATTCTACGCTACTAAAACGCGATATGAACCAAGAAATTGATTTTTATTAATTATTTAGTAATTAAAGCCATTTATTATATATTTATCCGTGCGGTTGCGCAGTAGGAATACAATTCACCAACCGCTTTCTTACCCGCGGGTCGATCACCCACGAGACGACTAGAAGACATCATACATATCATACATCTATGGAAGAAACGGAAAACTCGAAACAAAACCCTATACCAACACGTCTGACCAGCGTGATATAGTAGGACAATTTCCCTCCCATTACGGACGAGGCTTGAGCCCAATAGTGGGACGTATATAAGCTGAGATGATAGATGTCCATGTCCCCAGGTAGCCCTGAAAAGACTTATCTGAGCAGAGCAATCTTACCAAAATGAGGAGACAGCGTAAAATAACTTTGGAAGTAACTGCGTCAGAAACTGCAGCTGCATTACTTCTTGGTGGTAAAAGAGCTTTGTTTAAAAACTCGATAAATTTATGCACGTTGTTTATAAACCCGATAGATTTATAAAGCAATGAAACACCGAGATGTTCAATAAAACGAAACTGTGACACATTCAAAGTGTGTTGTTTTATTGTGTAAACGAGCAAGCAGCATGCACTTATTTTTTTGGCAGGCCATGGTCTGGACACACGCCTTGCATTCCATCCGCGTGGCCCCATAACCCACCGTTTTCCCTCCCCATCACCATTGGGCCTTTCGAGTATCATCTCCGATTACGCCCCGGGCCATCGGGCTTCACCCTCACGTGGTCAGCCTCTCCGCGGGTGACGGACTATTCCCCGTTTCAGGTACCCACGGTTTCGGCTAAGGCAAGTAGACGCAGGTAATCGCGCCTGCGCTGCCCCGTCGCCTCTTACAAATGAAGCGGAAATAACACATTGCCATTGTTCAGACGTTGCTTTTCTGCAAGAGTGGGGTTCTAGGTCCGACTGGGGGTGGGACCGGCCCGTGGCTGTAGAAAGATTACTATCAACTGTGGATTTACCACTATTAGTGTTTTTATTAAGGATAGCTGTCTAATCATTTGCGTTGATTGGACAATGATAAATAAAAAAAATTGTAGAGGCCGTAGATCGAGCACTACGAGATCGTAATGAAAAGTCAACGGTGCTTTTCTTTGGAGATTTTCGGCAAATCCTTCCTGTTAAAACTTGAAGAAATAGAACTGATGAGATCAATGCTTCACTGAAGTATTCTTATCTGTGGCCCCAAGTAGAAAAGCTGACCCTAACCATCAACATGCAAGCAAAACCAAGATCACCATTCACATTAGTGTTGCCCAAATGCAAGACCAAGACTTGCTGCAAGAGTTTCGCAGTGCTCCCTTAGACATGATTTTACGATTTTCTTAGCAAAGAAAGGATTGTTAACATTTCGTATTCTTACGAGTAAAACCAATACACGGAAGAATAATAGCCCCACTTCCGTTTAGTGGTATGTACCTAATTATTAATAATTGTACAGTTACTGCCACTAGATGAATAGAATTTCATTAATTTAGTTGGATTATTAATGTCTAATGGGGATTTTTTTTCTGTCAAAACAAGTGACTTTGTGTTATTCTAAAAGTAAAAGTTGCAAGATTTGCGAGCCTCGCAAGAGTCTTGCATTTGGGCAACACTAATTCACATGCTTAAGAATTTGCCGATGTTTAAAAGAAAATTGGAGAAAGCGTCATCCTTGATGAAAATGGTCAAGTGGCTGTCGGAAATACTTGGTCGAGTTAGAATTTTTAAGCTTCAAATAGGGGTGCGTAGTAAAACCGAATGTCACGCGGACGAAGTCGCGGGCATCAGCTAGTTAACAATAAATAAATAAAGTCTTGTTCAACATCATATCATCTGAAATAACAACCAGACATTTTCACGAATGTACCAGTAAAATTAATTAGTTTTAGTTTTCATAACACTTAATAGAATAGCGTATGTATTGTGTTGCTAGGTTGTGTAAGATAAATAATGTAATTAATCAACTCTGTCTCTCACTAGAACGATGCAATGTTCGTTAAATAATATACTGAAAATTTATGGCGTGTTTTCCAACAATATTTAATGCTAATGTGTATGTAATTAATTTGCTGTCGGTAGCAGCTTTTTATTTTATGGTGGACTATGGACGTGGTCTCGCCCCGTCAAATCGGTCCGGGGTGACAGAAGAGGCGGCGCGTGACCCCATAGACCCACCATGCAAAACTCCTCTCTTCGCTGTGCGAGCGGGCCACCGTACCCGATCTTTGTCTTCGGTGGCCTGTCGGTAGAAGCTACGAATAATACCATCTTTTACTTTAGTTGTAGATGTAAAAAAACCTAAGCCTAAGACCTGATGCCGTCTGGTCAACAATTATGTTCCCAAAGAGGGTTGACTTGGAAGTGCGGACGGTTGCGACTGCTGCAGAGGGAGAGTCGCCCAGTTGAGTCTTCATCTGTCTACAGGCCACTGGTGCTACTGGACGATTACTAAATTGTTCTAGAAGTTACTTATGGACTGGACCGTCTTTCACCTGTGAAACAAAGTGCGTAAATGCATTACCACAATGCGAATAAAAAAAATGAGGGTTGACGTCAGGCAAACGACCGGTTCTGCCATTCAGCTGCATCAGGGAGGCGCTCCGGTTCCATGGAGTGCCCCTGTACCTCAGGCGGCTGGTGGCAGACTATTTGGAGGGGCGCAGTGTCCTCTACGCGAGCCCCGCAGGGGACATTGTGCGGACGCCCATGTCGTGCGGTGTTCCGCAGGGGTCGGTTCTGGGGCCGACTCTGTGGGACATCGGGTACGACTGGGCGTTGAGAGGGAGTCTCCCCCCCGGGCTGAGCGTTATTTGCTATGCTGACGACACGCTCGTCACAGCCCGGGGCAGGACATTCGAAGAGGCGGCGAGCCTGGCCACTCTCGGCACCGAGGAGATGGTCAGGCGAATCGAGGCGCTGGGGCTCAGGGTGGCCCTAAACAAGACGGAGGCCCTACTATTCCATGGGCCCCGTGTGAGGCTGCCCATCGGCACCTCGTTAGTCGTCAACTCCATCCACATCAGTATCCAGGCCCATATGAGGTACTTGGGTCTGGTGCTCGACGGGCGATGGTGGTTCCGGGAGCATTTTTGCCAAATTGCTCCCCGGCTGGTCGGCGCGGCGTCCGCCCTTTCTCGGCTCATGCCGAATGTGGGCGGACCCAGTTTCGAGGGCCGACGGCTGTATGCGGGGGTGATCCGCTCAATGGCCATGTACGGCGCACCCGTGTGGGCGAGGGCTCTGAACGCCCAGCTCAGGGCGGTGCTGTGGAGGCCACAGCGAGCCATGGCGGTCAGAGCCATTCGCGGGTACCGCACGGTGTCGACAGAGGCGGCGTGCCTATTGGCCGGGACACCCCCGTGGGACCTAGAGGCGGAGATGCTCTCCGACCTCTACCGGCGGGTTACCTCAGTGCGCGACGAAGGTGGCTCCCCATCGTTGAGCGAGATAGCCACCTGGCGCGAGGACGCCCGCCGAGACGTCATCGCCCGTTGGGTTACGCGGCTGGAGAGGCCAAGACACGGTGTCGTTACCGTCGAGGCCCTCCGGCCCGTACTGATGGAATGGATGGAGCGGCGGCACGGAGTCCTCTCCTTTCGGCTGGTGCAGGTATTGTCGGGGCACGGGTGTTTCGGTTTGTACCTGCACACGGTCGCGTATAGGGAGTGGACTCCGGCCTGCCACCATTGCAGCAGTGACGAGGACACGGCGAGACACACACTTGAGGTGTGTCCGAGTTGGGACGGGCAGCGCCGTGACCTCGTCGCTGTTATCGGTGCCGACCTGACGCTGCCGGCTGTCGCGAGGGCGATGGTCGACAGCGTCAGGAACTGGGACGCGGTCGCCGCCTTCTGCGGGGCTGTCATCTCGCAGAAGGAGACGGCGGAACGAGTCCGGGAGGATTCCCGTGACCCGGGCCGCCGTCAGCGGCCGGGGCGGCGCAGGCGCGAATACCTGCGCCTGATGCCGCCCTAACCGAGGCTTCGGGTGATCGGACCGGGGAATTGTCCGGTCACCCGACGTGAGGCCACCGCGTGAGGACGACGCCTTGACGGCGAAAGCTGTCGAGGCGTCGACAGGAGAGGAGCCCGAGAGGGCATACCGCCGAGCGGGCCACCGAAGACAAAAATCGGGTACCGGTGGCCCGCTCGCACGGCGAAGAAGAGGTGCTTGCAGGGTGGGTCAATGGGGTTGCGCGCCGCCTCTTCCGTCACCCCGAACCGACTTGGCGGGGTGCGACGTCCATGGCCCACTGCAAAAAAAAAAAAAAGGCAAACGACCGGTTATAAAATTATTGCAAATAACTCTTGCAATATGTATGGTGAGTGCATATTGTGTCGACCTTAAGTAGTTGGGATAAGAGCAGGATAATGATGATGCCAAGCGTGGGGGTGCCGGGGATCGAATGTCAGTAGACGATCTCTCCGGCTCCCCGTAAAAGCGCGGAAGGGGCCGCTGTTGTTTTAGTGGGTATTCCGGTCGGGTTCCAGCTGGCCGGTGAGTCCCACACTCCCCCTCGTTTGTCACCGGCGGGGAATAGCGCGCAAATGCGTTTCCACAGCGACAAAAACAAAAAAAAAAGGATAATGATGATGACGATGTAGATATTTAATTTTATTAACACAGAGATTTTTCGAAGATATTTTTAAACGTTTCTCAATAACAAGCTAGCGCTTTATAAGTAAAACGATATTAGTCTCGTTCCTTATCAAGGGAAAATAATACCTTATACCACTTAAATATTTTTAGAAAGGAATATTATTTATGAAGACCATAAAATATATAATGATATGAATATCGTTATGTTAAGGAAAATCCGTAATGAATTGTTATTAATTGTATTCAAGTTCATAATACTTTAATATTGCTTTCATCTTCACTTCTTGTCCCTAGTTACCAGTATCACAGAGTTTAGCGTTGAATACGCCTTAGTATACCACGCTGGTCAGATAGGCGGGTGGAATGCTTATGCAAGTTTTCCTTCTTTAATATGAATGTTATCTGCTTACGCCTCTAAGTGAGGCTTTGATAAGAAATTATAAAGAGAGAAGAGGAAGTCACTTATTTTATGCTTAATTGGTCACTATGCTCTAAATACATGGTCAATTAATATGTTTATATTATAAATATGAGTGCGAATTTTTTTTATTGCTTATGGATGCAAACGTGCAATCAGCACACCTGATAGTAAGTGTCACTGCTGCCCATGGACCTTTGCAATACTAAGGGCGTAGCCGCTGCCTACCAGTAGAAATCCCCAAACCCACCCAGTTGGGCTTCTGGCTCTCTCGCTCACTGAACGAAATGCAATAGCACCGGCCCGCTGCTGCAGACAGAAAACTGTCAACAGCATGGTTCTACCCTATTAAATTTGTTTAAGTTTGTTTCTCATCTGTTACGTTTTCACGCCTACATTACTGAAACGATTTGAAATTTTTTTACACTAATATTAAACTACATTATCAGTGAGTAGTACATCTATAGGCTAATGCCGATAGGGGGGAGGTGAAAAAAAGAGGGAAGGAGAGGGAAAGGGGTGACTGAGTATGATAACATTCAACAGCAATATTTCCGGATCCTCAAAAATTTGGAAGATAACGTTATATTTTTTAGAAAACTCAGTTTTTAAGTAAATTTCTTGTAAAGATAAACTTAAAAGAAAAACTTTATCTAAATTTATAATTTGCCCAATTGTTAGAACCATTGACGATATATGCAAATTAATATTACAAGAATTGATCATTTAAAAAGTACGGAAGTGAAATTGGTGAGCGTATTAGTAAAGATAGTGCTTGCGGATGTCGTAAAAGACCACTAACAGCCTTATAACGACCTGCACCAACTGCATCTGATGCCGTTTGGTCAACAATTACATTCCCAAGGAGGGTTGACGTGTGGCAGTCGGCCGGTCATAAAACTATTGCCAATAACTTTTACAATATGTACTATGAAAGAAGAATATATATTGTATCGACTCCAAGTAATTGGGATAAGAGTAGGAGAATGATGGTGATGTCAAATATATATTTAAGGTTATCTATCCTGGCGCTGCCGTCCAGCGCTAAAACGATGCTCGACAGCGTTAGGAACTGGAACGTGGTCGCCGCCTTTTGCGAGACAGTAGTCTCGCGGAAAGAGGCGGCGGGACGGATCCGAGAGGAAATCCTCTTTGGTGACATAATCCACAGCTGGCGCCTGGGGTGGCGCAGGCGCGAGTGTGCTTGATGCCGCCCTAGCCGAGGCCACGGGTGACTGAACCGGGGAATAGTCAGTCACCCGTAGAGAGGCTGACCGCGTGAGGCCGACGCCGCAAGCCAGGGCGTCGACGGGAGATGGTACCCGAAAGGGTAACCCGCCGGACTGGCTACGGATGTTAAGGAATCGATACCAGTCGCCGGACCAATGGTATTGGAGAAGGAAAACGGTGGGATATGGGTCCACGTCAGACCATGGCCTGCCAAAAAAAGGAGTTATTATCTATACTAATAAATAGAGAGCCGATTTTTTTGTTCGGTTATAAAAAAACAAAAAACTTCTAAACCGATCGATACTTATATCAGGTTTTATCTTAATAAAACCTTCTCCGAAATGCAGAGGGTTTTGGAGAAGGTTTAGTATATGATATGTTAGTGATTACTTATTCGGAACCTATATATTTTAGAACTTAGATATAATTGTTTTTTAATTGTAACAATTTTTTTTTAATAAATCTCTTAATTCTATTAGTTATTTTTATTATATTTATGTATCCATATCTATATCTTATACATATATACATATAATAAATCAGTAGAAAATCCCGTGTATGTACACTTGATAAATTTATAAAAAAAATAATCTAGGCAGTAAGCAAACACTAACAGAAAACAAAAAACATTTTTTGGAATTTCTTGTCTGTCTGTATGTCTGTAATCGCTAATCTTCGAAGTTACTGAACGGATTGTTTCGCAGTTTTGATAAAAATAAGCCCAATTTAGAGCAACATTTATTTAGTCTTTGTTTCATTGAAATCTGACGTCTGGTAAAAAAGTTATGGTCATTTAAGTTTTTAAAATCACCGCTCGCCTTTTATGTCACTAGAAAGTTCAATTCAAAATAATTATTTAATTTATCTATAGTGTAAGGAAAGTATTTGTATTACTTAATATATAAGTAGTTTCATCAATTCAACTCATATACATCCCAATGCTGGGCTCAAACCTCCTTCAAAGTTGAAGGGAAGTTGACATAATACATAACATTAGTCAGGTAGTCAAAATAATTATTAAAACTATTTGTGATAAAAAATAATGTTTTAATTAGTTAATAATATATAATTTAGCTATAAATTAATAAAATGCATACTTTGTTTAGTTTGTTTTATTTAGTTTCGTTAGGCATTTTCTGAAACCGCAAAAAAAAAGAAAAAAGGCATTTTCTGGAGCTCCATAACCGTAATCGAAACTATCGAATATCCAAAAGAAAAATATATCCAAAACCAAAACAGTAACCAAAATCTATAGAAATATTTCGAATAATTTCATAGAGGATTCGTGTGTGTGAGACATGTTACTAGAGGTTTCCATTAAATTAGCCAAACTGAAAGCCTAAACAAAAGCCTCTTCAAAGGGTAGGTAGATAGTATGATTCTTAGCATTTTTCCTATACAATTCAATTAATTTATTCGAAACTATAAAATAATCCGATATAATTTCATATCCCTAACCGATACCGAAACCAGTATCATGATATTCTAATATCCGAATCTATATGTAGCGACATCGACATCATCATCACAGTCCATACATATCCCACTGTTGGGCTCGGGCCTCCTCCATAACTGGAGAGAAATTAATCTACTATACCGCGCTGGTCAAACGTGTTGTTGTTGTTATATTCTTTTGCATAGATGTTATATGCGTTTTATATCCCTTAGTCGCCTCGTACGATCACCCACGGGTAAGATAGGTAGTCTATATTATAAATAAAAAAATAAAATATACATAGATAGCCTGCATTAAAAGCTTCTTCTTCTTCTTATATATTGGCAATCAGCTACATATACGGAGCTATTGGTGCCAGTGTCAAGTTATAAATATTTTCACGTTTTTAGTCTTTCAAGTTAGTCATTGTCTAAGTCAAATTGTCGCCATTAACAGTGCAATGGCCACACTGTTAATGGTATCTTGTGGGAATTTTGACGGAAACCGTAAAAGTTGTAAAGCACTTTTATATGATATTCACTACATTCCAGTAGTTCCACCGCTTCATATTACATAAAATACCATCAAAATTACCTAATATAACACGTTAAAACACTAAGATATCGAATATAATACAAGAGTACCACATGACGTTTTCAAATTCCCGTCAAAATCCCATTAAAAGCTTGTTCTTCTTCTTCTTATATATTGGCAATCAGCCACATATACGAGCTATTGGTGCCAGTGTCAAGTTATAAATATTTTCACGTTTTTAGTCTTTCAAGTTAATCATTGCCTAAGTCAAATTGTTGCCATTAACAGTGCAATGGCCACATTGTTAATGGTATCTTGTGGGCATTTTGATGGAAAACGAAAACGTTGTAAAGCACTTTTATATGATATTCACTATATCCCAGTAGTTCCGCCACTTCATATTACATAAAATGCCATCAAAATTATCTAATATAAGACGTTAAAACACTAAGATATCGAATATATATTTTTTTTTTTTTTTTTTAAAGACACCACCCTGCACTAAGGAAATAAACCTTGTATTGCAGGGGACTGTACAAACATGCAAATAACGCAGACAAATTACACCCAGACTCAGAACAACACTTTGTGGATCACACAAAGTAATGTGCTGCGTGGGAATCGAACCCACGGCACTGGCACGGAAGGTCGGTATCGTAACCACTACGCCATCTGTGCAGTCAATATAATACAAGAGCACCACATGACGTTTTCAAATTCCCGTCAAAAGTCCTAAAAGCTTGTTAAACATATTAATATGTGGTATGTCAATAAGACGGATCTGTCCGATGCCTTAATAACAGTAAAAATACAGGTGCTATCGATGACTCCACGAAGTATAGATACAAGGAGTCCGAACGTAATGTTGAACGAATAGTCTCAATTTAGGGGATAGAATATTGCCGGTAGAACGCGCCACTTTTGAACAAGTATTTATTTAATTCTTTACGCGGGAAGTTTTGTTGCTATTGACAGCTCTGAAATGTTTTGTTGCTATTGACAGCTCTGTAATTTTATATTTAAATTAATTAAGTTCAACATTCGCGAGCCAACGCGTGTTTACGTGTAATAATAATAATAGCATCGGTACGTCCTAAACTTTAGCGCAGCCAGTGGCAGAAAAGAGAACTAAGATTTGGGTTTATTATTGTGTCCATGAATACTATGGAAAAGCCTATAACGTTCAATATCCTTGTATCTATACTTCGTAGATTACTCCTTCGAAACAAACTTAGTTCAACAGTCGAAAATAAAGCTCACTGATCATAACAGAATTTTATTTAAACGAATTGAGATTCATAGCTTCAAATTTAAATAAAGATATCCTTCAGAGATTATTCTACCCCAATGTCAGAGATTGACATGTAAAAACGCTCTTTGTTGCTCATTTGAATTTCAGACACCTCAATATATTTTTGAGTCAAACATTATTTATCATTTTTATAGAAGGGACGCGTTACTTTGACCGTAACTAAAAATTATTTTTATCTAAAAATACCTGCTGTTTAGCAAATTTTCGTAATGTTATGGAATATAAAAAAGATTAAAAAAAAATCTTTGGGCTTTATTAAAAAAAAAGATAATAAAGATGCATACAATTTAAGGACGTTGTAAAAAATAAGTAATCCGCCATTTTTTTTTGTGGTAGCAGCCATCTTGGATATAAAACTGAATATATGTCATAAGTATTCTCATGAAATCTAAAGGTGTGCATCAAATGTTACATAAACAAGAAATTGGTCAACAGAAAGGATAGCATTTCAATTAATAAATTTGATCCAAAGAACAATAACAAATAAGTTAATTCAATTAAACTTTTTAATTTTATTTTATTTTATTTATTTATTTGGTTTACCAACAGTTGTATACACAAATTCTTATAAATTCACATATTAAATTACAAATAACAGTGTAACATCAAATTAAAGGTAAACAACACATGCACAGTAAATTGGATTATTTGAGCAGACAGAAAACAAAATTTTTATAAGAACTAATTCTTAAACTAAGTTAATAATAATAATTTAAAAATTCTGTTAGTACAATATTTTTAGCAATATTTTTAATATAAATTCTGACTATTGTAATCAATAATAAACATACATACATACATATCATCACGCCATATCCCTTGCAGAGAGTACAGAGTACCAGAGAACTCTATTCTTGCATTCTTCACGCTCTCCGGTTTCGGAGACTTTTCTTGACTCCACCTTCCTTCAGTACGTGACCCATCTGGTCTAGGTAGGTTAGTCTCAGTCTCGCCCGATTCCTACATCCTTCCACTTTGTATAAAGATATATTAAAAATAGACCATTAAAGGCGAAGAGCTTCGTTGACTAGAACTCTAGATGGAAAGTTTTGAGCGTGAATGACGTAATGGGTTAATGTGAAGTTTGCGTTGAAGTCCTTCCCTAATGCTCAAGCGAGAAGTTGCAGGTCTATGTTTTGTATATAATACTATACATAATAATAAAACTTATTTAAATAATAGAGGGAAAATAATATTATAAAAATGCACTGTACAAAATATATTTAAAAAAAAAAAAAAAAAACCTGTTGTCAGTTTTCTACAATACATACAATTTCGTCCTGGTTAGTACAGCAGTTGTCGATGAATAAAACACATCGACCCTTAGACAGAGAGAATCGAATAATGTCGGCTTCGTAGAGTTTTATTCCTATCGCACACTACATCTACGACGTCACCGTCGTATGATGCATTGATATTTTGATATCTATTAGTATCTGTTAATACGGTTATGACTTTTTGTTATTTAATAAAATACACCAAGAATAATGTACAACATTTTTTTCTAAATCTCATCTTCTTCTTCTTATGTATTGGCAATCAGCTACTTATACGAGCTCTTGGTGCCAGTGTCAAGTTATAAATATTTTCACGTCTTTAGTCTTTCTAGTTAGTCATTGTCTAAGTCAAATTGTCGCCATTAACAGTGCAATGGCCACACTGTTAATGGTATCTTGTGGGAATTTTGATGGAAAACGAAAACGTTGTAAAGCACTTTTATATGATATTCATATTTTATTTCATCCCAGTAGTTCCGCCGCTTCATATTACATAAAATGCCATCAAAATTATCTAATGTAATACGTTAAAACACTAAGATATCGAATATAATACAAGAGCACCACATGACGTTTTGAAATTCCCGTCAAAAGTCTTCTTCTTCTTATATATATATTGGCAATCAGCTACATATACGAGCTATTGGTGCCAGTGTCAAGTTATAAATATTTTCACGTTTTTAGTCTTTCAAATTAGTCATTGTCTAAGTCAAATTGTCGCCATTAACAGTGCAATGGCCACACTGTTAATGGTATCTTGTGGGAATTTTGATGGAAAACGAAAACGTTGTAAAGCACTTTTATATAATATTCACTACATCCCAGTAGTTCCGCCGCTTCGTATTACATAAAATGCCATCAAAATTATCTAATATAACAAGTTATAACACTAAGATATCGAATATAATACAAGAGCACCACATGACGTTTTCAAATTCCCATCAAAAGTCAAAAGTCGTTTTCTAAATCTTTCTCTCACTTGTACATCAATTGATAAACGTCGCAAAGGTAATAGAGGCAACACTACGAAACCGTGAGTAGTCAATTGCCTCTTTCTTAAGTTCGATATGTAATATTTATTGGCATTATACTACTTATATATGAGCGAGCGAACCCTACCTTAAGATAAGTAGCAACCCGACAGTACCGATATTGTAGAGATTCATGAGCAGCATTTATCATTTACCATTAGGTTGCGCTGATTGTGAATCTGCTATCATCAAAAAAGAAATTACTTATAATATTTTTTTCTCTCTAATAAATATCTAATAGCCTAGTGATATTTGTCAATTATTAGACATATCAATATACTTTTAATGTTTTCTTGTTCGTTCTCAATAGGTGTATATTACATTGTTTGAAAGTTAGACTAGACCGAGGCAAAGTATCGTTTTTATATAAAAGATCATTCAGTTATATCATTAAACTATAAAAGTTGTTTAGCTGTTAGAAAGTATCTTATGAAAAGACGAAATCTTTATTATAAAGATGAAGTTCACGGCCAAGGTTAAAGGAAATGCCAGAATCCTTTTGTAATATTATTGGCGATGAGCCAACGGTAGCTGATACAAATGTAGTTGCTCTTTATTAAGAGATGGATTACTTTTATCCAAGTGAATATATTCTATGTACGTTATCAATCATATCAACTGTCATTATTCACACTTCTAAATAATGAAAACGCTTTATCGATCAAGTTTCTTCAAGTCTTTGAAAATAAACCTAACACTATTGGTATCGGGTACCACTTCTAAGATCCTTCTAGTCTATCTAGCTTGTCTTTCAGCCGTCTTTTATATTATATCTATGTTTATCGAAAGGGATTACGGCGAAGTTGATTCTTGTTAAAGATATTATACAATTATATATATATAGAAATCATTTAAATTAATTAAAAAACTCGCTAAATGTCTTACCAGATCCTTTCAGTGTCAAACAAGTTTCGATCCTGTCATGGATTAATTTAAGATAATATCTTAAATTATATATACATACATACATATCATCACGCCACATCCCTTGCAGGGTAGGCAGAGACAACAGAGGGCCAGAGAATTCTATCCTTGCATACTTCACTCGCTGCCTCAACATTCATAATTCTCTTCATACACGCTCGCCAGTTTCGGAGACTCTTGACTCCACCTTCATTCAGTACATGACCAATCTGGTCTAGGTATGTTAGTTTCGGTTGCCCCCGTTACCTATATCCTTCCACTTTCGCATTGTATATCTTCTTAACCCGACGTTCGTACGGCATTCTTTCCACATGTCCGAACCATCGGAGGATTCCGTATTTAAGGTATACCTAATGTAAAATTAGGGGTATTATATGTACCGGGTTTCGGTGGCCCACTCGCTCGGCGTAGAGAGGTAGGTACATGTAGGGTGGGTCTACGGACACATGAGTAAATAAAAGTATATTTACTTATGTGCTATGGGGTCGCGGGCCGCTTTTTCTGTCGCCCCGGACGGATTTAGCGGGGTGTGACCACTCCATAGCCCGCCGCAAAAAAAGGGTTATTACATATATCATAAATGGTTTTGAAGTATAATAACCACGTAATGGTAATTTTATATGGTGACGGACGATAAGATGTGACTAAGAAATGTAAATGGAGGACGTCAGAATCCATTGATGTTTTACATACGGGTTTTGAGGGGGAGCGAGCGTTGTTAAGAATGTCTACACAACACGGCAAATATTCAAAATAATATTCTGAATAACTTAAAACATGTGTAGACTAGATACATTGTCTGGGATAAAATAGGGGTGGGAAAATATTTTTTATTAAAAAAGAGGCTCTGTATAAAAATTGCACATGCATATGTGCTGAGAAGTAACAACAAAATCGCTTAGGTAGGTGTGCGCATTTAATAGCTTTTTAGTTACTAATATGTGATAAAGTCTTGGTTCCTGGTCGCGTACTACTTGATTTTTCGTTTACAAACACTAAACAAGAGCATGTTAAACTCATGTGACAGTGCCTCAGAATTACGTGCTTTCCAAATAATTTGTCGAATAAACCAGATGTTATAACTTGCATATTGGTTTTACAGATTTTTTGTGCAGATTAGCAAATTTTTATAATTGTATTTACTACAATGTTTCTTGAAGAATCCTCAGTTAAAGATAAGATAATAAAGATTAGACAATAAACCAAATAAGATAATTTTTTTTTTATTACGTTGCGGTGGTGAACTGAGGATCAAATGTTTTCAAACCACTCACTCTCCGTAGGTATACTATAAATTAGAACGAGTGAATGAGAACGAATACTCTTCTAGAATATTAACTACAACTGTGATCACCAATCTGCTTGTTAAGCATATCCATTATGACATTATCTAGTAATACTAATATAGACCTAGCTGTGTGGTAGCAGCTACGAATACTACCAACCCTTACTTTACTCGTGGATGTCGTAAAAGACGACTAAGAGCCTTATAACGACCTGAGCAATACCATCTGACTCGGGTCGAGAGCCCTCAGCGCTCACCCACAGTCCAGGTAAAGTTGTCATAGCCATCTGAGGCCAACAACTAAGTCACACAAAAAAAAATAACCACCTGATGCCGTTAGGTCAACAGTTACATTCTCAAGGAGGGTTAATGTTTGGTAGGCGGCCGGTCATAAAACTATTGCCAATAACTTTTACAATATGTATTATGAAAGAAGAGTAAATGTTGTATCGACCCCAAGTAAGTGGAATAAGAGTAGGAGAATGATGACTAATGTAGATCTCAATAGATAGATGTATGAAAATTTCGCAAAACGGAAATCTCTGCAAAAATGTTATAACAGCAATCCATCCAACAGATTGATTGCATCCTAATCGCTTCATTATGAAACATAGAACCTCCTCCTTTTTGAAGTCGGTTAAAAATGTAAACAAGATGTTGTATTATTTAATTTCTATTTCACGACTAACAATTGTGGCGCATAATGAAAACAAAAGATGTTAAAACAAATAATTGGTTTCCTGTTTTAATATCGTAATTAAAATATCAATCTTATTATAATTATGTCTTTGTAACATTCATTTATTAATTTTCTTTGAGCACGAACACGTGTTAAATCTCAATTCTAGTCAGAGCGCAAATATCGATGACGATTTTAAATATTTCCTGTTTTTTTCAACAACAAGTTTTCAATCAATTGTAATATCTCTTAGCCCGGACATGTGTTGTAATTGAAAATAAAATTCTTACAATAAATAGTAAGCTTCCTGTTTTAATCTCTCTTGGAATTAGAATATCAATGTCATTATAATTATGTCTTTGTAAATTCATATATTACAATTTCATATCTGATCATATAAAACATTATAAATCTCAATTCTAGTCAACACATAAACATAGCCGATTTTCGATGTTTAAAGTCATATAACATTATTGATTTACCAACAACATTTTACGCTTGGCAGATGGATTAGCAATCGTGGTTAGTTTTATGTTTCTCAGTGTAGTGCTGTTGATCTTATGGTGCGTCCTCAACTTGATTGTGACTACCGCTACAAGAAAGTAAAAAGAGGCGACATATTATATTTAATGATTTCTAATGTTTACATCGCATTCCGTGTAGTGAGTGTCGAAGTAAGAATACAATTCACCAACCCCCTATCTTACCCGTGGGTGAACGTAAGAGACGATTAAGGGATATAAAACACATATAACAAATGTTATATGTGGTATAGGGTTTTATTTCGAGTTTTTCTTCTCTTTCATAGATATGCAAGAGAAGAAAAACTCGAAATAAAACCCTATAGCAGGGTTCGGCAACTATTTGAGTCGAAAGAGTTAAAAATTAGAATTTATAAAAGTTTTAAATTTTGAAAGAGCCACATTTTTTTGCACTCAATAATTTGTGCCTAATCCTCATCAATCAATTCAGAACCATTTCTAAATTTTCTTTATAAAATTATTTTTTGCGTATAGAACTAAAGAACCGCAACTTCACATCCAGAGAGCCGCATGTGACTCGCGAACCGCAGGTTGCCGACCCCTGCCCTATACTAACATGTCTGACCAATGTAGTATAGTAGATCAATTTCCCTCCCATTATGGAGGAGGCTCGGGCCCAGCAGTGGGACATATATGAGATGAGATGATGATGATGATGATGAATGTTTACCCGAATATTACATATTTAAAATAAAACTACTTTTACGGATTCTATCGCGTTTGTATTTGATTTTTAATTCCCCCAAGTTTCGAACACTTTACAGTGATCAAGGTCACAGGAGGACTAAAGAATCTTACGTCCAATACGTCATTCTTATTACAGAAATTTTAAATCTACCCTTAAAAGTTATTAATTTTTATCCCACATTTTTAATACAAACTCATTGCCAGTATAAAAAGAAAATGATTCTATATATAAAATGTATATCGTTTATGTTCTGTTATTATTAAAACATTTATGATAATTATTATTGTGACAATTTACAATTTCAGATAAAACTAACAAAACTATTCAGCTATCACCGGATCAGAAAAGTAATATTATACGAGTATTTATAACCCGTCACCTCAAATGAAGAAAACAAAATATTTTTATTCGGTTATAAAGGAGGAGCAATTACTTTATTGAGATTAGATCACAAGTTATATGATGTAAATATGTAGAAGGTGAGAAAACACTATATAGAAAATAAAGTAATATATAGATCATAATTTTATGGTCTTGTCGAACAGGTTGCCGCTTCGACTGGAGCGATAACTAGATACAAACTCATAAATTATTCACCGATATACCGTAAAATATTAGAAAACCCAAGTGCAAAATGAAAATATAGCAAATGTTATCAGCATTTGAAAGCAGCAACGTTGTGATATTCGCTTTTTATATTATTGAAAACAAAGGAAGGATCATTGAATATATCGAAATATAAAAATTCGAGTGGGTAAAAATATATTTTTTATTTGGGCATATTCAATTCGAATGATGATATATCAAGTGCAGATAATAGAACATTGTATATTACTCTGCTCTGCTCAAAAACTTAAGCATTTGTGTTGTATATTTATCACATATTTCCACAAAAAAAAACTCTTTAATAAATTTTATTCCTTACTATTCAAAGACACAATACAGCAGTTATTTTACTAATGTTCGTCTTCTGTATTTTTCATGTGATGTTGGAGTACATATATAATTCACCACACACTATCCTGCAAGTGGGTCCTAGAAGTCGACTAAGGGATGTGGTATGCATAAATCATCTATACAAGAAAAAACTCGAAATAAAGACCTATACCAACCCGTCTACTGTTTGGTAGTGGCTACGAATACTACCAAACCTTACTTTGCTCGTGTATGTTGTAAAAGACGACTAAGAGCCTTATAACGACCTGGGCCAACTCCAACTGATGCCGTTTTGTCAACAATTACATTCCGAAGTAGGGTTGACGTCTGGCAGGCGGCCGGTCATAATACAATTAACGCCAATAACTTTCACATTATGTAGGTACTATGAAATAAGAGTACATATTGTATCGACCCCAAGTACTTGGGATAAGAGTAGGAGAATTATGACCAACCCGTCTGATCAACTTGCTATAGTAGGTCAATATCCCTCCTATTGTGACGGAAGCTCGAGCCCAGCTGTGGGATTGTAGGATTTATATAAGTCGATTACGATGATTATGATGTTTAATGTATAGAGTTTTTATATAGTAACTCACTGCCTAGACTGACTTTGAACAGATGTAGAGTATAAAAAAGGTGGACAACTCTTTCTTAATCATATTCCTTTGAGGGTACTAAGCAAAAAAACTATCCTAGCTCTCAAGTTGGATCAAACAAGGCGTATTATTTTTTTAAATATGCTTGGAACGAAAACAAGAGATTTAAGGTGTAATGAAGGTGAAAGAAATTGTATTTTCTTTTTATGATTTATTTTAGTAATATTTTTTAAACTTTTAGATTATATGTTAATTTTATAAAATCTATCTCTCCATCCAACAATCTACCAAACTACGTCCTTTTTAGACCAAAGATTCTCGAGAAATAAAGCACCAAAGTGCTTTAACAATAAGTGCCTACACCGGCATCCTTGACGTTTTCGCAATGTCGTCGTCTTCATTTGATAGGGGCCGCCTCACATCGCTTCATCTGACGCCACTCTAGAACTTTTTCTCCATCCGCTGTTAGTTCGTCGAGTGATATAAAAACTATAAATTATATCCATTTATTTATAACTTAAGATTACTTATAATAAAGTACGAAATGGCGAAACATAATGATGTTTCAATACAAAAATTGTATCAAAGCGGAACCTCATGTTAATTGATATCTTGCGACCTCAAGGGATTGCGGGAAAAATTATGAAATATTCTTTGTATAAATTAATATTTAAGACTACGTTTCTATTTAAATGAATGAATACGCTTTTTTTTGCTTTTCTACACTAATAATTTAATTATCAAAGATGATATTTATCTAACTTAATTAAAATGAAAGCTTAATGGTACTTTTAAGGTAATTTTATGTTTATTATGTTTTCCCGACAATTTTCATTCCAATGACAAATTGAGTATACTATATTCAGGCACAATTGGTGGAATTCATTCTGTCTGGTAGCGGCTACGAATACTACAAACCCTTGCTCGTGGATGTCGTAAAAGACGACTAAGGGCCTTATATCGACCTGGGCCAATTCCATCTGATGCCGTTTGATCAACAATTACATTCCCAAAGAGGGTTGACGTCTGGCAGGCGACTGTTCATAAAACTATTGCCAATAACTTTTACAATATGTACTGTGAAAGTAGAATACATATTGTATCGACCCCAAGTAATTGGGATAAGAATAGGAGAATGATGATGGTGGTGAGCTTCCATTACGAGAATTTTCTTAATTTCTCTGGCAGTTATGCTCTGTTTATATAACTTAATTGATTCTTACAATATCCACGTTTCTATACACAGCAAAGTCTGTGGTATTTACTTATGTTTCATAGTCTTCATTCAGCCACTTGCAGTTCACTGATGGAGGTGAGCCTGGTTTATACTTCATTTATTATAGGCAATAGTTTAAAATAAGACGACGAGGCCTGAGCTTGACACAAGGCATTTGAATATGCAGATATATCTGCCCATGGACGTTTGCAATAACAAGGGTATAGCTAAGCCGCTGCCACCAATACAAACATCAAACCCACCCAGTTGGGCTGCCGGCTCTCTCGCTCACCGAATGAAGCGTAATAGCACATTGCCATTACTTAGACGTCGATTTTCTGCGAGAGTGTGGTACTAACCCGGACTGACCGGCCCGCGGCTGTAGACAGTAAACTGTTTACAGCGTGGTCCTGCCACTAACGAAACGAAATACTTGCATTGATAGATTTTACACGATTTCTAACACACAACATTTAATTTCGGTGTATAGTCCTATTATAGTATACTTATAGACCCTATAGGTATAGGTGGAAAGAATGCCGAACGAACGTCTGGTTAAGAAGATATACAATGCGAAAGTGGAAGGATGTAGGTACCGAGGGTGACCGAGACTAACCTACCTAGACCAGATCGGTCATGTATTGAAGGAAGGTGGAGTCAAGAGTCTCCGAAACCGGCGAGCGTGTATGAAGAGAATTATGAATGTTGAGGAAGCGAGTGAAGTATGCAGAGATAGAGTTCTCTGGCACTCTTTTCTCTCTACCTACCCTGCAAGGGATATGGCGTGATGATATGTATGTATGTATGTACTATTAGGGAGTCTTATGTATTAAGCGACTTGAAGTTCCCTTCTAACAAAGTTTAAATCCCTTGCTGCATTCTTTAAAGAACAATAGCATCAGATCACTAACTCTGTTCAAGCTATTACTTAACTTTGTTACACCTAATTTAATTTAGTAACAAGTTTATAAATTTTGTCCTCACTAATGAATTTATTCAGCTACCAAGAAAATGCATCTACACACTCTCATTCTTCTAAATAAAATGTAACATAAATATTCATACAAAGAGAACTAGTGTAAGATACATGAACATTGTAGGATATTTGAGGTCAGAGGTGTTTTTATGTAACACAAATAAAGTAACAATTTAATTAGGGATTTAATATCTACTAAATTAATTTTATTACTCAGTATTATGTAATTGACTGACTTGACTGCATAGATGGCGTAGTGGTTAAGATACCGACCTTCCGTGCCAGTGCCATGGGTTCGATTCCCACGCAGGACATTACTTTGTGTGATCCACAAAGTGTTGTTCTGAGTCTGGGTGTAATTTGTCTGCGTTAATTGTATGTTTGTAAAGTCCTCCGCAATACAAGGATTATTTCCTTAGTGCAAGGAGGTGTATTAAAAAAAAAAATCTTCTTGAAATTTTGGATTTGATTTTTTTTTTTATTTTAAGCTATTTCACAGACTTTTTGTCCGTGCTCTTTTATGTTTAATTTAATTGTTATGGCGGTTTGTTTGCAAAATTAATTTGCTTGAAGGATTTGAATTTGATATCGGGCAGAATCATATTGTTGAAGTTTTGAGCAATTATCAAAAACAACAATTATCAGATTTTTATAAGATATTTTCTATAACAAGCCCAAAGCTAACGGTGATAAACTTGCACTAGATTATTTATTAAGCAGTCTGTATCATCATCTTAGCTCATATACGTCCCATCGCTGGGCTTCGAGCCTTCTCCACAATAGGAAGGAAACCAACCCACTATACCATACTGGACAGACGTATTGGTACAGGTTTTGTTCCGAGTTTTCCTTCTCTTGCATAGATGTTAAATGCGTTTTATATCCCTTAGTCGTTTCTTACGATCACCCACGGATAAGATAAGGGGTGGTGAATTGTATTCTTACTCCGTCACCACACGGAATTTAATGTTATAAAGTTTGACCATGACCCCGCTGCTATCCAATTCCTGGTGATAACTTAGCCGATCTTTACGACTCCCAAAGGAAAGTAAGGTGTGACGACCTATTTTGTTCTTGCTCGTTGGTATCTTTGTCGTCAATTAGGCTGACTATAGGAATTGATTCCATAACTTCGAGCTATGCAACCATCACAGATATTTCCAGTGACCGGACGTAATATGAAAGCGGTATGAATCGCTAAATAAATAGAAAACATTTAAAACAAAGGGTGTTAATTGAAACTCCCATCTCAAATTTAATTTCAGATAAATACACTCTTTTTTTTATTTTTAACTCAATAAATTTGACCGGGAAATTTCGATATGGGATATAAATGAAATTAACTGATATCCGGTACTCATATATAACAGTGACTTGTAGCAATATTAATAAAAAAAAAACAATGCAGTCATGAGAACTGCCGACAGAAGTGAAAACTCAATGAAAAAAAAAACCAATACAAAAAAAATAAAAAAAGCGTGCTCCAGGGAATATGTATGGGTGTGACTATATCATAGCCAGCTGTCAAAAAATAACTATTAAAAATTATTGAATAATTGATAATAATTAATAATAACAATCTATATATATAAAAATGTTAAGTTGGTTTGTGTATGCTTCAAAAACTCAAAATGGTCTGCATCGATTCAGCTAAAATTTTACTATGATATACAACACGCTCTAAAGATTGTTTTTATCTGTTTTTCACGTTACTAACATAACCGTAACTGCGCCATCTGTCGGAAGCGAGAGGAAGTCTCGCCATATTAGGTAACGACAACCGCAGTCCGCAGCAGATGACTATGCAGATATGCAGAGAGACTAAGTTCTTGCAGATTTATTTTATTGCTGATCCAGAAATTCAAACAGCTACGCGATGTAATACAATCGACGCAACCAGCGAATATGACTATATGACAAAAAAGAACATTAGGCATGTATACTCTGCTCCCCGTGCGAAGCCGGGGCGGGTCGCTAGTTATTACATATAAATTGAATATAGTAAACACGACGACGCAGTAAAGAGCAGCTGACTGTACGCCGACTCTCGCTCGGGTACACTCGGCGATGCCGAGATCACCCGATCGAGTATTTCACCTCAAAGCGTGACGGATCAGCCTCACTTATAGCCTACAAAATATCTGTGTGTGGTGTACCAAAGGGAGTTTTCACTTCAAAAAAGGCTGAGAAATATCTATACAATTACTGTTTATGAATAATATGGTAATATCTAGACTTGTAGAACACGGACGAGTTTCTGATTAATGTTCGCTCTGAGTACCTTCTCTTAACGAGTCTGTTGGGAGAATATACTTTTTGCGCCGGTATTCTAATGGAACATTTAGCGCTACGTGATTTGAAGAAATAAAGTTTTTTTCTTTATATAAATTTACATTTATTGCGACGTGCTATAAAATTTGAATTCTATGTGGTTACGAAGTAAGAATAAAATGCACCAACCCCATTCCTTGCTCGTGGGTGTCGTAAAAGGATATTAAGGGAAATAAAGGATATGACATGCCTACAACATGTATACAAGATAAGAAAAAATCGAAATAAACTCCTATACCAACCCGTATAACCAGGGTGGTATAGAAGGTGAATTTCCATCCTATTGTAGAGTAGCTTCGGGTACGGGATGAGATGTGTATGGACTGACATGATTATGAGAGAATATTTTTGCTGTATAGTAGGTCAATTTTCCTTTAATTGTGAAGGAGGATCGAGCCCAACAGTGGGGCATATATGAGCCGAGACGATGATGATGATATAATTTCACCACAAAGACAGCTTTATCTATTACGTACGTAATAGATGAAGCTGTCTTTGTGATGAAATTATGTAAAGCTACTTACGTACCTATTATTCATTGATATAGGTCATTTCTTTTATTTTAGTGTCACCATATATTGAAGGAAAAATGATAAAGAACTAATTACAAATGAACACATTTTTATTAAGAACAGTACAGAAGTAATTTTGCAATAGAATTAATATAAAACCTTAAACTAGTGAAGCGACTAAAAAGACTAAGAAACATGTACTTAGTGTTAGCCGCTTAAGGAAGATAAACGTCGTACAGCTTACTATGTATAAGATCTACTCGACTGATTGAGATTTCTCTGTAATATTCGATATGAAAATTTGGAAACCTAAGAAACAGGTTTAACCGATATACCACAAAGTATTCGTAGTACCCACTCTAACACTGGCAGTCATACGCCAAAATATACCTGTTCTGAAGTGGCAAATGCATAGATGATATCACTTAACGAAAATCCGTCGGTATTTAGATGTTCTCAAGTGCGGACGATACATCGAATCGAAATCGAATGTCCGATATAGTCTAGAATATCCCCACCATAGAATAATATCGAGGCTAGAATCATAAACATAGTAACCAACAAAATAAAAAAAAAATGTAAAAAAAAATAATTAAAAAAAATGTTAAAAAAGGAGAATCTAAGGATGTCGTATTAAAAAAAACTGAATATTAAAGTATTCATAAATACAAAAATAATAAATCTCTAATTAAAATGCTAAAAGGGTTTTTCTAGTATAGAAGTACAATTTATTTTTTGTGGTTTACTACGTTTATATTTTCTAGAGTCGATTTAATAAATATCACATTTAACCACTACGTGGAGACGGTTTAAGACTATTTGACCATTTATTCTTTCCTGGTATATGTCCAGAGTAAGCATATCGACCTATCCATAGAATAAAATTTTATCTGCATAATCATTACTTTAGACGAAAGCTATTTAAAAATTGTCCAACATAAAATCAGCAATATAATTTTTCTTAATTGTATTGTATAGGATTGATTTATTTCCTAATATACTACTACATTTTTTTTTTGGCGATAGGCTACGGCACGCCAAATCCATCCGGGGCGACAGGAAAAGCGGCGCAAGACCCCGTAGACCCGCCCTACAATATAACTCTCTTCGCCGCGCGGGTGGGTCACTGGTACGCATTCTTTTTCTTCAGTGGCCAATATACCTACTACTACAATAAAAACGATTTGGTATCATAATCATATGTAGTTTGTTCTATATATAGATCAATATATTGTGGTTAGAATTTTTTGGTATAAAGAAAAAAAAAGTACTAGCTTAAATTAATATTAGTGTTATAAATTACATAACAAATATGTATATTTACAGTTAGTAGAATCTATTAACTTAAGTAGCCGTATTATAATAACTAGATTAAATACCAATCTGAATTATGTGTTAAACAGGGAATATTAATTTAGCATTTAAACATAATAGGTTTTGAATTATATCTTAGATAATATATAATTCAAGTACAGATGAAATTATAGCATTATAAACGTATTACTTACCAATTAGTTAATAAATTAACTGCCCTGATGTAGTGGTTAAGAACCGACCTACAGTTCAGTGAGAGTTCGATTATCACGCATAATTTGCGCAGTTCATAAACTATTGTTCTAAGTCTAATGTAATTAATATCTGTGAATTATATGTTTGTAAAATCTGTCGTAATACAAAGATTATTTCTTTAGTGGAGGAGCATCTCAGCTACTACGTTGATCAAACAGCTTGGTGTAGAGTTTTATTTCGAGTTTTCCTTCTCTGATATTGATGTTATCTGCATATAACATTCCTTAGTTGTTTTTTATAATACCCACAGTTTAGATAAGGAGTATTGTATTGTATTCTTATTCCGTCACTACATAGTATTGAAGGATATAAAGGCAAATGATTTTAAAATAAGATTTTTTTGCTTCTTCCTTCTTTTTTTTTAGTAGTGGGGTATGGAGTGGTCACGCCCCGTTAAATCCATCCAGGGCGACAGAAGAAGCAGCGCATGACCCGATAGACCCGCCCTCCATGTACCTCTCCACGCCGTGCAAGCGGACCACCGGAACCCGGTCTTTGTCTTAAGTGGCCCGCCCTTGCTTCTTACTTTAAGCAACCATTCCTTAAATATGTGTCATTTAAGGAATTGTTGTTGTTGCAGGCAATAAAGAAATGTTAATTCTTTGTTATATGGTTCTGTCAATATATAAAATACAATTGGATTTTTTTAATACAAAGTTAGGCGAAATTTTATCAAGTTTAATTTTATTTATTAATAAAGTGCTACATACATACATATTATAATGCCATATCCTTTGCAGAGTTTTTTTTTTTTTCACCTTGTGGAAAATGCTTTTATGCATACAATCACGCGTTCCCTGGTTTCTGCCATATCCAGAACTTCCCTAATATTATCCCAACATTTCTCCAGGTCTGATGTCACCTAGGATCCTACGGGCGCATATGCAACATGAATACCTTGGTAACACCTAATTTTATAACCCAAAGAAGTCTGGGATTATACATTCCGTAATCCTTCATACCTGAGGCCAAGCGAGAGGACAACAGCACTCCTACCCCTATGCTGGCTTGATCGATCTATGGTACACCAGACCACAGAGCCATCCCGCCACCAGGAAGATCGCAGGCGTCGCTGCCCTTTCTCTTGGTCTCTGTTACACAGAGCACGTCTAGCTGTTTGTCCGCCATGACGGTTATCAGCTAGTGCAACTTACCTTCCACACAACCTCTTACATTCCACGTGCCCACCCGGCACTCTGCTCTCCTCGACTCGCCTGACTGAACAAGGCGTGATGGGTGACGGCCCCCATCGCCGCATCTGCCGATTTTCGTACGAACGTGGGCGGGTCGGTACGCGTCGCCTCCGGGGGACGCCCTAACCCGCACTGCGGTACTCATTTGAGCCGGATTGAAGTCTGACTAGACTGGCAAAGGACGCGACGTACACGTTCCGGACTATGCCCCCCGATAATAAAATGATATAATAGCTTTATGTAATATGATGAATGGAAAGATGGATAAGGATCTATCCACCCATCCATCATCATTCTCCTACTCTTATCCCAATTACTTGGGGGCGATACAATATGTACTCTTCTTTCATAGTAGGTAGTATATATTTTGTCAAAGTTATTTGCAATAGTTTTACAACCGGCCTGCCAGACGTCAATCTTCCTTAGGAATGTAATTATTGACGAAATGGCATCTGATGGAGTTGACCCAGGTCGTTATAAGGCAAGGTACTTACCGGACACGGGGTCTTCGGTAAGTACCTGCACCGAATTGGACGTGAAGAGGCCCCTGGATGCCATGAGTGTGGCGCGCAAATCGATGACGCGCGTCACACCCTGGAGGTATGTCCCGCCTGGGGGCCTCAGCGCCGCGACCTGTCGGCGGTCATTGGAGCGGACCTGTCGTTGTCAACCGTCATCAACAAGATGCTTGACAGCGACAGGCACTGGACGTCGATGGCCTCCTTTTACGAGGAAGTCATCTCTGCAAAGGAGGCCGCGGAGCGAGAACGTGAAGCACTCGCGTCTGAGAACTCGCTCCGCCGGCGGCGACCAGGGAGAGGGAGGCGCCGCTACGCGCACCTCCTCCCACCGCCTTGACGGCTGACTGGTCGTGGCCAGATGGCTAAGCGTAGGGGTGTCGGGGATAGAATGTCAATAGACGATCTCTCCGGCATCCCGTAAAAGCGCGGAAGGGACCGCTGTTAGGTTTTAGTGGGTATTCCGGCCGTCAATCTCATGGCCGGCGAGTCCCACACACCCCCCCGTCTGTCACTGGCGGGGGATGTGCGCAAAAGCATTTCCACAGCGTAAACAAAAAAAAAAAAAAAAAAAAAAAGGTCGTTATAAGGCTCTTAGTCGTATTTTACGACATGCACGAGAAAAGTAAGGGTTAGTAGTATTCGTAGCCGCTACCACACAGCTATCTATCTACCCATCTTAATAAGCTTAATTGTAGGCATCTCGGCTGTCATTACTGCTGTAATAAATTTCTCAGTAACGAAAGAGCAGCGCTCTTTCTTCTGTTACTCTCCGAGCCGGTTTTTACTGATCCTAAATGAAAGTCAATGGTGGTAATACACTGTATTTTAAAAAGTTAAGACACAGACATTAACTTAATATCATTATACGGTCGCATGTATAATAAAATTTTCATTGATGACTAAAGTTATAATCTGTTTAATCTCATCTTTTATACGTCTCTCTACTGGAGTAGAACCTCTTCCATCATAGGAGGTAAATACACCTCCTATACCACACTGGTCAAATGTATTGGTATAGGGTTTTATTTTTAGTTTTCTTTCTTTTGCATAACTGTTATATACATACATACATACATACATACATACACACACACATATATATCATCACGCCGATTCCCTTGCAGGGTAGGCAGAGAGAACAGAGTGCCAGAGAACTCTATCTCTGCATACTTCACTCGCTTCCTCAACATTCATAATTCTCTTCATACACGCTCGCCGGTTTCGGAGACTCTTGACTCCACCTTCCTTCAGTACATGACCGATCTGGTCCAGGTAGGTTAGTCTCGGTCTCCCTCGGTACCTACATCCTTCCACTTTCTCATTGTATATCTTCTTAACCAGACGTTCGTTCGGCATTCTTTCCACATGTCCGAACCATCGGAGCATTCCCTTTCGCATCTTTACATTTTTTGATAAAGGACATAATCTACTTTTTAATGCAAAAAAGGGTTGTAAACGGGGATGAAAATTTGTAAGGGTGTATCGTCATTTTTAAAGATAGCTTGAAACTTAATTTTAGGTTTTGATTAGATATAAATAAATATGACATTAAAATTTTGTAAAAGAATTACCCTTAACGGGTAAAATAAAAATAGGGGAAGAAAAACTTTAGGAAAGTAACCTTTTACGCGGGCGAAGAACAGAAGAATTCTTTTAAAATATTTATACTAACTTGTCCAGAGGTTATGCTTAAATTTCTGTTTAAAATAACGGAATCTATTTACTTAAAATTTACTCAGTACTTTTCGATATAGTTATTTAGTCTGTTAATATATAAGAATTATCTTTACTATTTCGGTTCAGAAACAACACAAAGATTGTAACGGTTTTATTTCATCATCATGTCATCTCATATATGTCCCACTGTTGGGCTCGTCGTCTCGTACGATCACCCACGGGTAAGATAGGGGGTAGTGAATTGTATTCTTACTCCGTCACCACACGGGAAAACAATGTTATTTACGTGTTGCAAAATCATATATTTTATTTGTTTGAGCTTGACCGAGTAAATATACTATGTTAGAAATGTTGAAGCTAAGAACAGCGTACTGAAATATTAATTGGTGATTACAAAGACCAATCTTTAAAATGTTGGACACATTTTTCTATTCGATGGAACGAGTAAAATAAATGTATTATTTACTTTTATGGTACTTGAGTGACTTATTCACTATTTCACATCAAGTTGTTAATACATCATCATCATCTCAGCTCATATATGTCCCACTGCTGGGCTCGAGCCTCCTCCATAATGGGAGGGAAATTGACCTACTATACCACGCTGGTCAGACGTGTTGGTATATAGGGTTTTGTTTCGAGTTTTTCTTCTCTTGCATAGATGTTATGTGCTTTTTGTATTCCTTAGTCGTCTCTTACGATATCCACGGATAAGATAGGGGTTATGATAGGGGGTAGTGATTTGTATTCTTACTCCGTCACCATATGGATAATGTTAATACATATTGATGCATTATTTATCACAGAAGTACATAGTATTTTTATAAAAGTCATGATATAATAAGAATATTCTATCTAATATTTTTTTGGCAATTATTTTCTTTTGTATGAAATTTTGGATAAAAAAATTACATATAGAATATACAGATGCAAAAAAGAAATCAACTTGAGGCGTGACAGTAGAAGTTATACTTAAAAAATACTGCACAGATTACGTAGTGTTTCGTTCGTTCGTTCGTCTTTCTTAGAGGTTCGACCTTACGTACTAGTGTCGTGGGTTAGATGCCCACGCAGGACAATAATTTGGGCGATCGACAAAGCGTTGTTCTGAGACTGCTAATTCGTCTGCGTTAATTGCATGTTGGTCAAGTCCTCGCAATACAAGGATTATTTTCCTAGCGTAGGGTTTAAAAAAAATATCACCCACTCCACCATGAGAATACAGCTTTTGTCCAACACTATTAAAGATAACAAATTAAATTATAATTTATCGTAATTAGTAGATACTATTGTGTTGTATATGCATAAAGCTACATATGAATGAAGTTACTGAAAATGTTTTGATCACATCATCATCATTATCATCAGCTCAGATTATATACGTTCAACTGCTTTGCATGAGTCTCCCCCATAATTGGAAGGAAATTAACCTATTATACCACACGTCAGACGGGTTGATATAGTATTTTAATTCGAGTTTCCTTTCTCTTGTGTAGATGTTATATGAACTACAAGAAATGGGGCGATGAATCACCATACAGAACAGCTATATGCAAAATTAAAAAAGTAAACTCCCATTATCAACTTTGATAGATGTTTACGACAACCGCGACGAACGATTTAACGGCTTCGAGTCACGAATTTCACATATCTTCGGCAACATTTTTATGTAGAATTTTCAGGTGTGCCAGTTTACTCATACTTTCAACTTTAAAGCAATCAATAATTTATTATTCAGCTCTTTTTCATTCACTCCTGGACGTAGGTCTCTCTCATATTTCGCCACAAAGCGCGGTCTTGTGCCACCCGCATCCAACGACTCCCAGCAACCTTCACCAGATCGTCGGTCCATCTGGTGGGGAAATCAATAATTAACTGTCTAGAATTAAATAAATACATTCCCAAGGAGGGTTGACGTCTGGCAGGCGGCCGGTCATAAAAGTATTGCCAATGACTTTTACAATATGTACTACTACGAAATAAGAGTACATATTGTATCGACCCCAAGTAATTGGGATAAGAGTAGGAGAATGATGAATTAAATAAATATGTAACTTCGAAAAGTCACACGTACGTGCCATTGGGATGGAATCTTTTTGACTGACCTTTCTTTCTGTGCCAATAATGGAATGCAACGATTATAATGGTAGGGTCATATCAACAGTTTTCTGTCTTCAGCTGCTGGGCGGTTCGTCCGGGGTACCCAGTACCACACTCTCACAGAATATTGACATCTGAGGAGTGCCAATATGCTGTTGCGCTTCGTTCAGTGAGCGAGAGAGAAGGCAGTCATACTTTCTTGGGCACGTAAGGTTTTCATTGGGAGGTAGTGGCTTAGCTATACTTCTGGTATTGCAAAGGTCCATGGGCGGCAGTTATATATAGTTATAGGTGTAATGCTATGTCGTTTGCCACTACAAGCAATAAAAAAAAATAACGAACTATAAAATAACCTTAATTTGTCACAAAAGCACCAATATTTAAAAAAATATTTTTTTTTAATGAAATCACCTTGCGCTATAGAAATAAACCATGTAATGCGGGGGGACTCTACAAATTACACCCAGACTCAGAACTATCCTGCCGGGCTGGCCACAGATGTCAAGGAAGCGGTATTGGTGGCCGGCCCAATGGCGATAGCGAGGGAATACGGTAGGTTATGGGGCGACAGGGTGCCCTTCTGTCGCCCCGGACGAGGAGGACGACGTGTGTCCACCTATCGAAAAAAATAACGACTCAAAATAAAACTTTATGGTTCACACAAAGTAATGTCCTGCGTAGGAAATGAACTACGGCACTGGCACAGGTTGGTACTTTAACCGCTACGCCATCGGTGAAGTTAAAATTTTTTCATTTAGAATAGTACCTATAACTGATTAAAGCAGATCTCATTGGTAGCTTAAACAGTTCGCATTGAATTTCATTGTGTACATCGTAAGTCCTAGGGATATTCGATATACATCGATGCATCGAAAACATCGATGTTTACAATGCGATACATCGAATCGATCCGATGTTTTGAAAAGCTATCGAAATACTCGATGTATCAATGTTTTTTCATAAAACATCGAATCGATGATAACCAGTTAATGTCACAAAAACTCAAGTTTATGTAATAAATTACAGTTTTATAAGGGATTGGAATAGGTATAAATGCCATTTTTAGTTTTATAAGGGATTGGAATAGGTATAAATGCCCCAAAAAAGACCTTTTATTAGAAGTCACTTTTATAAGGGATTGGAATAGGTATAAATGCCACAAAAGAGACCTTTTTTTTTAGAAGTCAGTTTTATAAGGGATTGGAATAGGTATAAATGCCACAATTTTTTTTTAGAAGTATCACTTTTGATATGACTTTAGCTTTGTAATATATTTTAGAAAAAGTACTCGATGTTTACAAAAATCGATGTTTTCATCCGATACATCGAAATGCATCGATGTACAGTTTCGATTTATCGAATCGATAAAAACATCGATGTTTTTTCAAAGTGGACACCTCTAGTAAGTCCCACTATTTAAATCTGTAGATTGCTTCGCAAACAACTCTCCTTACTACGCACTCCTTACTTCATTTGTGTCGAAGTTATCTATAGTAAACAAATTTTATCCTTCTTCATCTAGAATCGCATTACAGCTAAGCGTTAGATTGAATTTTAATTGGGAAATTTTTGATTGTAATCCATCCTTATCACACCCAACTATTCGAGACGATGAAAGAGTAACGATGGCCTCATAATCCGCATTCCACTCTAAAAGCAGAGAAGAGACTTTCCACACACAGTACGTGCCACTGCAACTGATTGCTTGCTTAGTGATTTCTAATGTTTACGTGAGAGTATTACACAATTGAAATAAAACTACTTTTACGGATTCTATCGCGTTTGTATTTGATTTTTAATTTTCCGAAGTTTCGAATACTTTACAGTGATAATGGTCATGGGAAGACTGATTGCTTGCTGTTAGTAATTGCTATTCAGCTTAACTTTACGAAATGAAAAATACTTCTTTTTCTAATCATTTTTATTATTAATAAGTAGATTAATATAATAATTATTAATGATTGCTAGAAGTAATATTATTATAAAATATTTGATATCATCTCGTTAATATGATTATGACCATGACAGCCGTAGCAAAAATAATTCTATGTGCTGACATTTACTGTGAGAAATTGGTACACATATCGCTTAGACATCTAAGTAAAACTGAATTATTATTTGTATTATAGCAAAACAAATATATCTTCGGAAATATTGTAAATTGATCTGTCAAAAACAGTAATGTTATTCATACATATATTTAAATACTAGCTTTTGCCCGCGACTTCGTCCACGCAGAAGTCATCTCTGACAGAGTTAAATAGAATTCTGCGAGTTAGTTGTCTAACGGAATTAGGCAATAGGGTGGGTTCGAGAAGAATACTCCAGGTTGACACGCTCTATCGTCGGTGCTTTGGGCGGCGCAAGCGTAAGTATCTGTATTGAGGTTCACTGCATGAGGGCTTCGACTCGAGATGATACCCGGTTGCGGTGGCCCGCCCGCACAACGTAGATGTACGTGTACGGCGCGCATGTGTCTATATACCATAGCCGGTCACTAAAGAAAAAGGTGGTTCAAAAATCTATTCATTCTACAAATTATATTGCCATTAATATACTATTTACGGTATGACCATGGGATAAAAATATAATTATCGCCACCATTTATTTGACTGTTTTGTTTTACCAGCAGAGTTGCGACCTCGTTAGATATGATTTATTATATGAGTTATAGAGTGAACATTTTTGAAGCTAAACTTAACCTGTATCTTAAACCATTGGGCAAGAACCTATTGCCGCCCACTATGTGTATCGTGTGAGCTCTCACGTCGGCACTGGTCGCCACAAAGGCACTGGTGCGGGGTTGATGGAGAGGGGAAAAAAACACGTGTTCATTTATTTTTACCGAAGAATATTTGTACGTAATTTGAAAAGAATCGATAAGGAAATTTTCTCCCCATACACACTTTAGTGCTTTGTTTCACCCCCTTAGGGGTGGAATTAATGAAATCCTTTCAATATTGAATCTCTATGTCATAAATAAAAACGTGCTTCAAAATTTAATGTTTCTAGCTTTAATAGTTTCGGCTTGGCGTTAATGAGTCGATCAACCCGCTTCACAGGCCTAATTTACACAACCAGAGGGTGAAAATTGACAAATGCCGGATATTACCCTAGAATATTTGATTCGACTCATAATTTGAAAAGAATCAATAAAGATATTTTTCTCCCCATACAAACTTTGCCACTCTGCTCGACCCCCTTAGGGGTATAATTTCGTAAAATCCTTTCTTAGTAAATCTCTACGTCATATAAAGAAACCACTGTCAACATTTCAAGTTGCCAGCTTCAATAATATCGGCTTGGCGCTAATGATTTAATGACTCGTCCAACCCGCTTTGCAGGCCTAATTTACACCACCAGAGGGTGAAAATCAACAAATGCTGAAACACGTGATTATTTATTTTTACTGGAGAATATTTGTACGTAATTTGAAAAGAATCGATAAAGATATTTTTCTCCGATCATTTTTTAAATTGACATAACTTTTTTATTTATAAACCAATTGAGATAAAATAAAGCCTAAATGTTAAGTGAAGCTTACCACAATATATTAGTGAAAACCGCGTCTAAATCGGATAAGCCGTTTCTGAGATTAGCGTGCACAAACACACAGACAAACAGATAAACAGACAAACAGATAAACAGACAAAAATTTTAAAAATCATTGTTTTGTGTTCTATTAGTGTTGATAAAGGTCCCAGTAATATTTTTTCTCATATATCTTCCATGTACAGACAGCGATCCGTTACATTTTTATTATATGTATAGATAGATAGATTTTCAATATTTAAAATAACCAGTCGTTACCTCACCATGAGGCTAACGCAAAACTCTGAGGAACATTATATGGCTCCTTAAGTTCTTTTGATATAAAAAAAATGTAGCACAAGATTTACAGGCAAGCCAATAAACCAATAAATATAATAATAATAAAATGTTTATTATGCCATTAACTTTTTAACAAATTTTTACAATCTCTGACTCCCAAACTAGCGTGAGCTGTATGTTAGGAACCAGTTTCATTCCATGAGTTCATAATAAATTATCAAAATAATATTTACAACTTACACTTATTAATTATTAATTAATTGCGCGTGAGCTTTCGTACTTGTGTATAGTGTGCGTGAGGTGGTCTTGTGCGTGCGTGAATGTGTGTGTATGCATGTGCGTGCGTACGTGTGTGGGTGCGTGCATATATGTGTGTTTGCATATGGTTGTATGCGTAAGTGTCTATGCGTGCATATGTGTGTTAGAGAGTGTGAATGTGTGCATGCAAGTGTGTGTGTCGATATTTATTTCAGTTTTGATCCTATTCTATAATTTCTAAAAGCTTTTCAGTTTCATTATAGTCTAATGTCTTAAGCCAAAGTTTAATTTTATCTTTAATTTAATAATTAGATAAGTTTTTACTATAATATTTTAAATTTAATTTGTTATACAATCTAGGTGCAACGTTACTATAGTGTTGCTGAGCAAATCTACTTCTCACTTTAGGGACAGGGCATTTATTTACCCTCCTACTCCTACTCGATGATGTGGAGTGCGGTACAGTAATTTTGTGATATCTTTTTTTTTTTTTTTTTGGGGGGTGGGCTACGGTCGGCGCACTCCTCGCACCACTCCATCCGGGGTGACAGAGGGGCGTAAGCGCGCACACCCGTAACCCACCCGTGACGTCGCCTTCGTCGTTGGGCCGACCACCGGAGCAGAGTGACTTGACGTCAGTGGTCGGCCCGACGGAATACCCCTGAGGAGTACCCTCTCCTCGACCGACATCCCCCCCTCGGGTAGGATGTCGGTCTTTCCTCACGCGGTCGGCCTCTCGGCGGGTGACGGACTAATTCCCCGATCCAGTCACCCGCGGCCTCGGCTAGGGCGGCATCAGGCGCAGGTAATCGCGCCTGCGCCGCCCCAGTCGCCGGCGGCGGCTCGCGCCGTCGAGGAGACGCTCCTCGCGCACGCGCTCCGCCGCCTCCTTCCGCGAGACTACTGCCTCGCAGAAGGTTGCGACCGCGTCCCAGTTCCTGACGCTGTCGAGCATCGCCCTGGCGATGGTCGGCAGCGTCAGGTCGGCACCGATGATTGCGACGAGTTCACGACGCTGCTCTGCCCAAGCGGCACAAACCTCGACCGTATGCTGCGCCGTGTCTTCGTCGCAATCGCAGTGGTGGCAGGACGGTGTACTCTCCCTCCTGACGACCTTGTGCAGGTATTTGGCGAAGCATCCATGCCCCGTCAAAACCTGCACCAGTCGGAAGGAGAGCACCCCGTGCCGCCGTTCCAACCACTGCATCAGCACCGGCCGGAAGGCCTCTACGGTCCGCACACCGAACCGAGGCCTCTCCAGCCGGACTGCCCAACGGGCAATGACATCTAGGCGGGCGTCAACGCGCCAGGCGGTGAGTTCCCTCAAAGAGACCACACCGCCCTCCGCGCGCACCCCCGACACCCGCCGATACAAATCGGCGAGCATTTCCGCCTCCAGGTCCCACGGGGGACTCCCGGCCAACAGGCACGCTGCCTCCGTCGCCACCGTGCGGTACCCGCGTACAGCCCTGACCGCCATGGCCCTCTGTGGTCGCCACAGAAGAGCCCTGAGTCGGACGGTCAGGGACCCCGCCCACACCGGTGCGCCGTACAGGGCCATCGACCGGACGACCCCCGTGTACAGCTGTCGGCACGTAGCGCTCGGTCCGCCCACATTCGGCATTAGCCATGAAAGGGCGGACGCCGCGCCGACGAGCCGCGGAGCGAGCCTGCGGAAATGCTCCCGAAACCACCAATGCCCGTCGAGCACCAGCCCCAAATACCTCATATGGGCCCGGATGCTGATGTCAACCGAATTAACGGTGATCGAAACGCCGATGGGAGGGCCCATGCGGGGCCCATGGAACAAGAGGGCCTCCGTCTTGTCCAGGGCCACCCTCAACCCCAGCGCCTCGATCCGCCTGACGATCTCTTCGGTGCCGAGAGTCGCCAGGCCTGCCGCCTCCTCCAGCGTCCCACCGCGGGCTGTGACGAGCGTGTCGTCGGCGTAACAGATCACGCCCAGCCCGGGTGGGAGGCTCCCTCTCAACGCCCAGTCGTAGCCGATGTTCCACAGGGTGGGTCCAAGGACCGACCCCTGTGGGACACCGCACGTCATGGGCGTTCGCACAACGTCCCCTACTCGGTTGGTGTAGAGGACGCTGCGCCCCTCCAGATAGTCTGCCACTAGCCGCCTCAGGTAAACTGGCACTCCGTGGTATCGGAGCGCCTCCCTGATGCAGCTAAATGGCAGACTATTGAATGCGTTGGCGATGTCCAGGGACACCACCAACAGCACTCCTCCGCCGGCGACGGCCTCAATCGCCACGGCCCTCAGGCGCAGCAGAGCCGCGATCGTCGAACGACCCCTCCTGAACCCAAACTGGGCGTCCGACAGATCGGGCCCCGGGCCAACGAGGTGCCGCTCGATGCGGGCAGCCAGCACCCTCTCCAATAGCTTGCCCGCATCGTCGAGCAGCACGATAGGCCTGTAGGCCGAGGCCAACTCTGGAGACCGTCCCGGCTTCGGCAGGAGCACCAGCCTCCCCTCCCTCCAGCACCCAGGGAACCGCCCGGACGCTAAACACGCGTCGAACAGCCCCCTGAGGCGGGGACACAGGTGGTCGAGGACCAGGGCCAGCACGCGGTTGGGAACACCGTCGGGCCCGGGGGCAGTGGATTTGCTGCGCATGCGCGCCACCGCCACCCCCATCTCGGTTGCCGTGATGGGCGGAACACTGTCATCGTCGGCCTCCCGGTCAGTGTCTGGCGAAGCCATGACCGGGGGCGTGTGCTCCGCCCGTCGCGGGAGCAGGTCCTCGATGACCCTGGTGAGGAGGCCGGGCTGGAGGGTCTCGGTGAGGGGGGGGCCCCGCGCGCGGAGCTTACTCAGCGCCGCGCGATAGGGGCGACCCCAGGGGTCTCGATCGAGACCGTCCAGCATCTCCTGCCGACTGACGTCCTTGGCGGTACGGACGGCCAGCCTGAAGGCCGACCGCGCATTGCGGTAGCCCTCATAAAGCCGGCCCTCCCGCTCCTCATCACGATGGTGCCGCCGGCTGCGGGTGTAAGCCCTCCGGGCGCATATATATGCGGCCCGAAGATCCGCCAGCTCCCGGGACCACCAGTGGACAGCCCTTTTCGGGGGCAGACACCGTACACGGGGCATGGCCGCATCGCAGATCTGCGTCAACGCATTGCGGATGCGGCCAGCCTCGGCGTCCACCCCGTCCAACTGGTGGGCAGAGGACAGCCACGAGTGAACGATGGCTGCCTCCGCCAGCAGGTCCCGGTCCAAACGACCCACAGCCCATCGCGGGAACGCGGGACGTCCGTCCGCCTGATGACCCCTGCCGGGCGTCGGGAGGGTCCGGGAGACCTCCATCCGGATATACCGGTGGTCCGATAGGGTCTCAACCTCCTCCGCGACGCGCCAGCTCCTCACGCGTGCGGCGACAATGGGGCTAGCGAACGACAAGTCCACTATCGACCCGCCCCGCTGCCGCACGCACGTATGCACCGAGCCCCTGTTCAACAAACAGAGGCCCAGTGCCGCCGCCCACTCCTCGACCGCCCGTCCTCGGTCGTCCGTCCTGGGGGACCCCCACGCCATGGACTTGGCGTTGAAGTCCCCCAGAACGAAGACTTGGCGCGGTGCCAGTCGCCGTAACGAGGAGAGATAGACTCCGAAAAGCGTAATCTCTCCCCAGTCCGCCGCGACGTATCCGACGCCCCTATCCCTAAGGGTCAGGGACGACGAAGGCCACGACGTGGAGGCGACGATTGCCACAGTGCCGTCGGTGCTACCCAGCCAGTTAGGTCGGTCGGGCACCACGTACGGCTCTGCGGCTACGGCTACTGCTATCAACCACTCCGCCATGGCTTGCAGGAAAACGTCCTGCGCACCGGCGGAGTGGTTGAGATTGGCTTGGAGGAGACGGATGGCTTCGTGGTCCATTAACGGGCCGTATCCATCGTCTCCTCCTCCGCGCTAACGGGCGATCGGGTCGCGATCGGAGCGGGAGCGGGCCCGGTCGATGAGCCGCCCCGCCCCTTTGGGGCCGATGCCGGGGGTCTGCAGTCCCCAGAGCCCATGCGGTGCTTGGCAGGCCTATTGCCCGCCGCACACGCGGGGCAGTGGGGCACCGCAGAGCACGATGCTGCCTGGTGCCCAGCCTGACCGCAGCGGAAGCATAGCCCGCTGCAGTCAAAGCAGTTGCGACACGTCGGTCGGGTATGCCCGACCGCCATGCATTTGTAACACGTCGCGGGCCGGGGCTCCAGCACAGTTACCCGCGCCGAACTCCAGCCCACGAGGAGCCTGCCTGAGTCGGCCAATTTCTTGACCGACTCCACCGGGCACTGCACCCAGACAGCACCGACGCCGCCCGGACCAGGACGGATGGTGCCAATCCGGACGGTGTCCGAGGCACATCCGGTACGCACCATAATGGCCTCCCGGACGTCCTCCACCGTCACGGAATCGTCCAGACCCGTGAGGCGCATCTCTGCGCACTTGACGGGCCTGGCGATTCGGACTCCATCCTCCGGCCCGAACAGCCCCCTCAGCTTCGAGGCCACACTATCAGCCGCCTTGGCGCCCTCGGCCCCAGGGAACTCGAGAATTCGAGCCCCTGTCCGGGCCTTGCGGGTCCTCGCCTCGACGCCCCCGATGTCGGAGACGTCCAGCTCCCGCCGGGCGCGTCTTAGGACAGCCTCATAGTTGAGGCCCCTCTCGGCCGCCTCAGGCAGCACGGTGATAATGACCGCAGCTGTCTTCGGCGACTTGAGGCCCCTGCGCGACCTCTTTCCCCCTTTGTCGGCTCCCGCCTGTGGAGCAGCAGCCACAGCGGCACTCTTGGCTGCCGCTCTCCGTTTCTGACCGCGTTCCTTCCTGCTCCGCCCAGCCACCTGCCAGCCCTGTTCGAGCCTGGCAGCAGCGCTGGGCACAGCAGGCGCAGTCGCGGGTGCGCTGGCCGGAGCCTGCGGTGCAGCCGCTGGCGCCCGCCGCTGCCCGGTTTTGGCGGGAGCCGGCACCGTGCCGGCCTTCTTCTTGGCCCCCTTAGGCCCACCTACGGCCGCAGCATAGCTCACCACGCGGCCACCCTGACAGGGCAGCGGGGTGGGAGCTGACGCTTGCGGCCGCTTCGTTCTGTCTGTGGCGGGCGGCAGCCGGAGGGGTGGCTCGGGTGGAAGACGATCCGCCACGGCCTGGATGCGCGCATCCATCATCAACTCCAGCCTGGCGAAGATGACGCGCATCGCCTCCTCCGGCACACCGTGCACCGCAGGGAGCGGCTCCTCCCCTTTCCTGGGCCTGCCACGCCTCCTGACGGTGCTCACGGCCAGCGCCGCGGGCACAAGTGGCGCAGCAGGCACCACGGGCGCAGGCGGCGTCACAGGCGCAGGCGGCGCCATGGGCGCAGAGGACGGGCCCGCCCTCTCCAGCGCAGCCCGCTTTTGCGGCGAGGCCAGTGTCGGCGGCATGGCTGGCACTAAAAGTGCGAATTGAGACCGCAGGTCGGCCACGTCCTTGGCCAACCCGCGGTTCTCCTTCCGCACCGCCGACAGCTCCGACTCGAGTCGCCGGTTTCGCTCCCGCAGGCCGGAGACCTCCCTATTGAGGCGTGCGTTCGCGCCCTGCAGGGCCGCCACCTCACCGCTTTTATTGGCCGGACTCGGAGTCACCGGCCTCGCTGCCACCGCCGATCCACGACCCCTACGCCCACGGCGTGCGGTCGGGACCTTGGGAGGAGGCATGATGACACTCCCCTCTGAGTCGGAGCTGCCGCCCTTATGCAGGGGGCGCTTCCGTACACTCGGGGGGAGGGCCTCCTCCCTCTCCCTGGCATTTAAGGCCGCCGTCAGAGTCTTCCCCGCGCGGTGCGGCTCAGACTCCTCGGCGGCCTCGGCAGCCAAGCTGCTCTCCTCCATACTGGACGGCTCTGCGGCATTGCCGCCCTCGTCCCGGCTTCGGCCGACCTCATCGTCGGACGACTCTGCAGCCTTACCGCCCTCGTCCGACGGCTTCTCCGAGGCCGTGTCGGTGTCGGAGTTCCCACAGCTCTCCGACAACGGCCCTGCGGCTTTACTGCCGCCCTCACTACGCGACGGCTCTGCGGTAGATCCGCCCTCGTCGCTCGACAGCTCCGTTGGGCTGCCACTCATTCTCCTCTCCTTGGACGGCCCTGCGACATCGTCGCCCTCATCCCGAGACACACACCCGTGGCCGCCCGCCCTCCGCGACGGCCCTGCGATGCTACCACCATCCACTTGCGACGGCTCTGCGGCTACTGTGCCGCCCTCGTCGCTGAGAACGCTGGTCTCGCGGCATGCCGCGGCCTCCAGCGCCTCCCTTTCCTTCTTGAGCCGGTTGGCGCGCCGTTTAGCGCGCTCGCCGGCTGGAGTGATGATCCGCCTACGTTTCTTTCTTTTTGGGGCCTCTTTAGTTTGTGCCGGGCCCTCGGCGGACGCCTCAAGTCCCAAGGACGAGGCGTCGTTTGTGCCAGTTTTATGTTGGCTTGGCAAGGCCTTAGGGTGGGAATCCGTAGGATCCCCGTCTTTTAATTGGTGTGAAAGTAGATCCATTTTGGTTCCCACGAGAATGGGAGAATTGACAGTCGACCCGAGCAGAGATCCCTGTACTCGGGCAAGCCTACATTTACCAACCAGGGGGGCAGCCGGTACCCTGGCTGGAGCGTGCTAAGAACTGAATACCCCATCAGCCATGCATCCTCTCGCCGCACGCCAGAACTTAGGATTCTGGGTAATTCTTTATAGAGGTTGTCTTCCTCGCGGTCCGGGCGGTTAAGCCAAGACCCTCGCTCCTGAAACTAAGACAAGCAAAGATCAGGTTTACGATATGTCGACGGTGGCTTATGCCTGCCCAGCCCCCAAATGAATGAGTGACTGAGCCCGTCGAAGATTCGCGTCCGGTCACCCTCTACGAGTAGAGAGCTAGGAGCGAAACAGGGCTTCCCAAACAAAGGGACCCCCCTAGCGCCAGATATTCGCTACGGGAGACAATCCATCAGAATGATCTGGGGGACTGCCGCCCGCACCCAGGGTACACCACGTGGAGGTTTCTGACATCGTACCCCAATTTTTGTGATATCTGCGTATGCATTGATACACAAACAGCTTGCGCATAGATAGGACATCGGCTTTTTCATAGACTGCTTTTGTTGGGTGCCGAAAAGGTTAATAAAGTACTACTTTGAGCACGGCTCGTTGGGCCCTTTCGAGCTCCAGCATATACGTTTTTGCTGACGAACCCCAAGAACATATGCAATAAGTAATCACACACTCTGCTAAAGATTTATAAATTTGAATCAGCAATGTAGTATTTGGTATGCTTCTCAAGTCTTTAAAAATATAAATAAGTTTCCTCAATCGATTACTAAGAACAGCTATATGTTTCTTCCAACTTAACTTATAATCAATATTTATTCCTAAATATTTGACCTCTGCAGCTCTTGGCAATGTAGGACAACTACATCGTGATGTCAGTAAGTTGTTAGAACGATCCGAACGACTATCCATTGCACATTCGTTGTTGAATATAGATTTAACACATTTGGATAATGCTATAGGCCTAATGATTAATAGGAGGGTTGGTGGTCATAGTTATTAGATACCTAGGAGACTGTTGGTGCTCCCTAGCCTAGGCATCGGGTGACTGGATTGGGGCCGTAGGACCGGAGAGAATACCCGCGTGGGTAGACCGCCGGGTGGGCCACCGAAGACAAAGACCAGGTTCCGGTGGCTCACTCGCAAATTCCGTGGTAAAGTGACACATACATTGTATTCTTATCCTACCACCACATAGGTATGACAGACATTACTGTTCCAAATTCCAATATAGTTAACCTGGATAATATTTTTTTCAATCCATGTGAATAGGATACCATTATCGTAGTAGCATATCTACTTATGTAGTAATCACCGAGGCAGCAAATAAAAAAATAATCTATAAATACCCGATTACGAAACGAAAAATGATGTCATAAGCGGGGTTCGAACCCGCACCTATTGGGCATCCGGCCCAATCGTGCTGCCACTTACACCATCGTGAACTATTTTAGGACATGCAATGTGAAATGAATGTGAATGTGAAAAAATTTCAGTAATTTGAAAAATAATCTATTCAAAATAGCCAAAGCCAAATCAAAATTCAGCCTAAAATGACACCTTTCTCTTTTTTTTGACGCTGTGGAAATGAATTTACGCGCTGACTCGCCGAAATCGCCGGTCGGCTATTCCACCAGAATACCCACTAAAACCACAGCGGCCCCCTTCCGTGCTTTTACGGGACACCGGAAAGATCGTCTACTGACATTCGATCCCCAACGCCCCCAAGCCTAAAATGATGACTAGTATGACAATAAATTATGTTCATCTATCAACCGAACGATGTCAACTGCTGGACAGAAACCCTAAGACTAAAGATAATATACAATTGCCATGCTTGGCAAGCGGATTGGCGAAGACAGTTGGTATTGTAAATTTCCCAGGCGATGCCGTTTATCAGTCTGGGCTCAATTGACAGGCAGATTGGCGATAACAGTTGGTGTTCTAATTTTTTTAGTGGATGCTATCTATCCTTTTGGTAATCCCTACAAATTTTTTAGAACTTCCACTGGAGAACAAAAGGTGGTGACTCATTGTATTTTTAACCCAATACTACACGAGTCAAAAAAAAATAACACATAGCAAATGTTATTCAAATTAAAATGAAACAATTTTTGTATCGCATATAATTTCATTTTTACTATCTCGAAGATTGTTTACAATATTCAAGATCTAGGGAAGATATGGCCGATTTTTATTTCATATAATGCTCCAGTAACCATAAAAGTTCGAGAATATTTTATATAAATATGTTTATATCTCTTGTGATGGCATTTGTACCTTTTGCTGTTAACCGAGTTTTTGTAGTTGTGAAATTTGTTGTATAATAAATTGTACCGGCCTGTTAGACTTGAAATTGAAATTCATGTTTTAACTTTGAAATAAATTAAACCGATCAGAATGATCATGAAAAAAAAGGAATTTGTGGTTTATACAATCCAAAAATATTATATCCCATTACCGGACTAGGCATAAAATTTGCATTTTTAGGAGTAGTAGTCATGAGAAATTTAAAAAGAAATCGAAGGATACAAACACAGTTAAAACAAACGATACAGGATACAAAACTATCCGTGTGGTGACGGCGTTCTTACCCGTGGGTGATCGTAAGAGACGATAAAGGGATATAAAATGCATATAAAATAGATCATCAGAACATCTTGCATAGAGTATGAGAAGGCAAACTCGAAATAAAACTCTGTACCAACACGTCCGACCAGCATAATATAGTAGGTCAATTTCCCTTTTATTATGGAGGAGGCTCGAGCCCAACAGTGAGACATATATGAGCTGAGATGATGATGATGATAGCAAATAGTTTCGAAATTCATGTTTAAAATAAATGAAAACCGATCAAAATGATCATGAATAATTTTTTGCATGAATATTTCAAAAAAATCATTAAATCAGGAAATAAAAAAAAACTCATGTTGGACAATTTGTCATAAACCTTATGACAAATTGTCCAACATGAGTTTTTATTGACGGCAATTAAAAAAATCTCCTGAAATTTAAAAAAATCATATCTCTGAAGTGGCTGGATAATAATATTCGAAAAAAATCACAGAAACCTTTTTCTAAGGGTACAAAAAGATGCCCAAGTTTCAACCAAATCGGAGATGCAAAGTCATTTGGTAGGATGAATTGGCATGAAATGCCCATATATAATCTGATTCTAGGAAACGGCTACAACAATTTTCAGGAAATTTAGCATGCACAGGGTTCCGGGGCCGATTAATCGATCTAGCTAGGTTTCATTCATAGATAATATTATTTTGTTAGTATTTTCTGGCAACGAAAAAATATAATTTGTTAATGGCTAAAAACTAATAAAATATGAAAGCAAATTTTGATGCTGTCATTAAGAATAGACAGTTCAATTGGAAAAAACGATGTCTTGTCGAGACCGGTTCGAATTCTTAGTATCTCTTTTTTATTATTTTTGACTTTTATTTTTTTTTATTATACACATACATACATACTTACATATCATCACGCCATATCCCTTGCAGGGTAGGCAGACATGTACATGACCGATCTGGTCTAGGTAGGTTAGTCTCGGTCAAATAAATTTATTGAATTTTTTACGCAGTATTTATTATAATGACGATTCAAAGCTTGCGTCTAACTATTTAGCGTTAAAATATTTTAGAAAATAGTCTTTTATAAAATTTTTTGTAAATCACTAAATCATCATTCTCATCCTATTCTTATCACAATTACTTAGGGTTGACACAATATTTATTCATCTTTATATACATATTGCAAAATTTGAATGACAGATCGCCTGCCTGATGTGAACCTTCCTTAAGAATGTTGACCAGTCGGCATCAGATGGAATTGACCCAGTTCGACGTAAAGCTTTTAGTCATTTTTCACAATACCCACCAATAATATAAGGGTTGATAGTATTCGTAGCTGCCACCACACAACACAATGGAGCTATTATGAATTATTTTGGATAATTATTAAAATATAACCTAAATAATTAATGTATTATTTGATTTCTTTTCGTTTATTTAACATTTTGTATTAAAGATAATTATCAAAAACTCATTTGCAAACAAAAAAAGAAATTATTGGCTCACATCGAATGCACATGCGCGTAAATCTATTACAATATTTTCCGTTACTCTTCTATAAAGTAGATAAATGTGCTAAAATATTTTCATAGATAGCACTATGAAATGTCCAGCGTAAAAACGTAAATGCGAGCACCAATTTGGGTATTTACTCGTATTGGTTTAGTTTTAATAATTGGTTAACTTTTTATGACGCAACTCTATTTAATTAGATATACATCATCATCTACAAATATATAGACAAAGGTTTTATTTCGGTTTTTGTTTGTAGATGTTATCTGCATATAATATTCCTTAATTGTCTTTTACGATACCGAAGGGCACAATGAGAGGATGAATTATACTGTCACCACGCTCCCCACGCCACGCGCTCCCCTTTCGTCGCCCCGGACGGTGCGGGCGTGTGACTGGGCCATAGCCAACAAAAAAAAAATACTGTCACCACAAAACAGCGATATATATTTTTTCACAATGAAATAAATAGCTTTATATAACCTAATAGTTGCCTTCGCTAGTATCTTTATGCTATGACAATCACATGTCAGATTCTTTTATTGTTTTATATATTAGGTGCGTCCATCTATTGTAATATGTACCGACATGGGTCTAATACTTTATTACGGAGTAGGTATTTTATTTCCATTTAGTATGAAACTAGTGTTGGCGAAAGGTCAGATTAAGAGTACTCGTAACCGTAGAGCATGCATGAAGAGTGATGAGTGTGAATGAAGCGAAGGAAGTATGTCAGGATCGTGGTTTGTGGTAATCCGTAGTCTCTGCCTATCCCTCTGGGAAACAGGCGTGAGCCTATGTATGTATGTATGAAACTAGTGAAAAATTATTTTGAAGCACTGAGCTAAGTTTGCATTAATATTATTATAGTTCATCTAATCTAAGAAGTGCATTTTGACGTTTCGCATTTTTTAAAATTAAAATAACATGGTAAATAGTAATAATTATTGACGATCTAACAATGTCACGTCATAACGTTCTAAACAGTAGTGCTTGATAACTTTCAATTCACGAATATCTAAATAATCTGTTAAAATATTATATTAATATATTTAATCGAATAGAGATTTTGACAGAGATGTACGTTTCAACAATTTTATTGATAAGGTAATAATTATTAATGTTCGCGGCGATGATAATTCAAGTAATAGTAGTGATTCTGAATAACTAGCTATTTTCAAATCCAGTTTTTGTTTTTATTTAACCTAATCCTACTAAACATGATGAATAGATTTTATGATGAAATAATTAAATTTAGCACTTAATATTTCATCTCATTTTTTAAAATAAAAAAAAATAAACCGATTATTAATTACAAATAATTAATATCGATTTCTCATTAAAATCGAATATTTTCGATAGCGATTATTTGGTTCACATACCTAGACAACTTGTTCTGACAGCTGCCAAAGTGCACTTCTTAGATTAGATAGACTATAGTAATTGCATTTATTCACAAATGCACATGTATTTTTGTTTCTTTTTAAGTCGTTTTTTTGTATGTCTGTTCGGGTGGAATTACAAAATTCCACTTTCCATTGATTTTAAAGTAACTACCCGAAGAGCTAGATACTTGAAATTTGGATCATGTCTTCTGAGCAATTCTGAGCCATTTCTGAGCCAGCTAGATTGTAATATTTTTTCGTGTGGTGACGGAATAAGAAAACATTTCACCGCCCCCTAGCCCATAAGTGTCATGAAAGATGATTGAGAAATGTGATATAATATCATGTATGTAACAGAAAACTTGAAATGAAATTTTAAACCAACCTGTAAAATCAAAGTGTTAAAATACGTAAATTTCTTTATTTCTTTTCTATTGTAGAGGAGGCTCGAACCCAACAGTGGGACATTTATAAACTGAGATGATGATAATTAATCATTGTGGACAGGTTTTTGTGGTGCAACTATACTTTTTTTTCTATGAGCTATTATCAGATCATGACCCAATCAGCCACTAATGACAGGAAAGAGCATGAAACCCATACTCTGCTATACGCTCATTTGCGCCGCCATTTCAATGCATCACTGATATCGTGTACGACTTCAGAACGGTACGGCTCAGGTTGAAATTGCATTTTCCAGGAGTGAAATCTGTAACCAATTCTAGCCTTACCGGCGACCTGATAAAAACATATAGTTTATTACGAGATTATCCTATTCCTACCATATAATCTATGACGAAATTAGCCTATTTCATACATACATACATATCATCACGCCATATCCCTTGCAGAGTAGGCAGAGAGAACAGAGTGCCAGAGAACTCTATCTTTGCATACTTTACTCGCTTCCTCAACATTCATAATTCTCTCCATACACGCTCGCCGGTTTCAGAGACTCTTGACTCCACCTTCCTTCAGTACGTGACCAATCTGGTCTAGGTAGGTTAGTCTCGGTCTCCCCCGGTACCTACATCCTTCCACTTTCGCATTGTATATCTTCTTAACCAGACGTTCGTTCGGCATTCTTTCCGCAGAGATCCCATTTCGACCGCATTAATTTTACTTTCATACTCTTTTCTGCATACCCAACTCTCGCTTCCATACAGTAATGTTGGGACAAGCACTGCGTTATGTATTGCTACACATGCCTTCTGGCTGAGGTGGTGGCTGCCGAGAAGTTGCCCTAACGCTCCGTTCAATCTATTTCTCGCATTCACTCTTCGCTCTATGTCAGTGGTGTACCTTCCATCTCTGCTAAATCCGCATCCAAGATATACAAATTCATCCACTTGCTCTATTACATCATTACCTATTGTTACTCTTACATCTGTTCTGGCTTCATCTCTTTCAAAGACCATTATTTTGGTTTTGCTCACATTCACAACAACGTCACGTCAACAGCAAGACGTCAACTCTCCTTGGAAATGTAATTGTTGACCAAACGGCATCAGATGGAGTTAGCCCTGGTCGTTATAAAGCTTTGAGTCGGCTTTCACGACATCTACGAGCAAAGTAAGGGTTGGTAGTATTCGTAGCCGCTACTACACAGCTAAACATAAAAAGCTTAAAATAATTGATATAGTTAGATTAATGTTTATTTTGATTATGATAGATATTGCTGTATCAATTGAAGTTGATTATAATTTCATATACCTACTATGTTTATTATAGGCTCCTTAATAGGATATAAATTAACATTCAATTTTGAAGACATTATTCGCAGATATACTACGGAAATTAATATTCTACATGCCATATCAAAATTTACATAAAATATTTCTTATTTTACTATTGGGGAATATTAGAGATTCCTACTTAATATCTTTGAAAATCCATCGATCATTCCATCCACTTCCATTAGGTGCGTTAGATATAATGAGCCACAGGAGGGGAAGGAATATAGCAAGTGGATGAATTTGTAATGATAAGAATGCCGAACGAACGTCTGGTTAAGAAGATATACAATGCGAAAGTGGAAGGATGTAGGTACCGGGGGAGACCGAGACTCACCTACCTAGACCAGATCGGTCATGTACTGAAGGAAGGTGAAGTCAAGAGTCTCCGAAACCGGCGAGCGTGTATGAAGAGAATTATGAATGTTGAGGAAGCGAGTGAAGTATGCAAAGATAGAGTTCTCTGGCACTCTGTTCTCTCTGCCTACCCTGCAAGGGATATGGCGTGATGATATGTATGTATGTATGTATGTTGAAGTCTTACCAATAAATTTTACAATATGTACTATGAAAGAATAGTACATATTGTATCGACCCCAAGCAATTAGGATAAGAGTAAGAGAATGATGATGACCAGTTTTTTTAGTTGAACTATAATGTTTCACATTATAATGATTAGTAGATTATTAATCATCATCATCATCACAGCTCATATATGTCGCACTGTTGGGTTCAAGCCTCCTCCATAATAGGAGGGAATTTTACCTACTATACCAAGCTGATCACTGGTTTGTTTCGAGTTTTCAAGAGAATTTTTTATCCCTTAATCGTCTCGTACGATCACCCACGGGTAAGATTGCGGGTGGTGAAATGCATTCTTAGTCCGTCACCACACGGAAAGTGTGTAGTTAGTGTGTATTATTATTAATAATAATAGAATGTAAAAAAGATTAATAATATAATGTTTTATTTATTTTGTTTTATTTATTATTTGACATGTAATTTGAATTTTATTGATTATTTGGGAATGTTTTACTTAAATTATTTTGATAAATTGATTATGATTTTAAATTTTAATTATTGCGATTATTAGGAGTTTTTTTTATACTTGAAATAAATTAATTACTAGGAGTTTAAATATTAAATGCCGTATTACTAACCATTTTAAATTAAACCTGCATGGTGTCAGATATCAAAGTGAAACTATTTTCAAACGAAAACTATAACATTCTGAATTTAAAAAATGTATGACATTTAATCGTTCAACGTTCAATTGTTTTTACATTCAGCTTTTGAAGTGAACATGCATACGGCGAAAATCAGAGTAATTTTCGAATACGTGTTCCGACGTGGGACTAACATGGTAGAAACGGCTCAATGTCAATGCTGTGTTTGGAGAGAATACGGCTAACGAACGCCCAATGCGTTTTTGGTTTAACCGCTTTCGTAGTGGAAATTAGGACTTCAAGAATGAACTACGACTACAATTTTTGCCGCGATTTGGACAATTTTTTGCACGAACAGGAAGCAGTACAAAATACCTTCACACAGTTTGTAAAGTCCAGGACCCCGGAGGTCTATCGTGAAGGTTTAAATGATCTTCCAATTTAATGGCAGAAATGTATCGATAACGAGGGCAAATACTTTGATTAAAGAAAACTGTTTTATTAACAAAAAAAAAATGCTTTTAATTTATCAGTACGAAATGCCAATTTCTTACTTTAACTCCTAATAAATAAAAAAGAGAAATAGTGAATCGTATTTTATTATATTACTACATCTAATACCTAACTATATAAAAAAAAACTATTGAAATATAACCAACCGTTTGCGATGGAGAAAGATAGTTTAGACATCTAGTACCTGTAATATAATTTAATAATAACTTTGTGCTCAATATCGAGATAATAAGGGGTTGAGGAGGGAAAGCGAATCTGGAAATATTTACACAGATCACATTCACGGTTAGGGTTGGTAGAACGAAGTTGCCTTTACCGTATTTGGCAGCCTGCCAATACACATTCCAGAAATATTCCCGATGTAAATGTTATTGCCATTTATTATTATTTACTTACTTATATGTCATTATGAGTTGACTAATACATTTTTCATTTCTCATACTCGGAAAGTAGTGTATTGTTTGTTCCGAGTAGCGAATGGAAGATGCTGTTTTCCATCTTAGGGTGAAAAAGAGTGTAATTGATACCCTCTGAATTGGGTTTAAATTTTAAACATTGAACGAATAAAAATATCGACTAAAATGAAAAAACAAAAGCAGAAATTGTGTGGTCTTGAGAGTGCATAAATAGTCAGTATGAATTAAATTACTTGACTTTTAATTGACTGCATAGATCGCGTAGTGATTAAGATACCGATCTTCTTCTCGTGCCAGTGTTCCGTGCCATGTTGTTCTTCAAGGGGTCTTTAAAATAAAAAAAAAATACATAATTCATAGGGGACAGTTTAAAATTCTATAATATTATTAGAAATAAATGTTCTTCTGTCTTGTAGTAGGAATAGAACTGGCGTTAAGACCGGGAGTGCGTGGCGAGATGTCTTATATTCATCCCATTGCCATCCTTAAAAGTGAATTCATATTTATAAAAACTTGATTACGAGGGAAAAATTATCGTCACATATAAGATTATGAGGATCCTATATGTGCCAATCATTTTTCGCTCGTAATCAAGTTTTTATAAATAATCAAGCATATTAAGTGCTAAATTTCAGTAAAGTGAATTCATATTTACAAAAAAATGATTACGAAAGATAAATGATTGTCACACATAGGATGATGAGGATCCTATGTGTGATAATCATTTTTCACTCGTAATCAAGTTTTTTTATAAATAATCAAGAATGTTAAATGCTAAATTTCTGTAAAGTGAATTTATATTTTCTGTGAAAAAAAGTTAATTATTTACAATAATTATAGTTTCTTACTTTATTTCATTGTCTTTATTTTCATGTCTTGCTATCTCATTCGTTATAATTATCATTAATTCAGTTCATATACGTACCACTATTTGGCTTGAGCCTCTGCACAATAGGAGAGAAATTTAAACACGCTGATCAGACATGTTAGCAAAGGTATTTATTTTGAGTTTTCCTTCTCTTGCATAGATGTTATATGTATAATACATCCCTCAGCCGTTTTTACGATACCCACGAGCAATATAGGAGAAATAAAATATCATCATCATCATCTCAGCTCGTATTCGTCTCACTGTTGGGCTCGAGTCTCCTCCATAATTCCATAATGGGAGGGCAATTGACACACTATACCACGCTGGTCAGACGTGTTGGTATAGGGTTTTGTTTTCTTGAATTGTATTCTGACTCCATCATCACATGGAATTAATAATATATATTATATAAAAAATATATTAGATTATACATATCTTCTTATGATATAAAAGGCGATAGTGATAAATAACTTTGAAAGAAATTCGTTCAGACTGAACAAACTTTTCGTACGTAGCGTCAATTTTACACAATTGTGCTAAAAGTTTTGAACATTTATCACCACTAACGCCCACACGCAAATCGAGTGATCTACTCTCATATATAGGATGATTTTTTTATTATTCTTTTACATGGATTTTTCATTTAATCCTTTTTTCATTTTAAAAATAGTTATAATCTATGAGACGTTAAAAATTTCTCTTTTAGTATGGGTTAAGAATGAAATGTATCGCCATGTCTTACATTTCTGTAGAGAGTCAGTAAAATCCGGTGCATTTTGCAGGTAGGCATATGTCCAATAATAGACTTACATAAGCTGATGAATGAATCTTAACGATTAGTGTTTCAAGATGCACATGAGGGTTGCTTCTGTCTCCAAATTATTTTCTTAATACATACGTCATCACACACGGCTTAAGAAATTTTTACCGTACCTACATAAGGTGCAGGACTAATAAACAACACGATAGGTCTAATAAATATATAGTAAAAGAATCTACAGATTATTATTATCCATTCTTTTCCATATTTAAGTTTTTAGAAAATCACTATTAAAATTATACCCGCACTCAAACAAAATAAAATTAAACCCGCCGGCACAATCTCTAATTATCCTATTATTTTTTTTTGTGTTTTGCTTTAGAAGGTCAAATGTCACAACATTTGTGACATTTTTTAAGAATATCTACTGCAATTTCAAATAAACACCTAAATAACAAAAAGTTATTATGCATATTCATTGCAACTAAAAAAAAATAGTCATCAATTCAACATATCACGCTAATTATTATATTCTTGAGTTTGGTTATTAATAAAACACGTGTTTAAGGCATATATAAATTTAAAACATGCTGTATACATTTTTGTTTTTACCAAACCTTGCATTTTCTACCAATAACCTTTCAAACTTTTATGGTGAATGAACAATGGTGGTAACACAGTACTAAGAATTGAATAGCTTTAACATCAAAGTTGTGCATGTATATATTCTTCAGTACTATAAATGTTAAATAGAATAAAATTTAATATTGACTTGGGTTTTAACAAGTGTTTTAAATTTTATCTATGAAGAAGATAAAGTTGAAGACAAAATCTTTTTTGCTTTAATTCATATTGATCACATATTTTTTAGTATGACTAAATATTATATTTTTATAAGAGACATGTACTACAAAATAATTATATGTACCTATTGCTATGTACTTTCCAATAATATAATAATTTGCATTGATATAAATTATCAATAAACTAATTACTTGGCATAAATACATATGTATATACTATTTTAACAAAAAAACAAACTAATTTCACATTTATTGTAATTAAGTATGTGTTATGATTATTTATAATTATAATATCATAAACAAAATACCTACATTAATCCTAATTAACAACAATTATAAAAGGGAAAGTTTAACATTAAAATACACATAAAACTCAAAACAAACGCTAATTCAATCTGACTTTTCAAATCATGCAAAGGAAATGTTTCATACAGGCTTGTTTCAACAAGCTACTTATTAATTTCGCGCCTGAGAGTTTCAAATTAAAGCAAACGTGCATGTTGAAGTTTAGAACTTAATTCATGAATGCATTCGTTTGCATGAATGGTACTTTAGCTTTATAATAAAATATTACTATGACATAAATACATAGCATATATATTCATACGTACTTTTTGAAATTATAGCATAAGTAATTTGGTATAAATCTTCTGTACTAATAAACGAGAGAGCTCGTTTTTTTATTCGGTAATACTTCTTTTTTTTTGGCAGGCTGTAGTCTGGAAACACGTCATTCTGTCCGCAGTGACGGAAGGGCGATACGTGGCTCCATAGCATATATGGTATATTTCATCCCCATCGCCTTTGTGCCGGCCACTAGTACCGCTTCCTTGATATCCGTGGCCAGTTGCTTGGTTATACTGCGAAAACTACTGAATCGATCGGAATAATACTTATACCATAAGATGCAGCGTGTTTCGGAAAAGGTTTTAGTATATGACATGTTGGTCTTTACTTACCCGGAACAGAGGGAGGCGATCAGCGGACAGCTAGTAATAATATAAACCAATAGTAGAAGAGTACCTACTAATATAGAAAAAGTATTTTCTATTTGTCTTTGCTTCTTTATTATTAAAAAAAAAGGCAGTCATGGGGACTGCCGATAGAAGTGAAAACTATTAACTTAAGACTAATTGAAATAATAATAATTTTCTAATTTTTATATAAAAATATAAAATATTATCGAACATCTAGGAATCTAGGAAAAATATAGCTATAGATATACTATTAGCATTAGCATGTTGGTGACGCGAACCTATAAGTTTTTCCCCTCCAAAAACGCTCAACGCGCCTAAAGAAGTTTTCACTTCAAAAAAGTACATAATTTATACGCGTGGGTATCGTAAAAGACTGCTAAGGGATATAACATGCTAATAACATCTATGAAAAAGAAGGCAAACTTGAAATAAAACACTATACCAAATCTTCTGAATAGCATGATATAGTAGGTCAATTTACCTCTTATTGTGGAGGCGGCTTCAGCCCAGCAGTGAGACGTACAAAAGCTGTGTTAATACAATTTATAATTTTAATGTGTTACCTAAATGTAATTATATTATTTTAAATGGTTTCGTTGCTACACAACTAATACATTTTATGAGTAAAATATACGATATTGTTTTTACTTCGTTGCCTACCAGCTTACAGTTCGGTTAAGCCGATTTGTAGATATTGGGGCTCTAAATTTAACCGAGATATTCCATTCTATTGGCCGGTGACAAAAAGGGCTGATAAGAAATACCAATGGGCTTTGATTAAATTTAATATTGAAAACATTTGGTTTAAGTAGTTATAAGTTCATAGAATTATATTAAATTCGAGGATAGAATTATTTTGATTTCGTGATATTTGTGAAGTTGGTCATATTCTGCATTTGAAATGAAACTACTTTAACGGATTCTATCGCCGTGAATTGCCACAATATATTAATTATCATAAATTAAATGTTTAATATAACTAATCATAAACAATATATTTTTTTTTACATATAGAAACATTTTCATTTTGTACTGTACTGTAATTTGTATTAAAATGTGGGTTAAATTTTTAATAACTGATACTGTAGCGAGTAGATATCAATTTCTGTAATAACGATGACTTTTGGACGTAAGACGCCTCAGTCCTCCTGTGACCATGATCACTATAAAGTGCTAAGTGCTCGAAACGTCGGGAAATTAAAAATCAAATACAAACGCGATATAATCCGTAAAAGTAGTTTTATTTCCAATGGGTAATACTCAGAGTAAAGATTAGAAATCATCACATTCTGCATGTTCAATTTCATGCAAAAAGTAAACCTTCATCTATTACCTACCAATATCCTCTGGTGGACTAATCCTCTAAATAAAGAGCGGATAATGTCATAAACACCACGTATGATAGTTTTTTTTTCGGGAAGCCATGCAGTGACCCACTCTCCAAAGCGCCTCTCTTCGCCGTGCGAGCGAGCTATCAGTACCCGATCTTTGTCTTTGGTGGGGCCGGCACGTATGATAGTCTAAACCATAGCCAAGGTTGGGTGATTGCGGTTGTAGTTATAAGTTTTTAATAAAAGTACTGCTGCTTACTGCTGCCATTGGTCTGTTTTTACGACTCCCATGGGATAGTAAGGTATATAGATACATTATTATCTCAATCCATCACTAGAAAGGAGAGAAAATATTGCTGTGTGGTTAGCGGCTACGAATACTACCAACATGTAATTTGCTCGTGGATTTCGTAAAAGTGAAATGCATTTTTTTAATTGTTTCAGCCCAAATATATCTTACTTTTGAGCTCCGGCCTTTTATACAGTGGGAAAGAATATAACCTATTATACCACGGAGATCAGGCAGGTTAATATAGAACCGAGAGGATACCCGCAAGGGTAGACCGCCGGATGGGTCACTGAAGGAAAGAACGCGTCCTAGTGACCCACTCGTACGGCGACGGACAGATTAGGGGGTTTGACGTACCGTAGCCCGTCGCTAAAAAAAAAGTTTAATATAGATATTTACTTTGAGTATTCACTTTTTTTATTGCTTATGGTGGCAAACAAGCAAACAGCACACCTGATGGTAAGTGTCACTGCCACCCATGGATCTTGTTATACCACTGCTATAACTAGGCCGCTGGTAGCATTACAATCCCCAAACCCACCCAGTTGAGCTTCCGGCTCTCTCACTCACCGAACGAAGCGCGATAGCACATTGCCATTACTCAGACGTCGATCTACTACCTTGGGCGGACCGGCCCACGGCTGTAGACAGAGAACTGTCCACAGCGTAGTCCTACCACTATTAAACTAAACATTTACTTGCTAGTGATGTTATATACGCTTAAAACTTTTTAGTCATCTATTATGACACCACGGGAAATGAAAGAATTAAAAGTAAGTTACCTTACTGTGACACCACAGAGACATAAAACATATTTTAGAATAATATAGTATAATTGTACATTATATTATATTGATATTAGAGCGAATAGGTATGAAAGAGAGTACTGGTGTAAAGATGCGAAAGGGAATGCTCTGATGGTTCGGACATGTGGAAAGAATGCCGAACGAACGTCTGGTTAAGAAGATATACAATGCGAAAGTGGAAGGATGTAGGTACCGGGGGAGACCGAGACTAACCTACCTAGACCAGATCGGTCATGTACTGAAGGAAGGTGGAGTCAAGGGTCTCCGAAACCGGCGAGCGTATATGAAGAGAATTATGAATGTTGAGAAAGCGAGTGAAGTATGCAAAGATAGAGTTCTCTGGCACTCTGTTCTCTCTGCCTACCCTGCAGGGGATATGGCGTGATGATATGTATGTATGTATGTAGTATAATTGTAATTGCCTTTTTTACACGTTTTTTTATTTAAAGACAACAACCGACACGTAAGGAAATATTCCTTATATTGTGGGTGATTTTCATTTCATCATCATTATCACAGCCCATATATGTCCTACCGTTGGGCTCGGGCCTCCTCCGTCAGATGGTACAGGGTTTTTGTTTCGAGTTTTCCTTCTCTTGCATAGATGGTATATGCGTTTATATCCCTTATTCGTCTCTTACGATCACCCACGGTTAAGATAGGGGGTGGTGAATTGTATTCTTACTCCGTAACCACACGGATAATTTTACAAACATTCAATTTAACGGTCACAAATTACACCTAAATTTAGAACAAAATAATGTGGATTTCACAATTTTTTGTTTTACTTAGTAATCGGTTTCGAGACCTCCTTCTATCCCTTATCGTCTTTTACGGTACCCACGGGTAAGATTGGTGGTGAATTGTAATTCTTACTCCATCACCACACGGAAAACCATACCTTATAAGTTTTATCAAATTGATTCCTTTACTAGTATTAACTAAATACAAGAACAAATAAATAACAAACAACGAAGTCCGATACAAACACTTAGCTTCATCTCGAGGCACGCTAACGTTGGCATCTTACCATACTAAGTACATATTGACATAACTCTTCAAAAGGAATTCAATCGCTATATAAACAAGAAACCACATCTAGAGTACTGTATATACATATACATATACGAATATCTTTACCGCATATTAGGTAAGTATATCCCCCTAATCTTGACCGTGGGTAACGTAAAAAATTACTTTAGGGATTTAATAGGAATATAATGTTTGTAAAAGATAAGGAAAACTTGAAATGAAGCTCTATACCAATGCTTTTGATCAGCGAGCGTGTAGTACGCTGGTTTTCAGCTTACTTATGTTATGACCCACGGATGTAAATCTAATGATATTTGTCGGTAAAATTATATGTTTGCAAATTCTACCGCAGTATAAGGATTATTATCTTGCTGCAGAGTCGTCTCTAGTAAAAAAAAAATGCAAGTGTTAAGTGATGTTATTGTAGCCTTATTCTCTAAGGAAAGCCTGTAATTAACAGTGGAAGTCAATAAGCTGATAAATGCTTTTGAAATAAAACTATTTTTACGAATTCTATCGAGTTTGTATTTGATTTTTATTTTCCCGACGTTTCGGAGAATTAAGGTGTCTGACTTCTAACAAGTTATCGTTATTACAGGCTTCCACCGCCTCATAGTATTAGTCATTAATTTTTTATCCATATCCCTATACAAAATAATTAATTTAATTTGATAAGTTTTTTGTAAGTAAAAGTTTTATATTTACATGACATTTGTAATGACTAGATGGGCATGTACCTAATCATATATTTTTAATCACCTGCACCCGTATGGGTGTTTTGGGGAATTTTTTATTTGCTTTAAATGAGGTACATGTATATGTACCTCATTTAAAGCAAATAAAAAATTCTATTCTATTCTAAATTCATTCTATAAAATAATAAAATGACACTATTTAAATTACTGAAATTTAGCATTTAATATGCTTAATTATTTATAAAACCCGATTACGAAATGAAAAATGATGTCACAAGCGGGATTCGAACCCGCGCCTATTGGGATTCCGGCCCAATCGTGCTGCTACTACACGGGTTCGAATCCTGCTTGTGACATCATTTTTCATTTTCTAATCGGGTTTTATAAATAATTAAGCATATTAAATGCTATATTTCAGTAATTTAAATAACAAGGTTGTGTCATCGTTTAATACAATTCTAACTGTAAAGTTTCAAGTATTAAGCCTATAACAATGTGTAAACATTGTCGGGTAGATAGCATACCGTCACCTTAAGACGTAAATATGATACGAAGTGAAATTTGCATGTCCTACAATTAGTCACGGTGGTGTAGTGACAGCACGATTTGGCCGGCATCCCAATAGGCGCGGGTTCGAATCCCGCTTGTGACATCATTTTTCATTTCGTTATCGGGTTTTACAAAAAATGACACTACATAAAAAAATAACGTAATCTTTCCATGATCATAAATACGGTAGTGTTCCAAACATCAGGAAATTAAAAAATCAAATACGAGTATAAACGTGATAAAATCCGTAAAAATAATTTTAAATCAATTTTAATACCCGCGTAAACCTCAGAGATTATTTTATTTGAATTATTTATTTACATAATAATAATAATATATTTTCAACAGACAAAAAAGTGCTGTCACTCTTAGTTATTCTACTTTATGCAAGCGTTTGAATAGCATGTCAAATAAATTCTTCCCGTCTTTATATCTTTGCTACGCGACAAGACGCGGACGACAAGTGATTTCACGGAAATGTGGCTCGTTTCCTGTTTCTTAACGACTTTTATCTATAAAAGTCACAATATACTAAAAGAGATTTCAAATTAATAAAGATAAATTCTTTATATTTTATTCTTCAGGGTTTTATATGTATGGGCCACCGAAGAGAAAGATCGGGTACCGGTGGCCCGCTCGCACGGCGAAGAGAGGTTTTTGCAGGGTGGGTCTATGGGGTTGCGCGCTGCCTCTTCCGTCGCGCCGGACCGATTTGGCGGGGAGCGACCACGTCCATAGCCCACAGTAAAAAAAAAAGGGTTTTATATGTATTGTTATTGGATATTAGGTTCATCTACAATTATAAGACAAGTGACTTACTATTAAACGTAACTTATTAATGGGTCAAAAAAGTTTTTATTTCGAGTTTTCCTTGGAGTGATTTTTGAAGAGTGGAGTGACAATAGACCGCAATTTTTTCTCAAGCACACAAGAAGAGATCAATTTTTTCAAGACAATACCAAGTCATCATCATTATTCTCCTGCACTTATCTCATTTACTTGGGGTCGACGTAATATATACTCCTCCTTCGTTCACATTGCAAAAATTATTGGCAATAGTTTTATGACTGGCCGCCTTCCTGACGAATCATCATCAATCTCATTGGGAATTTAAGAAAATACCAAACATTAAAAAATATACCCTAGTCTCATAGAATACTTTACCAACGTACAAATACGAGACACAAATATCACACAGATTGAAAATAATTATTTTTGGGCCGCACAAAGAAACTGTTGTTCTGAATCTGGGTGTAATTTGTCTGCGTTAATTGCATGTTTGTAAAGTCCCCCGCAATTCAAGGATTATTTCCTTAGTGCAGGGTGATGTAAAAAAAGATCGGGTACCGGTGGCCCGCTCGCACGGCGAAGAGAGGTGCTTGCAGGGTGGGTCTATGGGGTTGCGTGCCGCCTCTTCCATCGCCCCGGACCGATTTGGCGGGGCGCGACCATATCCATAGTCCACCGCAAGAAAAAAAAAAGTTTATGTAAAAAAAATCTAAATGGTACTTGTGCTAAGACGGAATAAGTATGTAAAGAATGAATAAATCAGCTTCATTGTAAGAAAAAAAAATCTTGAACTAAAAGCTTAAAACTCTTTTGGTCAGCGTAATATAAATATATAAAATGGCTTCTTTCCGTACGAGACCAATATTTGAACTTGTGTTGAGGCCTGAAAAAACTGTTTATTTAAACGAATCGTTAAAAATATGGAATGAAAAAATACATCAGGATCATACAATCAACAGGGAATATCGGCGAATACATATGTGCGTTATAAGCCAAATACAAGCTAACTATTGGATTGAAATTTCAATTCTTTTTTTTGGCAGGCTACTGTTTGGACACGCCCCGACTTCCATCCTGATTGCTGAAAGGGTGACATGCAGCCGGTTCCCTTCCACTTCACCATTAAGTCAACCACTCGTACCGTTGCCCTGATAGCTGCAGCCGACTGGTTACCTTTGCGGACACCATCCCCATGGACGTCCCGGCAAAAAAAAAACAATATTGCCGGGGGAATTCAGTTAGAGTGGCATCAGGCACAGGGATTCGCATCCGCGCCGTCCGATGCGATAGTGATGAAGCCTGTCACGATAGAAAACTACCTCCCTGCCCGTTTCACCTCGTCCTTCTGTGAGATGACCGCCTCGCAGAAGGCCATATTTCAACGCCTTCGAGCTTTGTCCTGACGCTGTCGAGCATCGTTTTAGCAATAATTGGCATTAATTACCACGAATCAGATGAAACAGTGTAAAAACTGCTGAAAAATAACTTAAAAACTTTAAACTATTATTACAACATTTCAAGTATTGTAAACTTTTACACTATTTCTATTGTAGTTTTAAACTACTTCTAGCTTATACATACCCGATTACGAAACGAAAAATGGTGTCACAAGCGGGGTTCGAACCCGCGCCTATTGGGAATCCGGCCCAATCGTACTATTCGTGGATTCCCAATAGGTGCGGGTTCGAACCCCGCTTGTGACATCATTTTTCATTTCGTAATCGGGTATTTATAAATAATTAAGCATATTAAATGCTAAAAAAAATTTCAGTAATTTGAATACTTCTAGCTTCTTCTTCTAACTTTTAAATTATATTTCATATATTATTCTTCTATTTTTATTTCTATTGTAATATTATAAACTATTATCTTACAAACTTTAAACTACTGTAAGAAGGTGGCTATGGACATTACTTTGTAGCGTTTCCTGGAACAATCCTTTTTCCATTCATCATACGACCCCCCAATAGATAGAGGACCTTTGAGCTGGAACTCGAAATCTCAATTTTGGTGGCAAAATATATACCTAGTTCAACTACGAGTATATATTTTGTTATTAGCAATTATAAAAGTAATACTAATTAACATTTTGTGTTACCTAATTAAAACGGTTAGAGACATCAGAAATAAATCTCCCTATTATGATTTAAGCACAATTTTTCTATTCAGCCAAAATCTTAAGAAATAATTATAAATATTGTCAAGTATTGATGCTGGGAATATAATATTATATTCAAAGTGAAGCCAAACACTCGTTTTTTTATATTTAAATTATACTTCAATAGCCAAGAAGCATAAAGGTTGAAAGATCGTTTAGACCTCGAAAAATAAAAGAATTTTATGGAATCTTTGGAAGATAAATATTCAATTTTTGATTAATTTTGGGTTTAATATCAAGATCTCATATTATCGAGTATTAAGCATTTTAATGACTCTAAGTATTTTAAGGATTGGACTATATGGTTTTAATTTTTTTTTTATAATTTCGTTAATTAACTAGATCTAGTAGGGCCACACTGTGGACATTTTTCTGGATACAGTTGCGTGCAGATCCGTTTAGGGTAGTACCTACTGCACTTTTATAGAAAATCGACGTCTGAGCAGTGGCAATGTGATATTATTGTATTTCCTTTGGTGAGCGAGAGAGTCCGATTCGACCTAGCTATAACCCTGGTATTGCACAGGGCTATCGGCGGCAGTAACACTTACTATCAAGTATACTGTTTGCTGTTTTATCACCATAAGCAATAATTCTATTATTTATATTAATCTTTCATCAAATAGGTAGGTCATAATATTATATATTAATCTTTCATCAAATAGGCGGTATTGTAAGCGTTACGAGGTTCGCCAGATCAGCTAGTATTGCCATTTGAGACAATTTGATTTCTATAAAGTCAAATTGCTGATAATTATTTTATGATAAATTGTCAAGAATTATAATCAAAAGCGTATCTGGCAATATTAAATATCAAATACTATGGATACATTTTAATTGGAAACTCAAGAAGATGACACAGCAAAAATGTCAAAATTATCCAAAGAAGTAACTTCTATTAGTCGAACAATGCAGATATTTAAATTTCAGTAATAATAATAATGTACGTTTGAAGGTCATTTGAATATAAAATAATTAATAAATGACTGCATAGATGGTGTAATAGTTAAGAGAACTCATCATTCTCCTACTCCTATCCCAATTATTTGGGCTCGATATAATATGTACTCCTCTTTTATAGTACATTTGTAAAAGTTATTGACAATTTTATGACAGGCCGCCTGCCAGACGTCAACCCTACCTTTTTTTTTTTTTTTTTTTTGCGGTGGGTTATGGACGTCGCACCCCGCCAAATCGGTCCGGGGTGACGGAAGAGGCGGCGCACAACCCCATTGACCCACCCTGCAAGCACCTCTTCTTCGCCGTGCGAGCGGGCCACCGGTACCCGATCTTTGTCTTCGGTGACGTCAACCCTACCTGGGAATATAATTGTTGACCAATCGGCATCAGATGAAGTTGGCCCAGGTCGTTATAAGGCTCTTAGTCGTCTTTTACGACATCCACGAGCAAAGTAAGGGTTGGTAGTATTCGTAGCCGCTACCACATAGCATTTTTACACAAACACCCATTACCATCATTTAACCATCATAATAATTTAACATTCTTGGCCTATTTAAGTACTGTTCGTACATAAATGTATTATGTGAATCATAAAATTTTACGAGTTCTATCTACTTTAAAACGTGCTATACCATTATTCTTTATACAGCTGTGTGCTTCTAAATGCGTCAAGTTTATTAGGTATTCTTCGTCTGTAGTCATCATTTGCCTGCCCTCATCCCACACTAAGTGGGGTCGGCACAACACTTTCTTGCCTTCCACAATCTTCTATCAGCCGTCATATCTGCACTCACAACTTTCATACACATATCCTCGTTTACACAATCCATCCATCTTTTTTTGGGTCTCCCACGCCTCTTACGCCCTTGTGGATACAAGCATATTGGTAACCCTCCTTGTCACATGCCTTTTATCACTCCTCATCACATGTCCATACCAAGACAATCTCGCGCTCCTACATTTCTCCATCACTGGTGCTACTTTTAAACTTCCCCTAATATACTCATTTCGTATCTTATCTAGTCTTGTCACCCCACACATCCATCTTAACATACGCATCTCAGTAGCATGCAATCGTCTCTCATCCATCTTTTTCAATGCCCAACATTTTATTCTTCTTTAATTTTCTTCTTCTTTTAACAATTCTTCGTCTATAGTATTGTATAAAAATAAAACTTGAATGAGTTTTAAAGCACTATATTACTTCTATTATATTAAAATAAAATTGAAAGTGTGACATTAAAATTATGTGCCCATTATACGTTTCTCTATTGCGTAGAGATCATCAAAAACATCTAGAGGATGAGAGCTGTTTTGCCTTACAATAGCGTGCTGGCCAAACCTATTAGCATTAGGTTTTGTCTAATATTTTTTTTCTAAGAAATGTAAACAGATATCAATGGCGTTAATGATCTCTCATTTGCCTTTTATCAGAACAGAAGAAGTGGTGAATTCTTCACTTTCTTCATCACTATCACATCGTATAAAATTGTAATTACAATTTTTATGTTAAAAAATAAAATTAAACTGACATATCAATCTCTCTGATAAAATGTTTTTAATATTTCATTGTTCATAGTCGATACCAACCTGTCTTTGATTTTTATTAGATTGATCATGGTCAGGGTCAGGAAGTCGGACACTGTTGCCAACTTCTACGAGGCTATGATCACAAAAGCCGCTCCGTTTTATCATGGGGTGTGGGACTAGGTAACAGCGAATATCTGCGTCTGATGTTGCTCTAATCGGTGCCATCGATAGTCAAATCGGGGACCAGTTCTCTCGTGTGGGGCAACGTTACAGAATATCCCCCAAACACCATACACACCTAGTCTAGTCTAGTAGTGGCAGTACCACGCTGTTGACAGTTTTCTGTCTACAGACGCGGGCCGGTCCGTCCGGGGTAGTACCACACTCTCTCAGAAGATCGACGTCTGAATGGCAATATACTGTTGTGCTTCGTTCGGTGAGCGAGAGAGCCGGAAGCCCAGCTGGATGGGTTTGAGATTTATATTGGTAGGCAGCGGCCTAGCTATACCCTTGGTATTGCAAAGGTCCATGGGTGGCAGTGACACTTACCATCAGGTGTGCTGCTTGCTCGTTTGCCATCATAAGCAATAAAAAAAATACAAAATATAATTTTAAACATGACGCGTATTCAAAATTACTTCCTCGCTTTTGTAGCTATCTGTCACAGAGATCAAGCTATATTTTAAGGACTATAAGTAAAATTAAAATCAAAGTTTCGCTCCCACTCGCACGGCGAAGAGAGGCACTATGCAGGGTGGGTCAATGGGGTTGCGCGCCGCCTCTTCCGTCACCCTGGATCGATTTGGCGGGGTGCGACGTCCATGGCCCACCACAAAAAAAAAAAAAATGGGCGGCAGTGACACTTACCATCAGGTGTGCTACTTGCTCATTTGCCACCAAAAGCAATAAAAAAAAAGTCTATACAGCTACTAGCAATCAACAGTAAAATATTTATAATAATGGGTAAAATTGTAATCTATACATATAATAAATCAGTAGAAATCCCGTGTCTGTACATTTGATAAATTTATTAAAAAATGAATCTAGGCAGTAAGAAAACACTAACAGAAAACAAAAACATTTTTTGGAATTTCTTGTCTGTATGTATGTCTGTAATCGCTAATCTCCGAAGTTACTGAACGGATTGTTTCGCAGTTTTAGATTAAAGATTAAGCCCAATTCAGAGCAACATTTAGTCTTTGTTTCATTGAAATCTGATGTCTGTAAAAAAAGTTATGGTCATTTAAGTTTTTAAAATCACCGCTCGCCTTTTATGTCACTAGAAGGTTCAATTCAAATTAACTATTTAATTTATCTATAGTGTAAGGAAAGTATTTGTATTACTTAATATATAATAGTTTCATCAATTCAGCTCATATACCTCCCACTGCTGGGCTCAAACCTTCTTCAAAGTTGAAGGGAAGTTGACATAATACATAACATTAGTCAGGTAGTCAAAATAACTATTAAAACTATTTGTGATAAAAAATAATATTTTAATTAGTTAATAATATCTAATTTAGCTATATATGTATATATTAATAAAATGAATGATTTATTTAGTTTGTTAAATGAGCAATAGATGGCGCTATAATTTAGTTTAAAGCTTTAAATAATTTTTTCGTTATATTTTCAAAAGCTACTACATTAACTTCTTGAACTTAGTAAAGGTACTTTGGGTAGAAAGCTCTCAGCACTCACCTAACAGTCCGAGTAAAGTTGTCATAGCCATCTGCGATTAACAACTAAGTCAAACACGAAAAAAAAAAGTAAAGTCTACATCATAGAGCGTACAAAACGTACATTCTTAGTTAAGATGCTACTTAGGGGCGAGTATGCAAAGTGCACCCTTTTTTGTTTTTGTTTGGTAGGCTATGGTCTGGACACAGCCATTCCTTCCGTGGTAACAGAAGGGCGTCGTGTGGCCCCATAACTCATCGTGTTCTCTGCCCAAACCACCAGGCTGGCCTCTGGTACCGCTTACTTGACGTCTGTAACCGGTCCGGGGGTTTACCCTACCAGGTATCGTCTCCGTCTACACCCCGACAAACAACAGTGTTGTATCGCCTTCACGCGGTCGGTGTCTCTGCGAGTGGTAGATTAATTCCCATGGTCCATCTAACCGCGACCTCAGTTAGGATGGCAACAGGTGCAGGTACCGCGCCTGTGACGTCCGATGCGCCGGCGGCAGAGTGTGTCAGCATGGAGAGTCTCCTCTGTGACACGCTCCGCCGCCTTTTTCTGTGGGACGACTGTCTGACTGCAAAAGGCGGTGACCGAGTCTGAGTTCCTGACGCTATCAAGCATCGTCTTTGCGATAGTCGACAGTGCCAGTTTGACACCAATGATTGCGATGAGTGCACGGCACTGCTTTGCCCAGGCCACGCAAACTTTAAGCGTCTGCAGCGCCATGTCCACCTCGCAATCGCAGTAGTGGTTAGACGGTGTGCTCTCCCTCCTTGCGATCGTGAGCAGGTACACGTCAAAGCAATCTTGCCCCATCACTACACCAGTCACTTTAGCAATAGTGCTGTTACTGCCGCCTGTTGCTGCATATTATGCGAGGACCTACTTTTTCACATTTTTATACACTGTTGATAGCATAGAGTACGTTTCAAGCAGCTTGCAGAGCACTTGAAGGTGATCAGCGCTGAGATGACACCCTTGAGTAGGCCTGTAACAGTCATAGCCCCATTCGTTTGAGTCTTTTGCTTTTGACGATGTTATTGTTTTACAGTCTTTCAAATCCTTTGACATTATTATAAAATATAAAAGATATCCATCTGAAGATATTCTACGCTACTAAAACGCGACATGAACCAAGAATTTCATTTTTATTAATTCTTTCGTAATGAAAGCTATTTATTATATATTAATCCGTGCGGTTGCGCAGTTGGAATACAATTCACCAACCGCTTTCTTACCCGTGGGTCGATCACCCACGAGACGACTAAAGGACATCATACATATCATACTATGGAAGAAAAGGAAAACTAACCAACACATCTGACCAGCGTGATATAGTAGGTCAATTTCCCTTCCATTACGGACGAGGCTTAAGCCCAATAGTGGAACGTATATAAGCTAAGATGATAGATGTCCATGTCCCCACCTAGCCTTGAAAAGACTTACCTGAGCAGAGCAATCTTACTAAAATGAGGAGACAGCGTAAAATAACTTTGGAAGTAACTACGTCAGAAACTGCAGCTGCATTACTTCTTGGTGGTAAAAGAGCTTTGTTTAAAAACCCGATAGATTTATGCACATTGTTTATAAACCCGATAGATTTATAAAGCAATGAAACACCGAGATGTTCAATAACACAAAACTGCGACACATTCAAAGTGTTTTTTGTTTTATTGTGTACGGTGGTAAACGAGCAAGCAGTATGCACTTATGTTTTTGGACACACGCCTTGCATTCCGTCCGCGTGGCCCCATAAAGGTACGGCCAAACCTGCGCGTCCAACACGCGAGACGCGAAATTCGAGCGTCTAAAAACGCGTAAAATAAGTCCCGCGCCGTGGTCGCTTAGGTGTGCATAGCGCCATAAGATACCACGGGTAGCGTCCGGTAGCGTCTGTCGCGGGGCTGACGCTCCCGCTTCGCAGTCGCTTTGGTCGCGCAGGTTTGGCCGTACCTTTACTCACCGTTTTCCCTCCCCATCACCATTGGGCCTTTCGAGTACCATCCCCGATGACGCCCCGGGCCGTCGGGCTTCACACTCACGTGGTCAGCCTCTCCGCGGGTGACGAACTATTCCCCGTTCCAGTTACTCGCGACTTCGGCTCAGGCAAGTAGACGCAGGTAATCGCGCCTGCGTCATCCCGCCGCCTCTTACAAATGAAGCGGAAATAACACATTGCCACTGTTCAGACGTTGCTTTTCTGCAAGAGTGGGGTACTAGGTCCGACTGGGGGTCGGTCCGGCCCGTGGCTGTAGAAAGAATACTATCAACTGTGGCTTTACCACTATTAGTGTTTTTATTAAGGATTGCTGTCTAATCGTTTGCGTTGATTGGACAATGATAAATAAAAAAGAAATCGTAGAGGCTTTAGATCGAGCACTACGAGATCGTAATGAAAAGTCAATGGTGCTTTTCTTTGGAGATTTTCGGCAAATCCTTCCTGTTAAAACTCGAGGAAATAGAACTGAAGATATCAATGCTTCAATGAAGTGTTCTTATCTGTGGCTCCAAGTAGTAAAGCTGACCCTAACCATCAACATGCAAGCAAACCCAAGGTCAACATTTACATTAGTGTTGCCCAAATGCAAGACGAAGACTTGCTGCAAGAGTTTCGCAGTGCTCCCTTAGACATGATTTTACGATTTTCTTAGCACAGAAAGGATTGTCAACATTTCGTATTCTTACGAGTAATACCAGTACACGGAAGAATAATAGCCCCACTTCCGTTTAGTGGTATGTACCTAATTATTGATAGTTGTACAGTTACTGCCACTAGATGAATAGAATTTCATTAATTTAGTTGGATTTTTAATGTCTATGGGGATTTTTTATTTCTATCAAAACAAGTGACATTGTGTTATTCTAAAAGCAAAAGTTGCAAGATTTGCGAGCCTCGCAAGAGTCTTGCATTTGGGCAACACTATATCACATGCTTAAGAACTTGCCGATGTTTTAAAGAAAATTGAAGAAAGCGTCCTCCTTGATGAAAATGGTCAAGTGGCTGCCGCAAATACTTGGTCGAGTTAGAATTTTTAAGTTTCAAATAGGGTTGCGTAGTATAATTGAATGTCACGCGGACGAAGTCGCGGGCATCAGCTAGTAATAAATATAATAATCCATACATAAATCTATATAGAAGTTAAATTAGCTCAAAGCCTAAATATTGTCCTGACGGTTATTGCTTCATATCTCACGAGGGGCCACAAAGCTGTTTATCTGATTACTTATTACCATGGCTGATTGAATACCACTTATAAGAAGCTCAAATTTTATTAAGGAATATTGACTTCTAAGCAATGCCAAAAATATATCATATTACAAGGAAAATTATTTTATATCTCGTGTTTTTGTTTTTTCTGAAGATTGCTCATCAATTTTTTTAGGCGTTACATCATAATTCGGATTATAAGAATACAAAATCTTCACTATCCAATTTCAATCAGTGATTTCAAAAATAAACTGGGAATGTTTTTTTAATACATTTGCTACATTTTAATTATAATTAAAATTTTAAAGTAACATTAGAAATTTAAGTGATATAGGATTTAAAAATTGAAATACAAAATAGCAATATTTTTAATTTGATGATTCACTGATTAAAGTCATACTACATTGATTTAGTTGCAGGATTCTAATAACTAAAAGGAAATGCATCAAATAAGTGTTTTAAAATATTGTAAAATATTATTTGTGATAGCTGAGTCGAAATTCTCCGCCTCGTTTCTAAACAGTGGCCATCGTAAAAGACGACTAACGGTAAATACGACTTACGCAATAGAAGATATCTCGCAATAGAATTTCATCCTATCTGACCATCGTGGTATAATAGGTCAACATACCTTTTATTGTGGAAGAGACTCGGGCCTAACATACTTAAGCTGTAATGGTTGATGATAATTCAAGTTAAAGAAAATTGAGCGTATTCACGTCAATATCATTTAGTTATAATCCAATAATGGGTATATACACTTACGAAAATGTCACTCGGAATGGTATTATGCCATCTAGGTACATCTAACATTACCCAGTAACCTTTACGATGTTACTCTACGTGATGGAGGATCGTCCTATTAATGCAGATATCAACACTTTATGAGACCAAAACAAAATTAGATTTTTAAAATACTTTAATACTCATTATGCTATTACATTAATAATATTAGCTATTATAGTACATTTCTGCAGCGGCCAGCAATAGAGGCATTGATGAATGAACGTGTAAATGTGGGCCGACTTGTAGCCGAGGCTCACATACGTAAGTCCATCAATTCCTAGTTGTGGCCAAGGCTTGTATAGTGCTTTTCTCAAATAATGTGCGAAAATTAAAACTAAGTAGTACAAAGTAGAACTGTATACATGACGAACAACGAACAATATTTTTCACATGCTAAAGGGTTCATTTGTTTTTTTTCATCATCAAACCGGTTTCTTTTTCAAGCCAGTTCGAAATTTAAATAAAACTCGAATAAGTTGCCTCTAACAAATCGTTCCATTTTTAAAATACACGATAGATATGAATTTACATATATATATTTATTTGGCCGCTAAAATACGACAGATATGGATTTTCATACATTTTTTTGATTTCGATTTACCTCGAAATAGGTTGTCAAAATAATGCTGAAATTTCCAAGCATGTTTGAGAAAAATAAATTATTAATTCTTTTTACATTAAGGTAATTATAAATGTATATTATGTTATACACGTATAATAAATAAGTCTCTATAAATATTTTGTAAAAAGCTTTTAGCAAAAACCGAATGTGTTATTACTTAATCGTAAGTACATTCATCATCCTAGATTATTTATTCCCAACTGTATTAAGGAACAAAGTGAATTTCTAATGTGTTAATATTAGATTAAACATTACTTTTACTTTGAAACGACTAGCAGACACTATATGTGAGTTATCATTATACTGACTGATTTCCCATGTCAATTTTCATGAATAGCTGTCAAGTGAATACAACAAAAAGTTCTTATTATAATAGTAAGTACGCTCACTCAGCGTAGAGAGGTACATGTAGGGCGGGTCTATGGGGTCGCGCGCTGCTTCTTCTGTCACCTCGGACAGATATAGCGAGATGTGACAAATCCATAGCCCACCGCCAAAAAAAAAAAATATTAGTAAGTTCAAACAAATCCAGAAATAAGTGATTATTGAAAATATTCCAAAAAAGCATATATAAAATTTAAAGATAAACTTAATAGCACCTTCAATTTTTCTTAAATTCAATTATGCATTACAGAAATTTCATATTTATTGATTACGCATTTTTTTTATTGCTTATGGTGGCAAACGAGCAAGCAGCACACCCGATGGTAAGTGTCACTGGTGCCCTTGGACCTTTGCTATAACCAAGGCTAGATCACTACCTATCATTATAATCTCCAAACCCACCTAGTTGGGCTGCCGGCTCTCTCGCTCACCAAACGAAGCGCAATAGCATATTGCTATTACTTAGACGTTGATCTTCTGCGAGAGTGTGTTACTACCTCAGACGGACCAGCCCGCGGCTATAGACAGAGAACCGTCAACAGCGTGGTCCTACCACCATAAAAGATTAGGTTTTTTTTTAGCTCTATCATATTAATTTTCTTTTGGCAGGCTATGGTCTGAACACATGTCGTCCAATCCATCTGGTGCAACAGATGGGCAGTGCGTGGCCCTATAACCCACCGAATTCCCTCCCTTTCGTCATTGGGCCGGGCACAGGTACCGCTACCTTAACATCCGTGGTCAGCCCGGATCAGATTACGTATTGTAAAATTTATTCTTTGCTTTCATTATTTTTAAACGAATTATATTTAACGTAGCAAGAAAGTATTTTGACTAACGACCAACCAACCCTTGCTTTGCTCGTGAATGTCGCAAAAGACGACTAAGAGCCTTATAACGATTTGGGCCAACTCCACCTAATTCCCTTTGATCAACAATTACATTCCCAAGGTGGGTTGACGTCTGGCAGGCGGCCGGTCTTAAAACTATTTCCAATAACTTTTACAATATGTACATGTAGTAAATTATTGTACTGCCATCTATTGTTAAGAGCTTGTAAACAATTTTAGGTCGCTGTGGTTGTAGATTAACATTTTTAGTTTACGAAATTGCAATTAGGTTAAAAGTTGCAAAAATTCAGTTAGGCCACTCTGATTCTAGCAGCCTCATATACAGAGTGGAAGTGGACCGCTCCCGAAAACAAAGACAGGTGACCCTACTAGTCCTACTTGTAATGATAGGCTTGAAAAAAAATCGATTCGGATGACAAAAAAATTTTTTTTTTTCACAACGAATTTTAAGTTTTTTTCACATTCCATCGTATTAGGACAGTGCCATGTAACGATAATTCCATTAAAAATACGTAACTTTACTCAGATGAGAAAAGACGCAATCTATTCAAAACTCACGATCATATGTTCAAAAGTTCAACGACCTCGCGAGGTGAAAAAATTTTTTTTATCATCCGAATCGATATTTTTCTAGCCTATCATTACAAGTAGGACTAATAGGGTAACCGGTCTTTGTTTTCGGGAGCGGTCCCCTTCCAACCTGTATATATACGTATACGTATATACATAAAAGTAAAATTAAATAAAAATTATCTAGGATTCGTTAACGATTTAATTATTCAACAGGATTAGATATCTTCTATACAAAAATGATTTGAGTCTCCTACGATGTTAATATATTAGTTACTTGTTCACTATTACTATGTTATTATTGTTTTCATTCTTTTTTTAATTTATTTCCTCAGTTGTTTGTATATCTGTCCGGATGTAATTTTGTAATTTTTATTAAACTTACTGCCCGATGAGTGAGAGACTTCAAATTTTAAGCATGGTTCAGAAGTATACAATGCATGAAAATGTGAAAAAAGAAGAAAATTAAGAAAAAATAGTAAACTTAATAACAAAAAAAAATAAGTAAAGTGTTTAAAATCAATTCCACAATTTCATTCATATAACCGTAAAAAGCAGAAAATAATATAATAAAAATAAATGTACCATGTTTTATGACGGATTAAAAAATATAAAATCATTTCTCTCAAGATTGTAAATAAAAACATGGGCCCTATTATCTGTTACATACGTCCCATTTTATTCGCTTCTAATCTTGAGAGAAATAATTTTATATTTTTTAGTCTATTATAAAATCATGGTAAGTTAATTGTTATTTTTATATTATTATATTTCTTATCAAACCTTTATGCTGAAAGAACTGAGCATAGAAAGTGTTGTCAAAATGAAAGGTTAATAAAAAATACAGCATTGTCATGAATAGAAGCAGCAGTAAGCATGAGTAAGCATGAATAGGGCAATAAATGAAAATTTATTTATATAATATATATTAATGTTGTCAAAAATTCATCGTTGAAAAAAATGTCTAGAAGTATACAGAGTGGAGACGTCAATACGACAATAAATGAAAACACCGTCAATACTAGTGTATAGGAGTATTTTGAAACTATTAAAAAAGTCCTCGCATGCATATTTAAAAAACAATTTTTTCAAACAAACTTTTTATCATAAATATTGAAACAAAATAGAACACCGTTTGTAAATATTAGTTCACTAACCTGTGGTCGGCAAGCGGCGAGTGACCTTGTGGTATCATATGTTACAACTTCGAAACGTAGGTAAATACATACATACACTTAATGTTTGGGCGCTATTCATTCTCACTTGATTATTTTATTAAAATAATCACGATAACTTTAATAATTCACTTGGTCGTTTAACTTAAATTTTCGATATATGCGCCATGGACCCGAACGCACAAATTATATCGTCTTAAAATATTATTTCGAACTCTTGTTAACAGGTCGCCATTGACGGCGATGTATTTTAACTTGTCGAAAGATCGTACAATTCCTTTTTTTAAGTTCTCCACATTATCAACCTGTGTCAAATTTGCGAGAAAAATAATTTAAAATTTGTTCATCTAGGGTGACTCTTACACGCGAAGGAGCACTATCCATATGAGGCAGTAAGGATTGATTATCCCGTAACCTCTGGACAGCTTGCACAATACTCCGGCCATTGGTAGTACAAACACGTGTGTTTCCATATCTCTTTCGGTACGTACGTATGGTTAAAGCTGCATTTCCGTGATATTCTCCATAAATTAAAATCATATCTGTATACCCGAAGCTGTGTAATTATAACGAGGCATTGTAAATGAGAAATAAATACTATTCTAACACAAAGTAAGCGTCTAATTACGCACATTCACGTCACAGGATCACGATGGCACACTGACCTACAGACCTATTATAATAGTTTTGAACATGAGACCGAGGTCTTCTTTCATTAAGCCGCATTAGGTAGTTTTAAATTTTTCATCTAAGTCTGATGACACGGTTTATATGTATGGATCTTAAGATTTAGGAATAAGGTATAATATGCATTGATTTGTATTACGGTTGGGGAAGACTTGAACTGGTAAACATGGCGATATGTAGGTACTAGTTTCATATTAGTTTATACCGATGCGGCGCGGGAGCTCATTGATAGTCGAATAATTTTAATTTTTATACAGAGTGTGGAAATTGTTAATAATACAAAGTAATGTGCTGCGGCTAAACTATACGACATATTGTATTCAAAGTTTGTATACAGGCTGGGCAAGTCATCAGATACACTAGATTAAAATTATTGTCGTATGGCCGTCTCCACCTTGTATATCCATAAGAAGAAAAAAAAATATTTGAAATAAAACTACTTTTACGGATTCTATCACGTATATATTTGATTTCACCGGCACACAAAAAAAAAAGAAGTTCTCTGTACTTTTGACGAGACCCCTATATTTTTATGTATTTTGACCCGCTTAATCCGAATATGAGGTCCATTTAACCCGTATACCCTCAAAATTTTGAGAAAACTTTAAAAAACCGAAAAAAAGGATGAAAATCGGCGTTCTCGGTGATGTAAATTTTTTTTTTTACCTAAACCAAGCATTATTTTTATGTATTTTGATCCTTTAAATACTTATCTGAAGTTTATTTGGACCATTAGCCGTTTAAAATCTAAGTAAATTTCAAAAAACCCTCAGAAATTGTGAAAAAAAGCCAAAAATGAGAATATTGAAAACGAAGATATTGTGATAAAAAAAAATTATAGAGCTTATCTAGCTGTATAAATCATGATTTTCATGTATATTTATCTGCTACATATAAATATCGAACTTCGATGGCCCAGACATCTCTAAAAATATAAATAAATGGTAAAAAACCCCTAAAAATAAAAAAAAATCAAGTTTGTTATAATAAAAATCAATTTAAAATAAAAATAAATAAAAAAGAACATATTATCCACTCTGTTATATATAATAAGAAATTTTTGGCTAAAACTTAAAAAAAAATCAGATCTTTCAAAAATTTTTTTATCACAATGTCTGGAAGTTTTGGCCTTTTTTTCACAATTTCTGAGGGTTTTTTGAAATTTACTTAGACTTTAAACGATTAATGGTCCAAATAAATTTCAGATAAGTATTTAGCGGATCAAAATACATAAAAATCATGCTTGGTTTAGGTCAAAAAAATTTTTTACATCACTGAAAATGCCGATTTTCGTCATATTTTTCGGTTTTTTAACGTTTTCTCGAAATTTTGAGGGTGTATGGGTTAAATGGACCTCATATTCAGATTCAGCGGGTCAAAATACATAAAAATATATGGGTCTCGTCAAAAGTACAGAGAACTTTTTTTTTTGTGTGCCGGTGTTTTTAATTTTCCCGACGCTTCGAACACTTTACAGTGATCATGGTCACGGGAGGACTAAGGTGTTACACGTCCAATTAAATCATCATTATTACAGAAATTTATATTATATTTCAAATGTGTAATACTCGCGTAAAGATTAGGAATCATTATAAAAAAAAATAATTACAAACTAAGATACGTAAAATTACAGCAAGTATATAAATAAAATTACTTTTCAATAATCCATATCATTATTCACACAACTGTGTTAGTTGCCAAGTTGGCAACCATTCCACAAATATCACCACATGACGCTCAAAATCAGATCCTCTGATGTGATCTGGATCGTTAGATATCATTAATATGTCGTTTTGGAGGTCAATGTACTATTGTTCGGCTCCTGGCGGCGTTTCAAGGTCTTTAGTATTGACTATACGTAATTGGGATAAATATATGGGTTGTTTGACTAAATTACAACTATTTACTGAAAAAGAAGAAAATAGAAAGATATACCTGAGTACTACATAATTGTCCTATTATAGAAAAGGCACTATACTTGTGATCGTGAAGTAAAAATATAATAAATTATATTTTATTATACATAATAAATTATATATAATAAATTATTTTTTTTTTATTTTTATATAATTAAAATAAAATATAATAAATAAATTTTACCCGTCAATGTCATAAAGAACGACCAAGGAAGATAATATGCAGTTAACATTTATGCGAGTGAAGGAAATCGTGAAATAAAGCCCTATACCAGACAGTCTGACTAGGGTGGTATAGCTGATCCACCGAAGACAAAGATCGGGTACCGGTGGTCCGCTCGCACGACGAAGAGAGAGGAGTTTTACGGTGGGTCTATGGGATCGCGCGCCGCCTTTCCGTCGCCCCGGACCGATTTGGCGGGGCGAGACGCATCCATAGTCCACCAATAAAAAAATAAAATAAAAAAAAAAATTTAAAAAAAGGGTGGTATAGTTGATAATATTTTCTGCTACTGTGAAAGACGTCCGAGTCCAGCAGTGGAGTATCTTAAAGTGCTATTACCTACACGGTTTATATTATGATATCCATATAACCTTATTATAATATTGCTTCTTAGAAATCTAAATGTATTTCGTTACGTGGTGCCGTACTGCTGCGCTTATCGTAGCTGTACACCCTTTACTTTATTAGCTGACTAGTCATTTTGTTTCCTGTCTCGCGCTTTGCCTAGGAGGGAAGTGGAATCACTCTTTCCAACTCCTCCTCTCTTTAACCTTTTCTAATTAAATTTGTTGCGAGTCCTAAGACAATGAAAATCATATCCCGGGCCTGCCTGAGGGTCAAAACTCGGTGCCATTTATGGAGACCATTGTGAACCCTGGCTTACAGGAGTTACAATGGTGGGAATGTGTGGTGGGATTAGTTTCATAAAAAAAAAGAAGACATGTATGTATGTATTTCAGTAATAGTATTTTAAGTATGGTAATGGAGTAATAATAAACTACACCAGTTCCTGTATTTTAGCGTCACAGGTACAATATCTTTGAAATCTGTCATTATTGTTTTTACGTAGTCTTCGTTAATGAATGTGTTAACGAATATGTACACAAAACTTTTTTATTTTATATATCTTTTTTTTCTGTTTGTCATTTTCTATACATACATTTTTCTATATTTTTTGGGTCTGCTGTCAATCGCCACATCCTACAGGACGCTACGGAAGAATAGCGTTGTGGTTTCTCATATGAGCTACCACAACATTATGCTGAGTAGCGATCCTTTTCACTTGCTCGCGGTTGGGACATTAGTTCTTATGTGTTTGTGTTTTTACATATCTCTCGTGTTATTTTTTCTATTACCTAATACTATGTTATATACTTATGTGTCCCTCTGCGAGGGAGAAATAAATCATTTTTCTTTCTTTCTCTTCCTTTCTTACCTGAGGGTGTTGTTCAAAACGACTAAGCAATATAATATGCAGATAACATCACTGAAGTGAAGGGAAACTCGAAATAAAATTCTGTACCATTCCATCTAACCAGCATGAGGCTAGAACCCAATAGTGGGACGTGTATGAGCTGAGATAGTGATGGTGGTTTTAAGATTAAAACAAAAGGTGTTTCCCGAGTGCTATGACATGTCCTTCTTCAAACGAGGTTTAAGAAGAGCACTTTCTTCACGGCAGGCATCGGGCTGGCTGTACCCCTGGTGTTGCTGGATCCATGTGCAACAGCATCACTTACCATCAGGTGTACTGTTTGCTCATTTGACACCGTAGACAATAAAAAAAAAGCGGTTTCAAATACGTACGTAATTGTTTAGTAAAAGTTGGTAAAATGGCCTTTGATCAGTTTAAACGGCAATATTTTTACCTATTTCAGACGAAGCTCACACGGAGATATATTGAGCTGAGATGATGATAATCATGACTACAGAATAGAAATGAAAAATTATGTGTACGCAGCTGTAAGCTACGAGTTAGTGTTTAATATTTTTCACTTCAGAAACACTGTGACACATTTCATTGAATTCTCAATGACATGTACATGAATCAACACTCACATTGTAAGTGACGTGTCTGAATCAATATTTTATTTTCATTTTAGTTTAGAAATGTTTTCACAATCGCATTTTTCAATGTAAAGAGCTGCCAGGGAATTTGTCTAAATCTTTCTATCGCCACTTTTCAAAATAGCTGTATGATGAATTTCAGATAGTGACTAAGTTTAATTATATTAAGACTTTCTTGTTAGCCTTGCGTAACTACCTACTTTTAATAAAAAGTGCTCGGATTTTTTGATTGTATGCCACCTTGTTATGAATAACTCATAGGCCAGTAATTATTAGTTAAAATTCGAAAGTAAGTTTTTAAAATTTAATTTATAGACAATTAAAAAAAAATACATATATTATTTATTTCTTCTGCTGCTTTCTCTATAAGAAGGGATTATAAAATATACATATGAGTCGCATAGAATCAAAACCGGCAATCTATTAAATAGTAGATTATGATTAGAGTCACTTAAGAAATTTAAAATAACTGTATTTCATTTTCTCTTTAGTGTAATATCTGTAACATGACGTCAAAAATCCAGTTCAAATTTTAAATAAATTCATCCATTCCAACTTCAGATATATACGACTCAAATATTTCTTAATGATTTAATTTAACTGTTCAAATGTAGTACGCTTGGCAAGCGGATTGGATATCTTGGTTGTGTTAATTTTCTGAAACATTGCTGTTGCCCACTTGGAAATTATTTATCCGACTTTTAAGACTCTGACTGGAAACTAAGGAGGGTATACACTTTTTATAACTTGACTTGTTTTAATCTCTATTCTATTTTTCTTGTTATTCTATATACGTTCCTTTTTAGTTTCTCTTTTTTACAAGCAATTTATATAATGAGAGCAGAAACAAACGTACCCTAATTTTGTTTCTGCCTATTGCTGTCCATAGGCAGTGCATTTGATAATGGATCCTTATATTCTCGAGGACTTCATAAATATGCATATAATGGACGCAATTTATGCCTAGAACAAGCATTGTTCTACGTAGGGGTTGAATCCACTTCAGTCTTCCAGTACTTAGACCGTTCGGGTATTGCTGCAGCTTATTAAAAGAAAGAAAAAATGCTCTACGGAGCTGCGCTCGCTAAACAGAATGACAAAAAAAAATATTTCTACACTGACAGTGATATCAGTTATCTGTTCATATCTGAAATAGACATTTAGCATATACATTGTCTTATTATTAATTAATTTTAATTATTAAAAACATTTAAAAAGTCAAAAAATAATAAAAAACAAGACTAAGGATCTGAACCGAGCTCTGGTTGTTCTAGGTGAGATTGCTCCATTTTCCAATTGAGCTATGTCTATAGATATTAATTAGATAGATACTTTACAAATTCGATTGTCTATTACTTTACAGTTCCAGTTATGAACTTAAATATAAATTTCCATTCTCTGTAATCGAGCATATTAAGATAAGGAGATATTTTATTCTTGTCAAAAGGCTGAGTTTTTACATACATACATACATACACAGCCTCACGCCTGTTTCCCAGAGGGGTGGGCAGAGACTACGGATTGCCACAAACCACGATCCTGACATACCTCCATCGCTTCATTCACGCTCATCACAGTCTTCATGCATGCTCTACGATTACGCGTACTCTTAATCTGACCTTTCATTAACACATCTTCAATTTGATCCAGGAAAGTACGACGTGGTCTTCCCCTTGTAATCGTCTCACTCACACTCGCTTTGTATACTTGCTTCGTCATCCTTTCTTCACTCATTCTTTCCACGTGTCCAAACCACCTCAGCATACCCTTTTTTATTTTTGTCACTACTTCTTCATTCATACCACAGCAGCTGAGTTTTTACGATAAAATAATTCTTAAAAGTCGTTTTTGTTTCTTTGGAATAGCATATTTCTCTATAACCATATATAAATTTTATGATGTTCACTTTAGAATATAAACTGAGGAGGCGTAACAAATAAATAGCCACTTTCGCATTTATAAGGTAATTACACATTTAATATGATAAAGAAACCCCTTTGTTTAACAAATGCACAAAGAACCCTTAATATCTTATTAATCAGTGGTTAATTATCTTTAGGTGAGGTTGAACGTAAAGATAAATGAAACAGTCATAACCTTTACGGTCCAAGTGACCCATATACCTACGATAAGACATAAGACCCTAAAAGGGTTATAATTATAATTTTCGTACTTGGTAGCTATTGTTCAAGATTTAATTATGAAAGGTATACAGATTGCTTCTGTGGATGTTTTGTTAACTGTCTTGATACCTGTTTTAATATGAGGTAGGATTTCGGGCTGTTGAAAACAGATGGTCGAGGCTGCATTAATTTCACTTGCTGCTGTTTCATGGTGAAGCATTAGATTCATAGCTTTAAACTCCTTGGCGTCAGCTATCATTAAAAACTATCTACTTATATATAGCAACACCTTTTATAACCTTGTCTATGGGTTGCAATGCTTATTCAATATCCTTTATATGTCTTTTTAGGCTATCTCTTTAGGCCGTATATGTCGCGGACTCACAGTGTTATACAAGTTTTTTGTAGTTTACTCATTAAGAATCGATTAGCTACTAAGGACCCAGTTTGAGAAAAAATTGAGGAGTAAAATCTAGTGATCGAATGACCTCTTTACGTTTTAGTTGCGCAACCTATTCTGCGCACCTTTCACTTTCTGACGTGAACACTGAACAGTTTTAATAAATGTAAATAAAAATATATATATTATTTTTAGTCAAATGAGCTTTTTTTGCGTCTGTTTTGATAATCGTACTTAAGGAGTAAACTCCAGGCGTGCGTCGGTGACACACACTTTTTTTTTATTGTTTATGGTGGCAAACGAGCAAGAAGCATACCTGATGGTAAGTGTTACTGCCACCCATGAACCTTTGCAATACCAAGGGTATATCTTAGGCTGCTGCCTACCAATAAAATACCCAAACACACTCAGTTGGTGTACCGGCTCTCTCGCTCATCGAATGAAGTACAACAGCAAATTGCCATTACTCAGACGTCGATCTTCTGCGAGAGTGTAGTACTACTCCAGAGGGACCGGCCCGTGACTGTAGACAGAAAAGTGTCAACAGCGTGGTCCTACCACTTAAGTAAGGTTCTTTGACAATGAAACGGCATTTTGTCTGCTATACCATGCTGGTTTTTGCCGTTGTTTTATTTCAAATTAATGATCTGTGGTGACGCCTACGAATACTACTAATTCTTACATTATTACTGGTCGTGATTCTCCTACTCTTATCCCAATTATTTGGGGTCGATACAATATGTACTCTTCTTTCATAGTAGGTACATATTGTAATAGTTTTTATATTAAAAACCAAACGGCATCAGATGGAGTTGGTCCAGGTCGTTATAAGGCTCTTAGTCGTCTTTTACGACATCCACGATGAAAATAAGTGTTGATAGTATTCGCAGCCACTACCACACAGCTAACATCTTACAATTCCAATTCCATCTAACTAAACAGGATTGACTTTATAAAACCCGATTACGAAGCGAAAAATGATGTCACAAGCGGGATTCGGACACGCGCCTATTGGGATTCCGGCCCAATCGTGCTGCCACTACATACTACATACTGTTCTGTTATAAATAATGAAGCATATTAAATGCTAAATTTCAGTAATTTAAACAGGATTGACGTCAAGTAAGCGGCCGGTCATAAAACTATTGCCAAATTATTTGCAATATGTACGATGGGAGAAGAGTATTGCGTCGACAGAATTATTTGAGATAAGAATAGGTTGATGATGATTTTATTTGGGTTTTCCTTCTTATGCATATGAATATATAGTATTTCCTTATATCCCTATTATATTTAACGATATTTTTATTTAATAAAGACACGGCAAAAGATATTTCTTACAAATTCTCAATACTGTTTCAAAATGGATTATATATACCGTCTCATTTAACTAAGCTGAGTGAAATATGTAAGGAAGGGCCTTACATACTGTAAGAGCGAGGACTGAAAAAATATGGCTACATCGTTTTTAGAGTCCCGCACTATAAAGGCGTCAACGAAACTCTATTATTAAGTCCCTGCTGGGTTGACATTCGTTTGACTGTAAGCAGTAATATTATAAATTTGAAAAATATCTTCATAATATATATAAATTACGCGTCACGTTGTTTGTCCGCGATCGACTCCTAAAGTACTAAACCGATTTTAATCAAATTTGCCCAGCATGTGTAGTTTAATCCAACTTAAAAGATAGGATAGCTTCTATCTCCATTTATAATCGCAATATTATTTTATTGCAAATTATTTGTCTATTATTTGACAGTCACAATGATCTAATATCTCCAAACGATTCTAACAAATGGCGGTATCTGTTGACTGGATTGAGTAGGTATTTAATAGATGGCGCTATGTTAAACGTATAAACGTTTCATATAAGCTACAATTTATTAGCATAACCACCATGTGTTACTGAGGCTACCTCAGCCACAGCAACGCGTGGCCAGGTCTGCTAATATACCTATATATTATACGATTTTATACTTTTTTTCTTGATTTTAGTAATAGCAATATTTACATGCATTTTAAACAAAACTTATTTAATGAAAAATAGTAAGCCTAAAGTACTTTACATGTCTTTACAACATACATAGCTTCACGCCTGTTTCCCAGAGGGTTAGGCAGAGACTACGGATTGCTACAAACCACGATCCTGGCATACTTACATCGCTTCATTCACACTCATAATAGTCTTCATGCATACTCTACGATTACGCATACTCTTAATATGACCTCTCGTCAATACATTACTAATTTGATCCAGAAAATTATGACGGGGTCTTCCCCTTGTATTCATCCCATTCACGCTTGCTTTATATATTTTCTTCGTCAACCTCTCCTCACTCATTCTTTCTAAGTGTCCAAACCACCTCAGCATACTCTTTTTGATCTTTGTCACTACTTCTTCATTCACACCACGGCGCTCTCTTATAACACTATTCCTAATTTTATCTTTCAGGCTCACATCACACATACTAACTACTAAGAGCTCTCATCTCTACAGCGTTTATTCTACTTTCATGTCTTCTCTGCCAAATCCAACTTTCACTACCATACATGAGGGTAGGTACTAATACTCTCTTATGCACAGCTAAATGTGCCTTTTTAGACACATTTCTGCTTCTCATAAAGGTGTACAGTGCCCCATTCACCCTATTACCAGCATTTACTCTTCTTTCAACATCATTATCATTTTTACCATCTCGAGTAAATAATACACCCAAATACAAAAATTCTTTCACCTGTTCCAATTTTTCACCATTTATACTAATTTTACATTCCGTCATACATTTATCCTTTTCAAAAACCATTATTTTCGTCTTACGTACATTTACTTTCATGCCTTTTCTTTCAAAAGCTTCATGCATAGTAGTTACCATCGCCTGTAAATCCTCAGCCAACGATGCAAGTAATACCTGATCATCGGCATAAAGAAGACATTTGATAAGTAACTCATTCATTCTTAAACCACAACCATTATCTTTCAGATCTTTCAGACAACTATCCATGAATAGGTCAAACAGCCACGGTGATGCTACACATCTTGTCTAACAACTTTATCAATATTAAACCATTCCGTGTAGGATCCGTTTATTCTTACGCACGCCCTGGAGTCCTTATAAATGGATTCCAGAGCGTGAATAAGATGGCTGTCCACCCCTTACATAGACAGTACCGAACACAGTTCATGCCTCCTCACTTTGTCATAAGCCTTCTCCAAATCAATAAATGCGCAAAAGATTTTCTGACCTTTAGCCAAAAATTTCTGCGTTATGCATGTTAAGGAGAAAACTTGATCCGTACAACCCATACCTTTTCGAAAACCCGCTTGTGCATTCCATATTTTCTTGTCAGTTACTTTCACTACTCTTTCAATCATTACTTTCGCATACAGTTTTCCGACAATGCTAAGCAGGCGTATGCCCCTGTAGTTTGCACAATCTTGCTGGGAACCTTTCCCTTTGTACAGAGGTACAATAACTGCCTTACACCAGTCGTCAGGTACTTGGCCATTAGTCCAACAGAGATTGAAGAGCTGGTATAGCATGTTAGCTATGATATCTTGTCCAGCCGTCAACATTTGAACTGTAATCCTATCGTATCCTGATTTACCCACTTTCATACCTTTCAGTGCCTTCATAATTTCCACTATAGTTATACCTTCTCTATCCTCAAGATCTCTTTCACTCTCAGATGACAGGTCTTGTGACTCTTCTCTTTCAAATAAGCTTTCAAAGTATTCCTTCCATCTCTTTAGTACACATTCTTCTCTATTCACTATCCTTCCATACTTATCCATGATCGAGGCAAGCTCTGTAGTTTGAGCTTTACCTCGAGCTGATCTTATCGACATCCAGAAAATCTTTAAGTTGTATTCATGATCCTGCTATAATCTTCTATCATACTCGTCTTTTTGATCTCTCTCTTTCTTTCTTCTGAAAATTTCTTTCACTACTCTTTTTCTTCTCTTGTACTCTTCTTTAGCTATATCTATATCATCATTCGTTGCCTTTTCCATTCTCTCATTGGCTCTGATAGCAAGCTAATCTATCCAGGCTTTCTTCTTCTTACAAACTGCACTCTGCACATCTTTATCCCACCATACATTCTTCATCTCATTTACTTTCCTTCTTCTGGTCACGCCACATATTTCTATAGCAGTATTTATCACATTCTCTTTAAAAGTCTTCTATAATTCTTCCATATCACTAATATTAACCGAATCATACAACTTTTCTGTCAGTTTACTTTTGTACTTCTCTCTAACAATCTCATCTTGCAAATTTTCTACTTTTATTCTTTCTAGTACACTTGTCGGGTTATGTATCCGGTTTCGCCACATTTTTACGAGACCACTTATTCTAGTCATTACTAGAAAGCGGTCTGTATGGATACCAACGCCGCGATACATCCTAGTGTCTAGAACTTTGCTTCTAAGTCTTTCATCTACTATTATAAAGTCAATCATACTCTTTCTTACATTCTTTGCTTCACGTGTATACATATGGATCTTTTTGTGTTCAAATATAGTATTTGTAATACAAAGATTCCATTCCAAGCACACCTCTAGTAAACTTTGACCATTTTCATTCACACTTTCATCACCAAACCTTCCTAAAACCTTTTCAAATCCTTTTCGACCTATTCCTACCCATCCATTAAAATCACCTAGCAAAATCAACCTTTCATTCAACTGACATAATCTCAAAACATCTTTTAGTTCTTCCCAAAATTTCTCTCTTGCATCCTGTTCACATTTATTTTTAGTCAAACCCGTGTTTACTGGAGTAATATACTCCTACAACAAAAATACGGGTCAGTCCTACTTTCATTCTTAACCATACTAATCTAGCATTCACACAATCATGCTCTTTAACACATTGAGCCATTCGAGCAGAGAGAAAGAAACCAACTCCTTGGCAGGCTCTAGTAGTCATTGATACTCCAGACTAGTGTGCCGTGTAAGGTCCATGACTAGTTACCTCACATCCCTTTCGCTTTATCTCATTCACACAAAGAATGTCAATATTTTTATCACCCATCATTTGACATACCTCATTTAATTTATCTTTTATTCCTCCTCCTATATTTAGCGTGGCAAAGCGGCACTCTTTAGGCCGCTTTTCGCCCTCGTTGGGATCGAGACGTGAAGGGTTGCGAGCCGCATCGCCGTCATTTGGAATTTTATATCTTTTCATATAATCCATAGCGTTCCCACGAGTAGCAGGGTATTAAACGATCCACTCCCACAGAGCCCTTGTGTAGAGGCAAGGTGGAATCACCGTTGTGCCCTGTGACCACCAACACATGCGCCCTCCATTTTTGACCAGCTTACCCTCTGGCCGCGAATCCCTCAGCACGGGTCGGTTTACACCATAGATCGGGGGTTATATTTCGGAGTTTTCCTTCTCCTAGATGAGTGGCAGCGCAATGCTTACGAGGCCCATCTCCTCAGGTTATATTTCGGAGTTTTCCTTCTCCTAGATAGGTTGCAGCCCAATGCTAACGAGGCCTATCTATCTCCTCGGGTTATATTTCGGAGTTTTCCTTCTCCTAGATAGATTGCAGACCAATGCTAACGAGGCCTATCTCCCCGGCTTCGTGTCTTTACATGTTACTAATATAACTGTTTTATTTCTTTTACGAAAGAATTTGATGTTTCATTATTAAATCTAAAACAATGGTACGGCATCCTTCGTGATTAATTCTGACTCAAACTTGGATGATATTTTAAATGTAAGAGTTATGTAAAAATATAATCGTATTATTTGTGGGACCCATAGAGATTATTGGTACCTGCACTTATTTCGCTACCTTTGTGGGGTAAATCTAAATCAATTTCAATATGATGGATCTACTTTATTAGACTTATATGTAATCAAAAGCCCAAGGTAGGTGGTTTTTAAGTCCTTAAAAAAAATAATTGCTTTCAAAGCATTTTTTTTTAACGACACAACGCAATGGTGGCTGAATGCTTGTATGTAAATATATTTTAATTATAATCGCTTGTTTTATATGATGATTTAGAATGCAATATGTTACCACCCCTTACTTTCCCGAGGGAGTCGTAAATGCTGGCTATGAGGTTACTAGGCGAATGGCCAGTAGCAGTCTCTTGAACAATTTCTAATACTAACTGGGATCTCCAAATTGACAGCCAACCCTAATGATTATGCCTCTTGGAGAGTTTTACATTCAATAGTAAACTTTCACAGGCAGATATATGGATGGATGGAGAATCACTTACATAAACAGTATGAGGATGGATTGATAAAGTGTATTATCACCTCATCCATTTCAGCGGTATCATAGGAGATGACTAAGGTATGTAACCAAATAATATCATCATAGAAGGAAAGAAATTAATGACGATAGCCTCTACCGAATTGTTTGCCCATTGTAGTGAAGCAGATAAATTTTTCACTCATTTTAAAAGGGAATTATGCCTAAACCTTTGTTTTTTTTTTGCTGGTAAGAAGAAAAACTACGATTGTATTTGGTTTATTTTTCAAATCAAATAGGTACAAATCGTAAAAGTGGTTCATTCAAAAAGCACAATATATAGGATAGGTAGATTTATAGGGAGCCACATTATTCTATTGTATTCTTATATGTCTTAGCAGCGACTGGTCTGGCTGTAGACGTAAAGTAAAAGTTTATATATAAGGCACTTAGGCTTTACGGATCAACTTCACGATGTGACTAATTATGAAAACGATGTATGTAGTAAAGTCACGAGACACGGATATCTTCGTGATTTACCGTATAGTATGCGTTGCATTATATACTTTTTAATGTTTTTTTTTATCTTTATAAAAGTATAAATAAAGTGCATGGGTTTCTAAAGATCTCATTTGTAGGGTTCCATACCCAAAGGGTAAAAATGGGACCCTATTACTGAGACTGCGCTGTGTTAAGGGGGCTCCCATAAATATTTATTTTATTTTATTTTTAGTATTTGTTGTTATAGCGGCAATAGAAATACATCATTTGTGAAAATTTCAACTGTCTAGCTATAACCGTTCTTGAGACGGACGGACAGCGCAGTCTCAGTAATAGGGTCCCATTTTTACCCTTTGGGTATGGAACCCTACAAATGAGATCTTTAGAAACCCATGCACTTTATTTATACTTTTATAAAGATAAAAAAAACATTAAAAAGTATATAATGCAACGCATACTATACGGTAAATCACGAAGATATCCGTGTCTCGTGACTTTACTACATACATCGTTTTCATAATTAGTCACATCGTGAAGTTGATCCGTAAAGCCTAAGTGCCTTATATATAAACTTTTACTTTACGTCTACAGCCAGACCAGTCGCTGCTAAGACACATAAGAATACAATAGAATAATGTGGCTCCCTATAAATCTACCTATCCTATATATTGTGCTTTTTGAATGAACCACTTTTACGATTTGTACCTATTTGATTTGAAAAATAAACCAAATACAATCGTAGTTTTTCTTCTTACCAGCAAAAAAAAAAAAACAAAGGTTTAGGCATTGTTTTTTTTATTTTTACGGAACCCTTCGTAAGCGAGTACAACTCGCATTTGTTACTTGTAATTTTTAATATGTAATGAACTAGCTTCTATCCACGATTCCTTTGCGCAAAATTAACTTTTCTAAAGTGGAACTATTATCCCAGAATAGATTATCGGGATAAAAAATATCCAGAAAATTGTATATCTATATGCCAATTTTCATCTAAATTTGATAAACGGTTTACGCGTGATTGTGTAACAAACATCCAAATATCTTCACAAACTTTCACATTTATAATATTAATAGGGTTATTTTGAAATAATACATTACCCTTGTGGCAATTTTGTTATGACATTGGCGGCTAGCTAGACGGCTACTTGGCTAACAACGCGTAAATAATCTTCGAATATAATAGGAATTTCGCCGAATTATTTGAAACGTATCATTAGGTATATTTTATCAAACTTACAAAATATCTTTATAAAATATACCACCTGATAATAATAGTTATAGTTACTATAAATTTCGTTAAATTTTGAAATCCAACAAACCACAATGTACACTTCAAAATAATGTTAAGAAAAGCCTTATTATTGAAAGTACATTCGAAATCACAATAATTAATATACTCGAATAGCACGGATTAAAATTGGTATTTGACAGCAGTTATCTATGATCAGACAGCATGTAATACTTGCATATAAGATTCCTACTCTGCAACAAGTCATGACTATCACCAGTAGCGGTAGTTAAATCTCTGGAGAGTCTTGCATTCGTTTAAAACGCGTCTAAGCTCGCCTTTTTGGATTCAGGATAAATCTGGAATATCATTTCTGAAAGCGATATCTTCATACTATTAAAACAACGTGGCAAACAATAAAATGTTATCATATAAGATATATTGTATTCTTGGAAATATTGCTGCCACATCAAATCGATACAAAGTTAATATAAACAAAAATATTGATTCAAGAATAGCGCAGTTAGGCGCGACTGATATTGTGACATGACATCAAAATGTGTGTACTTTTATAGATTATTTAAAAATACACGGGAGTAAAATATTGTCGAGCGTAACTCGATTTTGAGAACTATGGTTTGGACACCCTATCGGAACGTCCAGGACAACTAAAGGGCGTCATCCCCATAATCTGTTGTTTACAATCATATCACCATGTACGATGATTATCGTTATCGATTTCTTGACGTTGATGTCCGATCGGCAAGTTACTCTTTTCGGTACCATCCCCTGTCGACAATTTGGTTAGCGTCGCCCTTATGCGGGTCGAGTATAACTCTGAAAATTATTCTTGTCAATGACTGAATTTTTACACGATTGTGTGAATATGGTAACTTGGACTGACTGGCGCGTGGTTGTAGATAGAACTATTAATAGTGCGGTCATAACACTAAAAATCTCTTGCAAACTCTTTATCTTTTAATAATAATAAATCTGCTATGGTAAAGGATTTTATCCGTATGTTGACGGAGTAAAAATACAATTCACCACCCCTGATCCTACCCGTGGATGATCGTAAGAGACGACTAAGGGATATAAAACGCATATAAATCTATTCAAGAGAAGGAAAAGTCGAAACAAACCCTATACCAACACGTTTGACCAGCGTGGTATAGTAGGTCAATTTCCCTCCCATTACGGAGGAGGCCCGAGCCCAACAGTGGGACATATATGGGCTGTGATGATGATGATGATGAAAGGATTTCTACAGATAATTATATAAAATATATCATATTTTACTGGATTGTACCATGGTATAGTAACTCAAAGTCAAAATAATCCGTGATACCGAGAAAACATGTAGAAAAAAGGTTCTAGTCTGCTAACCGCAATGAGCCTAAGTTTGTGGGTGCTAGAGTGCGCTGAGACGCCAGTCGAAGGAAGGTATTTGTTAACCAAAAAACTAAAATTTCAAGAAGGCTAACTTAATCTCCACGGTGTTTTTGCTGCCCTCAAAGATGTAGATTTATAGTTATAGGGCCCTCGTCATCCTTCCGTTGCTTAATACACCTGCACAGGATCTGATCGGATAATAAGTGCCAAAATACAATTCGCTAATCCATTCTGGGTTAGCGAATTGTATTTTGACTGTTGAACGGAAAGTACGCAGGCAATAGAAGCTTATTCCAAACACGTAATAATAATAACTTCTTCTGTATGTTTCCATATAAAGCACTTTGTAAGATAGCTTGGTTTGAGGTAAGAAATAACATTTCCTGTCGTTGATTTAACACATGTAAGGCAAAAGTCGTCAGTTTGTTCTGCAAATATTAGTTTCGACACATGTTCTATAGGTAGCGAGTAGCGGATTTTAATTAGCTATTAACTAGATGTGTGTCTAGCTGCTTAATTAGCTGTTTTAATATATAACTAGCAGACCAGTGCAAACTTGTCTGTGTTTTTTCAATTCATAATTTCAATTTTATTTCAGAATCAAATTTAATTTCATAATTGAACATTAGTTCAAATTTCATAATTAAACATTAATTCAAAATTATATTAATCATTCATAATAGTAGTTCACTCGTGATCATGTACCGCTTGTGGGATCTGGTCTAGCCATAATCTTATATATCTACTTAAGTTTTATATCGTGTCTGGAAGTACTGGAGGTAATTCTTAATAAACATGTACTATTTTCCATAAAAATCAGTAAAGAAATGATAATAATAGACAAACCAATTGAGTTTCATGCCAGTTTTTCTCAGTAGGGGTTACTACTACTTACGTTCCAATATTGTGGTGCCTAAATACAATAGTATTAATTTCAAATGTTATAGTTGACAATATATAAGTGCCCTCGCAGTGCGTATACACAATAATTGAATTTGAATTAAAAATCAATTAAAATACTGTCAATATTTTTCAAGTTATCAACTGTGGGCTCATTTTCTAATACGTCAATCTGTCAATTTCCTATCAATATATTGAAAATCTATCACAGTCTTCTATCTCATTCACTCATTTTACATATTATGAGACTTAAAAAAAACTGCTCGATTTTTTAAATTTTCGTTTATATTGTCCTGACAATAACGAACGCCAAAAAAAAATATCCAATTTGGTGCACTCATATTAAAATATTGGTGGGTTATACGTCCATTTTTTTTTTATTAAAAAATAGCACTTTCTAGCGGTATATAAAATAATTTTGGTGGCGATTGTATTTTAAATTCTTCTTTTACAGATCACATATGGGGATGCAAATTGGGCACAAGTCGTCTTCAAATATGCAGATATATTGAACATCGATAGCACGATTATGCGGATGTGGTATCTTGGACGGACTGGCCTGCGGTACGAAAATATTACAACATAATACAGATAAAGTGCTAAAATCTTGAGCATAAAAGGTAATAATAATTTGACTGTGTTTTTATGTTTGAACAAAATTATCTAAAGAAAATATTTATTGGATTACCTCGTCATCACTTTACTTAAGTCATCGACTTGATTTTATTGATAGTTTTAAATAATAGTTTTTACTTAAAAAAAGATAACAATGCTATTATAGCAAAGGGATTTTTCAAATTCATGGCCTTGTCATATTATAGCTAAAATAAAAACCAAATAAAATAAACAAACTTTTACTTAGTTAAAATATTATTTGCGGTGTCGGGGTTCGAATGTCAGACGATCTCTCTGGCACCCCGTAAAGCGCGGTAGGGGCCGCTGTGGTTTTAGTGGGTATTCTGGTCAGGCAGTGGTCGGCGAGTCCCACTCTCCTCCTTTTCAGTCACTGGCGGGGAATAGCGCGTAAAATAAAGTTAAAATATTATTCGTTACTCTTTTGCTCATGATACTGCTTGCAGAAGGACATTTGCCTCAATGGTTGAGTCACTGTTAGATATCTGTGACGCTTAATAACTCGTAAAATGTCAATATTAATGTCATTATTAAAATATTCTCTGCACTCTGGACAATTTAGGCGGGGTGTATCCAAACCATTATTTAGCCCATTTTAATTCATTGTATTTACCGCCACAATCACCATGCTTAGCAGTCACAAACTTTCTAAGAGAATATTTCTCTACATTCTATACTGGTGATTTGTGTCTGTACATCATCATTACAATCCTTACCACTATTATAAATGCGAAAGTAACTCTGTCTGTCTGTCGCTCTTTCATGCCAAAACTACTGAACCGATCTAAATGAAATTTGGTACACAGATGGTCTAGAGTCTGATAAAGGACATAGGCTACTTTTTAATGCAAAATAAGGGTTGTAAAGGAAGATTAAAAGTTGTAAGGAAGTATCGTCATTTTTAAAGCCAAGTTTGAAACTTATTTTTAGGCTATTGATTAGATACAAATAAATATGTGTCAAAATTTACCCTATAGGGGTAAAATAAAAATAAGGGATGAAAAACTTTAGGAAAGTAACCTTTTACCCAGGTAAAGCCGTGGGCAGAAGCTAGTAGATAATATACATATGTATAAAATAAAATGTTCTTACATAACAATACATTCAACGTACTTATTTCTAAACCCTTTTTACAGGCACTTCCGGGGTTAAGGAAAATTGTCACGTTTTTTGAGACTCTCTAATAGAAAATTGGGGTGGTCCGGTCGAACTATTAGGTGAAATACGAGTTCTTCTGGTCAATTTCACCACAAAAACCTATAAGCGTCGAATAATGAAGGTCTTACTTTTTGTATGGACATTTACAATTTGTTCGAGAATGCGAGTATTGACTATTATGAAAGCGGTATTCGACTTGAACGAACGGGATAAATACTTGAATTGATTCAGTTAAACATGAATAGAATACTTCGAAGAGTAACAATGATGATAATATCCCTTAAGCCTTACTCATGACCGCCATTGTTAATGTAAACTATCCGTTTGTGCTAAGTATTTAGTGTTTTTACATTATAAATTTAGTATTTTTACATTATAAGTTTAGTGTTTTTACATTATAAATTTAGTGTTTTGTGTAATATAGTAGGATCTGCATTATAATAATTTATCTATCTATTAATTTGCGGCTAAGTAAAAACTAATTTATTGATACTTGGAATAATAATTTATACTATTTATCACTATCATCATCATGTTAGCTCATATACGTCCCACTGTTGGGCTCGAGCTTCCTCCATAATAGGAGGGAAATTGACCTACTATACTACACTGGTCGGATGTGTGGTGAATTGTATTCTTACTACGTCACCTCAAGGAAAATTATAAAGATAGTAGCGTATAAGATCCTTTTAATCATGTCCCTGCTAACGGAGCCTCGGGAACAGGCCTTAATAAAACAGTAGAAAGACCAATTTTATGCAGTAAAGTTATTTGAGAAAAATAGTGTGGAATTTGTTAGAGTCATTTCATTCAACAGTAGTTATTCCGATTGCTTCATATGATTTTTGTTTTTTTTTGGCTCTCTATAAATTTGTTTGCAAATAACACAAGATATGTTGAGCCGTATTGCATATAATTGTAGTTTATTTTCAATAACTAATGTATGCAATTATTTTGATCATGAATTATTGCATATGCATTAACCCACCTTTTTTTGCGATGGACAATAGAGGTGGTCATGCCCCGCCAAATCGGTCAGGGGCGGCGGAACAGGCGGCGCGTGATCCCATAGACCCACCTTGCAAAGCGCCTCTCTTCGCCGTATGAGCAGTCCACCGGTACCCGATCTTTATTTTCGGTGGCCCGCCCAGCACACCAAACTCCACCTACCCACGTCATAGCTAATAGGTATATCTAGTATATAATATTACTAAGAAATTTATGCCACATGTCAATAACATAAAGGGTTTACTTTCATCGGCACAATATTATTCAAGGGGTACTTCAAGTCCCACTATTGTATTTACTAGCAATAGGCCTATACGGTAGACTATATAGTACTAATGAGAACCCTTCTCAACGAGTAGAGTTCTCTGTATAATAGACCTAATGAAACAGTTATCGATTTAGCATGATGGAATAAAATAGCATATTTATCAATAGCAATATCTCAATAACGAAAATTGTATAAAGTATTGAATATATATTAAAGTATTGAATATATAATAAGAATATAAATGAATGTTTTTTTCGAAATCATATTCATTAATTGTACTCCATAAAATATATTTAACAATATATTTAAATACTAACAAAAGTATAAAATATTGAACTATAATTGTTTTTTTTTTCAGATAACATTCATCGATTTATAATCGATGAATGTTTTCTGTAAAAAAAATCAAGTCAAGACTGACAACAGTATAAAGTATTGAATTATAATTAATGAATTTAATTTTCAGAAATGATATTATCAATTATAATTTATCGTTTAATACAATTCTAACTGTAAAGTTTGAAGTATTAAGCCTATAACATTGTGTAAACATTGTCGGGTAGATAGCACACCGTCACCTTAAGACGTAAATACAATACGAGATGAAAATTTGCATGTCCTACAATTGGTCGCGGTAGTGTAGTGGCAGCACGATTGGGCCGGAATCCCAATAGGCGCGGGTTCGAATCCCGCTTGCGACATCAATTTTTCATTTCGTAATCGGATTTTATAATTTATCAATTATATATATATACATATATATATATATATATATATATATATATATATATATATATATATATATATATATATATATTATATAAAACTATTGCTCATAAGTTTCGTGATATGTACGATGGAAAAGGGATACATTTTGCATCAACCCTAACTAATTGGGATAAGACCGTGCTGATAGTATTTTTTTTTTGGCGGTGGGCTATGGTGCCTGGTACCGCTAATCCGCCTAGGGTGACAGGAGAAGCGGCGTACGACCCCGTAGACCCGCCGTACAATATACCCCTCGACGCCGTGCGGGTGGGTCACAGGAACGCGTTCTTTTGAATGCTGATAATATAAGAATCTATCCACTGGAAATGGGTATCCTTAATAAGGAATATTCCACCACCTCGTGTGGCGACGAGATGGGAATGCAGTTCTCACGGCTGCTTACTTCCTCGTAGAACATAAAAATCAAGGTCATCATCTCAGATCATATAAGTCCTACTGTTAGGCTCGAACCTCCTGCATAATGGGAGGTAAATTGAATATACCACGCTGGTCAAACGTGTTATTATAAGGTTCTGTTTCCAGTTTGCTGCTTTAGTGACGCTTTAGCCGTCTTTTGTAGCTTTCATAGTTGAATAAGGGATAGTCACCCATTATATTTTTAATCTGTCATCACATAATTAAAAACATCAAATTAATTTCCATAAAAACTAACATACATACATACATACATATCATCACGCCATATCCCTTGCAGGGTAGGCAGAGAGAACAGAGTGCCAGAGAACTCTATCTTTGCATACTTCACTCGCTTCCTCAACATTCATAATTCTCTTCATACACGCTCGCCGGTTTCGGAGACTCTTGACTAAAAACTAACGCCAGAAAATTATTGACTGATGGAATGAATGTACATAAAACCGTGTCCACAATGCGTAATATTGGCTTTATACAGTGCAAAGGTAATGTGGCAGACAGAGTGACCGCGTCCTAATCTGTGTGATGACGTCACAATCGGTCGACCCGCCAAATTGGCTATACCGCATAATGGCAAATGTTTTCCATTATATCCGATTGTATTCTCGATTTATAGGTATTTGTATTATGTTACGAGGCAAAGGAGTTGATTTGTATGGAGGTGGCTCATATCCAGTGACAGACACTTTGTAACGTGTTTGTGTTAATGATTGTTTTAATAAAATCTATCGTTCATTATAAATAGAACGTCTTTCATTATCATAATTACCCTGCTCTTATCCCCATTACTTGGCATCAATGAAATATGTATTCCCCTTCCATCCCATAAATTGCAAAAGATTGTTGGTAATAATTTTGTGACCGTTCGCCTTATTTTTTTTTTTGCGGTGGACTAAGGACGTTGTCTTGCCCCACCAAATCAGTCCGGGGCGACAGAAGAGGCGGCGCGCAACCCCATAGTAGGTCTATGGGGTTGCGCGCCCTGCAAACACCTCTCTTCGCCGTGCGAGCGGGCCACCGGTACCCGATCTTTGTCTTCGGTGGCCCGTCCGGCGGTTTACCCTTTTTTTTTTTTCTTTTATTGGTGGGCTATGGATGCATCTCGCCCCTCCGAATCGGTTCGGGGTGACGGAAAGGTGGCGCGTGACCCCATAGACCCACCGTAAAATCCTCTCTCTTCGCCGTGCGAGCGGGCCACCGGTACCCGATTTTTGACTTCGGTGGATCCGGCGGTTTACCCTCGCGGTTTCCTCTAGAGTTGACGCCCCGACGGCGAAAGCTTTAGGGGCGTCGACTCCTCACAATGACCGTCCGCCTGCCTGACGTCAACACTTGTTAAGAATGTAATTGTTGGCTAGAGAGCATTAGGTGGAGTTGGCCCAGTCGATATAAAGTTATTAGATGCGTTTACTACATCCTTAAGCAAAGTAAGGGTTGCAACTATTCATAGCCACACAGCAAACTTACAGTAGGTATAGAAAGAAAATAATCCTGATTTGCTAAAATGAATGTATCACTGTTTAACTATACAGAAACAGTTAAACTTATTTTTATACGCATCATCATTTCAGCTCATATAAGTACCACTACTACAAGATGATGATGAAATATTATTTTTGAAGATGCTATCTTCAAAAATAATATTTTAAATTCAACTGTACGTGTGTTCATTACGCTTTTACACCCACTAAACCGACTCAAAAAAAATATTTCTCTAATGGAAATCTACATTACCAGCAGATAACATTAACTACCCTCGTGTTTTCACGGTAACGGGAACTACGAAGGTGAAACTGCGAGAATTTGTAAGAATAATATATCTTTTACGACCGCATTCGTAACGACGACGTAAGAGAGCGAGTAGGTATGAAAGAGAGTATTGGTGTAAATATGCGAAAGGGAATGCTCCGATGGTCCAGACATGTGGAAAGATTGCCGAACGAACGTCTGTTTAAGAACATATACAATGCGAAATTGGAAGGATGTAGGTACGGGACAGACTGAAACTAACCTACCTAGACCAGATTGGTCACGTTCTGAAGGAAGGTGGACTCAAAAGTCGCCGAAACCGGCGAGCGTGTATGAAGAGAATTATAAATGTTGAGGAAGCGAGTGAGGTATGCAAGGATAGAGTTCTCTGGCACTCTGTTCTCTCTGCCTACTCTGCAAGGGATATGGCGTGATGATATGTATGTAAAATATACGAATATTTATACAAAATATTTACGCAGCGTAGGACGACACCCCACTCGGTGGACTGATGACCTCATCAAGTTCGCAGGAAACCGTTGGATGCAGGTGGCACAGGACCGTTATAGATGGCATTCTCGTGGGGAGGCCAATGTCCAACAGTGGACGTTTACGGGCTGATGGATGGATGGATGTAAAATATCTTTTACCGTGCAACTACTTTTACAACTTCCAGAGACTGAGCAATACACAGGTGGAATGAGCAACAATTTTAGGTAATTCACATCCAGATTCACTACTTAAGTACAGCCAAAATGACCTGTCAGTTACAAGGCTGCACATCAAAACTTTTTAGCTTAAGAAACTTGTGAATATTGTGCCTGTTAAAACTCATTTAAGCAAAAGCATGCTAGTCACTATGATTTCCTCCACGCTCAAAACTTCTAACATACCTAAAGAAATATATATTCTTACATATCCTTGAAAAAATATACGCTTAACTCGTTTACAACCTACACATCCAAGATTCCTCGTAAATTCATTTGGAAACTAATACCCAACATATGCCACGTACGAGTATACACTAAATATTAGGCCGGTTATCGTGCATATCATCGCTCCTCATGTTAAGTGAAGCGGTCGTCACGTATCGACAGAACTCTCTTGTATTTAGCTTTCAACTATATATCTCTTTATATAATTGTTGACGATGGTGTAAGTTACAAGCGATTAAAATTAGCTCATTTTATGTAGAGGTTAAAAATATATATAATGGGGTGCATAGTCCGGAGCGTACTCGTCGCGTCCCCTGCCAATCTAGTTAGACTGCTAATCCAGCTCGATATGCGCACCGCAGTGGGGGTTAGGGCGTCCCCGGGAGATGATGCGTACCGACCCGCCCCCGTCGGTACGAACATCGGCAGATGCGGCGATGGGGGCCGCCACCCATCACGCCTTGCCCAGTCAGGCTAATCGAGGAGAGCAGATTGCTGGGTGGGCACGTAGAATGTAAGAGGTTGTGTGGAAGGTAAGTTGCACGAGCTGATAACCGTCATGGTGGACAAACAGTTAGACGTGCTCTGTGTAACAGAGACCAAGCGAAGGGGCAGCGACGCCTGCAATCTTCCTGGTGGCGGGATGGCTCTGTGGTCTGGTGTAACACAGATCGATCGAACCAGCATGGGGGTAGGAGTCCAGTTACATGGGCTGTAGAGCCTGTGTGCGGCTGGATGATGGAATGTCGCCTTGCTTTGACGTCAATATCGGCGTTAAGCAGGGGTGCGTTCTGTCAGAGGAAGTTGGGCTGGAGGGTCTCGGTGAGGAGGGGGGGTGGTAGGGCGGCTGCGCGCGAAGCTTGTTCAGCGACGCGCAATACGGGCGACCCCAGGGGTCACAGTCGAGACCGTCCAGCATCTCCTGCCAACTCGCACCCTTGGCGGCTCGGATGACCAGCCGAAAGGCAGTCCGCGCACTGCGGTACGCCTCGTACAGCTGGCCCTCCCGCTCAGCGACGCGGTGACACCGCTAGCTACGGGTGCACTGATACACGCCACACGAAGGTCCGCCAGTCTTGTGGACCAGTATACCCCCTGCCTCGGAGGTAGACGCCGCCGCACTCTGGGCATGGCCGCATCGCAGATCTGCGTTAACGCACCACGAATGCGGACAGGCTCAGCATCCAATCCGTCTGCTGGGGATGGTGAGGACAGCCACATGTAAATAATGGCCGTCTCCGCCAGTAGGCCCTATCAAGAAGACCCGCAGCCCACCGCGGAAACGCGGGAGCTCCGTCCGCCGTGTGACCCCTTTTTTTTTTGCGGTGGGCTCTGGACGTCGCATCCCGCCAAATCGGTCCAGGGTGACGGAAGAGGCGGCGACACGCAACCCCATTGACCCACCCTGCAAGCACCTCTTCTTCGCCGTGCGAGCGGGCCACCGGTACCCGATCTTTGTCTTCGGTGGCCCGCTCGGCGGTATGCCCTCTCGGGCTCCTCTCCTGTCGACGCCCCGACAGCTTTCGCCGTCGAGGCGTCGTCCTCACGCGGTGGCCTCACGTCGGGTGACCGGACAATTCCCCGGTCTGATCACCCGAAGCCTCGGTTAGGGCGGCATCAGGCGCAGGTACTCGCGCCTGCGCCGCCCCGGCCGCGGGCGGCGGCCCGGACATACCTCGAGCGTATGTTGCGCCGTGTCGCCGTGTGACCCCTACTGGGGTCCCGGGGAGAGACCTCCATCCGGATATACCGGTGGTCCGACAAGGTCTCCGCCTCCTCCAGAACACTCCAGTTCCTCACCCGTGGCGCGACAGCGGGGCTAGCGAACGACAAGTCCACTATCGACCCGCCCTGCTGCCGCACACACGTGTTCACTGAGCCCCTGTTAAGCACAGAGGCCCAGTGAAGCCGCCCAGTCAACGACCACTCGCCCGCGGTCGTCCGTCATAGAAGACTCAGACCTACCTAGACCAGATTGGTCACGTACTGAAAGAAAGTGGAGTCAAGAGTCTCCGAAACCGGCGAGTGTGTATGAAGAGAATTATGAATGTTGAGGAAGCGAGTGAAGTATGCAAGGATAGAGATCTCTGGCACTCTGTTATCTCTGCCTACCCTGCAACGGATATGGCTTGATAGTATGTATGGATGTATGTAAAAATATGTAAATTGAACTACTTTCAAAGCTTCAAAAAATTAAAGTCATCTTTGTGATGGTAATAATGGTATTCTATATCAATAAATATATATTATATGTGATTACTTAAATTGGATTGGATGGGAAAATATTGATCAGCTGATAATACATGTCAATTTCTACGTAACATTGCTCCTTTTGTATCTCTAATAGTGCTTTCGAGGTAAGGTATAAGTGATAAGCGACTTATTCATTATTATCATTACAGCCCAATATTTCGATGTTCTAATATCTGACAGTCATCTGATCTCTTCAATCCAAGAAATAAATATATATATATATATATATATATATATATATATATATACTAGCTGTCCAGACGTCGTCTTGCCCGGAAAAGTTTTAAGCGATATGCCGACAGTAGCACCACCTACCGGGTCCAATTGTGTTTTGAAATCATCCAGGGACCCATTGGAATATACATTGATATTTTCATCCCAATCGGTCCATCCTTTTGACATACCGACTACGGCGCCACCTACCGTGTCCAATTACGAATCTAAACCATTCTCGAATCCCCTCGAACACACACAAAAAATTTCAAGGCAATCCGTTAAGCCGTTTAGGAGAACTTTACTGTCAACACACGTAGAGAAGAATTATATATCTTATCTTAATATATAACCAAATTAAGCGCTAAATTACTCGTTTGTCCGCGATGGACTCCTAAAGTGCTTAACCGATTTTAATCAAATTTGCACAGTATCTGTAGTTTGATCCAAATTAAAAGATAGGATAGCTTCCATCTCAATTTATAGTCGAAATATTATTTTATTGCAAATTATTTATCTATTATTTGACACTCACAATTATCTGTTATCTCCAAACGATTCTAACAGATAGCGGTATCTGTTGACTGGATTAAGTAAGTATTTAATAGATGGCGCTATGTTAAACGTGTGCACGTTTCATATAAGCTACAATTATTAGCATAACCAACACGTGTTACTGAGGCTACATTAGCCACAGCAACGCGTGGCCAAGTCTGCTAGTATAAAGATATATTCTAGGATTATCTACACATAAGAATGATGTGAATATTATCAACAATCCATTGTTTTGGGTGTTGTAGAAACGGGTAAGAGACATATAAAGATCTGAGCCAACTCCATCTAATACCAGCTTGGTCTAAAATTACATATCCAATGAAAATTAACGTCACGTAGGTCATGAAATTATTGGTAAAACTATTGCTTTTAATCAGGATGGTAATGCTGATGATGATGACACTAGATATTTCAGGTTATCTACTGCTAATATCACAACAATCATGATAGCCAGGATGAAAAGCTTAATATGTTACGCTGATAAAACGATTTTAATCCAAGCTCTTTTTCAGTTAGTACTGTGTGCATACATGTCTTCTTTGTCCTTTTCTCGTTTAAACTGCGAGAACGTATTTTTTTACGTTCTCTCTTTTAGTAATATATTTCTTTCGTCAAATTATTGTTTCATGTTAGTACGATTGATGATTAGACGATATAAGTAAAGCAAATCAAATTAACATTTGTGTTACCCTTAAAGTTTGTTATGATCTTGATGTTTTTTATATAGTAAGAGCATGAAAGTGAAATTAATGTGATCGAAATGCGATCTCTACGGAAAATCTGTGGATAGGCTGACCGATGACATTCGTAACGATGACGTATGAGAGCAAGTAGGTATGAAAGAGAGTATTGATGTAAAGATGCAAAAGGGAATGCTCCGATGGTTCGGACATATGGAAAGAATGCCGAACCAACGTCTGGTTAAGAAGATATACAATACGAAAGTGGAAGGATGTAGGTACCGGGGGAGACCGAGACTAACCTACCTAGACCAGATTGGTCACGTACTGAAGGAAGGTGGAGTCAAGAGTCTCCGAAACCGGCGAGCGTGTATGAAAAGAATTATGAATGTTGAGGAAGCGAGTGAAGTATGCAAGGATAGAGTTCTCTGGCACTCTGTTCTCTCTGCCTACCCTGCATGGCGTGATGATATGTATGTATGTATAAAACGATTTTAATCCAAGCCCTTTTTCGGTTAGTGCTGTGTGCATACATGTCTTCTTCATCCTTTTTTCGTTTAACTGCGAGAACGTAATTTTATACGTTACGTTTTTTAGTAAAATTGTTTTCTTATACCATTACTACACCGAAAATAATCTTGCTTTTATATATTAGGTTGAAAATGTAACCACGAGACTACCAATATGGTACATTGTAATTCAAATGTGATAACTTCTAGAACATTTGATGTGAATACAAAATTCTTGAGTATTCGATTATGATAATACTGACGCGTCTTACATGAACTTCGGATCTATTATGCGGAAACTAATAACGTTTGTAAAGAAATGAAGTCATACGTCAATCATTCAGACTTTCGTCGTTCACGTTCGCCGTAATAATGAGAGAATAGTCTCGTAATCATTAAGCTTGGCAGGCAGGTTGGAAGTGATTTTGTGATTGCGTTTTCCAAGAGAGAGCTGCTGCCCACTTTTCTAGAGAGACCCAGCGGACTTTTAATACCCATGCAGACTAGTAACGTGAAAAAGTAATAAGACAAAGTAAATATATTCATCAGTTCAAGTTTTGAAGATTTTTAAAGACTATTCAAATTCATTTATTATGCATGAACCCCCTTGCAGGCACTTACATATTGTCAGTATTAAGATTGTTATTTACTTTAATAAACTACCACCGGATCGCAAAGAGATCGCTACTGAGAAGATCCGGCAAGAAACTCAGCGGGTTTTACTATTATTGTTATTTCTTTACTGTTTTTTTTTTATAAAATATAATATAAAATAAAATAGCACAACATGCTTAATAAGAATTAGCTCCAGTGTGCGTGACCGGGTGGGTTCGATTCCCCGCTGGAGAGGTTTCGTTTTGGCCACCGAAGACAAAGATGGCCCGCTCGCACGGCGAAGAGAAGAGTTGCACGGTGGGTCTATGGGGTCACACGCCGCCTCTTCTGTCACCCCGGACCGATTTGGCGGGGCGAGACGTATCCATAGTCCAACGTATAAAAAAAAAGTGTGTGTAGCACTAATTATTTATATGGTTTCATACTAAGGTTTGGAAGTACAAAATTTCTCCTAGTTCTATTATCAGCGAAAGGCATTTTTTTTTTTGATAATTATACGATCTAACAGTTCATATTATCTTCTTGAATATATATAATAAAGCTGATTGACTTACATATCAAACTACAACCCAAAATAGTGGATCCAGGGTCCCTAAAATTTTCATTGTGGCTTCTTTTTACATTGTAGTTGATCACTAGTGAAGTACTATTGGAATTTAATCATTGTCATTCTATTATATTTTACATTCTTTAATTTTATTTTCAAACAATGCAGGCACAGTGCTAGATGCCTGTCTGACGTCTGGACGGTTCCCTGAGTGCTGGAAGGAAGGGAGGTTGGTTCTCCTGCCAAAGCCGGGACGGTCCCCGGATTTGCCGTCGGCCTACAGGCCCATCGTGCTCCTCGACGATGTGGGTAAGCTGCTGGAGCGTGTGCTCGCTGCCCGCATCGTCCGACACCTGGAGGAGGTGGGGCCCGATCTGTCGGACGCTCAGTATGGGTTTCGGAGGGGGCGTTCGACCATCGGGGCCCTATTACGCCTGAGGCAGGCGGCCGCGGAGGCCGTCGCCGGGAAGGGAGTGCTGTTGGCGGTGTCGTTGGACATCGCCAACGCATTCAATAGTCTGCCATTCGGCTGCATCAGGGAGGCGCTCCGGTTCCATGGAGTGCCCCTGTACCTCAGGCGGCTGGTGGCAGACTATTTGGAGGGCCGCAGTATCCTCTGCGCGGGTCCCGCAGGGGACATTGTCCGGACGCCCATGTCGTGCGGCGTTCCACAGGGGTCGGTTCTGGGGCCGACCCTGTGGGACATCGGGTACGACTGGGCGTTGAGAGGGAGTCGCCCCCCCGGGCTGAGCTTGGTGTGCTACGCTGACGACACGCTCGTCACAGCCCGGGGCAGGACACTCGAAGAGGCGGCGAGCCTGGCCACTCTCGGCACCGAGGAGATGGTCAGGCGGATCGAGGCGCTGGGGCTCAGGGTGGCCCTAAACAAGACGGAGGCCCTACTTTTCCATGGGCCCCGTGTGAGGCTACCCATCGGCGCCTCGATAGTGGTAAACTCCATCCACATCAGCATCCAGGCCCATATGAGGTACTTGGGTCTGGTGCTCGACGGGCGATGGTGGTTCCGGGAGCATTTCCGACAGATTGCTCCCCGGCTTGTCGGCGCGGCGTCCGCCCTTTCTCGACTCATGCCGAACGTGGGCGGACCCAGTTTCGAGGGCCGACGGCTGTATGCGGGGGTCATCCGCTCGATGGCCATGTACGGCGCACCCGTGTGGGCGAGGGCTCTGAACGCCCAGCTCAGGGCGGTTCTGTGGAGGCCACAGAGAGCCATGGCGGTCAGAGCCATTCGCGGGTACCGCACGGTGTCGACAGAGGCGGCGTGCCTGTTGGCCGGGACACCCCCGTGGGACCTAGAGGCGGAGATGCTCTCCGACCTCTACCGGCGGGTTATCACAGCGCGCGAGGAAGGTGGCTCCCCATCGTTGAGCGAGATAGCCACCTGGCGCGTGGATGCCCGCCGAGACGTCATCGCCCGTTGGGCTACGCGGCTGGAGAGGCCTAGGCACGGTGTGGAGACCGTTGAGGCCCTCCGGCCCGTATTGATAGAGTGGATGGAGCGGCGGCACGGAGTCCTCACCTTTCGGCTGGTGCAGGTATTGACGGGGCACGGGTGTTTCGGGTTGTACCTGCACAGGGTCGTGTATAGGGAGTGGACTCCGGCCTGCCACCACTGCAGGAGTGACGAGGACACGGCGCAACACACGCTGGAGGTGTGTCCGGGATGGGAGCGGCAGCGCCGTGACCTCGTCGCTGTCATCGGTGCCGACCTGACGCTGCCGGCCGTCGCGAGGGCGATGGTCGACAGCATCAGGAACTGGGACGCGGTCGCCGCCTTCTGCGAGGCTGTCATCTCGCAGAAGGAAGCGGCGGAACGGGCAAGGGAGGATTCCCGCGCCCCGGGCCGCCGCCAGCGGCCGGGGCGGCGCAGGCGCGAATACCTGCGCCTGATGCCGCCCTAACCGAGGCTTCGGGTGATCGGACCGGGGAATTGTCCGGTCACCCGACGTGAGGTCACCGCGTGAGGGCGACGCCCCGACGGCGAAATCTGTCGGGGCGTCGACGAGAGGAACCCGCGAGGGTGAACCGCCGGGCGGGCCACCGAAGTTAAAAATCGGGTCCCGGTGACCCGCTCGCACGGCGAAGAGAGAGGAGTTTTACGGTGGGTCTATGGGGTCACGCGCCGCCTTCTCCGTCACCCCGGGCCGATTTGGCGGGGCGAGGCTAATCCATAGTCCACCAAAAAAAAAAAAAAAAAAAAAAAGGCACAGTGCTAGATTTTCTAACAATGAAATAAAAGGGTATAAAATGATTTACCCGCGAGGATATTCTTATCCTTCGCCCGTAGATATATCTCAAAACATTACAGAATAAGTAAATAGCTATTCAGTAATTTATTTTCATTATTCTTATTTTCTATTCCGTGGTCTTTAAAAAAGAATAAGATATGTGTATCAGAGCTCGCTAGTAAAAAAAAGGTCTCTAATGTAAGTTCAGGAATCTTTTTTTATGTAGTTTCTATGGGTAGTGTAATCGAATAAAGTAATGGATCATGGTTGATCAGGTTTTTCCCGGCCTTCCTCTTCAACGCAAACGATGAATCTTTGTCTCATTCTAGTTGAATGATTCATCCATCCACCAGCCTGTTCAAGTAAACTGTTAACCTTTGACTTACCCAAAGGCGGATTCCATAATTTTCACGTTAGGAATCGGGTTAGCGTTCTTAATTGGTGTTGTAAAATTTCAAAAACAACGCTGCATTTCATTCCTTGTGTTACTCTGTTGTAGATTACCAGTGCAACACCGCATTCCTAAACAGCTAATTGCAATCGTTTTGAATTGTTGTTAAGCATTACCTTTTTAGGGTTCCGTACCCAAAAGGTAAAAACGGGACCCTATTGCTGAGAACTTCGCTGTCCGTCCGTCCGTCTGTCACCAGGCTGTATCTCAAGTACGGTAATAGCTAGACAGTTGGAATTACCACAGATGATGTATTTCTATTGCCGCTATAACAACAAATACTAAAAATGAAATAAAACAAATATTTAAGGGGGGCTCCCATACAACAAACTTGATTTTTTTACCGTTTCTTGCTCGATACTAATAACGGTGACAGATAGATGCTTTATCTATTTACAGAATATTTAGTTTTATGTTCTCTTTAAATATAATTAATTAAAATACAATAAAATTAATAATTAAGGGGGCTCCCATACAATAAAAGAGGTTTATATAGATACGGAACCCTTCGTGCGCGAGTATAACTCGCACTTGGCCGATTTTTTACTTTTGTAAGAGTATAACAAACAAGTGAAATAGATATATACCTAAACCCCCATCATCATCTCATCCCACATATGTCCCACTGTAGGGCTCAAGCCTCCTCCGTAATGGGAGGGTAATTGACCTACTATACCAAGCCTGTCAGACGTGTTAGTATAGGGTTTTGTTTCAAGTTTTCCTTCTCTCACATAGATATTAATGCATTTTATATCCCTTAGTCGTCTCCTACGATCATCCACGTAACCCTTGTACCACCACGTAAACCTTCATAAGTACATATAATTTATTAACAGGCTTTCTACCACAGATTAGATATCACAACAGAATGTTGTCTACGCGCTTGTAACAGCTATTTATATCCGTTTTCGCCACAAAACCACTCAAACGTAACGCTAATGTTGCCAGAGCACATTATTGGAATCAACATCTTTAGATGGACAACAACACTTTAGTATATGGTAGCCACTAGCTTATACTATAGCATAAAGTTTGGGTGTAATTTGAAAATGAGTTAATGAAATATAAATTCAATAAAACCAAATAGTTTAACCAAAACAGTAGCTGCATGGTAGCTGTTACGAATATTACCAACTCTTTCTTTGCTCGTGGATGTCCTGATGACCTGGGCCAACTTTATCTGATGCCATATGATCAACAATTACATTTCCAAGGAGGGTTGACGTCTGGCAGGCGGCCGGTCATAAAACTATTGTCAATAACTTTTATAATATGTACTATGAAATAAGAGTACATATCGTATCGACCAAAAATAATTGGAATAAGACGAGAGAGGAGGAGAATGACGATGAGTTTAACTAAAACAGAAATTTCACGGCGATTTGATTTGTTTTTTTACAGCACGTTAATTAATAAATAGTTTTAAAGATAATGAGAAATTAAAACAATAATTCGATACGTAATTTCGTCGGTACGCTGGCTGATGCAGAATGTTAGGGGGATGCGAAATACTGGGGGCTGACATTTAATTAATGACAGTCTTCGCGAACGACACTTAAAGATTAGCCAACACATCTCTCTCATCACAATATATGACATTGAAATTGTCACATTAAACATGTAAATAGCTAATGTTCATTTTTAAGTTGGAGTTACCTAAAATTTAGATGTAGTTCATGAAAACGGCAATAGATTAAAAAGATGTCTTTTATTTGAAAATTATATATTCGACATAAAATAGAATTCATTAAATTTAAATTAGGTCTAAATTAAGTAATTATGAATATAAAAGGCTAATTAAATTGTTACTAAAGAAAAAAAAAAAACAAATTAAATAAATCTTTTATTTTGATTAATATTTGAATATAAATTCAAAATAAACATTATTGCCACTACTTAGAGGTCGATCTTCTGCGAGAGGGTGATACTACCGAAGACGGATCAGCTCGCGGCTGAAGACAGAATACTGTTATCAGTGTGGTTCTACCATTACAAATATGAGATGATAGTAAGCAATATAATATGTGAATGAGATATGTAAGCTCATCATCATCATTCTCCTCCTCTTCTTCCAATTAATTGAAGTCCACGCAATCTGTACTTTCATAGTACATATTACAAAAGATATTGGCAATAGTTTTATGACCAGCCGCTTGACTTACATCAACCTTCTTTGGGAATGCAATTGTTGTCTAAACGGCATCAGATTGAATTGTCACAGCTCCTAGTCGTCTTTTACGACATCCATGAGCAAAGTAAAGTTTCGTAGCATTCGTAGTCCCTATCACAAAACATATATGTAAACAAGATATAGTTGAGAAACATTGTCAATATTAATATACCTTTATTCGGCATCGTCTTCCATCATCGTTATCATCATCAGTTCATATACCTACGTCACATTGGGATGGCCAAGCCTCCTTCACAATAGGAAGGAAATTGATCTATTACACACCGACGACGCTGGTGAGACGATTTGCTTTTGAGTTTTATTTCAATTTTGCTCTCTCTTCACAGTCGCCTCATCTTCATCAATCAGCTCATATACTTCCCACTGCTGGGCATGAACCTCCTCCACAATAGAAGAGAAAATGATCTACTGTACCAAGCCGATCAGATGGGTTGAGATAGGTTTTATTTTCCTTCTCTTGCATAGATGTTATATTCATATGCAATACTAAGCTACGTAGAAAAGTGAACGAGACAAGTGAAAGATACGTGTTTATCTTTCAATGCCTTAGTTGAATTTATCAAGTGAATAGTGAGTTATAGGAGTGACATATATTAATCAAATCAAAAAATAAGATACGTATTTCTCATCAAAGATAAAGACTGGGTACTGGTGATCGGTCCTATGACGTTGAGAGGTACTTGAAAAGTGCGTTGTGGGATCGCGCCGTTCCTTTTGTCACCCCGGACGTATGGTGGGATGTAATTATGTCCACCGCCTAAAAAAAGATACATATCTGTTTCCTCAGTTCACAAAGTTAGCAAATGTCTATTGTAGACTGTTAGTCTTGAAAATCACGACTTATAAATTACAATACACGGTTTGTACGAACGACCTTTAACTGCCTTTAGTAATGGAGGAATTTCTCAATTCATCTGTATTTATTAATATATGTGTTACCTCAAAAGATTTTTTTTAGGTTTCTCAAAAGATTTTTAAAATTTTGATGATTTTTTTTTTCATTTAAACTTGATCAAGTTTTGACCAGCAGTTTTTGAATTATATTCAATAATACGTATATGGTTCTCCTCGTTTACAACGTTTTAAAGTTGATTCATTCATTTTCTATTTCATTTTTATATTATTTTAATTACGAGCTTACTTGTCACACGTTTAATATAGTAACTTAGTTCGAAGAAGTCTTAACATCAGCGATAACCACTTACCACCAAATAGTCTGACTCACTCATCTGACACCATAAGCAATAAAAAAAAGTAATAATACGCCGTTGGCTGTCGATAAGGAAAGACGTGAAATTAAACGGATTTCTGTTTTCTATGTGACGTAGCAAATGTGATTGTTAAATTTCAATCACATTAAATTGAAAATGCAACAGTGAACTTGTTAGTAGCAAGTATTTTGTATTTTATTTTAAAATACCTGTTCGTATTTAAACTTCTACGAGCCTAATGTTGTTTTAGTATGTGTATACTAGCAAACCCAGCTCGTCGGTTGTAAATTACATCAATGGCGATGAAAAAATACATATAAATACCAATTTTCACAATGATCAGTCAAAAACTAGTTTCTGAGTTTAGCGATGTCATTTATTTGGGTTGCGGGTATGCGTGCGTACGCCCCTCTGTCGCCCCGGACGGAGTGGTGCGAGAAGAGCGCCGACCATAACCCACCCGTTAACAAAAAAAAAAGCGATGTCATATATACAGAAATTCTCTTTTATAGATATAGATTAATAATTATTAGATTATAATTGTACATTATTACTTGTTATAATGCATATAACGGTGAAGAAAAATATCGTTTAGAAACCCTTATATATTATCATCACCCTAATTACATTATCTAAATATTGCAAAAGTTATTGGCAATGGTTTTATGACCAGCCGCTTCCCTCAGATATCCTCCTTGGTAATATAATTGTTGATCAGACGCCCTCAGGTGGAGTAGACTCAGATTATATTAAAGCTCTACATATCAATAAACCCGTATACATGAGCGGAAATAAAAATATTCTAGTCAATAATCCTTTGATCCCATCTGTCATGATTTTTTTTAACAGTCGATATAGAATAGAAGTGCCATCAAATATATTTAGTTCAATGTTAACGTTATCCCTTTGATTTGAAGCAATTAGATACCAGTCACTTCCTGGAAAACTTATTGTTTTTCCGAAACTGGTCAGATTAAATATTCCAAATCTATTAAAAATAAAAATGGCTCGCAAGATTATTTAACAAACAGACCAACAATTAATGGTCTCAAATACCCAGAAACCATTTGCGAATCGAATACCTTAAGTAGGGAGACTGTCGCTTTATTTAAGACAAACACTTGATTTAATGACCGATATTAACTTTAAGTCTACCAGCAAAATCAACTTGGAAACTCAACTTACTCGACGCCAGTAACAATGGTTTCCATTAGTAGCTTGTTGTTAAAATTATAACAGAAGAAATATTTGAATTAAATGATTTCGGATAAACATAAAAAGAATTTTGTATTATATTATTTGTGCCCGCTGCTTTGCTTGCATTGATTGGTTAATTATTTAATACTGAATGATTAGCGAGTATTTTCTTTTTATGTGTTTTGAAAGATATATTTAAATATAATAAAATAATAAATAATCGCTGTGTGGTAACGGTTACGAATACTACCAATCCTTACTTTGCTCGTGGGTGTCGTAAAAGACGACTAAGAGCCTTATAAAGACCTAGGTCATTTCCATCTGATGCCGTTTGGTCAACAATTGCATTCCGAAGGAGGGTTGACGTTTGGCAGGCGGCCGGTCATAAAAATATTACCAATAACTTTTACATCAGTCATCTGTCATCATCAGTGACATCAACCTTTTTAGAGTTCCATACCCAAAAGATAAAACAGGACCCTATTACTAAGACTCTGCTGTCCATCCGTTGCTTCGCCTGTCTGTCACCAGGTTGCTCTCATGAACCGTGATAGTTGGATAGTTGAAATTTTCACAGATGATGAATTTATTTTGCCGCTACAACGACAAATACTAAAAAACAATAAAATAAATATTTAAGGGGGCTCCCACACAACAAAAGTAATCTTTTTGCTCGTTTTTGCTCGATATTGATAACAAAAATAGGTAGACGTTTGAAATATTCACTGAATATTTAGTAATATATTCCCTTTAGAAATAAATAATTAAATTAAAATAAAACAAATAGAGAAATTAAGCTCCCATACAACAAACATGTTTATTTTGCCATTTATAGATATGGTACGGAACCCTTCATGCGCGACTCCTAGTCGCTCTTAGCCGGTTTTTTGAATATAATCGAATTGAGTTTTCAAACATGTGTCAAAATAAAATGTCTTTTAAATCAAAATCACTAAGAAGTATTGATGTCAACTTTAAAGCATATCACCCCTAAAATAACTTTCCACCCCTTTTTAACTGGGTTAGGAGATAAATCTCAATAAAATATGAATCACATCTTTCATCAATTCTGTTAAAGAATGTTTATGCAAAATTTGAAATAGATTGGACCAAGGAATCACGTTGTCCCATACAAACTTTGCCCTGCTTTTTCACCCCTTTAGGGATAAAATTTCGTAAAATCCGTTCTTAGCTGACCTCTACTCGGCGAAAGAAATATTCCTACCAAATTTGAGGTTTGTAAGCCTTATGGTTCCTGAGATATCGTGATGAGTCAATACATAGGTGGAAATCTCTTGTATATATATATATAGATATAGATTACAGCAGGTTTTAAATTAGACATCTAGTGATAGATCAGTGAAAACTATTATTCTGTTTTATGCAGATTTTTTTTGGCATCATGCAGGTTATACACCTAAAAACCGTGCGGGTATAAACAGCCAAAAATTAAAAAAAAAGTCAGAAGTGCATACGATAGAAGAGAAACTTTTGTATTATAGGGAAAGATTTGAATTATTCAGCAATCGCTTGATTGTGTTTATCATTAATTTTTTTACATAAAATTTTAAAATGTGTATGGGCGAATGTTCTCTTCTGAAGTTCGCGAAAAAAAAAAGGTTAAGTGACTGCTGTATTGCAAACTTACGTGTTTTCATTGCACTGTGAAGTGAAAAGTGCTCACATTTACTAAGAATACGCGTAAGTATGAGACAAAAAGTACTCATACCCTTTTCACTTAGAATACCAGTAAGTATAAGATGAAAAGTACTCATACACTTTTCACTTAGAATACCCGTAAGTATGAGATATTCGCTCTTTTTCTCGCAAAACTTTAAATACAAAACAAGGTTGCGGATTAGAATTGCAAGGTCGTCCAATAAGAAGAGTCCAAAAATATCCTCTTCTGACTTCTATTGCTCTATTTATTAGACTACCTATATCAGTTTTCTTCAATATCTATCATCATCTCAGCCCATATATCTCCCACTGTTGGGATAGAGCCTTCTCCATAAAATGAGGGCAATTGAACTATTATACCACGCTGATCAGACGTGTAGGTATTGGGTTTTGTTTCGAGATTTCCTTCTCTCGTATAGATGTTATATGCATTTTATATACCTTAGTTGTCTCTTACGATTACCCACGTTTAGTGAATTGTATTCTTACTCCGTCACCACACGGATCATCTAAAATATATTAATATTGGTATATTACAATTTTATTATACATACATACATATCATCACGCCATATCCCTTCAAGGGTAGGCAGAGAGAACAGAGTGTCAGAGAACTCTATCCTAGCATACTTCACTCGCTTCCTCAATATTCATAATTCTCTTACACTACCCTACACGCTCGCCGGTTTCGGAGACTCTTGACTCCACCTTCCTTTAGTACGTGACCGATCTGGTCTAGGTAAGTTAGTCTCGGTCCCCCGGTACCTACATCCTTCCACTTTCGCATTGTATATCTTCTTAACCAGACGTTCGTTCGGCATTCTTTCCACGTGTCCGAACCATTGGAGCATTCCCTGTCGCATCTTTACACCAATACTCTCTTTCATATTAATTTTATTATATGTATAGAATATATAGATATAGAATATATAGATATAAATGATTCTATTTGTGAATCATGACAAACTATTTCATATTAGGTAACGCCCTTGAACTTCCATTGTGGCCCATTCAAGGTTCCCCTTGTCATTGACAAATGATTTGCGAAACAAAAGACGATGGAAATGCTTTCAGCTTTAATAGCGTCAATGTGTGTGTGTGTGTGTGTGTGTGTGTGCGTGCATGTATATTAATAAATATATATGTATCATCATTCGCCTGCCATTAGCGTTATTTTACCCCAGTATCACGGGTGGTGACGGAGTAAGAATATAATTTACCTAACCCTATATCTGTGACTAGCGACCCGCCCTCGCTGCGCTTCGGTTACGTCAATTCAGTTGTGTAGTTTACTTTCGCTACATAGAATTTCTTTCGGAGAAGGAATTTCTTAAAATCCTACTTCGTCTGATCTTTATAGGGCAGAAAGAAAATGCACACCAAATTCCAAGTCTGTAGGGGTTTTCTTTTTGGTGATGGGCTATGGAGTGGTCACGCCCCGCTAATTCGTCCGGGACGACAAAAGAAGCGGCGCACGACCACATAGACCCGCCCTACAAGTATCTCTCCACGCTGTGCGAGCGGGCCACCGGAACCCGGTCTTTGTTTTCGGTAAGTCTGTAGGGGTAGTATTTGAAAATGTGGATTTTGCTCTGCATCGTAACACAAATATTTCTACCGAAATTCAAGTCTGTAGGAGCTTTCTTAAAAAAATGAGGACTTTTTTAATTTAATACCTCCGCATTTCCCTTTGAAAACGGAATTTTGTAAAATCCGTCTGATCCCTAGAGGGTAGAAAAAATGTTCAATCCAAATTTTAAATCTTTAGGAGCATTTCTAAAAAGCTGAGGTTAAAAATCACATTTTTGTACCTCAGCAATTCCCCTTCAGGCTAGAATTTCGTAAAATCCGTTCTTAGCTGACCTCTACTCGGCGAATGGAATATTCGTACCAAATTTAAAGTCTGTAGGCCTTACAATTCCAGAGATATTATGATGAGTCAATACATAGGTGGAAATTTCATATATGTTTATGTACCTATAAATATAATAGATATATAGATAGAAGATTGTAGTCAAATACGATTAATAAAAAATAGAAAAAAAATATCGCTTCTTCAAGAGTTTTTACTGAACAGTGAAGATCAATGCTATAGAAGTCTATATATGTTTTGCTAAAGGGGACTAATTTTACCACACATTCCCACCATTGTAACTCCTGTAAACCAGGATCCACATTGGTCTCCATAAATGTTACCAAGGTTTGACCCTCAGGAAATCCTGGGATATGATTTTAATTATCTTGGGACCCGCAACAAAAATTAGAAAAGTTTAAAGAGGAAGAGTTGGAGAGAGTCCATATAATTTATACAGATTATATAAAAACTTTCTGTATGCATTAGGAATATAATTTACCATCTTTTCCTGATGTCATAGAAGATGTTTAAGGGTACCCAGCATATAACATATATGCAAGAGAAGGTAAACTTGAGGTGTTTTACTTCTATACCAATCTGTCTGACCAGTATGTCATAATAATTAAATTGCTCTATTATTGTGATGGTGGATCGAGTCTAACAGTGGGAAATCTAAGAGCTGAGATGATGTTTTAAAAATAAAATATGTTAAAATTCCTAGAAGTTGTAAAAACTGGTGTCACCAGGAGAATCGATAGTAGCGCTATCCTGAAAAAATCATGACACCAACTGCCACTTGGCGAGGGCGACAATTGTGCAATTATACTCCCCAAGGGAGATCAAAGCCCAAAACCGAGAGGGTATACCGCCGAGCGGGCCACTGAAGACAAAGATCGGGTACCGGTGGCCCGCTCGCACGGCGAAGAAGAGGTGCTTGCAGGGTGGGTCAATGGGGTTGCGCGCCGCCTCTTCCGTCGCCTCGGACCGATTTGGCGGGGTGCGACGTCCATAGCCCACCGCAAAAAAAAAGGGAGATCAAAGCCCAACAATAGACGTCGATAGACTAATAAATAGCCTAATTTATATCAGTTTGCTACAACATTCCCTCTAATTCTAATGCAATCATATTGGGATCAGCTTTCAAATCTTTTCAATCATCTTTGACAAAATATTGGTTTCCATTAAGGGATTGATGTCTTCCGTAATGTAAAGAAATTAGAAAATGTATTTCAGGTTTAGACTTGCTGTTGATGTACTGACTCCTCTAACGATCGTCAAATTTTTCTTGACAGCGGCATTCGATGGCTTAACCTGCTCTTCAAAGCAATTTATATATTTTTTTATATTGAAATTTTTAGAGAAGCGATCCTTACGATATTTTTCTCCACCCTTCGGCAACAATTAACAATTTATCATGACTGTGTGTAGTATAAAATATCTATATTATTATTAAAAAAATCAAGTATAATCTTAATTATCATCTTAGCTATCGAATGAGCTATCTCTACTTATATATGTGGGACTTATAGACCTTTAGTAGATTACTATATATTGATTGAATTAAACTGCAATACGTTATTACTCCTTACTTTCTACTGTGAGTTGTAAAAACAACTGAAGGATCACCAGGAGAATGGGCAGTGGTTCTTCTAGAAAAGTTACAGATCAACTGCTATCGCCAACCCGCCTGGTGAATTTTAACAGATACATCATTATGCCTACTTAGACCTGACTTCAACATTAAATATCAATAAGTTACTCGATGGGGTTATTATGTACAAGTATTATCAACGAACTTCATGAGTAATCATTTTAAAAAAGATACTGTTTTTATCCCATCTACGTGGGACATACATTGTAAAAGATATTAGGTTTTTTGAAATAAAACTACTTTTACGAATCTACCGCATTTGTATTTGACTTCTAATTTCCCAATTTTTCGAGAACTTTACAGCGTTCTAAGGGTAATATTTTACGAAATTTTAATGTCTTATTTATTTATATTTAATCAACTAATCAATAGCCTAAAATAAGTTATAAGCGTCTGGCTTTAAAAATGACGATAATTTCATACAACGTTTCATCCCACTTTACAACCCTTTTTGCAGTAAAAAGTAGCCTATGTCCTTTTTCAGGTTCCAGACTATATGTGTACCAAATTTAATTTAGATCGGTTCAGTAGTTTTGGCGTGAAAGAGCGACAGACAGACAGAGTTACTTTCGCATTTATAATATTAGTAAGGATTTTATATTGTTTATTATAAAATATTATTAAACATTTAATTTATTATAATTATGATACTGAGGGAATTTACTAGTTTAAAAACTAACAGAACTAAACACGCGATAGAATCCGAAAAATGGCTTTATTTCAAATGTATTAAACATTTCTCATCGCACTCGCGCAAACATCAGAAATCATCAGATATTGGCTTTTTTTGTGATCAGCCGCCTGTCTGACATCAACCGTGGAAATGTAAATCTTTACCGATATTAGATGGATTTGACTGAGGTGGATTCAAAAAAGTCCTTAGTCATTTTTTACTACACCTACGAGAAATGTAAGGGCTGGTAATACTCGTAGCTGCTACCATATAGTGCGAATGAATACCCATATGGAATTATCAATACGAGGAAAATCGTAGGGTATGTATGTAGGGTAGGCACCGATGTCGACTCTTCATTGTTAAATTTTGCTGTCTCATTGATTAGTAATATCATTTCTTGCCACGTATTTCTAGGTATATCACACAATATTATAATTGCTGCTACTAATAGATTTTTTTGCCATAAATTCCTAAAACTGCTATTTAAACGCAAATAGATTTCCTATTAAGTGGTTCTTAATAATTCTTATTGATATTCTTATATATTACGAAGTAAATTTCAATTCACCATTCCCCTGTCCATGGGTGTCGAAAAAGATGACTCATAGATATAAGATTCATCAAATCATAGAAATCATCATCAGCATTATCCTGCTCTTATCCCAATTACTTAGCCTCAAAGCAATATATGCTCATCTCCCATCATACATATTGCATAAATTGTTGACGATAGTTATGCTCAGCCATCTGCCTGATATCAAACCTTCTTGAGAATGTATTTGTTGACCAGATAGTATCAGGTAATCGCCTCCAATGGATATAAAGCTCTTACTCCTCTTTTAAGACATCCACGAGCAAAGTAAGGATTGGTAGTATTCTCAAACAAAACAAATAACTTATAAAACCCATGGTAGTGGTTTTCGCTTCATAATCGAGTTTTATAAATAATTAAGCATATTAAATGCCAAATTTCAGTAATTTAAATAACAAGGTTGTGTTATCGTTTAATACAATTCTAACTGTACAGTTTTAAGTATTAAGCCTATAACAATGTGTAAACATTGTCGGGTAGATAGCATACCGTCACCTTAAAACGTAAATATGATACGAAGCGAAATTTTCATGTCCTACAATAAGTCACGGTGGTGTAGTGGCAGCACGATTGGACCGGAATCCCAATAGACGCGGGTTCGAATCCAGCTTGTGACATCATTTTTCGCTTCGTAGTCGGGTTTTATAAATAATTAAGCATATTAAATGCTAAATTTCAGTAATTTAAAAAAACAAATAACATATAAGAGTAGGTAGTCTCGAAATAAAATCCAATACGAACTGTAGTGTATACGTGTAATATTATAATTACACGCTTAACTTCTAGAATAGTTACACGACTGTTCTCTACGATCCGCAACGCACAAGCGTCCCGCGACAAGTCTCTACCGAGCTCTTATAGCCACATATTATTAGATCTACCCGCATTTATGAATTATATTAATTATGCATACACTACACGAACCAATCTGACCAATATTGTGATAGATAAATTGTACTTCTATTGCGGAAGGAGGTGATGATGCAAGTTTTGCATGTCGTTATGGGTTAAGAATATAATATGACAAAATCACCTACTTTGTTGCGGCAATCGTACAAATTGGCTAAGGAAATAAAGACAACACGTCACTCTTCTGAGATAATTATAAAGCTATTTACGATTGACAATTCGCCTATTAAATTTGATAGCATTATCTCCTCTTTATTGACAGGCTACATTAAATTATGTGGACGTTGATAGATTAATTAATTAGTTACAGATAATTGATAACTATATACATTAAAGGTTGGTGATACGATGTAATACTTGTAATCTATGAACCCATGAGTGCGGTAAGACAAGAAAATCGTGGCCACCGAAGACAAAGATCGGGTACCGGTGGCCCGCTCACACGGGGAAGAGAGGTGCTTTGCAGGGTGGGTTTATGGGGTTGTGCACCACCTCTTCCGTCGCCTCAGACCTATTTGGCGGGGTGGTTGAGCATTCCATGCCTCAGCGCAAATAAAAAAAAATTAAAAAAGAATAAGATAATCGTAGTCAAATATTCTAATCTACAGGGGTTTGCTGCAAACCAGCTATGCAGGGTCTTAGTCTGCTGAGCATTGCCCTGTGGTCAACTTTAACTAGTAGGTTATTTGATATAAATAATTAAAAATAGTTTATCCATGTGGTGACGGAAAAATAATACAATTCACTACCACTTATCTTACACGTAGGTGATCGTAAGAGACGACTAAGGGATAAAAACGCATATAACATCTATGCAAGAGAAGAAAAACTCTAAATAAAACCAACCCGTCCAACAGTCTTACGGAGAAGTCTCAAAACCAATAGTAAAAAAATGTGAGCTGAGATGAATCAAAAACCGTATATCGTAATTGTTGTTATTTAGTCAATAAATTTCATTCTATTCTAATTTAATCTTAGTTCATTGCAATTTACATATAGAGATAATTTCGTTCGTGTCTACTAAAAATCTTCAATATAATCAGAATTTCATTTAAATTTAAATTACTTTAGCAATAACTTTGAGAGTAATTTATCTAATATATTACATAATACTGGCCTTAGTTTTAGAATATAAACGATTATTTCGCGAGGGTCACCGCAAATGGCAACGCTACTAATGTAAAACGAATCTGGTAAATCCCACGTTCGCTAAAACCGCTTTTCATAAACTAAAAGGATGAAAACGGGTAAACCGCACTTTATAACGAATTATTGTTTTAGAAAAATAATATAGCCAACCTCACGGTATTCTGTTCGGGCCAGACTCATCTAATATAAGGATAGAAGATCGGTTGATTTAGTCGTAGAATAATAATTATATGGTTCATTAGATTCCAACAACAAGTTAAGAAAATGTAATTCATTACTATAATCAGACTTTCATTTAGACTTTGATCCTTCTGATGATGTTTTCTGTTTTCCTCTCTTAGCATTTTTACGATTTATCACGGGAAAAGAAGGGGATGACAATTGTCACCACGCGAACATATATTATTCGTGTAGTCATAAATATTCAAGGTAACGGTCATTGCAACAGGACAAAAACTAGACTCGTTTGAATAGCACAGTACAATAGATTAATTACCATAATAATTTCTGATGGTTACGCGAGTGTTACACATTTGTAATAGAACTACTTTTACGGATTCTATCGCGTTTGTATTTGGTTTTTAATTGCCCGATATTTCGAATACTACAAGTGATCACAGTCCTCCCGTGATCGCAATAGATTTCGTAAAAGTAGTTTTATTAAAATTAGTTTTATTATAAAGTAGAAACGCGATAGAGTCCGTGAAAGTAGTTTTATTTCAAAAGATTAATTACCAATTAAGAGGAAAACGTATAAGAGGAAATAATGAAGTTAGAAAGATTAAAAAAGTTGGTAATCCTCTTAATGTGAATGTCTAACTAAACTTGAAAAACACTGATTTGTAGCATTGGAATGAGTTTTAACATTAATTTATAGGGCAAACGTCAAAAGCAAACCTCGCCGGTCAGGTCTTTGATTTAGAGATCCTATTTATTGATGTGTAAATGTTAAATGAATTTCTAAAGTGAGCAATTACAGACATTTTAGGGCATCTGCGGGCTATTCGGGGTTAGAGAGCTGTATACTAATCCTGCTCTGTTAGATTTGTATTTGGAATTAGATCAAAATTTGGGCCTTACAAGTTATAAAGTGAAATTAAATTTGAATTTCTAGAAGCTTCATACAGGATTAAGAATATTCCTTACATCTTGAATCCCTTGATCCCATCCCTTGGTCCCTTCAGTTATGAAATTCTAGGATTAATGTGAGATCATACGTATTCCTCCCGGACTTTATCCATTGAGCCTTTTATGAGATTCTCCTAACTTTTACATTTTTTAAAGTTGTTCTTATTGTAAAAGAAACTACTACTAAATCCAGTATAAAACTTGTTTAGTAGATATGACTAGTAGGTATACTATAGGTACTACATATATACAGAGTGGAAGTGGACCGCTCCCGAAAACAAAGACAGGTAATCCTACTAGTCCTACTTGTAATGATAGCCTAGAAAAAAAATCGATTGGGATGAAAAAGAAATATTTTTTTCACAACGAATTTTAAGTTTTCTTCACATTGCATCGTATTAGGACAGTGCCATGTAACAATAATTCCATAAAAAACGTTACTTTACTCAGATGAGAAAAGACCCAATCTATTCAAAACTCACCATTATATGTTCAAGAGTTCAACGACCTCGCGGGGTATCTTTCTTTGTTTTCGGGAGCGGTCCACTTCCACCCTGTATACTACTACATATTTACTAGGTATTTACGTCGTTTTGTATATCTAATTCATATTAGGTTTACGTAAAAAATTTTTTTGATCTTCAATATTTACCTTTAATGATGATGATAAAATGATGAAAGTTGTTTTTTTATCTGACATTTATATTCCTCAAACCTTACTTGTCTTATAAGAGAAAAATTGGCTAATTTCACCACACTGGCGAAATGTATTAATTTAGAATTTATTTCATATGCCCTCTAGCTGGCAGTATGCTTGCTTATATGCTTATGCCACATAGTCGTATCTTACAATAACCATAGCAAAGCAGTAGTATTTTTTAATAATCACTACATGGGCTTTAGAGCTATATAATAAACTCTATTTATCATCTTCAACATCTGGGCCCACACATGTCACCCTGTTCAAGTTTCAAGTTCTCTTTCTACTACATACGACTAAGGGATACATAATTCAGGTATTGTATCCGAATTATATACCCCTTTAGACGCCTTTTATACATCGGTGATGAATTGTATTTTTACTCAGTTACCGCACGGGAAATTATATTATGGCGTTTCGATCTCGGTCGATACGCATCCTAGTGCCGCACTCAAATCTTCTCCACGATAGGTGTGCAATTGTCTTATTAATCATGTTGGCCAAACGTATTTAAACAGAATTTAATTTAGTCATTTTCTCTTGCATAAATAACATTTGCATCTAATGTCCCTTATTCGTCTTTTAATATCCACGGACAAGAAAGTTGTATTGTATAAGAAAATATGTATGTATAAGAAGATTGTATTCCTACTACGTATTGTAATCTGGTTACTTTCTTTCCGCACAGAAAAATTAATAATTGCAAATTACTGATATTTAGCATTTAACATGCTTGATTATTTATAAAAACTTGATTATGAACGAAAAATGAATAGCATGCATGGGACTCGAACCCAAACCTATTAGAAATTCGTTTCAGTTATGCTAACACTTACACCTATGCACTACACTGTTAAATGCTAAATTTCAGTAATTTGAATAACAGAGTCATGTCATCGTTTAATACAATTCTAACTGCAAAGTTAGAGTATTAAAATCTATATAAGTATAAACATTGTCGGGTAGATGGCACACGTCTGCTTTAAAGACGAAAATATAATACAAGCCGAAAATTGAGTGACATGCGACAGCTCACGCTGGTGTAAGTGGTAGCACAATTGGAATGCATTCCCAATAGGTGTGGGTTCGAGTCCCATGTGTGACATTAATTTTTCGCTCGTAATCAAGTTTTTATAAATTTATAATAACTTTTATAATACCAGAAATTGTAATTACGATGTATATGCATAAGTTATTTACATATCATGCACGTATCGGCAAGTGAAGTTTTACGTAATTTAAAATTAAGTAGCCTAGCAGCTGCTTTGAAGTATGAATCAAATACATTTATTTCCCAATTTATTCCCCACGTATTACTTAAGAACATTAACATAATAAATCGCAGCGACGGCTATAAATATTCATAGCAGGTATTGCCGCAAAAGACTCACCATATCTTGTAAACAACAATAAAAAAAAACGACAAATTTGTTAGCGTGTTCTTTGCGATACTATCAGTTGAATAGGAGCTGCTAGAAATGTAAATGAATTCGTACTAATATTAGTTTATAGTTACAAACTTTCGGGTCAAACGAAATGGCAGCTGACTAATTGCAATAAGATTTCGATCTTTGATATTCACAGTACTTTATTAACAAACTAGTAACTATTAGTTATTTTACAGCATGATATATTTGTACTTTTATGATTAATCGAGGTAAAAAAAATGTACTGAAAGAAATATTAGTCATATTATCGTCACTCAGAAAGTGCTGTACGGTGGCTGGCAATATTATTAAACCTTATGTTACTCATAGGTAATGTAAAAGACCTTTAAAAACTTAACCTAACCTACGCCAATACAATCTAATGCTATCTGATTTAAAACTGTTGCAAAAACGTTTGCAATATGTACGATGGAAGAAAAATACATATTACATTAACCCCAAGTAATTGATATAAGAGCAGAATGATAGTCGTTCTTAAGAGAATAGGATAACATTTGCCATAATCGGCCTGAAAATAATAAGAAAAGTTTATGAAAACATTATATTTAACTGAAACTAGTAAATCAAGCTCAGTATCAATGGAATAAAAGCATTTCCCTTTTTTTTTAAATCTGGTATTCACCCACTAAGAAATATATACTTATATCGTGCAAACACGTAAGTAATGGACAGAAATCACACCCATATTCAAAATAATCATTTATGGATGATACCATGATAGATCCTTCGTGGAGATTGAACCCGCGATACTTGCAGAGGAGTAGACTACTCTGCCATCGCAGCAGTAAAATGTTGGTTTGCGAATAAGACTTTTTTAAGAAAGTTTTGTTATCAGTGTATTAAGTTCAACAGCATATGTTATTTAAAATGATTTCGTTATAATAACAAGGAAGACATTATTCGTAACATGTAATATTTATTTTTCTTTAATAAGTAAAATAGATAGATAGAAAATATAAAATCTTTATTTAAATAATGATATTTATTCGTAAAATAACTAATGATATTATTATTATTTGTTTATTTGGTCTTCTAAGAAGTATAATATGAATAAAAACACTTATATTTATTTATATGTCTTAGCTACATTTACATAAAAGATCACATACAATTATGAGTTAGGCATAGGCATATTATATGGTAGTAATAAAAATAATTATCTACTAACCAACAAGAAGATAGAAAGCTGTGTAGTGCCTATGAATATTGCCAACCCTTATTTTGCTCGTGAATTTCGTAAATAACGACTAAGAGCTTTTATATCGACCTGGGTTAACTTTGCCTGATGACGTTTGTTCAATAATTATTTTCACAAATAGGTTTGATATCAGCCAGGTGGTCGGTTATAAAAATATTGCCAATAACTTATGCAATATATACAGAAAAAGATGTACATCTACAAGTAATTGGATAAAACCGGAGAATAATGACTAACCAACAAGAAGTAGTAATTACAAACTGATTGTACTTATTTACGAAAAAAATAATTGAATTTCGAGCACCAAATTTCAAACATGATATTTTCTTATAAATTACAAATTCTATTTTTAATTTTAAAATAATATTTTACAGCAAAAATGCTGTAAATTAAAAATCAAATATAAACATGATAGAATCCGTAAAAATAGTTTAATTCAAATGAGTAATACTCGCGTAATCATCAGAAATTATTTCTATTATTAATATTTTGGCGGCAATAGAATAAAATCTTGTAAAAAATTACGTTAGTAAATCATATATAAAATTCATCATCAACCTGCTCTTATCCCAATTTATTTGGGGTCGACGCAATATGTCTTCTCCTTCCATACAACTCTATCAGACGTCATCTCTGTGGTCACTCCTTGTCTATCCATGTCATGTTTCACGCAGTTCATCCATCTTTTCTTCGGTCTTCCCTTACCCCTTATGCCTTCAACATTCATGCTTAAAGCTTTCCTCACAACATTACTTTCATCCCTTCTCATCACATGTCCATACCATGTCAATCTTTCACTCCTTAATTTTTCCGTCACTGGCGCAACTTTCAAACTTCCTCTTATATGTTCATTCCTTATTTTATCCATTCTTGTCACACCACACATCCATCTCAACATTCGCATCTCCGCTACATGCAGTCGTCTCTCATCCGTCGCTTTTATCGCCCAACATGCTGATCCATACAGTACAGCAGGTCTTATTAGGCTTTTATATATTTGACCCTTTAATTTAAGGGGTACTTTGGGGTCGCATGTTGTACCCGTGACCTGCCGCCATTTCATCCATCCCACATCAATTCTGTGCTTCACCGCACGATGCCTAAATCATATATAAAATTATGAAAATTAAAATTAAAACTATTTTATTTAACAAACGACTGGACGACGGAATTCTTTAGAAAGGGATATGGATGGTCGGAATCTCGCAGAATAAGATTTTATTCTTTAGATTTTATAGAATCTTTTAAGTCTACGTCTAATTGCTTAGCTGAATCTGGAATGCTGGGATGAAATATAAATTTATAGTTATAATTTCTTATTCTTAAATATAGATTTCGTTCGATTCCGATTTTGAACCATTAATAAATACTTACTTACAACTCACTTTTTTCAACGAGATTCAAGGAGGGAGTAAGATATCCTATCTTACTCCCTCCTATTTTTGTATTTTATTTATCATCCATTGGCAGACAAGTTGTTGTAGGGTATTGTTGCGAGTTTGCCTAGTCTTGGCTTTGAGGTTATTTATATTCCTGAATTGATTTATTATGATACCAACGGAGAAGTAAGAGGTGGCGACTATTGTACTCGTACAAAACCATACGAATATAAAAATGTTTGATATAATAACCGAATAATATCATTACAGGTATATATTCATTGCCAGAGAGACAACAAGCTTTTTGTGGTATTAATATTTTATTTTTTCATATAATATTTAAAAAAATATGTAATAGTAATGTCTTGAATAAAGAAGAATTAATAAAATAATAATTTAATGTAATAATAATTAATTAAAAAACATTTATACAGATTACATTTTGTGTCATCACAAATTCTTTCCTTCAATCCATCCACCATCACCTCATTGATGCCAACTCCTTAACATAGGTGTCACGCGAATGTCATTCTCAATTTTCCTGTAGCACTGGTACCTAATAAGGTCCATTCGATAATATTTCCTTCTCAACGGCTCACACGTCAATGGAACAATATAGCCTGTCCATTACCAATTCGCACTTCTCCTTGCCCGAGTGGTGATAGTCAGAATATAATTCACATTTTGTCCGTGGTTCTCGTAAAAGACAGTTAGAGGATCATCATCATTCTCCTACTCATATCTCAATTAATTGGGGTCGATACAATATGTATTCTTCTTTCATAGTACATATTGTAAAATATTGGCAATAGTTTTATGACCGGCCACCTACCAGACGTCAACCCTTCTTGGGAATGTAATTGTTGACCACTAATGGATACCTTCGTTTGCCGTAGATAATCGTAAAAGACGATTAAGATACGCAAGCAGATAACATCTCTAGAAAAAAAGGAAAACTCAAAATAAAATTCCATATCATCCCGTCTAATCAGCGTAGTATAGTAGATCACTTTTCCTCCTACTGTGGACTAGGAGCGAAGTCAGTAATGGAACAACTGTAATCTAATATAATCATAAAATGAGTCATCATTTTCCTGCTCTTATCCCAATTACTTGGGTCGAGGGAATATGTACAAGAGTACACATTACAAAAGTTATTAGCAATAGTTTTATGACCGGTCCTTTACCTGACGTCAACTCTCCTTGGGAATGTAATTGTTGACCAAACGGCATCAGATGGAGTTTGCCCAGATCTATATAAAGCTTTTAGTCGCCTTTTACTATATCCACAAGCAAAGTAAGGGTTGCTAGTATTCGTAGCCGCTACCACACAGCACCACAATCGTAAAATGAATATTTATTATAAAATTTGGCAGAATATCAAATATATAAAGGCAACCCCACAAATTACAAATTCAGGGAATCGTTATGAATATCAAAAATACCAGATCAGTACAGTAATAATATATGGTGCAACAAATCTAGTAAAAATGTGAGATGATTCTGATAGTAGATTTAGAAAGTGGTAGGACCACGCTGTTGACAGTTCTATGTCTGCAGACGCGGGCCGGTACGTCCGGGGTAATACCACACTCTCGCAGAAGATCGACATATGAGTAAAGGCAATGTGCTATTGCGCTTCGTTTTCGTTCGATGAGCGAGAGAGCCGCAAGCCCAAGGCAGCGGCCTAGTTATACCCTTGCTATTGCAAAGGTCCGCGGGCGTCAGTGACACTTACCATCAGGGGTGCTGCTTGCTCGTTTGCCACCACTAGCAATAATAATAATAATAATGATCGATTACCCAATATTAAACTATAAAAATAACATAATACTTGTCATTATTCAAAGGTAAGTTAAATTACCACGCTTCAACCTCGTAAGACAAAGTGTTCCGGAGGCTAATCACGATGATTGATTGCGTGTAATGGTGCGAAAGGGATTTCATCATTAATCAAGGTGGGTAACATGAAACGGGACTATTGGGTCATAGGGGCAATAGGTTTTTGGTAGATTTCATGTAACAAGATAACATTAGTAACTAGTACCATTTAAATTCTACAAGAAATATGTATTTACTTATTTGGAATGTTCAGTAAAAATTATATTCCATTTTAATAAATACATTTTTATATCGCAGAGAAATTTTTATTAGTAATAAGACCACACCGTTGATAGTTTTCTGTCTACAGTCGCGGGCCGGTTCGTCCGGAGTAGTACCACACTCGCAGAAAATCTACGTCCGAACAATGGCAATATGCTGTTGTGCTTCGTTCGGTGAGCGAGAGAGTGGCTTGGTAAGGCCTATGGCCACCATAAAAAAAAACACTTGAAAACGGACTCAAACAAGGGCCATGGACCGTCATTCCGTCGCCTCAGGCGGAACGGACGGCATGTGTCCAGACCATAGCCTGCCGAAAAAAGTTAGAATAATTTACATTTCACATTAATGATCACCTTGTATTGAAAATTATTCCACGATACCCGGCGTAGTAAGCCAAGTGTTTAACCTATACCTTATCTTAAACCCTTTAATTAAAAATCAAAGGGTTTTGCTAAACAATATTGTTTGGAATCAATATTATTATTTATATTTACGTACATACAGGGTAGGTAGAGAGAACAGAGTGCCAGAGAACTCTATCCTTGCATACTTCACTCGCTTCCTCAACATTCGCTCGCCGGTTTCGGAGAGTTTTGACTCCACCTTCCTTCAGTACGTGACCAATCTGATCTAGGTAGGTTAGTTTCGGTCTCCCCCCGGTACCTACATCCTTCCACTTTCGCATTGTATATCTTCTTAACCAGACGTTCGTTCAGTATTCTTTCCATATGTCCGAACCATCGGCTCATTCCCTTTCGCTTTATATTTATATTTATTATTTATATTTACCTAGCAACAATGTCTCTTATGTTATAATTGTTCTAACATTGAACATGAACACTATGAACAGTTAATTTTTATTCTTTTCCTAATCCTTATTCCATTATCGTTTTAACCCGTCGTCATTAAGAATATAATGATGTGCCAAACGTAATATTTAAAAATTGAGTAGTGGGCAATAAGATTCATCTGGTAAATACATAACAGAACTGTGTTCAACTAACCCGTTTATCAAAAATGGTGTTGTGGTATCATGGAGAGTCCTATGTCCAATAGTGGAATATGATAAAGTAATGCATACCTATTTATGTCTCACTCCCTCATGATCATTCATGAACGGTATAAAGTGTTAATTTGTATAAGTAGTTTATTTTTTCTTATGGTGGTAAACGCTCGTTTACCAAGCAGCATATCTTATGGTAAGTGTTACTGCCGCTCATGAAGTTTTGCAGTACCAACAGTACAGCTAAGCCGCTGCCTAACAAAGAAACTGCAAACCCACCTAGACGTCGATTTTCTGCGAGAGGTTGTACTACCCTAGATGAACCGGCTCATGGCTGCAAATAGAAAACTATCAACAATATGGCCTAACGACTTTTAATTTATTTTCGAATAAATATCACTTTATAAATATTCTTTTTTTTTTTACTAAAGACCTAAAGCTTAGGACATTGAAGAAACGGCCAATAATTCTGTAGTCATTATACGTTAGGTTATTAAAAAAAGATATAGCACTGAAACGTAGTTACGGACTGATAGATATAAAGATAACAAAAATTAACTTTCTGGTTACGTACGTTTTATTTTCATTTAATTTATGGTATTTATTTACATGACTATTATATCTCTAAATGTTGGCCTTATAAAAAGGCTCGATATTTCTCTACGTGATAAAATTCGGAATACGGAAATCCGTAGAAGAACGGGTGTAACTGGCATATCCCGAAGAATTAGCACGTTGAAGTGGCAATGGGCAAGCCACATAGCTCGACGAACCGACAACCGATAGAGAAGAAAGTTTCTCGAGTGGCAACCATGAATCGGACGATGCAGCGTGGGACGTTCCTCCACTAGTTGGACTGACGACATTACCAAGGTCATAGGAAACCGTTGGATGCAGGTGGCGCGGGAACATTTTGAATGTCATTCTCGTGGGGAGGCCTATGTCCAACAGTGGCCGTTTACGGACTGATGGATAGATGGATGGATTTACATGACATATATAAAATATTGATTTTTACAAAGTTTTCGCATTTTCACATAAAATGATACTTGACAGTAGTCCCCTTTGATGTGACATGTGCAACGTCAACGGTATAACAGACAGCTTTCAATCATCTATGAATATAATTTTAATTAAAAAGGAATTCATGATTGGACAACTCACTGTAGCTAATTTATCTTTTTTTTTAATTTTCTATCATATTTTGTTTGTTTTTGCAAAAGAGTACGCCATCTACCTGATAGCAAATGGTAACAACTCTGTTCATAGATTTCACAGCAATACCAGTATTTTTTTTATTGCTTATGGTGGCAAACGAGCAAGCAGCACACCTGATGGTAAGTGTGATGGCCGCCCATGGACCTTTGCTATAACGAACTACACGGAAAATTGAATTTCTACATACGATAATCTTTTTCTACATACATACATATCATCACGCCATGTCCTTTGCAGGGTAGGCAGAGAGAATAGAGTGCCAGAGAACTCTATCCTTGCATACTTCACTCGCTTCCTCAACATTCATAATTCTCTTCATACACGCTCGCCGGTTTCGGAGACTCTTGACTCCACCTTCCTTCAGTACATGACCGATCTGGTCTAGATAGGTTAGTCTCCCCCCGTACCAACATCCTTCCACTTTCGCATTGTATATCTTCTTAACCAGACGTTCGTTCGGCTTTCTTTCCACATGTCCGAACCATCGGAGCATTCCCTTTCGCATCTTTACACCAATACTCTCTTTCATACCTACTCGCTCTCTTACGTCGTCGTTACGAATGCGATCGATCAGCCTATCTCCACAGATTCTCCGTAGAGATCGCATTTCGACTGCATTAATTTTACTTTCAAACTCTTTTCTGCATACCCAACTCTCGCTTCCATACAGTAATGTTGGGACAAGCACTGCGTTATGTATTGCTACACGTGCCTTCTGGCTGAGGTAGTGGCTACCGAGAAGTTGCCCCAATGCTCCGTTCACTCTATTTCCCGCATTCACTCTTCACTCTATATCAGTGGTGTGCCTTCCATCTCGGCTAAATCCACATCCAAGATATACAAATTCATCCACTTGCTCTAGTACATCATTACCTATTGTTAATCTTACATATGTTCATCTTCTTATATATTGTTAATCTTACATATTGTTAATCTTACATATGTTCGGCTTCATCTCTTTCAAAAACCATTATTTTGGTTTTGCTTACATTCACGCGTGGGCCCCTTTTCTTATAATCTTCCATCATTGTGTCGACTAGGGTCTGCAGGTCAGTCGCTGACTGTACCAGCAGGACTGCATCATCTGCATATAGCAGAGCAGTGACCACTGAGTCGCCCATCTGGACTCCCACATTCATATTGTTCAACCTTTGGAGACATTTATCCAGATATATGATAAACAGCCTGGCTGACAGAACGCACCCCTGCTTAACGCCGATATTGATGTCAAACCAAGGCAAAATTCCATCATCCAGCCGCACACAGGCTCTACAGCCCATGTAACTGGACTGCACAGCCTACAGCAGTTTACCGTTAATACCATACTCCGGTAAAATGTCCCAAAGTTCTTTTCGTACAACCGTGTCAAATGCTCTCTCCAGATCCACAAAACTGCAGAAAACCCTCTGACCTAGAGCCAAATGCTTCTCCACGCAGAGAGAACACTTGATCCATGCATCCCCTTCCACTCCTGAACTTCACTCTTTTTCTCGCTTTACAAATATCTCTTTATTTGTCACCTCAATATTAATGTGGATTATATTTTATAAATGCCAATTGCTATAAATCGGCGTTTGAAAGGCAACGTAATCCAAAGATAATACAATTTTAAATGTCAATTGGAGCTTATCTCACTGTCAATATATGTTTTATTGTAATCCTATATTAGTTATAAATTTATATTACATTAGCAGTCCCAGCAGATGTTGCCCAGTCAAGCTTAATTTGCTATAAATAATAATGAAATAAAAAATGTACAATACGGCTTTTATTACGAATACTTTTTAAGTATAAAATTACTTCTGGTTATATCTGAAATAGTACAAATCAATACAAAATCTAATCAGAGCTAGATTGTATCAGTTAAAATTTAAATAATGAACGTAAATCTTCTTCCTTATATTTATTTCTGTTGTTCTGTTCTCTTTTTATTGTTTTTTTCTTTATTAGTTTCTTCATATTTCTTTCCTTCTTTTCTTTTCTCACATTTTTATGCTTTGTCATCCACTTCTAACTATGGTCCAAACTTCAAGTATCTATAATATTTTAACAGGAAAAGGTCCATGGGCGGCAGTGACACTTACCATCAGGTGTGCTGTCTGCTCGTTTGCCGCCATAAGCAATAAAAAAAAAAAAAAAAAAAAAGGAAGTTTGTATATAGTCAACTATAATATTTAACAAATACAAACATACAAGAAAGCGAGTTAATCAAAATATGCTAAAAAATAAATAAGTACCTATATATACACACACATATATATGAATATTTTTTCAAATATAAACATATTTGTTTCTCATAAAACTGTTTTTACGGTACCGACTACTTTTACGGCCTAAGTCGGATGAAACATGAATATGAAGATGGAATATAAACATGAAGTCTTTAACATCGTGGCCTGCGTTGCTATTTGTCATTGTTTGAAATATTTTCAGCAATAAAAAAGGCAAACTAAAAATAAATTCAAATAAAAATTTATTTACCATTCATTTATGTAGAACTTCGAAACTTCGGGGCAGAGATAAGGAATTTCGTTGAATTTTAAGATAAAAATAATTTTGACGACCGGAAATTTAGTCTGGTTGGATTCATGAATAACTTGAAAACTTTGCTGCAAACGGGCAATTTAATATATGTAAATTTTGTAAATGGCACGTTTGAGTATTGAAAAGATTTTTTACTGCAAAAATAGCGTAGTGGTCCAAGTTCCAATCTCTTCGTCTTTGATTCCTTCGTACAATGATTTCTTGTATGATCCCCAAATAATTTTACAAGACCGAATGTGACTTGTATTTACTATCGTTTTTAATATCTGATTGAAAGTTATGTTGCAGTTAAAATAATAGATAAAAATAGCATAAAAATGTCCTAATGAAATTGAAATAAGTTTTAAAACATACTCTTATCAACAGCCCCTTAATATTTTGATGCCAACATAATTATATATTCTTCGGATATTTTCATTCAACAGAACTGAAATATACACTTCTTAATTCAAATGTAATTTTAGGCATTTCTTCAATATTGAGTTATTTAGTTGATCGCTCTGGACTTTTCAAATACTGATATTTGATAACATTCACATATTTTTATTCAAAAGAGATAGCTAAATAAGTTTTAGGCATCTCTTTTGAATAAAAAATATGTGAATGTCATCAAATATCAGTATTTAAAAAGTCCAGAGCGATCAACTAAATAACTCAATATTAAAAAAATGCCCTTTTACAAATTTGCATTACATCAAGTGTTCCTCTTTAGATTTATTTATATAGATAGAGCATTGAATAATTTGAAGGTTTTGTTTTATAATTGATGCTTCAACATGGATTCTCCTTCCTCTTCCTCTCAGACCATATATGTCTCAGTGTTGGGCTTGGGCCTCCTCCACAACGGGAGGGATATTGACCTACTATACCACGCTGATCAGATTTGTTGGTTTAGGGCTTTATTTCGAGTTTTCCTTCTCTTGCACATATGCCATATGCATGTTAAATCCCTTAATCGTCTTATACGATACCCACGGGCAAGAGAAGGGGTGATGAATTGTATTCTTATTCCGTCACCACACGGAAAATGGACTATGTTTTTTATTTAATAGTTTAAAAGAATGGCTGATGATGGCACTCACTGGATGGTCTACTGCCCGCTCCGACTAGTTTAGGCAGGTTTTAAGTTGAACATAGCTTAGCCATAAAAAAAGAGATTGCCTATTTTACTTAAGTGGTTTTTAAAATTAATTTCTTATATACTACTTACTAACTTTTCTACAAATATAAGGAATATTATAAAATGGAGAAGAGGAAGGAAGACCCACCATTTTCCTACGGTTAAGCAATATACCGTACACCTCAAGAAAGGAAAGAATACGGGATGGGATCAAGGTGGAATAGAATATAAGGAAATCTTACTACTGTGAAGAGCACCACCTGCCAGAACTTCAACTTGCAATTTTCCCCAGAACTTCGAATAAAGATTCGACACGTGTTTCGCCTCTAAACGAGGCGTCCTGAGGACGGTTTAGCTTAAAAGGCGATTCAAATACATGCAAAGTTCTGGAGGATGGTGCTCATCACAAGAGTAAGATTTCCTTTTATCCCATTCCACCTTAATTCCATCCCGTATTCCGTATTCCTTCCTTTTTTTAGGTGTACGGTATATTGATTAACCGTGGGAAACTAGTGGGTCTTTCTTACTCTCCTACATTTTATAATAATAATGGATTGCCGCCATGTATCACCTATTTCAATCAATTATAATATAAGGAATAAAAAAAGTAATAAAAAAAATATGTTGGTTATTACATTGCGTGCTCACTTATAATAGGCATATAACTTGTATTCGTATATTCTAAAGAATGTACTGAAACTCAATTTATTTATTATGTATAAACTCTGAAAAGGCACTTACGTACTGTCAATTTTTCTTTCTGAATAAGGAGCTGATGGAACCCAATTTATTTTATATCGTTGAGATAATCCTACAATTTATACCTTAACTGCAAAGTCTAGATTGATAGATTAACTTATTGATTGGTATGTTTTGAGCAATTTGTTTTAAAAGTTCTTATATTGTCTGAATAAAATATCAATTCAGTCGAGGCGAACATAAAATTATTTTCTTGTTTTGAAACATTTATTATGACTATCATGACTCACCTCACCTCAGCTCAATGTCCCACTGTTGGGCTCGCTCTCTCCTTCATTATGGGATGGAAATTGAACTACTATACCACGCTGATCAAACGTGTTGATATAGAGTTTTGTTTCGAGTTTGCCTTCTCTGGCGTAGATGTTATATGCGTTTTATATCCCTTAGTCGTCTCTTCCGATCACCCACGGGTATGATAGGAAGTGGTGAATTGTATTCTTACTCCGGCACCACACGGAAATCATGAATTATAATAATTAAAATTTTAACAAAAAGACCAACTTCAACTAATAATAACCAATGGCCTAACCAGCACCAGATTTCAAATAAAAAAAGAATCATTAAAATCGGTTCACCCACTCGAAAATCCTGAGGTAAAGAACATAAAATTTAAAAAAAAATAGTGTCGAATTGACAGGCTCATCTTTTTTTTGAAGTCGGTTAAAATATTGCAAAAATAGTTAAAGTTTCTGTTTGTAAAAAAAATACAGGATTGTAAAGAAATTAGCCCCTCTGTTACACCCCATAGGCCATCTTTGTATTGTAGTGGACTTCACAAACATATAATGAACGCAGACAAATTATATAAAAAAAATATTAAACAGACATGTGGAAAGAATGCCGAACGAACGTCTGGTTAAGAAGATATACAATGCGAAAGTGGAAGGATGTAGGTACCGAGGGAGACCGAGACTAACCTACCTAGACCAGATCGGTCATGTACTGAAGGAAGGTGGAGTCAAGAGTCTCCGAAACTGGCGAGCGTGTATGAAGAGAATTATGAATGTTGAGGAAGCGAGTGAAGTATGCAGAGATAGAGTTCTCTGGCACTCTGTTCTCTCTGCCTACCCTGCAAGGGATATGGCGTGATGATATGTATGTATGATGTACAAATTATATCCCGATTCAGAACAACACTTTGTGGACCGCAAAAAGTATTGTCCTACGTAGAAATCAAACCCATGGCACTAGCATATAGGGTCTGTATCTTAACCATTACGCCTTCTGTGCAGTCAAGGTTTTTGGATTAGATAGAGTGCTGTTGTTGATTTTTTTTCTTGCGATGGTCTATGGTCTGGACGCGCGAGTCCGATTCATACGGGGGTGACAAAAGAGTAGCATCCGGCCCCATACTCTACAATATTATTTCACCATTGCCATTAGGTTGACTATCGTTACTGATACCGATGCGTAGGCAATAAAAAGTGGGATGGAAATATACTCCGGACAGTCAGCCACCCATAATAAAGTCAATAAGCCTCGATATTATCCAGGGTTTGAAAAGGATAAACCATCGAACAGCCAGCTGTAGATGTATGCACACGGGTTCATGGTGCTCATACTTGCTATTAAAATTTCTTTTGAAGACATTTTAGCCCGAAATTGCATCTGAATTTACGGCTTGATTGGCAGTCACATAATTATGTATACTGTAGGATAATAGCTCCTATGCGGTTTATATTTAATAAAATTTTATTTAATATGAATGAATAAGAATTTACAATTGTTATTTTTTTCCATGTGATGACGGAGTAAAAATACAATTCACCATCCCCTATCTTACCCGTGGGTGATCGTAAGAGACGACTAAGGAATATAAAATGCATATGACATCTATGCAAGAGATGGGAAACTTGAAACAAAACCCTATACAAACACGTCTGACCAGCGTGATATAGTAGGTTTATTTCCCTCGCATTAAGGTGGAGGCTTGAGTTCAATAGTGGGACATAAATGGGCTGTGATGATGATGATATTTTTTCTATATGACTTTTGCCTGCCTGTGTGTGTAAAGTAACTTTTGCCTGGAATAAAAAGTAGAGCTAGCGCTTAAAAATAATACACAAAACTAACTGTTAGTTAGTATTAGAACTTAAAAAATTATATCATAACTTCCAAATAGTCTATCACATACCCACTTAAAAACGTACTATTATTACAAATCATAGCATCAAGTTGAAAAGACTGTAAAAATTATTAAGGCAGAACAACAGTAGTTATATGTACATTTTATTGGAAATCTTTTAGTACTACGAAATTTATAACTATGTAGGTACAGAGACAGCTGTGTGGTAGCGGCTACGAATACTACCAACCCTTACTTTGCTTGTGAATGTCGTAAAAGACGACAAAGAGCCTTATAACGACCTGGGCCAACTACATCTGATGCCGTTTGGTCAACAATTACATTCCCAAGAAGGGTTGACTTCAGGCAGGCGGCCGGTCATAAAACTATTGCCAATAAATTTTACAATATGTACTATGAAAAAAGATTATGAAAGAATTGGGATAGGAGTAGGAGAATGAATGATGAGGTACAGAGTATAGTGAGTTAATTAGCTAACTGCCATGCAAAATGTCGTGTTCTCTGTGCTATCCACTATTGATTGTTTTAAGTCTCTATGTCATTGGTACCTATTAATGGTATATTTAAAACACGTTTCCGTGACACAAGAATTTTGTTCTCAGGGGTGGAGTTAAATAGTTAAGTTTAATAATAAAGAAAACCACTACACACATTGTCGACTGTAAACTTTAAAACAAGAAGGAAAGTTCAACAAAAGAAAAGATAGATCTTTTTATTATAAAACTCTAGCTAGATATGACCGCGGCTTTGCTTTCGTTAGAATTGGTTCTCAAATACGTATATCACAAAAGAATTATAGATTTTAAGGAAATAAAAAGTAGCCATGCAATATTTCCGACTATAATCTATCAGTGTACTAAATTTAATTTATATCCGTTGTTAAGCTATTTCGTCTTGATTGAGTTTTTTTTTTATTGCCGGTGACAAACGAGCCAGCAGCACACCTGATAGTAAGTGACACTGCCGCTCATGGACCTTTGCAATACCAGGGTATAGCTAGGCCGCTGCCTACCGTGAAGAAAGTGCTCTTCTTAAACCTCGTTTAAAAAAGGACATGTCATAGCGCTCGGGAAACACAGCAGCAGGTAGTTCATTCCAGATCTTACATGTACGTGGGAGAAATGGTCGTTGAAAACGTATAGTTGACGTCTGTGTCGTTTCCAGGTGAAATGGATGAACCCTGCTGCGGTGTCGAGTGGTACGGTGATAAAATGGTGACGGTGGTACCAAGTCAAATAGTTCCTCAGAGCACTCCTCGTGAAAGAGCCTGTAGAGTACACAGAGCGACCCAAAGTCTCTCCGGCTCTCCAATGACTCCAGTCCTTCCGTGATATTGGGATCACCGACGATTGGAACAGCACGTCTTTGCAGGGAATCAAGTGGGTCTAGCTGATATTTAGGCGCACCTGCCCAGAGATGTGAACAGTACTCCACATGAGGGCGGACTTGTGCTTTATATAGCACAAGACGTTATCTCGGTGTGAAGTACCACCTGGCTCTGTTCAGGACCGCCTAGCTCTACTTAGCACGTCTAAATGATTCGACGCCGAGGATCCCAATACTCTCGGCAATTTGGAGAGTTACTCCTTGGAACTGAGGCGCTATGACAAACGGGTCCTTTTTTGCAGTGAACGCGCAAACTTGTGTCTTAGTGGGATTGAACTGGACTAAGTTCCGTTCACCCCATTTCGAGGCCCGTCCCAGAGAGCGCTCGACTTCAGACACAAGTTGAGTCCTTCTTTCCTGTAATATATTACGGAGTATACTCCGAGGGATATTCTGATGCTCGGTATACCGCTCGTCACCCGTGCTGTCATCCGTATAGCAATGCATACTCTCTATAGGGAGCATGTCATTGATATGCAGGATAAACAACATCGGGGAGAGCACCGAGCCCTGTGGTACACCAGCGTTAATGGTCATGGTATCGGAGCAAGAGCCATCGACGACGACTCTTATACTTCGACCATCCAGAAAGCTGGTGATCCATTTACAGAGTCCCTCGGGGATTCCATAAGACGGTAGCTTCGATAGAAGGGCTCCGTGCCAGACCCTATCGAACGCCTTTGCGATATCTAGGCTGAATGCTAGCGTCTCACCCTTGCCCTCCAAAGCCTCTGCCCAACGGTGTGTAAGGTACACAAGAAGATCACCAGCCGATCGACCATGTCGAAAGCCGTATTGGCGATCACTGATCAACTGGTGATCCTCAGGGTACTGCAGAAGCTGGCGGTTTATGATTTTCTCCATTACTTTGGAGAGCAAGGATGTTATCGCAATCGGCCTGTAATTCGATGGGTCCGACCGTTCTCCCTTTTTAGGGATCGGGTGAACTTGAGCTACCTTCCACGAAGATGGAACCCTATTAGTATCGTAGGAAAGTCGGTATAGGCGCGTGAGGACGGGGGTTAACTCAGGGGCGCACGTCTTTAAGACCACTGCAGGGATGCCATCCGGTTCACTCGACTAATTTAAATAAAAAAACTGTTCTACTCAAAGATCTATCCCTTGTGCAAGCCAAGTAAAAATATGGATGGAACCCCCAAATGTGTCCTAACCACGAATGTAACAAAGTTCATTGCATGACAAAATGTTGTATCGTTAAAACTTACCGAACTGAAGACGCGAGTCAATGTTCAACTTTATTAAACACTTTAGTTGTATCGGTTAACAACAGTTTGTCCATAGCATCGGCTAATATTTGGAAATACAAATTGTAATTCAGATGAACGAATGAAATTTTACGTTCAAATGAGTGAGATTTATCCTTTCTGAATCATTGACTCGAGTCTGTAGTAGAGTAACTTTGGAGTGAAAAATTAGACTAGTGTTTTGCCTAACTTTTTTTACAAACTTTTTTTCTACCATCTCCAGTCGACGTCCCGACTAAATGCCGGTGCAACGCCCTCACGCGGTCAGCCTCTCAGCAGGTGACGGACTATTCCCCGGTCCAATCACCCACGGCCTTGACTAGGGTGGTATCAGGCGCAGGTCTTTGTCTACAACCTAAAAATTATTTATAAATTTGGAACAAGTGTTATTTAACTGAGTAACGGCTAATTACAAAATTAGCGACTACCGAACTTGCGATCAGGGCTATCATTACCAACTATGATATTTATGGAATTTACAAATGAACGTACTGACTCTCGGTGTATTTTGCGCCCATTATACATATTTTTAAAGTCTCTTACAATTATATAATTCAAGTATAAAGGAATATTTACATAATAGGCTTATCATATAAAAATAAATTTTGTTGGATATAATAATATCGACTTTTACGACTGGTGTCGGTCACTTTATGGTTGCTACGTGAGGGATCGACAGGCGTCGACGTAAACATTAGAATTGTCTTTATTATTTATGTTATGATACTCTAAGATTTATCTTGATCTCTTAAAATATACTATATAAAAATAAAATACTCGAATAGTCTTCTTTTCAACCGTAAAGTCTGAGTAAATAAATAAAATTATAATAAATATAGATGTGAATGAATTTTTCGTGTAGTGAAGGAATAAGAATAGAATTTACTACTATTTTACCCATGGGTATCGTAAAAGACGAGTACGAGATGTAATATGCATATAACATCTTAACAAGAGAAGGAAAATTCGATATAGAACCCTATCCAAGCGTTTCGGAGCAGTATGGTATAGTAGATCAATATTCTTCTATTGTGGAGAACGCTCAAACCTAGCAATGGGACGTATATTCGAGGATATGACAAATATAAATGGACATTTTCAGAATATGTTCTCTATTTTATAACTTTCATCAAAATTTATACCACTAGCCGTCTGTTATGCAAAAATATGTATAGTTCTTCCATAGTTAATTAGTATACCCAACCGGACGGGGACAACTTGCTACCAATCGTCAACCCAAATAAAGATAAAGAGGTACATATACGGCGGATTATAGGAATACACGCCGCCCCAGAAGGGCAGGTCAAGACCGCACCATAGCTTGTCCCCAAATGTAAAATAAGGTGTCTGCACACATGGCGTACTGTTTGAGATACCAATTTACCATGCCAATGTTCTGAAAAACATATTGTGCGATCCAAATATTGTTGTTTTGACTCTGGATGTAACCGTAATGACATGTTACGAATTCCCCGCAATAAAAGATCATTTCCTTATTTGCAGGGTGTTGTGGCCAGCGAAGACAAAGATCGGGTACCAGTGGCCCGCTCGCATGGCGAAGAGAGGAGTTTGCATGGCGGTTCTATGAAGTCACGCGCCGCCTCTTCCGTCACCCCGCACCGATTTGGCGGGGTGAGACGCATACATAGCAAAAAAAGAAGTGAAAACTATTAACTTAAGACTAATTGAAATAATAATAATTTTCTAATTTTTATATAAAAATAAAAAATATTATCGAACATCTAGGAATCGGTTTTACCACACTAGTAAGATAACCTTTAAACCACAATGATACTCATTTCATGACATAAAGGTTAAATATTACAAATACAATTAAAAATAGCATGTCGGTGACGCGAACCTATAAGTTTTCCCCCTCCAAAAACGCTCAACGCGCCTAAAGAAGTTTTCACATAGCTATAGATATACCATTAGCATTAGCATGTCGGTGACGCGAACCTATAAGTTTTTCCCCTCCAAAAACGCTCAACGCGCCTAAAGAAGTTTTCACTTCAAAAAAAAAAAGAAATGTTTTGTCAAAAAAAAAACAAAGAAAGAAAGAGATAGGTATAGATTTGTAAATTTTTATCATACCTATTAACAAATATTGAACTTAGTCTATTAAAAATATTAAAATTGTATACATTTTTGCCGTTCTATCTCGAAACGAACCGTATTAGCTATTCTATTGGTCCTAAGAAAGTAATATAGTAAAAAATTATCGCTGCCTGAATCACGCTTTTACATATTATCTTTCAAGCAGATAGCAAATTCTGGTATATAATATCGTACATTTCTAATATAGGATTGTAAAACTTTTCCGATGTATAAGCTTGTAACATGTGTTCCATGGTCAGTCCCATGTGTACCATCGTATCGTTTGCGAACAAGTAACATGAACATTTGAACTAGTACGAATAGGCAAGGGACTGTGTTTTAAGTTTTAATGCGTGTTGAGAACTTATGGTACTTCCGACATAAGTATTAAACATGTTTCGAAGTGAATAATTGTGTCGTTTAGTTTATAATGGGTTTCGAAACTTTAAGTATCTAGAAACTAAATTGGTTTAAGTTCGTCATTAGTAGTTTACTTAATAACTGTTTTCTATTGAAATAAACTATTTGAATATCTGTGTGGTGACGGAGTATGAATACTATACATCACTCCGTATCTTACCCGTGGGTGATCGTAAGAGACGACTATGGGATATAAAATGAATATAATATCTATGCAAGAATTCTCGAAATAAAACCCTATACAAACATGTCTGACCAGCGTGGTATAATAGTGTTGAAATTATCGTGAGTTTGACACACATTAAACAATTGTATTTTTCGGCAATACGCACGCGTTAGAGTCGATTATGTCAACACGGGTTTCGAGCATTTTGGGCACGCTCGCAGCTGTGCACTCGCCCTGATGATGAGTATCGGACTATTCGAAACCCGGGTCGACATAATCGACTCTAACGCGCGAGTATTGCCGAAAAATACAATTGTTTAATATGTGGTATAATAGGTCAACTTGTATCCCATTATGGAGGAGGCACGAATCTAACAGTGGAACATATATGAGTTGTGATAAAGATGATGAAACTATTTAAAATTACTTGTCTGTGTAGGTACGAGTGAAGAATACAATATACCAACACTTCTTAATTTCCCATTGGAGTCGTAAAAATCAACAAAAATCATCAGGAGAGTGAGCAGCAAGAAGTGTATCCAAGAAAAACAAACTACGATCACGAACTCGTCTACCAAGCGTGGGAACTTTAAAGTTTCCTCTCTTGTGTTGAGGCTTATGTTCATTGGTGGACATTGAACCACAGAAATATTAATTACCTTAATTATTCGTATTAATATTTTTGTGCATTGAACTATATGATTACTAATAAAAATGCCTTGATTACTTCTAAAAATTAATAAACGGCTGCAATAACCATAATCTTTTACATTACACTTTAAAAAAATAAAAGAAAGATCCTGGCTCGAAGAGCATCACACTGAAGCTAATATTTAAACTTTTACTTAAAAAAATATGTACTTTATAAAATATATAATTTTGAAATAGGAACAGTAATTTAGAAAATAAGACAAGCCTGATGAGTTTCTTGTCGGAATTCCACGGTTGGAACCGCGTTCTGATACGGTGGTAGATAATTTCATGTACAAAGTAAAATTGACAATATATCAATGACCTAATACAACTTATATACAATAAGTTTAAATTTTAGATAATAATAATAATTATAATAATCCCTGTATTCGCTGCCGCTGGGTCAACACGCTTTTTATATTTTAAATGTATTATTTTTTATATTATATATTTAGAAATGTATTAAGTAGTTATAAGTTTTAATAAAGATAATTATAATAATAATAATATGGGTTTGAAGGCAGACGACAGTTTAAAATTTCATAGATGTAAGATGAACCAATCCACCCACTCACTCCCATATTCAGATATTAGATACCATCATCACACAATAGTTTTACACTTACTGCTGGCATTCCACGAATGTTATGTACAGATGTGGAATGTCATCGGTAGGTATCCCATCCCAATATTTAGATTAAATTTCTCCAAAGGCCAAAAGGTGTTTTGGATCCATATCCCCATGTAAGCCTCCCAAAGGCCCGGGAATCTTCCCTACGGAAGATCCCGTGAATAAAAAGGAGATATAAATAATAATTATAAACAATATCATCATTGAATACTATTCACCACCCCATATCTTACTCGTGGGTGATCGTACGAGACGACTAAGAGATATAAAACGTATATAACATCTATGCGAGAGAAGGAAAACTCGAAACAAAACCCTATACCAACACGTCTGACCAGCGCGGTATAGTAGGTTAATTTCCCTCCCATTACGGAGGAGGCCCGAGCCCAACAGTGGGACATTTATGGGCTGTGGTGATGATGATGATGATGATATATAGCATTATCCATATATACACCGTGCGGTGACGACGTGTAAATATAAAAGTTTCGGGGCGCAAACAGATAACCATTATTCCAATAGAAGAAAAATGTGTAATCGAACATCTTGCTATTTGACTAAATCGTTTAGATGGTTAATAACCCTTCCCAATGTAAAAGAGACTCGAGCTCAGTAATGGCAGAATGTACTGGCACGTACTATGTGCGAAATTAACCTTACTATATCTGATAATATTATCCATGTGGTGACGGAGTAAGAATACAATTCACCACCTTTACTTTACCTATCTAACCCATGGGTGATCTTACGAGACGACTAAGGGATATAAAACGCATATAACATCTATGCACAAGAAGGAAAGCTCGAAACAAACCCCTATACTAACACGTCTGACCCACGTGGCATAGTAGGTTAATTAGCCTCCCATTACGGAGGAGGCCCCAGCACAACAAGGGGCATATATGGCCTGTGATGTGATGATGATATCTGATATTGATCTGCTATATTTTTTTTCATAAAAAGGTTTAAAGTCACTCAGCATGCTAAGGAGAGGGCTGTGCTTGGTATATCTACGTGATAAAATCCGGCATATGCAAAGCCGTAGAAGAACGCATGTAACTGTTATAGTCCAAAGAATTAGCCCGTTTGCTCGTGGCTACATTGCTCGTCGAGCCGATAACTGTTGGGGCTGGTTCACAAACGGCGACCGCAAATCGGACGTCACGGCGTAGGACGACCCTCCACTAGGTAGACTGACGACATTAAGAAACTCGCAGAAAGCTATTGGATGCCGGTGGCACAGGACTGTTCTAAGTGGCATAGTCGTAGGAAGATCTATGCACAATAGTAGATGTCTACGAACTGATGGATTGTTGTTATTGCTTTAGTCGTTTTTATGACACCAAAAATGAAGAAAAGAAGTAGTGCATTTTATTCATTCGCGGTCATCGCATGTCATGGAATTAAAATATTTGATATCTCTTGCAAAGTGAATTATAATGTTTACTCTTGCCTACATTAAAAATAATGTCTTTTAATTATTTTCGTCTTATAGTTTATATAAACTAAATACTTTATTTAATGGTATTGAATATAGCGACGTAAGTAACTGCGAATAAGAGGGCTGGCATCAAATAAAAAGAAGAAACATGTTATTGATGATTTCCGGGAGATTTCCTCGATCGTAGAAAATTTTATCAGTTAACTCAACAGAAAGCTCGTATTTTTTAAACTTTTTGGAAAAATACAACAAGTTTGCTCTTATTACGTAAAACTAAAAAAATGTGGCGAAATATTAGTGTTTTTACGCTTCTACTTACCTCTTTGGTGATGAAGGATCGATTTATAAATATTACAACTGGTTTTATGTAAAGACTAGCTTGGTTGTATGTTTATACTTATGGTTTAATAAATATTTAATACATATGGAAATGTAAATAAGCTCAGTAGGCGACAAGGTTAATGCTGTATAGAGAACTATTATGTGGCATTAAAGATTACTTAGGCAAAATGTTGGTCATGCATTTGTGTCTAATATACTTTCAAGGACTAAGTTGCTAGAATCGTGTAACTTTACTAGATTTTTTTTTTATTGGGACTAATCCCACCACACATTCCCTCCACTGTAACTCCTGTAAGCCAGGATCCACAATGGTCTTATATATATATATATATATTTATGTATATATATATATATATATATATATATATATATATATATATATATATATATATATATATATATATATATGTATATATATATATGTGTATATATATATGTATATATATATATATATATATATATATATTTATATATATATATATATATATATATATATATATATAAATATATATATATATAACCAAACTTATTTTTATAAAACATTATACATACATCATTTTCTACATATTTCTACATCTCTAATTGATTGTAAATTCTAATACCATATTTTTAGGGGTATAATGATTTTTATATCTTAATCTACTATTTTATAAACAAAAATATTTATATTAATGTAATCAATTAAGTCAGGTTGTATAATATTCTTATTATATAACTATTTAACAGATGGCACTACTAACAACAAAGTAATTACCGAATCTATATTTTGTCTCCCATTTCAACATAATAACAATTGTAACTAATAATCAATATTAGCAGAGTAAACAATGTATTTACTCACAATCTCTTCTATATTTTATTCTATTACTTTTACTATCTGCTACTGACTTCTTCTTCTTTTTTTGTTCTTATTACCATAAGCTCTACTACTTCCAAACTTAAAAAAGACAGAAGAAAAAAAAAATGGAAGCTATGTATGTATATTTTTGGGACTATAGTTTATTATATTATTTTAAATTGAGCAAAATATATGTTGCCTATATTAAGTTAGTATTACCTTTTATGTCACTTTAACTCTTTATTTTTCCTTAACTTTAGCTTTCCTCAATTCTATTTTCTAATTACTATTCCTTAATCTGTTACTTTTCTCTTCTTAACTTGTTATCTCTATTGTTATTTACTCTCTTGTAGTATAATTTGTATAACTTGTCTTCACCTAAATTTTTGCTTCTTGTAGTAACATTAAGTTAGTATTATTATTTATTATTTTTATCTAATTTTAAGTTTGTACATAATAATAATTTTATTTAGCACTGCTAATTTAAGGTCCCTGATAATGTCAGGGGAACCGTATGCCCAAACAGTTAGAGTTTGGAAAATAAAAAAAAATAAAAAAATGGTCTCCATATAAGACACCGAGGTTCAACCCTCGGGAAGTCCCGAGAAACGCTTTTAACTGTCTTGGAACCCGCAAAAAATTTAATCAGAAAAGAAAAACAGGAGGAGTTGAAAAAATTTCACTTCCCTCCTATGCAAAGCGGGAGACATGAAGCAAAATTTAGCTAATAAGCCAATGCATTCTTTCCACATGTCCGAACCATCGGAGCATTCCCTTTCGCATCTTTACACCAATACTCTCTTTCATACCTACTCGCTCTCTTACGTCGTCGTTACGAATGCGGTCGGTCAGCCTAACTCCACAGATTTTTCGCAGAGATCGCATTTCGACCGCATTAATTTTACTTTCATACTCTTTTCTGCATACCCAACTCTCGCTTCCATACAGTAATGTTGGGACAAGCACTGCGTTATGTATTACTACACGTGCCTTCTGGCTGAGGTGGTGGCTGCCGAGAAGTTGCCTCAACGCTCCGTTCACTCTATTTCCCGCATTCACTCTTCGCTCTATATCAGTAGTGTACCTTCCATCTCGACTAAATCCACATCCAAGATATACAAATTTATCCACTTGCTCTAGTACATCATTACCTATTGTTACTCTTACATCTGTTCTGGTTTCATCTCTTTCAAAGACCATTATTTTGGTTTTGCTCACATTCACGCGTAGACCCCTTTTACTAATAAAACGTTTCATAAAATTAATAAAAATAACTTTTATAATTTATCTTGTAGCATAATTCCGGTCAGTCATTGCACTTATATCTTTGCCAATTATTAAACCAAGTAAAATGTTTATGAAGTTCATATTTATCTTTTCTATTTTTAAATACAAACGTTTTTAATATTTCAGCGTAAACAAATCATGTTTATCTTTATTTTGTAAATTAGAGTATGCCTTAATTATACCTACATTGGCTGAATCTTAATCATCCTTTCTAAAGTGCCTGCTAAATTTTTTTATTACATTAAAATCGTGAACTGGTTTTAGTTATCTGATTATAGTTATCTACTTTATATATATATAGGATAAAGATTTTCTTTTTTTATAACTAAGAGCCTTATAACGACCTGGGCGAACTCCATCTGATAGCGTTTAATCAATAATTACATTCCCAAGGAGGGTTGACGTCTAGCAGGCGGCCGGTCATAAAACTATTGCCAATAACTTTTGCAATATGTACTATGAAAGAAGAGTACTTATTGGATCGACTCCAAGTAATTAGGATAACAGTAGGAGAATGATGATGATGATATAACTATTTTTATAAATCTAAATACAAGTTGAAAAAAGAAAACTCATTAACTTGTCGCAAACAAGTTTTCACTACTCATAGATATTACGACGTAATGGTATAACTTTATAACGAACTATGAACATAATTTTGTCGTAGAAAATATAATCTAAGTTTAGTACGCATTTGCATTTGAGATAACAAAAAATATGTCTCTTTGCGTTGTATATTAATCGCTGCTAAAACAAAATTATAATTTAAAGTACTCCCGAGAATAATGTCTGGTCCTAAATATGGATGTATTGTCGTCATTGTAGTACCTTATTTATGTCAATTGTACGATGCTTAGCATAATGGTCTCGTTATGTAAATCTTAGATTTTCATTGTTTAGAGCCCGCATAACTCAGTAGCATCAAAGTCAGACTATATATTTTTCTTTTTTCTTAGTGAAAAAAGTACAACTGATTCTTTATATAATGATAAAGTGGAAATGTAGCGTTCTTCTTCTCTTCTGTGCATGTTTACGATATTGTGGTTTGGTGTGGTGTGATGTGGAAATCTGTCTACAGTAGTTCAGTCACAAATTCTATCAAATACTAACAATTATGTGTTACTATTTTAATTTAAACCATTTAAAATACAAGTTTCATTTTAATTTGTTTCTTAGTTTATACTATATCAGCTCAGATCATACACGTCCCACTGTTGGGCTCAAGCCTCTTCCAAAAGGGAGGAAAATTCACTTAATATAAAACGCTGGTTATATGTGTTGGTATTGAATTTTGTTTTAAGATTTTCTTCTCTTGCATAGATGTTATATACGTTTTATATCCCTCAGTCGCTTGTTAAGATCATCCACGGGTAAGATAGGTGGTGGTGAGTTGTATTCTTACTCCATCACCATACGGATATTATACTATAAATATACAAAAATATACTATAAATATATTATAAATATACTATAAATAACGTTTACTATAAATTACGTTATACTATAAATAACTTTTATTTCTGAATTATTATGTGAAATTAAAACTTATTTTTGACGATTATAACGAAGAAGTGATAATTATACAGGATAAATATTATATGCAGAAAATAAATATTACTATTGCCAATTTCCAATATGGCCGGCAGCCCAACTGGGTAGGTTTGGGGATTATAATGGTAGGCAGCGGCCTAGCTATAGCAAAGGTCCCGTGATATAGCAAAGGTCCATGGGCAGCAGTGACACTTATCAACAGGCTGCTTGCTTGTTTGCCACCATAAGCAATATCAAAAAAAATATTAATCACAAAATTTCTTTACAAAATTATTTAGTTTTTATAACAAAGCGAGCTTATTTAGATCTTTCATGAGCTTTTATACGTACTTCAAAGATGCTAATTATCTGGGTAATATAACATTAGATCGTTGTCGCTTATTGGCATGCCAACAGCGAGCGATGAAAGCACGTTTAAAATTGTTAGTAAATATGTAAGCTGGCAAATGAACAAATGGGTTAGGATATGTTGATAAGCGCAAGCATTAGCGATTTTTCTCTAGATTCTTCTTCATATCTTTAGGTTTCACTGTACAAATCTTCTTCAAAAATTATTTTTCATAAATTTATGCTTACTATAGATAAAACTACAAGAATTGTTTTAGTATATAGATAAAACTACAAGAATTAGTAGATGATAATTGACGTATACAATTGATCTATTGGTCCTCATTCTCCTACTCTTATCCGAATTACTTGGGGTCGATACAATATATACTCTTCTTTCAGAGTAAATATTGTAAAATCTATTGGCAATAGTTTTATGACCGGCCGCCTGCCAGACGTCAACCCTCCTTGGGAATGTAATCGTTAACCAAACAGCTTCAGATGGAGCTGGCCCAGGTAGTTATAGGGCTCTTAGTCGTCTTTTACGACATCCACGAACAAAGTAAGAGTTGGTAGTATTCGTAGCTACTACCACACAACGTTGATATAACCTTAAATATACCTACTATATATAAAGATTTATTGGTTTAAAAGTATGTATAACATTAAAATGAAATCCATAACAAGAAAGAAATTTACATTTTATTTACTAATTTAATTCAATTACTAATTGTAACTATTTAATTAAATTCATCATCTCACCTCATATATGTCCCACAGTTGGGCTCGAGCCTCCTCCATAATAGGAGGGAAATAAAAAAGGGAAAAAGAAATAAAGGATTACGTGGAAATATTTATCAAAATTTCTTAAAATTACTACACAAAAAACTTGATTAACAGATAAATTGAGCGTAAATAAGGATACGTAAGTGTTTACATCTGTTTATCAACTCGACTAAATATAATATATACAGAAGAAAAGGGGAAAATATTTCATCGGTACATTACCTTTCTTTGTGACGAATTGCTATGCTTTGCAATTTAACAAATGTATGATATAAAGAACACGCCTATATGTTTAGTTACGAGCGAATGAATTTGTTGAATGCAACCATTCCTAATGTTTGTTTTTAATTTATATACCAATATTTCCCTTTTATGCTGTGTGGTAGCGGCTATGAATACAACCAACCTTAACTTACTCGCCGTAAAAGACGATTAAGAGTTTCATATCGATGTCAACCAACTCCAATTGATGCAGTTTGGTCAATAATTACATTTCCAATGAGAGTTGACATCAAGCAGGCGACTAGTCGTACAACTATTGCCAATAACTTTGCAATATGTACGAGTAGACATATCGCGTTAACCCCAACCTCAACCTCGTAGAAAGCAGGGTAATTATGATAGCAATATTATACTTAGGATTTAATTGTAGTAGTACTATGTTGTAATTAATCAGCTAATCATTGTAATCCATAACAATTAACCGCCCATAAATTTCCCATGGATGTTATGAACCAATAAGCTATTGTAAGTAGTTTACTGCAAGAGAAATAAATCTCTAAATTAAAACATATATCGTCTGATCACATTAGATTAATTTTCTTTCGAGTGGAGAAATAAATACTTTTTCTTTCTTTCTTTCCTTTATAGATGGCAGTGCCAAAGAGTAATATGTATATGAGCTGAAAAACAAGCGATATTCTGTTCTAAAGGTTACGATTTAAGAATATCATCATCACAGCCCATAAATGTCTCAATGTTGGGCTCGGGCCTCCTCCGTAATGGTAGGGAAGTTAACCAACTATACCGCGCTCGTCAGAGGTGTTTGTTTAGGGTTTTATTTCGAGTTTTCCTTCTCTCGCATAGATGTTATATGCGTTTTATATCCTTTAGTCGTCTTGTACGATCACCCACGGGTAAAATATGGGGTGGTGAATTGTATACTTACTCTGTCACCACACGAAAAAATATAATGTTTTATAATCACAATTTACTTCTATGTGGATAATTGAAGAGATGAATAAAGTAAGAAGTAAAACTCGAAATTATATTCTATAATAATTATTCTTGGTAATAATATCATAGAAGGTGAATTATAATAATTTACCTGCCATTAGCGCTCCTATCTAAAGTCAAAGCATTGATAATGAGGTCTGCAATAAACTATATTAACTTTATATTTAATTTTGAAAATATATCTTGTATCTTTAAGAGTTATGAAGGATATAAATTGACGGGCAGCCAAGATTTCCCTTAATTACTGTGCACAAGAAACTTTGAAGGATCAAAAACTTAGTCCGCCTCGTATGATACAACTTTTATAGAGTTAATAGGACGTATTAATATTTATATCAGACTTGATCCGTTTTAGTAATAAGATCATCGATTTAGTGAACTTAAAAGTGTGACTTAATCCTGTGTTTAATGTGTATTAATATTACGTAATATTATATTTCTCTGTGTTTCTTTTCCTTTTTTTTCTTTGGGTGGTTGAGGGAAGTGATGGCCGCTCTAGTAGTTAGCACGTGATCGGGTGCTGCTTTTGAAATCTGGTCAAGCAATAGCCATTTGTACTACCTATATTTGAGAATTATTTTATATTGTAGTTTGAAGGGTATTTTTTTTTTTGCAATGAACTATGGAGGTGGTCGCGCCCCGCCAAATCGGTCCGGAGCCATTCGAGCCCATAGACCACAGGGAGTCAGCTTTCAAAGCAGACCATGCCTATACTGAATTTATCGGCACAAAAGAGATGGTACTCTATTAAAGAATGAGACATAAGAATCACGACAATGACGTCTTCTTAAAAAAAATATGACAATTTAATCCATTATTTTACTCTATGATTTGACCATAAAATTTCTTACTCTGTGTATTTGATAAGACTGGTTGGAGATTTCTATTTTAATATCTATTACTTGTTTTTAAATGTTAGTTTGGTAAGATAATTGTGATTTTACAGTGTTTTCAATCATCAGTGACGAAATTGGCGCTTTTAGTGTTGTGTTACAATAACTTATGAGACTGTGTTAAACTCCATTGTGAAATTTTGACGCTTTTGTGTTATCTATTAAGGTTTTAAGAGATAGAGACTCATTATATCTGTGAGATACTGAGACTTTTCGTTATTTTCGACAAAGGCTGGAAAGTAAACTGTAAAGTGCGTAAAATTGTGGTATGACTTCAAATAAATATCGTACAGAGAATGTCGGACATCTTGTTTTATTTAACCATTGTAAATCCCTTTACAAAGTATTTTCGTTTGTTGCTTTTGCACAATATTTATACATTCGAATATAGGTATATACCTCAATTGTATTGTGCAAAAACAGCAATCGGAAATTCGATAGCTGAATATTGTTTTGAAATGAGCAGGATATTTAAAATATAATTACATTTTTAAATATCCCGCTCTACGAATGTTTTCAATAGATTAAACTGGAGCGCTAGTGTGCACAGTGTAAGCAATTCTAAAGTATGAAGTTGTCGTTCTTCTCTCTGAGTATATTGTTCTGTGCCATAGACCCACCGTGCAAACACCTCTCTTCTCTGTGCGAGCGGGCCACCGGTACCCGATCTTTGTGTTCGGTGGCCAGTTTGAAGGATACCTGGAACTACTATTGCTAGTTGTACACTGAAACTAATACTTACTAAAAACCTGTTTACAATTTAATATAAAAGAAGATAGTGAAAAAAAAAATAGACAAATCCGCTCCAAAATAGTGGATTAATTCTGACAAAAAATATTTTCTAAATCACAGAAGTTTTTCAAGGGAATTAATAAATATAAAGTGTACTTTTCTTTTTATTTACCACATCCTGCACTTAGCAAATAATCCTTACAACGCGGGGGACTTTACAAACATAATTAAACGGACAGAAAGTACACCCACACACATAAATGTTGACTGAAAATTATGTTATATAAGAAAAGGTATTAACACCACGTCACTTTTGTATAGAACTGCGAAAAAATATTTGTCCAATATTTATCACGAAATTGCAACTTTGTCCTTAGTTTTTTTTTTTCTGAAAATCAATTACTACACTAATAATATTTTAATAGACAATTGGTACCTCTAATAGCTGTGTGGTAGCGACTACGAATACTACCAACCCTTACTTTTATCGTGGATGTCGTAAAAGACGACTAAGAGCCTTATCACGAACCAGGCCAACTACATCTGATGCCGTTCGATCAACAATTACATTCCCAAGGAGGATTGACGTCTGGCAGGCGGCCGATCATAAAACTATTGCCAATAACTTTTACAATATGTACTATGAAAGAATAGTATATATTGTATCGACCCCAAGCAATTGGGATAAGAGTAGGAGAATGATGAGACAATTGGTACCTCTATAGTCTATTGAAGGTATCTATCTCAAAATTCACAAACAACTAAATATCAATAATAAATTCGCTGCGCTTATGACTATGTTCATATATTAATAAGGTTAATACTTAAAGAAAAATCAAGGTGAAGCAGTCAATGTCATTGAAATTCTCGCCAATTTTATTCCTGACTTATAAATAAACTGTTAATTAACGTTGGTGTCATGTGTGGAGACTGACTAAGAATAGAATATGTCAGTACCCTTTCTTTTCCGGCTTGTCTCATAGGAGACTAGTAAACGAGGTACGCTGATGACATCATTTCACCTCATAATAGAAGGAAAACTTAAAATAAAAATCAATTCAAATGTAGTTGAGATAGAGTTTATGCTACATTATTCGTGGGTGTTGTAAAAGACGACTAAGAGCTCTACATCGAACTGAACCAACTCTACCTTATACTGAATGATCAACAAATATTTCTAATGAAGGTTGACGCCAGGTAGGCGGCTAGTTTTGGTCCTCTCTTCGTAGCAGTTTCTTCTAACCTAGCCAGTGGGCCGCTTGGCAGAGCGACTTGAGGGCCACGTTATTGAGTTTTTTAGCTGCTGTTATAACCGAGGTGGTTTGTCCAGCATAGTACCACAACGAAATCCACAAGTGTGAGTAGTAGCAATTTGCGACGTGCTTCGTTTGGTAAATGGGATATTCATGGCGAGTCTCTCAGAAGGAGGCGTTGGAGCAGGTTGTTGAGGAAAACATGTGCACTGAGTTGAGCCATTACCAGCGCATACATAAGCTAATATATGTAAATAAGAGGTTGTGGGTGATCGGACCAGGAATTATTCCAAGTCCTTACAGCTCGAACGCGAGGCGCTTGCGTCCGCTGACTCAATCCGCGGCCGGCGACCGGGGAGGAGGAGGCGCCGTTATGCGCACCTCCTTACACCACCTTTAGGGTGGACAGGACGTGGCCAGAAGGCCAAGCGTTGGGGTGCCGGGAATCGAATGTCAGTAGACGATCTCTCCGGTGCCCCGTAAAAGTGCGGAAGGGGCCGCTGTGGTTTTAGTGGGTATTCAGGTCAGGCAGCTGACCGGCGAGTCCCACACTCCCCCCCGTCTATCACCAGCGGGGGATAGCGCGTAAATGCGTTTCCTCAGAGAAAAAAAAAAGTCCTTACAGCTCCATTAATTTGTAGCGAGGGGTAATACGACAGATTGTGAGACCGTATATTGTCTTTCCGTCACGCTGGGAGGTTATGGATTGGATGTGAAGAATAAATACCAAATAAACCATAACTTATTGTTTGCAAAAATAATAATCCTTCACGGGTATCAAGTCCATTACGTCCTAGTATAGTTGCTGCTAAGATAACTACGTCACATGTACAATTATATATTTGAAATAAAACATTTATTACGGATTCTATCGCCTTTGTATTTGATTTTTAATTGCCCATCCTTTTGAACACTTTATAGCGTTCATAATCACAGTCAAAATTTAATAACTGGTAGGTACTGTAGTGGGTAGATATAAATCTCTGTGATAACGATGACTTGTTGGATGTGTGACACATTAGTCTCCCTGTAACCGATAGAATTCGCAAACATCAGAAATTAATGCGACTGTATTGATTTCTAATGTTTTTTTGATGTTAATTTATGATATATAATTCTACAAAAGGAGTGGTGGAAATAAAACGTAAACAATTTCAATCTAATTTTTATTTCGTCGCTTTTAGGACCCCTACATAAGAAAAATACAACAATGCCAAAAGATACGAACTGCATTCATTTAACTACCACTATTAGTTTCTCACATATTAAAATGTACATTTACACAATCATATCATATTATAACGTCAATTCTAAATACAATGGCTTAACATTGAATGTAAAATAATGTTGATATTGAAGAAAAATATATTGATTTAAATGTTATATACATATCTCTTTATAGCAAATCTGTGTGGCTTTAATGATTTAAATCAACTAAAAACTCTATCCAGACTGAATACAATGAGTCATTAATTTTTTTGCTAACTAATGTATTAAATAGGGCACAATTAAATAACTAGAGTATAAGAGCAAGACAACTACAAATAAAACTATTTATATGCGAAGTATTTTGAACAACAACATGTGATGATAATAATAAAAATGATGATGTGACAAGTCTTCTTTATAATATAAAGGGACTCGTCCGCATTAGTGGGTGGTATATATGTGGACTGTGAAGTGGAATGAGAAAGACATTAATGCTACTTAGTTTCAACAAATGGCGATTCTAAAATTGTTCAGTTTACGGCAGCAATCAATTAGTACAAGTTGATTAAGAGGACACGGTCTTAACTAATCCACGTCCCTATATAAAATAACTAAAGATTTTGGCTTCAAATTTCTATTTATTTAGTAAGCCCTGCCACCAAAATATCATTAACTTTCTACTAGTTTGACACCTTAAACTTGAAAATAGTGTATTTTACAATTTATAAATGTATTTCATGCCATATTATAATGAAAATTAAGATGTTAAAGACAGATTTTTATTTAAACAATCTGTGTGAGTGCAAACATTAATTGCAGTACTTTTTTTTACTTTTTAGGCCTCGATACAGTTCTTAAAAGAAAATGCAATTTTATACCAAGACCAAGCTCAGCAAAGGTTGATACAGAGCATCGATATAGTCACAAAATCGCCAATAAAAAAACTATTGAGTACATTATGACGTCCTAATTATTGGTATAAAATAAATTTGAAATATATGATATCATATTAGATAGTACGTTATCTATACATGAAATTTTGTCAAAGTTAACCCGTATTATTTCAGGCATCGAAAAATCTCTCCTCTATTAAATAATATGAATTAAATCTATTTCTATTTAGGTACCGGGGGAGACCGAGACTAACCTACCTAGACCAGAGTGGTCACCTACTGAAGGAAGGTGGAGTCAAGAGTCTCCGCAACCGGCGAGCGTGTATGAACAGAATTACGAATGTTGAGGAAGCGAGTGAAGTATGCAAGGAGAGAGTTCTCTGGCACTCTGTTATTCTCTGCCTACTCTGCAAGGGATATGGCGTGATGATATGTATGTAAATCTATTTCAAAAATTAGTAGTCCGCAGTAATCCAATTGATGTTAAATAATGATCAGTCGAAATGTTCTTTGAAGTATGTGGTTGGTGTGCCCAGAGATTGTGTTCTAATAATAATCAATGTAGCAAAATAGTATGTAAGCCTCCAAAATATGAATATATGGTCAAATTCTGGCATATTGTTATTCTTTTAGAATCTAACTCCGTGTTACATCTAGATTCCATTGAATTGTTAAGACTTAACTGATTTTAATACAACTAGAAATAATAAAGAATAGGCAATAATCAGGGATAGTACATGGTCATATGGTTCCATACTCCAACGCTTATTTAATTGAATTATGCGATACACGGAAAATTCATTTTCTTTTTAAATAAAAAAAGAAGGAAAGACACGGCTTTTTCAAGATTAATATACAGCACACTTCAAGAAATTAATATCAGATACTATGAAGATGGAATAGGATATAAGGAAACTTCTTACTCTTATGTAGTGAGCAGCCTCCACAAAATTCAACTTATACTTTGCCAGTGAACTTGTAGAATATTAATTCCACACACATTTCGTCTCTGAACGAAGCATCTTAAGGACGATTTGATTCCAAATGCTCAGCACATTTCAATCATAAGCAATAAAAAGTTGACTGTACCCCATTAGAATTAATCCTATCTTGAATTCTTTTCCTATTTGGGTATGCAGTATATTGATAAACTGTGAGGAAGTGATGGATCTGGCTTCTTTTCTTACATTTCACTACACTAATGACCTTTAAATTCATGTTTACTTTTCATTTACACAAGCCATACTAAAATAATATTCGCATTATTTGGTTGATGTTTTATTAAGTGAATAGTAATTAAACACTGAGATAGGTAGAGAGAGAAAGGGGTATAATAGACACATTGTATTACTAGTCCATTATTACATCACTAGGCGACAATCGATTTAATTTGAAATAGTTGAGTCATTTGTCGTTTTCTATATCTTGTTAGCCTCACAGATTATAAATAATGTTCCTATTTGAACATTTATAATCAGAGTTTGGTTTAAATATTGTAATGGAACAAAATACATTCGATGTTCAAAAAATATTTACATCAATTTGGATAATCAATCGAATAAATACAGTATAAATAATATTAAATAGATAAGGAACACAAAACTATTAACAAACGAAACATTTTTTTTTGTACTTTAAGAGCTCTATTTATTTACAAACAAGTATTTACATAATATAGAAAAAGAAGTAACTTTGGAATAATTTGGTAGGACATTACGTCATTATAACTGACCTTATATTTATCTTGACATCTATGGCTAGTATGTTCTTTTTGTTTTCTCTTTTCGTCTTTATCGTTCAGTATACGTTTCATTAAAAAACACGAGTGTTATGTACAATGGAAGACAAATTACTACTACCATTCTGGTTAAATGGATTGGGATAATGTTTATTTTACGTTATTCTGCTGTATTGATAATTTGCACGACTAAATATTGACGTATTAGGAATTCGGCGATGTAAATGTGAAGAAAATATTTGAACCAAATATAATTATTTATATACTGTATATTATATATTAAACGAATTTATTATCTATTATTATGATATATATGACATATTTTCTTCTAGTTTTTGCCAGTCTTATAACGAAAAATAGGTACTAAAAATCAACGTTTTCATTTAAATAATAATTTAATTTTGTCGTGAATACAGAACTGATAACAGTTCGTTCATAAGAAAGAAAGCATACCAAAGAGTATAAATATGTCGCTATTAGGCAACAGTTATATACGAGTACAGAATAAATTGTCTACTAATAGTGCAAAGTATTTATACATATCTTCTAGTTATTTATAAAACCCGATTACGAAATGAAAAATGATGTCACAAGCGGGATTCGAACCCGCGCCTATTGGGATTCCGGCCCAATCGTGCTGCCACTACACCACCGTGACTAATTGTAGGACATGCAAATTTCACTTCGTATCATATTTACGTCTTAAGGTGACGGTATGCCATCTACCCGACAATGTTTACACATTGTTATAGGCTTAATACTTAAAACTTTACAGTTAGAATTGTATTAAACGATGACACAACCTTGTTATTTAAATTCTGAAATTTAGCATTTAATATGCTTAATTATTTATAAAACCCGATTACGAAATGAAAAATGATGTCACAAGCGGGATTCGAACCCGCGCCTATTGGGATTCCGGCCCAATCGTGCTGCCACTACACCACCGTGACTAATTGTAGGACATGCAAATTTCACTTCGTATCATATTTACGTCTTAAGGTGACGGTATGCCATCTACCCGACAATGTTTACACATTGTTATAGGCTTAATACTTAAAACTTTACAGTTAGAATTGTATTAAACGATGACACAACCTTGTTATTTAAATTCTGAAATTTAGCATTTAATATGCTTAATTATTTATAAAACCCGATTACGAAATGAAAAATGATGTCACAAGCGGGATTCGAACCCGCGCCTATTGGGATTCCGGCCCAATCGTGCTGCCACTACACCACCGTGACTAATTGTAGGACATGCAAATTTCACTTCGTATCATATTTACGTCTTAAGGTGACGGTATGCCATCTACCCGACAATGTTTACACATTGTTATAGGCTTAATACTTAAAACTTTACAGTTAGAATTGTATTAAACGATGACACAACCTTGTTATTTAAATTCTGAAATTTAGCATTTAATATGCTTAATTATTTATAAAACCCGATTACGAAATGAAAAATGATGTCACAAGCGGGATTCGAACCCGCGCCTATTGGGATTCCGGCCCAATCGTGCTGCCACTACACCACCGTGACTAATTGTAGGACATGCAAATTTCACTTCGTATCATATTTACGTCTTAAGGTGACGGTATGCCATCTACCCGACAATGTTTACACATTGTTATAGGCTTAATACTTAAAACTTTACAGTTAGAATTGTATTAAACGATGATGAAAATGATGTCATCATTTTTCATTTCGTAATCGGGTTTTATAAATAATTAAGCATATTAAATGCTAAATTTCAGAATTTAAATAACAAGGTTGTGTCATCGTTTAATACAATTCTAACTGTAAAGTTTTAAGTATTAAGCCTATAACAATGTGTAAACATTGTCGGGTAGATGGCATACCGTCACCTTAAGACGTAAATATGATACGAAGTGAAATTTGCATGTCCTACAATTAGTCACGGTGGTGTAGTGGCAGCACGATTGGGCCGGAATCCCAATAGGCGCGGGTTCGAATCCCGCTTGTGACATCATTTTTCATTTCGTAATCGGGTTTTATAAATAATTAAGCATATTAAATGCTAAATTTCAGAATTTAAATAACAAGGTTGTGTCATCGTTTAATACAATTCTAACTGTAAAGTTTTAAGTATTAAGCCTATAACAATGTTTACACATTGTCGGGTAGATGGCATACCGTCACCTTAAGACGTAAATATGATACGAAGTGAAATTTGCATGTCCTACAATTAGTCACGGTGGTGTAGTGGCAGCACGATTGGGCCGGAATCCCAATAGGCGCGGGTTCGAATCCCGCTTGTGACATCATTTTTCATTTCGTAATCGGGTTTTATAAATAATTAAGCATATTAAATGCTAAATTTCAGAATTTAAATATCTTCTAGTTCTTTTTAATATTTTTATTGGTATGTATTTCATTAAAAAAAAAATACTATTTTTATGGAGCATACAATTCACACTATTGATTTAAATCATATTAATGAAACTTTGATTATAATATTAGTATGACTAAGTATCGAAATAATCAAACCTTTCCGATAGGTGTCGTACAATTCAAGGATATGAAAAGATAATATAACAAGAAAAGGAAGACTTGAAAAAATTCAATATCATATCATAATATCTCATATATTTTATTTATTTAACCACATATACAGCGTAGCGTAGTGAGCCAATTTCCCTTTCATTGAATATGATTCCTGCAGTCGACGTGTAAACAATACGAAGAATAATACAAGTACCATATAATATTATTTGATTAGTTCAATTATTAATCTAATAATAACTTTAGATATTATTTCTAGCAAATCTTTATTTGAATTATAGAATCTATAAATAATTACGGTATAGAATTTTATGTTTATTTTTGCTTATATACAGGGTGGGAATGGACCGCTCCCGAAAACAAAGACACGTGACCCTACTAGTTGTACTTGTAATGATAAGCTAGAAAAAAATCGATTCGGATGAAAATAAATTGTTTTTCTCACAACGAATTTTAAGTTTTTTTCACATTCCATCGTATTAGGACGGTGCCATGTAGCGATAATTCCATATAAAATACGTAACTTTACTCAGATGAGAAAAGACGCAATCTATTCAAAACTCACGATCATATGTTTAAGATTTCAACGACATCGCGTGGTGATATAAATTTTTTTTTTTAATCCGAATCGATTTTTTTCTAGCCTATCATTACAGGTAGGACTAGTATGGTTACCTGTCTTTGTTTTCGTGAGCGATCCCCTTCCACCCTGTATATATAATTAAAAACTTTCTAATTAAAATGACCAAAAATTTTCCGTGTGGTGATGGAGTAAGAATACATTTCACCATCAGCTATCTTACCCTTTGTTGATCTGATCGCAAGAGACAATTAAGGGATATAAAACTCATATAACATCTACGCAAAGAGAAGTAAATCTCGAAACAAAACTCTATACCAACACATCTGATCAGCGTGTTATAGAAGGTCAATTTGATAACATCCCACCCATTATGGAGGAGGTTAGAGATGATGAGAAAATAATTAAGTCACAAAAGACAATTTCAAAAGAGTTTTGTTTGAATACATAATCGAGAACAAGAACACTGAAACATAACTAGCCATAGATGTCTTAACACAAAAAAAATTAAACACAAAATTTCTAGTCTTGAATATTCTTTGAGAAAATTGATATTTAATATTCACTATAATATTTTTTTAGTTATATTTTATATTATTATTATATTGACGCACATGTATTAAATAAATGTAGTTTTAAACTTATAGTAGAGCTTAAATAATGCTAGCTTAATTTATATTAAAATTCTTTTAGCCTTAATATCTTGACACCTTTTAATAACAAACTTATAACAATAGATACAGCAAGACATATGTTTCCTATGAAAACTATTCATTGATGGCAGAATATGGCATTAGCTTTGACTGTCCAGAATAACGAATGTTTGATCTACAAATAGTTTTGAGAAAGATATATATATATATATATATATATATATATATATATATACGTAGTGAAGTATTCGTCTTTGAAAGAAACTACAGCAAAACACCTTTTTAGTACATGTAATTTATTAATTAAAAACATCAAATTGAACTGTCAAAATTACATTTCAAAGCGTAGTTTCCCCACACGGTATTTGCGTTATATTTACCCAACATTAATATATACTTAAACTTACTATTAACAATATATACAACACTGGCTTTTTGTTCTAATTAAGTAATTCTAGTTTTGATATAATAGAATAATAAAATTTACATATAATTACGTATAAACATATTTATTTAATATATAAACATACAATATTGCAATAATTAATGAGTTATAATTAATTTAAATGTCACTGAATTTAACTGGCCATGCTGTAATTCTTTTTATTTTTTATATTCTTTATTTAAATTAATATTATTAACAGCATGGCAGTATAGATCAGCAGTCACAGATTAAAAACCAGACACATACTTTTAACTCTCAAAAATCAGTTAGCTTAATCACCACGTAATTTACTAAAGCTGTGTAAAGATTTGCAAATTTAATGTCAGTATTTTTTTGAGCTTAAGAAATAAAACCGTTATTTTAGTTTTACAACGGTTTTATTTCTTAAGCTCATTCTGATTTTTTTTACGAACTCAATCTATTGAAATTTAATAAAGCAGTCTGATTTTCTAAAACTTTCTCATTTACACTCACTTTGGGAGTGATATATATAGCTATAAATACATTAGATTAGAAACATAGACAAAATTAACATATTTCTTATATTATATGTGATTATAATGTAACGACGGCAGCAAAATTTTAAAATGTAATATATACTTTTATTTAAATTTTTGTTTATATTTTTATGTTTAATTAACAATTGATATTATAATGATTATACATCCGAGGACGATATTTAATTTGAATATACGCTATTAATCATTAATTACAGAAACTATATTACAAGTACTGTGATAGAACCGTAGACATTGTATGTATAATTATAAATTTCACTTCAAATGCAAGTTAAGAAAATAAAAGAAAAGCTGCATATTATATCTACTATCACATGGATTAATACTTTTGACTGTTTATGTCATATATGTATATATACATCATCTAATAAAGTAATTATTTAGTAAACATTCTAATCACTAAATTATATGAAATTCACAACATCTATCTATATATTTAGCCCGTTCTAATAGTGAGGTTATATCTCTTTGGTCATCCAAAATCATTAAATCAGAATTCCTATATCGTTTTAAAAGTGACTTAACTTATATGGCTTCTATATTAACCAATATTATTATACTACTACATTCTTACATATTATAATCCATTTACCCTTGCAAAACAATGACACGCCTAATAATGAATATAATTTTATTATGTTGATTATTTTTACATTTTAAATTGCTTTAACATATATAAGTACCTGTATATAATAAGATATATGACAAATTCAATTTAATTTGTGGATATATCCTCCACTAAATTTGCTGCTTATAAATATTAAATATATACTTATTAACATTATTTATTTTACATGTTCAAACGAAACATCGAGAACAATTACGTAAGTAACGACTAGTTGCATAGAAACAGCCTTTATAATACATAGGTTTATTTAAACCAATGAAATCGATAAAATTAACAATGTTAGACCTGAGTTTAATGTATAAAGTCCTAATTTAAATCACAGTATCTAGGTCTCTAGTATCGACCTCCGGCATTGTAGATCATAGAAAGCTTTCGGATGCTCTCGTTTCTTCCCTATCGACGGCAGAAACAATTTCAACACCCTCATCATAGTTGTGAAGTTTAGTTGTATTATTTCCACAATAATGTTGATCAGGATCGCCGTATTGGCTGTGATAGAACTCTTCTCTCATCATATGATTTAAATTGGAACATCGAAAGAAAAGTATTTCTTGAAAGGGCTTTCTAAAGTCTCTGTTGAGTGTAGCATATATAATGGGGTTGAGTAAACTGTTTAAATAGCCTAACCAAAGAAATATTGCACTAACTGCATCCGGTATAGCATCTTCTTCAAGGAACGGTCGAATCAAAGCTAATACAAAAAATGGTAACCAGCAGATTACAAATGTTGACATTATAATACCAAGAGTTGTAGACGCTTTACGTTCTTTGGCTAATTGAAATCTTAGTTTCTTATTATGCGTAGCCGATGGGTGTAATAAATCTTTGGCGATATGGCTTTTTTGAGCAAAATTTGAAAGCGAAGATCGAATTCTATTCGTCGATGCTTTTTGGCTGCTTTCTGAAGATTGTCTTCGTCTTTCTTTAATTGTTACTTTTCCAGGTACCAACTGTGTGGGTGACTTGTTTATAGTGTGAATAGGTTTAGTAGGGGTTTTTGGTGGTTGCAACATTGGGCACTGCGACTCATTGGATTTTCTTTGGCCACTAAAGCACCGTCCAATTGTACTTTCTGCTTTGTCAACGCTACACTGTAACAAAATTAAAAATAATTAAAACAAACATTTACAAACCTAATAAATTTTGCCTTAAAATTGTTTTATAGTTCAGTTCATCTAGGAACAATCGCTAGGAAAATAATTAACATGCATCATTTTGATTAAGTAGCTTATAAAGTCAGTAACTAATTTGATATTAACGTAAATGTTCATGAGAACAGGAATTTATTGGCTCTTAGAAAATACGGAATTCTTATTTCGTCATTTAGCGGTCGGCAAAAATTATATTTTTTAATATTGTTACTTTATATAAGTAATTTTGTTAAAATTACATATTTCTTTCACAAAGAAAAATCTAAAATAATTGAATCATTTATTATTTAATTAATATTGATTTTTTTAAACCAACTTTTGAGGGATCGCTAATTTCTATTACAACTTATTACTTATATGAATTATACCGTGTGGTGATGGCGTAAGGACGCAATTCACCACCCCTTGTCTTCAACATAGGTGTCGTAAAAAATGACTAAGGGTTACAATACGCATACAACATCTATGCAAGAGAAAGAATACTCGAAATAAAACTTTATACCAACACAATACGACGTATATGAGCTGAAATGATGATAATGAGATGAATCATATTCTTAATTTTTGGCGATGACTGCCGTCATCACACCGAAAAACTATTGATATTTTATGATAATTATAAAAAAAAATAAAACTATTAATATTTTGTGATAATTAAAAATGTATATAAATTAGCGATGTTAACATTTACGTATGGTGACGGAATAAGAATTCAGTTCACCACTTCATTTCTTACCCGTGAGAGTCGTAAATTTGAATTGAGAGATATCATAAGCAGATTACAACTATTCAACTGAAGAAAAACTCGAAATAAAACCCTATCCTAACTTGTCTGACCAGCGTAGGTCAATTTCTCTCCCTTGTGGAGGAGGCTCAAGCCTAGCCATGGGACGTATGCTTTAGCTGAGATGATGATTATGATGATTAAACATTTACCGTAGTATTTGTGCTTGCTGTTGATCCTCTGGGGGGTGGCTGCGTTGATTGATTGCCTAAGAGCTTAGCTTCAGTCGCTCCACCATTCTTTACATTTATCTCCAGGTAGCAATGTGTCTCCAAATGTGATTGTGCTCTTTTCTCGTCTTTCACAATTTTCCTAGCAGCTCTAAATATCTTATAATAAACCACAACCATCACAGTTAATGGTATATAAAACGAACCCATCGTCGCATATATTTGGTATACCTGGTTCTGTGACACAGAACAAGATGTTTCAGTCTTTTCATTACCTAGTATTAGAACCGGCGGAAGCGATATGCAGGCCGCACCTACCCATACCATAAACACACAAAAGAGCATTCTCCGTGGTGTTCTTTTAACACCATATTCAAGAGGTTTTGTTATGGCATAATATCGATCAACGGAGATCATACAAAGATTAAGGATGCTTGCTGCGCAAGATAAAACATCACTAGATACCCAAAAATCACAAATAACAGGTCCAAAAGGCCAAGTGCCCATAATATCGTATACTGAGGCTAAAGGCATTACCATTAATGCCACACAGAGGTCACTTACTGCCAGCGATACAATCAAGTAGTTACTTGGTCTTCTTAGTTTTCTAACTAAACGTACTGCAACACAAACAAGAATATTCCCTATAATAGTTACTACTATGACAATTAAAAACAGTAATGCAAGGAAAATAGTAGCTGGAGTGGAATATTTTAAATGTTTTATATGACCTGGCCTGAATAATGTGGAGTTATCTTCTAAAAGAGTCCAATTCACTGTAGAGTTTGGATTACTGATGTTGAAGTCTGTATTTTCTGTATTTAAATTTGGTTCTAAGTCAAACGAGGCTAGCACTGGACCCAAAAGAATAGATGCCAGCACGAGAAGACATGAAGGTAAAGCAACAAAGCTAGGCAGTGAACGGTGGGAGTTAGGTCCTTGAGTCGCCATACGAATCCCTTAATGGGGGCTCGATTAATTTTTGCGGAGCCTTGAAGTAACCATACATTGGTTTTTCTCAATGTATTTATCTATAATGCCTGAATTGCATGAATCAAGTTTGACAAATAACCTCGTCAAGAAGCTTTTTGGCTTTAAAACGACGCAACTGATTACAATTGAGAATGGGCTTTAATTGACATATTGCTCGGATTGTGTTTTCAATTCGGAGCAGAGCCATTTGACTGTGCGATGTTGTTGGATTTTATTCTCTGCGCCGTTGTTATATGGCTGTTTATTAGAGCAATAGTCTCAGGTCTGATTCAGTAGAGTGTGTTGTTTTATTGTGTGAAGAGGGCGTTGTGAGCGGCTGGCTGCTACTTCAATATCCCGCCTGCGGATTGCTTCATTAGTGCCGTTGATTGGTGAAGAAAATTTCCAATCTGCAAAGAAAAGAAAGTTTTTTAGCACGCTTCGATGAAAGTTATCTATCGATTAATAGTTGAGTTTCTCAAAATTTTATGCAATTTAAAAATATATTATAATCTGTTCATTATAAAATATTTTGGTTTTATAATTTAGATTTTATATTTTCAAATATCATGAATATAAAATGAGATGGTAAAATACAATTAATAGAAACTCGGTATGATTGTACTTCTTACCGAAGTAAAATAATATAAATGTGAATATTACATATAGTATTGAAAGTTTAATCAAATACTGATTGTTCAATAAGATAGAATTAACATTTGTTTGAAATTCAGTGAGTTTATCTTAGTTTGCAATGACTAAGTTTAAATCAAGTTGGTAGTTGCAATCTTGAAATAGAATTGAATTTAATACGACTTCAGAGAGAAAATAGAGCTGTTTGTTTTTGTTGAGATTATTTCATACTTCGTTTGGTTACAATGTTTTTGTGAGATTACACTATTGTGGTTTGGGTTTTGAATTGAATTAAAATGAGTAACAAATTACTATTTCAATTCAATAGATTGTATTAAACTTAGAAATAAATTTCTTCGAGTGCAGTAAAAAATATGTTAATCTATATTGTTATCTAAACTCATATATGTATGTTCCAGTATTGGGCTAGTGACTCCTTCTATACCATGCTGGTTAGACGTGTTGGTATAGGGTTTTGTTTCGAGTTTTCCCTCTCTTGCACATATGCTATATGTGTTTTATTCCCCTTAGTCGTCTCTTACGATCACCCACGGGCAAGACGGAAGCAAGAAGAGCAAGTGTAGGCTCCTTGCCTACAAGGAAGAATATATAAATATAAAAAATATACATTAACTAAGCGATATACTAAACCTACTGGAATTAGGATACCAAATTTTACACACGTCTTTCTTTTATAATTTAGGGAAACATAATTTGAAGACATTTTTGAAAATAACATCCTTAAACGTTCCCAATGGGGTGAAAAGGATAGTGCTGTAAAGAGAATTAAAAAAATAAACTATTGATGTCTAAATCTATATTTTATTCACATTTTATTAACAATGCAATTGTTTAAGAGATGTATTAAAAAAAGTTATCTATTGATTAGATTATTATTAGTGTCTGTATTGCTTTTTATCTTGAGGATAATTTATACTATTAATGAAAAAGAGAGACATAATCAATAAATTAAAGATATTTGAGGCTGTTAGAACAAGAGGGGCCTAACTGCATTTTTGTAACTTTTAACCTAATTCCAATTTCGTAATCTAAAAATTTTTATCTATAAAACTACAGCTGCCTAAAAAATGTTAACAAGCACTTAAGAATAGATGGCAATACAAGTAAATTTTCAGTTTATGTTCAAATCGATTAAACTGAATTTAATTTAATTTTAATTCCCTACATATTGTACAACATGGTTCTTGTAGTTAGGCCGCTATGGTTCTAGCAGCCTCATTTGAAACACGTAAATACACTCCTCGTATTAGAATCATTGAGAGAACACATTCCATGATTTATGCCATTTTTGTTTATCATTTATTAATTTATTCGTAAATCACGCAAAACTTATACGACTGTTTATTTTTTTAATCTGGCAATTTTTAGATCTTTAATTTAATCAAATTATATTAAAGGAATATATTTTGATATAAAAAAAAATACATAAGATTAAACTTGGACCACTATAGCCATAATTTATTTAGCCATAATTTATTCCATTGGTCAATTCCATAAGAACTGATATGACTTTATATTTTGTTTAGAGAGCCTATCAGACTCAAGATTCTCTATATTTTCCGTTTCTAAATCATGCAATTATAATTAAAAACAATAAAATGCGTACGTAGTTATAAAACAAAATTAAGTCATTTAATTATTCAGGATCTCTAAAGTTTCATTGGAGCTAAACGTAAGCTTCTATCTCTCTCATTCTGATAGAAGATGAAATGACATTAACTGGTTGCTAATGTAATGAATATGATTTCTCTTGTTATTAAGTGTAAGAATAAGAATTTGCAACCAAGTTCTTCTATTTTCTTTTTGTTTTGAATAGACAATTTTGTCACACAACGCTCAAATTGTCCGAGATTATGGACGATCTCGCCTCTCTACTAATTGAGCGGAACCCCCAGATCCATTAGTTTACTTCGATGCCTCTCTCACCCAGCTAGTAACGTTATCACTCCTTAAAACTACTACTATTTTGGCGTAGGTCTACGGTACGCCATACCCCGCTAATCCGTCCGGGGTGACAGAGAAGCGACGCATAACCCTGTAGACCCGCTCTACATATACGTGTCGACGCTGTGCGAGTGGGTAACTGGAACGCGGTCTTTTTCCTCAGTGGCCTAAACTATTATTATCCACTAGTCGCAGATAAAATCGAATATTATAGCCACAGTTATAGATTTTGAAGCCTCAAAACTAAAAACCATACTTAAACCGCTATAACAATAAGATGGTCTTCTTAATTTAAATTACTGAAATTTAGCACTTAATATGCTTAATTATTTATAAAATCCGATTACGAAATGAATGGTCTTCTTAAACTAAAAAGGAAACAGATATAAAAAAATATAAGTCTAACAACACATCGGAGCTCATAAAATTGTAATTAAAAATGTACATTGGGTCATAGATGCGTCACTACCTCCATAGATGGAGTATCGCGCCTATTTCATTAACGACAACTTCTGTACGATGGATATCAATCAGGGTAATTGTTTTCTTTCCTTTTTTGGAGTAATGGGCCATTTGTCTAGCATATACATGAGTAATTACTGTTCCAAAAGTAGGTAGTCAAAATTTTTATTCTACAGCTCATACATATGCTTCCTCTAATCCAAACTGTCTACAAAATGTTGCCAACCTTGCTATGGCACTACACTGAAGAAGATGGAAAATTGATGTTCAACATAAAACATATCTTTTACCCTTTTTTTGATATATTAGTTCTAATCTTGTATTATATAATTGTATATGACAAAGGGGTTTTAGAGGTAATAATAATAATAATCATTTAGCTATTTTCCCTTAAGCGTGTCCATAAAAACGATTGAAGAAGTAGTCTTATACTACGTATCACTCTCTTTATTAAGCGATGATAAAATAAAGAGAAAATTGTGTTATTATACTCGTATATTATAATGATATTATATATATTTACATTTCATCAGAATCAGTTTTGATAACACGTTGATTAGCACAAAGAGATAATTCAGTAGTTTGAAAGTACCCCCATCGCTCTTTCATCGCCCGAAACAGTTTGGGTGAAATTTTGATAAATAAAAGACTACATAGATGGTTTTTTTTTTGCGCTATCTCACTGATCGAGACGGTGACGCGGGCAGAGGGCGGCACCATCTCGCTCAGTGAGATAGCGCAAAAAAAACACAATAAGACATCCGCTGGTACGGTCCAGCGAGCATCTCCGCCTCCAAGTCCTACGAGGGTGTTCCGGCCTACAGGCATGCTGCCTCCGTCGCCACCGTGCGGTATCCGCGTATGGCCCTGACCGCTATGGCCCTCTGTACTCGCCACAGGAGAGACCTAAGTCGGACGGTCAGGGACCGACTTAGACCGATACGTCGGACCCACACGGGTGCGCCGTACAAGGCCATCGACTGGACTACCTCCGCGTACAGCAGTCGGCACGTAGTGCTGGGTCGACCCACATTCGGCATAAGCCAGGATAGGGTGGACATCGCGCCGACAAGCCGTGGAGCAAGTCGACGGAAATGCTCCCGGAATCACTATCACCCGTCGACCACCAGGCCCATGTACTTCATATGGGCCCGGATGCTGATAGGAACCGAATTTACAGTGGTATTGGCGTCGGTGGGTAGACTGGTGCGGGTCCCATGGAATAATAAGGCGTCTATCTTATCTAGGGTGGCCCTTAGCTCCAACGCATCGATCCGCTTGACAATCTCCTGGGTGCCAAGAGTTGCAAGGCGTGCCGCCTCCTCCAGTGTCCCACCCCGGGCTGTGACGAATGTATCGTCGGCGTAACAGATTACGCCCAGCCCGGGGGTAGGCTCCCTCTCAACACCCAGTCGTAGCCGATGCTCCACAGAGTCGACCCATTTCTTTTTTTTTTTTTTGCGGTGGGCTATGGACGTCGCACCCCGACAAATCGGTCCGGGGTGAAGGAAGAGGCGGCGCGCAACCCCATTGACCCACCCTGCAAGCATCTCTTCTTCGCCGTGCGAGCGGGCCACCGGTACCCGATCTTTGTCTTCGGTGGCCCGCCCGGCGGTTTGTCCTCGCGGGTTCCTCTCGTATCGACGCCCCGACAGCTTTCGCTTTCGTCGTCCTCACGCGGTGGCCTCACGTCGGGTGACCGGACAATTCGCCCCCAAGACCGACTCCTGCAGAACACCGCACGACATGGGCGTTTGCATAGATGATTAAGATCAAGATGTCGCATAGCTAGAGAGGTTAAAATACCGACCGAAGGTATCAGTGTCATGGGCTCGATTCGCACGCTGTCGAATATTTTGTGAGTACCACAAATTCTTGTTCTTCACTTCAGTCTGGTTATCATTTGCGTCACTTAACTGTACATTTGTATAGCCCCTGCAATAAAAGATTATATTTTCTTATTGAAAAATATTGACATCAGTTGATCCATCGTAAAAAATGTCAAAGTCATTCACACGCATTTTCTTTCATCTACATATGTAGTGTAAAGATTAAACTACAACGGTACTGCATTGATCGGAATGACGGTAGAAATTATGTCTTTTTAAAAATACAGCTATAATAAAACTCATATACATAAATCGATGTATGTTAGTATGTAATTTCCCGTGTAAAATAGAGCAGGAGCCTTTCAAATTGTTCGCACCGCAGTACATTATGTTCGTCCAATATGAGGACGTGACTGTGCGCTTCTGTTAATGGCGTTTTGAAATACGCTGTTTCATTCGAATACGACAATGAATTTGATATCTATTGTTAAATTCATGTTTATATGACAGTGATAATTTTATGTTTTGTGTTGGATTAATTTTGAATAGATAGGTACATGTTCAATATATATTAACATGGAATTTACGACAGAATTATTAATGTAGTGGTTTTATAAGTTGTATCCTCTTTGAAATAAAACTACTTTTACGGATTCTATCGCGTTTGTATTTGATTTTTAATTTCCCGACGTTTTGATCACTTTACAGTGATCATGGTCACGGGGGGCCCGTAAAAGTAGTTTTATTTCAATTGTATCCTCTTTATTTTATTTTAATTTAGTGGTAGAATCACACGTTGGTATGTTAATAGTTTTGTGTCTACAGCTACAGGGTCCATCCAGCCAGAGTGGTTATAATCTCGCAAAAAAAAAACTGGCGTTTGAGCAGTGGCAATCTGCTGTTGCACTTCGTTCAGTGATCGAGAGAATCGGAATCACAACTTTCTGAGTTTTGGTTACTAGGTAGTGACGTAGCTGTACTTCCAGTATTGCAAAGGTCCATGAGCGGCAGTAATACTTACCATCAGATGTGCTGCTGGCTTTTCCGTGTGGTGACGGAGTAAGAATACAATTCACCACCCCCTATCTTACCTGTGGATGATCGTAAGAGACGACTAAGGGATATAAAACACATATAACATCTATGCAAGAGAAGAAAAACTCGAAACAAAACCCTATACCAATTCGTCTGACCAGCGTGGTATAGCAGGTAATTTCCTTCCCATTACGGAGGAGGCCCGAGCTTAAAAGTGGGACATATATGGGCTGTGATGATGATGATGCGCTGTTGGCTCGTTTGCCACCGTAAGTAATAAAAATAACTTAAAAAAATAATATTTCAAAATATTTTCAACATTTTATTACTAAATGAAATGTGATAACACTTATAAAGCATTTAAAAAGAGCTTTTTAAACGCAATTAAAAAACTCGTCTGTCTTCAAAATCAAAAAAGCTTCACCGTCTATTATAACATGAATATAAATACCTTATCTAGGTAATTTAAAGTTGTGCAGTTATGATAGCAATCGTTAAAATTAAAAAATAAACCCAATTTCAACGAACGGACTAACGCAATATTTCAGGGATTTTCAATTTATTTTAGGAAAGTGACTCTCAAATCCAATTGGGTCAGTGCTAGTCACTAATCAAGCATCAATAGTTTCTCTAGGTATCATAATAGAGTTATATATTTTGTTAGTATAGGAAAAACTGTAATAGCATTCATAAGCTTACATAAAAATAATATTTATGAAATATTCTTAATCAGTATGACCACTTTATACGTTTTTATTAAATTAATAAACTCAAAATTATATTAAAAAGAAATCAGGTTTATATAAAAAAAAAACTGTTAGTAATTAATATTGAAATTTATTTTGTAAGAAAGGATTTTATTTTAGATTTTTTTTATTTAAACACCACCCTGCACTAAGGAAACAATCCTTATATTGCGGGGGATTATACAAACATGCAATTAACGCAGACAAATAACACCCAAACTCAGAACAAAACCTTGTGGATGGCACAAAGTATTGTCCTGTGTAGAATTTGAACCGACGCCACCGGCATGGAAGGTCGGTATCTTAACCATTACGCTATCTATGCAGCCAGCCAAGGATTACAGGTTGATATTCAAAATGTTATCATTATAAATTATTAATTAAATACAAATGAATATTAATTCATCATCATCATCATCTCAGCTCATATATTCCCCACTGTTGGGCTCGAGCCTCCTCCATAATGAGAGGGTAATTGACCTACTATATCACGCTGGTCAGACGCCTTGGTATAGGGTTTTGTTTCGAGTTTTCCTTCTCTCACATAGATATTAATGCGTTTTATATCACTTAGTCATCTCGTACAATCACCCACGGGCAAGATAGGGTGTGGTGAATTGTATTCTTACTCCATCACCACGCGCAATAAACCATCATCAGCGATCCCATAACATATTTTTTAAACCAAAGCTAAAGGTACGAATACTAAATCATATTTCACGCCACCGCAGACTAAGATCGGGTTCCGGTGGCCCGCTCACACGGCGAAGAGAAGCGCATTGCAGGGTGGATCTATGGAGTCGTGCGCCGTCTCCTCCGACGCCCCGGACCGATTTGGCGGAGCGTGAACTCACCGTAACCCAACGCAAAAAAAAGGTTTCATATTTCACAACTTCATAAGATAACTCTAAAAAAAATAATTTTATAACATTAAATTCTCCGTGGATTTATTCAGATGTCTAAATAATTTCATTAAAACATAATATTATAAATGAATTCTCTTCTAAAATAAAACTACATTTACGGATTCTATAGCTTTTGTTTGGACAGTTTATGGTCGCGAGAGGACAGGACAGTCCACCCGTAAGCATGAACGCTGATAAACGTTCGAAACGTCGGAAAATTAAAAATTAAAAACAAACGAGATAGAATCCGTTAAAGTATTTTATTTCAAATGTGAAATACTTGCGTAAACATCAGATGTCATTGTGAATTCTCAGTTTCCGTGCTATTATAGAGTAATGGTCATAGTAAATGAAAATCTATCCTTATCAAATGAAAGTGCGAATTGTCGTTATCTCAAGGATTATAAGCCTTGAAACTTGAGTTTTGGCACGAATGTTTCCTTTAGCGTATAGCCAATAAGTAAGGATTTGCTGTAAGTCAATCCATTAAAGTATCAAATGATCTGAGTTCTTCTTAGTTAATATATCCATTAAAAATAATAACGGGCATTAAACTAATTTTAGTTATTTTTTTCGTTTTTAATTCTATTCATTTTGATATTTTTATTAATTTACTGCATTTATTATAGCGAAAAAAGAATCACGAATCAAAAAGATCACGTTCAAGCTAAGTCCAAGTTTTAAATAATATAATTTTCTTAAATTTATAATAAAAACCTATTATAGAAATTAATTACACAGTTACTGCTTTTCAATGATATGTATTTTGTAAATATTATTAAGAGTTTAATAAAATACTAAAAACAAAAAAAAATCATCATCATCATCTTGCTCTTATCCCAAATCCCAATTACTTGAGGTTGACGCAATATGTCATCTTTCTCCATACAGTCCTGTCAGACGTCATCGCTGCAGTCACTCTCTCTCTATCCATGTCATACCTCACGCAGTCCATCCATCTTTTCTTTGGTCTTCCTTTACCCCTAAAGCCTTCAACATTAATATTTAAAACTTTTCTCACAACATTACTTTCATCCCGTCTCATCACATGTCCATACCAAGTTAACCTTTCACTCCTTAACTTTTCCGTCACTGGCGCAACTTCCAAATTTCCTCTTATATGCTCATTTCTTATTTTATCTAATCTCGTCACACCACACATCCATCTCAACATTCGCATCACCGCTACATGCAGTCGTCTCTCATCCGTCGCTTTTGTCGCCCAACATGCTGATTCATACAGTACAGCAGGTCTTATTAGGGTTTTATATATTTTACCCTTTAATTTAGGTGGTACTTTGGGGTCACATGTTGTACCCGTGACCTGCCGCCATTTCATCCATCCTGCATCAATTCTGTGTTTCACCGCACGCTCCAGGTCGCCATCGCTTTGGATAAGAGAATCGAGGTATCGAAAATCCGACCATACTGATAACATAAAAACAAAAAAATATAATAGCAAAACAAATACTAGAATTTACAGAACACCAGTCACCGCTCGTTATTAAAAATTAACTGTATTTTTAAGTGCAAATATTTTAATCTGACTGTGAACGTTTAGAAATTTATAAACTACCCATTTGGTTACTAATATAAAATACAAATTTTCACCTCCTCTTCCTTTCCCTTGATAGTAGCGATTTTATAAAAACCGGCTTTGAAATCACTGGGAGACAGTAGATATCTGAGTAGTCCAGTAGCTATCGTTAATCCGCCCAACGAACGTAGTGATTTATCATCAACACTATTTTTATTTGTATGGACACATTATGTTGGCATCGCGAAAGGAAAACTATGGAGCTCTATGACCTGTGCCATACATAACCTCTCGATGGCCATGTGGGTGGACTACTGATACAGAGTCCATTATTTTTTGTGACATTATTATCCGCAATTAGGAGTCTCATATATATGTGGATGTCAAAAAGCTGGTGAGCGATTGAATCTAACATTGATTTGGTTACCATTCAATATATCAAATAATATTGACTACAAAGATAGCGTAGTGGTTTAATCTACCGTGCGAGAGTAGTCGGTTCGCTTCCCACGTAGAACATAACTATGGACGATGTACAAATTTTTGTTCTTATTCTAGGTGGAAATTATGTTAGATAATTGTATCTAATATATATATATATAGATTAATATATATATATATATATATATATATATATATATATATATATATATATATATATATATATATATATATATATATGTGTCTATATATATATATATATATATATATATAAATATATATTGTTAGCAGTCAAATTAATATTATCGAAAAGCGGGTAGCGCAGCCTATATAAAGCGCAGTTACGGAGACTAGAGACAAAGCCCTCTCGGCTAACAGCGTTCGCAGTGGAGTTTAGTGGGTATTCTAGCCACGGGGCTAGCGAGTCCCACACTCCTCGTCTGTTTTTCCGACAGGCGGGGGTAAGTGCGGCAATGCATTCTTGAACCACTGCGTTACCAAAAAAAAAATGAAAGTAATTGCGATAAATAATATTTCAGTGTTACACATTAGGAACCATTTAGTTGTTTCCTCTTTATATTAATAAATATATATATATATATATATGGTATATATATATATATATATATATATATATATATATATATATATATATATATATATATATATATATAAGAGATTTCCACCTATGTATTTGACTCATCACGATATCTCTGGAACCATAAGGCCTACAGACTTTAAATATGGTAGGAATATTCCTTTCGCCGAGTAGAGGTCAGCTAAAAACAGATTTTACGAAATTCCACCCGCAAGGGGGCTTGCTGGGGTATAAAAATCACATTTTTAAATATAGCTCCTACAGACTTGGAATTTGATGTGGACTCTCTTTTTGACCTGTGAAGGTCAAATGAAGTAGGATTTTAAGAAATTCCTTCTCCGAAAGGAATTCTATGTAGCGAAAGTAAACTACACAACTGAACGGACGTAACCAAAGCGAAGCGAGGGCGGGTCGCTAGTATATTTATAAAATCCTACGCATTCCAAGGTTTAGTTTCTTAGTATGTCGATGTTATCTTTAAAAAGAAAAACATTAAACTGAAAATTTATATCAAATATAAATCTTTTATTTTACAATTGAGTCTAACAACAAAAAATAATTATTGAAACATTCATCATCAAGATCATCAGCTCATATATGTTCACTGTTAGGCTCGAGCCTCCTCCATAATGGGAGGGAAATTGACCGACTATACCACGTTGGTCAGACGTGTTGGTATAAGTTTAATTTCAAGTTTTCCTTCTCTTGCATGGATGTTATATGCGTTAACGGGCGGGCCACCGAAGACAAAGATCGGGTACCGGTGGCCCGCTCACATGGCGAAGAGAGGTGTTTGCAGGGTGGGTCTATGGGGTTGCGCGCCGCCTCTTCCGTCACCCCGGACCGATTTGGCGGGGCGCGACCAAGACCATAGCCCACCGCAAAAAAAAATATGGATATTATATGCGTTTTATATCCCTTAGTCTTCTCGTACGATCACCCACGGGTAAGATTGATTGAAGAATTGTATTCTTACTCCGTCATTATACGGAAAATATTAGTTAGATGGCCTGCTTCTGTAAATGATTTATGAAGCAATGAAGACATACTCATAAATAAATTAGTTAATTCATTCATACACAGTCGGTATATCTCGAAACAGATGTTGATGCATTATTTATATTTCGTAGACGATTTGTAATGGATCTTAATAATCATTTGATATGAAAAACACACTTCACTCTCCGATGGTTCGAACATGTGGAAAGAATGCCGAACGAACGTCTGGTTAAGAAGATATACAATGCGAAAGTGGAAGGATGTAGGTACCGGGGGAGACCGAGACTAACCTACCTAGACCAGATTGGTCACGTACTGAAGGAAGGTGAAGTCAAGAGTCTCCGAAACTGGCGAGCGTGTATGAAGAGAATTATGAATGTTGTTCCTCAACATTCATAATTCAAGTGAAGTATGCAAGGACAGAGTTCTCTTGCACTCTGTTCTCTCTGCCTACCCTGCAAGGGATATGGCGTGATGATATGTATGTATTTATGTATAATAATAATAATTTAATTCCTTTTCAGAACTTAAATTAAAAACAAACAATAATAATAAAACAAATTTAAATCTAGTAGGCAAAAGGAATTGGCTCAGCTTCTTTTTAAATTCAATTTAAAAGTTATTCAAATTATTTTAAGCAATACTAATAATAAAATTCAGCAAATATTGTGCATGCTCTGGATTTATCACTATACAGATCGTTTTAAGTAGTAGGTACCATGCGTAACAATGGTATAACCATTTACACAAAAGACCTTTTACGACCTTTTATACCATTATATTAATGATGCCTACAAATTTCCACGCACATTATAATATGAAAAAAAAAAATAGAAAAAAACCTTACATATTTATATATTTTTACGCCAGTTAAACTGTAATACAGCTGAGGGGAAATGTCATTGTTTTTATCTCATTGTTACAAGAAGCTTTATGTTGGTTACGTAAAAAGATACGTTGTTCAGATGTTTCTTTTTCACCTACATTTCCTTACTACAAGATAAGCGTACAATTGTAATGTGATATTTATTTTCTAAGATATGGTTTCTCTTAGGGCTGTAGCATATAAAATGCTTTTAACATTAGCGATTTTGCTACTATATAGAGCCTATAACACAATTTAGTTATTCGCGTTTTTTTCTAGTTTGTATTAAAAATAAAAAAGAAATAAAACATATTTATTGAGAAAAATTTATATGTTTGATTATTTACAAGACGATATGTTTGATAAGCGAAATAATAATTAAAAAAAAACATTGTTAACAAGAAAAAAAAAATAACAAAGTTCTTTTTTAATTTATTATTATTAGTGTTATTTATAATTATTAGTAGTAGGACCTCTTGCAATACTAACGCCGCTTCGCTAAGGCCTTCCAATACAAACCCCAAATCCACTCAATTGGGATTCCGGCTCTCTCGCTCGCCCGCCGAAGCGCAATAGCACATTGCCATTACTCAGACATCGATCTTCTGCGAGAGTGTGGTACTACCACATGAGTAAATAAACGTACAGAGACCAAGCTTCTAAGGAGCGAGCAAAATTGTTACCTATTCTGATAGGGTTGGCAACATGAGGATGAAAATAAATACACAAAACGTTTGTCAGCTTTTTTATGTATGGATATTTTTTTACAAATTGCTTACTCTAAATAGTTTTTCTTTTTGTAATTTTTGATTTTTAATATTTTGTTATATCTCTTAATCGAATGATAAATTCTAAATCTAATATAAAGTTTTTTTAAATAATCAATGGGAAAGCACTTGCATGGCATATCAAATTTACAATCTTGTATACGTTTTAGCATATCACTACCAATATTAACAATATTTATTTCTAGATATTTACACTCTTTACCATATTTACACTCTTTATAATTAATTCAAATTTAAACAAACACGCACGACGCGATGCACAGTGAGTGGTGAGGGAGCCCTTTGTTTGAACACTGGCCGAACCAGCCTAAACAGGTTTCGTTCCGTACGTGACGAGCCGCCAGTGCTCACGCACACACGCGCATCATACTTGTAGTGATGTACCTACCGTGGTGCGGTTGTTTGAATGTTTGTCTCTGTACGTTTATTTACTCATGTAGTACTACCCCGGACGGACCGGCCCGCGGCTGCAGACAGGAAACTATCAACTGCGTAGTCCTACCACTAAAAGATCAGAAATCTAATATATAATTTTGTCTACAGCGGTTATCAATTTATCTAGTGGTTATTACCCCATAAGCGTGCTAACTTGACATTTATGTCGGTGACTCCCGTTCTTTATATATTACTGCATATAAAATTTTGTTTTTTCAAGATAGGTTAATATAAAAATGAGTATTCTCATGAGCTTAAAACCACATAACAATATGAAAGTTTAATTCATCATCACAGCCCATAAATGTCCCACTGTTGGGCTCGGGCCTCCTTCGTAATGGGAGGGCAATTAACCTAATATACCGCGTTGGTCAGACGTGTTGGTATAGGGTTTTGTTTCGAGTTTTCCTTCTCTCGCATAGATGTTATATGCGTTTTATATCCCTTAGTCGTTTCGTGCGATCACCCACGGGTAAGATATGGGGTGGTGAATAGTATTCTTACTCCGTTACCACACTGAAAATGTTTAATTAATAACATTAATGTACTTCTTTCCTCCGTTTAATAACATATATTTGAGTTTCTGACTTTTTCCTTATATATTTGTAGTGTAGGTATCTACTGTAGATTCAAAATGTCTTATAAAAACATCTATTTCTATATATAAAATTACTACATTGTAAATCAGTCATAAGGATCACTAGAATAAAACTTGAAAGGAAGGCAAGCTTTGTCAAATAAAAACAGACTGAATTATGGAATAAGCGGATACCTACATGGAAAAAAAAACCTTACGAAATATTCACCCAAAAAGGTTATATGTCATATAAAAAGCTTTCATAAATATTAACAGCAGTATACTTTTTCCTCAACACCTATATCCCTATTACCTATACAAGTCTTTACAAGACTGTTGTCCAGTCAAAAAGGGGCGCTCGAAGGGCATTCTTTATGATTTATTGTGTCTTGTCCGTTACACTCGCTGTGTCGACCCACATCACTTGAATTTTGTTCCCTGTATTCTGCTGTCCACTTGCCTACCCCTGATATTCGTGGAATAATTTAAACAGGCCTATATTAGTTTCGGTTAATTAATTTTATATGGATGTCTTGTGTTTTTTTAATACTTATTTGATGGTAAGTGATAATTGGTCTCATGAACTTCTGCAATCAAACGGACACAGCAATTTTTTTTTTTTTTTGGTAACGCAGTGGTTCAGGAATGCGTTAAGCACTAAGATCACTGTCTAATTTTAAGTAAGATTCGGACCTTCGACTCTCTCGTTTACCAAATGAATCACAGCAGCTAATAACTGCGACTCAGATCTTGATTTTTTGCCAGGGTGTGGTGCTACTTTGAAATGTGCAGACAGAAAATTGTTAGCATCATGTTTCTACCCTTAGTTCATATTTATTTAATTTTTTTTTCCATATCACATATGTAATTAAAGTTTATTTCATATTGTAGGAAGAACTTTATATAGTAAAATAAAATTAAAATAATACGATAAAATAAAAAAATAAAGTTTCAAATCCCCTTTTATCAGTATTTTTCAGCATTCACGACTAATCTAAGTATCATTAAAAATAAATTAAAACGTAGAAATTCGTAAAATACACTTATTTTAAGAGTTTATGATTTTTACCCTTTACTTTTTTACCTTTATTCTGAAATATTTGCTAAACGAGAATAACTTACAACTTTTAGTCCTATTAAGTAGTGAACTGACCTCGATAACTGACTTTATAAAACAGTTAAACCTCATCCATCCATCCATCAGCCCGTAAACGTCCACTGTTGGACATAGGCCTCCCCACGGGAATGCCATTGAAAACGGTTCCGCGCCACCTATAAACAGTTAAATCAAACAAGTAAATGTTATAATAATGTAACTAAGGGTATACACACTCTTTAATAATCATCATTCATTCATCACAGTCCATAAATGACCCACTGTTGGACTCGGGCCTCCTCCATAATGGGAGGGAAATTATTAAAATGTTAGTTTAAATTTCGCGCCTTCTAATAAACTCCGTTATATTTTATTATACTGTCTCCAACTATTTAATTTTTATATTTCTTCTACTCTGTGGCACTACAAGTAAAGTACATGAAATCTTGTGAGTTCTTTTATTATATTATTATTCACGTTAAGAAGCCTATTTCCACCTATATAAAGTTAACAGAAATTAACCTACTATATCGCGCTGGTCAGACGTGTTGGTATAGGGTTATGTTTTCAGTTTTCCTTCTCTTGCATAGATGTTATATGCGATTTATATCCCTTAGTCGTCTCGTACGATCACCCACGGGTAAGATATGGGGTGGTGAATAGTACTCTTAAATATAAAATAACTATTTAAACGTATTATTCAAAATAAATATTTAACAATTATGAAATAACATTAATTTATGCCTTTAAATCTTACGTTACACTTCATTTTATATTATGAACAGGTAAGCTACTGTATAATTAAAGTTACTAGAATATGAAAATTTTATTCTATATTAATTTTGCTTCAGGTAGTAGACCTTATTAGGTAGTGCAACCGAAGGTTCTCCCAGTCGTGGGTTATGAAAAGAATGTGTGGGTGCATAAATATAATATGTTAATAGCCTTTCCTTTCTTGCACATTTGAAATATTTGATATAGACACAAAGATACCGAATGCTGTAAAGTCTTAGAAACGTCAGGCAAATAATAAACTAGATACAAACGCGATAAAATCCGTATAAATAATTTTATGTTCTTGTGGATATTATAAAACTAATTAAAGAAATATTGGGCGAATAAATAATTGATAGTAATAGGACCACACAATTGACAGTTCTCTGTCTACAGCTGCAGGCCGGTCCGTCCGGGGTAGTACAACACTCTAGCAGCAGTTCGACGCCTTAGCAGTGGTTATATGACGCTATGCTTCGTTCGGTGAGCGAAAGAACTGGTAGCCCAACTTTCTGGGTGCGTTTGGGATTACTGGGACGCAGCGGCCTAACTATACATCTGGTATTGCAAAGGTCCATGGGTGGCAATAACACTTACCATCAGGTGTGCTGCGTGCTCGTTTGCCACCAAGAGCAATAAAAAAAAAAGTTAATATACTTCTAGGAATAATATAATACATTGCGAAAAGCTACCTTTCTGACAAACGCAGTATGGTTTTATCCATCAGAGTGTTGGACTAGAGAATATGTAGGCGGCATGTAACTATTCACCATGACATTCAAGTAGTGAAGCTTATAATCAACAGTTATCGTTGATGGAATAATGTGCAATTATATATAGTATATTACATATATAGATTTACCAAATAGCTGTGTGGTAGCGGCTTCGAATACTACCAACCCTTGCTTTGCTCGTGGGTGTCGGAAAAGACGACTAAGAGACTTATAACTGCCTGGGCCAACTCCATCTGATGCCGTTTGGTCAACCATTACATTCCCAAGGAGAGTTGACGTCTGGCAGGCGGCCGGTCATAAAACTATTGCTAATAACTTCTACAATATGTACTATGAAAGAAGAGTACAAATTGTATCGATCCCAAGTAATTGGGATAAGAGTAGGAGAATGATGAATGCTATATAGATTTTTCAAACATTAATAAAACCATTATAGGTTTAAATAATGAATTCTTATACCAAACATCCTTTACTTGGTACATTTCTACGCTAAATTTTGGTATAATTTGCGTTACATAATTATATGTATATAATAACTTCGGCAGTATTAAGATTTATATATTAGTTTGGCATTTCAATGTGTGAAAAAAGGACATTAAATACTTAAAAAATATTAGAAATCCAGGTCAACTAAGTATGGCATCATTTACCATGTAAAATATTCTACGGTTTTGTATGTTTTATTTATACACATAAGATATATATATATATATATATATATATATATATATATATATATATATATATATGTTTACGTTTACATATGTTTCAAAAGTGGCAAAGTGAATAGAAAATTAGGGACGTAATTTATGTGAGTAATGGGAGGACGGGAGCGGATTAAGGTCGTCAGGGTAGGTCAAAATGCCGAAATGAAGGATTAGCTAGTCACATGTTGCTGAGACATTGGTCCCAACGGCGGAACATAATTACAAACCCAGAGTTATTACACCCCTCAGTTACATAGGCAAATAGATCTAAGTTTATGACAGGGCTGTTGGTCATATCGAACGGACATCGCTCAAAATTAAAAAACTTTTTAAATAGTAATTAATAAATGTTTTATTAAGTCAATTTATATACATACATACATATCATCACGCCATATTTCTTGCAGGGTAGGCAGAGAGAACAGAGTGCCAGAGAACTCTATCCTTGCATACTTCCCTCGCTTCCTCAACATTCATAATTATCTTCATATACGCTCGCCGGTTTCGGAGACTCTTAACTCCACCTTCCTTCAGTACATGACCAATCTGGTCTAGGTAGGTTAGTCTCGCTCTCCCCCGGTACCTACGTCCTTCCACTTTCGCAATGTATATCTTCTTAACCAGACGTTCGTTCGGCATTCTTTCCACATGTCCGAACCATCGGAGCATTCCCTTCCGCATCTTTTACAGCAATACTCTCTTTCATACCTACTCGCTCTCTTACGTCGTCGTTATGAATGCGATCGGTTAGCCTAACTCCACAGATTTTCCGTAGAGATCGCATTTCAAGTATAATATACATATTTAATTCAATTTACTAATTTGAAAACGCGGAAAACCTAATAAACTGTTACTGGAACGACAGTATGTGCTACTTGTCTTAAAAATTGTGTTTACAAATCTATCAAAAAATATATATATTAGAATCTTTTATCACATTTTTATTTTAGTTTATTACTACCTCGGACGGACCAGCCCGCGGCTGTAGACAGAATACTGTCAACGACGTGGGCCTACCATTACTAAATGGCTATTAGGTATATAATAATTGCATAAACTTATATGTATTTGAGTATTGTATGTATTATTACAAACATTTGAGCATTATGTTATCACATATTATACATACTAACAAGACTATTCGCTCTAACAAGGCCTCGTATTACCTACGTAACATAATATGAACATGTTAACTTCCGATCCTTTGTACAAAACAGAATAATTCAATAGAGTAGAAATTTGATATACAAAGGTCTTAGAAGTAAACTTTAACTACTTTAACATCGTACAATAGTGATTTCTGTGACGAGAATTTGTAATTTTCCGTGTGGTAAAGAATACAATTCACCATCCCCTGTCTTACCCGTGGATGATGTTTGAAGACGACTAGAGGATGAAATATGTGTATAACGTCTATAAAGAGAAGGAAAACTCCCTATTGATATAGACATGTCTAATCTGCGTGATTAAGTAGGTCAATTTCCCTCTTAGTGTGGAGGAGGTTCGAGCATATATGAGCTGAGATTTTCGTTTTTTTCATTTATTTTATAATAATAGTAATAATAATAAAAAATTGTAATGACCAGAATTATAATAACACTAGCTTTTGCCTATAACTTCATCGGCATAATAAACATGTGTGATTTCATCGTCCATTATCATAATCGACTTCTTTTAATTTTTGTTGTTCTAAGTTCTAAGAAGCAATTGGTGCAGGTGACTCGCCAAAATGTATTGATAGGTACGTTCGACTGGTCTATGTTAAACTCTTAGTCGTTTCATTACGATTCCCTAACACTGTAACGTTTGATAGTCTTTGTAGTATGGTGACTAGCAATATAATTTTCTTTTTCGAGTTTTCCTTGACTTGCACAGATCTGATGTTAGAAATATCATATCCCTTGGTCAACTAAGCTGACCACGGGAAAGATAATCTGATATTGAATTGTATTCTTACTTCGTCATTTCCAACATAAATTATAATTTTAGTTATTTATAACTTAATATTAGTCGCTGTGTGGTAGCAGCTTCGAATACAACCAACCCTTTCTTTGCTCGTGGGTGTCATAAAAGACGACTAAGATCCTTATAATGATCTAAGCCAACTCCATCTGATACCGTTTGGTCAACATTTACGTTCCCAAGGACGGTTGACGTCTGGCAGATGGTCGGTCATAAAACTATTACCAATAACTTCTACAATATTTACTATTAAAGAAGAGTACATATTGTATTGACCCCAAGTAATTGGGATAAGAGTAGGAGAATGATATAACTTAATATTAATCCTATCCAAAATATATAGATAAAAAATGCCCAATGTATTTTCATTGTAGTAGCAATAAAAGCCATAATTTAACATCGAACTGACATTTTTGTGGGTTAGACATATATTATGGAATAGCAATATAACATTTTCTGTCAAATTTGGGTATTATATTATTATTTTAGGATGATAAAATTAGAATATATTCGAGAGATATATCAAATAAAAAACTGTTGTGCTATATGTACAAAATTTACAATTGAAATTGTAAAAGCGTATGCAACGGAAAAAAAATGTGTCGTTAACGTAACACCCGATTCGGCTTTCACACAAGTAATTTACATAAAAACAAGTAATTGGATTTGATACCACATGTTTCATGAAATTAAAGCTTTTAATACTTTTGTAAAAAATATAAGTAGCTATATTTATATATATTAGGTATTCTGTGTGGTGACGGAGTATGAATACAATTCACCACAGCCTATCTTACCCGTGGGTGATCGCAAGGGACGACTAAAGGATATAAAACGCATATAACATCAATGAAAGAGAAAGAAAACTCGAAACAAAACTCTATACCAACACATCTGACCCGGATGGTATGGTAGGTCAGTTCTTTATAATGATGGAGGTGGCTCGAGGTCAAGAGTGGGACATATGAAGACGGGATGATATTTTTACATAACATCAGTAAATTTAATATAATTCATATACGTAATTTTACATAAAGAGGAAGTTTGAAAGTTGCGCCAGTGACGGAAAAAATAAGGAGTGAAAGACTGACATGGTATGGACTTGTGATGAGAAGGGATAAAAGTAATGTTGTGAGGAAAGCTTTAAGTATGAATGTTGAAGGCTAATTGAAGAATAAAAACATAAAACAATCTTATTAAGAAAATAAGCACTCGACATACTAGTTCTGACCTGTTCTATCATTACAAAAATCAATAAAAAAAGACAAAATACTTTTAAGTTTAAATTTTAAATTTAAAAACGTGTAGTACCATTGACATTATAGAGGTAATTAACAATTAATAAAATATTCAATTATTCAAATAAACTTAAATAATAATTCTTAATGATTTTTTTTTAAAAATCTCAAAACACTTAGGTAACTAATAACAAAATACAATGGTAATAAAAATTAGATACATAACACACACATATACAGGTGTTTTCAGCGATAATATTTTATTCAATCGCTTTTCTTTTATATTAAAAGGATTAAATTATTCAATTACTATATACTGTTGTATATATATCGTTATATTATGTTCTATTCCCATACCGCTGGAATATATAGCTCTCTCGCTCCTTCTTGCTACGACTTTCGTTTACCGCTGTTTAAATAATTTAATTACAGAAAAGCTACAATTGAAAAAAAAAATTTTTTTTAAATGAAACTATATTTTACGGATCATATCGCGTTTGTATTTAACTTTTAATTGCCCGACGTTTTGAACACACACAGTTTATGGTCACGGGAGGACTATAAGGTGCCTCATGTCCAATAAGTCATCGTTATTACAGAGATTTATATCTACACGCTACAGTATCAGTTATTAATGTTTAATGTAGATAGGGCTGGTAGGTATTGTTCACTTATGATATTCATATCATTTAATAATCAAAGATTATTATCAAAAAATCTGAGAATTAAATTTAATAAATTATCTCTCGTAGAATATTGACGTCTAAGCAATGGCAATTTAATGTTGCGCTTCGTTTGAGAGAGTCGGCAGCCTTTTTGGGTGGGTTTGTGGTTTGTATTGGTAGGCATCGGTTTAGCTATGTCCCTAGTACCTATTTCAATGGTTAATGAAAGGCAGTAACACTTTCCATCAGGTATGCCGCTTGCTCGTTTGCCACCATAAGCAAAAAAAAAAACAGCCACCGAACCGTAAAGAGGTGTGTTAAGAATACAATACGTTTATTCGTTACTTTGCCGTGAAAGTGGTAGTAATATTTGCTTTTATATGCACCAGAAGTATTTGACAGTAACACTTTCCTAGGCAATTTTTAATAAGATCTGCAATGACCAAACCCGCCTTTGACAGGCGTTGTGATTATAGCATTACTAGTTTCTGCTCTCGGCGTCGTCCGCATAGAATGTAATAACCCCAAATTTGAATACAAACTTTCTTATTTATAATATAAGTAGAATAACCCCTCGTGTGGAGGATTACGTCCATCAGCGAAGATCTGATACGCGTGATAATAATAAAATCGATTGGCATTATGTGTTGTTTTTGTTTACATAGACAACTGCACTAAGTAAATAATCTTAGTATTTTGGGGGACTTTACTAACATAGAAATAAAGGAATTACATCCAGACTGATAATAATCTAGCCGAGGCATTGAGTGATCGGACCGGGGATTAGTCCGATCGCCCAAAGTGAGGCCACCACGTGAGGATTCAAGAGAAACCCGCGAGAGTAAGCCGCCGGGCGGGCCACCGAAGACAAAGATCGGGTTCCTCTGGCCCGCTCGCACGGTGAAGACGCGCTTTGCAGGGTTAGTCTATGGGATCGCGCGCCGTCTCTTCCGTCACCCCGGACCAAATTTGGCGAGCCATGACCTCCACCATAGCCAACCGCAAAAAAAAGACTGATAATAACAATTTGAAGATCGCCCAAATTATTACTACGCGGGAATATAATCTGCGACACTTGACACAGTTGGTATTTTAACCACTACACCATCTGTAGAGTCATGAGTTGGAAGTTTTATTTCGAGTTTCTGTACCTTGTAGTATTTTTTTAATTATATCCTTTTAATCTTTTAGTTCTTCTCTTATGATATCGAAGACTAAGAGAATGTAAGTAATGTTTCTTTTAGTCATCCTCCATTATTAAATTAATGTGCCGTTTCATAATCTGCCTATTTTTATAACTTATTTTTTTATACATTTTCACGTTCCTTTATATATAATAATAAAGCATAGTCATAATAAAAAAAAAGTATGAGTCATTTAAGAGCTCAGTTGAAACAACTTATTATTTGTTTGACGGCCGAAAACAAAACCGCTGCCTGTTTAATTAAAAAGTTAGAAAAATGCGCTCATGTGAGAGTGTTTTAATGTCTGTGTATATACTCGAAACATTTTTTTTTTGTTTCAGCTACATAATAATGTTGTTGCCGCTTGAATTTGGGACTAGCGCTCGGTGCTTTGTATGCGAAAGGAAAAACTCGCATGGACTTTACTTAAAATTTCAACTTTCGAATTCGAGTAAGCAAATGTAACTCATATTTCGCTTATATACATTTTTAATACACATAATTTTTACCTATATTTCTTTACATGAAGTGAATACTTAAATCACTAAACTATCCACGTCAAATTTTGTAAAATAGTTTTGTAAAAAAAAAAACTACCTTTTATTGTCTTTAGTAAAGGTGAACAAGTCTATTCGAGAACCAGTAGTGGAGAACGAGTATGTTGTCTGATATCGCATTGACTCTGTAAATTTTATTGCAAAGAAAATAACAACTGGCCAGGAATCAAAACCTCATCCACAAGGCTAGAGGTATAACTTAACAGTATATAAAGCCATATACCAAATACACGAATATTGATTTTCGTAGAACGAATATATTACTTTATACATATAAAATCCTTACTAATATTATAAATGCGAAAGTAACTCTGTCTGTCTGTGGCTCTTTCATGAGAAAAGTACTGAGCCGATCTAAATGAAATTTAGTACATGGATAGTCTAGAGCCTGATAAAGGACATAGGCTACTTTTTAATACAAAAAAAGGTTTGTAAAGGGGATGAAAAGTTGTAAGGAATTATCGTCATTTTTAAAGCCAGAAGCTTGCAACTTATTTTTAGGCTATTGATTAGATATAAATAAATATGACATTATAATTTCGTAAAAAAATTATCCCCAAGGGGTAAAATAAAAATAAGGGCTGAAAAACTTTAGGAAAGTAACCTTTTACGCGGGCGAAGCCGCGGGCAGAAGCTAGTTGACAATATAATAAATAACACTTATTTTAAAGTAATACTTATTCACTATTCAGGTATTTGAAAGACGGCATTAATGATTTGGATGATTTTTAGTATTGAAGTGATGTTTTGCTTTTTAAGATTACTGCTATCAATTAGATTTAGACACTCACACACACACACACACACTATGTTTTATGTTTTTTTTTCCTTTACAATTCATCGTTACGATTTTGTTAATACAATAAAAAAACTTTAAACGAAAAATCTATTGCGTAAAATAAAAAAAATACTAAATTAAAAAATTCACACTCCATTTGGCTGTAATTATTAATAATTTTTCGAAAAAACCAACCGGGATTTCACATAAAAAAAATTAGAACATCATCTTGCATTTTTTTTGGGAATTCTCTATTGATTTGCTTATTCAATTTATCCAAATGTCGTTTATCCAAATGTCGTTTGAAACCTAATCGTTTAGTATTGGGTTTAAAAGAAGTTATTATTTACTAGTCGATATTTACATATAAAGTGACACTAAAAGCCGCTTGAAGGATGGTATAATGCTGTACACAAAAGATAACGTCAACCTATTGTTTTCTGCTACGCATGAGAAACTCCCAAATATTCATTGGGTCTTCCTCATTGGATTTTGAACTGAGCATCTATTTATTATAGGGTGCACAATTACTTATTCTATGTTGTATAATTATACGTGTAACGAAGTTAACCTTTGTGTGATTTAAATTCTGAAACGAGACCAATATATAACCATACGTTTATCTTTAACCCGGTGTCATAGGGGTTGAGTCTCTGAGACCCGTCACATTTTATTTCACTTATAGTTCGGTTACTAAGCTTGCATATTTGCCGTTCTTGTCAACAGCTGGAGCTGTTGAGCTGTTCTATGTGTCTGAGATAACAGGATAGTCGTGCGACAGCCACAGTGGGAGTTACACGTGTATGAAATTTAATAAGGTATGTGAGACCCATCCTCGCAGTTAGTGTCACGCCATTTTCTATAGATATTATTTCAATTCTTATCCGTGAATTTATCCTTTTATTTTTTGCTGTTATTTGCAATTAAAATTAATGTTCAATTAATTTTATTTATGTTTTTTCGTAGGTATTTAGTGAACAATAGATCGAGATGAAGCAGAACGGCAGCGTATTCTTTCGAGCGATTTTACAAATCTGACTCCGATTCTCGAGTCTGATTCTGGAAGGCCTAGTAATAAACAAAATTATTAATAGTTTTACAAAAACAAAATGAATGCGATTTATAAACAATCTACGCCTCGGTCTTGTCATAGAACACTCGTCGTATATCGCAAATTTAATTCTTAAAAACGGAAACTATACTATAAATTTATGAATATAAATTTACTTAAACTATATCTTTATAAAGACGAGGTTGGAATTAAAAACTCACATCCTTTATAATATTTGTTTTATTCTAAGCACAATTATATTAACTTTTATATCATCATCATCATCTCAGCTCATATATGTCCCAATGCTTGGCTCGAGCCCTCACATTAGGAAGGGAATTGACCTACTACACTATACTGATCAGACTTGTTGGTATAGTGTATTATTTCAAGTTTTTCTTTGCTTGCATAGATGTTATACGCGTTTCTATATATCACACTTTTTTTTTTTCTTGCGGTGGTCGACGGAAGAGGCGGCGCACAACTCCATAGACCGACTCTGCAAGCACCTCTCTTCGCCGTGCGAGCGGGTCATCGGTACCTGAACTTTGTCTTCGGTGGTCACTATATATTACCCACGTGTAAGATAGAGGTTGATGAATTGTATTCTTATTCTGTCACCACACGGATAATTTTATATAAATATATAGTTTTCTTTGTAACAATTTAACAAGGTACGTACGTAATAAAAATGGGTACTTAAAGCCAATGTTTCTATAACGTTTTGGATATAATTTTATGACAATGTTTTATATGTCTAGGGTTTAAAATGTTGCCATAAATGTAAAACTCATTGTTGTAGCGTGCGGTCGTATGAGAGATGATTTGGAAGGTTAGATCATACAATGTGAGTCACAATAACTTTAATTTTATAAAACAACAACTAAAGCAAACCTAGAAAAGGAATAAGATTTTATTAAGTTCTAAGCATTTGCTAAAAAGGAAAGGTGATGTAACTTCATAGTTTGTCGAGATACTAATAATAGAGTAATAAAGCTATTTGAAATAAATTCATTTGAAACAAAACTATTTTACTGGTTTATAAAACCCGATTACGAAGCGAAAAATGATGTCACAAGCGGGATTCGAACCCGCCACTACACCACCGTGAACTATTGTAGGACATGCAAATTTCACTTCGTATCATATTTACGTCTTTTAGGTGACATGCGCATGCGCCTGTAGTGGTAGCACGATTGGGCCGGCATCCCACTTGTGACATCATTTTTCGCTTCGTAATCGGGTTTTATAAATATTTAAGTATATTAAATGCTAAATTTCAGTAATTTGAACTATTTACGGGTTTTATTGCGTGTGTATTTGATTTTTAATTTTCCATTACCCATCCCCATCTACCCAACATTGTTTACACATTGTACAGATTTAATAAAACATAAAACGATAAAGACATAAATGTAATACGAGGCGAAGATTGAATGTCGTTCAACAATTCACATTGGTGTAAGTGGTAGTACGATTAGAACGGATTTCCAATAAGTGTTGGTGTAAGTGGTAGTACGATTAGAACAGATTTCCAATAAGTGTGGGTTCGAATCCTTTATGTGACAATAATTTTTCGCTCGTAATTAAGTTTTTATAAATGTAACTTAAAGGAAACTTATTCTAAGAATAGTAAACCTATGTAAAGTTTTTAAAGTGGTGAGTTCTCTAAGATAAATAGTACGGTAACATCTGCAAGTAATCGCCTAGGGGCTGCCTCATACTTCATCGTTATGCGTTATACATAAAAAGTATCTACTTGAGCTTGTATTATATTCATATCTACATACATACATACATATTATCACGCCATATCCCTTGCAGGGTAGGCAGAGAGAACAGAGTGCCAGAGAACTCTATCTCTGCATACTTCACTCGCTTCCTCAACATTCATAATTCTCTTCATACACGCACGCCGGTTTCGGAGACTCTTGACTCCACCTTCCTTCAGTACATGACCGATCTGGTCTAGGTAGGTTAGTCTCGGTCTCCCTCGATACCTACATCCTTCCACTTTCGCATTGTATATCTTCTTAACCAAACTTATATTCATATCTCTTGTGACTAAAGTATTTAATGTTGTTTCTATCAGTTTCAATGGGATCCCTTTTGTTTTCTCTTGCAGTAATGGGTTATCCGTGTGGTGACGGAGTATAATACAATTCACCACCCCCTATCTTAGCCGTGGATGATCGTAAGAGACGACTAAAGAATATAATATGCATATAACATCTATGCAAATGGAGGAAAACTCGAAATATTAACCCTATACCAACACGCCTGACCAGCTGATAGTAGGTCAATTTTCCTTCTATTATGGAGGAGGCTCGAGCCCAATAGTGGGCAATATATGAGCAGAGATGTGATGTGTGATGTGAATGTTCTATCCTTTAGTCATAGTTTAAAACACCCCATGGATAAATCAATTAATTGTATTTTCACATAACTATATGAAAGACGTAACGACGACGTAAGAGGGCGAGTAGGTATGAAAGAGAGTATTGATGTAAAGATGCGGAAGGGAATGCTACGATGGTTCGGATATGTGGCAAGAATGCCGAACGAACGTCTGGTTAAGAATATATACAATGCGAAAGTGAATGGATGTAGGTACCGGGGGAGACCGAGACTAACCTACCTAGACCAGATCGGTCATGTACTGAAGGAGGGTGGATTCAAGAGTCTCCGAAACCGGCGAGCGTGTATAAAGAGAATTATGAATGTTGAGGCAGCGAGTGAAGTATGCAAGGATAGAGTTCTCTGGCACTCTGTTCTCTCTGCCTACCCTGCAAGGGACATGGCGTGATTGTATGTATGTATATGAAAATATCCCCTATATCTGCTTCCAAAATTATTCATAACTAAATTGTTCTAACGAGGATAAACAGCAAAGTACTCGAGACAAGGCTACGTGATAAATTGCTTACTGAAGCTTCCCAATAATAGTTTAATTAAAACAATTGATAACATATCAACAGGTGATAACTAAAGCAGATATGATATTATACACCTACAGATTCATATTTAGCTAACTAGATATAATATTTAATCTAAAATGTATGCGCAGATGGTTAAGGTACCTAGCGTATTAAGCAGGTTCGATCCCCACACAGGACAGTGCTTATTTATTAATCTGTGATAGTGCTTTGTACGGTCCATAAATTGTTGTTATGAGTCTGGATGTAATTTATGTATATTAGTTGTATGTTAAGTCATCTGAAATACAAATATAAATTACTTATTTTTGTTTACAAAGATTATTGTGATTTCTAATGTTAACGCAAGTATTATACATTTGCCGGGCTGGCCACGGAAGGCAAGGAAGCGGTACCAGTGGCCGGCCCAATGGCGATGGGGAGGGAATACGGTGGGTGGTTATGGGGCCACGCGCTCCCCTTCCGTCGCCCCGGACGGTGTGGGCGACGTGTGACCGGGCCATAGCCTACCAAAAAAAAAAGTATTACACATTTGAAATATATCTACTTTTACGGATTCTATCGCGTTTGTATTTGATTTTTAATTTCCCGATGTTTCGAATACTTTACTGTGATCATGGGAGAACAGTCCTCCTCAAAAGGATTATTGTCTTGTAGATTTGCTTTGCAGTAAAAATAAATGTGAACATACATAGATACATATCATCACGCCATATCCTTTGCAGGGTAGGCAGAGATAACAGAGTGCCAGAGAAGAAGAATAAATGTGAAACATCGTATAATTATTTTCTTGTTTTTATTACTTTTTATTATAAAATTTCTTTATAGAATTTCTAAATTCTTTATGTATATGAACAGAATAGAAATATAATTATACAACGCCTATGACCCTGAAAGCGAGATCCCCTTTTTTAAGCTATGTTCTGAACCCAACCCGTCTAGCCATCTGTAAATAGATCACTAGTTACAGATGGCTAGACGGGTTAAAGGCCCAGCTATCAAGCTGGGCCTTTAAATCAACTTGACCTCTCTCTACTTTTTGAATGGACCAATGGCTCCATGAAGATTTAATTTAAATCTATCTCACATAGTATACGCAAAAAAATCGAAATAGAAAGACATTGGTAATCTATATACAACGATATCTATTGATATAGTACCGTATATACAAGCTGTAGTGTTTTATTTGCCAAGATAATTACGAAAACAAACACTTTCTTTTTATTGACTGTAAGCAAACGTTGTGAAACTCACTTTTAGGTGTGATTGAACTGTTCATTGAAATGTGAACTTTTGAGCATCCGCTGTAGACACACTTTACATTGACAACATAAATTAGCAGACTGCTCACTTACAGCTCACTGGAGCTCAACAGCCAAATAGTAACATTGCTGTCAAATATAAACAAAAATTAAGCACTAAAAAGCATATTATAAAATAAATGCGCAACAATAATGAAAATATCGATACGTAAACCAATTGAATACAACACCTACCTGTTTAATTAAACCAGTAAAATCACCGCACAATCGCTTCTGCTATAAAAAAAAATATCGTTTATTTTCCCCCCTTTATTTTCTTTTAATTCCAGTATCAACATCAAAAACAACAATTTACGATTAATGAATATTCAAACGGTATAATAACCTTATAGAGTTTTGTCCGGGGTAAGCCGACAACGCGCAAATTGGACGACGGATAAACAATACAACTTTGTATAATAAAGGTACGTTAGCGTCCGATAAATACATTTTTTCTAAAACGTTCCGTCGGTAAATGTGCTTAAGTATTATTAATACGAAATATTTTGTATTGTTCTTTCACATGATTTATATTTTCATTGCTTTGAGAGATAAAGAAAAAAATAATACAATGTATATGTTATTTTTCATCAATTGCTGCTATTTATTTTGCGAATAATATGAACGATTATTTTTTCTAGACAATGATCCTGTTTAATTATATTTATAGATATAATTAATTTAGTGTCTTATTAATGACTACCTGCACAGATGGCGTAGTGGTTAAGATACTGACCTTCTGCGCCAGTGCCATGTGTTTGATTCCTACGCAGGACAATATTTTGCGCGATTCACAAACTGTTATTCTGAGTGCAGGTGTAATTAGTCTGCGTTAATTGTATGTTTGTAAAGTTCCCAACAATACAAGGATTATTACCTTAGTGCAAAGTGGTGTATTAAAAAAAATGTGAAGTACTTCTTATTGTTTTAGCATATCGTAAGCCAGTTTTACTCAACCATTCCTGATTAACTTCATTTAAATCCAGTAACATAACCCACATTAACTTCATTTAAATCCAGTGACTTTTACTTTAAACATACCCACATAACGATTAAATAGCTGATGTCCATGCGGTGATTAAGTAAAGGCCGGTGCTCACTTGCTATTTGATGCGCCTTGACTCACTCTCCACACCACGCTACCCTCGTTTCCATCTGCACGTACGTACCAAGGCGTATCGAATCCCACCGTGGCGTACTAAGTAGTTTACTTGTAACAATTTCAATGAAATATGTGTGCTAATAGTATAAAAATAAGATTTATAATAATTTCCTATTGCAAAAATCCTTTGCTGTGCCATCCCGCGCCATCTCATCAAGTGAGCGCTTTCTCTTAACAATACTATAGGTATAGTTGTCATTTACCGTAAGAATCGGTAAAACCGGTGGAGGAAGAATCCGCAGTAAAATGACCAGAAGCAATCTCCTAGGAAACTTATAATACCGATTATAATCACCAGCCCATCTGTCAAGCGTGAAAATGATTATAACGTTATCCCATTTACTAGAATCTAATAGGCCTGTGTTAAATACTAAATTTGACGTCAGTGGTACTAAGTTATTACGTCATTCCACTGTGTTATTTATACATTTTAAAGTTCAAACAAACGGAATATCTACAATGAGCAAATAAAAGGTTGCTTCTCATTCAATTACCAGCCTAATGAAAAAAGGGAATGTAGGAAATAAAATAAGTGAAAATATTATTACACAATTTACGTTATTACTTCACAGCCATTATCATTTGAATCACATAAAAGCAAATATAGCAATATCCACTCAGCGTGATTTTGGGCAATTTAAATAAAATAAATTTTCATAATTATATTATATATATATATATAGCTTTATCTACAAATTCTATTGAAATGGGAAGCTATATAAATATGTAATAGCAGTTTGCAAGTCACCTGTTGAGTAGAGTGGAGGAGTAAACTATACGGACCTTGTGGCAATTCGAGAAAATTGCCGTGCGTTCATGCGTTTCTGCCTTACCTACTGTTAGCAATCAATCTTAACGCTCACATGTAGGCCCCGTTAAGCTGTTCGTAGCTGTACATCCCTTTATTTATTCGGTGACTAGTCAATTTTGTTTTCCTGTCTCCCGCTTTGTCTAGGAGTGAAGTGGAATCATTCTTTCCAACTCCTCCTCTTTAAGGTTTTCTAATTTAAATTTGTTGCGGGTCCCAAGACAATTAAAATTATATCTCGGGACTGCCTGAGGGCCAAACTTCGGTGTCATTTATGGAGACCATGAATCCTGGCTTACAGGAGTTACAATAGTGGGAATATGTGGTAGGATTAGTCACAACAAAAAAAATGTAATAGCAATGAGATAATAAAATAAAAATGAAAAACAAAAAGCAGGCGGGGGTATATATAACCTACCATAAACTAAACGGCTATATAGTCTGGACACACCCCGTCCGTTTCAATAAGTCCAGGGCAACGATAGGGCTTGTGACCCTATAACCCACCGTATTTCCCCATAGCTATGCACTAGCCCCTGGTATCGATTCCTTGATCTCGATGGCCAGCCCGCTTTAGCTCAATTTCATTAGTAGCCATGCATTTTTTAGCAATTGGATTAGAATAAATGCTGCAAGCTCTTCATGCTGCTACCGTACAGCAGCAGAGAGAGCACTCCCTCTCTTTGGATAATGTTATTGCTGTTTAAAAACTAAAACTACAACAAGAAATTACAGTAAAAACAAAATTAAAAGTAAAAGGTATAAAAAATCGGCTCAGCTTTTACTGTTTCCAAGTGAAACTCAATCAGAGTTTCAGCCATCTCTGTATTAATTACATTACATAGAATATTCAATTTCAATTTTAATAAATTAATGAGTTAACCATGGCTTATGAAATAAAATATTTTTTTACGGTTATTATCGCGTTTATGGTTAGACTATCCTTTCGTGATCATAAATGCTGAAAAGTTCGAAATGTCATTAAAGTAAAAATCAAATAAAAACGCGACAAAATCCGTAAAATAGTTTTATGCTCGTAATAATTTTCGAAGTACCGCTATGCAATATTTTATTAAACTTTTACTGGCATCCATATGTCTAACTATAACTTTGAACAGTTTCGATTAATGCATCCAACATAGAAACATAATATCCCACTTTGATTTGCCATAAAGATTCTATTGTCCATTGTCATTATATAGTTTAATTGCATGGTTATATAAGACTTCCGCTCATAATATCTCAGATTAGAATCATGAACTAATGTTATACATGTAATTTAGGTCAGTTATAAGTTTATTATAACACCACTAATCAAATCTTACCACCAATATACAAAGGAGCAAACAGCGCACCTGATGGTGTAAGTATCACTGCCGCCATTGGATCTTTGCAATATCAAAGGTATAGCTAGGCCGCTGCCTACCAATACAATCCCCAAACCCACCCCAGATGAGCTTCCAGCTTTCTTGCTCAGTGAAAAAGCGCAATAGCACATTGCCATTACTCAGAAGTTTATCTTCTGCGAGAGTAAGGTACTACCCCGAAATGACCGGCTCACGGTTATACAGATAGAAAACTGTCCTCAGCGTGGTCTTACCACTTTTGAGGTAGCCTGCCTTTTGTCACTAATATATTAATCCTTGACACCACACACAAATAAATTAAAAAACTATTTTGTTTACAAGTACTTTAACAATCTAACCCTTCGTACAATGTTGAGAGGGGCAAGAAATCTAATTAAAACAATTTTCAGTGTAAGGTTTTGAAACTAAAACGCCATTTTGGGTCGGTAATATGACTAAATCCTTACCGCACACTAATGAATAATTCAGACACTACGTTGTGAGGACCGGATACTGATACCTGTGAGAATATCTTTCTTGATATTAGAAGTTTGCTGTTTAAACTATAGTGCTATTTAGTTATACAAGAAAGGTTATTTACAGGTCATTCGTTCACTTGGTTAATTGAAAATATATCGTCTCTTTGCTTCAATAATGTGATATATCTTGAAAAATGAAATTTTAGAGGAGTAATAATAATAATAATTACCTTCGGGCCAGTCGTTACTTCACCATGAGGCTAACGCAAAACTCGGAGGAACATTATTTGGCTCCCTAAGTTCTTTTGATATAAAAAAAAAATGTATCACAAGATTTACAGGAAAGCCAATAAACCGCAGGGCAGCTTGTGGCGGGCCACCGAAGTTAAAAATCGAGTACCGGTGGTCCGCTCGCACGGCGAAGAGAGAAGGTTTTACGGTGGGTATATGGGGTCACGCGCCGCCTTTCCGTCACCCCGGACCGCTTCAGCGGGGCGAGACGCACCCATAGCCCACCAATAAAAAAAAAAAAAAAAAAAAAAAAAGGGCAGCTTGTGGCGAGCTGAATGTGAGTGGCGACACTGCGGTCCTGAATACTCCAGAGAGTCGATCAGGGACTCGTCTCCAGCTGGCCTTAATTGGCTGGCTAGACTGGAAACCGAAGAGTGCCCGAAGGACTCTCAGCTCTGGCTTGCCTTAAGCAGCTGATCAGAGAGGGGTCGCCAGAGCTATATGCTCGGGGGTGGAAGTGTCATTTTCAAGGGCATAATTACGGGGAAACCATGAGTTTGTTTATCGCAGACTCAATGGTGAAACCGGCGCCGCACCGCTCGACACCCCTAGCCACTTACATCAATGTTGCCCTCTGTTGCCCGTATGACTTGTGTGTCTGTGGCGACTATTTAGGGGCCCATTCAGTGAGTTGGCGAGTCACCGTCTGCCACCGTTCAGCTCTTAACATGGGTTTGAAGGCAGACGACAGTTATAAATTCATAGATTTAAGATAAACCAGTCCACTAAACACCCACTCCCATATTTCATATATTAGATACCATCATCACACAATAGTTTTACACTTACTGCTGGCATTCCACGTATGTTAAGTGCAGACGTGGAACGTCATCGGTAGGTGTCCCATCCCAATATTTAGATTAAATTTCTCCAAAGGCCTCTGCGTGTTGGATCCCCATGTAAGCCTCCCAAAGGACCGGGTATCTTCCCTATGGAAGATCCCGTGAATTAAAAGGCGATACAGTAATAATAATAATAATTTATTTAGTCAAAACATTACAAATTTACAATAATTTACTTAAGATATTTCCAGTATGTGTAACACTATTATAACTTAGTCTCGTAAACTAGGTCAAGCCTGTATCATACGAGACGGGGTTAATAAATTTATATTTAAAAAGGAAAAAGTCAATAGTATACTGAAGAAAAGTGAATAAAAATAAAAAAGAAAAATGTGAATGTTATATTTAGATTATATAGTTAATAATAAAGATATAGTGAGTGCACGGGGTATGTGCGTGTGTGTGTGTCTGTGCGTGTGTGTGCGTGTCTGTGTGTGTGTGTGTGTGTGTATGTATTGGTGTGTATTGTGTGATTAGTGGTTGTATGTTTATGTTACACAGTGTATGTGAGTAATGATTCCGTATTTGAGTAATCCTGTTTTAGAAGCCAAACTGTGTTTTCCAAGTTTAAAAAAATAATTGATATATAAATCTATGATTTTAATTATTTCATTATTCTAAAATTAAATCATCTATGATTTAAATCAGATTTACAATAAAAAAATATTCGTTGCGACACAATTATTTTTTGAAATTTGAAGAATACTCTAAAATTCCATTTTTAAGATATCACATTATTGAAGCAAATAGGCGATATATACAAACTGTATAGTCATCATCATTCTCCTACTCTTATCCCAATTGTTTGGGGTCGATACAATATGTACTATTCTTTCATTATACATGTTGTAAAAGTTATTGGTAATAGTTTTATGACGGGCCGCCTGCCTGACGTCAATCCTCCTTGAGAATGTAATCGTTGACCAAACGGCATCAGATGGAGTTGACCTAGATTGTTATAAGGCTCTTAGTCGTCTTTTACGACATCCACGAGCAAAGGGTTGGTAGTATTCGTAGTAGCTACCACAAAGCATATACACAAACTGTATAGTATGTAGTATATATAGTAAAAAAAAATCGGCCAAGTGCGAGTTAAACTCGCGCACGAAGGGTTCCGAAAAACTAAAAAAAAAAATATGCAGTAGTTTTTTTTTTTAATATTAATTTAAGTTTTTTTTTTGTGCTGTGTGATAGCGGCTACGAATACTACCAACCTTTACTTTGCTTGTGGATTTCGTAAAATACGACTAAGAGCTTTTAACGACCTGGGCCAACTCCATCTGATGCCGTTTGGTCAACAATTACATTCCCAAGGAGAGTTGACGTCTGGCAGGCGGCCGGTCATAAAACTATTGCCAATAACTTTTACATTATGTACTATGAAAGAAGATATATAATACATATAACATATTGTATCGACCCCAAGTAATTGGGATAAGAGTAGGAGAATGATGGTGATGAATTCAAGTTATTTTTTCTTTGATATTAATTCAAGTTACACCTATTTATTAAAAGTACTAATTTATTAATAAAAATAAAGTACACGTTTTTATACTGTTTTATTAATACTTATTGTATTTATTTATAATATTATTAAATTATTATAATTAAATTTTGCAAAAATAAATAGCAAAAAGAGTACGACGGTGGTGAGATTCGATCCCACGCCTACGGTGTCTAAAACCAGCGCCTTAGACCATTCAGTTACGCTGCCTGCTTTTTGCCAAATTTCAGCTTTATACCTTCACGCATTCCTGAGAAAAAAAGTCTTGACAGACAGACAGACGGACGGACGGACAACAAAGTCATCCTATAAGGGTTCCGTTTTTTCCTTTCGAGGTACGGAACCCTAATAATAAAAATGACGATGAAATTCAAAATCTTTCGTGTGGTGACGGCATAAGAATACAATTCACCATGACTATATATCTATCGTGGGTATTGTAAAAGACGACTAAGGGATTCAATATAAATAAAAAATCTTTCAAAGAGAATCCAGAGATGGAATCCAAGTTCTCTGTCTTAGAGTACGTGCTAGGACAATTTCCCTCCAATTGCGGGAGGAGGCTCGAGTCCAGCCGTAGGATGTATGAGATGAGATGAGGATGATGAAGGATGAAATTTAAGCATTGAATTCAGTAACAGAGTTCCAACGACGCAGACGTCTAGAACAATTTGGAATCAGTAAAAACTTTTTAAATTTTACTTGTGAAGTTTGTTTTAGAGTTGTCGGTCTTTACAATTTTACTTAGTCAGAATTCTTACCGAGCTGATTGAATTTTATATTTCATCTATGAACAGTTGCACCTACATAGACATCAGGGTATTCCCTGAAGAAGATGAAGGAAGAAGAAGTAGAAGGATACAAAGCTGTCCGTAAAACAAAATGCTTTAACCATATACTCGTACTTATTGCTTCTCATACCATTGCTAGATAAGAATACGTTTAGATATCAATGAATAACAATTTAGTGCTCAAATCTCATTTTGACTAAAACAGTTATTATTTAGTTTCATTTTCAGTGATATTATATGCTTACGACCCTTAGATGTTTCTTACGACGTATTTTTTTTTATTGCTAGTGGTGGCAAACAAGCAAGCAGCACACCTGATGGTAAGCGTCACTGCCGCCCATTGATCTTTGCAATACTAAGGGTATATCTAGGCCGCTGCCTACCAAGCCAGCCCGCGGCTGCAGACACAAAATAGTCAACAGCGTGGTCTTACCACTAACAAATAACGGTAATAATTAATGGTAATTTCACTGCTATTATATAGAAAGCTTATTACCAATAGATTCGTATAAGATATAAAGAAAACAAGGTCATTAATGAAGTTAATATGAGTTTGTTGTTCCTCCACTGTAAGAAGTCGGTTAGTCGGATAGGCCGTACATAATGAAATAGATTTAATAAAGAAGTTATAGTAGCCACATTATTTTAAATCTATATTACTGTTATAAAGCAAGTATGTTTGTTTGAACCGGTTAATGTCATGAACTATCGTTTCCTTTCCAAGAAATCGTATTGTATCACATAGCCTGTTTATAAAGGTAGTTTATAGGCTACATAACGCTAAATAGTGTCTTTAAATGTTAGTAACTCAAATAAAATATAGTAATAACGGCCATCAAGGGTTCTGCGCAGCCGCTACTGTTACAACAACTTCTGACATAAAAAAATATTGATGTATTATAGACTTTATTGAAGTTTATAATGAGCGGTTTTGCGTCTCAAAAAGAGCTACCAACAAAATAGAAATAGATCCTCTTTCTAGTTTCTGCATTCACAGCACGTGTTTTAGTTTCATAAAAGTACGAATTATATATGTGCTAATAAATTTATTAGCACAGCATATAAATTTCTGTAATAACAATGACATATTGGACGTAAGACACCTTAGTCCTCCCGTGACCATGATCACTGTAAATTGTTCGAAACGTCGCGATATAAAAAACAAATACAAACGCGATAGAATCCGTAAAAGTAGTTTTATATCAAATTACACTTATGTATACACAAATATAATATACAATATATAAGGGAGAAAATATTTTTATTTATTGAGTACATTCAAAAACTAGTGGGCTGATTTTAAAAATTCTTTTACTATCGTGTCAATTTAGCAATCTCTATTACGACCAATATTACCTAAGTTTCAAAATTTAAATTTCAAACATTTCATTTTATAGCGATCGATTTTAATGAAATTTAGTATGAAAATACGTTTATTTACCTCTTATCAAAAAATGTTTTCTATAAATAAATTGTGCGAAACCAGAACAAGATACTTGCTTTTTATAATATTGTGTGGTTTAAATTAAATATCTGGATGACCAAGCCATGAGCGGTATGGCCATGAGCGGTCTCTTTTTAGTGTGTTTTGGAAAGATATATATAAGATTATATATACCTATATATATATATATATATATATATATATATATACAACAATTGCTCGTTTAAAGATATTTGATACATAGATATAAAAAATATTAAACACTAGCTGTGACCTGCGTTGCGTATCTTCTCCAAAGTCGAAATATTTACCCTAATTACATATACATTATCGAGATGAAAATATTAAGATATTGAATATAACACAAGAGCACCACATGGTACTTTTCCTTGCCTACCAAAAACTCTTCTCTCAACAAAGTTATATTCTATGTGTTAATCCAAGAAATAGTCTATCTATGTGACAATTTCTCTTCGTCACAAACTTGCACTTTTTTAATATTAATAGGATGGAAGCCAACTTTTGTATTTAATTGAGATTAATATTCAATTTTGATGGAATTGCGTTTAATAATCGACTTAAATCATCATCTCAGCTCATATATGTATGTCCCACTGTTGCTGGGCTCGAGTTGCTGAGCTCGAACCTCTTCCGCAATGGGAGGGAAATTGACTTACTATACACGCTGGTCAGACGTATTGGTATAGGGTTTTATTTTGAGTTTTCCTTCTCTTTCATAGATGTTATATGCGTTTTATATCCCTTAGTCAACTCCTACGATCACCCACAGGTAAGATAGGGAGTGGTGTATTCTTACTCCGTCACCAGACAGAGAATCGACCTAAATATGTTAAGTCATAAACAAAGATATTTTTTAAATATAGATAAATTAAATATAAAATGGCTGCTTAATTAAAAATAAATTTAATTTTTATATATAACGTTATTTATATTAAAAGCAAAAAGTATGTCGAGTTCTTGCCAATTTCGTGGTCAATAGGTAAAGTAAAATTATTCTCATGAGCTTCGTTAAATATTCAATAAATATTCTAATTATAAAATGTCCAATAATATTTTAAATTTACTAGTATAAAATTTTCGGTAGATATTACCTGAGAAGTAAATTGAAAATATTTATTTATATTTTATTAACTCTTACGATAAAATATATTTATTGGTGAATTCGGCTACGAATACCACCAACCCTAACATTGTTCGTGGTTGCTATAAAAGATGACTAAGAGCTTTACAGGACTTCGACCAGCACTATCTGATACTATCTGGTGAACAAGTACATTTCCAAGTAATGTTGACGTCAGCTAAGTGGCGATCATACGGAAAGCTTAGTTCGCGCGTAGCGTTAGTTCACTTAAATATTATAACATTCATTAACATCTGGTCTAATCTTATATTAGTCTATATCCATTTGGATAGCAGAAATAGAATAGCTGTCACTTCTTGAAAAAACAAATATGATCTGCCAAAACTCAAAAGTTAGAAAGACGACCTGAATGCGTTTACAAACAATAAAGGCTTGGAGGATAATGTTCTTTTAAATAATTGTTTATGCTTCACAATCACTGGAAATCTTTGTAGTGACATCTAATTTGAAGAGATTTAGTCTTCAAAGTAAGTTTACTTCAGATACTTGAGTTCAAAGTAATTTTGTAACTCAAAAAGCGATTACGACCATTCTTCCTATTCTTTGAAGTTTAAAAAGATAAGGCCAAAAGAGCCGCATTCACATTGTTGAATATATAACAAGTCTTTTTGTTTTTGTTTATTTTTTTATTTAATTATATTTTGGATATTTTAGTATGGTGACTGAGCCTTCAACATACTTGTGATAAAATTCTACATCAGATCATTTAACATTTAACCAACCCAAGGTATAGTAGATTAATTTTACTACTATTATGGCGTAGAATCGAGCCCTACAATTATCTGAGACGTTGAAGAAATAGTTTACAAATCAATATAGTTTTCTACTTTCTGTGACGGTGTAAAAACAGAATTCATCACCGAGGTGCAGTGGTGAATTCTACTTCTTACAATGAAATCTTGCCCGTTAATCTCGCAAAAATCAAATAAGGGATTGGAAACAAGGAAAGCTCTATAAAAAACCCTCGCCAACATGCTGATCATCGAGTAATATTAGACATATTCCCCTGGCATAGTGGAGGAAATTTGACTGATTGATTGTAGAGCATATTTGGATTGAGATAATAATGATCCTGTTTACTTTGGAGATATTTAAACATACATTATAAACGTAATTATTTATATAATTAGTCTGAAATGAAAGAGGTTTTCTTTTAATACTTACTATGACCTTTTTACTACTTATTTATGACTTATCGATTAAATTTGCTATAATAACTCAAATAGTTAATGTTATTTTTAATAGCATAAGTCTTAGTAACCCTTCCCCTCCCTATGGGTCATAAACGATAAGGGACACAAGCACATATTTTTTTTTTGTTTCTTATGGCGCTAAACAACACACCTGATGGTTTTACTGCTCGTACCTTCGCAATACCAGAAGTACAAGCAGCGGCTTATCAAACAAAACATATTCAGAAATTTAGGCTTCCGCCTCTCCGTCACCGAAAGAAGCACAACAGTACATCGCCTTTACTCAGACGTCGATTTTCTACGAGAGAGTGGTTCTAAACCCGGGGGACCTGCCCGCGGCTGTAGACAAAACACTCTCACCAGTATGGTACCATACCATAGTAACAACTACTTAATGAAATAATACAACAACACAATTAAATAAGTTTAAATTTTTGCAATAGAACTGTTGTTGAAAGCAGTTTTTTTATATAAGACTAACAACGGGCAGACCGTTTAATCCATTCGCGCGGTTTCTCCTTTTTTGCTAGAATAACAAATTTGCTAATAATATAAAACAACTACTTTAAGATATTTTATTGAAATTTTCTAATTGAATTGGCATATTTTTATATAAAATATTCTAAATTTTATGAAAATATTCGATGTCTCAAGTGCTCTTTTAAGATATTCCCTGCAATGCATAAATACATATTTCTTTCAAACTGCATGGATAATATGCAATTGAATTTAAAATTATTAAAAATATTAAAAAGTAAAAGAATAGACAACCACAAAGCATTGAGTGAATGAACTATCGAATGGAACAGAAGGTTCAAACAGCTCTCTGCGTCCAAATCGCTTCAGCGAACTTGGCATTTCAATTGCTAATGCAAAGTTCTACCCGCCTCCATTTCGCTTCATGCAGCCTTTCGGTGTGCAATCGCAAATTTACATAGGCTTTTTATTAAAATAAAAAAAAACCCACAAAGCTATGTGGTGTGTCCCTTTCTGTAGAAGTCAAAGTAAATTAAAACTTTTCTACGTTGGATTTTTTTTTACATTTGTGTCTCATTATTGGTTGTCGTTTTGGTATTAGTTTAACTTTGTAGTTTTTTATAGTGAATTATACTATCAGATTTTTTACAATCACCAGACAGCTGCATGATGTACCTAAGCTTTGCTGTACTATCTCAATAAAGACTTATATTTCTTCAAACTATACACGAGTTATACGACCATTATTTGATACAAGCTTTCTTTAAATTGACCTCGTCTCATATGATAACTATACGATAGAAAGGAGTGAAGGTATTGTATTCTAACTCCCTAATAACAAAAGTAAAATATATAAAGAATATATGCAAGGAAAGTAAGTACATACATAGAAGTTAGAAACTTGCAAAGGAATTTGTGCCAGTCTACTGAAGCAATTAATAAGGTAAGGCCGATAATGATCTCATTAATTCAAAATTTTTATAGGTGAACTTTCTTAATGATGAATTTTTATTAATCAAAATTTATATTGTAATATTTAAGAATTATGGTATGTGTATTTTTCATTCTCTTTTCTTCTTATTCTTCTCATTTCTTTTTCTTCAATCTATTACTTAGAATAGAGGAATATAATATGAGAATAGAAAAATTACTTAAATATAAGAATATATACATACAAACATACATATCATCACGCCATATCGTATGCAGGGTAGGCAGAGAGAACAGAGTGCCAGAGAACTCTATCCTTGCATACTTCACTCGCTTCTTCAACATTCATAATTCTCTTCATACACGCTCGCCGGTTTCGGAGACTCTTGACTCCACCTTTCTTCAGTACGAATATATAAGAAAATATATAACTAGACAACCCAGCCCGTTGGTTTGTTTGTAGAAGTTGACATATCGCAGCACCGCCTGGTGGCGCGTTACATCAATAGGGACGGCATATAAAGCTTTTCTGTCAAAAAATACATGAACCAATTTTCATAATGATCGATCAAATAATTTATGAGTTTAGCGATGTCATGTATACAAATATCCTCTTTTATAATTATAGATAGACTAGCTTCTGTCCGCGGCTTCGCCCGCGTAAAAGGTTACTTTCCTAAAGTTTTTCATCCCCTATTTTTATTTTACCCCTTAAGGTTAATGTTTTTACGAAATTTTAATATCATATTTATTTATATCTAATCAATAACCTAAAAATAAGTTTCAAGCTTCTGGTTTTAAAAATGGCGATAATTCCTTACAATGTTTCATCCCCTTTTACAACCCTTTTTTGCATTAAAAAGCAGCTTATGTCCTTTATCAGTCTATAAACTATCTGTGTACCAAATTTCATTTAGATCGGTTCAGGAGTTTTGGCGTGAAAGAGCGACAGACAGACAGAGTTACTTTCGCATTTATAATATTAGTAAGGATGATAGTAATACAAAATCTTGATTCTCTTTCCTTTATAAAATTAAACCAAGTGAAATATGTATTTGTGCCTAATGCTTAATTATGTTTTACCTTCAGCCATCTCGGCGTCATGAATAATACAAAATTGAAACAAAGAAAACTGATTTTAAAAAAATGTAGTTGAACGACCAGACATGCCAAATATCTATTATTGAAGATAATTAAAATACTACATAGCGAATATTGATCTACTTGAATGTATTGATATGAGAACAAAAAAGTAAATTAACGGAGTATGAAACCACCGTGTCCGTGTGGTCAAGGAGTAAGAATACAATTCACCAACCCTTATCTCACCCGTGAGAGATCGTACGAGACGACTAAGAGATATAAAACGCATATAACACCTATGCGAGAGAAGGATAATTCAAAACAAAACCCTATACCAACACGTCTGACTAACGTGGTACAGGTCAATTGCCCTCTCATTATGGAGGAGGCTGGAGCCCAACAATGGGACGAATATGAGCTGAGATGATGATGAAACCCCTAAATTTATGTGAAATAATATTTTTTTTGACAACCATCCAATCCACTATACGTGATTTTTTATTTTTGCATATTCAAACAAGATATTAAATAGGTTGAATGACCAATATTAAAGGAGACTAGTTTGCATAAAACCCCTTTGTGTTATACATTTAGTTTCAAAGTCAACCGGTGGAACGGAGCGGAAAAATATTTGAAGAAAATTGGTTTGAAAGTGTAATAAATTGCCCTGTTTTCCTAATATTTGTTCACTAATTCAATATGAATTTAATAAATTCATTGGACCTCTTAAGCTTTATAAATATAAAGTTAAATAATTTGGCAAATCCAAAAGCGCCCGCCTCATAATTTTTATATTATTTATCATTTACTATTATTAGTCAATGGCATAAATGAAGGAAACAAATCCCATACAGCCATGGGTTTACAATGCTGCAAGCATTGTAAATGAACAGCTATGATTACAACTACGTTGAGAATTGCACGAAATTTTTAAAAGTTTTTTTTTTCATTTTCATTTCATCATCATTCTCCTGCTCCCCTCCCAATTACCTGAAGTCGACGCAATATGTACCCCTATTCCTACATATTGCAAATGTTATTTGTAATAGTTCTATGACCGGCCGCTTGCCAGACGTCAACCCTCCTCGGGAATGTAATTGTTTACCAAACGGCATCAGATGGAGTTGGCCCAGGTCGTTATAAAGTTCTTAGTCGTCTTTTACGACATCCACAAACAAAGCAGCAAAGTAAGGGTTGGTAGTATTCGTAGCCGCTACCACAGAAATTGTTCATTTTTATTTATGGCATTGAGTAATAGTAAAGGATAAATAATCCTGATTTTCACAAGCTTTTCTATTAATGATACGCCTAAATTTTAAGCGTTGTTCTGAAGATTATATATTTAAATTATATATTTAAAATTTATTGATGGTTATTTAAAATATTATCGTTTCTTTTAATATTTTTTTATTGATACGTTTTTATGATCTCTCTCTCTCCCTCTCTCCCTGCCTCACTCCCTCACTCTCCCCGCCTACCTCCCTCACTCTCTCCCTCCCTCTCTCCCTGCCTCTCTAATCCCTCTCTCCCACCTTCACTCTCTCCCTCTCTCGTGTCACGTTTCATCTGTAAAATTTTTACCTTCGTGCGCTTATAATCTCAGCTCATATACATATATGGCTCATCAGCTCATATATATATATATATCCCAATACTGGGATGTCCCAGTATTGGGATCGCGCCTCCATCATAATGGGAGGGAAATTGACCTACTATACCACGCTGGTCAGACGTGTTGGTATAGGGTTTTGTTTCAAATATTCCTTTTCTTACAAAGATGTTATATGCCTTTTATATCCCTTACTCGTCTCTTACGATCACCCATGGGTAAGATAGGGGGTGGCGAATTGTATTCTTACTCCGTCACCACACGGATAACCCTCATGCGCTTTATACTTGAAAATAAATATGGCGCGTAACAGAAAAACGTTACAATATAAAATTTCTTTAATTCGTCGATAAAAAAGTTTCACTTCAAAAAGTTAGAGAAACTAAAAAGAAATACAATTTTTTTATGATACTGAAGTTAACAGACATGTGACAATTTATTATTATTTTATTTATCATTTACTATTAGTCAATACTATAAATGAAAATGGAAGAAAAATGTTCGTTGACGATAGGCTGTATGGTACTCCTTTGCCTGTCCGAATGGACGAACAAAAAAATGTAAAGGAACCCAATTTTCATAAGGTATACATACACTAATGAATAAGCAGTTAAGTTTTTTATTAATTGCAATTAAACGACAAAGAATTACCAAGCCATTTTCGAAAGGAAACAGCGCGTTGCGATTATGAAGCTTTTAAAAAATTAATATTTTGATGCATTAGATACAAAAAAAAATTATCCGACGTCTTCGAATATTTTTTTAATCAACTATTTTCTTTTATAAAACCCGATTACGAAGCGAAAAATGATGTCACAAGCGGGATTCAAACCCGCGCCTATTGGGATTCCGGCCCAATCGTGCTGCCTAACTTTTCAGTTAGAATTGTATTAAACGATGACACAACCTTGTTATTTAAATTACTGAAATTTAGTATTTAATATTCTTAATAAAATTTCAGTAATTTAAATAACAAGGTTGTGTCATCGTTTAATACAAATCTAACTGAAAAGTTTGAAGTATTAAGCCTATAACAATATGTAAACATTGTCGGGTAGATAGCATACCGTCACCTTAATACGTAAATATGATACGAAGCGAAATTTGCATGTCCTACAATAAGTCACGGTGGTGTAGTGGTAGCACGATTGGGCCGGCGTCCCAATAGGCGCGTGTTCGAATCCCGCTTGTGACATCATTTTTCGCTTCGTAATCGGGATTTATAAATAATTAAGCATATTAAATGCAAAATTTCAGTAATTTAAATAACAAGTTTGTGTCATCGTTCAATACAATTCTAACTGTAAAGTTTAAAATATTAAGCCTATAACAATGTGTAAACATTGTCGGGTAGATAGCATATCGTCACCTTAAGACGTAAATATGATACGAAGCGAAATTTGCATGTCCTACAATAAGTCACGGTGGTGTAGTGGCAGCACGATTGGGCTGGAATCCCAATAGGCGCGGGTTCGAATCCCGCTTGTGACATCATTTTTCGCTTCGTAATCGGGTTTTATAAATAATTAAGCATATTAAATGCTAAATTTCAGTAATTTAAAATATTTTCTTACTTTAAACAAAATAATTGCTTTTTAAAAATATCAAATACAATTAAACGAATGTTTTTTCTTGACATATGTATTATAATATTATCCTATAAGTGCAATGTGAGAAAAATACAATCATTTTTATGTTTGAAAAGTGCTTGATTTTCATATATCGAGAGTAGAGCAAGACCTCAACGCTTCGCTTATGAGGCGTGCGCAGACGATATTTTATAAATTACTGATAGTGAATTTTGAAATTTACTTAATGATTGTTTTTTTTTATTTATATGGTGGCAAACGATCAAGATTGGTAAATGTCATTGCCGCCCATGGACTTTTTATCAAGGAACTAGACTGCTGCCTGCAAATAAACCCCAAACCCACCGAGTTGGGCTTCTGGTTCTCTCACTTACCGAAAGAAGCGCAATTGCACGTTGCACTCAGACGTCGTCTTCTGCGAAATTGTGATACTACCTCGAACAGACCGGCCCACGAATATAGACAGAGAATTGTGAACAACGTGGTCCTACCACTAAAAGTATTCCATTTAAAAGTTTAAATTGTAATGAAACATAGAACCGCTTCCTTTTTTGAAGTCGGTTAAAAACTAAAATGGATTTTCTTTTATAGTGACGAAAAGAATTAAAATCACCACCCCATTTCTTGCTTCTGGATTTCCTAATAGACTACTAATGAAAATGACACACAAATAACATTAATGCAAGAGAAGGAAAACTGAACATAAATCTCTTTGCCAATCCATCTGACCAACATGCTATAGTAAATTATTTTCTCTTCCACGGTGAAGGAAGCCCCGCAGCTGTGTGGTAGCGGCTACGAATACTACCAACCCTAACTTTGCTCGTAGATGTCGTAAAAGACGACTAAGAGCCTTATAACAACCTGGGCCAACTCCATCTAATTCCGTTTGGTCAACAATTACATTCCCAAGGTGGTTTGACGTCTGGCAGGCGGCCGGTCAAAAAACTTTTGCCAATAAGTTTTACAATATGTACTATGAAAGAAGAGTACATATTGTATAAACCCCAAGTAATTGGGATATGAATAGGAGAATAATGAATGAAGGAAGCCCGAAACCAACAGTAATCTATCAAAATGGTCTGCTTGTGACCATTACACCATACCATTATACAGACACTATAGATGATTCATAATTTTCATTTATCAAAACCGTGTTATATTGACAATGGTGCCAAAAAATTATGATGTGACATTTTTCTCTCTAACATTGAATGAATAGGTGCTTAAGTTTACAGGTCACTGCTTGTGAATCTCGTGCCTATAAATTTTGCTCCAATTTGTGATTGTTAATGAATAGGTTTGAATAGGGTATTGTGATAATGCAAATAGTTATATGGCAAGTTATAAAGTTATTGTAAGAGGAGCTATAGCTGAGTAGGCGACTATTCAATAGATTTGCATTCGGCGGTTTGAGGTTCAATCATATATATATATATATATATATATATATATATATATATATATATATATATATATATATATATATATATATATATGTATATATATATATGTATAGCCTAATCATCATCATCATCGTTATCATTTCAGCTCACAAAAGTTCCACTGTTGGGCTCGAGCCGACTCCATAATGGGAGGGAAAATGACCTACTATACCACGCTGGTCAGACGTGTTGGTATAGGGTTTTGTTACGAGTTTTCCTTCTCTTGCATAAATGTTATATGTCACACAGTCGTTTTTTAATATAGCGCTATCTAGATCACGTTTCTGAGTGTTTTGTTTGCTTTGACACTAATAATGTTAATAACTAAAACTAGATGGCAGAAATTACCTTATTTAAAACAATAAATTAACTGTGTGTGTGTGAGAGAGATGTATCTGTGTGTGAGAAGTATCTATGTGTGTGTGTGTGTCCGGATTGCGCATGCGTGGGTAGGAAATAGTTATTGAGTCGCGTAATAGATGGCGCTTTCATTGACGTTAGTGGCGACAAAAAAAATCGAGAGTGGCCTCTCTATTTCCAATGTATTATATTACTCTATGATTAGTACCCTTCTTTTCTACTTCTAAAAATGTTTTTCAGTGCCCTCAACAAAAGGGTACCCCGAGCATGCGTACAACTAACCCCCTCCAAGCGTACCTTAATACTGTCTATGCTATGCTAGCGTGTATTGTTTGAATCTTTAAAAATAACAAGAATAATTAAAAAGACGTCATTTCCTCTCACATGAAAATTTGTGAGCTGATTTTAAATATATTTCTGTGATAAATAAAAAAAATCAGCTAGCAGTAAGTCGAGGGAAACTTAGTCAGCTGATGCATTTAAATAGTCAGTAAATGCTTCTGGCTAACTTCTACGTAACGACCTTCAAATTATCAGCTGACGATTTTTCCACCGAGATACAGCCAGCTGACGTATATATTTATCAATAGTTACATATCATCAGGTAAATTCTTATTTGAGAGGATATCACTGAAAGTGAAGTTTTTTTTCCCATGATCGAGACATCAGCTGACGTACAATACACTATGTTATAGCCAGCTGATTTTTTATTTTTGTTGAGATATTGGGTTAGCTATAATTTGATAAATGTTTAGCCGAGAGGAAATGAGTGAATGTATTTTTTTTTTCTTCGCGCGTGGGAGGTTATAACTGCTCATCCCCCCCACCGTGCCGCAGCTGACGGTCATAAGGCTTCATGATACTATTGTCTGATGCGTATCACCAATTATCTCTCGAGAAGAAATAATTAACCAAATTTTCACCTGGCTCTTGGACCATAAACCTCTTTAATAAATATAACATGCCATACATCGAATACCTTAGGCCTCACACGACCAACATCATTCTCTCACTCTTATCCTAATTACTTGGGTTTATCGACCCCAAGTAATTAGGATATGTAATTATTACTTAGTACATATTGTAAAAGTTATTGGCAATAGTTTTATGACCAGCCACATGTCAGACGTCAACCCTCCTTGGGAATGTAATTGTTGACCAAAGGACATCAGATGGAGTTGGCCCAGTTCGTTATAAGGCTCTTAGCCGTCTTTTACAACATCCACGAGCAAAGTCAGGGTTGGTAGTATTCGTAGCCGCTATCACAAAGGTGCTGAATGCATGTTGAACAGATGCATTGGCAGAGAGATTTATGTTTAGTTTTCCTTCTCCTGCATTGATGTTATTTGCATGTCATATTCGTTAGTAGTCTATTACGACACCCAGGAGCAAGAAATAGGACGGTGATTTTAATACTTTTTGGCACTAATAAAAAAATATGCATTTTAATTTTTACAATTTTAAACTTTTAAATAGAATACTATTAGTGGTAGAACCACGCTGTTCACAATTTTCTGTCAACCACACTCTCGCTGAAGATCAACGTCTGAGTAATGGCAATGTGCTATTGCGTTTTTTATAGCCGCTTTTTTTATAGCCGCTACCACACAACATGACCAAGGATACTACAAAGTATTCGAAACGTAATAAGATATCAAATTAAAATTAAATAAAATTCTTAAAAATAGTTATATTTCAATAGTTTCGTCTACACAAAATATGTATGTAAATGACACAAACAGCTGTTAGGTCTATGTCAGTGAACTAATTGATATTTATGAAATGTATGACATACTGCGCCGTTAGGATTATTTTTCTCGGGGACGTCTTATCCAATATTAATTCAAGTACAAGAAAATTAATCAAAATTATTTGTGACATCCTCAAAGCTAATTCTTTCGCGGCACTTTAAATATCGTAAACTCGATGACGCAAACTAACAGTTTTTTTTTATAGCAACACATAATTATTGGCTAAACGATGAGCAAAGATGTTAACACATACACGAAAGTTTAAGTCCCACATAGCAGGAGTCAAAATTATTTTTATTAAGGCCAAAATTTCAATCTCTAAGGCTCTAAAATTTCCAAAAGAACGCTGCAAAAATCGAGACAATTATGCGGCAATTTCTAAAATCACTTTTTGTCTGCACCAAGATTTATAACGAGGATTTTAAAATCGTAATAGAATATTTGGCACGCTGGTACTAAAGAGGTAGCTTAAATTATTTCTAATTTGTTATTTAAACTTTATACCTGAATAACTGAAAATAAATTATTACTCAACAGCGTTGTTTCGTAAAAATAAATACCATAAAACGGAAAATAATAGCATCTAGTTTAATTACTAAGCTATTGTAATTAAGGTTATGCTTCGGAAAGGTAATTAATTTTAAAAATAAATAAGCGTTTTCTCTAGAAGTACTGTGCTTTTCTTATATATATTACTGCTTATAGACTAAATCAGGATTATACTTTGTTAATACCTAAAATAACGTTTATATAAAACAATGTATATGAAAAACAATATGAATGATTAATATATTTTTATGTCGTTCAAGATGGACGTATTGCGCCATCCGCAGGGAGTTGGACGAAGTGAGACCTAGCATCTGAAATGGCAGACCGCCAGACTGGCCCACAAGTAGTGAATCTAACCGGTGGCAATGCTTCCGTAACCACCAAGACCAAATAATTCATATTGCAGTAGATGACGATGGTTACTGAATTGATAGTGATCGGGGTGCTGGCAGTTGAACCTCTGTGGGACCTATGGAACATTAGGGCTCTTATTTTATCTAGGGCCACTGTACTATAGGACTACCTACTCTTTAACCCGCCATTGGTGACGTGTATGTCTGTGAGACCGGGTGAGTAGAAAATATCGAATAACATTTTGACCCGCCATCGATACGTGTTGCGATTTCGAGTAGCTGCCTCATTTTACGTCCCCCATCGTTAGTTCTCCTCGCGACAGCGGTGCACCTGCATATTCCAGAGTTTTGGCCTCAACCCGGTCCGTGAGACCGGCGTCACCAATTATGTAAGTAAAGTATTCAAAGTTGAATTTGCATATTTTTTAAAACTTTGTAAAAATAGCAAAAGTAAGTGCCACATTTACTGTTATTTTCATCATAGTACCTATAGTTATTTAATAAATCAGTTGTTTGTACAATTTTATTAAATTTTTACAGAGCTATGCATTTATTATAAATGCTTCCATTTTGTTTCAGAATGTCTTACGAAAATGAAGAACGTCGTCTCAAAGCGTTTCTACGAGAGACCATGTCAACTGATGAAGATCTCTTACAAAAATTATCGGATAACGAGGCTGAAAGCGGTTCAACATAAACGGCAAATCTGTATCTGTACACAGGTACATTGATACAGATCAATACAGATCAGTACCAAATCAAAATTTTGACAGCGAAGAAGATTTGAGTGACTTAGAAACTGCAGGTGACAACAACTCCTTTTTTTATTTAGGAAAGGATAATTGTACCAAATGTTGTAAAGAACCCCACCGCCAATCCGTTCGCACTAGAAGGCACAATATTATAACGCAGTTACTGGGACCTAAACGGACTATCTCGAGTGAAAAGGACCCTCTTAGCATTTGGAGACATTTCTTTGACGATACCTTAATTGATATAATTGTCAGGTACACTAACTAATACATTGGTAGGTACCATAAAGCATACATATTCCAGATCGAATAACCTCAACGAGATACAATGTTTTATAGGATTGTTATTGCTAGCAAGAGTAAAGAAATGTAGCCATCTCAATGTTGATAAGCTGTTTCGGACAGATGATGGCTCGGTAGAAATATTTCAATTATCTATGTCTGCTCAAAGGTTTAAATTTTTGCTACGAGTTTAGCGATTTGACGATGGTACAAGCATTTCAATTTGTTATTTGTTTTAAATTTTATAAAACATGGAAAAACAAATGTTGATTTTTAATTGTCCTAAGTGTTATTGTGTAATAATAATAAACTACTTGTGATTTATAAAATACTTGTGTTTTATTGCTATATATATATATATATATATATATATATATATATATATATATATATATATATATATATATATATATATACCTATATATATGTGAAATTAAATCTAAACTAACTATACAACATACCTAGTCACAAAAATTAAGGGATATAAAAAAAAATCCAAATTTTTGGGTTATTTTCAACGAGCTGTAACTCCGAGGAAAATGGTCGTACAAAAAAAATAAAAAAAGTAAATTGTAGCTCCAAGTGTCTAGTTTTGAGATATGACTATAAAAAAATTTTGTCATGTCCAGGTCCGGAGAAATCCTAAGAAAACTACCAAAAAAAAATTTTTCAAATTTATTCTCGTCTAAAAAAAGGTCCACGGGCTTCAAAAAAATTTTTTTGATTGTTTCGTTCAAAAACTCTTTTAGAGAATTTAATACTCTTTAATTTGACGTATTCAAAACGCCTGTACAACGATTTGTCGCGTAAGTATCGTCAATCAAAGCAAAAAAGATCTTTTTAACTTTGATAATCAATATCTCTTGAAATAATGACTGATTTTTTTTTTTCAAAGTTCTTAAACAGTTAATCTTTTTGATCAAAAAAATAAAGATTTTAGAGAGAAAAAAATTTTTCCATTGAAAAAATTAATAAAAATCACAAAATTGCTCATAATGGTGATTTTTGCAAAAACAAAGAATTTGAAGCTTTGGGGCACAATGAAAAAAAAATCGCAGCGCTTTGAATTTTTGAGGGATTTTAGGGGACACTTTAAGGTTAAAAAATTACCGACGATATCTTTCGTTCATCCATTTTATCCAAAGTTATACCAAGTTATCCAAATATCCTTAATTATGCGAATTTTTGTCTTTTTTCCAGTCCGAGTTTTCAATTCAAATTTTTTTTTTTTCTAAAAGGTGTTTACATTTTCTTATAGAGAATATTGTGCAGTTTTCAAAACCTTCCTTCAATTTTCTATACAATCATTATTTCCGGAGTTATTGATTATCAAAGTTAAAAAGATCTTTTTTGCTTTGATTGACGATAACTCCGCGGCAAATCATTGTACAGGCTTTTTGAATACGTCAAATTAAAGAGTATTAAATTTTCTAAAAGAACTTTTGAACGAAACACTCAAAAGAATTTTTTTGAAGCCCGTGGACCTTATTTTAGACGAAAACAAAATTTGAAAAATTTTTTTTTGGTTGTTTTCTTAGAATTTCTCCAGACCTGGACATGATAAAAAAAATTTATAGTCATATCTGAAAACTAGATACTTAGAGCTACAATTTTCTTTTTTTATTTTTTCTGTACAACTATTTTCCTCGGAGTTACAGCTCGTTGAAAATCACCCAAAAATTTGGATTTTTTTTTATATCCTTTAATTTTTGTGACTAGTATATATGTATATAATTAATTGTTGTCAAAGTCTTAGGTCGTAAATACTGGTCTGCGAGACCGGCGTCACCAATGATGTAAGTCAAATTGAAGTCACCAATGGCGGTTTAAGATATTTTATCAAAAGAAGTTTTACTTGCACGTTGGAGGTCTAAGTATCTCAACAAAAGAGTTTGCTACTAGGTAGGTACGTACTACGTACACAAAACCGCTATGATTGCCATTCACTTAACAAGCGTGTCAACTACGGAACTATATCCACCTTTGTTGAGTCCAAAACTGAATGGCGGAAGACTGAATTATGATATAGAATATTTGTGAAAAAAAATGTCAGATGTACATATTTTATGAACAAGTATACAGATGGCGCAGAGATTGAGATACCGCCTTACTGTGTCAAGGTTCGATTCCCACGCAGATCTTTACTTTTTGCTATCTATGAAATGTTGTTGTGGCTCTGGGTAATTTGTCTGTCTGTAAATTGCATGTTATTGAAGTTGTTGGGCAGACGTAGTTAGGAACGTCGCTAGTTAATCACGTTGCCTCAATATCAGAAATACTAATTGCAACACTCAGCACAGGTGGATACAGAGAACGCTGACTCAGGAACACCTTTTTTTTTTTTTTTTTTTTTTTTTTTTTTTGGTGGGCTATGGGTGCGTCTCGCCCCGCCAAATCGGTCCGGGGTGACGGAGAAGGCGGCGCGTGATCCCATAGACCCACCGTAAAATCCTCTCTCTTCGCCGTGCGAGCGGACCACCGGTACCCGATCTTTGTCTTCGGTGGTCTACTCAGGAACACCTGCCGAAGACAACACAAAATGACGAATTCTTTTGTGAACCGAATTGACGTATTCGTATGTGAGCGCTCGTCACTTTTTGGTCGATCGCCACAAAGTCATAGTCACACCTTAGTAATGATGATCTTAATTTTGTAATTTTAAATTAATATTAAATGATATTATCATACATCGTTTTTTTTTGCATCCTAAGCTGCCACTGCTCTTATCTAATTTCCTAGCAATACAATGATTATGTGGAGTGCTGTACTTAAAAAGAAATAAGGACGGTAAATAAAAAAATATATATTTACACAACCGTACAATTTTAAGACATTTCATCAAAAAAGAGTAGAACTGAACAAGGCCGCACAGTCATTGAATTAAGAGACCATTAGAATGATTTGAACGTAACCTTTTTGATCTCTTTCTTATACGCACTTTATCTTTTGGTCGGTTATTTTCACGATGTGTTTTGTTAGCCGTTGTTGATAATTTAATTTCAATTTGATTTGATGATAACTGTGATAAATCAAGTGTCGAAAAAATTAATTTAATAGATTTTGACGTCTACATGTGATTTTTTTTTAGACCATATTTTATCTATCTGCTCCCATATTATTTATTAACATTTGATTCATTTTTTGATACTTACAGTTAATAAACGTAGAAAAATATTTTTGTTTTTATAAAACAATTACTATTAATTATTTATTTTTAACACAAATTTATGGTAATTATTTTTAATGTAGCATTTTATTAAATGCATTTTTTTTTAATCAGATATTAAATTTTCTTAATTCTAAAATCATGAGGATGTACAGTTGTTAAAATAAGTACTATAAAAACTAAATAAATTTTGATGAAACTGTACTGTAGTAATAGTTTATATATCAAATTAAAACATAGACTATTCTGGAGATTAGTCCGCTACCGTCAGTTACGGTGGCGTCCTGGTGGTTTATTCTTGGAAACGAGCTCCTGTTTCTCCTGGTGATCTTTAAGTGGTAGTCTCCTTCTTGTAATGGGGTATTAATAAGTGCATCATTAACTTTCTATCACTTTTTTTATAGCTTACATCACCATACGAGCAAGCAGCACACCTGATGGTAAGTTTTACTGCCCCCCATGGACCTTTACAAAACCAACTCCAGTTGGGCTTCCGGGTCTTTCGCTCACTGAATAAAACGCAATAGCACATAGCCACTGCTCAGACGTCGATTTTATGCGAGGGTGGGATACTAACCCCGGATGGAACGGCCCTCGGCTATAAGCAGAAAACTATAAACAGTGTGGCTCTGTCACAACTAAAACTTTTTATGCATTTGATGTTTTACAGATATACTTAGTCCAATAGTCCTTACTAATATTATAAATGCGAAAGTAACTCTGTCTGTCTGTCTGTCGCTCTTTCACGCCATAACTACTGAACCGATCTAAATGAAATTTGGTACACAAATGGTCTAGAGCCTGACAAAAGACATAGGCTACTTTTTAATGTAAAAAAGGGCTGTAAAGGGTGAGGAAAAGTTGTAAGGAAGTATTGTCATTTTTAAAGCGTGAAACTTATTTTTAGGCAATTGATTAGATATAAATAAATATGACATTAAAAATTTGTAGAACAATTATCCTTAATGGGTAAAATAAAAACAGGGGATGAAAAACTTTAGGAAAGTAACCTTATACGCGGGCAAAGCCGCGGGCAAAAGCTAGTATTAAATATAAAAGTATTTATTTAAGATACATTCATACAAGGCATCTTATTTCAAAATACAAACCGTAACTCGATTTAATTTTAAATGAATCTGTGATTCCTCTAAAATTTGAAATTTCTAACATTATTTATTAATGAAATTATGAATTTTCCATTAATTCCGAGCCAAGAATTTATTGTTCGACAAAATAAAGGTGAGAATTGAAAATAAAAGGATTTCAATCTTAAGACCGGATTTTTTAATGCACGTGAATAAATCTGTGTTGCTCCATTGAATTAAATTAGTCAATGTGTCATAGTGAATTGAATGATTCGGGTCTATCTTTCAATAGCTGCGTTTGTCTCTAATAGGGTGGAGGATAGAGCTAATGTCGTCACCTGCCTGTCGTCAAGCATACTTGGGAATGTAACTGTTGACCAAACGGCATCAGGTGGGGTTGGCTTAGATATGATCCTGCCCACTATTAAATATGAATTTACTGCACATCAAGGTAGATCCTTTTTTTTCTAATTTATGTACCATATTAGTCAGATAGGCTGATATACGGTGTTATATTGAATTTTACTTGCAAGTTGAATCTTCACAGACTCAAATACTAATCTACTAGTTACATCAATATAATAAATCAGTCAATTAGAAACGACTAAGGGATATAAAACGCATATCACATCTATGCGAGAGAAGGAAAACTCGATACAAAATCCTATACCAACACGTCTGACCAGCGCGGTATAGTAGTTTAATTTCCCTCCCATTACGGAGGTGGCCCGAGCCCAACAGTGGGACATTTATGGGCTGTGATGATGATGATGGTCATATACTGAAGGAAAGTGGAGTCAAGAGGCTCCGAAAACGGCGAGCGTGTGTGAAGAGAATTATGAATGTTGAAGAAGCGAGTGAAGTATGCAAGGATAGAGTTCTCTGGCACTCTGTTCTCCCTGCTTATCCTGCAAGGGATGTAGCGTGATGGTATGTATGTATGTATAACTTTAAAATTATGTGGCAAATTATATTGTAGATTGAGATGAACAAAAGTCTGACGAGTTCCCTAACTGTACTATCCAGCAAAGTATAGAGTTATACCGTGTGACTAGGTTATTAAAACTATGTGACGAGGTCGCAAATTTGAACTGTTGTCTCTGAATATAATTGAATGCGGCATGTTAGTTATTCAGTCATAAGTATTAGCAGACAGTATACTCGAACTATATGATAATTAGAATTACTTAGTTTTCGACACTTGCACCTGTCATATTATATCTATCTCTTCCTATTTGGGGCCAGCACCAAGTTCATGTCTACGGTGGTCTGCCCAATAGGTTACACTCTCGGATACAATCCCTTATCAATGCGATGATAGTTACACATCAGAATATATGTAGAGAGAGAATGATGTATTATATCAGAAATGATATATATATATATATATATATATATATATATATATATATATATATATATATATATATATATATATATATATATATATGTGTGTGTATATCAGAATGATGTATTTTGTTGATATACATGATTATTTAAACGCTGTAGCCAAGTTTTGTACTTTTAAGCCGGGTATCGACTTCGCGCTCGTGCCATTAATGACCGCGCCGAGAGTGCGTTTCACGGTACGCGTGCCAAATATATGCACTATAGAAACTAAGCGCGCCTGGCGCGCGAGGCAACTGTTCCAGTGTTTGATCGTTCATCATGCAGGCATCGTACGCGAGCAGCCACAGCGTTTAGAACGCAACAAACACACAAAATGCTTTCGTGTCCGTCTCAACTGGTGCGCGCGCCACGTTTGATACGCGGCAAAAAACCGACAACAGATGGAACGACCCGCTCCACGTTTGAGCGTTCCAACGAACACATTGGCGCGCGTTCCAAAGTGGTATCCATTTTGCGCGGCTGGCACGCGCGCCAATGTTCGTCCTTTTGGAGCGCGAAGTCGATACGCGGCTTTAGAGGTTTACTATATATATTTTATAGTTGCTATTGAAAATCAAGCTACTTTGAGCCTCTTTTTTTTTGCAGTGGACTAGGGACGTGGTCGCGCCCCGCCAAATCGGTCTGGGGCGACGGAAGAGGCGGCGCGCAACCCCACAGACCCACTATACCAACACCTCTCTTAGCCGCGCGAGCGGGCCAACGGTACCCGATCTTTGTCTTCGGTGGCCAGCTACTTTGAGCCTTCTCAGAGTAGCGTAATGGTTATACATACGTCAGTACTGAAAACCGAATGAGGAAGAATAAGAAGTAAATACTAAACTGGTAATATATTTATTTCAATTACTATGGTGACTACCATTCTCCTGCTTTTATCCTAATCACTAATTTGCGTGTGGTGACGAACCTCTATCTTCCCGTGGGTGATCGTAAGTAACGACTAAAAGATATAAAACGCATATAAAATCTATGTATGAGAAGGAAAACTCAAAGCAAAACCCTATACCAATACGTCTGACCAGCGTGGTATAGAAGGTCAGTTACCCTTTCATTATGGTGGCTCGACCCAACAATGGGACGTATACAAGCTGAGATGATGATCCTCCATCTCCATCCTCCTCTTTCATCGTAAATATAGTAAAAGTTTTGATGTCAAATGTTTACGCAAGTATTATGTATTTGAAATAAAACTATTTTTATCGCGTATTTGATTTTTTATTTTCCTAATGTTTCGAAAACTTTACAGCATCCTCCCGTGACGATGAACGCTGTAGATACGCGATAAAATCTGCAAAAATAGTTTTATTTTAAATGGTTTTCGTCAATGATTTACGACAGCCACCTGCGTGTCGTCAACCCTTCGTGGGCGTTTAATTGTCGACAAGATTGTATCAAATAAAGTTGATTCAGGTAGAATTAAAGTTCTTAAATGTCTTTTACCCACTTCAAGAAAGCTTGAATTATATAACACCAATGTAATAATTAAAATATAAAACATAAAAAGACCAAAACTTTATTATAATATAAAAAAAATAAAAAATACGTCTTTTACGGCACTCACAAGCAATATAAGGGTTGATAGTTATTCGTAGCCACTACACAACACTACCTGAGTAGAAGTATACCACTTAATAATCAACTTAATCACTTAATAGATCAGTATTGCATTAATTTGTGTACGCGTGTTATTTAAACAACCACGTAGACAATAATTCATACATATGCTTACAATAAATGTTTATGTTATAGCCACTATGCTAGAAAAGCAAATTTTTCATAATGTATAGCGTGATGATGGCAATTGTTTACGTTTACCGTTTTGATGTGAAGACAGTACGTTAATTTTAAAATTGCGGCTAATGTAGTGTAATTGTTATGATTAGAGTATGTACTAATATTGCGCGAAACGCCTTTTGTTTATCAGTCTGTTTAATTAGCTATATATTTGTGTTGTGGTTCATCGTGGGAATTAATCGAAGATAAGATTACGTTATTATTTCAAATGTGTCATTCTTTTTCATTATAGCCCACTCTTGGAAACTAATTGTATTCTTAATGAGAGAAAAGTTCATTTACTATAATTCTATGGTCAGAAATTTTGGCATAAGTAATAAAGATTGGTATAAAGATTGCTAAATTGATATTCAAAATTATATTTGTGAAATGGGAAAGCACGCACAAAGCATAACATCACTTCGGATGGAGAAAAAATATAATTCATCATTCCCTTTCTTATCCGTGGTTATCGTAAATGATTACTAAGGTATATGATATGCAGAATAAATCGATGCAAGAGCGGACTAACTATACATATAACCCTGCACCAAATCATCTTGTTGGTGTGGTATAGAAAGTCAATTTCCCTCCAGCTTAATAGTAAGCAGAAGAATTTTATATAATAAACTGAAATGCAACAGAATATTTGAGTTGTACTTAATATATGGAATACAATACAAATTATAATTATCAGTCCATATTGCGTGGCCTTGACGTCATAACAGAGTGTCATGCCGTTTGCCGTCACGGTGTGTGGATCACTTATACCTCTAGCACGCGCCGTCATGTTCAAAATTGCTGCTAGTAACCTGCTGTTCGAGATTTTAATAATGAAAAAGACATAAATCTTTTGAAAAATTACGACTGGATCAAGAAAACACCCGTCCAGACGATATACTTTAAAAACTATTAAACTTAAAACTTTTTACTTCATGCACAGTTGTCTTGTTTTTCCTTATCTTATAGTGACGTATTTCAAAGATAGCACCATGTTTTAAGAAAGATTTATCGTTATTTCATTAGCAATTTTACAAACTCACAGATAACGGATACAAATTCAAAAGAGTTATTTGTAGACGGAAGAACTCTTCCGACCGACGAATTTTCACTCAGGAAAAATTGCAACCACAAAATTCGATGTGGTTGTGGGATTACACGCCATAACTTTCACCGTTCTTAGCCGTTGGAGAGGGATGTGACTAGACCATAGTCTTTCTCCAAAAATAAGGGGAGATAACGCCATAATCGCTAATCTTGGTTTGCGATCTTATTTGCTGCTGTAAATTTCTAAGAAGAGTGCTATTCTCTTGGTAATCCCTTAATCATTGCTATGACTTCTATGGATGGTAACTAGAGTTGGGTTATACTAGGCAAAATCAGACACTAGCTATCACAGCGACAGTGATTTAAAAATACTAGTGTCAGTTAACTGTGATAAAATACTAGGCAGGTAGTTGTTTCACCACCTAATTTTTTTATTAAATTAAAATTGAATAGTTAATAAGTATTAACTATATATTAATACTAGCTGTCTCGGCAGACGTCGTCCTGCCCCGTTCGACCATCGGGGCCCTGCTACGCCTGAGGCAGACGGCCGCGGAGGCTGTCGCCGGCAAGGGAGTGCTGTTGGCGGTGTCGCTGGATATCACCAACGCATTCAATAGTCTGCCATTCAGCTGCATCAGGGAGGCGCTCCGGTTCTATGGAGTGCCCCTGTACCTCAGGCGGCTGGTGGCAGACTATTTGGAGGGGCGCAGTATCCTCTGCGCGGGTCCCGCAGGGGACATTGTGCGGACGCCCATGTCGTGCGGTGTTCCACAGGGGTCGGTTCTGGGGCCGACTCTGTGGGACATCGGGTACGACTGGGCGTTGAGAGGGAGTCCCCCCCACTCCGGGCTGAGCTTGGTGTGCTATGCTGACGACACGCTCGTCACAGCCCGGGGCAGGACACTCGAAGAGGCGGCGAGCCTGGCCACTCTCGGCACTGAGGAGATGGTCAGGCGAATCGAGGCGCTGGGGCTCAGGGTGGCCTTAAATAAGACGGAGGCCCTATTATTCCATGGGCCACGCGTAAAGCTGCCAACCGGCGCCTCGTTAGTCGTCAACTCCCTCCAGATCAACATCCAGGCCCATATGAAGTACTTGGGTCTGGTGCTCGACGGGCGATGGTGGTTCCGGGAGCATTTCCGACAGATTGCTCCCCGGCTGGTCGGCGCGGCGTCCGCCCTTTCTCGGCTCATGCCGAATGTGGCTCGGCTCATGAATAATGGTAACACAATGTTATATTTAACTTTTAGTTACGTTACTCTACGGAGTAAAAAATATTGCTCGCAACTAAATTAACAAAGTGGTTAATTACAGTTTGTAAAAAAATCTCTAAGCTAGGGACCATCATCATCATTATATGAGCGAGCGATCAAAGTTATTCTATTTTCTATTCTATGTATAACGTTCAAGTAATGCAGAGATGACGTTTGATAGGATCGTATGGAAAAAGATGACATATTGCGTCGATCCCAAGTAATTGGGATAAGAGAAAGATGATGATGATGATGATGTATAATGAACAAGTAATAACGAGTTAAGAATACAATATTTCATAATCTTAGATTTCACCAGACAAAAGGGCAGCAGCATTATCCTGGGCAACTTATAACATCTGCCATCATTAATCCACCCCTCAACGTGACGTTCAATGGATTATCCATTGGCCTAATTCCCACACTATACATTCATAAGTTTATGAATGGATGGGAAGTATCTATGGTAAGTTTAACAGTGTTGAACATTTATAAAAAACCCGATTACGAGCGAAAAATGATTGTCACAAGTGGAATTCGAACACACACATATTGGCAATTCGTTCCAATCGTGCTGCCACTTACACCACCGTGAAACATTTCCTGTAATTTCATATAATCAAGCATATTAAATGCTAAATTTTAGTAATTTGAATAACAGGGTTGTGTCATCGTTTAATACAATTCTAACTGTAAAGTTTGAGTATTAAGTCTGTACAATATGTAAACGTAAGTCGGGTAGATGGCACACGTCTCCTTAAAGACGAAAATATAATACGATGCGAGAATTGAGTGTCCTACAATCGATTTCCAATAGGTGTAGGTTCGAATCCCACTTGTGACAATCACTTTTTGCTCGTAATTTAAATAAAAAAATATATAATTTAAATATAAAATTTAAATAAAAAATATATTTTTTTATAAATAATCAAGCATATTAAATGCAAAATTTCAGTAATTTGAGTGTTGGACATTTTACTCTCATAGATAAAATTAAAATTAAGTAGTAAATCTACATTTTATTTAAGTAAGCTATGCTATAACTGAGAGCTTGCTTGACGGAAAACCTAAAATAATAATCTCTTGGGTTCAATAACCCAAATCTCCAGAGACTAATCATTGAATAATTGATTTGTTCAGTGCCACTAAATATATACGCAGTCAGATTTTAACCAATGTAAAATAGCATATACAAAACATAATCAAAAGTTTCCGTGAACTCTGAACTAGATTCGTTTAGTACGAAATTTAATTACAGTCCGATTAAAACTAATCGTATATACAATATCTGAAAGTAATCGCCTCTTAACTACGAGCAATTTACACAAAAACAGGCTTCAATTCACCCTCCCACATATGGTTCATGTAATTCCGCAACAAATTAATGGGCAATCCATCGGCCAGCCACCTTCCAATAAGGCCGGCAGTTCAATAAAACTGAACGATGCCTGACAGACTGACAGGCAGGCGGGGTCTAATAAGAAAGGTTTCAATTACACCGTTGATGGATGGATAAACTATGTTGGGTGAATGTAGTAGCAAAAGAGCTTTTTGTTCTATACAACTAAATTGGTTTTAGGTAATTGTTTGTGTAAGAAATGAGTTTTATTGCTGTTCTGTCATAAACATTAGAAAAGTAATGTGTTGGTAAAATAAAACAGATTTTTTTTATTGTTATATATACTTTCTACATAGAATTCTTTAAGTGGTTGTAAAATACATGAAAATAATATAGTAATTAATGTATTAGTATACGGAATGTCGAGTCGAGAATTGCTAATTTACTGCACGTCTGGTCGACTAGACCATAATTGTTTTTGTTAAATATTTTTATATCATCTTGAAAAAAAGTATCAATAATATAATAATAATACAAAATAAAAGAGATAGTTGATAACTATTAAAGAACTATGAACCATCAAAGAACCTAATAGTTACTAACCAAGGCATACAATTTAATTTTAAAAAAGTAATGTCACAAGCGGATTCGAACCCGCGCCTATTGGGATTCCGGCCCAATCGTGCTGCCACTACACCACCGTGACTAATTGTAGGACATGCAAATTTCACTTCGTATCATATTTACGTCTTAAGGTGACGGTATGCTATCTACCCGATAAAGTTTACACATTGTTATAGGCTTAATACTTAAAACTTTACAGTTAGAATTGTATTAAACGATGACACAACCTTGTTATTTAAAACACATTATTTCACTTCGTAATCGGGTTTTATAAATAATTAAGCATATTAAATGCTAAATTTCAGTAATTTAAAAAAGTAACATAAAAAGTTATTAGGCCCGTTGAGTCCGCTGAGTTTCTTGGCATAAATTGTTTCGTATATTCTCAGCTTGCAGCCGCTGTCCAATCGGTTGGTAAATTGTTAGATTAATTTCAAACAATATGTATAATTGTCAATATTTAAGTGCCTTCGCAGGTTATATACATAATAGAAAAATTCAATTTGATTTGATAATAGAATATGTCACCCTTTATTACTTGTCCGTGTAAGTAATAAAAACTGAGTCGAGGCATCACTAGGAGAACGGCATTCGGCACTCTACTTGACACACTTGAACAACACCAATTAAAATTGTTTACCTGCCTCATAAGCGTGGCAGGCATCTTAGGAAGGGCTATCTCGAGCACTGGGTGTGGATAGTTTGATGGAAGAACATATACATTTAATATTAGCTCATATACGGACGTATATTGGGGCAGTGGGACCACTGCTGGCATTAAGCCTCCTCCACGATAGGAAGGAAATTGGCTGACACATGCTGGTCAAACGTTTTAATATAATTGTATTCTTACTCATTCCATCATCACGCGGAAAGAAAAGCATATATTTAGATATTATTTCATAAAAAAATATTTCGCAAATTTGAAACTAATGTAATAATGAAAACATAACTAACATAACTAAGAGTGTGGTACTTCAAGAGAAGGCACACTCGAAACAACAACGAAACAAAACTCTATGTAGATTCGATTCGCAAGTTCAATATAGAAGGCGAAACTCTTTCTTACTGTAAAAAAAGGATATAATAAACTGTTAGCTACTAAAACTTCGAGTCAGATATACCTACAAAGTCGCCATAATGTATTTAATCATCATCATCATCACAGTCCATATATGTCTCACTGTTGGGCTCAGGCCTCCTCCGTAATGGGAGGCAAATTAACCTACTATACCATGCTGGTCAGACGTCTTGGTATATGGTTTTGTTTCGAGGTTACCTTCTCTTACACAGATGTTATATGCGTTTTATATCCCTTAGTTGTCTCTTACGATTACCCATGGGTAAGATAGGGGGTGGTGAACTGTATTCTTACACTGTCACCACACGGAATATATTTAATATGATAATCCAATTATAAAATATTATATATAATGTTTGATGGTTAATTGGTGGAAAAATCTAACTGTAACAATTTTGACAGAATATGCCACTAATATAAGGTTAATGACAAGTAATAATTCAGGGACATAGCTGCCTGCGATATTTACAATGACGGTACTAATGGATGGTACTAAAGAGGCAGAGAAGGCCGCATGAAGGATTATGGATCTCCCTGCCCTCCTGTCGTTACGAAGTCAAAGTCCAACAAAATAGATCACAAGTATTAACTTCTTTGTTAAGTTACCCGTATTTATTAATTATACTCTATATAAAGTTCGGTCAAAATTGGAGATTAAAATAATAAATTATACCTATATTTAGTTAGCGATTTAGTTATCTAAATCATCATTCTCCTACTCTTATCCCAATTACTTGGGGTCAATACAGTATGTATTCCTGTTTCATAATACATATTGTAAATTTATTGGCAATAGTTTTATGACCGGCCGCCTGCCAGACGTCAACCCTCCTTGGGAATGTTATTGTTGACCAAACAGCATCAGATGGAGTTGGCCAAGGTCGTTATAAGGCTCTTAGTCGTCTTTCACGACATCCACGAGCAAAGTAAGGGTTGGTAGTTTTTGTAGCCGCTACCACACAGCAGCATAAATAAATTATATGACTAAGTATTAATTCATATATGTAAAAAAATTAGAGAAATAAAAAGTGAATAATTTGTTCAAAATTTTGTTACAACTCCGTGTAAGCGCATGCCTAATTTAGCTTTACACGTAATGTTACTTTTAACTCATAAATAAATTATATTCACATAAATTGTTTCGTATATTCAGAAGCACAATAATGCAAAAATCTATTTTGATATACTCCATTCGGCTCTTGGATTAATATAAATCGATTCTTGAGGAGTAAACTCCAAAAAATCTGCTTCAAAACTACATACAAAATTTGGTAAAATTACATACAAAATTTGGTTCAAATATTTACATATTAATTTGCATTTAAATATATTTCCCTGTACTCACAAGGATGTATTTAAATATATTTCCCTGTACTCACAAGGATGTGTTTAAATATATTTCCCTGTACTCACAGGGATGTATTTAAATATCTTTACCTGTTGCTATCTATCTGCTATCTTTATCTTTTTCTGCTGCTATCTTTATCTTTTTCTGTTGAGAAAAGAATACAATTCACCACCTTTTTATATTTCATGAATGTTGCAAAAGATGACTATGTAGACATGAAAGAGCAGATACCATTATTACAAGAGAAATCCTTTTTTTTTATTTTCTTATATGATATAGTCGCGCCCCGCCAAATCGGTCCGGGGCGACGGAACAGACGGCGCGCAATCCCATAGACCCACCCTGCAGGCACCTCTATTCGCCATGCGAGCGGGCCACCAGTACCCAATCTTTATCTTCGGTGGCCCACCCGGCGGTTTACCTTCACGTATCGATCACTTCTCGAGTCGATGCCCCGATAGCTTTCACCATTGCAAGAGATATCTGCGTAATAAAATTCTATTACAACACGTCTTGCTAGTGAGGAATAGTATAGTATTCCACACTATTACTTCTCCTGCCTGGGTCCGTGAAATCCATTAAAATATACATTAAATAATGTATTGATGAGTTATTCAAATATATTAAAAGCAAATTTGTCATAATTCTATACGAAATAATTCCTTAAGAATTTATTTCGGTAGTAGTTATGGTTGCCTATAAAATTGTCAAAATCTCACTTTTAAATTTTGCCCGATTTGCTGAAATTTATTGAATTAATCGATTTTATTTCTACAGATTATAAATATTTATTTATATACCATAGACATATAAAACTATGGGTCAGTAATAAATTTTCAACTTGCAATTTGAGTAATTTTAAAACTAGTGGCTAAAATACTACGCACTTCTATTTTGATTATTGAAGAGAAACAGAACGAAATGACGCGCGTAAAAATAATTGCATTCCGTAAAATCGCTATGATAAGAAACTTCGAAAATAGCATGAATGTAATTCAGCAATGTAATATATTTTTGATCATATATTAATAAAAGAGTAAAAAAGCTGATTTCGGTACAAATAAGTCGATTCCCGAAATGGTAAAATTATGTTAATGTAAGCCGTCTGATTCGATTTCCCGACGCGGGTGCTATGTACATATGTGTTTGTACATTGACTCTTACGATAAACTACAAATAATACTACAAATATTCTTGATATTCTTATTGGTACAACGAAATTGAAATGATTTGGATGAAATCAATTTACCTTCTTCTTATTTCCAAAATAATTTTGATGCTACTTTTATGGCAATGTGGTCTTAGGTTTTTTTTTATTGCTGTTGATGGCAAACTTGCAAGCGTGTGCTGCCTGATGGTAACGTTTTTTTTTTGTTTTTTTTTTTATTGCCGGTGATGGCAAACGAGCAAGCAGCACACCTGATGGTAAGTGACACTACCGCTCATGGACCTTTGCAATACCAGGGCACAGCTAGGCCGCTGCCAACCGTGAAGAAAGAGATCTTCTTAAACCTCGTTTAAAAAAGGACATGTCATAGCGCTCGGGAAATACGGCAGCAGGTAATTCATTCCAGATCTTGCACGTACGTGGTAGAAATGATCGCTGAAAACGTACAGTAGATGTCCGTATCGTTTCCAGGTGAAATGGATGAACCCTGCTGCGGTGTCGAGTGGCACGATGATAAAATGGTGACGGTGGTACCAAGTCAAATAGTACCTCTGAGCACTCCCCGTGAAGGAGCCTGTAGAGTACACAGAGAGACCCAAAGTCTCTCCGGCTACCCAATGACGCCAGTCTTTCCGTGAGATTGGGATCACCGACGATTCGAACAGCACGTCTTTGCAATGAGTCAAGTGGGTCTAGCTGATATTTGGGCGCGCCTGCCCAAAGATGTGAGCAGTACTCCACATGAGGGCGGACTTGTGCTTTATATAGCACAAGACGTTGTCTTGGTGTGAAGTACCGCCTAGCTCTGTTCAGGACGCCCAGCTTTCTACTTGCCAATTTGGCTTTGTCCTCCAAATGACTCCCAAATTGGACTTTGCTTGATAGTTCGACGCCGAGGATCCTAATACTCTCGGCAATTTGGAGAGTTACTCCTTTCACCCCGTTTCCGTTCACCCCATTTCGAGGCTCGCCCCAGAGAGCGCTCGACTTCAGACACAAGTTGAGTCCTTCTTTCCTGTAATATACTCCGAAAGATATCTTATATATAATATACTCGTTACTGCCGCCGATGGACCTTTGCAATATCAAGGGTATAACAAAGCTGCTGCCGTCGGCTATCTTCAAGAGTGTGGTGGGTCTACGCGTGAATGTGAGCAAAACCAAAATAATGGTCTTTGAAAGACATGAAGCCAGAACAGATGTAAGAGTAACAATAGGTAATGATGTACAAGTGGATGAATTTGTATATCTTGGATGTGGTTTTAGCCGAGATGGAAGGTACACCACTGATATAGAGCGAAGAGTGAATGCGGGAAATAGAGTGAACGGAGCGTTGGGACAACTTCTCGGTAGCCACCACCTCAGCCGGACGGCACGTGTAGCAATACATAACGCAGTGCTTGTCCCAACATTACTATATGGAAGCGAGAGTTGGGTATGCAGAAAAGAGCATAAAAGCAAAATTAATGCAGTCGAAATGCGATCTCTACGGAAAATCTGTGAAGTTAGGCTGACTGATCGCATTTGCAACGACGACGTAAGAGAGCGAGTAGGTATGAAAGAGTGTATGTGTGGTACTACCTCGAACGGACTGGTTCTCGGCTGTGGATAGAAAACTGTCACCAATGTGGTTCTTCCACTATAGATATAAGTATTTCATTTCTTGATTTTATTTACTAAATAATCATCATACACCAATCAACGAGTTGTGTCCCATATTTCTTTATATGTCAAGATTATACTGATTTAAGCGTAAACTCTCTTCATTAATTTATAAGATTAAGCATTTTAAAAATGTTACTAAAGTTTTCTGCAGATTTTCGGACTTTTTAATGAACATCATCAGATGTGTATTAAATAACGAATATTTTTTATTTAATTTTACGTGTTTGTAAACTCAATGAAATTCATTAAAATATTTTAATTTGACATTTTTTTTAGCAAATTTCGAAAACAAACTTGTAATTTAGAATTCGCGATTCACAGTAATAGGTTCACATATTAATATTGACTAAAAATAATTAAAATTTAAACACATTTTTTTATAGATTTTTTTTCACATTATTCAACCCTGCTACCTAAAAGCTGGCTGAAGCTTTATCTCAGCCATGAGCAACACTTTTCCTCATTAATCATTCAACTGTTCAGTTACCCTTTAACCAGATTTTTTGTCATTCACGAACAATATTTTTCCTCATCATTCATTTAACTGTTTGGTTATCCTTTAACAAGATTTTTATCTACCACGAACAATATTAATACTAATCATTCTTCACCTCTAATCCCAATTATTTGAAGATGACACAATATGTATTCCTCTTCCAATTTTAAAAGTTATTGGCAATAGTTTTATGACCGGCTGTCTACCTTACTCGGGAAAATATTAATGTAATTGTTGTCCAAACGACATCAGGTGAAGTTACCCTAGGACGATATAAAGCTCCACCGAAGACACAGGATCGGGTACCGGTGGCCCGCTCGCACGGCGAAGAGAGTAATTCTTGCAGGGTGGGTCTGCAGGGTTGCGCGCCGCCTCTTCCGTCGCCCCGGACCGATTTGACGGGGCGCGACCACATCCATATCCCATCGCAAGGGCAAAATTCGATATAAATCTCTTAGAAGTCTTTTACGACATCCACAAGCAAAGCTTGGTAATATTCTCAGCCGCTATTACACAGCACAGAAATATTACTTATAACAATATTACTCCTCATCATCAGATGATGATGGAGATCATCATCATCACACGGATAAGGAGATCCTTATCCGTGTGGTGACGGAATAAGAATACAATTCACCACCCCCTATTTTATCCATGGGTGATCGTAAGAGACGACTAAGAGACTTAAAACGCAAATAACGTCTATGCAAGAGAAGGAAAACTCAATAAAAAGTACCCTATACCAACACGTTTGACCAGCGCGGTATAGTAGGTTATTTTCCCTCCCATTACGGAGAAGACCTGAGCACAACAGTGGGGCATATATGGGCTGTAATGATGATGATAATGGCTCCTTATCATTCATCAACCGTTTAGTTAACAGCTTTTTTTGTCATCCATGAGTTGTTTGTGATGAAGTGTTGGTATTAGCGGCCTTGACGATTCGGTAAGATATAAATAATGCTATAATTTTAAAGTTACGATTTACATTAGTGTGTATGTTAATGACGCAGTATGTTAAACAGCCGGTTTAAATCAATTAGCGTTCAAACATAGTGAACATTGTCTATTTGAATAGACAAATATTGCATTAAAATACTTTTAGTTTAAAATTCAACCATATTATTAGTGGTTTAGATATTATATTTGTACTATTTAGAGTTGAGTATACATTACATACTTTTAAACTTATTAGTTTTAGTTGACATTTGAATTTCATAATTACTATAACATGAACTATGAATAGGTATCTGTTTTTAAATGTTTCTTAATTAATATTATAAATGTGAAAGTTTATGAAGATGCTTAGATGTTTGTTATCTAATCACGGCGCAAACTATTGGACAGATTTGAATGAAAATTGGCATACAGAATACAGATAGAACATATCCTGGAGTAACAGATAGAGTACTTTTTGTCTGGATAATATATTCCTTTAGGATAATTTTGTGAAAAAATTTATGGTGTGCTAATTACTTTTGACGCCAAGTAAGCCGCGTGCGTAAATTCGTTTTTTATAAAGATAACACCCCACTTAAGAATTAAATCGTACTCGGGAATCAAACCCATGATACTGACAGGTTAGGTCGGTATTTTAACCACTATGCCTTCTGTGCAGATAAGCTGTGTTGTGGTAAACAAGATCCAATTGAAATAACTGTTCATACCATATGTTTTTTTTCTAAAGTGCATATAAATATTGCATGTTTTTTTTATTTAATTTTAATGAGTGTGGTGGTTGATCAAACAATTCATCACCTGCTTTTTTGCTCGTGGGTGTCGAAAAAGACGACCAAGGACCACGGATAAGGAGTAAAAATTGAAAAAAAAATGTAAAACCCCGACAACCGATTGATTATCGTAATATAGCTTACTAAATATACTAAAGTAAATTTTCTTCTTATAAAGGAGGTCTGAGAGCCCAATAATGGGACATATATGATCTAGGAATCATTTGTTTTCCACTTCATTAAAATCTAGAAAGATATATGTATATTGTAGCTCAAAAAAATATCCTTACGATTTTCAAGGGCGTCATCCAAAAACCGAGAACTCGAATTGACGCTTCCATTATTCTTATATAAGACTCTCTTAAAAAACTACAGAACCATTTCACTATTGAATTATATCTCCCAAGTTTTTTTTAGTTTTATTCGTGAGTAAATCCAAGGCGACTTGAGTGCAAGCTCAATGACATCTATTAATCTAATCAACTTTACGAAAATAATATCAAAGACCATTTTAATCACATTATTATTGGATACAAGACGAATAATAATATTAAAATTGTTTCAATGTTATATGGGTCTCTGTTTAAAGTTTCTCCATAAGACAAAATCCTGTTTACTTATCCTTGTTTGTTATAGAAAAATTAGTGTAACCGATATAGAACAAGGCATTAGTAACCCAAAATTGTAATAAGTTGACTGTATCTCTTTGTAACTGTTGAAAAAATAATATTCTCGACTTCCAGTTACGTACCTGACGATATAGTGTAGTACTGCTCACTATCAACAACATTAACGACATCGTGAAAATCTCAAGTAAGTATTGGATAAAGAAACCATTCTGATATATCCAATATTTTCAAATCCTATGCCTATCTATTATGCTGTCTTTTCGTAGTGATAGGACTACGCTGTTGACAGTTCTCTGTCTACAGCACAGGCCGCTCCGTCTGGGGTAGTACCACATTCTCGCTGAAGATCGACGTCTGAATGGCAATGTGCTATTGCGCTTCATTCGGTGAGCGGGAGAGCTGGCAGTCCAACTGGGTGGGTTTGGGGTTTGTATTAGTAGGCAGCGGTCGAGCTATACCCTTGGTATAGCAAAGGTCCATGGGCGGCAGTAGCATTTACCATCAAGTATGCTGCGTGCTTGTTTGCCTCACTAAGCAATAAAATAATAATAATAATAATATTCTCGTATCAAAATTACTTATGAATAGCTTATGCTTTCTCTCGTAATTACTATTCAAAAGATAGAAAATATCAGTTTAAAAAAAAAATTATGTTCAATAGTATTTACCTAATTATTGATGGATTGGTTGTTTGCATCAGAATTGCTTACCTGTAAATAAAAAAAGAATTTATTACTAATTATTTCTTATAAATAGCCCTTAAAATACCTGTAATACATCATCTCAGCTCACATATGCCTTACTAATGAGGAACGAAAAGGGACCTACTATACCACTTAAGGGGCATATATGGTTTTATTTCTTAGTTTGCTTTATCATACAGAGATCATCATCATTCTCCTACTCTTATCCCAATTACTTGGGGTCGAAACAATATTTACCCTTTTTCATGGTAGGTATATATTGTAAGAGTTATTAATAATAGTTTTATGACCGGCTGCCTACCAGACGTCAACCCTCCTTGGGATTTTTTTTTCATTTTTATTTTTTTATTTTGATTTTATTTATTTAATTTCATTATTGCTAACAGCGTGCCATCTATACATATAATAAATCAGTAGAAATCCCGTGTCTGTACATTTGATAAATTTATTAAAAAATGAATCTAGGCAGTAAGAAAACACTAACAGAAAACAAAAAACATTTTTTGGAATTTCTTGTCTGTCTGTATGTCTGTGTGTCTGTATGTCTGTAATCGCTAATCTCCGAAGTTACTGAACGGATTGTTTCGCAGTTTTGATAAAAAGATTAAGCCCAATTCAGAGCAACATTTAGTCTTTGTTTCATTGAAATCTGATGTCTCTAAAAAAAGTTATGGTCATTTAAGTTTTTAAAATCACCGCTCGCCTTTTATGTCACTAGAAGGTTCAATTCAAAGCAATTATTTAATTTATCTATAGTGTAAGGAAAGTATTTGTATTACTTAATATATAGTAGTTTCATCAATTCAGCTCATATACATCCCACTGCTGGGCTCAAACCTCCTTCAAAGTTGAAGGGAAGTTGACATAATACATAACATTAGTCAAAATAACTATTAAAACTATTTGTGATAAAAAAGAATGTTTTAATTAGTTAATAATATATAATTTAGCTAAAAATTAATAAAATGCATGATTTATTTAGTTTGTTAAACGAGCAATAGATGGCGCTATAATTTAGTTTAAAACATTAAATAATTTTTTCGTTATATTTTCAAAAGCTACTGCGTTAACTTCTTAAACTTAGTAAAGGTACTTTGGGTGGAAAGCTCTCAGCACTCACCTAAGAGTCCCAGTAAAGTTGTCATAGCCATCTGCGACTAACAACTAAGTCAAACACGAAAAAGAAAAGTAAAGTCCACATCATAGAGCGTACAAAACGTACATTCTTAGTTAAGATGCTACTTTGGGGCGAGTATGCAAAGTGCACCCTTTTTTGTTTTTGTTTGGTAGGCTATGGTCTGGACACGGCCATTCCTTCCGGGGTAACAGAAGGGCGTCGTGTGGCCCCATAACTTATCGTGTTCTCTGCCCAAACCATCAGGCTGGCCTCTGGTACCTCTTACTTGACATCCGTGGCCGGTCCGGGGGTTTACCCTTCCAGGTATCGTCTCCGTCTACACCCCGGCAAACAACAGTGTTGTATCGCCCTCACGCGGTCGATGTCTCTACGGGTGGTAGATTAATTCCCATGATCCATCTACCCGCGACCTTAGTAAGGATGGCAACAGGTGCAGGCACCGCGCCTGTGACGTCCGATGCGCCGGCGGCAGAGTGTGTCAACATGGAGAGTCTCCTCTGTGACACGCTCCGCCACCTTTTTTTGTGGGACGACTGTCTCGCAAAAGGTGGCGATCGAGTCCGAGTTCCTGACGCTATCGAGCATCGTCTTTGCGATAGTCGACAGTGCCAGTTTGGCACCGATGATTGCGATGAGTGCCCGGCGCTGCTTTGCCCAGGCCACGCAAACTTTAAGCGTCTGCAGCGTCGTGTCCACCTCGCAATCGCAGTAGTGGTTAGACAGTGAGCTCTCCCTCCTTGCGACCGTGAAGCAGGTACACGCCGAAGCAATCATGCCCCATCACTACACCAGTCACTTTAGCAATAGTGCTGTTACTGTCGCCTGTTGCTGCATATTGTGCGAGGGCCTGCTTTTTTACATTTTTATACACTGTTGATAGCATAGAGTACGTTTCAAGGAGATTGCAGAGCACTTGAAGGTGATCAGCGCTGAGATGACACCCTTGAGTAGGCCTGTAACAGTCATAGCCCCATTCGTTTGAGTCTTTTGGTTTTAATGATGTTATTGTTTTACAGTCTTTCAAATCCTTTGACATTATTATAAAATATAAAAGATATCCATCTGAAGATATTCTACGCTACTAAAACACGACATGAACCAAGAAATTCATTTTTATTCATTCTTTCGTATTGAAAGCCATTTATTATATATTTATCCGTGCGGTTGCGCAGTAAGAATACAATTCGCCAACCGCTTTCTTACCCGTGGGTCGATCACCCACGAGACGTCTAAAGGACATCATATATATCATACATCTATGGAAGAAAAGGAAAACTCGAAGCAAAACCCTATACCACCACGTCTGACCAGCGTGATATAGTAGGTCAATTTCCCTCCCATTACGTACGAGGCTTGAGCCCAATAGTGGGACGTATATAAGCTGAGATGATAGATGTCCATGTCCCCAGGTAGCCCTGAAAAGACTTATCTGAGCAGAGCAATCTTACCAAAATAAGGAGACAGCGTAAAATAACTTTGGAAGTAACTACATCAGAAACTGCAGCGGCATTACTTCTTGGTGGCAAAAGAGCTTTGTTTAAAAACCCGATAGATTTATGCACATTGTTTATAAATCCGATAGATTTATAAAGCAATGAAACACCGAGATGTTCAATAACACGAAACTGCGACACATTCAAAGTGTTTTATTGTGTACGGTGGTAAACGAGCAAGCAGCATGCACTTATTTTTTTGGCAGGCCATGGTCTGAACACACGCCTTGCATTCCGCCTGTGGCCCCATAAACCACCGTTTTCCCTCCCTATCACCATTGGGCCTTTCGAGTACCATCTCCGATGACGCCCCGGGCCATCGGGCTTCACCCTCACGTGGTCAGCCTCTCCGCGGGTGACGGACTATTCCCCGTTCCAGTCACCCGCGGCTTCGGCTAAGGCAAGTAGACGCAGGTAATCGCGCCTTTGCCGTCCCGCCGCCTCTTACAAATGAAGTGGAAGTAACACATTGCCACTGTTCAGACGTTGCTTTTCTGCAAGAATGGGGTACTAGGTCCGACTGGGGGTCGGACCGGCCCGTGGCTGTAGAAAGAATACCATGAACTGTGGCTTTACCAATATTAGTGTTTTTATTAAGGATTGCTGTCTAATCGTTTGCGTTGATTGGACAATAATAAATAAAAAAAAATCGTAGAGAGATCGTAATGAAAAGTCTATGGTGCTTTTCTTTGGAGATTTTCGGCAAATCCTTCCTGTTAAAACTAGAGGAAATAGAACTGATGAGATCAATGCTTCACTGAAGTATTCTTATCTGTGGCCCCAAGTAGGAAAGCTGACCCTAACCATCAACATGCAAGAAAAGCCAAGGTCACTATTCACATTAGTGTTGCCCAAATGCAAGACCAAGACTTGCTGCAAGAGTTTCGCAGTGCTCCCTTAGACATGATATTACGAATTTCTTAGCAAAGAAAGGATTGTCAACATTTCGTATTCTTACGAGTAATACCAGTACACGAAAGGATAATACCCCACTTCCATTTAGTGGTATGTACCTAATTATTGATAGTTGTACAGTTACTGCCACTAGATGAATAGAATTTCATTAATTTAGTTGGATTTTTAATGTTTATGGGGATTTTTTATTTCTATCACAACAAGTGACTTTATGTTATTCTAAAAGCAAAAGTTGCAAGATTTGCGAGCCTCGCAAGAGTCTTGCATTTGGGCAACATTAATTCACATGCTTAAGAATTTGCTGATGTTTTAAAGAAAATTGGAGAAAGCGTCCTCCTTGATGAAAATGCTCAAGTGGCTGCCGGAAGTACTTTGTCAAGTTTGAATTTTAAGTTTCATATAGGGGTGCGTAGTTAAACTGAATGTCACGCGGACGAAGTCGCGGGCATCAGCTAGTACACAATAATAGACAATATTTTTATACATACTGAGGAGAATAACATATTATAAAAGATGTATTGAATAATTACAATAAAGATAAAATATAATAAACTTGGATCAACATATACTACTGCTAATGGTCACTGCCTCCACATACTTCTCAGCTACAGACATAATACATCTCTCTGTACAAGAAAATAAGTCTAGTGAGGGTTCAGAGGCTAGTATCTCATTGATGTAGTGTAATGCGCGAGGAAGCGGTGCGAATTGACCTATGCTAGTGCGCGCCATATATGACGCCAGTAGAGGTCGCTGTCGCTCGCGCAATTTACCTACAACCTGGCGAGGCACATTGAATTTTATTTCTGCTAAAAGTAACGGATTGTGGGCAGAACCCCTTATTAGTCTGAAGAAATATTTCACTAATGCTGTGTTACGACGCGTCGCCAACATATGATGATCTACCATACCTATTACATATAATGTGGGGTATAGATAGGGGTAATAAAAATAAATTCTTTTGTATAGGTAACGAATAAATGTTTTTTGTATTCTCTCAACTTTTTGAGTTAATTGTATTGTGTTGGGATTCCAAACAATAGCATTAGTTTCTATGGTAGGTATTACGAACATATGCATTGTATAAAATATTAAATGTTAGTTAATTATTAATTTTTTTTGACTGTCGCACTAAAAAACCTAAATTCCTCCTAGCTTGGTCACATATTCTAGTAATATGGTTTTTAAATGTAAAGTTGCTATCGAACCATGTACCTAGATTTTTTACAGTGTCAACACGTTTCAGTTGTTTACTAGCAATGTGATAGTTATAGTTTAATGGGGACCGAATACGACTATACGTTACTACAACACATTTATCAATGTATGAATATGAATTTAGGAATGTAATTGTTGACCAAACGGCATCAGATAGAGTTGGCCCAGGTCGTTATAAGGTGGTCACCGAAGACAAAGATCGGGTACCGGTGGTCCGCTCGCACGGCGAAAAGAGGTGTTTGCAGGGTGAGTTCATGGGGTTGCGCGCCGCCTCTTTTGTTGCCCCGGATGGATTTGTCGGGGCACGACCACATCCATGGTCCACCCTGCAGAAAAAAAAAAAAAAAAAAAAAAACGTCGTTATAAGGTTTTGACGACATTCACGAGCAAAGTAAGGGTTGGTAGTATTCGTAGCCGCTACCACATAATACTTATCATACAGAGATATTATCTCTTATATCCCTTAGATATTTTTCACCACCACTCACTGAAAAGAAAAGTAATGGTGATCGTCTTCATATGGACACAGCACATACCGTTTGCAGATTCAGAGTAACATATTTGCTATATTAAGAAGCTCATCAAACATTGAAATTCAGAGCAGATATGCTAATATATGTACAATAATTAGTATATTATATATCAGAATATATAATTATATAGTTAGTATAATATACAAAATGATGTTCAAATAACCGACAAATTCGACAACTCAAGAATAATCAAATTTGTCGCACTCGATTCTCGAAGATTTTCTCGGCAAATTTTAAATATAAAAACTCAAAGCTTAGATATGTGGCCAATTAGTAATGAGCGCATCCCCTATTACGTGGCAATACAATTTGTTTTTTTTTTTTTTTTGACACCACCCTGCACTAAGGAAATAAACCTTGTATTGCGAGGGGACTTTACAAACATGCAATTAACGCAGACAAATTACACCCAGACTTAGAACAACACTTTGTGGATCACACAAAGTAATGTCCTGCGTGGGAAACGAACCCACGACACAGGCACGGAAGGTCGGTATCTTAACCACTCCGCCATCTGTGCAGTATGAAACATAAGTTTGTGATAACTTATTATCATCATCATCATCTCAGCTCGGATCTATTCAGCTCAAGCCTTCTCCGTAATGTGAGGGAAATTGACCCACTATACTTACCACGCAGTTCAGACGTGTTGACATATGGTTTAGTTTCAAGTTTTCCTTCTCTTGCATAGATGTTATATGCGTTTTATATCTCTTAATCATTTCTTACGATCACCAACGGGTAAGATAGAAGGTGTGTGTGGTGAAGAATAAGGTGAATTGTATACTTACTCCGTCACCACATAGAAAAAAGTTATTACATCCACTTATAAATATGTAAACCTATGACTTAATCGTTTAATTTACTATCTTACTTTAGTCCTGTAAATTAATACATTTACTTTTTATCCATTACTACCTTTCCTTTTTATCCATTATTACCTTTGTTCTTAGCCTATTGTTCTCAGATATAAAATAACTTTTATTTTAAAATACTTGACATTCTATTTTACGTTTCACAATTCAGTTCAAGACTTGAGTTTCTGATTTCCATCTTCGTAATTTCGAAGCGACAACAGATTGTGGCTCAGTAATCTCCAGAGAACGAAGGCTCTCTGCCACTCCATTAAGGCTTAAATACTTAAAGCATTTAAGCTCCAACATGTCTGCCAACAGTAATCCTGTCATAGGCGAGTGAAACGTGATAGCTGTGTTCGTTTCAAATTGCCTGAAGTATTTTAAATATAATTTCTATTCAATTCAGTATAAACATATAATCTATAGTTGTGTTTTTTAAATATTTGCATTTGCAAATAAATAAAGTCGTGGGCGAATTCTGCCTGATCAGAAAATCGAATAAGGTGTATGATAAATAAAATATCATACACCTTGATTTCTCAGGTTGATCATATTTCTCCCCTGAAATACCGTTTTGATAGGTAATTTTAGATGAAGAATAAATACAATGCCAAGAATTTCGTCACGATCAGTTAATTGTTTAGAAATGCATTGAGGATAAATAAAATTTTATTGAAATTATATTTCTCTAGGCGCGTATGAAAAAATGATGAGAGTGAAATTTTAAGATGCGCGCGCATCACTGTAACACAAAAGAAACAGATTAAAGATGGCCGCAAAACCACTTATTAAGTCTCGAAAAAAACCTACTACACTCTCGCAGAACATCAATGTCTAACTAATACCAATATGCTATTGCGTTTCGTTCGATGAGAGAGAGAGCCGGAAGCCAAACGGGGTGGGTTTGGAGTTGGTATTCGTAGACAGCGGCCCAGCTATACCGTTGGTCTTGCAAAGGTCCACGAGCGGCAGTAACACTTCCCATCAAGTGTGCTGCTTGATCGTTTGCTATCATGAGCAATAAAAAAAAATTACATTCCCAAGGCGGGTTCTCAGGGAGGCGCCGGTCATAGAATTATTGCCAATAACTGTTTGCAATTAGTATAATATAATGGAAACAGAGTACATTTGGAACGACCCCAAGTTATTCTGATAAGAGCGGGAGAAATCCTTTTATTTAATCCTAGACGTGAAAAAATATTGGCAACAACGTCTTAAGAAAGATATTTTTGTGCGCTTACCTTTCAAACTAAGGCTAAACCTTACAAGACGATAGATCAAAATAATGTACCCCGAAATTGTATATCTAAATAATAATGCGTTATTTACAAAGCTGTTTTAATCAATATAGTATTATTTCTTCTCCAATTATATACATTAAATACATGGTGCATTTAATCTATATTAAAATTCACCTATACAGACATACATACATACCATAACGCCATGTCCCTTGCAGGGTAGGCAGAGAGAACAGAGTGCCAGAGAACTCTATCCTTGCATACTTCACTCACTTCCTCAACATTCATAATTCTCTTCATACACGCTCGCCGGTTTCGGAGACTCCTTCAGTACATGACAGATCTGGTCTAGGTAGGTTAATCTTGGTCTCCCCCGGTACCTACATGCTTTCACTTTCACTTTCGCATTGTATACCTATACAGACCATAACTAAAATTAATATCTTAAAAGTTGTCACCGATTTAAAATAAGGAGGCAGAACGGTCGAAACCGAAGCGATGGCGTATCACTAGTATAACATAAAATGATTAATATTTCAAATAAATAGACGATGCTGTAATAATGGTAATTATTTCATTCATTTTCGTCTAATTAGAGCCTATTTAAAACTTACTTTTCTTGTTATTATCATCAAAGCGCTTTTTAAATTATTAGTACGTTCGTATCGTCAGGATTAATTATTTAATAATGTAAAAGAGGGACGTCAGAGGCCCTTTTAACCTTTGAGATTTTGTTACCTTCGTTGTGTCTTTGAATAAATTGATGTTTCTCTTTTAATTAAAATGATCAATCAATAATTAATGAAAATAAAGTCTTTAAGTATTTAGATGTGAAATTTGACAGTATAACAAATTTTAAGCGGCTTTCTTGTCGGAATTTTCCTTATTAGCTATAAAATATATAATAGATGTATGTCTATTGTATAATAGATATGTTGTTATATACTTTTATAATGTGGAATATTTCCAGACTCGTATTATAATAATGTATAACATATTGAATATTATTAATACCAGTAGTAGTATTAAGTCTTTTCTTCTTCTTACGTGTGGTGACGTATTAATTATACAATTCACAACCTGCCATCCAGCCCGTGGCTCTCGTAAAAGTCTAAGTGGTAAAATGTATATATAACATCTACGTAAGAAAAAAAAATAAGACCCTATACCAACCTATCTGACCAAGATTGTATAATAGATTAATTACTTTCCTTTTATGGTGGAGGTTTAGGTTAGTTTACTGATGGGTACCAGTGACAGAGAGATGATGATGATAATGTATATAGGGACATTATTGGACCATTTAAAGATTCAAGGACTAATTTTAGTAGTATATATTATTGTGTGGTTGCTGCTACGAATATTACCTACCTTTACTAAGCTTTGAATTTGAATTTGAATTTGAACCTGGGTCAACTCTACTTGATGTCGTTTGGTCAACAATTACATTTCCAAAGATGGTTGTTGTCAGGCAGGCGCTAGTCATAAAACTATTGCCAATAACTTTTGCAATATATATATATATATATATATATATATATATATATATATATATTGCGTCAACCACAAGTAATTGGGATAAGATCAGGAGAATGATGATGACAATTATATTAGCTGGGGATTAGTCTGGTCGCCCTGGGAGCGAGGCCACCACGTGAGGACGACGCCCCGACGGTGCAAACTGTCCGGGCGTCGACATTACAGCGAGGATACCCGTGAGGGTAGACCGCCGGGTGGGCCACTGAAGTAAAAGACCGCGTACCAGTGACCCACCCGCACGGCGTCGAGAGGTATATTGTAGGGCGGGTCTACGGGGTATTGCGCCGCTTTTCCTGTCGCCCCGGACGGATTAGCGGGGTTTGACGTACCGTAGCCCGCCGCCAAAAAAAAAAAAAAAAAAAAAAAGTGGTAGGACTACGCTGTTGGCAGTTCTCCGTCTAGAGCCGCGGCGCGGTCCGTCCGGGGTAATACCACACTCTTGCGGAAGGTCGACGTCTAAGTAATGGCAATGTGCTATTGCGCTTCGCTCAGTGAGCGAGAGTTGTAAGCCCAATTGGGTGGGTTTGGGGATTGTAATGGTAGCCAGCGGCCTAGCTATAGTCTTGGTTATAGCAAAGCTCCATGGGCGACAGTGACACTTACCATCAGGTGTGCTGCTTGCTCGTTTTCCACCATAAGAAATAAAAAAAATTATGACTAGTTTTTAATAGTATTCGCGATTCGTTTTATATTTGTTCTGTTATGTACTACGAAAAAACTGATAAAATACATGCATTGAATACAGACTGCACAAATGCTGTAGTCGTCAACATTCGAGTGTCTTAGGTTCGATCGCCATGTAGTACTGTAGTTCTTTTTGCAACAAACAATTTACTGTTCTAAATCTAAGTGTTATTTGCTTTTAATTTATATGTTTACTAGCTTCTGCTAGCAGCTTCGCCCGCGTAAAAGGTTACTTTCCTAAAGTTTTTCATCCCCTATTATTATTTTACCACTTAAAGGTAAATTTTAATCGTCATATTTATTTATATCTAATCAATAAACTAAAAATAAGTTTCAAGCTTCTGGCTTTAAAAATGACGATAATTCCTTAAAACTTTTCATCCCCCACCTTCACTATCACCTTTTTTTGCATTGAAAAGTAGCATATGTCCTTTATCAGACTCTAGACTATCTGTATACCAAATTTCATTCAGATCGGTTCAGTAGTTTTGGCGTGAAAGAGCGACAGACAGACAGAGTTGCTTTCGCATTTATAATATTAGTAAGGATAATTTCCCCGTTGTGTATTGATTCTTTGGTATTGTATTCCCGTTGTGTATTGATTCTTTGATATTGTATTATTTGTATTCTTATTCTTTGGTTCTGGTTTTTAAAGAGAATAATCAACTTTATCTTTATGTTTTTGAAAGACAACATCGTGCACACAAATATCCCTCCATGATTTTCTATAATATTAAACTACAAAATATATTATGCTTTGGACTATCGCCAATTTTTATTATATACTCTGCAGGGAGCCTAATATGGAAGTAATATTTCTTTTTGCCACCCCACTGATATTACTTAGATAAAAAAATGATGGCAAAAGCAAAATAATATAAGAAATACACAAATTTAATCACTATTAATACAAAATAGTGATACTACAAGCAACTTATTAACACTTTAATCATCGCCATCCTTAATATTCAGCTTAGTAATCGCAGTTAGTATTATAAATTGTTCAGCATAGTGCTCCTGGCTGTTCTACTGGTAACCTCTTAGCTAGCTTACTACTTAATATAGCTTAATTTTAGCTTTAAGGCGCAGTATAATGGCAGGTTATTGCACGCCTCATAAATGAAGCGTTGAGGTGATGCTCTACTCTCGATATATGAAAATCAAGGACTTTTCAAAACTAAGTGTTTCTCACGCTGCACTTATAGGATAATATTATCATACATATGTCAAGAAAAACATTCATTTAAACGTATTTAATATTTTTAAAAGTAATTATTTTGTTTTAAGTATTGATTAAAAAAAATATTCGAAGATGTCCGAATGTTCCATAAGGATCTGGCACACTCACGACCGTAAAAATTAATGTATCGAAGTTTTTCTTTTATTAAAAGCTTCATAATTGCAACACACTGTTTCCTTTTGAAAATTGGTAATTCTTTGTCGTTTAAGGGCAATTAATAAAAAACTAAACTGCTTAGTCTTTAGTGTATGTGTACCTTATGAAAATTTCGTTCGTTTACATCTTTTGTTCATCCATTCGGACAGGCAAAGGAAATAAATCCCATACTGCCTATACAGCTATGTTTAACACTACGTCAAGAATGGCACGAAATTTCAAAAGTACTTTTTTTTCCTTCATTTTCATTTATGGCATTGACTAGTAAATAATAAATAATATAAAAATTATGAGGCGTGCCCTTTTGAATCTTTTAAATTACATTTGTAATACATTAATATGCTTATCGTGATATCGCTAATTACTTAAAATCTCAAGTATTATTAATCATATTTTTTTAAATTATATTTATTAAGAATTATTTTACTATCTATAACACGTAATACCTATTCATCTTTCTGTGCCAGTCCCGAGTGTCCTCTAAACGGTTTTACCATCTAACCTAATAAATTCGTGGCACCGTTAGGGTCACGTTCATTTTAAATTAAAAACAGGAAACCCATTTAAATAAGGTGCCATAGAATTTTTCATATTTTCTTAATGGAGAACCAGGCTGTTAAAAGCTTATTGCCAAATATTTTTAGTACTTGTTATGTTAAACTCATTTACTTTTTTATTTTGGAACGTTATTAGAATTTTCTTTAATTTGATTCAAATCGAAACGAGTTTTTAATCTAGATAGTGTATTCTGTAATACATGCATGCTCGCATATTTGTTTTCGAGGCACGATATTTTTTTTTTGCTATCAATAAATAGATGTTCTAAGTCAAAATTCATGTAAGCTCATATAAATCCCACTGCTGGACTCGAGAAATGGCAGGAAACTCGACAATAGGGATTTATATAGTATATCACTCTGGTGAGACTTTTTGCTGCAGTGATTTATTTCGAGTTTGCCGATTTTTCAATTTTTCTGCATATCATCATCATAGCCTATAAACGTCCCACTGTTGGTCTCGGGCCTCCTCCGTAATGGGAGGGAAATTAACCTATTATACCGCGCTGGTCAGACGTGTTGGTATAGGGTTTTGTTTCGAGTTTTCCTTCTTTCGCATAGATGTTATATGTATTTTATATCCCTTAGTCGTCTTGTACGATCACCCACGGGTAACATATGAGGTGGTGAATAGTTTTCTTACTCCGTCACCACACGAAAAGCATATGCATTTAGGAATATGCATGTCCCTTATTAGTCTTTTATGACACTCACGGATATTTTTTTTTTTTTTTTTTTATATATAGATAGGGATAGTGATTTATATGCTTACTCACCACGCGGAGATATTTTTTATATTTGTTAATTTTGTGTTTGAAAAGTCTTAAAATAAGATAGCAACTAGAATAATTAAATCTGCACGGATGGTGTAGTGGTTAAGATATCGACCTTTTGTGTCAGTAGTGGGTTCAATTTCTACGCAGAAAAATACGTTGTGCGATCCAAAAAGAGTTGTTCTGAGTCTGTATGTTTTTCTGAGTCTGTCTGTATATTTGTAAAGCCCCCGTAATATTTTTATTATTTTCTTAGTACAGGATGTCTTAAGAAAAAATGATAAAAATGTCAAACCGGGCAACTAGCATCATTTACCAGATTTAATTTTCTAAAATATTTAAAAGTAATTTTGAATTATAAATATGATTTAAAGAAGCAAAAAGACTAAACTAGCCATGGTTGCCGTCAATAATTTATATAATACTAGCTTCTGCCCGCGGCTTCGCCCGCGTAAAAGATATATTTTATTTATTATATTATTTATTTATATATTTTTATTTTACCCCTTAAGGGTAATTAATGTCATATTTATTTATATCTAACCAATTGCTTAAAAATAAGTTTTAAGCTTCTTCTTCTCTTCAACTTTTCATCCCCCTTTACAACCCTTTTTTTGCATTGAAAAGTAGCCTCTGTCCTTTGTCAGATTCTACACTGTCTGTGTACCAAATTTCATTTAGATAGGTTCAGTAGTTTTGGCGTGAAAGAGCGACAGACAGACAGACATAGTTACTTTCGCATTTATAATATTAGTAAGGATATATGACATAAGATGGAATGCTTAATGAATTAACTATTGTGATACCAGCTACCGTATTACTTTATGAAAAGATACTCTAACATTTTTTGAGGCGCATTTCAAAATATTAAACGCATACAAAACAAATGAAAAGCGGTTCTTATGTCGAAGGTTCTAAATCTATATCCATATAATTAGAATCCAGCTGATTGAGGATAAGCTACTACTGACTTGAATGTACCAACGTTAGTTGAATATTGCCAACTAAAATTTATTTTATATAATTCTTTGATGGTAGTATTACGATTTTAAGTCTGTAATAAATAAAGTTATTATTATAAAAGAAAATAGATGCTAAAGAATTGTCTACCTAATAAGTGATATGCATTATCACTTGTTATTAGGTACCTAGAAAATTCTTTTAAAATTCTTATTGTCTTATCTTAGATGATAAAACTCGCTAGCTAAGTGCATATCCTAATCCGGTATTTATGTTTAAAAGTCGCCCAAAACTTGAAATTACTAGCTGAAAGAAACACATTTTCACCTACAAGACGGAATTTTAACAAGCACTGCCTTTTATAACTTATAAAATAAATATGTTCGTAGATATTCTCTTTCTCTCCCATTCATTCAGCTTTTAGACGTCTACTGTTGGACATAAGCCTTCTAATAAAAGACACTCAATTATTGATATCATCACTTCTTCTTTTTCTTATATTTATGTTTTTATAAACAGCCAACTAATAGTTATTGTCTGTATAAACAGTTATTGTCTGTCAGTAAGTCAAACCTTTGCTTTCAGTGCTATAATTACACTGTTAATAGTACCATCTGAATATTTTGATGAACAATAAACAATTGTAAAGCACTTTTATACCATATGCACTAACACTTTAGCAGTTCTTCAGTATCACATTACATAAAATGCGAACCAAATTGTTTAATATAACACATTAGAATATCAAGATAAGACTATCACACTATGCTTTCATATTCCCATCAAAACTCTAGATATTTTCACTTATTACTTACGATGATTAAGGGAAAGGTAATAAGGTTGGCGATGGCAGTAGGTATTACATGTTTCTGTAAAGAAAGCTGCTGCCTGTTCGTCTGATGATTAGCTAATTTTTACGTCTCCCCGTAAGCAAAGGGTGGTAATTGTAGTTTATCCCATCGCTACACGTCGTCGGTTAAATAGAAAAGTGACATTAATCAAAAATACCAAATTTTCACAGTATAATTGTTTCACTAACTGCAAATCACGTGTGGAGTAGTATACTTACTATACAGACCTTGTGGCAACTCGAGAAAATTTCTGTGCGTTCATGCGTTTCTGCCATACCTACTGTAGCAATCAATCTTAACGCTGACATATGTATAGGCCCCGTTAAGCTCTCCGTGTGCTGAGTGTGAGTTTTGACGTTAACATGACGCGCTCTACAGCGTTCGTGTAAGCATGCCATTTGTATGAATAAATGTACAGCGCTACTAGCGGCGCGTTTTTGAAACTACATTTCTTCATACAAATGGCATGCCTACGCGCACGCTGTAGAGCGTGTCATGTTAACGTCGAAACTCACACTCAGCACACGGTGTCCGTGGTGCCGTAGTGCCGCGCTTAAGGGTGTAGATCGTGAAAATCACCGAAAAGAGTGTTACGATTTTTCATATTTAACCTATTTACATATGATTGATATCAATGATAATTTGTATATATTACAATCAAAGACCAATAAGTATGTTCATGCTTATATTAAACTCTTAAACCTAATAGTTGTTATATAATAAACGTCAACAAACGCACAAAATTGAGTAAAAATGCAAAAACATGACTTCGTATTTTTCAGATTTAACCCCATAAATCAACACAAATTGATAAAAAGAAACACTTTTTGAACACTGAAGAAACCAATAAGTATAGCTGTATGCTTCTTTTTATACCTTTACAAACAAAGACTTCCTCTTTTAAAGCCCTAAAATCTAGATATATTTTAATGTAAATTTTTCATACACAAATGTATGGGATAAAGCGTTCGTTTCATTCGTGCAATCTCGGTGGTCACTAACGGCAGTTCCTTTCTGTAAGTGAACGCGACACCACGCTTGTCGGCTGCAGACAGCAGAATTACGTATTGTGAATTTGTGTTTTTTGTAAAAAACTGTAAGTATAACATTTTTATAATTAATTTATTTTCAGTTAGTAGAAAGTATCGATATAATGAATGTCTGAAAGAAAACCATGATGGAACTAGATATAAATCGTAAAAAATACAATATGTACACTAATAGGTATTATAAAGAGGAAAGATTTGGATTTTTGTATGTAACGAATAAACTCAAAAAGTACTAGACCGATTTTAATAATTCTTTTATCATTCGAAAGCTACATTATCACTGAGTAACATAGGCTATTTTTTTCGCAGGACTGATTGAATTTGAGTGTCATGCCAGGGAAAAGAAAGTTTTGTACGCATTATAAAAATATGAAAGCCAAAAGATCTCGGAATAAAATGTAAGTTCCTCCCTACTTATTTATTATCGCATTTGAACAGGGTACATTACAAAGCTAATACAATATGTCATATGATTTAGATCGCCCGATTCAGATATATACCTACAATAACATGTAAATATTGGTTTGTATTATCTATATCTATACTGATAAATAAAATTGAAGTATCTGTATGTAATATCAAAATAATAGGATTTAAAAAAAAAAAAGGCGATACGGAGTTCGCCGGGTCGGCTAGTATTGTCTAAATATCAAATTGTGGAAGTAGGTAGGCGACAGCGCAACTTTGTCGACATACCTATACCTATACCGCCAAACAGACGCGAGGCGCCTAGCGTCTGGCTTAGGGTTGTACAAAATAAATAAAAAGTGGATAATATTGATGAATAATATTTCCAGTATTGAAAATAAAGAAAACCTTGGGGCCGAGACTCTGAGCAACAATGCTACGCGCTGTATAGAGGTAAGTTGTTATACGTAATTCTTGTAGACTTGTTACATAAATAAACAAACTACTTAGTTAGTGATGGGCGAAGACAAAATCTCAATACCTACCTATAGATTTTTCTTGCAATATTTATTATTTTCATCGAGAGACAAACACCTTAGTACCGAAATACTTCTCAATTACTTTCTCAAAAGAAAATTTACGTTCAAATAGGTGACGTCATAAAAAAACAATACCTAATGCGTAAAGAAATTATAATTTCTATTCATCAGGAACCTAATATTGTATTAATTCTTTTGCATTTCTTTAAATTTTTAATTATTTTTTATAAAAAAAATCAAGCCATTATCTTTCTTTACAGGAACTAGTTATTGAAAACGACCAAGAGGGAAAGGTGGATGAAATGGAAGTTGGGCGTAGAGTTGTAGACGTTTCTTTTTTTTAAAGCTCTTCAGGCCATAGGGGACCACGGTCCAATGGATTGTAAGTTAAGTTACCTCAGTATAATAGGTGAAGTAAAAGTTGGTCTGGACTCAAAACTCATCATGAAATGTAGTATGTGTAGTATGAAATTTACTGTGTGTTTGATTGAAAAGAAAGAAGATAGAATGGAAGTGAATCATCAAATTGTATCTGGTATCATATCATCTGGTGGGAGCTACTATCAGTTAAAAACATTAACTGCCGCAGTAGCCCTACCAATCATGTCACCTTCATTATACAATGAAATTAATAATACGGTTTGCGATTGGTGGGAAAAGACAGCAGCACATTCCATGGCAGAAGCTGTCAAGGAAGAAGCGGAGTACGCAGTGTCTATAGGTAGTGTTGATAAAAATGGTAGACCATTAATATCTGTTGCTGTTGACGGTTGTTGGAGCAAGAGATCTTATGGTAAGAATTTTTCCGCCTTGTCCGGCGCAGCTGCGATAATTGGCATTAAAACTAATAAAGTATTGTTTTTTGGAGTTAAAAATAAATACTGCGTAGTTTGTGCACGAGCCGCAAAGAACGACAGTCAGCCCTCGGAACACCGTTGTTTCAAGAATTATTCGGGATCATCTACCGGTATGGAATCGACCATAATAGTTGAGGGGTTTAAACGTTCCATTGTTGATCACGGTGTAATTTATAATAAATTTGTAGCAGACGGCGATTTCAGTACTTATAAAAAAATATTAGATTCGCGACCGTACGGTAATTTAACAGTAGAGAAAATTGAATGCAAAAATCATCTTTTACGAAACTACTGCAATAGCTTGGAGAAACTGTCGAAAGACACTAAGTATCCTTGCGAATTGCGGAAATTCCTAAAAGAAAGGTATTTGCGTTTAAGAACGGGTGTAAAAATTGGGGCGATCAAAATCAGTCACTCGAAGAAAAAATAAAAAATCTTAGTGAAGATATCCTAAATGGTCCATAACACGTATTTGGTAATCACCAATATTGCAAGGAGTATTTCTGTAGACCTGATACTCGTCGAATAGAACCTGTTGGGTTGCTTCCAGCAATTGTTGGATGCGGATTAATGGACGCGGTACACATTTTAAGTAAAAGACTGTCATATCATTCTAGAAGTTTAATTCATAATTGTACAAGTAATATAGTTGAAAGTTTTAACGCAGTGATTGCCAAATTAGTAGGGGGTAAGCGTGTAAATTATTCTTCCCGTGGTTCTTATGCGGGCCGATGCGCAGCTGCTGTTGTGTCTTTTAATACAGGATCGATTCATAGTAAAACTCATGAAGTAATATTTAAATCTAGTCCTAATCCTTTGATCGCGAAAGTAGAAAATTGTAATCGTAGAATCCGTTTAATTGCTAAACCTAAATTAAGATTGAAAAAGAGCCACAGCGCTGTATCGAAAGACGCTCACTATGGACCAAACTGCGAAAAACCTGATCTGAGTCCAGAATTATATGAGAAAGCCAAGTCATCTTTTTTAGCCGATTTAAAGTTGTCTTGTGCTGAAAGAGAGGAGCTTGAAAGGTCGACCCATTTGCAAAGAATTAGTTCTGAGTGGATGAGTACAAGGAGAAAATTACTAACCTCATCATCGTTCGGGGAAGTTTGTAAAAAACGAGAGAGCACAAGTTGTGCTGTTCTTGTTCGTAAAATCGTTTATGGTAGTAATATCTCCAGTTTGCCTGCTGTACGGTACGGTATCGAAAACGAAGAAACCGCAATTAAACAGTTAGAAATTCAAGAGAATATTAGTATATAAGGTTGCGGTTTGTTCGTCGACGATCAATATGAATTTCTTGGTACTACACCAGATGGCATTTATGCAAACGGTTTAATTGAAATTAAGTGCCCACATTCTTTAGCTGGCATGACTCTTGATGAAGCAATGGCCAAACATACCTTTTGGGTTAAGGACAAGGCTTCCAAGGGTTATGTCATAAATAAAAATCATAACTGGTATTTCCAAATTCAGGGACAGGTACATATTACTAAAAGAAACGTTTGCATGCTTGGCATCTGGTTTGGTGCTACTGTACCTATGAAAGTTGATATTATAGAAAAGGACGACAATTTTTGGGAGGAGAAAATGGAGATGAAATTAGTTAGGTTTTATTACGATTGCCTACTTCCAGAATTAGTTGATCCTCGGCAGTCACGAAGCATGCCCATTCGTGACGCGCCCAGTATCATAGAGGCTATGAAAGAGAGGAAAGAAAGAGCTTTACGTGTTATAAAAGAGAAGAACGCCTAATGATTTTGAAAGATACAGGTAACTTAACTACCCAGCCAGTCGATTCACGTAAACACGCCAGTCCAAAAGTCGTTTTAACTTAGGAACTTAGAAATCGCCTTTTGGTTTTCTGTTTTAAACGCACTTACTTATCTAGTCTAGGATTGTCATAAATCTTCCAATAGCTCAATTACTATACAATTTCTGAGTTACCTGGTGTAAAGAATCATAAAAATTGGTTCAAAAATACAGCGAATTGAGAATTCTCCTTTTTTTAAGTCGGTTAAAAGGGCTAAATTTGCAAAAAACGAAGTGACGTCACTGCGCTACGGTTTTTATTACTTACGTGAATCGGGCAGCTGGTAACGTTTTCATTCTGATAGGTTTTGTGATAGCCATTGATTTTATCATCAAATTAGCAGAAATCAGAACTTGATCCGTAATCGAATGAAAAAACATTAGAATTTTGAACTCATATTTCGTTATTGTTTAATTACATACTTTTAATTAGTATATTAATAATTTACAAACTTCTGTTAAAATTAGTAAATAAATGAATTATTTACTAATTTTTGTACAACCCCAGCACGCTTTTGAGATAGCGAGTAATGGCGACTCATATTTGTTATTGTGTAGTAAATAAATCATTTTTATACTTGTGTTTCATTTATTGACATTTTTTTTAAAACCCTAGGATTTTTTTTAGATATCGACGAGGTGATCGTAAACAAAAAGTAAGTATTTGAGTTTACGCAATAGGCACATTTCCTTGCGTAGAGATAAACACACTTCCTACTGAATTTGCAATTATTTTATTGAATGAATATTTTACGAATTAGAATAAATTTTGGTAGTGAAATTACAAATAAATACATAGTTGGAATTTTAGGTAAGTAGAATACAAAAATGTCAGTCCGGACCTGCTCTTGATTGTATATTATATTATAAACTAGTAACCCGCCCTCGCTATCTTCGCTATCTTCGGCAATATTCACTTAAATTACATACTATAAAAAGCATATTGATCTATAATAAATGCACAATTTATTTAAGGTACTTAATTGGATAAGGATTAATGCTGTATTGTATAAAATCACTTAGTAAATAATCATTTTTTAGTAGAGGATAAAAAATGGTTATGGTGGGTTATCCCTAAGAGATAGACATATGCCATCGTGGACTTTTTTGTTGAACTTTTTAAGATGGATAATACTGTAGTACATTATTTTGGTCTATCTCGTAGGGTTCAGCCAACGTTTGCAATATAAGCGCAAAAAAACGTGCCTATTTACGACATCACATTAGAAACCTCTAAATTAATCAGCGTTTATCTACTATATTATGCATGTACATATAAACCTTTCTTAAGAATCATTCTATTTATTAAAAAAAACTGCATCAAAATCCGTTGCGTAGTTTTAAAGATCTAAGCATACATAGGGACAGACAGACGGCGGATAGCGACTTTGTTTTATACTATGTAATGTAATGATAGAAAAACATAAAAATTGTGTCTCAACTACTCTTATTAATCTATTAAAAAGAATCAACAGCTAGTTTCCAAAAATTCAACGTTATTGTTATGCTGTAAATATTCAAGTTCAATAACTTTTTCTCAACGTGGAACGTTTGTTGCAAAACATTTTGAAAATCGCGCTCTCTAGGTCATTCATCCGCCCCGTCGGATGTTACATTAAACTTTGGCGCTGCGGTCGCTCGAAATCGAGATCTCAGGCCAACAATCTACACCCTTAACGTAGCTGTACACCTCTTTACTTATTGGCGGAAGTGGAATCACTCTTTCCAACTCCTCCTCTTTAATTTTTCTAATTAAATTTGTTGCAGGTCCCAAGACAATTAATTCATAACCCGGGACAGGATGAGGGTCAAACCTCGGTGTCTTTTATGGAGACCATTGTGGATCCTGGCTTACAGGAGTTACAATGGTGGGCATGTATGGTGGAATTAGTCCCAAAAAAAAATAAACGCATTTAAAGATTTTTTTCATCGAATATGCGGCATAATCTAGAATAACACTTCTGATAGCACAGTTTTTGACATTTATTTTGATGATTAATATTTTTTTTATTAAATTACTAACTATAACATAACGTTTTAAACAATAATATCATTTTTCAAAATTTTTGAGTAGTGTCATTTTTCTTTTTAACCGATGACGTGACAATACCTTTAACATACGTAAAATCGATATATCTCAAATATTTATAAGAATTTCATCACGAGTATTCCCTATAGAAAATCCTGAGCGTTATAATATCGTAATATACAATAAACATCAGATATTACGTTACGAATTGACTGCCAATCAGAATTATCCTCAGGGAATAGCCCAGTTCATATAAAATGTTGTATTTATGATTGCGTTTTGATTGAGTTCACAACGTCATAAAAATACTCGGTCGGTTTACTCAAAGGTATATTGCATTCATGATTCATCATTAACGTACGCAAAGATTAGCAGATAGTGAAAAATAATCCGTGACACGCTGGTGTAAAAAAATGGTTTTTAATGCGCTAACTATTTGGAGTGAAAACTTCTTTTCTTCTTTCACTTTTTTTGGGATGTGTAAAAAAATGTTAAACTCGCGTCAGGATACGTGATCTGATCGAAAATTCGTAAGACGGAGAGAAAGTAGACGGTAGGTTTTTTTATTTTATTGCTTATGGTGGCAATCGAGCAAGCAGCATACCTGATGGTAAGCCTTATTAATGCTCATGGCACCTTTGCAATATTAGGTTTACAGATAGGCTGCCTATCAATCAAAAAGACACCCAGACAGTTGGGCTTTTAGTTCTCTCGTTCACCGAACGCAGCGCATTGCCACTGCTCAGAAGTCGATTTATTGCAAATATGTTACTTCTCCGTAAGGAACGGTTCGTTGCTGTAAACAAAAAATCGTCAACAGCGAGGCCCTACCAGTACTGTAATCTTAGAATGTAAAGCACGATTAGCATGCTAGTATTACACATTTGAAATAAAACTACTTTTACGGATTCTATCGCGTTTGTATCCATGACCATGATCACTGTAAAGTGTTCGAAACGTCGGGAAATTAAAAATCAAATACAAACGCGATACAATCCATAAAAGTAGTTTTATTTCAAATAGCATGCTAGTTGGTGCCATATAACCTTTACTTTTTGATACTATCACATACCACTGTTCGATATGCGTCTACTCCAGCTGAAAATTAGCATGCTGTGTTGTTGTTCAAATGGATTGGCATAGTTTTATTTCGAGTTTTATTTCTCTTGCAGTCCTTTTTCTATTTATATTCAAAGTTGACAATAAGCATGGGAAATGCATTCTTTTTTCGTGGCTATCACATCTATAAGGGGAGTTATATGGTGGTAACGATTTCAAGCTACTGCGATACCACAATTAGAATACTAGAAGTAGTACTTACAATTTAATAGTTAACTTAAAGATTATAATGAGATTTTTATCAGTGCACGTATTTTTCATGGTTTTCCTTCATAATAGCAAGAATATCGACCTAATCTATCATGATAGACTAAATAGGGTACCTATATATGCATTAATTGCTTTCTTCGACTGAAACTAGAATACCTTAGGATACACATATTTTTATGTAACCTTTTAGTTTTAAATACATTAAAAGTCTTTCCTCAAATATGTATATTTATCAATAGTCTCTATCTTATTTGAAAAGCAGAATAAATTTATTATAATTCAAAATATTAACTTTATATACGTTTAAAATAAATTTATTGGAGTTTACTCCTTAAGAATCGATTTTCATATAAGGCGCCCTATATGAGAAAAAATTGAGGAGTAAAATCTAGTGATCGAATGACCTCGTTATGTTTTTGGTGCGCAACCTATTCTGCGCACCTTTCACTTTCTGACGTGAGATAATACTTCACTGAACAGTTTTAATAAATGTAAATAAAAATATATATATATTATTTTTAGTCAAATGAGCTTTTTTTGCGCTTGTATTGATAATCGTACTTAAGGAGTAAACTCCAGTCGTGCGTGGGAGCTCACACACACACTTTTTATTTTACAAATTCTATGGTGCTTCATCATCATCATCTTGCTCTTATCCCAATTACTTGGGGTCGACACAATATGTCATCCTCCTCCATACAGTCCTATCAGACGTCATCTCTGCAGTCACTCCCTGTCCATCCATATCATACCTCACGCAGTCCATCCATCTTTTCTGTAGTCTTCCTTTACCCCTAAAGCCTTAAATATTCATATTTAAAACTTTCCTCACAACATTACTTTCATCCCGTCTCATCACATGTCCATACCATGTCAACCTTTCACTCCTTAACTTTTCCATCACTGGTGCAAATTTTAAACTTCCTCTTATATTTGATTTTTGTATTTGATTTTGATTTGGTGTTTGTATTTGATTTTATAAAATAATAATTATTATACTGCATAAATAATTTATTATTATCAATAACAATTTTACAGATTAATTTCTCTTATAATGAAAAAAAAAATATCTCAAATTAATAATAATTGCGGTGGAAATACTTTTATATTAATTCGCCATCTGGTGACAATTAATCTTATTGCATTAAGATTTTTTTAAAGTATTTGTATATTAAGTAACTAAATTACAGTTATATGTTTAAAAAGACCCCTACTAGTGCAAAGTATTTGGCTAGAACCAGTGAAAATATAATCACCCTGCAAATACCTATCTTCGCCGTGCAAGCGGGCCAACGATACCCGATCTTTGTCTTCGGTGGCCCCTTTTATTTTGCCCTAAACGTTCACTTACTGTGTAAAATCAGACGATATTTGGATTATAATACCTCATTCATCAGATCGATTAGTGTAAAGATTTATTTAAAAATATTACCTTTAAAAATACTACGCTTGAACAAAATTGGATCATTTTCTGTACTACGAGTTGTATGACAACCACACAAGGGTAAGGGGGTTAAAAATGTGAACAAAAAATCGGTCACGTAATTTGGCTATGTTCCAAATCTATGCAAGAGATGGTCAAGTAGAAATAAAACCCTATATCAACCTGTCTGGCCAACGTAGTATACTAGCTAGATTTCCTTTAATTTTGGAGGCGAAATAAGCTAATATGAAGTTGTTTACTATTTTGGTTGCCTGCTCGGTTACATAAATAATACTTGCAAACCTTTCTGGCTAAAAGTTTAAAAAGATTGTAATAACTATAAATATTTTCGAAGGTTTTTGTGAAAAATAAAACGACCTTGAGGATTGAAATGAGGTCACAAAAGTTGAACACAAACTATGTCACTCTATGGATCGCAAACGGATACATGGTGCGTTACAGGATTTTATAATACTTTTATAATATTTATAAAAAAAAACTTCCTATTTAAAATTCCTCTCATATTTAATTTCGCACCAGTGTCGTTAAAATGACTGTAAAAGGTATGGAGCAAGATAATATTAACTGCACAGATCTCGTAGTGGTTAAGATAACAAATTACCTTGCTAAGCATGAGTTCGATTCTCGCACATGAAAATACTTTGTGCGATCCACAAATAGAGACTGGACGTTATTTGTGTCCGTTATTTCTATCCGTTAATTGCGTATTTGTAAAGTCTCCGGCAATACTAAGATTATTTCCTTAGTGCTGGGTGTTTGTCTTATTGAGAAAAAATATATTGCTTTAGAGAGGGCAAATACGATATAAAATTAGAGTTAGAGTCTAGGTTGGAATAGTAGTTGTTTTTTTTTTTATGGCAGGCGATGGTTTGGACGCACACTGCCCACTCCGTCTGAGGCGACGGAAGAGCGACCCATGTTACCGATTCCTTTAAATCCATGACGACAATTCGCATCAGCGGCGTTCATAAATGGCAATTACGATCTACCGTCAAATCACCTGCCCACTTGTCTACCACCAAAGACTATAAAAAATGTTTTCCATCTATGTTAGAGGAAGCTTAAGGAAGATCTATATAAACTGAAATTAACATAGAACCAGGACAGTACTTTCCGTGTCGTGACGGAGCTAGAATATAATTGAGATGATAATAATGATGAAAATAGAACGATACATTAATCGAAAAATTCAAGTCAGGTGTTCATCAGTTTTGTGTGATAGTCGTATCATACATACATATAAATATACTAGCAGACTCGGCCACGCGTTGCTGAGGCTAAGGTAGCCTCAGTAACTGTAATACGTGGTGATTATGCTAATAAATTGTAGCTTATATGCATCGTTTGTACATTTTACACGCGCCATCTATTAAATACTTATATATAGCGCCATCTATTAAATACTTACTCAATCCAGTCAACAGACACCGCCATCTGTTAGAATTGTTTGAAGATAACAGATAATTGTGACTGTCTAATGATAGACAAATAATTTGCAATAAAATAATATTGTGACTATAAAATTGAGATGGAAGCTATCCTATCTTTTAACTGGGATCAAACTACACATGCTGTGCAAATTTGATTAAAATCGGTTAAGTACTTTAGGAGTCCATCGCGGACAAACAACGTGACGCGTAATTTATATATATTAAGATAAACAGATTCATTCAAAAATTTGAAAACTTTTAGCATCAGTATTACAACTAGACCACGCAATAGTTATTATTTTTTTTTATATTTTTCGTTACAATATTATTATAAGTATAAATATGTACACGAATAAAGATGTTGTAGAAAAAATAAATCGATATTGAATCTACCGATATTAATAACTGATAGTAAAACTTGTAGGTACAGAGGCGATAAAATAAATTGTCCGCTCGATTCTGTATAAGAAAACTTTCATAACTTGATATATAATACAATAGCGATCCGCCCTCACTTCGCTTTAGTTTCGGTCGCTCTGAAACCGCATTTTAAATCAATTTTATTTTTGATATATACGAGAGTATTTCACATTTGAAATAATAAATTTTTCACGAATTCTATCGCATTTTGTTTTTAATTTTCAGACGTTTCGAACACTTTACAGCATTTATGATTACGGGAGGATATATGTATCACACGTTCAATAATTCATCGGTAATAACTAAGGTGTCTCACCTCCAACAAGTCATCGGTAATAACGATGACTTGTTGGAGGTGAGACAACTTAGTTCTTTTGTGAACATGAACGCTGTAAAGTGTTCAAAACCTCGGGAAATTGAAAATTAAATACAAATGCCATAGAATCCGTAAAAATAGTTTTATTTCATTCTATTCTTACTTGATCATCACACAGGTAAAATTATTGAAAAACTATTAAAACTTATTCTTAATCAAGATTAGAAAATATAAAATATACTTATTCTTAATCAAGATTAGAAAATATAAGATATTAGGCGTGTCTTTTTTTTTTTTTTTTTTTTTTTTTTGTGTCTTAGTTGTTAGCCTCAGATGGCTATGACAACTTTACCCGGACTGTGAGTGAGCGCTGAGGGCTCTCAACCCGTTGTTTAGGCGTGTCACAATGTCCACGCCTTAACATGCAGGCATACTTACATTAATACAACCACAAAATAGTCAAACAGAGACCACACTTTCTGTAAGCATTTATTTTTAGAACAAATATCAATTATTTCTGATATTTACATACATACATATCATCACGCCATATCCCTTGCAGGGTAGGCAGAGAGAACAGAGTGCTAGAGAACTCTATCCTTGCATACTTCACCCGCTTCCTCAACATTCATAATTCTCTTCATACACGCTCGCCGGTTTCGGTGACTCTTGACTCCACCTTCCTTCAGTACGTGACCAAACTGATCTAGGTAGGTAAGTCTCGGTCTCCCCCGGTATCTACATCCTTCCACTTTCGCACTGTATATCTTCTTAAACAGACGTTCATTCGGCATTCTTTCCATATGTCCGAACCATCGGAGCATTCCCTTTCGCATCTTTACACCAATACTCTCTTTCTTACCTACTCGCTCTCTTACGTCGTAGTAAGTCGTCCTAGTCTTACCCTTCTGATATTTACGCGAGTATAATAAAACTATTTATACGAATTCTATTGCGTTTGCATTTGATTTTTAATTTTCCGACTTTTCGAACATTTAATAGCGTTTATTCAGTCATTTTGGGCCTGCCATGACCATGAACACCGTAAAATATTCAAATCGTCGGGAAGTTAAATATTGAATACAAACGTGATAGAATCCCTAAATAGTACATTACTGCAGCGGCCAGCAAAAGAAGCATTGATGGACGAACGTGTAAATGTAGGCCGAGGCGTAGCTGAGGCACATATACGTAAGTCCGTCAATTCTTAGTTGTGGCCAAGGCTTGTATAGTGCTTTTCTCAAATAATGCGCGGAAATTAAAACTAAGTAGTAATAAGTAAAACTGTATACATGACGAACAACGAACAACATTTTTCACGTGCTAAAGGGTTCATTTGTTTTTTTTTTCATTATCAAACAGGTTTCTTTTTTAAGCCAGTTCGAAATTTAAATAAAACTGATAAGTTGCCTATTTGGTTAACATATTTTGAAGTAACAAATCGTTCCATTTTTAAAATACACAACAGATGAATTTAGATATATATTTATTTGGCCGCTAAAA